>CM076950.1:9547500-12275000 GCA_039566865.1 Aurelia coerulea
TCACCTTCACCTTCACCTTCACCTTCACCTTCACCTTCACCTTCACCTTCACCTTCATTACGTTCTAATCAAGAATCATCAATGATTTTATAGAAATTCGATTAAAGAACACATTGTATCTTGGTAAAAAGCTCCCTGTCGCCATCTTTAACAGTATCCTCTATTCAGTTAGAATTTGGGCTGTCTTTCGACGAACCCAGGTTAGAATAAAACGGGTTAAGAGTTATCCGTTTTTGTGCTGCGTTCTCACTAACCCACTGTAAAAACCGATAAGCTCAGAACTGGCCTCAGATTGGATCAGTTGTAGCCTGGGTATCTTTTTGAAAGACCCACATGCACCTGTTGGTTAGCGGAAACGCCTTAACCGGATAACTTTTTTTAACCTAGTTGCAACAGCAACAGCATGCTCTACATTAGGCACTTCAAAGTAAAAAAGAAACGACAAACACGGGCATAACACGACCGAAATGACCAATGGAAACGACGGAAAACGAAAAAAAGCAAGTTCACTGTAAAACTGCCGTTTCTGCTGACACACTTGGAAAATGGATTACTTTGGCTCGTTTTTGCTTTAATCCGGGCAAGTGAACAGCCAAATTGGGACTGGGAATACCAAAAACAATCATAATGGACCGGGAATTGCATTCTCATCATTAACTGTGTGTTTACATTTGGACCCTTGAAAAAATTTTAACATTTTCAGAATTAGAGTGTTTTTCTTTTTTTCTAAGAATTCAAGAAAAAAATTTTAAAAATCTTAAAACCATCGTTATGTCTAACTTTGTAGATGAAGCATGAAATACTTTTAAAGAAAACCATAGTTTTTGAATGTCTACAATGTGGTAGCAAGCAAAAGTCTGTCACTCTTCTAGTTTACGATTTAGAAATTTGATGACGTCACATCCTCAAATGAGTTGAAATATAAAATACGCAGTAATTTCGAAAGAATGGAAGATTTCTGAAAAGTCCAACGGTAGAATTATAGATAAGTAGCCAAAGTTACTTTCAAGCCATTCAATTAAAAGAAATAGATCATACAATTTTACACCCACCTTTTTACACCGATTTAAAGATTTGGAACCTATGCTCTTCAGTCGTCGTCTCTAAAAAAATATTGTTTAGTATACCTTGGAAATGATCGGTTGAATTGACAATTTCTGCCAATGCTTCCATTAATGCAAAGTCTTCATATCGACTGCCTTCTTTCAAGCTGTATTTTTTCCTTTGATGTTTTCGACGTGATTTTGAGGAATGCCTGATTGGGTACAAAGTTGATTAAAATTGGTCAAATGATTAATGAATTAATCATTTACTCAAACTCAGTCATTCTTCATAGTTAAGTTTGTCTATATGTGTCAACCGCTCAGTTTTTGAATCGTATACCTTATATATACCTTATCCCGGGTAAGTAAAACAAGTTAGCACGCTTGGCGGGCTGTGGAACATGGCTGATATTCAAAACTAAGATGTTAATCTATCATTCAAAGGCTAATTTAGATGAGGGAATTTTTTTTTATATATTCATTTAAATATTACAATATAGATTTACAAGCTACACTACTATACAATACTACTAGAACGATACCCCGAGGAGCAAAAGGCTATGACTACCCCGAAGCCATTTTGACATAGAGATTAAAACTAAAGTCTGTCTCAAATTACATGCCACGGGAAATGTCTGCGATCGAAACAATTTAAGTGTTTGGATGGGTAATTAGACATTGTCGCAGATATTGCTTGGCATCTAATTCGAGACAGATGTTTAACAACAACGAAAGGAATAACAAAATAGAAGCAAAGAAAAGAAGAGCACATTTACTTTAATGAGACATGGTTGTTGTGATTGTGTGGCTTATAACGGAGTGTGAAAGTTTCTAGTCAAATCGACCGGATTTGTGGATAAATTTTAGAGTTAGGAGGAGTATATTTTTATTGAGTTCGTTGGGAAAATTTTTAGCACCACCCAATAAAATTTGCAATAGAACGTCATTTTGGAGATTTGTATATCCAAATGGTCGTAATAAGGCAAAAACTCCAGCGAGAAGATCTCTGCGTGGTACTGCAAAGGAAGAGCAAAGCAACAAAAAGTGTTCTGTATCCTCGATACCATCATTCGTAGGGCACATTGGATTTAAGGTATCCCTAAAATTGTGGTTGAATTTGTGAAGGTTTAATTTGCTGAGACCAACCATGAGTTGACTGAGATAGGATAGACCTGTTGGGTCATGAATGCCAAAGATAGATCTTACAGGGGGTCTAATTATTGATAAAAGCTCCTTCCTAAAAACAGCAACAGACGGTGCAAGTCTACTCTCAGGATCAAGTTCGTTCCATTCAGATAAGCAATGAGGAGAATTTTGTTTGCTAAAATCACTTGTAAGGGGTTTTTATTGGAATGAGAATTCCAAGTTCGATTCTGGTCCATGATTTATTTTTCATTGCAAAATAAATTCAATACAATTGTCTGTTTCCGAAATAAAATCTAACTGTCAATGGCAAGTAAATCATGGACCAGAATCGACCGTGGAATTTTAATCCCAATACAAACCCCTTACCAGCATGTATCTAATTTCTGGTTCTAAAAGATGAATGATTTTACCAAACAAAATTTTCGCCTCTAAGTTAGTGTTTGATTGACTGATAGATCAACATTTTGGTTTTGAATATCGGCCACGTACTTTTTATTCCACAGCCCGCCAAACATGTCAACTTTTTTTTAACTCTTCCGGTACATAAAGTATAATCAAGCTTCATCCATTGGACAAAATTAGAAAATTCCTTCAAAATACTTTTTATGTAATTCTGAAGCGTTTACCTTCACTTGATATGTATCGATTAGATATTTTTGTATAACGAACAATGAACTCGAATAGTGCAAAATTGGAATCCCAAGAGTAAAAAATTTTCATAATACAAAAGACAGATAAAATGTGGTTTGCTTACCCTGAAGCCCTTGAACTTCTAGAGCTAGCAGATGTTGCAGACTGGCCAGTTATGCTGCTGGTTTCTGAGAACAAATCATTCTCTACATCTTCTCTGAGACCATCTGCAATGAAAATATGCGGATCAGATACAGCAAACACCAGCGTATATTAAGACCTACAGGCTGAAATTTCCAAATTAAACCCCCATTCTATAAGAACCAATCCATTGTATTCATTGTACAAGAACCAAGGCTGACTTACAAAATTGTAAGTTCTTGTACGCGGGTATTTGCTGCATTTGCTAAAATGATGTGAATACTTTAAAGATCTGAAGATATAGGGTTCCGCAAATGGGTCATCACTACCTAGCAAAACATACCAACAAAATATACATTAAAATAGTCTTAGCTGTTACAGCTACGGCAAAAAGCAGCACATAAGGACACCCACTTCTGACAACTTCTTAGACGTGGTTTCGCAAGAAATTTATCTAAAATTTGCGAAACTCTTTTAACGAAGAGAATGTAGTTATAAAGTGCGAGACGCTGAAGAATGTAACTTACAGGGTTTTTGTATAGTTACAGCCCGTAGAACCGCAAAATTCGTCAATTTAGACCCCACAATCAAGACAATTCGCTTGGCTAAGCTAGAAAGTGAGTATTCTACGACCAAGGAGAGTGGCTACCTGGGAAATTAGAATTTTACAGTACTATACGGTGTTCGAGATAATGAGCACTATTTGATAAGAGACTTTACGAGGGAAAATACAATTCGCTTGAAATAGCAAATGTTCTAGATAATGTAATACAGAGACCGAAGTAGTGCAACTTTGTGACTCGTCTCATGTACCATTTTGGCCAAGATTGTTGTTAAGCTTCACTTGCGCTCATACCTAAACATTTGCGAAGAACATTTGCGTAATATCCATTTATTGGGTTCTTTACAGTACATGATAGATCGATAGAAAGATAGATAGATAGTCAGCATAGGTTT
The DNA here is from genome assembly GCA_039566865.1 of Aurelia coerulea. Classification (NCBI taxonomy): domain Eukaryota; kingdom Metazoa; phylum Cnidaria; class Scyphozoa; order Semaeostomeae; family Ulmaridae; genus Aurelia; species Aurelia coerulea. The sequence goes on from CM076950.1 coordinate 9,551,418, forward strand.
CAAATCTTTAAATCAGCGTAAAAAGGTGGGTGTAAAGTTCTATGACCCATTTCTTCTAACTGAATGGCTTAAAAGAAACTTTAGCTACCTATTTATAATTCTACCGTTGGATTTTTCAGAAATCTTAGGATATGACGTCATCAAATTTCTAAATCCTAAACTACAAAAGTGACAGACTTTTGCTTGATACCATATTGTAGACATCCATAAACAAAGACATTCTTCGAAAATATTTTATGTTACATCAAACAGTCTAAAAATTATGATGGTTTTTTTGAAAATGTTTCTTGAATTCTCGAAAAAGAAGAAAAACATTCTAATTCTGAAAATATTGAAGATTTCAGGATAGTCCAATGGCAGAATCATAGCAAAATAGCAAAAGTTTCTTTGTAGCCATTCATTTAAAAAAAATAGGTCATTGAATTTTACACCAACCTTTTTATTGATTTGGAACCTATGCTTTGATAGTCCATGATAGATAAGGTGTTGGGGTGACACGCAGTCTTAGAAATCAATTTCTGTCCAATTTTAGTAGAATGAAATAACCTTACCACCAAATTCAAGCAATTCCTTTTCTTTCATTACTCTGACAGTAGCAAGTCTTTCTTTATATTTGATGAAATTTGTTTTGGAATCCAATAGTGTGTTGGAGTGATGCTGATATGCTAAAAAATGAAACAGATATTGTCATTATTGTTGCTTTATTATTTGATCATAACAAATGCCCGAGGCAGAAGTTTAGTTATATCCTCCTTCTTTCGATATATGCTAATATTTGCTCCTAAAAACCATTTCTGGAATGCACAACGAGCACAACAGATATTGTCATTATTGTTGCTTTATTATTTGATCATAACAAATGCCCGAGGCAGAAGTTTAGTTATATCCTCCTTCTTTCGATATATGCTAATATTTGCTCCTAAAAACCATTTCTGGAATGCACAACGAGCACAACAGATATTGTCATTATTGTTGCTTTATTATTTGATCATAACAAATGCCTGAGGCAGAAGTTTAGTTATATCCTCCTTCTTTCGATATATGCTAATATTTGCTCCTAAAAACCATTTCTGGAATGCACAACGAGCACAACAGATATTGTCATTATTGTTGCTTTATTATTTGATCATTACAAATGCCCGAGGCAGAAGTTTAGTTATATCCTCCTTCTTTCGATATATGCTAATATTTGCTCTTAAAAACCATTTCTGGAATGCACAACGAGTCAGCTAGCCACCCAGATTTCAGGGTAACTTTTGCGCCTTGCTTTGTTTTTGTTTATGTCTTGACCAAAACCGGGCATGGAATTCCCTTTGTCTGCATTCACAAATCGCTTTGTATCTAGGTGTCAATAAAAAGTAGCGGATCCTATTGTAACGTTGTCTGTCCTTGTTTCATCGGATTCCAAAAATAGCCTTATTAAATAACGGACCCCTCGCAATAAAACCACAAACGCAACATTAGACACTGTAATCTGTGGAAAGAAATTGTTAACTAAAGGTTAGTTCATGAATCTTCCAAACTGGTCCAGTATACAATTTATCGTGGCCTGCCAAAAGTGCGTAGTATATTTTGCCACACCCGGTAGTCTATAAATATTTTTGACTCACTCCGTTTCTCCATGAGCAAGAGATGTTAAAATTCCTGCCGATCACTGGTCATTTCGAAGAGAAGCCATACTTATCTTTTTACAACAGCACAATACAAATGATACCACAGTATCTTGATACAACGGATTATCAATTTCAACTGGTCTCAGTGTTAGGCCTCAAGTACTGGAACGTCTTCACAGTCAAAATAACTGGAGAATGCTGATCAAACTTCAAGAGTAACATCAACAAAGAATTTGATAAAAGGCCTACCTTCAATGAGACATGGCCTCAAATTGGTATCAATTATATCGAACCGTTTGCAGCCATAGATCTATAAGAGACGAGAAGACAGAAATATTGTTTAAATTACCGGGCTAGTAAAAATCGCACGACGTTCGAAAAATACTGCTACCTGAATATCAAAGCAATATTGACATTAAGATATTGGCAACTGTCATATCTAATAACCGAAATGTTCAATTACATACAAACATTCACATGGCTTATATTAGCTTCCTCTCTCCAAAGCTATGGGAACAATTCTCAAGAAAGCTACTTAACAAAACGGCTACAAAGGACAGCCAAATTCCGTCGCATTTCCTGTCCGAAAATAATGAGAATTACCTCATTTGGCACACACTATCATCTTATAAGGATGGGATCCCCTTGAATAGTTTAATAACACTAAAACGGATGACTATTTTATTCCCCGAAGAGCGAACGCGTTCTCAAGATATAGTAAGGAAATGTGATTATGATTTTAGGTAATTTTTAAGGTTTTCGAAGGGGCATTCTCAAGAAGATCTCTAGTAAAATCGGAATGGAGTGACCGATTGAATATATTGGCTATTGAATAGGGTATTAACATATTTCATAGCTCTGACCTGTTAGCAGTAACCCTTCAAACAGCTTGCATTAGTTTAACTCACGCCGTACATTTAACTATGGCTACCCGGCAACGTTACTTCACACAAACGTCATAAAGTTATGCAAGAATCCAATAGAAGTTCACATCAAATCTGCAACGAATTGAAATTTCTTCCACGTTGTTGCTAGATACGTAAGCTTTTGGGCAAATTTCCTAGGCATTGGCCTTCAAAACTAAATTTGATTTTGTAGCACGAAGGCGCACCGCGATTATTATTCCTTCAAATCATTTGGCAGGGAACTAGTTTGACCTCTGTACGAAAACAAGTTGTCCCTGGAGCGAAGTTGTTCTCATGAATATTGATGAGAATTGCCGCTGCCCACGTCAATGTGAGGACTTTTGCTTGTAATGTATTGTCTAAATTTTCTTATGCAAGTTTGTCAATCTGACTGAATAATTTTTTAAATCATGTATTGACGACGTGTCTAACTTTTAGTGGGCAGCAACAAATTTGGAAACAGTTGTAACATCAATCTATTTGTAACATGAACGTAGGACTGCGGTGTAGAAACAGCTTCGCGAACTAATCATGAACGAATTTACGCCTCAAGACATCTACGACCATTTCAAAATTAAGTGGCAAACATAGTTTTCGGAAATCACTTAAATAAAAGCTATTCTAACGAGAATTTCAGGCAAAAATAACCAAGCTAATTTCTTGTTAAATTCTGACTTATTTACCACGGCATTTAGTATAAAATTAAAGCGATCAACATGCAACCTCAAATATGAGTAGCTTCCTTTGACGTGGCAAACATTATCACTCTCGCGAAATAATCTTGGTTTAAAGCAATCCAAAGTAGATCAAATGAAAATGTTAGCAATCAGTAGCAGTGATTCATGTACTAGATCGTTCCTTTCTTTCTATTTTGATCAATAACTTCCTTCCTTAGTGTCTAATGTAGTTGTATTCGTCACATTTTGCATCCTGACGAAACAAACTACCTTGAAATATCAAGAAATCACAGTATTTTCTACCGGATGAGTCAGAAAAAACGTGGGGCGTTTCATAACATATATTGATGCAATTCAATCTTCGCATTGGTCTATTTTAAGAATTAATTCCATGATCTTTTCATTCCATAACTGCGCTAGAGCGACTCCAGCAAATCTTATTTTGCAAGGTTCCTAAGATAGGCCTTCAATCAGATTCATGTTCCTGCATGTGTGAAATTTTAAGCAATGACAGACATACTGTTTCTCTCGGAAAAATTGGAACAAGGCAATGTGTTAGAGAATAAAAGTGTGTTTATTCATTTAGTATTCCTAGGAGACAATTCATGTAATTGTCATTACTAGGAAGCAGAAGATTCTTATAAAAGCGATACCTTTTCACCAAAAGTAAGTATGGAAAGAAATGACCAATTTGAATCAACTAAATTTCTTCAACTAGGCCTAGATTAATCTTTCTTCTACAAAATGGCATTCAAAACCTTTCAGTTTGCCTTTTTTCATCAAAGTATGGGAAAATATTATGAAAAAAAAGATTTTCATCAAAATTTTCATCAAAAGATGATCACTTGGGAAAATATAGCACAGTACCGAGTGAGTCGTGAAAACGATCACCGTTGGAACGGCAATTTTCCGCAGATGTTGAATCAACAATAATGGCAAATATCTTACTCAATTGCAGAATTGTTGAATTAGACTTTTAAATTCACTTCACTGCTCAGTCTTGAAACTTAAGGGAATTTCTTGAGTAAACGCGTCCAAGAAACCTCAAAAAGGCCCAGAATCAAGAGCAAATTTCCCTAATACTTCTGCCATATAGCATTACTTGAACATGTCTAATAGCAAGTGTTATCCTCTTGGGAGGATGAAACCGCCAGGAATGAATTTATATGCTAACAAGGGAAGGCACTCTAATTCTCCCAAAGAAAGCACGGCTGATAGAAAACAAAGATGTCAGGATGATTTTGGTTCAAGTCGTTTCAAAACAACATCAGAAAGATAATTCATAAAATCATCATACCAGCCGTAATGCATCCTGCCAGAAATTGCCGTCCAGGTAGGCCAAAATCGTAGATTCATGATCCTAGAAATAGAAATTCGAAAATTGTAAAAGCCAAAAAATTTCGGACAGATTATTTTCGAAACGAATTTTCGGACGTTTTTTCATGGAATTTCGGACGTTTTTACAGAAAATTTGGACGACTAAAAATGATGTTGTAGTTGCAGTTTATTTTTGCTAAAAATGTCATACGTTTTTGATCGTGCTTCGCATTTCTAATGAATTTGTCACGCATTGTTTCTCTATGTAACCAAGCTTGATTTGATTTGATTTGATTTCGTCTATTCTACGAAGATAATCCTTGAGCAAGTGCTGATTTTCAAGTGGCCCTCCATCAAGAATACAATACAACAATGCTAATATGATACGAAGAAAAGAAAGTAACCTAATTACAATAAATTTGAAAGTGTACTTAATCTATCGGAATCTACAATGCCTAGAATTAGTTTACAAGCAAGGATACGGTCTATGCTAAATTTGGCACTTAACCGAAGACATTAACCGAAGTTGAAAGGCTATTCCAGCTTTTTGCACCTGCGATTGAAAGTATTTTTGTCCGTCAGCAGAACTTCTCACTGGCAGCTTTAAGTCAGTTTTTGTATTTCTTAGGTTGCGCGAGGCTTAGAAGAGAGTACGCACTTATAGAAGAAGCACTTTTTTGCAAAGGCAATTTGACAAGAAAGTGCTTACTCTAAAAAATAAGCGTTTGATTATGTTGCAATTTTAAACGATTTCATAGCTTGGAAAAACACAGCTATCACAGACACGAGTACTTCTGCTTCGGAAGGATTTTAGTTATAATCCCAAAAGCCTCACGTGCGCTTCGACTAAACTCTACTACTTTATAGTTTAGCTAATAAATTAGTTATAACTGATTCATACTGTCAAGATAATATTGTTCATTGAAATAGACCGTGAACAGAGCAATGTGTTTTTATGAATGAGCAAACGCCTCTTCAGTTCTAAATAACAGAGATGATACTTTAATATCTTAACAAAATAACCAGTCTTTTACAAAGTTATCACTGTTAATGAGTATTAAGTTGTACACTTGGCGAGTTAATTCCCAATCATTAGCGCTTTCAGTGTCTAAAATCGACTCAAGGTTCTATAAATAGATCCCAGTTCTTTACGAAAAGTCGAGATGGAGAGAAAGTCGCTCAGTTTCGGATAAATAATTAAGCAAAAATGAGGAGCCTATTAACTAAAAACTGCTGCAAGGCGGCAAAGTTTGCTTTATATTTGAAGATTGCATGCGAGAAAGCAAGTTATTGATGTGTGTTCTTTCCTCAAAAATCTCATGCAGGCGACTTTGACATCAATGTAAAGCTTCTATATCGCTATATCAAGGCCGTTCGACCAGACCTTGCATCTGGGAGTTGCGGAGGAGAAAATGAAAAGTAAAAGGCCTGTAGCAATGGGCCACACTCCTGGGGGGGGGGGGGGTACTTAGGATATTTTGCTGACGGGATGTGCACTCCTTTCCGGGTATCGCTTTTGCCCCTGTTTTCTAATGCCGAATATCGAAAGATGGATAATTTCTCTACAGCCAGTTGTCAAATCTATGTTTGCCTGTTTCCTTAGAAAGACCTACGGCTTGTTTGCATTGATGACTAATTCACTGTTGCACACTTATGACAACACAGTAACTATTCTTGAGACACACCAAACAGATTAGTTTCCTTACCTTTGTATAAATTTCAAGAATACCAGCGGCATCTTTCCACTGCTTTTTCTCCTTTAAATTATCTAAGAAAGTAAGAGAATATACATGCAGTCGTTTGCCAAACAGATTTTTAGTAAAACAGATTCTTTTCAACAATGTATGGCTTCATCTTACCACACAAATCATCCATTTAACTTGTACCGCATTCACATCATCATCATCAACAACGGATTGTGCATACTTGAACAGATGTGACCCTCTGCACTAGCAGTCTCTCTTGGTCTTGATCCTTTGCCAACCTTTCAGCTCTAGCCATATACCTTTTAGCTATTCTAAAAAAGGACCTGAATCGAATGATATTTTGATACATTTTGTGGAATTCTCGAATGCGTACAATAGTGGTAGAAGCTCTAGCGCCACTCAATCGAACCTCTCGAATAAAAATACATAAATTATCGCTCGATCCAGACTCCTTTTCAGAATAGCTAAAAGGTCTATTGTAAGCCTGCTGTTTCCTTTAATATTGTCACTTAGTGTTACCTTTGGTCTTTCCCTTCCTCGATTTTTCATTACCATATCCATTCGCAATCTCTTGTCCAAATTCACAGTGACATAGCTTAATCAGCTTTATGTAAACCTGGTTAAATTTCCACCAATTGAAAGAATTTGATTTGCTGCACTGACCAATTGGAATGCAACACTTGAAAACCTGGTTTAGTCTAGCTGGTTTACGTTGCCAATGTGAATAGGGTATTACTGACCGATCTTTATCCAAAGTCTTATACTTAGGCCAATAGCATGCGGAAAAGATGTAAAGAGGTAGCAGTTTTCAGCACAGTGGGAAGATTTTCCGTAAAATAGAACAAAGCAATCTTCGATTAGGCCAAACGATTCGCGATTCTGCAAAACAAAGTTTCAAACCTTTCAGCCAACAAAACAAAATTGAGATAAACAGACTTTATTAACAGATCTTATACTTGGACTTGCTAAAGATGTGAGATGCAGAACCAAAAAATCGCCTTGTCTTAGCAGAGACATGATTCATTTCTTTTACGGAATTCTTCCTTGATTCTCAGCTCAGTACAACACTGAGGCTAATGTTGTTCGGCAAAACTCGGTATTTGACACTAAGTGTTTCTCAAATTCTAAAGCTTCCAATTTCTCAGCTCAAAGTGGTTCGAACTGTTTCATCTATATCTCACTTTAAACATCTAATTTTATGCCTTGCAGCAGTTTTTCAAAAAAATTTCATTTTCAATGCTAATTCAATAAATTCTAAGATTTTAATTTTCAAGAAACCAAGTCTCTAGGTGTCATTATCGATGAAGGACGAAAGTGGAAGGATGAACATAAATCAATTTCGCAGGTAGTTTATCATCTCTGAAGAAAGTTAAAGATGTTCTTCCCCAATCAGCTACGGAAATGTAGTATGGGGCAGCAATTCTTCGTCCGAACAACTTCAGCACTACACTGTTTCCAAAACAGAGCCCTATAAATTATTAAGCGTGCAAGATTTATGGACCGATGACCCAAAAAATGGCCAAGCGTTGATAATCTTCTTCGTTTTGATCACTCTGTTATGGTATATAGATTGTAAACAAGCTATGCCCTGACAGACTATGGAATATGTTCCAACAGAGATGTTCTATATCAAATTATAATACGAGGAATGATAGAGATCTCCATATTCCCAAGCTAAACCTTGAATATCAAAAAGGGTCTCATTACTCTGGCATTAAGGCTTGGAATGATATTCCAATTTAAATCAGAGAACTGTGATCGCTACGCCTGTTTAACATTTTAATGTAAGATTTTTTAAATGGAAAACTTCGTGAATAAAGTATATGCCGTAAAAGCTCTATAAAGCTCCCAGGGGCTTATTTATTTCGAACACTCCAGAGGGGGGGTCTAAAAGGGAGGGGGTTTATTCACAAAATTAAATGACAAGGATATATATGATAGCTTTTTAGTTCTTTTATACGATATTTTGTGGATTCAACATACAATTTTTCGAGTCAAATACATAAATTCGACACAGTTTTATCCCAAACCATATAAACATTAACATGAAAAATCACTCATCTCAATAAATGGAAAATCTTTGGTAACCTCTGGATTTCGATATAAGTGGGGAGGGGCTTAAAAGGGAGGGGGGCTTACTTAAAATATTGGCTGGGAAAGGAAGGGGCTTATTAGAAAGGAGGCTTAATATAGAGGGGGCTTAATAGAGCTTTTACGGTAAATAATTTATATAAAAAGATAGAAAAAAACGATGATGCGAATAGTGCACAAACAGACCGGGTGTCCAAAAAATTACCAATTTGAGCTGCCATTTGAGTAAAAAATAATAATAATAAAATTACAACCGCAGCATTTAATTTCCTGCAGCACTTTGCTCCGAAATTTTCTTGAAAAACAGAAAATGTGAAAGACTCCTTAAAGAAGCTCGAATCGTTAAACTTTTTTGAGACAACCGGTACGTCTTGAAAAATGTCAATACCTGCAAGGTTTCTTGCAAATTCAGTCATTTGATCATGTGAATACTGCAACTTCTCTGCTTCACATATGGCTAACCTCCAATCATGGCATGCAACGAATGCATCTTTCGCTTCTTCGTGACATCCAACTCGTGAAAAAACTGGAAGAAAATTTTCAATTCTGTTATTATCAGCAATTTACAGTACGGGGACCGAGGAAAATTGCAATACGGGGCAATTGTAACACTGGCTGTCACACCTTGCAGAAAAGTGCAAAAATCTGATATTTTGCACAGAACATGCTCATTCTAACCCTCTACATAATCAAATCTTCATTAAAACATTTAATCTCTACAGCTTATGAGATGTGAAAATGGGAAATAACGACAGCTGATCAGGTCAGGGACAACTGTAACACACTGTTACAATTGCCCCGGTGTAAGCTGGCCGATGGCTTGGTTTTGATTCAGTTTCTAATCTGGTCGAACAATGTGCATCCATGTAGTATTATAGAGTTAAATTTTGAAATTTGTCAACAAAATATTACTTTTTCTCAATCGATTCAACTATTTCCAAATAAAGCATCCAAATTTACGAAGAAATAAAGACCATGTCTCATTTTCAATTTGTTCTTCTTGAAGCAATGAATAATCTGCTACCTTGGTGTTACATTTTTTTGTAAGTGAAAAACAGAGCCGTGCAATAATTATCTGTAATGATTTTTTAAAGATATCTAACAATTGCTCCAACCATGTGTTACAACAATTGCAACACTTAACCACTGATTTCAAAACTATGTGGAAACTAAGGTCTATCTCATTTCAAGAGATGCAATTACAATATCATCTACCTCCAACGGCGCAATTAATCATTATTTAGTCGATATGGGTGGTTTTTCAAAAAATGTTACTATTGACCCCGGTCTCCCCTACTTAAAAATTGCTTAGGCCAAAACGCCAAACATCTGGTTTGGAGGTGACAGCAAGTTTGAACTTTCAAAATTGATATTTCAAAACTCAAAGACCCAAGATCAACAAACAAGGTATCCATGTTTAAGTTAGCTATCGAGAAAGATTTGAAAATAATTGGCCATGCCTTGAAGCTAAATTTTTATCACTAGCCCTAATACCAATGCGGGCATTCAAGAAACCAGTGTAGAAGTCTGAGAAATATTCCAGAAAAAAGCACGGCATTGTCTTTTGTGCCAGCAAGGCTACCGCTTCACCGCAAAAACACATCATGTAAATGATTTTTCTCAGCACAGAAGTTGCCATAAATTCTTACAACTACTTTTTGGGCTATAAACTTGATAAACCTTCTTATTTTCTACAGTGGCTGTTACAAAATCCAGTGTAAATATCTATTATCCCAGAAAAAAGAAATGCACTGTCTATCGCGACAGCCAGATTACTGCTTCGCCGTTAAACATATGCATTAATGATCTATCTGGCCACACAAAACTGTGCATTGGCTATTAAGTACAAAAGTGTGCTATCCAATGAACGGGGTTAGTATTCTTTGTCTATCATTCTCTTTTACAGCTTAATATCCTGCGGTTGAAAACAACTGGCAGAGTCTCATGGCTTAAAACCGAGTGCTGCCATTTAATAAAGTCATTCAATCATACGCTACTAATTCATAAACAAAAGGCAACCGATTTGATCTGCTATCTACTGTTAAAAGGCAGACCACACATTTTGCAACTCACATTCTGTAAATCTTGTAAAGCATATGCTCGGGGAGGGGGTGGGGGTATCTTTGCCTGTGATCTGAAGGGGACGTGCCATCTTTCCCGAATATGAGTGTCTATAATTCTGCAAATTTTAAAGAATTTAAGGGTCAAATTCCTTCAACTCTTATGAACGTCTGGGCACAAATTCCGCAAATTACGAAAAGCTTCCTGTACTTTTCATACTCCTGAAAATTTTTATCCAGAACGGCACCCATAATTCGATAAATATCTGAATATGATACTCATATTTTCGAATCTTGTTAAAAAAAGGACCCCTAAAATGGCACTTCACCATACCACCAACATGCTAGGATACCACTCTAAGATCAAATGTCCAGACAGATACAAGAATTGCCAAATTAAACTCGACTAGTCTTCTCTTGACAGTACTGAGATCTCTAAAGGCTACTGCGGAAAAGGTGGCGCCGAGGACCATTGGACTAATATTTATTGCGTTTTACTATGGAAGCAACAGTGGCTCTATTGACATTTGGTAAGCAAACCCATGCCTTTTGGTCAAATGCCTCCCAACGTCATTATCTCCGTCCTCATCCATTGCCGTATATTCATGTTCACTGACAGCCACACCTGCGGCCACAACAAGGGCAGCTTTGCAATAATTACAAACATTGCTTTTGATCATGTTTTGACACGTCAAAACAAAGCGATTAGCGGCTGCAAAACAAATGGATTTCAAGAGACGACTAGTCAACTTGCAAATGTAAACAATTATGTTGACAGTAGGAATATAAATCTTTAAGGCAGTGTGCCCATATAAACATCAGTTGCGTGCACACTCGTTGAAAGTTGAAACTGCTGACTAAATGCTGACATGCATGAAGCTTTTGGATGATTTGATTGGTTTAGACTGAGTCTGTTTCAGACTGATCACATAAAATTCATTGGATTTTAGACTGCGCGAGAAGTCATCTATTGTTAACCTCGTATTCGCACGAAAGCTAATCACTTGAGTCACGTGAATACATAGGAAAATATCACATGTTTGCGAAATATCCCCCCTCGAAGCATGCTACTTACATGGGCACATTGCCTTTGATACAAGGATAGTTAGATTAAAGAAATAAATCTTAATTTACTGCAAGATTCTTGATGGGCAATTAGAGCTCAAAATTCATACTTTTAAATTACAAGAGTTGTCCTATGGGAACAGAACAATTGTTTTGTTGAACTTTTATCTCGTCAATGACACAACTGTGGACAAATTCGAAGGGCATGTTTATATGAGCAAGAACACCTCACCTGCAAGACCCTGGGCTGACAGGCGAGGTAAATTTCAGCCACTGTTTATATGAGATTTTTACCTCGCCTGTCAGCCCCGGGGCCGAGAGGCGAGGTGGAGAAAAGTCTCTCATCCGTGAAATCAGAACGAATTAACCAATAGAAATCAACGAAGAAAGCCAATACACCTCACCATACCGGTAGTGTTTCGTTTATATGGAAAAATTTCACCTCACCCAGGAGAGATTCCACCTCTGGTGAGGCGATATCTCACTATACCGGTGGTGTTGCGTTTGTCATATAAACGCGAAATGAAAAAGCAATGGGATTCTATAGGAAGGAGGAATCTCGCCTGTCAGCCCCGGGCCTGGCAGGTGAGGTGTTTTTTCCCCATATAAACAGGTCCTAAATAACAAAACGATTTGAATCTCAGGATACTATGGCAGCTCTCAAACAACCATTCGAAGTCTGGAGTGTGTTTTTGGAGGTTCTTGGTCTCAAGAGGACAAAATACAATATTTCAAGCTTTTGACTGTAACCCTCCCCTTGATGTTCGTTCTGTGTATCTTGACATCTCTAAGGCATTTGATAGGGTATGGCACGATGGTCTAATTTATAAATTAAAGCGGTGTGGTGTCTCTGGACAACTTCTCTCTTTAATCCAAAATTTTCTCAAGGATCGAAAGCAGAGGACTGTGCTGAATGGGCAGAGTTCTAATTGGGGAGATATTTCCGCAGGTGTGCCCCAGGGCTCTATTCTAGGTCCTTTGTTTTTCCTTGTGTATATAAATGACCTAGCTGTAGGCTTGAGGTGCAATGTTAAGTTATTTGCTGATGATACATCATTGTTTACAGTGGTAGAAGATTCCAATACAGCTGCAAATGACATGAACCATGACTTGAACTTGATAAGTCGGTGGGCTCACGCTTGGAGAATGTCCTTTAACCCCGATCCACAGAAACAAGCTGTTGAATTAACATTTTCAAGGAAAAAGATCGAAATTGATCATCCAGTGATTCTTTTTAACAACGTACCTGTCAAGAAAGTAAATGAACATAAACATTTAGGAATTATCCTGGACTCAAAGCTGTCTTTCTCAGCTCATATCAAATCAGCGATCTCTAAAACGAGAAAGGGCATTGGTTTGCTAAAATATCTCTCCAAATACTTGCCAAGGCATACCCTAAATGAATTATATAAGCTCTATGTTCGACCCCACCTAGACTATGGTGATGCCATTTACCATATTCCTGCCAAAGTATGTGAATTCAGTCAACATATTATCATACCAAATTTAATGGAAAAGCTAGAGTCCGTACAGTATTCTGCTGCCTTAGCTGTGTCAGGTACATGGAGGGGAACATCTCGAGAGAAGCTGTACGCAGAGCTTGGTTGGGAGTCACTGAGTTCCCGAAGATGGAGTAGACGCCTTACCTTGTTCTACAAGTTTATAAATAATCTTAGTCCTGAGTATACAGTTGATCCAATTCCCCCTCTTCATCAGTCGCAGTACCGTCTCCGCGGACAGGATGTCGTTGGGCGATTAAAGGCAAGGACAGAAAAATTCAAGTCTTCCTTCTATCCAAACTGTTTATGCGAATGGAATAAGCTGGAGTCTGAATTGAGACTTGCGCCTTCTATTGCTGCTTTTAAGAAAAAGCTCTTATCAATAATCCGCCCCCCTGCAAAATCTGTATTTGGAATTCACGATCCCATAGGATTATCCTACCTCTCACAACTCAGGGTCGGTCTCAGCAGGTTAAATCTCCATAAATTCAAGCATAATTTCAGAGATACCATAAACCCAATGTGCCCAACAAGCGATGGCATTGAAGACACGGAGCACTTTCTGTTGCTCTGCCCTTCTTTTGATGTTCAACGACAAAATCTTCTCGCTGGAATTGTTGAATTATTACGACCATATGTACAAATCACCAAATCACCAATCTTTCAAATCATTCTTTGATGCAGCTTTTATTGTATGGTGATGAAGACCTTTCTAATGAGTTGAACAGAAATGTACTCGAATTAACTTTACGCTTCATCCACGAAACTGGTCGGTTTGATTAAGATCTATTGAGAAATCAGCTATGCACTAAGCAATCACCAAGTCCCGTATCGTTAGTGTTTCTTTTCCTTGTAAATTCTGTTTCACATCAGATGGTCAGGCATTTTACTTACCTAAATCTACATCATGAATTGCACTCGCTGCATCAACAAATTTATCGCAACACTGACCTGACATCTGGAGTGAAACTGAATCTAGTATAGTATCCTTTAATTTATAAATGTTCGTAGTGTGACTGTATACGGTTTAACGTTTCGTGTTTTTAGATATTGGCCATGGGGTAGTCATAGTCTTTCGCTCCCCATGGTATCGTACCTGTAGTGTCGTATAGTAATTAGAATTAGGTATAGTAGAATGTAAAGTATCTTGTAAAATTTAATATTTGAATAAAAAAAAAAAAAAAGAGGACAACAAAATAGCACATGTTTACTTTGTTATTTTGTTGGTTATAAAACAAAATGAATGATTAAATAATCCAGCATATTCTTTGAAGCTAATTCCTTAATTTAATCTGAAACATTCTCTGGGAGGCTACGGCATTTCCCAAGCGATCATTCCATGTCTGAGGTGTGTTCTTGGTTTCAAGGACAACAATGGACAACAATGGACAACAACGGACAACAACGCAGCACGTGTTTACTGTCTGCCATTGTTAATTATAAAACAAACAACTAATGTCAAAAGATTGGAAAATGAACAATCTTCTCAGCAAGAAGACAATTCTAAATTAATTAACAATTGCTAGGATACGAAATTATTACAAAACTATTCTCAGACGTGGTTGTCTATGGACAAATTCTCATTTTGTTACTTTGATGATCTTATTGCGTAATGTACCCAAAAGAAAGATATCCCGCTCTTAGGCAATTAACAATTGCTAGGATACAAAAAGATAAATAAAAAACTATTCTCAGACGTAGTCGCCTATAAACGCTCATGCTTTGAATATATGGTCAGCGATTTCTTTCTGTTACCGGGAGAGTAAAAAAAGAATCCCTGTATGAAAGACGACAGATCCCTCGATATCAAGACAATAATGTTGGCAAATATGTCATTCAATAGAGAACATGTTCAAATGTATTCTAAATTTTACCTGCCTGAAATCGGCCACTCTGTTCTGAAATTATAACCTACCAAAAACTGCAAAAAATCACGACCAAATTTCTCGCATGTCTATGCCTTATAGCTATGACTTGTACATGCTTTGGTATGCTTTATCTCTTTGGGAGATGAAAATGTCATCCCTGGGGGCAAAACAACATTATTCCGGACGATTTTATCTTTCCAAGAGGATAAAACATGTTAGAATGTGTTGAACTCATTGAGATAAGACAGAAAGTTCGGGAAATGTTTGTTGGTCGTTGTTTTGAGCTTGTTTTGAAGAGTTCTCGAAAGGGCTTTCTGGAGAAAATGTCCATAATTTCAGAATGGAGTGGCCGATTTCAGTCAGGTAAATGTTGAGGTCCATTTAAACATGTCTGCTGTTAAATGGTATGTTTGCCAATATCATCATCTTGATATTCAGGGAATGGTGATTTTTCAAACAGGGATTCTTTTTATTGACTCACCCGGTACTTTGATGACGTTATTGCGTAGTTTTATTGCGTAGTTTTATTAGTTTTATTGTTATAGCTATATATCATGGAAATCCCCCCAAATCAATCAACCATTGCAAGGATACTGAAAAATCCAAAAGGTATCTTCAACATAGCATTTTGATAATGACGAAGAATTGATGGTTATGACAAGGGAGTGGCGAAAGGTGACCGAAATACGAGCGGCGGTGATGTCGCCATTTATGTAAATCAAAATATCCCCCATTTTCAGAGGACAGGTATCAGTAATATTATTTTATAGTTATTTGCTGGTACAGTTGATGACGAAGAATTGATGGTTATGACCAGGGAGTGCCGAAAGGTGGCTGACATACGAGCGGCGGTGATGTCGCCATTTATGTCAATCAAAATATCCCCCATTTTCAGAGGACAGGTATCAGTAATATTATTTTATAGTTATTTGCTGGTACAGTTGATGACGAAGAATTGATGGTTATGACCAGGGAGTGCCGAAAGGTGACCGAAATACGAGCGGCGGTGATGTCACCATTTATGTCAATCAAAATATCCCCCATTTTCAGAGGACAGGTATCAGTAATATTATTTTATAGTTATTTGCTGGTACAGTTGATGACGAAGAATTGATGGTTATGACCAGGGAGTGCCGAAAGGTGACCGAAATACGAGCGGAGGTGATGTCACCATTTATGTCAATTATTATTATTATTATTATTATTATTAATTGCCATTACATCTGAAGGGTGTCAAGGGAGGCTGCGCTAACGCCAGTTTTTGTGGTTCCCTCTGTAACTTCGTGCCTTTCTGCACGTGGTGGTAGGGTGGAATCCCCTATCGGGCTATCCTGGATTCAGCATTTGCTAAAATAGTTTAGCGGCTAGCGAATCCATGGAAAGTTACCTGGGGGAGCCACAGAAATAAGTTGGCACAGTCTCAAGTGGTTTATAAAGGCTGCCAGTTCCTCTTCACATTTCAATTAAACTACCAAAAGCTCAATGCACAGCTCTTAAATGGCAACATTTCTTAAGAATACAACGACAATGGTCTTTTGGGTATTGATTTTAGGCTGACTTATGTGTTTTTTTTTAGAACTTGTTTATGTATCATGTATTCAATTGTAAATTATATTTTATTTTGAAGTGTATGTATTGTGATGTAAATAATTGTTTACTATAAATACTTGGCTGCCCTGTAAATAGCTCACACTGACGAAGATTTTTATCGAAACGTTTGAGGCATTTAACAGTTGTGTTTTTATATTTATTTTCTGTTAACACATGATGGTGGTTTAGTTTATTATTATTATTATTATTATTATTATTATTATTATTATAACATTCTTTAAAGTTGGTTATTAAAAATAGCTCTACTTCAAGAACTAATAAAGACCAACTATTTACAAAAACAAAATAAATTACAGTTCATGATAAGAAACGAAAATACCCTAAAATACCCTATTTACAAATTTTGCAACGGCAAGTCTCTCCAATCCATTCTTCTATGCATGACTTAAAAGAACAGACGGAGGTGGCAATTTTTGTATCATTGGTCAGGGAATTCCATAATATGCTACCACGAAAAGATAAACTATCGTTGCCATAAGTAGTTGTTTTAGTTTGAGGCAACATCAACAGATTCTTTGATCGTAGATTGTAATTATTGTCCTTTTCATGGAACATATCCAACAAAAAAGAAGGGTTTTGTTGTATTAAACTGCTATAAACCTCGAGCATTAACTTTTGCAAGTTCTTTTGGTGAATAGTGCACTCCTTTCCTCTCTGTAACAACTCATCAAAAGAAGATATAAAATCGTTGAAGAGAATTCGAAGCGCTCTCTTATGGGTGCGATTGAGATCATTATTCGCAACCTTTCCGCAAAACATCCATATCAACGAACAATAATTAAACTGAGACATTATGAATGAGTTGTACAGTAAAAGAGATTGTTTCTCATCTAAATAATTTGAGACTCTAGAGAAGGCACTGATCTTGTTGTTTGCTTTTTGACATAATTTTGCCACATGTTGGTCGAATTTTAGTCTCGAGTCTATGGTAATCCCCAATAATTTAACACTACTGACAATATCAACAGATACATTTCCAATATCGAGAACAATATTATCATTTGTCTTCAAACCGAGTAGCATAACTTGGAATTTTGATGGATTGGCTACCATTTGATTAGTTTTGAACCAAGAGATCGCTTGAGACATATCTTCTTCTAGCTTTGAAGCCACACTTTCAAAAGTGTCATCACAAGAAAAAATGGTGTTATCATCAGCAAAATTGCACACCTCCGAATGTTCGACGATGTAGATGAAGTCATTGAGAAAAATATTGAATAGTAGTGGCCCTAGCACAGAGCCTGGGGGACACCAGTTTTTGTTTGTAACCAGTCAATCAAAATATCAACCATTTTCAGAGGACAGGTATCAGTAATATTATTTTATAGTTGTTACAGTTGATGACGAAGAATTGATGGTTATGACCAAGGAGTGCCGAAAGGTGACCGAAATACGAGCGGCGGTGATGTCACCATTTATGTCAATCAAAATATCCCCCATTTTCAGAGGACAGGTATCAGTAATATTATTTTATAGTTGTTACAGTTGATGACGAAGAATTGATGGTTATGACCAGGGAGTGCCGAAAGGTGACCGACATACGAGCGGCGGTGATGTCACCAATTAATGTCAATCAAAATATCCCCCATTTTCAGAGGACAGGTATCAGTAATATTATTGTATAGTTGTTACAGTTGATGACGAAGAATTGATGGTTATGACCAGGGAGTGCCGAAAGGTGACCGAAATACATGCGGCGGTGATGTCACCATTTATGTCAATCAAAATATCCCCCATTTTCAGAGGACAGGTATCAGTAATATTATTGTATAGTTGTTACAGTTGATGACGAAGAATTGATGGTTTTGACCAGGGAGTGCCGAAAGGTGACCGAAATACGTGCGGCGGTGATGTCACCAATTAATGTCAATCAAAATATCCCCCATTTTCAGAGGACAGGTATCAGTAATATTATTTTATAGTTGGTACAGTTGATGACGAAGAATCAGGGGCGTCGTGGGTACCAATTGACAGGGGGGGGGGCACAACTTGCTAATTTTTTCCGACGAATGATGACGTCAAAACCAATGACATCATCATGCGCATGCGCAGTTTGGTTACAAAAAATGATTTTCAGACAGAGATAGCAAGACACTGATCTGGTATTCAATCGAAACAATAATACAGATTACTTCGCTATAACTGTATGGGAATAGAGCGTGCCACCATCAGTGGCGTGGCCAGGGTAAATTAAGTAGGTTGGAGCATTGAAATGGAAAATTTTTGGAGCTACGCCCTTTACTTTGGCTGAGAATGCATCTCCCAATATCATGCCTATCATTAGCGACAAGGAAACCTTGATAGCCTTGTGACAGTTCTCCTATATATTGGAGCGCGAGGAAAATTTTTGAAGAAAGATCCTTTACATTGGCTTAGAATGCATCTCCCAATATCATGCCTTCCATTAGCAACAAGGAAACCTTGATAGCTGCGTGAAAGTTCCCCTATAAATCGGAGCACGAGGAACATTTTTGAAGAAGCATCCTTTTCTTTGGCTTAGAAATCATCTCCCAATATCATGCCTTCCATTAGCGACAAGGAAACCTTGATAGTTGCGTGACAGTTCTCCTATAAATCGGAGCATGAGGAACATTTTTGAAGAAACATCCTTTACTTTGGCTTAAAACACATCCCTTGATTCCATATTTACAAGTGCTATAATAGAAGATTTGACCTTTCTCGGAAAATTCTTACCCAACATATACCCAGCCATTTTCTCTTCGGTTTTAAAGGAATCCCGAGGGCCATATTTCGACAAACAATGGCTCAGGCACCCAGGACATTCTTTTATATGACCTCCCTCAGACTGTCGAAAAATGCCACTCTTGTTAAAAATTCATTAGTAAATAGGGTCATGAAAGTAACTTGGCTTCAATTCATACAGATTAGAAATTTCGGAAAATTTCCGAATTTCCGTAAAATTTCCGAATTTCCGTAAAATTTCCAAATTTCCGACGAAAATCCGAATTTCCGACAAATATCTGAATTTCAGACGCTAGGGGGGCACGTGCCCCCTGCCCCCCAGCCACGACGCTTCTGCAAAAAGGAAGCTTGTGAGCATAACATACGCAAGAAGTATGTTTATGAAAAGATTATAGGCAGAGAATCCAACCACAATCCAAACAAGGATTAGCATAGAAAAAAGTGATTCTCCCGTTAGGGAATAACTTCCCCGGTCGTTTATCTGCTTGGAACTTTGCCACCATAAGAAAGTCTTTGAAAAAAGTCCTCTGTATCCTCAAAAATTATGGCATCAGTGAATTTTCTTAAACTAATCAACTCTACGAACACACGAAATAAATCTGTAAGATCCCAAATTTCAGCAAAAAGCCGAACGGATCTCAAAAATCCGAAATTTTCCGAAATTTTCCGAAATTTTCCGAAATTTTCCGAAATTTTCCGAAATTTTCCGAAATTTTCCGAAATTCCCCCCCCCCACGACGCTTCTGCGAAGAATTGATTGTTATGACCAGGGAGTGCCGAAAGGTGACCGAAATACGAGCGGCGGTGATGTCACCATTTATGTCAATCAAAATATCAACCATTTTCAGAGGACAGGTATCAGTAATATCATTTTATAGTTGTTACAGTTGATGACGAAGAATTGATGGCTATGACCAGGGAGTGCCGAAAGGTGACCGAAATACGAACGTCGATGATGACACCATTTATGTCAATCAAAATATCCCCCTTTTTCAGAGGACAGGTATCAGTAATATGATTTTATAGTTATTTGCTGCTGCAGTTAAGAGAAAAAACTCTGATCGAAAAGATGGGTCTGTGACTGGTTGCCTGTCAAAGAATTGATAAGATTCGACAGTCCTGAATTATGCAATAAATTTCATCAAAATTGCATGACTTCAGGACAAAGTTATATAACAAAGACATCCCCTCAAAGCAATTAGCAATTGCTAGGATACAAAATCAATCAAAGAAATATTCTCAGACGTGACTGTCTATATACGTTGATGCTTTGACAGAACAGATTTCTCTTTCTGGTACTTTGTTTGCATCTGCTGTATAATTTCATTAGTCAGAGCTGTTATAGTCCTATAACAAAGACATCAGTGCCAAAGCAATTAACAATTGCCTGGATACAAAAAGAATGCAGGAACTATTATTCTCTGACGTGGTTGACTATCTCCTTTTATGCTTTGATAATACGGAAAAAGACTTTTTCAGCTACTTTGATGACTTTATTGCCTGTCTTGATTGCTTTAGCTCTACGATAAGGACATCCCCTTCCTGGGCAATTAATGATCGCTAAGATACAAAAATAATCCAAAAGCTATTTTCAGACATGGTTGACTCTCTCCTTTTATGCTTTGATAATACGGAAAAAGACTTTTCAGCTACTTTGATGACTTTATTGCCTGTCTTGATTGCTTTAGCTCTACGATAAGGACATCCCCTTCCTGGGCAATTAATGATCGCTAAGATACAAAAATAATCCAAAAGCTATTTTCAGACGTGGTTGACTATCTCTGTTTACGCTTTAATAATACGGAAAAAGATTTTTCAGCTACTTTGATGACTTTATTGCGTAGTTTTAATTGCAAAACCTCCAACACGGGGACATCCCCCTCCTAGACACATAGCATTTGCTAGCATACACAAACAATCCACAATGATTTTCAGACGTGGCTATACTGGGTGTCCCAAAAAATGTATACGGATTTGGTTGACTCCAGCGCTGTGCATTTAGCTTCAATCAATGTCTAATCCCAACATAGATACCTCGTTTGTTGATATTGGTGCTTTGAGAGCAGACATGTTAATCTTGAAAGCTCAAATTTGCCTCTTCCTGCAAACCTGAGCTTAGCCTTTTGGCCTAAGCAATTTCTTAAGGCACAGCGTATAAATGAACGATAACCTTGACAAAATTTGAACAATATTAGATCTTGTGTTATTCTATTTTCCAGAAGTCACCCCCCCCCCCAGTCACCCATTGGGAAGTTTCTTAATTTTCCATCAATTTCAGTTCTTTATTTCGATGTGCTTCAGGAATTTACTTGGGCCAGAAGGCCAAAACTCTGGTTTGCAAGTGGACGCAAAGATGAGCTTTCAAGATTGATATTTTTGCTCTCAAAGCACCAATACCAACAAACGAGGTATCTATGTTCAAGTTAACTATCGAGGAACATTTTGAGAGTGATTAGCCATTGATTAAAGCTAAATTCACATCACTGGAGTCAACCAAATCTGTATACATCTTTTTCGGACACCCGGTATATGTGCATTTCTTTTGTCAATAGCAGCAGATATGACTCTCACTGTCGTCTTGCTGAGAGTGTGTTTGATTGGCACTAATGTTAAAACTGGTAGACTTGGTAGACTTGGAAAAGACCTTTTAGTTATTCTAAAAATGTCCACTGGAATGTCCTAACTGTTTACGTCTTCCGGATTTGTCAACTAACAACATTCTTTGGCAACATGGAATGGAATGTTAATAAAATGAAGTTTAAAATGATTGTCGTCGCTTGTCTGATTCTCTGTCAAAATCTTAATTGCAATTTCTATAAGAAACAGGAATTTGAAGTGTCGTTTTCCTCACTTGCTTGGAGAATCTGTAATACACTCGAATCAACAAGGACAGATTTTGTGACACAATAGCATGAGATGCTTTTGTTGACACCTGAATTCAAAGCGATTAGTGGCTGCAGGCAAAGGAAATTCTCTCAACCAGAAATTCAAAACAAACGAAGCCGCAAAAGTTTCTCTGAAACCCAAGTCGCTAGTGCGCTCGTTGTGGATTCCAGAAATTGCTTCCAAGAGAAAACATGAGCATATATCGAAAGGAGGAAGGATATATCTAAACATCTGCCTCGGGCATTGAATTTCCTTGGTTCAGAAGCTGAGCAGTAAGTGTTTTAATTACACCCAAAAAATTAAAGAATTGAATCACCTCCCAATCGGCTTTTGAATCAAAGAAATTAAATGCCCGTGGCAGATGTGCAGATATATCCTTCTTCTCTCGATTTACGCTCATGTTTACTCTTAAAAACAATTTCTGGAATGCACAACGAACGAGCTAGCTACCTGGGTTTCAGAGACACTTTTGCGGCTTTGCTTGTTTTGCACTACTGGTTGAGAGAATTTCCTTTGTCTGCGATCATTAATCGCTTTGAATTGCGGTGTCAATCAAAACCAACTCGTGGTATTGTCTTACCAAATCAGTCCTTGTTACTCGAATCACTTTGAAACATGACAATACGCAATGTTGAAGCAGCTCTGTTTCGCTAGATATAGATGCCAGAAGCTGGTTTTCTACCATGTGCATTTATTGTCGCGCGCGCATGCCCTTTTAAAATTTGATCTACAAGTAGTTTCCTCAAGCTGGTCGCTTCAGCGATAAAGCTAGTTCAATCTCTGTTTACTTTCTTGCTCCTCTTGCTCGACTTTATTTGGCGGCAAGAAGCAAAAAACTTTGCCCAGTGGGAGATAGGCTTTATGTTATGAAAGTCTTACTTCTTATTTCGGAAAGAGCTGATTTTCAACCAGCTCTCCATGTGTCGGGAAACATTTACAGGACATGTTACGCGTATAAGAAACAATGTTATGACTTCAAAACAGCTCGGAAATCTGAATAGTTCGAGATAAAGAGCTGTGATATTTCAAGGATCGCGAATGGTCGAGATAGCGGAAAGGTGCTTTGTATACATCCTGATAGGAAAATGAAGGGAAATGGAAATTCGCTGGAAGATAGCGAATGTTGGCGATAGCGAATGTTCAAGAAAGAAGGCATTCAAGATACCGAATGTCAACAATTGCTTTTGCGGGTCCTGGCGAGCCACAGAGCGTTTGCTAGCAGGCGACCCAACATAACCTTCTCGAGCTAGAACACGGTTAGCTTCTTGAAATCAAAAGCTGTGAACATATATTGTGTAACAGCTTGTACCGGGTGAGTAGAAAAAACAATACCCGTATGTACGGACACTGCGGCCCAGATATCAAGGCCATAATATTGACAAATATACCATTTGATGGCGGACATATTCAAATCCATTTAAAAATTTACCAGACTGAAATTGGCCATTCCATTCTGACATTACGAGGGAATTTTTCTAGAAATCCCCTTTAAGAAGCCTTCAAAACGGGCCGAAAACACGACCAAATTTTACTAATATTTCCGCCTTATAACAATGAATTCCACCCATTTTAGCATGCGTTCGTTATCCTCTTGGGAGGATGAAATCGCTACGCATGATACTGTTATTCTCCCAGGGATGATACCTCTGTCCTCCCAAATAAAAACACAAGTTGAAGCATGTAAAAGTCATTGATGCAAGGCAGCAATATCAAGAAAATTTGTTCGTGATTTTAGGCTTTTTTTGAACGTTTCTTGAAAGGGCTTTGTCGAGAAAATGCCTTATAATTTAAGAAAGGAGTAGCAAATTTCAGTCAGGTAAATTTCAAAATATATTTGAAAATGTCTACTATTGAATATCATATTGCTAATATTATTGTCTCAATATCTACAGGGTGTCCCAAAAATTTGTCCCCCGTTTGGCTGAAGATTGCGACAAAATGGCAAAAGATTCTCGTCAAACTTTTGCATAATACTTCAGATATTTAATTAAAGTTTGCTACCATTCCCGTAAAGATACAATGAAAATGATGGAGCTATGACCTTCCGGAGACCACATTTGCCTGATGACTGAAACCAGCCGTCGGTCATTTTCTCTTACTATTTTGCAGCGACTAATAGCTTTATGGATGCAATGAAACAGCAGCCTCGAATAAGGTCATAGATCTCGTGAAAATTCCGATAATCATCAGAGAGTTCAACTATTTCTTACCTCACAGAAAATAGTACTCAGCACACATGAAGCTATTTATCAATGCAAAATAGTAAGACAAATGGCCGACGCTGGTCTCAGTCATTAGGCACATTTGGTCTTCTGAAAGTCATAGACCCATCCTTTTTCAACTGATTTTTACGGGGATGGTAGCAAACGTTATTGGAACATCTGAAGAGCAACATCATATAAAAGTTTGGCGAGAATCTTTTGCCATTTTGTCACAATCTTCAGGCAAACGGGGTAAAATTTTGTTTGGACACCCTGTATGTAGCAGTAGCCTTTCAAACAGGAATTGTTTTTTGATTCAGCCAGTAGTTGGAGGGCTTAGCTATCTTTTGAAATGTTGCTTGATCAGTTTCAGCTGTAACTGTACGTCAAAAATCTGTTGAAAGGTTGAAAGGACAAACATTTTTAGAATGGAAGAAATGCTTACCTATTCCTGCCTGATTAAATATCTTCTTTTTCACAAGATATTTTCCATAGAGCATGCTCACACGCTGTAAAAGAAGTAAAATTGAAGAAAATAATTTACGAGGTCGTATTGGCCACATTTCGGCATTGATCTATGTATTTGCTCATCGGGATAAGAAGTGTTAACAGAAATATGTACCGCTGTGTATATGCACATTTGAAACTTTCAACTTCTGAGAACATTCGATGAATCAAGCCCTCTCGTTGATACCCGACAGGCAGAAGAAAATTTGTTGATATTCTTGGACATTATTAAAGATTCTTTTTCTTAACTTTCGAGAGAGATTCTCCCTTACCTCATAAGGTAAAGTCCTGGAGGCTCTGATCAAGGGTTTAGGATGCAGTTAATGTAAAGTAGGCTTTAGCCGTAATTGTAACTACACGTACTTCTTTCGCCTGCTGGAAATAAATAAATGATGATAAATTATGATAAATGATGATGGGACTCTTTATTACTTCTTGTGAAATAAAAGATTTTATCGTAAATTCAAACTTAGCTGTATGTCCAGTGCTCAGAAAAATAACAGAATAATCGCAAGAAATATTACGGCCCTTCAGCTATCAAATAGATTTTCATTCATTCGAATCCATCCAGCGATCAAGAGATTTTTCAAATTCGTACATATTTCTGACCCCACCTACTTTTCCAGCAGTAGCTTTTCACAATGATGATACTTTCAAAGTAATCAATTTGGCTGTTTTGAAAGCTAATGTTTTGAGATAAATTTCAAAGATTCACAGACTGTTGTCACACAAAAATATAATAAAATATAATAAAATATCATAAAACAAATATAAATACGACCGTACCTATCAGCATGGAACACACTCTATCATATCAGTTGACAATATCAGGAAAAAATCGCAAAATTAGCGCTCTTAGGGAAGAATAACAGTTTCCCCAAAGTATGCTTGAAAAACGGTCTTTCAAGATTAGTATCATTTATTATTATTATTATTATTATTATTATTATTATTATAAACTAAACCACTTTCAAAGTAAAACAGAAATTAAAATGATAAAAAACACAACTGTTTCAGGGCAGACGTTTCGATATTATTATTATTATTATTATTATTATTATTATTATTATTATTATCAATTTCTTTATAGTAGCTACTCCTGTGATCCCAGCTCTTGGCGCTAAAACGCAACTTCACCTTCACCTTCGATGAATTCCTTTCCATATAGTGATTTATCTGAGGGAGTTTCCAAGTGCTTCGGATTTTTTTGGCACACCCAGTGTGACAAACTTCAATACACCTATAACGGGTGTGCCAAAAAAGACATCCGCTTTTGATAGACCACTATAAATCGTACACTGGACCGATTTCGAAAATTTGTGACTTTAAATTTAAAAATAGCCTTAAATAACGGACTCATCATATTAAACCCATAAACGCAACAAAAACACCTACTGATTTCGGTGTTTTTGTTGCGTTTTTGGGTTTAATATGATGAGTCCGTTATTTAAGGCTATTTTTAGACTTAAACTTTAGCAAACAGCCTGGATTAGATTCTAGGATTTTTGCAAATATTTTTTGTTTTGTGCTTTTAGAGCTATAGCACTGAAAAAAAAAAAAAAACCTCGATCAAATTTTCTAAAGACTCGACATGAATGAACAAAGAGAAAACCTTTTCGTGGTGACTTGGGATTTGGAAATCGATCTGCTGCAACATTAGTTCTACGAGACTGGCCTGTTGCGAAGGTCTGTAGCAGTTGCAATAAAGTGCCGAGCCAAGCCGTTCTCCATATCACAAATTCAACAAAATTCCATGCTTGTTTGACCTCATGGTGCTTCCCTGTTTGTCTTTTAACCCCTTGACACAGGAACGTAGCCTGCACTGAAGCATAGATTTAAAGGAATTACAAAAGGAAACACATTTCTTTGTATCGTGGTAAGTAATTTACTACATTTCTCCCAACATATAACCAATGCTCGTGCAGCAGACTATTACCAATCGATTTCTAAAATCCCCAAATCATCAAATCAAATCACGAGTTTTTTCTTTGTCTATTCATGCAAAATCTTTAGAAAATTTGATCGACGTTTTTATCGTTTCAGTGCTTATAGCTCTGAAAGCAGAAACAACAAAAAAAATTCGGTCCAGTGTACGATTTATCGTGGCTCGCCAAAAGTGAATAGTTTTTCTGGCACAACCTGCATAACTATAAAACCTATATACCTTATAATCTTCGAACTTTTCCTTGCATAGCAGAAGAGCATCTTTGTACAAGTCATGTTCAACAACGAAATCGAGGCATTCTTCCAAACGAGATTCACCTAGAAAAATGAGATATACGTACAATTAATTGGGAAGCTGCAATCGTCGAAAGCTTTTGGATTGGGAAAACAAAATGACACAGTTGCAATTGTAAATTTTTCTAATTCCTATGAAATATTAGAAATACATGTTACATTCTACTATACTTTCTAATTATTATTACGCGCATACTAACCAGTTTTGTGTTGTACAGGAAAATATAAAGCCCGAGGTCTTAAAAGTACAGACCGAGCTTGCGAGGTCTGTGAAATAAGACCGAGGGTTTTATATTTTCCTGTACAACTACAAAACCGGTTAGTATGAGTTTTATTACCTGATAGCTTCTATTTTTGACTGATATCATTTAGTCAAACACATTTTGTTACTGTTATGTCGCTTAAGTTTATTGTAAATCTCACAGGCCTAAATCAGTTGCTGTGGTGACAAAAACGCGTCGTTGTATCGTATTATACAAGGCTACGGGAAAACCGCGGGAAATGTGCGATTAACCAATGAGATTGGCGGGATTCCTGTATTGCCTCGTTTTTGAAACGTCAGTCAGGTAATAAACAACTATACAACACTACAGGGACGATACCGCGGGGAGTAAAAGATAAGGACTACCGCATGGCCATTACATAAAGACATGCAACTAGACAACAATTACAAAAATCAATACAAAATGCTACAAGTACGATTAAATATCGTAAAATTGGTTGACTGCAGATAACTCATATTCAAATCAACATACCAGAGTTGAGAAGGCCCGTTATCTTTGCAACTCCACAACAAGAATCAACTTAAAACTTAACCACTACAATATAACCCAAAAAGGAAACGAACACAGATACACTGCAATAACATACAGCTAGGTACATGAATTATGATGAAATTTGCAAATAGAATTAAACAATGATAAATAAATTGATGAGAATAAATGGCAAAAAAGAGAAGGCTACAATTTTTTCATAAAACCCTTTCTCTTGGACAAGAAGCATCACTAATTTCAAGAAATGCCAGCAGCCGACTTAAATCAAATTATGAAAATCCAAATGAAATCTACAAAAATGTAGCTCAAGTATCAAATATTACAATGAGATGAATTTTAATCTGAATGGTACAACTGCTTCTATAAACTTGTAAAATAACGTCCAGTGAAAACAGGCGGTTTTTAGCCGGATAAGTAATGTGCAATAATGGTTGCTCCTTCCAGTACTATGCAACTTGGCAGTTGAATGGATCGCTAGTGTATAAGAAAGCGAAGAAAATATTCGATGAAATAGTTGAGCGTGATAGAACTGGGGAGTGTCCGATGTACAGGGGAAAATTTTGGCACAGAAGAGAAAGGGACATAGGTAAACTCGACAAGAAAAATAAATGGTATGAAAAGGGCGGTCATGAAACAGTAATGTTCGTAGAAGCAACACCAAATGAAGAGTTGGCAAAAACTTGCAGAAGAGCACTGAAAGAAGCTGAACTGAAGATCCGTGTGGTCGAAAGGGCGGGAAAATCATTGAAAAGAACGTTGGCGAAGTCTAATCCTTTCCGAAAAACAACGTGCAAACAACATAAATGCAAGGTGTGCAAATTAGACACAGATGTTAACTGAAAGGGCAGAGGTGTTGTCTATCAAATGAAATGCCAAGGGTGCA
The DNA here is from genome assembly GCA_039566865.1 of Aurelia coerulea. Taxonomy (NCBI): domain Eukaryota; kingdom Metazoa; phylum Cnidaria; class Scyphozoa; order Semaeostomeae; family Ulmaridae; genus Aurelia; species Aurelia coerulea. Next base: position 9,580,021 of record CM076950.1, read on the forward strand.
CTGGACAAAGAAACAATATCGGACTGTACATTGGTGAAATGGCGAGAAGCGTAGGAGAAAGAGTCAGCGAACACTTAGCGCAATATGAAATGAAATGTAAAAACTCTATATTTCACAAACACGTAGAAGAAAAACACGACGGCGAGAGGCAGAATATACAATTAAAGATAGTCTCGTCTTGTGGCAATGATGCTATGTTGAGACAGGTGACGGAGGCCGTACTAATTAAAGAACTGTACCCGGAACTAAACACTAAGGAAGAATGGGGAAATTCGAATGCTCTGCGCGACTGGCGGATTAGATTCGACGCTCTAAATCTATCGAGCCTGGATGAAACGAACGTTAGTAGAACTCAAACTCAAACGAACATCGAACTCAATTCTCACTGAGGAGGCTGCCGGAGGGCAGCGAAAATTCTGAGAAGAAAATGTTAAAGTGTAAGTGTGTTTTAAATAATGGTTTTTAAACTCAAAATATAGGTATGAAGCTACCTAAGTACCGGGTGTCCCAAAATGATGTATTACTGTTTGATTGCTTACATGTCCATAACCAATGAACCGATTTTCAAAAACTTTGTTTTATTTAATTGCCTAAAGGCTGAATTGTATTTTAAGATGTTGGTTGTGGTCTTACCATGGCGTTTTCATGTCGAAAAGGAGATCGATAAATCTGCTCAAATTCAAGCCTTAGATGGCATGAGAAAGAAGCGGCCTATTTTCCAGTCAACATTTTAGATGTGATACAAAAGGCTGAACACGTATTCGTACTCTCTGAACTCAGTATTGAGTGAATTCGTATTCTCAAAACGACATATATTCTCTGAACGACATATAAGTTCAGCCTTTTGTATCACATCTAAAATATTGACTGGGAAAGGAGGCCGTTTCTTTTTCTTTCCATCTAAAGCTTGAATTTGAGCAGGTTTGTCGATCTTCTTTTCGACATGAAGATGTCGGCCTAAACTACAACCAACCTTCTCGAATACAATTTAGCCTTTCGGCAATCGGATAAAATAAAGTTTTTGAAAATCGGCTCATTGGTTATGGAAATATAAGCAATCAAACGATAATACATCATTTTGGGACACCCGGTACAATTTGTCGTATAACACACGGGATCTCGTCAAAGCATTGGCTCACAACGCCAGTGACCGAAAACATAAATTATAATTGATATTTGGGTGTTCAAGCAAAATGCTAAAATATGGTATACTTGGGTTAATTTGGTCCTAGTTCTACCATTTTCACTCAAAATTAACTTTTTGTGGTCCTATACCCATCTTGAAACATTCTTCAAGTTATGTAGATAGACAATTGACTTGATTTTACTTCCACAAAACAACAGGGAATTCATGATCATTCAAAATCCATCATGATATCACCATTCTGGGCCAACTGTGGGTCATTAAGACAGAAAGCAACCTCGAAAGTGTCAAGATTTAATAAGAAATCTCAAAATTAAATCTTCTGAGCAAGGCTTCTTATGTAAACTTCGCTTCAAAAGCTCAATCGTTACTATTTTTCTAAATAATGTGATATAACTAAACAAGGGAAAATTTGATAAGTTTTCAAACGCCAAAACTCGTTTCACTCACCGAGCAGGGCAGAAGACGCAAAAGCTGTAATTAAGGATAATTTGTGCACAGTAAACTCGCAATGTTTGCGCACCAATTTGTAAACAGTAGTACACAGGAAAACTCTACTTACCACAACTGTAAATATGGGATAATGCTTTGCTATATCTTTTGAGATGGCAGTCAATCTTGTATTTGCAATAACTTGAATCGTAGCTCTTCAGTTCATTTAGAAATGGCAAATACTCTTTTGGATCCTGTGAGGAGAAGGGCAACATTTACTTACTTGTAAGGCAACCCTAAAGGGTACAATTACGGAGATAAATTTGATCTTTTAGTAATAGCCAATCATTGTGTAACATGAAGCTAGAGCAGCTATTCTAATGTTTTACTTGCACTTAAAGGGAGTACAAAGACCAGCATGCTTTTCGCGAAATCAGCGACTTGCTCTCCACAGCTTCCAGAATAACTGACTGTACAAAATTCATAAATACAAACACAAACGATGGCAAAGGCTGCTGGTCTTTGTACTCCCTTTAAGTACAGCGTTTGTCAAAAATAACTAAATATCCCCTGGAATAAACTGGTGATAAAACATTCCAGATTAGCTCAATGAGCGTTTGATTGGAATAATAATAATAATAATTCATTTATTTACAGTTGGTGAAATGTCTAGTTAATACAAACTAATAAAAACCAACTAAGAAGTTCTAATGAACACAAATTTGGTCTCTGTTAGGTTTTCAATACTGATGTTAATAAAGATACTTTTTGTCCTCCAAGTAGAGGATTAATAAAAAAATGTGCCCATATTTGAAAGAAGTCATAGCTCACAGTTCATTGCAGCGATAACAAAAGACATAAAATGCAAAACGAGGCTGACCGGAAACGCTCTCCCCTTCCCGTCCTTGTGCAAAATGGCTTCTGCGCGTGCAAGCTACGGCTGCGCAGTTGATGTCCTGATCTCGTGTGCGTAGCTTTTTAGGCTACTTTCGAAGCAGCAATTTAACAGGATTGCAAACATGGCCTCGTTTTCGTTTTGCATTTTATATCTTTGCTTGCAGCGATCAATAACCTTTAAGACTTGCGATACGTAATTTTCAACATATGTTGTCAGACTATTTTCCATAATTTGAAAAAACGAAACCAGCGTCAATGGTCGGATATCTTGATGTTTGCGGTGACAAATGAATGAATAAATTTGAATGAATGAATGAAAGGTAGAAACACAGTAACGCGACGAAAAAACGACAGCAAATGCGTGTCAATTAAATATTTGTTACCAATATTTCGTCCTGCCATGCAGAGGGCTGTTATGGCAGGATGACAGCCCTGAAGAAGTCCTGCATGGCAGGACGAAATATTGGTACCAATATCTAATTCACACGCATTTGCTGTTGTTTTCTCGTCGGGTTGCGGTGTTTCTGCCTTCAAATTTATTTTCCATAACAAACAATTTAAGATAATGCAATAACAGTTTATTTGAAAAAAGCCAAATTCTTGCAAAGATATTTGAAATGACATAGATTCCTTCAAATAGGCGTGTAAACTTTCTAGAGGTGGGCACTATTTACAATCTAAAGTATAATGATAAACTTCAAAATGAAAAAACCATACGTGTATGGGAAACTGGAATGAATATGGGCGCTTATACCTTATTTGACTTCTCAGCAATCATTAACACGATATCAAAGTCATACAGCCCAAGGGCAACATTGTATAGTTCATTTACATCAGTCAGGTAAAGGATATGCTTTAGTGCTTTCTCGTATGTTACGGAAGCTTCCAGTTGTTTATCTGAAAGAGAAAACGGACAAAACAATTGACTTGCTAGCTATCAAGAAATCTGTTTTATCGAAGGAAGCAGCCCTTTGCAAATAAGAAGTTCTTAAAAATATCTTTATTCGTTACCTATATAGTCCGGTGTTTGGAGCGGGAGCAGCACCACCCGAGGGGAGAATTTATGAGACTAAGCTTGTCTAGAAATGTTTTTGGCATACATTTCGATCCTGTGTGGTGATCAGGCATTTGAGAGGGCTTTTCCGAGATACAGGGCGTCATGGGGTGATTGATACACGAGGAAATGAATGACTTTGTTGATTTCTACACACATAATAAACGTTAAGATGAATTGCAAAACATTTCTCAACCTTAACTGAAAGGCAACAAAGACCTTTACTGCAGAAAATATTTTCAACTTGAAGCAAAAAGGCAGCAAATCCAAGCGCAGCGAGAAATCCACACCATAAACATTTTGATGAAAATGTGTGCAAAATAAAACAATTCCATCGGTTGCTGACCAGCAATGCACACTTAACTGATATAGCTTCACAAAATATCGAGGCAAAGGCTGTATTTCAAAAATGAAAACTAGTTTATGAGAAGGTTGATAGATACATTCCCCCACCCCCGGCATTAATTGTTAATTAGCTATCACCTTTAAGTTTCTTTATCTTCATCAAGACAGTCTCTAAGTCAGCTTCAGATTGCTTCGCATAAGATGTGAGAAGAGATAAGAAGAATCTAAAAATAAAATGAGGAATATCATCAAAATTAAAATATGCTTCTAAAACCATCTGATTTTTGTCACAGGAACGCAACCTGTGAAAAAATTAAACCATTGTGTATATGTGCTATATATATTTTCCATTAGTGATGAATGAGCCAAGATTTTTCAAGTTTGTTGATGTTAGAATTCTCTTTTGGAAAGTAACTGACATACGATCATGCGCTAAATCTACCCCAAAAAAAACTTTCTTTGTGTAATATTACCTGGTGCAGATTAATTCTAATGATATGGCATAGTATTTCCATCTTGATATGTAACCGATCTTGATTGGCACTCTTTCCTGCTATTGAAGCCATTTTTTCCAATGGAAGTAAATGCAATATTACGATAAATTGGGAAAACAACTACGATAGTCAAGAGATACAAACCGTTCAGTGCCTATCTTTTCTACTGAGTTACGAACAGCCAAGCACACTTTGTCAACTTTATTTGTTGTCCTAGAAAGGAACCAAGGTGTAACTGAAAATATGGTTGAAAATTTGTGTTGAATAATGGAAGCAACTGCTCAATATTTTTCTACTACTTGTTGTTTTACACAGAACCATACAAATAAACCAAAGCTCTTTTATTTTCAGAATATATGAATGATCAGTTCTGTTATACGGTTGCGAAACATGAACCATGGAAAATTTAAAAGTCTCCAGGAGAGATTGTCATCTGTAGAAATGTGGCTTTAAAGGCGAATGCTGAGAGTGCCATGGGTAGATAAGTAATGAAATAGTATCAGAAAGGGAAGAAACACACAAAACTTTGATTACAACGATTAAAAAGCGACAAATGTCATTTCTTGGTCATATATGTAGAAAAGAGAAACTATAGTCTGTCTCAAATTAGATGTCACCTGCAAATGCCCGCGAATAAGAACAACAGAAGTGTTTGCAAAGGAATTTTGCGTTATCGCAAATCTCAGGTGACATAGAATTTGGGACAGACTTTAGAATACTTGGTCAGCACGGGACAGTTTGAAAGAAAGAGAGAACGGGGATAGCAAATACAAAGTTATGTTGCTACCGGGTGCGCCAAATTAAACTATGCACGTTTGGCAGGCCACATAAAATCGTACACTGGACTGATTTTGAAGATTTATAACTTAATCGTTAGCAGAGAGCCTGAATTAGATACTGGGATTTTTTGCAAATTTTTTCATTTTCAGCTTTTAGAGCTAGAAGCGGGTTTCCTAAAATATTAGTTTTCGAAAACACTGAAAACGATCAAAAAACATCGTTCAAGTTTTCTAAAGAATCGACATGAATGGGCAAAGAGAGAACTCGTTCGTGGTAATTTGCGAATTAGAAATCGACCAATTGTAATCTGCTGTACGAGAGTTTGTCCTAAACTCCCAAATTCCCCCTGAAAACGTTTTCTCTTTGTTCATTCATGTTGCATCTTTTAAAATTTGATCGACGTATTTTGATGCTTTTCAATGTTTTCGAAAACGAGCATTTTAAGAAACTCGCTTCTAGCTCTAAAAACTGAAAACAGAAAAATTTGCAAAAAGTCCCATAATCTAATTCAAGCTTTCTGCGAAAGAGTAAGTTATAAATCTTAAAAATCGGTCCAGTGTGTGATTTATTGTGGCCTACCAAACGTGCATAGTTTATTTTGGCGCACCCGGTAGTACGAAAAGAAGAATGGGGCAATCTTTGACAGAGGGTAAAATCTTGCAGAGTGCAACGGACAGAGATATTTGGGCTACCATGATCGTCAACGTTGACATATAGATATGCCCTGCGTACGGGCTGCGCTTTGCTACGCAGCAGCAATGAATTATAGGCACAAAAACCAGGCTGTCAAAATATTTTGAACAACAGTAATCGATATACTGTACAACATGGTTGTCAGAACGAAGTTAGATATACTCACTGATCTGCATCCGAGGACGGCGTGTTGTTATTGTATGAAGTTGAATAAAGTGTTTTTGTCACATCACTTTTCCTATAAAAGTTAGATAATGTTAGTTCTATATTTAACCATCTGCAAAATACAATTTTTGCATAGTGTGCGGGCGCAGAAGAACTGTACTGTGCCGGTTAGAGCTCCGTCTTCAAAATCTATCGTTTTCAAAATCTGCCGGCAAAAATGTGCCGCTTTTGTGTGAACGGGAGGCCTGTCCGTCACATTTTTCACCGTTTCTAAAATGTGCCGGCATCGTGTTAACGGAGTCTCAGTAAGACGAGGAAACCAAAATTTTACACATTGGTTACACATTGTATCCATTGGATATGATTGATGGACCGTATATTGATTAAATACGCACAAAGTATAACGATAATTCAAAACGAAAAGTTGGATGACCCAAAAAAATACACCGAGAAAATCTTTCACAGAAAAGAATAATTTGCCGAAATGAGTACTTCAAACTTTGTTTGGTAGCTAAGCGGATGGGGGTACATTGCAACAATTCTTTGCTACTTCATTGACATCCCAAAAATGCGAAAATAAGGATTTTGTGAAACTAGACAGACATAAAACCGAAGATCAATTTGAGACAAAAATGACTGTTGTTTGTATCAGCATCAGCTTGTAGGAGCGAAATTCCCAGTGCATGGATACAATGCTCAACAATGAAAGTAATTTTTCATTTTTGAGGCAAGGAATATTCTAATACGACAAGGGGATATTTTGGATGCGTCCAATTAGAGTTACATACTTCCAGGATGATATGCTAATTGTCTGCTCTTCTGCAGCTGATCGAAATTGATCCCGTCTTTTTGGACGACTTTCGACCGGTTTTAGTTCTGCTTAGTTTCAATAAATACTTATTTTTCTCTCCTAGCGATTTAAACGAAAATAACAATAAATAGTAGAAATGTGGTCCAGCCTTTTTGCTATATAAGAAGGTCCAAATCAGTCACTTCAGTCGATTATTCCGTATTGTGTAATGAATTTTCTCGGTTCATCTATTTTGGGTCACCTGGTATAAGTTAAAAACATACTACCTACCGGGTATCCCAAAAAAAAGTACTCCCGTTTGAAAAATCACCAAAATTTGATTTCACAGCCGATCTTCAATGTTCTTTTTTTGTCAAGTATATCAAGGACCAAATTATTTTCCAATACATATAGCTAATCATTTAATTGACTTAAAATTAGCTAACTTAGCTCTTTTTAGGGCTACCTGGTTTTGAATAATACTGCGAAAAAGCACTGATGATTGCCAGATCAATTTCTTTGTGCATGTAAAGCATCTAGTTTGGTCATAAATGACAGAAAGAAATGCGCAAAATTATGGCAGACCTCAATGATGATAAAAAATTTGAAAAAATCTTGACTCTTAGGCAAGATTGACTATTTTGCTCAAAAACTATAGCTCAAAATAAGGTTTTTCAACGTGTAATTGTTCTACCTTGTTGCATCAAAAGCAAACATTTTATCATCTATGAATATTTTGGGTCTTTGAAGAAACAACTCAAAAAGAAAATTTTATCAAAGGTTTGATAATCAATTTCTGGTGATTTTTGAAACAGGAGTACTTTTTTTTGGGACACCCGGTATAACTTTGTTAAACATTCGTTATACCTTCACAAGTAACTGTCAAGATCTATATGTCAGTTACTGCTGAAGATTCACTGACACGCTTAACAAAGTCATACTATCCTTTTGTTTTATCGCAAAGAGTGTACTTACTCAAGATCAGCCAGGAATAAATTGATATCACTTTCAGACTTTAAATTGACAATAAATGTGTCGACATGTTCCAAAAACAACTATAGGAAAAGAAAATAGAAGGCTAAAATATACTCCTTTTAAGCATCGAAACATAAAAGAAAAGATTGAGCAAAAATCAAATATGATTAGGGGGTGAAAATGTGAATCATCGGAAGAGCATTCAGACATGGGCTATGCGTCAAGTAAAAGTATTCATTGTTTTGCAACCAAATTGACCATTTTGTCAGTCTATCCTTCGTTAATGAAACATAGAAGACATGAATTCTTAAAAAAAGGTTGCAAAAAGCACAGTTCGGTGGCTTTTAAGTTCTGCTCTTGAAAAATATTTACAGTTACGATTTTATCGCAAAATTATCCATAACAGCGGCAGGCATTTTGTCTGTTGTTATTCGGAGACAATTTTTCCCATGATGTCTAATTTGAAACAAAATGTAGTTTTTCCCCATGTATTGTTGTCTTGTTTTTCCTTGAACATTCATATGTATGTTGTCTTAGTTCTTGTGATGCCACAGAATAGTCAATGGTATTTTGCATCTTATGGCATCGTCCTTGTAGTGTAGTTAAGTATTTTGTAAGTAGTGTAACTAGTAACTTTGTATTGTAAATTTTTAATGAAATGCAAAAAAGAATATTTACAGTGCCGTAAATACCCTTCCTGACTGCATCTTGCTAAAAGTCATGTCATTGAGAAGAATTAACGGTTTCAATGACAAATGTAAGAGAGAATTACTACCTGTGGATTATGGTCGAATATCAGATTCAAATTAATTCTGTGTCTTTTCATGATCGAAAAAGCATCCCGGTATTCCAGCCTAAAATAGTAAAAAAGAGCAGTTAACGATATCTTGCCTTTAAACAAGCGTTCGGAAACCAAGTGCGTCTTAATGTTAAATTTTTCACAGGAGTGAGCCACCTTCACCAATTGTGTTTCCTTGTGAATTATGTTTCATTGGTAGTGAAATTAATTACATTTATCTGCTAAAAATGTAGCGCTGGTACACACTTGGTGTGCTCTCATTACGATAAATAAAAACGCAGGTTATTTGGAATTAATAAAGAGGAGTAAGTTGCAGGAATATGTAATTTGCCTGTAATGATTGTTTCCGACGGCAATACCAGAAAATATTAGCAACCCAAGGCAGTTAGTACAAAATCGAGCTTGCAAGACTAGATAAATTCTTTTTTTTCTTATGTGCTACATTCTTTCCATCAACGAAGTAATCCCAAGTGCCATTATTTGCTCCCAGGGCTAAGAAAAACGAAGTAGCGCGGGAGCGACGCTACCAGGAAGGTACCTGACCTGCAGTGGCGGACACTTTGCCAAATATTGGGGGGGGGGGGCGAAGCTATTGTTTCAGTTAAAAAGCATTGCTTGCTTATATTGTTTTTGAACAAAAGATCTTTGTTCTAGCCAACATTGGGGGGGCAATCGCACCTCCTCACCCCCCAGGTGTCCGCCACTGCTGACCTGCTCAAATTTCCCAGGAAGGAAGGAGGGAAAGGAAAAAGAAACGGAAGAGAAGGGAAGGGAAAAAAGAGAAAGAACTGAAGGAAGCGAAGGAAAGGGAGAAGAAAAGAAAGAAGGAGAGAAAGGAAATGGGATAGGATTGGGAAGTATATTTGGACAAAAGAAGAAAGTACGTAAGAAGAAACACAGGCGCCTAGCTTGCTACTAGGAAGGAAACTATTTTTTAGCCCTGGTCTTGCTTCCCTTGGTGGAGATCGGTAAAATGTAGAAGCACGAACAGGTTGTTTCAAAAGATGGAACTGATCGAGAGTCAAGCACGAAGAAATTAAAGATGAAGCCACTTGATGCTGTTCGAAGCTGGCAGCGGTCTGCACTGAGAAACAATGCCTTACTCCTTACGTCAGTTTCTAACGCTCTCGATCAATCAAATTTCTTACCAGGTTTGCGGGCGTGACCATAGGGTGATATAGGTCAATCAGAATCCGAGATTCGGAATCCTTGTCTAAATCCAAGATACATATCGGATTATCTTTAAATGAGCTCAAAAAGAGTATCATCCAAGCAAACCGACGCCATGGATCGTGATGCAGTGCTGAATACTCCAAATAAACTCAAGATTATCTGCTAATCTGAGAGTCCGTAGAAAGGATGCTCATAAATCTAGGAGGAACTTCATGTAAGCTGAAAAGAAGATCCAAAGAGCAAAAGCAAGGCTGATCTGCAGGCAGTCTTGCGAAGCCAGGAAAATTTTAAAAAACAGGGCAACTAAATAGTATCTTTCTTAACAGACAATTAATACATACTTGTCGAGTAATTTCTTCAGGAAAGAAATGACCAAGCAACGCGGATGAATGGTCTCCAAATTTCCTCTTGGCATCTGCAATTGGAGGTGTATCGAGAAGTTACAAAATACAAAATAGATAAAAAATTATCCACTGTTCAAAAAATAAATCTGCACACACAATGAAATCAATGTGCAAAATACCAACTCGACTGCATGACAGATGTTTGAACTTAATTTCAGGAACATTTTATAACTTACACTGCAAAATTCTTCTTTCAGATAAAGAAATTCTTAAAATTAGTGCAGCCTATCATTCCTCTCAAGAATTACTTTCTGCACGTGGAGGATTCTTAAGAATTCTTTGATGTTAATGTACAAGAGGCCTGTGCCAAAGATGAACTTTATATTCACCTGTAAAATGCCTTTTGGTTCTTGCAGACCCCCATTTTTCACATTGACAGGTCAAGCATGTTATGGTAGCAGTTTTTGTGTTTAATATTAGAGCATGCGTTTTAAGGTAACTCTGCTTCCTGCTCTAGTGAGAAGCAAGTTGCAGTTTTGCAAACCGCCCTCCGCAGGAATCTGTAATTTCTCCAATATTATTCGGCCTTTTGAAAAGCGGTAAAAACCATGCTGTTCTGTATGGTCTTTCCAGTCGAAAGATTTATGAATCGCAATGCTTCTGTCAACGCTGGTGGCTTTGCAAATTCTTTTTTAAACGTTTTCTTGATTTCAGAAGAAGATTTATAAAACAAAACTCGAACATTTGTTGGTTTTCTTTTTAACTCTATTTTTAGTGTGGCTGTTCATCTATAACTTTGCCGAATCTCATTGAGCAAGCTAGGGTAGATTTTCTGCAGTCGAATGGTAGATGTCTGTTAGCATAGGGCTCAAATCTTTAAAAAGGTCGGTGTAAAATTCTATTGCAGTTTTCTTTGAAATAAATGGCTTGGAAGGAACTTAGTGTTTTTTGCTGTAAATCTGCCGTGGCAATTTATTGATATCTTGATTAGTTTCAATATTGTGGCATTTATTAAATTTGAGGCTATGACGTCATCAAATTTCTAGATCCTAAATTAGAAAGGCTACAGATTTCTGCTTACGACCATATTGTAGACCTTCATAAACTATGGTTTTCTTGAGGGTTATATAATGTTTCCTCTATTAGTTTAGGATTTACGATGATTTAAATTTTTTCAAAATTTTCCATGAATTTTTTCAAAAATAACTAAATTGCCGCCATTTTGAAAAAAATCAGTATATCAAAAAATTTCCACGGCAGATTTACAGCAAAGCACCATGAGTTCCTTTCAAGCTCTTCAATTGAAAGAAAACTGCAATAGAATTTTACACCGACCTTTTTAAAGAATTGAAAGATTTGAGCCCTATGCTATGTCTGTTTACTGTTCGACGGTGAAGGTGAGAAACCTTGGTCGCAGATTACCATGTCACGTAGCACTCACTAGAGCCGAAAGCAGGGTTAAATAAATTTCCCCAAAAACCACGATCTTAGTTCTCAAATTCACTTTTTAAAAATGTGTGCCTGATCTTTAAAAAATTACTATTGACTCACTTGTAATACAACTTTTGTATCTTTACAAACTGCAGAAACAATTCTTGATCCTCTTTCTAAACTTCGCGTGAAATCTTCACCTTGAAGATTTTCCTTTCCGGCTGAATTCACAACTAAGTAGAGAAAATCAGTCATTCTATTGTCAATACAAAATAGTAAGCAAAAAGTAGCTGGTAACTGTAGCTGGATTCTATTCAACATGTTCCAGTACTTTGTGAAGCGAAATGCACGAAATCATATTTTTCTAATGGTGGTAAGGGTTTTCACACGAAGATTGAAGCTAAGCAGTTCCTTCTTCAAGGTGTATAAAAAAGGCTTAAATCAACAACTTTTAATTCTTTCTGGGACAAAAGGTCTGACAGATGAGACAATAATTTTCTGGAAGCCTGATGTGCTTTCATTTGATGTATGAGTTTTGCAAAATAGATTCTTGGGACTTTTGGTAATCTTGGGAATCTGCAAGGGGCATATGTCAAATATATATATATATATACATATATTCTCACAATTTAGGGGAATTAGGGGAAGTGACTGACTATTTGGAAGTTAAAGATTCTAAGTTAGGTAGATTTTATTTGCTACCTAAGATCCACAAGGGTCTTAGTAGCGTTAAGGGGCGACCAGTCATTTCCAATTGTGGTACTATAACAGAGCATATTTCAGAGTATCTAGACCACCACCTTAACCCGTTGGTTAGCCAAAGTAGGTCATATGTTAAGGACACTAACCACTTCTTGTCTAGGCTAAGTAAGTTAGGTAAAATACCAGAGGGGGCTTTGTTGTGTACGGTTGATGTTGTGGGACTCTATCCAAGCATTCCACACGGGGAGGGTTTAGAGGCCATCAGGGAGGCGCTGGATAGAAGGGAAAACCCGGGCGTGGCTACTGATACCCTAGTTGGGTTGGCGTCCTTGGTCTTGGAGAATAATTATTTTGAATTTAATGATAGGATTTATAGGCAGAAATTGGGCACGGCTATAGGCACGAAGTTCGCTCCGGCCTATGCCAATCTCTTCATGACCCGGTTGGAAGAGAGGTTGTTGGAGGCTTCACCTGACAAGCCCCTCATCTGGATGAGATTCATCGATGATGTTTTCTTTATCTGGATGCACGGGGAGGAAAAGCTGAAGTCGTTCATCAATCATCTCAACAGTAGCCACGAAACCATTAAGTTTACTAGCGAGCAATCACGGGAGAGTATTAGTTTTTTAGATGTTCAGGTTAGCGTGGGGGAGGGGGGAGTCCTTTCGACAGACTTGTTTTGCAAGCCAACTGATACACATCAGTACTTGCATAAGAAGTCTTGTCACCCCTGGCACACGAAGAAGGCGATCCCCTATGGTCAGGCTCTTAGGTTTCGTAGGATATGTTCGGAAGATCGCCAATTTCAGGAGAGGGTAGGCGAGTTAGCTGGATGGCTTAAGGACAGGGGCTACGAAGAGTCTTTAGTTAACGAACAAATAGATAGGGTACGTAGGTTGGATAGGACAACTCTTCTAGCAAATGCGGGAAATAGGACCAATAACCAAGGGAGGGGGGAAAGGGTTCCACTTGTTGCCACATACCATCCAGCACTCAATAGTTTGGGGAAGGTTGCCAGGAGACTCCATTCTATGCTCACAAACTCGGAGGAGCATAGAGTGGTATTTCCTGAGCCACCTTTAATAGCATTTAGGAGATGTAAGAACCTTAAGGATATACTTGTTAGGGCTAGGCTCAGTGAGGGAAATGGGGGGACTGATAAGAAGGGATGTTCTCGTTGTGGTAAATCTCGTTGTCAAGTGTGTAATGTCATGAGTAATAGTGAACATTTTCATTCAAACATAGATAGCCGGGAATATAGGATAAACTATTCGTTTAATTGTGACTCGTCAAATGTTGTGTATTTGTTGGAATGTACTGTTTGTGGTGTACAATATGTTGGCAGCACCTGCACGCCTTTTAGGCTTAGGTTTAACAATTACAAGGCGTGCAGTAATAAGTTTAATTCGGGGGCCTCAGTACCCCAGGCGGAATTCTTCAGGCATTTTACTGGAGAAGGCCACCACGGGTTTCTGAAGGATATTAGTATAAAGATAATCGATAGGCTAACGGGGGGAAATAGGATGCGGGAAAGCTTCTGGCAATATCGGCTGGATTGCTTTGCCCCTAAGGGATTAAACACTAGGCAGGTTGATACATAGATTTGATTTTTATTTACATTTCGGTTGTTTGGTTGTTTTGATGTTTGCGCTCAGCTTTTCGTTAAGGTCACACGCTGTTTTTTAAGGATCTCTTTTCTGCCAATCCGCTTTTGGATCTTTCTATTGCTTGTTTTGTTATTACACACATTTGTTTAGCTCCCGCGAGACAGACCCCTGCCGCCGACTTTAGCGGCTCTATACTCTGCGCTTTCTTTGATCTTCCTCTTGCCGCTTCTGGTAACATCCCTATTTTAACACCTTTTGCGATTTATTGTATTTAGCGGGATCCCGCTCAGGCTATTGTTTTATATTGTTTTTGAATTTCGAGATGTATATGTATGCTCTGTCTGATTTTGAAAAGTCATTACTGATGAAGGCTTGCGCCGAAACGTTTAACGAATGTGTTTTTTCTTGAGTCTATATATATATATATACATATATATACAAGCATATGTCAAAATGAGGTAGCCCCTTTTCTATGGCTTTAATTTGTCTGTTTGTTGGAAGAAAGAAACTAACCTTACAAATCTTTTTTTCTGATTCTGTAACCAGCACAAGAAGATTGCACTGTAACACTTATAAATGAGTTAATCATTTCATGACAAAATCAATACCGTTATTGACAAAAACTCTTCGATGACGAAAATTCTGTGCAATAACTTTAGCTGCACCCCAATTCTTCAGAAGAGATCGTCAAAGCAAAATATTTCAGCTTATCTGAGAGATTGCTGATGGAGAACTCCTTTATTCATAACTATTTAACTTGCTGCTTGCTTTAACTCTCCGAAGTCTTAAGCAATGCAAAATGAACAAAAAGTTCTAACTTACATCTCAAACGATACAATTAGAACAATGTTGCAAAGAAGCGCAACCTCATTTTGAAATAATTACTCTCTTCTTGCTTGTGAATTCTCTGGACAAATTTTGCAAATACTATACATCAAATGAAAGCACAGGAGGGATGCTTTCACAAAATCACTATCTCATTTATGTCAGACTTTTCGTTGCAGAGAAATTTAAATTTTTTGGCTAGTAGCCTTGTTTTTGATACACCCTGTATAGTTGTATCTGTCCGGCTTTCAAACTGCATTTCCTGGCTGTTCAATTTCCTTTGCTTGCGATCCTTTGTTCTTATTTTCTCCCAGCTTTAAGTGTTTTCATTTGATACTTCAATGACAGAAGTAAAAAGAAAACAAAAATTATTCCTTGAGAAAGTTTGCTGTTTCGAAGGCAGATAATTCAACGAGTAGCGAAAATTTTCAGTTATTGAATTGCCTTGCGACAAAGTGACACTGCTCAAAAGAAGAATCCCATTCTACCTTTAGGTGGAATCGATCTTGCGACCAATATAAAACTTTTGCAAGATGAATTTTCAGACTGATTGTGATAAGGTTTCTGGAGGTATCATCCTGCTTCGACAACGAACTTTAAATAAAATGTAGCTACTTACATTTAAGAAGACTGTCGAGCCGAAGACATCTCAAGCGATGAGTATGAGTTGTATACACAAGGAATTCTTCGTGGACAGCAAACGATGTACAATTATCAGCAACCTGTTTGAATATAGAGATACAGAAAATGCTAATTACTAACAACAAGGTGCAACTTAGACCATGTCAACACTGCTTCAGTACAGTTTTGATACGTTTCAAAGTCGTGACAGTTCAAGAGCTCCAGAGCAACGCCAGCAAGAATAGTGTAATCAATCAGAGCGGAGGCTGCAAAAGTCAGAACGGAGGCTGCAAAAAATTAATTTAGGTTTCAAGGTCTTTTATGCTACAACGAAGTCCCACTTGACATTCGAAACTTAAACTCAATAGTTCTGTTCAAGCATCACTTAAAGGAACACTTCTTGACCAACCAGGCCATATCAGAGACCATTTTAAACGATTTTAACTCTTTGCTTTACCCTTCAAGATTTAATGTTAGATAATTAATATTGTATTTAACTTAATATGCAATTTCTTTTCACTTTTAACAATGTAAACACTTTCCTTTGGCACTGAAAAGGTTTTAACCCATATAAATATTTCTATTATTATCATTATCATTATATGAACTAAAACACCATCTTAATTTAACAGAAATAAAAGGATAAAAACAACACTGTTAACAATTTTGTACGTTTCGATTTAAAAATCTTCCTCAGCAAAACTTTACAGCGCAACCGAGCATTTATATATCCTACGGTAAACAACCTAGATTAAAATTGAAATTAAAAAGAGCCAAAAACAATAAAATCCATCCTTAGTAAGCATGACTACCATTGAAATTAAAACCCAAATGGGGATGAAAATGATGCTAGAGATTGAAATATTTTGGAGTAAACAAGTTTATTGCATGTCACATTAGCTAAGGGTTCACCTCAGTAGATCAGGCCAATCACTGATCCAATCCCCAAGAGACTCAGAATTACCCGCCTTATATCATTATCATTATTATCATTTATGATTCAAAAAATACTCTCTCCAGAATCATGGTAAATTACCTGCACTTTCCTTGAAGCAATTCATTTGAAAGACAAGGACAATAATGTATTACATATTTTTAATTTTAAAGTTTTGCACAACAATTCGACATGTGCTTTTACAGCTTGCTTTGGGGGATCTTATTTGAAGTTGTCACTGAACATTGTTAAAAACACTAAAATTTCGATAAGCCAAGCCTTTGGTACAAGTTGCTGTATCTTGTAAAATTATTCATCAAGGAAAGTACGTGTAAGGAGGTTATGATTGATCGCTGGGTTTCGAACAAGCATTTGAATCAATTTCCATGTTGCTGGTTAATTGCTATTTGCTCTAAGCTGTGCCATCGAAATGGTATATTTTCGGCTCTGCAAACACAGTGTGTTCATCAGTGTGATTAGTGTGACCAGTAAGCTATGAGCAAGGCCTGATCGGAAATTGAAGACACGTACCTGTTTTTCATTGACAAAGAGACGAAAATGACTCGTCATTCCGATGACAATATCCTGTAAAAGTAATTTTGAATTTGGGTTGATCAAGCGAACATGATAACATTGGACTATCTAAAGCAAACATTCTGTTTCCATCAAGCAGGAATTTCGAGAAAATCTTGCTGAAATAAATTTACCTTTTATCGAATAATTTTTTCAAAACTTCATAAAGGCTAAAGGTTTGGTTATACAGTCTTGAAATACGAGGATTTTTTTACGAAACAGAGCTTTCGCAGTTCGCATTGCATAACTGAATATTGAACAAAAGTATGTGCTTATTCCAATAAACTAAAGATCAGTAACACCACAAAGCGACAAAAACAGTATCGAATGATCGATTATGACTATATGAAACGATTAATTTTTCTTTTTTATGCATTCATTATTTATCATATCAGGTTGTTTTTGCCGTTTTATTTTACACTTACATCATCGCAAGCATTCTTATTGGATCCGACAAACGTCGTCGAAATAATGGCCTGTCTTTTTCACATTCGCTTTATTCGAATAAATACTTGAATCAGCTAGAGAGACCAAACATACAAGGGTTAATATGTAACTAAGATCAATATGAAGCAGGCATCTAAAAACGCACCTCATGATTAACTTTACAGACAGCAATTGCCTCACAAGGGTATGGAAATCGAAGGGTGCTACCAAATGGAGTAACCCACGGCTTCACGTTGATTGTTTCACCATCTAAAAGATTCGAAGAAAAGTAATTAATCTTCATCTCACTGCAGGAAAAAGCTCGATACAAATAATTGTAAAGAAAAGAACCCTGGGTAAGAATGGGGTATCTGCCCCACTGAGACTGGTAGTATCAATGTGGCAGTAGGATAAACAGAATAAACAGGATACAGAGAAGTTTGAAACAAACGTTCATAGTCAAAATGAGGTTAAACAACTCTATCTAATTCAGCTTCAATTCTTTTCTCTTACCTTTCTCACAAGTAAAAACGACGCCATCTTGCATTTCCATAGCAACGCATGAAGCCTCGGTGTCAACAGCCATTGTGATTACTTTGCCATTCAGCGGTACAACAGATCTATGGTTGTAAAAAAAGAAACATCTACCGGGTGTCCCAAAAAAAGTATACAGATTTGGTTGACTCCAGCGATGTGAATTTAGCTTTAATCATTTGCTAATCACTCTCAAAATGTTCCTCGATAGATAACTTGAACATCGATACCTCGTGTTTTGGCATTGGTGCTTTGAGAGCAAAAATATCAATCTTGAAAGCTCAAATTTGCGTCCACCTGCAAATCAGAGCTTTGGCCTTTTGGCCTATGCAAGTTCCTGAAGCACATTGAATTTAGAACTGACATTAATGAAACATAAGATCCTTTTGGATGATTACAAAGTCTGTCCTGAGCTAAGCAAGCATAAGAATATCTGAATATTGATTTCTTCATAACCCCAAATGATCGTTGATGCTGTTTTTAGCTACAGTCAGAGAGATGAGTGTTGCTGCTAAAGTCGCCTTCAATAGAACGTCAAGCCCCTGGCATAAGGACAAGAATCGCCTGAAAAGCAATATTTTGATCTTTATGTCAAATGAGGATGATACGCAAAAAATCAAAAGTTATTACCCCTAGATTGCTAGTTCATGCATGAAACTATTGGTGCATCTGTCTCAAATTAGATGATGTCATGTGAGATTTACAATAACGCAAAATTACTTATGCAGAACCCTCCAGAACCAACCTCGTCCCCAGGACTTTTTGTCATATTGGGACGGAGGTCTCCGTCCCAATATGACAGAAGCCCCTGGGGACGAGGTTGCTGCAGAACGTTTCAATTGTTGTTATTCGCGGGAATCTAATTTTAGACAAGCAGTCACCAAGATAACCTTTGTGCAGAGTCATAAATTCATGAAGACGTTTTGGTTCAGTGTGGTCACGTGCCTTCCCCCAGTCAATGGCACCATTGTTTGCTGGGATTCTGTACCTTTCCTCTCAACTTCACCTGTGACGTTAGCATCTGTAACTGTGTAGGAGCGTGGTCCTTCTACCTGCGGTGATACTGCGAATGCTAGCCTCTGTGCAGGCCACCGGTTACATCATCCTCTAAAGTTGACTTATTTGTATAATGAGTACTATCACTATCAATAAGTGGCTAATGATTCGTTCGTTCCAGAAAACGATTGTTTTAACATGATTAAACTGCTAATGAAGTCAAGAACGTGCCAATTCTGGGTAAATTTGTTGTTGTGCCAGGGTAAACATCATGGTGATTTATCCATCTTATGGTGTCAAATATGTCTTACATGAAATAAGCCGACGTCAAATGTTGCTATAGGATCGCGGGAAACTTCTGTCTTGTATGCGCTTTATGTGCGCTTTCTTTATTTCAGTGCCAATTAGCAGAGATAAAACGTTAATCAATCGCTTTAACGAGCGTGACGGAAGTGGGTTACTTACTTACTTTCTTTCTTTCTTTCTGACTGACACCGAAGCCCCTTCTTACTTACTTACTTTCTTTCTTTCTTTCTGACTGACACCGAAGCCCCTTCTTAGATTACAAAGTGGACTTTGTAATCAAAAACTAAGAAACTGCCCAATGGATGACTGTTAGGTGACCTCTGGAAAACAGAATAACACAAGATCTAATATTGTTCAAATTTTATCAAGGCTATCGTTGATTTATACGCTGTGCCTTAAGAATCTGCTTAGGCCAAAAGGCTAAAGCTTTGGTTTGCAGGAAGAGGCAAATTTGAGCTTTCAAGAATAAACAAACGAGGTACCTATGTTCGAGTTAACTATCGAGGAACACTTTTAGAGTGATTAGACATTGAGTGAAGCTAAATTCACATCGCTAGAGTCAAGCAAATCCGTATACATTTTTTTGGGACACCCGGTATGACTACGGAAAACAGAAATTTGACAAGCTGAGAAGCAGTTGGTGGTTTCAGTCACCAAATAATTCACCTTCAAACAATAATGGCCACGTGGGTGAAATAGTTATTGCTCCCCGTGTGGTCTTGTCCTTGTAGTAGAGTCGAGTAGCTTACACGTATAGTAGTTAAGTAAATATGTATTGTAAATTTTTAGCAGAAGGTATAAAAAAATAATTTACCTTGATAAAAATATAGAAAAACTAATTTTATTTTCATTTTATATTATTTACACACGGTAACCCCGTCAGCCAAGGCTGCTTTTCAGGGGGCCGGGGGCCGTGACAAAAATTTACAATCTTCAATTTAATATCTTAAAACAAAAATGCATAACCTAATTACAAAACTAAAATACAATAGATGTAAAATATCATTAAACAAAACATATAAACTAATTGCAAAACTAAAATGTAATAGAAATAGATACGTTATGGTATACCAAAAGTGACAGGACATATCAGACCAAACCAGAACAAATCAGACCCATCCAGCCGACCCTGAAATCCACAATTCCTCGCGGCATCCCAGGTCAGGCATAGAATCCGACCCACCCCAATCCAACCGCAGGCAGCCCACCACCCATGTTCATACTTCAAAGTCTATGTTTAAAGGCATATAAAGAGGGCGCTTGCTTAACCTCGGGTTCAAGGATACGAGAGTGATGTCTGCCGATAAGTCGTTTAAAGGGGCTCCGTCGTCAAAATGTAAACAAAACGATGATTTTTGCAGTTTTTTGAAAGGTGATATCACACAGGATTTTCATCTTTTTTTCAAAATGAAAGTTGCTGTTTGGACATTAATCATTGTACTTCACTAAGGAACAAACCAAACATTCATATCTTCTACGATTGCTCGGATATAAGTGGATTTTTAACGGTCACTTTTTAGTGGCTTGGGTGAAGCCACCAAACAAACTTCAGAAGACACTGGATGAACAATGGATAATTGGTGACACGTGCGAGTTTACGGATTTGTTTACTGTTTGACGACGGAGCCCCTTTAAAAAAAGACATATCAAGAATTTCTAACAATGATCTATCGGTGTGATATATACCTTGCGTGAAGCTTTCCAGGCGTATCTGCAATGGGTGTAAAGTGGCAAATTGCTTCTTTGTGTTCATTGTTTAAGCAGACTGCAAGGTATGAACCTCCTTGCCATGGAGATAAATGCAAAAATCCTAACGAACCTTTTGCCAGAGCTTCGTGCGATGCTGAGCTCCTAAAGAAGAAGAAGAAACAATGATATCAAGAATTTGACAGGGCAATAAAAGGCAAGTGAATAACTTAGTGAAAGTAGTGCTTGAGTGGCGCAGTGGAGTGTTGGAGAAACATTTGACACGAAGATCCCAGGCAGGGGCACTTTTTAATTCTCCAATAGTGGTAGCCCACTCAAGATAAATATTAGTGAAAGTAGAGTGTGAAAAATTATGGAGCGTAGAAAAGTAGGCATTACTTCTTTCTCTTAAAGACACTTGCTTTCCTTTACTTTCACCATAACAAATGAAACAACTCTTCAGCTGTAAAACCTTCAACATAAACGAAATTTGTCTTTCGATCTTAGTATACCTTTGAAATTTAGAATATGATAATTCTAGCATTGCTATTTGCGACTTGTTTGAGATGACAGATTACGGGAGGCTCAACAAATTTGCACCCGTTTGTGCAGCTGCAGTGGATGAGCAGTAACTTCAATTTTCAATTGTATTGTATAGGACAAAGGAACTCCTGTATTTGAAGCAACCACATATTTTGACTTCCTTGAGCCACAAATCAGCAACCTCTAGTCAGATTGACTCAAATGAGGTCTACAACGCCAAGCTTATCCTATACAACTTTTTACTACCTGACGGACGTTTCAAAAACGAGGCAATACAAGAATCCCGCCAATCCCATTGGTTAATCCCACATTTCCCACGGTTTTCCCGTAGCCTTGTATAATACGATACAAGAACGCGTTTTTGTCACCACAGCAACTAAGTAAAAATTAGAAGCTATCAGGCAATAAAACTCATACCAACCGGTTTTGTAGTTGTATAGGAAAATATATTGGGCTTTATATTTTCCTGTACAACGCAAAACCGGTTAGTATGCGCATGATAAAAGTGGGAAAATTGAAAATATAGCTCCCCCGAAGCAGCTGCACGAATGTAGTACACATTTTTCGCATCTACAAATATCAGTTTTTCTCAAGCAATTGGCTTCTGGATACGGAAACGGATTGTTTTTATGGTCAGCGGGCTAATGGAAAGGAAAACAACACATTTCTGTTCATCCTTCAAACATACTGTTACAATTTGCAAAGGCAATCTGGGGACACTGTCCTTCCAACGTTTATTCAAAAATTGTCAAGAACTAATCAGTTTCAGTTAAATTGAAGATATTGACGCAAAAATGGATTCAGGCAAGAACAAATAAACATCAACATCGCTACCTGACAATTTCTGTTTTCTCTGCGTCTATTTTCTCCTCCATATCTGTTATAGTGATATTCAATGTACGCATGCTACCATCCGACAACACGACAATAGCACAATCCGGTGACTTGCCAAAGCAAACTTGATTAACAGGTGACTCAAACGATACTTGTGTGAAAGACATTGGCGGTGGTACAACAGCTTTGGCAAATGGTGTTAGCAGGAGTTTAGCTGCAATAAAAATTTGAAACATGATCACTTTTTAGTATGTACCGTCAAAGCACTAAGTCCCCGGGGGCATATTTAATTTTGGGCTTATCAGAAACAGGGGGCTTATTCACAAAGTCAAATGATAGGGATATCAATGATAGCTTTGTAGTTCTTTTACCCCATATTTGGCGGCGTGAACATACAATTTTAACAATCAAATACACAAAATCGATACAGTCTGTATTCCAAACCATAGCAAAAGTAACATACAAACTTCCTCTGCTTATAAATGAAAATAAATCTTATCTTTGGTAACCTCTCACGTTTCAAATAGGTTGGGGGGGGGGGGGCTTTACAGAGAAGGGTTTATCTAAAATTATATATAGATTTTGGACATTGAAACTGGAATGTACAACATTTTGAAACCATTTTAAAATGAAATGAGGTACTGGTGATTTTGTGGTCTACATTCGAATTTAAAGTCTTCAATTGCAGATACCCTATGCTATTTGCAGGATATGGTAAAGCCCTACATTTAAGAATCCTTCCAAAGGAAATTTAAGCCTCAAATTTTACATGAAAGAAGCTGCTCATAAAATCTCTCCAACTCTGAACTGATAGGTAACGTTGTAGTCTGAAGAAGATTATGGATGTTGTTGTTGTTGTTGTTGTTGTAAATTTATTTTGATTTGATGTAGTATCATAGCTAACAATATATACACATATTGCCAGACATGTTTCAAAACTACTTCCGCACCAATGAAAGTAGGCACAACTACGCGACACGCCAAAGTAACACTACGAGATCCCTAAAACACAAAGAAAATGGGGCGAAAAAATGATATTGAATAAAGGAGCCCGTTTATGGAATGACTTTCCATATAATCATAAAAACATGTTTCAAGTAAAAGCATTTTCAAAGCAAATTAAACAAAGAATAATAAACAACTACTAACTTAACTTAGGTTACGATTAGCAACGTACCGAGACGAAACCAACAACTGTTATTCCAATACATACTTAGCCTCTCTGTTAAATTTTGAAACAGCTACATGGTACTTGTACTATTTTCATTCAGATTTTTAGTTTTATTTTCTCATTTTATTTAACGGTCCAGGCTTGATAAGCTATGTCTCCTGGGTCGTATAGAATACACATTCTTAATGAGAACTTTGCATTACGGTGTATTTCTATGAATACAATTGAAATGAATTGAATTGAATATGTTGAGTTATTACTGATGAAGGCTTACGCGAAACGTCTAACGAATATGTTTCCCTCGAGTTTATACACATATACACATATATACAAAATCAATTAATCAAAATCAAATATACTTACGGTAAACAAATTTAATAGTTTTATCAGTTACAACATTAAATTATGGACAAGCAGGCATGATACTCAACAGCAGAGATTCAATCAAATCCGTACAAAAACAAGCTTGTACAAAATACCTCAAGTTAAGAAAAAAACTAAGGCTTAAATAAAAATTTCTCAGTGCCTTACTGGCAGAAATAGTTGAAAGGAATGGCAAAAAGAAAGATCTAAATTATTTATATTTCTTCCATAAATAAGGATCAAAATTATCGCATCTCCTCATTCATTTACGTTGTTTACTCCCCTTATTAAAATGATGCAACTTACAGCCATCTATGACACCAACGCAGCTTTCATTGCTTTGCATGACGGTCCATTTCAATAACAGTTGATAATAAACTCCATCTGAGAAACATGAAGTGAAAATCTTCTGACATCGACGTCGAAATAGGAAAAAGGAAATAGGAAACGAAATAGGAAGCTTGTGTGTGACGGAGTATCATCAGCTATCAAAATTTTGTAGCAACGTCTTAAATACGATAGTTTTTGGATACAAAATCAACTGGTATTTGGATACGACATACATTTAGGGATCGCACATTATTTCCTTCTGGGGAGAAGGTGGAAGACATCTGGGAGAGATAACCAAAACTTTACCTTTTTAAAGATTAGGGGAAGAAACATAAAGTCTATTTTAAGGAGCTGGTATGAATACAATCGGAGGTAAATCCTTCATAATTTCTGCTTTAAGGAACTAAAACATAGCTTTCCGTTTCCTAGTAAAACCGTGTTTATTTCGAACACTGGGACTTCTTACATTTTCAGATAAATCAGAGAGGAGGAACAAAAATTCCATCAAATATCTGATAATGTCTTCCGCCCCCTCCTCTGTAAGGATTAATAACCCGTCCCTCATTAAATTGTTACAACATGAAACTGAATTTAGGTGCATTTTGCCAGTCATGAAAAAGAAATTTCATAGGAAATTGAGGGCTTTGAGGGGATAAAAACACCTTATTTATCAACGCTAGCCAGTAGCCCAGTGCCAGGCCCATTACTGGCCACGGTTCGTAAGAATACTAAGAGGAAAGTTTGTTAGATTAGAAGTAAAGTCCCTGTCTTTCAGTAACCTTTATATCTGGGAAGAAAGATTGAATAAAAATTGCAACCTACTTGTGCACATGACATGAAGTTTCAGTTGTGATTCTACATCCCAACACATTTGGCAAACCTGAAGTCCAATCGATGAGAATCGGTATTCTTGTTTAAGATACCAGTGATAATTGTTTCTTATCCATAACTGAACTGCAAAAAAAAAGAAAAACACAATAAAGAAGAGTTATTGAATAATATGGTTGATGCCAAATTACCATCTTATGTGACAGGAAAATGCGTCAAGCAAGAAGCGTGGCAAATGATGCGAATGGATTTAGAGGGCTTTTACATGAGGCCCGACATGAAACTCATGCCGACACGAACTTATGCTGGCATGAGAATTTGAGAACATGCACTCCTGTTTACACGAGACCCGACTTGAAGTTTTCGAAAACGTCAATCCTTTTTTCACGTGACTTCGCGTGAGAAAAAACGACGGGAAATTTTGTAACATGGATTTTCAAAATGGCAGCAGACAATTCAAGAAGATTTGTGATGATACCTTTGTTACAGCTCCTTCTCAATGCTTCAACTGAATATATTTCTTGCGATACAGTTGTTTTCACAGCAAGAAGAAATTCAGCACAAGTCAAAACTTGCAACTGAAGATAACCCGTACCTCTGCATACCTATACCCATACCTATACAGAGTACTGAGAAATAGATTTTTGAGAGAGGAAAGATTTGGTTTCCAATTCGCCCAGACTTACTGTCATGCCGCATGTGTTTCATGCCACCCTGACAACAAGGACATAGAATGTTACCATAGGATCCGCTACTTTTTGTTGACACCCAAGTACAAAGCGATTATCGATCTTAGACAAAGGGAACTCTATGTCTGGTCGGTCAAGTCATACACAAAAGCAATGCAAGCCGCAAGAATTGCTCTGAAACCCAGGTAGCTAGCTCGCTCGTTGTGCAATCCAGAAAAGGTTTTTAAGAGCAAACATGAGCATACATCAAAAGAAGAAGGAAATATGTAAACTTCTGTCGTGGGAGTTTTATTTGCTTGGTGCAGAAGCAGATTGACAGGCGAATCAATTCTCCTATTTTTAGGGCGTAATTAAAACATTTACTGCTCAACTTCTGAGCCAAACAAATAAAATGCCGGAGGCAGAAGTTTAGATATCAAAATGCTCCGTTGTTGGTCCAAGGAGCCGTATTTTCGAACGCCGCGTAATGATACGCATTTGTTTACAGTCTCGTGACCCTGCCCTTAAAATGATCTTGATTTCGAAAGACCCTACAACGGTCAAAAAACCTAACACGAATAGCAATTTGATTTCAGTTCTCTCCATTAATGCAAGAATAAGGCCATAAATCTTGAACAGATGGAAGATGAGATAATCTGAAAAACTTACTGTATGATTTTGGTTTTTTCTCAGAAACAGTCTCCCCTGATTCTAAATCTTCTAGCCAAATGGCAAGCACATCTGATGACTTATTCCAACAGAGTTCGATTACCTTAAGATAAAAAAGAAATCGTTGATGAAAATATCATTTTTAATATCTCATTAAAAATTTTACCAGACAAGCTACTTACTACGCTACCTACTAATTACTCTACGAAACACCACAAGGACGATAATGCCACGGGGAGCAATAGACTATATGACAACCCCTCGGCAGTTAACATAGAAAAAAGTAAAAACTGCCGGGTGAATCAGGAAAGATGTACCACCTGCCTGCAAAACCGCACCCCAAGAGGAACCCAACCGACTCGCATAATTTGGTAGGATTTTATCAATGTGTCGAAAAGGCTTTGACAAAATTGTGTCCAGGCGTCAGTCGGGAATTGAAGTTGGACTTTTAGACGAATCGGGTGAGTGACCCCCACCACACAACCCCCGAGCAAGCAGCACACCTCCGACCCACCCATCGCGTAAAAATATACGCAAATACTACCAAAGAAATGACACAGCAATACGGCGCTTTACAACAAGATGAACATTAAAATGATACTAAGTAACGAAAGACAGTCGAAAACAAGCACAAGGTGGAATGTTTCCTGAAATCGACAAAATATTATCTCTAGACAGCCAGGAGAAATCTTGAAATTCTACTTGAAAGGAGAAATATTGAACTTCCATTTGACATAACTGAAATACCGCATTTCCTGTACCAAATCAGTATTTCCTGGAGCGGCAATGGATAAGTACTTAATCTAGAACAATTCTTGAAAAAATCTCAAAATCCTGCACTCTGATATCCGGAAACTACAACAGTTATTTGAAGTAACTGAATCCTTCCTCAAATTCGAAGAAAAAGTGAAACAGAAGCTGCCTATTCGAAGAAAGGCCAGCAAATTGGGCTTCACGATAGTTGATTGGAAAATTCAAGCTAAGTTTTGCAAAATGTGAAAACAATCATAACGTTTAAACTTATGGAGGAAACTGATAAAATACCCAAGAAATCTGGTCACGTCACAAACTCAAACGAGTTAAAATAAGAAAACCGCTGTACTTTCAACAACTAAGTTAGCCTCCACTTCAATATGATGTTGGATTTCTGGAAACTGTTTGCATTGCATATCAATGGTGTACCTTGGTTTCCTTTGGTTGGAAAGGCAGCTTAAATTCTCCATGTCTTAGACCATTTTTCTCGAAAAAGATAACATCATGTTTGTTGGGTCTTCTTTGTGTGGAGGCAATCAAATTACCACTGGGCCTGAATAAATGTATGAAAAAATAAAGAATAATTTACGGATTAATGAACGAATAAAGAAAGCGAAAGAACAACAGTTAACCTTTATGTGGATTAAAGCCAGTGTAAAAAGTACCCCATTTACACTGGCAAGTTAAACCAGCTTAAACTAAACCAGGTTGTCAGATGCTGAGTTCTAATTGGTCTGTCCAACAAATCGAATTCACGTGATTCGTTGACATTTAGCCTGGTCTAGATAAAGCTGGTTTAACTGTGGCGTAACAGTGTGAATGGAGTATAGGGTGCTATGCCAAAGCAAACGTATACACATTGATATGCTCCCTATTCATTTGGTTTACTTGCAAAGTGCATTCCCACCTTGAAATGAACTTCCATACATACAATTTTATATCCATACATAAAAGTGCCCCCAGTGAATATTTGCAAAAAAACAACGGCAATTTTCTGTTCAATCCTGGCCTCTTTGCTGTTTTGTAATCAATATATATTGTAACTCGGCAATTTGTGAAATTTTTTTCTTCAAGGAATACTAAAACGAAAGGAGACTTTAACTGTACTGGATGCAATTCTTTATGAATATGCATTCAAACGAACCAAAGTTAGGCCCTGAAAGAACGCACGAAGATAGACGGTCAAACATCCAAATAAACGATACATCATAACAAGAAAAAACGAAAGAGTTACCTCCAGTGCAACGGATCTTCTAAACCTTGAACCACTTCGTTTGTGGAAAACAGAGCTCCATCACGAGATCTCACACGAATTTTGCGTGAACCTATAAATCGTAATTGCTAATCAATTCACGATGTATTTGGCAAATATCAAGCATACAGGCAACAGCTTTCGATAATAATTTTACTCCATACCCACATATACAAGATTTGATGTCCATCCAGAATTATTCTTTAATATATCTTTGATAGATCTCTGATAGATCCTACAAAGATTCCGGATCGAGCGACATTTTTAAACGTATCTGTACGAAAGGCTCGAATGAGTACGTTAATGGTTCCATCACTTTTCGAAAATTGTGCAAAAAGTTTAATAATATCGTTCGATTCAGATTCTTTGTCAGAATAGCAAATGAATAAATAGAAACGCACGCAGTTTTGAAGGCTATTGTTCCCAGCATATCAAAGAAATAATAACTGACAAATTATGTGTTATCTAATAGGCGACATATTCAATAAGATTTTAAAATTACTTGGTCAAAAATTCCACTCAAGGAACGGCTGATAAGGATGATTAAATTTTGCAATATATCTGTAAGCACGTGTTATCCTCGTGCAAGTAAGAAATGCAACATAATGACCTTTCATACTACTAGGAATGACTTCTTAACTTTCCTAAGAGGATAACACAGGCTGACACGAAGGAAAGTCATTGCTGCAAGCCAAAAATCTTGGGGAAATTTGATCGCAATTTTAGGGCGCTTTTTAAGGTTCTTGGGTGGGCCCTCTCCATACAATCTCCTATAACTTTGGAAAGAAATGACTGCTTTAAGCTAGGTAATGTTCTAAGTCAAATTGAACATATCGGCTATCACATGAGGTAAATGCACATACTATAGCCCGACATTCATTGAATGGCATGCGTTTTTTCGAACTAATGCGGTATTATGCATTTGCCAAAAGGATTTGCAGCGACCAAGCTTCTAAATTCAGAAAATGATAAACCGTACCGGGTGAGTCAACATGGACCGATTTTGTAACACAATAGCATGAGTTGCTTTTGATTGACACCGCAATTCAAAGCGATTAGCGATCACAGGCAAAGGAAATTTTCTCAACCAGTAATTCAAAACAAACAAAGCCGCACCAGGGGTGGAAAATATTTTTCTCTTTCTGGGACCGCAGTTAAAAAATGAAAAAATTTCTGTGCACCACACAAGAAGTAAATAAAACTGCTAGTTAAAAACTAACTACTTGAATTCAGGCAGGAACAGTATGCTTTAGATATGAATTTTTCAACTGAATAGACCATAAGGTGGCTCAAGAGGAATCAACTTATTGTACGTAAGTTAATCAAACAATCATAATATAACTGAACAGGTATATGCCTCCTAACTCAAAAGAGCTTAAAACTGTTTGTACAAAATTTGCTAGATAGAACTAATAATACAAAAGCTATGCTAAGAGAAGACTGACAATTAAAATGAAGAAAAAACAGATATACTGAAGGAAGCTAGAACATTAATTATGATTAGAAACATTAGAAACATTAGAAACAAAGGTTTTACACCAGAAAGCTATATCATGGCAAAAAAAGTCTTGATTTGAGTCTTTTTGCAGGATAAGCTCCATATTTTAGTATATTCAGAATCAAACATGCTGTCAGCCCCCATGACTTTTCATCATGTTATTCTAACATAGCATCAACTCTTTAATTAAAGAATCTATACAGTACCGGCGGCCTCGCATACATCAACATGTCAAGAATTCTTTACATCATAATAAGAATTTTTGAGCCATATGAAAGTGAGAAAATGTTGTTGATAACATTCAAAACTATGTGAAGGTTCTTTTCAGAAAGTTATGCATTAAACTATAAGGTAAGCCTGCTGCTTACTACTGCCTGAGCGGTAAGATCAAACGCTGAATTTGTCTGTCTGCCGCACTTATTCCAGACCTCTCCCGTGTCCTGGAAGCTCGCTCTTCGTCTCCAAAAATCGACGGGAAAATCTATATGTGCACGAGGATGTCCATATTTTGGGGTAACTTCCTGCTGCTGGGGTATCAGCGGGGGAAATTTGTTGGCACCCTTCTTCAGCAGGTTATTGTTTTTTGAGTGACTGCTGATTGTTACTAACGACACTTGATGGTGCTATCAAGGGTCATCAACGAACAATCCACTCAGTGGTCAATGGTAAACAACCAAAGATGTCACATCGGACGTCACATGCTCATTCACCTTCATAGGGGCTGGCAGGCCTCTGCCAGCGGTATCTTCATCACAATGGCGCGCTCTGAGGCTACATCCCCCAGTATGGACGATGTCGTAGGGTGGTGGGGTGCATCATCGGTACCAGCAATTAGTACCACCTATTGGGGGCTGTCACGTGACCACACCCATATCACATGATATTTTCTCCTCCACAATGGTGCTCTTTCTAAGAATATACAGGGCTCCCTGTATGAAAATGCTTCATTACAGGGGTGATAGTCATTAAAGACTACATCTGTTAGTTACAAAGGAGTGTGTAGGGTGCTAAAATGGATATTTGTTTGGGGGGGCAGTCACGTGCCTCATATCCAGGTCACGTGTCTTATCTGGCAACAAGTGGGTCCTTCTCGCAAGGGCCCCCTGTATGAAAATGCTACAATTAGCTACTGACGAAGATGATACTTTTAGTTGTTGGGGGCAGTCACGTGCCTAGCCCCCATGTCATGTGACTTACTTGGCATGGTGCCAATGTTGGTCACGTGACTTGGCACCATGCCAAGTTCTGTGACGTCACTTGGCACCTTGCCAACTTCTCCCAAATTCGCCCCCTGATGACATGCAGCTTATTCCCCTGATGATTATTTCCAAAGCTACATTGCATAGCAAGATTCAACACCTGACCTGCTAAAAGACAACGAGAAACGAAGCTAACGTTACTAAGGCACCCGGGGCAAGTAAGACGGCGGCACCAGCTAGGACAGCTAACGCAGCAAATGCTACTGAAACAACGTAGCTAACTAACTAAATAACTAAGAACAACGTCAATGATGCAACTAAAGGAATCGAGCAGGCAAGTAAGCCAATCATCTTGAAACTAATCCATATGTTAGCCGGGCTTTTCCACCCCCTTCAAAGTTTTACTTGCCCCCTGATGATTATTTCCAAAGCTACATTGCATAGCAAGATTCTGAACCAAAGAAATAAAATGCCTGAGATAGATGTGTAGATATATCCTTCTTCTTTCGATATATCCTCATGTTTGCTCTTAAAAACAATTTTTTGGAATGCACAACGAGCGCGCTAGCTACTTGGGTTTCAGCGAGACTTTTGCGGCTTTGTTTGTTTTGAATTACTGGTTGAGAGAATTTCCTTTGTCTGTGATCGTTAATCGCTTTGAATTAAGTCCACTAAGGGGTGTCAATCAAAAGCAACTCATGCTATTGTCTTACAAAATTTGCCAATCTCAAAATACACTTCTTCTGAACCAAAGAACTAAAATGCCTGAGATAGATGTGTAGATATATCCTTCTTCTTTCGATATATCCTCATGTTTGCTCTTAAAAACAATTTTTGGAATGCACAACGAGCGCGCTAGCTACTTGGGTTTCAGCGAGACTTTTGCGGCTTTGTTTGTTTTGAATTACTGGTTGAGAGAATTTCCTTTGTCTGTGATCGTTAATCGCTTTGAATTGGGGTGTCAATCAAAAGCAACTCATGCTATTGTCTTACAAAATTTGTCCTTGTTGGGTGAGTCACAAAATGTAGACACTATTTGAAAAAACGTAAAAAACACTGTAAGATCAATTAAAAATACAAAATCCATGATTGACTTAATCTTGAAAATATGCTTATAGTTTACAATGCGAAACCTTAATTTCAAAAGAATATTACCGAAGAATAGCTTCCGCCGGCTTTGGCTAAAACTATCAGTGTATGTCTCAATTCAATCCATTTTTCAACCATCAAAAATGGTAAAACAATGTGTTCTTAAGCTCAGTCATTGCTTTCAGTAATACAGAAGCTGTTGGAATGTAATCAGGCTCTCCCATTAATGCTGAGCATCAACTATTCAAAACTTGCATGACAGTGACACAAATTGA
The DNA here is from genome assembly GCA_039566865.1 of Aurelia coerulea. Taxonomy (NCBI): domain Eukaryota; kingdom Metazoa; phylum Cnidaria; class Scyphozoa; order Semaeostomeae; family Ulmaridae; genus Aurelia; species Aurelia coerulea. The sequence goes on from CM076950.1 coordinate 9,612,219, forward strand.
TCAATCGGAATTTGGGCTAAATTATGAATTCCTGAAGGTGAAACTGAAATTTTATAAATTTGGGGCACAGATTTCCCTCAACGAATTTTCAAACAGTTGATACATTTTTCCGACCCACTCGGTATTAATATAGCCATAACTGCAATTTTCAAAGTCACTCTGAAAAAAGTTTTAGATTGCAAAACGCAGAGATACCTGTGAGTGGATCGACAGATGAAACAGCGAAATATTGACCATCCTCGCTCCAGCTAACTCTAACTCTCTTGTTATCCCATGGTAGAACAGGATCTGCTATCTACGTAAGCAGAAAATATGGAGCATTGATAGCAATGGTAAGTTAGGTCCCGTCAACACGAATACAGTTTCTGGTAAAAAACACGTCTGTTTCAGCCCTTTTCACTTTTCATCGAGACTGGAGACAGAAGAAAACTTTGTTCAAAGTGGAGACATTTAGAGCGACTGAAAACAAAGACTTTTGAAGACGATGACGTTGAACCAGAAATGAAAAAAGAAACAAAAAAAACCTCAAGAGGCCCAGAGGTGCGAATTTTTTAATCCGTGTTCCCACAGTTGAAAACAGAGACCGATTAAAGAATTCGAAAAGCGTCTATATGTGGACAGGGCCTTAAAATTAGAGAATGATGCAAGCGACGACCATCCGGGATAGAATAGTTTCCCTTGATCGATAAACAGTGTACAAAGTTGATTGTGAATTTCTTAAATCCTGCAAAAAAGCACAGAATAGATGTAAGATGCTTCTTTCACGCAAGAAGGATTCATTGCATCATACAGTAACTTCCTTAAGGATGTTGAGAACTATTTAAAGAATTAAGAATGCAATCGTTTGATTAATACAGGGTGCACCAAAACATGTTCAAACTTTTGAAAAATAGCAATACCTAGAGTACTGGATGGATCTGAATGAATCAAAGTTCGCTTGATAGTAGGAAAACTGATGAATTTTTGTGATTCTTCTCACGTTTTTATGAGCGAAGAAAACATAGATAATTCGACTTTATGAAAATTTGTTTGTTTGAAATGGCTGAAAACGGGCCTGAAACACTTGATTAAACAGTGGGGAATTTCTCACATAGAACACAGTGGCAGCGTCAGCTTTAACAACTTTTATGTCATTTTTTTCTTTCACAAGTTTTGCCGACTTTTGGAATATGGGGGGGCGTGCCCCCCGTCATTCATAGAAAAATACACAAGGGAATTTAATCTCTTGAGAGAGAATTACAGGAAATGAATTCTTAACCAAATACTAAGATTTTAGATCTTGCGGCAATGCATGTGCAGACGACATCCGATACCAGTGAAAAACTGTACTTTATATTTATCAATGAGAGAAGTTTCTTATAATTTCAACAAGTTTTTAGACCCCTTTTCAGGCATTTTGCAAACAAGGGATTTTCGTAAAGTTGAAGTAAATAAAATTTTCTGTACTCACAAAAATACAATTCGTCCTTTCTATTCTGCTCTCAGCTAAAGTTTGATTCGTTTAAATGCATCCAGTATTCTAGGTATTGCGATTATTAAAACGTCTGAATTTCTTTGGCGCACCTGGTACAAAACGCCATCTTTAAGCAAGCATTTTACAGATCCAAACATACCTTTGGTTTCAAATCCGCTGCAGTTGGCTTGCCGGCCGTGCCATGAAACTGAGTTTCTTTCTTTCCCCATCCAACAGTTATTAGTTGAGCTGCAACGAAATAGGGACTACAATCGTTAACATTGTCACCATTGGAGGAAAAATATGACTGAATGATGGCCAATGTAGAGAGAAATGTACAAAAGAAGTAAGCCTATAAATCTTGGGTTGTTTAGAGTTTATGCTCTGATACATTGAACACAACTTCTTTATGCCTAATAAGTTCTGCTGTATTAAAAGCAACTGAATTGAGATAAAACATGGATCACACAGTCTAAACATAAGCTATTATCTTTGGTGAGCTTGTGAATGAACGAAGCGAAAGAAGAAATTGCATTTGTAGGTGTTTTATTTGCTCCATTTATAAAATAGGTCACTATTTCTAGCACAGTTCAGTTAAATAAATAAAGGCAAAAATCTAAATTTTCAGAAAAACCAAACTAAGAAGAGTCTGAAACAAATTTCCAATTCAAACAAAATAGAGAGACAATCTATCCTGTTGGGAAATTTCTCAAAGACACATCTGCAATTCGGTTAACAGTATCTTTCTTTTGCTGTGCAAAGAAGTCCTTGTAACTTCTTACTACTTTTTCATGCAGGGTGACCCAGAAAAAGTTTTCGACGTTTGATTAAATATTAAAGAGTAACGATAAAATGTGTACAGGCTCCGTGTCAGATAACCCTGCTCGCAAGATCTAAATTAATATTTGACACCAGAATCTAAGAATTCACGGAGTTGCAGGCTTTTGAAGTTCAAATTTGTGCGAGAGCTGAGGACAGACGCCCCTAACTGACTGGTTCTTCACAAGACGTCCTAAAATCGAGGTAAAAGAAAACTGTCCAATGTTTTACCTCTCGTTGATATCAGAGCGAACCAAATAGGACTTCAAAAGTAATTTAATTCTTGTCATCACTACCAAAATTTAATTAAGAATGCAAGTGTGCAAAAACATGGAATGAAAACCTAATCAATGAGAGACGGGGCAGTTCCAAATTGTGCTCAACAGCATTCCTCTAAGCATCCTTGACCTTGATTAAATGTTAGAAAAAGCTGGTTTATCGAAAGTGCTTTTTAAATTCCATTTGCTTTTCTCTGAATGAACGAGATTCTACTTTCACAAATATGGAATTTAGGGGTATCTGGTTTCAGCTTTCACACAAACTTGAGCTTCAAAAGCTCGTAACTCCTTGAATATTTAGCCGATTTTCTAGCTTCTGGTGTCTAAAATTATTTAGAATCTCAGCAATATGGTTATTTTACCATGGAGCCCGTTCAGTATTTTGTTATTTTCTAATATTTAATCAAGCGTCGAACAGTTTTTTTTTTGGGACGCCCTGTAGTGTAGATTCAGGCTACCAAAGGAGCCTCGGGTGGTAAATCTATAGCTTTTAAGCCACTTCACAAAGATATCAATAAAAATCGCTCCATGAATGAGGGGTAAAGAAGAAACGTCAATCTTATGGACACTGCTACATACCCTCTCCAAATTCTTGAGGATTCAGATCTGTTTCAAAGAATGGGTCAAGATCTCTACTCATGAGCACCAATTTTTCATCTCCTGAAAAAAGAATGGACATCTTTGTTTAACAGATGGCAAATGGAGAAGAATGGACTTATAAGGGCTGTACAAGATTTTTGCAAACAAAGATAAAGATTAGCTGGCCAATATCATCAAACTCAATGAGAAATTCCTCTATAATTGGCGCATGGCCTACAATTTCTTTACCCTGCCTGTTGCCTTTCATGTGTTTAGGCTAAACATATTTGAAACTCGTCGCTCAGAATCCAGCTGTATCTTTATAATCGTTGATGGTATGAAAAATCTGATTGCACTGGCGAATTCTACGGGGTTTAAACATAAAAAAACATCTTCATTTGCAATGTATCTGCTGCTACTTGCTGCATTAGGGAGAGAAAGTTTAGGATTTTTGGAAGTTTAGCTTGTACATCCCCTTTAGACGATAAGCCCATACACTACTGTTCATTAGCCTGAGATATGGCTCACTCACAAAAAATTACAAATAAAAAAGTTACAGGAAAAAAGTATAAAAAATTTTCTTTCCCCTCATTTCTTTTTTCTGGGAGAGCTTGATGATCAGGCTAATTATTCATCAATTTGGACAAAATAAGTGAAGGCAAAAGTCTCCAATGATCTTGTGATTCACTAATATTGCAAGATTTTCCTGACATCTTCCTTGTTTCAGGATCTCTCAAATCTACAATTTTTCGGAACCACTGAGATGTGAAAATAACAGATAAAATTTCATCTCATGCAAATTCTGCAGCCACTTTAAATATGAAAAAAATTTCATTATTGTTCGCGTTGGTTGTAGAAAGTATATATTGTGCTGATAGAAAGACAGTTGTGAAACCCTTGGCAAAACGAGCAACCTTTGTTTGCCAAACATTTGACATCTGCTTCAAGCAAAAGGTTTGTCCATTTGATCACATTGTAAACCATTGTTTGACAATCATTTTTTGTTTGTGACAAGAAGAAAATATTCGGAACTTTTCTCAGTCACCACATTTAAATTCTGCTTGTCATACAAAGTTTCTGATCTGCTTGAATGAGAAAAATACCTGTTGTGAGAACAAATATTTCTTGGTCTGGGCTCCATGTCATGTTTGTAATGCCAGATTCCATCGTTCCAACACATTCAAGACATCCATCCACTAGCCTCCATTCGAACAAGTCTCCATTTGATGTTGCAACTGAAACTGTGTCATCATCAACGAGGTACTCAAGTGCAATGACGCCATCTCCATCAACGTTTGTTTTGTTGGTTATCTGATAACAATATGAAGATTAGCAACATTCCATTTATGTTTAAACCAGACTGATTAGATCTTGGAAGGGTAAGAAATCTTAAGATGGGTAAAAATTTTCAAGCTGTCCAATAACTATACAGTAAATCTGAAATCTTACTAAATCTGTCAACAGACAGCAATCTCTGCAACTTTTGGAATCTCAGTGATACATATAGGGGCTGTTTTCTTCATTTTGGAGGTGTTTGATACATATAGGGGCTGTTTTCTTCAGTATCAGGCAAAAGGCGACATGATTTCAAATGATTTTGGTGTTCATAACTAGGCAGACATCATAAGTCTAACGACTATCCTTGTCAGAAGCATAAATTAAAAGACAAATAACGATTGTTTGTAAGCAAGAGAAGCTCAAGCTAATCTAAGCTAAGGAAAACGAAATGTTCTCAAATTCTTATCTCATATTTGAAGATCACTCATATCCCTACGTAGAACACCCTTGATTGCAAGCTTCCTTCGCTTGTACCTTAGTTTTCCGTTTGTATTTTAAACATGCCTTCTATTTGTAGTAGCAGTTACGTGTAGTTTTATGTAGGTCCCCTTTAAGGTTACGTGTAGTATTAGCAATTATTTTTCTCTCTAGCAGTTACGTGCAGTGGTATGTTCGTATTTCCTGTTTTATGTTGCCATGAGGTAGCCGTAGTTTTCGCTCCAATTGGTATTGTATTAGTAGTAGGGTATGGTATTTTGTAAGTAATGTTGAAAGTAATATGTATTGTAAGTTATTAAATGATGCATAAAAAAAAAAATTTTGGAGGTCTTTAAAGAATTTTTCCTTGATCTTATGTTTGAAACTGCTGACGTTCTTAGCAGATTTTAGCGAGTGTAGACTGTTCCAGATTTTAGGTCCTTATAGGAGAGACCATTTTGCCCTGCGTTACTCTTTCGAAAAGGTTGATTCAACTTATTTTTAGATCTTAGAGTGACCCGGCTCTGGCCAACTGGTAAGAACATATAGGATGGGGCTGATTGATCAAACAATTTGAAAACGTTCGTAGGAGTACATTGATCAAACCTCTCTTTAATGGGGAGCCAATTTATATCTTTTAATTCTTTGATTCATATTATGTGCTCTATTATTCAGATTCAAACAGAACCTGATACTGTACATTTATATTCAGCTGTTTGATTTCTATTGGTCGGCCTTTTATTGATTAATGGAAACCAAGCACTGCATGCATAGTCAAAGTGGGGCTGAATTAGTGCATTTGCTAGTAATCTACGAAGAGAGAAGTCAAGAAAATGTTGCTTTCTACAGAGGAACCTCAGACTGCCATTGATTTTACTCAGGGTTCTGGTGGCCATTAATTAACCCTATCGGCTTTTGTCAATAATACAGCCTAGATGTGTCACCAAGGTGTGTTGCTCAATGTTGAAGTCACCTCTTCTGATGTCCAGTTTCTTATTGCTGGTTCGTTTATGTGTTCTGCTAAAAAGTATAAACTTTGTTTTGTCCTCTCCAAAGTGAATGCTTAGTTTGTTATCAACAAACCAATCACAAAGGGAAGTAACATTGTTACTCAGTTGCTTTTCTATTTCATTGACGTTATTGTCACTGAATACAAGACAGGAGTCATTTGCATCTAAAAGAAAGTAACAGTCAACTGCCTGAGGCATATCATTGACATACACAAGGAAAATGAGTGGGCCAAGGATAGAACCTTGCAGAACTCCACATGATAATTTCCCAGGTGACAAGGTTTCTTTCCCTATGTTTACACGCCCACAGATGCTGAAAAGAAAGCCATGCTGCTGCTAAAGGTGGAAAGGATATGAAAACATTTTTCCAGCATGTTGCAGAGGTGGTAGATGGTGAAACATATGATGCAGCTGCAGTTAAGAGAATTTCTGATGGTCTCGCTGAGTGCACTAACAAAGTAGTGTAGCAGAATATGCTCCTCTTAAATCACCTGCAAGGAAGCGAATCCTTTGAAAAATGGTCACAAGAGGTTAGCAATGCTGTGAAACTCATTGACTACACAAATTACGATTGGAAGGAAGCAGCAATTGATGCCATTCTGTTACAGACCATCACACCCAAACTCAGAGAGTATTGCATTGTTTATGTCATGAAGAACTATTCTTGTGATAAAGGTCGAGAGAAAGATATTTCTCCAAATGTTTTATCTCTGTCTCAATCGCTTCGAAGGAAAATGGTGAGTACTTTCCTTCAAACAAGCCCTCAAAAGCTGTTTGAGGCGAGGTCTCACTCTCGTTACGAGGCATATGAGCCATGGGATATCCTACTGGCTACCGTTTAAGCAATTACTTCGCGAGAGTTTCGTAATTTCAACCATGAATTTAAAAATTTGCAAAGAGAATTTTTTTCTAAAATATACAAACAGAGGAAGATGACATTTATGTCTTCTATTAAGACTCGTAACTATCTCTCCCGACTATGGTATGGTCTTATAAACCATACTTTACACGGAATACAGCTACAGATTTTTCACACGTTTTTTCGTTGTTCCAGCACCTCTGAAGGGACCATTATGGAATTAAGGTCATCTTGACGTTTTAATGCTATCCCTACCACTGTAATTAGGGGTGTTTTTCCTTTACGTTTTTAACCTGATATATTGCATTGTATCTATTTTTATATTATAAACTTGTAAATATTTGTAAGTAACGTGGCAAATGATACATACATACATACTGTATACAGAGCGTGCTTTACAAAATAACCTCTCATATGATGATTAAAGGCAATATGAAAATAAATTAATATCACAACCATTTGCAAAATATTTCATGACTCCTGCACTTTTAAACATCTATTTGGACAGATTTTCATTATAATGACAGAAGTTAGATTTAATAATTGCAAATCTACTCATGGTTTAGCAGATGACAATTAGATTTGGAAAGTTTTGCTGTCACAGTCCTGATAACTTGTAAATTTTTCAAGCCTAGAAAAGACTGCCTACCTCCTTTTTCTGCAAAGAATATGAACAGATCTCATTCTTGGTAGCAAAGAAAGCAAGCTCTGACAAGCTATCAAAATGAATACATTCAATTTTCCCATTTGTAGTGATGTTGCTCCTTACAGTTGAAATAAGTTCCAGGTTTCTCATGTTGTGAAATAAAATATTCTGCAAATGAAGAAAGAGGAGAAGTAAATTGACTAATATTAGCAAAAGATAAAAATTTCAGTTTACTGTTTTAGGTTACTGTACCCCTTAAGTGACCACTCTCTGTGTTTTCTTTCTTGATTGTCACACACCCGACATTCCCTATATGAACTCAGGGGCGGATCCAGGCCGGGTTGACAGGTTTGAATAAACCGGTCAGATTTCCAGAAAACGCTTTTCAATACAATTCTATATCTGCACTTTTACCATACGGAGGAGCATACTGTGAATTTCTGCTGTTGAAAACTGATATCAGCTTTTGCTTGTCGATGACGTGGGGATTTCAATCGCCTCTTTGTTGTACTGTATTCAGGAGACAGAACATAATTATCTGTTGTCATACTGCATTTGTTAGATACCATGAGTCATGAATTGCGAAATATTACAATGGAGGAAGGAAAAACCAACCCGGTGGCACATTCATTTTGAGCTCTCAACCCGGTGCCAACCCGCTCCAACCCGAATATGATTGTGCAAGACAGATGAGAGGTTCAAACTCTCCTACGCAGAGACAACTCTGTTTTGTCGGGTCAGCTCCGTCAGCTTGGGGGCTTGAGCAGCAGCTCAGCACTTCACACATTCCTGAAAATCTTCATGAATATAGAAACATGAGAGAATAAAAACAAATTACTTTTGAACAGAAAAGGGGAAGATAAATTCAATGATTACGTTTCTGGAGCAAGACTGAAACACAGTCATGACTGAACAACATGGAAAAGAATTCACTTTGCTGATGGCTTGATATGGTAACAGTGATTTTAATTGTGAAACCGTTTATCAAAAATGGAGCTCTCTCAAAAAGATTAAAGGCGTGGTCAAAAACTGCACAGAAAAAGGGCGTTCCCTCAAAAATAAAAGGGCGTGGCCCGAAAATTTTCCGGGGGCTTCGCCCCCGGACCCCCTCTTCTTCCTTTTGTTCCGGCTTCGCCGCAATACAACCCTGTCACCAAAGATCCTGGATCCGCCCCTGTGAACTGCAGTATATCATTTGATTCATCATTAAATGGAGAGCATTTATGAGCCAAAAAGAATACAAATATCCAAGAACTTTGCGCTGTTTGATTTCCTGTACAAAAATACAAGGCTAAACTTGGCCTTGTGCAGGCCAAGTTTTAGCCTTGTAGAGGGGATTATGACCTTGTCATGACCTTGTACTAACCTTGGAAGAAAATTACAAGGCTTCAGTAAGATTCCAAGCTGCAACCAGCCTAACACAAGGTTTCCACAAGGCTTCTACAAGGCTAATTAGCATTTTTCAAGCCATTTACAAGGTTACAGCAAGGCTATTCCAGGCTATAACAAGGTTACAAGGCCATAACTACAAGGCCATGAAACTCATATCAATCCAATATTTTTGTTGCAGAAAAGGGTCATAAGGGCTATTGTGTTTGAACACTTTACTTCTCCCACTACACCTCTCTTTTCTGATTTAAAGATTTTAAAGCTGCGTGATCTATTTCAAGTGAAACTGCTTTCTTTCGTATACGATTGTGTAAATAAGATCTCTCCTTCTTGTTTTCATTCTTTTTTTGATTTAGTTCAATCTGTTCATCAACATGGTACACGGCAAGCCTCTAAAAACGATATTTTTCTAACTCAGAAAAATACTGCTCAATATGGTCTTCGATCAGTTCGTTACTTTGGAGCTAAGTGCTGGAATGACATTCCCATGATATAAAAAAATCACCCTCTGCTATTAGTTTTCGTTGTAAACTCAAAGCTTTCCTCTTTGAAAATAATTATCAAAATTGATCTTTGAATAGTAGGCACAAGAAGGTCACCATCCGCCCTAGTCATTTAATCTCGCTGAAAGTATATAATCTCGATCAAATGTAAATGAAATTCTATTAAAACAGGGGGTGCTCTCTCCTCGATTAGTCTGACTACTGAGAGAGCTCCTCCTTTAAGTAATTCCCTCCATACAATTTATCTTTTCTCTTTGTTTTGTTGAATATATAGTTTTTTAATTTTGCTTACTGATGTATCAATTTTCTGTATCTTATATTCTTGTAGTTTAGTTATTTGACTGTTTAGTTATTTCAAAACATTGTATGAAGTGGAATTTAAAATATATGAAACTGAAACTGAAACTGGCTACTACATACATGGCCTTGTATTTTCGTTCAGGTAAGTATAAAACAATAGCAACATAATGAAGGGTATCCATGATGAGATATTCCTGAGATTTTTTATTAATTTTAGATACCATAATGTTGCAAATCTGCTCAATATTCACAGATCTACAAGCTTTTGAAGTACAAGTTTGTGTGAAAGCTGAAACCAGGAGGCCTCTAAATGGCATTTGTGGTAAAGGTCGCATGGGCTATCATTTAAATGTTATTTCTCATTGGCTTCAGAGCAAACCAAATAGGATGTGAAAAGATTTTTGATAACCTAACTTTCAAGCAAATGGATGCTTTGAGGAAAATGATTCAGTCTCTCGTTGACTATGTTTTAAATTACAGTTGTTGGATATGTGCAATCTTAAGCAAATTTTGAAAATGATCATAAGAATTAAATTACTTTCAAAGTCCTTTGGTTTGCTCTGATATCAACAAGAGGTATGACATTGAATAACCTTCTTTTACTATGATCTTGGAGCCTTTTTGCATGATAAGTAATCTAAGGGTCTCTGGTTTCAGCTGTCGCATGTGTTTTATCTTTGAAGACTTGCAACTCAGTTTGCAAGATTCCGGTCTCTAAAATTATTTCAAAATCTTAGGGACAGGATTACCTTCCCATGAGGTTGTCCATGTTAGTGTTTTTTGTCAATATTTAATAAAACATCAAAACATATTTTTGGGACACCTTGCATACCTGAAAACACAAAAATTTGACCTTCCCCTATTTCTATAACTTTCTTGTACTCCCAGATAAGTTTCATATTTAACCTCAATGAGAATTTTGCATTGTCGACACATTAATCTCTGGCAAACTGTGTCAGCACAGATTTCCTTTGCTTGTCCTTGGGGTGAGTCAATAAAAAAATTGCCGCTTAAAGTCCACCACTCACTCCCTGGATATTGAGATATTAGAAAGTTTGTATTTAGTGGAATTAAAAATCAATGTGCAGAACAAATGTTTTGTTTCTCATTTCATTGCTTTGCTGCGCGCTTGGTATGTTGCCAGCCAGTCTTCTTCTTTTCATTCAGGTAGGTGTCCTCGGCTAGAGTAATCTCGGGTATTATGAAACATTTAATGGGAAAAATCAATTGTCAGCATAATTCATGACACATTTGGCCATACCTGGTATTAGCAATTAGGCCTAACTAATGCTTCATCAGTATGCTCTGATTCTGAAACATTGGTTGTTAATAAACAAGACAAAAAAATGAAGTTGGGTCAAGTTGGGCAGTATGGAACACTGTCAAGTATTTTGGAACTAAGCTAAATCTATTGTTTGTATACTGGTTAATGTTGGAGATATCTCAAGAAAATGGCAGCCAGAAATCACTTTCGTCTGATGTCCTTCATTATCAGCAATACGGAGAGTGCACAAAATGCTACAGCAGCCTAACATCGATCAAAATATGACAGAAGAGGTATGAAGACTTGCATCAAGTGAAATTAACAAGTTTATTTCGCATACTCAGGCCGCTAAGCTTCATTTACTGAATAATGTCCCAAAATACCCAATATACCATAATACCCGATACCAAGCCTATAGGCCTAGAGTGGTTTCGGGTATTATGGGATGTCCGGTATTGTGGGACATTATTCAGTAAATGAAGCTTAGCGGCCTCGGGATGAGAAAGAAACTTGTTAATTTCATTTGGTTCAAGTCTTCATACCTGTTCTGCCATATTTTGATCGAGGTTAGGCTGGTGTATGTGTAGCATTTGGTGTACTCTCCATATCGCTGATGATGAAGAACATCAGACGAAAGTGATTTCTGGCTGCCATTTTCTTGAGATAACTCAAACATTAAGCAGTATACAAACAATAGAAACAGCTTAGTTCCAAAATACCTAGACTTGCCCCAAGTCTGTTTTGTCAACTGTAATAAGTCTACCGGAATTCCCTTCAATTTTTTTTGATGAATTTTTTTTTGACGAAATAGACTTGGGGCAAGTCTACAAAATACCCAACAGTGTTCCATCCAGTATGGAAAGTAGGGCAATTTTCGCCGAGACCTTGGGTGTGCAAGAAGGGTCCTCTATTGTTTATCTATTGTTTGTTTTGAATACCCTATTGTTTTTCTTGGGTGTGTAAGTGCCACACTTTCCATACAGGATGTCCAACTCAAACCGTGTTCATTTTTTTGTCTTGTTTATCAACAACCAACGCTTCAGAATCAGGGCATACTGATGAAACATTAGAGTACAGTATGCTTTATGCCTAATTGCTAATACCAAGTGTGGCCAAATGTGTCATGAATTATGCTGACAATCAATCTTTTTCCGTTAAGTGTTCCATAATACCCGAAACTAACTCTAGCCCTCCATTTCTAGCCCTCGTCAATTTGCTTGCAGAGTACTGTAAGAAAGTAAACTATTGCATCCGGGCAGGTCATATATTTAGCTCTGTTATTACGCACCGGGATGGAAAGATACGACCGTTTATACTCCCGTATACCTAAAATAAACATATACTGTACCGTCTGGCTGACGTGTTGTTGATCTAATCTCTCTTCTAGTTCGTGTGTTCCTCCTCCGAGTTCTTTTCAGGTCAACTTTTTAGAACTTTTTAGGCCCACATGCAACGGCCTCTCTTCCATCATTCGAACCTCGATGTGGACCAAAGCGGCAAAGTAAACTGTCTGGCAATCGAACGTTGAATGCTGAAGCTGAAACAGTTTTGATATTTTGTCAACGATTTGTCTTCTGTGATGGCAGATTTTTTACACAGTTAGATAAGAAGTGAAAAGAGGATGGCTGAATTTCACCAAGCGTCACGAGGTGCTTCAAATGATCACAAGAAAAGTGTACAGAGACTTTACAGGTAAGTATTTTTAGGCCCGGACGAAAATGAAATCGGATATATTGTAAATCTTGGACCCACCACATCACATTCACTTCGTACAGTTCGATCCCTGAAACTTTTTCTTTCAAATTTCTGTGAATTATCAATCTGAGCTACTTGGGGTCTTTTGGTGGATAAGATTTAGGACATGAAACAACTTACTACAACAGGAAACAAACAGAAGAAGAAGAGATTTCATGTTGTTAACTAGTAGACTCAATCCACTCATCCCAATGTTTTCATTCCATTCCATTTTTACAGTACGATCACTGCAGTGTATACATTATTGCGCAGGAGTATAAAATGTTGGTTTGTTTTGTTCAAACGTTGGGACTTATGACTTCTTAACTAAATTTTTGGCCCGCGATTAGCAAAGCCTCGCCTTCATAATCTATTTTCGTTGCTCTTTCTGAATTCACGATGGTGTGCCAGGATGTTTCGAAAGCGTCCGATAATGCCCTTGACTGTTGTTGATGTTAGATTTCTTACCCCTTGGGATTTACGCATATCGTTTGAATGAATGAAATGTGTGAGCAAATGAACCAGATCAGATCAATAGCACTTTGTGTTTGTGTGTCTAAACAAAGGCAAAGTCAAAGAAATAGGTGTGATTAGACCAACACCATGGGACCACACCATTTGCAGGTCGTAAGCCCAACCTGAAACCTGAAAAAATGCTCGATAAAAGTAAACAACCACCTAATGTTGTCCACAACGATGAATTTCAGCTTGTCAGTGAAGGGAGGGGATGGCAAAACATCCAGTCCAACTTTAAAATAGCCCCAGGTGTACAGGTATTTTTATAAGAACCCACCTATAAGAAACTCAACTCTCAGGATGTTTTTTTTCAAGCTTGGCTTTCACTTGTGCGCATTATCAGTTATAAATGTAATGGTGCAAAACAACATGAAAATAAACAGAGGTATCAGTATTATCAGCTGAAACAACACAGAGAAAATTTGTAAAACGAAAACGAGGCCAGGTTTGGAACCGGTCAATCAGTCAGCTTCCGCTTTGAGGAGGCCGAGAGAAAAGGACTAAAAACGAATCAATCTGGAGAAATTTGGAGCTCGACTTGGAGAAGCCCTTTGCAGATTCGTGAAATCCATTCTAAGTTGGAGGAAATGTTCAAAATTATACTGGCACCAACTTTCCTTATTCTGATAATAAGGATGTAATTGCAAGCAGAACTGTCTTCCTGTGTGGGTCTAGGCCTACGCCTCATTATTGCTTATGCTTGTGATGCCGTGATGTTTGCGTGTTGTTGCCGAGAAAATCAACGGTCGGTCCTGATTGGAATGATTTATCTAAGCCCCCACTTGTAATGTGCATTGCAAAGAATTCTGCTGATAAATTTGCAATATGAAGGTATTTTTGCAGACAAAGAAACCTTTTGATTTCCGAACTGGATTCGTTTCGGATAGTAGAGGGCGAGGCTAACCTATGGTTCAATGAAATCATGTTGAAACTGTCAAACCCTCTACAAGGGATGTATCAAGTTTTGCAGCACCTCCAGAATTTCAGAGAACATTTGCTTTGATCTATTGATGCAACGATACCACCATATCTAGAACTTTAGCCTTTACTAAAAGACAATGTAGCTGAATTTGGGTAAACTTTTACAAAAGGCTAAATGTGTAATATACACCTGTGAGCAAGACATTTAAAAACAACCCACAATATAAATTCTTGTTGTTCATAATCTTGCCACCAAATCTTGGTTAAATATTGGAAAGGAAAGTGAAATACGTAAGACAATATTTGATTGCTCTGACAAGTACCAAAAACGATTTGTGAAAGGGCTACCACTGACAAATTATGAGCTGTAATGGGGCACAATCTTGATGAAACTGGTTAGTGATTTATGCAGACAAGCTTCTCCGCCATTCCATTCTTTTATCCTGAAGCACATTCTTACTTCCCAAGAACGACTTATGTTTGCCCCAGTAAGGATTATCTATCATATTATAAATATAAAACTGAAACATTAAATAATGTGAAACTTATGCTGGGTAGCATAAAACTGCATTGCAAGCATAAACTCTTCTTAAAGAGTGTTGCTGAATTTCACTGATGAGTCTGAGTGTACGATTAGCTGAATTTGGAGTTTTGAAAATTGAATGCATAATGTACTTGGCAAAAAGTAAAGTCAAAGGCATCATTTGAAATGACTAAAAGCTGTCTGTGGGGGAGGGGGTACTTCATTGTTGAATGATACCGGATGTGCTGCATATTTGAGTGGGATTTTCATATGAAATTCCCTACACATGGGTATGTTTTTATCATAATTCTGGTAGATGGGTAGTTTTTTGAGAATTTTCTCATCAATGGGACCCATAATGATGATTCGCATCAAAAACTGAAAATTTCCTTTTGTAGTTTGCTTGAGAAATTCATAAATGGGTCAGAAAATTCCTGATATATTTATGCAAATTGGTTTGAAATTCTTGAAATATTCTGTCATACAACGGGTCCCTTTCTCAAAGTCCAGATACAGATCCAACCATGTTCACAATGAAGTACCCCCCTGGGGTACTGCTCTATCCGTCATAAGTATTACTTTTCACAAAATTCATGCTGTATCTAAAATTTCCGGCCTTTCTTGAAAAATCAAGGTAAACAAAGTAAAAAGCAGTCACAAAATAGCTTGTTTTCTTTGGAAAGCTCAAGTTTCTTGCATCAATTAGCTCTTGCATCAATTAGCAATTTGACCAAACGGAATCTGTGAAGTAATTTTCTAATCATTTTGAACTGTTGATATTTGTGAAGAACAAACAGAAGTGTTATTCTGATAAACAGGTTTCAATCAATGTGTATAAATTTCATTTTATGAACAACAACTGGATTCATTGATTTAAGACCACATAAGCTTCAATGTAACAAAAGAGAAAGTGCAATTCTTGCCAATGGGCATGGCATGTGCTTGTCAATCATAAATTCAACACTACACAATTGATTTTCCTTTATACTTCTTCTTGGGAAAATGTCTCAAGTTCACTTTGAAGCCCCAATCACATCGCAACAACGTCAAAATGGTTCAAAGAGGAGGCTGTTTACTTGCAAAATCTACTGGGTTCAGAAAACCTCTTGTGGTCCATTGAAAGAGGCAGAAAATCCCAATATTCTCACATGAACCAGATGATGATAAACCTGCAAAAAAGTGATAAAAATTTGATTGTGCAGCTGGTAATAAATGTCTCACAGAGGACTGGATGTTGTCCCAATTAAATTCAAATTCTCAACAAATCCCTGAGAAATAAAATCATCATTTAATTGGCAAGTATCACGTTGGTTGATTTCACTTAAATTTCTGACACAAAATCAGAAGAAAATACAGAAAATTAAAGGTCAAGTTAATCTTATCCCCATTAGCCCAAGTGTGCATTTGGCTTAGCAATAAATCCTTTAAAAGCGGTGGTTCTTTGAATTATGATATTTGTTTTATATCAGACACTCAGTTGACATTTTCAATCCATTTCATCTGTATGAAAATTAATACCAGGTGGCCTATTCAAAGCACTCCTTTGCATGCCTAGCTAGGCCATATAAACAGTAAGAGGTGTACAGTAAAAATGACCATCAGATACCAAATTTTCAAAGCGAAAATAAAGAAGTTTGCAAATTTTCCTGGAGAATCACAAAACACTGCCGTGTAAAGAAACATGTTGACTACAATTTTACGAAGTTTCATTGAGTGGACAGGTGGGGAATTGTTTCTGAAAATATTTTTATGAAGGGTAGTTGAGGGGCCACAATTTTCGGCCTAAAAGTGTTTGCTTGCAAATTTTCAGAAAAACTTTCTCGCTGGGATAAAAGTTTTAAATCAATTACGAAAACCCAAAAGCAGGGTGTTTATGCTGTCTCTTGAACAATTCTGAGCCTCAAATTCCAAGAACTGTCACGTCAGTGTTCATTTGATTGGGGAGGGGTCTTTTTGCCGGTAAGTCGAGATACTATGACTTGAGCAAAGTAACAGATTTTCACAAGTATTTTGCAAATTTTTCCCAGAAATCCTACCTTGTCCTCCATGTTCGTTGTATCTTCAAGTTTTGTTTCCACGAAGTTTGATTGAGTGGAAAATCTCCAATTTGTGCAAAAACTCCATCATTTTGGTCACAGCAACTGAGACATTTTCCGAAGCTTCTTTGATGAATCTTTGGAGATCTTCTGCTTTGGCAGCTTCGCCAACCTCCCACGACCATGGCGGTTTGATGTGACTAAGATCTGGGAAACATTTTTTGCTTTTTTGTCAGCTATTTTGGCGGAGAAAAATAGAATAGAAGACAGTGGCGCTGCTGAGTAATTGCATCGGAACATACCTTTGGTTGTTTCCCCGCTGTCAAGCTTGATGGTGGAGCAAGTTAAGAGACTAACATCATTGGGAATAGATGCAGGATGCAGGTTATTAAAAAGGGTCCATCAATTTGCGGTTAATCACACCAACACCCACGATAAAATGGCGGCTTGATGCATGTGAGCATGCTGAGCCAGAACAAAATATAAATCCCAAAATGAGTAAAACCAAGAGAACTGCAAAGTTGAAGATATCAAGTGTGGAAGGAGCTGAAGGTAGTTGTTTCAGCTAACACAGTGAAGAAATGCAAAACGAGGCTGGCCGCAAACTTCCGCCCAAGGAACAACATGGCGGGCCGGATTGAAGCTGGCGGATGCCAGGCTCTGGTTTTAGAACCCGATCGCCATCTGCGCGCCAAAATTTTCGCCAATTCAAATCAAAACAGTCTCGTGGGCCACGAGACTGTTTTGATTTGAATTGGCGAAAATTTTGGCGCGCAGATGGCGATCGGGTTCTAAAACCAGAGCCTGGCATCCGCCAGCTTCAATCCGGCCCGCCATGTTGTTCCTTGGGCGGAAGTTTGCGGCCAGCCTCGTTTTGCATTTCTTCACTGTGTTAGCTGAAACAACTACCTTCAGCTCCTTCCACACTTGATATCTTCAACTTTGCAGTTCTCTTGGTTTTACTCATTTTGGGATTTATATTTTGTTCTGGCTCAGCATGCTCACATGCATCAAGCCGCCATTTTATCGTGGGTGTTGGTGTGATTAACCGCAAATTGATGGACCCTTTTTAATAACCTGCATCCTGCATCTATTCCCAATGATGTTAGTCTCTTAACTTGCTCCACCATCAAGCTTGACAGCGGGGAAACAACCAAAGGTATGTTCCGATGCAATTACTCAGCAGCGCCACTGTCTTCTATTCTATTTTTCTCCGCCAAAATAGCTGACAAAAAAGCAAAAAATGTTTCCCAGATCTTAGTCACATCAAACCGCCATGTGCAGGAATCAAAATAGCGCCTTTGCAGGAGAAGTAGATGGGAAGGCAACAAAGTTGGTATATCACAAGCGAAATGATAAGTTAGAATAGGAATAACTTGATGTATCATGCATGAACCTTTTTTAATTCAGTGTTTCCTACAGCCCGTGGTCAAATCAGAAAGATGACCCTTCAAAATTATTCTTCTCTAGAATGACAAAAGCATTTTTTATTGAGAGATTGTTCTCCATTTAACAGGTATGCTCAACAGCTCGTTCAGAGACTTGATCAGCAACTCCAAAATGCATCAGAATGGAAAGAATTTTTTGATGGAGAAACAGTTTTGATCAGACAAAAGTAAGACTTACTTTATCATCTATATTATACTGCATGCTTTTTATTTTCCCTTGTTCTACTATATGCTCTATTTCATAAATTACTTAGCTTTTGCCATTTTAAAATACTTTACATCACAATTATAACAATTCTTGAGCCATGTCACAGACTGTCACTTATCTGAACAAGAATTCTTAGTTACACCATGTTCCTGTGTGCAAGGCCTGCACTGTATTTGTTTGTAGTTTTGTTAACAGCCATGTTATTTATACTGCTAGCCTGCTTAAAGATTAGTACAATAACTGGATGGCCAAGTAATTCTTGAAAAATGTCATATCTTCTTGCCGTTCTCATTATCACATTTTTTCCATAGGTTGAAGGATACTTGTGAGCAACTCCTCTTCAATGGCACTTTTGATATCTCCAGAAAAGTAGAAGAGCTATTATGGAGAAAAGGATTCTATGACCTGATACAGAAAACAAGGCAGGAGAAAAAGGTTGGTATTCTTAGTAAGATCATCCGGCATGCTGTTTTAGGTTAGCACAACATCAGGCCTTTTCATTTCACCCGGGTGATCGCCACCGCCCTCGCAAATTTTTTTACATGGACAATTAACTGCCCTCGCAAAAACGTATTTTGCCCGAAGCTCCAACAGGATTTCGTTTAAAAAAACTCTTGAAACGAAGCCCTCTTGATTTAAACTAGCTCTTCAGTCATCGCTCGATATTCATACGACTTTGCTGAATAGATTTTCGACTTCTTTACGAAAGAAACCCATTGTGAAGCAAATAAGGTGTAGAGAACCCAAACGAAACGCTAAATGTTAATGTTTTTCGATTTGTCTTTAGCAAAATGATTTTAACAAGAGACTTCAAAGAACTGCAAAATGCAGAGGAAATAGTTGTCCTTAAGAATTTCTTGGCTGTATTTGCAATATAGGTACTGACTGACCTTCTACATCGAGTAGAAGAGTTATGCTCAAAACGTCGTTAAAATCTTAGTCTTTGTACGATGTCAAATTTTTAAATGAACTTATGCCTTCTACATCGAGGTTCCAAGTTTAACTAAATCGTATTTAAGATCCGGGTTTGACACTAAAATGGATAGCACTCACAGTTTTCTTAACTTTGTTACAAAAGCATTCTCCAGGTTAACATTCTGCAGCCCTTCTCTGCTCAGAAGAGCAGGCCTGCTACAAGTTTGAGTAAATTTTCTGACGAAATCTTAATTTGTTCCACTATTCTAATGCCCGTCTTTATTCTTGTGGAATCTTTATTTATCTGGATCAAACGGGACAACAGGAAAGTGGTTGGCTAAGCTGTTACCTTTACTAACTCAGGAAAAGTAATGGTGCAACCAGGAAGAACATTGCAAACAAATGGAATAAAATCTTCTCATAACTTTGTATCGAAAAACTGATAGCTGTTCGAGTGGACCCTCTTCTCTCTAGTGAAGGTCGGAGTGAAGGTAAAGGAAGCAGTCCAAGTTGCAAGAACAAGACCTTGACAGGTTTCAATGCCTATCAGTAAAAACAAGTAGAAACATGAGACTATTTTAAGGGGGCGATCACCATCCCAAGCTTAACTACGAGGGCGAACGGACTCCCTTTTGGAAATTTCTTTACGAGAAAGCCTGCACAACGTGTAAAATTGAATGGCATGTTTGCTTCGTGTCACTTTCCTAGGAGAGTTGAAAGGTTTGGGACAGTAGCTTCTGCAGTTATAAGTTCTTTGTTTTTGATCTATTTACTCTAGATTTCAAATAAACACAGATTCCAGACTTCAAGCATTTGCTCATATTGTATTCCTTAGACCATGCTCACACGATGTGGGAACATTGTGAAAACAGTAAAAGATGTGACAATACCAAAACTTCAGCTAGTGTTCACAGAATATTGGCACGTTTAAAATATAGAAACTTCAATGGGACCAACCTCTTTGCACTCCCTATGACAAAGGACCTGCTGGATGTTGAGGAAAAATATATTCATTTGGGCAAGAAATTCGTCTAGGCCTAAATAATCAATCAGCCTTGTTGCAAAAATGTTGAGATGTTGCATTTCATCGCTTTTAAGTTTTCAAACGGTGGCATTTAGAGGCCTGTTTTCAAATTCTACCCCTTTCACACTCTGCCAGCAAAAATGTACAAATTTTGTATCAATGGGAGAGGAGGCCTATCCATAACCATTTAATGCCGTTTTCCAATTTTGCCAGAGTCATGTGAACGCCGTCATAATTTGAGAAGCATTTCCTTTTGATTTAACTTTTTGTTGCCAATAAATGCACTGATAACATAAAATCTTGCAGCATGGAATTTTTAAAGCTTCTTCCCAAGTTGCCTGGCGACAAGCTTATTCAAATGATTGCAAACAAAGAAGAAAAAGCTACAACTCATTTGGGAATAAAATGCTATGCATTGGAGAGTCACAGACTTGTATTTTTCTATACTTTTATGCACAGGCTACTTCATTCAAATTGTTTGTAAAATGAATCTTTATCTTCCTTCCAGACATTGCAAAATGATCCTTCTCTACTTGCTCTGTACAATGCCCATCTAAGTGCTGCTCATTCATTTTATCATCACTTGCTTCTCCGCATCAAAGATAATTTTGATCTGCCTTTCATAACCTCTCTTGATTGGCTCAGTGCTGTGGAAAACAAACGCACCAAGAATGCAGGTAAGATGTCTATCCCTTTAGATTGATATATAATATTGGGCTGCTGTTGGTTTGAATCATTTTGGTAAAATTGAAAATCTGGAGATCATACAACTCGACCAGTTTCCACGCGATTCTTACGCGTATTATCAAATTTTCCTTCAAACCAGTGAAGAGCTTAATTATGGAGAGAAACTAAGTTTACCTGCAGACAAACAGGGCATACATTTATTTTGGGACACATAGACACCCTATAATTACTTGAAGTTCTTTTAATTGTCCAAAAATATGATTGCAGCGAACACCTTGATTTCTAAAAATTGGGCTTTTCTTTCCATGAGGCAGTTATTTCTCAGTCATTTGCTAAGCTTAGCTATATAGATTTGAATAATTTCAATTGTTCTATTAAGCTGCTTCCTTTGTTACTTCTCTTTGCACTTTACACCAAGATTTATTGATGATGTACATACATATATAGGGAGGCCTAAAAAGTGAGCTGCTAAAATCTGCTGTTTTGACAACCAGGGCCGTCGAGAGATGGGCCGGGCCCAGGGCTAGGGCAGGAATGGGGCCCCCGGCGCCGGAAAATTTTTGACAACTGTCAACAGGTTTGTAATCTGCCTGGTTTCACGGAAGTCTTTCCCAAATTAAATATCACGTGAATATGTCTGGTTTGTCTTTCCCAAATTAAATGTCACGTGAATATGTCTGTGAACGAAAGTAACTGAAGTATTTTGCATGATCTATTTTGCTTGATCACAAATGTCTTGTGATGTCTAATTTAAGACAGACCATAAATCCTTATTTCCAATAATTTGCCATCAGTTATCTACCAAATTACTTTATAAAATCACTTGTTTGGTACTTTACTTTATTGTGTGTATGGGATTCTCTTGCTTTACTCTTCTTTAGGCCACACAGTATGTTTACATCAGATGCATGTCCAATTTTTGTGCATAGGCTTTCGATGAATCATTTTAATTGTTAATGTTTACAGACAAAGTACAGGAAGAAGTAAAGCGTAGAGATGCTACAGAATGGGCAATTAAAGCATGTCAGAGATGTCTTCTCTATCTTGGAGATCTCGGTAATTCTTTGATCTTTTTCCTTTATGAGACCGAAAAATTGGCGGTTCCTGTAGTTTCTTTTGAACTGCATTTTCTTTCACTAATAAGACGAGTTCAGCGTAGAACTGTCTATTTTTCATGATAAGAATCCAAATTAGGTTTTAGTGCAGCCAAGGACCTGTCACCTTAAGATTATAAAAGAATCTGCCATTTACTGTTTGAAAGAAAACTACTTACGTTTCACTTTGTAAGAAAACTGAAACTTGCATAAATCGAACTCGATAGCCTGCGCACAGACTTTACGGAACTTAGACTACGGACGGCGCAGGAGAAAACGGGAGAAAAGGAAAAGTTTTCCTTTTCTCCCGTTTTCTCCTGCGCAGTCCGTAGTCTAAGTTCCGTAAAGTCTGTGCGCAGGCAACACTAACACTTAACAGGATGGTCTGTTTCACATTCATCCTTTAGGCCCAGTTTAAACATCGTTTTTGCCGTGTCGAGTTTAATAGATGCTGCTATAAACTTTAAGTGTCAATTAAATTAGCATAAAAACGATGTTTAAATCACCTGCCGTTTTAAATAGATAAAACGACAGAAGTTCACCAGCTCTGTCGTGTTAAACGGTAGAAAACCGACTTGATTTAAACATTAGGGTAAGACGGGGTAAAGTGAACTACTTTGGAGGTTTTTCAAGGATAAACTAGAGAGACTGCAGCTGAGGGCAAACTTTTTAACGTTGTTTTGACATTATGTTTTTGGGTCAGTTTATCCAGCAAAAATATTTTTCAAATCTTTTTCCATTGTCTCACAAAAGAGCTTTCTTTGGCGACCGCTCTGCCTAGTTCACTTTACCCCGGACCGGGGTAAAGTGAACTACTTAGCAATTGTTCGATAAAACCCAAATAATGCTGGTAATACCCGAACATATGATTTATTTTGCAACTCTAAGGAGTTCTTCGCATGCCAAAACGAAAAAAACCCAAAAATTTCACAAGAGTGATATTTAAAAAAATTAAATTGTGACCTATGTTGAGAACGATCTTTGCAGATCAAATATTAACCAAAAACTATTGTCTAAGTCATCAATTCGAGCCAGATTGCGAGACCTGAATACAAGTCGATGAACAATAATGGGAATATTCTTCGAAAATACCATATTGCATATAAATACCAAATTACCACAAAGAGAAACAATAATTTCAAAGAAGCTCACTTTGCCCTGAAACCTCCGCCCAGAAATGAAACCAAAAATAGTCATAAATCTATGACAATTATCAATATTCTAATTTCACAGTGATGGCCATTTATCCTTTTCATGTCGATAGGTATGCTTGCTTCATCAAATCCCAACAAAATTCTTCGATCAGTAACCGCATTTTTGAATGAAGGTCAAACTTCGGCTGTCAAATGTTTGGAGGTTTTTCAGGGAGCTGGTATCAGAATATATTTCTGTTTCATCAGAGCGAAAAATTATCCTGCAAATTATGATTTTCTGAAAGAACCAAAGGAAATTGAAAAGGTCTTCTTCATCTGACTTCATGTTCACATGAGAAAATGAAAAATCATGGGTAGTTCACTTTACCCCGGTCGAAGCAAAATATCGACTGGGCGGTAGATCTTTTAAAATATTATGTAAGTGTACAAGAAAGTCTTTCTTGGCCCTTTCCTTTTGGAAAATGTAAACACATGGTATGTGCTTCAAATCGATCAAAACAATAATAGAAATTAATTTCGTCTTCTGGTCAAAAATTAAGACCAAAGATAGGAGCCCAAACCTAACAACCATGATTTCCCTAGGTTGTTTTTACTGCCTCGGGTAAAGGGATTTTTTGCAACAACAGGAAGAACTATTTTGCAAAAATGATTTCATTTCCTGTGAGCACATGTAACAAAGCAGTTGGCATAAACCATGTTTTATCGTTGCATGTTTGCTTTTGGAGAGAAGCGCAAATGTTCTGAGTAGTTCACTCTACCCCATAGTTCACTTTACCCCGTCTTACCCTATATTGTTGCCGCGTTTAATTGATAAATTCTAGGCCGCCATGGTTGGTGGTTTCTGCGTGTGATCAGCCACTGCCCTTGTGCATTTTGAAAAATGGCCATTTTTTGCCATTTTCATTTCAGTCCGACACGGCAAAAAAACAACGATGTTTAAATCAGATTTTTAGACATGGCAGATTCTGCCGTTTTTAATGCAGTTCGATTCGACACACACAAAAAACGATGTTTAAACTAGGCCTTAAAGTTCCATAAAATGTGTCAGGGTTTGAGTATGTTAAATCATTTTCTCGAGTGCAAGGCAATTTTGTTTACATTGCTATGTCTAACGTAGTCACTTTGGGGTAGGGCAAATCATACGTTCTATTCAATCACTCTTTTGATCACAAAATTATAAATGCTCTCTCCTAATGATTCATCTGAACACTTTCAACTCACTTCTTGTTAATGAAGGGAATATCCTTGGTTGATGATAAACCCTTATGTACTTTTTATAGCTCGATATAGAATGGATATTGGATATAGTGATGCATTGGCTCTTGCTGAAAGATTCTACCATCAGGCTATTTGGGTCAATCCAGACAATGGTAAGATTTCAAACATTTTGTTATTTTTACAAATCTGTAGTGGGAAATTTGTTGTGTGTGACACTGAAAGCCAATGAGATTGAAGAATGTGAGAACTTATCGATATTGGTTGTCATTTCATTTGCTAAACTGATAGACTAAGTTTTCTTTGCTGATTGCTTTTCTTTAGAAAACGCTATGTTTTCGAAGCAAGGTCCCGATTGCTACTGCCGACACCCTAATGGAATAAATTTTGAATCAGAGTGCCTTTCGACTTGAGATATTTTTGTGTCTGCAACTATAGGTTTAAAACCAACACGTTGTTACAACGTAATTGAGACTCGGTATGTTTTATGGCAGATGGTAGGTAGGTGCAAGCTCTTATAAGTCGAAATTGCAATAACGATCAGTTAATTTTTTACATTGAATTGCATGACCAAAAGCTTCCTTGCGTGAAAATTTCCAGCCTTTCATTTCTCGTAACTTATGTCTCAACTGATATGGCCTCCATGCTACCAATAAAATTGATGACGGTATCTGTTTGAAGGAAATAAGCGAGGTGTTCGATGTACTATTTTTTTTCATAAATCAATAAAATTTTACAACACATATTACGGTCTACACTACTTACAAGAATTACTTTACAATACTACTGGGACAAATACCCCCGGGGAGCAAAAGACTGTGTCTACCGTAAGGGAGTTAACATAGATAAAGGAAAGAAAAACTACTTAAACTTAAAGAACACTACTAAAACAACACATACGGATAATAAGAACGATTGATACCTAAGTCTGCTGCATATTAGACGTCAGATCTAAGTGATGGAAAGGAAAGGTAACTGGTGGAGAAAAGTTATCTTGAAGTTTTTGATGTACTATTGATATTTGCATTGATAGGCATGCCTCATAATCAACTTGGTACACTGAAGCAGCAAGCAAATTATAGTGACTGTGAAGTTGCATATCATTATATGAGATGGTAAGACTCTTCTCCATTGATTTCTTATTGTTTACATTTTTCAACATGAAAACTGTTTGGTAACTTCTCAATTTTTGCCTGAAATTTTCAGATTTTATTCAAATGTTAGGATTTAGCACACTGTTACGTCACGTCGTATTATATCACTAATGAACAACACTACTCAACCCTCAAACTGTAGTTTGCAATTTAGTCTCATTCTCCCTGTGGTATCGTCTTGTAACTATGTTCTGTTATTGTGAAATTTTAGATTGATATAAAGAGAAGAAAAACTGTAGTTTAGTCGCTGTGGAGTCGATTTGCTGTAAATGCTGGCAGTTTAGTGTTTGGTTTAACGCCTTATTCGTAATGATTGTGATACAGGTATTTTTTTTATAAGAAATTGCCCATAAGGAAGTCAACTCTCAGATCGTAAAAAGCTAAGAAGCTCCAGTACTGGGAAAATATTACTTAAGAAGCTATTTATTTTGATAAAGGAAATCCTTGACATATTTTTACTTTACTTTCACTTATTTCCTATATAATATTACTCGTAAGGTACTTGAGTAATGTCTAAACATTCAAAAGGCTTAAAAACCTTATTTTGAAATATTTCAAGAGGGCACAGTTAGCGAACATGAAATTGTTATGGAACATCTAAGAAACTCGTAAGGAACTCTGAGTACTCAAAGTCTGATAATTTTAAGAAACTTTCAGTACTGGACCAAATTCTCAGTTTCTTATCAAAGAAATACGTGTAGTTCAACTGCTTCGACTTATTATCGGTTAACAAACCGTGACTTACTTAGCATTGCCCTTTAGGATATCTGTTCAAAGAGCACTCGTGGTTTTGATATCAGATTTCGCCAATGGATTTTAAAGCGTATATGTGCCATGATACTGCTAATGATCCAGATTAAGCGTCCGGTAATTCAGATTTTATCAACTGAAACCTCCACGAAGCTTTCATTGGTATTACTGCGTATCCGACGGGCATTTCACTCCTCCAAAAAAGCGTGCGAGATTTTTTCAGAACAGAATGATTTTTGAGGATTTCTGAAAGATTTTTATCGAAAAAAAGGACTTCGACGCAGGTGTACAAGATCTTTTGAGAGTGAAAGCCCGTCTTTGCTATCGCTGATGTGTCATAACAGTTTTTTGCCTTACTGATTTGCTACCATCTTTGTAGCCTGTGAACGGCCGAAAAAAATTGAAAAAAAAGGAGAACTGCGGAGGAGGAAAAAAGAAGACGAGAGAAAGGGAGAGGGAAGGGAAGGTCTTTCTTCTCCTTCCTTTCATTTTTCTTCCCCTCCAAGCCGTTCAAAGCCGTTCACAGGCTACCATCTTTGCTATCGCCAATGTGTCATAACAGTTTTTTGCCTTACTAGCTTGGCATCCGTCAACAGTTTTGAAGGCGCAGAAGAGAATTTAAAAAGGACTTTCGATCGTAATCGCTGGTCGAGGAAAGAGATAATGTCTAAAGCAGAAGGAGAAGAGTAAGTGAAAAATGTTACCTCAGTTACCGGGTTTTTCGAGGTAAAGCTAGCCGAATTGAATAAATCCAGAATGTGTTGATTGCATAGGTTTTATCTGAGACATGATAAAATTTGGATATTTATCTACCTTAGATGTTAATCCACGAAGCTTATATTTGTATACAAAATCGCTTAAAGGGAGTGTGCAATGGTAAATAGGCTTCTCTATAAATAGAACAAAGGAATAATCAGACACAGCATTGGATCTGTGGCTACAGTAAAAACCCGTGTATAAGAACCTACGATTTTGCAAGTCAGCCTAACTAGGTTCTTATGTTTTGGGTATTTAGTGGGAAATGAGGCTGTTCAGGTTCTTAAATTGGTTCTTATTTTATTCATGGCTTTCAGAAATTTCTTTTCTTCAGATTCAAACTTCAGGCCTATTTTTTACTGTCAGTTCACATTAGTTGAGTTTATGAGATATATTCCCCGACAGAAATTTCTGGAAGAATCAGAAATGTTTATATAATCCAGAGAAAATCTTTCAAAAGCTTCTCATCAGGTAATATAAACATTTTTCATTCTTCCACAAACTTCTGTTGTGAATAAGACCCCCCAATGCTCTCTAAAAATAAGAACCTATTTCAAATTCCAGGCTGAATGGGTTCTTATATAATTGGGGTTTAATTGCAAAATTTCAGCCTGTAGGTTCTTAATCCACTAGGTTCTTATACGCGGGTTTTTACTGTATTCATTGTTAAAAAAAATTATAAAAAGATTCGGATGTAAGAAAAATGAGAAGATTTAGCACACTTGAGGCCTTTCTGAGTTGTGTCCTCATCAGAGTGTGACTTAAAACAGAACTAAATGAAAATTTTTTTCAACGGTTTTACTTATACATGGTCATGATCAGGGTTGCCAGATTTGAATCCTAAATAAATGCCAAAAGTGCAAAAAAACAATGCAGATTGCTGGTAAGCCAAAACTGAAAACTTGCGCATGACATCATCGTTTCCATTACTGCGCATGCCCAAATGTGCATGCACAAATGTGGGGTACATCGATTTGAATAGGATATTTTTAGACTTTTCTGCTCTTTGCAAATGCTGTCTTATAACCTTGCACAATCCCTTTAATGCAGTCGAAAATAGTCGAAGTACTCAAGCGTTGTTAAATTTAATGTTTTTTATAACTTTGATAAGTAATAATTTTAGTAACTTTCTAGCCCTCACCCCCAAACAGAACCTCACACTCTAGTCGTGAATCAGTAGCTATTTCTCATCAGGTCATGTCGCTAAAGCTCTGGTTTATGGTTGATTCCAGATTTGAATTTTAGAAATATAACATATATTATCGAAGGTGGAATATTGCAAGGACCGATACTCAGGTTAAAGTTGATTTTTTAAGATTATGGTTTGTCATCTGTTGTACTGATTTAACTTAAAAAGTTAACCACCAAACCCAATCAAATGTCCAACAAGAATACGCCCTATATTATCATTATTCTTATCAGTTTATTAAGAAGGTATTCATATAAAAGATAGCTATAAGAGCTAATTCAAGTCTATGATCGAAGAAAATTTGCCAAAATAGGAAAGAATACTACCGGGTGCGCCAAAATAAACTATGCACTTTTGGCAGGCCACGATAAATCGTACACAAGACCGATTTTGAAGATTTATGACTTGATCTTTAGCAGAAGGCCTGAATTAGATTCTAGGAATTTTTGAAAATTTTTCTATTTTCAGCTTTTAGAGCTACAAGCGAGTTTCTTAAAATTTTTGTTTTCGAAAACACTGAAAACGATCGAAAAACGTCGATCAAGCTTTCTAAAGAATCGACATGAATGGACAAAGAGAAAACTTTTTCGTGGTGATTTGGGATTTAGAAATCGACTAATTGTAAGTTGCTGTACGAGAGTTTGTACTATCTTGTGAGAAATGTAATAATATTTTCAAGAATATAAAGAAATTTCTTTTCTTTTGTAATGTCATTGAATTTTTGCTTTGCTGCAGGCTGTGTTCCTGTATCAAGGGGGTTAAAAGACAAGCGAGGGAGAGTCATGGGGCCAGTAAGCATGGAGATTTGTTACACTTTTGATTTGTGACGGCTTTTGAGGCGGCACTCTATGGCAACTACTACAGAATTTCGCAACAAGCCAATCTTTGAAATAACACTCGTGCAGAAGTTTACAATGATCAATTTCCAAATCCCCAAATCACGCTGAAAACATTTTCTCTTTGGGGCCCTTTACATGAGCAAACTCAGACCGGCACGAGTTTCAGATCGGCATGAGTTTCATTTCGGTGTCTGGTCAAGGCCCTTAGAGTGTTTACATGAGAAGGGGCGAAATGAAACTCGTGCCGGTCTGGGTTCGTTTCTGTCTTTCAGACCGATCTGAAAACTCAGGTCGACCTGAAATTCTCATGTAAACAGAAATTTTTTCAGGTCGGGGCGAAATGAATAATTGCGGAAGTGATAACTGCACTATTGGGAGCCATTTTCATTGTTTGGTCGTCCATTTGTTTTTCTCCAGACGCAAGAAACTATAACTAAGAAACTAAACATAAAAAACTAAAGCCTCCTGTTTTATTTTCAGGTTCTGAAGCAGCATTTGAACCATCAAACCAAAATAGATTTGTAATGCAGTACAAACGTACAGTTGATTATCCTTGATTATCAACTCTAATAACATCCTGTGTTGTTGATAACTTAGCGCAACAATGATAATAGGCCTAAATCCAAAACATGAGAAAAGAAACCATTGTCACAGTTGCCTCAATTGCATTCAACGCATGTGCACTGTGACGCTGGTATAATATTTCAGACCGGTCTGAAACTCCATGTAAACGCAACGCAAAAAAGCAGACATGGAAAAATTTCAAACCGATCTGAAACTCGTGTTGGTCTGAGTTTGCTCATGTAAAGGGCCCCTTAGTCCATTCATGATGAGTCTTTAGAAAAGTTGATCAAGGTTTTTTGATCGTTTTCAGTGTTTTCGAAAACGAAAATTTTAAGAAACTGCCTGTAGCTCTAAAAATTGAAAATGGAAAAATTTGCAAAAAGTCTTAGAATCTATTTCTGCTAAAGATTAAGTAATATATCTTCAAAATCGGTCCAGTGTACGATTTATCGTGGCCTGCCAAAAGTGCATAGTTTATCTTGGCGCACCCGGTATAGAATATTTAGCTACAAAGATACTGTTGCTCTGAAGATGCCCTAGTGGGCGAAACTAGTCAGCACTGAAATAAAGAATATAAAGCGCAAAAGACCAAATTGATGCCTGTTTTCTCGAGTCGTTAGGCCCTCTTCAACGGTACACTATATATTATATGAATGTATATTGCAGATTTTTGCAATGTTTACAATATTCACAATGTTTTATATTTATGCTTTTGCAGTTCAAATTCTTATCTGCTCAAGAACCCAACCTGAGCCACGAAAGGTCTATTATAGTCTACAACTGCATCCCTCTCCTTTCCAGATTTTGATTCTCCTTTTAAAGCCGGAGAGGTGTTCTGATTGCTCTATATCATTGGGAAGTGCCCGCCATGATCTACATTCGAGAATCGATATCGTCTCCAAGCCATAGCATGTACGCGCTTCTGGCAGTAATTGATTATGGCAGCTTCTTAACCCATAAGGACTGTGTGTTTCAGTAAAGATCTCCTTCATGAAACTAGGATTAAGCTCCCATTTCGTTTCCTAATCTTATTATTTTGTTATTTCTTCTCGCACAGAGCTAATATGGTAGATCTCTTCTTGATTGAATTCTTAGAGTTACAAGAAAGGTTTCGCTATGAAAGGTAATCATATTTCACTAATATTTTGTTACATTTCTCTAAGAAGTTTAAAAAACATATTACTCATTACACTACCTACATATTATTTCACAGTAGCGCCAGGACGATGCCATGGGGAGCAAAAGACTCATGACTACCCTTGACCATTGCATGAACAGCGTTAAACTACGAACAAGTACATTTGAATATTACAGAAGAAGAAAATTAAAATATGTCTCAAAGGACAGAGCAGAAACCTAGCACTCATGCACGAAAACTCGTAACTTTGAGCCCCCCCCCCCTCCCCAACTTAGCTGCCTGCGACAGAGCCCGAAATTAGGCAACAACACTTGATATTTTATTTCTTTGGTAGTAAATTCTTGATTTATCATTTCGAAAAGCTCATGTATCCGAATACTTCCTTATATCAGATTGCTCGATGACGAGATTTTGCGCAGTTTCTGCACTGTCGTCTCAAACTGGATTTTTCGATAAAATTGCATTACTAAGAGGTTTTTTCTATGAAACGTGGTTGCAAGAAATCCGCTCCACAATGGTTAAAAATTTGATTTATTTTGCATCCTATAGAGAGTTTTATGGGCACAGTAATGATTTATATTTAGTTTGTACTTATATTAGTTTGTACTTTAGTTTGTAAAATGAATCATAAAAATCCCCCAAAAATAATCCATGGTTAGGCCACTTTTTTCCGTTCACAAGATTATGCAATACTTTCTTCCCCTGTGGCCTATCAATTTCTACAAATACAACGTAAGATTTAACATTCATATGACGCCTTATTTTGGCGTCACGTGACCCTTTTAAGGCCATGTGACCTCATTTTCGTCACTTGATCACTAAAACGGCTATAAAAGGCATGCACACTTGTAAAAATTCATTCTCCTGACGATGACCACAGAGTCGAAACGCGTCGATTAGAAGAATGTAACAAAAGAATTCAAGAATTTCAAATCGTCTTTATTTTTTGCGTACATCTTATAGTTTGTACTTCATATTTTTTATTGCAGATTACATTCGAATGAATTCAGCAAGATATGCCAGTCTGTCATTGAAAAATTTGCAGGGACTTTAAATTTATCAATTTGGAGTCAAATTAGTTCGAGTATACCAAAGAACCCAAACAATATAGGAGATTTTATTCAAAATTGCAATACAGACAGCAGCCAAAGACTTAGTGATGGACTGATGGTGAAAATCTTCACGATTTGCATTATCACTGTATCTGATTTATTTCAAAGAAGTAAGTTCAAATCTTTTCGTTTGATTAAGAAATCTATGTTTTGCCTTGAATTTATTGGCTCCAAGAATGTTAAAAGTGAAAGGGAAGCTGCTCATTAGCTACAGGAAGGACCAAAATAGACTTATTACATTGAATCCAAGTAATCGCTACCACCCCTCGCTCCCAAGTCTAGGACCAAAACAACTTTACATGTGTGAAAATTCTTTATGCGAAAATACTTGAGCTATTTTAATGAATCAATGTTTGGTTGATATTGCGACTTTTCTTTCATTTTCTGAGCATTGTGAAGATAGGTAAAATGGATTTATGAAAATTCCGTTACTTTGAAGTGCGTGAAAAAGATAGATAATCTTGAGCGAAGGTTTTAGACCTATTTTAATGCATTTCGAAGTTACGGAATATTTTGTAAATATATTTTACCTAAATTTCCGACCATCAAGAAAAGTGGAGCGAAAAGCACTAAAATATTTCGGCCAAACAAGTTTCAACCAAACTTTGATTGATTCCAATGCTGCAAGTGTTCTCTACATAAAGGATTTTCAAGCATGTAAAATTCTTTTTGGTCCACCCGACCTAAAGGGGAAAGGGAATCAGGGCTATTGTCTTGACAGTATTAACACAAGAGAAGGAAGCGAACTCAGGGCATCATAAAGTTTCAACTTTTTCAATCAATTTGGAAATATGCAATCTTTCTGAAACATTTTAGGGGCTGTCATTATCAAGAAGAACTTCCCTGTACACTTTCGTGTGAAAATCAGCCAAAGAATTAGCGTTAATCCTGTCTAAATGTTTCTAATTTCTCAGATTACTAGGGATTTATTCGAATCCCGTACACCCACAAAATTTGCAACAACGAAATCTGTCAACAACCGCCTAATTGTTTATTTATTGTGATTTCTTTGCATGGCATCTAATATGTAACAAACTTCTTACTTTATAAATTGTACACTCGTTGAATTGTAAGCATCATATGCAGTCGGGACCAGACGATTTTATGTCCTTTCCCGCTGTATATGGTGCAAATAAAATGAAGGTGTTATTTAGATTGATTTTGGTTGATGATTAAAAATAGCTGAGCTATGTTGATGTGATGTTTTGAAATACTCTCTTGCAGATTCAGAGATTTTATCAGCTGCTGTGGCATTCACCTTCACAATGTTATCAAAGCTGTTAGATTATATTACCAAGTCGTTATCTGAATCGCCGTTAAGCACAACAGTTGATAGGTTAAATATTACACATAAACAAGTCATGAAACAACAACAAAAATCTGCAGATGAGAATAGCAAAGCGATTAATGGGGAACATGATGTTGAGTTCAAATTGAAGAAGCGAAGAGTTAGATTGATGAAACGATATCGTCGACGTAGAAGGGGTAATGGGGTGTCATCTAGTGAAGATGAAGAATCAAATGGGGGTCCAGAAAATCAAGACAGGGAAGATGATGAGGATTCCGGCAGCGATCTTAGCGAAGGTTTGTTTCGTATTTGTGAACGGAGCGTTTTTAACTCTCATCGGCCAGAATCTTAGAGCTCTCTCGCCTGCCATTCAAACAGATGAGGCCTTTCTTTTCAATGAAGATCTTCTAATACAGGGTGTCCCAAAAACATGTGCGCCTTTTGAATGGCTACTGTGGAGGAGCCATAAATCTAACTTTCCTGTTTTTCAGATTTGTGAATAGAAGAGATTTCGACTTACAGTTTGGCACCGAGTTTGTGTAAATCTGACAAGTGGTTGCTGATTTATTGAGAAAGAAAATCACAATCACTCGTTGCTTCAAAAACCAGAGGATTTTATCTCCGTACTTAACCTTATAACTTGAATTTTAACATTAGATGAACTTAAACTTTACAGGCATGCCAGGAAACGCATTTGCGAGTAACTAATGACCATATAACTCAAGAATATTGACCAAGTAGCATGCAGAACGCAATATTGTTGGTTTAAAACGACTTCATCACTTTTGAGAAGCAAAGTATCTGATGGACGCATGCCATGGCCTGCAGTACCTGTGTTGCACATTACCATTCCTAGCAACCCTAGATATGTCCAATATTCTTTTTCAATCAATGTCGTTGATTTTAACGCAATGGAGAATAATGAATCCCCTGGTTTTGAGGCAGCCAATAAGTTTGGCTTTCTTGCTCCATAAATCAGCAACT
Organism: Aurelia coerulea; assembly: GCA_039566865.1. NCBI lineage: Eukaryota > Metazoa > Cnidaria > Scyphozoa > Semaeostomeae > Ulmaridae > Aurelia > Aurelia coerulea. The sequence goes on from CM076950.1 coordinate 9,646,323, forward strand.
AGTAATCAGATGTACTCAAACTCGGTGTCAACCTTTAATTTGAAGTCTCTTCTGTCAAGAATCTTAAAAACAGAAAAAAATTGGATTTATGGCTGCTCCGCAGAAGCCACTCAAACAGCGCAAATGTTTTTTGGGACACCCTGTACATCTGCTAAACTACGTACGAAGACTGTTTTTTAGAGGCAACCTTGGAGATCGCTTGTCTTTTGGCGTACGTTATGCAACAAAAAAATCTTTCAAACTCGAGAACTATGCTATTTAAAAAGCTGTTCGCCGATCATTGAACTTGTAATGCGTTCATATACAACGCTGTTAACAGACGATGCAATGGTTGACATTACATGATATTAATTTGTTAACGACAATCATCTTGTGGCATCCATAGTGAGAACCTGATGAACATTTGTATTTCCTTGCAATGAATGTCACAATGCAATGGAGTAGTTTAATTGACATACGAAAATCATATTTCGTTTCAGGGGAGCTTGCCTCGAGACTTTCAAGCAGCAGTCACGAAGAATCTGAAGAGGAACTGAGCTCACCAAACGGCCCGAACGATCTTGTCTCTGCTGTCAATAAAAGACGTCGGGAAGCAGATCGTAATAAAATAATCAGTTTATGTGAGGTTGGAAAATTACTAAGCGCACAAATTAATCGTGAACAAAATGAGGAAGGTTCTCCGGGTTTCCCAAGAGAAGGGCGCTTTCTGAATTTTGGATCGCATCTGGAGTTACCGACGGAAAATTCTTTGGAAGTTGCGACTGGCTATTTAACTGAATTTTGTTACTTGCATACAATGAAAGTGATGGCTGATTGGTTAAGATATGCTGGAGACATAATGGATATTTATGGCAAGGTATTAAGATATTTTTACAACAAAATTTTCGTCATACCAGCGACTTGAGAAGAATTTTTCTGCACTAGTTTAGGCTGTTATTACCATTAATGTTAGTTGGTACTTGGCGTAACAACCAACCGAATATTTCCGTTAGGCAACTGCGAGGTACCCGAGGTACCATCTTCACAAGGAAAAGAAAACATACAAATCTCTTAGCAAATAGAAATTCCTAATTAATATCCTGAAAAGATTCTTGAAAATATATTGGTTTGTCTAATTTTATGAAATTGTCTATTCAATAGAGGCCATTTTTGAACAGAAACTAGTAATAATTTTATTTTGCAATTGTTTTCAAATAGCCAATTAAATTGCCGACCGGCCTCTTGTATCCGAGAGTAGAGGTAGAGCAACGAACTCACTCTGGGGACGAGATTGATTTCACAAGTTAAAGATGCAGATTTTAATAAACAAACAGTCAGTTTTGTGTATTTTGTGTCATCATATTTGCAATGTTTTAAGGCCCTGTGACATAAATCTCCCCTCATTATTATCTGGATGTACTATGTTTCTTCAAGGAGAACAGCTTGCATTTTATCCTCATGTTAAAAGGATTCTGCTCTATCTGTTCTAAATATAACTTTGGGTGTGTTTTATGGACCAATTCTGTATTCTAAATGGACTCCAAATTTTTTGAAAACGGTTTTAGGTGGGTTTTGTAGGTCAAGAAGGCTTTCTGAACCTTATGCTCCACAAGGCAGAAAGTTTGGCAGACTTTGGAGAGATCTTCATCATCAGCGAATTTTCATTTTCACTAGGGTGAATCCAAAACCTGCTGTATCAAGATTCCGTCTCGGCGAAACCCACTATTCTCAAAATCTGGTAGGCTTGGAATTTACATTCAAAGACACCCTTAATAGTGGGTCATCTTTCAGCCAAATTTGTGTACAGACATTAGTCAAGGAAGTATGGGAGCACCGGCCCATCGTTCCCAGGAATTATTCAATTTGTTATTAGGACAGGATACTTTTCTTTCAATTCAAAGTTGCAAAAATCTAATATATTAACAGAGTTTTGCACTGTTTCTTTGTAGCGAAAGAGATTATCGTTTCCTGTATTACGAAGTACATTTTGAAAGGAAATCTTGCCATAGAAAAAATGGTATCTTGAAATTTGCTCTCAGAAAGAAATTAACATTTTCTCGGCCACAATGTACAAATTTGTATCCCTTTTCTGTGCAGGATTTGTCATGCGTTTGGCAGAAAATTGCCAGAGCTCTCAACGAATTACCAGCCCATCAACTTCTTCTATCGGGTAAGCAATTAGCTTTTGCGCTTTTTGATTTCTTGTAGCTAATTGTAACAATCCGATATCGTAGCCATACTACATCGCTTGCAAACTACATGCTGTTAACTTACTAACAACACCGTGCCTTTGCGGTTGCATTGCTTAACTGTCTTAAATGTCTCAAGGCTTCCCCATGGCCACCTCGCAACTCAGTAGCTATGTTTTGACAGGTTTTTTTTAACGATTTTTATAGTTTTTTTCGGCTCAAAACATCCTTAGCTCTCCTGTAGAAAAACAGCCCAAGATAAAGCCAAAGAAATAACATTTTATAGTAAAAGATGCTTAAACAATGAAGGTGTTGTGGCGCAGTGGTGTAATCCTCTGGCTTTGCAGCCAGAACAGTCAGGTGAACAGGGTTCGATACTAAGTAGAGCCCCACCACTTGAGCGACATCCATGACAAGGGGTCGGGGACTCAATGTGGTCTTCTCTACTTCTGCGATCCCAGCACTTGGCGCTAGAAAACGCATGTTCACCTTAAACCTGATTTCTTAGTTGTGCAATGATTTAAAATTTTGTTTCTTGGGATATGAGGAAGCTTTTATTCTCATCTTATTTTCCATTTTTTATGTTTAATTTTTGCTTCTTGCAATTTTCAATCTTTCTCGTTCATTCTTATCCCCGCCTTATGCTAATATTTCTTTTCCTTCCAATCCTTCCCTTTGGTACGCACTTTCCCATGTCTGTTAGGTACTCTAGGGATATTGAAAAAGTTCTCAAGTTAAGTTTTATATTCTAGTTTTACAATGTACGAAAAGGAGACATAACCTCACGGAAATGTCAGAGTTAAAAGACCCTTTTCATGAACAAAAGAAAGTTCTGCCAGAGGACAAATCATTAATTGGACTGCCATTGTTAACTATGTTGCATAGATCTTTGGATTATGATTGGGATTCTAGAACCAAAGATGCTGTGTTGTTTCAGGTATGTTTACAAAATGTATTCGCCTTTCAAACAAAACCAGAGAATCTTATTGCAATTTATAGATATATTTTTACGCTCTTAAAATGGCTAATACAAAATGTATTCGCCTTTCAAACAAAACCAGAGAATCTTATTGCAATTTATAGATATATTTTTACGCTTTTAGAATGGCTAACGAACGCTTTTAATCTTACCGTTGTTACAGTAAATTTATTTCACTTGTTATTGTAAGGGTAGAGGAGACAATGATTTTTACAGGAAGAGCAATTTAGAAAAATTTAGGAAATGCCACAAAAGTTCAATTGCAATCGTAGTATCGAGATTTTATAAAAGATGTTTTTGTAACATAGGGCTCAAATCTTAAAAAGGTCGGTGTAAAATTATAGTACAGTTTCCTTTGAAATAAATGGCTTGGAGGGAACTTAGGGGTTTTTGCTGTAAATCTGCCGTGGAAATTTATTGATATTTTGATTAGTTTCAATATGGCGGCATTTATTAAATTTGAGGCTATGACCTTATCAAATTTCTAAATCCTAAACCAGAAAAGCTACAGATTTCTGCTTGCCAACATATTGTAGACCTTCATAAACTATGGTTTTCTTGAAGGTTATATCGTTTTTCCTCTATCGATCTAGGATTTACGATGATTTAAATCTTTTTCAAAATTTTCCATGAATTTTTTCAAAAATAATTAAATTGCCGCCATTTTGAAAAAATCAAGATATCAAAAACTTTCCACGGCAGATTTACGGCAAACTAAAGATTTGAGCTTGTTATTGTAAGTGTTTTATTGCATTATTTATTTGAAAAAGAATTGTGTTGAGGCTATTTTATATCACTCAAGTAGATGCAAATCTTCAGCCCATGTCCTGATACCGACATTTTGGGGCACTTAAGTGGGCTGAAGATCGGCGGCTTGTTATCCTCTACTATCATTTCTTCCTTTTTATGCGTAGTTATCATTTTTGTATATCATTTTCTCCCTTGCCCTTACAACAATACCTTCATTGCAATGAAATGCATTCGGCCCTTGACAGCTGTTATAGCCTTATTCATTTGCTCATAATTTTTGCATTTTTGTGATAACATCTGAAAAACATATACAGAAATTTTGAATTCTTTGGAAACCTTTAGCTATCTCTTCCTTCGTACTTATCGAAGTTAAAAGGAAGTCATTTCTTGTTTCATTTCAGTTTATAATTCGTGTCCAGTCGCTGAAATCTTTTGGCTACTTTCTCGGTGAAAAGGTAAACTATTGTTGCACCAGATTTTCATTCGTAGACTAGTTGTCGCTTCTTGTAGTGAGTGGCTCCGTTGAACTTGTGACCACCACTCAACAGCTGCTCTTTGAATTGACTGAAATTTGATATCAAATGTCTCTTTTGCAAAGTGTAAGCTCTGAAAATGTACCGCAGTAGAGAAAGCAGCTCTGATAAATCCTCGACAAAATATTTCAACTACAGACTCAATACCACATTAAAATGACCCATAGATTCAAAAATGCAAATCGACACTTCTCCTTCAGAATTATGGGACCATCGTGCCATCGCACCGTATGTGCAATTTACTTATTTGAAAGTCAAGTCCCTGAAGTTTAAAGAAGAAGCCTCACATTTAGGTTTTTCCAACGCCCTACTTTTTTAAGATTTTCAATGAACGCCTCAGATGCTCATCAAACGATATCCAGTATGGTGGGAATAACAAGGAACTGGGTATTCAAATGACGCAAACTGATTTTCATAAAACAGGAAAACGTCACTAGCATGCAGGTAGTGATCTTTTAGGAGCAAATGCACGTTTTTGACCCGCATGGTACACTAGTGAATCACGTGAATCATTATAGATCCCACTCTTTGGATGTGAGATGGACAAGGAAAGATTTATTTATGGATTTGCAGCAAGAAAACTTAGCAATTCAAAGGCTGATAGCCCCACGATCGATCGCCCACAACCAGTTGAGGAAGCCCCGTTGTCAGTCGAGGAAGCAAAGCAAGTGGTAAGTTTATTTTAGTTTTAAAAATCATTTTGATACTTTTATCTTTTTAAGAGCTGATCAAGGCCTTAATTAGCTGTAATTTAGCTATTTTATCCCGGCGGGGGGGGGGGGTGCATAACATGTTCAGGGCACGGGTATGTGCCGCCCATTTGGGTGGGTTTTTGGGCCCAAAATTCTCTAAACAAGGGTCCTTTTTCGGCAGATTTTCCATGAACATGGGTGCGGTTTTGCTGAAATTCGCAAATATCGTAAAAAATGGGCAGTTTTCCACCAACATTTATCATAAAAGTGGGTACCAAGGCAAGTTTCGATAATTAGAAGAGGGTACCTTAATGAAAACTGGTTGGCAGAACCCCGTCCATCCACAAGTCATGTACCCTCCCTGGGATTTATCAATTTAACCCACAATGATGATGATGATGATGATGATGATGATGATGATGATGATGATGATGATGATGATGATGATGATGATGATGATGATGATGATGATGATGATGATGATGATGATGATGATGATGATGATGATGATGATGATGATGATGATGATGATGATGATGATGATGATGATGATGATGATGATGATGATGATGATATGGTGATATGGTGATATGGTGATATGGTGAGATGGTGGTGGTGGTGGTGGTGATGGTGATGGTGGTGGTGATGGTGATGGTGGTGGTGGTGATGGTGATGGTGGTGGTGGTACTTGAGTGGCCAAGTTGCAATGATCTAACTTTGTCACATTGCCGCCATTCATTGTCACCTAGAATGCGTCAATAACGACGCCACAAATGTGAATCCAGGTTTAGGGAAGGTTTTTTTATTTTCAATCAAAAATTTTACAATACAAGATTCTATTGAACGCTACTTACAAAACTACTTTACGAAACTAAAAAAAACAATACCTTGGAGAGCAAAAGTATTTGGCAACTCCGCATCCAGTACATAAAACTAAAAGTCTATCTCAAGTTGGACGTCATCGAATGAAAAAATAGAATTGATCATTCGTGGCAACTTTGTGTGCCCAGATCTCATGTGACGAGACGTCTAATTTAAGACAGACTTTTAAGGCTAGACTATTACATAAAATTACATGAAATGACTACCAAAAAAGGTTCTTCATAAAGGAATCCAGCGTTACAGAACACTGATGACAAAGATGCAAAGGCATTCTACATTTCGAAAACGGTAGTACATGTTCATATGGGTTTTATCAATTTTTGCCTGCCTGCGTACATCCCCAACTGTTTCCCTTCAGTTGAAATGTTTCCTTGAATTGGATTCATTTTTATTTAAACGAACATTTCACCTCAACGCAAACAGTAGAGGATGCACGCAGGCTATTCGTGCAGGTATCCAGAATCTTTTTTTTTATTTGCTACTTTTTCGATAAAATGATCTTCAGTCTCGACATCATCAAATACAAAAGAGTGATAGAATACCCAGACTCCTTCTGCGCGGGGCTTTTATTTCCGTTGATTCTCTTTAAAAGGTAGAATAATGATCTTCTCATCGCCAATGTTTGTCCTTCGTCAACAGGATACAAATAGAAACCAAGCCCATTTCATGAAGGCACTTGCAAAGCAAAAGTTAATGGTAAGTGATATCTTGTTTGTGAGATATGTTAGCGCAGACAAGATATTCGACAAAGCTAATTCTAGAGTGAGTGAGTGAATGACCGTTCGAACCCAAAATTAGCGGAGTCCTAATTAACGCTTTATGTAGCCCTCTTTTGAGGAACAACTTGCATGGCCGAGAGTCGTTCATTGATTGATCATTGTTCAATTCGTACAGTCGATATGATGTAATACGAACACGGAGAATATGACGTTACTCTGTTTTGGCGTGAAACTACAAGAGATGCCAATAGATTCCTGTAGATGATTTGCCTGAAGAAGCTGAAAATCGCTCTTATTTCTCACCCACACTAGAAGGAATTTTAAGTCAGACCTTAAGGTAAAGAAATTGTGCGAACCTTATGAGCTGAAAAGAAATGCAGAATTTTTCTTGTGAGAAACTTGCATTTTCAACAATGTTCTGTAAATTACTTCGTTTTTACATTCGTCATCTATCCTTAGAAAAAGTTTAGTCATTTCTCAAACAAAACCCTCAAGGCACATTTTTTTTCTTCATACAGCATGAAGTATCAGAGCTAGAAGACAAAATGAATTCGACAGGCACCAATAAAAAATCAGACATGCCACCCTACTTGATAGTTGATTCCCAAGCTTTGTGTCGTCATTTATCATTGATAAGATCCTTGGCCAAAAGCAGAGAGTTCATTATCATTGTACCAATTCAAGGTTTGTTCATCTTACACTTTTAACAAAAAATTTGAAACTTTTACATTTTCTTGATTTGCATAGTGCCCGTTTACACGAGCCTGGGTTGGCTCCAACCCGCCACAAAGGGTCAGCCCTAGATTTGATTATTATTTGATCTTTTTTATCCATGGTAGCCCTTCAGTTGGAAAAACTGATTTACAGGATGCTAAAAACTTACAATTGTCAATAATTTACATTGAATACAAAATTTTTTATATATATAATCAAACTAAATTACAAGTGGTCTCAAATAAGCAAAAAAGAAAACGAAAAGAATTTTTGATGCTCATTTTTGCTCCTTCTTTTTAAATTCTCTCAGGTTTGACGAATTTCTAACTTAAGTACTAAGACTGTTCCAAAGTTTGGCGCCTCGGTACGAGAAGCATTTCTGCCCCCCTGACGATTTTAATAATGACAACCTGAGGTTGACTTCAGCGTTCCCAGGAGAACGATCAGTAGAGTTGTTGACTCTTCTGAAGATGTTTTTCAGATAAGAAAGCACGTCACCATTAAGGGATGTGAAAACTATTTTCCAAGCTTCAAAATCAAGAAACTGTTTTTCACACCCCTTAATGGCGACGTGCCTTCTTATATGAAAAACATGTACATTTCTTAAAGGTACACTGTCGTGGCTCTGATTGGCTAGTCGTGATGTTGAAATCACTAACAAAGACCTGGCTTCTAAATAATTACCAAACCTTTATGTCCTTGGATCATACTTTGTTTCGAGAATGAAGAGAGTCAGATCGTTATCATCTTCATGAATTTCAGTGTACAGCGAAATTACTGAAGCTTGCCTAATTCCATTCTATTGTCTTTTTCCATTCAGCACTCATTGCTGCCGAAGGCAGCCTTACTATCCTTCTTCAATCAGCGAGCGAAATTTGCCTGCCTGCCTGCCGTCTGTCTGTCTGCCGTTTGGCTATGTAGACGGGCCAGCTCACGGCTGCGGTTCGCGGGCTCGCGGCTTGTGAGCATTTATCCAACAAACAACAAAGATAATGAGTTCTTCCTACCTACTTAACTACCTAACTACGTCAATGGACGACAAAGGTTTATTTCTGACAATGCAGAACTCAATATTACGGACCACGGAACCATGGACTACAGAACTACGGAACCAAGAGCCTTGGACTCAGGAACTAGAAACCAGCGGAGGAGAGTAACTGAATATTCTAAATCATTTACCTTTTGAACCATTACCCAACTGTAAATTCAAGCATAATACACGTTTCCTTAGCGATAATCATTCAATTAATTTCTATAAAATTGACCTCGCTACAGTCGCATTTGGTACAAATACTAATCGGCAGCACTCGCTGACTGTTGTTATATCTAGTATGTATGTATATATATTCAATATTTAATCAAGAAATATTCGTCTTTTCTTTCGCGTTGTTTTGCTGTGTTCCTGCCTTTGAACATTCCATCTTTACCACTTGGCCGGGGCCAGCTTTAGCAAAGTCGATTAAGCGGTGCTTGAATAAGAGAAACACCTTCTGATATCGTCTTGAAAGTGATTAGCCATATGATTTGAAAGACTTCGAATTTCTGTGTCATCATAATTCTATTGCTACATCATTCTCTTTCTGACGTTCAAACAGTCCCGCAGTTAACAACAGTTTCATCTGATTGATTTTTCTATGTTTACTTTTATAGTTGTCCAAGCCTTAGATGAATTAAAAAGATACAATCCAAGTGCAAGAGAGGCGATCAAATATCTCGAAGAGGAATTTCGACAAAGGAGCAGGTACCCCAACTTCCTTATGTCAAAATATATGCCGAGCAGAATTTGTAAACTCTATGTTTTTGGGGAATTATGGGGATTGTTTTTTGGGAGTGTGATGTTGCTATTTTTTGCACAGTATAATGTTATTGCAGTGCATCGCTTGTTACTATCTATCTGGACAAAAGACAAAGTCTGGGGCGTTTTGAGTGCCCTGTGTAGATGGTTCTGACTCATCTACCTATTTGAATCATTTCTGAGTGAAGTTAAATGGGATGGATTTCTTCATGTTGGGGTCAAAGTTGTTTTGATAATCTTAGGTAGGACCCCCTAGTAGCCTGGATACAAAAAAGTCAAAAGTTTTGATGATTCCTGATTACGATTATTTTCAACAAATTTGCTGGTCCAATTTTTGTCATGAAAAGCTTTATTAGTAATTTTGGTAGTATTTGTAAGTGTTGCAACATTTGAAAATTAAAATATATATTAAATTGAATTGAGGTCAGATGAAATTGTGAAAAAATGAAATGTTTTTGCAAAGAGTTGCTTATCGTTGACTTTAGTTTATCTTTTCAAACTGCTACCTTTGCCAGTTTTGTTAATATATGATATTTAACAATTTAAGATGGCTGCGCTCTCAACACGATGAAGAGTCGCTGGACTGTGATTTTAATCGATCAGGGAAGAAAAAGAAGAATTTGACCATTGAAGAATGGTAAGCCAATCTTTTGTGATTTGCGTTTAAGTTTAGTTCGAACTGCAGTCGTTTTAGTTGCCCGACACGCCACAAGCAGTGTGACAAAAATTACCGAAGACAATAGCCAGGGCATGAAAACCCACCAAACCATGCGACCGGGCGGTCGCAGGAAATTTTCCATGCATAATGTCCTGCAGGAGATTTCTCAAAATATATCCTGTTCATTCATGCTCTGATGCTGATTTGTTGGTAAAAAGGGAAAGGGTAATGTATGAATTCAAGCAAAGTTAGCTGATCTGGATTGCTTCTCATTTACCAGTTATATTTGCAGTGTAGAACAACAAATATGAGATTAGTAAAGAAATCAACTGAACACAATCATAACACATTCTGTGTTTGGGTTCAAATCTATTTCAGATCCAATATTTGACAAACACTATGGATATAGGGATTTTAAAAACAGTCTTTTGAAACTTGACTTCTTTTCAAGAAAGCTGGACGTTCCAATTCTTCCAAGCTTGCAGGAAATTTAAGTGTGCTTTCTCTCCGGTCGCTGGAAGGAAAGTATTTTTTCATGCCCTGACAATAGCAGTTATTCCATTGTACAAAACAAGCTATACTTTGTCATCCTTTTATTGGCAGGACAAGATCATATGATCCTCAAATAAAGGGAGCGACTAAAGTTTAACTAAACTGCCTATCCGAATAGGAAGGTGAATGGAGTTGCTACAATAGATCTTAATTGCTTATGCGAACAGTATATTTTCTTTGGAGTTTCGAAACTTAGTTTTGCGTTCGTTGTTTTTAAGGTCCTAAAATCGCTTAATTGTAGATAGGTCGATTTTAAACATTTGTTAGAAAGCGTAGCTTTAGTATGAATTTTAACATTAGGATCACGGCCAACATCATCTTAAGGCTCATTTCAAACAAAAAGCAAGTGATTAGACCAGTTCATGATTATTTGTATGTTTCGGTTTAGGTCTCACTTCTTGCAAAATTGTAGGTCATATTGTGCAAATCTCGCTGAATTTATCATCTTTAAGTCGAAAATTTAATTCATCGCAGGTAACGGACCTTTTAGCGATTCTAAAAAAGAATATGAATCGAGTGTTATTTTTCATACATTCTGAAGAAATTTTCGAACATGAAGAATAGTGGTATAGAAGCTCCAACGCCACTCATTCCAACCTCTCGTATAAAGATGTAACGGGTGTCCCAAATTGATGTATTATCGTTTGATTGCTTATGTGTCCATAACCGATGAACCGATTTTCAAAAACTGGAATTTATCATGTTTAAGTCGAAAATTTAATTCATCGCAGGTAACGGACCTTTTAGCGATTCTGAATCGAGTGTTATTTTTCATACATTCTGAAGAAATTTTCGAATATGAAGAATAGTGGTATAGAAGCTCCAACGCCACTCATTCCAACCTCTCGTATAAAGATGTAACGGGTGTCCCAAATTGATGTATTATCGTTTGATTGCTTATGTGTCCATAACCGATGAACCGATTTTCAAAACTGGTAAAACCACAACCAACATCTTAAAATACAATTTAACCTATAGGCAATCAAATAAAACAAAGTGTTTAAAAACACTAATACATCATTTTGGGACACCCGGTATAAAAATATCGCTCGATCCAAACTCTTTTGTAGAACAGCGAAAAGGTCTATTGGCGGAGCATTTATTTGATCAAAATCTCACTTCTTTGTGGAAGTTCTGTGTGCTATGATTGTCATATGAAATTTTGTTTGAATGTTTTAACTTTCAACAGACCATATTGATCAAAGCACATTAAGATTCTAATTTAAGATTTTATTGAAGTTTTTATTGATGATTCTATCCTTCCTATTAGGCGCTTCTTCCAAGTTATAAAATGTGCTTCATACTTCGCAAGTAAGCACGACAAGCAAGTATTCGTATCAATCCTGACGTCACGCATCACAAATGAAACGGCTGGTTCACTGGGTACACGTGCGACATCAGATGCACTGGAGGCTTGTCGAAAGATTGGCATTGAAGTCGAACCCCTTGTAGACTTCTACCAAAGGTTAGTTTGATTTTATAAACATTTTGGACGAATAAATTTCGTACAAAATATTTTCAGAAAAACATTTTCGGACGGTTCTCACGATATTTTCAACGTTTTTACGGAAATTTCGGGCGACTAAAGACTATAAATTGTCATTTCCTTTTTGCTGGTTTCATACTAAAAATGTCATAATTTTGTAGATCCTGCTTCATTTTAGCGGTCCTTGGTTAGAAATTTCCACAAATGATTACTGTTGAGGATGATGAAAATGTTTGCTAAGATGAATTTAGTTTAAGAATATATAATATTGTTCACCAATTGATGCCCTACCCTCAGCACATTCATTTTCAATGCAAAGCGTTTCTTGTGCAAGACATCGCGTTTCCAACCAGTGGCAATGTTTTGCTGTGATTTTTCTATGCTGCAAAACATTCCTGACGCTAAATATTTCGGACTACAACAATTTCGGACATTAAAATGTTCGGACCTATGAAATGTCCGAAAATATTAACGTCCGAAATTGTTGGCTCTTAATGTATCCCACGGCCCATTTTCTTAAAATGTTTTCTTTCGTCTCCGCTCACGGGTAAATAATTTTAAAATTGTAATAAATCAAAATTCCATGATTTCACAGCATTTCGCGCATTGATCACATTCGGGTATCAGATAGTAAGGTTTATCGAAGTACCTTATTGTTGACGAAATAGACTTTAGGGGCAAGTCTATAGTATTCCCTCTCACTTCTTTCACTTTCTCAAAGAAGGTAATAATACATATCGTTAATTATGAAACGGTTTTTACAAAACAAATATTGCACCCACACAACGCACGACATTGTTTTTGGTACGATTTGTTCATGCATGCGACTAGAGCTGCGAAACTGATAAGCTATTATTACTTTGCTGCTCAAATGCAATTTCTGTTCCATTTGAATTACAGGAAAAACCCGCATATAAGAACCTGCATTTTGAAACCAAAGTGTGTGGGTTCTTATGCAATGGATAACTTTCATGAAATCAGGCTGTAGTTTCTTAAATTTGATTCTTAAATTTTGTTAAGAAAGCTATTTCCAATGATGTTTCTTTGTTTTCTGTCTTTGAAATACCTTTGTTTAAAATCATTATAGTGTGATAAAGGATGAAACACTAGCATTGTGTTGGAATCAGACTTTCATAAAACAATCTTAATGCTCAGAAAATCTATGGTCTTTTGAACCCCTTGACTGCTTTGGGAAAATTCTGGCGACAAGGATGCAGAAAATTCAATTCGGTGTGCCGCTGCGGAGGACCATGTTCTTTTTTGCTTTGTTAATGCCAACAAGACCGGTTTCATCCACTCTCTCGTGTGCAAAATAAATTTCTTGGCATTTACTACATACACGATGGCATAATTTACTCACCCTTTTGTTATAATGGCGTCAAATGGAGCATTTGACGTTTTTTGAGCCGCATCCTAGCTATTTGGGCCGCTGTGGAGGTGTTCCTCACATTTTCAAGAAGGACCCCTAATTTTATTTTAATCTTCTATGTGTTTTGATGTCAAAACAAGTGTTAAACCAACGTCCCCCTGATTTGGTCACGGATTCTTAACAATTTTCCCTGATATGACTGATGTGCGCATTTATTTTCCTTATTTTACAAAATAATCAAATAAATGGTTTGGATTGTCACAGTTGAAAAGAAGATCAAAGCATTTGTTTTTCAAATAAGAACCTTTGGAAAACCAGGGTGAAGAGGTTCTTATTTAAAGGAATGAATATTGAAGATTTCATGTTGCAGGTTCTTATTCGAGGAAAGTTCTTATACGTGGTTTTATTGTATTTCCAATCATTGTATCTTCCTTTACTTAACCTTATACTGTTTACCTTTCTTATTTGAACAGATGGGTAGCCAAGAAGAACACCTAACAAGTGGAAACGCTCTTGGCAAGTTCATGCCTCAATGAGTTGAAACCCACACGAGCTGCCTAAGTTTTCAAGTGCAGTACTTGGCCAGAGTTAACCAACCACATTAGCCCAAAGCGTCCTTCCAAGCGTTAGCAGTTCATGCAACCAGTTCTACACTGATTGACCATACACAACATCTTCATACACTTGAGATGCCTATGCCACCGTTGTCGTTTTTGATATATTTACTGGGTTGACCAAAACGGACTTCACGTGTTTCAGCATCATTTAGGGGGAAACTACTGGAGGTATTGGTATCAGTCTATCAGTCTAGGTAAGTTTGGTTGATCCCCAAAATACTGGAGCATTCTTTCGACTTTTCTATTTTTCTGAGCATTGGAAATTTAGGTAATATTTAATTTACCAAAATCCGGAACTTCGAAATGCACGAAAAGAGGCTTAAAACCCTTGATCAAAATTATAAACACATAAACCCTTTCGTTCCCCTCAAGAGTTAAGAATAAAATATTTCAAGAGAAGTGAAATATATTTGCATGTTGCTCCAAGGGAGATAACTTATTCCTTTTTCTCGCATTTCGGATTAAAGAATTTATGAATCCAATTATGAATACAATGTTCAGAAAAATAAAGAAAAAGATAAGTACGTCAAACTTCATGGTATCAATCAAACTTTGATTCATTCCAATACTTCAGGTATGCTCTGCATAACGAATTTTCAAAGATGTGAAGTTCGTTTTGGTCCACCCGTAGATTTGCCCCAAGTCTATCTCTTCAGTACGTCTTACCGTTCCCTTTACGGTAGTTCCTGGATCCGCCATTTCCTGGATCCGCCATTTCCTGGATCCGCCATTTCCTGGATCCGCCATTTCCTGGATCCGCCATTCCAACATTCCGTCAAGAGAGGGAAACGGTAAAGGTAGGACGAACTGAAGAGATAGACTTGGGGCAAGTCTAATCCACCCGTTACTCAAATCCAGAAGAATTTTCAGTGGGATGGAGAATTGTTGTTAAATCATTGGGTGGTTAGACGCCGCAGTTGTGCTCGACTGCTGCAGATTTGTTCTTTTGCGGAGGAGAAAGCTATACTACTACGGGGAGCTAGTGTCAATACCTCATCCGCAGAATGTATACATTTTCCTCCGCAGCAGCGTATTTGCTGAAACATAACTGCAGTGTCTAGCTATCCATAGTTAAATGCCATTATACTGTTTTACTTGCTAGAAAGGAGGTTTGGATCGAGCATCCAAATCTGGTAAACTTTCAGAAGGATGACGAAAGCACGACCCCCGTTCAAGGTAGATACACTGCTAGCTGTGGGATGCAGCTCCTTCGGATCTCAGAACACTTGTCAGCGAGTTAATCAACGATATCTTTGCTCAAATAGATTATTGACTATTTCTTTATGCACAGGCAAGTTTTATTCGCCGTTTGACTTTGTTTTTTTTTTATTTTCATTCATCGTTGGCGAATTTCGTTGTATGACAGTTTCAAAACAAAGTGCGAGCATACAAAGGTTTCATTTGCGAGTTTGTAAATCGTAGTTTGCTTTTTTAAATCGTTGTTCAAATGAAAGAAAAGTCAGCTAACAATGAATGAAAATAACGATTGCTAAATCATTTTGCACAAGGTGTTTTTCCTGCTCCAAAGCAACTTTACCAGTGGTGTTGGTGTATCAAATTTGGATTTGGACGCACGATCCAAACCTCTTTCCTAGCAAGTAAAACCAAGAACTTTTATAAACCTTCGAATTCAAGTTGAATCAGTCCTTGATGTCGCCGCATTGTCCCTTGCGTTCGTTGGCTTTAGATTAGTGGATGTGTGCAACGAAGGTTCTGAAGAACATACTGTGGTTTTTGCCTATGAAGTTGAATTTGGATGAAACTGTTTGCTGTTGTAATCCCAGATGAATTCAAAGGGATGACTGCAAGACTTAGTTTTTGCCATATTGGCAAATCAACGATTCAGGAGAAAAGTGAATTTTAAGTAATCAAAACTGTGATTATAAATTTCTTAAAGATATTTTCGTCGTCAAAATAGCTTGTAGCAGATATTATTCGACTTAGTAACAAAATTTGTGATTTGCAAATCAAATTCGCTGGCAGCAAAACGGAGATCAAACCAAGAGATTTTTCTCAATGACGGCTTCGCCAATTGAGCATAGGCGCAACGTCAAACCTTTAACAAGATTATAACTTTAGGCACCTTTGTAAACTATGATTACTTGGAGGTATTACCAGATTTCTTACCTTAATTTGGAAGCTACGCATGAATTCGTATTTGAAAAAAACATAGAAACGCTTCAATTTTCAAAAATAGTCAATATATTAAAAAGCACGCGGTAGAATCAGAGTATCCAATGTTGAAAATTTTACGCCTGTGCTCAACAAATGATCCACTGAAACTCAATTTCCAATTTGTTCGGTTTTCAAATTTCAAGACTTGCTCCGAGTCTATCTCTCCGTCAGGCAAAATTTATCACAGGGAATGCAAAGATTTTTGCAAACTCCTTCGAATTTCCCGTAATACCTTTGCTTGGTATAGTAGTAGACTTGGGGCAAATCCATCCACTTTGATCCATCCATGGTTAAAACCAGGGCAATTTCAGTTTATATATTTTAAATTCACTTCATACAATTTACTATACTAACAGAGAAAAGAGTAAATTGCATGGAGAGAATTACTTAAAGGAGGAGCTCTCTCAATAGGTAAACTAATCGAGGAGAGAGCCCCCCCTCCCCTGTAAGTGGGAGCAACCCTGCAGTGGGAGCAACCAAACAAGTGGTAGTGGCTTTATCCTTGTTTTCCTGCCAGGGAATATTTGTTCTTAGACGGACCTTGGTGAGTGACTATCAAATGAATTGTAGAAATGATAGTAAAAATTTCTTTCAAACAAATCAGCAGTTATTTTCTTTGTTACCGGGTTGGGTTATGTCGCATAAAAATTTACATTTTGCAAGATCTTTGTAGCCTGTAAGAGCTTTGCAGCAAAATGTCCTCACTTTGCGAATTGGCTACAATGCAATAAGCATCCATGAGATACAATTTCGAAATGGATCTTCAGGCAGAACAGCGTGGTTTATCAATAAGACAAACAACCTATACACGCCGTACACTTTTGCTCCGTTCAGACACGGACTGAGGTTACCAAAGACAATAACCTATCATTTGACCCGTGTGACCATCTTTTGACTCCTATCATTCAATTTAATCGTTTCACAGATTATAGCAAGACTGGACAAAATTTTAACGATGAAGTGTGGAGAGCCTAAACATATAACCATGGGTAGTTAGACACTGCTGGTGTGCTTCTATGGAGGAGCGCTGGATATTATGTATCTGCGGGGGAATTTTTTTGTAGTACTGCGGAGGAGATATCGAAAGAACAATATCTCCTCCGCAGTACTATAAAAAATTTCCCCCGCAGATATCTCCTCCCCAGTACTATACAAAATTTCCCCCACAGATATCTCTTCCGCAGTACTATAAAAAATTTCCCCCGCAGATACATATTATCCAGCTCTTCTCCATAGAAGCACACCAGCAGTGTCTAACTACCCATGATATAACAACAAAGAAATCTACAAAACAATATTAACTATTTACAGATTTAAAGACTTGAAGTTCAATTTCATGTTATTATACAGCTAAAGCCTTGGTCAGACGCATCGAACATTTCATCGAATATTACAACCATAACAATTTAAAGTTTGCCGATGTTTATGAGGGGGTGGTCAAACGCATCCAACATTTCATCCGACATTTCATCTAACTTTCCTTGATCGTACATCGCATGCGCAGCGACATGTCTACATAAGATAAAAAAGGTGCAGTTTAAAGCCCCGGTCAAACGCATCCAACATTTCATCCAACATGCTGAAAACCAATGTTGGATGAAATGTTGGATGCGTTTGACCACCCCCTCATAAACATCGGCAAACTTTAAATTTTTTTGGGTGGAAATGTTGGATGAAATGTTGGATGCGTTTGACCAAGGCTTAACTACATCTACTGGCTTTTTCCTATACGTTTTGTCGCACTTGCCCTATTTCACCACTGTTGGTAAACAAAAATAACATTTGTGATATGTGCAGTTTGCATTGATGCTTCCAGGTTTCTTTATCACATAATTTCAGTTCCTAATAGCGGAAAAAAGCTCTTCGAAATTACTTGTCACGTGTAAATGCCCGCAAAGAAAAACAATTGAGATGCTTTGCATCACTAATTTTGCGTTGTCATGAATCTCACGTGACATCTTATTTGAGACAGACTTTAGGTGCGCAGTTTTCACCACGGGCGGTAGGAAGCGCTGAATTTAGAAAAAGGTTTATGGTTTTTCCATCGAGTTTTCCTTTCGTAATATATAATTCCATTCGTGATACATCGACTTGTTTTCCTTCTTGTGTCTACTTCTCTTGCGAAGGCGCCATTCGAATCCGATTGACATGCCCTTCAAGCAATTACGCCACTCAAGTGTGGTAAAATGAAACTCTCAGAGGAATTTCCGCTTGAGTGGCATGATTGCTTGAAGGGCATGTCAATCGGATTCGAATGGTGCCTTTGCAAGAGAAGTAGACACAAGAAGGAAAACAAGTCGATGTATAACGAATGGAATTATATATTAAGAAAGGAAAACTCGATGGAAAAACCATAAACCTTTTTCTAAATTCAGCGCTTCCTACCGCCCGTGTTTTCACCAAAAATGAGGAGATGGGTGTGCACGGAAAGGATTCTACTGAAAAGTATTTTATTCGTTTTTGGATACCTGCTTCAAGTTTGGATTTACCAACTCTAGTAAAAATATGGTATAAAAATACTGGATTACAGACTTCTACACCGATTCAAATTCCTTCTGCCATGCCTCATACTTGGGTTTCAGTTTTGCGGTTGATGGTTTAGTCCTCTCTAATGCAATCTGCACATCAACGGTCGTGACTGGATCGATACTCAGCGAAGATATCATATTTTCGTTGCTGCCTCCTGAATGAACGGAAGAAAATCGAAGTTTTACATGAACTGCTTCTGGGCATAGAGTACAAAAAACTACAAATCTGTTAAAAAGACGACGCAAATGGCTGTTACATAGTTCTTTTGGCTTGACTATGGATTGACTGGCTTGATAATAACTTTTGGAATTTTGATTATTTTTAGAATTATAGAGTATCTCATATTGGAATTGCTCTTCGGAGTTTGTGAATTCATATCAAATTTCTAAATCGTAAACCGGAAGAGTGGAAGACTTGTGCTTATTCCATATTGCAGACATCCATAACCTGATTGTCTTCTTGAACATGCTACCATGCTCAAAAACTTAGAAGTTACGATGGTTTTTATCTTTTGAGACGAAAAACCCTGTAATTTTGACAACAATCAAGATTTCCAAGTTAGAATTAGAGTAAAGTACTTCCTTTCAAGTCAATCGATCTAAAGAAAGATGCAATAGCCATTTACACCAGCCTTTCCAAACATCTGACGCATATGCCTTGCTTCTGCAAACTCCTTAGACTTCATGAAGAACGAAAGTTTTTGGCGTGACAAATTTTCGGTGAAACTTCTCGCCAAAAGTTCAACCGTGGGATACCTGATGGTGGCTGAAATTGTGTTGATTGCTGTAGCCTTTCATTCCATCGAAAATGGCATCAGAAAGATTGGAAAAAAATTTAGCTGTAAATTTTTATCAACAAAATTAGAATTCCAGATAATTTTACCGAGGAAGATGAGAGAATTATTCAGGAATAAACTGAATCAAAATCTCACCTTTCTCGCGGTTTTCTAATATATCAAAGATTTTTCGGACAGGTCTCATTGCAGCCTCTTTACATAATAAGCAAATATCTGAACCAGAATAGCTCTCAGTCGCCTGAAAATGAAATGTAAAAACATCAATATTAAAGTTCTTTGTGGCATCGAAAATCGTTAAATACAAAATTCATGTTGGTATTTGAATCATGAACAATGTAGCTAATAAAAACAATTTACTTGAAGGGCTGCATTTTAACACGAAACTTGGGATGGAGTGTAACGAACGACAAAAGAGAAATGGGAATGGTTATGCCAATTTGGTTGCAATTACATACCAAACAATTTAGCAGAGATTGTGATAATTCAATTTGATATCTGACTTTAGCTTTACAATCTCCAATCTGATCAACTGTCGAGAAGGATCAGAGAGAAAATCCTTTAAAAAAAGCTATGATATCTTTCGAGCTCCTGAATGTTTTGAGAAGCAAGATATTTGAAGATGACAGCAACGCCTTGAGCATAAGTACTATTCCAAAAGTTTCGACTGATTTGTCAAACAATGTTTTGGCCATTTCCCAAAGTGTCAAATGTTTTACACACACACTGGTTCTTCGTAGAACTTTTAGAGGAAGGAGGCACAGGTAGACAAGCATCCCCTCTGACCGAGGGGGTAAGGGGGGACCCAAGGCAACATGTCAAAAATCTAACCCTATAACCTGGGCATCATCTTGAAAACATATCCCATAAGCAGCGCTGAAACCTTTTTACAAGAAGCGTTACAACAATAAGCTACATACCATTAAAAAGAGCGAAATTCCTTTTCACATGAGCTTTTCACGAGAAAAACATTGCTCATTAACGGTAGTAGTGCTAATAACATTTACACATAATTATGGCAAATCCTTATGCTTCTATGCAGAGGATCCCTCTTTCATTTTGCATTGCAAGGCGGATCCTGCGCAGCGGAACTACTGTGAAGGACCCTCTTGAAAAAATAAAAGAGGGAGCCTCTGCATAGGAGAGTAGCAAATCTCGTAGAGCAGTCCCAAAGCCCCGGCAAAAATGCGCAAAACATGACCCATGATCCGGGCAAAATGTTGCAAACTTACCCATAACCTTGGCAGTCATATGCATACCAAACCAGCAAGGGCGAATTTTGTAAAACAAAGGAGTTGGGTCTGACTAAAACAAAGCGATTTGGCATCCTCAAGAATAGATTTCACACCTTCGGTGCAGCCAATTACAATATTTTACCTTCTCTGTTTATTCTTATTTGATTGAGTGCACTCAGAGGTGCGAAATCCATTCTTCAGAAAGGCAGATTGCTTTGTCTTTTCGGAAACCTAAATCTTTTGGCTCACAAGATTTGCCCTTGCTTACCAAACCCCATACAGGACCTACCCCGCCCCCTCGTCTCTGACCTATGAAATGTGGCAACAAGACAAGGAAGGCCCTATTTCCAAAGCCTTTGTCACCATCTAATGTAAGGTATAGACGTCTAAGATCAGTCAGCACAAACCTCTAACAAGTTGTGGCACCAGTTTCCTTATCCTTACTGAAGAAAGCGATCGTGTTTGTTACCTTTAATATCGTAACTCTTACCTTTGCAAGAAAATCATAATCTAATCTTGAAGTCATTTTGATAGCATTTGGTTTGTTGGAGATTTCTGGAGGTAGGTAGTGTTCAAACATCGCCTTCCTTGCTTGCACCGTCGGTAGGTCTACAATAATACGTTTCTCAAGTCTTCTTAACATTGCATGATCTAATTCCCTAGAAACAAAGTAAAGAAAGCTACGTTAGGTTTCGAAAAATTATAGTTGAAAAATGGTTGAAAAATAATATCAAATAAATCATTTTTACACCAATTCCACGCCATCACACCAAATCAAAAAGACCAAATAATCACACTTCATAAGAGTTTTCGATCCAGCCCTCGCTAACAAAAAACAAACAATATACCTTGCAGCTATTCTACAAAAACTTCTGGATCAAGCAAAGTTATTCTGAAATTTAACTTGAGGGGCTCGAGTAAGCGGCACAGTAGAGCTTTTATGATTGAATACATTCGAAAATTTGTCACATTTCTGCAAAATGTAGAAAAATGTTTCTCAAGCCAGATTCTTTGAAGAATAGCTAAATAGTATATTGCGGTATTGAATTCAACTTCATTTTTCTGCCAGGAGATAGTTGGTGCTAGCCAGTCTTTGGGAGCAACGTCGCGTCGCGTCGCCCGATTATTCTTAAAAGCTGAGCTCACACCAGAGTAAAAAACGTATTAAAAATGCCTTAGAAAAGTTACGGGAAAAAGTGTTGAAACTATTTGAGATTTATAAATAGAAGAAGCATAAACAATACTGGGAGAGCCAGAAAAAGTTCCCACTTTCGAAAATCATAGCATCAAGAGTACTGGATGGATTGGAATGAACCAATATTTGCTTGACAGCCAAAAGATCGAAGTATTTTTGTGATTTTTTCGCCTTCTTATGAGCACTGGAAAAATTGGTAGATTCAAGTTTGCAAAAACTTTTTGGTTGCAGAATTACTGAAAAGGGCCTAAGATACTTGATCAAATCATAAAGGACTCCTCGCTCAGAACAACAGAGAAAATGCTATTTCTGATGGGTGAAAGATATCTTCTGCACATTTATTGCCATGGGATTGAAAATCTGTTTGATAACCTATGTCTTACAACTCTTGAGAGAGGTGAAACGCATGTGCGTATTGTTCCGTGTTAGGAGAGTCCTAACGATTTGATCAAGTGTTTTTGGCCCTATTTCACTCATTTTGCAGCCATGAAATTCCTGTAAAGTTGAATTTACCTACATTTGCAGTACTCGTAAGAAGACAAGAAAAATCACAAAAATACTTTGATCTTTTGGCTTTTAATTCGAATTTTAATCATGAAACTCCGTGAAGTACTTGTGGTGCTACGAATTTTCGAAAGTGGGAACTTTTTTCTGGCTCACCCGGTAGTGCTTGACAGATTTGAATGACACAATTCTTGTTTAAAGCCGTAAGACCAAAGTATATTTTGTAATTTTTTTGGCGTATTTACGAGCACTGAAAATATAGGTAAATTCAACTTTGCAAAAGTTTTTGGTTGCGAAATGCCTGAAGAAAGCCTAAAGCATTTGATCAAGTTAAGTTGTAAGGAATCCCCTCACACAGAACAATAAGCAAGGGCATTTCACATCTCTCAGGAGTTATCAGCAATAGATCTTCAAGCAAATACCGAAGCTTTTCAACACCAAAGAAAAAAATGTGCAGACGAGATCTCTCACTGTGAAAATTTCACTTTCTTTAATGTTTTGTGCGAGGAGTTTCTTTGTGATTTGATCAAGTGTTTTATGCCTTTTTCAAGAGGCATTTCGCAACCATACAATTTCCTTATTCATTTCCAGTGCTCATAAAAACACAGGAAAAATTACCAAACTACTGCAACTCCTCCACTATCAAGCAGAATTCGTTTCATTCCAATCCATCAAGTACTCACAATGCTATGAATTTTCAAAAGTGGGAACTCTTTGCTGGAACACCAGGTAGAGGAGTCCAGATTAAATTGGGCAAGTCCAACACTAAGTTCAATAGACAGGCGCTTTCATCGTAGAACGATTCAAGATAAGAAAAAGCAACGGACGACATACCATGGTATATTTGATGCTGCTAATAGAAAAACTAAATCGTCTGATTTTGCCAGTCCATCCATTTGTACAAGTAGCTCTGTCTTCATTCTACGACTTCCCTCGTGCTCTCCACTAAAAAAAAACCACAGAGTTTGACGAATACCAAAATATAATAGGGTAAAATCACGACAAGTCTATAGTCTGTCTCAAATTAGAAGTCATCTGCAAATGCCCGCGAATAAGAGCAATTGAAATGTTATGGCAAGGAATTTTGCGTTATCGCAAATCTCAGGTGATATCTAATTCGAGGTGGACTTTAGTTAGTGAACATATTCATGAGATTAACTCTTTTACCTGGTAAATGTGAATACTCATGAAAAACGATAGCAAGGAGATCTCAGCATCAGTAATTCATCATAATAATAATAATAATAAGAATAATCATCATCATAATTATGATCATTATCATCATCATCATCTTGGTCCTCTATTGGGTCCGTTGTACCCTTAGTGTCTTTACTTATATATTTTATTAAGTGCAGACATAACTCAGTTTAATTTTGCATCAGCCGTTGTATTTGTTCTTTGTGATGTTTAATTCTTTTTTCAAAATTTAGCCATCGGCACGTGCGTATTGTTTACGATCCAGTAAAGAAAGTATTTGTTTTTGTGGTGAATCAATCATCTAGTCTTGTAATATGCACAATACATTGTAGATATTGCATCTTACAGAAATTAGACATGATTGAAGTCTTTGTTGCAATTCTAGGCGTTTACTGCTGAAAATATTGGACAAATACAAATCATTGAGTTTTGCTGTATTTGCCTCGACCAACTTTTTGAATTTACTAGAACTCTTTAGAGCATTTGAGTATTTAGCAGGGAGATTGTTTCGTTTAAAAGTGGAAATAGTTGAAATAGTTTCAAAAATGGTAAGAACTGGTATTGTAAACACAATGCCAAAATGGCGTGCGCACAAGCGCTTTCCCCGTGCTACTACCTGGTGGCTCACCTTTCATAATATTTTGCAATACAAACCATTTGAATTGACATTGTGCACAGCCGTGTTTAAGAGTAACATCAAGTCAAGGGGCTCCGTCTCCAAATTTCGGTGGAAAACG
This sequence comes from Aurelia coerulea, assembly GCA_039566865.1. Classification (NCBI taxonomy): domain Eukaryota; kingdom Metazoa; phylum Cnidaria; class Scyphozoa; order Semaeostomeae; family Ulmaridae; genus Aurelia; species Aurelia coerulea. Next base: position 9,670,602 of record CM076950.1, read on the forward strand.
GTTATTTTGCAATTTTTGATGGGCAATATCAGACAGACGAATACCATTTTTTTCGAAAAAGAAAGCATCATTTTGAAGATAAATCTTTGTACTTCACAGAGGACAGAACCAAACATTCGTATCTTTTACGATTGCTTGGATAAAAGTGGATTTTTAACGAGCACTTTTTGGTGGCTTGGGTGACGCCAGCCAACAAACTGCAGAAAACAATGGAGAACAATGAAGACATGCGGTGTTTACAGATCTGTTTACAATTTGGAGACGGAACCCCTTTAAATTGTTTTATCGATCATAAAATAAAATCATTCATTGTTCTTATAAGAAATACAGGGTAACTAAAAAAGGTTAAACTTTTTTAAAAATCCTCAAAATTTGCTTTCATCACCGATCATATTTTCAATGTGCATTTGCGTCAAGTAGCAAGTTAATCTTTAGCCAATATTTCACAGACTTTAAAAAGCTTCCAATTTATGGGCATTTGTGCTTTGATGAGCTTCCTGGTTTTGAAGCATACTGTGCAATCATACAAAATGATTGTTAAATCCAAATGTTTGTCCCACAACACCATTTCAATTGGTTGTTTATGCCCTTGAAAAAGATTTTACATCATGTTGAATTGAAAATTTTCGAATGAAAATGCAAAATGCAGCTTTTTGGCTAAACAGAGTGTGTACGTGGAACATTATTGCTCAAAACATGGCTTTTCATGCTGCAATGCCGTTGTCTCAAATTTTAAAGATCAATGTAATCAAATTTTAGTGACTTTTAAAAATGCACCGGGTGAGTCGGAAAAAAGAATCCCCGATTGGAAGGCCACTGCCCATGATTATCAAAGCAATAATATTGAAAACTGTCTTGTTTTATTGCCAATATGTTCAATTAGGTTCAGTAATTTCCCGGCCTTAATCGGCCATTCCTTCCCGTCGATATGGGTGATTTTCTGCAGAAAGCCCCTTCCAAAAACTTCAAAAACGAATGAAAAAATTGAGCGAATTTTCCTTCCTAAAATTGATGACACTCACATAGATGCATGCATTTTGTCCTCTTGGGAGAATGGAATCCCCTTGAACAGGTCATTGATAACAAGGGGGGGGGGAGGACTTGTCCATCCTCCCAACAGAAGAGAACGTGCTAAAGCGTCCACAAGTCATTGCTGTAAGGCCATTGTAAGGCAGAAATGTAAGGAAAAGTTTTTCATGATTTTGGGCAAGTTTTGAAGGTTTTTTGAAGAGGCTTTCTCGAGAAAATCCCTCATAATTTCAGAATGGAGTGGCCGATTTCAGTCAGGTAAATTTTATAGTATATTTGAGTATTTCTACCATTAAACTACTGGGTGAGCCAGAAAAAAGTTCCCACTTTTGAAAATTCATAGCATCAAGAGTACTAAATGGATTGGAATGAATCAATATTTGCTGGACAGCCAAAAGATCAAAGTATTTTTGTGATTTTTCTCACGTTCTTACGAGCATTGGAAAAATTGGTAAATTCAAGCTTACAAAAACTTGATGGTTGCAAAATGACTGAAAAAGGCCTAAAATGCTTGATCAAATCATAAAGGACTCCTCGCTCAGAACAACAGAGAAAATGCAATTTCTCCTGTGTGAGAGATATCGTCTGCACATCTATTGCCATGGGATTGAAAATCTTTAGTATCTGTTTGAGAATCTATTTCTTGTAACTCTTGAGAGAGGTGAAACGCATGTGCGTATTGTTCTGTGTGAGGAGAGTCCTAACGATTTGATCAAGTGTTTTAGGCCTTTTTCTGTCATTTTGCAGCCATGAAATTTTTGTAAAGTTGAATTTACCTATATTTGCAGTGCTCGTAAGAAGACGAGAAAAATCACAAAAATACTTCGATCTTTTGGCTTTCAACTAGAATTTGAATCATTCAAATCCACGAAGTACTTGTGGTGCTACGAATTTTAGAAAGTGGGAACTTTTTTCTGGCTCACCCGGTATATATTTGCCGATATCATTGTCTTGATATCCAGGGAGCCGTGACCTTTCAAACGGGGATTCTTTTTCTGGCTCACCCGGAAGAAAAATGCTAATCAAATCATCTGTTTCTTTGGGCAGCAAGGGAAACGAATGTGGGCTCAAATTTTGAAGACTCGCTCCTCCTGAAAATCATGGTTCAGAAAGGCATTATCAGTTTTATCAGATAATGAAACGGACATAATTTGGAAATGAAAGAAAACCAGAAAACAACTACCTGCCGCCACCTGCAGATCCTCGTTGGCTCATGAGCGAATCTAATTCATCCACAAAAATCGTTGACGGAGCATGAAAGCGGGCCAGCTCAAACAGGACCTATAAAGTGAAACAACGTTATACGGAATTTTCACAAATACGAATTTGGCTGCTACCAAACATACTAAAAAGGCACATGGGATGGATAGGTCACATTTCAACTTATTTTCCCAGCCTTTTTGCTTATGTTCGTGAGGCTTGAGTAGGTTTTGGTCGGTGACCAGCGCGTTTGTCTAGTGCGCTTGCTCTCTAAGAACGGAGCATGCGTCCTAGACAAATGTTCTCACTAGCATGCTGCTTCGATAAGCTTACCTTCTCAGCGTCCTAAAACTACCTTCGAAATAAAGATGTTTGGCGAACACTTTTTGCTCGCTTGGCCTGGGTTTTAGCTAATGACGAAAATTAACTCTCGAACTTTATTAACCTTTTTAAATAGCAGAACATTCAAACAGCTTTGATAAGGCGAAAATGTATTACTTAACCGTGCAGTTTAAATTCTGCTACTAAAATTGAGCGCAAAAGCCATGGGCTAACAACACATTTTGTAGAATATTGGAATCACCTGCCAAGCACCAGACTGTTTCGTGGTCTTCGAATCGCACATTGATCAAATGATTATCATAAGAAAGTGTCACAAAGAGGATATTTCAACTGTGCAATCTCGAATTTATCAAAATCCGCAAGGCAGGGAATAGTCATAAAGTAAGCATAGATATTCAATGATGCTCTTTGTTATTCAAGATATCAAGAAAGCGCACCATAGAATCATAACGCAATACTGAAAGTTCCTTGCAAGCCATTCGCTCAAAAGATGAATGCAAAATTCATCTACAGCAGTCTCTTCTTAGAGTTAACGCATAGGCTCGTAAAGTACGTGTAGCAGTAGGACAACAAGCTTCCAATTATTCAAATAAGAAAATCGAAATTTCCAGTGGAAATCGCAAATTTGTGATAAATCAAAGGGCCGAGAGAAAGACGACAATCTCATTTTGAATTATGTCATGTATATCAAGACGAGGAATTAAGACGAGGAGTGGTCCCTTCATATTTTGTGATGAAAACCAAAAGGCCAGATATCGAGACTCAAATCATGTCAATTAAGTTAAGATCGGCAGCTCAGTACGTTTCGAAGGTTTCGAATCATACACGATTCATTTTCAACCCAGTTCAGTTCAAAGTAAACAAATTATTAATAGTCGAACGGATATTGTCAAGATAGTAGCAAAAACACTAGTAAATTATGTAGTAAATTATCAACGGAGGAAAAAGACCCCAAGCAGAAAGCATCTGGGGAAAATTAAACAAAGACAGGGCGGAATTGATGCTATTAATAAACTTTCAAAAATAAGTAAGTCGAATTCCTTGGAGGCCTTAGCTATCATACTAAACGCTGGACTTGCTACAAGTCTCTCTCTTGCCAGCACAAGATGCAAAAGATAAACGCAGAGCAGATTCAGGAAGAAAAGGCAGGCTCTCCTTCCTTCTCTCTCGCCCTGTGAGCTCACTCACATTGTACATCTTACAACTCATACTGAGAAGAGAGAGAGACTTGTAGCTGGTAAGCTGGTCCAACTAAAGGCCTAAACACGATTTAAGTCTCAATATCTGGCCTTTTGGCCTTAATTACAACTATGAATGCATCTTAATATACATGATATAATGCGAATGTTTGTCGTCTTTCTCTTGGCCCTTCGAGTTAAGAAAAATATAGCTAATTACCCTGACAAGCTTTTCAGAATCACCTCGCCATTTGCTGACGATTGTTGAAGCAGATATATTGAAGAACGTTGTATTACACTCAGTCGCAACTGCCTTGGCCAGCAATGTTTTGCCAGTACCTGAAAATCATTATTTGATTTAATCAATAGCAATTGATTGAACTTTGGCTCAAGGTTGTCTGAAATTTTTCTGGCTTTGCTGTGAAATGATTATAAGATCTTACATGGACGCGTTTAGTGTCGTGTTTAGATGCAACAAACATTGTTAAGGGGGAACTTAAACCAACTCTTATTTACTTGTGAAAGGCCTGGTCATCATCAAACCAGGCAAATAACTACAGGCTGTTCCAAAACATTTCACCCCGTTTATAGGCTGCTATGGAGGAGTTATAGTATCAATTTTTTCATGTTTTACACAGTTGAATACCTTGTTTCAGTCAATCTGATAAGTGGTTGCTCATTTATGACATATAAAAAGCAAATTAAGTGGTTGCTTTAAAACCAGCACGTTTATCATGATTTACTTTTCTGGTAAACTCTGCGTCTCATTCCTTTCCAGAATCCCTAGGAAGCTTTAATCAATTCGGAAACCTTTGCTATCAAAAATTGAAAGAAATTGCTTGTGTTGATAAAAAATAATTACCTAGTATTCTTTGGGATTGTGACCAAAGATTAAAGGATTGAATCAGCATAAGACGGGAAGGTATACCCTATCTCTTAGAATGTTCTGACTCGTGGTTCTGGATTGCGCATCTGATTGGCTAACGTTTATGTGAAATGAAACTGATCACATGAAACGCATTGTGTAACAGCAGGTCTTTTTAGTTTATTGGGAGTGATAATTGATCTTTCTCTCATGTATCACATGATACATGGCAAAGCACGCCTATTTATCATGACTCAATGCCTTTAAATCATAAATGGTAAAAAGTCGGCCCTTTGTAAAGGGTGTCCCAAAAAAATTTTAGACGTTTTATCAAATATTAAGAAATAACAATATAATGAAGGGACTCCATGATGAGATAGCCTGACTCCTGAGATTTGAAATTAATTTTAGACACCAGAATCTTCGAAATCCGCTGAATATTCACGGAGCTATGAGCTTTTAAAGTAAAAGTTTGCTCGAAAGCTGAACCCACATGCCTCTAAATGGCATTTGTGGTAAAAAAAAGCATGAGCTATCATGTCTTTTGTTTCTCGTTTATTTCAGAGCAATCCAAACGGAATTTGAAAATATTTTTGACAACCTAACTTTCAAGCATATGGATGGATGCTTTGAAGAATTCTGTTCAGCAAAGTTTGAAGGTGACTGAGTCTCTCGTCAATTGATGTTTTCTGGATACATGCATTCTTAAGCACATTTGACGATGGTCACAAGAATTAACTTACTTTGGAAGTCCTATTTAGAGGCAAGACATTGGATTACATTCTTTCACCTCGATCTTGGAGCTATTTTGTATTACAGGTCAGCTAAACGTCTCTGGTTTCAGCTGTCGCATATTTTTATCTTTAAAAGCTCACAGCTCAGTGAATTTTCAACGGATTTGCAAGATTCAGGCCTTCTTTCCATGAGCCTGTTCATGTTATCGTTATTTTCAGTATTTATACAAATATTGAACAATCTTTTTGGGACACCCTGTACGATTTATCGTGGTCTATCAAATGTGGATAGTTTTGGCACACATTGCATTAATCAACTAAACTTCCCGCAGGCACAGCTCCATTATTCAAGGAAGGTCGCAGATGATCTCCCTGGCTCTCTGTCGGATAGATCCCCCGGTCAGCTTCAATATGCTTTTGCACAGCTATAACGAACAACATTACTAGAATTCTCACCTGGTGGTCCATATAGCAGTAAACCTTTCCATGGTGATAAAATACCAGTGAAGAGCTGTGGGTACTGTTAAAAGAGTAAAAAACAAATAAAGAACTTGAACATCAAAATTACAAATAGCAGCTATGATGTGTCAGCAGCTAGTCTGATAAAGAGGCTGAAATGGTGACTGAAATGTGTGAAGAGAGAAGAACTAAGGCAAAGTAACATTACCAAGTTTTTCTTGCAATCCCATGGAAGAGAAACAACACCATGGGTAAGGGTAGAGTTTTAATCATAATGTAGGTCACATTAATAGTGTCACGGATGGAATTCAACGAAATTATGGCTTGAAGAAACATTCATCTAAGTACTGATAGCTAGTTTTATGGTACAGCAGTGCTGGAAAACTGCTGTTTGTGGCGTTTTAGGCTCGGTGGTTTTGAGAAAAGTAGCAGATGATTTAGGCACGATTTTTTTTGGGTTATATTGAATCAGAACGAGGATAATCCGATTCTAGTGTATGGAAAAGAGTCGCAGTTGTAGCGATATCAGTCAAAAAGCAAAACAAAGACATATATTGAGTCTATGATTTAAAGCTGTATTGTCATGAGTCTCAGTTTACAGCCACATAACCATCATTCAATTCAATGCAGAAAACTGAGACTCATGTAGTCAGTCTACGTTTTGCCTATGATGAAACAAGGAGTTAGAAAATGTAAACCTATTATGCTTACCTTAATTGGATAAACAACAGCTTCTTTAACCAATCTTTTAGCTTCATCCAAGCCAATGATATCGTTCCAAGTGACATTTGGATTTTCTAGATAAATATCCTGAAATCGAAGAATACAGAGTCATGAGCATTGAAGAGAGCGACTCAACTACGAAATGAAGAGATGGTAGTGTAGCCTCACTTCACAGAACCCTCAACTTACGCTCATCTCATTTCATCTCATTGAATTGGTGTTGTCACTGTCGGTGCGGTCCAGTGAAGACCTTGCAGCCTCAAATGCTTTTGAAAGCGGAAAAAAATTCCCTGGGGGGGGGGCAATTCTTTGGCCCCGACCAATCAGGATGCAAACTGTGGAACGGAACGGAACAGAGCGAAACGATTGCGTTACCGTGCAGGGGCGGATCTAGCCCGAAGTTGAGGGGGGGCAACTTGCAAAGAGGGCGCCAAAAATATGATAGAAAGTGAGCGCGCCGAAGGCGCGCGAAAATTTTTTGCACGCTTTTTGAAGAAAATTATTTGGCTTACTACTAAATAAGGCCTTGATTTATATATCTCCCCCTTATTTAAATCGAAATATTTAGAAAATTGTGCGTTAAAGACAGGATGAAGGGCGCTTTTCTCGCCAAAAGAGGGGCGCCAAGCTGAGTTTTCATCGTGAAAGGGGGGAAATTGCCCCCACTTGCCCCCTAAATCAGCCACTGTTCCCGTGTGAAAAGAAACAAATACCAATCGGTATCGGCCTACACAATCGTTCCGTTTCCGTATAAACAATCCAATTTTGCGTTCCAGAAACTGGAGCGAAGGTGGAACGGAACGACTGCGTTCCCGTGTGAAAGGGGCCTAAAAATACCTGAAAGTACCCAAAAGTGAATGGGCACAAGTACATCGAATGGCTTACAAATAGAGCAAACAGAACTTACACACGCACACCCAATATTTCTTCACCTACGCAATGAAACTTCATATGCTAAGATCATCAAAAGCAACGGGTTGTTCTAACCACTTGGCCCGGGCGAGCTTTAGCTATGTAGATCCCCTTAAACATTGATCAAAGAGTAACAAAAATTTGAAATAAGGCTGATTTGACAACTGCATTTATTCAACTAAACTGATAAAATATCTTACTTAGCACAGAGGATCGTTATCCTTGCTAAGGGGTTTTTGAATGAGTCTTAATGAGTTTACTACAATATTCTACCACATGCTGTGAAAATTGAAGCATCAAACAAAAAAATGCAAAGGTCATATTTCCTTGTGACTCTCCTTGTAGCTTGGTCATCCAGAATGACGCTAAATACTGTTCCTTGTTCAAACTTCTTTGCAATCCATTCAAATTAGTTCTCAAAAAATGTGCCCATGCTAAGTTAAATAACTACTACCGAAATGGAGCATTCCTTAAAAAAGCAAACAAACGAATAAAAGGAATCTAATGCAATGAATAATATTATTTTACTGTACGCAGTCGACTAAATTAACATGGAATTCAAGGTGGGACTAAAAAAAGAACGTCTTTTAACCACCTCCACCCTGCTAGATTTCGCCTGTCAGGCGTCTTTTTTTCAACCCACGAATTCCATTAAACGCGTAGAGCCCCATCGCCCTTTTCCGATCACTGGCTCCTGAGAGCGCTTTGGTGTACAATCTCGGGATGTTTGTTTACAAGAGGAATGGGTTCTATAATTAAAAAAGCGCGCGAAAAAATACTTTGCTGATGCCATGAGCTTCAAGTTGAGACGTGGTTTACTTTTTCTGGCGTGTGAATCCAGCGATATGGGAAGGTGAAAGAGGCCTACCTGTGATGGAATCGCAAGTAGTCGCCATTTTTCACTTCGTGTTTCCTTGCAGCAGTTATATTTTCTCTTGTTTCTCTCTTACTGTTTACTAGAACCGCAGTCAAAACATTTCAAACTTTACTCCAACCTAAGTGAATATTTAAAAAAAATTCGATCATAATATCTTCTCCTTCCCAGCCGGGGGTAAAGTTCTAACTGCAGTCAGATAGGCTACAGATCACCCTATTCCGATCACGAGGTTTGGCTTCGAATTCTGGGATTCTCTCTCAATGAAGAGACGGGGTGGAAGGTGAAATTGAAAAAGAAACCTCACCAGGGGGTTTCACTGACTTTGGATGCACGTGAGGTAGGGTTTGAATTGATGCCAGGGGGGGCATTGAAGTATGGGAAGGGGACTATGCTATAGTGTTGCCAGTTATCTTGTAACATACTGTAAATTTCAATTGAAAATTGCTTATGGTGTCATTAAACGAATAAAGAGGCAAAATGTTACTTATCAAACGATAACTTGAGATAAATATCTTCTGTTATGTGTACAGCATCCATTTCAATTGGAAACTGCGCTTTCTTTAAGCTTATTACCACTGAAGAGGTTATAAAAGCATGTTCCGAGATCAAAAAATCAAATGGTTCTGGCACTGATCGCATTTCTAGTCACTTTCTTAAAGTAGGTATTGAGATTTTGGCTCCTTCGCTTGCCCAACTCTTCACATTGTCTCTGTCCGTCGGCTGCTTCCCTGACAACTGGAAAACTGCTAACGTAGCTCCAATTTTTAAGCAAGGCTCAAAAGATGATAGGTCAAATTATAGGCCTATATCGGTGCTATTGTTGTCTCTCGTTTATTTGAGAAGCTTGTCTATAACCAGCTGTACGATTACCTTGACAAAAACAAGCTGACTTTCTCTGATCAGTCAGGTTTTCGCGCCCTTCATTCGGTTCTCAAGTCTCTGTTAAAGTGCACGAACGACTCGTACTTAAACATTGATAAAGGTAAATACACAGCTGTCGTTTACATAGACCTCAAGAAAGCCTTTGACACAGTTGACCACGATATTCTATTAAGGAAGCTTAATTTCTATGGCTTGAAAGGAAAAGAACTTGGCTGGTTTCGCTCATATCTCACCAGTAGACGACAATGCTGTAAGGTGAATGGGCGAGTTTCCGCTACAGACAGTGTAACTTGTGGTGTACCACAAGGTTCATGTCTTGGACCACTTCTCTTTCTGGTCTATATTAACGATCTTCCTTGTTGTTTGAAAAATTCCCTTGTATCCATGTATGCAGATGACACATGCATTTACTATGCCTCTGAATCTGTTTCGGAAATTAATCAAGCAGTTAATGCTGACTTAGAAGCTTTGAAAGGATGGCTTGAAGGGAATAAGTTGTCTTTAAACGTTGCAAAGACAGAAGCAATGATTATAGGGAGTAATGGTAAGCTGCGAAAAAAATTGACTCTGTTGATTCAACTAAACCACACCTTAAGATTGGTTCCGAGGATATCAAGTTGGTAAAGGAGGTCAAATACCTTGGTGTTCAGGTTGACCATCAACTTAAAAGGACATCTCAATTGGCCCTAACAACTAATAAGATCTCTAGAGGTATTGGTGTGCTTCGTTATGCCAAGCAGTACCTTCCTATTTCAACTGTCAAGACAATGTATAAGAGTTTAGTGGAGCCTTACTTTAGATATTGCTGTCCTGTCTGGGGAAATGCTGGGGTGACTGCCATTGAAAAATTGCAGAAACTTCAAAATCGGGCTGCAAAACTCGTCACCAACAGTCCATTTGATGCTACTGCTTTACCAGTTATTCGGGCGCTTAAATGGCCCACTGTCAGGGAGCTTATTGATTTTGAAGTTCAGAAAATGGTCTTTAAATCCCTTAATGGGGACGTGCCTTCTTATATGAAAGACATGTTCACGAGAGTCAACAACTCTACCATTCGTTCTCTTAGAAACGCTGAAGTCAATCTCAGGTTGCCATTATTAAAATCGGCAGGGGGGCAGAAATGTTTCGCGTACCGAGGCGCCAAGCTTTGGAACAGTCTTGGCCCTGAGATCAGAAATGTTTCAACCCTGAGATCGTTTAAAAAGAAGGTGCCACCATGAATTTCTCACCATTTCTTTTCTGTTTTCTTTCATTTATTTATGACAAAATGTAATTAGTTTAGCTTTAGGTTTAGGTTTTATAGCAAATTTCGTTTTTATTGTAGATTAGTAGCTATTTGTAAGTTTTTAGCATGGCCCCCTGTAAATCAATTAGAGACTGTTGTTTTGTTCTTCATTGTTTTGTTTGCGTATATGGTATATGTGAGAAATGAAACAGACTATTTGCTGTACTAAGCTGGAACATCAGCGTACAATGGTGAAATTTCTCATCTAAAAAATGCTTTGAAAAAGAAGGAACCAACTCTAGTGGGATAAACAACAAGTTATAGAAGCAACGGAAACATTAATCGTTCTTGGTGTCAATCTAATTTCATCATTCCCTTATCTGATGAGTCACAAAGACTTCAGACGTGTGTTAGCCTTGAGGGAGCACATCTTGTTCTCGGATTCTGTCAGACAGACATTTGTTGTTTAGTGCAACTGACCTGCAAACTAAGACAGCGTTCCTGCGATACTTGCACATTTTAAAAACGGGTAAAAAATGTGATGGTACCATAATGTCAACTGGTCTTCACACGATAAGGACACAATTCTAAAACTCCAGATGAGTTGGCGGTATCAAACTCTGTACAATCTTCCTGACAAAGAGGTTGGAAGTGTCCCTTTTTCGAATGTTCACTTGACGCCGTTTTTCAAAATTACGCCAGTTAGATTTCCGTTGTCAAATTCTGCCATCACAATTTTGCTGTTTCTGTGTGAGCCAGAGGCCTTTCTGCAACATTTTTGTACCATATTCAAGTTATACTGGCAACCGGGTATCCCAAAAGAAGTACTCTTGTTTGAAATATCACCAAAATTCGATTACATGGCTGATCTTTAAATTTCTTGTTTAGCAAGTACATCAACGACAAATTATTTTCCAGCTTATAGTAGATCTTGTGATTGGTTTTACAAGTATCAAATTAGGATCTGTTTAGGGATGCCTGCTTTCGAAGAATACTGCAAAAAGCACTGATGATAACAAGATCACTATCTTTTTTATATCATGCTTAAATTTAGACCATCCCATCAAATGTTGCGTAACGAGCAAAATTCCTACATGAGCTAGAAAACTGGTAGACTATCACAAGAACATTTTGTTTCAGAATCAAAACCCCAATTTTTGAAGAAAAACCATGGAGTTGTCGTGTCATTTTCGCTCTTCGTGATATTGTCCGTGTAGCGTTGCATACAGTAAAAACCCGTGTATAAGAACTTAGTGGATTAAGAGCCTACAGGCTGAAATGTTGCAATTAAACCCCAATTATATAAGAACCCACTGGAATTTGAAATAGGTTCTTATTTTTAGAGAGGAAGGGGTCTTATTCACAACAGAAGTTTGTGGAAGAATAAAAAATGTTTATATTACCCGATGAGAAGATTTTGAAAGATTTTCTCTGGATTATATAAACATTTCTGATTCTTCCACAAATTTCTGTTGGGGAATATATCTCATAAACTCAACTGATGTGAACTGACAGTAAATAATAGGCCTGAAGTTTGAATCTGAAGAAAAGAGATTTCTAAAAAGCCATGAATAAAATAAGAACCAATTTAAGAACCCGAACAGCCTCATTTCCCACTAAATACCCAAAACATAAGAACCTAGTTAGGCTGACTTGCAAAATTGTAGGTTAAAATACGCGGGTTTCTACTGTAGTTGCAATTAGAAGTAAAGTAGGATGAAGCATGTATTGTAAACTTTCATGTGAATAAAAAAATCTTTCTTCGGTAATGTAAGCGTAAAAAACCCCATATGGCTTGGCTCTTAACAAAACATGACTGGTCTGAAACTTAATGCTTCCAAAAATTACCGTTAAAATCCATAAATATTGGGCATCGTCAAAGGGGCATAATTGTTTATTATTATTATTATTATTATTATTATCAATTTCTTTATCGTTGGATAAAAATACAAAGATAGCTAAAGGTAATTAGCTAATTAATTCCAATGTTAAAACTTTAAAATACAAATATTACATAAGAAAATAGTGGATAAAATATTTACAAATCATAAAAAGTATGCAGTATAAAAGCATAAAAGCAGTATAAAAGTAGATATCTAAAAATATTTATCATAAAAAGCCCAAATTCTAAATAAACATAAGATCCTTTTGGATGATTACAAAGTCTGTCCTGAGCTAAACAAGCATAAGAATATCTGAATATTGATTTCTTCATAACCCCAAATGATCGTAGATGCTGTTTTTTTAGCTACAGTCAGAGAGATGAGTGTTGCTCCTAAAGTCGCCTTCAATGGAAAATCGAGCGCCTTGTATAAGGACAAGAATCGCCTCAAAGGCAATATTTTGGTCTCTATGTCAAACGAGAATGATACGCAAAAATCAAAAGTAATTACCCCTAGTTTGCTTAGTTCGTGCACGATGGTGCATCTGTGTCAAATGAGATGTCATGTGAGATTTACGATAACGCAAAATTACTTATGCAGAGCCCTACAGAACGTTTCAATTGTTGCTATTCGCGGGCATCTAATTTGAGACAAGCAGCCACGAAGATAACCTCTGTGCAGAATGATATGCGTGAAGATGTTTTGGTTCAGTGTGATCTCGTGCCTTCCCCCAGTCAATGGCGCCATTGTTTGCTGGGATTCTGCACCTTTCTGTAGCTGTGTAGGAGGGGGATCCTTCTACCTTCGGTGATGCTGCGAATGCTAGCCTCTGTGCAGGCCGCCGGTTACATCATCCTCTAAAGTTGACTTATTTGCATAATGAGTACTATCAATAAGTGGCTAATGATTCGTTCGTTCTAGAAAACGATTGTTTTAACATAATTAAGCTACTAATGAGTTCAAGAACGTGCCAATTTTGGTTAAATTTGTTATTGTGTCAGGGTAAACATCTTGGTGATTTGTCCATCTTATGGTGTCAAATCTGTCTAACATGAAATAAGCCGACGTCAAATTTTGCTATAGGATCGCAGAAATCTTATGTCTTGTGTGCGCTTTCTGTGCGCTTTCTTTATTTCAGTGCCAATTAGCAGAGATAAAACGTTAATCAATCGCTATAGCGAGCGTGACGGAAGTGGGTTACTTTCTTTCTTTCTTACTGACTGACTTACATCGAAGCCCCTTCTTAGATTACAAAGTTGGACTTTGTAATCAAAAATGTGGCATAATTTGCATGGACAACTTTCTCCGTACCAATTTTTTATATTTATTTTGCTTTATCTTTATCTATCTTATAGCAACAAGGACATATTTTGTAAGACAAAAGCACGAGTTAGTGCACCGCAATTCAAAGCGATTAGCGATCGCAGACAAAGGAAATTCTCTCCAACAGTAATTGAAAACAAGCAAAGCCGTAAAAGTTTCTCTGAAACCCAGGTAGCTAGCTCGTTCGTGGTGCATTCCAGAAACTGTTTTTAAGAGCAAAAATGAGCATAGATCGAAAGAAGTAGGATATATCTACACATCTACCTCGGGCATTTGATTTGTTTGGTTCAAAAGCCGATTGGGAGGCGATTCAATTCTCTTATTTTTGGGTGTAATGAAATCACTTACTGCTCAGTTTTTGAACCAAAGAAATAAAACTCCTGAGGTACATGTGTAGATATATTCTTCTGCTTTCGATATATGTTTATGTTTGCTCTGAAAAACAATTTCTGGAATGCACGACGAGCGCGCTAGCTACTCGGGTTTCAGAAAAACTTTTGCGGCTTTGTTTGTTTTGAATTTATGGTTGAGAGAACTTTCTTTGTCTGCAGTCGCTAATCGCTTTGAATTCAGGTGTCAACAAAAGCATCTCATGCTATTGTGTTACAAAATCTGTCCTTGTTTCTTATAGCATGGTAAAAATTGCCCGTTCTTCATGATAAATACTCTGACATATTCAATTCAGACGGTCAGTAGTCTTTCGTAGCAAGGTTGCTTATCAGAGTGTACATGGCACGAAATCATAAGAACCTGACCTTGCTGACTACTGCTGCCAGGTCCCTCCATTCGCCAGTAAGATGCGGAATACTTCCAAGCGGCTTCAATAACTTTTCCTGCATCATAAAATGTATGTAATATAAGATAACTATAGGATGACAGTTAAATATACTATGTACAATAGTTTCTGCGAGAATGGCTCTTTTGCCCTTTTTTGGACTATTCCCAATTCTCACTAGCGTGTATCTCATTTAGTATTTAATCGTAACTCCACCCAGTCAACTTGCTGAGGATGGACCTAGGAAGGTTCGAAACGTACTAATTTAATATGGCTTAGCCACTCGATTTATGTCATCTGATTTGTGTCACTTTAATTATAACATGGACTTGTCAACTTTCTAACTTTTTGATTATGATTGAAATATGAGTCAATCAACATGAAATTTTTGTAGTCGTGCTCGCCCTAAGATTTCTGCGAGAATGTTTCTACATAAGACCATTTCTTTTTCCTTCAGCTTTTACAAATCATCAAAACTTACGGGCAATACAATTTCGATCATTTTTGATTGAACATTTTCACCTCAAGTAAAAATCACACAACATCACGTGACATCAATAAAAGGCCTTAAGCTTGCCAACAACAGTAAATATTCTTCACAACACAACGATATTCCATTGGAGAAAGGTAAAGACATTTTCTGACATTCTAGAGATTTTGAGACTACACGCTCACACGATGCCAGCAAATTTGAACAAGTGACAGTGCCAAAATTTTTGCTTGTGTTCAAACGAAATCGGCACAAACGATACAAATTCGATTGTGCCAACCTCTTTGCAATCCCTAGCAACAAAGAAGCTTGATTTTGACGACAGAGAAATCTATTCATGCTTAAAGATTTAATCAGCCTCGTTTCGAAAGCATTGAACAATAGAATGTCCTGCTTTTATCGTTTTCGAGTGTTCACAAAACGTCTTTTTCAAATTTTTCGGGTTAGAGTTCCGTGTTGCAAACATCTGCTGTTTCAAACTGTCCAAGCAAAGAAGCACCGTTTTCATGTGAATATGAATCATTTTACCATTACGCAATAATTTCATACGGTTTTCAAATTGCACCGGTATCGTGTGAACGCAGTCTAAGTAATGAAACAGGAGTAAAGAAGAATGATGCTGAGGAATTATGGAGGGGAAACAATGGTTTCTTGTGAATAATATCTACATCTGTAAATCCTTTACATGGCAATATATTTCAAGTAAAGTGCTCAGTAACTTTTGAGTCGTTAAGCCAAGGCAAGTTCATCTGTGTGCCTTATGTTACTAGCAGGTTCCAAATCAATTGACCTCTTTAAAAATTACTTCATTCAGTTTTTCTTCTTTTTCAAGTAATGCTGTAATTTCTGCAAAGTCCAACGGTAGAATTATAGATAAATATCTAAAGTTTCTTTCAAGCCATTCAATTACTGCCACTTCCGGGTGAGTCCGGGTGAGTCAAAAAAAGGAATCCCTGTTTGAAAGACACAGATCCCTCGATATCAAGACAATAATATTGGCAAATATGTCATTCAATAGCGAACATGTTCAAATATATTCTAAATTGTTCCCCCCTGAATGAAATCGGCCACTCCGTTCTGAAATTATACGAGATTTTTCCAGGACGCCCCTCCAAGAAACTTCCAAAAACTGCATGAAAGCAGGACCAAATTTCTCGCGCGTTTAATAGCAATGGCCCGCAATGATGCGTTATAGCAATGATTTAAACATGCTTTGGCACGTTTTATCTCTTTGGGAGATGAAAATGTCATCCCTGGGGGCAAAAAAACATTATTCCGGACGATTTCATATTCCCAAGAGGATAAAAGATGTTAGAATGTGTTCAACTCATTGTGATAAGACGGAAAGTTCGGGAAATGTTGGTCGTTGTTTTGAGCCTGTTTTGAAGATTTCTCGAACGGATTTCAGAATAGAGTGGCCGATTTCAGTCAGGTAAATTTTGAGGTCTATTTGAACATGTCTGCTGTTAAATGATATGTTTCCCAACATCCTCATCTTGATATTCAGGGATTGGTGATTTTTCAAATAGGGATTCTTTTTATTGATTCACCCGGTAGAATATTTTCGGAAATTGTCGAATGATAAATTTAGGAAACTCTCAAGATCAATCATGGGGTAAACAAATGATAAATGAAATACTTTATGGCTTTTTAACGTGCTTACGGATGGAGCCAGATCTGTCAAATGTGGTCCACTTATTGCATTGTTTAACATCGCTTTATAATCAATGATGACTTTCTACAATAAATAAAAACAATAAATATCTCAAATATCAAGTACAGTTACAAGAACTAAAAAATCAATCATGAAGAATTTTTAACGAAAAGGAGTGATACCAGACAAAAAGGCGCCTTCTCACTGCTCCGTTTTTGTTATGATCCGTTTCAGATGCATCGAAGCTACCCGTTCACATTGCTCTGTTTTTGTTATGATCCGTTTCAGATGCATCGAAGCTACCCGTTCACATTGCTCTGTTTTTGTAGAAAAATAGAGGGAGAAATATCCGTTTAGTTCGTTCACATTGATCCACATGATTGCAAACACGGGGCCAAAGATATCCGTTGTTGTGCGTTCACGTTGCTTCGATCCAGACTCTCTTGTACAATAGCTAAAAGGTCCCCAGTTAGACTGTTGAGGTCCACCCAGAAACTGACTTTAATGACTTCGATGACTAAGAAAATAACTTTGTCTGAAATCAAAGCAGTAAAAGAAAGAAAATCCTCTTTTAACAGCTAAGTAAATAAATGAAGTAACTTACAATTGGTAAAGGCCAATGATCAAAAATTTAATTTCACTGAGATTTCCTTCAACAAAGTGTCCCGGTCATTCAAAAGCGTCTTCGCAAGTAGGACCATATCTCGTGTCCCAAATAAGTGAAAGCATTTTTCCTTCTTCAAGGCTATCAAATATTTACGAAAAAAAGATGATATTTCAACTATGGAAACGGTCATTTTCGATAAATGTGTGAACGTCTTCCGAATAAATTTCCTTTATCAGGGGAAAATCTCTCCAATAAAGCAAGCAAATCGATTAAATGTAAAGCAAATACTTTACTGCTTTGAATTTACACATAGCATTTTTATGATACTAGCATAGTTCTAAGTCTTTAAGAGGTTGGTGTAAAATTCTATAACCTATCCTTTATTCTTCTCACCAAATGACTTGGAAGGAACTGTAGCTACTTTGCTATAATTTACAGTGTATTCTGTTTTTCAACTCATTTAAAGGGGCTGGGTCACGTAAAGTAAACAAACTTCTTTCGAAACGACTATTTTGCAGTTTTTTTGACAGGCCATATCACACAGATTTTCCACTATTTTTCTCAAAATGAAAGTGCTATTTTGAAGATGAACTCTTGAACTTCAGAGAGAAACAAACGAAACAACCATATGTTGTAAGATTGCAAAGATATTGATGGATTTTTAGAAGTAACTTTATTGTGGATTCACCCCATCCACTAAAATCTTTGCAGAACACAATGGGCGCGTGCCGGCGCGTGCGGGCAACAATATAGATAATAAACATAACAGATTTGTTTACGGTTACGTGACCCAGCCCCTTTAATGATGTGACGTCATCAAATTTCTATACAGTAAACCAAGAATGAAAAATGTGTGCTTGATACCATATACCGGGTGCGCCAAAATAAACTATGCACGTTTGGCAGCCCACAATAATAATAAAATAATAATAATAATAACGAACTATTTAACGGGATAAGAACTTCAACAATTACGAAATTGCTGTTATCAATGTTTGTCCTGTAAAAAGAAAGGTGCTTAAAAAGAAAATATATAAATATGTTACAACTGCAGGTCTCAAAAAATCAATTTTGTAGTATAACAAATTAAAATCTTATGTATAAATTGTGTTCATAATTTTCATAAAATCAGATGCATTGTCAGACGTCCTTGCACTCAGTGGTAGCTCATTAAAAGTCTTTGTACCCATGTAGTAGAAACCTTTCCTCGCGTATTCAGTTCTTATCCGTGGAAGACATACACTACAATGATTGTTCCTTGTGTTCTTGCAATGTTCTTGATACATAAAGTATTGGTTTAAAGCATGACAGACATTGTTCTGCAGGACATTGCATACTAGCACACAGGCTCTCTTTTTAACTGCATTTATTGGTGATATAACTTCACATCTTTGATTTTTTGCGACTATTTGCATTGCACGATTGAGAAACGAGTTGAGCTTGTTTTCTTGTGTCCTATTCAATTTCAGATTCAATATGCCGCAATAAGTGAGCACTGGTAATACCATTGCACGGTAGATGGCTTTCGCTGATTCTATGTCCAAATGGCTTCTGATCTTTGCTAAGAGTCGTAAACGACCTGTGGCTTTCTTGTATTTGGCATCAAAATCACTGTTAAGATTCAATGAAGAGTCTAGGTGCACACCTAGATACTTGTATGTCGAAGTGATGTTGATTTGACCATCCTCGTGTAATATGCATAAAGGCCCCGTGCATTTCCGGATTCTCTGAGCTGTTCCAAATAATAGGGCTTCAGTTTTTCCTTTCTTCGGGTTGAGGATTAATTCGTTTTCACTGAACCAGACTGAAAGTTCTGCCATGGCATTTGATAATTTTGCATTTATTTGAAGGACACTGGACCAATTTTGAAGATTTATGACTTAATCTTTAGCAGAAAGCCTGAATTAGATTCTAGGACTTTTTACAAATTTTTCCGTTTTCAGTTTTTAGAGCTAGAAGCGAGTTTATTAAAATGCTCGTTTTCGAAAACATTGAGAACAATAGAAAAATTTCGATCAAATTTTAAGAGATTCAACATGAATGAACAAAGGAAAACGTTTTCAGGGAGATTTAGGGGTTTAGTGCGAACTCTCGTATAGCAGATTAAAATTTGTCGATTTCTAAATCGCAAATCACCACGAACAAGTTCTCTCTTCATATCGATTCATATCGATTCTTTAGAAAACTTGATCGATGTTTTTTTATTGTTTTCAGTGTTTTCAAAAACTAAAATTTTAGGAAACTCGCTTCTAGCTCTAAAAACTGAAAATGAAAAAATGGCGAAAAATTCCAGTATCTAATTCAGGCTTTCTGCTAACGATTAAGTCATAAATCTTCAAAATCGGTCCACTGTACGATTTATTGTGGCCTGCCAAACGTGCATAGTTATTTTGGCGCACCCGGTAGTAAACATTAATAAACTATGGTTTCTTCACGACCATCCTATGTTTCCTCAAAATGCTTACAAAGTACGAAGGTTTTCATTTTTTCAAAATTTTTTGAATTCTTAGAAAAGAAGAAAATCCCTCTACTGACGGTGGAATCATCGCAAAGTAGGTCCCTTATCTTTTAAGTCCTTCATTCCAAAGAAATAGGCTGCAAAACTTTACCGCGACCTTCTCAAAGATTTGGAGCATGTGCTTATGATACCAGGTGAAAGTGATACCTTTCCATGAACATTTTCTACTTTGGTAGGGCCTTGCTGGTTTTTATGTTGCGTTGTGATTGGTTGAACTGACAAACCCATGTCAAGGTTATCTGAACTTGGGCATTTTGCGACATCTGGAGATTCAGAGGTAGTGTGCTGAAATTGTAAGGATAGAGCACGATTTAACTGAGAGACATCAAAATAAAAAAAAAATCTTACATCATACAGGCAGAGTGCAGAATAATGTTCAGCCTTCCTCCGAACAGAGAAAGGTCATGATATAACCTTCCTCATAATAATGTTGAACAATTTAATGATGTTAAATGACGTTAATGTTGAATAATGCAAAAAGATTTTCAGCCCCCCTCCAAATAAAGAAAGGCTATGATAGAACCTTCCATATTCTTGAATAGATAATGGGTGTGTTTAGGGCGTGGAATAACTGATTCCTTTGTTTTAAGAGACCTTCATTCCTTTGTTTTAAGAGACCATGATGTTTTCCTGACTCTGCACACAGGCTCAAATTTGTCACTAACAAAAAAACCGTACTGCATCATCCTCAACTCATTGGAACGTTACAGTATTGAGTGTTTCCACAAAGAATTCAGCCGTTGTTACGAAAAGTGTCATCATGAAAATACATTTCGCATTCCATAATCCATTACCAAAAGCTACGATCTTGGTTTAAAGTGGTGTTGGAAATTGAGGCATTTTGGAAAATTGAATGATTGGAGGGCATACTCAGCTAATTTTATAGTAGATTTCTTTGAAAATTCTTGCTGACATTTAATGGTGCAAGAAAAGGGCAATGGTGGGGTAACGTCAACTTTCTCAGTCAAAATAAATCGAAACTGAATCCCAAATGTTTTGAATTGTTCATTGATTGACCAGGAGGAATCTTTGCATTCGATTTTCTTTTGTTGTATTTACATGAATTTCTCAGAAAAAACTCATTTGGAGCAGTAGTGTTTAGTAAACTGCCTTTTCCAACCTCTTTCATTCATTCATTCATTCAATCATTCATTCATTCATTCATTCATTTATTCATTTATTCATTCATTCATTCATTCATTCACTCACTCACTCACTCACTCACTCATTCTTAATTCTTTAACTACAGCTGCCCCGTCAGTCAAGAAAGACCTCTAATTATCTCAAGCTGCAACAAATTGCTCAAAATGTCTCCGTTTATCACTAGCTAAGGTCACGCTCCGAAGAAAAACATGCTTGTATCTCAAGCTGCAACAAATTGCTCAAAATGTCTCAGTTTATCGCTAGCCAACTTCACGCTCCGAAGAAAAACATGCTTGTATCTCAAGCTGCAATGAATTTCCCAAAAATGTCTCAATTCGACGCTATTCATTCGAATTCATTAACACTCTAATGAAAACATGCTTATCTCACGGTATGCAGGAAACTCTGAACTAAAGATAGGATTTTCGTATGATACATCAAGTCTTGCTATTCAATCATTTCGTTTCTGATACATCGTGTGAGTGGTTTACCGGCTCTAGGTCACATCAATCTATCACACGCGGGGATTAAAATTGTCACTCAATATATCCAAAATGAGATAATTAACTAGGAAGACTCGATGCATCTTACGAAAATCTTAGTTTCATTCAGAGTTTCCGACAGCCTGTGCTTATATCTCAAGCTGCAACCAATTGCTCAATAAATGTCTCAATTCGATGCTATCATGGTCATGAAATTCACCATTCCAACAACTTATGTCTTCACTGATTTGTCAGTCCGTTTGTTTTTTCGCCGCCATTTTAAGTGTAAAATCATTAAAATACGCAGCAATAGAGCTTTAAAGTGATATAGCGACATAGCGCTTTCTTTGAGCACATCATCACAAGCAGATTGAGGTGGTCGCGTCGTGTCAAAGAAAAGGAAACTCTGAGACTGAATCCGACGACGGTAAGTGTCCTAGAGGCGAGATTTGCGAACATCCCCATTTTTCATTGAGAGGTGCATTTTCTTAGCATAAGTAGCATGAAAGTTTGTGACTAAGAACCCGCCTACAGTAAACGAAAGCAGTTGAAACTTGCATGAAAAAGTGTTGCTTTCGTCACCTGGTCGACTGATCACATTAAATCCAGTTATCATCCATCAAAACAAGACTACTACCAAACGGAGACACCTCAAACTGGATTTATCATATTACAGCAGGTTTTTTGGACCAGATAGCCGCTGTATCTTTAATTTGCATTAAAACGAGGTTCTGTTCAGGGAGCGTACTGCTACTGTAAAGTTGAATGTTAACGGAGCTAAGTATAGAGGCAATCTATAAATATGACAAAGAAAACTCCTAAGCACGTTATTGTTCCTCTAGCTAAACAATTTCCACGCACGTGGCAAAATCATCAAATACAGTAGGCTAGAAATAGAATACCCAGGCCATGGGATGAGTGAGTGAGGTGAATGGCTTATACCATAGTCACTATGCTTATACAGTTCCCGTCACGTGACTGAAGTTAAGCTCGGTCGAGTGAGGTCAAATTCCGGATGGGCGACCTCTCGGAGAGCTGACCTCGCAACTCACCTCATCATCCTTCAGAAGGGGCATTAAACAAGGGGTCCAACGACTGGATGCGGCGGCATGCATAGTGGGCTTAAGTTAGCATTAAATAGCTAGAAATACTTCCAGCCCGCTTAAAAGTGAAAAATAAATTACCGAAAAAAGACCTGTCGAATTCAGTTTCAACAACGTTATGTACAAACAGGTTGAGGGTGTGGCAACGGGCTCACCTTTAGGTTCTGTTTTTGCAAATATCTTTGTTGGTTATCATGAGCTGAAACTCATGAATGGTCTGTCGGATAATAAGCCATTATGTTACTTTAGGTACGTAGATGATACTTACGCTATGTTTACAAGTGAAGAGGCGTGTCAACATTTTTTCTCTTTGTTTTCCTTAATTCAATGCACCCCTCGCTTAAATTTACAACGGAACGGTAGACTGGTGGTAAACTTCCGTTTCTTGATGTACCTGTGGAACGGTCATGCAATGGTTTTCTTACCCAACTGTATCAAAATTTTACATTCACTGGTCAGTATGTCAGGTGGGAAGCGGTTAGTCCTAAGAAATACAAGTTAGATCTAATCTTCAATCTTGTATTCGGGGCTTTAGTTAGTTGTTCGCCATGTTATATAGACTCTCAAATCAGTAGATAAACAAGTAAATAAAGTAAAATATAAGCACTTTGATGCAAATCAAAATAAGCACGACGTTCGAGCATAGCCCGTTATCAAGGCTTGATAACGGGCTATGCTCAAAAGGTCGTGCATATTTTAATTCGTAACAAAGTGCTTACATTTTACTTTATTTATTTGTTTTCTCTGTACAATTGCACTACACGCAACAAGAATATTTTCTGAAATCCGTTGGTGAAAGATCTGTTCAGACAGAATGGTTACCCTGACCATGTTGTTAATCAGTGTGTTGAGGTCGTCCGGTAAGGTTTTTGGTCCAAAGAAGTGTTCGGTGTAGGTCTATTCGTAAAGCCATTGTTCGTATTCTATGGTTGTGCTCACGTCTCAGCGTATGTTACCAACAGTCCAAAAGGATGTCATACCTGCATTGATTCAAGCAAACTGACAGATGTAGTGGTCCGGGCAAAATGGAAAATATGAGCCATTGCATTTCATAGCTTTGACACTTGCATTTTCATTGTGTAGCTAAGGAAACATTAGGTATATGGGCGTTTCTTTGGCAGCCCATTTATAGAGGATGCTCAATATAGCAATGTCGATTCCCTATAAATTGCAGGCAAATAGATATATTTTTACATACTTAAAAGCATTCAAACACTTTTCTCAACTCAATCGGTGGTTCTAATGTACAGTACAGATATAAAGATACAGATCTAAAAATAGTAAACTCACCGGAGGTGGCTTTGCTTTGAAGTTCTTTCTCTTTGTATCACTCGCTGGTCTTTTTGTAGTATTTGGTTTGTTTGTGTCTGAAGAGGTTTCAATGCTTGGCAGGGAGATAGAGTGGCTCTTAGTTAACCTACGAAAGAAAACTTATCAACAATGGGTAACAGATATAAAGATACAGATCTAAAAATAGTAAACTCACCGGAGGTGGCTTTGCTTTGAAGTTCTTTCTCTTTGTATCACTCGCTGGTCTTTTTGTAGTATTTGGTTTGTTTGTGTCCGAAGAGGTTTCAATGCTTGGCAGGGAGATAGAGTGGCTCTTAGTTAACCTACGAAAGAAAACTTATCAACAATGGGCAAAGAGCATGATGTAATCACAATTACAATAATAAAGATAGGTCAGAAACCATTATTAGAGAAGTGTCGGGCGAGTAAAAAGAAAACTTGCAACTTTCGAAGACTAAGCTTCATTTTTCAATATCCATTGTTTAAATTCACAGTATTTCGCTTTATATCCATACGGCATCATCAGACGAATTGAGTAAAATGTACTAATCTGAAAAGCATAGGCTCCAAATCTTTAACTCGGGGTGGAAAGGTGGGTGTAAACTTCAAAGACCTATTTCTTCTGTTTGAATGGCTTGAAAGAAACCTTAGATACTTCTCTATAACTCTACCGTTGGACTTTTCAGAAATTTTGACTATTTTTCAAAATGACAGCGTATTCTATATTCTAACTCATTTGAGGATGTGACGTCACCAAATTTCTAAATCATAAACTAGAATCTGTCTGGCGGATTTTGTATATTTCATTCAGAAGCCGAGCAGAAGGCATTGTAATTCACGTGTATTTAGGGCTTAAATTTAACGATTACAAAACAGACCCTGAATCAAATAAACAAAATCCGCCAGACAAAACTTTAGATTTGCTCTTCGTCCTTCGTTATAAGCACATAACTTCTCTTAAAAACTACCTTTCGCTTTTACAAGGCGAGAGTTTGCCCTACTAAAATAGTTTCGGGGAAAAGTTTGCGGCCTTGTCTGTTTTGAATTACTGGTTGAGAGAACTTCCTTTGTCTGCAGTCGCTGATCGCTTTGAATTGAGGTGTCAATCAAACGCAACTGTTGCTATTACGTACGAACTGCGTCCTTTGTAGTTGAGTCCATTACTTACCTTGGAAATAAACTGTGGCAGTATTTACTGCAAGAAATAAAACAATCAAACAGCCTTCCTATGTTCAAAAAACGAATTAGATGTTGGAATGGTGGAAAATCCAACTGTAGGCTTTGCAAAGTATATATCCCGCAAGTTGGTTTTCTAACATGATATATTTCCACTCTGATTTGTCTGTAATATATATTAATAGTTTTATTGTAAATTATATATATTGTAAATAGTAGCCTTAATTAGCTGTAATTTAGCTATTCATTTTTTTTAGCCTACATTAAATAGATGTTTAATAATAATAATAAAATAATAATATTGTATTACAAACTCTGCCCTTGTTGAAAGGCTACCGATTCCTGCTTACCGCCATATTATAGACCTTCCTCAACTAGGGTATTCTTAAAGTTTGCGTCCCTTTTCCTCTATAACTTAGAAACCACTTTAAATGGCATTTATGCATTTTTTAAATGAAACGCCTTTTTGGTTATTCAACGTTGCTTCTCATTGCAGTTACCAGTAACTTCTTCTTTCCAGGGTTTCAGATCAATTCGTTTTTCTCTTGCAGAATTTAACAGTTTTCTTCCTTATTGGTACAAGTTTATCTAGGTTTCTGCTCTTTTGCAAGAGTTAACAACTTCTTTCCACAGATTACAGTGTCGAATATTGCGTATGTGGGTTTAAGACGATGAGTCCGTTATTTAAAGGCAATTTTAAAGTCTATACCGCAAATCAGTTGCTTAAAGGGGCTCCGTCGTCAAACAGTAAACAAATCCGTAAACTCGCACGTGTCGGGGATTATCCATAGTTCATCAATTGTTCTCTGCAGTTTGTTTGGTGGCTTCACCCAAGCCACCAAAAAGTGACCGTTAAAAATCCACTTACATCCGAGCAATCGTAGAAGATATGAATGTTTGGTTTGTTCCTTGGTGAAGTACAAGGATTAATGCCCAAACAGCAACAAGGATTAATGCTTAAAACCTGAAATTTTAATCTATGAGACAAAGGCTAACTTATATGTGAATATTTTATTTTGCAAAGTCACTCAACATTTAAATTCAGAAACTAGAAAGATGCTGGTAAGGGATTTGTATGGGAACGAGAATTCTATGTTTGATTCTGGTCCATGATTTACTTGCCATTGAAATTGAAATTCAATACAATTATCAGAGTGAGACATAGAAGTTCGTACCACAACTGAAAACAGATGCTCCTCGATAGCAGATATAATGAAAGTAGCATGGGGCTATCCTTCGTTTTATTTCTCTTTATTTCAGAGCAGACCAAATGGAATTTAAAAGACTTGTCGATAGCCTAACTTTCTCTGAAATATATTCAAAAGTATGAATGCCCTTGGGGAATTCGTGTTGCTAAGCTTGAAAATGGTTCACTCTCTCGTGGATTAGATTTTGATTTAAGGAACAATGGCCACTATTTTTAATGTTTTTTTCGCAATGTAGCAGGTGGTGTTACAAAAATAATATGCAGGTTACTAAAATCCCCCTTATATAATCTTGATAATGAAATCGCAACCAGTTGTTATCACTCCTTCAGCCCCATATGAAATATCAGATGCAATAAATGTCCCAAAAAGTGGTAAATCTATAGGTCCCAATAGCATACCCATAAAGTTATTAAAAATTCCATCTCCTTATATCTCTTCTCCTGTCTCAAATCATCAGAGTCTCAGAGTCTCAAAAAATCATTCTGGCATTTTTCCTGATAAAATGCAGCGTGCCTCTTCCGGTCATACCATTGTTTAAAAAAATCTGTCGCGTAACAGTTTCCAACAATAGACCAATATTTCTGTCGTCTGTTTCCAGTACAATTACAGAGAGATTGATATACCGGGTGACCCAGAAAAAGTGACCCAATGCAATCTGTTATAGAAAAACAGTTAAGTGCCAGATTGAAATATTTCATATGTTGTTCTATCACTAAAAAACTGGCCTACATTATGAGTATTTTCGCAATTTTTTTGGGCACGGAAAAGTTCCCGAATTAAAGATTTCAAGGCGGGCTTGAAATTCTCAAAAAGTCGTCAAAAACAAGGAATCGATTTGAAGCCATTTCAGATCTTCAAAACAACGAGGAGCAGCGTGTTTCATTCTGCCTGAGAATATTTTCAAGTACCTAGGGACTATAAAATTGCTCTGAAGACTTCCCTCTGGGGGTTACCTATCCCCAGGTTGAAATGAAACACGCTCCTCCCTATTTTGAAGATTTGAAATGGCTGTAAATCGATCCCCTGTTTTGACGACTTTTTTGAAGATTTCAGGCATGCCTTTTTCCTCAAAATCCTTAATTTTGGAAATTTACCATGCCGAAAAAAATTGCTAAAAATACTCATAGCATAGGCTAGACTTTCAGCGACAGAACAACGTTTGAAGCATTTCAATCGGCCACTTACTTAATTTTCTGAAACAGATTGCGTTGGGTCACTTTTTTCTGGGTCACCCGGTACAAGCGTTTATGTACAATTTCTTGGAGGTTCACAAAATCCTCTACAATCTTCAGTTTGGGTTTCGTGTTTCTCATTCAATAAATCATGCTTTAATTAGTCTAACAGAATCTATCAAAAACAGTCTAGATAGCAAACATTTTGGGTGTTAAATTGTCATTGACCTGCAGAAAAGCTTTTGCTACGGTCGATGAACAGATTCTCCTCAATTAACTTGAAAGTTACAGTATAAGAGGTACAGCTCTAGCATGGTTCAACTCCAATCTTGGCAACAGAAGCCAATATGTATCCATAAATGGCCACAACTCTATTCATCTTAATCTTACTTATGGTGTTCCCAAGGGCTCTGTCCTTGGTCCACTCCTTTTCATCGTCAATATATGTGATCTTCAAAACTCATCTAAAAATTTATCTTTTTATCTTTTTGCTGATGACACTAACAAAAACTTGAATCTGACAATCTTAACAAACTAGAAAAAGTGGTAAACAATGAAATTAAGTGTGTTAAAACATGGCTCGATGATAATAAATTTTCACTAAATGTTTTTGCACTACTGCAGCACTATTGTAATTGCACTAAATGTAGACAAAACAAACTTTATCACTTTCCATTCTCCACGACATTCTTTAGATTGGTAAGGAATATGATAATCAGGCTAAGTATGTCAAATTTCTTGGTCTTCTCTTGGATGAAAGCATCAGCTGGAAGTATCACTTGAGTGAACTATCAAAAACGTCAGCAAGAAAAAGTGGTAAATTCTTCAAAATAACACATCTTCTACCTTTTCGTGTTTTAGCTTCCTTGTATTACTCTTTATTTGCCTCTTTTCTTCAGTATGGAATCATTGCATGGAGTTTTCCCTACGACACCTATACCAAAGCAATATACATACATTCTTAGAGCTATTACTTTCACAAATTTTACTTCTCCATCCACACCTATATTTTCTGACTTGAAAACTCTTGAGTTATATGGTCTATTTAATCTCAAGCTATTTATCTTTGTGTGCGAATCTCTTGATTTGATTTCTCCTACCTTCTTCCACAACTATGTTTGAAATTTGTCATTTGTTCATCAGCATGATACGGAGACAGGCTCGCAAGGGTGATATTTCTATGACGCGTAAGAATATTTTTCATTATAGCTTAAGATCTATTAGATATGTTGGCACTATGTCCTGTAATGAAACTCCGTACAGCATCATCAGACAGTCTGTTCTCTTTCAGCAATTATTTTCCGTCGTGAACTGAAACGACATCTTTCCTCCAACTAATACCAGTCGTGAATACCTCTATCGGATAACTTTTTATGAAATCAGTCCTAACACCAAGCCCTGCAGATGTTTCTAAATTAATTTAAAAAATAAGTTTTTAGTTTAGGGGGTGCTCTCTCCTCGATTAATATATCTACTGAGAGAGCTCCTCCTTCATACGAAGAAATTCCATTCCATACAGAATTCTGTGAAATCCTCTTGTATACTTTGTCATTTAAATTGTATCTCCTGCTGTAATTGTTATTCTAGATAGTTGCATGTTACTTCAGAGAGATTTTTGTTTAAGTGGAAATTTAAAATCAAACTGAACCAAACTGAACTAAACTGAACCGAACCGAACCGAACCGAACCGAACCGAACCGAACCTCCCAGAGAGACGGCGGACACACCGCGCGAGGGAACCCCCACACGCATATCCTAAAACCGACCTCACTTCCCGCACAGCACATCCCTCATCCCACCGGGAACTGAACCGAACTCTTGGAATGTATGTTTTGCAGAGCTTACAGTTGCTGAACCGAACTGAACTGCCAAAGTTTATTTCCAAGGTAGGCTGAACCGAACTGAACTGAATCGAACTGAACTGATTTAATGTTTTTGGATAGTTCCCTTTTTGAGCTAATTTCAAAAATGGTTACAGAAATAACGTTATGTTTAAAATCCGATTCGGTTCTCTTTGATATTAACGAGAGCCTCGATTTTGGAGCATTTTTGCACAAAGTCTTTGGTTTCAGCTGCCGCAAAACTTGATCTTTAAAAGCTGGTAGCTCGGTGAACTTTGAAAGGTGAACTTCGAGCTTTGGCAAATTCTTGGGGCGTCTGTTTCATGAGGCCTTGAAAATATATGATGAGATTGGCAGAAAAAATATGATATGCAATCTTCAAGAAATACACGACGAAATTACCGAACGATCGAGTAGGCTTGATATGAAAGAGAACAACCACTGAAGTAGCGCTAATGGATAAATGAATAACCACCAAAGCGCTGATATGAAAAATAACTTGGCTCCATACTCACTTTGTATAATGCTCTAAACTATCAATATTCAGTAAGACAAGTGAGCTGCAATGTTTCCCTAGTGAAAGTACGTTGATGAGCGGCTGTTCTCCTTTCTTGTTCGCAAAAATAATCCCAGAATAACCATTAGCTTCAGACGGTTCGATGTTATCCGACAGGGAGTCAGCTCAAATTTGAAGGTAGCACGAGACATTCAGAGTATCGTTTGCTTTTGGTCCGCTCTGAAGTAAAACTAAAAACTAGACAGTACAGTAGATGGACAAATGTATCTTAAAGCCTCAGAATTAATATGGCTCGTCAAATCTGTTCGTGCAAATAGAAAAGCTTGAATTTGTAAAGAGTTTGACCATTTGCAATTCTTGCATGTCTTTATTCTAAACGTTGGCCGTCGGCATCGTATTTTCCCTATGATGTGAATGGCTTCACTTCCTTGTGATTTATCAATGTTGTCACAAAGTACTGCAATGTAACACTAAAACGAGCAAGGGCATATTTTGTAAAAAAAAGGATACAGGCCTGATCAAAACAAAGCGATTTTAGCGCCTGAAGAATAGATTTCACACCTCTAGCGTAGTTAACCAATGATACTTTGCTCTCTCTGTTTATTTTGACTTGATCAAGTGCACGCAAAGGTGTATATAAAATGCATGAGGACCAAAGTCTCTGCAGCCTTAGGCTTCTGGAAATATGCGAAGAAATCTCTGCAAGAGGAAGCGCCAAGTAAAATGTACAGAGGAATTGTTGAGCCTCACTTTCGTTACTGTTGCTCAGTGTAGGGATGTTGTGGGAAAATTCAAATTGGGACCCTTGAGAAATTGCCAAATCGAGCTGCTAGAATTTTTACAATAGCAGATATGATGTTTCAGCAGATAGTTTGATAAAGAGGCTGAAATGTCCAACAATTTCTGGCATTATTCAAAATGAAATTGTTACTATAATGTACAAGTTTACAAATAGTCTTGCACCTGAATATATGTCCAAGCTGTTTAAAAAGCTCAGCTCATAATACACTGAGACTAAGAAGCACTAAAACTGACTTGCGTGTTCCTCTTTTCAAAACATCAAATGGGCGGAAGTCTATTTCATTTCGTGGGCCTAAGCTATTGAACCACTTGAGCACGGTTGTCAAAAATGCACCCTCTCTTCCATCCTTCAAAACAAGGTTGTAAGAAACATTTTAGATTACTATAGATTTTATATTTTATCTTTTGGAGAAGCGCATAATTTTCAAACTTGGAACTCTCTTTCCTGCAGGACTTAATAAGCAGTTCAATTGTTTACAGTGACATTATTCTAACTAACCCCTTCTCTTCCTCTCCTGTTCTTGTTGCTATGCATATCTATCCTATTATTCTTTCGTTTACGTCACACCGATTCCCTTAAATTCGATTTCTATCTTTCGAATTTACTCTTCTTTTATCCTACGTTCCACTAATCTTACTTCGCTTATAATGGGTTAAGCCCGAAACGTCGTACAAAATAAAACTCTGTTCAAAGCTCGATTATCTATACTGTTATTTGTTTGTATTTAGTGAAACATCGTGCAACAAGCGTACAAGAAGTTTGTTTAAACATTGTAGAGGTTTGCTTTTCTTTTTGACTTGTCTTCTTTTGAATTTTGTTGTGGACACTCCTTAAATCTATATATGTGGCTACTTAATTTAGATGGCAAAATTTGTAATTAATTTTTTTACTTTGTAGTGTTTTTTTGCACGGCCACCTGTAAAGTAGTCTCCACATACTGACGGGGCTACCGTGCCGTGGTTAAATAATATAAAATGAAATGAAAACAAATGAAAAATGAGAAACACACTTTGGCTCTACGATAAGAAACAAGGTATATATTAAGTAGGTGCGCAAAAGGAACAACTATTGTTCTCTTTTCCATATCCCAAGCGGACAATTCATCTAATTGCCATTGCTGTGAAGCAGAACGTTCACTAGACCAGGGACCTCCTTCACATAAATCGCTCTATGGCAAAATCGTTAATGAAAATGTAAAGAAACGACCGATTTTTAACACCGAAATTTCTGCAGCAAATTCAGTTTTTTTCTGCATTATCAATTTGTAAAAACGCATTGGCTTTTGCATCTTATTGTGATAAGCGCACCACATTTTCACATTTTTTTTCTGACTCATCCGATAAAATTGATTTTAAGTCGGCTGAAAGTACGTTTTGTCCTTATTTCGTCCGAAAATTTGTCTGACGAACACCCGATAATACATGGTATCTTATAATTTAATAGTAAAACTTACTCTCTTTGCGGGTTTCTCCTTTTAGAGGAATTGATCTTGCTAGATGTGTCAGCTGAAAGAGGAGCAAAAAAGTTTGTATCTGTGGCATATCAACAATGTGTAAGAAAATGGAAGCAAATAAACGCGACTTCTAAATCCACACACCAAGGTCTTTCGAACTTATACTCTCGTCGGAGAGTGAGAACATGTTAATCACACTCTGAAGAGACCATAAAGTAGAGAAGACCTAATCGAGTCCGCGACCCCTTGCTAACAAGTGTAGAATGGAATAGAGGAAGTGGTCTTGATTCGGCTGTATCAACTGTATGAAACATGGCATTGTTTTATACCGTAGAGCATCGGGCACATTTTTGATAAGCTATGTTTGGTAAGTAAAGATACTAAAAACGCGTTACAAAATTGAAGCAAAGAAACCAGACTTATAAATCAGCACAATAATGCCTTTCGCGAAAGGCACCATATAATTTCACAAGACAATCCAGACTACATTTATTGAGCTCGGCTGAAATGTGTCTTGCAACTGTAACCTTTGAAAGATGAGACACAGCTATATTTCCATATGTTATCATAGCAATTTGCAAAGCAGCAGCGAATAACTTGAAACGAATTGAGATATCAAATAAGTGTAAACAGGATTTCTTATCATTCGACTGTGCTCTTTATTTGCACCTATAACAATTTGCGCTGAAAGCCACCTTTAATAAACGAACGATTTGGACAAGCAAGGTCACAAATTGCAAGCATAGATCTCATCTATTTGATAGACTTCCTCTTATCTTTTTAATGCGGATCATTCACAAAAACGTTTCAAACGCATATATCATCCTGGGATACCTGGAAGATAAACATAAAACATAACGCCGTAAAAGCTCTATTAAGCTCTAGGAAGCCTCATTTTGAAAGCTACTGAGTGCGGCTTAAAAGAGAGTGAGGCTCATTCAGAAAATCAAATGCCAAGAATAAAAATGATAGGCTTTCAGGATTTTTATTTCATATTTTCCGGAATCTATAAGCGTCTCTGCAAGTAAAGCACACATCTTCAACATAGTGTCGAACCCAAACCATACAAAAATCATGATTTAAATTAATTTCAATAAATGGAAATGTGTTTAATGTAAGCGAGAGCTTAATAGAGAAAGATGTTATTAAATAATTGCTAGGGAAGGGAGCTCCTTAGAAACGGGCTTAATAGGGAAGGATGGTAAAAAGAGCTGTTACGGTGTAAAGATTAAGCTTACCACTATCTCTAACACGTTTTGTTATCTTTGGCCATCGATTAAATTTGATGTGATAATAACTTTCAAATTCCTGCAAAAATAAGATATATAAATGTCATGACCAAGGCAATTTGCCAGGTACGATAAGAGACAAAGAATGCATCCACCGATTTGAAGGTTGTATATTAAAAACCATGCAACCGATTTGTAAAATTTTTAATTCATTATCTTACTGAAGCTAGAATTTAATTTTCGAAAAATTTCCGTAATCTTTTAGGTACACTATTTCCTCCTGAAATCTGGAATTAGCCAAAAGTGACAATCGAAAGCAATGCCCAAGCCAAGAAACATTACTTTATAATTTCAATGGCTGAAAAGTGGATTGAATTGAGCGTTTAACCCTCAGCTTTAGTCAAAGCTCATGACCGATAGTATCTGGAAATTCGTAGCTTGAGATTAAGACAGTGCATTGTATTAGATCAATTCTCAAAATCAAGATAAACACTCAGTCACACAACGTAGTTGTACTATTTCAAATCGGTTTTATAGATTTTGTACCTGACATCTGGAGTGAAACTGAATCTAGTATAGTATCCTTTAATTGATAAATGTTCGTAGTGCGACTGTATACGGTTTAACGTTTCATGTTTTAGATATTGGCCATGGGGTAGTCATAGTCTTTCGCTCCCCATGGTATCGTACCTGTAGTGTCGTATAGTAATTAGAATTAGGTATAGTAGAATGTAAAGTATCTTGTAAAATTTAATGTTTGAATAAGAAAAAAAAAGATTTTGTTACACATTTCCTCAAACTGTGGATACATTTTTTTGACTCATTCAGCAGTATGATAAAGGTCATGGTTACATAACAAAGGATTTTTGTCAATTTAATAATTGACTTTGAAGGTCATCTTTAAAAACAGTCAGCATTTTCATTTATTCAGCTAGTAGTGCTTTCAATCCTATGATGAAATTTTATTTTTTGGGTCCAAAAAGGTGGTATTCAACCTTAAGTTAAGTATTTGAATTATTAGTTTCTTGATTTGTCATACCTGGACAATTGTTTGCAAGTCAATGTTGTCACATACTTCAAATTTCTTCAAGCTGACACCAGCTTCTGATTCAAGAGCATGTGCTGAGTCTAAATATCTAAAGAAACGTACATTTATTAAAATTAAAAAGCCTTATGCAACCTCATAGCAAAAAATTGAAAAATTTCCTTACACCCTAAGTCCTCGAATAAGCCTCCACCTTTGAATAGACCCCCCTCGAATAAAATCCTGCATATATTTCCTGCAGGAACAGACAAGTGTCCAGCTTGCAAAAAGAGCTTGGGATCTGGGTATAGCTACATTAAACTCGAGAACTTTCGGACGGAAATTTTTCGGAAAAACAACTTCGGACAAAAAACTTTCGGACGCTTTTTCGAGAATTTTGGACAAAAATAGTTACGGACAAACAATTTTTCCATAATTATGTTAAAGGACAAGTCCGGGGTTGGTATAATTGATGATAAAATACAAGATAATACTGCTATGAATGATGTATGATACCTTTTTCCACAATTTTTCGCCTCCTTCTTGTGAAATTACGTATTCAAATGAGCAATTTGAGCGAAGTGACGTCATATCTCGCAAACGAAAACGAGGCAGTGCGATTGTTTCTTCGCCTCTTAATCGCTGCTAGCCTCTTTATCGTGTACTCATGCATCGAAAATGGCACAAGAACACGATAAAGAGGCTTGCAAAAATAGAAAGGCGAAAAACAATCACACAGCCTCGTTTTCATTTGTGCGATATGATGTCACTTCGCTCAAATTGCTTATTTGAATACGTAATTTCACAAGCAGAAGGCGAAAAATAGTTGAAAAAAGTATCATACATCATTCATTGCAGTATTATCTTGTATTTCATCATCAATCATACCAACCCCGGACTTGTCCTTTAAAAGTAGTTTGTCATTTGCGTTAATTAATCATGTGCAACCTAAACTAACTATATTGATGCATCAAAAGTATTCAACAAAAGTATTCAACAAATGAAATTGTCCTGAAAGCACTTTTAAGATTGCAAATGCAAAGAAGAGGTGTCTTCATCGACTCAAGAACATTGTTAATGACAACTGCAATGTGGAAACTCACTTTGGAAGCAGGATCGCTGATCACAGTATTTCACTTTTTAACAGTGGCATGGGAGACATTTGTGTTTTGGTTCCTATTTTCAAACAATTTAAAACTTTCGGACAATTAAACTTTCGGACAAAAATTTGTCCGAAAGTTTGATCGTCCGAAAGTTTTCGATCTTAATGTATGCAATAACATGTAACAGGCATCAAGAAAAAAACTGTTATGAAGTTGGGAATGATAAAGCTGGGGCACCTTATAAAACAAACCATCAGTACTTGCTGATCTTGCAATTGTCGTATACTTGCAGATCACTTTGTATCAGTACGAGTATCTGTGAAATTATGCTTGCAACTGCGAAAGTTTAATCTTATGAGACCAACCCTAATTTATGTAAGATACGATAGGCGTGGAAGAAAGCGCTTCCTTTGCTGTGAAATATCAATTCGGTTCAAATGAAGTTCGAATCGCAAAAAGATGAGGTACAAAAGAACAGCATTTTCTAAATTTAGACTTTCTAAATTTGAGTTGTTTGCGCCATAAACCCTGAAAAATGATTGTGAAGTAAT
The DNA here is from genome assembly GCA_039566865.1 of Aurelia coerulea. NCBI lineage: Eukaryota > Metazoa > Cnidaria > Scyphozoa > Semaeostomeae > Ulmaridae > Aurelia > Aurelia coerulea. The sequence goes on from CM076950.1 coordinate 9,706,372, forward strand.
CTTCTTCGCCTAACAGATGCTCTGAGCAGCTGGACGTTTCGCAAAGTTCTATTGCAATTAGAATTGTGAAATTATCATTTTAAACAATGAAATTGTTTGGAAACCTGCCCATGATTTGAATAAGATACACCAGCATTTTCTAAATTGCGAATTTCACCAGAGAGATACAGCAAATCTACCGGGCGAGTCAAAAAAATAATCCCCGTTTAGAAGGCAACTGCTCCCTGAATATCAAAGCAATAATATTGAAAAGTGTCTTGTTTTATTGCTGATATGTTCAATTAGGTTCAGTAATTTACCCAACGTTAATTGGCCATTCCTTTCCGTGGGTATGGGAGATTTTCTACAGAAAGCCCTTTCCAAAAATCTGCAAAAACGAATGAAAGCAATAAGCAAATTTCCCTTGGTTTTCCTTCCTAAAAATGATGACACTCGCATGTCTTCGTGTAGTTTGTCCTCTTGGTAGAATAGAATCCCCCTGCATAGGATATTGATACCAGGGAGAAGACTTGTTCAGCACGAGACCCAAGAAAATAGCACGTGCTAAAGCGTGCAAAAGCCATTGATGTAAGGCCCGTGCAAGTCAGAAATGCTAGAGAAATTTGATCATGATTTTGAAGGTTTCTTGAAGAAACTTTCTCGAGAAAATCTCTCATAATTTCAGAACGGCGAGGCCGATTTCAGTCAGGTAAATTTAAAAAAAGATTTGAACATGTCTACCATTGAATTATATATCTGCCGATATAATCGTCTTGATTTCCAGGGAGCCATGACCTTTCAAACGGGGATTCTTTTTATTGACTCACCCGGTATGTCAAATGACTTTTCTTTGACTTTGTAAGTTGCTTTTCCTTTTAAAAGGATGAGAAAAAGAGAGATACATGACACACAATGGGATAAATGTTGGAAATTTTCTGCAGTTCACTATGGATCAAAAATTTTCTGTGACCGCCCGGTCGCTTCGTTGGGTGCCGCCCGGTGCGCTCTTCGTCCCAACAAAAACTTGGGTGATCTTAATTTGCTGCATAATTTGCTAGTCGCTTTGTCGGGTGGGTTTTCATGCCCTGTCTGTGCTATGCTCTGGACAAAACTCGTCCCAACAAAAACTTGCTTCAACAGACCCTATCTCTTCCGTTCAAACTGATCTTAATTTGCTGGATATTCTCACAGTTGCTTCATTTTTGGATCAAGAGATTTCTGTTGGTATGCATACTAAAGAGAGATCTGGCAGTACTTACCCCTCTTCTGTCAGGTAATGCAGAATCAGTAGAAGTATATTCCGCTTCCTCTGCTCAGTTCTCTGCTCTTCCTTTATAAAAAAAAGAAAAATCGAAGGATGAGACAAGCGGCGACAATCATTATCTATGTGTGTATCAATTTGCCATAATAAATATTTACGAGTTTCATAATAAAAAACGTTCCCGTAAAACTTGGATGAAGAACATGATGAAATGGATAAAGTTAAACTTGGAGCAATGCATAAGAGATGCTGAAGACCGTGACTACTGGAGAGGAGTGACAACGAATCTTCCAGATTGAAGCAGTCACCGAATGATGATGACAATAAAAAATAGATAAAATACAATCTTAAATGTTTAAAGCGTAAAGATAAGCATCCCTATAATTACAGTCGCAGGGATAGCACTAAAAGGTCAAGCTGACCATATTTCCATAATGGTTCCCTTAGAGGTGCTGCATTACGGAATACATAGAAAAAAGGAAATACAGAGCTGCATGTGTGTTTTAATTTTGTATTAATTCATTTTATTGACACTGCATGTTGTTGACAAATCCAGGTATTACGATATTCCAAGTAGAAGACACAAATCAAGCTAAACGTAAATAAAAATTTGACTTAAAACAGGTTTATTAATTTTGAACATTTCGAACCAAGCTTGTTTCATCTTCAGCAAATAAAAAACCGTACAAGGCAAATTTATACCCCAAGGAAAAAATAATCTGAGGTAAAGAAGCGTGAGTTACAGTTCCAACATGGAAAGGGCAACCCGAGGTCTAAACCCCGACTGGATAAAATGAGAACAAAATCTTGTTTACATTCACTGTTGCTACTTGGAGTTGCATGCTATACGACCACCATCAGACAACTGAAAACTTTACTCAATTTTACACATAATGACATAATTTCCCAACAACTCTTTATGTTATCTCTAAAATATGGAATTATGGAATGGAATGATGGAATGGTTCATATGGAATGATTGAATGCCAAATATGGAATGGTCAAATATTTCAAAATTTTGCAATATTTTCTTGCGAAATATTCTTAAATGTGTGTAAGGAGTAGTTTCACATGTACTGCCGAAAAAGACCAACATTTTCATGGAAATTCAGGGAATTGTCTTTAAAAGTAAATATAAATAGTTTCCGGTAAATATAAAAGATAAGTGTATTTCATGACTGGTTCATTCGTTTTTGTTGGATGATCTTGATGAAAAAGATGATGGACAACCTAGTAGGGTACCTACAGTAGGCTTACCATTCAAAATTCATTCTTACAAAAATTTGACTGTAAAAGTGTTCATGATCAACCAAAGCAACTTGTTAGCTGTTTTGTTTGTTTGTTACCTTATTTTGATTTGATCTTTCACATACAACTAATCTAAATCAATAAAAATATGTTCATTGTGTGTGGTCCTACAGCAGTTGAACGATAATACAATGAATAAGTGATTTTAGTACCAAAAATAGCTGCGATGTTAAAAACATGACATTTTGAGCGTATACTCATTATCAAGACGCTCGCTCAAAACGTTGAGAATAAGCTCAAAACGTCATGTTTTTAACACCTCAGCTATTGTTGATACTAAACTCATTTAATTTTTGTAGTACTCTAAATCAAGTCTACTAACAAATGAAAAAATAACAAACAAGGGAATTAATACGTAAATACATAAGCTGAATATTAAAACTACATGGACATAAATAGACACAGTCTACAGGATATCATTATATTTACAAGCGTTGCATTTACAGGTAGGGCCATTACACTGTTTTATCATATACCCTGTAAATTGTTGAGATTTCCGGCTGATTTTAGTTCATTTGGCAAACAGTTCAGTTCCAAACCTGAGGTCCTTGGAACCAAAAGTTAGCTGATTTGGTCGAAAATGATTTAAATTGTTGGGATTCCAAGATAGATGCTTTGAAACTCTTGAACTAAAAATATTATGCATAAAAGATGGATTCAAGTTTTTTTATGTCAACACAGAGGGCTCTCTAATGAGCAACTTGCATTGTGCATCTTTTTGACCTGGTACGAAGATCATCTTCATAGGAGCTTTTATGATCATCGCACAGAAATCTTAGCGCCCATTCCTGAATTCTTTCAATTTTCTAGACAGATTTTGAAGAAGAAAAGTACCAAACTAAAGGACATTACAGCAGTTAAAATTTGAATTACACAAAACTTTGAACCAAAATTTCTTTTTCAGCAAAACCAATAAATGACTTTACGTTGGGTTGTGCCACAGCTTTTTTGTAACTTTTTTGCAGGTTTGACATGTATGGGTCAAAGTTGAATTTCCAATCTAGTGCTATGCCACACCTAAATAAGCAAACTAGATTGGAAAACATGCGTGATTTGGCCTGCACGTAGTAGCGAGTGAAACAAATTTGAAGGTGCAAGCTGCGAGTAGACTTTAAAAAGCTATTGTTCTCGCCTGTGAGAACCTTTTATTATAGCTGTGAGTAGCGAGTTTGACACAATTTCATAGTTGCAAGTGAATGCAAGTTTCCAGCCTGATAAGCAAGATTTTAACACAACAGTCTCAGATTTGATAGAATATCCGATCCTTTAACGAAAAATCAAGATTTATGCCATACAAGTGTTTTTTTTTCTGGTATGTCTGGTAGTTGGTATTTTTTTAAAAAGTGCATGGAATTTGTTAGGGTTAGCAATCATTTCTTTTGGTCGAGTTAAGACAAGACATAGCCAAATGGAGCTAGCTGGCTAGCGGATTTGGAAAAAAAAGCTCATGAGGGAGCGTTGTCATCAACATTACATCTCATTACTACATGCACATCACACCCATCACGCATCAGCATAATTGCACATGGTTGCTTGCTGTAAAGAGTATAATCATTGATAAAGCATACCGACACCCTGGCATCATTTGCTGTTTTGAGCTGCATGTAACTAATTTCTTGTGACAATGCCATTATCGCGTGGTCCTGCTTGCAGACAACTTCAAGAAAGAGTTTTTGCCGCCATTGCAAATGTCAACAAAAAAATCTTGTTGGTAGGCCGCGTGAAAATGAGGCTGATTTTTTGGAAATGAGATAATTTGTTGCTCCAGTTGTTCGCGTTGTGTTTCTGCCCACGCGCCTCCGTGTGATGTTGGAGAATGACGGTAAAACTCCTTGTAAATAAATTTACACCCCGGGGGGGTACTCCAATTGTGGCCTGACAGGGGGGTCCAGTCAGGGTTAGAGAGGGCCAACGCAAAAATTTTGAAAAATACCCTCAAATGGTAGTATCTTTTTACAGAAACCCCCAAATGGTAGTTCGTGGACCTAAAATTGGGTCATTTGGTAGCATCTAGTAGTGAAAATTTTCTGCAGTTTTTCAAAATTTTCTGTTGTAAAAACTGATTGAACAAAGCAAAAAAACTTCAAAATTCATTGATAATTATTGCTGCAACGACCATATCGCCATGCGGAGGAGCATACTGATTTGAAATCTAATAACTGGCCAGGAATCTTGGAATTCTCCCAATTGGTAGTAGGAGTTTGACAAATAGGTCCATTTGGTAGCCATGTCGTAAGACCCTCAAACCGACTGGACCCCCCTATTAGGCCATAATGGGAGTACCCCCCGGGATTTACACACTTCTATTCAGAACTTTGCGGCACGGGTGGCACCAGGGGAGGGCTAGGAGGCTACAGCCCCCCGTTGGGGATCATTTTGGGTTAATGTCGGAGGAAATTCGGCAAAATAACGTACGAAAACTGCATTTTTAGGCATTTTAATCCCCTGTTGGAAGTTCTAGCCCCCTTGTCGGAAGATTTCTTGCGCGACCACTGCTCTGCGGTACGAAGTCGTTGCCAAAATTCTCTCCATCTCTGACGATCCGTCGCTATGTCACTTGCATCTATCTTCCCACTTCAAATTGTTTGCTTGCATTTGCTTCTTCCTTTCAGTCTTTTCGATAGTGTCGATTTTCATTTCATGCACTTTCGACTTTCGTGCTCCCACAAGGGGGGTTCTTCCATAGTAAGGTTACCTGGGGATGTGCTGCGACGAAGGGTCTAGGGTCAGCACTTCATCTCCCCAACAATATTGAGCGCAGTATCGCCTTTGAAAATTGTCAATTGAAACAAAGGAGTGATATAAATTTGCAACATAACAGCACGAGCATCAGCTGCTTTTGATTGCCACCGCAATTCAAAGCAATTACTCATCGCAGACAAAGAAAATTCTCTCAACCAGTAACAAATAATGCTGCAAAAATAGTTTAAACTGTCGTCTTGTGTACACGAAAGGTGATAAATCTGACGATCTGCCCAGCGTATTCATTTGGCTCAGAAGCTGAGCAGAAGGCATTGAGATCCTCCTTTCGTGATAAACTGATGACGTCTCTTAAAAGCAAGCTTTCGCGTGCACAAGACAGCAGTTTGCCCTGCTGGTTTCAGGGAAACTTTTCCAGCTTGTCTAAAAGCAACTGATGCTATTGTGTTGCGAAATCTGTCCTTGTTGGGTCATCTCTGTTGTTCCTTGAGGACTAAGTCTTGTGAAATTCCCCCGTGTTTGTCTTATTTTGTGGCTGAATTCGATTCGGTTCCACCTGCTCACAGGTGGATGTTATCAAAGCTCTTTCATGTTGATTGCTCACTTGCAGTCAAAAACCGAAGACAGACTGAGCAATACATTCTAATTGCAGTTCACCAGGAAAATAATCGAAGAAATTTTAGTGAGTATAAAAAATCAATTCTATGAATTTTTTAGTTTGTTTGCCAAGAAATTCGATGATGTTCTAGGTACAGATAAATTAAACTTTTATGACTAGCGGCATTCAAAGCTAAATGAACTCCAATTTAAATTCTGCTGAAGATAGATCAACTCAACTGGTACATTTTAGTTTCATTTCGCAAGCAAATGAACCGAAGAAATCTGAGTGTGAAACAAATAATGCCAGCTAGTCCTCAGTTTATCACCAAGAAGTTAGATCGTGTACAAATAAATACCATTTCCTTGGGCAGCGGCTTTTCGAGAATAGAATTCAGAGTCAAAGATGAATCATTGCCTTTAAATTAAGTACCGAATAAACTGAGCAATGGTTCAATATAATAATAAGAGTCCATGGGTCGAGCCCTGGGAGCCGCAGCTACAGCCCCTTCATATTAAAAAAATGTGTTCACTATTACTTCTATTTTTCAAGAATTAATAAAGGGGGGTTTAAGTGGGGGGGTTGAATCATTGCGGGGGGGGACGATTATCACTAGAGTAGACTCCGGGTCTTACCTAAAATACACAAAGGGAAACAATTATCGACCCCCCCCCTCCTTCGAAGTCCTGGGTACGTCACTGATCGATGGTAATCAGACGCTTTACCCTATCTCACCTGAGGGGCGTGTCCGAGTCCTTAACCAAATCTTTATTTCCCAATGCTAGAATATGTAAAACAGCATCCCAAGATTCCACTTCTTTGAACTTATATATATATACTGTATCGAATGTTGAAATTTTCAACATTCTAATTATAGCACAGTAACCATGGCAACAAATGCTTACTGCATAATCAGCAAAAACTGTACATTGTTTTTTTAAATTGTTGCAAATATCAATCTCAAATGTCATCTATATTATGGTTATACATGTGTTTACTAATATTTCAAGCTGGATTTCACAAGAAAAATAATTGAAAAAGTCGCAGTGAAACAACAGTTAATTCTATCGATTTTTTAGTTTTGTCATCAAGAATTTACACCATGCACATCATAAATTCAATTTTTGCGACCAATGGCTTTTCGAGCATTCTGGAAGTGGAATAAGACTACTGTCAGTGACCGACAGAAGATTTAGCAGAAAATCATGATTGGAGTTCACACAGAAATAAAATATTTAAAAAATCTGAGTGTGAAAGAACTGTTCGTTCTATCCATGTCTTAGTTTTATCATCAAGAAGCTACACCATGTATGGTACAGATAAATTTCAACTTTGTGATTTGCGGCTTTCTCTAAGTCAGGTAAAATCCCACTTACTGTCCAATATGGAAAATACCGGGCGCGCCAAAATAAACTATGCACGTTTTGCAGGCCGCAATAAATCGTACACTGGACCGATCTTGAAGATTCATGACTTAATCTTTAGCTTTAGCAAAAAGTCTTAATTAGATTCCGGGATATTTTGCAAATTTTTCTGCTGTCATTTTTTAGAGCTAGACGCGAGTTTCTTAGAAGTGTCGTTTTCAAAAACACTGAAAACGATCAAAAAGCGTCGATCAAATTATCTAAAGAAGTGACATGAATGGAAAAAAGAGAACACTTGTTCGTGGTGATTTGGGATTTAGAAATCAATTAATTGTATTGATTAATTGTATCGATTAACTGATCGATTTCTAAATCCTAAATCACCACGAACAAGTTTTTCTTCGCCCCTTCATGTCGATTCTTTTGAAAATTTGATCGACGTTTTTTTATCGCTTTCAGTGTTTTTTAAAACGACACTTTTAAGAAACTTGCGTCTGGCTCTAAAAACTGAAAGCAGAAAAATTTGCAAGAAATCCTAGAATCCAGTTCAGGCTTTTTTGCTAAAGATTAAGTCATGAATCTTCAACATCGGTCCAGTGTACGACTTATTGTGGCCTGTCAAACGTGCATAGTTTATTTTGGCGCACCCGGTATGTTAACAAATTCATCTTAATTGCACTTCATAAAAGTGTATTCTGGAGAAAATCTGACTGGTAACGACAATTTAATCATTGCGTATCTTACTATTTCTTTACCAGGAAGTTAAATCATGCACAAATAAATTCAATTTCCGGAGCCAGTGGCTTCTCAACAAAATATTTAGCAGATGTCACAAGAAAAATAATTGAAAAAATCTCACCGAGAAACAGCAGTTTGTTCATTCCAATTCTTAGCTTTATTATCAAGAAGTTACGCAATGTGCAGATAAATTTCAATTTTAACCCTAATCCTACCGGGGGGGGGGGGGTGTTTTCCACCCCCCCTGTCGGTTTTTTGCAGAGCATTCTCTAACGACAAAGGCTATGACCCTCAAACTCTCTGACAATTACTAATTATCTATTAGCTACATTTTGACAATTAAATTTTTGAACAATAGGTGTCACGTGACAGGTGACACTACCATATTTGGAGCAAGGTATTGACAAAAATTATGATTTTGATATTTTTACTCCCAGAATTAGTTCCAAATGTTGACTATTGTACTTTAAAAGAATCAGCAAACAATTAGCTTTCTATTGTTGTCAATAACAATGGAATTTGCTGACGTCAGCATTCTTAAATGATGACGTCACTCGGGCCGCCATATTGGGTCATTTTGGGTGATTTTGAAGTTTTTTCCAACAGATTTTGTTAAAAATGCATAGAATTGCGTTATTCGATACTTATAAAGCATCTTGAGCCAATTATTAGCAATTTTTGGAAGAAAAACACAGTTTTTAGTTATGACGTCATCAATTTTTGTGATTTTCTTCCAAAATAACAGTCTAAAAACACCTCTATACATCAAATTTGAATTGGAAATGAATAATACGCCAAATAAGAATGGAAAAAGTCATTCACATTGCCTTTATTCCGTTTTTAGAACAAATAAGCTGGAAAACCATATATTTTGACATTTTCCGGCATTATGACGTCATAGTGACGTCACCTAATGAGGTGGCCACGCCCAAAACTACCAATCAGTTGAGAATAGTTAGGACTACGCCCTTGCCAAGTTTCAATGATTTCCCGTTAGTCTACGGCTATTTATAGAGGGGGGTGGAAAGCACCCCCCCCCCCCCCCGGCTATGTTAGATCAAAAAAAGCCCGGTAGGATTAGGGTTAAGGTAGCAACGATAAAATTTGTGTCTGTCTTGGTTTTTTTGCCAAGAATTTAAATCTTACATGAATAAATCCATTTTTTGTAACCAGCGGCTTCCCGATTCTCTATGCAGAATAGAATCTAACGTGCAGTAAGAGACTAAAGATCTAGCAGAAAATTATGACTGAAGTTCACAAGAAAAATAATTAAAAAAGTTGGACTGAGAATCTATCAATTTCTTAGCTTTATTATCAAGAAGTTATACCATGAGTGAACGTACAGATAAATTTGAATTTTTGTGACTGGTGGCTTTCTTCAAGTCAGATGAACTCTAATTTATTGTCAAATACCGATAATATTCTGAGCATTAACAAAAATCAAGTCTGTGCGTTTCTTGGATTTCTTTTACCAAGAAGAAAAATCAAGCACAAACATATTCAATTTTTGTGACTAGCGACTTCCTTAAGATTCTGTAAGTAAAATATAATCCAACTTGCAATACACGGACGAAGATTTAGTGGGAAATGGAAATTACAACCTAGAAAATAATTAAAACAGTTTGACTAAGAAATAACAGTTAGCTCTTTGGTTTTATCATCAAGAAGTTACATCATGTGCAGATAAAATTCAAGTTACTGTTAAATACCAAAAATGTATTGAGGAATACATTTTAATTGTTGTTCACCAGACAAATAATTGAAGAAATTTGAGTGACCAACGAGTATAACTATGCATTTTTCGTCCAAAAGTGGCCGAAAGCTGGATCATCCATGTACAGATAAATTCCATTTGTGTGACTCGTGCCTTTCCGAGCATTTTTAAGTTGAATGAAAATGGCTTACAGTTAAAGACTGAAGATAAATATAGCAATACATTTCAAATGGAATTCACAAGAGAAATAACCGACGAAATCTGAGTGAGTAACAACGCATGTTATATGCATTATGCATTTTCTGGTTTTTTTCACCAAAAAGTTAATCATGCGACCATATTTTGTTTACGGGGGGGGGGTGTCCCAAAATGATGTACGCTCGTTTTTTTTTAAAGAAACCGCTTATAAGAAACGGTAGGCTCAATTTTTCGAAAGCTAAGAAACAACCCTACCTGAATTGAAAAGCTAAGAAACTTCTGTAATTTACAGTTTTAATTTTCCTGTCGCACGCAAAAACGTTTTGACATGTTGAAAAGTTATAGCATCTGATTTCAAGGCATTATATTGCAGTGCGAAAAGAAACGGCCTACTTTCCCTTCAATTTTTAGATGTGACTGGAAGAGGCTAAACTTATGGGATCTCGTTTAGAGAATACAAAATTCAGTCTACATTACCGCAGCTCAGAAAATACAAACAGGAGCATAAGAAACCTTTTGTAGCCACATGGCCCTAAAATTTGACTAGAAACTGCCTAATAGCCCCTGACCTTTCTTTCTCATGCCATAAAAAAAATGAATATATGATCAGGTTTGATTGCTGAACCGATTATCGACGAACCAATGAACCGATTTTCAGAAACTCTATCTCATCCGATTGCCGAAAGGCTAAACTTCGCTAAAATCTGCTTTGATAGAGGTGCCTTTATCAAATTTTACGGAGGAATGCATATTTTCGGAATATAGATTTAAGCTGATCTGAAACAACGGAGAGTGACAAATTTGCTATATCAGTTGCGCTGTATTACAGTAAAAATGCAATCTCAATGTTTATGGTGGCCGGATAATTTTGGCCAGTAGTGTATACTCATCAAGAATAGAAATGATACTTGCAACACTATTTCTCCTAGACAAATAACTTGGCATGACTGATAAGCGAAGGAGCTCACTACAGCCAGAAATACGCATTCTCCTAGATGACAAAGAACAGTTATCAGGAAAAAATTCTTCAGTTAAAGATGAGACCGCAAGTATTGGCACTTCTGCAACAAACGGAGGTCCACGAAGGAATATCCAGCTTGGGAGAAATAGCTTCAAGAGACAAGAGACATTGGTTAAAGACGAAGAGCGACAATATGAAGATGTTCCAAAAGAAAAGAATAAAGGAACATTCCGTACTAGAATGAAACGGATACCCAAGAGCCTGCTTCTGGGCCAGTGCTGCATTGCACCAAGTAGTACCAGCTTGGATGAAGCTCCTGAGTTAAATGAAGAAACTCAGTTAGCAGTGAAAGAAGCATCATGCGTTTCTTCTTGCAATTCATTAAATGGTGCGATAGGAGAAGATTTTCATGTTGGTATGAAAAATAATCTTCTGCCATTTGAAAGTGGATCCGTGTCTGCCATTTCAAGCTGCAAATGCATCCGAAGAGGGTTTGAATCTGACAGCAGAAAAGATAACCTCAGATTGATCGCAAAATCTTACGAACAAGGTAATTTTCTACATGTGTAAAGGATCGAATCGAATGAGCGCAAGTAGTCCCATCAACTCTAGCCTTAACCAGCGCCAATACCGTGTTTCAATTCCAAAAACATGAAGTCTCTCTTGTCTTTACTCATTTAGCCTGCTTGTAGACTCTTGCACAGGACAGGGACGAGGGAAAAAGTAGAGTCTGCGCAACAGTTCCACTTTTCTTGTTAACAGGTTCCCAGGAAATCTATCATCTTCCTTGAAATTATGCATGCAATGCCTTCCACAGACGAGATTAAAGCTGCAGTTATTAATGCTGATGTCATTGAACATTGTCATTGAGTCGAACAGTTGCACAGACTCTACATTTTTTCCTTCTTTTCAATTTATTTCTCAGAGTCGGCGCGTAGGCTCAGGCTGTACTCTTTCAGGCCTGGATCTTCGGTTCTCTGAAATATCCTTCCTATTTTGGTTCGAGATCTTGTATCTCTTTAGCCACTTCCTGTTGCAGCTAGTTGAGTGAGTTAATCATTCAATTCCATTCAAGTTCAAGTCGTTTATTTACCGTCTGCTTTCGACATTCATGACTTGCTTAATAAGCCGTCGAAATCCCTTCGTTTGCAATCAGTATTCGCCCTTCAAGGACCTTTCGTGGAATGGCGTATTTTAGATTGCTGTGATGAATTTAACTTGAATTCAAATTGCAGATTTGCAGAGCAGACATGGCAGCTACATCTACAATCCATTTGAATTGAACTGCAGTGAACCAAGGTACTTACTTTAAATTCTTCTTTAGGATTCTGCCCTCACGTCTATTTCGGAAGAGCATAGGTGTATCACTCAAGGACGGGCATGTCACACTGGGAACGATAGCCCTAACTTTGTCCGAAAATCAGTAGTTCTCGAAAAAAATTTGCACCGCCTTTGTCCCAAAAACTGGTCGTTTTTAATGGTTAATTACCGCTATTACTTTTTTCAATTTGGAGGACAATTTAAAAATTATGTACCACTAACAATGTCTTGTCCCAAAAACCGGTAGTTTCAACTAACTACTGTTTTCGAAAGCAAATGGTAATAGACAAAATCGGCTTTTGTCCCAAAAACTGATCGTTTTTATGGCAAATTTCCGCTATTACTTTTCTGCAATTTGGAGGACAATTTCGACATGACAATGTTTTGTCCCAAAAACCGGTAGATTCAACTAACTACTGTTTTCGAAAGCAAATGATGCCGATGACTGAACGACGGAGAATAACGAAAACATGCTACCTTTGTTCGCCAAGAATGATGCATAAAATGGTAGGGCATTCAAATTACAATTGGTCCAAATGTTTTCTTCCATATCTCGATTATGGATTTTTTTTATTGTTACCATTCATAATTTTATATGGAGCACAATAACGATGTTGATGATGATAATGATGATGATGATGATGATGATGATGATGATGATGATGATGATGATGATGATGATGATGATGATGATGATTAGCCTCATTACATAAGGACCCTCTAGTTACGCTCATCTAATTGAGTTGAATTGTTGTTGTTGTTGTCGCTCCACTGAGGGCCTTATAACCATAGAGCTGTAAAACCGGACAAAAATGTCAATCTGCGACAAGTTTTTGTCGCAAACTCATGTGCTGATTAGAGTATGTCTTAGAGGAAGGCACTTTTTGCATTGATAGCTAGAATGAACATTTATCGAAGTTCTGATAGCAAATTCTATGGTACAGGAGTTCTGGAAAACCGTTTTTGTGGCGTTTTAAGATCAGTGGTTTTGAGAAAAAAGTAGCAGATTGATTTAGGCCCAATAGATCTTTTAGCTAAGATTCGAAAAAAGAATTCGAATCGAACGATAGCTTGATACATTTGTAGAATGTTCGAATGTACACAAAAGCGATAGAAGCCCCAACGCCACACAATTGAACCTTGTGTAGAATAGCGAAAAAGTCTATTAGTAGAATCAGTACGGAGACATTCCGTTTCTACAAGCGTTGGGAAATGAGTCTCTGTTGACCGAAGCGCCATCATCAAGTCAAAGAGCACAGGGAAACGAGAGACTCATCGTCATAAGTCTAGATGATGATGAAGATGAAGATGATGATGATGATGATGATGATGATGATGATGATGATGATGATGATGATGATGATGATGATGAAGATGAAGATGATGATGATGATGATGATGATGATGATGATGATGATGATGATGATGATGATATGCAATGGAATCTTTTCAACCGATATTCGGCTGTTTCTCGCCGAACAGTGGAATTCGCATCCCTGGTTACCAAGTGAGTCTGGAGTCTGCTACCTAGGGTATCAATTTGCTTGCTAAATAGCTGATTTCCAAAACTGCAATACCAGAAAATTTTGATTGCAGACAAAATACAGTTTTTTTGGAATTCGGAAAAACAGCCGATAAATTCGGACGATCCCTATGGCTAGTAACTTTTTTCCGTCCAATTTGGGAGAGTACATCAAGTTCTTATAAAAACGATTTATTTCATGCTTGATTCTTCTTTCAGATCACGATCACATTCACGACAAACTTTTGCATCAAGTAGAAACAACACCTTTTCAAGGGTAAGTTCACTGTTGATATTCACGCTATCATCGAATTTCAAGTCCGGGGTTCGCACCGGGGTTGCTATGACTGATAATAAATACAAGATGATATTGCTATGAATTGTGTATGGTACCTTTTTCCGCCATCCTTCGCCTTTTCCATGCGAAATTACATATTCAAAAAGTGAAATAGTGACGTCATCACTATTCCCCCAGATCTTTGCACGTTCTGACATCACAACGCAAAAATCGCTTAGCGAAAAAAAGGTGGAAAAAATACGACACACCATTCATTTTTTTTTTTCATTTTCATTTTAAAATTATTTATGCACGGTAGCCCCGCCAGTCAGTATGACTGATTTTCAGGGGGCCGTGCCAAAAACTTTACAAATTAAAAAATCTACTAAAATTAATAACGGGAAAAGGAAACTAATTACAACCATGAATAATTGATCTATAACTATTTACAATGAATTTACAACCGACCCTTTATCTTGTTCTTAAAAGAAGATAAAGAGGGAGCTTGCTTGGCCTCGCGGCTGAGATCATTCCAGATTTTTGCTCCACGAAATGCGAACGCTTTCTGTCCATTACTAGTTTTCATGAATGGCACTAGCAAGTCAGTTTCGGCATTTCTAAGGTTGATAATATTGCGATCAGAATTTCTAACAAATAAATGCGAGAGATAATCAGGCGCGAGACTATTAACAGATTTATATACAGTTATTGCAGTCTCACTTCTGATCATATCCCTCACAGTTGGCCATTTTAACTCTGTAATCAAAGCTTCGGCAGGAGCATCGTAGCTGCTATTTGTAATAATTCTAGCGGTACGATTCTGCAATTTTTGAAGCTTAACCAGTCGGAACTCAGCACAGTTCCCCCACACAGAACAGCAGTACCGAAAATGTGGCTCTACAATACCTCTATATAATTTGCAAAGTACAGTTTTTGGCAAAAATTTCTTTGCATATTTTAAAAAACCTAACGAGCGGGAGACTTTGGCTTGAACAGATTTAATTTGCTCGTCCCACACGAGGTACTGGTCAACTTGGACACCAAGATACTTAATACTGTCGACGAGTTCTACAGGGGATCATCATACTCTTGTTTTATCTTGTTTTTTATTATCCATCATACCATGATCATACCAACCCCGGACATGTCTATAACGTTTTTACCAGGCATTTGATGTGCCATAATGCATCCCAGGAGGAATACAGGTTTTGTGACATTCCCCAGGGTGGATATACTTGACTTTGATTACGTTCACACGATACTGGCACAATTTGAAGACGGTCGGAAATTGACTGTAACAAAAAACACGCTGACATCTCCCCAAGAATGTGATGCCAAAGAAATGTATCAACAACTGAAGAATTGACCAGGCTCTTTTCGAAAGATTTAAAATTTTTCCGTTTTCATTTCATCGTTTTCGAGTGTTCACACCATGCCGTTCTCAAAATGTGCCGGTAGAGTTCCTCTTTCAAAATCTACCGTTTTCCAAATCTGACGGCAAAAAATGTGCCGCCTTCATGTGAACGGAAGGCCTACCTATCCGTCACATTTCTCACCGTTTTCAATTTTTGCCGGTAGTGTGTGTACGCAGTCTTAGTTGCGGATAGACTGGTGGGCCAAGAAGTACCTCCCCATATTCATATCAAAATCTCAAAAAATAATACCCAAATCATTGTTTATTCCAATAACTAAGAAAGCAAAACTAAGGTTTCAAACTCCGAATTAAAGCCTGTCCTTTGCAACTGTATCGTTATCAAGAATGGATCAACAGAGCGTACCGCTCCTCCACAGCATCCACACAAATGAGCCACATTTTTGGACATCTTGTAGCAATTATTAATGTAGTTCTAATGTAATGCAGTATTGTTACTGTTGCGAGATGACCGCAACAAAATCTTTGTTGTTTTCTGACTGATTGAAGCATGGAAAAAGATGTTCATTTCGGTAAATTGAACAGTTTTATAAATCACACTAATCTACCCAAATTTGGTAAATCCTCTTATCACACACTGAGTTAGACTTGTAACGAGAACTTTTCATTGGCTCACTTATTTCCAAGTCTGACAGGTTCTAGAGGTCTGACACGCGCAAAGGCTGTTGGTATGGTTGAACTCTGCGCGTAAACATTGTTCGTGATAAAAGCAGCCCCCAAAATTTATGAGGTGTCAATGTCCGGTCGGTAGTATCTTAAATCAGCCTTTTTCGCACTTTTGACCTCACGCTAATCTTTATTTCTACCAACGCGAAGCTTAACTTATTCCTTTACTGTGACCTTTGAATGCTGACATGCAGCTCCGAAACGCCGTAAAATCAGAACTTCCTTGTGTTACTGAGTCTGACGAAAAGCTTATGAAATGCATGTGACAATACGTTCAAGACTGAAGCACAACACTTTAGGGAAATTGCAGTACCGACTAGTATTAAATGGGGCCAACTGACAGAGGGCTAGTATTAGCTCTGTGTAGTGAATTGATTCAGAAAGTAGAAAAACGAGGGGTCAATTAACCTAATTCATATCTGTGCTATGAATTTGAAGAAAGCAAAACTAAGGTCTTAAACTCCAAATTAAAGCCTGCCCTTTGCAACTGCATCATTATCAAGAATGGATCAATAGAGCTGCTCCTCCACAGCATCCACACAAATGAGCCACATTTTTGAACACCTTGTAGCAAATCTTTACCGTTTATTAATGTAGTTCTAAAATATCAAGCAAAGTTAATATATTATGATTTATATATAAAGATTGTCCATATCATTCTTGTAGTCTTCATCTCTGTCTGAGTGGCACATTCCATTCGAAGAAATTATGCTGGAAGATATGGTTGCAAAAAGTATGAAGGGACCCGTATACAGGTAACATTTGAGTTGAGAATTTGCTAAAAGCTTTTTATATTTTCTGAGTATTTTGATTGCATTAAAATTTTATAGGAGATATTACCAACGGCACTACTTCCAAGCTACACAACAATACTACAAGCGATTAGATACCAAAGTCTGCTTCACATTAAATGTTACAATCGAAGATTGTATTAATTTGGAACCTAGAATTTCTCCCGGGGTGGGGGGGGGTTACTTAAGTACTCCATAGTACAGGGTTGTGCCATTTTGTAGGGTAGAGGAAATTGGGGTCAGCTATATCATTCAGCTATATCATCTAAATAATGATTAATTGCGGTTTTGGAAGTAGATGATATTGTAGTTGCATCTCTTGGAATGAAATAGACCTTAGTTGCTGGCTGGAGCAATGGCTAGAGCACTTGTTACATATCTTTAAAATCATTATAGATAATTATTGCACGACTATGTTTGTTTCCCTACACAAAATGTAACACCAGGAAGCAGATTATTCATTGCTTCAAAAAGAAAAAGGAAAATAAGACGAGGTCTTTATTTCTTTGTAAATTTTGATGCATCAGTTGAAAATGATTGAATCGATCGAGAAAAGATAGTTTTGTTGACAAATTTCAGCATCAACTCTTTAATACTGCATGGATGCACATTGTTCGACCAGATTAGAAACTGGATCAAAACCAAGCTATCGACCAGCTTACATTGGGGCTATTGTAACAGCGTGTTACCATTGCCCCTGACCTTGTCAGGTACCGTTACTTCCCATTTTCACATCTCATAAGCTGAGGAACTTAAAAGTTTTAACGTAGTTTTAATCCTAAATAGATGTTATATGTCTGCAATGTGAAAATGGATTTTTTTGCTCAAGAGCAAAATCTTTCAGACGCAAATGTACAATAGAAGCACGTTTTTACTTTTGCGCTCAAAAACATGCCACCCCCCCCCCCCCCCCGGAAAATCTTGGAAACTTGGCTAAACATTGAAGAGAGAAATCATCAAAGCACCTCATAAGTCATGCTGCAGACCGGTTTCGGTAAATTGGCTGAACATCCCTGTATCTCAAGTCGTATGTAGAGGGTTAAAATGAGCACATAGTCTGTGCAAAAATCAGATTTTTTTGCAATTTTTAGCAGTGCGGGAGAGACAGTGTTACAATTGCCCCCAGTCTCCAATACTCTTTTCATAAAAAATATTATTATTTTCTTGTTATATTTCATTTTAAGGGTATACTTTTACACTCTCCAGATTATGGGTATAATTTTTCGGCTTTCGCCGGATTTATGGGGATGCTTCTCAGAAATGCTTTCGGGCTGACGGGTGGTACTACTGTGGGGTTTTGAATGGCACAACCCCGTACCAAGGAAACTTAAGTTAAAAGGAATTTCTCTCTGTTGGACATCTACTGCCAATCTACCGGCCGAGTTGGACCATATTTTGGACCATATCAAGCCATGTTTTGCTGAATAACAAGTCAAATTGAGTGCAAAAATCAGTTTATCAGAATCTGACAATTCTTGCCATAATTCATCTGCAACTTGTGATATATATTTAACGAAAAGTATTGTTAGTGTAAAGAAATTCTGCTTCCTAACAATAGACTAGAGGCTGGAGGGGGGGGGGGGGGAGGGCATGGTCACCAAGAGAGAGAATTTATGGGACATAGTTTTTCTAGATCACTTTTTTGCGTAGATTATGAATCTGGGTGTTGATCGGGCGATTGAGGGGGCTTTTCCGAGATACAGGGGGGCAAATGCCAAAAATAAGCCATATAGATTAACATCAAGAATATGAAAGTCTAAGAGGAGCAGAGTTCACAGAGAAGCCTTTTTAGATCAAGTTTGTCTATAGATTATGAATATTAATGTTGATTGGGTGGTCGTAGTGGTTTTTTCCAGGATTAGGGGGCCGAAGACCTAAAAGCTACGCGGACACTAGTATAGAGACAAGGGGAATGAAATTGAGTTGGTATTTCATGGGAGCATCTGGTTCTATGTGTAGATTAAGAATCTAAACCTTGATTAGGAGGCTAGGGGGTTTTCTGAGATACAGGGGGGGGGGTGAAGGCCTAAAAATTCCTCAGACACTAAATATCTAGACTATGAAAACGCAAGAGTTGGTTTTTTTTATCAAAAAGAGCATCTGATTTATACATATTATATTCGCGTAGATTACGAGACTTACGAAGCTCGCGTAGATTAATCGAGAGGTCAGGGGGACTTTCCTGAGATACAGGGAAGTGAAGTCCAAGGTTTTACTAAGGAAGTGACTCTCCTCTAAGTTCGCTTGAGGTCCAGTTTGGGGAAAATGGCCTTAAAGATAACTCTTTATCCTGCAAGAATTAGTATATGTAAGTCAAACCCTGTCTTTGGCTGCAAAAACTTCGTCGCCAAATTCTTGCAACGTAGTTTGCGCGAAGAAGGTGCTTTTCAAGACTACTCTTGCATAGAGACAAATCAGTGACCTTTCCATCACGCTAGAAGTTTTTGTAGATCATTCTTTTTCGTGTTTCATTTACATATTTGAGGTGATTCTCCCCATATAAGCGGCAAATAAGTCCTTCAATACAGAATCAACTAATTACTGAGACAGACGGTTTTCCGTCCCCACAATTCCGAGTAAAGTTAAGAATTCTTCATCATCCTTGACTATCTTCCAAAATTCTTTCTTTCCTATGCGCATAAAAGAAGAAACGTAGTCGTTTCCAGAGAAAGCGTGCAGACCGAGAAGAGCCTCTTTCTGGGCTTGTGACAGCTGGCAGGATGGTAGGGACAAAACTTGTCTGTTCTTTCCGGTGCCATTATCGATATAAACGTTAAGGTTGGGTCTTTCATTGGCCGAGAAATGGGACAAGAACTGTAAGTTTAGCCTATGTTGGTGTCTGCTTCTTCATGATTCGTTGCTAATCCAATTTCCTGAAAGCTTCCCTCTCTGGTGATTCTAAAGCAGCAGTACAGTGTTTCCTAGAAAAATAAACAACACGATCTCTTTGAAATGATTGCATTTCTTCTTTCCAGACCTCTTTTTTAAAGAGGCTCTTCTCGAGTTGCACGATTTCTCTGGAAACGACTATGTTTCTTCTTTTATGCGCAAAGGAAAGAAAGTTTGGAACATAGTCAAGGATGATGAAGAATTCTTAACTTTACTCGGCAATTAGGGGACGGAAACCGTCCATCTCGGCAATTAGTTGATTCTGTATTGAAGAACTTGTTTGCTATTTATATGGAGAGAAGCACCTCAAAAATGTAAATGAAGAATTAAAAAGAATGTTCTAGAGAAACTTCAAGCGAAATGAAAAGGTCACTGAGTTGTCTTTACTACTCCCATGCAAGAGAAGTCTTGAATAGCACCTCCTTCGCGCAAACTACGTTGCAAGAATTTGGCGACAAGCACAAAACCCAATGGTGTCGAGGATCCAAGCAATTATGGGTGGAATCAAGATTGCCCTGTCGACTGGGTTGCTGAACCTTATTCAGAAAGGGCTGCAGAGCTCTTGCTCTTGATCGATAGAGAGAACAATGCAAGTGGCAGTGAAATTTCAGACCCGGAGTACGTGAATTGGACTGATTATTCGGGACAATAATCTGTAAGTGTATTATAGATAAAATTTGTATATATTGCCACTTCAGCAGCACTTCATGCATGGAATAGCATAATCAAAGCAAAGTTTTTGCAGCCAAAGACAGGGTTTGACTTACATATACTAATTCTTGCAGGATAAAGAGTTATCTTTTAGCAGGGCATCTTTTAAGGAAATTTGACTAGTGGGCCAAACTAACCACTAGGGCCCATTTCCCGTGGCAAAAAAGATGGTGCAAATATACGAATACAGCATACAGCGTGACCATGTGCTATTCAGGGATCATCGTACGGAAACTTTAGAACTGCCCAATTTCATTTAATTTATAAATTCTTGATGAGGATTTCCTCAAACATATGTCATATAAGTGATCCAATAAATGTGAAGCTCATTGGTAGAAAAAGGAAAACTTTGTAAACATGCGAGCGAAGCGAGCGAAAAATTCTTGTTTCTGTTACTTAGATATGCTTAAAATCGGTTAGGGGGAAGTTTGCAATTGCTTATTGCCCCTATGCTACTTCCTTAAAGGATTTTGTAGAATTCAAAGAGCTATCTTTGTGCGACCTGAGGAGAGCGGTCCCTTGCCAACCTTGCCCACACTCGAATGGGCTCTGCACTGTGTGAAATACCATAAGCATGGCATTATCAGCATTTAGAGAAATAAATTTTCTCATGGTGCGAAATTTTCTCAAACAAGCATTGCAGAGAATGTTCAGAAATTGTTTGAGGACAGCAAACTTTCGAGTAAAATATCCCAAAACTGAGGTTTCAGAACACCCCATTTCGTTATTTAGAACAGCCCAGAACTGAGTAGTTAGAAGGTGAAGTTACGGTTCTTAGCACAAAGCCAAGCTCTGGGATTGTAGAAACAAAGAAGAACTAATCCAATATGCAACCCCTCCTTGTCATGACGTTCAAGTGGTGGGGCCCTACGTGGGATCGAGCCCTGTCCGCCTGAATGTTCTGACTGCACCACTGCGCCACAGCACTTTCTGCCAGTGTTGGAGAATGGAAGACCCAAGGATGACCCCCTATAAATTGTACAGCAAGGTCTATCTAATACGTCTAGAATGCTCAAACAGGAAGGTGCATCTAACGCGGAGTGACCATGTCTCTCAATTGCACTAAAGGGGTAAAACGACAAAATAAATTGAACGAAAAGGGCCCAAACTAGTGGGCCAAAAACGGGGATTTTTTGCTCCACTACTGGGCCAGGAAGAGGGCCTACTGGGCCAATTGCCCACTAGTTACAATGTTAAAAGATGCCCTGTCTTTTAGGCAATTTTTCCAAACTGGACCTCAAACTAACTTAGAGGAGAGTCACTTCCTTAGTAAAACCTTGGACTTTCACCTCCCTGTATCTCGGGAAAGTCCCCCTGACCTCTCGATTAATCTATGCGAGTTTCGTAAGTTTCGTAATCTACGCAAATAATATGTGTAAATCAGATGCTCTTTTTGAAAAAATAACCAACTCTTGCGTTTTCATAGTCTAAATATTTAGTGTCTGAGGAACTTTTGTAGGCCTTTCCCCCCTGTATCTCGGAAATGCCCCCTAACCTCCTAATCAAGGTTTAGATCCTTAAGCTACACATAGAACACATGTAAATCAGATGCTCCCATGATATACCAACTCAATTTCATTTCCCTTGTCTCTATACTAGTGTCCGCGTAGCTTTTAGGTCGTAGGCCCTCCTAGCCCCCTTAATCCTCGAAAAACCACTTCGACCACCCAACCAACATTAATATCCATAATCTATGGACAAACTTGATCTAAATAGGCTTCTCTGTGAACTCTGCTCCTCTTAGGCTTTCATATTCTTGTTGTTAGTCTCTATGTCATATTTTTAGCCGTTGCCCCCCTGTATCTCCAAAAAGCCTCTTCAACTGCCCGATCAACACCCAGATTCGTAATCTACGCAAGAATGTAATCTAGAAAAACTATGTCCCAAAAATTCCCTCTCTTGGTGACCGTGTGCTCCCCCTCCAGCCTCTGGTCTACAAGGATAATTATGTAAATTCACAACGAGAGAGGATGCAGTAGCCTGCGCTTTTTCTGACTCACCCAGTAGATTTATAGTTATGGGTCTTAAATTAACAGCTTTACAATCAGAACAACCAAACTAAGATAGGATGATGCCATAGAAATTTGCAACTGAACGCTGTATCCACCAATCCAGAACCCAGATTTTCTCTCTCTAAGATAAGTTACCACTTTGTATACTTCATCTCTTGAACTGAACACCCAATTCTGATCTTCATACTCCGAACCTTCGATAGATTTATTATCTTTGAATCCTTGGCAGTATCTGTTCATGTTATCTAAGAATTTAAGTTCGCTCGATCTGATGCACTCAGCAAAATATAGGGTGATCATCCAACTCACAAAAATACAAAGAAGGATGAACAAAGGAAGTGGCAATGACTTGTGTTGCTTCAGTGTCGCAATGTCAGCACAGATGAAAGTGAAAACAGGAATTGACACTGCATACATGATATTATGACTGACAAATAATAACTGCAAGGCTGAGCATGATGAGCGGATTTTTCTTGAGTAAGTTTGATCATGGTAAAAGATTGCGTCCTCAGCGCTTTGATCCCATTTGAGGAAGTCTCTTTTCATTTGTTCGAGTCGTACGCGACTTGTATGATAAAGAAGATAGATTGTAACTGTGAGGCAAAGGGAAATCGGCACTGAATACAAATTAAGAAGATATCCAATGGCATCCATATGCTTTCTAGCGGACAAAAAAGTCTGAATATCAATAACATCTTCTTTCACTGGATTCTTTAAGGTTTCGTTGAGGATGGGAGCCTTCCAAACTTTGGAGTGAACAGCAATCACTCTTTCTGATATGACACCAAAAGTGACAAAAAATATGCCAAACCCAAAGAATAAAATGCACATTATAATGCTCGACTTTCTCACAATTTTCAGCAGAGCTTTTCTCAAACCATCATCAAGCTCTGTGGCTAACAAATTATTTTCAAAATCCCTTTTCTTGAAATATATGATTGCAAAGATATGGCCTAGCCACATTTGACTGGAAACGAAAATTGCACCGACATAACCCAAAAATATTAGCCTGTTTACTGTTCCTTTTGTGATGCCAATGACGAGAAACAACACATCAGAAACCAAAATGGAAAGAAGCAAAATGTTTACCAGTAGAGGATGTAGAACTTTCTCAGCAAAGCAGGCATTTTTTGGATGCCATAAAGACGACATTCGCAAAACTATCTTAACTCCACGAAGTTTCTTGGAATCAAATAAATTGCAAGCTTTGTTGTCAAATGGTCGTTCCTTCTCCGTCTCAATGTCAGCGTCAGAAATTCTATCATCGTTAATGTCCATGATACACAATCTTCTTGAAGATTGTTTGCTAAAACTGTTACTTGAATGTGACTTGAACAAAGCTAGTCTGGAGAAAATGGCCAGTGAGATTTAGGTATTGCAACAAGATTACACGTCATTCACAAGTTTCTAAGAACTCGCATCTCTGGTATGGTAACTCGTGACGAGACACGATGAAAGACTTGCGAAACTGTGATATTTGTCTGCAGAAAAATATCCTAAGGGATTAAGGTTTTTTAAGCAGGAACACACGTCAGTCCTGGTCTAAGAATCTGTGACATAAGACATCTCTCGGATAAATTTGCTGACAGCATTTTCTAAAATTAGAATGTGACTGCTGTATCAAATATGAGATATGATCAACAAATTTTGAAAATAGGCTATGTGACGTATAAAGTATCACACGTTTTTTTCTGAGAATTCAAGGTAAAGAGCGCAGTAGAGACCTTCGCAAAGTTACAAACTTTCAGCATCCGTATTCATTACCCTAGAAGATTCCTGAACAGTCTCACAGGAGTTGGTTAAAATCCTATCGTTTGGCAGCAAAGTCCCATCCACCCATCAATAAATTTGATGTGCCACCAATCAATAAATTTGATGTGCTGGAGGTCAGTGTTGAATTGAAAAAGAAAAATATGTATTATACAGTTATTCAACAAAGTTGCTTCATTTATTAGTTTTTAAGATATTTCTGTACTAGCAAAATGTAGCATGACGGTACCTCAAAAGAAACCCGAGGTACTTATCAAAACCAAATCTCAAAAACTTGCAGAACTTGACGTATCTTCCTATTCTTCAGAGGAAGATGGCATGGAGAAGTGATGGTTTTCAGAAGTACGAAATCAAAGAAAGAAGAATTCCTGAGAGAGGTGAAATATCTTCGAGATTTGCATTTGCAAGTAAAGATTTGATCACGGGGGGGGGGGGGGGGGACGGGGTTCTTCTATAGTAAAGGTGCCTGGGTATGTGCCGCGACGAAGGGTATACTTTTTCGAACTTCTTTCTAGTCTAGCCAAGGGTATACTTTTTTGCAATTGTGGCCTAGCAACGGTCTAGCCAAGGGTATCATTTTTGACAATATTTGTCTAGCGAACGGTCATGATATCAAATTTGGTGCAAATTTGAAAATATTGGTCCAGAGAATGGTCAAAATTGGTCTAGCCAAGGGTACCATTTTCGTAAAAATTGGTCCAAAGAATGGGGGTAAAATTGGTCTAGCCAAGGGTACCATTTTCGTAAAAATTGGTCCAAAGAATGGGGGTAAAATTGGTCTCGCCAAGGGTACCATTTTCGTAAAAATTGGTCCTGAGAATGGTCAAATTGGTCTAGCCAAGGGTACCATTTTCGTAATTATTAGTCTAACCTACGGTACCATTTTGAATATGCTCGCGGCAGACCCCTACCCAAAATTTAGCCAAAATCTCCCCCCCCCCCCCGTGGATTTGATTTGGTTTTCTTGGCCCAATGTAACAGCATACGATATTGGCGACACCATCAGTTCATCTAGTTGTGTGCTATACTACTTGTGCATTCTTACGTAACTCAATCTAAAATGTAGCAAACAGTGTTATACCTAACCTGATGAGCAAGTCTTGCTTCCCAGGGGAGGGGTCTCCCATTATGGCCTAACAGAGGAGAAGAGGGGTACATTCGGTTTGAAGGCCTTACCGAATGGCTACCCTACCAAATGACCTTCTATGTAAATATATGCTGCCAATTGGGGGTATTCTAAGATTCCTTGCCAACAATAAGATTTCAACTCGTATTTAGAAATTCTCTTGCTCCGTTTTAGAAGTTTTTGCATTTGCAGAAAATTTCATTTCATGCTGACAATTAACCTAATGTTAGGTCCACGAATTACCATTTAGGGGTTTTTGTAAAAAGTTACTGTCATTTCAAAGTAATAAGAAAGTCTTCAAATCTTTGTTTTGACCCTTTTTAAATCTGACTGGAACCCTCCTGTTAGCCCCTAATTGGAGTCCCCCTGGATCTTGCTCAGCAAATATTTGAGATTCTTTCTCATGCATAACATTTGCTGAAAACGGTCCTCTTGATCGCAATGCTATCATTTGCTAAGCAAATTGGGTTGGGCATACTTGTAGTAAGCCAAAGTTGTTGATGAGCGTTTTGAAATTATTGTTTTACAAATACTGTTTGCTGAACAAACGAGACCCTTACTTCTGATTGACAATTCAATCAAATCATCCGCTTTTGTAGCAAAGGATTTTTACAGCTGATTTTTCAAGCTCTAAGGGAGTGGTCATTTTTAATCCTGGGTACCATCAGGGCGGAGGATAATTAGCACAATTAGATATTATGTCACACCCCATCTTGAATATGGAAAAAGTTTTTGTATCCCACCACCTTTTGACAAAATGGCTTGCTACACCATGCAGAACTCTTTGAGGACGTATGAAATATATATACACACATGCCAATTTGTACCAGGCAATTTTGGTACCAGTCCAGTGATTCATTATTTCAAGATGTCTGTTGATTTTAATTTTAATAGTGTTGATAGATGACTTAATATAATTATTTTTCATCCAAATTAGTTTTCACCCCACAACAACTTCCTTTGATATTCTCGGAGCCCTCACAAAGTAAGGGGAAAAATGTTCGTACCCCTGTTAAAAATCCTCCGCCCCGGTACCCAGCATTTAAAATGACCGTTACCGCTCCCTGTATCAACTACACTATGTTTTTATAAGAATACTATAAATTTTGTCCAGCCTCGATATTCTTCAGAAATTTCGATTTTGAGCCTGAATATATTCTTAAAGTATTCTTATCTTTATGTCAAATCTGATATGGTTTCAGGGGAGCATACCGGGTGTCCCAAAAAAAGCAACGGATTTGATCGGGACTAGCGACAAGAATTTAGGTCCAATCAATCCATGGTAATTTTTTATGCAATTCTCGATAGCTAACTTCAAGATAGATACCTTGTTTGAAGATATTGATGCATGGACATTTGGGAATATCAATTTTGAAAGTTCAAATTTGCCTGCACCTCCAAACCAGTGCTTGTGGCTTTTAACCTAAACTGCAAACACGCTATTTTGGGGAATCTCCTGAATTACCGTGAAATAGGAGAATATAGCCTCATTTTGAGGAAAATATTTGAATAGAAATTCAATCAAATTTGTCCTGAAAAGACATCTTTTTTATGCTTCGATAGTTTCGGAAAGTTAGCATTGCATCCGTCTCATAAACGAAAGAAATCTGCGAAGTAGTTTGCTTTGGTGAAGAAATCAAATATACCGAAGGGAAAATTATCCATGGATAAGATCCTCGAAAATGTTCATTCGTGCTTGGCTCGTTTGCAGGTGCACTGTGATTGCAGAAGGATATTCCTTTGTGAATTTTCCCTTCGGCATTATGTTTGTCAATTTTTTGCTTTCGAATTTCAATTGAAATAAATGCCTAAACATGTGTGCCTTAGGAGATTCCTCAAACACGTTTTCAGTTAGGCCAAAACCCGAAACCTCTGGCTTGGAGATGGAAGTAAATTTGGGCTTTCAAGATTGATATTCCAACTCTCCATGCAACAATATCAACAAAAATGTTATCTTTCTTCCAGTTAGCTATCGGGGATTATATCAAAATTCATTTTGGATTGATTGGATCTAAATTCTTGTCGCTAGTCCCGATCAAATCCGTTGCGTTCTTTGGGACACCTGGTAGTTGAGGAAATTTCATGCCATTGCGAGGGAATGGTCGAAGGAAAGAAAAATTCAAGTAATTATAACAAACATCGCAAAACAGGTAAAAACTGCTGAAAATGAGACATAAATGTGTGAGCTGAGGCTGAGCAATATTCTTGTAGTATTCTTAAAAATTGGATGATCCTGAACCCTGAGCCTGAATATTCTTATAAACAGTATTCTTATGAAGAAAAAATGTATAGCAAAGCCAAAAATTATACTCTGAAACTAGCGGATGGGTCAATAAAAAGATCCGGCGTTTGAAAAATACTGCTCTCTCAATATCAAAGAAACGACATTGCAAAAAGAACTGTCTTGTTTTATTCCCGAAATGTTCTTTTAGGTTCAGCAATTTACCCGGCTTTAATTGGTCATTCCTTCCCGTCGATATAGGAGATTATCTGCAGAAAGCAACAAGGAACAAGGGCAGATTTTGTAATACAATTGCATCAGTTGCTTTTGATTGACACCTCAATTTACAGCGACTAGCAATTGTAGACAACGGAAATTCTTTCTGCCTGTAATTCAAAACAAACAAGACCGAAACCACAAGGGGTCCAGGAATTTCAACAGTGAACAGACTGTAGTTTTGGTTTCTTTGGTTCCTTGTGGTCTGGATTATGAAAACAACAGTTGTTTAATTTGATACAGATTACCATACAGATTACATCATCATGGCGGTCGGACTGCTATTATTGCAGTAGGAAATCTGTTGTCCTGTGAGAGCTTGTATCTAATTGGCTCCGGTGTGAACTCGCGGTTTTTTCAAATCCCGCTCCTCAGAACGGTAAGAAAAGAGAAAGAAAAGAGGAAGGGATGAAACTTCTGGTGATCCTTGAAGCAGGGCCAAGTGTCTGCCACTGATTCAGGGGATTCTCTCTGCGATCATGGACAAGTCAAAGTAATGGTGAGTCCCCTTCATAAAGTGGATTGATTACGATTGATTAGAAAGCTTTCCATCTGTCTTCCTCTTGATCTACTCTTGATCTGCTATTGATGTAATCTGTATCAAATTACACAGCTGTTGTTTTCATAATCCAGATCACAAGGAACGAAAGAAACCAAAACTACACAGTCTGTTCACTGATATTCCTGGACCCCCTGTGGGCCCTGTGGCCGAAACCAGTAGGTAAAACTCTCGCCTTGTGCACGCGAATGGTGCTTTCCAATACAATTGATGTGCTTATAACGAAATAAGAAGGGTAAATGGAAAGATTTGCTTGGCGGATTTTGTTTATTTGATTCAGGGTCTTTGTGGTAATTGTTTCATTTAGGCCCTAAATACGCGAGAATTACAATGCCTTCTGTTTGGCTTATGAATCAAATAAACAAAATCCATGAGGCAGATCTTTACATTTACCCTTCTTATTTCGTTATAAGTACATATTCTCTCTTAAAACCACCTTGATACGGGGTAATTTTGCTCTATTTGCTTTCTTCGCTATTAAAACGACCGTAAGCTCAATATTCGATTCATGGCTCAGTGTGTAGTGAAATCTATACTCTTTGGAGTTGTTTAAGTGGTGTCGAAGAGTTATTTGATAATTTCTAGCGTTTCAATTCAATTTCTAGCAAATAGACCCAAATTTCTCCGTATAGCATAGGAATCAAATGTGGTCTTGGGTCGCACGGTCGTCGCCTATGGCCAAAACCTCCAAAGCCCTCAATTTCACGGACCAATCAGGCCCAAGACGACATTTGATTCCTATGCCACTCCGTATACCCAAATTACCTCCACCTTACAACAAGGACAGATTTTGTAAGACAATAGCATGAGTTGCTTTCGTTGACACCTGAATTCAAAGTGATTTGCGATCGCAGACAAAGGAAATTCCCTCGAACAGCAATTCAAAATAAACAAAGCCACAACTGTTTCTCTGAAACCCAGGTAGAAAGCGCGATTGTTGTGCATTCCAGAAATTGTTTTTAAGAGCAAACATGAGTTTATATCGAAAGAAGAAGAATATATATAAACATCTACCTCTGGCATTTTATTTATTTGGTTCAGAAAATGAGCAGTAAGTATTTTAATAACACCCAAAACATAAGAGAATTGAATCGCCTCCCAATTGACTTTTGAACCAAATAGATAAAATCCCCGAGGTAAATGTTTAGATGTATCCTTCTTCTTTTGATCTATGCTCATATTTGCTCTTGAAAACAATTTCTGGAATGCACAACGAGTGAGCTAGCTACCTGGGTTGCAAAGAAACTTTTGCGGCAATGATTGTTTTGAAGTACTGGTTGAGAGAATTTCCTTTGTCTGCGATCGCTAATCGTTTTGAATTGTGGTGTCAATCAAAAGCAACTCATGCTATTGTCTTACAAAATGCGTCCTTGTTCCACCTTACCTCGCAAATTTTGTTCATGTTAATTTGTTAAACAACTGCCTTGTAGGTTTCACTGCTTAACTCAATTCGTCATGAGAATGTAATACTATTCATGGGAGCATGCATCGAGGCACCAGACCTTGCTGTTGTTACAAGGTGATCACGAAATCATTGGTAGCTTGAAATAAATCATTTCTATTTGCTATTTCAAAACTCTTGGGAAACTGGGATGCATTTTAGCGCTAATTGCAAAGGTAACCTAATTTCATGCTGCATGAAAATGATTTTATGATGTCACTCCAATCAGTTGCACGTAGCTGCAGCTGCAGATGGGGCCATATTTCTGCTTTCGTGTGCGTTAAACATTCGACTTGTTGGGAATAAGAAGAAGGGGCTAAGTTGTGAACCTCAAGGAATCGCCCAAAATGGGATCCAAATCGCATATACAAAATGCTGCGCCAGTGACGAATTACTTAAGTGACGCAAGACGCAAATTAGCTTGACCGTTGAGAACAAGAGAAGATGCAAAAGCACGGATGTGCACGCATGGCAACGTGAGTGCCAATGTTGATTCGCTCACAACAAAGCTGGATCATAATGAGTTAAAGGATGAAAACTTATGTATTTCGTTAGTCTGAAACTTTAGATTACATTTCACCTTGAACCGAGAGTATTCATAGTGCTTCTGTATCGAATTGAATGGCATGTGTTTGAATATTACTTTGAAGATTTGAATGACCATTGACTGGTTATGGATAGAAGGCAAACTGTGTTCCGACTTATGCGAAATCTGAAAAGTGAAATCTGAGAACATTACTTGAAGATTAAGCTGGAGCGATCTGAAATTTCACAAATTGATTGCTCGATTCTTAGCAGTTTGATTTCTTCAGCAGTGGATAAACATCAGGAAGGGAACTTTTAAGGTTACAGTAAACGTTTTCAGGTTGAAACAGAAAAACAAATTTTCAGATAAATAACAGAAATGTTCAAAGGAGCAGAAATCTTGATCAAAGGAAAGATAGAAAGAAACTATAATTTGCCGCTAAAAATGTTTGCATGCGGTGGAAATGCTAATGGTAGTTTATTTGACCTATAAAGCTGGTCGTGTGCATGAAGACAATCATGAAACCACATTATGTCCATCGATTCCTTTGTTTAAATAGGTAAATTGCTTGACCCTGATTACACCGTGGTTTATGTTTACTCCATGTGCGAACTGGAATGGGTTTCAGAAAGAAACTCCTTTCTCTGGACCCAAAAACTAAGCTAGTTACAGGTGCGAAAGAGCTATTTTGTACCGAAAGAGCCAATAAAATTGTTCCAAGTTTTGCACTATGGCAGAACAGGCTTCAGGCAAGCAAAGTGTCTCAGAATTGTGGTGTGTCCTCTGGTCTGTGATTTATAGCGGAATTAACTGAGAGAGGGCAGACAAAATATTTGCAAATACATACACCGCGTATTTTCTTCGTCATTAAAAATTTGAAAAATGTGAGACACAATTTGGTAGCTTGGGATTTGCACTTCCTGCCGGTGCGAGTTAGATGTTGTTGGCATGCTCGCAATTGTACAAAATTGCTTTTGAACGCAGTATCCTCATTTTACCAGTAATAAATCGACCTGGAAATTTCTTTTCAGAATATTTGTCCATTCTTTTGGTATGGTTAGAATCCTCGAATTTTTATGCATCGAATGATGTATAGTTTTATCATGTTTCGCTAACAGTTTGGATTTTTAAGAGCAAAAACCTAATCTTATGCCTCACTGCCTCACACGTTTACCGTAACCTTAAATAAACCTTGTTCACCATCTGAGAAAGAAAGCTTCCAGAACAGTCTGCTTAACTGAGCCAGCTGGTATAAACATCCAAGCCCTCAATGAAATGCTATTTAACTTTAAATTTTGCAAAATTTTGAAAATGGTAACGATAATTTCCACGACTGAAATCTAGATATTAACTCATTGTCAAATATGATTCAGATTGCAACGTAGCATAGGGCTCAAATCTTTCAAATCTTTAAAAAGGTCGGTGTAAAATTCTATTATATTTTTCTTTGAATTGAATGGCTTGAAAGGAACTTATGGAATTTTGCTGTAAATCTGCCGTGGAAATTTTATGATATCTTCATTTTTTTCAAAATGGCGGCAATTTGATTATGTTTGGAAAAATTCATGGAACATTTTGATAAAATTTAAATCATTTTAAATCCAAAACTAATGGAGGAAGCATTGCACAACCTTCAAGAAAGCCATAGTTAATGAAGGTCTACAATATGGTGGCAAGTTGAAATCTGTGGCGTTTCTGTTTAGGATTTAGAAATTTAATGACGTCATAGCCTCAAAGTTAACAGATGCCGCCATATTTAAACTAATCCAGATATCAATAGATTTCCACGGCAGATTTACAGCAAAAACCCCTAAGCTACTTCCATTCCAAGCCTTTTATTTCAAAGAAAACTGCATAATAATTTTACACCGACCTTTTTAAAGATTTGAACCCCATGTTGGCTTACGTACCAGTCTCTCTTTTCTTGTTTTAGTATTTCAAAAGGATGCAGTTTATACACACATGTCCACGAAAAGAATACCATGTTCAATCTTTCTTCAAAATTGAGTATCATCACACAAATTGCGCAGGTAATGATTGACGTATTTTTGAGTAGCGACAATGCTAGCAACAGAGAACAAAATGTCTACGGCCTATTCGCAACGTCAGTAAAGATAAAATTTCAAATATTACACATTATAGTGTGTTTTAAAGGTCTTGAGAGCTGGAGGAACCTTCTCAGAAAAAGGAAGAAAGCCTCTCACGCGACAAATGTCAAATTGATGCACAAAAATATGTTCAGTTAGCGGGACTGGCTCTCCTCAATTTGGGTGTCGTAGTGGCTGACAGTTTGCTGTATTTAAACTTTTCTAAACCGACTTTGACTTTTTTCCGCCATGAAAATGGGAGATTCCTAGAAAATCACAAATAGATTTCCCAAGGAATTTAAAGGGCATATGTCATGAAGCTGATTGGTTCATGCAATACAATTCTCTCTATTGTTTATTACAAAGTACAGGATCGAGGCTGAATTTTCATTGCAATGAAAATTCATGAAACAGAAATAAAAAGTCACGAAACACTGGAATTCCACTCCAAACTTGTTTGTTATATTGACCAATTGCTAACGTGACATATGTGCTTTAAGATATTACCCCACCGTACCGGTAGAGCTCTGATCCTTCACAAAATTATTAAGGTCGAAGACCGTTTACACTGTCCCAGCACATAATAATTCTAAGATAGAAGGAACAAAAGTTTTACAAATTAGCAAGAGCAGTGTAAGCGGGAGGCTGATCCGTTAAAGTTTTGTTACAGACCCATCTAGGCAGGGTATTTTTTAAGGATTTTATACTGGTGGGACAAACAGCCAAAAGGGCCCCAATTTTTTACGGTATGACTTTACCACAGAGACAAAAGTAAATTGCTTATCACTTACAAAGTCAGGTCACTACTTTCAAAACTGCATCGGTAAAATAATGTTTTTGATATATACAGGGTGTCCCAGAAAAATTGTTCGATGTTTGATTAAATATTAAAAAGTAACAATCAAATGCACAGGCTCCTAGTTAGATAAACCTGTTCTCATGATTTTGAATCCATTGTTGATGCCATAATCTTGCGAATCCGCCAAGAATTCACGGAGCTATAAGCTTTTGAAATCCCAGTTTGTGCGAAAACTGAAACCAGACCCCCCGAACTGACTTTTTTTTCAAAAAGACGTCCCAAAGTCGAGGTAGAATAAGACTGTCCAATGTTTTACCTCTCCTTGATATCAGAGCCAACAAATTAGGGCTTCAAAGGTAACATACTTCTTGTAATATTGCCAAAATTTGCTTAAGAATGCAAGTATCCAAAAAACATGGCATAAAAACTTAATCGATGAGAGACGGGGCCATTTCAAATTAAGCTCAACAGGATTCCTTGAAGCATCCATAACCTTGATTCAATGTTAAAGAAAGCTAGTTTATCTAAAGTGCTTTTTAAGTTCCATTTGATTTGCTTTAAACAAACGAGATTCTACCCTTTCACAAAATATGCAATTTAGGGGCGTCTGGTTTCAGCTTTCGCACAAACTTGAACTTCAAAAGCTCGTAACTCCGTAATCAATCAATAAGACGTAACTCGTAATATTTAGCCGATTCGATTTGCTAGCTTTTGGTGTCTAAAACTGATTTAAAATCTCAGCAGTTTGGTTATCTTGACATGGAGCCCGTTCATTGTTTCATTACTTCTTTACATTTAGGGCCTGTTTATATTAGTAAAACAACTCACCTGCCACGCCCGGGGCTGACAGGCGAGGTAAATTTGAGCCACTGTTTATATGAGATTTTTACCTCGCCTGTCCGCCCCCGGGCTGAGAGGCGAGGTGGAGTAATGTCTCTCATCCGTGAAATCAGAACGAATTAACCAATAGAAATCAAGGAAGAAAACCAATACACCTCATCATACCGGTAGTGTTTCGTTTATATGGAAAAATTACTATACCGGTGGCGTTGCGTTTGTCATATAAACGTGAAATGAAAAAGCAATGGGATTCTATAGGAAGGAGGAATCTCACCTGTCAGCCCCGGGTCTGGCAGGTGAGATGTTCTTCCACATATAAACAGGCCTTAAATGAAAGGCCGAACAAACTTTGGACACCCTGTACACAAATTTAAATAAAAGCAAACTTTTACATAAAAACACACAGCTTTCTATCTTGGTAAGTGAATACAGCCAGCTGGATGAACTCCAACATAGTAACTGTATTTTACTTGATGGTGTGATTTCTGCAATTCAGTGGAGTGGACTATATATGGAATTCACTTACCAGGGTAGCAAATTTCAAATGCTTATATACAATCTATCCTATTCTAGAAACATAAATTTACCAAATCTAAGTCCAAAAAATAATCGATACGTTTTTCATTCCCAGACTTAGGCCTATATTTTCTTTTCATGTCGAACATTCTTCATGAGCCTGACAAGCATGAAGCATGAAATGAATGATCATCGATCGCCCGCACAAATAACAAAATGGTCGATTGTTCTCATACAATTCATTTCAATAATAGCTTTGTAGCTTTGTAGCATTTAATAGCAACATCAATAACAACGTTTTGTTTACAAGGGAAAATGAAAAAGGGCCCCATTTTGACTTAGGCCACTGGGGCAAAAGTACTAATTTTTCCTTCACTACTGGGACAAGCAAAGGGCCCACTGGGGCAAATGTCCCACCAGTCAGTACGTTAAAAAATACCCTGCATCTAGGTACAGTGTAAAGGGGGTCTTAGATCTTATATCCCATTTACACTGACATAGTTAAACCAGCTTTATCTGAGCGAGGTTAACTTTTAACCAACCGAATGCCTTCCATTCTTTGAATTGATCAATTGAAAACCTAACATTCGATAGCCTAGTTAGCAGATTACACGAAGACCCCGTTTACACGATGCCGGTAAAGTTTGAAAACGGCAGAGAAAAGTGCTGTTTTGGAATCCCGTCTACACAATTCCGGTAGGATTTCCATATTATGCCGGCAGAATATTGTGGCGGTTACTAGTAAAATGGCAAAATTTGTAACTCTGCAGTGCTCAAATTCTACCAGCATCGCGTAGGCGCCCTCTGCCAGTTGAATTTTATGCCACTTTCGTCTCGAGGCTGAAAGTCTCTATGCTTCCTTTTGTCCGTATTGCTATCGTTTTTATCTATCTTGACTGATTATTGGTGTCACCTTCTATTGTCTGAGGAATAAAATTCTACAGGAATCGAGTACAGGGGAGCACATTTTCCAAGGCGGCAGAACATTCTGCCATTTTCAAATTCTACCTGCACCGTGTAAACAAGGGAAAGGGGGGTCTAAGCTGGTATAACTTGCCACTTTGATTAGGGTATAAGTGTGCCTCTTATCTTTTCATAGATCAAACATCGTGTTTTTAACATCAATCAATCAATCAATCAATCAATCAATCAATCAATCAATCAATCAATCAATCAGGAAATCTTGTCGCAAAATTTTTGATTTCCGATTGGTCACATTCCATTTATCACGAATAACCTTTTATCCTAGGGTATGGAATATTTACATGCAAGGAAAATAGAACTTGGTAAACTTTGCTCAAGAAATATTTTCTTAGAGTCGAAAGTGAAGATTGGAGTCACTGACTATATCAACAAGCACAATCCTGTTGTCAAGTATTCATTTTCTTTTCGTTTACTTTTCATCTATCAGGAATTCTATACTTGAAACTTGTATCTCTGCTTCAAAGCTATGTTAAGGGCCTGAATACATGAACATATAGATTCCAAATCTTTAAAACGGTTTATGTGAAGTTCTATGACCTATTTCTTTGAACTAAATGGCTTAGAAACTTTAGCTACTTTGCTATCATGCTACCGTTGGATTTTTCTGAAATCTTCAATATTTCTGGAATAAGAGTGTTCTTCGTTTTTTTATTGATTCTATTCAAGAGAATTTTAAAAAAGCTGATAAATATCATAATTTCTAAAATTTTAGATAAAACATGAAAGAATTTCCAATAAAATGGATATCTAAAATATGGTATCAAGCAAAAGGTCTGTCAGTCTCTAGATTGCCCCAAGCCTATTTCATCAACGGTAATGAGTCTGTCTGAATTTTTTGTTGACGAATTTTTTGCCAAAATAGACTTGGGGCAAGTCTACATGATTTAGGAATTTGATGAAATCACATCCTAAAATGAGTTTAAATATGAAATTCGCTGCAATCTTCGAAAAAATTTTAAAAAGTGCAACGGCAGGATTATAGATAAGTTGCTTAAACTTCTTCGAAGCCATTCAATTAAAGAAAAAGATCGCTCATCGAATTTTACCCCAACTTTTCACTCCGATTTAAACATTTGGGACTAATGCTGGCTGGCCCTGCTAACATGGCAGCCTCGGTCGGTAGGCATGAAATGTTGAATGCTATTACATGGAGTAATTCACCCCAGGAAAATCATATCATTTACAGTATGGTATATTGCTGCATGCGAAGTTAAACACTTTAGGAAGCCAGACCTGTATCCAGCCCTGCCAAGCGATTACATGAGAAAAACGTCATTGTTTCATCCTCTCGAACAGGGTCAGCCCTATTTCGCAGCAGAAGTGAGGTCCCAGCTACCAGGGCTGTCCCACTTTCCATATAATCGCGTTTCAGATTTACTATATGTCTCTTATTGACAAATGGATCTTGCCTAAAATGGTCCAACCCTGATAACAGAGCCATTCCTGTTCTTGTAATCAGGCCCTGAGACGCGGACTAAAAAGAAACGCGTTACTTATTGTTCCTACAGCAATCTCATTCCTGTGTCCCGTGTCCATGTGCCAGTTTCCTTGTATCCCTGTGTCCTGCACCAGCAACTCCCACCAGCACAGGAACACAAGGGGGAGGAAACTACTGAAGGAACATCAAGGCGAATTTATTTATTTTATGTATTTATTTATGTATATATTCGATTTAGATTAGTTATTTCATTGTATGTAATAGCTATAGAGAACATCGAATTAAAATAAGTTGAAACAAACAAACAAACGGCGAATCATGGTTCTCATTAGGTTGTTGAAGCCTCTGGAGTCGTTGCAGCTTGTAATATTTTATATGGATAGAAAAAAGTCGTTGCAACTCGGTTCAGTGCAATGTTAGTGAAAATATGGGGTATCTTTGAAGCAAAATACTACGACAAGTAGAATCTCAAAGGGGGTACTTTTCTTACAATTCTCCTGTATACTTAAAAAGGGGATATTTATAGTTTTAAAATAATAGATACTAGAAGAAAACGGACGCAAAAAACAGACAGATTTTTCAGCACACTGAGGTCTTTCAAACTTACGTTATCATGTAAGTTTGAAAGGCCTCAATGTGCTGAAAAATCTGTCTGTTTTTTGCGTCCGTTTTTCTTTTAGTACCTATTATTTAGTATATACTACAGTACCAAGTTTATAGTTTTCATACATGTTAGAAAATATCCCCAAAAACTTACCAATACTATGTGGTCGAAACTTGCGTGCATTCAACAATATGATATATAGATTCTATCGTTTTTTATAAAGAAATTTCAGTAAAGTGAATGGTACGAAGGTGCAACGGTCCTAAACCTTTCTCTCAGGATCAGTATTTGTAGCATGAAAAATTGTGTAGGGTTTAGTGATACTTGTTTAAACATGGGTAATTAGACACTGCTGGTGTGCTTCTATGGAGGCGCGCTGGATAATATGTATCTGCGGGGGAAATTTTTTGTAGTACTGCGGAGGAGATATCGAAAGAACGAAAATTTTACCCATCACCTCCGCAGTACTATAAAAAATTTCCCCCGCAGATACATATTATCCAGCGCTCCTCCATAGAAGCACACCGGCAGTGTCTAACTACCCATGGTTTAAAAGGGGATTATCTTTGAAACTTTTCCGTGATAAGGAGTCTTTTCAGCAACCAGAAAAGCAGAGAATAGGGTATTCTATAAAATGGTATTGACGCGAGTGGTATACCTTTTACTATTTTAATTGCACCCACCGGGCGCTGCAAGAAACAATCATAACAACAGAAAAGATTGAATGTCAACGGGGGCATTGAACTCCGCAACGATGATCCTGACGACACCAACAACTGAGTTGCTAGGATCATTGACGTAACGCAGGTTAGGGCACCTTTGTTCGAGAACTGTGGGCCACCAACGAAAAAGGGCCACAAAAATAACTTTTGTACGGGCTGTGCCTTGTGGCCATATATGCAAAAAAGGCGTCAATAAACCATAGTTTAAACCCATCTCAAACATTCTTAGAAACTTTCTGCACTTTCGATTTATCAACTTTACAATGATTCCTCTCCTTGAGAGTTATCGCTCTCTTGTTTCAATATTTTCTAGGTTCTGCTCTGGTTACATACCAGATCGACAGATATTGTACTATAGTCCTGAACAAATGCGATGTCTTAGAATCAAAGATCAAACCATTCATTGTGACAAATCGGCATCAATGGCTGGAGATGTTTATGCTTATGGGTAAGAATATAAAAATTATTATTTGAAGACTGTTCACGCAACGCTGTTTTAAAATTGTGCCAGTCATTGTTCTGTTTTGAAATTCTCTCTTTTTGCAAACTATGCCATCTAAAAATGTAGCCTTTCATGTATGAAGGCTCAAATCTTTCAAATCTTTGAAAGGTCGGTGTGAAATTCTCTTACATTTGGCTTTCAATTGAATTGTTTGAATAAATCTGCCGTGGAAATTTTTATATCTTGATAATTTTCAAAATAATGGATTTTTGAAAGAATTCATGGACAATTTTGAAAAAAAAAGTCATTGTAAATCCTAACCTATTGAGGAAAGATGATATAATCTTCAAGAAAGCCATAGTTTTCTGATGATCTTTACTATGGTGCCAAGCAAAAATCTGTTGCTTCTCTGGTTTCGGATTTAGAAATTTGATGACATCACACCCTCAAATTTTAATGAATGGCGTCATTTTGAAACTAACTATGATGTCACAAAATTTCCATCGCAAACTGACAGCAAAGAATGCCCAAATTTCTTTCAAGCAATTTTTTCAAAAAAATATGTAATTAATGGTTCCTTTGATAAAAATGAAAAAGAAGGACAAAACCCCTCAAGATTTACAATGCTTCATTTGACTTCATAAAGGCCAAGATCCACATAAACTCTCATTTGAGGTTTTGTCCGCGCGGTTCCGAAAACGAGTAGAAATGCGACAAAAGGAATTTTTGCGCAAATTTGGCTAATTTTGCGAAGCAGTCCGAAATAGCTAATTGCTAGAAAATTGGGCAGTAAGTGCAGCCGCCCGGAATTTGCTAGCACGAACAACAACAACAACTTTAAGGTCGGTGATTGGACTGAAATAAATACTTTATTATTTTTTCCGGGCCAACGCACCTGTCACACGACCGACGGCCGTGGAAAGAAAAGAGGCAGAAAAGAAAGTGGCGGGTGGGTGGGTCAAAAGACCCCCGAAGTCAAAAGACGCCCGACTGACTGCTGAATATTCGATATAGCTGATTCAAGAACCCCCAATCTTGCACCCATTAAATCTCCACCTGTCAAATTTCAGTTAGTCGAAGTATCTTCATCAGACATGATAAATATAACACGAGAGAAAATAATTCAAATCAGAAAGCTCTCACCAAAGCAGTTCAATGACACGTCACCGCACACAGCGAACTTGAATCGCAGAACCACCTGCTGTCTCTGGCTGATGAAGATAGACAACGATAAACCAACACGTTTCACTTTTATACTAGCCACGAGAAAAAGGCAAAACTTCTGCTCCCAATGCACAAGACAGCAGGAAGTTACTCCTGAGAATAACAAACAATAATCAAAACAAACGGCTCATGAACTAACCGACTGGTGTAAAGAGCGGAACGGAAGGTCATATGATACGACGTCATGACTAAATTCCTTTAAAATAAACAAGACATGTGCAGGGGCCTAGCCCCCCCTCATACCACACCACACAGACATAAAAGTTCCATTAACCGCGATAAAATTTCATTTGATCGCCATTTAATGGTTCCTTTGATAAAAATGAAAAAGAAGGACAAAACCCCTCAAGATTTACAATGCTTCATTTGACTTCATAAAGGCCAAGATCCACATAAACTCTCATTTGAGGTTTTGTCCGCGCGGTTCCGAAAACGAGTAGAAATGCGACAAAAGGAATTTTTGCGCAAATTTGGCTAATTTTGCGAAGCAGTCCGAAATAGCTAATTGCTAGAAAATTGGGCAGTAAGTGCAGCCGCCCGGAATTTGCTAGCACGAACAACAACAACAACTTTAAGGTCGGTGATTGGACTGAAATAAATACTTTATTATTTTTTTTCGCCCAACACGAAGTGCCCCACCCAATCACCACCTGAAGAAAAAAGGTAGAAAGCGGATAGCTGCAGAATAGACGCAAATAAAAATTGTGTTCATAAACGAAACAAAACCAAGACTAGGCAAACCCCCTACCAGGAGTCAGATACTTTTGACATAACAAACATTAACACTTAATTTCGGCTCTCACCCACGGGATCACCAAGCCTTAACGGCTCTCGCTCAATGGGTCATCAAGCCATAACACTTTGAAACGTTTGGCGTTCACCCACCAGGGTATTAAACACCTTTGGCGTAACCAGCCTCATACTTTGAAACTTTGAAACTTTGAAACTTTGAAGCATGACACTTTGAAACATTTGGCTTAACAAGGCCTTAATTAGCTGAAATTTAGCTATTCATTTCTTTTCTTTATATTTTATCTATTATATATATTAGTATATATTATATAATATTATTATTACAATATAATAATATAATATAATGATAATATAATCGAAACGTTTTTATCAAACAGTTCTATTTCTCTATTTTATTTTCTGCTTATTCTGAATTTGGGTTTAGGTCATTTATTAATAATAATAATAATAATAGTAATAATAATAATAATAATAATAACGTTGAAACGTTTGGCTACACAAGCCTTGACACTTTTTAACGTTTGGCTACACAAGCCTTGACACTTTTTAACGTTTGGCTACACAAGCCTTGACACTTTTTAACGTTTGGCCACACAGGCCTTGACACTTTTTAACATTTGGCCACACAGGCCTTGACACTTTTGGCTAAACAAGCCTTAACACTTTGAAACGTTAGGCTACACAAGCCTTAAAACGTTTGGCCACACAGGCCTTGACACTTTTGGCTAAACAAGCCTTGACACTTTGAAACGTTTGGCCACACAGGCCTTGACACTTTTGGCTACACAAGCCTTGACACTTGTTAACGTTTTGGCCACACAGGCCTTGACACTTTTTAACGTCTGGCCACACAGGCCTTGACACCTTTGGCTACACAAGCCTTGACACTTTGAAACGTTAGGCTACACAAGCCTTGAAACGTTTGGCCACACAGGCCTTGACACTTTTGGCTACACAAGCCTTGACACTTTGAAACGTTTGG
Organism: Aurelia coerulea; assembly: GCA_039566865.1. Lineage (NCBI taxonomy): Eukaryota > Metazoa > Cnidaria > Scyphozoa > Semaeostomeae > Ulmaridae > Aurelia > Aurelia coerulea. The sequence goes on from CM076950.1 coordinate 9,748,123, forward strand.
CCTAAAAAGCCTTAACACTTTGAAACGTTTGGCCTAAAAAGCCTTAACACTTTGAAACGTTTGGCCTAAAAAGCCTTAACACTTTGAAACGTTTGGTCTAAAAAGCCTTAACACTTAGAAACGTTTGGTCTAAAAAGCCTTCACACTTCGAAACGCTCGGCCTAAAGCACATATGTCACATTAGCCATTGGTTAATACAACAAACAAGTTTTGAGTGGAATTCCATTGTCTCGTGAATTTTCCTTTCTGATTCATGAATTTTCATTGCAATGAAAATTCAGCCTCGATCCTGTGCTTTGTAATAAACAAGAGAGAGAAATGTATTGCATGAACCAATCAGCTTCATGACATGTGCTCTCTAACAAGCCTTTACACTTCGAAACGCTTGGCTCAACTCGCCTTAACACTTTGAAACGTTTCTGGCTTTCACCCACCAGGGTACTAACACGTTTGGCTTTAACAAGCCTAAAACGACTTTTTTATTTGCTTTAAATGTCTCCAATTTAAACTATCGCCTTGACAACCATTTTTAGAAAATATAACTGAGCTACAAATACCTGCAGAACAAGAACGAAAACAACAACAACCACAACCACAACCGACACACTTAAATAACTTGGGCCTGGGACTACCATAACTCATATAACTATATAATATAAAATAGTAAAGAAAACCCCGAAAGTTAAGAATTTTAGAAATTTTGGCTGATAAAATCACAAGATAACGAACTGAGCAAAACTAAATCACCACTGCAAACGAGAAAAAAAAATCAATCAATCAATCAATCAATCAATCAATCAATCAATCAATCAATCAATCAAAAGTAACGCTTCAAAACATAAGTTTCAACAGTGGCTACCAGCGAAATTCACTCATTTACCTCATATTTCCATTCAGAAACTACTGGAGGTTTTTGAATTCGTTCAAAGTTTCTGCTGAGCTTTACCAAAACAACCCAAAAGGGGAGAGGATGTAAATTTCGCAAACGTTTTGGATTCCATACGACTGCTCAAAGAACCTACAAAGCCGGCAAGAAGGGAAAGACTGAAAATCATCCGTAAATTCGGCTAATGCTGAAAATTCGGCTAATGATTTACGTAGCCAACTGACTAACTAACTAACCAACCAACACAAATACGCAAATAAACTCAAAACAAAACAACATTTCAAACTTGGTTATCAAATAGATTTTTGTTTCCTTTTTTAAATCTCTGAATCACTTTCGATCCAGTTTCGATTTGCCCAAATCCTCGATATTTCTGCTCTCCATTGGAAGGAATCCTACCCAACTCCAATCCAATTAAACCTACAAAGTATCAGGATGAAGATGTAGCTCCCAAATTGACAGCACATATAATAACTCAAAGGGGGTTATTTCCAAAGGCGTAGGTAATACCAAGGCAGAGTTAGAGAAAACTGTCATCAGTTAGTCACTTGTTTTTCTTCTTTCTTGGAGGACTCTTAGGTGAAGGGGACCTACTTCTGGACCTCCTTTGAAAGCTACCACGAGATGTTGAAACACGAGAACACTTGCTAGCAGCATGTGAGCCCTGACATAAACAGCAAACATGGCGGTATCTGCACGGGTCGAACCTGCAATCTCCTCGATTCCAAAAGACACAAATTCCTTGACTAGGTGATTCAATATTGCTTACAACTGGTTTCGAAGGAGAGGCCACTGAACTATTTGAGAACTTTTGGAAGACATTGGAGACAAAAAGATTCACATCAATATCGGACCAAGTTGACAAGGGATTTTCTGCCACCCTCTTGCGAAAAGCACGATCATAAGCCAACCATCCTTCGCCATAAGATTCTCTCTGGATTTTAGATATTTGCAAAAAACAACCCATGAGCTGCCCAACTTTGCTCTGATTGAATTGGAGGTACAAGGAAGCAAACACGATCCATGCCTCGGCCCAGTCCTGAAAATTGCGAATTGGCTGCAACTCTGAATTTTTTTCGCATTTCAAAAGGCGCATTAACTGAGCCCCGACAGGTTCAACTGGGGGGAGTTTGTCCAAATTAGCTGGGCGCAAAAGGACCAAATCGACAAAAATGTTCTTCTTTACCATGTTTACAATGTAACCAGGAACAGGCGGCAGACTTTCAGCAACGGAAAAACCAGGCTGTGAAATTTGGCTGGTGACAAAAAGTTGAGGATTCAACGCAAAAAGTTCTTTAGGAATATTCCAATTAGCTAGGCTTGGGACACTGGTGGACTGAGCTGAGGCTGAGCTCGTGGTCGGCTGACCCTGGAGGCTTGACGACAGAAAAACATTAGATTGACTAAGGCCAACTGAAGCCACGGGCAAAAATGAAGGGGCAAAGTTTTGGCTAAAAGCAGATTGACCTGAGCTCGTAGAAATAACGGATGCCTGTGAGCTTGTACCAGAGAACGATGTTGCATCTTGGTTTGAAACATTGACATCAGGCCCCCCCCCCCCCGAAGTCAAAAGACGCCCGACTGACTGCTGAATATTCGATATAGCTGATTCAAGAACCCCAATCTTGCACCCATTAAATCTCCACCTGTCAAATTTCAGGTAGTCGAAGTATCTTCATCAGACATGATAAATATAACACGAGAGAAAATAATTCAAATCAGAAAGCTCTCACCAAAGCAGTTCAATGACACGTCACCGCACACAGCGAACTTGAATCGCAGAACCACCTGCTGTCTCTGGCTGATGAAGATAGACAACGATAAACCAACACGTTTCACTTTTATACTAGCCACGAGAAAAAGGCAAAACTTCTGCTCCCAATGCACAAGACAGCAGGAAGTTACTCCTGAGAATAACAAACAATAATCAAAACAAACGGCTCATGAACTAACCGACTGGTGTAAAGAGCGGAACGGAAGGTCATATGATACGACGTCATGACTAAATTCCTTTAAAATAAACAAGACATGTGCAGGGGCCTAGCCCCCCCCCCCTCATACCACACCACACAGACATCAAAGTTCCATTAACCGCGATAAAATTTCATTTGATCGCCATTATACTCATACACCCACCTATTTAAAGATTTGAGTCCTATGCCTAACTACAGTCTGTCTCAAATTTGATCTCACAGGAGATTTGCTAAAACGCAAAAGTAATCATGGAAAACACTTCAATTTTCTTCGTTTGCAGAAATTTTAACATGACATCTAATTCGAGATGGAGTACAGTCTTTCTATGCACTCTTGTTACATCTTTTTCAGGACAATTTTGTATGAAATATTCCTGGAAGTTTATCCACATGTTCAAGAACATTTAGAAGTTATCATTTGGAACTTTTCATGTGGAAGAAAACTTAACGATTTGGAGGATATACCATTTTCTGTTGGAAATGTACGTTTTTGAATATGTTTATGACCATCTTTTCTTATCAACTGGATACTTGCCACAGGAAAATTCTGCAACAATCGAGCAACTGTGGAACCATTTATTGCTTAACTATAAATTGAGCATAAAGAAACAAAATTTTCTTGGGAACATTTGCAGCACTTTCGATTACATAAGTGCGCTTTATGACACTGATAGTTTATCTGTTTCAATGGACCATAAAGCTCAAGCTAGCGCCTAGGATCATTTTACCGAGATGCAATGCATTCTTTAATCAAATGTCTGCAGAGTTTTTTAAGATTCGTAATTGGAACGCAATGTATCTTGGCAAAATGGTCCTTGAAAGCATCCTTAGAGAAATTAAATACTAAAGAGAATGTGCTATGGTTAATAGGCCTGTCTATGAACAGAAAAGTAAACATTCAGACACTGTATAGTTTCTTTGACTACCCATATAGTTCATGGCGTGTATGCACCTTTTATTCGAATGAAATGTTTTTAGATTTTGGTCTTCTTCTTTAACGCCAAAGCCCCATTGGAGCCGTAGGCACCATCCAGTCAAAACAATACTGCGTTTCCATGTTTCCGTGCATTATTGCGCGCCATCAACATTCCTCCAGACCATTCTCTGATGTTGTCTACCCAGGCTGTTCTTCTTCTTCCTCTCTTGTTTTTCCCCATTCTTTCTCCTTCTATTGCCACCATGACCACACTTTCCGGTCTCCGTTTCCAATGCATATATTTTGCCATCTTTCGCTTTTTTATCTGTTCAACAATACCATCTTTTTCCTTGACTCCAATCCTTTCTCGGACCCATTTATTTGTTTTCCTCTCAGTCCAGCTTATCCTCAAAACTCTTCTCCACACCCACATCTCAAAAGATTGTAACACTTTTTTATCATTTTTCATCAGATTTTGGTACTCTTTACAAATGCAAACCTCCACAAGCCCTTTAAAACTTGCTAAAACATTAAATATTAACTTGAAGCTACAATCATATTTGTCTTTTTCGCAATATTCGCGATGTTCGCAATAATGTGTAGTTGGCCCAATCAAAGAAGATGTCATACGCCTCCTGAATACATTCTACTGCATTTCCTTTCAGACTATAATGTTCAGACCAACCCTACCTGTATGGCGAATCAGGCTAAAATTCCATGCTTGATAAGGTCCTTCTTAAACCCTTATGAGGTATGACATCTGCAGACAATTTTTTTTGTCGCAGAGTCCGAATGGCTGATATTTACTCGAGGCCTATGCAGCTCTGGTGCCATGACAAAATGAAGGACGTCATGACACACGAAAATATGTGCATAACCACGCTGACTCCACGGAGTACAACTTCGTGAGTCAAAAACCATCCTTCACGTATACAAGATGAGAATAGAAATATGTTACATTTTGGTCGAGGGAGCTAAAGGAGTAATGAGAATGATGTTGTAAGTTCACGCTGATGATGCTTAAATGTGTACCTTGTGTCCACTGAACTAAAGAAAGGACTAAGAACAATGACCAATAGAATATTTTTCGGGCTTGAATAGAGAACTGAAATCATCAAAGCAAAGCTTCAAATCAATTTTTTCAAGGCTAACATTAGATTTTTTCTTTAAAATAGGAGCACAGCATTCTTTTTTGTGCACTTCATCGTTTTCTTAATTTCCGTGAGTTGCCGGAAGGTCTCCTTTGATTTTCCTTTGGCAATAATTAATCCTTTTTCAAGGAACTATTCACTGTATGTTGGAAGTACGATCCTTCTAAGAGGCCAACATTTCAACAGATTCTAGCAGCATTACGGAGACAAGAAAAACCGGTAAGTGTCAAATTTGAAGAGTCAATCCTATAGCAAGATCAAACAATGGTGAGAATAGACCCTAGAACTAAAGATGGCGGAAGAGAGCTTTTATCCGCGATCCAAGGGCGCCAACCTTGTAGGAAATGTGTTTATTCCCAGTACTGTACCCTTGACTCAGTACACAGAGTGACCCAGTACACAGCGTAATTGGTGTCTTGTGACCCAGTACACAGAGTAATTGTTTCCAATTCTAACATCTGTTAGTGTTGTAAAATCAAAAATCACGCTGTCTGGTTTCCTCTGTGGCCAACTCGTATAACAGTTGATCTCGTATTACATCAACATTGGAATTTGAAACCACAAAGTTATTCATTCGTCATCTTGACCTTGACAGGGCTGACTCTGTGTACTGGGTCACGGTACAGTAGTGGGAATAAACACAGTTTCTACAAGGTAGGCGCCCTTGCACAATCCTTTGCATTCGAATGAGGATCGACCAATCATATAAATGAAGTCCTAAGATATGCAAAGGGTCATTGTAAGAGGCGATATTTTCGATATTTTTAGTGTCATTGTCTATTGTCTATTGTGGCATGTGTGTTATCAAATAAAGGGAATTATGTGGTCATCCTACGTTTTGATTATCAAGGATCATACACAAAACAGGCACATTTTTGAAAAACTTCTTGAAAAATATATTATCAGACAAAAAGTTGAATATCTGGTTGCTTTGCTTTCAATAACTATGTTGCTGAGATATTCTATAGCATGATTCTAAAGCCATTCTGACATCTTTAGCCAAAGGAGTAACCTCTAAAATCTGCCTTTTCCACAGGATTCTATCTATCGAATCACTAGCAGCTTTTTAACTTTTAAAAAATCCTCAACATTTGATTATGTTACCGGTCATGAAACTACGCTTGACCTTCATGAATTGCGTCAACGACCAAGTTAATTTTGCAGGTATTGCAATTTCTTCAAATGGCTCCACGTTTTATGGCATTTGTAGCGAGAACCCGGTGACCACGTGTCTTTCCTTGCTACAAATGCCACAGTATCTTGTACTAACTTGTTGCCTTTTACATTTTAGATTGATAGCGAAGAAATTATAATTTTATAGAGTAGACCATGCCATTGCACAGTTGAATGTGAAGGCGCTGTTTGCTTCGGGATCACATGGAGGTTTTGAACTCGGATTCGATATTGAATTCGAAACCCCCAGGCGTAACAAATTCGCATTCGACTTAAATTGCTTTTCCTTGCTACCTGGTTTAGTAGCAGCATTCGAAATTCCAAAATATGATTATCAAATGGTCTGCACGCAGGCTAGGAGCATTGCGGACATCTTTAGAACGAATTGTTTATTGGAAAATTTCACCTTGAAGGGGCTCCGTCGCCAAATTGTAAACCTCGTAGCACTATTGTTACAGGCACGTGTTCATTGTTTTCTCTTGTTTGTTTGGTGACTTGCCCAAGCCATCAAAAAGTAACCGTCAAATATCCACTTATATCCGAGCAGTCGCACGAGATATGAATGGATGGTTTGTTCCTCTGTGAAGTACAACGATTTATCTTTGCAATAACACTTTCATTTTGCAAAAAAGATGAAAAGTCTGTGTGATATTGCCTTTCAAAAAAAATGAACAGTCACACTTTCGATAAACATCTGGAGACGGAGCCTCTTCAATTTCACCCAAGGCTTCTACTATTAAGATGCTAGTGTCAAATAAAGATTTGATTCAAAATAAAGGTGTTCGCAATGCTCTATGGGCCACTCTACCAATGGAATGCTGCTGGATATATCTAATTTTAAGACCCGTTTACATGGTAGTGGATCACTTTGATCCGATACAAAAAAGTGTTGCGGATCAGCCTCCCGTTTACACGAGCTCGAAGTGATCCGATACACTTCTGCTCCGCTATCCGCATACATTTTGATCCTGCTACGAAAGTGACTTCGTTATGTATCGGATCACTTTTATATCACACCTCCCCCCCCCCTGTAACGACCCCGTCGGACATTAAAAATGCAAAGGGAAAAAATTTTGAAATTATACATTTTTGACGGGGATTACAACTATCATGACGGGGAAAGGAAAAATTTCGGCAATCGTCTACGGAACTTAATTTTTGACGGGGAACAAACATTTCAATGAGGAAATAATTGAAACAAGGCGGGGAACATTTTTAAACTCAAACATAGCGGGGAAACAAATTTTCTTGGCGGGTCATCCTTTTACCTTTCATATTTTCAGCGGGACGATACTAGGGGGTGTTGTATCGGTTCACTTCTGCTCTGCACCGTGTACACGCAAGTGATCCGCATCAGTTTTGATTCGGATTCATCACGAGGGTATTTAAACAGCATTCAATACAAAGAAGATGCATAAGTGGAAAAGTGATCTTGTGGTTTTAATCATGTCGTTGCTCAGCTCTTTTGCGGTGCAGCTGCTACTAACATGAATACGGTTCTAGCCGCTTGGCATGGTTCTGCACTCAGGGGAAGAAGAAGGAGACTAGCTTCGATTGTCGAAGGAATTTCTGCCAAAATTCATCTTGAAATGTTGACGTTGAAGGAAATCATAATCTTGAATGTGACCGCTGATCCGCTACCGTTAAACCAGACCGTGATAAGCAACAATTTTGATCCGCTACTGTGTAGACGAGAGTTAGACTGATTATTAGACTGATTACAGTGAGTCCAAGTTATCGCTTACCAAAACGAGACTACAGCCTACCAAACCGAGACCGATGAACCGCTCAAACTGTAGCGGGTATATCAGTTTGGCAGAGGAGCGAAACTCAACTTGTAATCAGTCTAGACGAGAGGGTGACCTGTAACACTTTGATCCGCAACATTTTTGATCCGCTACCGTGTAAACGGGGTCAAAGGCTGCATGAACTAATACCATTTCTGTCATATCTTAGCGACTGAAAAGACAGCATAGTATCTCACAGCCAAATGGAATGGACCAGTTTCACGGAAATTGATGAAAATTGCTCATGGCCATTCTAGGCGAAGTGGAATAAAACACAACGCTAATCAATGCAAAGGGTTGTTGCTGTATTTCAAGAAGACATAGACTGACTTTGCTTTTTGGTTTCTCTTCATTCTTGCACCATGTACTACGCGGTTTTCCAAGGTTTTTATAATCTGAGGTATCACTAATAAGAAAGATATTATATATGATTGTAAATAATCAAGACTTTATCCAACATATCGGATTATTCATCTTACTTCAAATAGTCGCAGAGTCGGACACATCGTTATCGTCGGACACTTATAGCGCTTGCGGTGAAAATTATGCGACAGGGTGTCCTTTTCTAACGAAAATTATGAGACAGGGTATTATAATAGACAAACAAAATTATGCGACAGGGAATCACAAGCAAAAATTGCGGTCTACACTGTATTTGAGAGGCAAAATTTTGATGCGACAGGGTATACTTTTGGCCTATTTTTTATGCGACAGGGTGCAGGGTGTGGAGAGGTTCTCCGCACACCCCCGTCACTTCCCTAGTCAAGTACCCCCCCCCCCTGGGTCGAAAGCTAGAAAATTTCTGTATTGTAAGTTCGGTAAAGGACCTCTTAAGAAGGCTAATGAAAATATTCTTCTCATTTTCTGTCTCCCATTACTTAGGCCGTTATAGCCTACAGGTCAAAATTAAGCTTGCCAGGTTAGTTAAGCATTGCTACCCCAAACTTGAGATAGAAGCCATTTTCATTTCTCCCAAACTTATATCTTCCCAATTTAGATTTAAGGACAAGCTCCCCTCACAGCATAGGAATCAGATGTCGTCTTGGGCCGCATGTTCGTGGCCCATGGCCGAAACCCCCAAAGCCTAATTTTCACGGACCAATCAGACGGCGAATAAGCGAAGAAAACAAAAGGAAACCGTTAAATATTTGCTAAATTTCACCTACCTTTATAAAACGCAACCAGGAAAAAAAACTGCCTGAAATTTGCAGAATTTTTTGAAGAAATCTTCTCTCCAAATGTTTGGGCATACAAATCTGGATGCCGGTTAAGATATCTCCAGGTTTGGCGGAGTTATGGCCTCTCCAATTCAAGCGATAGAAATTCTGGCCGAGAGACAATAGCAATAACAATAGTGATTGTCGTAAGAACGACCCGAAAACGCCAAAATCTGCGTTTTCAATTGTTCTGGCTAATCATTTAATGGCTAATATTCTGGCTAATATTCAATTGTTCTGGCGAATATTTTCAATTGTCTTTCCGCTAAATTTTCTTTTGTTCAATTGAAAAGGTCTACAAAGGCTTGTTCGCGCATTTCAAGTCATGCGGCAATACTCTAGGGAAATTTCTGTATTGTACTACTTTTTGCATTCATTGCACAAGTTTGCTTGTTGCGAAATGAGTTATAAAATTCAAAAGAAGTTTTTATCAAGAGATTTGTTTTGACAACCTGCTCAAGAAAAATTTCCTTCCTTTGATACCCTCCTGTGCTAGAAAAAAATAGGTGGAAACGATACCCTGAAAACGTCACATCCCCGTCGGACAAATATGCTAAGTACCCTCCCCCGAGGCGCCTACCTGCAGAAACTGCCTTTATTTTTCGTGACAATAGTACACAGAGTAATTGCTGTCCTGTCAAGATGACGTAAGAATAATTTTGTGGTTTCAAATTCCGGTGTTGATGTAACACGAGATGACCACAGCGTGATTTTTGATTTGTCAACACCAACAGATAGTGGAATTTGAATATCACTGTAACTAACCACGGATTAACAAGACGGCAATTACTCTGTGCTCTATGTCACGAAAACAGTACTGGGAATAAAAACAGTTCTTGCCAGGTAGGCGCCTTGATTGTCCCTTGGTTCATGTGTAACAACAACATCAAGGAATGGTAAATGGAGAATGAGGCAAGCGACGTCAATCGTGTAAACTTCATTTTATCGACATAACATGTCATTTAAAATACAATGGTAAACGATTATCAACTTCCACCTCTACAGTAGCCAACTTAAATAATACAAATAGCTTCGGGTACAACACTGGGGATCATATGCGAATTCTCTCAATACAAACTAGGTAGACGAAGAATTTAAATTTCGTCACTTTCAAAGTCCAGTAATGATTCTCCTTTCCAAAGTTGAAGTCAAAACAAATTTGTAAACAGAAACTTCTTTGAGTGTACGGATTTTGTTGGGGGTACGAATGGTCAAAGTCCAAAGCAACGGTTATCCTCCAAAAAGGAAACCTGTGATCATGCGCAAAAAGCATGTTTGGTTTTGTGGAAAGAATCCGGCTACAATCCAAACAAGAATTAGTAAAGAAACAAGGAGATTCTCGCACATGGTAATAGGTTTGCCAGCTGTTGATCTGCTTTGAACTTTACCAGCATAACAAAAGGCCCAGATAAAAGGGGCAGTCCCCGGCATTCTCAACAAGTTTACTGGAATGAATGCAATCTACATTTTTGCTGCGAGCGAGGCAAAGCGGCTATATAGATACCACATATGGCCCATCGTGGATTATGTGGCTATGTATGTGGCTCTACTCAACCTACGCAGCAAAATTGCTGACTTTCACGGAGGAGCTGTTTTTCATTGGATAAAACACAAGAATTGCAATGCGTCATTCGAAAAGTATAGAACTGCAGAGTTCCTTTGGCAACCAAAACAATCATGGCTACATTCAAATTTAATCAGCTGGTTCTAATTGCTTCAAAATCAAACAATGCCAAAATCTTGAATCACAGACGGATGATTGCTTTGCATGCCTTACTGCACCCACCTTCCACAATTTCCATTTTTTTCTATATTCAATTAAAAATTTACAATACATATGTTACAGACTACTTTACCTACAAACTACTTAACAATACTACAAGGACGATGCCACGAGGAGCAAAAGTCTATGTCTACGCCATGGCATTGTTAAGGAAAAAATGCTAAACTGCATACAATTTTACATAGATGCTACAAACAATGCTAAAAACAATAAAAAGAAAAACGATGACTGAGGCCTGTCTAACATTAGATGTCTGGTCGGGGCTGTAATTGTCCAAAAAATGTAAATTTTAATTTCCATTCAAACAATTTCTACAATTTTCACAATTTCCAAATTTGGGCACGAGAATTACCATAAAATACATGAAATAACACTACAGTAGTAGTATGTGGAAAAGAAATTTGCAAAATACTGAAATTTTCTTACTTTTTTCACGAATATTTTGATATTGGAGAATTTGCAATTTTGACAGGGTCAATCACGGAAAATTGCCTCCCTCACTCTGATTTGTCGAGAAATTTCAATGAAACTCTAAATACCTAGCTGCAGATTGTAATAAAATTTCATTGCGATAGACTTCCTCATAACAGGGTTACCAGAAAAGATCTGCTAGGGGGCAGCCTCCCCCCCCCCCGACCAAATACAGACATCATTTACTTGATATTCCTTACTGATAATTACCCAATTTTTGGAATTGTACTTTAACCCTAATCCTACCGGGGGGGGGGTGTTTTCCACCCCCCCTGTCGGTTTTTTGCAGAGCATTCTCTAACGACAAAGGCTATGACCCTCAAACTCTCTGACAATTACTAATTATCTATTAGCTACATTTTGACAATTAAATTTTTGAACAATAGGTGTCACGTGACAGGTGACACAACCATATTTGGAGCAAGGTATTGACAAAAATTATGATTTTGATATTTTTACTCCCAGAATTAGTTCCAAATGTTGACTATTGTACTTTAAAAGAATCAGCAAGCAATTAGCTTTCTATTGTTGTCAATAACAATGGAATTTGCTGACGTCAGCATTCTTAAATGATGACGTCACTCGGGCCGCCATTTTGGGTCATTTTGGGTCATTTTGAAGTTTTTTCCAACAGATTTTGTTAAAAATGCATATAATTGCGTTATTCGATACTTAAAAAGCATTTTGAGCCAATTATTAGCAATTTTTGGCAGAAAAACACAGTTTTTAGTTATGACGTCATCAATTTTTGTGATTTTCTTCCAAAATAACAGTCTAAAAACACCTCTATAAATCAAATTTGAATTGGAAATGAATAATACGCCAAATAAGAATGGAAAAAGTCATTCACATTACCTTTATTCCGTTTTTAGAACAAATAAGCCGGAAAACCATATATTTTGACATTTTCTGGCATTATGACGTCATAGTGACGTCACCTAATGAGGTGGCCACGCCCAAAACTACCAATCAGTTGAGAATAGTTAGGACTACGCCCTTGCCAAGTTTAAATGATTTCCCGTTAGTCTACGGCTATTTATAGAGGGGGGGTGGAAAGCACCCCCCCCCCCCGGCTATGTTAGATCAAAAAAAGCCCGGTAGGATTAGGGTTAACTCGAATCTTCCCTTGCAAAACCCGCCCTTGTGAGGGGGGCAGATAACTGCTCGTAAATGGTCGTGAGTAGCAAAATATTGCCATTTAGTTTTTCAAGAACTTCACGAGAAAATGGGACACTTGGGAACGGAAAAAGTGTTAAGCCTTGCGAGACAGAAGTTCTATTGGCCAAAGATGCAAGGTGAAATCGAATTCTACATCAATATCAGGTGTAGCTGTATCAAGCAGGAGAAACCAGCCAAGCCAAAGAGAGCACCGCTTGTACCAATCGTTACAACTCAACCGATGGAATTAGTCTCTATCGACTTCTTACATTTGGAACGATCAAAAGGCGGTTTTGAGTACATCCTAGTGCTTGTAGATCACTTTACTAGATTTTCTGACGCTTATGCAACGAAGAACAGAGCGGAAAAACTGTTGTTGATAAAATTTTCAATGATTTTATCCCAAGATTTGGTGCACCCCAGAAATTGCATCACGACAGAGGAGGTGAATTCGAAAACGAGCTGTTTTCGAGACTGCAACAACTATGTGGAATTTCAAAGTCGCACACCACCCCTTACCACCCAGAAGGTAATGGACAAGTTGAAAGATTCAACAGAACTCTGCTATCTATGCTACGCACATTACCCGAGAATTTCAAGTCAAACTGGAAAGACCACCTCAATAAAGTCATTCATGCATACAATTGTACGCGCACGGAGTCTAGTCTACCGGATACCCCGGCGGGGTCACTTCTATATACATTTGTATATCATATGAGTTCCCAAAATCTCTGAGAAACGGTGTCCTAGAACTAAGCATTCTATAGCTTTTCATGGGAAAGTCAGAGAATTCCAAAATAAGGGTATTATTCCATGATACTAAATATCAAACTTTTCTGTAGCCTAATGTTTCTTAGACAAATCATGTTCCACAGCAAATGTATTCTATTATCTGTTACATTTGAGATTATTAATTGCTTCAGTGTGACATAAAATGCAATATAGGGGTAATATTTTGAATGCAGTGATTTTACAGTTGTATGTTGATACAGAAAGCCCAAAAAAGTTAAATTAGAATAGGTCTCTGACAACATGTTATTCAAAAGAGGATCCCATTGTCAGAGATTTAGGTGCAGTACTATTTGTTGATTCTTGGACTTGAGTCGCTTTATTTCAACTCTTCTTCTTCAATTTGATTTGTGAGTGAGTCATTGCTTTCTAACTTCATCCATCAACACCAAACTGGATCATTTGTCTCTACTTTTGTTTGTTGAAAAACGTTAAATCCAAAATTGAAATTTTTTAGAAAGATTTGCTGTTTCTAAACCAGTAAGTATACCATAACAGTGTGGATATGGCAAATATCCAGTCCAGAAGATCTTGTTTGGTGAATGCTAAGGATTGTGCTGCCCAACCATCATCCACACATCACATCATTCAGGCACGATTCTTGCCAAATAAAATGTATTCATATTGACACACAATACCACTTCAGCTCACTGTTTGTTTGGCACAAAGCTTCCAATTTTTCCTCTAGGCCGACTCTGATCTCCACTGCTCCGCTGCTTTTCTAGTTTCATAGCTCCAAGACACTCGCAGAAGGACCTTAGGCCCTAACATAACTTATTCTGTGTGCGAGCAGTGAGTGGGAAAACAATGGAATCAATTTATCAATATTCGGACGAGGTTACCCACTCAAAGTGAGGCCAGCATTTTAGCGGGAAAATATAGGAGTCCAGGAATCAAGATGGTGATGTGAGAGCTGAAACTTGTTGCTAGATCGCTGAATTGCTCACCTCTCTGATTGGTCAATTGAACAATAGGTTACTAGAACAAAGGAGCCATTACGAGGTCGTATATGAAAACGAGTTCGGCTTGCGCGTTAGAAGAAAGCGCCGAGCGCTCGAGCGGAGAACGATGGGGAATGGATTCTGCGGACGTTTCCGCAGCTCATCCGGCAGCGCAGGGAACTGCTGCTGGGAAGAAGACGAAGACTCACAATGTCGGGAAGATTGGCCTAATACTAAATTGAGAAGCCGGACGAAAGACACAAAGTAAACGAATTATCGTGGTTCGTAGGATGTCTTCTTTTTTATTTCAACATTGTTTATCTTTAACACTTGTCATGATGAAAGTAGGTAGTCTTTCTAGTAGAGTACTAGTAGTGGGTCTAAGTCTACATACAGTTGCTACTAGAGAGACAGAGAGAGACTAAAAGGCCTAACTAAATAATACGAGATAATACGTTAGGTCCTCAAGCCTCCACGAACAGTAGCACAACAAAGACAATGATACAAACCAAAACTGATTAGCGAACAGGAGGATTTTCGAATACATACTGCAAACTGACCTCCAGGAACAGTAGTAGCACAACAAAAAATAATGACACAAACCAAAATTGTTTAGAGTACAGGAGGATTTTGAATACAATATACTGCAAACTGACCTCCACGAACAGTAGCACAACAAAAATAATGATATAATAAAATATAAAAATATAAAAATAAAAATATATAAAATAATGATATATAGTGGAGAATTTAAAATATGAAAACTGAACTGAACTGATACAAACCAAAATTGTTTAGAGTACAGGAGGATTTTTAATACATACTGCAAACTGACCTCCACGAACAGTAGCACAACAAAAATAATGATACAAACCAAAATTGTTTAGAGTGCAGGAGGATTTTTGAATACATACTGCAAACTGACCTCCACGAACAGTAGCACAACAAAACTAATGATACAAACCAAAATTATTTAGAGTACAGGAGGATTTTTTAATACATACTGCAAACTGACCTCCACGAACAGTAGCACAACAAAAAATAATGACACAAACCAAAATTGTTTAGAGTACAGGAGGATTTCGAATACATATACTGCAAACTGACCTCCACGAACAGTAGCACAACAAAAATAATGATACAAACCAAAATTGTTTAGAGTACAGGAGGATTTTTAATACATACTGCAAACTGACCTCCACGAACATTAGCACAACAAAAATAATGATACAAACCAAAATTGTTTAGAGTGCAGGAGGATTTTTGAATACATACTGCAAACTGACCTCCACGAACAGTAGCACAACAAAACTAATGATACAAACCAAAATTATTTAGAGTACAGGAGGATTTTTTAATACATACTGCAAACTGACCTCCACGAACAGTAGCACAACAAAAATAATGATACAAACCAAAATTGTTTAGAGTACAGGAGGATTTTTTAATACATACTGCAAACTGACCTCCACGAACAGTAGCACAACAAAAATAATGATACAAACCAAAATTGTTTAGAGTACAGGAGGATTTTTGAATACATGCTACAAACTGACCTCCACGAACAGTAGCACAACAAAAATAATGATACAAACCAAAATTGTTTAGAGTACAGGAGGATTTTTGAATACATACTGCAAACTGACCTCCACGAACAGTAGCACAACAAAAATAATGATACAAACCAAAATTGTTTAGAGTACAGGAGGATTTTTTAATACATACTGCAAACTGACCTCCACGAACAGTAGCACAACAAAAATAATGATACAAACCAAAATTGTTTAGAGTACAGGAGGATTTTTTAATACATACTGCAAACTGACCTCCACGAACAGTAGCACAACAAAAATAATGATACAAACCAAAATTGTTTAGAGTACAGGAGGATTTTTGAATACATGCTACAAACTGACCTCCACGAACAGTAGCACAACAAAAATAACGACACAAACCAAAATTGTTTAGAGTGCAGGAGGATTTTTGAATACATGCTGCAAACTGACCTCCACGAACAGTTACTGGAAGCACCTTAATCTGGGGCCATCAAAGATGGGATCTTTCTTCTAAAAGATACCACCTGTTCACCAGTAGTAAACCCCTGACTTTCCCCTGTCATAATTAGAACATCAAGCAGGACTCCATTTCTCTTTGATTTATTTTTACATATTGCAGCCCAGAGGCTACTGTATATTACAGTAGTTTGAATGCAAGTATGCCACTTTAGTGTGTTGGCACCTTCATTTTTCATAAATTACAATCACACCACTATTAATTTTTCCTGTGAAATTTAGGTGCTTACAGTTTCATACCTTGCCCCTGCGCTTTATCTCCAATGATCACAGAAGAAACTACTGCCAATGACCCCTAACGATAGCAAGCTACAGTACACTACTGATCACAATTATCCGGCCATTGAGCACTTAACACGTAAATGGGGCAAAACTTTGCAAAATAATATATCATTTTTCAGAATCTATGAGTAAATGACCTGAAAAATAGAGAGAAAGCAACTAGCCATATCAGTTGCACTGGATTACAGAAAAATGTATTGTTAAGGTTTATGCAGGGTGGCTGGATAAATGTAACAAAAATTTATCAAAATGGCTATCATACTGTAGCCCAGATTGGAAAACATGCATCATTTGGCCTATACAAGCTAGTGGGTGAAATGAGTTGAATTTCAAAAGTAGCGAGTTTTTGTTCTGTTCCATACAACGGTTGCCAGCAAATGCAAGTCTTCCAGCCTGGATTAATCACATCATATTTCAATTTTTACAAGATGTCCATTCTTTATCACTTGAGACCATAAAGATCTTGTTTTCCTTGTAATATTATTGCCTATCTGCACATCCACAGAACCAGTCGCCAATGATTTGTTTGTTGACACCAACACATTTCCTAAAACCATGAATACAGTAGATAAAGGCTCTTTCAATATAAAATCTTGGCTGCACCTAAGATATGTCATGCATAGGTCCAGCAGGCATAGGCCTAGAACCATATGAGATTCTGTGTATTTACTCAAAACTCACCACCAGCATATAACAATGATCATGTCAGCTACTTTGTCCATGCATATATGCTTTCAGAATAAACATTCATGCCTATATTACCAAAATGCTTTTGAATTTTAAGGAAAGTTGCCAGTTTTTGGTTTAAATGGTTTTGTGATTTGTTGCTCATTATTCTGGTGCAAGGTTCTGTTGCGGTTTCTTTGAATGCCAAAGGTATACAATATATTCCTTAAAATTCAAAACAACACATCACAAGGAAGGAGCCACATCACATTGAAAAATAACCCTAGATGCAACTGGCATCCTTGCAGTAACATTGTCTTTGGGCTATGTCTGATAGCATCTGTTCAATTGTCTGATGGATCCTGAATATCCTAAAAAGAAGAATGACCCTCGAACAATATGCTGCATCTTACAGTAGTTGTAAAATGTGAATTATTTGTGCTCTTTTGGCTACTTTATTACTCACCTACTGTATATAAAAGCAATATTTTGCTTACCAGTGGTACCATGCTTCACAAAGATCACACATGATCATCTCCGTATACTCAGGAACATTACACCTTGGGCATGTCCATTCTTTATTCAAATTTTCAACTAAAAATAGAAAAGTGCAACATACTGTAAATCTTGTGACAATGTTGTTGACTAAAGAATTTTTCAGCCATTTCTTCTGATAGCAAATTGGAAACTATCTAAGGCAGGGGTTTCAATGGGATATGCTTGCAAAAATAAAACAGGCACACACCACAATGTAAGTAGAGCAGTTAATGACATGTGCAAAGCTTTTGTAATTTTGGTTTGGAAAGCAATACTGTGCATGTTCATCCAAGATATTATATAGATGGTAAATACAGTACTTGCATGTAATTTAAAATAATATACATTTTAAAAACTCAGCAACTCTGGAGAATTTGGCATTGTGAATTGCAGAAGCTGGAATATATCGGATTTCCAGTAGGCAGTTATTATTAAGCAAATATTGCAGCTAAGCCAAGTATTGATAGAAAAAGCATAAAACTGATATCAATCATGTCAACTTACTCATCAATGTAACTCTTTCTAAGGCACCTTCTGTCAATACTCTCCTGAGGTTGTCAGTAGTTGTGTTGACTAAAGATGGATGTGGGAACTTGTCATCAGTCAGCATATCTTGGACATCTATTGGTCTCACCAATTCCTTTTCATTAAGGATGCTTCTCTTGACTCCCAACTTTCTCAGCAAGTTTTTTGACACTGAAAGATACCGGGTGTCCCAAAAAAGTATAAGGATATGGTTGCCTCCAACAGTGTGAATTTAGCTTTATAATCAATGTCTAATCACTCTAAAAATGTTTCTGGAGAGTTAACTTGAACATATGTACCTCGTTTGTCGGTATTATTGGTGCTGTGATAGCAGAAATATTAATATTGAAGGCTCAAATTTATATCGACCTGCAAACAGAGCTTTCACTTATAAACCAATTCTTGAGGCACAGGAAATAAATCAACGATAACCTTGATAAAATTTGAACAATTTTCGATCCTTTTCTCAGTAACTTATTTTTTAAGTGGCTTATTTTAAATACAACCTACATACACACAATCACATACTATTACACAACGATGCCACAGGGAGCATGGAATTTCACAACAACCCTGCGGCCATTTAAAATTAACTCAAAGTTTGTCCCAAAATAGACGCCAGGCCAGACATTCGGACAATTTCGATGAATATCGAGATATGCATGAGTAATAGTGATTGTCGGAGGAGAAAGCCTTACCTGTTACTATTTTGGAACAGACTTTGACAACAAATACCGGTATAAAAGAAACAAATAACAAGACTATAAAAGAAAAATCACGTAATGACAAAAAAAGGGAAACTGTTTGTGAGAGGAAACAATTGCAGCGATTTATCGGAAACGTTCTGATGCATGAATGTATTTCAGAGTTGCCTTGATGATTTCTGTATTCGAGAAAATTGGCAGCCTTTCATCGCCATACAACAAAATTCTAAGCATAATTTTGTTAGAAAGGTTTGACAGGCCATGTTGGTGCAATATTGCATTGACACTGTTGAGAAGATCACGTCTGCAAACAACATAAAAGTGACAAAACAACAAATAATGTTCCGTATCCTCAATGCCATCGTTTATTGAGCACATTGGATCTATTGTATCCTTAAAATTGTGCCTGAACTTGTGGAGATTTAGTTTGCTAAGACCCACACGTAACTGTGTAAGAATTGCGAAACCTTTTTTGGATCGTGAATACTGAAAACCGATTTTACAGGGGGACGAATAAGAGATGATAATTTGTTCTTGAATGCACTTACTGTGGGTAATGATCTGATTTCAGGATCAAGCATGTTCCACTCAGATAGACAATGAGGATAAAAACTTGCACCATAACTGACTGTTCTTGCACAGATTCGCCCAACTACGCATGCCTCATCCAGGCAACTAAAAGATGATATGATTTTCATTGTATGCACCTCAAGTGAGGCAGTATTAGCCAGAAGTCTGAGCGATATTGAGTCTTTTAATGTCTTCAAACTATTACATGCTAGTTGTTGCTTACCGTTGCAGGTAGTTTCTGCTTTTTTCAATTTTTTTTATTCTATACCCTGTGAGTCAAAAAAGAATCCCCGTTTGGAAAGCTACTGCCCCTAAATATCAAGGCAATAATATTGAAAACTGTCTTGTTCTATTGTCAATATGTTCAATTAGGTTCAGTAATTTACCTGGCTTTTAATCGGTCATCCCGTGGACATGGGAGATTTTCTGTAAAAAGCCCCTTCCAAAAACCTGCAAAAATGAGTGAAACAATGAGCAAATTTTCTTTGGTTTTCCTTCCTAAAAAGATGACACTCGCATGTATTCATGTATTTTGTCCTCTTGGGAGAATGGAATCCCCCTGAATAGGTCATGGAACTTGTTCGTCCTCCAAAGAAAATATGTTATTCTGAATACCACATGCTAAAGCATGCAGAAGTCATTGTGGTAAGGCCTGTGTAAGGCAGAAATGTTAGGGAAATTTGTTCGTGATTTTGGGCACGGAGCGGCGGAGCGGCCAATTTCTGTCAGGTAAATTTTAAAATGAATTTGAACATTTCTACCGTTATTACAGATGTGCCTATATCATCGTCTTGATATCCAGGGAGCTGTGGCCTTGCAAACGAAGATTCTTTTTGTCGACTCACCCGGTATTAATGCCTTAAAATGAATTCTTCTCATTTCTGTCTTTATGTCATTGATTACCCATATTGTTGTATTTACAAACAGAAATCTAAGCTTACCTTTCACAGTCTCATCCTTAGATATCTTAGAGTCTGGAACTATGAAGCCATCACTGTCCAGAAATGCTGTTCTGTCCTCATCTGTAGGCTTTGCAAAACGGATGTTTCCTTTCTTCCTCCGCTTTGTTGTTGAAAAAAATCTCCGTTGCCTGTCAACGTTTTTGTTCCAACCCTTAAAAATTGGCTCCATCTTCACAGCGTTGCTGCTTCCTTTTTTCATTGATTCAAATGTGCTCTTTATTGCAGAACCACTTTTTTGCAGATGTCGCAATGCATCGAGATGCCTTGAATCACACTCTTCAATGGAACCAATAATGGAAAGAAACAGTTCTGTCGCTTTCTGCTTTGCATCTTCCAGTTGGCTGGCCACATCCTGCCCAAGCATTCCCACGAGGTTTTCAACTTCGACAGCTTCATTTTCTGGACAGGGCTGCACTTCCTCTGTTGGCTGTAGTTGCTCGGCTGTCTCAAGTCTCTGCCTCTTGCGATGGACCTGCAATGGAAATGTAAGATTTACATTTGAGGCTATAGATCTTGTAGCTATTCTGCAAAGAATCCGGACGAGCAATGATTTTATACATTTGTATTCCAAAAGTTTAAATGAGTAGTGTTAGAGCTGGCTTCACTGTTTTGCATGTTCAACAAATCGTCGAATCTCGGCAAAATGTATAATGATATCGTTCGATCTGGACTGCTATGTAAGATGATTAAAAGGACCACTGACAAACGATCTACTCTGTAGATAGAAACTCCTTTTCCACGTATGTTTGACTTAAGAGACACCTGCAATTACGACTGTGAAACCATGTGTTAGTTTAAATTTCGAGGTAACAAGAGATTGTTTAGTACATATGCAATATTTCTTATCGTTCCTGTTGGAGTTGAGCGCATTTTTTTAACTCAAGTCTGATGTGCAACTCAAGAGGTGGAACTGTTCAACCGTTCAATTGAATTTTAAAATTGCTTTCTAACAGAAACAGACAGAACTCATATTTATTATGATCAATATTTTCAACATACCAGATGAATATGCTTGCACATTACGCAGTACAGCAAGAAGTCGTTGCAAGTACATCCATATTTATGAAGGCATACGTTGCAATCAGTGCACTTAAGGACACAATAAGAGCCATTGCATTCTTGTCCGGTCAGCTTGACTGTGTATGTTCTCTTCGTTGTTTCAGATTTGACTTGCCATTCTGCATCATTCACTTGAGTGACGTCGTTGAAATTCAACGAAAGGCTACTCAGGTGACGCTCTTGGATCATCTTAAGGCGCTGGGTCATCTTGCCCTTGGTCAGCTTTATGATTCTATCAAAGGTTTTATCACGGCTGTACTTCAGCAAATTGACAAGACATTTGTCAACGCGTTTGTTCTGCTTCCCATTCAAATAATTATATTTGAAGACTCTGTGGAATGCTTCACAGAACATATTTGTGTTGATACCAAGCCCGCAACGAGAGAAATATCCCCAACGTCCACTGTATGGCACCCAATATGTGTCAAAATATTCGGCAAACTGTTTGGTAGCAGATGAACTATGGAGGCGTTCACATAGAGTAGTGAGGTAGCTATTGAATGTGTTTTCTTCCGTCTGTTCTAACACTATCCTCAATTGGGTGTAGACTTGAGCCTCCAGTTCAAAATTTTTGACCTGCAGGATTAAAATTCTGTGATAATTGAAAGCTTATGTCTCGTACAATTCCTACCCTGACCATCCCCTCAGGACACGCCCAGGTGTTTCACAAAGAATATTCACAGCCCCAGGCATTGGTACAAGCAATTTTTCTTGGAACCCCCATGCTGCTTAGGAGGGGTGGTCAAGGTAAAAATTGAAAAAAAACATTACAATTTCATTACAAAGTATGCATGACGTTTTCAAAAGTCACATCCTTAAGTACAGATTCCTCTGTATGAAAATAAAGTTTGTTTGGGTGCGCATTTTGATTGGTCCGTTACAAATTGAACTTTGGAGAAATCTCCACGTTACAGAAATTTTCCGCTGTACTTGAAAGAATTGAGATCTTCTTTGGGATATCTTAGCATTGTTCTTGGTTGTACACAGCACCATCATCTATTTCTTCTCACTATGCGTGTATGTTAGGATAGTATAGTATTTGGACTCATAAAAATGTAAACTTTAGATAGAATGCAAAGTGATTGTAGTGCATGGGTCTGTACTGATTTATCATGATAACTGATTGGATAGCTTACCTTCTTTCGCAGCTGCTCCTGCCAAGCTTTGTCTACGTGCCAAGTGCAATATAATTGCTTTGGGTTGCATTCAAACACGGTAGTAAATGCATCGTAAAATTGCTGTGCAATGTCGGACATGAACCACAATGGACTTAAAGCACCATTCTTCTCTTTGACCTGTTCGCAGAATACCTTCAAGACTGAGAAATCTTCTCTGTTAGAAAGACACCAGGCCACTGGAAAGCCTTCGCCGAATTCGTCAACAATCAACAGTGATGTCAGCTTGAAATCGTATCCTGCAAAAGAGCATATATTATGAGGGTTACACGAGGAGCACATTTGTTATGGATCTCATCAAATCTCAACTAGATGCGTTGTTTTCAGCTCAGCCGTCATGGTGTATTTTGCTGTTGGTAGAACAGTTAATTGCACCATATTTGTCCCTCTATGATGTCTGCATAAATTAAGCAGAAACAAAAAGGCTGAAAAAGTAAGTTGATTGTCCCAGTGATATTTGATGGCTATCTTGTGAGAAAGCTATCATTAATTTGTTTAGAATTTGGAATGGAATGCGTATAGGGAGAAATTTTTATTTCACTCACCAGTTGTCCCATGAGTTGCATCACAACAAATACCCTTATGCGCAAAGTTCCTCATTTGATGGCTTTGAAATTCTGTCTGAATTATGATTACAAAGTCCTCCAAGGCCAAGCTGCTTGTTTTTGCTTGTTCACCTGGGAAACAATGAAAACAATTATTACGAGACTGGTGGACTTCAGTTCCATTATTTCAACGGTAATAGACCTTTTAGCTATTCTAAAAAGAATCAGAATCGAACGATATTTTGCTACATTCATACATTCTGTAGAATTTTTGAATGTGCACAATAGTGATAACGCCACGCGATCGAACGCTGTGTTTAGAAATGTAAAGAAATAACGCTCGATCCAGGCTCTTTCGTAGAATGGCTAAAAGGTCTGTTGCATATTGTCATGTTCGATCTTTTTTTCAAAATTGATTTATGTCTTTAAGAAGCAAGAAGTTATAACGTGTGGTTTGCTGCCTCGTACCTGTAAATTTGGTTCATTGCTAGGGAAAATTCTTGCTCCAAGGCCATGATTCTATTTTTAACACAAAGTAAATTTAGACTTTTTAGATGGAAGATTCTCTAGATGAAAACAAGTGAAACATTTTGCATAGCAGAGATGGAAGGAATAGTACCTTGTAACTTGTAATATAGGATTGGATTTCTTTCACTTTGTGACCATTCTTCTATCCATGAAAGCACACTCGTTGTGTCGTTGGGATGCCGTTGGACTTCATCAATGAAATTTGATCTTCTTATGTTTGCCAAATCCTTTTTGTCGATAAGGTGATCCCTCGTTAATATTGATCCTACGTTATCTCGTATCTCATCCAATATCCTTTGCTGCGAAACTCCTTGCTTTAGCTTAGCTACTAGCTCTTCCCGTTTCTTGTTTGATAACCAAATGTGCTGCAGGCTTCTTCGATGACCATAATGGGATAAGCAGGCTTCAACGGACACTCGCTTGTCAATGTGGGTCGTGACTTTGACTGTACACGTGCAATTTTTTTCCATTCTGCAGGAGCCTGAGGAAAAAAATTTCGATTACAGTATCATAATTTTGATTAAAATAAATTGTTTTGTTTCCTAAAGGTTTCAACTGAAAGTGTTCATGATTTCCTGTTTCCCCAATAGGGAGGAAAATAGAGTGAAAATCCAAAAGATTGAAATTTGTTGTGCTTTTCTAAGATACTGTAAGAACTTAACGCACATTTACTCAAGCTAATCGTTTATACACGAGGAATTTTTCCAGACTGCAAGGCGTTTTGATTTTTGTAATAAACGATCTTGGTTTCTTTAGTAATAAACAGAATCTTCCAAAGTTTCACTGACATCTCCACAAACCCGAAATAACCGACGAAGATTCATTGTTTTGTTCTCAAACGAAAACGAACTATTGTTGCTAATCTCCGCTAAACGCTTGCATAAAAGTGAACAAAAATGCTATGGAAACTCTTTGTAACTTAGTTTCATTTTCTTTCTTGAAATTTTACATTCAAACCGTACATATATCGCTTTTTATATGTTATTTGTTGTTAGCTTTTTAGTTTCAGTTAGACACTAGAGGCAATTGGTTCCTGTGTTGTCTTGCCGAAAATGCCAAAAACAGACTTGAAAAAACAACGCGCAATGAAGTATCCATCCTACGATTCAGAAAAAGTCTCTGTACTAGATGTTCATTAACAACTCAATTTTGACTGCATTGAATTTTTCCCCTTTGATTGTATATTAAACTATTTTTATTCTTGCGTTACTGTTTACCTTCATATTAATCTCAACGATTGTTATTATGTAGGGTTATAGGTCCTTGAATGACAACAGATAGTTTTACTTCTGACCAAGTCAATCCGTTAAAATATTAGCAATTATTGTGATTATAGACCATTTACCTGATGATCTCGAGTCACATTGTCAAAAACAATAACAGTAATGTTCATTGAACAGCACGGATCCTTGAGGAAAATGAGATTCTCGTAGCAGAACGATAACCATGCATTGCCGTAAGCATAGTCTGGGACCACTTACCTCCAGATTTCAAATGACGCTGTCGCTTTCCGTTTTCTACTCTTGATCTGAATACACCTGATCTGTTACACTGGAAATATTTGACTGTTTCTTCCTGCTTGTTTTTTGCACATCCATAAACTTTAAAAGCTGTCTGTTCTTCCTCTTCTATTTGTCCTTTCCATGCGTCAAATTCTGAAATCAAATTTCGAGGTTTGTTGATGATACAAGTCAATTTACTGAATAAGGCAAAAGTACCTTCCTTGCATTCGAAATATTGATAACGAAAGGAAACACGGGGTTTTTGCTGAGTACTCATAGAATACATGGAAAAAATTACTTGATTTGCTGTGTGTTTGCATGTTGACACTGTTTAGTTTCTTCTTTTCAAGGTCAAAGATATTTGTGCTGCGTGCTAAAAGATAGTCGTGCTGCTACTGAGATCCCCGAGATCCTTTCACTTGGGATTTCTTGACATGTAGAACAACCCCCCTTCCATTACGGTAAGAAAATTTCCTAATATGCTCCAGACACCCTTTTTGTGAACAGATAAGATAATAAATCGATGCTGCAGGCGGTAGTGCAGGCACAATCATCGGATCTCTGTACGGAGCTATAAAAGGTTACGTAATGATTCAGAGATGCGTAGTTATGGACTAAGGACTTGCTTTTACTTTTAGACTTTTAACAGCTCGAAATTTACCTGATCGCTTTTCCTTCAATGTCACTGAAAACTTGAAACAACTTTGAGAATTCATATACTGGGTGACTCAAACAATAACCCCCCTGTTTGAAAACATTATTTATATTATTACAGTTATAATCATAAAAATTGATTTTTCTAATGGCTACAAGTAGCAGTATTTTCTACTCTCTGTGCTAATTTTCCAAATAGCTGTTTCTTAGTAAATCATAGAGATTCAAGCAGTTTTGGAGAACATCCAATAAGTTGCCTAGAATCCCTTATAACACTGATTGCATTGCTGCAATCCTTCAAACAGGGAGGCATTGTTTGAGTCATCCGGTTTTTTCTTAGATCATTTGCAATGGCCCCTTACCTTCAATAGTCTTGAACTCCTTTGTTGTCATTCTAAAGACATATCCATGAATATCAGTCAGATGTCGTCGAAGATCTTTAATGAAGAAGTACTTATGGCCACATGTAAGACAGATGCATCCGCCATCCTCAGCAGATTTGACAGCCTCTGCTCCATGGTTGCTCAGAACATGTCTGCGCAAGTTGAAACCCCGTTGTGTCTCATATGAGCACTGTTTGCATTGCAATGCATTCTTGTTTTGCCTTTCTTTTTTAGGTGCACGTGGATTTTTGGTTTCTTTGGATTTCTCAACAGCCCCCTGTTCTTTGGTTTGCTTGGTGTCCGGTACACCGCAACTGGCAGTCGTCAAAGGATATTCGTGGTGCTGCATTTGCTGATCCTGTGGAACATCTATTGGGAACTCAACGAGCTCGATTTCTGCTGTTTCTTCTGTTTCAGCTGAGAGCTCCAAGGAACCAGCAATGCAGTCATCAGCCAGGACCAACGTTGGAACAAGATATTTCATTGATATGCGTCCCTCACTGATCCAAGCCATCATAACTTGCCTCAGGTACTTTCCAAATTGCGAAGGATTTGCGAGAAAAACATCGGAATCTTTGTCAGTTGCGCGACGTTTGCAGCCCACAATTCTGGAAAAGAATCCAGGACGGAGACAAGCCACGGACAACATAGTCGCTGCAACTACGCCACATATGTTGCCATCTCTTTGCAGTGGATAGTGAAGTGAACAGCCCGTGGAACAGCAATGACCGTGACCTGACGATGAAGATTTGTGGCATACAATTACTTCCATCTCTGGCATCTCTTCCTTGAAAATACTGACATAAAACTTTTTCACTTCGTCGATAAGCTGTGCTGGCGGGGACCACCCCAGTGAATCTCCATAAACTATCTCCTTCTTCTCTATGTCTATTGTAGCCATGGAGAAATGGGTGCCAAGACTTCCATGTTGAGGTGTAATTTGCACGTTCCACTGTTCCTGCCCGCGATTCACAGCTCTGGCCTTGTAAACGTTAAATATTAGTCCGATTTTGTTTGGTAAATTTCTCTTTTTGGCCTCTAAGTACCGGCTAACTGTGCGATCGACATTGATGGTTGAGTTAGCGTATGCACAGAACATTTCATTTTGCTGCTGGTTTAGTGTCTTCGCGATCCAACCCATATGGTCTCCAGACAAGTACCTTTCCCCGCACAATTGCGCCAATTCCTCTGGTGTCATACCGATTGCTCCTAATACCCTTGAATATGGAGAGTTGTGAATTTTGGAACGGAAATTGTTCAGCAAGACACGAGATGGTACCGAATCAACTGAAATTGGTTTCCTGCAGGTTTCAGACAGCCAGTCTAGCTCTTGGGCAACTGCCCTTCTAATCTCCTTTGCTTTGTGCAATTGCAAGGCTGCATTTATTATTGCTACATTGTACAGACCAAATTCGCATTCTATGTAAAAGGCGCATCGTGCATCAGCTCTGTTGGCCTGATCTAGCTCGGCTTTCCATCCCAAAAGAATTTCTTGCGGAGGTATGAAGTGGTGTTCACATGGAGAGGTTGTCACCCTTCGCTGCTCGTATTGCTTTAGAATTTCCCTCGAAGGTTTTCTCGTTTTAGGGACTCGGCACTCGTAGGCTGCAAAACGCGTGAACGAGGCAAGTTGTGTCGAAGATAGTATGCGATGATTGGTTCTGACCAGCATCTGTAATTCAGATATGAAACAGTGAGAAACATCCAAAGAGAAATAAGAAAGCACTGACAAAAACGCCGATGACATCACAGCTGAGGCATACATTTATACAATCACCATTTGCGAAGAATTCCATTCTCTCAACTTGTAGCAGAGCAGAACGCATTTAATTAATAACTTTGGTGTCTTCTTTTAATCGAGGTTCAATAGCTACTGTCGCAAAATGAGAGTACACATATTATTTTCAAAAGGAACTAAGACTTTGGCCCAGTACTGGAAGTTTCTTAAAAGTATCAGGTTTTCAGTACTCAAAGTTTCTTACCAGTTTCTTAGAGGCTTCATATAACAATTTTACCTGTGTCCTAGTAAACATTTCAAAATAATGTTTTTGAAGCATTTCCAATTTTTGGATATGACTCATTTACTTTCCGAGTAATATGATACAGGAAACAAGTGAAAGCAAACTGAAAATATGTAAAGGACTTCCTTTATCAAAATATCTGAGAGTTAAGTTTCTTATGTGCAGTTTCCCGTAGGGGGGGGGGTGCTACATATATTTTGGGTACGGGGACGTGCCATCGGGTCAGGTCGACTTTCGCAATTTTGGTATAAGGAACGGTATCGATTTTCACGATTTTGGTATAAGGAACGGTATCGATTTTTGCGATTCTGGTATATGGAATGGTGTCGATTTTCTCGATTTTGGTTTTGAATATTGTAAATAGGTTTTATAGTTTGATTTAATTAATAGCTTTTTACTTTATTTCAGTAGATTTTAATTATTGTTTTTATTGGAGGGCCCCTTGAAAACCAGCTTCTACTGAAGGCCAACCCTCCTTTAAAGAATTGAATATGAAAAATATGAAAATATATGGTATAAGTATAAGGTCGGAAAATTGGTAAAAGGTCGGGTATTCTTTTTTTGGAAAATTAATAAAAGGTACCTGTATGTTTTTGAAGCTTCGATGGCACGTCCCCGACCAAAACCTGGTCAAGTACCCCCCCCCCCCCCCCCGGCAGTTTCTTGCATAAAATACGTGTGACACTCTAATGTACTGCTGGTGGTCTCTAATTGAAATGGATAAATTTTGCTTTGGGAATTACAAACAGAGGCCTTACAGTAACAAAGCTGTATTTGTTTGTTTTGAATGTAGCATTTGTCCCTTTTCAATCCCTGGTAATTTGTATTATATTGATGTCAATTGGTGTTGTGAAATGGATTTCAGTTCCGGTTTTATTTACAAGCGATTAATATTCTTTTCCTTGTGCGTCAATATTGCTGTCGTTGTGATTACCATGAGTACAAATATGTAGAAATATATGATGAAGCTGGTACTCACCTTCGTGTTTCCATTTATTTCAGCGTTAATATTACAACATATTTTCCTTCATCGCATCGCCTCATGAAATAGATCACCTTGATATCTCTCGTAATTTTACACTACAACAAATTTGGCGCCAAAAAATGAAGACGCACCTTGAAGTATCTTGACTTATGAACTGACGGGGGCTGGCACCTGCAGCAGAATCATTACAGGGATTTTACACATCACTGCTTCAGAACCCAGGGGGTACTCAGGTATATTTTGGATAGGGGTGGTCAGGCTGGGATACAACGTATCAATCCAAAAAATAATTTCTAGCGTGAAAATGGACCTAGAAAAATTCTAGCATGAGCATAGACCCCAAAAAATAATTTTTCTAAACCTACACACCCCAGAGTTATGAAATCAGTATCTTCAGTCTGTAAACAGTGCCCTACTTGATTAGATTTCTCTGTATTGTATTTGGATTTGAGTTTTTTTTATAATAGTAAGGTTGTGTGATTTTGATTTCGTTTGTAAATCATATTTTTCCCAATCTTTTAATTTTTCACATATTTAAGACCCAAAAAAGTAAGCCAGAATTTCAGGAACCCAAAAACTACCCTTAAATATACCAGAGTTCCCCCAGGGCTTCAGAAGACCTTCAGGGGGTCTACAGCTCAGCTATGTATCTGCAGAAAAGATTGGGCTAAATTACATATTAATGATGATAATAATAACTTTATTACAGTCTAATACATGTAGCATTTCTACCAAGTGGGGACACTATTTACATAAAATTTTAGAGTTTTGTTTTTAAATTCACCTAAATTAAATGTAACTATCCATAAAAGTAAAAGTCTCAGTTTAAGAAAATTACATTGCCTACAGTTTTCATTGCATATTAGTAACGCCTCAAAAATTAAAATTATTAAAAATGAAATAATATTTAAATATATAAAATAATTAAAAATGAAATGAAAATGAAACATCTAATTGAGACCAATTGTGTTAGATAGTTAGGAGCCGAAACGAGCACTATATCATGGTGCCCTAGATCACAGAGTTCTGGCTTTTGCCCACTGCTGTTTTCCAACTTTTCTCCATAATTACTTTTACCCCCTGTCGCTGAAGAAACTATTAGTTCAGTGCAGCAACAACACCGAAGTTCTGACGCAATTGTCCGCTTATTCTTGTTCCACGCGTACGGTTCTATAATTCCGCTGATCGCTTGCGCTCAACCGCCTAAGTCAAACTCGTTTTCATATTCGACCTCGTAATGGCTCCTTTGTTTTAGTAACCTATTGTTCTATTGACCAATCAGAGAGGTGAGCAATTCAGCGATCTAGCAACAAGTGAGCTGAATGAAACTTATCTCATTGTGAAGAGGGGACCTTCTTCTAACTCTACACGGTAAGGAAGGCATGGTTTTGCACACTTTTGAGATGTCATACTCTGCAGACGAGTAATAGTGGCAGTGGCTAATGAGACCTGTGCCTTTTTGCATGTAACAGGGTACAGTCTCCTTCTTTCCTCCTCAAGAAAGTCATGACCTTGCTATCAAGATATTGTCAAACATTGAGAATTTGCTGGTATGGCACCTGGAAGGAATTTCAACCATTTGTCGATAACACCAAGAAAAATTAGAAGAAGAACTATGCTATGTTTTCAAGCTATGAACAGTGTTTAATTTTTCAGTTTATAGCTCTTGTCTAGGTACTGCATTTTATACTGTCACAGCCAAATATTTGGTGCTTCCTAATTTCTTTTCCTGTTTGAACGCATATATAAGTTGATAGAACAATCCAAGCCCAGAGAGGAACAGGTAGAAATGTAACATTTGTCTTGTTCCAGTTTCATGTTTTGAAATTTTAATCATTCTCTTGAAACCGGATACTCACCTTATTATTTGTTGTACGGACATCATCCTCGTCTACCAATTGACATTGCATTTAACATTGAATTACCAGCACCAACAGGAAGTTATCGTGAATACGTCTCCAAGTGGCAGAATGCAATGGAAGAGGCTTACACAAGTGCAAGCCAACGCTCAAACTCAAGTGCAGCTGGACAGATTGCAAAACGACATTTCGACAAGAAAGCACATTATTCTGATCTTAATCCAGGTGATCGAGTAATAGTGAGGAACCTCTCGGAACGTGGTGGACCTGGGAAAATTGGAGCACATTGGGAGGATAAAATACACGTGGTAGTTCGAAGGAAACGTCAAGACTCACCTGTTTATGAAATACGACCGGAATCAGGAGAAGGAAGAGTTCGTACTCTACATAGAAATTTACTCCTACAGTGCAGTTTTTTACCAATTGCAGACACTCCTGTTATCAAAGAAAAAAAACGTAGTCAGAAGCAACGTGAACAAGCACCAGCAGCACGAAACTCAGTCGAAAATAATCCAAGTGACGAGGATGAATCAGATGAAGAAGAAAATGTTGTCATTATGAGACAAACTCGATCATCTACAGCACAACCGCAAGAGCAGAAAATGGAATCTCACCATACAGACCCAGTTTCTGAAAGGAGGGAGGAGATAGCAGATGATAACAGAGAATGAGGTAGGAAACGCTGAAGCTGCAGAGGTAGAAAGCAATGAAGAAATCGTAGCCAATCATGAGACGACAGTAGATGAACCGACTGATGTCAATGACGTAACACATCCACAGGATGACGAAACGACATCAGACAAAGAAGCTTCTGAAACTGTTGTATCTGAACAGGCTGACACACCATCGACTGACAACAAAGAAGATGAACGAAGTGTGCATGATTCCCCCGACCAGACCATAGTGCGTGAGATGGAACAAACGAGCATTAGAGAAAATCAAGAAACATCTAGACCAACTAGAAATCGCAATCCGCCAGATCGACCAACTTACGTTGCACCGGGATATTCCATAAATAATGCACAAGCCACGCAAGCATCGGTAATAGAATACTCTGTACCCCAAGCTTACTATGGACAATATAGTGGGCCATATTGTCCTCCGCAATTTTACAACAGCTTCTACCAGTGGACTGTTCCACAAATGACAGTAATAAGACCGCACCCAATGTAAATTGGTATTTGAAACTAAATAACATTATCAAGAACATTGTTCCGTTGTTGCCTTTATTATTATTATTTTATGAATTCGCTGATGTTGCAAGAAGAAAAAAATGACTATGCATACAATTTTACAGTTGAATACTTATGCTCAAGAAAACGAACTATTTTGTCATTAGAACTGACTAAGTTGTCAAGGTCAGACTTCATATCAAGCAAAGGCAAGCAAAAGATTAGGGACGTTTTGTCACAAGATTTGACGGAAGTTAATAACTTTGGTTAACACGAAGACCAAAATCTACCTTATGAGAAGAGACTCATATCGAAATTTTGTATTTTCTAACAGGTTGCAAATGTCGGGGACGACATATATTTGGTGAGAAAATATGTAGGGCCCAGACCACTATGGTTTTGTCCACAGTTTTGTCCACCGATTTTTCTTTTCACGTTGAAACGAGGTTAATTCATAGTCATGGCAACTTTTCGGCAGTTGGAAAATTTCATCGCTGTGGCGTGCACTATTGTGAGCTGAAGGAAGCTAAGTGGCCTTCAAAATGAGGAAATTCCGGTTGAAAGTGAAAGGTTTGTTGATTCTTGGATTGAGGAAACATTCATCTGGATACTTGTGGCATTTGTTCATTGCTAACGTTACTCAAAACTTGAATTTTGAGGCGTTTATTATCTGAGGATTGAGCCGACAAGTTAGGCCCATCCGCCATTGCCTGGAGCACTTGACTTTTCGTACATTGTTGCTATGGTTTCCATATCGGATGTGACGTCAAGGGAAACAATTTCGTCCCATTTTTCACTGTGAAAGTCCACGAGTCGTAGTTATAGCGTCCATCAGCCTATCAATAGCAATAACTACGAACCTGTAATCAGTCTACGGTAAGACGTCATTTTCTAAGTGTGGTACCCTACTGGTGTTATTTCAACATACTCATTTATCTTTATGGCAACCTATAAAAGGAGCATTGGTTGTATTTACAACCACAGTAGAGTGCGTGGTCCTAGAAAAGGACCACATTATGTTTGGCCCCCCCCCCCAATAAAAATTCCTGGCGGCGCCACTGAGACTACAAAAGTTTCTTATGAGCTGTTTTTGTATACAACATTGTATAAATGTTAGGTGCATCCAACCGCACTATATCATCTTAACATCGAACTGTCCGTCTCCTTACCACATCATTGAAGTGTTGGGGAGTGCATAGGAGACTTCGCTTTTGTGGTAAGGAGAGTGGTAGTATTGTGCACTGCCACTGAGGGAGGAGGGTGGTTCGATTCCGAGTTCACTGATGTTCGTTGTTTCTTGAAAGAAGGCTACATCTGACTCGTGCAAAGGTATGTCCCTTGGCCCTTATGCTGTAGGGGACTGGCACTAGTCCAGAGGGAGGCTGCATGCCACAAACTAGATTCTTAGGAAGGAAATAATGCGGAATGTCGAGCGCCTGGTCCGATGAGAAGAAAGGGAAAAAGCACAGATAAGAATCTCTTCATCATCATCATCATCATCATCATCATCATCATCATCATCATCATCATCATCATCATCATCATCATCATCATCATCATCATCATCATCATCATCATCATCATCATCATCATCATCATCATCATCATCATCATCATCATCATCATCATCATCATCATCATCATTAATTTATTTACAAAGTAGGCTGAAACAAAACCATAGCTAAAATTACAGCTAATTAAGGCCTACTTATTTAGAAAATTTACAATCTAATCTAAAAGGGTACAGTGATGTACAGTGAGCAAGACTGAATTATGTTTTTGCCGCTGACCGACAGCACCTTGCGCCCCCGCATTTAGTTGGAATCTGTGAATCTGGAAAGCTGCCAGGAAAAACAAACAATAGATATTCGAAGATTCCCGACCCCTGGGAATTGGCATATTGTCTTCGGTACTGGGCCAAATGCACAGGTTGGAAGTTGAAGATTACTTGGACGAGAGCTGAAGTTAATCAAACATTTTAAAAGGCTCCAAACACGTGGAATAGATATCGTGGTGATTGTCACAAAAGACGAAGAATTCAAGGATTTAGTTTTGCAAAATGCTCCAAAACTGGCCGCAGCCTTTTCACCATCATCTCTGATATTCTTCTCCAAGATCTGAGCAACATTTTGAGCCAGGTGAGCTATTCGGGAAAAAAGGGGATCATACTTCAATTTTTTATCGAACGAAGTACCGGTGATCTTCACATGGTTATCGGCCTAAGTATTTTGGTCTGCCAAAGTAAACCCTCCTAGTGTTCAAAATCCTTGAAATAGACAAGCAATTAAATTATTTTTGAAGAGGTAAATACTTTGTTGTTTATTTCATAGAATTGCAAGCCTATTTGACTCTTCTGAGCCTCACAAACCAAGAAATTTCAAGGTTACTAGATTTTGGTTAAAAAATAGTGAGGAAAAATTGATCGAATTTCTATGTAATTTGCAAAAAATCTGGCCGCAGCCTTTTCAGGAAACTTTGTGTATTGATCGAAATTTTATTTGGCTGTCAGAAAATCGTATCGGTACTGCCGGGAAAATAGGGGATGACATTGTAAAAATTAAATATTTACGTGTTGGTTTTATGCTGATTTCCCAGCCCGCCATCTTTGTTTGTTTACAATCTAGCAGCCGCAAACAATGGAGAGCAACGACAACAGCTCAAGGTGAAGTCAAAATTATACCCCCGTCCTTAGCCTATGTTAGTATTGATTACTTGATGTTTGGTTTGATGTACCAGGGGGTCAGTTTATGATAGATTGGGGGCAAAATTCTCGTTGTTTTGAAGTATATCGCAAATTTCTTGTGACATTGATCTCACGTTTGTATTCCCTTTATGGCAAATTGATCATTGAACAAAGCTAATTTTTTACATTTTACAGGACAATTTTTTACTTCAAGGTAAGCATGACTGCGTTCAGAAAATATTACTCGCTCGTCGATGTCACTCGCAGTGACGCACGTCGGGCGGAAGTTTTAGTCCATCGAAGGGTTAGTCGAGAGAGCAGAAACTCCAGGCTTTGCGAGAGATTTTTATTGCCCAGACTTAGATAGTTTGATTTCTTTACAACATTGGCTTGCGATTAATAAACTGGGTAAAACTCCGCTGGTTCCTTGTGTGTATAACTGTCTTGTTTTTGTTTTGGGTTGTTCTCCGTATGTCAGTGTAAGCTTTTTCCGTGTGACCATAGTGACCTTCACCTATGCTCGTTGTTGTTGCTGTTATGGTTTCAGCTGTAGTCAGTTTTAGAATTGAGGAAAGGAGCGTTTGTAATAATTCTGATGTCACCATTGCCTCGGTTTCGAGGGATATCTGCGCGCGCATAAAAACATAATTCAGTCTTGCTTGTACAGTGACCTTAATCTACTTCTTTTGTTTCCTCCTCTGGAATGCAATCATCGTCATGTTCGGCAGCTTCTGGACGATTTACATGTTCAACTGGATCTTGCCCTAGGAAGAATTTGAAAAAAGGAAATCAGAAATAATGAAGGAAAACGACGCAAACGCTATGCACAACACTTTTGTATTACTTTTGCTTTGCTTTGCATTGTTTTGTATTTGCATTATGGGAAATCGATGTTGCATGTGACTTTAAAAGTGTTTTGCTGCAACCTTTACAAATTAGACCTCTTAACTATTCTTCAAAGGAGTCTGGATCGAGCGATATTTTTATAAATTTTGATACGCATGGTTCGATTGAGTGGCGTTAGAGCTTCTTTCAGTATGGTGCACGTTCGAAAATTCTATGAAATGTACAAGATATCAGTCGATTGGAACGTTGTTTCAGAATAGCTAAAAGGTCTATTGTCATATTCTGATCAAGCTAAAAGAGAAACAGATTTTCTTTTCTTTGAGTGTTGAATTTATTTGGCTATGCATATGGAAATATGCCCAGTAGGTAGATCTATGTACAGTTTGGTGCTAAAGCTACAAGAACAAAGAGGGCAGATTATCAAAAGCCCTCCAAATGTTGACAACTCGGCCCAGAAATCAAAGCCCAGGAACATGAAAGTGCATATAAAGGAAAGACGCTGCACGGGCAGTTTATAAAAGAGACTGATGAAATAAGAGGTAACAAATAGTGGGATTGGCTAAACAAAATCAGGCATTATGTACAAATAACACGAGCAAAGTAATGTATGGTGAAGGTGTGTCTCCATTCTTTCGAATGTGTGGCACCGAAGAAGAGACAGTAGCACACATTGTCTCAGAATGTCCCAAGCTGGCACAGAAAGACTATAAGAACTTAAGGCATGAAAATGTGGCAAAAGTAATTCACAGGAAGCTGTATGGAAAAGTGGGGGTTTGAAAAGGCCGATAACTGGTACATGCATAAGCCTGAAAAAGTACTTGAGTCAGAGGATTGCAAGATTTTATGAACGAAAAACAGTTAGAGCATAATAGAAATGATATCACAGTAATTTAAAAGAAAGATAAAAGTTGTAAGTAGATAGACCCATCTTGCCCATTTGATAATCGCATAGAAAAGAAGGAAGAAGAGAAATGCACAAACTATACAATGACCTGAAGTATGAAATTACAAGAATATGGAAAATGAAGAAAGTGGATGTGATACCAGTAGTTATTGGAGCATTAGGGACAGTGACAAAGAATTTGATAAATGGTTAGAAAAGTTAGAACTGGATCTTACGGTAGGGATGTTTGCAGAGACCATATATATTTTTGATTCACTACAGTAGCCCCAAAAGGAGCAACAGTAACTCAAATGAGGCTCAACGATTCCTCTATACATTTTGTTGAGTCCGTCAGATATTTATTACAGTATTTAATATGCCCAATGGCTTGGTTAGCCATGGTCTTGTTAGTATCGGTATGTTTGTCCCAGTTTAGTTGACCGTCTATTCTATCTGAACGCCTAAGCATTTTGTATTGGTAATCATTTCAATTTCCTGATCACCTATTGAAAAAGATGGTTGAGCATTGTAGTATCCTGTACTATGGACACCCTATGACAATGTATTTGTTTAGTAGCATTTATGTAAATAAGCATGTTGTACGATTTAGAATCAGTTCAGTACTACACAAGCATGTAGCAGGTCATTGTGTTCGTACCCTCTCGCCTCCCTACATCAGGGATATTACAAGCATCAGGCTGGCTTTTGATCTTACGGATGTTTGGACCAGACCAGAATCTATAAGAAGTGATTGCGTTTTCACAACATTCAGAGAAAGTTTGTTGCATTAGTCAGTTCCTTTTGACTGGCACACCATTTTCAAGGGTTTAACGATTATCAGCAAAGGGAATTCTTTTTGCCACACAGCAAACGAATGCAGCCGCAGAAGATGCCCAAGTCCCGTACTGCTAGCTCGTTGTGTATGCGAGAAGGGAAAATAATCTTAAAGGAATTGAATCAGCATGAGACGGCAAGGTATACCCTATCTGTCAGACTTTGCTGACTCATGGTTCTAGATGGCGCATCTGATTGGCTAACGTTCATGTGAAATGAAACTGATCACATGAAAGCCATTGTGCAACTTTAGGTCCTTTGAGCTTGTTGGGAGCGATAATTGATCTTTCTCACATGGGTCACATGATACATGGCAAAGCCTCTCCTCACATCTCTGCATTGGTTGCAAGTGGCACAAAGAATAGACTTTAAAATTGCATTGTTGATGTATAAATGCCTCAATGAATTGGCACCGAAATATCTTGTCAATCTCTCGGAAGTTCAGGAAAGCTGCAGAGTCCTGAGAAAAATAGACTGAAGCTACCAATGACCAGAACTGAAACACTTGGCACCAGAGCTTTTACGTATGCTGCTTTTGCAGTATGGAACTCTTTACCGGACAATATTAGAACACAAAATACATAAAAACCTTCAAGAGTCTCCTGAAAACACACTATTTTGAAATAGCGTATAATTAATGTCGGACGTTGCAGAGGAATCCACCACTATGTCTTCTTCAATCAAATCAACATTGCAGTGGGGGGAAGGGGGTCTTTAGAGGTGGATGGTAATGATTTGCAGGAAAGAAAGGTATTTTACTACACAAACCGCAGTTGTCTCAACGACTTTTGTCTAAGATTGTTGCCTTTAAATTACAGTATGCAAGATTTGCAACAGGTAACCCTCAGGCTACCATCACGTAACCAACAGGTAACCCTCTTCAGATATGGATTTCTATACTGGCTTTCGTATATTCATGACAGGTAACCACAGGTAACCATACTTTTTTTAAAGATATAATATATATATATCTTTTTAAAAAAAGTATGGTTACCTGTGGTTACCTGTCCTATAAACATCGTATCCCCATCAAAATTTGATATTATCAAACGTTACCTGTCGGTTACCTGTTGGTTACCTGACGGTTACCTGTCTTAAAAAGTTGCAACATCAATAAACAACGGCAAAGAATAAAATTTTTACAGCACTTATAGCCATTTTTCATAAGATATGAACACAATTATCGCTGCTGCTCATTAACAAACTTATTTTTCATGTTTTAAGTTCGACATTTCCAACCCTCTCCTTTTACATGCACTTCATTTAATATCATGGGCTCCATGGGAAAAGCAGTCTTTCATGAATGTAAAGCAAATCGTAAGGGAAATCTACATTACTTGCATGCAAAGAAGTTACATTGATGTTTAAATAACAGTTCAAACCAGCAGAGAGCCTTCTCTGGATTCATTTTTCCACAGCTATTTTGCCTCATTACTTTTGTTGCTGATTTTTGCAATCCCAAATCTCCAAAACGCTAGCCTCTTGGACAAAATAAGGAGTATATAATTGCAGTAGTCAGACAATCACTTTTCAATTCAAAATTCGTCTTTGAGTGTTTCTTTATACGTTTGCTATGTAAGTTATTTCCATCTTGCAAAGACAATCTCAGACAAAAGTGTTGAGACACTTTGCTTTCAGGAAGAAATTGCGAGTAAAGGACCCACCCCCCCCCCACAATGCAATGTTGGAATATGATGGAAATGTTGCAGATGAATCAACCATTATGTCTTCTTCAATCAAATCAACATTGCAGTGGGGAGAAGGGGGTCTTTAGCGGTGGATGGTAATGATTTGCAGGAAAGTAGGTTTGAGTATACGTAAACGTCTTTTTCCAATACGACATCGAAGATGGTAAATTTTAACATGCTTTTTATTTTATTTCTTGTGATACATATTCTTAATTCAGATTTCTAAATTGTAAATAGAACTTAGATTGTAAAGCGCAACCGAGTATCATTTAGTATTGTGGTGCTATAGAAATTTTGCATTATTATTATGAATGTTACACACAAATGAATTACAGCAAAAACCCGCGTATAAGAACCTAGTGGATTAAGAACCTACAGGCTGAAATTTTGCAATTAAACATTCAGCCTGGAATTTGAAATAAGTTCTTATTTTTAGAGAGCATGGGGTCTTATTCACAACAGAAGTTTGTGGAAGAATAAAAAAAAATTCTTATATTACCTGATGAGAAGCTTTTGAAAGATTTTATCTGGCTTATATAAACATTTCGGATTCTTCCACAAATTTCTGTTGGGGAATATCTCATAAATTCAACTGATGTGATCTGACAGTAAATAATAGGCCTGAAGTTTGAATATGAAGAAAAGAAATTCCTGAAGGCCATGAATAAAATAAGAACCAATTTAAGAACCTGAAAAGCCTCATTTTCCACTAAATACCCAAAACATAAGAACCTAGTTAGGCTGACTTGCAAAATTGTAGGTTCTTTTACGCAGGTTTTTACTGTAACATTTGGAATTAATGTCCAAGATATCGGGTCACATCTAGCTTCCTTGGACATCAAGAACCTGTCTGATGATTCTCACCGTGCCTAGTAGGGTTGACTTCTGGATTAACTCAATTCTTGTTGTTACACCTATTTCCTTCAGGAACTGCTCAAGTCTGCCTGTTACAGTGCCCAGGGCACCAATGACTATTGGGATAACCTTGGTTGATACATTCCAAATCTTCTTGATTTCTCTGGCTAGATCTTGGTATTTCATGATCTTTTCCTGCTCCTTGTTTCTTATATTCACGTCAACTGGTATGGCTATCATTTTAATACTGGTATGGTTCTTATATTCACATCAACTGGTATGGCTATTATATTATAATGTCTGGCCTTCTCGCATGAATTTCGAGATCTGTCTGTACTGTAAAATCCCATAATACTTTGAACTGTTCATTTTCAACAACACTCTCAGGTTGATGTTGGTACCACTTGTCACTAGTTTCAAATCCTTGCTGACGTAATATATCCCAATTGGAGTGCTCTGGCTACACAGTCATATCGGCGCTTGTATTCTTTTTGTGCAAGATTGCTTCATTATTATTATCATTATCATTATCATTATTATTATTATTATCATTATCATATGAACTAAACCACATTCAAAGTAAAACAGAAATAAATTATAATTGTAATTATAAAAACACAAAATTGTTATCATTATAATTATTATCAATATTATTATTATTATTATACATGACGGTACATCGAATGATGCTAAAAATAATACTAAAATGATACGAAACATCTGTCTCGGGCATTTCATCTATCTGATGCAGAAAGCGAGAAAGTCTTTGATTGTCTGATTTTTGTGGCTTGTGAGAATTCTCCAATCTCTAGAATCTCTGCGTTAGTTAGCCCCCAGCAGCTAGGACCGGAATCAGACCATTGGGTTGGTAAGTCTCGTTTGCTATCCGGGCCTACTCTGTTCGGCTGTTCGGCAGTTGTTCCGTCCTCTCGCTTCGCTTATATATCATTGGCTCATACACTTCTAACTTTCAACTTTCCACTATCAACTATCAACGTAGTGAGTAGGCGCCCGAATAAGATAAGGAACGATAATTGGGACTAGTTGGGACTAGTTTAGTTGCAGGGACGTAGGAAGCATCTCAAACTTGGAGGGGCACGACACTTCAAGGGCACCTTTTTCATTACCCTGAAAGGGCATTTCCTGAAAATAAAAAGGGCACTTCTTTGTCTATTGCAAAATCTTGGGGGGGGCACGTGCCCCCAGTGCCTCCCCGGTTCCTACGTCTCTGTCTAGTTGCTAAAGTACGTATTCCCATCCAGCCTAACTGATTGGCAGGATTTACTTAATCAAGATAAGGCTGGACGGAGGTGCATGCCCCCGGGGGGGGGGGGGGGTACTTGACTTTCAATTGTACGGGGGGGTGCGCTCCAAGAGAAAAAATTTTCAACCGGCTTTAGGAATTTTCCCTCGAAATGATAGCCGGCTTTAGAAAAAATCGGCGAAAAGCATATCCCAAAACGTAAAAATTCGTTGGAAAACAATGAAATAACACGTTTGAACAACCGGCTTTAGAAAAATTGCCTTCTTTTGATACCCGGCGTTAGAAAAAAGAGGCGAAAACGATACCCGGAAAGGAGTGCACATGGCGTCAGCAAAATATACTAAGTACCCCCCCCCCGGGGCATGCCTTAGTAACGGGCAAAACATTTGACTCCCATCCTCTAGTAACTGCAAAGATTTTGCAACAAACCTGTCAAAGCTGGCTGATAGCAGTCAAGGCTGAACCCAGCAGACCCTCTTGAACTCCTTGAACTGGCTCTTGATCTAATTGAGTCGAAGGAGAATCTGCTTCGAGTTGAAGTCCGTGAACCAAAAGATGATCTTGAACATGACGCATAGCCACTGCTTCCAGTTCTGTTTCTTGACCCAAGCTGTAAGTAATTGTTAAATTGTTAAAAAGCTATTGTCACCAAGGATACTTTGCGGGCATGCTGCAATTTCAGACTATCTAAAAATCATAATTTGGCCTTAGGAGGAAACACGGATTCATACTTCAGTAATAGAAAAATGATTTATATAAAATCTAACCTTTCTATCAGTTACACTACTGCATTATGGATCTATGTTTCCTTTCAGGCCAAATTATTAAGTTATAGCGTCCATCAGTCTATCAATAGCGATGACATCCGAACGTATAATCAGTCTAGAAGTCGCATATCACATCGCAGACAGCGCAAGCGCGTTTCCTCTCCTGTGTAAAGCTCCCTAGTTACAATGGCTGATTAAGTCTAAGGGTACTGGTAGGACTCAAGGGAGGCACTAGGTGGAGGCCAAGGAGCTAAGCTCTAGCTCCCTTTGTTTGAGACGAATCAATGAGTTGTCGGGGATATGAAATAGGGAATTCAATTTAAATCAGAATGGAATCTGTTTCGGATCTTTTTAATTTGATTCATTCCTCTGCTCAACGGAAGAGAAAGAAAATCAACACAACTCAACACAACACAATACAACTCCACACAGCTTAGCACAGCACAGCACAGCACAGCACAGCACAGCACAGCACAGCACAGCACAGCACAGCACAGCACAGCACAGCACAGCACAGCACAGCACAGCACAGCACAGCACAGCACAGCACAGCACAGCACAGCACAGCACAGCACAGCACAGCACAGCACAGC
Source organism: Aurelia coerulea (assembly GCA_039566865.1). NCBI lineage: Eukaryota > Metazoa > Cnidaria > Scyphozoa > Semaeostomeae > Ulmaridae > Aurelia > Aurelia coerulea. The sequence continues at coordinate 9,790,982 of CM076950.1, forward strand.
ACAGCACAGCACAGCACAGCACAGCACAGCACAGCACAGCACAGCACAGCACAGCACAGCACAGCACAGCACAGCACAGCACAGCACAGCACGGCACGGCACGGCACGGCACAGCACAGCACAGCAAAGCACAGCACAGCACAGCACAGCACAGCACAGCACAGCACAGCACAGCACAGCACAGCACAGCACAAGACAACACGATACAAATCAATGCACCACAACTCAACACAACACAACTCAACACAACACAACACAACTCAACACAACTCAACACAATACAACACAACACAACACAACTCAACACAACACAACACAACGCAACACAACACAACACAACACAATACAACACAACACTGACAAACACAACACAACACAACACAACACAACACAACACAACGCAACACAACACAAAACTGACAAATACAACACAACACTGACAAACACAACACGACATCTAAAAATTACTTGCGTAAACGGAACCGAATGTTAAAAAAGTAATGACAAAGAGTAACGGATATCCATTTTTGTTGCTTGACAAGGCAGTGCACAGCAATTGTTACCTGCCGAAAATGAAATATTTTGTAAGTGGAACCTGGAAAGTGGAAGTAGTAAAATTCTGTGCAGCTGTGTATTATTTAAGACAATTACAGTGTCAACATACTTTGATAAGCCTCTTTTTGATCTCTTCTACCCATTTTCTTTGGTACTCTCTACTTCCGAGATCAGGGTCAGGAGCGAGATGAAAAACTCTTCCTTTAAATCTTGAAAAGGGTGACGTTTCAAGTGATATCACGTCTTCTCTTTCAAACAGTGTGTCATCGTGTTTGTAAACGTTCATACAATCGTCCAAGCAGATCACGTCTAGATAAAAAAGAGAGATTATGTTAGTATCAATTGTTAACTTTTGACTCAAAGGAGACGACATTCATGCATTGTTGAAAGCAAAAGAAATTTTCGTCAAAATTCCTGACAACTTGAACTCCAAGGCGAACCGCAGCGACCGGCCGCTGATAATCGCTGATAATCGCTGATAATCGCTGTGATTTGCTTTAATGGAGATTGGCCTTTAAGGCGAATTTCCAGTCAGTGGAATTTTCCGAGCGGGCGGAATTTTAGACAATAAAATGTCGCTCAGCCGTAACTTTCTATTCAATTCCTGGGCGACATTTTCTCACACAGACAAAGGAAATTCCGCCCGCTCGGACAATTCCACTGACTGGAAATCAGCCTTTATGCAATTTGATTCAAATTTTCAACTTCCATTTCAATTTCTATTGTCTCGCCAGCGATCAAGCTAACAAATGGAGATTGATTTTACCGGTAATTTCAATGACCAATCGCTACGATTCGCTGTGATGGAGATTGGCCTTGCACAGAGCATTGCAGGGGTTATCTTGCAGGTACCCAAGGGTACAGTAACTGAAAGCGTCCGATTTAAAGGTCCGCAGCTGTGGAAAATATTAGGATTTCAGAAACCCTTTGTCAATTTAAAACAAAGATAAAAAATTGGTTCCGGGAAAACTGTCCATGCAAATTGTGCCGCACTTTCATTCCGAACTTAGGCTATGTATGATAAATGTTTTTAGATATCCGTTTTATATTGTATACTTGCTGATGACTTGTAAATATTTTACCCACTACTTTCTTATGTAATATTGTATAGTGGATTGGTAAAGTGTGAGTTGCGAGTTACGAGTTACGAGTTGCGAGTTGGTGTTTTCTGCGAGTTGCGAGTTAAAAGTGAAAAGTGCGAGTTGGTACATTTAAAATGCGAGTTGCGAGTTCGGTAAAAAAAACCTCAGATTTTCCATCTTTTGCAGCTAAAACATGGTGATTTTTTGGAGAGCCTTTGTCAAGATCAGGGGAGATAAAGAACGGTTCTTTAATTCGCAAAGAGCCGCTAATAAAGGATTTGCATTGAGCTGGGACAATTAGGCCTACATAGAAGAAACATTATTCTTTTTGGTATTTCTTGAGATGGTAATAGGCTGTATGCCCAAATTCCAAAACACTTTTTAACTCATAACTAAAGATTGACAAGTTTCTTAACTTCGAATTGACCTCTCGTCGCTTCTATAGAGTTTCTTAATTTTCTGGGATGCCATTCACTTACTTACAAGCAGGCTCTTACTTCCTTTGTTGAAAAAATGACTACATACACGTGTTTTTTATATGAGAAACTGGTTTGTAAGAAATTGGTACTAGGATTGCGAAAATTTAAGAAACTCTAGTACTATGCTTGAGAATTGGCAAGAAACTTTTAAAGCCAAATACAAGGATGTCATGGGAAATTATCATCATGATAAATTCCGGATAAATTTGTGTTTTGATTCAAAGTGAGCTCTCCTTCTTGCTAAAAAGTGTGCTGTCTGCCAAGAAACGAATACGTGGAAGTGGTAGAAACTACATGCATCTAAAGAATAAGAAACACACGAAGAAACTTAAGAACTAAAAAGCTGAAATTTTCACTTGAAAGTAAGAAACTTTTAACACTGTGGGCTTTTCCAAGTTTCTTATAAATGAGAAAACGTGTATCAGATCAGGCCTAACTGAAGGATATGCAAGAAATCATGCTGAAGCTAACATGAATGGTATATCACTCCGTCGAAAATACCTACGAAATTTGAAAAGCAAGAGGGTGTATAGGGAATTGTTACCAATTCCTTGAAAAGCAAAGCGCTTTTGCTAAATAGCACCAGATGTAGGAGTGTCATGCCTCTCGAATTTGCCTTTGTTGACGATGCTTTCCAAATCGAAACACACCCTCAGCAGAGCCCAATTTACTTCAATTTCTTTTCTGAGCTCAACAATTAACATGAACTTGCACAAGTCTTCTTGAAAGGGAAAGACAACGAATTAATGATTTGCTTATAACTTACTTTCAAGACCACTAAGGCAAGTCCCCAGTTTACTGAATTACCGTAATATTCGTGAACGACTTGGAGGAATGAAAGCCACAAATTGTAACAGGCCTGCAAGAAAATTACAACGGCCTAAAAACGCTAAATCCATGAAACAGTTCTAAATTCAATTGCAACTTCAAAAAACCCTTTTATTTGGCGAAAAATTCATTCATTCAAAAGAAAACAGGCAACTCGTAAGTTTAGTTTCCAACTCGCACTTTTGAGTTTCCAACTCGCAACTCGCAACTCGCAAATTAAGTGCAACTTGCAACTCGTAACTCGCATAATAAGTGCAACTCGCAAATCGCAAAATAAGTGTAACTCGCAACTCGCAATTGCAACTCGCAACTCGCATTTTACCATATCACATTGTATATAGGTTTTTAACGTTGGAATTAATTAGCTACCATTTTTATTTAGCTATCATGTATTTTAATCCAACTAGAAATAAATTGATAATAATAATAGTAATAATGATTACCCTTCCTTTTAGAGAAGCCATGACACAACATCTTTGCCCGAATTAACTTTGATGTAAAATTGCATTTTAGTCCCTAATAACAAACGAGGCGACAATAAATCTAACAATACCCCAGAAAATCATATTCTGAAATTGAAAGCAACGGCTTTTTTCAGTCGTTGAGAAACCTGTGTGCTCTCACAATTTTCACATTTTGTACCGCTTCTTGCTATTGCCGTGATTTAAATCCTAGTATAAGATACAGTTAGCCTCATAATTGAGCTCAAACGGTTGTTGAAGGATAGGAAACAGAAAAAGACGCTGTTAAAGAAGGAAATCACTCTCATTATGAAGTCAATGTATCTCATTTCATTTCATTTCATTTCACATTTCATTCTAAATTTTTTATAAACGGTTGCCCCATCAGCCAAGAATGGTTGTTTTTCAGGGCACTGTGGTAAAAACCTAATTACAGTGTTATAATTTATTCCAAACTGTTGATCCACGGAACGAAAATGCTTTCCAACTACGCATGATTTGTCATAGGACTTTAATGGGTACTTTAGAGGTCCTTTTAACAAATATAAATTACCTTTGCCCAAAAATCAGAGCATTAACAATTTAAGAAACCTGTAAGAGACATCCGGTTACAAAAATGGCCTAAAATTTAAGAAGCTGGCTGCCACTAAGATGAAGATAAAAGATGGAGGTCTGTTGGCTCATGATATAGCACTGGAAGGCTCCAGGCTCAACATACAAGGCTCGACGGCTCGAAGCTCGAGGGCTCGAAGTTTAAAAACACTCGTGACCTATGAACTTTGTGGGAATGTGGCTTTTTGGAATGAATTTCCTGCCAGAAAGGCTTTCTTCTGACGAAAAGTGATGTAATTCTATTTTGAAAATGGCCATAGCAACTGTTGGGGATTTCAAATCTTTGCAAAAGGTCAATAATCTTTGAGTTAAAGACAGCGAACATCAAGGAGAAGCTGAAAGAGACTGGGGTGCGGGGGAAGGCAAGCACCCCTCCTGCCCTTTCCTAAGGGGGGCAAGGGAGGCAAAAGTGCCCTTTCAATGAAAAACAATAATTTACTTTGACAGCGTTAAATAAACGGAAGGAAACTTATGTTGAAACTTGATAGAAAAGCCGTCATAGCTTCATTCCTTTATCAGAAACACACCAGTAACAAAATAAATATGCGATCTTATGCGATTCGGAATGAGGACATGTTGAGAAATACCCGAAAAATTTCGTGAAAGAACATGAGTTATGTTCGTTGAAATATTTTGACAGCATTTAAAGCCAATCTAAAGGGCGTTGCGACAAAAATTTTCCCGGGGAGTACCCCCGGACACCCCATTAATCGGCTCGCTTCGCTCGCCTTCGGTCTCGATTGCCCTTACGTTCCTAGTTGCCCTACCATCGCTTCGGCGTCCATATGCGTATATAAGGCAACTTTAGAACGCCAACTTTAAACAAAAATGTATTATTATCATTTTTATCATTATCATTCCTCTAACTCATCAACTTTGGACCAGGAAGGAAATGACCTGTGGGCTATTATATCAGCGTTGTGGGTATGTGGCATTTTTGGAATGGGTTTCATGGCGGTTAAATGCATATTTAAGCGGGGTTAATACCCGAAGAAAGAATGCGGGTTTCCTGCGAAGTGCCTAAACAATAGTCAACCTCGCTCTCAGTTGAGGAATGTGTGGGGGCGTGAAAGTTAGCCTCGTGCCTTGCTGAGTCACTTATGCATATTGGCCTAGCTGTTTGAGCTGTTTTTATTTGCTGTCGAAAGTTATTAAAGTTATTACGAAGATTTGTAAGTGGATCGTTGCATTTAGGTGCCTTGTAATTGGTATCTGCTGCTTGCTGTGCTGTCCTCGCAGAGTTTGCTTGCTGCTGGTGTTCGTTTTCTGCAGAGAATCCCATCGATTTGGAGAAATTAATCTTCGGTGATCAATATATATTGGGTGAGATTGTTCTTGTTTTGGTAGGCCTAGCTATCAGTACAGCTATCAGTACAGTGTTTCAGTGTTTAAAATGTCAGATGAGAGAAATGGCACACCCTCTCAGGAGGGGCAACATGCTGAAGGAGAGGAAGGCCAAGTGATGAATGCAAGGCTTACATCACTCGAATCTTCCTTGGCTGCTGTCCAAAATTCTTTGCAGCTCGTTTTGCAGAGAACAGGCTCTGGGACAGGTGTTGTTGACCCAAACCCAAGCACGCAGTCAGGTAATCCTCCGGTCACTTCCCAAGGTCAGGGAGGCCAGGGACACCACTCTGCAGCTGCCCCATCTTTTGTCCCAGTTGTAGCCAACACTCCAGTTGCTTCAACCAGCCACAGTTTGCCTGCACAAAGTGCAGGGGGTAATAGTTTCTTGGCTTCAACAACTACGCCTTTTCAGCTGCTTGCCAACCTTCAAAAGGAAGCATGGGGGCTCAGTCCTGAGCAGTTTTTGAGTCATTCTTCAGCCCCTGCAATTTCGGTTTCAGGCAATATTCCACCAATACCAGGTTATATTGTGAATATGATCAAAAAGGGGCAGTTTGTCGATTTTGTTTTCTTGCGCCCCTGTAATTTGGATAAGCTGCCTGGTGTTGAGCCCTCTGGGGCCCAGACTTCGCGACTAATCAAGGGTGAGCTGCAGCCAATTAAGTCGTTCCTTGATTGGTCAGAAGCCTGGGCTATATACACAGGAGTCATAGCCCAGCAAACACCAGAAAAAATTGGAAGCCTCATAGGCTATTTTTTGCTGCTGTCCAAAACACACCGCGATGTCCAAGGAGGAGGGTGGCTTGACTACGATAGGGCCTTTCGTAAACAAGCAGCTGAGAGGAAGGACCTGTCGTGGTCATGCCTTGAGCCCACCTTGTATTTGTCAACAGTGGTGACACAAGGCGCGGCAGTTGCACACAGATCTGCCCAACCAAATAAAGTTGAGCCCAAAAAAGATGCTCCTGTCTGCTTCTCTTGGAATTTTTCAAGTTGTTCGTTTCCACGCTGCAAATACCGCCATGTTTGCCAAAAATGTCAGGGTCCTCACCGTTCAAATGATTGTAGAGGGGCAGGGCCTCTTGCAGCCTCATCTGCAGAGTACTCAAGCAAGCGCCGCTCTCGATCACCAAGCCCTGTTACTACAAAAAAGTCCCGCTCAAAGTGACAGGATATTGACTTTTATTTTACAGATTTTAGTGGCTTGGCACCACCTAGTTCAGTCACGCCTTTAAACATTGCTGTTTGGCAGAATTTTTTAGATCGTTCACTGCATTTAGACGCAGATTGGTTATTAGATGGACTCAAGTTTGGCTTTGATTTAGGGGTACAAAGCGGTCGGTCAGTGTCAGCTGCTCGTAACTGTAAAACTGCTTTATCACAACTGGATATTATTGATGACTTTTTACGTATTGAACTAGAACATGGATCTATCGCGGGCCCTTTTGTGAACCCGCCAATTAGCACTATCCAGATTAATCGCTTTGGGGTTATTCCCAAATCCACACCAAAAAAATGGCGGCTTATAACTGAACATACAGAACATACTGAACACAAAGAACATACAGCTCTGCCCAGAAGCAGTTTTATTCGTTTTTGTGAACAAAACAATGTTTTAAATGCAAACGGGTCACCAATTCCAGCCAGTGAGCTAACTTTGTTAAGGTTCATAGGGAGCTTGAGCAAAACTTGCAAAGCATCATCCATGCGGGTGTACCTGTCTGCGGTTCGAGCATTGCACATCCAGGGAGGATTCCCAGACCCATTAGTTGGATGCAACAGGATTCCTCTTGTCATTCGGGGTTTGAGACGCTCGAAGTCTTGTGATCAAAAAGTGCCAATCACATTACTAGTCTTGTATGCAATTCGCGCTCAATTAAATCTCGACATTCACAATGACATGATGTTGTGGGCAGCTTGCTGTGTCGCCTTTTTTGGTTTCTTACGGGCATCAGAATTTACTGTGCCACCACACGGCTTCTCAGCCAATAAACATTTGTCACTCGAGGACATTTCGGTGGACAAGCAGCCTGTTCCAGATAACGTTTTTATGCATTTAAAGTTTTCTAAGACTGATCAGTTTGGGAAGGGTACAAACATAGTCTTAGCACGTACGGATACCGATGTCTGCCCTGTTAGCGCGCTTATGTCTTACCTTCATGTCCGTGGATCAACTCCTGGTCCCTTATTTTTACTGTCGGATGGAACACCTTTAACAAAAGGCAAGCTGAATGTGCACCTTCAACACGTTTTAAAACAATGTGGATGGCCAGGGATTTTTACTTTGCACAGTTTTCGCGTCGGAGCAGCAACAACAGCTGCATCATTGGGTTTTTCCAGACTACCTTATTCAAGCTCTGGGGAGGTGGACTAGTGATGCCTACAAGGTGTATGTTAAATTACCTCAAGACCGATTGCACCTTGCTTCAAAATCTCTGGGAACCTTAAATGCTTTTAGCCAGAGCCAAGGACTTTGCTGAAGTCAGAATACTAGCTTGCTTTCTCCTGACTTGTCTTTCTATCTCAGTAGTATTGGTACTGACATAATGAAGTGTGTTTTGTTTATTGCATATAATAGAGTTATTGTTGTTTCGGGAGATCGCTTGTGTTTTTTCTGACTCTTTTGCTTATAGTGTTCCAATGCTTTTCAGTAGTCCAATGCTTTGGACTTGTTGGCTTGCTGTTATGTGTACAATAGTCCAATGCTTTGGACTTTCTTGCTCGCTGTTGTGTGTAAGGTAGCCCAATGCTTTGGATTTCCTTGGTAGTTGTTGTGTTTGGAGTAGACAATGCTTTGGGCTTGCTTGCTTGTAGTTGTATGCACAGTAGTCCAATGCTTTGGACTTGCATGCTTGCTGTTGTGTGTTCAATAGTCCAATGCTTTGAACTTGCTTGCTTGCTGATTGGTGTATAGTAGTCCAGTGCTTTGGACTTGCTTGCGTGTTGCTGTGTGTATAAGAGTCCAATGCTTTGGACTTGCTTGCTTGCTGTTGTATGCACAGTAGTCCAATGCTTGGGACTTGCATGCTTGTTTTTGTATGCACAGTAGTCCAATGCTTTGGACTTGGCTTGCGTGTTGTTGTATGCACAGTAGTCCAATGCTTTGGACTTGCTTGCTTGCTGCTGTATGCACAGTAGTCCAATGCTTTGGACTTGCTTGCTTGTTGTTGGGTGTATAGTATTCCAATGCTTTGGTCTTGCTTGCTTGTTGTGGTATGCACAGTAGTCCAATGCTTTGGACTTGCATGCTTGCTGCTGTGTGTACAGTAGTCCAATGCTTTGGACTTGCTTGCTTGCTGATTGGTGTATAGTATTCCAATGCTTTGGACTTGCTTGCTTGTTGTGGTATGCACAGTAGTCCAATGCTTTGGATTTGCATGCTTGCTGCTGTGTGTAGTCCAATGCTTTGGACTTGCTTGCTTGCTGCTGTATGCACAGTAGTCCAATGCTTTGGACTTGCTTGCTTGTTGTTGTATACACAGTAGCCCAATGCTTTGGACTTGCTTGCTTCTTGTTGTATGCACAGTAGTCCAATGCGTTGGACTTGCTTGCTTGTTGTTGTACACACAGTAGCCCAATGCTTTGGACTTGCTTGCTCGTTGTTGTGTGTATAGTAGTCCAGTGCTTTGGACTTGCTTGCTTGTTGTGGTATGCACAGTAGTCCAATGCTTTGGACTTGCATGCTCGTTGTTGTGTGTATAGTAGTCCAGTGCTTTGGACTTGCTTGCTTGTTGTGATATGCACAATAGTCCAATGCTTTGGACTTGCATGCTTGCTGCTGTGTGTACAGTAGGCCAATGCTGTGGACATGCTTGCTTCTTGTTGTATGCACAGTAGTCCAATGCTTTGGACTTGCTTGCTCGTTGTTGTATGCACAGTAGTCCAATGCTTTGGACTTGCTTGCTCGTTGTTGGGTGTATAGTAGTCCAATGCTTTGGACTTGCTTGCTCGTTGTTGTATGCACAGTAGTCCAATGCTTTGGACTTGCATGCTTGCTGCTGTGTGTACAGTAGTCCAATGCTTTGGACTTGCTTGCTTGTTGTTGTATGCACAGTAGTCCAATGCTTTGGACTTGCTTGCTTGTTGTTGTATGCACAGTAGTCCAATGCTTTGGACTTGCTTGCTTGTTGTTGTATGCACAGTAGTCCAATGCTTTGGACTTGCATGCTTGCTGCTGTGTGTACAGTTGTCCAATGCTTTGGACTTGCTTGCTTGCTGATTGGTGTATAGTATTCCAATGCTTTGGACTTGCATGCTTGCTGCTGTATGCACAGGAGTCCAATGCTTTGGACTTGCTTGCTTGTTGTTGTATGCACAGTAGTCCAATGCTTTGGACTTGCATGCTTGCTGCTGTGTGTACAGTTGTCCAATGCTTTGGACTTGCTTGCTTGCTGATTGGTGTATAGTATTCCAATGCTTTGGACTTGCTTGCTTGTTGTTGTATGCACAGTAGTCCAATGCTTTGGACTTGCTTGCTTGTTGTGGTATGCACAGTAGTCCAATGCTTTGGACTTGCATGCTTGCTGCTGTGTGTACAGTTGTCCAATGCTTTGGACTTGCTTGCTTGCTGATTGGTGTATAGTATTCCAATGCTTTGGACTTGCTTGCGCGTTGCTGTGTGTATAATAGTCCAATGCTTTGGACTTGCTTGCTCGTTGTTGTGTGTATAGTAGTCCAATGCTTTGGACTTGGCTTGCGTGTTGTTGTATGCACAGTAGTCCAATGCTTGGACTTGCTTGCTTGCTGTTTGGTGTATAGTAGTCCAATGCTTTGGACATGCTGGCTTAGTGTTGTGTGTACAGAAGTCCAATGCTTTGGACTTCATTGCTTGCTGTTGTGTGTGCAGTAATCGCTCGCTAGGGTACATGCGCTGGTCCGATGCTTCGGGCTAGCGTCTGTGCTTTCAGGCAGTTAGGCCATCTGTGTGTTGTCTGCTTGGGCTCATCAGCTGTTTTTGCGCGCTTCTTGGTGGGCGGGTCTTTTGCCTGCTTAATGCCAAGCTTATCGTTTTAGTTTCCTTTTTCAGGGGCCACACAGTTTTCCTCTCATCTCAGTAACTGCCTCACCTTTCCTCGCATCTTTTGTCATGTTTGTGGCCCCAAGTTTTTCTGTTTTGTTTTTTCTTTGCGGTTATCTAATATGTTACAATTTTTGATGTTTTGCTGTTCTTTTTAAGGTCCATGTTTTTCGTCCCCAGGGGATTAACTCGTTAATATTTACTTAGGTGGTGATTGGGGGAACACGCTGTGTTCTTTGGAGGAAAATATGGCTTTTCTTGTCAATCACCGACCGTAAATGCGCTTGCCAACAGTTAACACCGGGCTGATGCACTGCTAGCCCACGTTACCTGTTATTGGTCTGTTATCTTAGGAGGACAGAGTTAGACAATTTAGATATGTTGGGAAGATTTCTGATGGGGATTAAATGGCGGTTAAATGCATATTTAAGCGGGGTTAATACCCGAAGAAAGAATGCGGGTTTCCTGCGAAGTGCCTAAACAATAGTCAACCTCGCTCTCAGTTGAGGAATGTGTGGGGGCGTGAAAGTTAGCCTCGTGCCTTGCTGAGTCACTTATGCATATTGGCCTAGCCGTTTGAGCTGTTTTTATTTGCCCCTCCCTCCCTTCCCCAAGGTTTAGTTTGTTTTGTTTTGATTATTTCTTCGTTTTTTGAGTTTTTGATTGGTTTAGTAGTTATGTTCTCCGCAGTTTTTCATGGCTGTGGACAGGTGTGTTGGCCCGGAGGAAAATATGGCTTTTCTTGTCAATCACCGACCGTAAATGCGCTTGCCAACAGTTAACACCGGGCTGATGCACTGCTAGCCCACGTTACCTGTTATTGGTCTGTTATCTTAGGAGGACAGAGTTAGACAATTTAGATATGTTGGGAAGATTTCTGATGGGGATTAACTGCCATAAAGCTTTCTTCTCAACAGAAAGAAATTCTATTTTGAGCACTGCCATGGCAACTGTCCTCTAATTCACCAGCTTTGGACCAGGAAGGAAATGAGCTGTGGGCTATGTTCTGAAGGAGTAATCTCTGTTTGCTCTGGAAGTTTTACGAGGAACGAAGTTAATATCCTGAACGAGGGATGTATCACTCCAAAAATCCTCGTACACCATGCCAAAAATCCGCAAAAATCCACTTAAATCCTTTCAAAAATCCAGAGATCCACACAAAATCTAAAAAATCCGAAAATCCGGCCAGGCCTTGTGCATAAAAATATCACTCGATCCAGACTCTTTTTTGGGATAGCTAAAAGGTCTATCAAAAGATAAATGATTCAATTAACGCTATTCTACATGGGTTAATCAAGCACCACTTTCTCATGGGGAGGGGGGGGGGCAAAAATCGCCCCAAATTGTCCTTAATGAAAACTGCCAAAACTTCTATTTTTTAGAATTCTATGATACAAAAACTGCCAATCAAAGTCATGCATGACACCCAAACAAATTTGCTAATGCCTTATTGACATTTAAAGTCAATTTTTAGCGATAAAACTATATGAAATTGATCTTGAATCGTTTATTGGTCAATTTTGAGCATAATGCACTAATTATTTCTTATGTTGATCATAAATATGACGCTATCATAAGTATTACGTGAAACATCTTAAATTTTACTGTCAGCAAAACACAAAAGGCTGTATGAAACAAAAGTAGACTTCAAGACGAATTGATTGGTATCAATTTAATTGCAATTAGATTGGTAAAAGAAATGTTATGTATATTTTAGCGATTTTCTGATAGACCTGTTGCTAAATATGGGCATATCATAGTCACATGACCAATTATATAACAATGACTTATTCCTAATTTTATACGATGTTAAGTTCTATGAAAAGTCACAAAAGTGCCAGTCTTTTGTCTTGCTTAGTTTAAGAGAGCAATTGGAGGAAGTTTGGCTGGACAAAGTTCAGATGGTATCGTCAAATTAATTCAAATACCATCACTTTCTGAAGAATCTCGAGTAAAGGGGGACTGCGTTTTTTAGCATTTTGTATTATTGTATGCTTTCTATAGTTGTTCCATTGAGTTATGCTTTTAAGTCTTAAGGACACTGTTTTGGGGCTGATATCTTAATAAGTTCGTATCAGAGAACTGCATGGATCAACGAAAATGTGCTGATTAGCATTTGGCGATAATCAGAACAGTCGATCAATTAGACTTATTGTGAAGCTAACTGCCATTTCTATAGAGTTTTGAAGGAGGGAAAAGTCCCGGAAGAAATATTCAAAATGCGAAAAAATCCGAAAAATCCTGCTTAAAATCTGGAAAAATCCGCAAATCCGGACCCAAAATCGAAGGATTTTTAAATCCGAAAAATCCCGTACGCCTTTTTGTGGAGTGATACACCCCTAGATCCTGAAAATATAGCATCAATTTATTTTACAGTACAAGGGGATACATCATTTGTAAACATGCCAAAAAAAACTATAATTTTAACTTCCAAAAGGATCGGAGTAGCTGGCCTCATAGCCCCCTCTTGTTTAGATACGCAGGCAGTATTTTTTTCTCAAAAAGTTTGACAAAAAAGGACATGCACACTCTTCTTCAAGGTTCTAGCTGGTGTGAAGTTTAAAATTACTTTTCCTTCCTAATTCCTTCCTGCTCATGTTAATTTTGGAGGGCAGGATTGATAGAGCTTATCCGATCCCCCTTGTTAACATCTTTCTTGTTAGCAACTCCAACAAGTAGAAGGGACTCACATAGCAAATAGTTTAACCTGGCTTTCGTTTTTCAATGCGGATTGACAACTCATAGATGATATATTTTTCAGAAAATGAAGGGCAAACTCTTCGAAATCATATTTCCTTCCGCCTTCCGTTGCGCCTTGCACCATAGTCACAAGATTTGTGACTGTGCTTCCACGTCTTCACGTCTTTACTTTTTGAAGGCAAAGGAGATATCAATCAGAATCATCAATTTGATAAAATTAAAAAAATTAGAGTTACTTAGCAAACCTTTGTAACGTTGGTTGCTTGCAAATGCCTCTTTACTTTCGTAATATGCCAGAAGTGGAGCCATGTTTAGAGCATCTCCATACAGCACGAAGTATCGGCGACGCCATCTTTTCCAAGATGCCTTAAACGGAGGTGATTTGGTAAGATGTCCCTCTAAAATGGGTGTATATGTATCTTGTAAGCTGGACATGATTCGCAAATAATTAGGCAGCAGCTGTACAATTATCCATACGCCAAAAGCACACCGTAAAGCTCAGGTTATAACTAAGACTGCGCATTTCTTCGCCAGCTCAACAAGATGTGATGTGAGATATACGCAACACCACGAAAATTCCTTCTGCGTCCGGACTTAAAGTGAATAACCTGAGTTAAAAGATGAGATAGCCTGTTGTATTTGATAATCCAGCTCGTGGCGAATGAAAGCAATGCGAAATTGTTGGGGATACGAACAGGCTAAGTTGAAAGCCTCGAGGAATCCCCCAAAATGGGCTCCAGATCGCATGCGCAGTAACGATTTACGTCACTTACGTAAAATGCAAATTAGCTTGACCTTTGAGAACAAGGGAAGAAACAAAAGCAGCGATGCGCATGACAACGTGAGCCCCAACGTCGGTTCGCTCTCAACAAAGCTGAAACACAATGTATCAAAACAATAGGGTCAGCACTTCATCTCCCCAACAAGAAAGAATATAATAGAGGGATTAGGAGTTTCTTTGTCCTATATCTCAGGTCATTCATGTGTGACTTTTCACTGCGAAAGAAGCTCCGCCTTGGCTCTCCTTCGCAGTGGCAGCCGGTTCCGCGTTCCTACCATTCCATTGATCTCCTCAAAAGAAAGACTGGATCGAGCATCCTATTGTTCTCGCTCAACAAGAATTGAAGCCTTTCCTTTGTGAAGTTGACTTTGTGAAGCAACCACGCGTACAAGTCATAGGAATTCAAACAATAAGTTTCGCTCCATTTGTCATCGATATGGAATACTCGACTAATACCACAGAATTGGAAAGAAAGCAAACATTGTTAATGACGATGAGCCCACTCAAAGATTTTGATCGCACATAGCCCGCGCATTTTGATCGGCGCTATATTGTTAGGTTAGGACCATAGGACAATTCTTGCGCCAGTTTCCGTTTTCAGTTTCAGTTTCTTCATTGATTTATCAATTAACCTTAAATAAAATTCTACATGACTACATTACAACTAATTACTTAACAGACAGTGATTACATTTCAAAACACTTGACAATCAATAAAGAAAAATCTTTACAAGATTGTATTTAAGATTAATTGACTAAATAGATAAACTAATGGAGAGAGAGTCCACCAAGAGGGGGGTGACAGGGGGGGTCTTTGGTACCGGTACCAACTCTTAAGGTACCAGGTTCCACCCCAATTGAAGGTAATGGTACCACCCCGGGTACCGGAGCCTAAACATTTGAAATATTCACCCGGGGGGTAGTTGACTTTCATTAGGACAGGAATGTGCACTTCAAGGAATTTTTTTTCACCTGGCTTTAGCATTCTCCCTTTCAAATGATGGCCCGGTTTTAGAAGAAGCCGGTGAGGAGTATACCCCAAAAGGGTAAAATTACGCTGGAAAACGATGAAATAACAAGCAGTTCTAACAAAATGCAACTGGCTTTAGAAACCGGCTTTAGAAAATTTGCCTTCTCTTGATGCCTGGCGTTAGAAAAAAGAAGTGAAAACGATACCTGAAAAGTAATGCACATCCCATAAGCAAAATATAAAAAATATTCAAAATCGGTCCAGTGTTCAATTCATCGTGGCCTGTTAAAATTGGGTAGTTTTGGCGCACCCGGTAGTACAGTCTATCGTCAATATGAGGAATTCTGAAAAGAGGTCTGATGGAATCCCAAGTTTCAGAAACACCAACAACATCAAACTTGACATTTAGATTCACTAGTAATGAGTGAGTTCATCAAAGTGACAAGAGAGACTCCTACATCGGTTCGTCGTGCCGGGCATCTTGTAACATTGTAACCAGTGGGCCATAGGCCCAGTAGGCAGTAGGCCCTTTTTCTGGCCCAGTAGTGAAGCGAAAGTCCCCGCCCCATTTTTGGCCCACTAGTTTGGGCCCTTTTTGTTCGCTTTATTTTATGGTTTTACCCCTTTATTGTTGAGCGCCAAACAGTCCTTTCCAGTATAACTGAGAGACATAGAAGATCAGCTGTAGACAGACCTTTCTGTTTTAACATTCTAGACGTTAGATAGACCTTACTGTAATAATTTACAGAGGTGTCATCCTTGGGTCTTCCATTTTCTAACACGGACAGGTGCAGTGTTGTTGCAGTGGTGCAGTGGTGTTGTGGTGCAGACTTTGGCCAGACTACAATTTATATACATATAGTTTCTTGATCGTTTTAGTTAGTCACACTCTGATGATAACATAAGATTGAAAGGCCTCAGTGTGCTAAGAAAAGTTTCCGTTTTTTGCATCTGCCTCTTATAGTATCTATCTTTAAGTAAACAAATTTTACCAATATATCAGTAATTTATGTGTACTATTTTGCAAATTCTCTGAGGACAGCAGACTTTCGAGCAAAATATCCCAAAACTGAGATTTTAGAACAGCCCATTTTGTGATTTAGAGCTTCCCTGAGCTGAGTAGTTAGAAGGTGAAGGTAACGTTGCAGATTTTAACACCAAGCGCTGGGACCCCTTGTTATGACGTTCAAGTTTTGGGGCCCTACCTGGCATTGTTCTGGCTGCAAAGTCCAGGGACGCCGGAGAGATGGTAGGGCAAGGGGGGCGACTAGGAGCGTAAGGGCAATTGAAACCAAAGGTGAGCGAAGCGAGCCTAAACACTGGGGGGGGGGGGGTCCGGAGGTACTCCCCTGGGAAAATTTTTGTGGCCACGCCCTTTAGGTTGGCTTAAAATGCTATCAAAACGTTTTAACGAACATTAATCATGTTCTTTCACGAAATTTTCGGCCATTCCTCCACATGTCCTCATTCCGAATCGCATAAAATCGCATATTGCTCATTTTGAAGTTGCAATTGACAGTCATTTTTCGTTACTCGTGTGTTTCTGATAAGGGAATGAAGGTATGGCGGCTTTTCTATCAAGTTTCAAAGTAAATTATTGTTTTTCATTGAAAGGGCACTTTTGCCCCCCTTGCCCCCGTTAGGAAAGGGCAGGAGGGGCGCTTGACCCCCCGCGCGCTCCCTCTCCGGCGTTCCTGTATATGTATATTTATGTGTATATATTGTTAGCTACAATGTTAAATCGAATCAAAATAAATTTACAACAACAACAACAACTTCTTCATTGGTACAAGAGTTAAAGGATTTTTAAACAGGTATTCTTGACCCTATTCACAAAACAGTGTTAATGTCTGCAAGTCCTTGTACGTAGATATAAGAACCTTTTTAAGAATCTTACAGGCTGGAATTTAGAACAGCAGCCAGTTAATTAAGAACCTATTTAGGCTGCCCAGAAAAAACCTAGGTTCTTTTATGGGGGTT
The DNA here is from genome assembly GCA_039566865.1 of Aurelia coerulea. Classification (NCBI taxonomy): domain Eukaryota; kingdom Metazoa; phylum Cnidaria; class Scyphozoa; order Semaeostomeae; family Ulmaridae; genus Aurelia; species Aurelia coerulea. The sequence continues at coordinate 9,807,793 of CM076950.1, forward strand.
TCTACTGTAGTGTTTAAAGGTTTTTCAATTCTCTTTGCTCTTGGCAGTCCATAAAGACAAATGAGAAGTCAAAAAATATTTTGCAAGGATCTACGGTAACTTTGCTTGGAATGAATTATCCTCTGTCTCATTGCATCCCAAGAATAACTACAGTCCAGAGCAACTATTTTCTAAGCATTTCAAGTGAAATGTGCCCATCTGCTCCATACATACTGTCCGAGAAGTTGGAGGCCCTAATATTTTATGGGGCCCCTTGGTTGCATGTCGTAAAAGAAACCACCATCGGCTACGCTACGCCAAGCTTGTAGTAGCATATTACAAAGAGGTTGTTGTAAACTTTGATAAAATATCCACGCAAAGACAATAGACACATACACGTGCCGCACCATATTTGGGTAACTAATCTACGTCAACAGGAAATCCTGACATCTGAGAGGCTAGAGTTTGACCGCAAGTGGCTTGAGCCACTTTTATATGCTTACATATCAAAAATTATTTGATTACATCTAATGAAAGTTTGCGGAAATGAATTTTCGCAAATTTCCCATTTGAGGAAATTTCACGGAATAAACTCTCGCAAATTTCGGTTCTTCCCGCGAAAGTTCTTCTCGTACAGAATTGGGCTTGGGGCTAGGGGCAAGATGGCCAAGATAATGGCCAGTAGGTTCTCACAGTGAAACCGGAGCTATATTATGTTTCAAAGGTACGGGGGAAAACGGAAAATAGAATTGTTAAATAGATGTCTATTGTTCTTTGGTTTGATGCGCATAGTTCTTTGCGCATCACACCGTATGCCGTCAACTGCTTTGCTGTGTGGTGTAATGGCGGACGCTCTAGGCAGCAGTAGTGGCAGTAGTAGTGGTAGCGGCGACAAGGTTGATTCCGCGAGAAAGAAGTTGGAAAAGAAATACGAAGATCTTGCCACACAGTTAAAAGAGTCTTACGATCGGCTACAAGAAGCAAATAAGAAGGAAAAGAAGAAACGTAGACTCAGCAGGGGAAGGCTAGGCCAAGGTAGCTTAGGCCCTGCTTCTGGTGGTGGCCCAGATGGTGGGTCGTCAGTGAAACCAGTAGCTTTTTATGGAATAGAAGATGGCAACAAGAAGCGAGAGGAGTATAATGCTAAACAACGTGAGTGGTATGCGGCTAGGAAAGCAAAGCTAAAAAGGACAGGCCCAGTAGAAGGAGATGATGATGATGATATTAGTGGCAACTTTGCTGATGTTGTTAATGTCAATGATGATGATAATATGACAATGACAATGAATGTCGACAATGATGATAACGACTTTATGATGGTTGACGAAAGAGTCCAGGGCTGTAACATGGAAGGTAATTGGTTTTGGAGTTAATAAGAGCAATAGGAGCAGTAAATGGATTGCATATAACCACCTTGATTGGGGTATTTTAAGTGAATGGCAAATATGACAGTGGGTTTGATAAAGTTTCATTTGATTTATCGTCAATTCATCATAAATGCAATCTTCAACTAGTAAGCTCAACATCTATTTACATTACAGTACTATGATATTTAGTGGCACCAGTAGGAGAAAATTACACAATGATGAACCACTATATGAGTCAATGAAACCAACCATGATAAGAGTATCAAAGTATGATTAATTGTCACATAAATTGATTATCAGGTGAAATTTGCATGAATTTCTAACAGTGCAAGTTGTGCAAACCAAATAAAGAAACTTATTTACACTCCTTTATTTGAGAACATTTTTCAAAATGCAATCAATAATTTATTGTATGGCATGGAGAAGCTGAAGTTCAGCGATGATTGAAATCTGCAGACATCTCAAACATACAGAAATGATATATTATGTACTGCATACATGTATTTTTTTATAAGAAACCTCTTATACTGTAAGAAATGGTAGACTCAATTTTTCAAAGTTAAGAAACAACCCTACCTGAATTGAAAAAGCTAAAAAACTTTTTGTAATCTAGAATATTTTAATTTTCCTGAATGTACAGTTATATAACTTTTTTGGCATTATTTTGATTGCGAACTATGTTATTTACTTTTTTGAGATCTTACTAAGTAATTTGGGAGCCCTTTAGACAAAACAATATTAACTCTACATTTTTGGCATTAAAATATAAGAAACACATGAGAAACTTTTGGTAGCAAAATGGCCCAAAAAATAAAGAAACTGCCTACCAGCACTGGACCCTAGTTTTATAAAAAGTGAGTGTATGCTGCAGGGGTAGGCATCAAGAAGAAGGTAGCATATTGGTATTGGAATAATCCAATATATTTACTTTGCAGGTGAAAACTTCATAGCACCAGAGCAATGCACCAGGAAAGATCATCTTGAAAATGGTGAATATTGCATTATGTCCATAGTTTTATACTGACACCATATTAGACATGGTTTGATAAAGATTGCTTTTGAACAGTTTCAGAAATTTCAACCAGAGAAGCTGGAAAGTACACATCAAATGCCTCAAATTTATTAGGCTTGCAATAAGCTGTGCAAGAAAACATTTGTTGTGTTTCAAGGGAAATTCTAAAGAAATTGGCTGAAGATAACATTTTGATGAATTCTATGCAGATTTTTACAATAGATAATCAAGGAAGCATCCTTTGGCACATACATACATACATACATGCATACATACATAAATACATCATTTATTTTAGGCAGGTTGCTAAATAGGCAGCACAAGTGCTGATGTGGACCTGCACAGCTTTTCCTTCAGAACTACTGTATTATTGTAATAATGGTCTGCTTACAAAAAGTAATTCTTTTTTCTCGTTTTAATAGAATTGGCATCACTGATCGCAGAATGTGAAGGGATTCTTGCCTCAGCCAAAGAAACTGAAGAAAAGTCAAGAACATGGAAAGATCGAATGGGTGCATTAGAAGAAAGTTGGTCTGATAGGAGAGCAAAATTATTTGAATTTGTATTGGAATGTGAAACACCACCTTCCTCCATCTGTGAAGAGTGTTGCAATAAGGATTCAGTCATTCAGTGTGGAGACTGTGAAAGTTGGGGCAACTGTTTATGTGAGGATTGTGATAATGAAATTCACCTTTGCAAACCGTTGCACAATAGAAAATCATACGCAAATGGCTTCCTGCAGAGTATAGCTCCGAACAAATCTGTACAAGGTGGATCCACAGAATTGACAGAGAAAGGTTTGTTAAAGTTTTTATATGCTGCAGGAGTTTCTTTAAAAAAATCTTTTCGACAACACCTGACTATGTCTGCTGTAGGTGTCTACTTTAAGGGGAGAGAATCTAGCTGGAAATCTGTTGATTTTGTGGAGTCAATTAATATCGTCAGCCTGATGACATATACAGTATCTGCCTCATAGGGGTGTCTGACTATAGAGAGAGTTTATTGTACATATCATGTAGCAAATGTAACTGTGAGAGATTATAGTGCCATGGATTGGAATGTAATTTTACATCATATTGAACCTGATGATTCTTTAAATCCCTTTAGTGGAATGAAAAACATCATGAAAAGTAATGTATAATTCTCCTTATTTGAGTTTTCTTTGCTTTGGCTTCATGGTACTCTAACTCTGCTATATCACCAACAATTCATAGTTATGCTCCCCAAATTTGCAAACCAAAGTTTAAGCATGGTTCAGACAAATGTCTGGGAGAATTAGGTCAATTTTATCATGATTAAATGGTTCAGTTACAGCCTCTCTGAAGTTTCTGTAAAATCAGTTTGTACCTATTATAAAAACTTTAATTTCAGAGGTGTATTTGAATCTAAAGCCAAGGAGATGTCATTCCTGTGATGAAGCTCTCCAGAAGACAGTCCAATTTGACACCATTGCTTTCAAGTGTATTGTTGTAACAATGAAAGGTAAGCAATCTGTGTGTACTGTATGTAAATGAATATTATCTGGTGATTTAATGTTTTGGTTACCAGGTATCCTGTAAAGGGACAGATTTTATTTGACCTAATAATGAAAATTGTACCCTCATAGATTGGTGCCTTTTTAGTTGACATATTACCCGTATAAAATCTTAGCAGCTCAATTTTTCCTCCAACTCCAAATTTGCCTGAGCATTTCCTGGAGCATTTGTTTCCTGTTTTGGGACAGCTGGTTTATTTTGAGGCATTGATCTTTGAAATTGGCTCTTTCAACCTCTTTCATACCATGTTAATTATTTTGAACAGGTCGCTATGATTTGCTCATACCAAATGTGCTATGTCAGAGCTGTGGACACTCCAATTGTGCATTGACAGCAAGAACAATTATTCAAAACAACTTTTGGCCATGTTCGGTTGAAAATATAACATCTATCATTCATACTGATGTTTTCAAATTCTGGAATGCCTTACAAAAACTTCAACCAAACTCTGCTGAATCATGTTTTCTCCGTGTTCTTGAAGATATATCTGAACAAGGCAGTAGGGTAAGTTCCTTACTGATTTTATTAATTGTGATGAATTTGTTTTAGGGTAGAAGTTCTCACCAAATGTTACTTTTCTCACAACATCATTTTCAATACACAATGTTTTCAGCGTATGTGTGTATCCATGAATTTTTCAAAACGAGTACACAATTTTATACTATAACTGGTTTTGCTCCATTTTTTTAGTGTTTTCTTCATTTGCAGGCAAAAAGGTGCATTGCCACAAGATTTTAACAAAACAGTCTGCTTTTAACTATTTAGTTACATCTGTTTGGGCAAAAAGACTATTAGTGACTTCAAGTATTTCCATTGTTCAGACATATTTAAGAATCAATTTATTAAGATGTTTAATTGTTTAAGGTATCCTCAATAAATCGATCAACATTCGCAAGAGCCTTCAAAGAATGGAAATATTGCAATTATGAGTTAGACTCAATGCAAATGAAAAACTGGATGGTGTGTCCTCCCTGTCATATCAGTCAGCATTCTGTGCATGTGGATGGCAACAGCAAATTAAAGAGGTTCCAGAGGGCAGGAAGGCAAGAACATGTTTATCATATTTTACGATCATGTGCATACTAGATGAGCCAGAAAAAAGTTCCCACTTCTGAAAATTTGTAACGCCTAGATTACTTGTTGGATTCAAATCAATCAAATAGCGCTTGATAGCCAAGAGGTTGAATTGTTTTTGTAATTCATCGCTCGTTTTTATCAGCACTGCAAATATAGGTAAGTTTAACGGTATGAAAATTTCATGGCTGCAAAATGCCTAAAAAAGACCTAAAGCACTTGATCAACTGATGAAGAAATTCCTCGCATAGAACCAAAAAAAATTTTCCCAAAGTTGAAGCTACGTATACTTTCAATAGTCATAGGAACGCGAGAACAATAAAAAAAAGAAATAGTTTGATCTTTCAGCTTTTAACTAAAATATGAGTCATTCAAATCCATCCAGTGCTCTTTGTGCTATGAGTTTTCGAACATGGGAACTCCTGTCTTGTTCATCCAGTATACATTACATAATATTACAAGAATTTTATATGAACAAATACATATGAATATATCAATACAGCTATCAGTTTCAAAATCAAATTCAGCTTAAATCGAACTCCTGATGAGTATTAATCCTAACTTGTCATACCCCTCAGAAAAGCTTCAGATATGGAGTGAAGTCCTGGTGACTTGAGTCCTTTCATTACTGTACCCAATTTATTTTCCTCTTCAGTTTTTGAATTGTAGAGATACGATTGTGGAAGATAAAACAGTTATCTTTATAGTCATGATTTAGTTATTTTATGTCGAGTAGGGCAATATTGTTCAAATTCCAGATATATGAGGTTTGTATATAGTTTGCTTGATATTCTGCTGTAAGAACTCTCAAATAGGAGGTATCAATTGCATTATCCTTGACATCAGTTGATGAAATTAAACAAGTTGCCCCACATCATTGAACTGATTGATTAACCTGTTTGAGGATTAGTTTTCAAGTTAAAGAATGCAAGAAACGGCAAATATTTATTGTTAAGTGGAAATTGTCGCTCAAAAATAGCAGTTCCATATAAACTAAAGAACTGAGATTCAATTGTTTTGTGCCATAAAGTTTATAAAGCCTACCATTGACAAATATACATACGCTGATTGCTATTTCCCAGTCGGAAATCGTAGTGAAATTTTGTTTAGACCGTGTATCTTGTTTCTTTATGTTTGTATCCCCAGTGGTTTCGAGTCAGGTAGTAAGGTAAATGGAAAAGAGGTAAATGGAATAGTAGGTAAATGGGAGGTAAATGGAATAGCATTTATTTCTATGCGTTGTTGTTTCTCATTCTAGTGGTGTATCTGAATGCTATTATGGTGGGCACTACATAATACCCAAGGAAGACGTCGAAGCACATGTCACTAGTATCGGAAGCTCCAATCGTGTAAGTCACTCGGCAAACTTTTTTTTCAAGGAATTGATTGAATGAGTTAGAATTTGGCTAAATTTAGGTCAAGCAACAAAATTTTTTGTCAAAGGGGTTGTCTTTAGTTAGGTTCATCTCAAAATATATTGGTTTGATGTTTGTGTTTTCTTTAATTGTAAATGGGATGGGCAGTTTGAATGACAAGAAGCTAAGTTGGTCTGGAAAGGAACTTCGTCATCTTTTGTTCTCCCCGTCCGTGGTCTTTTTTTTCTCCCCGTAAAGAAATAAATTTCCTTGAGAAGTCCTTCCTTGTCCATTTGTTCTCATTGATGAGCATTTGGTTTTCATAAGATCCGAAGAATTGCTAAAAATGAATCTAGTTTCAGTTCTTTGTATTGACTTATTCTCTGATTGCAGGCAGTGGTTAAGGACAATACCTGTGGAAATAGTGTGTGGGAGGCAGCATCAAACGTGGCACGTCGTAAAGCACAGCTTGACGAAACTGGTTTGTACCTCAGTAGCTGTAGGCACCAAGTGACACAGAAGGCCCTTAATATGTATCGGGGAGAAATCTATGCGTACCCGCTGCTTCTTCAACATCATTTTATGACACCGAAGCCAGTTATATTCTTTTGGCAAGATGTGATTTGTAAATATTGGCCATGGCTCAAACACGTCAACGATGAACTTGCCAATGCAATGACGCCAGCTCTTTCTGTGATGCACGGGAAAGGCCATGCTTGGTATTGTGAGGTATTTAACATCGTTTTTGATCAAAATTTGAATCGGATTAATTCCCAATGTTTCTCTGACAGGTACTTTGACAAAATATTTTGCTCGGTCATGTGCACACTTCGACTTTTTTCACTAATTCATCTACAAGATGTGCGTAATGATACATAAGTCTGTTCACTCAGCTCATAGAAGAGAATGGAAACTTGGCTCATTAGCACAGTGTTATTTGTTCGCTCGCATCAAGTTCTAAATGTCTTTCTCTACGTTGGAATGAAAAGGACTCACATTAGCACCTTTTTGGGTGCTAAATGATGATTAATCAGACAATGAACTCTGAAATTTCCACCATTCTAGAGAACAGAATATAAATTTATCTCTGGCGTTCACGAAATATAATTTCTGTGAGAAAATACTGTGTTAATGAATCGCAGAAAGAAGCAAAATTCGTTTCTCACAATAACTATTTTATGTCGATTCTTAGGTCATATACGGAGGTAGATGGGTAGAGGGGACAGCTTTGGCTAATGGCGAAGAAGTTGAACAAGTTAACAGTTACTTGTCAAGAGCTGCACACATAACGAAAAGAATGCTTCCTGAAAGTAAGTACCTACCATAGTACTGTAAATAAAGCTCATCTTCTTAACTAATAATTACGTCTAATTCGTAGTGTTGCAATTGAGTGATGTGATTTTGCATTCTGGCCAAAAAATTTCCTGCAGCTCTAACGATCATTGTAATGGTAACCTTGAAGCGCCTGTGGTGTAATGGTAACACCTTTCTCTTTAGAGAAACGATTCAGGTTCGAGTCCTGACAGGTGCAGTTGCCTTTGAATTTGGAGCTGATACAAATGCTTTACTTGTCGGATGACAGGGAAACAAGGAAATAATTGTTGCTTAAAAATTAGATTTGTCTTTCTTTTGTGTCCTGTGCTTGCTCTTTGTACTTACTACTGTATACATGGCCTATTCTAATTAGCCTTTTAAATACTGCTGGATTTGTTTAACATCGAATTGCCATAACTAATTGAAATGTCGATTTTACTATTTTGGATTCGCCACTGTCTCCTTTTCTGAAATGACGTTCAAAATGTTGTTTGTCGTGGTCTTAACAGTAAGAAGCATTGAATAGTGCTTTGACTATTGTATTGCTCTAGTATTTGTTACACCTTGTTCAAGAAACTCATGCCTATAAACAGACAGATTTTAACACAACATCTCATGTCGAAGCAAATGAAGATTATGTGATCGATGCTCCATTTTTGCCTTACAAGAAGTTGTAAAAAGATTCGAATGCAAAAAAACAAGAAGATTTAGCAAATTGAGGCCTTCCTTAGTTATATCGTCATCAGGGTGTGACTTAATCTGAATCTTTTTACAATTTCTTGTTAAGTACCTTATCTACCAAAGTTTTGCCCTACAGATAGAGAGGAATTGCTTACAGAATGTGCTCAAGCATGGAACAAGCGAAAAATTGAGAATATGCCGAATCAGCTATCACAGAGATTTATTCGGGTTTGTTATCATTGTTGTCTAAGCTACTAGAATTTCATCAAAGGCTAATTTCCAGTCAAAAAAATATTCTCAGTCTTTTTGTGGTGTATTTTACATATTTTGCTTATCATGCCATTCGCATGTATTTTCAACCCACAATTAAACAGGGAATTGACTTTTTTCTTAGTCGTTTGTGATTTTCTCACTGCCATAATTTTCACTTACCTTGACTGTAGATGTTCTGACATTTGTGGGCGTAACTAGTAAACGTATTTTTTCTATATGAAACTGCTTTTAAGAAAGTCAACTATCCCACTAACAAATTAAGAAACTCCAGTATTGGACAAAATTTGTCAATAAACTATTTACTTTGGTAAATGAAATCCTGAGCATATCTGCACTTTATTTCCACTTGTTATCTGTATCATATTGCTCGGAATGTACTTGAGTAGCGTCTAAACATTGGAAAGGCTGCAACAAACTTTATTTTGAAATGTTGACAATGCCACGGGAAGTAAACAAGAAGACTGTTATTGAACCTTTAAGAAAGTCGTAAGAAGCTCTGAGTACTCAGAACTTCATGATTTTAAAAATCTTTCCGTACTGCTAGCCCAGATTCTTAATCTCATACAAAAAAGATTTGCGAATAAGCAATTGCTGGTACGTTTGTTGTTCATTTGTTGTATTGAAATGAATATGTTCCTTTCACTGCAACTAAACGATACGCTTATTTCCTATGTTGATCACATCAGTTCTCTATTCAAAGATAATTTTTGCGTTGTTAAATGCTCGTTTTTTTCAACAACGTTTCATTCCAACGATCAAGTAGCTTTCTAGTTGATATGTGAAATTTCAAGGTAGTGACTCTTTATTTCACATTTCAGACCAAAAAATCAATTGTCAAACATAAAGAGGAACTGTCAAAGATCTGCGAGGATTCTCATATTAGTAGCGACCAAATTGATTTCAGTCAATGGAAGAATGAAATTCAACAAATTGCGCTTGGTAAACTAATTTTTTTCACATAATTCTTCTCCTGGCAACTTGAATTGTACGTTGACGGATGGTCATTCACTCATTGATCTTTATCAATCCTTCCAGTAGATTTCTTCCAAAGATATGTTATTTGTGCGTGTATCCGAGTCAAGAACGGCTTCCCATTTCACCTCTTTGAGTGTGGAAGCTAAATAGAGGTGTTGTGGCGCAGTGGTGTAATTTGAAAGTGTTGTGGCGCAGTGGTGTAATCCTCTGACTTTGCAGCCAGAACAGTCAGGCGGAGTGGGTTCGATACCCGGTAGGACCCCACCACTTGAGCGTCATGACAAGGGGTCGCGGACTCGATTAGGTCTGCTCTATTTCTGCGATCCCAGCGCTTGGCGCTGAAAAATGCAACTACACCTACACCTACACCTACACCATAAAATCCCTAATGAATCATTCTTTAAAGTGTACGCTTTTATGGCATTAAAAAGGCCACATTTGTTGACAATGTATGAAGACAAACTATTCAATTTAGATCATCCCCTTTAGAATTAACGTCATTTGTCTTTATCATTTATCGATAGATGCTACAAGAAGCAGATGCAAAAAACGAAAACTTTTTTCAGCACGCTGAGGCCTTTCAATCTTATGTTGTCATCAGAGTGTGACTGACTAAACAGATAATGAAACTATATGTGTACACATATAGTTTCTTTATCTGTTTAGTCAGTCACATTCTGATAATAACATAAGATTGAAAGGCCAGAGTGTGCCAAAAATAGTTTCCGTTTTTTTGCATCTGCCTCTTATAGTATCTATCTTTAAGTAAATGAATTTATACTAATATCATATATACATGCAGGTTCGCATTGGTTTAGTTTGTCACGATCAGATGATAACGGAGGTTTGAAAGGGCTCAGTGTGCCAATTTTAAGACTTTTTCATTTCTTGTATCTGCCATTTTGATACCATTTTAATTTGTGAATGCATTGTTTCTAAGGAATTTTCAGTAGAGCCCATTTCTGTTATGAATGCATGGTGTTCTTAAATAAATGTGGTACCTTAGAGGCTTTACTTTCAAAGTTCGCTGATTTCTCCTTCAGCTGAATCAAGCAAGATTACTGAGGTACAAATGACAAAAACGGAGGATTATGTGCTCAATGTCGCTGACCTTCATTCAATGGGAAAGCTTCCAGAGAGTATCAGCACATGTGATGGAGAAATCCTGCGCAGGTTAGCCTGGGAATGCACAATTTCACCCAAATGTCTCATCAAAAACAAACCTCTTGATGAAAAAAGAAAGGCATGTTTGAGTTTCTTTACGCAATTGAATTTGACCGAAGACGATCATCGTCAACTACTGGAGTCCTCTGTTTTTGGCATCAGACTCAAACTTGGAAAAGTATTTCAGCGAGATATCGAGAAATCGTATCTCTCCATTTTTCAGATGTCATCAAATGCTAGGCGTCTCACAGGTATGTGTATTTAATATTCATAAACTAGTTTATGCTTCCTGTTTTATCTTTGGACATCTCGTTGGATTAGATCATGCTTAGATTTATTTCGCATACATATATGCTTTGTTGGAAGCCCTATATCGAAGTGTTAAAGGAAGGGGAAATGATCTTTCAAACACAATCTTTTCATTTTTTCACTAGGAGCTACAGTGATTTGTCTCATCTGAAAATTGCATTTTTCAATTTCAGTATTTAAATCTATTGAAAAATAATTTTGCATGTGATCATTCCGAAAACCACTCTGAAGTTCTCCTTTGAATATTCCCTATTGCACATGTTCTTCTTTGGACATTTTCTTTTCCGATTGCAAGCTCACTGCTCCGAAATACATTTTCTACCTGACATATCTAGGAAGGTATATTTTGTTATATGATCTTTACATTTTGTTTCGTTGTTTTGCGTCATGCAGACTCATGCAAAGGTTTCGTAAAGATTGTTAAGAAGTGCAAGAAGGAGAAAGAAGATTTAAAACCCAAAGTTGAGGCATATAATTCGATAGCGATAGATTGTGAACTCCCTGTTGTGAAATTTGAAGAAGTTTGCATTGGTAACATGCCATGGTATGATGATCTGCTTACATCAGGTAAAATTTTAAACATCTGTATTGTCTAGATATCTCCCAATACAATCACAATATGCCAAGTAACTGAAAAGATTTCATTTAGATCAGATAATGAAATAGATCAAATAAAGTGGTGGTTTCCTGCCAACACTCTGATATCATTTACATAAGCGATGAAAAGCTATTTTTTCACATCAAAATGTTAGATCTTATGAGGAAATGTGTTGCAATTTTTCAATATGTTCCGTTATCAATGCACAACAATGCACAATAATTTCTTTCAAGAAGGATGGATTGTATCTGAGCATGATCTCAATGAAAGGTCCTCTCACAGCAGCTGTTGATATTTTGTTTTTTCTTTGTTTTCTCTAAGGTCCATCAGTGAAAGTGAAAAGAGCCATAATTGAGAAATTGCTTCAGATTAGACGATCAGAAGAGGAACTACCGTTGCTTGTCAGGGAAATGAGAGATCACGTTCTCTACTACAAACATAACGTTTTGCCACAACTTGAAGCTACTGAAGATAAAATGTTAGAGCAAATACAAGATATCGCGAGTAAGTTGCTGATATTTTTTGTTAAAAGTGATGGAATTAAAACATCGGTACGATTGAAAATTACTTTTTTAATGAAAGTGTATACAAAGAAATGCCTATCTCATTGTTTGGTTCCTAACACACTACTAGAAGTTTGAAGTTGGTGCAAGTCATCGAGTTAGTTAGTAAACTCTATAAACTTTTTATGGAACAATTTTTCAGAATTCAGGTTCAGCTGTTCTGCTCGCTGTTTCTTCCATGATGTTGCAGGCGACCTTGGACAATCCTTTGCACAATTGGCTATGAATTTCGTCAAATTTCTAGCCTCAGGATATGGGACTGGCAGCAGCCTCCCCAGCAACACTTTTGAATCAATTTAAAAAATAGACCTCGCTTTCAACCTCTACGGTTGTGATATCTGTAGTAGAGTAGATATGTTCATTTCAACATGAATATTTTGCCATAATCAGCCCCGGTGCCTGAAGTGGCAATGCGATAGAGAAAGATTGTATCAACTCACTGTAGTAAAGTTTTCATAATAACTTACAATAATTTGTTTTACCACAGGGTATGGAATTCCAGGACATTCTCCACAAAATGTACATGATACTGGTCGTTTAGAGGTAAGCATACTTCCATTTAGCTTGATACACAGAAATGGTTCGGTATGTAGAAATGCTTATGCACATTGAAGAAATTCTCATTTACCTTAGTTTTACTATGGGGAGTTGTTTATTGATATGATTGGTCATATTCCAAACACAATCATGTAACAACATTTCAGTTTTTGTCACACAAGACATTTCTACATTGCATAAAATGAATATGTAAGGGCTGTTATCGTCAAAATTTTCCTGTTCAGTTAAATCGTTATCAATCATTGCAAGTTGTGCACGCTATTGGAACATTGCAACAGTAAATAGTAAAGCAAGTCTTGGAATTGTCGCAGAGAGCTTGCGAGAGCCACTGCCCCTCATCTCATTCTTTGGCATAGTTTCTCCTCCCAACTTTAGCTATCTTGAAACATAGCTATCTCGATAAAGTCTCATTTCCTTTGGTAATTTGAGAAAGCGGGTTTCAGCCGTGTTGAAATGTTATTTATTGGAGAGCTTTCGTTTTTCTCCACAGCAAAAAGGCAGATATCATGCAAATGCTAGCAATACCCACATTGCAAAAGGTATAATTTCGATTGTCAGGAAAGGGAAGCATTTTGCTCAATCCCAAATCGACCAAGCAGCCATGAAATTCAAAAAGATTTTTCAACATGGTTCTGGAATTTCAGAGGAAGTTGAAGCTGTCGGGCAGCATCTTTTGGAGGTGTTTGACGAATCTGATGATGAAGAAGAAGATCAAATAGGTAGCTCGCCAATTGATATTACAACTAAGGCATGCACAGCGGGAAACCGACACAAATTTTCTGAGGACATATATGTTCTTGAAAAAACAGAGGATGATGTAGAGCTATTACTTCTGTCAAAGGAGATTTCTAGCACGTGTCACGAAGGAGAGAACAATACTAGTGCATGTACATTCTCCTCAATGATCCTGGCATGTTATTTTGTTGAATCAGATTACAGAATTTATCATCTGTATTGCCGAATGGGAGAGCTCGTTAGTCAACTCTATGAAGGGATGCTTGAAGGAGACAGGGTGTATAGCTTCTTTTCAGATGCCGTCCCACAATTTACCGCCTCGGCAATAGAAGTAGCCACTTTACTTCTTGAATGCAACCTACGCTGCTCTATTGCATTTGAGACAGAAGTATTTCTCGAGCATTCTGATGATGAGAAGCTGCTGTTATTTCAGCTAGAACGCTTGGTTTCGTTAAAGAAAAGATATGCCGTTGTCTATACTTATGCAGGAGTAGCTTCAATATTTTTATTAGATGGAAACACCATCTTATTCATAGACAACCACGCCAACGCTGTGGACTCTGTGCAAGGAGGAACGATTTTGATTCGTGCCAAAGAATCCTTATTTGCATTCATTCGAGAAGTTGCCACAGTTCGCAATATTTATCCCAACAGGAAAGGTGACATTGCAGTAGTTACTTGTTAAACCGTAAACGTAAGAAAGCAAGCAGTATAGCTTTATTATTTTGTTGTATAAAAGCACTTACATATGCCATTTTTGTCTGCTCGCTCTTCTCTGACTAGCTACTCTGGAGTCAGGAATATACGTCCCCCCAATTCTTAGTCGTTTGAAAATATCAAGAGATCAAGCCAGGGCATCCTTTCATTCCAGACTCACGTTTATTACTTTTGAACTTTTTGGAGTTTGAAACAAGTCATGAAGCAGTATTTTCTAAAACATCACTGGAACTGTGTAGTCTTTTTAATAGCTGTTGTGATTCTTAAACTGCATTTGGCATTCCATATAATCAAAATAAGGCCCGCCAAGAATCTATTCAAATTCGGGAAATTTTCCCAACACCCCCTTTTATTCCAGACGACCCCCTTCTATTCTGGACTCACGAGTAATCAACAATTAGAGCCGCCATGAAAACGAGGGGGCAACTCCTTTAGAGGGTGAATGCCAAAAATGGCTGGTTTCTCACTCTCCATTGCTATAGGTCAGTTTTTCGTGTAGATTCTGAAAATTAATGTTATTGTGCAAAATTTTGCGCCATTTACCTCTGGCATCACTATGAATTTTATAGAAAACTCGTCATTTTGTAGAAATATCAACAGTCAGGTCAGCAGCCGTGTAGTACAGACATCTTAAGAAGCTCTTACTCACAAAATTAAGTGAAGAGTTTTCTATCAACAACATATCCCAAATTCACTAAAATCCACTGTGAGGAAGTCATTTTTAGAGAAGGAAAGCTTTGTGCTTGGATTCGTAAATTGTGCTTTGACTCAAGCAACTTTTACGCAGTAGATTCCGAAAATGTACTTGTATCATAGGTTGACTTTTGTGTGTTTCTTGCAATAAAGAGGTGATTGTTATGAAACTTCCTTCACAAATTTTTCTCAAAGTTGATTTTAACGCATTTTAGAAATGTTATCGAAAAAAACATTCTGGATCGAATAGTGTAGCAAAGAGCTTCGAACCATGTCCGTACGAGTAGACACGGCTGCTGATTTGACTGCTAATATTTCAAAATATTTCACAATTGTCATTGTGAGGTAACAAGTAAATGGCGCATAATTTCGCTAAGCAACATGGATTTTCAGAATCTACATAGAAAACTGACTTACATCAATGGAAAATGACAAAATATCCATATCAGGTGCACTCTATTAAAGTAAAAATTCATTGGTCGGATATTTTTTGGCTAATGTGCCTCTAATATTACAGAATGGGTACCGCAACCAGGGCAAGTTTTTGAAACATAACCTTATAACCTTGTTAAATTTTGTACAAAAATTGTGACAAGAAAATGCTATGTACCACTAGATGAGCTAATTCCGTTTCACAAAGCTTTTTTGTCATGAGATCTAAGAAAGCAATAAATACTGTAAAAGCTCTATTAAGTCCCCTCTCTGTTAAGCCCCCTCTCTAATAAGCCCCTCCCATCTGAGCAAAAATGCTGAATAAGTCCCCTTCTCTAAAGCCCCCCACACATCAAATTCCAGAGTTTACTAAATATGCAAGTGTGAATTATTCTAAAATTCTTCATAAATCTCATGCTACCGACTATCTACGCGCAAAGAATATCAATACTATTGGAAAGACAAGGATTCGAAACAGTTCAAACCTAGAGCTGCTTGCCATAGTTCATTGTACGGCGTATGCCACTTTTCATCTCATCATTTTAGCATTGAAGCTAAAATTCCCGGCACAGTTTGGATAAGTCTTTCATGTTTTCCAGGACTAGGTTTCTCATAAATTGCAAACCTCCCATTTGCACAAGATTTAGATAACGTGACAAAAGGCGTCTTCTCAGCGCAGCGGAGGGGCCGCTAACACATCGATTTCCCCCCAACAACGTAATTGTTTAAGGGTGAAGGGGTTTTTCCAAGGACGTTTCTACAATGAAATTTTTCCATTGAAAAGAAAAGATTTACACAGATTAAAATTCCGTAACATGTCCTCGTACTGTCTCTCACCGTCAAAATAATCCTGCCCGTAGCAAAGTTTGCACTCAAAATTTAGTTGCTGAAGAAAATGAGTATCAAAATGATTATCAAAGTCCTAGTATATTTCTGAATTATTCTTTAACATATCTGTATGCATACATAAATTGTCTTTTGAATTATCTTCAGAATTTAGGGATATTCTCTAAATTCAAATAATTAACGTTTTAGATGGAAGGGGGGGGGGGGGGGGGGGTGGGGGTCAACAGGATGCTTCGTTCTTGGAGAGTTTCAAAGTTCAATTTCTTATTTTGTCAGTATGTAGAGACAATACACCTTTCAGCTATTAACAATTTATACCAAAGAAAAAATTGAAAACTAGTAGAATGTGCTGCTCACCAAAAAGGGTCGCCTTTGGCTCCTATAGGTTCAAAAAATACTTTCTAGAAGCCCCACGGGGTATTTCCATAATGGCCTAACAAAAGGGTCCGGTCGGTTTGAGGGTTTTAACTAATGATTTTATTTGTCAAACACATCCCACCATTTGGGGGTATTCCTGGCCAGTAATAAGATCCCAACTCAATATGCTCCTCCGCATGGCAATGTGGTCACTACAGCAATAATCATCAATGAATTTAGAAGTTTTATTGCTTTGTTCCATCGGATTTTACAATCGAAAATTACTATAAATTGCAGACAATTTCATTACTACATGCTACCAAATGACCCAATTCTAGGTTAATGGACTACCGTTTGAGGACGTCTGTAAAATGCTACTACCATGTGCAGGTAGGTTTCTAAATTGTTGCTTTGGCCCTCTTACCCTGGGTTCCAGATTCTCTCTAACATAAAATGGATGTTATGTTAGAGAATTTAGTACCAAGGGTATCTTTCACCTGACTGGACCCCCTATTAGGTCCAAAAGGAAGTATCCTGTGCCAAGAACCTGTTTTGAAACAAGCTTCTCGACTGTTGTCGTGGATATCATACCAGTTTCTTATACCAGAGAAGTAGAAAGTTGGGAATTTGCAGATCTCCACGATTTCTGGTTTTGTGCTCTTACATATCCATTGAACTGATACCGGCGGTATTCCGGTGTATGAGCTCGTAAGATAACGGATTTCTCTGTGAAAAAAGCAATTCTCTAAATCAAGATATCCTTAATTTTTACATTTTTAGTTTGCGGAGGATTTCTTTCCCTCAAGTGACAATTTATACATGCAGTCTTACCAATCCCCGGGGGGGGGGGGGGGTACTTCATTGTGAACGTGGTTCGACCAGCATCTGAATTTTGAGAAAAGGAACCATTGGTATGACAGACTACTCAAGATCTCCGAACCAATTTGCATGAATACCAGGAAATATCTGAATTGTCAGTATCATTAAGCAATGAGGTACCCTCCCCCCCCCGGGTATCAATGCAGAAGTATAACTTATTGCTAAGAATTGCGCAGTTATCTACAATTTCTAGTGAACACTTATCGTTTAGTATTTTCCCTCGTCATAATAATAATACCTTATTCAATGTTAGTTTTACGATAGTGTGAGCACTAATATACACTAACATGAAGCAATTATAGAGATTGCATTATGGAACTTATTGACTGCAAGCATTGCAGGCGCATTGATTGTTGAAAAACCAATCTTTTATGAGAATTTTGAATTGATATGCATTTTTGGATGACTTTATTTCATTTGGAAGAGAATTCCAAACCTTTGGACCCAAAAAGCTAATCGATGTTATGCCATAATTTGTACTTTTGACTTTAGGGACAGTGCAAATTTTATTTTATAACATGGCCGGTGCAAAACGTAACGGGGTAACTACTTTTTTTGAGCTTGTACGGAACTGGGTCGACACATTTTACAAAGCAATATGAATGGGGCAGTAACTTTTTATAAGTTCGAGATGAAGTTTGAAATATAAAATGGCTCATTTTGAGGACAAAATTATGAATCGTGCAAATGCTTGAAAAGATGTGTATGAAAATGACGCAAAATGTACTTGTCAGTTGTTTGCAAGAACGATCCATCAGTCATTCTTTTCATCTTCAAAGTCGATTTTTTCGTTGACAAAGACTCGTAAGGGCAAGAATTGATTTTGTTATGGTCTTTGGCTAATTCATCGTTGGTACTTTACAACATCTGTTGTTCATGAATACGGGAGACACTTTTTTCAAGGAAAGGGTGACAGGGCAGTTGGTTTTTTTGCAATAATTTCATACAGGGCGAGCAGATTTTTTTGCAAGAGTTTTTGTTCTCCACCGGCCATGTAATATAATAAATTTTGCACTGTCCCTTAGGAACAACTAGAATGTCATTTCTTCGAAGATTATAGCTGGTTGATTTTGGGAGAAAATGATACCCATTACCATTTTCTACTACTAAGCTTCCTCTGTCCTTGCATAGGATACAGCCCTGTCTAGTGAAGTTTGATTCATTTCCAATTTTTGAGCAGCATTTTACTTTGGTGAGAAATTTAAATTTCTTCACGTAGGTTGACTGAGCTTTTGAAACGAAAGGAAACTTGTAGGTGATGGAAGCATTTCACTCCACAAAAAGCAAATGATAATGAAGTCTTCATTCAACTACAAATCTTTTCACATCGAGGGACATTTCAGCCATTCGAGAAGGCGTATATTTTTTAAGAACAAGCGGATTTGCACGGATCTTTCTTGAAAACAAAAGGATTTTCCCAATACGAGATTTTTTGGGAGTCAAATGCCCAGGCCACAACTCCTTTAAAATACCATAAGTGCTCCAGTTGGCTCCTTCTCTCTATTCAGCCCCCCCCCCCACTTATATCAAATGCCAGAGGCTGGCTACCAAAGTTTTACTATTTACTTCCCGGGTGAGTCAAAAAGTTTGGCAGGCTGTGAAATAAAAATTAAATGGCCGATATTAAAAACTAAAGTGTTAATTTACCAGTCAAAGGCCAACTTAGATGAGAAAATTTTTGTTTGGTAAAATCATTCATCTTCAAGACCCAAACATTGGAAAAATACCTGTAAGGGGTTTGCATGGAAATCGAGAATTCCACGTTCCTTTCTGGTCTATGATCTTTTAAGGTCCCTACCATTGTCAGTTTCAAAAATAGAAAATTGATTTGAATGACAAGTAAATCATGGACCAGAATGAAACATGGAATTCTCGTTCCTATACAAGCCCATTACAGATATTTTACTGGTTTTTGGGTCTTAACCCTATCAGGCCTGGGGGCTGATTCAGCCTGTTAAAAGTTTTAACCTTTCTAACTATTAAAAGCTTTCAATTATAATTGGTTTTCGTTTTTTAAAACATTCTGTAAGGTTGTGAGCAGCTTCGTCCTACAATCTTCCCTGAAATTAGCCTCTTTTGTGTCACCAATTACAGGATCAAGTAAAGCAGCAAACGGCAGAAACGCATTCAGGTGAATAAAACTAACAATATATTTTCGAGATTATTCAACATAACATTTCTTACAACTATTGAACAAATGAAAAAAACAAATACGAAGGATAAAACTACTGCAAATGACTCCTTGACAAAGCAAGGCTTAGCAACTACATCATCATGCTTCAACATTTGACAACCAACAACCACATATTCTTGGCTTCACAGAAAAGTCTTGCATCAAGTAAACACTGTATGATCATGGTGCTTCTCACCTTCTAATTTTTGGATGATAACCGTTGCTATCTAATTATAAGTTATTCATGGCAATTTCATAAATAAAATAATTCATATTTTAACAACAAATATACGTATGTACAAAGAGTTCCGCAGTAGCAACATCTTTTCATGATCTTTAAAAGGAAGTATGAACTGAAGAATTGAAGATGATATGTGCACAAAAGCAATGAACTGACATTGAAAAAAATGTCTCTAATGAACCGTTAATATTTACATGAATCATTTGACAGCTGAAAGCACAACTTCTCTTCTCTTATACAGGGTGTCCCAAAAAATATGTAGGCTGCTTGAATGGCTGCTGTGAAGGAGCCATAACTTCAACTTGGCCCATTTTTCAAATTTTGAATAGACGAGATTTCAACTTACAGTTTGGCACCAAGTTGGAGCAAATCCGATTATTGGTTGCTGATTTATTGCGGAAGAAAGTCAAAATCAGTAGTTGTTTCAAAACCAGAGGATTTTATTTCCATACTTAACCTTCTAACTTGAATTTAGCATCAAATTGACTGAACCTTTGCAATTATGTCAGGAAACACATTTGAGAGTAGTTAATGATCAAATAACTCAAGGGTATTGACAAGGCAGCCTGCTGAACGCAATATTCTTGGTTTAAAGCGACTTTATCACTTTTGAGAAGCAAAATAACTGATGGACAAATATCATGGTCTGCAGCACTTGTGTTCCATATCACCATTTCTGGCAACTGTAGCTATATTCAATATTCTTGGTTATCACAAAATCCAATTCATGACTATCTGTTTTACTCGAGAGCATCAGAAAACCGGGCTAGGTTTCTCTTTTTCAATCGATTTCTTTGATTTTAACGTAATGGAGAATAATGAATCCTCTGGTTTTGAGGCAGCCAATGATTTTGACTCTCTTGCTCCGTAAATCAGCAGCTACTTATCAGATTTATTCAGACTCGGTGTCAAACTTTAAGTTGAAGTCTCTTCTATTATAAATCTTAAGAACGGACAAATTGGATTTATGGCTGCTCCGCAGCAGCCACTCGAACAGTTTTTTTGGGATACCCTGTAGACATTAATTTGCTTCAACAAATAACATTTCAACGATATATCATTTTAACAAAATCATTCATTATTCGTTCTGTTTAAATTCTTCAAAAGGTCCTTCAGAGATGGGTTAGAATTCCAAACTGCGAAATGAATCAGAAGCATTTATGAGCATAAGAGAATCAAAATGACAGCTTGATACATTAAGGATTCCACACGACAGCATCACAAAATATCTCGATGAATCTTAAACACCTGAAGACATAAGGGATGAAATTATAAATTGCAAGGAAAGTAGAATCATAGGAACCGAGGTAACTCACAGTTGCTATCCAGTTTTATGATCTTCACAGGATTACCTTAAGAAGAAAGAAGAAAAACTAGCGACAGGATGATAAGAAATCTGTTAGCGTGAGTCGAACGAATCATGAATTATCAAACTTGATATGAACAAGCAAAAGTAAAACTGTCAACACATTCTCTCCATTTCGATCACCATTTTCAGAGCTCCTGTCGACATCATGCGACGTTCTGATATATCACCAAGGTAGTCATTCGAAGAACATACAGTATCAAACAAAACTAAAAGTGAAATGAAGTGAAACGAAATTATCCCTTAAATCACCAACGTCCAAAACCTTAATCACAATCGTTATTACCATTTGCTGTCAATGTCTGTGATACCCTTTTAGAACCTGAAAAGGAAACATTTCGACAAGTATAGTAGACACACCAATATACAGGGTCCATCAGAAATTTCATACATTCTTAAATCGTGCACAACGTTAATTCTTAACACAGCCACAATCGATGGAAAAGCAACGATCAAATGTTCTAAACATTGAGTTAGAAGAAACATTGAGTTAGAAGAGTTAGAATAAACAATGAGAAAACTAATGGAAGCTATGAAATTTAGCACGGGCAGTCGTTTGATTCTTTAACAATTTAAATGCTAACCTTACCAGTTCAAAAACCTGAAATTTCCTACAATTTTAAAAAGATTTTCTGTCGACATAATTCTGTTGTTGTAGTTTGAATTTCAGTCTTAACCAAGTTTGATATATTTGATTTATTTATTTTTTTTCATCAATAGACCTTTAAGCTATTCTGAAAAGAATCAGAATCGAACAGCATTTTGCAACATTTTGTAGACTTTTCCAATGCACATAATAATGATAGAAGCTCTAACACCATTTGACCGAACGTCGCGTATAAAAATGCTTACAAATAACTTTGATCCAGGCTTTTTTGCAGAATAGCTAAAGGTCTATTTAGGCAGTTTGAAAATCAATAATTTTCAAGAAGTTGCTGGTACTTCGAAAAAGCTGCCCATCCGAAAATGGCGATGTAATACATGTTACCTACTAGTAATAAATTACTAACTGTATTGATAATTTAAAAGCAATATCAACAATATCAACAACGTACTTTGTGAAGTAGTTGCAATGGCCACAGGTGGTGGATTAGCTCCTGCAAAAGAAACACATTATTTTCACAAGAAATAGAAAAAGCGGATACCTATTAGCATTAATAACTGCTTGGCTCTTTTAATAGTAATATCAATAAAGAGAAACGTACTTTGTGAAGTAGTTGCAATGGCCACAGGTGGTGGATTAGCTCCTGCAAAAGAAACATATTATTTTCACAAGAAATAGAAAAAGCGGATACCTATTAGCATTAATAACTGCTTGGCTCTTTTAATGGTAATATCAATAAAGAGAAACGTACTTTGTGAAGTAGTTGCAATGGCCACAGGTGGTGGATTAGCTCCTGCAAAAGAAACAGATTATTTTCACAAGAAATAGAAAAAGCGGATACCTATTAGCATTAATAACTGCTTGGCTCTTTTAATGGTAATATCAATAAAGAGAAACGTACTTTGTGAAGTAGTTGCAATGGCCACAGGTGGTGGATTAGCTCCTGCAAAAGAAACAGATTATTTTCACAAGAAATAGAAAAAGCGGATACCTATTAGCATTAATAACTGCTTGGCTCTTTTAATGGTAATATCAATAAAGAAAAACGTACTTTGTGAAGTAGTTGCAATGGCCACAGGTGGTGGATTAGCTCCTGCAAAAGAAACAGATTATTTTCACAAGAAATAGAAAAAGCGGATACCTATTAGCATTAATAACTGCTTGGCTCTTTTAATGGTAATATCAATAAAGAGAAACGTACTTTGTGAAGTAGTTGCAATGGCCACAGGTGGTGGATTAGCTCCTGCAAAAGAAACACATTATTTTCACAAGAAATAGAAAAAGCGGATACCTATTAGCATTAATAACTGCTTGACTCTTTTAATAGTAATATCAATAAAGAGAAACGTACTTTGTGAAGTAGTTGCAATGGCCACAGGTGGTGGATTAGCTCCTGCAAAAGAAACAGATTATTTTCACAAGAAATAGAAAAAGCGGATACCTATTAGCATTAATAACTGCTTGGCTCTTTTAATGGTAATATCAATAAAGAGAAACGTACTTTGTGAAGTAGTTGCAATGGCCACAGGTGGTGGATTAGCTCCTGCAAAAGAAACAGATTATTTTCACAAGAAATAGAAAAAGCGGATACCTATTAGCATTAATAACTGCTTGGCTCTTTTAATGGTAATATCAATAAAGAGAAACGTACTTTGTGAAGTAGTTGCAATGGCCACAGGTGGTGGATTAGCTCCTGCAAAAGAAACATATTATTTTCACAAGAAATAGAAAAAGCGGATACCTATTAGCATTAATAACTGCTTGGCTCTTTTAATGGTAATATCAATAAAGAGAAACGTACTTTGTGAAGTAGTTGCAATGGCCACAGGTGGTGGATTAGCTCCTGCAAAAGAAACAGATTATTTTCACAAGAAATAGAAAAAGCGGATACCTATTAGCATTAATAACTGCTTGGCTCCTTTAATGGTAATATCAATAAAGAGAAACGTACTTTGTGAAGTAGTTGCAATGGCCACAGGTGGTGGATTAGCTCCTGCAAAAGAAACACATTATTTTCACAAGAAATAGAAAAAGCGGATACCAATTAGCATTAATAACTGCTTGGCTCTTTTAATGGTAATACCAATAAAGAGAAACGTACTTTGTGAAGTAGTTGCAATGGCCACAGGTGGTGGATTAGCTCCTGCAAAAGAAACAGATTATTTTCACAAGAAATAGAAAAAGCGGATACCTATTAGCATTAATAACTGCTTGGCTCTTTTAATGGTAATATCAATAAAGAGAAACGTACTTTGTGAAGTAGTTGCAATGGCCACAGGTGGTGGATTAGCTCCTGCAAAAGAAACATATTATTTTCACAAGAAATAGAAAAAGCGGATACCTATTAGCATTAATAACTGCTTGGCTCTTTCAATGGTAATATCAATAAAGAGAAACGTACTTTGTGAAGTAGTTGCAATGGCCACAGGTGGTGGATTAGCTCCTGCAAAAGAAACACATTATTTTCACAAGAAATAGAAAAAGCGGATACCTATTAGCATTAATAACTGCTTGGCTCTTTTAATGGTAATATCAATAAAGAGAAACGTACTTTGTGAAGTAGTTGCAATGGCCACAGGTGGTGGATTAGCTCCTGCAAAAGAAACACATTATTTTCACAAGAAATAGAAAAAGCGGATACCTATTAGCATTAATAACTGCTTGGCTCTTTTAATAGTAATATCAATAAAGAGAAACGTACTTTGTGAAGTAGTTGCAATGGCCACAGGTGGTGGATTAGCTCCTGCAAAAGAAACACATTATTTTCACAAGAAATAGAAAAAGCGGATACCTATTAGCATTAATAACTGCTTGGCTCTTTTAATAGTAATATCAATAAAGAGAAACGTACTTTGTGAAGTAGTTGCAATGGCCACAGGTGGTGGATTAGCTCCTGCAAAAGAAACATATTATTTTCACAAGAAATAGAAAAAGCGGATACCTATTAGCATTAATAACTGCTTGGCTCCTTTAATGGTAATATCAATAAAGAGAAACGTACTTTGTGAAGTAGTTGCAATGGCCACAGGTGGTGGATTAGCTCCTGCAAAAGAAACATATTATTTTCACAAGAAATAGAAAAAGCGGATACCTATTAGCATTAATAACTGCTTGGCTCTTTCAATGGTAATATCAATAAAGAGAAACGTACTTTGTGAAGTAGTTGCAATGGCCACAGGTGGTGGATTAGCTCCTGCAAAAGAAACACATTATTTTCACAAGAAATAGAAAAAGCGGATACCTATTAGCATTAATAACTGCTTGGCTCTTTTAATAGTAATATCAATAAAGAGAAACGTACTTTGTGAAGTAGTTGCAATGGCCACAGGTGGTGGATTAGCTCCTGCAAAAGAAACACATTATTTTCACAAGAAATAGAAAAAGCGGATACCTATTAGCATTAATAACTGCTTGGCTCTTTTAATGGTAATATCAATAAAGAGAAACGTACTTTGTGAAGTAGTTGCAATGGCCACAGGTGGTGGATTAGCTCCTGCAAAAGAAACACATTATTTTCACAAGAAATAGAAAAAGCGGATACCTATTAGCATTAATAACTGCTTGGCTCTTTTAATAGTAATATCAATAAAGAGAAACGTACTTTGTGAAGTAGTTGCAATGGCCACAGGTGGTGGATTAGCTCCTGCAAAAGAAACACATTATTTTCACAAGAAATAGAAAAAGCGGATACCTATTAGCATTAATAACTGCTTGGCTCTTTTAATAGTAATATCAATAAAGAGAAACGTACTTTGTGAAGTAGTTGCAATGGCCACAGGTGGTGGATTAGCTCCTGCAAAAGAAACATATTATTTTCACAAGAAATAGAAAAAGCGGATACCTATTAGCATTAATAACTGCTTGGCTCCTTTAATGGTAATATCAATAAAGAGAAACGTACTTTGTGAAGTAGTTGCAATGGCCACAGGTGGTGGATTAGCTCCTGCAAAAGAAACATATTATTTTCACAAGAAATAGAAAAAGCGGATACCTATTAGCATTAATAACTGCTTGGCTCTTTCAATGGTAATATCAATAAAGAGAAACGTACTTTGTGAAGTAGTTGCAATGGCCACAGGTGGTGGATTAGCTCCTGCAAAAGAAACACATTATTTTCACAAGAAATAGAAAAAGCGGATACCTATTAGCATTAATAACTGCTTGGCTCTTTTAATAGTAATATCAATAAAGAGAAACGTACTTTGTGAAGTAGTTGCAATGGCCACAGGTGGTGGATTAGCTCCTGCAAAAGAAACACATTATTTTCACAAGAAATAGAAAAAGCGGATACCTATTAGCATTAATAACTGCTTGGCTCTTTTAATAGTAATATCAATAAAGAGAAACGTACTTTGTGAAGTAGTTGCAATGGCCACAGGTGGTGGATTAGCTCCTGCAAAAGAAACATATTATTTTCACAAGAAATAGAAAAAGCGGATACCTATTAGCATTAATAACTGCTTGGCTCCTTTAATGGTAATATCAATAAAGAGAAACGTACTTTGTGAAGTAGTTGCAATGGCCACAGGTGGTGGATTAGCTCCTGCAAAAGAAACATATTATTTTCACAAGAAATAGAAAAAGCGGATACCTATTAGCATTAATAACTGCTTGGCTCTTTTAATGGTAATATCAATAAAGAGAAACGTACTTTGTGAAGTAGTTGCAATGGCCACAGGTGGTGGATTAGCTCCTGCAAAAGAAACAGATTATTTTCACAAGAAATAGAAAAAGCGGATACCTATTAGCATTAATAACTGCTTGGCTCTTTTAATGGTAATATCAATAAAGAGAAACGTACTTTGTGAAGTAGTTGCAATGGCCACAGGTGGTGGATTAGCTCCTGCAAAAGAAACACATTATTTTCACAAGAAATAGAAAAAGCGGATACCTATTAGCATTAATAACTGCTTGGCTCTTTTAATAGTAATATCAATAAAGAGAAACGTACTTTGTGAAGTAGTTGCAATGGCCACAGGTGGTGGATTAGCTCCTGCAAAAGAAACATTATTTTCACAAGAAATAGAAAAAGCGGATACCTATTAGCATTAATAACTGCTTGGCTCTTTTAATGGTAATACCAATAAAGAGAAACGTACTTTGTGAAGTAGTTGCAATGGCCACAGGTGGTGGATTAGCTCCTGCAAAAGAAACAGATTATTTTCACAAGAAATAGAAAAAGCGGATACCTATTAGCATTAATAACTGCTTGGCTCTTTTAATGGTAATATCAATAAAGAGAAACGTACTTTGTGAAGTAGTTGCAATGGCCACAGGTGGTGGATTAGCTCCTGCAAAAGAAACATATTATTTTCACAAGAAATAGAAAAAGCGGATACCTATTAGCATTAATAACTGCTTGGCTCTTTTAATGGTAATATCAATAAAGAGAAACGTACTTTGTGAAGTAGTTGCAATGGCCACAGGTGGTGGATTAGCTCCTGCAAAAGAAACACATTATTTTCACAAGAAATAGAAAAAGCGGATACCTACTAGCATTAATAACTGCTTGGCTCTTTTAATGGTAATATCAATAAAGAGAAACGTACTTTGTGAAGTAGTTGCAATGGCCACAGGTGGTGGATTAGCTCCTGCAAAGAAACAGATTATTTTCACAAGAAATAGAAAAAGCGGATACCTATTAGCATTAATAACTGCTTGGCTCTTTTAATAGTAATATCAATAAAGAGAAACGTACTTTTTGAAGTAGTTGCAATGGCCACAGGTGGTAGCTTCTTTTCTGCAAGAGAAAATGCTCAGTTCTAAGTTGGTCAAATCGATCAAAACGCCAGTTGATAGGAAACACCTACAGGCTGTTGTTGACTACGGGGTTTCTTATGCCTTGGTTCAAGCAAATGAATACTGAAAGATTAATGTAAACTTGACTTCCTACAAGTCTCAGTATAAATCTCAGAGAGCGTAGTAATCGAGTTCGCCTCTGGCGCGGTATGAGCTATACTCCATGACAATACCAATAGAAAGCAAACGAGGATTTGTTGTAGCAAGTCACAATTTCCATTTCTTTCTCTTTCAGTAGTGAATAAAATAATATGTGAAGTACCCCCCCCCCCCGGGATTCCTTCCCGTCGATATGAGAGATTCTCTACAGAAAGCTCCTTTCGAAAACCTGCAAAAACGAAGGAAAACGACAAAGAAAACCCTTCGTTTTGCTTCCTTTCAATGATGACATTCAAATTTATTCGTGCATTTAGTCCTCTTGGGAGAATGGAATCCCCATGAATAAGCTATTCATACCAGGGGGAAGACTTGTTCATTCCCACAAGATGATAGCACGTGCTAAAGCACGCTCAAGTTATTGCTGAAAGGTGAACACATCAGGGAAACTTGCTCGGGATTTTACCACGTATCAAGGTTTCTCGAAAGGACTTTTTTTGGAAAATCCCTTGCAAGATCTGAACGGAGTGACCAATTTCAGCAAGGAAAACTTCTAAAAATAAGTAAGCATGTTGGCTATTCAATCAGATATTGGAAAATTTCATTGCTAATATACTCAGGGAGCAGTAGTAGCCTTTCACACACAGGGCCTTTTTTGACTCAACCGGTTTACAAAAAAGTATGCAGAATATTAACTTTGTAACTGTACATTTCACAAATAACAAATCAACAATAAGATGCAAGAAGAGAACGAAAATAATGAAATGAAAATGCACGACTGTTCAGAAAAGTTTACTTACTGAGTTCCAAATCCACAAATGCTTTGAATAAACTCGTAATCCTGTTTCCAGTTTCTGAGCCCAGGAACTTGCTTCCTGTAGAATTCTCTGGGCTATAAACCCAGAGCGTATTTTTTACTTTGTTGATATGGTATCCAAGGATGACCACTTCACAGTTTTGGTTGTGGTACATCATGTTTGCCTTTGAACAAATTAGGAATAGAATAATAAATCTTATAGCTTACATCTGAAATTATTCATAAGTAGTGTACAGTACAGACCTTGCACACAACTTTGGAGATGTTTAATGTGCAAAAAGTTTGGACTTTTCAAGTATAATTTCATTATTAGCTTAATGATACAAATTAAGTAGTAAGACCAAAGATGGCAAAGATTTCAATCATTTTCTAAATCATTCCAGTCATTTGATACTCTGCTGCCAGTTTGTATCCATACCCTATCTCTCATCACCCTTTTCTCATCATGAAAACTGTTTTTCGTTTTCCTGATTGGCTTTGGGGCCTTCCTTGGCAAGACTTCCTTGCAGGAGACACAATTGAGGCGCTTGATGTTGTTGGGAACACCACACAACAAGCAAGGTCTTGAAGCTGTTTTCTAGAAAAATGAAAAAGGAATATTCCATTGATATGTGCACAGTTTAAAGACATGCACTTAATAAAGAACTGCCAAATGAATAAACAGAAAGTTTCCCTGAAAACGGATGCGTGAAAGATAAAATGATGTATGTATGTATGTATCTTCCTGTACCAAAATACAAGGCTAAACTTGGCCTTGTACAGGCCAAGTTTTAGCCTTGTAGAGGGGATTATGACCTTGTTATGACCTTGTACTAACCTTGGATGAAAATTACAAGGCTATCAGTAAGATTCCAAGCTGCAACCAGTCTAACACAAGGTTTCCACAAGGCTTCTACAAGGCTAATTAGCATTTTTCAAGCCATTTACAAGGTCACAGCAAGGCTATTCCAGGCTATAACAAGGTTACAAGGCCATAACTACAAGGCTTGAACATGGCTATTACATGGCCTTGTATTTTCGTACAGGTTTGAAAACTTAATAAATGTTTAAAAATTTTGATCAAATTCAATCGAATTTCAGAAAACCTCTAATCTTAATATGTCTAACATTATGCTTAATACAAATGAACAAAATTTGAAACAATAATCGGAAAGAATAACAAATGCACTGCTTGAAAAAGATATGGAAAAATAGCACACAATTCACTTACAGGTGGCATGCTGTGTAAATAGTCTGTATGGGCTATTGCTGTCAAGAGAAAAAGAATTTCCACTTTGTTACTTGAACTGATCTTTTCTGCTCTAATGAACAATGGACAAAGAGCTATTTTTAGTAGGTCTGGCACCATTAAATAAATGGAAACAAAGCAGGAAATGCAAAGATTTGCCAGGTTTTCCACTTTCCCCAGATTTCCCTGGAAATATTTTCAAGCTTAAACCCATACCAAAAAAGCTGGGGAGATAACTGGGAAAGTTGGACTTCCTAGGATTTCCCCAGTTTCCCTAGCTTTTTAATTAAAACAAATTTCAGGCTGGGAAGTCTGTTTCCAAGGAAAATAGGGAAGCTGGGAATCAGTACCCAAAGAGCTAGGAAAGCTGGGAAATGTTCCCAAAAAATTCCACAGTATTTCCATTATTTGCCAGCTTTCCTAGGAATTTTGCTCTTTTTCCCACCTTTTTTTATCCTAGGAATCCTAGGAAGCAGGGGAATTTTTCCCAGAAATTACCTAGAAAAATCCTAGGAATTCCTAGGTATTTCCCAGTTTTTTTAGCATGGGCCTTGCCAAATATGAGGGGGTGAAGCTATTGTTTCAGTTAAAAAGCATTATTTGTTTCTATTGTTTTCAAGCAAAAGATATTTTGGTTTAGCCAACATGGGGGGCCATCACACTCCCTGCTCCCCCCAAGCACCCGCCACGGGATCAGTTGTGCAGATTCTACCTTTTCACTTTTCAATTTCTTCTTGCAGAGTCAGCTTGCAGGCTATTTACAGTAGGAGGGGGGGGGGTTTAGGCCTGGGGGGGTACATAACATGTTCCAGGTACGGGTATGTGCCGCCCATATGGGTGGGTTTTTGGGCCCAAAGTTCTCTAAACACGGGTCCTTTTTCGGCAAATTTTCCATAAACAAGGGTGGGATTTCGCTGAAATTCGCAAAAAATGGTTAAAATGGGCAATTTTCCGCCAAAATTCATCATAAAAGTGGGTACCAAAGCAAATTTCGGTAATTAGGAGAGGGTAGCTTTCTGAAAACCGGGCGGCAGACCCCCGTCCATCCACAAGTCATGTACCCCCCCCGGGTTTAGGTGGGGGGCAAGGCAGATTCAATATCTTTCGATGTCATCATATAACTAAAAATGTTTGTTCAATTCCTACCCTGACCATGAAGGTGTTGTGGCACAGTGGTGTTATCCTCGGACAGCCAGAACTGTCATGCGGACATGTCAACAATAGTTACTTTTAGCTGTAAAAATTGTCAATGATATAATTGACTTTTTAAAGTAATCTTTGGAATGCAATCTTTTCTTTGTATTTTGTTGTTAGTTAGAATGTCCTCAATTAGCATCTTGTTGCTAAATATTTTGACACTGATATAAAGTTCATAATAATAATAATAAAAAAATAAAACTGGGCTCTATACCTGGTAGGGCCTCAACAGTAAGCGTCATCACAAGGGGTCGCAAACTCAATTGCGCTTAGTTACTTCTGTGATCCAAGCGATTGGCGCTAAACCGCAACTTCACATTCACTTGACAACCCATAGAACACCTTGGCATTTTGCTCAAAAATATTCCTGGCCCCCAGGCATTTGACCGTAAATTTTTCCCTGGCCCCACCCCAGGCATTTCAGTAGCATTTGACAAGAACAGGAGCTTTTGCTTATTTGGAGGAGGCTTTGGGGTTTCACAGGTTGTGGGTTTGACCAATTTTAGGGCATTTTACCGTAAAATCTCCCCGGCTCTGGCATTTGAGCATTAAATTTCTATTGACCCGGGGCCTGGGCATGGGCAAGGAGTCAAAGGACAAGGTCATTGGAGAAATAAGAACCCTTTGGGCCTAAAAGGTTAGGGCCCCGAGCAAGTTATCCTTCCTGATTCCTGGGAGGGGGTCTGGGGAATTTTTTCATGACTACAACGCCCTCTAGGTAGACTCTTAGAATAGGTGGGCAATGCAATACCCTTTTGTTTTGTTATGTCTCTTTTAATTCCAATGCTGCCTGTACCAAAATACAAGGCTAAACTTGGCCTTGTACAGGCCAAGTTTTAGCCTTGTAGAGGGGATTATGACCTTGTTATGACCTTGTACTAACCTTGGATGAAAATTACAAGGCTATCAGTAAGATTCCAAGCTGCAACCAGTCTAACACAAGGTTTCCACAAGGCTTCTACAAGGCTAATTAGCATTTTTCAAGCCATTTACAAGGTCACAGCAAGGCTATTCCAGGCTATAACAAGGTTACAAGGCCATAACTACAAGGCTTGAACATGGCTATTACATGGCCTTGTATTTTCGTACAGGTGACCATCCCCCCTCCCGGCCAGACTGATAAGTTTGCAAATTGCGCACGGAAGGTGCACGCCTGGCTATTGTTTTAAGAAGAATGGTTCTATTGTTGTTCCTTTGTTATGCATGAAATTGCGCGCGGAAGATCTTCTGCTCGCACAACATAAATAGCAGTCTGGGCCCCCAGGGGAGGGGTTTTCCGCAATAGAGGATCTTGAATTTCATAGCTGCAAGGAATGTGCTGGTTTGTTGAAAAAGGCTGCCAAATAATTGGCATCAAAGGGAGAAAATTAAATGGGCAACAGCGCCCACCCCGCCCCCCCCCCCACCCACTGTCTTCATGCATGGGCGATATTTGATGGCGACCTACTGGAATTGAAACAGGAGGTGGGAAGGAACTATTAAGTAAGAAAGAGTAAGAGTAAGAAAGCAGGCAAAGTTGATTTTACACTGGAGAAATAAATTATGAAATTAAAACATATTTATACGTACATTTCTCGTTGATCTTGAAAGCAGGAAAAGCGCGGGAATTTCTAGGCCAAGCCAGACAGCAGCGATATGTAATAAGTCTACAGCATCGATCACTGTCCTTTCTGTCTATGCGCAGTAAAGTGTAAAACGTCAATTACTACGCATAATTATTTAACAAATATATTTTCCGTTTTCTCGATACCTTTGGAACAGAGAATAACTCCGGTTTAGGTGCGAGACCGACCTGTAATGGCCGATAACCCCGATAACCGCTATGACGTCTAGCCTCATGGCCAGGTTTCGAAATGAGAACGAGGTGCTGCTGCGTTTACAATCAGAGGTCTGGGTTGGGGAAATTAGCATGAATTTTCGAACACGTTCTTTCAGCTTCCTTTCTTCGCCATTTCTAAAGACCGCCAAAGACGTAGCGAAGTTGAAGTAAAAGATCGCTGTTTCATCAAAATGATGGGATCCATGAGTCAACAAGACGATCCAGGGTAACTTGGTTCTTTCAGTACTAACTTTTTGATGTACCTTATCTTTTTATAGCTATATCATACGCCATAGTGAAACTGTCGGCGGCCTGGTCTGGCATTTTTAGGACATCCACACAAAAAGGGAAGGGGATCCTGGGATGACGACCTGACGGCTTTCTTCTCTTCTGGGAGGAGGAACGAGTAAAATACTAAGATATACAGTTGCAAATTGCTCTATACGAAATAGCTGTGAACCATTCCCAAGTGATTATATATTTGGATACATTCAATCAAGTCGAGATCATCGAGATAATGGACAAACAATGCATTAGAATGATATGGATAGCATAGCATGGCATAGGAATTTGGCAAGGCCTACAGTTCGGAGGAGTGTCCATTGGCCAACTTAGACTCTTGTATAGAAAGAGTCAAACCAAATAGCGAAAGACTCCCTCCAGAGAACACTACTCCTCGTCAGCAGTAGGGAGACGGTGTGTTGTGTAGCAAAGTTCTTAGTATGTACAGGTCTCATCATCTTTGCACAAGTAAGTCTCACCAGTGCATAGTTTCTCACATGAATTCACCTACGCTAAAATCACATACAAAATTGTTGAGCTAGATAGAGGGGTATTGCCCTTTTGGAACGCTTTTGGGACATTCCATGGCAAGTGTAACCACCTCAAAATGTCAAGGATTTTGATTTTATTGAAACTTTGTGAATTTGTTTACCTCTATGGAAAGAATGTCCGGCGCACAAGCGCTTCAGTTTCTATAGTTTTAATTGTTTTATCGGTGCAATGTTCGGCGGACAAAAATTCAACTTTTCATACAGGCTTGTTTACCTACTGAATTATAGATTTTGTGAAAATTGTAAAGATATGAGTGCAGTGGTTTGAGAATATGGAACACTGAACTTTTTACCTTTGCAATGAACTCAATAGACGATTCCGGAAAAGATGGCGGACCTCATTTCATTTCATGCAATGCATGATAGGGATATGCCACCTAGCAACGCATAGCTACCAAAACTTAGGACCACAGCATATAATCTTGACCACAGCTGCGATAGATTTAGGCCAGGCTGTAGCAAATTTATCGTACAATCATTTGCGATCTACGCTCTTCTAAAGGCATATTCTGTTGGGCATCTCAGGTCTGTGAAGTCTTCTGAATATGGTAGACTTCGCCAAGAAAAATATCTCGGGTGTTAAAAGGATGCACATTTTGAAAACGGTAGAGCTGGCAGACTTGGCAGAGAAAAATTCCAAAAGAACACACATACTGAACTGAAAGTGAGAGAGTTTGAATGTTGTGTTCGGCTGAGCGAATTGAAGCCATTGCAATACATATACTTTTGTTAAGCATTTACAAAATGTCATTCTATTTTCGAATGTCAGGGTCTCTTCAACATCTCCCTTGTCAGGAAAGGTAAACAAAGTCAAACATCTTGTTGAAAATCTTTACGAAATGACAAAATCAACTGGTCACTACATCTTGTTATTGTAGGAAAAGTGAATCTGAACTGTAACTTATTTATAAAAAAACTGTATAAAGACGGCTTTCCCTCAAAACTGCGAGCAAAGACTTAGAAGAGCATAGATTTCACGATGAAGTTCAGACAGCCTATCGTAGCTGTGGTCAAGATTTTATGCTACGGTCATAAGTTTTGGTAGCTATGCGTTGCTAGGGGGCATATTCCTATCATGTATTGTGTGAAATCACGATAAAGTTCTGACAGCCTATCGTAGCTGTGGTCAAGATTTTATGCTACGGTCCTAATTTTTGGTAGCTATGCGTTGCTAGGGGGCATATTCCTATCATGCATTGCGTGAAATGAGGTCCACCATCTTTTCCGGAATCACCTTTCCAAATTTTGTAACTTTCATCATATTTACCCCAAAAACTTGTTCTTTATGTCATATGAAAGGAGGAGGGTCCTTGTGTCACGGAATATTCCGTGAATGTTCCGTGGGCGTCCATGAAGCCTAAATAAACAGAAAATTGTCACAGGTCATATGGTAACTTGTCACAGACAGCAGTTAACTTTTGTGTATTCAAAAGAGCTTTTGTTCTAGCTATTGTTTCCCATGATCATTAATAGCTGACATTTGTGCAACATTATGTTCTTTGAACAAAACACCTGTTCTTGTATTTGGAAGACTGGACACTTTGATTGTTTTCTGCTTGTCCACTGACACTACTCCTACTTCAGAGCGCTTTCCGATTAAATGACATATGTCTTGAGTCTGAACAGGTTTCTACTTTTCATTGCTTTTTGTTTCCTGTTGTAACTAGGGCAGGACTGACGATCATGGTACAATTCCATGATAAATCTAAAATGTCATACTCTTACGGCCTATGGGTCACTTTATTTCACAGAGGTTTTTCTTGGTTCTGTGAAGGAGCATTTCGCATTTCATCCTCTCGAAGATGACTTAAGATCCTCTCAAATTCTGCTTCAGATTCCCATTGAAAAATAACAATGCTCCTGCAGAGATTTGAATGCAATATGTACTTTAAAATACAGCCATGGCAGACACACTTGAAAATTGTTAAACTTTTTTCTACAAAAGAAAGAGTAAGGACTGTTCTCTTTCACAACGGTCCATTGGATGGCCTATCTGTGATAAAATCAAGCTGAGTTTGTCATGGAATGTTTTCACGGAATGTTCATAAAATTCCTTAATTTCAAGAACATGCACAGAAAACTACAGTATTTCTTTCAATGCTAGATATGAGTCTTGTTTAGCATCTCTCTATTCTTTTGACTCGTAGGAACACAGAAGGCTTGCATTCAGTCCGTGAAGCTGGAACATTCTGTGAAAACAATCTGTGACAAAATAAAACTCTATTTCGTTACAGTTGACCACGGACCGTTGTCACAGAACGTTCACAGATTATTCACAGAATATTCCGTGACACCGGGACCCTCCTATGAAAGGTCTTGAGCTGTAGAAACTATTTCAACCAAGCAAAATGCCACAAACATTGTTTTCATGTGAATAAAGAAGCTTTTAAAGTTTGACCTTTGATCCCTGGTCAGTAGCAATTTTGAAAATTACCAAATTTTGTGGAAATGTTTATTTATCTATATCTATTAGCCTGGGTGAATTTCAGTATGGGATTCCAATGGGTTGGATCACAGGATGATTTTGATTGGACAGTAGTCAGCAGTTTCTATGTAATATTTATTTTCAAGACATTGCCTTTTCAGAAGTATGTTTCACTAAAAGACCAGATTTTAAAATCAGGCGATTTGGTTGTTTCTTAAAGTGCTTATGCAACCAAATAATTGATCCTTTGTTTTGTTGTTAAAATTGAAGACCATATCGTCCACATCAATATTCAAAAAACCAAATTCAAATATCTTACTCCAAAATATTTTTATAAGCGTTCAAAGTTGCATCATTCAGTCATTTGCGTGCGACAAAAATTTTTCTCTTGTGACGTCATAAGTAGTAGGCACCTGTCTTTACGAGTCGCGAAACACACAGCGAACATTCAATATTCAACATGGCGAGTGGCATGCCGAAGAAACATGACGGTGGGAAACGCTATGTTGCAGGTTGACTAAACGGGGAGAGCTGTGGAAACAGCCAACATGTTCCAGATAGATCAACTCATCATTTTCCTGATCGAGAAAAAGAGCCACAGAGATACATACAGTGGATACACTTCGTTCGGTGGCATAGGCCTAAGTAGGTTCCTGGAAATAGGACAGGCGACCGCGGCTTGATGCAGTCAACTATTAAGTCAGTTTCTTAATGGCATGCTTTCAATGACTGACATTGCATATAAAAATGATGAACTTATAACTTGTATGTGAAAAGCTAAGTCCAGTTTTCTATGGCTAGAATGATCTATTCCTACTGCCGAAGGGCGCGAAGGACCAACTATACCTGTCTAGGTGAATGAGGCTAGGTGAATGAAGGGAGGTCAAACATACACTAAGCCCAAAACATTTT
This sequence comes from Aurelia coerulea, assembly GCA_039566865.1. Taxonomy (NCBI): domain Eukaryota; kingdom Metazoa; phylum Cnidaria; class Scyphozoa; order Semaeostomeae; family Ulmaridae; genus Aurelia; species Aurelia coerulea. The sequence continues at coordinate 9,844,719 of CM076950.1, forward strand.
GTAATCAAACTGCGAAAAGCAACGGAAATAGTTTGTACTTCGAATTCATTTTTTAGAAAATACTGGAAATGCAGTTTTTCTCATATCTAAACCTTATTACTTTTACTCTGACGCATTTGATTAAATTTGACAAATTTTTAGGGTCCATGATGATGGATGGCAGACTGTTAGAAGCCACATAGGCCCATCAAACTCAATTGGATCATAAACGATCAACGTATTTACGTTTCAATACAAGGAAGAAGGAATATAATAATAAGATTGCAGATCACGAACACTATAAATCAGAATAAAAAGCAAACCATTCTTGCCAACTATCAACGTTAACTTGTCGCTCAAACCTCGCTTCAATCGTTGCAAGTCGAATGCCGTCTTTGTATTCGTCGAAACGATAGACCGGTGCTTGACCATGAACAGCAAGAGGCTCACCTCGGGGCGTTTGTGCCAAGATTGACGACACCATAATCCTCCCCACTCTCAGTATCTTCGTTTAAAGTTGACCCAACATAACTGAAGCTTAGCTCGATTCATATGACAACATTTTGACTGAGAACGATCGAAACGCAATGCAAATTGTTCGCGACCTTCCCATGTGGCCTAAATTACTTCCGAAAGTGCAATTCAGTTGGCTACTACTTATGACGTCATTAACAAGTTCAACATTTCGCAACAGGTACTTGTTTTTACGGCCGGATTTTTCACACTTCCTGGTGGCAGAAATTTGTGAAAGTGTTACCAAAATGATCAGGAAAGATCAAATTTTTTAAAATTGGTGTTACCTCATTTTTGATAATTTGGTTGCATAAGCACTTTAACATCCTAATGAAAGGTTAGATCTAGTAACTGCTTCATCAGAAGAGAATTTAAGGTTAAGATCAAAATCTTAAAACATTTTGATGAATATATTTCCATAGTCATTTTCAGGCAAAAATGATTTAGAAAAAGATCAGCCTGCAATTTCTTCGAAGTCACTGTATTGTGGTTGGGTTTGTAGAGCCCTTGCAAAACAACATCTTGGTAAAACACAACAAGCACAGAAACAATTTCTCCACTCATAGGAAGCTTGTCAAAACTAGAACGTTTTAAAGGACAAGTCTGGGGTTGGTAGGATTGATGATAAAATACAAGATAGTACTGCTATGAATGATGTATGATACTTTTTTCACTATTTTTCGCCTTCTCCTTGTGAAATTACGTATTCTAATAAGCAATTTGAGCGAATTGACGTCATATCGCGCAAACGAAAACAAGGCTGTGTGATGGTTTTTCACCTCTTTATCGTAGCAAGCCTCTTTATCGTGTTCTCGTGCCATTTTCAATGTATGAGCACACGATAAACGGCTAGCAGCGGTTAAGAGGCGAAAAACAATCAACACAGCCTCGTTTTCGTTTGCGCGATATGACGTCACTTTGCTCAAATTGTTATTTGAATACGTAATTTTACAAGGATATGTATTCAGCACTATCTGAAAATATTCAACAGCACAGGTGAGTTTCCTCGAACCAATGCAACATACGAAGGGTGAAGTTTGTATGGCAGACAAAATTTTGCATTATATTTTCCAACAAAATTTTTTTGTCTCTTCAGAAAACTCTTTATTGGTGGTTTACATCCAAGTACTACTGAAGGTATGTAATTTTAATACTCTACCAGATGAAAGAACAGAATCTTCAGACTCCTCTTGTGAGACACATCTTTATGCAAATGACCAGAAGTTTAAAATAATGCTTATAGGTTTAAATTTTTTTCTTCCAAAATTCTTAGCTGTTAGGCAAATTAGAGTTATAGATTAACCCATGGTGTTCCATAAACTAGATACAGTAATAGATCATTTTGTAGTGGAAAGAGTAACTCAGATGGAACATTATTATTAATTTTCTCATGGATGAAATTTTTCACAAAATATTTGATATGATTTGCCCAAATTTAAAATCAGAATGTATAAACCAATGTTGATACAGTAATTACCAATCATTTTATAGCAAGACCTGGTTAGATCTGGAAACATTCTTCAGTAAAATTGGTTCAGAGTCATGTTGTATTGTGCTAGGTATGATTTTAAAGGGCATGTGTCCTGAACCAGATTGGCTAATAGAGGCCTTGTCGTTTGATTTTCAGTGGGTGGGTGACAGATCACGCACCTTATCAAATGAGGCGCGTGATATTTGAGTCATAAGAATAACACTGTAAATGACGGAAGTAATGTAGCAATTGATTTGTAAGCATATCATACTTGACCATATTTATCGCTACGACAGGGATATAAGCTTTTGATAGAGTTATGGTATGTACTGTATTATCTTCAGTATTCCAGGCCTTACTGGGAATATTTTGATAGGAGTGTGGCAAATCGCACTCCTAGTGCTTTCCAGGCGTGCGATGGAGTGCAGTTGAAACTTGCCATAACGTTCATCAGAAGCATGTCTTTTGGGGCTTTTACTCAACCATTTGACCATTCCAAAGTTGTCCCCATCTTTAACCATTGAAGGAGACATGTTTGATTGTTCGAAATATCGACTTGTCCGAGTTAAACGATGTTTGAGTAAACTTTAATCATATAACGATAAATAATAAGCTCTTTTCTGTCAATTAAATAAATGCAATAAAGAATTCGAAAATATTGTACTTAAATTATGTTTCCCTGTCGCTTCATCAGAAATAAACTTTACAATCTGAAATCATTTGTAATGAAGATCCTCAAACATGAAACACTCTCTTATTAATTTCAAATTCTTTGTCTGAACTATCGACTATTGAAGATCCCAATAAAATCCTTGATAATGCTAATCCTTCCATGCTACTAGAGAGATCTAAGCCTTATTCACTCTAATGGATATCTCAATATTACAATCTAGAGCTCTTTCAAAAGATTTCTAACGATTCCTACTCATTTTCTTGAGCCTATGGGGCAAACCCAAATCGAACACTCAGAATTTTCTGTCTCACATTTCGAGCATCTACTAATTTTTGGAAATGACCAGCAAAAACGGGATGAAGTTTGGAAAATGGCCTAATAGCAACTAAAAATTAGCCTTGCCTGTTCCTAATGAAGAGACGAGACAGCAGAAAATTTGTGATACTGATTTTTTTTTGCGATGGTGGTTAAGCATTGAGCCTGGATTTAAAGAAGTTGTTATGTTTAATTAAATTATTCTATCAGTCCCTTGGAAAGCAAGCAAGAAAGAAACTGATATTTCAAGAATTAACATAAGGTCAAAGAAATAACTCTTCAACCTAAGTGATCTTAAGTGATATCACATCCTGTAGGATTATATTTTGTAAACAATTTAATGATAACTATCAAATCATTAGGGTTATGGATTTAGGACTTCTTGGTTGGTATTTGCTTCCAGAGATATACAAGATTTTAATCATCATTTGTAAAGACAAGGCGTGTAATCAATCACACTCCTTGGGAGGAGAAGGCGTGCGCCAAGGCGTGCGAGAGCGATCGCACGCCATTCCCAGTAAGGCCTGGTATTCTGTCGTAAAATAAAACATGGGCATCTATAAAACACAGCTTGTCCATCACAGCTTTCTGAGACTTTTATTTCAATCCAATCTTCGTTCTGGGAAGGGAGAGAGAGGTGGTGATATCGTTATCGCAGTAAATGTTAGCTCTTTGACTACAAAATGATTGGCAATTCAATGGCATTAATGCATAATTGTATGGACCTGAAATGGCTGACACAGGCAATTCACTTTGTTTGTTCACTTTGACTTTAATGTTAAATTTTGTTATCATTTTTGGTCGTAAAATCAATCCCAAGGCCGTCCTCCACTTGCAGTAGTTTCTGTCGGCACCAGCGTGCTCTCCGTGTGTGCATGCTCTGTTGCTAGAGAGCATGCGCACTAGGCAAGCATGCATATCACCAACCAAAAGTACAGCAGTGGAGGTCAGCCTTTCAAGAGAATCAACAGAGATGGAGCCCCATGCAGAGGGAGTTTGGGTATTCATTTGTAGCCTATTGTATTTGATGATTTCACCACATACGTGAAAATTGTTTAGCTAAAGAGGAACAATAACATGCATAGGAGTTCTCTTGTCCTAGTTATAGATTGTATGTATGTATGTATGTAAAATTTCGCCATCAAAATAAAAATGAAAAATAACAGATTCAGAAAAAAAGCTCTAATTACAATATTTACAAGTTTGAAAAAATTACAGGCAAAAGTTACATATCTAATTTAAAATCTAATTTAATAAAAACACCCCATGGTTAAAGATGGCAGGGATAGCATTAAAAGGTCAATGCGACCTTGTTTCCATAATGGTCCCTCCAGGAGTGCCCTTTGAAATTAAGAAAAGGAAAAATTAGCGAGATAAACAGAGAAAGTTTTCATGAAAAACAGAAATTCATCTAGACCTGAAATAAAGCCTTTCTTAAGGATGATAAGTAAGCATGTCTGTAGGCTGTTTTTAGATTTCTAATAATATATGTAGGGACTATCATTAAGACTTTGGAGATTTTTAAAGAATTGATCTTTGATTTTATGTTTGAAACTGTTGTTGTTTGTTGCAGATTTTAGTTCTGAGGGTAAACTGTTCCATATTCTAGGTCCTAAATATGAGAGACCATTTTGTCCTGTGTTGCTTTTTCGGAAAGGTTGAATTAGTTTGTTTTTAGATCTTCGAGTTACTCGGCTCTGGCCAACTGGTAAGAACATCTCTGACATATATGATGGGGCTGCATTATCAAAAAAATTGAAAACCTTTGCAGCAGTGCATTGCTCAAACCTTTCTTTAGTGGGGAGCCAGTTTACAGTTTTGAATTCTTTTACTCCTATATGTGCTCTGTTACTCAGATTCAAGCAGAATCTGATACATTTATTTTGAGCCGTCTGAATTTTTTTAGTTAATCTTTTATTCAACATTGGAAGCCAAGCGCTGCATGCAAAGTCAAAGTGGGGTTGAATTAGTGCATTTGCCAGTAATCTTCGAAGGGAAAGGTCAAGAAAATTTTGCTTTCTGTAAAGGAATCTGAGCCTGCCATTGATTTTACCAAGGGTCCTGGTTGCCATTGACTCGCCAGACAGGTCCCCATCAAGGACACAGCCAAGGTATGTGACTGATGTGTGTTGTTTGATCTTAATGTCACCTCTTCTAATGTCTAGTTTTTTACTGCCGGTTCGTTTATTTTTCCTACCAAAAAGTATCGATTTTGTTTTATCCTCCCCAAAATGTATGCTTAGTTTGTTGTCAACAAACCAATCGCAGAGGGAATTAAAATTTCTGTTCAGTTGTTTTTCTATTTCGTTGACGTCATTGTCTCCAAATACAAGACAGGAATCATCTGCATACAAAAGTAAATCACAGTCCACTGCTTGTGGCATGTCATTTACATATAAGAGAAAGATGAGTGGGCCCAAAATAGAGCCTTGTGGAACACCACATGATAATTCTCCGGGCGACGAGGAATCTTTGCCTATGTTTACATAGAAAGTTCGTTTTGTTAGGTATGATCGAAACCAGAATGTTACTGAGTCAGCAAAGCCAAGATATTTCATTTTTTCTAGGAAAATCTCATGGTCGATTGTGTCAAACGCTTTTTGGAGATCGATCAATATCATGCCCGTAGACATACTATTTTCCAATCCCTGTATGATTTTGTCGCTTAGATAAGATAAGCATGTGTCCGTTGAGTGGAATGGACGAAAGCCAGACTGGTACCGATAAAGAATTTTGTTTTTATCTAGGTACTCTTGTATCTGCTCATGGACAATTTTTTCAATTACTTTAGAGATCTGCGGCAAAAGTGAGATAGGTCGATAATTTTTTGGATCATCTTTGCTTCCCTTTTTAAAAAGAGGTTTCATTTTGGCTTGTTTACAATCATCGGGAAAGCGTGCCAAGGAAATTGAAAGATTGCATAGCTCCGTCAATGGTGTAGCTAAAATTGGTGCACCATCTTTAAGGAATTTTCCTTCAAGATTATCAGGTCCTGCAGCTTTTGAAGGATTTATTCCCTCCAAAAGTTTGAGGACGTTATCACGTTTTGCATGGTGAAGTGTAAAATTGTCAGTTTTGAGATTAAGGTTCTTGTAGTATTCTTTGACACTTTCTATGCCGAATTTACAGGGCGGATTTGGTAGCTTCTTTACAAGCTCTGAAGCCAAATTTGAAAAGAAGTTCTTGAAAATGTTGGAATTAATCTTATCATCGAAACAATGTTGTCCATCTTTCTTCAGGCAGATCTTTGAAGCTTTATCTTGCTTGGATGGAAGTCCAAGTGATTTTAGGCTCTTCCATAATTCTTTTGGCTTGCCAATATTTTCATTTAGTTTGCCAACTACATAATTTTTCTTTTTCTTTTTTATCAGAGATAAAACATTGTTTCGGGCTTTTCTAAAATTAGCATGATCAGTGAGACTTTTAGTCCTTTTAAATTTAGAAAGCAGCTTGTCACGGATCCTGATTCCTTCAAGGACTTCCTCATCCATCCATTCATCCATTCACACGAATTTCTTTCAATGGAGCAATCTCATCAATAACCGAAATAATCAATTTTATGAAGTGAGAATAAGCAGCATTGATATCAATAAAGTCAAAATATTTTGGGAATTTAATCAATTTGAGTTTTTTCAAAAGAAGTTCTTTACTGTAATTTTTCATTGAGCGGATTTTGATGTATTTATGATCAAAATTCTTGGCTCTGGTACTTTTCTTTGTACAATAGATCATTTGGTGGTCAGATAAGCCCAAGTTGAGGACACCATGTTGGGAAACTTTTTGAGCCGAATTTGAAATTATATGATCTAATAGGGTTTCAGATTTTTCAGTTATGCGTGTTGGTTCTTGGATTAGTTGTTCAAGTCCGTGGAGGGAGCAGAATTCTTTGTAGCGCTTGATCCCATTAGAATTATTCCCTCTACCGCCAGTCAGGTCGATATTCAAGTCACCCAAGATAAAAACTTCTTGATTGTCAAAATTTTTTGTTTTTGAGATAGCAGCATCAAGCTTTTTTAGAAAACCACTTGAGTCGGGCGGTCTGTAAAGGATGCCAACTAGGATTGGTTTGGATTTTGGCAAAAGTAGATCAAAAAATATGTTTTCTAGGTCTGGTGCAAAACCTTCTCTTAAGTTGAAAGATAAATCTTTTCTGATGTAGCAAGCAACACCTCCACCTTGCCGATTTCTGTCGGATCTTTTTAGTTCATAGCCATCAATTTTAACCTCATTGTCTAATATTGTTTTATCAAGTTTTGATTCTGTAATTCCAATGATTGCAGCATTTGAGTTCTTAGCAATGAGGCGCAATTCATCGATTTTCATCGATTGCCTCTACTTAGTAATTCTAAATGCCCCAGTAATAGTGCTAGTAATTCTAAGTGCTAGAATTACGTGCGAGAGATACTAAGTAATTCTAAGTGCCACAATCTAGACCAGGGGTATACCTGCACCTATTTTGGTCAGGAACATTGTATATGACTTTTTTGTAAACAGAAAGCTATGGATGTGTTCACCCTTACTGACATGTGTTAATTGCCCTAGTGTTGCCTGGCTTTCTGTAAGTGTTAGCTGTGGTGTCTTACTGGGCAAAAATTGATTGATCACTTGAGTTTTCCCATCTTAGTATTTTGATTGAGATACCAGATGGTGGTCATACAGCAGATTTACTATTTTCATATTTGTTATCACTACTATTACCTCAACCATCACCCCCGTACCACTCAAACTAGGACTTAATATATCACAGCCCAAAAACAGAACTAGGCTCTTATGCCTCCATTTTTTTATGTTGTTAAGTAGTCAAACCTGGACTCAAATATGATTGGAGAGGGATCAAAGAAGTCATTCTAGAATTCAGAACTTTTGCTTTCATCAATAGGATGCTCAACCCATTTGTTTCTGTAGAGGTACAAAAATACTCTTGGCAAATTTTTTTGTATGGTTAATGTAGCTCCGTTCATTCACTTTAATGCTCATATATTTGTTCAGACAGTTCTCAAAACACTGGGTTTTTTTATTTCAGATGCAATGAGGGATTATTTCTCAGGATTTGGACAGGTCATTGACTGCAAACTCATGATTGATAATGTGACCAGAAAGTCAAGGTAGATAAGTACAAAGTTATGGTTACGCTGTTGACTTGGTTTTCTATGTTTCATGCAGGCTTTGTCCATTTCAGTAAATTTTGCCCTTGTTGACGCAAAGTTGACAATTTAGGGACACAATATTGGGCCAATGAGGAAATCAATAAAACTATATATGCCAAAGAAATAGGTGTGAAAAAATAGAGATTTTTCATCCAGAAACAGCAACCACTTTCCTTTCCTGTCTCTTTGAGGGAATGGAAGTAGATTCATTTTCTATTCAATAGCTTTGTGTGATAATTCTTCTCTTATGAAATAAAGAAGGTATCCCAGATTGATTGGTTATAGTTCACTCATTCAACTCATGGCAACCATTCATGGACTGAGATAAGCTAGGCCATGTGTCCATATAAGTACAGCCGCATATCACTCTTGTCAAAATATGCCAACGTGATTCTGTCAAAGAGCCCCCAAGATCACACTGTGATTGGTAGAATTCAACAGATCACATGCAAAACAAAAATTTAAGTTTCACAACAAGGCTGCCTGCTGTGAGGCTTGGGGTCCAACTCTGGAAGCGCAACCACAAGCAAGTCATCAGTCTGTGTATCAATTATCAGCTGTCTACCTTTTGAATTTCATGCTAAAGTGATCACATGAAAGATCACACGAAAACAGCAAAGTCACTGTACTTACATGGACACATTACCTTCATGAAAAATAATGGAGCAATAAGGAAAAACATTGCAAACAAATGGAATGAAATCTTCCTGTAGCTTTGTGTCGAAAAGAATGTATAGCCTGTTGGAGTGGAGAGTGGACTCTCTTCTCTCTGGTGTAGGTAAAGGGAGCACAGTCCAAGTTGCAAGAACAAGACCTGGAAAGCTTTAATTGCCTATCAGTACAACCAAGTAAAAACATGAGACTATTTTAACTCATTCACCCCCAGGAGGTATTTTGAAAGAGCACTCTTTATCCCTGAGATTTCAATATCAATCATCACCTTCCATCACCTTCTCCCCATGCTGTTTTCACAGGATCGCTGTGCAGGATCAAGCCAATTTTCAGCGCAAATTGCACAATATTAGCAAATGATATCAAAACATTTCTAAAACTAGATTTTGTTCTGAAAAGAAAAGGCATAAAAATGAGACCAAACACATTGGATTACAAAAAAGAATCTCGTTTTTTGTGAGATAATTCAGAAATATACTACGACTTTTTAAACGTTTCGATTTTCATCTTCTTCAGTAACTGTTCGCACAATGATTTGGGAAGCTACCTATAAACGTAGATTACAATAGGGTAACAAAAGAAACAACTTAACGAGGGCTAGCTAATACATATGTTCCCAACTGAACTATAAAAAGCGGGTGGGCCGGAAACGCAAAGAGAAACAAAGGTGAGATAAAGATGGACTAAATACAGGAGCCACATGTGCTGCCGTCTCACGGGAAATTCAAATGATAAAACGAAAAGATGTAGATAAATAAAATAAGAAAACCCGCTCCGGAAATGGCGGCAAGATAAAGCAATGGAAAGCACAAAAAGAGACTCGCACCTCGTCCCCTGGACAGCCGGTCGTATTAGGACGGCAAATGACAAAGGGCTCCGGGCACGAGGCTAAAGAAATCCGACACCCCTAAATAAACAAAAGAACAATAAACGAAAGAAAAAAATATAATAAAAATGAAATTGTAGACCCTAATGCTACATAACCTTATGGAGAAGCAGTCTTCGTAATATGAGGCATGCGATCGCACGCGCACGCCTCCGTACACGCCTAAATTGTCCAAGGCGTGCGAAACGTCGCACGGGCAAACCTGAAAATTTACCGAATTTCATAAAATTTCAATGACAAACAATGTCGCTAAAAACAGAGCCCTCCTTTTATTTAGAATTTGAAATTTCTCCTTCATTCATCACTCGATGCTACGATTTTGCTTCGGTCTCTATACAAAAGGAAACCGTTGTAAAGGTCAGCTCACTGGCGAAGCAAACAAGATGCAAGGATTTCAAATGGAACTTTACATGTTTATTGATCGATCTTTGCAAATGGATTCAACAAGAAATCTTTAAAGAACTGCAAGATGCGGAGGATAGACTTGTCTTTAATAATCTATCCAATCTGTTGTATTTTGCAATAGAAAAGTTTCTTCATGGGTCTATCATCGTTCTCTCTTCTTTGTTCATGTTCCTAGTTGAACTAAAGTGTTAACGTCGTCAAGAATCAGGGAGCGAAAATGATGAATAATACTCACTTTAATCTGACTTTGACACAAAACCCTTCTCTGGATTTTCTGCAGTGCATCTCTAGAGTAGGCCCACTACGAATTTGCGTAAACTCTCCAATAAACTTTAGATGCCTTAAAAGGTTTGGTTGCTTTTTCTAGACCGTATATTCGCTACTTAATCACCCTCTTTAATCTGTCAATAACTTTTGTGAAATCTTTATTTGTTTTGAATTAGGCTTGAAGCCTAATTGAAGTCCACATTTTATTAAACGGGAAAACAGGAAACTGGATGGCCTAACTGCTTTGACCTTTCCCTAACTTGAAAGGCAGTACGACAGAGAAATACACACTCAACGAAATATTTTTCGTAACTTTAGTAGCACGGCAGTTTCTTGCCTGCCTTCTCTCTTCTCGACAGGAAAATAAGCCATATGTCTCGTGGAAGAGAGCATTCACCGATGCAAGAACAACGTATTGAAAGCTTATCAATAAAGAGCAAAAAACACTCGAAAAAAGCGACGCTATATTGGGGGTGATCACCCTCACAAGCTTATATCTGAGGGCAATAAAAGGCCGTTATCGATCAGCTTTCATCAATTACGGTAGTTTACGATATGAAAGGTCATGTTGAAACCACCACCCCATATTTCTTGAGAACAAGAATGAAAAACAACAATTAATCGCAATCATGATGATGAAAGTTAGCTCTTTCGTATCGCACGCCATCGCACACCTAAACTAACCTAGACGTGCGAAATGCCGCACGCGGCCCATTTTCATATTACGAAGACTGAGAAGCGAAAAGATCAAGAGTCCACAAGCCTGACATTAAGTCCCTTTGGTGCAAAGCTATCCAATTTAAATTGCCAAAAACCTTCCCTAACTCTAGACTCGCCAAATAACCTATCAATAACTTGAACCTTAACATCCTCCATAAAACCATGATGACCTGCTAGCTCAAAATGCCTATGAAAATCTGCCTGAGTAACCATCTCCCCTTTCTCAAATCTCCTACAGCATGACTTGTAATTATTAAACCTAGTTCTAAAGGGTGTAAATGTGCTACCAACATACTGCATGCCACATACCTTGCAACCTAACAAATAAACAACACCAGACGAGTTGCAATCAAACCTAGAATTTATGTTATACTCTTTACCTGTAACATGACAAACAAACTTATCTCCTTCAAACATAAACTTGCACACCTGACACCTAGATTTACCACAACGAAAACAGCCCTTAATGGAATCTTGTTGTATCGGAGGAAGCTGCGCCCTAACAAGGTTATCCTTGAGATTGCTAGCACGCCTGAATGCAACGAGAGGTTGTTCAGGAAACACCCTCTTGTGCTCCTCAGATGCGGCTAGCATTGGCTGAAGCTTGCCAACGGCCTTTCGGATTCCATTAAGGGCTGGGTGATATGTAACAACAAATGGGATACGGTCCCCCCTTCCCCGATTATGTCCAACATCCTGATTAATCAATGCTTGCCTATCCAAATGCCTAACTCTCTCGACCTGCTCCCTAACAAAACCTTCTTCGTAACCTCTATCAGCAAACCAACCAACCAATTCCTCTGACCTAGCTACAAACTTAGTATCATCAGAACAAATTCTACGAATCCTAAGCGCCTGCCCATATGGAATAGCCTTCTTGGTGTGCCATGGATGGCATGAAGCTCTCTGCAAATACTGATGAGTATCAGTAGGTTTGCAGTAGAGATCAGTCTCCAAGGCACGCCCCTTCCTAACCACCATGACATCCAAAAAACTAACTTCTTCTCTGGAACTCTCAGACGTAATTGCATTGGACGTCTGAACATTTCGTTGGTGCAAATAAATAGCAACATTGAATAACAAACAATGCTGTTTAAATTTTTTTGATATCTCATTTTGTTATCAAGTTATCCACGGATTTCAAATGTCAGCTGATGACGTCATTTTGTTTGCAAATTACTGATTTAATATATGGAAATATAGCTGCATCTTAGCTTTGAAAGGTTGCTATTGCAAGAAATTTTCAGCAGAGCTATTTAGATGGAATAAATATTGTTTAACAAATTAGCATGATGTTTCAAAAGGCATTTGAAAAACAAATTTTGATTAAATTTCCCATTGGAAATATAGTCAACCTGGCATATTTCCTTGACTTTATGCAAATAAACTAACATTTGCAGCCATTTCTACCAAATGGTGGATAACTCCCAAAGGAAATGAGACATCAACAAACTTTTAACAGCATTTCTTTTCGTTTAACGACCATGGGTGGAAAAATAGTGGACCACGGCACCAATGGCCCCAGAAGTTTTTTCAGGTCTCCAGAAATGTGAGGAGAAGGGAGAATTGATGATTTGATTTTGTGTGAAAATCCAAAATTTTCTCTTTGCATTTCAAACTAAGTCTTTAGAAATTTGATTGATATTTGGTCGATTTAGGCGGTCTCCAGACGACAACAATACCATTTATAATGTTTATAAGTAGTCAGTCGCAAGTTAAAAAAATTTGCTAAACACCCTTTACAACTGAGATTGAGGATTGCTGACCAATCTTCAAAGTCTATCCCACGTATTTCTATCACAACCTTCAAAAGAGTGGATTCTTGTTCGGAGCACCCTGCTGTCACAGAAATTTTTTCAACGACTTTTCGGTCCCAGAAATTGAAACATTTTTTTCAACCCCTGTTAATGATGCCTATCGTTCGCATCAATGCAAATTTTCGCTTTAGGTTACCTTTAACTCATTCATGCCCAAAAGATTTGGGCGCCAAAACCGTGCAATGCCCAAAGCAAAATGGCAGAAAACTCTCGTGCAGAGTAGTCTCAAAATATTATGAAACTATGAATAAACGGCAAATTATTTCAAAATATCTTCTAAAAACAAAGTTCAGATTAAGAGTTAATCTTTTTGAACGTGAAATTGAATGAAGTGCGTGAAGAGGAATCAACGTCCACGGCGAGTACAAACTTTGGATGAAATATTTTCCGTGTTTTGTCCAATAATTTCTTGCAATATTCGTACAGTTATTGATAGTTAAATAGATAGTTTTGCATTTAGTTAGCTTCTCCTGTCCATATCGTCTTTGAATGTATCTTAATTGAGCTTCTGTGCAATATGAAACACAATTTCTCAGCGCTTCCTTGCCTTCATCACAAGACCGGAAAATAGGCCCGTTGCTCATTTGTTAAAAAATCGTTCGTTATGCTCCAAAATAAAGTCGTCAAAGGGGCTAAGTTTCCTTCAGTTATTGCAAGCATATCTAGACAAGTCTTTTAGATGCATATTGAAATATTTTGTAACAGCGGCATTCCATGTTTGAGCTTGCTCTTCACCACATCTCCTTCCCGGCTGGCGATATGGGCCTAAGCGCATCTCCATCATAACCTTGCTACTTTCCCTCAACAGTTTCTTGTTTCCTTTTCCTTCCACTGCAATAAATCTTTACTTGGTTCATTACCAAACAGTTTCCTTGCAATCTACATCGCTAAATAGCCATACAAAGATGCATTTAATGTAAGACAAAAGATGTGAAGTCCGAAGGATTGCAAGATAACAAACAAAATGGCGCCCAAAATTTGATTTTCAAGAACGGAAAAGTTTGTCCGACTTTTGTCAACAATTTCAGTACTGCACCCTATTGTTTTCTTTCCAGATGATAAAGCCCCATTATGCACTCTTACTGTTCTATTGTCATTTTCCAACCAATCACCTTCCATAACCTCGAGATGAGGAGCTAAAACAATGTAACTCTCTGTGACGACTGTAGTCGTTCTGGGCTTTCAGAGTTTGATACCCTGTGACGCCTGTAGTCGCTCTGGGCATGAATGAGTTAAAGTATTGCTCTATCTACAATCATAGTTGTATTTTGTCTTGCAGGGGGTTTGGTTTCATCACATTCTCAGATGCAAGGGCTGCACAAGATGTCATTGATAAAGTGCCTCATATTTTAGATGGAAAGCAGGTAACTTCTCCCTTTTAAGCCAATTTTTTAATGAGTAGGGGAGACCTGGGACAATTGTAACACAGGCAGATCTGGCCGTAAGTGATTTTAGTGACGCGTGGTAAATCACGCTCCTTGTTAGTGAGGCGCGTGATTTTGAGCAATAAAGATATCGCTCTGTAGAGAGGGATTTTTGAGGTTGAGGAAGAACAAACAAGTTTTGAAGGTGTTGCAAAGAACAGTGGAATTGAGTTGAAGTAACAAGAATCGACATTCTGGTTTAAACAGTAGAAGGAATAAAAATATCGCGATTTCCTCTGTGCTACATTCTTTGTTACATACTTCTAATTAGGCCGTTTGATGATGAATGCTTTTCAATCCAGTTACTCCATTTCGCTTCGGCAGTCCTGGAATAAAGAACTGAATTCTGTCAATTCTTCCACATCAAATTAAATCACCTTCACATACTTTTCATACATCAAACCATTTCTATGCATCAAACATACGATCAAGAGCTGGAAAGCAAATTCCTTAGATTCAGGACACATGTCCTCCAAGGGAAACTTTGTTGGCTTTATTCATGGTGTAATCTGACCTTCTTGTAAAGATTTGACGTTGCCCCAATCATGTTATTATATCACATACAGGAAGTAAGAAGGATTCAGAGCAAGTGTAACTGGCCGCACTTCAGAATTAAACATTAATATCGTATTTCATTCAGATAACAAATTAATTGGTTGATTTCCTTTTCACAAAAAGATGTCAGTTTCCAAGAATATTGAATATAACAATGAAAGCAGAGGTGCCTGATTTTGAGGCAAGACCTCTTTTGGCGCATGAAAGATGACCCGTCTCGAAATGGCCAGGTCTGCACCTGGTAGAATTGCAAGTGAATCATGGACCAAAATGGAGTGTGGAATTCTTGTTCCCGTACAAACTCCTTACCAGCATTTTCCTAATTTCTGGGTCTAAAATATGAGTGATTTTTGACCTTTGCCTGAGATTTCAGTTTTGAATATTGACTATGTACTTTTTATTCCACAGCCTGCTAAATGTGGTAATCTTTTTTGACGCACCCAGTATGTCTTAAATCTAGGATATATGAGATGTCAGTGAAGACAGATCAAGGACAAATTAGCTAACAAATAAGTCCTCCCTTTGAAGAAGCGTATTTGAGTTTCATATGTTCAGTGAATTTCATCAGCTCCCCTGAAATTAGTTTCTAGATATCATATTTATTGTTGTTATGTTTTGATGTTATACTGTTGTTGGGTTTAACAACTATAATGGCAGTATGTCATCATACACACACAAAACTATGTATAAAAGCCCCCTCAAATATGGTCTGTTTGGATATTCCTCCATCTAAAAGTTCACAATTTTATAAGTGAAGGTGAAGTTGTGTTTTCCAGCGCCAAGCGCTGGGATCGCAGAAATAGAGCAGACTTAATCGAGTCCGCGACCCCTTGTCATGACGCTTCATGGTGGGGTCCTACTGGGTATCGAACCCACTCCGCTTGACTGTTCTGGCTGCAAAGTCAGAGGATTACACCACTGCGCCAGAACACCTTCTACACCACTGCGCCACTCACCACTGCGCCACAAGTAAGCCCCCAAGGGCTGATTTGAGGATCTACAGTATATGACCTGGTCAATGATTTATGGGTTCATCTGATCACAAAATATTTCAAATGTTATGAGTCACATTTAATTATCATTTCTCTGCAGATTGATCCTAAGAAAGCAGTACCAAAAGGACCTGGCCAGAGCATGATATTGAAACAAATGGTTAGTCCATTTGTGCCACAATCTAGACCAGGGGTATACTTACGCATATTTTGGTCAGGAACATTGTATTAGCCTTTTTGCAAACAGAATGCGATGGATTTGTTCACCCTAACTTAAGTGAGATGTGTTTATTGCCCTAGTGTTGCCTGGCTTTCTGTACATGTTAGCTGTGGTGTCTTACTGGGCAAAAATTGATTGATCACTTGAGTTTTCCCATCTCAGTATTTTGATTGAGATATCAGATGGTGGTCACACAGCAGGCTTATTATTTTTGTACTCGTTATCACTACTTATACCTCAACCATTGCCCCCGCACCACTCAAACTTGGACTTTTTATGTATCACAGCCCAAAAACAGATGTTGACTCTTCGCTTTAATCTCTCTATGTCATCAAGTAGTCAAACCAGTACTCAAACATGTTGTGAGACGCACCAAAGAGTTAATTCTAGAATTTAGAACTTTTGCTTCATCAGTAGGATGCTCAACACATTTGTTTCTGTTGAGATACAAAAGTACTCTAAGCAAATTGCCAATTTTCTGAGTGTTTATGTCATGAGTCCTTGTTTGAACTATAGATAGGTAATGGTTGATGTAGTAGTTGCATAATTAGGCTGGAAATTGTAGGTCTAGCCTTAAAGTACAATCGACTATCTAAAATGATATAGAAAGTTGTTCACCTGGTAAAGTTCTCACATGTTAACCAAAGTTGCTAAATTTCAACAAACATATAGAAACCCACAGAAATCACAAGCCAATGGGAAGTAGAATGGAGTAGATTCTGCAACAGAACGATCTGCAAAAATTAGACAAGTTTGTGAAACTCACAGAATTTGAGTGGTTATTTTATTTTTTAACCCAATACTGAAACTAATTCATATCTAAGGTATACAGCAAAATCATAATATCCTTACAAGTCATGATAAGAAAGCAAAAAAAAGTCAATAAAATATTGAATTGAAAAAAGTCTTTGAAAGAGAAATTTGTCAATTATAACGTGATATAAAAGCAATTTAAATCCTAGCCCAAACCCTGAATTTAAATAGAATCCTTTTGAAGCATGATGTCATAAGTGAAATAAGAATATTGAAAGACAAAACAATTTTTGGAGAAAATTTCTGTTGATAGGATCAAAAGTGGAACTGGTATACAAACCTGGAGGCTCATGTCTAATTCAAGTTTTACCCTGACCATCCCCCATGACAGCCCTAGGTATTTGCACATGAATTTTTTTTTCTGGACTCAGGGCATTTAACTGCCAATTTTTCACCCCCATTGGGGCATTTGATAATACTGGAAGCTTTTGCTTATAAAGCTACTGGGAATGTTCACTTTTTCAGCGCCTGGTCTCTGGGCATTCACCTGAGAAATCTGTCCTGTCTCGGGGCATTTGTGCAAGAAATATTTTTTACCCCAGGGCTTCTTGGGGGATGGTCAAGGTCTGATTTGAATGAGACAGTTCTGTGAAAACACATTTCGGTCTCTGAAGTTATGATGTATCTATAGTGTTCTTATTCAGACTGCTTTCTTGTAGGGAATGACTGGGATGGGACCTGGTGGACCAGGTGGGCCTGGTGGGCCTGGAGGACCAAGAGGCAGAACGAGAAACCCAGAATGCAAAGTCTTTGTTGGAGGTATCAGCCAGCAAACTTCTGAAAACGAACTGAGGGCCTACTTCTCAGAATATGGAAATGTAAGTGCCTTGTCAAAGCTAATGTCAGTCTATGTAGTGTCTAGCCTTCTAGCAATTGACCCTTCTAGCAAGTATACCAAGAAGTTCTCTGCCTCATTTGGCTTACACGTGTGTTCAGAAAGGAAAATAAAATGGTTTGAAGTAGGTTGAGCAGTTTAGTCATATATTTAAATCATGTATTTATATATTTAAATAATTGATGTTTTGTAATTAAATTAATTTATTAGGTATATGTAAAAGTATCATATTTTCTTGTAGCATGTATTATTGTATTATTTATTTTAAGTTAGGTAATGTATTATTGTTGAAATGTATTTAGGTATATTTGTCAATGAAAACTGAACTGAACTGTCATAGATCAGCTCCTGTAGCTGAAGGAGAATTTCAAAAGTGTCAAGGTGTTTAGCAAATCGTTGTGTTCAAAAACACCCAATTGTAGGTCTTCTTGGACCTAGATGAGTCCTTGGCTTTGATTACATGTGCCAGTTAAAGTTGATCAGATGATTTGATTTCTTTTTGTATTGTTTTCAGGTGATGGAGGTTGCTATCCCACTTGACAGAAATACTGGAAACATAAGAGGTATGGTTTTTTACTTTTTGAACAGGAGATTTTTCCTTTCAATCCTTGTTCAAAGGCTTCAAAGCATATTGTGATCTGCTGTGAAGTTCCTGATTATTTCAATTGTTTGAACCCAAAATGTTACTTGAATTTTGATAGCCAACCAAAGTTTGTTGGATATTTGTTTTGTAAAAAGATTCTCACTGCTTCTTGCCAGACTGTGTATATTATGGCACATCATTTGAAAAGATGATTTCATACCTGAGGTCACAGGTGGTATATTTTACTGGGTGTGCCAAAATAAACTAGGCATGTTTGGCTGGCTACAATAAACCATACACTTGACTGATTTTGAAGATTTATAACTTAATCTTTAGCAGAAAGCCTAAATTAGATTCTAGGACTTCTTGCAAATTTTCCCGTTTTTTCAGTTTTTAGAGCTAGAAGCAAGTTTCTTAAAATGTTCATTTTCAAAAACATTGAACACGATCAAAAAACGTTGAACAAATTTTTAAAGATCCAACATGAATGAACAAAGGGATAACGTTTTCAGGGGGATTTGGGGGTTCAGTACGAACTCCTGTAGAGCAGATTATAATTGGTCGATTTTTAAATCACAAATCACCATGGACAAGTTCTCTCTTTGTCCATTCATGTTGATTCTTTAGAAAACTTGATCAATGTTTTTTTATCGTTTTCAGTGAAACTTGCTTTAGCTCTAAAAACTGAAAATGAAAAAATTGCAAAAGATCCTAGTATCTACTTTAGGCTTTCTGCTAACAATTCAGTCATAAATCTTCAATATCGGTCCAGTGTACGATTTATTGTGGCCTGCCAAAGGTGCATAGTTTATTTTGGCACACCTGGTATTGTAAATGCAAATTCAAGCAAGCCAAGCTAAGCCTATTCAGTTAATTTCAGTCATTGTATGGCACAAGAATTGTTTGTGTTTGATATACATACAGTACTTTAACATCGTAAGATGGTTTATTTCCTGTTTTCTATCAGATTTAACTGTGGCACAAAGGTTTTAAGGTTAAACACATGATCTGCTCTTTCTTGTGCATCTTATGATTCATCATCAATTTGCTATTATATGTAGAGTTAAAATAACTCAGCTCAGGTGTTAAATCTTTGCAATACTTTACAATTAATTGTTTAAAATGTTAAAGGAGAAGTCTGGGGCTGGTATGATTGATGATAAAATACAAGATAATACTGCTATGAATGATGTATGATACTTTTTTCCATTATTTTTCGCCTTCTTTTAGTGAAATTATGTATTCAAATAAGCAATTTGAGCAAATTGATGTCATATCGCGCAAACGAAAACAAGTCTGGGACAGTGGCAGACACCTGGGGGGCGAGGGGGTGCGATCGCCCCCCCAATGTTGGCTAGAACAAAGATCTTTTGTTCGAAAACAATAGAAACAAACAATGCTTTTTAACCGAGACAATAGCTTCGCCCCCCTAATATTTGGCAAAGTGTCCGCCACTGGTCTGGGATTGTTTTTCGCCTCTTGATCGCTGCTAGCCTCTTTATCGTGTACTCATGCAATGAAAATGGCACAAGAACATGATAACGGGCTTGCAACGATAAAAAGGTACACAAAATCACACAGCCTTGTTTTCGTTTGTGCAATATGACGTCACTTTGCTCAAATTGCTTATTTGAATACGTAATTTCACAAGGAGAAGGTGAAAAATAATGGAAAACAGTATCATACATCATTCATAAGTATTTTCTTGGATTTTATCATCAATCATACAAACCCCGGAATCGTCCTTTAGTGCCTTTATTATTTCAATTGAGTTGCTCAAAAGGAACTTCAGGTAATTTACTATACTACCAGAGAGAGCTCTCTTGGTGTCATTATTATTTTTAGAATCACAGTATATTTTTATTTCTGTTAGTTTTGAAGTTGTGTCATCAGATTGCTAGATCGTAAACCATTAAAGCTACATATTTGCTACCATCTTGTAAATCCTTGAAAACTGAGGTTTTCTTGCACTGATCATGTTTCTTTTCCTCTATCGCTTTAGAATTTATGGTGCTTTTAAAATTGTTCAAATATTTAGATATACATCTTCTTGTAAATTCTTTCACAAAACATAAAACACTATAATTCCTAAAACAATGATATCAAAATGCTTTACCTGGGGTCACGGCAAATTTAAAAATTCCTTGCAAGCATTTAAGCTGAAAGATTGGGACAATAACATTTCACATGATTAATTTCAAAGTTTTGCAAAGATTTGAAACCAATGCTATCTAAATCACACACCACCATGTTTTCAGTAGTTTTTTTTAGAGGCTTCAGCCTTCAAGTATTTTCTAGGGTAACATTGTTTGTTGCAGTGTGATTTGTTACGAGGAAAGAGAAACATATGTTGAAAGCTTGGAAATTTGTAATAGTTTGTTGCTAACTAGGACAAAAATATATCCTTTTTGTTATTTTGTATTTCTTCCTTAATCCTTCCTGTTAGTTCTAGAACTTATTCTTTCTTTTATACAATGCAGCTATGGAATAGTCTTGTTTTCTTTTCTTTTACCATGCTGTGCTACGCCAACTTTCACGAGGTATAACAACCACCTCAGCCTTCTCAATTTAAGAATCCCTGTCTCTTTCTTTTGTTGGGTATTGTAACAACACGTCCTGTGGCCTGTTTCTATACTTTACTACATAAAGTAAAGTTTGTTTGCTTTTATGAAGTCAAGTATCACTTCTGATCTTGCTAAAGTTAGATTTTTGATAACAGGTCTTGTGGTTCGTAAAAGGTGGTGTACATGTTAATAATCTTAATGTATTTGAATGTTGTCCTGTGGGATAGTTGCACTGAAGAAGTTTTTATTGTCAAAACGTTTGTCAACATAACAAATTGTGTTTTTATATTATTAATTTAAATGTAGTAAGTGTTGCATTTTGGCAACTGATTTGTTGTACCTATAGTGTGTACTTTACACTGATAACAGTATTTTGGCTTAACGCTGCTCCCTTTGACCAAATCGATATGCTTTAGCATTTGTTTTTATATTTTTCTAGATCAATTTTGCCCAGATACCATCTAATCTTTGGTTACTCAATCTAATTTTAAGTAGAAGGTAATTTGGTTAGCTCTTGATGCTAGAAGTATGTTCCGAAGTTTATTGGTAACAACTTTCGTAGTTTGGTTTCAGTAATTAAATTTGACAGATTTTAGCTTAATGTTAAGTTGGTAATTATTGTCGTTGGTAGCAACCTTCCCAACTTGGTGTTGACTATTTCACTGACTTGAGAGGTTTTAGCTAATGTTGAGGTTTTTGATTCAGCAAACTAAATTACACATGTAATAATTCATGTCAGGTATCCCAGTTATGCTTATCTTGTTAAAAGACCATTATTAAATGTAGTTTGTTTGAAACCGGAGAGTTTTGTAGCAAAGAATAGATTGATGCATATTGATAATCTTTACAGATTCCTATAAATTTTTTAAGTAGTTGGTAAATATTGAGAGGTTAATGTTAAATGTATAGAATTCTGATATATATATATATATAATGTACATCTAGATGCATGTCGAAATAGTAATCAAAGTATCATCTTTTCTAACTGTCTTAATTAATTCAGACATTATGATATTTATGAGAGACAGACATAAATTGAGTATGAGGTAGCATAGTGTATGAAAGTTATCATGCATGTTAAATTTGAAGTGTAGGAGAGTTGTTGATAATTTTGACGTAGAAGTGAAGTAGATTTGTCATCCCCATTACTTCATCATATATAATATTTCCAACATTTCTTTGTAACGAACCTCAATCTTTTGGTTCTTGAGGTCAGCGAGAAATCTATACGGGGTGAGTCAAGAAATTTACTCATTTGGCAGGCTGTGAAATAGAAATTGCACAACCTATATTCAAAACTAAAATGTTACTCTATCAGTTAACAGCTAACTTAGATGCGCAAATTTTGTTTGGTAAAATCACTCATCTTTTAGACCCAGAAATTAGATTTGTATGGGAACTAGAAATCCACGTTCCATTCTGGTGCATGATTTACTAGCCATTGAAATTTAAGTTCTATTTGTGAGACTGACAATTTGTAGAATTTAGATTTAAATGACAGGTAGATTATGGACCAAAATGGAATGTGGAATTCTTGTTCCAATACCAACCCCTTACCAGCATTTTCTTAATTTCTGGGTCTAAAAAGATGAGTGTTATTACCAACAAATTTTTCACATCTAAGTTAGTCTTTGCTGACAGATCGAAATTTCTGTTTTGAATATTGACCATGTACTTTTTATTCCACAGTCCGCCAAACGTCTGAACTTTTTTGACTTACCTGGTATGTTTTCTGGATAAAAATATCCAAACCTTATTGGGAGAAAAGGCAATAATCATGCTTTAATTCTGTGCTAAGGTTTATTTCGGTGCTACTCTCTAATTAATCATTGCAATGATGTTTAGGTCTTGAATTCTGTCAATGAAATGCAAGCCTAATTTGGGTACAAGAAAAGCAAAATAGAACAACAAAGTTGTTGATTTTGCTTCAGCCATAGATTTTAACGCAAAAACTCATGCCACTTAAGTTCTGCGCAGTTATGATAACAAATAGAGGAACGATTTATACCCAGCACTTATCATTAGTTTTGCACCTCAGCTGCATCAGATCAATTTTTTTCACACACTGATCGTTGCTCATTCAAAATTCTTAACAGAAATATAGGGTTCAATTCAAGGGTTGAAAAATTCACAAACTGAAATTGGAAAACTCTTAGTGCCCGTTTTACGATGTATGATATTCATTTTATCTTTAATGTTGGCTCTGCCATCTATTTAACTGCTATCCATCAGCTTATTTCAGCAGGTATTATGAAAGCATCAGGTCAATTTCTTTCAAAGGATCGTTTTTCTTGGTATTTAACTGTTCTCTATGATGACCACTGAAATCGCTATTGCGCCAGACGTAAGATATGTCAAGCACTTTTAAAGAATCAATGGCAAAATTGAAAGTTGTAGCAATGGCCTCGAGCAACTGTAGCGATTATACTTAAGAGGAATATATCGAAAATCTTGATACTTTAGGAAGGAAACGAGAGCCTTTATAGATCAATGAATATCTAAGATTTAATATTCTAAAAATTGTGCTTCTATATTTACAATACGAAACATGACATGAAACTACGTCTTAGAGAACAGTTTGATATCAACTTACACCTCCTTTTTGAAGATTTAGACCTTTTCATATTTTGATATGCTATTAATCTTTAGTTATTTCAACAGGTATTGACAAAGTAGATGATTATCTAATTGTATTCTTATCATAATTAATTCGTTAGGATTTGCATTTGTTGGTTTTGACAACTCTGAAACAGTTCAAAGACTCCTGAGAATACATTTCCATCAAATCAACGGAAGAACGGTGTAGTGTAGTTTAATTATATCTGAATTTGCTTACTGTATGTTATGTGGCCAGTCAGGTAGTTTCTGTTTGCCCCGATGTAGATTTAGTTAAAACGAGAGAAATTAGACTGAATGTAACCAACATTCTCTGCAACTGGATGCAAATTTGAATTGCTAAGTTCAATGTATTGATCCAAATTTAACAGAATACTTGTTTTCCCTTGATATTTAATTGATTGTTCAGTTTGTAAATTGTGACTCAGTTTTTAAGATCAGGTAAACAAGGTCAAAGCAGCCAAGCGAAAGATAAAATGCAATTTATCGGTAGACAGGGTGTCCTATTTTATCTTGTTCTGGAACAACCAACATTTTTATGGAAACATGCAATGATACACTATGTAACGAGGTCATGGTTGTACAGAAATAGTTATTTTCGCTTTAGTATTGTAAAATCATTTGAGGTGGAAGGTACCTCAAATCTTTCGTAGCTAGACCGTGCTTGAAAAATCCTTTTTATCTCTTTAATGCATGATGATTACCACTGCCTGCCCATTGTCATTACCTGACTGGCTTATTGTGTATTTCCTTATTATCTTACTCATCGTTCTCAATTAGTGATGATTTTTGTAAGGTATTTTTGAACGAGTTACGGTTGGATAGTTTATTAAGTAGTTTCATATCTGTAAGCAATTTGATTTGATTTAAAGTAGACATAAGTGAATTTTAGGAGGCTTCTGTTTCATAGTAAAGTAGCTTCTCGGTTCGGTTCCAAAGTAGCTTAATCAGCGAATTTGTTGCAATTTAAGTATGTTTGTATAAAACATTGGGTAATGTATGATGAAGCATTTTAAAAATCAAGTGCAATCGGCTTGATTCAAGTAAAGATTCGTCTTAAGTTTAGGTTATCATCATAGATTTTTTAGAGTTAAATTATTAAGTTACGAGCTGCCCCATGCTTTAGATCTTTGGTTGAACCTCATTTAAACAAGCAACTTTGTGATATTTGTAGGTTGAAGTTAAGTGTTGTGACGAACAGGGCACTAGAGCTCGACAGCAACATCAACAGCAAATGGGTCTCAATGGACAATTTATGGGTGGAGCTGGAGCAGATATGACAGGTATAATATTTTTTCATGATAGTGATGTCCTCAAGAGGGTAAACCCAGAAGCTGGAATAACACATTGAGGGGTCGGGGGGGGGGGTGCTGAAAGGTAAAGAACTGCTGAAGTTAATATTTATGTTCTATGTTGGATTTTCTACAACAAAACAATTCAAATTGTCCAAGTATTGTTCCTTTGTAACACGATATATTAATACCAAAATTTATACTGCAGAATTGAACTAGCTTAAACTAAACCAGGTTAATATCAGCTGTTGCGCTTGATTGGTCAATCCAACAAATCTTTTCAGTTTCATTTGATTATCAGTCCATCCTACATACAATTCCAAACGATTATAATACCATTAAATGCGAATGTAATACTAAAACTACATCAAGGGTTACAGAACTACAAGCTAAAACATTAAATTATTGTATATAAGATAGACTGATTAAGGAGGAGCGCTCTAAATATGTAAACCAATCGAGAGAGAGCCCCCCCCCCCTCATAAAAGCATGCTAAATTTGCAGAAATTAGTTGAAATTTAACGTGGTTTAGATAAAGCTAGTTTAACTGTGTCAGTGTGAATGTTGTGTTATATCTGAGATAATGGAAATAACTTAGGCTACTTGCTCAATCGCAAAAGAGAATCTTATCAGTAGGATTCTCTTTTGCAAATCCCTAACTGCTTTGTGGAAGATCAAGGAAACCCCTTGTACTCATACTTGGTGCAATGGCCTTGCTTTTTCTGTGGAGGCAAATACAAAAATGTATGCCAACAGGATTTTGTCAAAGTTGGATCTTTGTATGTGGAATTTTATGATATATTGTTCTTTAATTGTTCTCTCGCCTATCAGCTGCTGCCTTTGGTCAAGATAGATCAGCTGGCGCATTCGGTCAAGGTGCCTATGGAGCATATGGTAGTATGATGCAACAAGCTGGCTATGCCCAAGCACCAGGAGCTGCTGCTAGCCCTTACGCTGGTTTCGGTGCGTTTTTCAAACTTTTCCTTTAAATGACTGAGGGCACAGGTGGACATACCAGATTCCTGCTTTGGTCTTTAAAAGAATCAGGAAATGTAAATAGCAAAGTAATATTGAAAGCTCTGATTAGTAATAGAAACTTTCTCTTCTCTACATTCCTTTGTTGCAATATTATGGCTTTGCTTTTCGTCAATTGGAAAAATACGCATGTTTAGGCTTTGGTTTTCAGGTTGGGAGGACCATAGCTTTTTCACAGATTCTATTATGTTATAGGACGCCCATTCAAAGATTTCCGTTGAATCAACAGCAAAGACATTCATCGTACTTTATCAGGTCCGCCCTCGTCTGCAGCAGTTTGAAATGCATATTTGATCGTGTTAAAGCATGTGGATTTTGCTCTGAAAAGCATTTAGATACTATAATATTAGCAACGCTTTTTGTTCACGCATCTTATTGAACGCTGGCATGTTTAGCTCAAGATAATTTTTGAGTGGGAATAAAAGACTTTCTTGGTTAGGACAGCCCCCAAGGCTAGAACTACTTCCAACGAAGCAACTTTAATTCGGCTCGATCAATTGGTATCCAGATGATGCTTTGTTTTCAATAATATGAAACTGTTTATTCTTCAATTATAGCAAGCACTTCAACGGCTTATCCGGATCCAAATGCATATGGTCAAGCTGCATCAGCTTTGTCAGGTATGACGGTTTTCATGTTTTCTATCATTTAGGCCCTCCCATCTTTTTTGGAAGCAGATAAAGTTGGCAATCAAGAAACCTCAAAGTAGTTTTGGGCGTATTTGTTGAAGGGCGTAGATGAATAGAATATCAATTGGGCGTACACATTTGTTGATGGATATGAACAAGCTTATTGTCTAAATATAGCTTCTCTTGCATTTGGCACATTAGGTGTGGATATTCATTTTGATTTCTCACGATCGTGATCTTTCATCATTTACTATATTCTGTGATCTTCATCATTTACTATTACTATATTCAGAAAATGAATATTTAAAACTCTTCGATTGTCAATTCAGCTGTAATTCAGTACATAATTAGATTTTGCCCCCTTGTACATAATTAATGACATTTCAGCGTATGGTGCTGGTTATGGTACAATGTCAGCTGCCGCCACTTCGCAATATGGTGTCGCATCAACTACCGCAATTGCTGGACAAACACCAGGCGCTGCTGGAGCTGCCGCAACTGCTGCTGCTGCTGCTGGTACCGCCACGGCAGCAGACTACGCTGCATTCAACCAAATGTATGGTAAGTGTCATTTTTATATTAGCTTCTTGTCAATATCATCAGTCTGTCGGAGCTATTTGAACATGATATCATGTACCCTAATGGGATGTGAGGTATTGCAAAATTTGGGGATGTGTGAATAGGCTACTGCAAAATATGAAAATGTCGTAGTGCCACTTTGAAAGTAGGGTGGAGATGTCATTTCCTTTTTGATGCATCACTTGTCAAAAGTTAGAATATGGATTTTGATATTTGATAGTTGATTCTATCAAGGAGGGTTGCCCTCCACTAAGAACATTAATCACGATGCAAAATTACTTGGGAAGAAATTGAGTACTATATAAACCATAATGTTAAAAGCCTAATAGAAATTTGCAAGTCTACGATACAAGAAAAAATAGAAGAAATTTCTGTTTTTAAAGACAATGTAAGAAGATTTTGTTAGCAAAAGTCAAGGGATGACGCGATTTTTCAAGTCTGTTATTCAACAATGACAAATCAGTCATCGTCATACATTGATGAATAGCCTCTTGACTGTTCTCCACTAACCTTTATCTTCTTGCTTGCTTGCCAATGATTAGTTTTTTCTGATCATGGGTCTCGTTATAAGTGGAAGTCAGATTTATACAACAAATTGCCAGATTTTTGTGGGTGATGGTAGCTCATTTTACCAGCTCAATAGGCAGGTTTAAAAACAAAATGCTTCAGGGCTTTTCTTCATTGCACATTTCGTTGCAATATACATTTTAACCACGATTCATTTCGTGGTGGCGAAGATGGGTTTTTAAAAGTTTGAATTGAGCTTGCTTTTTGTTGGGAGCTATTTTACAAGTGTCAATAGAATTGGATTTTTATTTTGCTTTTATGAGCAACGGCGTTGCTTGAGATGTCAAGTGATCGTTCTCAATGATCCTGCTGCTCTTTGAAATGCTGAATACATTAAGTGCAATCGTTTTTTGGCATGGCAAACCGTCAGCTAAAGACTTGTCCGAAAATTTATTTGTACGAAATATGGAGTTGCCCGAGAATTTATCGCCCCAAAAATTTTTTGCATGCGCAGTGCGAATTATATGACAAGAATAGGAACAAACACAAGAAATCTGAAACAGAATCTCATGCATGTGATGAAAGATTATTGTAAACATGCATGTTTTTGAAGAAACTATGTTTCCAATACAACATTATTGTCATTAGGCAAAACAAATAACAACAACTTCCTCTTCATCGTCTATCACGATTTACATGCTCAATTTTGTCGATGTGATGCGAAAAAATTCAAATCAAAATGGCCGGAATTGTGAGCGTCCTGTTGAAGCTATCAAGCAAGACAACCCATTTGCAGATTTAAAGTGCCTTTGAAGCCAACTTCAATTTGAGAGTCTACATAAGCACGTATGTAAAAAAGGGAAGAATACAAATACAAACAAATACAAATAAAGTCTGATGGGGCTTTATTCCAAACTTTAAAGTGGTGTTTAGTGTCAGTAAATTAAAAACCTGGTGTGATTTTGCAAAATTGATTCAATGACTTGTCAACATTTTGGCCGAAAATTGATTTATCCGAAATGCCAAAAATGTGTCTGAAAATATTTTCGCTGAAGTTTATTGTCCGAAATTTATCTGAAATTATGAGGTTAGGACATCTTTGCTAAATGGCGGTACACCATGGACTAAGCCAAGTGATCCCCATGGTTCTCGTCTCTAGGTTTTGGCAACTATCAACAAGAGGCTTCAGCCTTTGGACCAACTAGAAGTGTCACCGGTGATCTTACCGCCGCATACGGGACTGTCGCAACAGGAGCATTGGGCGCGGCATATGGAGGTGCAGCAGGAGACGCGACTGCTGCTTACGGTGTCGCGGTCAGTTACGCTGACACGTCTGCTGCTGCCGCCGCCGCCGCCTTTGGAAGAGGAACAGCTTCGACCACTAACAACAGAGCGTATCATCCATATGTTAGATAAACATCGGCATGGACTGCCAGAACATTTTAGTGGACATCAATAGATAACCTGCGTTTATGCATATCTGTGACCCGTATCGTAATACGAAACTCAACAACAAATAGTTTGGCAGTACTTGATGCAAATCTATCTGTTTGTGGTTTTTAGCTTAATTAAGGATGTATACGAAAGCAGGTATATACATTTTCTTAGCGAGCACTGTCTCCAAGCAGTCAGAATTTCGCCAATAGTTTTGGCGAAGATGGGTGCTGCCTAGACAACTGCGCAATGTGCATATTTACGTTGGAAAGCCTGTCTCCCGCCTTCCTTTACTTTATGGGTTGTCCTTTTAGCAAGGATCTCGAATCTTTTTATTTTGGATAGCGTGAAGCAGAAGTCGGGATTACTTTGGCCTCCCCCTTGCCTTCTAGGCTGGTCAAGCGACAGAAGGTCCTATAATTCGTGACTACTTCGGCCCTTTTCTCAGTCTTGGCTTATCAAGCGACTACAGGCCAATCGCCTGACTGGTGAGTCGTTCAATTAAGGCGCGCTGAAAAACTTTACGGACTAAAAGTTTGACACAGAGCATTGTATGTTTTTAGGTTGGGAAGACAGGACAAAGCCTCACTACTAGGGGAACAATATGCTGAAGAAAATAGCTGGAATTAGTATGAAATCTAAATTTGCTAATTTGTATATTTCTAATTTATATTAAGGCTGTGCATGTAGTTTAGAAGCAACCAAAATCGTTGATGCATACTAGATTTTCGCACTTTTATAAGTTAGTGAGTGCACTATTGGGGAAATTTGCAAACTTCTGTGTAATTTGGGTTGAGAACGAGAAGCTAATAGCAATTTGTTCCTCTAGTTTTTTTGATAGTTTTAAGCGCCGACAAACAAGTCTTCTATCGCCTAATACTTGAGAAGGCCTTGAAAGGACAATTTTCATACTTGATCAAAGTCATATTTATCATAATACAGGCTAATGATTGTGACACACTGTCAGACAGGTTATTTAGTATTCAAAATGAATATCTTAAGCTTTGTCACACCAAAGCAGAAACTCGTTATAATTGGGACTACGCATTTTATAGACTTATTTTAAACACATGTTCACTGAGTTGTCGCTTCCAAATAGAATGAAAACTTTTTGATCGCACCCAGTTACGTTCAACAAAATCTCAAATTGAGGCAAAAAAATTGTTTCGACGCTGTCTTCCAGCATATTTCTGATACGTTCCCAACGCCAGTCATAGTGGAAACTTGATGACCTTGTGTCTCTTTCCGCTATGATTGGCACAGTTGAATTTTAGTTTGTAGTTTGTTGTTTTAGCTTTTAAGATTTGATAGAGAGAAAAAACGTGTTTTTGGTCTGATGTGGACGAAGTTTTAAGAAGCATGAACGTTTAATCCATTGCAAAAGAAGCCCAGACCCCCCATACTTTTATAGGTTAAAATCTTGCGAAATGGTTGCCATAATGGATTAAAATGTAAGATAGTTATGATAGAGATTAAATTTTAGATGACGTAGAGTAGTGGATTATCTAAACCTGTGCAGTTTGTGGATGCTTAGATTCTTGCCCAGACCGTTGGTTGCAAAAAGTAAAAGTAATATTTTATGAAATACATTTTCGAATAGTGGTTCCTCACACGGCCAGCACTTTGAACATTGAGAAGAGAAGATTTTAGAACAGTAGCCTAAAATTTAGTTTCATTTGCAAACTTTTAGGTAGAAAGAAGTTTGAACAAACGCCTTTACAAAGTCTTATAGAAATATTATGTTTTGTTATTTGTAAAATTCTTATAATTATCCAGTAAGTTATGGTAAGTTGATTAATCAAGCAGCAATACCTTTAGCATATTGGACTTCTACGGTGTTTCTTTCTCACTTAATTCCAACCATTTGCAATATGTTTCGCGAGAAGTTCTGGAAGAATTTATGAGCCGATAATTCATACGAGATTTAAATGAAAATCGCTGCGTAAGGAACTCTCATTGTACATGAGCAGCTACGCAAATTGTATTGTTGAATGAAGCTGTTATGCGATTCCACTTCACGTTTGTTGGCGTCAATATTGCTACGCGCGCATTAACGTCATTGGTGTGGTGAAAATTCTATATGCAAAGAATTGTTGGAGGACGAAGTTGTAAAAGAATCGGCTGAAGACGCATTAGTAAAAGTAGCAAGTAGAATTTGCCGAAGGCAAGTTGTTTGGTTTTCAGCCGCATTGGAATGTTTAAAGTCATCTGCAGACAGCAATGATTTGTAAAAACTTCAAGGAGCCTGTGACTGCGTTGATTCTGAACTTGCTCTGCAACGCTTTCGTATGTTTTAAGGGGGAAAAGGGCTGAAGGAGCACTTTTTGAATTTTACTATTTATTTGAATAGTGAGTGCATTTTTAACAGGAAAGGTAGTCCAAACCAGGTGTGTTTTGCGTTAGCATTCCTCGCGCTGAATTTTTAATTTGTTTTTATAAGCGAAGAGATGTTTGAAAGAAATGTAGAATGTATCTGCTTTCCATGTTTTGTATGACACGGTAGCTAAACTTAGCTTGTTGGTAAAGAGTTATTACGGGTTTATTATCTACTTGCATTAAACTGTAGCTTAGTTATCTGTATCTTTAGACTATGTTTGAGCTATTAGTCACAAACCGATTTTCTCTTTGTATCATCTACTCGCGTTCCGTATCGTTAAACAAGAGCAGATTTTGTAATACAATAGCAACAGTTGCGTTTGATTGACACCTCGATTCAAAGCGATTGGCGACTGCAGACAAAGGAAGCTCTCTCAACAAGTAATTCAAAACAAACAAAGCCGCAAAAGTTTCCCCGAAACTAGTAGGGCAAACTCTTGCCCTGTGCAAGCGAAAGGTGATTTTTAAGAGGAGTTATGTGCCTATAACGAAAGAAGAATGGTAAATCTAAAGTTCTGTCGGGCGTGTTTTGTTGATTTGATTCACCGAGCTGAAGGCATCGTAATTCTCGCGGATTACAAAACAGCTCCGGAATCAAATAGAAAAATTCCGCCCAACGGAACTTAGGATTTACCTTTCGCTTGCACAAGGGGAGATTGTGCCCTGGCGGCTTTGTTTGTTTTTAATTACTGGTTGAGATAATTTCCTTTGTCTGCAGTCGCTAATCGCTTTGAATTAAGGTGTCTATCAAACGCAATTATTGCTGTTGTATTACAAAATCTGCCCTTGTTGTATCGTTAGCAGTCGTCATCAATAAAGTACTGTTTTCTTGCTCGGTCTATCTTTTAAAGGTAGCATAGACATTTGAGTCTTTGCAAAATTTCAAAATTGATAGTGTAAAATGTCATCGCCGTATTCTTCAGAGCATTTTTGATATAATCATTATTTTGGAATTACAGCATTTCTATGTCTTCTATGTTTTGTGAAAAGATGTGCGAGTGCAAATATCTGAAGTTTTGACAAGCGTT
This sequence comes from Aurelia coerulea, assembly GCA_039566865.1. Classification (NCBI taxonomy): domain Eukaryota; kingdom Metazoa; phylum Cnidaria; class Scyphozoa; order Semaeostomeae; family Ulmaridae; genus Aurelia; species Aurelia coerulea. Next base: position 9,877,066 of record CM076950.1, read on the forward strand.
CAAAGCATCATGCATTCTAAATTGACTGAAGAAGATCAATGCGTCATCATCCACTAGTTGGTAGCAAGCAAAGGCCTGTTTCAAATTCGGAAACACATTACAATGTCAGAAAGCACATTTCACATTTGGAAAACACATTACAACTCCAAAGAAACACATTACAATTTCAGAAAACACATTTCAGATTTGGAAAACACACTTAAATTTCAGAAAGCACTTTTCAAATTTGGAAAACAATTTTGATATCGTAAAACATGTATTGTGTTTTCTGAAACTGAACTGAAATGTGTTTTCCGAATCTGAAATGTGCTTGACTTCTTTGGTCCACCGTAGAAATTAGTGCGTGCATGATATCTCGTTTTAATTTTTGTTCTGAACCCCCCGGGTATCGTCACTTGGTATAATTTGCTGATTGAATGTGCACTTCTTTCCGGGTATCGTTTTCGTCTCAATCTTTCTAGCGCCGTGTATCAAAAGAAGGCAATTTGTCTAAAACCCGTTGTCTAAAGTGTTATTTCATTGTTTTTCAACAAATTTTTACGTTTTGGGGTATGCGTTTATTCAAAAGGCTTAACCCATTCAGTCCCGTTGACGTCAAATGACGTCGATCAATACTTTGCACTTTTCCCCGAAGACGTCAATTGACGTCGCAATCTTCGTTGGTTCTTTTCCCCATGGACGTCATTTGACGTCCATGTAGTTATCGCTGATTGGTCAGCATATACAATGAGGTATTGTTTTATAACAATCATAGACCTATGGAGCATTAAATTTCCTTTGTATTTATGCTAAAACATGCACATAGGTTGGTAGTAAATAAAAGAGAAAACTTGGCTCGAAGTTTCAGAATAAATCTCATCGTAAAAAATGGCGTCGTTCTTCGACCAATTTTGTCGATATCTTTGGAAGTAGTAGCGATGGTGAAGAATGTTTAGGTTTTACGAATGCAGATCTGGGACTAGAGTTAGATATCGAAGTGAACAATCTTTCAGACAGTGAATTATCTCGTTCAAGTGATGATGAGAGTGAAGTTGAATCAAGGAACTTGACGCAAATTGGAATCGAAGAATCCAACGGCCCTGAACCTGGTCAAAACTTCCCGCTGCCTGCTGATAAGGATGAGATTTTTTAAAGTCCAGATCTGCGCAATCCTTTGAAGGAAAATGGTTTGTACTGCTGTGGACCAGTAAATTCTATTTCTAAAGACATTTCCCATAAAGTTCGCTGCAAAAGGAAACTGACAGGATGCAGGAGACTTCGAATAATTTCAAAGGGATGGCCTACTGGTTTCAGCATGGCGGGAAGCGAAGGCTCGAAGCGAAGTTCTCGTTGTATCAACGAATACGGATCCAGCAGAGGGAACTTCGACTATCCAGAGGAAGCAGAAGGACAGAGATACAGTGGATCTCCGTATGTTCAGCAAATAATAAATTATAATGGCTTTATGAATGCAGTGGATCACAGCGATCAAAATCGAACAACATATTCAAATTACGCGCTCACCGAAGTGATTGTGGCTGGATCTCTTTTCGTTTCCCTTTGATTTGGCTCTTGCTAATGACTTTACTCGTGTCAAGGAGTCACTAAATCAAGTGATGTTGACCAAAGAAAACACAGAGAAAAGTGCAACGATCTTAGCATTAAAAAAACCATAGTCATGCATCTCCTGCAAGGAAAGAACTTTTATAAACAAAAACAAAATTGGACCAGAGCCCAGGCAAACGACGAGGGACACTGGCCTAAAAAATTCACTTCTGCCCGGCGATGCAAACATTGTGCTGCAAATAAAAAAGAGCCGACTCAAGAATTATTTGCCAAGGATGCAGTTCAAATGACAATCTTGTGCATTTATGTATTGATTGCTTTCAAGGGTACCATGAAAAACGTTAGAAAGAATTAGAAATATCATCAAGAATGCAAAACGTTCATGAGTTTTGCGTCAACATCAAACTTTCGTCAGAGGAATTTAACATTATTTTACCATAAAGAATCTTCTAACCTACTAAAACAATTAGATATGCTAGTAAATGAAATTTTATCTTTGGTGTGATTTTTTATTTGACGGATAGTTTCCAACTTGCATACCTTGCACGTGTCATCTTGCACAAGGTTGTTTATCTATCTTGCAAAGAATGCCGCCTGCAAAGACTGCCGGTTAGCGCAGACTCTTTAACCATCTTTTGAGTTGCTGCATAGGCTTTTCAAGCTATTAGTTATGTAGCCTCACTACACAAGAACCCTCAACTTACGCTCATCTAATTGAAGTGAATTGATGTTGTTGTTGTCGCTCCAGTTGAGGGCCTTATGTAGACTTATGACGATGAGTCTCTCGTTTCCCTGTGCTCTTTGACTTGATGATGGCGCTTTGGTCAACGGAGAGACTCGGGCCCCGTTTACACGAGAGAAAACTGGATCGATCCAGAACGGGATCGATCCAGTTCGGGATCGATCCCAAAATTTTGCAGGTGTTTACACGGGATCGATCCCAAATTTTGTTGCGTTTACACGGGATCGATCCAGGCAGCTTGTCACTAATTCCCAGACTCCTTATAAAGATTTGAGCATGCGTAAAGACTTCGCGCCATTTGTTGTCAGGGTGAACAAAAGGTGTCATTATGAAAACGCCTCGATTTCCATTTTCGTCTTGCCTCGTTTTGCATCCGTACCAGTTTGGGATCGATCCAGCCGTTTACACGAGGCTCTGACGGGATCGATCCCAAACTGGATCGCTCTGGCAATCAATCCCAAACTAGCACGGATAGCGGATCGATCCCAAGCGATCCCGTGTAAACGCAAGGTCGATCCGTACCAGTTTGGGATCAGGGCCGTAGGAAGAAGCTTCGGATTGGGGGGGCAATTGTTCTTAAAACAATAGAGAACAATACATCGAATTAAATCATGTGATGTAGCACCATTGTTTTAAAAGATTATTGGGGGGGCTTGAGCCCCCCCTGCCCCCCCGCTTCCTACGGGCCTGTTGGGATCGATCCCGTTCTTCTGGATCGATCCAGTTTTATCTCGTGTAAACGGGGTCTCATTCCCCAACGCTTGTAGAAACGGAAAGATTTTGTAGCCTCGTTCCCGATTGAGACACCACGGATAAAACACGGACCAGTTGTTGCTGTGCATGTTGCCACGGAATGTTGTTAGGCAACTGTTCGTGGTTTTCTGGCAGCAGAGGTCCTTTCGCCGTGTGGCTTTGCAGAAAAAGGCAAGTTTTTGGTAAGTCCACAGACATGTGTATGATTGCTTGTTAGGGGGCGTACTTTGTTTTATCACTGCGAAACTAAGTATTCATTATCCTTGTATTTATTCAGTTATTTGTTTATCCTCAGTGCAGCGACAACAACAACAACAAATGAGCGTAACTAGAGGGTCCTTATGTAGTGAGGCTATGGACAAACTCTTCAAAACGGCAAAAAAATTATCGCCAGGAACAAATTTGTTCCTGAACCAATCAGGATGCAAGACTTTAAATAACTTGATGGGATTGGCTGATTCTTCTTCAATTCAAACTTCCCTCCAAAGGCAAACAAAAGCGTTCGAACAACGCGTTCGACTAAACTGCTGCAACGATCAAAATCTTAAAGTAACGAGCGAATTTACGAGATTTTTTGCGTCCCCAAACAACCAAAATATCACTTATAGGTAGGAGTTTTTGCTTTATTAGCTTGAAGAAACATTCATCTAGGTACTGATAGCTTGTTTTGCAGTGTAGCACTTCAGGAAAACCACTTTTTGCGGCGATTTAGGGTGGGTGGTTCCGAGAAAAAATAGCAGATCATTTAGGCCATGTCCGTTTCTGGAAGCGTATGTCCATGAGTCGTAGTTATAGCGTCCATCAGTCTATCAATGAGGCCCTATTAGGGGGGTAGACATTATTTCATATTTCATCATGAAAAATTGCCATTATTTCATATTTCAAATTTACCAAAACCAAATATTTCAAAATTATCAGCTGTCGTGCTCCAAAATTAGAAATGACATTTACCAACCACTTCTTTTGATATCAAATTTATAACTCGTTGATTGATATCATTGATATCATATTTGCCACTCGTTCGGTGGCATAGCCACGACAAATTAGATGGGTGCATTTTATAATGAGGGGGTGTGGTAAGATTTTGAGGACACGCTCTAAATTTTTGGCTTAGAATACTTCTACTTATTCTGCTTATGCTAGCGCGCCTGTGTCCCACCCAGTATCACCTAGCTAGCCTGGTTCCAATTTTTTTAAGAATGTCCATTTATCAGTTGCATAGCCTTGGTCGCCTAGGCTCATGCCAGAATCAAAGAGTAGAAACGCTATAGGCTAAACACCTAGAAGAGAGAAGAAAGAATGTGCCCTAACGGAACCAGAGGCGTACGCAGCACCTTAGAAGTGAGGGGGTCTGGGGCGTAGCCCCAGAAATTTTTTGTGACCACGCCCTTCAGACGCTCGGAAAATGAGGGAAACGCCCTTTTTACTTATATTTTGCATCGTAAACATGACTGCAATGAACACAAAATAGGCAGGATGTTTTGTTGAATTTGCATTGAGAATTTATACCCAGCATATCAAGTACGAATTACAAAATCGCTTTTCTTCTTTACTGTAAAATTGATTTGGCGCTAGTTGTTGTTATGATATTCAGGAAATGCCTCTTGTCGCCACTTCATCGTTGTTTAGTCAGTAAATGGCATCTTTTGCAAGAATCTTTTGAACACAGGAAAATTTTGAAAACAGACTTTCTACTTTGGCTTAGAATGCCTCTCCCAACATCGTTCAAGCATTTCTTAGAAACGCAAAACATTGCTCCACCAAACCTTAGACAAAACCATTCTCTCCTTAATAATAATAATAATACATATACCTCTTCTCCATTTCGGAGCAATTACTACCTTAAAACTACTTTGCACAAGTGCAGTGAGAGTAGTAACACGGGTTTTTGACTGGTCTTGCTTTAGTTCAGAAAGCAAAATTGTTCCACACATTTGTTTATGTTACTTAGTAATTTTGGATTATTTCCCTGTATGCTACATATTCTTGGTAAATCGTTGTTTTGGAAATAGGAGCATTCCCACAGGTGCTCTAAATATTCCTCATGTTCTCCACACCTTCTGCATAAAGCGCTTTCATGTTTTCCTTTGTAATTTGTGTTTAATTCAGTCATGTTTTAAAGTAAATTCAGAGATCCTTGCTGTTCAAGAATCTCAAAGACCACCGCCTGAAAGATCTGCCTGACCCCCCCCCCCCTGAGGTACAAATTTTATTGCATTTTTGTACAAATCTCGAGGATCATCTTTTTGAAAAGTGGGGGGGTCCGGACCCCCCCCCATTCCCCCCCTTGGGTACGCCACTGAACGGAACACCCAGACGAAGCTTTTCGATCAAGCTTTTGCTGCCGTTTGTAAAATGCAAGTGACGACAGCCTCGACGGCAGCTTTTCCTTTTACCTTTTTGTCTTGTTTCAATTCTCGTCAACTTCAACTCGTTTTAATACTCTGATCAAAGCTGTATAAAGAGAAGCAATACTCGTGCAATTTAAGGTGGAATTTACTGAACATATGAAACATGAAGAGAGAGCGAGGTAAGCGGAAAATTTTGAGAAACGCACTTTATCAAACGCACTTATGACAAAGCTGCATGCTTAAAAAGTAAAGCTGCATGCAAAAATGCCAGCTACATGATAAAAAGCCAGGTGGTAGTAAGATGTTATACTACCATCCATGTGTGGTAGGTATGGAAGTGCGAGCGAAGCGAGCAGGAAATTTTTGGCATCCTTTGTTGACTTAAATCGTGCCAAAGCCAAGATTTCATTCATTAGTGCTAGAGTGGAATTTGCTTTTCCTTTTTGACATTCAAAAACAACGATGCTACAAGTGTTGGAGGGAGGAAAATACAGCTTGCCTCCCTTTTAAGTTTCTCATCAGATTTGGATGAATCATCCAATCATCAAAGCCCATCTTTTTTGGGTACGATTGGAGGGGGCAACTACTCCTTTTCCTCCTCTTCTCGCTACGCTAATGCCATTTTGATGTGGACGGACCTTTTGGCCTTTAGGTGATAGATGCATCTGGTTACTACAATTGGCTTCACATACATTTGTGGCTGTTGATCCGCCATTCTATTTAACTTCCATGCCATTGGCTGGATGGCTGGACTTCTCGCTTATTTGTAGGAAGGAAGGGGGGTCCACACGTAGAGGCTACTGGATGCAAAGAACCTTTTTATGTCCTGAATCAGACTCCTCCACAGAAAGGATCATTCTGAACTGGGCATGCTTTGAAATATTTGAACAGCTCAATACTCTCCATTTTGAGTGGCTGCCTCCATAAAATGAATATTTTTTATAAAAATCTAAAAAAATATCTATTCATTTCGTTATTTCATATTTCATACTGGGAATCAACGTTATTTCATATTTCAAAACCAAAAAACCTAAATATTTATATTTTCCCCCCAAAAATCTCAATTATTTCATATTTCAAATACCCCTTATAGGGCCTCATCAATAGCGATAACCTACGAACATATAATCAGTCTAAGGCTAGGCCTTATGGACAAACTCTTCAAAACGGCAAAAAAATTATCGCCAGGAACAAATTTGTTCCTGAACCAATCAGGATGCAAGACTTTAAATAACTTGATGGGATTGGCTGATTCTTCTTCAATTCAAACTTCCCTCCAAAGGCAAACAAAAGCGTTCGAACAACGCGTTCGACTAAACTGCTGCAACGATCAAAATCTTAAAGTAACGAGCGAATTTACGAGATTTTTTGCGTCCCCAAACAACCAAAATATCACTTATAGGTAGGAGTTTTTGCTTTATTAGCTTGAAGAAACATTCATCTAGGTACTGATAGCTTGTTTTGCAGTGTAGCACTTCAGGAAAACCACTTTTTGCGGCGATTTAGGGTGGGTGGTTCCGAGAAAAAATAGCAGATCATTTAGGCCATGTCCGTTTCTGGAAGCGTATGTCCATGAGTCGTAGTTATAGCGTCCATCAGTCTATCAATAGCGATAACCTACGAACATACAATCAGTCTATTAGTTATGATTACTGTTCAAAAAACGAGATCGAAAGAAAACTTCCAATCCATTTTTTCTCATTTGCAGTCAAGCCTCCTTTTCCAGTCAACATTTTGTGAAAACATCACATAACGCAAGAGATGGACTTGAACGTCGTCTAGGGAAATTTGTTGTTTGAAAAACAATCAATATCTGTTTCCTTATTCAAAGATCGCGCTACCATCCAAAATTTGGAATTTGGCTTTGTTCCGTCTTCCAAAACTTGGAGGTGAGAACCGAGAAGGAGGAAAGGAAAGACTCCATGAAATGACTCAGTCACCATATTTTAGGACTGGTTTTTCAAAGGGTAGTCTTAAGCTTAACCGAGCAATATCTCAAAAATGGCTACACGTTTTTTTATAAGAAACTTGGATCAGCACTTCGTACTAAAATTTTTTAAATTTCGCATGAAAATTTCGGTGTTTTAGTAGTAAAAGTTTCTTAATTAGCTTCTTGTTTTTTGGGCCTAAAATTGCGGTATTGTTCGAAGTTGAGCCTTAAAGGGCTTCCATTTTGCATTGACATTGTCATCAAGAAAAGCCATGCACATCAAGGCAACAATTTACCAATTTTGCAGTTAAAAGTCAAGAAAAGACGAATGTACCTTTGTTAGAGAGACAGGATAAGAGAGGCATACGGAAATAAAGTGTTAGAGTTTCTTAACTGTTCTTGAGCGTAGTACTAGAGTTTCTTAAATTGTTGGTCATCGTATTGCTAGTTTCTTATAAACCAGTTTCTTATAAAAAAGAAAGTGTAATAGCCTTTCAGCTACATTGTGTTCATAAAATGCTTTCAAAAGCCTAGAAGATGTGATCTAGCTTCCAAAGCTTATTTCTGGGTCAGCCGGTGCCCCTTTTTCAAAAAATTGTTTGTGGGAAACCCAACTTTCTAATATCACCAAAAGCATTAAGAAACTCAAGTACTGGAAAATATCAGTCAAGAAATTAGGTCTGCGACGCAGGCTACGCCTCCCCGTATGTTCGTAGACGTCATCACATATGATGGCTGGCTCAGGTTGTTAGCAACGACAACCAAGAGTACAATCAATAAGCATTATGTTTCCATGGTTATATTGATCACGTCTCGCTCGTTGCTCAGCATCGGCAAACAGAAAACCTCCACAAGAAAGAAACAGACAGACAACATTTGAAGTTGGCGAAAGGTAGAAGTATATGGAAGCCTGAGTGCATTTGACTTGAAGTTGAAGTGCTTTGCAGCAATTTTGACCTATCTTCCTTCAAATTCATCGATGCTTTTGCGTGTTCAGCTCGGTCCAGGGAAGATGATGTGAAAGTGGATTGTCTGTGTTGTTGATTTAGATTAGGCCTAGCCAAAGGGCCTCTGGCTCTGGCTTCGATGTTATCGTGGACCCTATCCACATTCTTTTTGTGAAATCATCTGTGACTTTGTTCTCTTAGAGCAACCCAGCAGCGAAACTTAACAGGATCTACTGGTATAAGATGCCTTTGCGGGAACCAAACTACGTAATATGTTATTTATGTGGGAGGAAATATGGCACAAAATCAATTGTCATACACCAGCCTCAGTGTCTGAAAAAGTGGCACCTGGAAAACAACAAGCTTCCTAAAAAGATGAGGAGACAAGAACCAACTAAGCCAGCTGTATATGATGCTATTGCAAACGTTGGAGCTTATGGAAGAGTTAACTTGGATGAGGTGAATGAAGCTGCGTTTAGATCTGCGCAAGAACAACTCATTCCATGTGAAAATTGTGGTCGCACATTCTTACCAGATAGATTGCAAGTACACCAAAGGTCTTGCACAGTTGCAAACCCATCGAGGCCTGCTGGGAGACAAGCAACTCAACCAACATACAAGGGGAAGCCTTTGGAAACTGGCAAAGGTAGCACTGAATTTACTCAACGAGAAACTCCTGATTTTGGCACACCAATGCCAGCAGCAAGAACACAAGGTTTGAAGCAAAGCAAAGGTAGAAATGCTACAAAAGTACCACAAAGGAGAGATCCATTTGAATCAGATGGTCCAGAATTAGTCAAAGAGAGGCACAATGAAAATGTTGGCTATGATAACTATCATATGGGACATACTGGTGGTACAAGAACTTCTGGAAGAACAACTGGGCTAAGAAGTGCAAGGTCGAGTAATCAGGATGTAAGTGATGGATATGCTCAGCAGGGTGATGGTTCTACAGTACCTTGTCCAAATTGTGGCAGGAGCTTTGCTTCAAATAGAATTCAAGTGCACCATACTGTTTGTGTAAGAAACCAATCAAAGAAAAGGAAGGTGTTTGATTCTTCAAAGAAAAGGGTAGAAGGTACGGAAGCAGCTCAGTTTTATAGAGGTAAAAAGGTACAGAGACAGCCATTGGTGCCAAAATCTAACTGGAGACAACAGCACAATGAGTTCATTAATGCAATCAGGGCAGCAAAGAAAGCTAAGATCCATATGGAGAATGGAGGCAAGGCATCAGACCTACCTCCTCCCCCACCAAGCTTGAACCCTGATTATGTTCAATGCCAATACTGCTCAAGAAGATTCAACCCAACAGTAGCTGAAAGGCATATCCCAAAGTGCAAAGACACAGTCAACAAACCAGCACCGCCAAAACAAAGAGCACTAGATGTTTACAAGACAGCCAGTCCGTCAGCATCGACACCTAACAGAGCAAGACAAGCAAATAAGCCAAGTGTAAGATCTTTGCAACCAGGAAGGGGGATGGCGCAGCAGTCAGCAGGACTTTCTCAATATGATGTGAAATCACGCTACAGCTATCAAACTAATAGCAATGAAGGTATGCAGAATGTCAGGGATTCAAATAAACTACATAAATCTATGCCAGCACAAGTTCACTCAAGAGACAGTCCTTTGAGAGGCAGTCATATTGGCAGTGTTCGAAGTGGAAAAAACAGCGTAGCAGGAAGAACAAGTGGCTCCTTTGGATCACAATCTTTCATGAGAAGAAGCCAAGATTCTGTACACAGAAGTTTTGGTAGTCCTAGACAGAGTGGCGCAAGAGGTGTATCGCAGCATCAAGCAAGGCATTCTCCAAGCTTTTCAGTTGGCAGTAACCAATCATCAAAAATGGGAGGCTACACAGGACAGAATTATTCTACTGCAGGATATTCTAAATACTATTGATTGATAGTCAGTCACAGATCTCGTTCTGTATCTGCCAACTGTGAACATTTTGACATCAAGCAGGATTTCTGACGTACAGTCCAGTCATTTGATTCTTGAGAAGTCCACTCAAGAATTATACAGAATTTTTTCAAGTTTTGTTCTCCAAAGCTTGTTGAGAAATATGACCAAAAATTAACTGATAGAAGGATGCACGAGTATTTAACAAAGGGAAATCCATTCCCAATTGATTAGAAAACCAAAAAGCAGTCTGGGATATAAATAGATTCTTAGGACTCGCACCTAAAATTACCTGTTTCCTTTATTTCTTTAAATTTGAAATCTGGAGCAGCTTCAAGGTCATACTTTATCAAAGTAAAATTATCCTGCATTGTAAAGAATCAACCAAATCTTAAAATCAACATGCTCTGAATACATGAAGAGAAAATGGTAGATTTTTTCAGAGAAATCTAATTTTTCAGGAAAAACTTTTAGGATGCCTAGCCCTTTTAAAAGATTTACAAGAACGGCAATTATACAAAAAGCTTTGTATGTAAATAGCACAAAGGCCAAAGACTATAGTTTAGTTTCACATGGTTTTAATAAACTAATCAAAAATTGTAAAATAGATTGATTTTTGACGATAGTAACACTATGTTGCCATGGAGTGATCTAAAAACTTTTATAGTTCCTATATAAAATAAAATGTTTATAATGCACTATTAATTGGGCACCTGTAGAACAGGACTATATTACTTGTGGCCACTTTTTTCTTGACATCTTGGCATGGCATTTTCTGACTTGTTGGTATGCGGACTAGACTGAGTGTTTCTTGGCAACGACTTCCGATGCTAAGCAGAGATTCAAGACCTATACTTCTAGCATATGATAAACTTCGTGGCTGCTATTGGTTTGCGCTCTGACTGACTTGGTTGCTGACTTTGCCAGAAAATGTCAAAAGTGATCGAAAATAATGGCGGTCAGATGCTAAATTAACAAGTTTATAGATATTTATCGGAAAAATGTAATGTTTGACAAAATTTTGGACGAAGCCAGTGCGGCATTCTATACAAAATTAAAAAAATTGTCTTTGATCTTTATAAAATTCACTCAACAGATCATTTAAAGGGTCTGTTTCATCCAGCATTCCTTGCACGTGCCGTCTCTTGGTTTTCCTTTGTTGTGCGCCATTTTCATGGGCCATGAAAATGGCGGCAACAAAGACCAACCAAGAGATGGCAGGTGCAAGGCATGCTGGATGAAACAGACCCTTTAAAATCACTTTGCAAATGTTGGATGACTCAACACGGGCGCGCTTATGGTTGGTAGCTAAATACTTAGGCCACGTCGCCGCTATTTTTTCAGGATCGGAAACTGGCGAAAATAAGGATTCCGTGAATAGAGGCAGTTGTAAAACCCGAGGGGCATCTCACTCTCAAAAAATCTCGTACGCCTCAAAAATCTTTTTTGCTTTCAAGAAATATCCGTAACAATCCTATAGTTCTGAAAAAGTCTCGTACGTTTTTTTCGAATGAGTGAAATGCCCCTCGGTAGAACCCTTCCAAATGAAAACAGGAGATCAATTTTGCGCCAGGGGCGGCACTCAGAACATGCACATACGGGGAGGTAAGTCCGATATTTTCGGGTCAGAATATTGCCGAAAAAGTGATATTTTTGGGTCCAACATGAACTGAAATTATTGCCATAACATTTTTGGGTATCAAATATAGTAAAAACAACATTTCTGGGTTCTCTAGAGGCAATCCTGACCTCAATTTGCATTGTTGCAGGTTCTTTATGTTCGTTTACAGATGTCGAGGTATAAAATGAGCTGATATTTTTGGGTTGTAATGAAGCTAAACTGATATTTTTGGGTTGACTGAAAACTTCTCAGACTGACCCCCCCCCCCCCCCCCGTATGCGCTTGTGCTGGCTGGCTGCAGTGCCGTAACACAAAAAGCATAATCGTGGGAATATGTAACTGAGAATGATTGCATCCCCCTGCGATATTAGGATTGTTCTATCTTCCGAAATATGTATTACATTATTGAGGATCGTCTGTACTGGGAATTTCGATATTATCCATAAGCAATGCGAAAGGTATTCGTGACTGTCTCACACTGATCAAGTCGATCCCATGTTTTTGACAAATTTCGATAAGTTTAGATTTGATTTGACTTGTTTCACTAAGTCCTTATCTTTGCCAATATGCCAATCGATAAAGATAGCAAAAAATACTAGGGTAGTAGCCAGCACCAAACAACGTTGGACAACTGATTTTTGTGGGTTAATTTTGTACGTGAAAGGTTCTGTTGGTCTAATTGTTTGCCCTCCCGGTATGCAGGGCCGTCGAGAGAGGGGCCGGGCCCTATGTTCAAGGTAGGAAAGGGGTCCCTCTTTTATCCTTGGGCCATGCCCTCTCCTTTGCACTATTAAGACGCTGCTTTTAGATTTTATTTAGAATCGCAGTGGCCCTGCGGGCCTGAAAACGTTCCTGAAAGAAAAACTACAACAAAGAAAAAATACATACCATATTTCTTGCGGGCTCTCAGAGGCCCCGGGCCCCCTGGTAACTACCTTGGCTACCCCCCTCTCGACGGTCCTGCCGGTATGTTTAAATTAAACGGACACGTAATTAATACCACCTTTTTCGCACACTACTTTGTAGTTCATCAAACCATAAAGTGAGCTGCGAAGAAAGCTCCGACAAGCGTTTATATCGTCTATGAGATGCTGACCAACAAAAGTCACACAACTTCTTGCAGTATATTCATATGATCATCAATAATGTGAAAACAATGTCAATCAATTCAGATATAAAATTTAAGAAACAACGATACAAATACTTTGCTGCAGCTTGAAGTCTTAGGTAGATTAAATGCTATGTATTGCGGTATTGCATTATAAAAGGTGCACTATAAAAACCTATTTCAAGGAGAAAGCTGCCACTCCGTTGGCTCTGTTGTCAGTAAAGTAGCAAGTTCATAGCCGTTGCTTGGAATAAATGCTATGTATAGGTATTGCATTACAAAACGTGCCCTGTAAGGCGTATCTCAAGGAGAAAGCAGTCACTGTTTCAACATTGTTTTCGGTAAAGTAGCAAAAATTTTGTTTAGGTTCATAGCCGTTGCTTGAAGTGTTCTTGAATTTCATCTTTTACAAGGCAGGGGTTTGCTTGTGCCTTCCACAGCACTTCGCTTTGATGTTTGCGAAACCATGATTCTGCCTAGACGAAGCCATGATTCTGACTGAAGATAACCAAAGTGCCAAAGTGTTAAGAATACTAGAGCGACTGCCATCTTGTAAATAGTTTCTTGTGAAGAAAAGAAATACTTGCAATTTTACGGATCTCTTTCGTAGCACTTGTGTCAGTGATAAAACTCAGCCGAACCTTTCTGGAAAGCCTTATTTTGTTCAACAGTTTTAACAAACATTAGCAACCTTGAAACAGAGTATTCAGTTCGGTTTCATGGCATTTTGCAAAAGGTGCATGGAAAAGGCACCTCCTTTGTGTCAAATGTAAGAAGTCGAAGTTGAGGTTGTTTCTGAGCTTTCAATAGCATTCCCCGCAATTTTCTGTTTCAAACTACTTGCGAGTACAAAATTACTATTCTACCGGGTGTCCTAAAAAAAAGTACTCCCATTTGAAAAATCACCAAAATTTGATTACACGGCCGATCTTCAATTTTTTGTTTGTTAAGTAGATCAAAGACCAAATTATTTTGCAAGACATAGCTGATCTTGTAAGAGGTTTAAAAGTGAGCAAATTTAGCTCTTTTTAGGACTACCTGGTTTTGAATCATACTGCAAAAAGCACTGATGATTGCCAAATCAATTTTTGTGTGCGTTTAAAACTTCTAGTGTGGTCATAAATGACAGAAATAAATGCGCAATATCATTGGAGACTTCAATGATGATAAAAAATCGGAAATTTTTGACTCTTAGGCAAGATTGTGTATTTTGCTTAAAAACTTTAACTCAAAATAAGGTTTTTCAACGTGTAAATTTCCTACCTTGCTGTATCAAAAGCAAACATTTTATCATCTGTGAATATTTTTGGGTCTTTGATAAAGCAATTCAAAAAGAAAATTTCATCAAAGGTTTGATAATCAATTTTTGGTGATTTTTTAAACAGGAGTACTTTTTTTGGGACACCCGGTAGGTAATATCGTATTATCTACAAAAGGTATAAAATGCTACTCTCTTTTTAGTAAAAACAAAGAAATACATAGTAGGTCTTGTTCAATATGCTCTTCAGTTGGTTTCCTTGCAAGTATCGATGGAGTACATCGTTGTTGCAAATTCAGCTGAAACAAAAACAAACAAAATAGTAAATAGAAGGACTATAGCTAGCCTGCATCACTGACAGATCAAAGTATTGAACAATCGGAAAGTACGGGACAACCCGCGCAGGTGACTATAGCCTAGGGTTTTTAATGGCGGCCAGTTTCATCGCAGCTTCTACGTATGTTTCATTACAGTGTATTCTTGTCTATGTCTATGTCCATGAAAAGTGATAGAACTTTTGATATCCATTAAAACTTTCAAATATTCGGCGTGAAAAAAAAGAACAAAACCTCCACCAAAGTTTCGGTCACCAAGATTATCGCGGATACTTTGGTGGATTACTATGCTATGTGCAAAATCGCCATTAGCTCTATGTTGTGTTTAGCCGAAACACATTCGATGATTTGACACGCAGAGCCACGCAGGGAGGATGGGTTGTACAGCCCCTTTAAGTGCACAAAATTTTGGAGGATAAAACTTTGGGATAACAAACTTCCGAACTTCGTCGAAGCTATTTTCAGACACATTTATTGTTATTTCGGAGAATCAATTTTCGGATAAAATTTTGACTAGTCTTTGGTTCATTTATGCAAAATCACATCAGGTTTCAGATTTATTGAAACTAAACATCTCTAATGTTTGGAAAAGAGCCCTATCATGTCTTTAAATCCCTTCTCACATACCTTCGGTGCTGGACTTGTCCAAGTCGTCTTGTAAGGGAGAAAGAGTTTCTTCCTTACTGCCTTCCTTCCTCTTTCTCCCTTACAAGACGACTTGTTGGGCAAGTTGACCTGGGTGCCAGCAGCCTCGTTTATTTTCATCAAATCTTTTTATTAAAGAGAATCAACGGAGATAAATGCCCCGCGCGGCAGGAGTCTGGGTATTCTATTATTAGCCTATTGTATTTGATTATTTCGAGACGTTCGTGGATATTGTTTAGCAAGAGGAACAATAACGTACGTAGGAGTTTTCTTTGTCCTATTTATAGATTGCCTCTACTTAGCTCTGTTGATTCACTTTAAGGCTCTGGCACCTAGGTTATTCCTCACATTAAATTTTCTAAAATAGAGCAGAAAAATCATAAATTTGTGTACATAACGTAGCTGTGAAACTTACCAGTGTTGTAGTAGTCATACACTTTGGCATGTGCCTTCTTTCTATCAAGCACGATTGCGGTCTGTTCCACTGGGAAAGTCAAGCATGTCTTTGCTTCAATCTATCAAATGGAAAAGAAGGCATCACAAGCAAGTGCAAAATTAAGTGACGCTACGTTTTTCCTGCAAGGCAGTATTTTTATTCTCTGTCAATTAAAAGTCGAGATATCGAGATCGGGCGATATCAACCCCAACGTGACAAGGCATAGGTTCCAAAGATTTTGAATGGAGTAAACCCCTCTACTTTTCCAAAAGCTGCTTCCTGAAATTCGCACAAAAACAAAAAAATGCAATGAAATTGGCATCTCAGGAGGGGTAAGCGAGATGAAGCGTTTTTGTCATGTAATTAAGGCGTGGCCAAGCAAATTTACAATTCTCTTTCAAATTTCACTATTCCAGTGTTGGCTTCGCTTCTGTTTGCAGGCATTTTTTGCTAGCAACCGTGAAAAATCAGAGGCTATGCAAATGCTCTATATTTTATGATCAGAAGTGACAAAAGTCAACAGAATGCATGCAGCATAAATAACCATTTTGCTAGTATACGTGCCAAAGGAAGTGCAAGTAAACTGCTTTGATACAAAGGCAAAGAATGTACCTTCTCGAAGTATAGTGTAAGTTTGTTTTCTTCAAACTCATAGTCTTTCAACAGATCGTTTGATGTAGATTGCACAATCTAGAATAAAAGTATAATAAATTTGAAGATTTAAAACGCAATCTACCAAAATAGAATTCAGCTTTAGAGGATGATACTTCATTTGTGAGCTCCTGCCAGTAACACTACTTTTATGACGAGCTAAAGTTTAGAGATGATCACAGTTTTTTATTGCCCTCTAAAAATGCTGCATATCCAAAATTTTGAAACACCTTTGCAAAGAGAAAAATTCTCTGTCAATCTCTAACACCAGAAGGAAAAATAGAAAGGGCATAAGAGCAAATTGACGTTGTTTTCTTTGAGTAATTAGGCCCTCTTCAACAATAAACTATGTAATACCATCGAAGATACACCCAAGCCTGCAAGACTGAGACATAAATTAGTAAATTTTGTGGCCAGGAGAAAATCACATTTCATTAACAAACCTTATCAAGATGTTCTGTCACTGGCTCAAAGCCAGATACCATTTTCACATCGATCAAAGCCATGTTGCTTGCACCTTTTCCAGAATAGCTGAAAGAAGGATTCAGCATATTGTATCTTTAGATTCAGCAAATTGTATCTTTAGGCTTTTTTTAGACTTTTTCACAAACACTACCTTTCTCTAACGAGAGCAGATGACGAGATGAACTGAAACAACAAAGCTGACAAGCTTGACTGAAGCCCTCCTCATTCCTTACCAAGTCACTAAAGTACTGTAAAAAGAATCAAGTGAAATCCTTGATCACTCTTTAATCCTCAAAAGTGCTCCTAAATTATAATTTGCAGCTCTTTGTTACGAGTAATGATCTTAACATTTCTACCTTTTTAAATAGGACTTTAACATAAATGTTGCATATTCGTATACACTTGGGACTTTCATTCAGCTCTTTTTGTCTTTTCTTTATCAAAATATACAGCTGAATTGTTAGCAAATTTCATCAAGGATTTTAGATCTGTTTTAACCCTATCAAGCCTAACTAAAATTTGACTAATGTCCTTACTGCTTACCGTTTTTTTACAATCAACGATTGACAATTTTTAGTACTGAACCTTATTGACTTTGAAAATGCTACATTGTGACATCATGAGCAGGCCACGTGACATATCTAAAAATAGATCTCATTTTTGAATTCAGCTCATGATGTTCTATACACATGCCAAATTTCCAGGCTCTTTGTTGTCCAGAACAGAAGAGAGATAGGGGGGCTGAATCAGCCCCCTAGAGTAGCGTCGCCCATTATGGCCGGTCGCCCATTATGGCCGACCAGCAAGAAAAATTAAATTTAAGGGGACAGACGACAAGTAATAAAATTGCAATCGCGCGGAAAATCTTCCCTAACATCTGTTTTATCATGATTTGACCTTCACTAAAGTTTCACTTCATTTGCATTGAAACCCGACGAGATGGTTTGTGCATATCTCTAATTGATTCTTTCAAGTATTGCAAATTTCATGATTCTATTTACATTCTATTGTTCTTTTTCGTTCGCTCAGCACCTTGCGGTTTGAAATTTTTGAAATGTGAATTGATTTTTCAGAAGTCCTGTCTCTTGAGAGGAAATCTACAATGAAACCAAAGCAAAGTGATTTCTGATTCAGATTTAAGGCCATGAAGTCTGAGTGCTGCTAATTGCTATTTTTGTCGCCCATTATGCCCATCAGTTTACCAGAGAAGTTTCCAGTCGCCTCAAAATATTAAAATGCAAAATTTATTTGAAAAAAACACCAATTCGGGTTAAAATCTTGCTTACTGACTTGGAAAATCATTGAAACCCAAAAAACGCAGCATTATATTAAGTCTATTTGCATTTTAGAAACTTATACCAAAACTCATCCGTCCATGCACAAGAGCAGGATTTAGGATTTAGGATTTAGGCAGGATTTAGAACAACTCGAAGCATGTATTTCAATTGCCAAAACTCGAAGTTTAGGTTAGTTCTTATTGATATTTTTGTGTTTAAAGTACCCAATGATAAACAAATAACAGTAATTAGAACTGTTTTTCTCATTAAAACTTTCTACCGGAGAGTAGTGTTGCTTGTTTGTCCTGCGGCCATAATGGGCGACGCTTGAAGAAAACGGCGTTTTTACCCCCTTCTTTAAAATCTCCTAAAACCAGTATAAAGAGTTTACGTAAAAAGTCAATACTCTGTGATCCTTTTCTCCATGAGTTGGTGATATAACCTGGCTACCTGGTTTTTTCATTAATTGCTCTTTTTGGATCTAACTCAGAACTTCGCGACGACATGGGCATAATGGGCGACACCACTCTAGTCTTGCTGGAGCATTAATACCCCAAGCCTGAGGATTTGAAGCAGAACACTGTTTGTAAGATCCCTCTTAACCTCTGAACCATATGATCGATCTTGACAAACTAACATTTTTTTTTTTCTTTTTTTTCATATTCAATATAAAATTTTACAAGAACGAACTACTTAAGACACTACGTACAAGCTACTTTACTAAACTACGAGGACGATACCACGGAGTGCAAGAGACCGTGACAACTCCGCAGCCATTAACATAGAGAACATGTAACTAAACTAGAATTAAATATACGGCTACGAAAAATACACATAAACGATTTTTACTGATAATTACTAAGGTTCGTTTCACTTTGCATGTCGGGCTAACATTTGATATCTAAGCCGCATTTAAGCTAGACCAAACTCATCAGTTTTTGGAATGCAATGATTAAAACATTTTCTGATTCATCTGGTACAGTTAATTGGTGGGAGATTACCCACTGTTTTTCTTATCACCCAAAGAGAAACAGAAAGCCAAATTGAATACAAAATGAAAACAAAACTGTACCAACCTTGCACATACTTTCACCTCATGTCTGCAATTGCTTCCTACTTGTTTTAATTTCAAGTCCAAGAAGAAAGTTGGAACTTCTTTAACCACTGGAATGTTGTACTTCACGTTGGCCTGCACATGAGAAAACATAATCATTAGTGTGATGCATACCATTGTGATAAGGGCTAACATCTAAGCTACAACTTTTCCAATTTCATTCATAATTAGTTCTCGAATCACTACAGAAATGGTTTATCTTATAATATTCTTTACTATCAATTGTTGCCTGGTGGTTATCATGCCCTGCCAGCGGTCACCCGATTCTAATAGGGTTGTACAGTAAATAGTGACATACTCTGCACGGAGTTGCACGCTAATGCCTAATATGTGTTAACATGTACATGACATGTATGATAGAGTTATACGCTTGTTAGTGTGAAACTCTATAGTAAGGTATCGAGGCTGTGAAATTTCAGCGGTTCGCTGCTGTACACTGCTGCCAAGGACGACCCGCGAGAAAAGTTATCTTGCCGGTAGTCTCTGGCAGCTTTACACAGCGATACAATTTGATGCGACCTTTTGGCACCATATCTGAGCAAAGAAATGGTATGCTTTAGTCCTGAAATGATTCCACAATAGCCTAAACCAGGTAGGAAATCTTTTACTGACTGGATTGAAATCTGTATTGAGAAATGCGAACACCAAGTAGAACGTCTGTGCAGTAGTACGGGGACTGGAGGTGTTAAGGTGGAAGTTACTCCTTGCGATGTAGGGATCATATCATGTTTTTTGGAAGGATAACATGCAGCAAGGCGGAACTTGTTCAGTTGTCCGGAGCTATACCACAAACAGTGTGATGGAGGGATTTGCCTCTCTCTAGACTACTGCACAGATGCTCTACAGGGCTACAAAGCCTTCGGTCAATTTGCACGCACCTTGCAAGCTCATTTTGTACTGTTAACACCCGGCTTTGTCTTTTCCAATACAGATTTTAATACGAGCCTTTCAGCACAAGGCCAGTAAAATGGTTAGGTGTAATGCGTAGGTGGATGGATAGGTATCGGCATGGTTTGTGCAACTGAACGGCTTATTAGGCCCAAATGCCTCGTGTTACTTGGATATATCTGCCTTGTATTCCCGTGTCTTAGCGCGCCTTCGCAGAAGAAAGGTTTCAAGTCTTTAGTTATGGCACTGCAGTTTGAAACCTTTCATCTGCGAAGGCGCGCTAAGACACAGGAATACAAGGAAGATATATTCAAATAACACGAGGCATTTGGGCCTAATAAACCGTTCAGTTGCACAAACCAGTTGAAGACGAAACAGAGAAGCAAAGAAGACAAGAAATCAAGACAAGGTAAATAAATATGTAATCAACACGTTCGTGTCCTAACACCCTTGCACAGTGGGTTAGAGGCAGACATTCGGAAATTTTGAAATTCTCTAAATCACTGCTTGTTATGCAGTTTTAGAAAGCTGAATAATTGGGCTTTCGCGTGGTCTTTAAAGTTTTCATTTATCTTGTGTTATCACAGAGTTATAGATATTTGAATCTGAGTAAATTGGACAAATTCTTTGAAAATGTTACACCCAGCATTCTAGTGGCAAAGAATGCGGACAAATGTTTTTCGGCTAGGAAAATGGCTTGCATATTGTCTGATCAGCATTACCAGAACGTAAATAGTCACTGTTTGTTGAAAAGCAAGATGAAAATGTTTTATGAAGTCCACTTTTACCACAGCAACAATTTTCTTCAGACACTTTGTCAGATTTGTCGTCTCATTCAGACGGCAAAATTTGACTTCAATCAAGAATATCTCCAAAAGTACGAGGAGAAACATCAACACCAATACATTTTCTGAAAGAGAAGCTCATGATAAATTTATTTTTGAAGCTTTCATTGTGTTTCACCTCGGAAAATTCAAATAACCAGGGGGGAAGGGCCTTTTTTGGGACATTTTGGGTGTCCCAAGAAAAGATATTGAGACAAGACTCATTTTTTCAGAATGCTACAAAATATTTTAATTATGGAGCATCCACTAGGTAATAATGTGGTAATATTATGTGCATAAGAACCTTCTACATAGCTTAGGCTTATATTGAAATGTAACAGAAAGGAGATTTTTGGTTAGAATTCCTAAAACTGAAATATAGGTCTCAGTTCCCTAAATGTGGAGAAATAGTCAACTTTATTCATTGTTCCAACAGAATATGTTGGAAAGAGCCATCAGTCACCATTGCTAAGTTTCTTGAGACCGAGGATTATGAAAGAGATCTTTGGCTCAGAGTCTAAAATTAGAATATCGGGCCCCAGCCCCCCTAAATATGAAAATTTTAATTTTTTTGTGAACCATTTCATTTGTCCTTCTCATACATTGAAAATGAGGTACCAACTGCTCCTGTAACATTTATTTCCCTGTAGATATCTATGAATGTCTGCAAAATCGCCATTTTGGCCCACTGTGCCTTGGTAAGCTAAATATTTTGACACATTGATAAAGTGATTGATTGATTACAATCAGGGAAATGCATAACCAAATCTAATGCGTTATAGATCACAACGCTTAATAGATCTTTTAGCTATTCTAAATAGAATCTGGCTCGAACGATGTTTTTATATATTTGGTACACTTTTTGAATGTGCTGGTCTCGCGCCAATCAATCAACCCTTTCGTATGAAAAATGTTAAAAAATATCACTAAAAGCAGGCTCTTTTTTGTGGAATAGCTAAAGTGTCTACTAGATTTCATTTCGCTAAAATCGGTTATATCACTATCGTTTTGATGGACGACTTCATCAGCGGTTTTTGAACATGCTTGGAGAACCTGAAGATTTGAAAACTGGCAATTTTGGTAATAACTTTTAGTCTTTGGTTCTTCCATGGACAGTTATCAAAAATCTAAAAAGGTCTGCTGAAGAATTCTCACAGCCAGGTTGGACTTCTGCTTCATTAAACTTTTGTGGATTAAAATTGGAGGTGAATCCATGATTGTGCATTTGGCACACGCCGATATAGATTCACTCACTTCCGGTAGATGATGAGAACGAAGCGCCGAGCAGGGAATTATTAATTTCCGGCGAACTTCAGAATGGCCTTTAGAAGTACGAAATAACTGCTGTACCTTTTTCTAACTTCCGACAGTTATGGGTGTCGTTCACGTTTGTAGAAAGACTTCCAATTTTTGCAACATAGTGACAAAATATTTATACCTTACTAAGACTTGATTGAGCTGAGAAAACTCAGGAAGAAAACAAACCAAATGAGCCGTACCTGCAACAATGCACAACCCTTTCCAGTTGCAGTGACTTTGACTTTAGTTGGAACCTCTGGAATCTGTAACGGAAAAGTATCTTTGATACAGTATTTTGCAAACAAATGAGATGCGTTATCTAGTCTAGAAAGTCGTACACAACAAGAACATCAAGTTATCCTCCTTCGTCCAATTCAAGACCAATTTAGTATGCAACTGTTTGAGGCACAGCAAGGATAAAACCGTTTATTCTACGTGCCAAAATTAATTCAAGTTTGGAAGAATGCAACCTCGAAATACAGCCTAAAAGCTAAATCTGACAGCGTAAAAGCCACAATAAACCCAAATCTACAGGCCATCTGTTGCACTATATTCCGCCAAATCCATAGTATAGTTCCAGAATGATTGATAGATATTCGAGGTACGTGTTTAAAAGGTAGAATAATCACAAAAAGACTCAGCTCAGATGAAACTGGTAATGCTGTCAATGTTTTGTTATGTGCATGAAATTATTTTATACTGTGAATGAGGATTAAACGCCCGTTTCCATTTCATACTATTTATCGACTGTCTGCAAAGCGTGTATAAAAACGGTGTCGATAAACGTTTTATTCCTTTCAAAAACATAAAACGAAACTATTCTCGTCATGGCAGTGTTTTCACTCGGACGACTGAGTCAAATCTGATCTGTGGAGACTACCTTTATTTAATAGTACTACCGCCATCCCTAAAAAAGGTCTCCGTGTTTGATATAATCTTGCTGGACAATGAAGCAAGGACAATCTGTAAAAATCTTTGTTGTCTTTTCACAAAGTATAACTTAGGCTATATTCACATGATATCGGCACATTTTGAAAACGGCAAAAAATATGACGGTACCAAGATTTTAGCTAATGTTCACATCATACCGGCACCCAGGGCGGGGGGTACTCTTCTCATACAAGATTCTTACTCCGGGACAGGGTATCACTTTTGTACAGTCGGCTCCAAGACAGGGTCCATATTTTCTATAATTGACTCCGTAACGTCGTTGTGAGCCATTTGGACTCCCGCGAGTGTGATTTATATCGTTTGGATGGAAACATTTCCATATTTTCTGATAGATTGCTATAAAATTTCCGGGGAAGCCTACAATTTTGCATGAAGAAACTCAAGAAAAGGGTATTGTTTTTAAAATTTTACTCCGGGACAGAGTGTCATTTTTGGGAATTTTACTCCGGGACAGGGTGTCATTTTTGGGAATTTTACTCCGGGACAGGGTGTCATTTTTGGGAATTTTACTCCGGGACAGGGTGCCTTTTCAGATTTTCCAGCGGCACCTCCCAGTATTTTAGTATTTTCGTAGACCAGTGCCACCCCCCCCCCCCCCCCCCCCCGGACCGGCAAAATTTGAATGCGATGAAAATTTGACGGTATGAATCTCTTTGAAACCTTTGCGACAAAGAGGATGGATTTTGACGACAAAGAGATTTATCTAAGCCTAAGGAATCAATCAGCCTCGCTTCAAAAGGGTCGAAATTGCTCCGCTTTAATCACTATCTGGAAGTCCGTTAATCACTGTCCGTTTTAGGCACTGTCTGGAAGAGGCAAATTTTCAGTCTATCCTTTCCTAATTATTCTTGTGTACTGAGTTGAGATGTCGAAGTGTGATAATAGATATTTCAAATTCACAGATTCGTAGGCCTGTTCAATTGGTCACAAGAGTCGATCAAACGGGCAGACACTATTTCGGGTAACCTGGTATGAATATGCTCCTTCATTAAGGGATAGTATCAATGAAATGATCGTTTTGTCCTTATCCGCCGTTAGAAAATGACACCAAAGCTGTTCCATAAAAATATTGTCATCACTGAAATGTAAATCTTAATTTCACAGTTCTTCAGCAAACGAAACCAGGGCCTTTTCAACGTACTACCCTGATGGGTAATGGTCCCCCGCCTTTTTGTAGTCCTTGTATTTGACATTTCAAACCACTAGTCCACTGTCCCTTTTAAACACGAAAACAATGGTCCTAGAGGCTCTGGACAAAACCGTGAAGTTTGATGTGACGAAACATACCTCAACCCTTTGCAGAACCAGTTTGTTGCCATCATTGATATTGAAAGTATGATCAACTTGGGATGTTTTGACATTGACGCTCATTTTTGTTCCAGATTCATACATCAATCCACCATACAGAGCCAATGCTTGCAAAGCAACACATGTATCCTAAGATAAGATCACAAATTAGTTTTGTAGGATATAAATGAATGAGGTTTTAAATTTCTATCTGCAGAAAAGGTCACTGAAGACATATACCAACATACGGTTGTGAAGCATGGACAATAGGTAAACAAGCTGCAAGAAGGATGGATGCATTTGAAACATGGTGTTATCGAAGAATAGCTGGATAAACAGAGTTACCAACAAAGAGATACTTCACCAAGTAAAAGAGAAACCAAATCTATTTAAAGCAGATCGCTCAACGTAAATCGTCATTCTTTGGCCGTTCGTCAACAAGTCAACATCATAGAAGGATTTATGAATGGCAAAAAAGCAAGTGGTAGACCTTGTAGGATGTGGATAGATGACATCAAAGAAGGACTAGCACCAAAGAATATGGACGATTGAAAAGGAAACCACAGAATAGAAAACAGTGGAGATCCATGATAGGCAACCTTTGAACTTTCGAGGACGCTAGATAGATAGATCAATAGATAGATCTGCATATATGCCGAGCGAGTCAGAAAAATGTATCCACTGTTTCAAAAATCGTACAAGAAAAGGGTTGCAATCAATTTGTAAAATTATAATCCTATCATCTTAATGAGGCTTCAACTTAATTTTTAAGATTGTTTTCAAACTTTCAGGAGAATCATTTCCTTCTGAAGTCAGAATTTAGCCAAAATTAATTGTCTCCATTCACGAAAGACAACCAAAAATGTGCTATTCACTATCCTTTAAATTTTGACTGTATGTTGTCAGCATTGACGAGAAAGCACAATTACTTTGCAAAAGCTTCCACATCATTAGAAAGCAATGCAGGACCAAAACAAAGTATTATTTTACCAATTTAACGGTTTACGAACGGATTTAATCGAATCATTCACCTAACATTACAGCCAAAACCCATGGAAGCCAGTTTTAGGGTATTCTTCACTGAGACCATTCATGAAAAAATTCACAAAAACAAGTTAAGGTCTCAGCGAGGCAACAGAGTCAGGAGTTTTTCAAATTGGTTTCATAGTTTTTTGTATCACGATTGTTTAAACAGTGTGGATACATTTTTCTTACTCATCAAGTATTTTGATGAGTAATACTGTTAATGCTGTGAAAGGAATTTTGTGTCGAATTGCAGCCAAAGATTAGTCTTGGGAATATTTCATCTTCTCTGGTTGATTTTTGTCTTGAATTGCTAGGCCTAAAAACATTCACTTCGTGTAAAGAATACTCTGGATTTTATTTCATAACTACGATATTGTGGTGTTTTTGTATTTGTCAAGAATCAATCTAAGAGTAATCTGTCATCTTTACATCCAATCGTTTCACTCAGTTTATTTCCATATGTTTCCCACTATTTTTACCTATTGAGCATTGAGCATCTCAGTTAAAGCATAATCACATGTGGTCATTTTCCCGTCTTTCACAAGTGAGATGACACTCTCAGTTAGACCCCCAAGCTCGACAGAAAATGCTTCGTAAAATGCCCCAAGAAACAGCTTCGTCTATAGTATCCTAAAGCTTACCTGGGTGGAAGCAAATCCTCCGAGAGAATTTCTTTGTTTTGACAGCCATCGAATGATTGGTGCAGCAGATAACGTATCCTTGTCTAAGCCACTTATATAGGTCATTAAACCATATGAAGTCATTTCTACATCAGCAGGCGGTGGCTCGTAGTAACTCTTGACCGTTCTTCCAGATGACCAATGTACCATGCCATCTGTATCGAGAAAAGTAATATTAAAGCTCCTACAATCCTGGACAAAATGCGATGGAAAAATGCAAGATTTTACAATTTCAAATGAACAACCCCCTGGCGCCCCTTACCCCCAATACAATTTCAATTTGATCTGTTTTCAGCTTCAGGATGTCATATGTATTCAAGCAATGTTGTTTCGGGGCCGAAAAGGTATTGTAAAAAAGTGAAAATAAAAGTAATTGGAGACAGTAAGCGGAATTACAGCTTTTTCCAAGCATTTTGTCCAGGATTGTAGCTAAAAAATTTTGATTCTTCCCTAATATAATGTATCACTAGATACAACTTTGAAGAGAAATTGAAAGCCACCGGCACATCACCATTGTAAAAAGGATCTTGACCCGCTGAAAATTTGACGAGGTTCCTCAAAATTGAGCCTATCTGACTACACAAAAGCCACACTAAACTCATATCTATGGGTCCCTTATTGCACCATATTTCACCAGATTGTTAAGCGTGGCAATCATGGTATTCTAAAATTGCCATGAAAGACCCCTTAACCCTATTACTACCGGGCTTTTTCGACCATCGTAGTCCCGGGGGGGGCACAAAGTGCCCCCCCTCCGTAACTTTGCCAATATTGCAGATATGAGGATGAAACTTAGTACAAAGGTGTAAAGGAACAAAATCTACACAATAGGCTACTTTTATAATTTTTTCATTACATCTGTGACGTCACTGTGACGTCATCAATGAGGAAAATTGCACTATTTGCTTACTATTAGCATTATTGGTAATATTTACGTTCTTGGTTGATAATTTCTTTCATACTGCTACTAGAATGTATCCCAAAGCATCACTGAATAAAAATCGGCAATGTAATGTCAATTTAAGCTCATTATTTATATCATATATTCATCATTTATTTGCATCAGTTTGTCATTGTTTCATTTAAACCCCTAATTACTGTTGAAAATATTCTAAAATGCCTTAAAATTGTTCATAACGATCAATAGAACCAATTTTGACCATTTAATATTATCTAATACATTTGTTATTATATATATGACGTCATAAACGTTGATGACGTCATGAACGTTAAATTTGCTGACGTCATCAAAAATGGATAAAGCTATACATCATCTGAAAGCTCTCATCGAGAGCTATCGAATGGTGGTATTCTCGATGTTCTACGACGATCTGTGTTAAAACTGGACTCGCTTATTTAATTATCTGGCTGACCACGTGTTGAAAAGAGGTTGGTCACGTGATCGGTATCTACCATTTTGAAAAAATGTTATTATTTTTAATTAGTCCATTGAATTTTAGGAAAAGTCGCAAAGTTTCAGCTCTCTATCTTTCGAACTGACGACACTACATCAAATAAACTTTGCCGCGGGCACTTTGTGCCCCCCCCCCCCCCCCGGTAGTAATAGGGTTAAAGGGAATAGACATGGTTATATCGACAAGCTGTTATAAATAGTCTGTAGAAACGCCCACAAGCCCATTGTTTCTTCCGCCACACAATGACACAGCAGGTGTCAAAGTTGTCAAATACAATAGATTATAATTTTAACTTGGCCCGGGTCAGGTTTTAACTATTATCTATGTCGATTCCCTTTAACTCTGATTACTCTCCAAAGTTTGGTTCACACCAGGTTCACACTAGCATAAAAAATGAGCCAGAATTAGGATAGCGCATTTTATAAACAAGTTTTAAGCGCATTTTTAATCACTTATTGTTTCCAAATAACAATACAGATAATGTTACTTTTCATTGACACCTAGATACAAAGCCATTTGTGATTGCAGACAAAGGGAATTCTATGCTCGGTTGGTCGAGACATAAACAAAAACAAAGCAAGCCGCAAAAGTTGCCCTGAAACCCGGGTCACTAACTCGGTCGTTGTGCATTGCAGAAATGGTTTTTAAGAGCAAATATTAGCACATATCGAAAGAAGAAGGATATATCTAAACTTCTGCCTCGGCCATTTTATTTTTTTTTGCACAGAAGCTGAGCAGTAAGTGTTTTAATTACACCTAAAAAGTACGAGAATTGAGTCCCCTATCAATTGGCTTCTGCACAAAATAAATAAAATGCCCTATTGTAACATTATCTGTCCTTGTTTTTCCAAATGGATCACTGTCTTTTAATTTTATCTTTGAAATTGCTCTAACGCATTTTGATGGAATTAAAAGTTTGCATCCTGTTTGGACACGATTTCTCACTACAAATGTTTTAAACTGAGTTAGAAAAATAGGTTTAAATCTCACTTTTAATGCAGTATGAAAGTATTTAAAAATGATTCTCCAAAGACAAAATCTTACCTTGATTTATTGCAAGGCTTTTCAACTTTGCCATCACGAAGCTGCGATCTTGGGAACCAGTAAGTGTAAGAGTATAGGCCAACAATGCAGTTGAGTAGGAATCGGAAACTGTGCCAAGTCCTTTGGAGATGCAACCCAAGGCTGCCATTGCTTTTGGACTCTGCGAATTATAATAAAGTTATTTATGCAGGGTTACCTAACCTTGACAGCAAATAACTAAAGTGCTATTATAGAAGGCCATGTTATACTGTCGGGTGAATTAAAAAAAGAGTGTCCATTTGAAAGGCCATTGCTTCCTGGATATCAAGACAATAATATTGGCCAGTATATTATTCTATTATGGGCATATTCGAATAACTTTAAAACTTTACCAGACTGAAATCGGCTACTCCGTTCTGAAATTACGAGAGATCTTTGTTTACATTCCATTACAAATATACAATACAAATTCACTAGTTACACTACTTACAAAATACTTACCTACACTACTGGACGATGCCACAAGATGCAAAATACCATGACTATTCTGTGGCATCACAAAAAACTAAGACAACATACATTTGACTATTCAAGGAAAAACAACAATACATGAGAAAAACTTCATTCTGTCTCAAATTAGACATCAGGAGAAAAATTGACCGCGAATATCAACAGACAAAATGCCTGCCGCCGTTATGGATAATTTTGCGCTATCACAAATCTCACCTCATATATAATTTGAGACAGACTTTACATACGATAATTAACTAAATAATTGGTTGCTTACTAGGGGGATGGGGGTGAGATACTTTATTCAAAGTGACCAGTACTATGTATAAAACGTATTGCTAGCTGAGGGATGCTTCTTTTCAGTTCATTTAGAAAATTCTTATCCCCGTACAGCAAGATTTGCCACAGAGCTTCATTTGCAACATTCACAACAGGCTCTGTCCTGCCATTAGCACGTGTTATCCCCCTGGGAGGATCCCTGGGGGCATATCAAGATCACTCTGTGCGATTTCATCCTCCCAAGACAGGAGGATCACATGTGCTGAAACGTGTCAAATCATTGCTGTAAGGCAAAGATGTTAGGAAACTTTTCCGTGATTTTAGGCATGGTTTGACGGTTTCTTGAAGAAGTTTCCTCTAGAAAAGCCCTCATGGTTTTAAAAAGGAGTGGCCAATTTCAATCAGCTAAACTTTAAAATTGATTTTAACATGTCCATCATTGAATATATGATTTCCAATATCATCGTCTTGATTTCCACGGAGCAGCAGCTTTTCCAATGGGGACTGCTTATTTACTATTTACTCACCCTGTAGGTTAGTGGCCTTTATGGCCTACATAACTCTTTCATAAACAAATGTACATAAACAAATGATAATGGAGAAGAACAAATGTTAAAAGTTACAATCGAATTACTGCTTGAAACCAACACAAAGAAAAACATGAAAGACGATTCAGGTGGGGTGGCCCATAACTTCACTGGATCATAATCACCCCTACCCATTGAGACTTCAAACTATGCTTCAGAACAAGGTAATTTGCAATGAAACTTATACTCGCAAAATTCAAGGTGATTTTTAGTTAGTCCAATACCTTTCAAATTAATTTCGCCATTGAAAATGTTGCTGTTAATAAAGAGATGCTGGCAAGCTGTCGAAGAGGACCAATTACTTGGTCGGATCTTGTGTAAACAACCTTCCCTGGTACTTAAAAGACACCAAAACTTGCGGAATGTCCTTGTCTATTCTAGGCTCAATAAAGCATGATGTGACCTCGATGATGTTATCCTGTGGATAGTTTATCGGAGGACGTGCACTGGATTTAGAGAGTCCAAGTTGGGGAGCCCGAAAACACTCCTCCTGCATGGCAAAATTGGCTGATGATCTGCAAATGACACCCTGGAGAGAACACCTGGACAAAAAGCCCAAACGCAGGTTGAGATTATCTTTAACATTCTTTTTTTCTTATTTTTCCAATGTACCTTTTTTAATTTTCTTCTGCAAACAAAAGCACCAAAGGAAAGCTTTCAAGATTAAGCGGGGATGGCTCAATGGTAGCACGCTTGATTGTCAATCTGAATTTTGTGGCTCGAGTCTGCGCCCTGTCAAGACTGCTACGTAGCGTGAAGAGGCTCGCCAACTCTCTGTATTTCTAGGCTCAGGGCCCGGGGGGGGGGGGTACTTCACATATTTTGGGGGGGGGGGGGGGGATTACGAGGTGAGGTCACATCGATAGGAATGATCAGGGCACTGCTTCCATAAGCTTAGCTCTGCTGAGTCCTAAAACTACCTTCGGAGGCTAGATATAAATAAGCCAAGCTAGGAGATAAGCTACGATAGCTAATTGTTTTCTAATAGGCACTTACATCAATATTTAAGCCAGCTTCAACCAATGCTGTAAGTACAAATGCGGTCATACTGATTCCACTTGATACTCCACCCTGCAGAAACAAATTCGAAAGCTCCATACAATAACACGGGGGTCGTAGGGGCTGACGGTTCGCAGTCTGTAGCCTTTTAGACCGGCTTTACGGAGTTTAGCCCTAAGAATGGCAGTATACGGTTCCTTTCTCCTTCAAAGGATGGAGATGTCTTCACTAAATATGATCCAAGGTAATATGTTACAGAAGTTAGGATACAACTACAAAATATTTACATTTGGATTTTTGCGTTTTTTATTTTCCATCTTTTTAATTTGTCTGGCTATTTGTTATTCTTGCATATTTTTCGTGCATTTTCTTATTGCAGCAGCCATATTCTCTAAATCAGGCCTGTTCACTCTCAGCAAAAATATTGATCAAGAAGTGGCACTTGAATTGGCCAACATTTACACCGAATTCACTGACAAATGCGTTGCATGCCAAAGCATATTAATTACAGAAGAATCCTCCAATTTGGTCTTAAATTTT
Organism: Aurelia coerulea; assembly: GCA_039566865.1. Classification (NCBI taxonomy): domain Eukaryota; kingdom Metazoa; phylum Cnidaria; class Scyphozoa; order Semaeostomeae; family Ulmaridae; genus Aurelia; species Aurelia coerulea. The sequence goes on from CM076950.1 coordinate 9,908,454, forward strand.
TTACGAGATTTGTTGTCAGTTTGCTGGGAAAGTTGTTAGAAACATGCTAGACTTGAAGAATGCTGTACCTTCATTGCTTTATGGTGAACCATTCCAACCTCTCTGAAGCAGCCATCTGACTTTTGCAGAGACAACAGGAATTTCATGCTTTGGGATATTTCTTCATCATCAATAAAAATGTATGGTCTGGCTTGCGCGTACGACTTGAGAACAAATGCAGTTAGCCTGAAATGAAAATGTAAGTACTTCCTTAGACATGTTGACTTTTCATTTAAAATACCGGTTTTCTTCACATGAGCATCAGTGATCGAATGACTGCCTAGATAGTTTTGAGCGTGTCAAAACAAGGTAACAGCATTTGCTAACCGATAGCATCATAAAAAACTAGTTTATATCTTGATATTTATTTCTCTGACAAGGTTCGTGTCGATTTCGAGATAAAGGATATTTTGTTTTGAAACTATTATTGAACATTCTTCAGCACACTCGAGGAAGGACTAGATTTTGATTAAGGTAACTGTAACTCTTCAGATAAAAAAGAAAAGATTCTCAAGTTTTGTTGTCGTCGTGATTTGCTGGATTAAGTATTTGATAACAGTTTACCCCAACTGACTTCCAGAAATAGCCACAATTACTTCAAAATTTGAGCATTTTAAAAGCAACAATCCTGTTTCTCAAAATATTGTAGGAATACACATCAGTGGATAAAAGTAAATTCACTTGATCTTGCGGCTACATTCATAGCACCCCGTGCTGCAATTTTATTGACACAATGCTGTACCAAGACCGAGCTTAAGTTTTATTGCTAATGCAGTTTTTTGTTTGCACTTGACCACCAGGACAAACCACAACCTAAATCCCACAATTCTATAAATTCCAATATTTTTTCGACTCATGCGCTAAATTCTCTGAGCCTCTTTTTATACCCTAGATTCCAGAGCCTTAAAGATAACCTCAAATTAGTTTTAAAGGCATTGAGTCATATTAACTAGACTGCGTATACCCGAAAGTCAAGAATCTGCTGACTCATGATTCTCGATGGTGCGTCTGATTGGCTAACGTTCATGTGAAATGAAACTGATCACATGAGACGCATTGTGCAACAGCAGGTCCTTTTAGATTGTTACGAGTGATGATGGCTCTTTATCACATGGTTCACATGATACACGGCAAAGCAGGTCTATTTAGCATGCCTTTAAATAATGTTAAACTAAGAAAGCACATTTATGACTCATGAAGCAAGGATGAAGTTTTTAAGAGATTCAGCCGTTCGCCACCCCAAAGTGATTATTGTTTTGAATACACCTCTGAGGGCGTTCAATCAAATCGAATAGACAGTGTTAGCACGACGACATGGCCGGCTGCGCTGACGGTGTGAAATCTGTTGTCAGCATGGCAAATTGCTTTGTGTTGGCGGATAGCTGAATCTTGTTGTGTGCAAAATTCACCCTAATTGACACTTGAAGTTAAATGAGAATTTTCAGTCTTCGTGTTGAGAATGAGGTTATATGGTATACAAAGAAAAGGGAATTGAAATAGAATGAACTGGAAATGAATTGATTGGAAATTCTGCCGCATTTACTCACCAAGTACTACCTTCTCTGTCGCTTTTGCCAAATGCTGAATATGATCCATCAGAATGTTTGTACGTCAGCTCTCGTTGATATCCTTTAAGATAATAGAAAAGGGTTCTACTGGGTGACAATATCATTGTAATTTGTTTTAGAAATTCTGTGAATTTGTAAAAATGAACTTTCCAATGTTGGCGTATTCAAAGAGGATGGCTTATCAAATATTGCGGTAGATATGTGATGACATGATGCTTTTTTAGGTGATAAGGATACCAATAAAGTGAAAAACATCGAATATGAACTATCATTCACGAAGTGTGATATTGAAAAAAGAAGATACGGAAGAAAAATGATGGTAAAAACGATACCCACGTTTCACGTAAATGATTCAGAAGAGTGACGTGAAATTTACTTTTTTTGGGATGCAAGCACCTCCAAGGGGGTTTAGCTGAAGGAGGGTTGTTTGTTAAAATTACTGAACATGTGCTGGCCTATTTGAGGGCAGGATTATTATTCGAAGGTTTTATCAAGCCTTTATAGAGGCAGGGGCTAAGTCGAAGATTTACGTCACTAAAATTTTGATCAAGAATTAGATCTTGGGAAATTTTCAGTCATCTGCATCAATTGATCCCTTAAAAAAGAGACTTCAATCCCAGCTTTGCATCTGTTCCGCAACATAAATTGTAATCTCACATAAAATTCAATCAAATGTTTTTATTTACCTGACACCATGTATTTCTTGGCTCGCTCTTCAATGCCTTTCGTCAGCTGGTTTGTTTTCGTCAAATATTGCAGAACATAGATGTTTGGTGCAAATTTCAGCATGTTCTGTTCACCGCAACCATACGGCATAGCCAGGAGTTTGTCCAGATCAGTAAGTGTAGGGCCCATTAAATCACCTGTAAACATAAGCAAGAAATACTCAGTAATCATGTCATACAACCAAGGCAATACCGGATGGATGAAAAGCTTGTTACCACTGGCCTTGAGAAACTTTATAATGAAAAGTATTCGAATAGATAGGTCTACCGTTCACCATTGACACTTTCTAACGTAGACATCTAACAAAGATTTTTGGAATTAACTTGCAAAGAAATAATACCAACGATGAGCTCTTCACCAAAACGAAATGCGAAACACAAAGTGAAATACTGCCATAAATTTCCAATTCTTCGAGTATTCTCCACATAACGAATTTTCACACATGTAAAGTTTTTTTGGTCCAAGAATCTCAACACATTTGATACTTGAAAATACATAAGGCCTAAAATAGCCTGTTTTGGGAACCCAGAATCTCAACACACTTGATACTTGAAAATACATCAGGCCTAAACTAGCCTGTTTCGGGGCGCCACTTTGGGGCGCCATTACTGTTGCACAACGGTGATAGAGGCACTAATGAAACACGACATCAAGTTAAAATCGGAATGCTTGAAATTGTCTGGTCATTTGGCATATTTCCTAGAAATACCTCTGTTGGTTTAAGTAATCTCACCGTAGACTGAAATTCTCGCAAATGTTGAGCCAGGAACGATGGGAGATGGTAACTTTAGTTGAAATGACTCAGTATACACCCCACTGCCATCTATAAAGGGAAATAGAAATACAGGTAGTTCATAAATGCAGCAATCGTAATCAATGATGCAACAATGAAAAAGCTATATTTTGTTTGTAAGCTATCAAACAACACGTAGACAAATCATACATGCACGTGCACCTGATTCATGTATTGCATAAAATATACGAGATGCCGAATGTTATACATCGGAGAAACTTGCCGCCAGATTAACAATCGTTTTGGAGAGCATTTGAGAAACGTCGAACACAAAATACATGAACATGAAGAACGTGCTGATAATACAGAAAGCAATGTGTCCAGACATTTTAACCTTCCTTGCCATTCAAAAGCAGACATGTCGATACTTGGATTAACCATGGCACCTATTTGCAGTAAAAAGAGAAAAACGTTAGAAAAACGCTTAAATTTTAAGCTTGGTACTCTTTTCCCGAATGGATTCAACAAACAGTTTTCTTTTTCATATTTTTCTTTTTTCTTTTTCACTTTAGCATAATCTTTTTCTCTTTCGTAGCTTCCTCACAGCTACTCCCTTCCATTCAGCGTCCAATTCTATTATAGACGCTCTATTAGTTCGCTATCTTTCGATTTTCCGATCTCTTCTGCTTAACTGCCCTGTGCGTTCTATTTCTCATCATTACTGATGAAGGGTTGTGCTTAATAATCTTGAGGATAAATGGAAGAAATTTCATTAAAGTTATGTTTCGGCGTTTATTTGCTTCAAGATTGCAGGGTTATTGCACACTTTCATCTAGAAATAGATTGTATATTACCACTTAAAAGCCCTTCTCAAAAAATCTAAAGAACATGAAGAAATTAGAAATTCCGACTTACCTTTTTTTGGGCAGAAAAGTGAGTTGTAATTGTATTCTTTCTTGATTCCTTCAGGCTGGATGAAAAAATGACTTTTTTTAGATATCTTCACACTGCAGTTATCTAAAATTGCATACTTCACGTACTTCACTTCACGTAAAAGAGATGAGTACATACATATATAAGTCTCTTGCATCCCTGTAGTAAAATTTGCTCAATAGGGACTCATAACCAAGCAATGAAAAACCTCACCGTGCCTTAGGCACATTCTGAGCTATCGCTTCACAGACATGAAATGTAACTATAGTCCCATTCAGCACATGATAATTAACGAGAAGCATATGCAAATAATGCAAAGTTCAAAATGTCGAATGAAGCACGAATCATAATGACATGTTTGGCGTCTGATGCGAATTGATTGCCGCCGGATTGCCGCCACAACCTCATGTTTTGTGGCGATGGCCTGAAAAGAATCTAGTCTTTCAGAACAATGTTGAGTCTGCGACTACATTCACACGATGCCGGCACAATTTGGAAAGGTAGAAAATTTGACGGTATCGAAGTCGGTATCGAAGTCGTGTTAGAAGAATCGATCAACCACGTTTCGAAAGCTTCGAAAAATGCTCAGGTTTCATCATTTTGGAATTTCACACGATGCCGTTTTCAAATTGTGCCTGCGAAAAAAAATTCCTTTTTATGCGCGAAAGGGAGGTCTATCCATCTATCCGTAATATTCCCTTGCCACTTTCAAAGCTTCAAATAGTTCCGGCATCGTGTGACCGCCCGGGGGGGTCACTTCAATAGAAGGATGACGGGGGTGTGCCACTTTGAATTGTAAAATCATACCCTAAAATTTATGAACTTTTCAAAAACCATACCCCAAAATTTACGGGCCATTCAAAATAGATACCCTAGAATTGTGACCAAAACTCGATATTCTAACCAAGTATCTAAAATTGGATCAAATTCAATACCCTGAAGCGTTTTTCTTCCAAAATGACACCCTAAAATTTATGTTCATTTGTGATGTTACCAAAAATGACACCCTAAAATTTATTTTTCAGCCTGAAAAAGGTACCCCAAAGAATGGCACATCCCGTACTGGTACATATGGTAGTGACCCCCCCGGGTGTGACCGTAGTCTCGGTTGACCAAAGTATATTATTAAAGTGTCACAGTACATGGAAACTAAAGATTCTGGTATTACGTTTAAGTAGCCACTATGCAGCAACATTAATGAAAGCTATGCTATTTTTCTACAATGAAATAAAAAGGTTCAAATATTCAGGATTGAAACAAGACTCACAACGTGATTCCTTGATTAAATGAGCGATACTGAGACCTATGTAATGAGTCTAAGCTCGGAGAAAAATTATCACGAAATTCAAAGAAATACCTCAACAAGTAACATTCTTTTCACTGCATCTGCTGCACCAACTGAATTGGCCATTTTCTTATCCTTTGCGCAAACAGTATCACCAGTTGTGATTGCTTTGACAAGAATTGGAATTTTACCAATTTTCTTTGGTGTAATCTTGAATTTGAATGTGTTTGATTTTCCTCCACAGACGCAAAGTTTTGTGGAAGATGTATCAGCGCTGAAGTCTTTGCTGGCTTCCAATGTCAAACGAACCTGTAAAAAATTGATTATTCATTTCAATTAATCTAATATAGGCCTGGCATGGGTTCAAAATCTTTAATAAGGTTAGTGTAACATTCTATGACCTACTTCTTTAAACCGAATGTCTTCAGAGAAACTTTAGCTATTTCGCTATAATTCTACCGTTGGATCTTTGTTGTGAAATTTTCAATATTTTCAGAATTAAAATTGTTTTTTGTTCTGCTTTGAGGATTCAAGAAAACTTTTGAAAATATCAAACCATCGTAATTTCTAAACATTTTGAGGAGTTACAGAATAATTTTGAAGAAAGACTTGAATGTCTATCTTTATGAATGTGTATGAAAGTCTATAGGTGCCCCACGTCTATTTCGTCAACAGTAATAAGTCTAGCTGATTTTTCCCTTCAATTTTTTCATGCAATTTTTTTGACGAAAAAGACTTGCGGCAAGTCTAGTATCAAGCAAATCAAGGAAAAGTAATGACTGTTCTTAAGTGCCAAATATTTACTGATTTGCTTGAGATATGTAGCTCATAATACTGCAAGAATGATGGCCATGAGCCTATAAAGATTGTTTTAATCAATTTTGTGAACTTTGAAAGTCGCCTCTGCTAAGTAAAGCAAATTAAATCTAATTAACGGATATTGCATACAATGAAAACTATAGTTAGTTATTTATTATACTTTTTGACTTCTAATCAGCGAAATCACACCATTTCAAGCAAATTTGCATGAGTAATTTACTAATCTATTCAAAGTATGACGTCATGAAATTGTATGATGTCAAAGATATAAAATTTGCTGATATAAGTAAATATTAATTGAATACATATCAAATGAAAGCTCTTTTTGAGACAAAGCCAATGGTGTATCTACCTTTACATTTGATGCCGATGGGGAGAGAATAGCAGAGGATTTACGATTTTCTTTGTGACTGGTCACCATAAGAGGTCACGTGACACAACAATGGACAATGAAATGTTGATAATTATGCAGCCTATTAAATTGCATTAAAAATCAAGAAGCTTCAAAGTCAACGTTTTTCATGGCTTAGATTATACCGGGTGTCCCAAAATGATGTATTATCGTTTGATTGCTTATATTTCCATAACCAATGAACCGATTTTCGAAAACTTTGTTTTGTCCGATTGCCGAAAGGCTAAATTGTATTACAGGATTTTGTTTGTAGTTTTACGCTGATGTTTTCATGTCGAAAAAAAGATCGAAAAACCTGCTCAAAATCAAGCCTTAGATGGCATGAAAAAAACGGCATGAAAAAGAAACGGCCTACTTTTCCAGTCAACATTTTAGATGTGATACAAAAAGCTGAACTTATATGTCGTTCAGAGAATACTAATTCAGTTAATATTGAAAAATCAGAGAATATGAATACGAGTTCGGCCTTTTGTATCATATCTAAAATGTTGACTGAGAAAGTAGGCCGTTTTCATGTCATCTAAGGCTTCATTTGAGCAGGTTTATCAATCTTTCTTTTCGACATGAAAAAATCGTCGTAAAATCACAACCAACATCTTCGAATACAATTTAGCTTTTCGGCAATCAAATAAAACAAAGTTTTTAAAAAATGGACCAACAGTCCTAGGAGTACCCCCAGATAAGATAGTAAAAATAGCCAAAAATTCATAATGTCTCACCGTTAGACAGCTATCCAAGTAATTGAAAACGGTAGCTGGAACTTTGACAGTTTCTCCTTTGATCATTGAGTAAGGCAGTGTCAAAGATACAAAGAATGGTTGAAACACAAGGAATGGTGTGGGAGACGCAACTCCGATTCCATGAGTATAAGACATTGCAAAGGCATTCGCATACCAAGTTGTTAAGGTATCTGGCACTTTTGCTTCTATTGTCTTCTTACCAGTTTTCATGCTTGTAAAATAAAGGTAGTGAATGTGTTAGTAGGTAGGAATATACCGGGCGTCCGATGAAATATTTCCTGCGTTTGGAGAGTTGCTGTTGAGGAGCTGTGATTTTAGCAAATGCGTCAAATCTTTTAAATACCGAATGTACCAAAAAAGTACTACTGTTTGAAATATCAACATTTTACTATGAGGTCGATCTGTAAATTTCTGACCTTGGGAAGTAGATCAAAGACTAACTTATTTTGCCAGGCACAGCTGACATTTTGATTGGTTTTTAGATAAGTGAATTTAGTCCTTTTAGGGCTGCCTAGTTTTTTAACATATTGCAAAAAGCACCGATGATTACCAGGGTAATTCTTTTAATACATATTCAGCTTCTATTTTGGTCATAATTGCCAAAAAGAAACGCAAAGTATCATTGTAGACTTGAGAGATGATGCAAAATCTCAATAAGATGGCTCTTAGGCAACATCAACGATGCAGCTCAGAACTAGGCTTTAAATGCGTTACTTCATACCCCTTTGAACAATGCAAATCAAGGAATAACATGACTAGGCGGCCCTCGGCCTTTGGAGCAGCCTGCCATCCTTAGTTGCATCAGCCATATCTCACAAACAAATCAGTATATTTTAACAAATACAGTAGGCTACATAGCCGTAGGAGCAGGGGAGGGCACTGGATGGAGGCATGTGCCCCCAAAATTTTGCTGCAAACAACGAACTGCCCTTTCTATTTTCAGGAAGTGCCCCATTTCGCTTGATGAAAAAAGTGCCCTTGAAGAGTTGTGCCCCTCCCCCAGTTTGAGATGCTTCCTACGGCCCCAATAGAGTATCGATATTGAAGTTTAAAAAAGAATCTAGTAAGTATGGAGTCGTCAAAAATAGACCATTGCACATAAGATGGCGTCAGCGGATCGCTCCATAAAATATCAACTAGTCAAATCAATCGCAATTCTTTCTGGCATAAGCCATAACAGTGAAAAAACCCCGATGCCATTTGTAGCGCAATTGTCTATCAAAGTTCTTCAACAGCAACTCCCCAAACTTAGAAGTTTTTATTGTGCACTGGGTGTTTTTCTCTGAAAATAAACTAAATTGTTTAACATTGCTGTCTTCATGAAAGGAACAGGTGGTTGGTGTAAATCGTTCACTCAATATTCAAACAATGCTAGCTCAAAGACTATAATCATTCTTAAGTAAAAATGTTTCTGTATCTGCATGTTTAATGAAGGGACAATAACCATTGAAAGTTTCGAAATTCGGTAAGCTACAGAAAAATATCAATTTGCCTCTCTTGGGCAAGATTGTGAGTGAACAAACTATACCAAAGAGAATAATAATAATAAAGAACATGTCAAAGAAAATGAGCGACAAAATTTTCCAAGAAGTTTAGCACAACTGAGAAACGATCCTGCCAATGGAAAATTTCAAGTTATATTTGAATCCTTCTGTGGATTATGAATGACCATAAATGTTCAGAAGTAGGAAAACTGAGTCAAAAAAGGCTGTGCAGTTTGATTATTGTCACATTCAAATTTTTGTCAGCAAATTTTCAGCAATTTTTTAGCGCGTAAAAAACCAAATAGGCATTGCTTATCACGTAAAAATTCTAAATTTGTGCAGTGTTGCATCTTTGTGATCTACCTTCTTAAAGCAAGGTACAAAAACGTCAGAAATTACTACAAAGTCAAATTCTAGTCCTGCTCAAGCCTGTTTCGTGGCACACATCATTTTGAAGACTGTTCACGGCACACTCATTTGAGAACCTTTTTATGGCACGGGTATGGCACACATCATTCTGGGAACTTTTCAACTGCATGTCATTCAAATTGAACATCATCAATTATCAAAAGTGACACCTTTGTATTCGTGCCACAATGAGAACAATAGCTCGATTACTGCGTCCTCCTGGAAACTACAAAAGTGACATGTGCTACTTTGAACGCTACTGTCAGCTCTTGCTGCAGTTCTCATTTTTCAGTTGTGCTATCCTAACCATGGCTATTCAAATCGTGTAACTTCATATCACAAAACGGCGAAATTCAAATGCAGAACAAAAATTTGTCTCTTGTTAAACCTTCATTGGAAAATTATTCTGAATCAAATTCAATTTAAGGTTTATTTGAGGTAACTGTCAGTGTTTTTATGTAAAGCAAATTTATAATTTTATGTTTTAATTTCAAACCACTGTTTTAAATCTTTAATTTTGAAATGAGCGGTTTAGTTGCCATCTTGAATATTAAAATAATGATCATTCTTTTAGAATCTAGAATCTCCAAACGATACTAACGAGAATTATTTCAATTTTGATAAGATTTTAAAATGAAAAGTTAAGCTACCATGCATGTTACATTACATATTATTTTACAGTACTATCAGAAATGACTGCAGTAACTCGTCTTTTGCGATGAATTAAAAGCCAATCCGAACCGGGTAAAGTTTTGCTCGACACATGAAATTGCAACCTATTTATCCTGTCTGCAAAGCGCTAAGGAGCAAGTAAAAATCTTCACCGTAATGTATTGCTAATGTTTTCTTTGCTATGTTTGGCCACGCGTGCCTCTGGCAACATATAAGCAACATAAATAAACAAGAAAAACTGCCAGGCATGTATGCTTCCCACCCAGCTCACTCAGCTGCACTTTAGGAAAAGCGAACAAGGAAGAAATTGCTTGGCTATCTTGCATTGGAAGTGTGGCTACTTCCGAAAGCTTTAATGTTGCTTTAAGCAATGTTTTTGAAAAAACCTTTTTTAGGATTGTTTTCATGTGTTCAGCTCGTTCAAATGGACATCCATACTTATGCGTCACAAGTTGTTGTTGACTTTACTCTATTCACTTACGTCATTTGGGTTGAAGAGAAAAATTGAATCAAGGAATATAATGCTGAATCAAGTATTCGTTCAGCACTTTTATTTCTTTTCTGTCCCTGTGCCCTGCAAAGGTCCCAGCAACATCCACAGGCACAAGAGCATAGGAAGAACACAAGTGTTGCAGGTACGTATCTTGTTTCGTAATTTTTCCCTTCGTTAATCTATTCATCGTATGTAGCTTGTATCCTGAATGTATATTAATTGTCTATTTCAAGTTTTGTCAACAAAACTGAAAATGAAGCTGAATCATCAATTTCAATTTAATGACTTGTCCAAGCTCTTCGCTTGACCTGGCTTGACCGAGTGCTTGACATTTTCCAGGAAGATCTCGATGCTAGATCTTTTGTGGAATAGATAAAATGTCTATTGAGTATCCCATCTTTTTGTCTGAAAATCGGGTCATAAGTTTTTCTGCCAATTGAAGTTTGGGGATAAATTATCTTATCAGCATGTTGTATTCACCAGCTGCTAACTGAGAAAACTCTTCGTGAAATGCGGAAAATTAAGACATCACTGCAATTTGCAGCAGGATTTAAGCTTCCTAAAATTGACACCATTTTATTGACACAATAAATTTTCTGCAATCTGACTCTCATTTCTGTACACAATGCTCAAAGTACTAATGCAACCTACTCAATCTTTTCTTCTGTCCAAATCCATGTCTCTGGAAATTCACTTCGGACAACTACGTCAATTTCTTTCGACTTTTTCACCTTTTTCACAGGTCTCTTTACGCTCATCTGACGTGGAATATGACCAATTGTCTTTGGCCTGGCAAACATTTTTCTTCGAGGTCCAGATCTTCCACCAATACCAGCACTGCTAGGCATCGCGGAAAAATCCATTGACCAGTTTGAGAAAGGTGAGAAGTAATCTGCGCAATAATATCATGCTTTCATAAATATGACGAGAGATAAGAGAAAGAAGGAGACGCCCTGAAATTAAGGATTTTGTGTCTATCGGAAGTTATCGGAATTATCGTGTACTCAAGGAGCATACTCCATCATATAGATACTCCATCGTAAGAACTTAAAGCTTTTCTGCGAGGAGAGAACTGCACATGGCTTGTAAATGAGTGGTCGTACTTCCCAGTACGGCATCATAGGAATCCAAACCGCACAGGTGCGAGTGCCAACCTCTATACCACTTGCAACCTTATTTGTGCCTTTCACTGAGAGAAACTCGTTCTTATATAGGCGTAGTCTAGAATAAGGGTGTGTTGGGAAAGCTTGGAGTAGTTTCATTGTAGAGGAAGATTGTTACTAGTTGTACTTTTAAGATTTTTTTATAGAGTATGCAGAATTTAGCAAGAAAAATCTCACTCTGTTTTTTCTTCATAATTCCGATCAAAAATGAAGAAAAATACTGCAACCTTCCATGTCAGCATTGTACATCTGGCGTATGATATGCCAAAAAAATATTTTGGTGCAATCTTCCAATTCTCTTGCAGCCATGAACAAATGACCCAAGCCACCGGAGAGAAAATCCAACGAGGAATTTTGCATCGAAAATCATTTCTTAAGACAGGCAGCTCCATAGTTTGAATATTAGCAATCTAGCGGGCATTCTAAAAATCCAAAAAATTTTTTGTGTGAATAGACTTCGCTTTTGTTTTGCACCCCTTTCTTGAAAAGGAGCGCAAAGCCTGAATCTGCCACCGAAGTCTACCTTCCGTTGCTGTTGTTCAAATATATTGAAATATTATATTGAAATATTAATATTGAAAGCTCAAATTTGCCAAAGCACCAATATCAACAAACAAGGTGTTCAAGTTAACTATTGAGGAACAATTTGAGAGTAATTAGCTATTGATTAAAGCAAAATTCGCATCGCTGGACCCAAGCAAATCTGCATACTGTTGAAACCCGGTAGATTAAATTTACAAAGGGTTTCTTGGTCAAAGTAACAAATTCAGCCACTTGACAGTGATGAGGAAAAACCCTGATGAGAACGTTGTTTCGAAAGGCCTCAGTGTGCCAGAAATCTGTCTATTTCTTTGCGCCCACCTCCTTCATAGTAGGGGAGACCGGGGACAATTGTAACGCTTTTTGGAAAATCATCCGTAACGTCTAAATAATGGTCAATAGCGTTCTTGGGGGTAGATAATATTATACTTGCATCTGTTGGAATGAGATAGAACTAAGTTTCATTCATGCAGAACCAAATTTCGTGTCATCGTGAAAGTTTTAAAACCAGCGGTCAAGTGTTACAAAAGCCCCGTAACACGGGGCGATTGTAACACACGGTCGGGGAAATTGTAACACATCTTTAAAATCAGTACAGAGAATCATTCACCGGCTATTTTTGTTTCTCAACGCAGAACATATGAATGCTAGGTATCCACTCTTCTCTTCATCTGTAGTGAGACCAGAGATTTTGAAGCTAATATAGGGAAAGAAGTGTTTATTGGCCCAAAGCCTTTTCTTGATCCTTTGAAAATACCCTTGTGTGGGGATTGTAGCCCGCTTTTGGAGCTTCCATATTTCTTAATTTATTGCAATATCTTGACAGGGTTACGTGACATAAATTCATCTCTTTGGCAATGCATCGTACGGATTTTGCCTGATTTAAAACGCATCGTGCTGCCTCTGGCAGTAAATGCAGATTTTCTCCTCGGTTTGTTATCCGTTTTCTGCTACGAACCATGTTCAAGATAAATGAAAATACAAAAGATCTTTGATGTGAAACATTCCAATTCATCATCCCTCCCCTGAGGTTTAGAAAATGTGCACTATACGTTGGAAAGCTTGCTTTATTTCAGATCTCCAGACTTGTTGTTTCTTTGTTATAAAGCTCGATGAATCAATTGAACAAATGAATCAATTGTGAGAAAAAGTGTTTTATATCAAAGGAATTATTGTTTAAAAGTTTCAAAAATTCAACTCTATAATACTGCATGGATGCATGCTGTTCGCCTCAAATAGAAATTGAATCAAGACCAAGCCATCGGTGAGCTTACATCGGGGCAATTGTAACAGTGTGTTACAATTGCCCCTGACCTGGTCAGCTTTCATTATACCCCATTTTCACATCTCGTAAGCTGTGGAGCTTCAAAGTTTTAACGTAGCTTTGATCCTAAGAGGCCCTTTACATGATAAATTTCAACCCGTGTTGAGATTCAACACGGGTTGAGCTTTAACAGCATTGCTTATTTTGCCTTGCGTTTACGTGATTGAGATTAGGTCACATGGTTGCAAACAATAGAAGAAGGAATGTGAGCCCACTCAAATATTTGAATGATTGCGGAAATAGATTCGATCTCCTTTGTTCGCATTCTAATCTCACCCCGAGTTGAAAAAATTTTGCGGGTACATGAGAATTTCAACCCGTGTTGAAATTTCAACACGGGTTGAGTTGCCGAGTTGAGTTGAACCCGTGTTGAGTTTCAACTCGGCCTCCTCATGCAAACGCGATGCTCGCGATGAAGGCTTACACCGTCAACCGAGTTGAAACTCAATCCGTGTTCAACTCAACCCGGGGTTGAAATTTCTCATGTAAAGGGCCTCTAAATAGATGTCATAGCTGTCATGTGAAAATGAAGTTTTTTACTCAAAAGCAAAATATTTCAGACAAAAATTTACATTGGAAGTACGTTTTTACTTTTGTGCTCAAAAACATGTTTTCCCCCCGATAATTTCACAAACTTGGATGAATATTCCTGTATCTCAAGTCATATGTAGAGGGTTAGAATGAGCATGTTCTGTGCAAAAATCAGATCTATTGCACTTTTCTGCTGGGCATGAGAGCCAGTGTTACAATTGCCCCGTGTTACAATTGTCCCCAGTCTCCCCTATATAGTGATGGTAACATGTATCTTTGATTAACAGTCATGAATAGCTTAGCTCATCGATGATTTCATTCAGTTTCGTCTGTAGTGGACAGCTGGAATTTATGAACTGAGATGCTTCGAGATGTTGCTTTTGGACATATTTGCATTTCATTGTGACGTGTGTCTTGTGTAGCAACACTACAAATGCCAAATAATATCCATTCTTTATGTGGTAGAAGTTTGTCCAATGTAACGTTTTTCAGAAATTGATGATTGAATGGAAATTTATCACAGTTAGAATATTTTGAAACGAGTAGAGCAAAGTACGGGGTTTCGAGCGTATGGTTTCTATTTGGTCGCTTCGGGTGTTTAGTCGTAGAGTCATTGGGTCATTTGAGTTGTTTGGTTCGCTGAAGCTGTGACCCTATTATGAAAGCAAGTAAGACTTTTAGAGCAAAAAAACCAAGAAAGTTTCTGCGAAATATTGAAAGTGTATGTAAGGGAATGGTTTTGATGTAGCAGAGGTAAAGAGTGATATAGCAGAATCGCAAAAAAGTATCAATTAATGACAGAGAGCGCATCCATTCTTCCTGTCTTTGGCAAATTTCAACCAACTATAACTTCCAAGAATCTATCTAGACACTAGCAACAAGAGTTATGAGTCTACTTTCCATTTTTTGTCAAAATATTTACGTTCACCCATTCCCTGCTTTCCAGCGTTCACTTACATTGATATGTCGGTAAATTGGCTTTTTAGACAATGACCAGCAGGAGTGATGCAAATGCTTTTTAATTTACAATAATTTTGAGTGCTTCTAATAATTGGCTGTGGACTCCTTTTAAAGGGGCTGGGTCACGTAACCGTAAACAAATCTGTTATCTTTATAATCTATATTGTTGCCCGCACGAGCCGGCACGCGCCCATTGTGTTCTGCACAGATTTTGGTGGATGGGGTGAATCCACGAAAAAGTTACTTCTAAAAATCCATCAATATCTTTGCAATCTTACAAGATATGGTTGTTTCGTTTGTTTCGCTCTGAAGTTCAAGAGTTCATCTTCAAAATAGCACTTTCATTTTGAGAAAAATAGTGGAAATTCTGTGTGATATGGCCTGTCAAAAAAAAACTGCAAAATCGCCGTTTCGAAAGAAGTTTGTTTACTTTACGTGACCCAGCCCCTTTAAAATAAAGGATCGAGGTTAGCTTTGACCATCAATCTCTTGTCCGTCATGCTTCGCAGCAAGTGCAAGAACATATTAGAGTTAAAACTTCACACTCTTTACAAAGTCAACAACTTTTAGTTTTAGTGGTTTTTAATTTGCTATTTTGAAATTAATTCGTTGTGGTTTACAGATTATCGTTGATAAAATCAATCATATAAGAACATTAAGGGTAAGGCTCTTTTATGGCAATTGTAAAATGGAGCACATATCAACTGAGACAAAGTATCTGCGTTTAGACCATTTAGATGTCTTCTATAATTTAAAGGCAGTCTGTCACGTATCTGATTGGCTGCAGCAAAGTCAGGGCCCAACACAACGGATATTTATGAATCTATGCTGTTGTAGAAAAGGCTGATCGTTATCTCTTTCTACGGTCGCAGAAAGTCATTAGATTCAGTAGCCATTCAATTCTCCTATTCTTTTTATTTTCCTTATCACCCAAGCAGATACGTCACAGACTGCCTTGAAGAAAATGCTCACAAGATGCTGGCATAGTATGAAAGGAAACACAATTTTCAGCAAAAATCAAGCCAGCTAATTTTCAAAACGGCAGAATTTGAAAATGGAATATTGGTCCAGAATTTGACGTGTAATATAATGATATTCATTATGCCTAAAACTGACGAAGATTTCATATCGAAACGTTTGAACTAGAACAGACGTTCTGCCATTTCCTTCCGTTTTGTTCTAGGTGGTTGCTCGAGTGTAACATTAATGATATTCAGTATGGTAACACGGCCTTAAAAACCATAAAACAATTGGGAAACATACTCAATTTTGTCTTCTGTCCAAATCCATGTCTCAGGAAATTCGCTTCGGACAACTACCTTGACGTCCTTGGCTTTCTTCACCGGTTTCTTCTGGTTTGGACGAGGCCGAGGACGCGGACGAGACACTGGTCGATAAAACGCTTTCTGTCGAGGTCCAGGGGCACTACCACTGTCAGATCTTGAAGCCATCGGTATGTCCAATGCATAGTCATTCTCAGGGTAGCCAATTCCGTAATCTATGCAAAATTTACGAGACAATATACATCATGCTTTCTAAATTCCACAACTTTGAAGAGACGGCACTGCTAAATACTGTGGGCACAAGAGTATGAGTTGCTCCTCTACAGTATATATGTGCACACAGTATACAAAATCCCTCTTATTGCAAATGAACATGGTTTGGGAAAACTTGATCAAGAATGTCAGTGTCATCTTTCTTTCCGCTGTGGAATGTTATTTCCAAACAAGGAAATCTACCTTTCAGTAGCAGTGGTCATGTGTCTTTGTCAATATTTCTGTGAAACTTGGTCGTGGCAGAATGCCTTTCAGAAGGACTGCCTTTCCAAAGAAAGTATCAAGATTCGAATGTGACAGGAAGGTATTGTACAGGCAAGATGGAAAGGCATTTTGTTGATAGCATTAACAACAGAGGCTGATGACACACCGATAGCAACCGATAGCGAGACATGTGATCGGTGACAGACAAAATCACCTTCTTATGAACGATCTCAAACAACAACAATGACACGACTCCAAGAGGGGTGTTGCCACCAACGAGTTTTCTTTATCACTAGCCTAATGTGAAACAGACAGGTGTTTAATCTTTTTCGCAATTAGTAATCATGTGTATTGTATGCAGTTTCTTTCTGTTGTTGTTGTTGTTGTTTTTTTATTTTTAGTTTTGCGGTCTTTTTTATTAAAGGCACACTGTCGTGGCTTCGATTGGGTAGTCGTAATGTTGAAATCACTAACAAAGAACCTGGCCTCTGAACAACTACCAAGCTTTTATGCTCTTGGATAACACTTTCTTTCCAGTATAATTTCAGTGTAATTACTGAAGCCTGCCTAATTCTATTATTTTTATTGTCTTATTTAGCCAATCAGCGCCACGATAGTGTGCCTTTAATTATAATGTGATGGCGATGAGTAGTCTTTAGTGCTCTCGTAGAATTGTAACGTAGATTGCATGTGGTGTAATATGTCTTGTAAAATGTTAATGGAGTTTAAAAAACCAATCGCCGTTAATTTTCTTTTGGAAGCCATTCTCAATAAAGTGTGTAAAACATTAGCCACCATACTATGCACAAGAAATCTATTGTTGACAGTCACTTGGTGTCAAGCGAAACGTTTTACAGTTACGTACGGTATAACGGTATCCTCAGTTTGAACAGTATTGAAGTCACATCTTTAAGAAAGATTGCATAAAAGGCTACTGCAGCTTCCATTTTATTTACTGTCTTGAAATAAAGTTCAGATGCTCTCCTATTATTGTATTTTAGAGATATACAGGATGTCCCAAAGGAATTTGTTGACGTTTGATTAAATATTAAAAAATATTGAAATACTGAACGGACTGCATGGTAAGATAACCATATTGCTGAGATTTAAAATTAATTTTAGACACCAGAAGCTAACAAATCGGCTAAATATTCACGGAGTTACGAGCTTTCCAAGATCAAGTTTGTGCGAAAGCTGAAACCAGACACCACTAAATTGCATATTTTGTGAAGTAGAATCTTGTTTATTCAAAGCAAATCAAATGATATTTCAAAAGCACTTTTGATAAATTAGCTTTCTATAACATTGAATCAAGGTAATGAATGCTTGGGGGAATCCTGTTAAGCACAATTTGGAATTGCCCGTCTCTCATTGATTAAGTTTTCATTCCATGTTTTTAGACTCGCTTTCTTAACTAAATTTTGACAACGGTTACAAGGATTATATAGCTTTGCAAGCCCTATTGGGTTTGCTCTGATATCAACGAGGCATAAAACATTGGACAGTCTTCTTTTACCTCGACTTTGGAGCGTCTTTTAGGAAAAAAAGTCAGTTAGGGGCGTCTCCTTGCAGCTTTCGCACAAACGTGAACTTCAAAAGCCTGTAACTCCGTGAATTCCTGGCGGATTCGCAAGATTCTGGCGTCTAAAATTGATTTAAGATCCTAGGAACAGGGTTATCTAGCAAAGAGCCTGCACATTTTATCGTTTTCTTATAACATTTAATAAAACGTCGAAAAATTTTTCTGGGACACCCTATGATATCTTGATTCCTCTCAAAATAGACAACTGCGCTCAAGATATCGTCAGGAAATGTGTTACCATGATCCGTTGCGGCATATTGTCCCCTGTTCTGTTATTATTGTAATATTCATCAAAAGTCATCCTGATATTCAAACATAACCGTTGTCAATTACTGCCAAGGGTAACAATACATTATCTTGATGACTTGGATTATTGTGATATTACCGCATGTTATTGTCGTGTGTTCCCAAAAGGGCCCTCGTTGACAACAGCACTTAATGTGTTGAAGAGGTTACCCAATATCAACATTATTGTTATTATTGTTATTAAGCTTTATCAATATTCATCAAAATCATCCTGATATCTAAAATTCAGCCATTACAATGTGAGGTAATATTACATTGTGTCAATGAATTTCATTATTGTAACCGAGATTGTGACATTAGTGCATATTATTATCGTATGTCTATGCGTTGCCAATATTCATCAAAATCATCCTGATATCTAAAATACACAATTAGCGTCTAGGATACAATTAAATTATTCTGGTGAATTGCATTATTGTGATATTAGTGCACGTTAATATTATATGTTTATGCGTTACTAACATTCATCAAAACCACCCTGAGATCGAAAATTTAACAATTACCATCTGGGATAATATTACATTATGCCAATAATTGCGTTACTGTGATATTAGTGCACGTTATTATCGTGTGTTCCACGCTTTAGTAATATTTATCAAAATCATCCTGATATCTAAAATTCAATAATTACCATCTACAATATTATCAAATTATGCCAATGACTTGCATTACTGTGATATTAGTACACACTATTCGTAAAATCAGTAATGTAAAAGCTCCATTAAGCCAAGAACAATCATTGACCTACTCATGTTTGATGTCCTCCCAAATCCAGGTTTCAGGGAAATCAGCTCGAACTGTAGGCTCCTCCGTAGTCACTTGCACTCTCTTCTTGGAATTTGTGCTAGGTTTCTTAGCTTTTTTAGCTTTTTTAGCTTTCTTAATGATTGGCCTCCCTCGTGGTGCCGCTGAATTTACAAGGGGTGCAGCTCTTCTTCGTCTTCGTCTTCGTGAGGAACTCCAGCCACCACGACGACGCGAGGAAAATGATTGGCGTCTTCGTGCTGTCTTTCATAAAAGAATGACTACTTAAAGAAGCATCAGGAAAATATTTCATAAGAAAATCATTTGCATTTTGTCATGATTTGTCAAAGAAAAAAACTGAAATTTTGTTGTTATAAAGTACCAGCTGCACAGTGCATGTTACTAATATAGTATCTGCTACTTAAACTCCCCTTCGTCGATCTGCTTTTTAATGAGTCTTGAAGCTTGAAAATGACAAATCTTTCAAAAGACTGGTGTAAAATTCAATGACCTATTTCTTTGAACTGAATGGCTTCAAAGAAACTTCAGCTATTTTGCTATGATTGTGCCGTTGGAGTTTTTCAAAACCTTCAATATTTTCAGAATAAGAGTGTTTTTCTTCTTTTTCGAGAATTCAAGAACAATTTTCACAAACACTTAAAAACCATCGTAATTTCTAAACTGTTTGACGCAATGTGAAATAATTTCGAAGAAAACCATAGTTTATGGATGTGTACAATGTGGTATCAAGCAAAGATCTGTCACTCTTCTGGTTTATGATTTAGAAATTTGATGACGTCATATCCTCAAATGAACTGAAATGGAACATAAGCTGTAATTTTCAAAAATATTCGAGATTTCTGAAAAGTCCAACGGTAGAATTATAGGTAGGAAGCTAGAGTTTCTTTCAAGCCATTTAGTTAGAAGAAATAGGTCATAGAATTTTAGACCCACCTTTTTATGCCGATTTAAAGATTTAGAACCTATGCTGACAATTCATATTTGCGGGTAGTCACTGAGCATCAGTAACTTAGTATTAGTGCAAGAGATGTAACATTAAACAATGACCAAGGGTACAATCAAACATAAAAATAAAATGGACATGATTGATAGCCTTGAATAACAGAAAGAAAATGTGAAATGTGGAAAAGAAACTGTTGACGATACAGGCCGATGAAACGCCAGAAGAACAAGAGAGAATCCAAAGCTACGTGACAATAACACCCAAGCCAATGCTTGGATAAACTCAAAGAAAACTGGCCAAAGTCCAAAGTCGTTAGTGCCGAATCAAAGCAATCGTAATGCGAAAACAAATTACCTCTGTCCACAAAGAGATAGCCTGTGTGCAGATTCTAAAGTCCGTGCGGAGGAGGAAAAAGGAGAAGAAAGCAAAGAGAAGGATCTTGAAGTTTATACCACTTCTATGTCCTTGGTGTGGAAGCTGACCCGGGGGGAGGGGTCCTTAGTATATTTGTCCGACGGGGATGTGCCGTTTTTAAGGCTATCGTTTTCACTAACTTTTTCTAGCACAGGGTTTACTAGTGCAGGTTGTGAAAACATGTTAAAAGGGGATATTTTGTTAGATCGGGTCGTTTTTCGGTCAAATGTTCATATTTTGGAGTATAACTTTTCACCAATTTTTTCTAGAATGGGTTATCATTTTGAGCCAAAAATTCTGGAGCAGGGTAAAGAAATAATTTTTCGTGGGCACACCACCGTACAAATTTAAGTCTGAAATCAGCAACAAGATTTGAGCAAGGATTTGCGAAGCCAGGGTTGACGGAAACATTGCGATTTATACGTCTTTCGATTGCCCATATTATACAGAACAACATCCCTTTTACCGCTTTTCGATAGGCCGAATAATATTGGAGAAATTAACCGTTTTCTGAGGAGAGTGGTTTTGCGAAACGGCATCTCGCTGCGCACTAGAGCGGAAAGCAGAGTTACCTTAAATCGACCAGTTTGGTGAATGAACTTTAGAGTCAATTCAAGTACATGTTTATTAACGTCGCTAAGAAGGTCTTTATCACCATTCAATAAAAGTTGTATCAAAGCGCTGTTTGAAAGGGTGTTGATTTGAACAAATTGTCGCAAGAATACCGAAATTTCAGCGTAGTATTGTTCAATAGCGGTGTTCAAGTATGTTTTAAAAATTTACCTGACTGACATCGGATACAGATACTCCGTTAATCATGAGGTCTGTGCTCAAGAAAACCTCTTCAAGAAACCTTCAAAACAGGCCTGAAATTATGAGCCAGTTTTTTCTCTTGCACCAATGGCTTTACAGCTGTAGAACAGTTATACCTTTGGGAGGATGAAAGTGTAATCCCTGGGAGAACAATAAAATCATTCCAGGCCATTTAATCCCCCAAGAGAATAACATGTACCAAAACGTGTCGATGTCAATACTGTAAGGCAGAAATGTTGTGAGAATTTGGTCTTGATTTTAGGCCTGATATGAAGGATTCTTAAAGGAGCCTTCTTGAAAAAATCCCTTGTAATTCAAAACGGAATGGCCGATTTCGGTCACGTAAATATTGAATATATTTGGACAGGTCAACTATTGAATAACACATTGGCAATATTATTGCCTTGGTATCCAGGGAGCAATGGCATTTCAAACGGGGACATGCTTGTAAATCAGGCACCTTCCAAATATAAAATGAAGTAGGAAAAATCGCATCCTTAACACACATACATGGAATTTTCGAAAAGATTTTCTGTAATACCATATCTTCTCGAAAACTTCTTTCCAGAAAGGTTGCAGCCAAACAGAGTGAGATTGTGACTTATGCAGCAGTTGCAGATTTGAAAGAAAAGAGTCGTGATAGGGGTTCCTCACCTTTCGAGGGAAATCCCAGTCAAGTTTTTGTAAACACACAATCGGTGATTAAGGCTCCGTTTACACGAGAGAAAAGGTGCGGATCGAAATGAGTCAATACCTTTTGGGTACAATTATTGTCGCGTTTACACGGGAATGGATCCAAACATGTTTGCGTTTATACGGGAATGGATCCAGTTTGGAGACATCTTGTGGAGCATGTGCTAAAAGTAACAAGAACTAGCACGGGTGTACCAAGCATAGGAGTAAACAAAGGCGTTTCACTACAGTAGAAACCCGCATAAAAGAACCTGGGTTTTCTTGAGGCAGCCTGAATGAGTTTCTTGGTTAACTGATACCATAATCAAGTTCAGCCTGCAAGGTTCTTAAAAAGGTGCTTATAGTCGGTACAGTGCAAATGAATGTTTATGCCAGTGCATTCCTTGTATGAATTGAATTGTTTTTCAATATATTTCTTTTTGATAAAGTTTACATCATGAAAGATCTTGCAATTTTCAAGTAAAGTAACATCTACTAAACTATTATATAAGAGCCTTTAGAAATTTCAGCCACTTGTGGGTTCTCGTTTAAAAAGTAGTAATCATGGAATTTCAGCCTCAAGGTTCTTATAAAACTAGGTTCTTTATGCGGGTTTCTACTGTATCTCATCCATTTGGATCTGTTCCCAACTATTTACACGGTGCCGATACGTTTACGGATCCAAGCGGATTTGTTCTTGTAGCGTACCCAAGAATGTACGGATCCAAGCGTACCCGGATCCGTTCCCAGGTAAACGGGGTCTAAATCCTATTCCCAGTCTGCAGATGGTATCCCCAGTCGCAGTTAATAAAACCCAGCCCCAGTATAACATGAAAATACCATTCCCAAAGTGTTATCTGAACAAAATTCCAGATGAAAATTTTGCCCCCTTCAGAAGCCTCCTCACATTGGGATTAAAGACCACTCTGCTTACCACGAGACCTTACGCGCTGTTACTGTCCCACAATGCAACGTAAAAGAGCTATCGGGTTATCTGAAAGCCTATGAAGCTGAGCCAATTTTTTTGTTCTTAGATGGCTCTTTCCATAATGAATGAAATGTCAAGATACAGTGGATACAGAGCGTAAGATGGTTCGTCCAAGACAAGAAAATGGTTCGTCCAGAGGTCGATATGAAAGCAGAGTGGTCTATTCTCTGTGACCTCTTTCGAGCCGGATAAGAACACTGCAAAGATTTACCACCGCTGCCATTGCTCAGCTTAAGTTCGTGTTGGTTTTCTCATGAGCGGCGCGCAAAGCCTTCTTGCTAGCAGAGGGTCTTGAATCAAACACTGTAGATTGAAAGGAATCAAATAACTTACATGGCCTTGGACCCGTGTTGCACGGCTTTACATTGATATCCAAGTTTGAGAAATACACTAGACCAGCATCCTACGAGAAAAATAAAATAAAAAGAAATGATTAAAGGGAATGTAAGCATATAAAAGTGGCTCAAGCCAATTGCGGTCAATGTCTAGCCTATCAGATATCAGTATTTCCTGCCGACGTAGATCAGTTACCCAAATATGGTGCGGCACGTGTCACATCGTATTGTCTTCGTACGGTTATCTTTATCAAAGGCTTATGTGCTTACCAGAGCTGCAAAAAGTATCGGAGCCTGGGAACTAGGTTCCCAGAAAATTTTCAGCCTTGGCAGAAAATTTTTCAAGAAAAGTTTGCTCAAACAAGGAGAAAATGATTGTTTTTTACAATTTATTTCAAAAAGAGAAAACTTATTTGATTTTCTATACAACAGATCATAATCCCAAGTAAAAATGCAAGGTTACAGCCTTGCAGACATCAGTATGGCAAGAATTCTCAAGAAGTCTGAAGAATTCTGAAGAGTTTCAAGAATTCTTCACATAATTGATGAAATTTCTTTAGATGTTACATGAAAGACTAACATCTTCAACCAAGAATTCTTTGGGGGAGAAACAGTGTCACTGTATGCAAGGTCTGCACTGAAACTTTCTCACTTTTGTAAACAATTGGCACCATTTTACATTACAGTGTGCACCCAGATATGATTATTTCTTTAACTTTACATTCAGAAAATTTCATTGCCTGAAATTCTTGTGCTGCAGCCATAAATTATGGTCTGTTGGCCCAAAAGTTTTAAATTGTGTAGAATTCTTGTTTAATAGTCAGTCTAATTGATACCTCAGGAGAATATTGAATACTGTTTAAGAAGCCTTTAATAATGTACACAAGGATGCACTGTACAAATCATAATTCTAAATTTACAACAACTTTGTTTTCATTCCAAAGTACAGCACAAAAATTTCCAAATACTTCACAATTTTAGTCTGTTTCTTCATGAAAAGTTGAGCATTTTCAGTTCAGCAATTTTATAGATAAACAGATTATGTAATTTTGAATATTGATTTTTAACAATATTTTTTAATTTCTTCTAGTTGAAAAGTAGACATTTTACCAAATGGCAAATTATTTACATGAAAATCTCAGAGTTTGAGGTTTTGTATTCCCCAGTTGACTATGAATTTTACAATTCTATATCTAAAAACTCTTTTAGCAGTGTCGTGGCCACTGGGTATAGGTTGGGTAAGAATTTTCCGAGAAATATCATATCTCTCATTAGAATTGGCAAATACTTTGGCAAATATGGAATCAGTGATGCATTCTAAGACAAATGTAGTAGGATGTTCCTTAAAAAAAGTTTCCTTGTGCTCTGATTTAGAGGATAACTGTCACAAAACTATCCAAGTTTCCTTGTCGCTAATGGCAAGCATGATATTGGGAGATGCATTCTAAGCCAAAGTAAAGGATCCTTCTTCAAAAGTTTTCCTCGTGCATCGTGCTCTGATTCATAGGATAACTGTCACAAAACTATCCAAGTTTCCTTGTTGCTAATGGGAAGCATGATATTGGGAGATGCATTCTAAGCCAAAGTAAAGGGCGTGGCCCCACAATTTTTGCTAGGGCCCTCATTTAATTTTCCCTTGGCGACACCGCTATCCAGTCAGAATATCATGTGGATCTTTTGGGCACGCACATTGAGGCTACCAGAAATATCAAGAATTTTGCATGACATAACTTGACTTCGCAGAAAATTTTTCCCCTGCTTACCAGGTTCCCAGAAAGGAAAATATATTTTGCAGCTCTGGTGCTTACATACCCTTTAACTTATTGAGGATACCGAGGACTGCCCCTATTTTGTCTAAGCCTTTGCTGTGCTGGTAAAGTTGAAAGCAAATCAACAGCCGGTAAACCTTTGAGATGTGCGAGAATCTCTTTGTTTCTTTGCCAATCCTTGTTTGGATTGTGGTAGAATTCTCCGCTTACATTGTTTCCACAAACTAAAGTTGCTTTCTGTGCATGATCACAGGAACCCTTTTTGGGGATAACTGTTTGCTTTGCACTTTGAAGATTCGTATTCTCAACAACAATAATAACTATTAGCAATAACTACATTAACAATTACTAGTCTAGGTCTGCAAGCCCAGTGTCTGTTTGTTTGGGAAACAGCACTGTTTGTTGATAATGAACTGGGAGTGCTGTTTATCTGCGTACTTACATTGAATGCTTTCACACCATCAACATGATCTGATCTTCTCCACCAGCCTCCCCACCACCGGCCCATTGGACTTGACCTCCTCCATCGCCCAGGCCATGGATAGCTGTCCCCTTTACAAGACGCTCTTTCACCACGTCCAGACACATCGAGTCTTTCAATCATATTCATAATCTGTAAAGAAGAAGAACTTTCATATTTACGATTATAGAAAGAGCGGGGGGGACTGGGGGCACAGTGCCCCACAATTTTTCGAAAATGCCATATCTTAACCACAAACTACCCTTATCGTCAACGTTTCCTAACTTTGAATGTTTGAAAGTGCATTCCAAAAAGGTGGTCTTTCTGAGAGTTGTCAGCTGTCTTTCCCAAGTGAGAACTACTTCCTTCATTCCTGCTTACAAACACAACCAGGTGACCAAATCAAAATCTTTACCTTTTGAAACACTACCATGAAAGCTCTTTTAAGCACGCCCTTTTAAGATTTTACATTTATTGAGCATAAGTTTGCTTATTAATTTTGATATGATTTGAGATAAAACTGCTTGAATTGATGTATTCAACTCGTAAAATTATATTTTTAAACCGCAAAATATGGTGTAAAAGAACTCATCATCGTTCGCCTTCTCCGCCTTCGGCAGATTGCGCATCAACAGGTGACAATTGTCTCCATAAATGTCGGTCTTTGATCGCATTGTTCAGCGACATAAGGTTTCGTCCAGTCCAAAGGCTAATGTGGTCTCGCCATCGTTTTGATTGTTTTCCTCTACTTCTTTTGCCTTCTGTCATTCCTTCGAGGCAGATTTTGCTTACGCCTTGAGTACAGCGTTAGGTGTGACCGTATAATTGTGGATGTGATGGGAATGAGCTTTGTTGTACTAAGGAGGTCTTCAATTCGCGTATGATCAGACAGTCGTTTGTTTGCCATGAATCTCATCATATGATTTTGGAAAACAACAAGTTTTTGCAAGGATCTCGAGGTCCAGTTAACACATTCTAATCCATAGAGTACAACCGGCATCACATAGGTGTTAAAGATCTTTGAATAATGATACATGTAAATTGCAACAACATACTAGTGAAGTTTCAACATGGTTTCCGTGAGAAGCACTCATGTGAATCACAGCTAATAATGACAGTTGAGTCAATCCAGAGATATTTGAATGAAAATAAACAAGTAGACGTCCTTGTCCTGGATTTCAGCAAAGCTTTTGATACAGTTGCTCATAAACGCCTTCTACTCAAACTTAATCATTGTGGAGTAAGAGACAAGACGCTTAGCTGGATCCGTATGTGGCTGACAAGCAGAAAGCAGAGAGTGGTAGTGGATGGTGACAAGTCAGAAGAGATAAGTGTTACATCAGGAGTACCGCAAGGGACAGTCTTGGGTCCTTTAATGTTCCTACTACATATCAATGATATCGGAGATGATGTGTCCGAAGGAACCTATATAAAACTTTTTGCCGATGATTGTCTACTATATCGCAAAATAGATTCATTGTCTGATGCTGAGAAACTTGAGAACGACTTGCAGTCCCTGGTAAAGTGGTCTAAAACGTGGCAGATGGCATTTAATGTTACAAAATGCCACACTTTAAAAGTTTGTAAAAAGAAAAATCCTATTCATTTCCAATACACAATGAATAATGTTCAAGTGTCAGAAGTTGACCGTCATCCTTATTTGGGGGTTGAACTGGAGCGAAGTATGTCATGGTCTCAACATATAACAGACACTGCTAATAAAGCGAGTAGCACATTAGGTTTTCTACGTAGAAACCTCTCTGCATGCTCTACTCAAGTCAAGGCTACAGCATATAAAACATTAGTAAGACCAAAGCTTGAATATGCATCATCAGTATGGGACCCTCATCATAAAAACAAAATTGAACAGCTGGAAAAAGTTCAAAGAAAAGCTGCCAGATGGGCAATGAATCAATACAGCTGGGCGGCTAGTGTCTCAGACCTCCAACGTCAACTGGAATGGCCGCCTCTTCATCAACGACGACTGTATGCACGGCTCGTAATAATGTACAAAATCAAAAATAATGATATTGCCATCACAATTCCATCCTACGTTATGATGCCAACAATGCGAACAACAAGATCTCTATCTTCAGGGGCATGGAGACCCATCCAGATGTGTACAAAATGTGACAATTACAAATTCAGTTTTTTTCCAAGAACGATTGTTGATTGGAACAGACTCGCAAATGAAATTGTAATGATCGAAGACATGGAACGATTCAAAGCTGCATTAGCAAACCATGTACTTATATACTGACATGCTTACAGTTGTTTTTATGTAATATAAAAAATTAAAATAACCTTATTTCAAAATTTATTTAAATAACGTTTTTATGTAAAAGAGTAAAATAATGTATTTAATAATTTTTCCCTTGGTTTACTGCAAAATGTGACAGATGTGGATTCGGACAACTTTGGAAAGTTTGACTTGCCTTGGCTCAAAGCAGGTGGAATGTTACTCTTAGTGCGAGTTTGCTGGTTTTTTTCTTCCTGAGATTCCTCCCATCTTCACATTTTGTGGTGGTCAATTCATAACTTATTTTATTTAATTGAGCAAAATGCTTTAAGCGATGCTCAGTAATGGCGTTAAAGTTAAAGTTAGCGCTGCTTTATTCTTGTTAAAGGCTGCCCATCATAGGCTAATGCGATGCTGGACGGCGGCCAGTCCGTCATTTTTCGAGGAGAGTTTATGGCCTAGGTAGATAAATTCAGTTACTTGAGAGATTTGATTGTTATAAATGGTAAGATGAAGGTTTGTGTTGATTTTATCGGTTGTCATGCACTTGGTTTTGGAGACATTGATTTTCAGGCCGACGTAGGCTGCATATTTAGCTAGGAGATGAAGGAATGCTTGTAGTTCGTGACGCGAGTTACTTATGACAGCGATGTCATCTGAATAGCTCAGATATAAAAGAACTATCAAGTGTCCAAAATCAAACAAGCCCCCCGGGGAAAAGGACCTACTTCAAACTCCAATAAAAGGGACCTACTTCAAACCCCACCCCAGTTCTCACTTCTAAAATATTTTTGCAGTGTTTACCTTCTGATCTTTCTTTTTTCCCTGACACTAATGCAGAAGTTGAATTCCTACCCTGACCATCCCCCCGGGCAGCCGGGGGGTCAACAAATATTTCTTGCACAAATGCACAAGGGCCGGGCAAATTCTATATGGTGAATGCCGGGGGGGGGCGGCAATGAGAAAATGCCATATTCCCAGTTGCTGTATAAGCAAAAGCTCCTGTTCTTGTCAAATGCTACTCAAATGCCCAGGGGCCGGGGAAAAATTGACGTTAAAATGTCCGGGGGTCGGGAATATTTTTGAGCAAATGCCCGGGGGTGTCCCGGGGGATGGTCAGAATAAGAATTGAATGAGACATAATGCAAAAGCTCTTTCAAAATTCATAGAAGCTCATCTGCGTTGCCAGTTGATCTGGCTTTTTTCTACGAAAGCTGCTAATAACGAAATAAACCGCACACACAAACGTGCACTAAGGATCCTCTTCAAGGATTATGACTCTTCCTTTGATGAGTTACTGGAGAAAGCGAAAGCGTGAAAATACATGTTCAAAATCTCCAGAAACTGATGATCGAAATTTACAAAACAATGAGCAACTTGAACCCCTCATATATTTGGGAATTTCATGAAGAAAAGGTTGTGAAATACGATCTACGAACAAAAAATTTATTTCGATTGCCAAAAACACGAACAACAAAATTTGGAATAGAGTCATTATCCTTCAGAGGAAGCCTCCTTTGGAACACCCTTAGTGACCAGATAAAAGCACTTCCAAAAGTTGCAGCTTTCAAAAGAGCGATCAAGCACTGGCTTGGCGATAAGTGTAATTGCCGGATTTGTAAATAGCCAAAATTGTAAATTTGTACATTTTCTATTGAAGTTGTTTTTGTGAATAGTTGGTATAAATTAGTGATTATATTACTATTGTAAATAGACCAACTTTAAATAAGATTATTATCATTATCATGTGGTGTCAATGCTGTTCTGCTCTGAAAGACAGACAGATTCTTTAAAAAATAGCACTCTGTATTAAATATAAAGACAAAGGTGCAAACGATATTCTTACCCTGCTTGCTTTGATATCATTGGTCGCTCCCAATAGTTGTACACTCTTATCAACAGCAGATAAAGCAAATCGTGAGCCAGGAGCAGCTTGAAGACTTATTGATACATTATTTCCAGGTTTCATCTGTGATTCTGAGAAACTGACTGTCACCTATCAAGTGAAAAATAGTTCGTTAAAAAATTTCTAAACATGTGGAATGTCATTGTTATTTTCTATATCAAATTTCTTCGATACTTTGCTAAACACCCAAGGGCCAATAAAAAGCTACAATGTCCCTTTGAGGAAGCTGACATCCACCATTTTCACATTCATTGATGCAAGCCATTTCCTAAAATGCTTTGCTTGTAGCCTTTAAAGGCAAGTCCCAAGCCTAAGCTAATGTTTGCTCTTTGGGGAGGGGGATACAAGGGGATGGCTCTCGCATTACAACGAGACATGAACCATATTCGGGGGACCGATATCCCTTTTGAACTTTCCTACGGCCAATTTCATCTATAGTCCGTCTCGCATTAGATGTCTAGTGAAAGCGCCTGCGAATAACGATGATTCAAAGGTTTCTACATGAGTAATTTGCGTTGTCGTGAATCTCGCCTGGCATCTAATTTGAGCCAGACTTTGATTTGTTTCAGCGTATCTTTGGGTATACATTTTCAGGCGCAAAGAGACAGAACACTGAAGGTATTTAACTGATCTAACAAAACAATTTTATAGTCATTTTCTCACTAACTAATATGTAGTTCAGGCTTGAAATGACTTCACATCACATATATACATTACAGAAGGCATGTCACTTGGTTTTATATACGTACAACTTTTGGTAAGGAAATCAGTAAAAATCTGAGGCAGTTTTGGAGGGTATTAGGACCTTTGTAATAGTATTTCACGATCTTGAAACCAATCTGGAAGCACTTTTCAAAGGGTAGAACGATATTTGTAAGCTCGAAGTTTTTGTCTCAAAGCAAGGTTTTCGATGCACCCCTTCCCACCAAGTTCTTGATAAAGGAGGCATCTCAGGGGGTCTTGTTACAAGAATAACGCCTATACCATTTACTTGAATTGCTCCCAATAACCTAATTCATAAGTCCGTACACAGCAAGTACAGGTCTACTTTGTTTATACAGGACAAAAAAGCACAAGTAACAAGGGCAGATTTTGTAATACAATAAACAGTTGCGTTTGATTGACACCTCAATTCAAAGTCATCAGCGACTGCAGACAAAGGAAATTCTCTCAACCAGTAATTCAAAACAAACAAAGCCGCAAACGTTTCCCCGAAACTAGTAGGGCAAGCTCTCTCCTTGTGCAAGCGAAAGTTGGTTTTTAAGAGAAGTTGTGTGTTTATAACGAAAGAACAAGGGTAAGTCTAGCGTTTTGTCTGGCAGATTTTGCTTGCTTGATTCAGAAGCCGAGCAGAAGGCATTGCAATTCTTGCGTATGTAGGGCTTAAATGAAATAATTACTACTCAGCTCCTGAATCAAATAAACAAAATCCTCCAGACAGAACGCTAGATTTACCCTTGTTCTTTCGTTATTAGCACATAACTTCTCTTAAAAACCAACTCTCGCTTGCACAAGGCGAGAGTTTGCCCTACTAGTTTCGGGGAACTTTTGTGGCTTTGTTTTGAATTACCCGTTGAGAGAATTTCCCGTATCTGCAGTCGCTAATCGCTTTGAATTTAGGTGTCAATCAAATGCAACTGTTACTATTGTATTACAAAACATGCCCTTGCTACCACAAGTACTAACATTCTTAGGGATCGTCCGAATTGACTGGTATTTTTCACCGTTTTCAAAATGTGCCGGAATCGTGTGAACGCTATCTTAGCCGAAATCTACATATAAGTACATTTTAGCTGCAATTTAATTATTCGGATATTGTAATTTACGAAATCAGTTATTTAGCAAGCGAAGAACACCTAAATATCGGCTGAAAGGATCAGACTTTTCAGGATACCTAATTTAAAGGTAGTCTGTCATGCTTCTGATTGGCTGCGATAAAGTCAGAGCTCAACACAACGGAAGTCTTTGTGATACGTGTATTTAGAATAAAGGAGGGCTGATTGTTAGCACTTTCTACGGTCGTAGAAAGTCAGTAGGATAGGCAGCCATTCAATTCTCTTATTCTTTGTATTGTCATTACCACCCAATCAGATGCTCGACAGACTGCCTTTAAACATTCAGCACTCCCTGTTTTAAGAAGGAAGTCTGAAAAACATTTCATCTTCCAATTGCCGGTATTTAACTGGCTTTCCGTTACTTGTGGCTATTTAGGAGATTCACAGTGATAAAACTTACCTCGTTCTCAAACTTCTTTTCGATTGGTATCTCTTCACTGTCTCCAATGAATTCTCCATCAGTTCTAACGAAAAATGCAAGCAGTCTGCATTTTGGTGCCATTTTCTGTGTGACAAATATCGAAATTGCTGCTTTTGCAATTTTGCCACTAAATCTGCTGTCAGATACTGATCCACTATCTTCGATGTTTCCACGGCATAGAAGCTGCAAAATAGAAATACAACTTAAAGATCATCTCAGTCTTTAGTCTAAAGGACTCTAAAGAAATGATGTATAGCCTTTAGTATCTGTATTATTATTTGGTAAGATCATTTAGGGTAGCCATGCATATCTGTATCGCCTTTGGTTCAATTTTAATCTTTTAAGTTTGAAAAAGATTATCTCAGTCTTCAGTCTTCAGTCTAAATAAACGATGTACAGTACCATTAAAAACTACATAAAGAAGAAATGTTTTTCATGGCACATTTATATGATCCAAGTGACGGTTTTGAAGCGGTTTGATTGGCTGGTTTTCTGCAACGTGCGGCTATTTAAGAGAAGCACTGTGCCGAAATTTAACCAATCAAATCAGATGTAGGGAATGCTGATGGTCCTTTGAAGACCTTTCTGGCAGCGGTTCCAAATTGAACTAAACCCGTGTACACGGAGCCTTGGACTGTAGCATTCGGCAAATTGGATGTGGAAAAATATGATAGAATCTTTTATCGTTATTCGATGACCAAAAAAACTTCACAAGCCGGATCACGCCTGGCAAAACCAAATGTAATGGACACAATTTCGTTTCGGCATACAGCTGAAGGACTTAGATGCCTTATTGGGCGTTGCTTGTTTAGTTTTAGCTATGCCTACCATCCAAAAATCCGGTTTCAGAAATATGTGGACTTCTTCATATCTCAGTCATAGTTACTGAGTCAAAGAGAAGAGAAGTGAGAAACTTCTTTTGTTTCGAAAAGAGCCAATCAAACTGCAAAATAGCCTAACAGGTTCCAGGGTCCATGTAGGCGTTGCAACAAGGGCAGATTTTGTAATACAATAGCACGAGTTGCTTTTGTTGACACCTAAATTCAAAGCGATTAACGATCACAGACAAAGGAAATTCTATCAACCAGTAATTCAAAACAAACAAAGCCGCAAAATTTTCTCTGAAACCCAAGTAGCTATCTCGCTCGCTGTGCATTCCAGAAATTATTTTTAAGGGCAAACATGATCATAGATCGAAAGAAGAAGGATATATCTACACATCTGCGGCGGGCATTTTATTTCTTTGGTCCAGGAGCTGAGCAGTAAATGTTTTGATAACACCCAAAAAATAAGAGAATTGAATCGCCTCCTAAATGGCTTTTGAACCAAACAAATAAAATGCCCGCGGCAGATGTGTTCTGGAATGCACAACGAGTGAGCTAGCTACCTGGGTTTCAAAGAAACTTTTGCGGCTTTGTTTGTCTTGAATTGCTGGTTGAGAGAATTTCCTTTGTCTGCAATCGTTAATCGCTTTGAATTGAGGTGTCAACAAAAGCAACTCATGTTATTGCATTACAAAATTTGCCCTTGTTAGGCGTTGCAGTTTACGGAAAACCTTCATTGTCACTGGGTACAAGGTTGGCTTTGGATGGAAGAAACTTCTAAAAATATTGATAAGTCTTTGAATTGAGCTATAAACTGGGGTACAAAATATGTTTCATAACTTTTATCCTCTGGATCCGTCTTGATGATCTAGCTCGTTAAATTACTTGTTGAGGTACTTGGTATATTCTTTATTAGTTTGTATAAGATCTAATTACCTTGTAGAAGATTCTGTTGTCTCTCATCATGTTTGGATTAAATTTGACTTGAATAACTTCAAATGATCCAACCTGCAACAAATTTTGAAACATCAATTTTCAAACTTTAAAACTTCAAAATTGAGCATTCAAGAACTAAAAAAACAGTATGTCAAGGTCTTTTTTATAAGCTGGAAATCTTCTGGCAGAACAACAATACTGTAGTTTCACCGAACGCGCACCTGTCGCATGCATGTGTTTTCAATCGTAAGGCCTAATTTCCAATATTTCCAGCTCACAATCAATTTCCACTCATATAATCAAATTCTGATTTAAATTAAGACCTCAATGAAGGATCGCGAAGATTACAAGATTCACAATGATCGAGAAGATCACAGGGATCACAAGAATCACGAGGACGAAAAGGATTGCAAAGATCGCAATGATCGCAACAATCGAAAGGAAGTGACTTCCATATACTCCAACAAATCACAGGTCCTAAAAAATGTGATCCTTGCGATCCCTTGTACAATTTGAAAGTTTTGAAATATGTCAAATTCATATCTGTCTTTAGGACTTCTCTAGAGGCAATCCAAAGATGGCTTCTTGTATCTATGAACGAAAAGGATGAAGCCCTCCCTGGAACACCCCTAAAAGTAGCAGCACGTCCGAAAGCCAATGTATGCACAAGAAATGATAAAACTTACAGACAAGGATGCAACTGGTTTTTCAATCTTCATATATGTTTTGCTAGGAGAATACCACGATTTGACTCGGCGAGATACACTGACTTTCTTGTTCCATCTTTTATAATGACTGCCTTTCATCTGATGAACTGCCTATAAAGCAAACAAGAATATTACTTTGGTTTCAGGACAACAGAAATAAAATGTATTACACTGTGAGACATTTGAGCAATAAAATAAACCGATAGAGCTTGATTTTGATAGTTGTATGGAAATAATTTGTAAGTATATTGGATTCATGATTTTTAGTTTTGCAGGATTTAGCGATGAAATTGTTTCTATAAATCACTTATAGCTTAAATATGATCAGACCAATTTTGACCATTGCCTCACCTCATCAAAATTGATATGTTAGCTACACAACAACTGTTATTCAAAGGAATCTAATGAACGGTTTGAGAGCTACCGTTTTTAAAACTTCTACATATTTTTCTGATTCACCAGGTATTGCTTTTTCTTCCTCTCCTGGGAAGGTACTAGAATAGAGGAGAAGGAGACGAGGCAGCAATCGATGTGCATTTCAGTCAGGTAGTGTCCTATTCTACACAAAGGTGTATCAAAACGCCAGAAACAGGAGTGACACAAAAAATTATCTCCTTGTCGATCAGATGATTGCGCAAAAGATTGTGGCGAGGAACTTTTTACCAAGATGCATTACGCCCTGTAATTGAATCCTATAATTGAATATTCGTGATTAGAACAAAACGCATCTTGCTAAATTTCTTCGCTGCCATCTTTAGCGCAATGGTCTATTGGTGTTACAAAATAAGCAAAAATCTACTGTCGGTTCATTTTTTCTTCGGAGGTGTATGGTTATATGCTAAAGCGTAAAGGGTGTTCAAAAAATTGTGCCGCATTTGTGTAGCTGGAATGAAGGAGCTGTAACTTCCATTTGCCCGTTTTTACACAGTCGCGTATGATAGGTAAACTCACAGCATAGTCCCAGTTATCGCAACAACAACACCAAAACTCTCTGAGCGACCATCAGTTTATGAACACCGATAATTGAATCGCTATGATGGAAGGTGTTGTGGCGCAGTGGTGTAATCCTCTGACTTTGCAGCCAGAACAGTCAGGCGGAGTGGGTTCGATACCCGGTAGGACCCCACCACTTGAGTGTCATGACAAGGGGTCGCGGACTCGATTAGGTCTGTTCTATTTCTGCGATCCCAGCGCTTGGTGCTGAAAAACGCAACTTCACCTTCAGTGATAATGGAATCTACGAATATGGAAGCAGTCTATAGGATAGGCGTCAACTTGGAATTAGGCCATAGCAAAATTTGGATACAATGTTAGAATCCTTTCTTCTTAACTCTTCTTAAAGGGTCTCCGTCTCCAAATTTTGGTCGAAACGGTAATTTTGAAGTTTTTGATGGACAATATCACACAGGCGTTTACCGTTTTTTCGAAAATTAAAGCATCATTTTGAAGATAGATCTTTGTAATATACAGAAGAAAAATCCAAACGTTCATATCTCTTCGTAAACGATTGCTTGATAATAAGTGGATTTTTAACGAGCATTTTTTGGTGTCTTGGATGAAACCACCAAACAAACTGCAAAAAACAATGGAAGACAATGGCCAAATGCGGTGTTATCAGATTTGTTTAGCAGTTTGGCGATATTGCTGGAGAACAAAGGAGGTGCTGTTTTTGAAGAAGCCACTTATTTTGCCTTTCTCGTTCCATAAATCAGTAAACTCCAAGTTGAAGCATGTGTTATGAAACTGTTTAGAAACAGGACAATAAAAAACATAGCCCCCTACAGCAGCTACATAAACGGAGCACAACTTTCTAGGACAACCTGATATAGAAATAGATTAGTGAATACAGTACCAATATGAATATTTGAAAATTTTCTTAAAAGGGTTTTGACTGTGCTCTAACCTCGGTTCTAGGGCCAAGATTGTTTTTCCTAAAGTTGGATAGTCCTCAAGAACCAACAAGAAGAACGAAGAGTAACAAAGAAGCAAAATTCGTCCAGAAACTAGTGCAAGGCAATACAAAGTCTTATATGAAATGATATGAACAATAAATTTGTCGTTGGCTTTGCAATTTTCTGTAGCTAAATTAAAGCTAATTTTGGACTGCTGAAATCTGTGATAAACAAGCGCACTGAACGACTTTCTGTACACTCCTTTCGTGAACTCTTTTGAGGCAAATATGTTGCAGCCGGCTGTCAAAACAGTAACGTTTCGCTGAATCATCTGATAGAATGTCAAGTCATACCTGAATATCAATGTATTTGGCATCACTGGGCACACCCGATGCAAGGTCGAATTCGACAACACCATTTTCAATCACTTTTTCAAAATCAAGAAGCGTCTTTGCTTTTCCTGCGGAATCGGTACTTATTGCGGTAAACTTTATCTTCTTATTCAATGCAGGCTTTCCGTCATAGGTTTGTATGAAGATCTGTGGGAGACAAAAGAAAAATCAAATCAGCGATAGCATAGGCTAGATTCACTACACAAATCTTAATTTTTGGCATTGAATTGAATGATGATTATGGCTTCAAGCTAAGAATCGTAACATTGCAGCTTCAAAATAGAAACTATTTAGGCCATCTGCACCGCATTTCGCGTGCAGCCAGCCAGATCGCTATTTTCTTAATGTAGTTAAAACATGTGCCTATTCTGAGCAGATTTTCTTATAAGACCATTGTTTAGCTTCTCTAAGCGAAGTTTGATTTTTTCTTCGATCTTTGAAGGATAGAAGATGATCGATTTTTCTTGAGAGGTTTCGTAAGATTTCAGTCCCTGCAGGGACGTAGGAAGCATCTAAAATTTGGAGGGGCACGACACTTCAAGGGCACCTTTTTCCTTACCTTGAAAGGGCACTTCCTGAAAATAAAAAGGGCACTTCACTGTTTATTGCAAAATATTGGGGGGGGCACGTGCCCCCAGTGCCCCCCCGGTTCCTACGTCTCTGAGTCCCTGTTTAGATTCTGTTTGGTCGGGAGTCCTTGTAGCGTGTGAACAGGCCTAATTTTTTTATTTTAGACTGCTTTATTCTAAATATTCATATGAACCTGGTTTTAGGCTTGAGTTCTTGTACGTATGAGAGAAAATAAAAATCAGATTAAAAATATAATGAATGAATACATTGATTCACGTCTTCAGTCTGAGGATAGACGTGAAATCTTAAAAAAGGCAAATGGCCAGGGGGGAGTGTAAATGGCAATTACCCCATTCTTCAGACTGGATGGTTTGAAAAGAATATAAGTTACCTTGCTAGGACTTTACTGAAATCTTTTCAGAAAATGCAGGTTTTCTTCTGTTTTAGGAATTCAAAATTATTGATGAAGGATTAAAATTCGTAATTTCATGGAAACATAGACTAATTTTTAAGAAAAGCAATGATTTACAATATGGTATCAAGAACAAGTCCTTTCCTAAAACGACACTTCCTAAATAGAGTTGAAATATGAAATATCATGTTGATGTCGAACTATTAAAGTAAAGGTAAAGGTTTTAGAGAAGTTCACCTGTAGAATAAAAAAAGCAAGCAACAATGATTTATTGTCATACCTTTCCAGCAAAAGGAAATCCAGGCTTGAAATCTGGGGTCTCAGCCAACGTCATCTTAAATTCTTGATTTATCAAAGTAACATTTTTCGTCCCATTAAGGATGGTCCCTGTTGCTAACTCTGTAACAGCAGCATGCACTGTCATGACGGTGTTCCAAATTGAAACTGAGAATGACTTACTTTCAAAATCAACGTCAAGATCGGCGCATCCATTGATCTATGGAAAGATTTAGATTGTCAATAAGAGCAAAATGAATTACAAAATGGTTTACACTTTTTTATAAGAAACTGGTTTAAACGAAACTTTACCAAGATGGCGAAAATGTTAGGAAACTCTGATACACGTATCTTTTATAAGAAACTGCCCATAAGAAACTCAACTCTCAGATCGCCAAAAAGTTAAGAAACTCCAGTACTGGGAAAATATAAGTTAATTTGATAAAGGAAACCCTTTACATATTTCTACTTTTTTTCACTCGTTTCCTGTATCATTTTACTCGGATGGTACTTGAGTAATGTCTAAACATTGGATATGCTTCAAAAACATTGCTTTGAAATGTTCATGAGGGGATAGGTAGTGAACATGAAGATTGTTATGGAACCTCTAAGAAACTCGTAAGAAACTCTGAGTACTGAAAATCTGATTATTTTAAGAAACTTTCACTACTGGGCCAAATTCTTAGTTTCTTATAAAAAATACGTGTACATGTCTGAGAAGCAATAAGAAACTTTTAAACCTTAATTTAAAAGATGTCATGGTAAACATGTCGTGGAACTCTTACTCTTGAGTGAATTGAACCTAATGGAACAATGTTTATTCCTATAGATGTTTTAAATGTCAAGAAAAATCTCTGCAGAAGTCACTTCGAAGAGCTTTCTAGCTAGCCTAGCAATGTCTTAAGAAAAAAGTATATCGATATTTTTCGATTAAAAAAATCAAGATGTTGTCAGAGCAACAGTTACCTAGAATTGCATATTACTCAAAAACATAGTAGCCAGCTGAAAAATCGACTTAAAATCACCAAATGTAACTGGGACTTCGACAACAGATTTTCAAAACTTCCCTACCGTTCCATTCATCATTTAAGTAATTGCTGTTAAAAAGCACACCTCTCTGTTAAGACATATTTTCAGAAGCGCTTTACTATTACATGTTACTCTCTCAGCTCAACTATTTCCTCTTCTGGGGTCTTTTTCCTACAATCCCTGACTTGTGCAACCACACATCTGACACTTGAGATTTTTCATTGCCTTCATCGCTGAGGTACCAAGTACTAATTTTACACCTCGGTGAGATGTTATACCTAGACGATGCCAGATGTTTCAAGGAGGTCATCCATCCTGGTGATGAATCGTGGTAATGATCTGGCTTAACTAGCTTAACTTCGATGATCAAATGGAACCGGTGTATCCATGGTGGGTGGTAAGACATAGGACAGTGGTTACTCTGTTAGTCTACCATGTAGAAAAGATTCTAATTCTGTTCTTACCTTTTTATTTAAATTGACACAAGGGAGGTGCTTCTTCGTTTGCCATCGATAAACTCTTTTGTATTTGTAACAAAAAGTGACGTTTAACTTTCCCTCTACTTTCTTTCCATAAGTATATCTGAAATAACGAGCATAAGCTATCAATACAAAGCCATTCAATACTGCTTGTGCAACATATGTACTGTATGCACATTTGAAAATTCCTAGTGCAT
Organism: Aurelia coerulea; assembly: GCA_039566865.1. Taxonomy (NCBI): domain Eukaryota; kingdom Metazoa; phylum Cnidaria; class Scyphozoa; order Semaeostomeae; family Ulmaridae; genus Aurelia; species Aurelia coerulea. Next base: position 9,948,206 of record CM076950.1, read on the forward strand.
ACAGCATAGGCAGCAAATGTTTATAAAAAGTTGTGTATCTGATTATGACATCTTTCTTTGAGGTAGATGGATTGTAAGGAACTTCAGTTCTGTTGTGTTGAGCTTTGTTAAAGGCAGTGGGCCCGTATAAATATCAGTTGCATGCACACTCGTTGAAACTGCTGACAGAATGCTGACATGCATGCAGCTTTTGGATGATTTGATTGGTTTAGACTGAGTCTGTTTCAAACTGATCACATGAAAAACATTGGATTTCAGACTGCGTGGGAAGTCATCCAATACTCAACCTCGTATTCACGCGAAAGCTGATCACATGAGTCACGTGAATACCAAGGAAAATATCACATGTTTTGCGACACACCCCCTCGAAGCATGCTGCTTACATGGACACATTGCCTTTAAACAAAGTTTATCTTGATTATTTTCAAAATCATAGAGTTTTCTTTTCATAGAACGATTTCATGAAAAGCTGGAGAAAAATTAAAGCCATCGTCCAAACGACAGAGAACAAACGGTGTAATTTGAAAGTTTATCTTTAAATTTTTTGGGATTTACTCACACAGAAAAATGGTGGGTGTGCCAAATAAGTTCACAAGTTCAAAAATTCGTGGTACCAAGAGTACTGGATAGATTTAAATGAATTGAATTCTACCTGAGAACCAAAAGACCAAAGATTTTTTGCCATTTGAGGATTGATGAAAATATTATGGGTAATTAAAATATGGTTAAATTTGACCTTGAGAACGATCCTTGGTAGCGAAATGGGTGCAAAATGGTATGTATAAAACCCTCAATAACATCCTTCAGTACCTGACTGACATTACAAAAACGAGGCAATACAGGAATCTCGCCAATCCCATTGATTAATCGCACATTTCCCGCGGTTTTCCCGTAGCCCTGTATAATACGATACAAGGAAGCGTTTTTGTTACCACAGCAACTGATTTAGGCCTGTGAGATTTACAATAAACTTAAGCGACATAACAGTAACAAAATGCGTTTGACTAAATGATATTAGTCAAAATTGGAAGCTATCAGGTAATAAAACTCATACTAACCGGTTTTTTAGTTGTACAGGAACATATAAAGCCCTCGGTCTTATTGCTTATTGCACAGACCTCGCAAGCTCGGTCTGTACTTTTAAGACCTCGGACTTTATATTTTCCTGTACAACACAAAACCGAATAGTATGCGCATAGAGGAATCTCCTCATACCGAATATAAGGGAGATTTAAATAGGGTTCAACTTACTTTGCGCAGACTCTTGCACTAAATTTCTTCTTGCCATATTGTAGGTAGTTGGGATTCTCGATTGTCACTTCGTATTTTGGCAATACTAGGAGAGACATTGAACATAAAATATTCACATTGATAACGTATGCAGAAACAAGTAGACTAGATTTAGAGGTAAAAATGACAAAATACAATGCGCTGAATTCACTATACCGGGTGTCTCAAAAAAAAGTACCCCCTTTTGACTCAACAAGGCAACAAAACGATAATATTTCGGGACTTTTTGATTTCATAGCTACATTTGTTGATCTTCAAGTTAAATGCACATACCTTGCATTTGGAAATCGACCACCAAACAGCGGAGATATGAGTTCATAAGGTCAAAATTTGGAGTGCACCTGAAACCAGAGGTTTTGAGAAATGGCCTAGCCATAATTTTACAACGAACAGGCATTTTGCAAACGAGTTTTCAACTTTGATCTTTCCTTTTTATTTTTGAAAAGATTTATACCTTGAATTACTTCAATTGTTCTTGCAGTGACTTTTCTTTTGAGGAAACGGTCCTTGAATTGCATTCGATCCCAATTGTTTTGTATTAAGGAAAAGGGAAAGGAGCACATGCACGCTTATTCTGTAGATGTGGCACGACTTTATCACTCTTACCACATTTTACTATATTTGTTTAATCAGCGCCATGTCCATGCATCTTTTGTTCTTTTCAAAAGCAAAACATGGAAACTTAAAGCCTGCAGGTACTTTGGAAAATGTCCACGAGACAAATCATGACTAGGCCCTTTTTCAAAACCTCTGGTTTTGGGTGCACTGTAAATTTTGACTGTGCGAACCTGTATCTCCGGTGTTTGGTGGACGATTTCTATATGCAAGGTACGTGCATCTAAGTTGAACATTGATACATTTAGCTGTGAAGTCGGGGAGCAATGATATCTTATTGCTTGGTTCCTATTTCCAGTAAAAGGGGGGTACTTTTTTCTGAGACACCCGGTAGATCATGCATATTGGTTTTTGATAGTTGAAATCCCGGTCGTGCCTCAAGATGAGATCAATCACCTTATCTCATTTATCGCTATCCCCTCCCCCCCCCGCCATACCTCCTAACTGAACTCATAACATTACAGCTAAAATGCTAGTTTGAAAGAGAGGGGAGGTAGATAGTACAGAGTGTCCCAAAAAAATTGTGCCCCGTCTGCCTGATGATGGCAACAAAACGGCAAAAGATTGTCGCCAAAATTTTGCATGATGTTGCGCTTCAGATATTCAATTAAAGTTTGCTATCATCTCCGTAAAAATCCGTTGAAAAATGATGGAGCTAAGACCTTTGGGAGACCAAATTTTCCTGATGACTGAAACCAGCGGTCTGCCATTTTTGTCCTACTATTTTGCAACGATAAATAGCTCCATGGATGAAATGAAACAGCAACCTCCGATGCCATAGCATGAAAATTCTGATAACCATCAGAGAGTCTTCAACTATTCCTTACCTCACATAAATTATTTCTTACCTCGCATGAAGCTATTCATCACTGCAAAAAAGTAACACAAAATGGCCGACCGCTGGTTTCAGTCATCAGGCAAATTTGGACTTCTGAAGGTCATAGCTCCATCATTTTCAACGGATTTTTGCAGGGATGGCAGCACATTTTATTTGAAAATCTGAAGAGCAACATCATATAAAAGTTTGGCGAGAATCTCTTGCCGTTTTATCGAAATCTTCAGGCAAATAGGGCACATTTTTTGGGACACCCTGTAGTTAAGAGACAAATCTGCGGTTAGCATGACTTATGGTGGTAAAATGAAATATTCTGTTTCTATACATAATTTTGATGAGAACTGTGATTCAAACTATTTGCATGCCTGCCGACCCCATAGATGCGTGCACCTTTCGTTTCCGTGTAGGCAGGCCTTCCTCGTTTCTGTATATTTGAACTGTAGGGAGCTTTCTTTTAATCCACTATAAATCTTGCCCATGGCCCTGAAAACATCAAATTATTTTCAAATCTTCTTATAGTCGGATCAGATGTATGTTTCATTTTATAGGGAAACGAGACAATCTTACAAATAACCAAAGTAGCTATCTTGCAATTTTCTTTCAACTGGGAAGTAATTCTTTGGCATAGAAAGTACTTACCATATTTATCCACCTTGATATTGACTTCCTTTGAAACACCCTGAGAAAGAAATACAGCATACTTTACACCGTGAATTAGAGGGGCAGGGATACCCAAATGAAAACATACAGAGTCAGCAGAACCAGTATCAATATCGGAATGCGAAAAATCCTAAATAATCAGTTGAGCTTAGTTTCGACCAGGGGTTAAAGGGGCTGGGTCACGTAACCGTAAACAAATCTGTTATCTTTATAATCTATATTGTTGCCCGCACGCGCCGGCACGCGCCCATTGTGTTCTGCACAGATTTTGGTGGATGGGGTGAATCCACAATAAAGTTACTTCTAAAAATCCATCAATATCTTTGCAATCTTACAACATATGGTTGTTTCGTTTGTTTCTGTCTGAAGTTCAAGAGTCCATCTTCAAAATGGCACTTTCATTTTGAGAAAAATAGTGGAAAATCTATGTGATATGGCCAACCAAAAAAACTCTAAAATCGTCGTTTGGAAAGAAGTTTGTTTACTTTACGTGACCCAGCCCCTTTAACTCGAACTATCTTGCGCTAAAAGAAAGACGCTAAATCGCATTCACTTTCAAATCTAATGGAAAAACCATCTTCAAACATAAGGCAATTACTTTGACACCAGTTGGTGCATATAAAGTCACGTTAAAGCGAGGTTAATTTGAACTTAAAATTAGAAGGTTTGCTTTCAACTTTGAGGTTTTATTCAAACTAATGACAAATGACGATATGATTTCTCAGCACCACTATAATCTTTGGGTGAAAACCCCTACTCAGACCACTTCACGAAATCGGATAAGAAAGTTAAATGGCACACTAAAATCTGCGATTGCTAATCAACTATAAAGTGTTGCTATTCTCCAAAAAAATTTCAGGGTAGCTCGAAGAAAGAGTTCATAAAACATCTAGTTTTGCGAGAACTTTCACTGACCTATGACACTGTTTTTCAAAGATCTAGTTATTGTCTATGTTAGCTTCAGCTAATAAATGAAAAGATAATACTATCTGAACATCCTATTTCGCTACAAATCTCGAAATGATTTAATCGCTAAAAGGATAAGTAATATATGCACAGCAATAAGTCTTACCTGATACTTTGCTGTGATCTTCCATGTTCCAAGAACTGGTTTCTTTGAAAGACTTAGATCCAAGCTGAGGAAACCTGCAAAGAATGGTTATTGTCAAATCATTGTTCAGCCAAATGCTGATTGGTTGGAATTTCTATTACGGGCAATAGGATACTTTGTTTGGGGCTTTTCTTTTCTGCGTCCTTGTTTTTCCCTCTCCTTTCATAGCGATGCTGCGCAGGCAAATGTAAGACAAGAGGCGTTCCAAGAGGAACTTCGCAAGAAGCGTCAAATTCTTTTTCCTTGTTTCGTATCAGCCATGGAACTTCAAATTGGCTTACTTAATAATTTGCCATAGTAGTGACGTCATTTTACCTTCATTCTCATTTCTGCGCCTACGCAGCTTCATAAAGATGCAATGCTACGTCATCATGAAAACGTGGTGACATTCTGACTTCATTCTACATCTGCTTTTACAAAACATGCCTACATCAAACTAAAAAAGCAACATCTCGATACAGAGAGTAACTTTGAATTTGTGCAAGATCTTGCGTCTTTTGAAGTGCAATTCAGATTAAGGTAAAACCATGTGCATAAGCCGCACTTTCTTTCCATTTTCTTTCCGTCCAATAATAAGGACCGAAGGGGAAACTCCTACAAGGGGTTTGGTATACATGTGTCTGCCCGGGTTATGTATTAATTCCTGATATTTTGCCCTGGTTATGTGTTATGTTTTGTGAATTGACGAGTCTCCTTTACAAGTATTTGCTGAAGTTATGGATAAATGTTGTCTACCATTGCCACCTGTAAAGAGAAGATCTTTCTTGCGAACATCTCCCTTAAAAAGCAGTTTAGCTCTACAAATGGTACGTAGCATATTCTTGTTACTAATTATTATTATTGAAGAAAAATTAGCCCTGGTTATCGAATAGGTGTTCAAGATGATATCTTCCGGTTATAGGGCTATATTGTCAAATTGTTGCCATGGTCATGGGCCTTCTCTATGGATTCCCAGCGGCACATAAACACCAAACCTTTCCATAAAAGTTACCCTTCGATTGGGCCATGCCAACTACGAGGAGTCAAACAACTTGGATGCTTCAAAATTAACAGCGGGGATGGCTTAGTGGTAGCATGCTCGACTACCCATCTGAAGGGTGTTAGTTTGAGTCCTCGCCTTGCCGTGAGGAGAATCGCCAACTCTTTGTAATTTCAAGCAAAAGGAATTACAAAGTGTGGTCACATCGAGAGGTAGGACCTAGACGCTTCTTCGATAAGCCTTGCTTCTCGGCGTCCTCAAACTGCCTTCGGATAGTAGATAGAGATGTAAAAAATGAAAAAGCAACAACTTGGACCTAAACAACTGAGGTATGGTCTGTACATATGGTTCATTCCTGATGCTCAAAGGCATTTGCATGTTTTTCTTGAAAGTAAACACTGGTGTAAAATTTGTACCAATATGGTAGGTAGGTAGGTAGGTAATCATATTTAACGTGGCTAGCCTGCGAAAGTCTGAGAGAGACTTATTTCCAGCAGGGGCCACGGATGTTTTACCATCAGCCCGCCGCAGCTACCAGATTTCCCTCACATGGCTCTGGTCGACCCGGGCTAGAGTTACGGACAGCGACCAAGCTGTCCAGCGCGGGATTCGAACCTCGGCCGTTCCGACCTTTGCTTTACGAGTCAGTCGCCTTAACCACTCGGCCACGCGCTCTTCAAATATGGTACGATTTCAGGAGCTCGTGTCATTTCTGGTCATGCTGCACATATCTCTGCCTTCAGGCATTTAGCATGTATAAAGCAAGTGGCTACATATATTACGCCAGGAATGAGTTGATGCAGAGCGAAGAACATTCAAAAGAAATTTGATGTTCTTTTCTATTGCAAGAACAAGTCTTATGACAAGTCTTATATATTTGTTGCTTCAAGATCATCTGGAAGATCATTAAGATCATCACATGCACATACTGCCCCTTTTTCTCATCAAACAAGCTAAATTTGCTGTTAGTCCACCCTTTATTTGGACTTGCTACAAGTCTCTCTTTTGGTCCTCGTAAAGGAGAGAAAGGAGAGAATGAGTGGAGGAAAAATAAAGGAAAAGAGGAAAAGAAAAGAAAGAGGGAAGATACTCTCTTTCAAGTCTCTCTTTCCTCTCTCTTTTATGTTCTTGTTCTGTTTTTCTCTATAGTTTCCTCCCCTCGTTCTTTCCTTTCTAAGAAAGGCTTGTAGCAATTCCACCACCCTTTATTTGAATAAAAATTGCTTTTGAGGTATCTGACTAAACAATACCTTCTTCGAGCTCTTTATCTTTCCATTGCACAATCCTCGAGCCAGTTGGATTCTATATTAAATGGAAAATGAAATATCAAATATTTAGAGGTTAGGGTAGGGAGAGAGCTAGGTTCTCTTAATGGTGGTAAAACTGTACAGGCCAAAACAAAATTCTATACTCGAAAAATTTTTGTCATACACTATTTTCAAACTGAGTTCAGCTCGTAAAATAAACTGTTAGTTTTTTTCCTAATCCGTTATCTGTAGGCAGCAACATGCACCCGTTAGCTGTAAGTTGAATATCACAATACCCCACATCATGCTGTATGTCAGAATACCAGTTTTTTTCGCCAGTTGTCATGATGTATAGTTTCTTTCTCTGTGAATCTGATTACCCTTGGATGCACTTGCAATTTAGTCATGAGCGGATAAATCACACAAACTTCGGTTATATGATTATATACAAAACGCATACTAGATGTACAAACGCTAGCTTGTCTTAAGTAGGCGAAAGAATTATTTGAACAATCAAAATTGATGCTCTTTTATCTCGAGTTGGCAAAGGTGCCTCGATCAATTGCTTATTCAGTTCCTGTGATATACCAGTTGGGACCCATAATGAATCACACTGCAACTTTCCTATTCTCTCCTCAGTTGAATAGTACTGGCCGCCAGGGAGTGATAGATGTGTTGTTCCGAAACAAAGTCACAATTTTAACTATCATTATGTGCTCGAAGCCTTATTATGTCGACATAAACTAGGATTATGTACATAGACCTATATTATGTGCACATAAACTATGATTATGTACATAAGCCTATATTACGTGCACATAAACTATGATTATGTACATAAGCCTATATTATGTACACATAATATAGGTTATCACTACATAACATAAGTTTATGTCCAAATAACCCATATTATGTGCACATAAACTAGGATTATGTTACATAAACCTACCTTATGTCGATATAATCCTAGTTCATGTCCACATAATATAGGGACATCTGGAACGTGTAGCTGTTGCAGCAGTGGTCGAATAAAGATAATCATACGATAACCAAAGATTAACTAAGATTTATTACATGAGTCCTTGTTTCAAGTTTTAGCGGAATGACTATAACAGTAAATAATTATTCAATTCAATGGAGTAAAACTTAGACGGATATCATCAGTCTATAATTAACTAAAAGGTTACAGAATGTACCAGAAACTACGCGGAAATACGACTTAAGACAACCAATCAAATACAAGATATGGGACAAGAAATTACTAAGATAAAATCTGCGTTAACGGAACTTGTTGTTTTAAAAACAACTTGTCATATACCAAAAGGTAAGTAAATGCTGAAAAGGAATAAATGCGATGCTCCTTTTGTGAAACGATACTTAGTCATAATCTGAAAGTAAAATCATCAAAACTTGAATGAAGTTGAGCTAAAAGAAAAGCATGTTCTATTGAATGAACTCATAAAAATCCTGAAAAAGTGAGTATCGTCACATGTACAGTCATATAATTTGTTTGATAAAAGTCAATTATAACCAAAGGACTTACCACTACTGCGATGTCTGAAACCTGAAATGGGAACAAAATTCGTTCATTAAATTGAATACATTTCAACACGCTGAAACACTTACATTTGTGCATAACTGGAATGATATATAAAAGGCTCAGTATTTGTAAAAGATTCCTGTTGTTCATTTCGCAACAGGAACTACCGTTCTGTTCAGTGATATGAAACAATTATACAATTCCCAATTGTTTAAGTCTGATGTTTAGAGGCCAATATTTTGTTTACATTTAGTGTAAGCTTTGTTTTTGCTGACAATCGCTGAGAAATAGAATCCTCCTCCCACTTTTGTTCCCAGGTTTTGCAATGCTACGAGGATTCCCTCGAGCAGTTGCAGCTTTTATAAAAATTTTCCCATTATCTTAGACCATTTCTCAGGAAGTCAACTGTAGGTTTGATTAAATCAAGGGCTGCTTTGACTAGCAATAGCAGCGGACGAAAGTTTTTACTAACGGTTGACGGTCAACAAATGGGTAACGCTTTCCACTGAAATTTGGCATATATTGTACACTATTTGACAGAGTATGATTCGTAAACATACCTTTCCCTTTGCTGGTCTGAGATTAGGTGTAACTGCTACTACGCGGAATCGAACTGGAATGAAGAAAGAAGGTATACCAGCATGCAAACAAAAATGTATCCAGGAGAAAGCTTTTCAAGGCGTATAAAACAGCAATTATATTTAATTGAAAACCTGCAAGTTTTAACGCAAATATCTCAAATGTAAATGACCAATACTATTCTTGCAGAGAAAGATTTCAAAATTTATTATGAAAAACTACTGAAAAACTTCCGGGTGTCCCAAAAAAGTACTCCTTTTTCAAAAAGAACCAAAAATTTATTATCAAACCTTTGATAAAATTTTCTTGTTGAGTTGTTTTTTCAAAGACCTAAAAATGTTCATAGATGATAAAATGTTTACTTTTGATACAGCAAGGTAGAAAAATTACACGTTGAAAAATCTTATTTTGAGCTATAGTTTTTAAGCAAAATACTCAAAATTTTCAAATTTTTTTTCATCATTGAGGTCTGCCATGATAGTGCGCATTTCTTTCTGTCATTTATTACCAAACTGTCCAAAAAAAATTGTGCCCCGTTTGTCTGAAGATTGCAACAAAACGGCAAAAGATTCTCGCCAAATTTTTGCATGATGGTGCTCTTCAGATGTTCAATTAGAGTTTGCAACCATCCCCATAAAAATCCGCTGAAAGATGATGGAGCTATGACCTTCAGGAGACCAAATTTGCCCGATCACTGAAACCAGCAGTCGGCCATCTTGTCTTACTATTTTACAGCGATAAATAGCTTTATGGAATGAAAATGAAACAGCAGCCTCCAATTTCATAGCTCTCGTGAAAATTCCGATAATCCTCGGAGAGTTCCACTATTTCTGACCTCACAGAAACTATTTCTTACCTCACGTGAAGATACTTATAACTGCAAAATAGTAAGGCAAAATGGCCGACTGTTGGTTTCAGTCGTCAGGCAAATTTGGTCTTCTGAAGGTCGGTCGTAACGGATTTTTACGGGGATGGTGGCAAACTTTAATCGAACATGTGAAAAGCACCATCATGCAAAAGTTTGGCGAGAATCTTTTGCCGTTTTATCACAATCTTCAGACAAACGGGGCACAATTTTTTTGGGACACCCCGTATATGCTTTACATGCACGAAGAAATTGATCTAGCAATCATCAGTGCTTTTTTGCAGTATGAATCAAAACAAGGTAGCGCTAAAAAGAGCTAAATTTGCTACTTTTTAAGCCAATTACAGGATCAGCTATACATTGGAAAATGATTTGGTACTTGACAAAAAAGAAAATTGAAGAACGGCCGTGAAATCAAATTTTGGAGATTTTTTTAACGGGAGTACTTTTTTTGGGACACGAGGTACTTTGGGAGCTATGTATGCATGAGTTATCGAGAAGCGAATCTCGGATTAATCATAGTCATGCCTATTCGACATCTCGTAGTTTGACTACATAAACAAACGAACATAAAACGAACCTTTAGAAACAAACATAAAAAATGATTTGATAGCTTTGAGTTATGAAATTGGCTATCATCATTACTTTATTCCAGAAAGATTTGCTGGCACTCCCTAGCAGGGAAAACACCGAACAACCTTTTCCTTGACGTCAGTTGAAAATTTTGTAAAATTATCATATTGGCATTGATTTTGCGACTATTATATGTTGACATAAATACTTAAACTTGCTCTCTAATTCCTCTAATTCTAAGTTAGGCATTAATCTTCAGATTAAAGCATGAATGTTTTAAATCAAGCAGGGTCCTGAAATTTTGGAATGCCTGGAACATAAAATTTTGCCTGAGCCAAAACCATGGATCCACAGTTGAACTGATGGAAAAGCTCGATTTTAGATGAACTGTACTACATTAAAAACCCGCACATAAGAACCTAAGATTTGGAACTCAGCCTGTTTAGGTTCTTATGCAAGGAGGCACATCCAGTAATCAGGGAGTAGGTTCTTAACAAAGGGAAATATGTGAATCTAAATCTTAGCCAAACTTACTTAACTTCTTGGTCCTATCAATTTCAGCCCAAGCTTACCCAGTTTACCCCCGCAGGCCCTGCCTATTACAGTTCTGTAAGTAATGTCTTGGAGTTCACAAAAGAGGTTGATTGGCAAACAGATTGCATTTATTTCCCAATGAATGAATGAAACCCTTTATTAAGAACCTAGTTATGATATCAGGCTGAAATAGTTCTTAGCCATTGGGTACAAAATATATGATTTCAGGCTGTAGGTTCTTAATAAATGAAGGTTCTTATGTGCGGGTTTTTACTGTATCAGTTGAACTTCAACATTGTGGTTCCATTTTCCTTTCAGGCCAAATTTGATTTTCAGACAGTCTGAAATTGTAGCGTACCCGCAAAGGACCCTGGGTGACAATTTGACAACGGCTCTTCAAAGCATTAAAAAGGTGCAACATATTTTACTCAGACATAAGTGTAAATGATTGTTTGAAGCAAATACACGAACCTTTTTCACCAGGCTTGTAGACTGGTTTATCAGTTTGAATGAAAACTTCCAATCCTTTGCGCTCCACGCTTATCTGTTTTGTCTTTTTGAAATTCAATCCACCTGATCCTGTCACAGTCAATTTCCAGTCATATCCAGTTTTGGCATCATCAGGGATCTTAAAAGAATGAAAGGACTGATAATGCTACGATAGGATCCACTACTTTTTATTGACACCTACACGTCCGACAACACCTTTCTCAAGGAGTTCAGCCTCGTTTTGATGCCCCTACAGGGTGTCCCAAAAATATGCGAGCTGTTTGAGTAGCTGCTGCGGAGTAGCCATGAGTCCAATTTTTCCATTTTTGAGATTTTTAATAGAAGAGACTTCAACTTGAAGGTTGACATCAAGCTTGAGTAAATCTGATGAATAGTTGCTGATCTATCCAGCAAGAAAACTAAATTCTAAACCAGAGGATTCATTACTCTCCATTATGTTAAAATCAAAGAAATTGACTGAAAAACATATCTATGCCGGTTTCCTGATGTTCATTAGTGAAACAAATATTCATGAATTGGATTAGAATATTGAACATATTTAGGGTTGCTGGAAATGGTTCTATGGAACACAAGGGCTGCAGGCCATGACATGCGTCCATCAGTCATCTTGCTTTTCAAAAGTGATCAAACCAACAATATTGCGTTCAGCAGGCTTCCTGGTCAATCTTATTGAGTTATGTGGTCATTAATTGCTCCCAAATGTGTTTCCTGACATAAATGCTAAGTGTAAATCCATTTGATGCTAAAATTCAAGTTATAAGGCTAAGTACGGAGATAAAATCCTCTGGTTTTGAAACAACCACAGATTTTGACTTTCTTTCTCAATTAATCTGCAACCACTTGTCAGATATGCTCAAGCTTGGTGCCAAACTCTAAGTTGAAATCTCGTTTATTCAAAAATTAGAAAATGGGAAATTTGGATTTATGGCTCCTCCACAGAAGCTATTCAAACGGCATACATGTTTTTTGGGACACCCTGTATACATATATAAAGGAAAATGACCGGAAGTGAATATTTTCAACGCCTTTGAACGTTTCTTGCAGGAACGTGATGTTACTTTTGGTTGTCAATGACCAAGGAACTAAGTGATTTGCGATTGTAGGCAGAGGAATTCTAAGCCCGGTTGGTCAAGTCATGAAAAAACAAAGCATGCCGCAAAAGTTGCCCTGAAACCCAGGTAGCTAGCTTGCTCGTTACACATCCAAGAAATGGTTTTAAAGAAACAACATTAGCACAAATCGAAATTTGAAAAGAAGAAGGATACATCGAAATATCTGCCTCGGGCAATTTATTTGTTTGGTTCAGAAGTAGAGCAATGAGTGTTTCAAATTACACCCAAAAAGTACGAGAATTGAATCTCCCACAAACCAGCTTCTAAACCAAGCAAATAAAATGCCCGAGGCAGAAGTTTAGAAATATCCCTCTTCTTTTGATATGTGCTCCTATGTGCTCTAAAGAAAAACAATTTCTGGAATGCAAAAGGAGTGAGCTAGCTACCTGGGTTTCATGGTAACGTTTGCGGCTTGCATTGCTTTTGTTTATGACTTGACCATCCAGGCATTGAATTCCCCATGTCTAAGATCGCTAATCACTTTGTACTTGGGTGTCAACAAAAAATAGCTGACCCTACTGCAACATTATCTGTCCAGCATATAGAATTTCTAGCGTTGTGTTAGTTTCCAAACGAGAGTGTTTCCATAGTAATTTTCTAGTGAAAACAAGGCTCTTGCTTTGTGCTTTAACTGTGGGAAGTGTGAAGCTATGTTGCCATGTAAAAGGTTGGGATCATATTCATGAAAAAGAGCATTGGGCATTGAACAGAAAATTATATGTTGTAACTACCAACAGGTAAGAAGTAATAAAATGTAATCTTACTTTGATTAGAATCTCTTTGACGCTGCCTACAATAATGATTAAAAATCAAGATTATATTTGCTAGAATGATGGGCAATAGGACATTGTTTAAATGAATAAAGCATACACTGCTATTTCTCCAAGAATCATCCTCCTGTGAAGGTGTAAGTGACTTGGTCACTGCATGCTTGATTCACGTACCAGATGCAATTGTCACGTCAGTATGGCATTAAATTGTAAATTTTTTAACATGGTAGGCCATAATTAGCTGCTGATGATGAAGATAACGATGGTGATTGGAGGGCCCCTTGAAAATCAGCCACTAGGCTGAAGGGTCTCCCTCCTTAATAAATTGAAATGAAAATGAAAATGAAAATGAAAATGAAAATGAAAATGAAGGAAAAGGAGGAAAATAGAGGTGAAGGTGAAGGTGAAGGTGAAGGTGGCGGTGGCGGTGGCGGTGGCGGTGGCGGTGGCGATGGCGATGGCGATGGCGATGATGATGATGATGATGATGATGATGATGATGATGATGATGATGATGATGATGATGATGATGATGATGATGATGATGATGATGATGATGATGATGATGATGATGATGATGATGATGATGACGACGACGACGACGACGATGGTTATGACGATGATGATTGCACTGAACGTCACATAGCACTTTTGGCTGTTGTTCAGTGGTTAGACTCTGCAGACAGGCTGGTCTGAAAATAGGCTGCAATATTTTAGTCCTTCGCAAACAAGATGACTATGACGCCTGGTATTGTTACTGTTAAAAGGAAAGCGATTTAAGCACCGTAAAACAAAAGTACGGCAAAAGATCCTTCAGCAAAGTAAATGTTGGACGGGGAGGTCAAATCATTCAAGTCAAGTCAAACGATGCCTATATCATGCAAAATCGCAAATTCTTGATCAAAATGTTTGGTTGTGATGTACCCTGGGTACCAGAGCCAACAAAAATAAAAAATGATAAAAAATAAAGAAATAATGATGGAAAGAAAGTTGCAGATCCTCCTCCTTTCTTCTTTCTCCCCTTTCCTTTTTCCAATCTTCCTGATAAATAGACCTGCTTTGCCGTGCAGGCCCGACACCACCCATGAATTAATAAGGGGGGGGCAAGGAACCAAAATTTTCTGACGCCTAAATCAACAACAACAACCCAATTTTCAGAAACATGCATGAAAGGACTGATGTGCTCCTTTAATGACTAGAGTTTTGAATTATTTTCCAGTTTCAACGCTAGAGCCTTCAAAATTAGTGAATATAAAGCAAAAATATATTGTAGATTCAAAATTTATGTCAGAATTTATGCTCGAAAATCAATAAATTCATGTTCTATGCATCATTCTCCCAATAAAATCGTCTAAATGTGGGCCTGTAACCACAAAAAATCCGACAGGAAGAGTAAAATTTTCGACAAAGAGCCTCCTGGTGGGGAGAACCTCATCGTCCATGTCACTATTTCTTTGCTGATCCCTAAATATTAAGCCTAATGTTTTGGGGACCCCAAATATTGAGTCTAATGTTTTGGAGACCTCAAATATTGTTATCTATTCCTGGGGCCTCTAAAATGTTTTTGAATGAGTTCAATTTGAGCTTCTTGATCTTTCTCAGTTTTTGCATAATACCAAGACGTTTATTTCATGATTCGCAACTTCAGGGCCAAATTGCACGATTCTTCTTTTCTTTAGATTTGTTGACCCCAAATATTGAATCTTTGTCCATGTTATAATTCACAGACCCCAAATATTGATTTAAAGTAAAATTTCAGACCCCAAATATTGGCACAGACTCCCCCGTATTGAAAGTCAATGACTACCCCCCCCCCCCTGGGGCAAATTCTGACAGATAGGGTATACCTTGCCGTCTTATGCTGATTCAATCCCTTTAATTTTGAGGCTCTAGCTCTAGTACCGAGGGTAGTTGTAGCCTTCACTGGACATGTTGGGTGATGTTCAGCAAGATGCTGCCACAGTCTGACCGGGACTTGAAGTCAGAGATCTAACTCAAATTGCAAAACATATTGAAGGTTTATTATCTAAAGGGTGGGGTAAATTAAGTGGGAGGGTAGAGGAACGAGGGGGTCTTGGGGCGAAGCCCCCAGGAAAATCTTTGGGGCCACGCCCTTTACTTTGGCTTAGAATGCATCTCCCAATACCATGCTTGCCACAAGCGACAAGAAATCGTTCTTATTTTGGCGACAGTTGTCCTATGAATCAGAGCAGCAGGAACATTTTTGAAGAAAGATCCTTTACTTTGGCTTAGAATGCATCTCCCAATATCATGCTTGCTAGTGCTAAAATGGAAGATTTGACATTTCTCGGAAAATTCTTACCCAACCTAAACCCAGCTATTTTCTCTTCGGTTTTAAAGGAATCTCGAGGACCATCTTTCAACAAAAGTTGGGGTGCAATTGCCCCCCATACCCCCCCACCGTAGCCACGCCACTGCATTAGCTAAGAGAAATTAGCAATTTAACTTCAGGATGAGGAATTGAAATCTTTGCGTTGTTTGCAATCCATTATATTTTGCAAAATGTTTATGACAATATGATCACGCTGTTTTGATACCGAAATATTGTTTAGGATTGAGTCTTTAGGGTTCCAGGCTTTGTAGTGGAGCCATTTCACCAAAACATCATATGATGATAGAAAAGGGAATATTCTGTTTCTGTTTGCCAGCACATTTAACCCCTTTTGCATTTTATGTTCGTTCTTTGGAAAGGGCCCTACAGTGGCCTAGGCATTTGGGGGAAAAAGTAGCATTTTACTCGTCAGTGGTGGGGGAAGTCATAGGGCCTGGTGGGGCAATTCCCCCACCACTGAGTATGTTAAAAAATGCCCTGAAAGGGTGTCATAATTTTACAATACCCATGCACAAACCTGAATCTTCTGGATGAAATGTCGCAGATTTGTGGACAATTCGTTGACTGCCTTTTTTCAACAATGTTTGGATAACTGTTCGCTTGGCGATATTGAACAGTGTCACAGATATCACTTCATCAGAGCCAGTCCTGTACACTTGTGGAGTGACGATCAAATATTTGCTGAAAAACAATAATTTCTGATTTTCATATTTCCGTCAGGCGAAAATTTTAATGACACACGAAATGACTATTTGACCAGCATCCACTGACGTATGCTTCTATTTGTATTTCTTTTTCTTTATTTCTTTATTTTTTTATTTTTATTTTTTATAATAAAGGTATCTAGGCCAAGACAGCCTCTAACCTGATTACAAAACTAACATAACTATAAGATTAACTAAGTTACTAGAGTATAAAGTTAATTACAAAAGTATCAATTGTCATGATAAACAAAGATGTCAGTTACAACAACTACAACTACAACAACAAATATGTCAGTTATTTCAGTGTATTAGGATTTGATGCCCACTTCAAGTTGGCACGATAAAAATACTTCATGTTTCATGTTTTCTTCAAAGCGCGTTTTTATTTTTGTGTCATTCCTCTATTACATTTCCTTATTTCTGATCGGAAGTATGCAGAAAAAAACACACACAAATGATCAAAGTCATCCCCTTCCAAAAGCTTAAGAAACTCTAGTACTACGCTCAAGAATAGTTAAGAAACTCTTAACATTCAAATTCTGTATGTCTCTTTTCTTCTATGTCTCTCTAACGAAGGTACCCTGATCTTTTCTAACTTTTAACTACAAAAGTTGGTAATTTTTTGCCTGAATGTGCATGACTTATTCGTGATGACAATGCCAATGTAAAATAGAAGCCCTTTGTCGAGAAGAAGCCTCAAATTTGAACAATATCGCAATTTTAGGCCCAAAAAATAAGAAACAAATTGAAAAACTTTTACTACTAAAACACCGAAATTTCCATGCGCAATAAAGAAACTTTTAGTACTAAGTGCTGATCCAAGTTTCTTACAAAAAAACGTGTAGTTTGAAATGCAGAACGTTGGCGAAACTCGTTCGGGACATTATCAGTCTAAGAGCTTTGGATTTTGTGCACTAGCGATTGGAGGGTCATCGTCTTTAATTTTTCCTTTGTGAATTCGCGCATGCCCCAAAAGCTCTTCGCCTATTCAATTGATTAGCGAGCCAATCAGAGTTATTGTCTTGATATCTACTTGATATCTTTTGGTACGCCAAAAACGATATAAACTATGACGATTGCTCTATGTATTACACACATGGTGGGGGGTTCTTCCATAGTAAAGGTACCTGGGGATGTGCCGCGAGCACGGACTTCTATGTAGTCTAGCCAAGGGTATCCTTTTTTGCAATTTTGGCCTTGCAACGTAGCCAAGGGTATCATTTTGACAATAATGTCTAGCAAACGGTCAGGATATCATATTGGTACAAATTTGACAAATTGATCCAGGAAATGGTCAAAATTCGTCTAGCCAAGGGTACCATTTTCATAGAAATTGGTCTAGCCTACGGTACCATTTTCGTAAAAATTAGTTTAGCCTACGGTACCATTTTGAATATGCTCGCGGCAGACCCATGCCCAAAATTTGGCCAAGAACCCCCCCCCCCCCTCCCCCGTGATTACGCATCACTCGAATTTTGATATGTCAAAAGTTTCCTTCATCCCGTGACGAGACGTAGAAGACAGAATATTGGGGGAAAATGAAGAGAATCATTTCTAAGGACTTAAGTTGGTTGGGGGGGGGGGGGGGTTATGGTCTTTCAAAATGGAAACCAACTTTTGTGAATGCAGGGTTTTTTCCTCTTCTTATGACGATGATGGGCGATGATGGTGTCACTGTCAGGGTTAATCTGTTATAGGACAGATTAGCACGTAAAACAAGGCGTAAGTTGACCTGAGCAAAAGATAATTTCAGTCCGCTCCTTTCTTCCTTGCTTTGTCAACGTCATGGTTTTCAAAAAGCTTTGCAGCTCATTTTATTCGAAAAAATGAGTTATGGTTTGTAATTTCCGTCTGACATAATGAAATTCTATCTTTGCCTTGCAAAGTCCAGAAAATCTTGCACAAAGAGTGTGAAACCATGGTGAAACTCCCAGTTTTGGGTATCCTTTTCACATAATTCAATAATGCACCAGTTTTGGGTATGGTTTCTACAATCCACCCAGTTTTGGACATGTTTTTCATTCAAACAAGATATAAGCAAGATATAAGCTATTTTAGCCTATTTTTCGAGCCATTACATAAAAGTACATCATACAAGTCTTCATACCACCAAGCAGCGCTAGACTATATCATGTTCATGTATAAAAAAGGTAGGCAATTAACTAACTAGGCCTTGCCCTTTACGAGCTTTTATGTGTGCTAGCACTATCATCAGGCACTTCTCATACAGAACATGCATTAATCTGTTTGTTTGTCAGGTGGTGGAGATTAGAACGGCTGGTACTCGTTCTAAATAGATCCAATCTTACCTGCCAGTTGATTGTGTCACATTGCTCTCCTCACTTCTCCACATCTCATCATATCAACTTTCATATTATTTGCATATGGCCATCATGGCAATGTGTTGTTGTTGTTCTATGATAAAACAACAACAGCAACAACACAGGAACATGATGGCCTGTAACAAATGCAAATGAAAATTGAGCTGAGTGAGAGAAGAGATGTGAACAATGTGACACAATTAACTGGCAGGTAAGATTGAATTTTATTAAATTTAGAACTAGGAGTGCTAGTGGCATGATTTCACATCCTATTTTGAAATTATTTTCATTTATTGCTCATCATTTGATCATTGATTGAACTGGACTGGACCATAAATAAGGCCTGTGATGTGAATCATTTTTTATCAACATTCAAAAATTCAACTTCACTACTACTTCACTTATGACTTGAGTTTAACATCAAACGGTTTGCTGTAGCTCAATAATATCTCAAAACTAATTCAAACATTTTTGCAAAATACTGTCTGACACTTAACCTGTACCCTGTATATACAGTAGCTTAATTAACCATTTACCTCTGCATGCAGACCCCGTTTCTCCACTAGATGTGCAGGACCTGATACTGAGCTATACTGAGTGATCTAAATTAAAAACTTTCAAAACATACTCTTTCATATGGCTTAAGAATTCTTTTTAGAATGGAAAGAATCCTTTCAAAATTCTCAAGAAGTCTTGAATCCTTTTATTGACGATGCGCAAAGGCATGTATTGTAAGGCAATGGTATGCGCACCATCATCAATTTTAAGTGCAGAAAAAGCCAGGGGAGGTCAGTTTGAGAAAGATATTTGTTTGTTTGCCTTTTTGTGGTTTATAAAAGACACTGGTCTGAAAGTTCCAGTTTTGGGTATGGTTATTTCAATATAATCTGCAGTTTTGGGTATCATTTTTGTCATAAGCCATCCAGTTTTTGGGTAATGTTTTGTTTGCACCTTCGCACATACCCGTCCTTGACTTTAGGCACCTCCACCCCTGGGGTTTAACAGTGTTTCAGTCAGAACTGAAAACTCTTTGGACTAAGAGAAATGTTGCCCTTAAAACATGTACTTAGATTTTACTGTACCCTCTTTACCACATTAACTATCATATAGGTGAAAGTGAAGTTGCGGTTTTTTGCATTGTTGTTTGCCTTGCAGAATTATGGGCCTTATTTTTATCAGTTTTGCGGAGTTATGGGCCATATTTTTATCAGGTTTTGCGGAATTATGGGTCACATTTTTCAGATATGTGCGGATTTATGGGTCCAAATTCTGAACCAAAATGGCACGTCCCCGTCCAAAACTAGGCTTAGTTACCCCCCCGAGAACCCAGCATAGGAATCATTCGTCGTACATAGCCGATTGCTCGTGGCCCATGGTCGAAACCGCCAAAGGCTCATTTTCACGGACCAATCAGACGGCTAAAAAGCGAGGGAGACAAAAGAAACCCGTGAAGATTTTCCTAAATTTTACCTACCTTCATAAAACGCAACCAGGACAAAAACTGCTTGAGATTTCTCGAATTTTTTAAAGCAATCTACACGTTTTTTTTTTATAAGAAACTGGTTTATAAGAAACTAGTACTACGATGACCAAAAAATTAAGAAACTCTAGTACTACGCTCAAGAACAGTTAAGAAACTCTAAAACTCTATTTCTTTGTGTCTCTCTTATTCTATGTCTTTCTAACAAAGGTACATATTCGTCTTTTCTTGACTTTTACCTGCAAAATTGGTAAATTTTTGCCTTGATGTGCATGGCTTCTTCTTGATGACAATGTCAATGCAAAATGGAAGCCCTTTCTCGAGAAGAAGGCTCAACTTCGAACAATACCGCAATTTTAGGCCCAAAAAATAAGAAACTGATTAAGAAACTTTTACTACTAAAGCACCGAAATTTTCATGCGAAATTAAGAAACTTTTAGTACTAAGTGCTGATCCAAGTTTCTTATATAAAAAAAAACGTGTACTCTCCAGATGTTTGGGAGTACAAGTTTGGCTGCCGGTTAAAATATCTCCAGGATTGGTGGAGTTATGGCCACAAACAAACTGATAAGGCACTGAACCTTGAACAATAGAAATTCTGGCCGGGAGACAATAGTAATAACAATAGTAGGCTATTATCACCTGACTTGAAGTGGCGTAAACAGGTCTCGACAAGCCTTCGCCGATTTTGTCTATTGGAGAGGCAATAACTCGGCCAATCCTGGAGATATTTCAACCGGCATCCAAACTTGTACTCCCAAATATATCTGGAGAGTAGATTGCTTTAAAAAAATTCGGGAAATCTCAAGCAGTTTTTTGTCCTGGTTGCGTTTTATGAAGGTAGGTAAAATTTAGAAAAATCTTCATGGGTTTCTTTTGTCTCCCTCGCTTTCTAGCCGTCTGATTGGTCCGTGAAAATGAGGCTTTGGCGGTTTCAACCATGGGCCACAAGCAATCGGCTATGTACGACGAATGATTCCTATGCTGGGCAACCCTCCTTTAATAAAATTAAATAAAATTCAAAATGTGACATTGAAATATTTGCCTCCGTTTCGAGATTTTTTCGCCTCCTTCGACCCCATTTGGATGGGATGAAAATTTTGATTCGATTCGGAGGCAATGAATCAGTAACGGCAGTAACAATGCGTGAAATGCGTGTTTAGAAAAAATGTCATGTCCCTACGCAAACCAAGCCAGACCAAGCCTAAAAGCGATTTCGGTGTAAATCTCCTCAGAAGGAAACAATACTTAGAACATATTCGTTTTTGTAAATACAGCAGAAGGTATTAAACGTACCTGTCAGCAGCCTTGCCTGCCGTGCAAACCGTAACACAAATGAGTGCAAGTGCCAAAATCAAGAGATCCTTCTTTCGAGCCATTCTTGCTCCGTTCAAGTCTGTTTACGATGTCTTGAGTGTAATTGAAGATTGAAAAGGAGCTCGACAAACAGTCTATTAATAGTTTATGCGTGAAATCGGAAGTTTATCCAGACAAAGAACTGCGTCAATGGACTTCCGTTTAATGTTTTGAGACAATGAAAGAAAGCCGCAGGGAGACCATAGTATTGACACTTTGCCTTTGACGTCATATACGGAACAGGAAGGTATTTGACTTGATGTAGCCGGGCTGTGTTGCAATAATGCTGAATGTCTTGACGAACGATTTTTTCTCCCTCTCAAGAGAAGAGCAGTTCATTCATTCATTCAATCATTCATTCATCAAACTTATCGAATATTTTGTTACCTCACACCTGTAAACTTCTGAGTGAAGTTAAAGTTTCAAATGAAGTTGCTTACAAAACTTTAGCAATCGGGTTATGAATTTCATTTCCCTTGAGATAAAGAACTTGTCGTTTAACAATTTATGCTGCAAGTAATTGGTTAGTGCCACTAACAATTTTTTGAAGCAGAAACAGGTAGATTAAACCTCATACGTTGGCTCCAATAAGGCTTAGTTTGTATTCTTGAGCTAAATGACTCACATACCAATGACTCCAGCATCAATCTGACTTCATTTTCAATTTAATGGCTCCAAATTTTGTTCAAAAACATCCAATCTTGAGCAATCTCTGCAAAATTGTTTCGTTCCGTATTTTTCTGCAAGCGCAAGTAACCTGCTCAAATGTCGCAATCGCTAGGTTATTGTGGTACAAAGTAACGCGATTCAACACAGTTGATGCGCTCATGAACAGATTTGGCACGTCTGTCTTTCTCAATTCATTCAAATTGAAACAAAAGTGATAGAACACTTTTTGGCTGTTTGGTACATTAATGAATAGATTTTACACAAAACAGCAAAGCAAGAAACAGTTTTGAAAGCAGCTTTGTCGAATCTATTCTTGAATCAATGCAATCAAACAAAAGGAACAAAGCTGTAAATGTGCAGTGCAAAAAACGAAATTGTTTGTTGTTTTGTGTAAAATCTATTCATTAATGACCCAAACATCCAAAAATATTTTATCCCTTTTGTTTCCATTTGAATGAATTGAGAAAAACAGACGTGCCAAATCTGTTCATGAGTGCATCAACTGTGTTGAATCGCGTTACTTTGTATCACAATAACCTAGCGATTGCGACATTCGAGCAGGTTACTTGCGCTTGTAGAGAAATACTGAACGAAGCAAATTTGCAGAAATTGCTCAAGACTGGATGTTTTCGAACAAAATTTGGAGCCATTAAATTGAAAATGAAGTCAAATTAATGGTTTGAGTCATTGGTAAGTGAATCATTTAGCTCAAGAATACAAACTAAGCCTTATTGGAGCCAACGCATGAGGTTTAATCGGTGAGAAGCTTAGGCCCAAATGACATTTCTGACAGAGATCGTTGAAAATCGCCTGCGATTTTGATATGTAAAAGAAGAGAAAGTGTTTGGGTTATTTCTTAGGGCAATATCCATAATCGCTGAGATTTTTATCGTTATATCATATTTGTAGCGAATTTTATCAATGATTTAATAAAGGTCAATATTCGTCGACCGGAAAGTGAATATAATTTTGGCCCCAAATGAGATATTTGTCTGAGCACGCTACAAACTGCAGAGGGGCATCCCTTCTACCGATTTTTCAAAAAGAATTCCATGTAATTATTGTAACGTAGTAGCCATTTCAATTTTCTTGAGGGTACTCGAGAATTCCCTTCCAACGACTGATTTGATATCATGTGGTTAGAAAGAGGCGATTTGATTGGCTAAGCACCGTGAAATTGGATGATTTCCGCGTGCTTCAGCAACCAGTAAGGATTTGAACTGTATGCTGAAACAGGTAGTTAGTGCAAGCCCTTTATCTCAAGGGGTATGGAGCTCATTCCTTTGTGTAGAAGGTTTCCCAATTTAATATCAAATTATTAATAAACGGCTTCGGCCCTCCCCCCCCCCCGCCAATAATTTGCTGAAGCTCGTTCACTTTTGTAAGTGAAAAAGGATGCAAAAGCCAATGGAAGATTCAAACTTATCTATATTCGAGGAAGTTATCAAATGTTATCAAGCTGTCATCTTTGATATTTTGGAATTGAAAAATAATCTTTATCCTCGTGAAATTGAACTATATTCGAGGAAAGACCTCCTTCAGACATGATCCTTTGCTTCTTTAAATGGCCAACTCTCCAAAAGTGGGGCGCTTTCCAACGATTTAAAGGGTGTGGCCTTCAAACCCTCCCCCTATTTTTTCCTCGTTACGCTCGCATCAAATTTCAGCCCCCCCCCCCCCAATAAGAAATTTGTTCCGTCGGGGCTGATTATTTATTTTGTTTTCTTTCGATGACTGTTGGCTAAAAAGGTTATAGCTATAATTGCTCATTTTAAAGGCCAACTATTTACAAATATATATACAATGTTACAAGAAAGTTTATAATTTATAATAAAAACCTAAACCAGGGTAAAATCTTTTGTATAATCTGAATTTGCAGGCTTGGCATTTATGCGCTTTAATAAGTTTTTTGAATATGTGAAGGGAGTTTGAATTTTTCAGTTCTTGTGGTAGTGTCTCCCATACTTTTCCCCAAATCTGACCGTATTTATTCCAAGGCAAGTTGTTTTCCCCTTTGGTAGTAGTAGTTTATTAGAGCAACTTCGATTGTAAGGCATTTCTTTTTCCTGAAAAATTTTCTTCATGAAGCTGGAATTTAGGTTAGATTTTGTTATGTAGATCTCTACCATAAGCAATTGCAGGTTCCTCTGAGGAACGCTTACCAAATTATCCATCTCTAACAGGTACAGCCCTTTACAAATACCACTTGAAAGAACTTAATTTCTGTCTCTGCTTTTTCATGCGATTAACCATCGAAGTTATATTATAGTAAAAGGAAGTTTGTTTTCTACGTCCCCCTGCCATCCAAAATTTTGACGATTTACACATATTTTTAACGTAGAAGAAACATAAAAAAGAAAGACACTTCGGCTGAAACTGAGGTTCCTTCGAGGTGCAAGCATCATAGAGTACACTTACATGCTCGTAAGCATTCATTGAAAGCTCTGATTTAGCTTTCACTGCAACGATTTTCAGTTTGTCTCTAGCCCAGCCCTGCACATATTTTTTAGTTCGGGTGTTATCCACGGGCAGAACCGTTCAGAGACTCGCTTTTCCAGGAGGGGGGCATGTTTTTCGATGCTCTGGGACAGCGTTTAACCATCGTTTAAGCGCTTGACCATCGATTAACAGCACCCTCCAAACATCACTCACAGTAATCTGGTAATGTTTTTGGCAGGACTACGCACAACTGCTCTACCTATTTTGACATTTATGAATATGTTATGTCCATTTTTACGTAGATTCTTTTGGTCGTATTTCTGAAACTCTGCGTTATGTTGCTATGACGTCACAAAAGAAGTCAATGAGAATACCTTGAAATAGTATAGCAGTCTCGTCAACAAGTGAATCATCCCAGGAAAAAATAATGCGAAGCTGCAACTTTTATCAATCAATGCAGAACTTCTTTTCCTGCACCATATTCAAAATTCCCTTGGATCTCCTCGGGGAAAAGTTTCAAGGGAAGTAGATGCATTTATAGGATAGTGCTGCTCGATGGTGTAAATGAGAGCTTGGTGCTATTTCCGTACGGGTGGATATATGGCTGCTCGTGGCTGCTGACTTGAAATAAGTAGGAGTGGAAAATAATGACATCATATTTCTCTGCCCAATGTCACAAACAGTATGCTCGTTAACAAGGAATAACAGTAAGTAATCATTGAAGGAATATTGCGATTTCCGGGTTTATTTGCATATAAAGGTAAAAAACCAAGCAACATTTCTGGTTTACAGTCAGGGCGTAGCCATACTGGAAGGAAGCATGGCGTGCAAGGGCAGTTTCCTGCTGTTAGCAATTCTCATTTTGGCTGCGATTTCGAAGGCTTATTCAAGGTCAGTAGTGTTTTTATGCTGCAAAATAGCCAAGCTCTTGAAAGTTGAAATCTAATTTTGCATAAATCTCAACTTTCTAGCATATCTTTTGAGACTGCATATAGAAATGGAGCCATGTGTTACATCAAGAGCCCACAGAATGAAAACTACTTTTCAAACAGCCTCAGCCTGAAGTTTCTAAAACGTAGTTTCTTTTTTGCTGGTTCTTGCTGCAAAATATTTTCGTCCGACAATGATAGCAGCAAATGCTCAATTAAGATCCGAAAGCGAAGAAACAAAACTTAAATGCAGCTGCACTATTTTGAAATGAGCCAATTGGATGGCTCACTAAGTATACCTTTGACCCAGAAATTCACCAATGAGAGAGCTTACTAATAGTTGAATGACTTGAAACTGCTATTCTGCACCCTCTATTTTGATCCTGATCGATGCAGTTAATATTTCGTGGAGATGCAATCGAATTATATCAAATCGAAAGCCTTTGGGCTTTGTTCCTGGACTGATTACAAGTTCGTAGTTATCGCTATTGATAGACTGATGGGCGCTCAAACCTCAAACCACGACTCATGGACTGAAGGTGAAGGTGAAGTTGCGGTTTTTAGCGCCAAGTGCTGGGATCGCAGAAGTAGAATAGGCCTAATCGAGTCCGTGATACCTTGTCATGACGCTCCAGTGGTGGGGCTGGGCTCTACTGGGTATCGAACCCTGTCCTGGCTGCAAAGTCAGAACAAGGACTCTCACATTGATCATTGATAATAAGGATGAAATTGTCTCCCTCGATTTGAAGTCTGGTTATGAACCTGTACGAAAAGCCGAGTGCTCCAGGCAATGGCGTATGGGCCTAAGTTGTTGACTCAAGCCTTGGATGATAAAACGCATTAAAATTGGAAGTTGTCAGTGATCTTAGCAATAAACGAAAGTCAAAAGTATCCAGATGAATGATTCCTCAACCCAAGAGTCAGCAAACGTTTACTTTCAACCAGGATTTCCTCATTTTGAAGGCCACTTAGCATCCGTGAGCTCACCACAGCAATAAAATTTCTAACAGCCGAAGGTTGCAATGACTACTTTTTAAACTCGTTTCAGTGCGAATAGAAATGTATGTGCCCTTTTCCTTTTGTTCCAAATTTTTAAAGTGAAAGTCCATATGTCCTGTTTTGAGCAATATATCCTGGTTTGAGCAAAAAGTTATGTTATTGTTGTTGTTGTTGTTGTTGTTGTTGTTGTTGTTGCGATAACTGGGACTACCTCGTGACTTTGTTCCTAATGTTGATACACTCATTTTTTTATAAGAAACTAAGGTCCGGGGCTGGTAGGCAGTTTCTTAAATTTTTGGGCCATTTTCTTACGTGTTTCTTATATCTTTAATGCCGGAAGTGTAGAGTTAATTTTGCTTTGTCTAAAGGGTTCCCAGATTACTTAGTAAGATCTCAAAGCGAGTAAATAACATAATTCGCACTCAAAATAATGCCAAACAGTTGCTATAACTGTACAATGTCAAAACATTTGTGTGTGCAATAGGAAAATTAAAACTGTAAATTGCAAAAGTTTCTTAGCTTTTTCAATTCAGCTAGGGTTCTTTCTTAGCTTTCGAAAAATTGAGCCTAGCTTGTTGATGAATGTCGAAGGGCCCTTTACAGGACCCTCTTATTTGCATTAAAATTCTCATTCATCTAAATTTAGCAAATTTCTTTATGATTATATAATATATTATTTCGTCACAGATCTTTCTGAATCAAAGATATCCCAGGGTCGAGAAAACAATGTAGCAGGGCTTTAGCCAGCTGGAGGAAGCTTATAACTGTTTAAAGGTGCATGGGTGTGTCTGGCACCTATGGTAAAACTATTTAAGGAGCATTGTTTCAGAATCTATTTTGAAATTTTATGAGCTGCTGAAAATTACACCTATTTCCTCTTGTCAAACTGGAACATTCGAACTTAGATAAAATAATACACAGAATGCTTGATTGATAGCTTTCTAATACCCTGGGTACCAGAGCCTCAATTTTTTTGGCTCTGGCACCCGGGGTAGCTTTCTAATAGCAGCATCTGCTTACTTATAGGGAATGCAAGCACATAAAAGTAACTCAAGCCACATGCAGTCAAACTCTAGCCTATCAGATATCAGGATTTCCTGTTGACGTGTGACCCAGATATGGTGCAAGGCCCCCCGAACAGATCAGAAAAGTGGGGGGGGGGCAAACTTGATACAAAAAATTACCACAGCACAACATAATGAGCTGCCTTTCAAAACAGCATGCAAAAAAGTGGCGGGAGGCCATGCCCCCCCCCCCGGCTCTCCCGTCGTCGGAGGCCCTGTGATGTATCGGCCTATTGTCTTTGCAAGGTTATCTTATAGAAGGCTGATATATGCTTAGATTCCCTTTAATCAGAAAGGAATAAAAAAGGAAGCAAAACAAATTATGTGCAACATCTATTAATAAAGAACTAGCAGCGTCGTCATAGCTGTATATGTACCAATGTTAAAGAATATGTGTACCGGGTGTCCCAAAAAAAAACGCAACAGATTTGAAAAATTCTGCTGCAAATTGTTTCATACTCATTATCCAACAATTATTTTTCTTCAAATCTGCAGTAATTATATTAAATTTTGATATATTTTTCGGTATTTTTGTTGACTTGGTTGTAGAGTTAAAAATCGTCAAACTTCAAAATTGCCCCCAGGTCAAAACCAGAGCTGCTGCATTAACAATGATGAATCATAATGTCAAATTGTAAAACATGACAATCCCTGTAATTGTAACGAATTGCTGACAAACACGCAACACGCGATTTAATTAAACATTTAACAGACATTTTCATAAAGACTTCTGTCAAAAACTGCCATGCTTCTTAAGTGTCCATGATGGTTGCTTGCTTTTTACAAATCACTAGCCCTTTATTAGATTTATACACTTTCAATTATAAATGAACACTGAAAGCTCCTTCAAGAATGGATAACTCATGAATCTGTAAGAGATCCCTTTGTTACAGCTTCTTAATGAAGCTGTGTGCTTGTTAATGTATTCATGTAAGTTTCAGATATTGCCATTCTTTTAACTTTACGGTATACTTTACACTAATGCTTGTAGCTCTGGTTTTGACCTGACAGCAAATTTGAAGTTTGTTGATTTTTAACTCTTCAATCAAGTCGACAAAAATTCTGAAAAATATATCAAAATTTAATCTAATCAATGCAGATTTAGATAAAAACAATCATTTGATTATTAATTTGAAACAGCTTCTGTCAGAATCTTTTGGATCTGTTGCGTTTTTTTGGGACACCCGGCGGTACATCAAACGAGAGCGAGTTTCAGTGAAGGAAAACAATGTCAAATTAAAGAGTAGCTCGTCAAAAATTGAATTTAAAACATTGCAAAGTGATGGAATTAGATCCAAGAGATTAAGTGCAGGTAAAAGTGGCTCTCGATTGTCATCCTCAAGGAGACGATATAATCTGTAGATCTTCTGTGAAGATAAAGAAGCAGCCCTTCAATTTGATGAATGAAGAAATAAAAACATCTTCTGGTATAGGGGTTTCAGGTGAATCTGATTTTATTACAGGATATATTATATAGCAGATTTTGTTCTGAAATGCAATGAAAAAAAATTCAAAATACTGCTCATGTACGGGTTTAAGACTATTATGGCTATTATTTTTGCAAAGCTTCGATCATAAATCTGTCTCCCTTCCGTAGCAATATCCTGTCCATAAATAAGGTGTTTAGCAATAGAAAGACATATTTTTATGATACTGTATCATATTTTTGTGTACCTTTGTTATATGACATTAGCAGACATATATGTAAAAGAGTTAAATTAAAGTAATCTCTTTAAGCATATTTCAGAATATTTAGACCACCACCTTAACCCGTTGGTTAGCCAAAGTAGGTCATATGTTAAGGACACTAACCACTTCTTGTCTAGGCTAAGTAAGTTAGGTAAAATACCAGAGGGGGCTTTGTGGTGTACAGTTGATGTTGTGGGACTCTATCCAAGCATTCCACACGGGGAGGGCTTAGAGGCCATCAAGGAGGCGCTGGATAGAAGGGAAAACCCGGGCGTGGCTACTGATACCCTAGTGGGGTTGGCATTCTTGGTCTTGGAGAATAATTATTTTGAATTTAATGATAGGATTTATAGGCAGAAATTGGGCACGGCTATAGGCACGAAGTTCGCTCCGGCCTATGCCAATCTCTTCATGACCCGGTTGGAGGAGAGGTTGTTGGAGGCTTCAGCTGACAAGCCGCTCATCTGGATGAGATTCATCGATGATGTTTTCTTTATCTGGATGCACGGGGAGGAAAAGCTGAAGTCTTTCATCAACCTTCTCAACAGTAGCCACGAATTAAGTTTACTAGCGAGCAATCACGGGATAGTATTGGTTTTTTAGACGTTCAGGTTAGCGTGGGGGAGGGGGGAGTCCTTTCGACAGACTTGTTTTGCAAGCCAACTGATACACATCAGTACTTGCATAAGAAGTCTTGTCATCCCTGTCACACAAAGAAGGCGATCCCCTATGGTCAGGCTCTTAGGTTTCGTAGGATATGTTCGGAAGATCACCAATTTCAAAAGAGGGTAGGAGAGTTAGCTGGATGGTTTAAGGACAGGGGCTACGAAGAGTCTTTAGTTAACGAACAAATAGATAGGGTACGTAGGTTGGATAGGACGACTCTTCTAGCAAATGCGGGAAATAGGACCAATAACCAAGGGGGGGGGGGGGGAAGGGTTCCACTTGTTGCCACATACCATCCAGCACTCAATAGTTTGGGGAAGGTTGCCAGGAGACTTCATTCTATGCTCACAAACTCGGAGGAGCATAGGGCGGTGTTTCCTGAGCCACCTTTAATAGCATTTAGGAGATGTAAGAACCTTAAGGATATACTTGTTAGGGCTAGGCTCAGTGAGGGAAATGGGGGAACTGATAAAAAGGGATGTTCTCGTTGTGGTAAATCTCGTTGTCAAGTGTGTAATGTCATGAGTAATAGTGAACATTTTCATTCAAACATAGATAGCCGGGAATATAGGATTAACTATTCGTTTAATTGTGATTCATCAAATGTTGTGTATTTGTTGGAATGTACTGTTTGTGGTGTACAATATGTTGGTAGCACCTGCACGCCTTTTAGGCTTAGGTTTAACAATTACAAGGCGTGCAGTAATAAGTTTAATTCGGGGGCCTCAGTGCCCCAGGCGGAATTCTCCCGGGGGGGGGCCACTTGGTACCTGATGTGTTATCATGCGCGTACAAAAAAACGCGGGAAAGGGTGTCTTTCTTCAAAGTAGGTACGGGCCCGCGCGGGCCCGTGTTTAGGGGTGCCAAATCGACCATAATTTAAAAAAAGGGTGTCCTATTTTGCATTTGATAAGTTCCTAAACTCCTGTGCAATGATATTCTAATCAAAATTTCTAAAATAGAATTTGTAACGAGTCAAAGAACTTGAAAAAGCAGACCAGCACAAGATGGGGTAGGAATTCGGGAACATGAAATAGTATCTGTAACATCTGTAAGTTGTAACACCATTTTAATATTATCAACATCATGGCAGTACAGTGGCATGACCACGGGGGGTATGGGTATGGGGGTCATTGCCCCACCACTTTTCTCGAATGGTTCTCGAGATTCCTTTGAAACCGAAGAGAAAATGGTTTGGCATAGGTTGGGTAAGAATTTTCTGATAAATGTCAAAGCTTCCATTTTAGCACTGGCAAAAATGGAATCAGGGGATGCATTCTATGCCAAAGTAAAGGATGCATCTTCAAAAATTTTCCTCGTGCTCCGATGTATAGGATAAATGTTACAAAACTAGAAAGGTTTTCTTGCCACTAATGGCAAGCATGATGTTGGGAGATGCTTTCTAAGCCAAAGTAGAAGATGTTTCTACAAAAATTTTCCTCGTGCTCTACTTATATTGGACAACTGTCACAAAACTAACAAAGTTACCTTGTCGCTATTGGTAAGCATGATATTAGGAGATGCATTCTCAGCCAAAGTAAAGGGCGTGTCCCAAAAAATTTCCTGAGGGCTTCGCCGCCAGACCCTCTCATTTCAATACCCCCACTTAATTTACCTTGGCCAAGCCACTGTGGTAGCATCTATAAAATTATATTTTAGAAAGTCTGGTACCCAGGGTACTCCTCTTCAAATCACACCGGCAATATTAGCAATTTTAATAACTGACTCTATTTTGACGCGGGAAAGGGTATGTTCTGAAGAAAATTTTCCGCGATTAGGGTATGTATTTCGCTAAAACAGGTCAGCGTTTAGGGTGCATATGTTAAACCTTTGTACGAGCATGATACTATAGGAAACTATAGAAGTGGCCCCCCCGGGGGAATTCTTCAGGCATTTTACTGGAGAAGGCCACCACGGGTTTCTGAAGGATATTAGTATAAAGATAATCGATAGGCTAACGGGGGAAAATAGGATGCGGGAAAGCTTCTGGCAGTATCGGCTGGATTGCTTTTCCCCTAAGGGATTAAACACCAGATACATTGATACATAGATTTGATTTTGGTTTACATTTTGGTTGTTTGGTTGTTTTAATTTTTGCGCTCAGCTTTTCGTTAGGGACACACGCTGTTTTTTAGGGATCTCTTTTCTGCCAATCCGCTCTTGGATCTTTCTATTGCTTGTTTTGTTTTAACACACGTTTTTTCAGCTCCCGCGAGACAGACACCGCCGCCGACTTTAGCGGCTCTTTACTCTGAGCTTTCTTTGATCTTCCTCTTCCCACCTCTGGTAACATCCCATATTTAACACCTTTTGTCACTCAGTGTGGTGGGCAGGATCCCACTTAGGCTATTATTGTTGTATTGTTTATGGATTTGAAGGTGTGTCAGGGCCGTAGCTACATTGGGGGTGCTGGGGGTGCGGCACCCCCCCTGGCCAAATCTCAGTCGGCAAATCAAGTAAAAGTTACACTCAGTCGGCAAATTCCTGAGATCGGAACAAGAGCAGTTCAGCCTTGCCAAGTTACGTTACGTCACAATACAAAGTTCGTTAACGTTAATTTTGCATAGCAGAATTTCTGCTCGTCGTTTAGATTACGAGAACGAACATTTTTTGTAGCCTTTTTGTTTTTTATCTAACATTTCTGTGAAGCTCTGTCGTCATCACATTTTTTATAACTGTCCAGGCACCAAGGAACAGACATTCCCTTACCAGAGGGTAACCAATATGATTTTCGGGAATCGGGAATCGCCACTTTTTTGGAATTATGAGCCGGGAATCGTCAGATTTTTCAATTTGGCAACAGCTTTCGGGAAGAAGGATTGGCCCATATTGAAAAACTGGGGCTAGATTCATTGCTTCAGCATCACGTGATGTGCCTCATTTCGGCAGTTGCGTGGCCACGGATGGGGTTGTCAAAAGATGGTCCTCGAGGTTCTTTCAAAATGAAGAGAAAGTAGTTGTGTATAGGCAGGGAAGGGTAAGACTTTTTCTGGGAAATGCTGGATGTTGACTGGGAGAGTCATTTTAAGTAAAGGTTGGTGAAAATTATTCCACACGAACTATCATGTAATTGTCAAGGCATCCATTATGGGGGCAGGCAGATGGATTGTTAGAATCGTTCTAGGATAAGGTAAAAATGCGTTTGCACAAAAATTTTCCTGAATGTTGTGATTCATAGATTCATAGATAATTGTTATAAATTGGCATTCTAAGCCAAAGAAAACTGCGTTTACTCAAAAAGTTTTCTGGGGATGTTATAATTTGTAAGATTACCTGTTACAAAATTTTCAATTTTAGCACCACTGATGTTGGATCGCTAGGAGTGTTCTAAGCCAAAGTAGAGGGCGTTTCATCAAAATTTAGCTGGGAGCTTCGCCCCGAAACCCCTTCATTTTAATACCCTCCCCCTTAATTTGCACTGGCCACGACGCTGCCCATTGCATTTGATCGCACATTAAAGTCCCTCATCATGAACTGCTCTAGAAGAGCATGGAAGAAACTTTGGAAATAATGTTAAATTACGATAAAAAAGACGTACATAATGTTAAACCAAGATGTTATAAAGTTCTTTATGATATCTTGCTTAAACTGAATAATAATTCTAGTCAAAAGCAGAGGGAATGCCTCTCCGGGTACGATTAAACGTCGTGAAAATGATGAATCTAGGTTTTGATGTACTTTAGGAAAGACAGCGGGAATTCGGTAAACAGTCCTGACGGGCAGGCCCGTCGGAACCGGGATGGGGGTTGGGGCGCTTCAGCCCCCCCCCCCAATAATTTGCTGCAGTCCGTTAACTTTTTGTACACGAAAAAGGCTGTGAAAGCCAAGCTCTTGGAAATGAAGATTCAAACTTATTTGTATTCGAGGAAGTTACCAGAAGAATACATCAAGCTATCACTTTCAAGTTTCATATTATTATGCAATTCAAAAATGATCTATATCCTCGTGAAATTGAACTCCTATTTTCAAAATTTTCCTGGAAAGACCCTTATCAGTCACGATTCATTGTTTCTTTAAAAGGCAAATTCTTCTAAAATGGGGCGTTTTCTAACGATCTAAAGGGCGTGGTCATGAAGAGTTTTCCCGGGGCCGAGCCCCCGGACCCCCGTTTTTACTTGCTAAGCTCGCATCAAATTCCAGCCCCCCCCCCCGATATGAATATCGTTCCGTGACGGGCCTGACGGGAATCAGGAACTTGGCTGAAAACGTAACGGAAATTCGGGAGCCTATTGGGTACCTTCTTACCAGAACAATATCTAAATCAGTGGCGTGGCCACGGGGGGATATTGGGGGCAATTGCCCCCCCCCACTTTTGTCGAAATATGGTCCTCGAGATTCCTCTAAAACCGAGGAGAAAATAGCTGGGTATAGGTTGGGTAAGAATTTTCCGAGAAATATCAAATCTTCCATTTTACCACTGGCAAGCATGACATAGCCTGCGTGCAGACTCAACTCCTCGAAAGTATAGAAACTATACTTTCGAGGAGTTGAGTCGAGGAGTTGAGTCTGCACGCAGGCTAGCATGACATTGGGAGAGACATTCTAAGCCAAAGTAAAGGATCCTTCTTCAAAAATTTTCCTCGTGCTCTGATTTATAGCACAATTGTCACGACGATCAAGGTTTCCTTGTCGCTAAAGGCAAGCATGTTATTAGGAGATGAATTCTAAGCCAAAGTAAAGGATATTTCTTCAAAAATTTTCCTCGTGTCTGATTCATAGGATAACTGTTACAAAACGATCAAGGTTTCCTCGTCGCTAAAGGCAAGCATGATATTGGGAGAGGCATTCTAAGCCAAAGTAAAGGATATTTCTTCAAAAATTTTCCTCGTGTCTGATTCATAGGATAACTGTTACAAAACGATCAAGGTTTCCTCATCGCTAAAGGCAAGCATGATATTGGGAGAGGCATTCTAAGCCAAAGTAAAGGATATTTCTTCAAAAATTTTCCTCGTGCTCTGATTCATAGGATAACTGTTACAAAACGATCAAGGTTTCCTCGTCGCTAAAGGCAAGCATGATATTGGGAGATGCATTCTAAGCCAAAGTAAAGGGCGTGGCCCCAAAAATTTTCCTTGGGGCTTCGCCCCCAGACCTGCTCATTTACATTCCCCCCCACTTAGTTTACCCTGGCCACGCCGCTGATCTAAATTCAGTGTTAGATATCGCTAAAGCTAACGAGAAGTTTCAATTAGTGAAACAAGTTGGCTTCTCGTGTATCATGTTAGAGCCCCTTGTGAAATGGTAAGGGAAAGTAGAAATGGAAGGGTTTCTCAATGGAGAGGAGCTTGAGCCTCTAAACAAGAAGTATGTGTATGTGACAAAAAAAGTCCACGCTCAAAAGCCACGCCCACCAGTCGGCAAATTGAGAGCTTGCACCCCCCTAGCTTGATATCTCTAGCAACGGCCCTGCATTGCCTGTATGCGATTGAGGAGATTATTTCTCTGCGGATAAGAGTGGCAGTGCAGCAAGAAATGTTCCGTGTATCCTCAATGCCGTCGTTTATGGGACACATTTGGGTTTAATGTGTCATTGAAATTGTGCCTAAACTTGTGAAAATTCGCTTTGTTCTTCCTCATCGAATCAGCAACTACCAGATCAAAAGACCCTTGGTACCAAATCAAAATATGAATAGACATAGCTTTGAATTAGGAGTATGGAATGTTGCTCTTTAAATGTCTCGTTTCTGTTTTTCCAATTCAGATTTCCGTCGGATGTGAAATTTGCCTCTGGCCTTTAGGTTCTCTTGTTGTGATCTTTATTTGATGCGCAGAGGATCACGATTAGCTGTAGGCTGGGCTCTGCTGGGTGACGGCGTTTGAAAAATGCTGCTCTCTGAATATCAAAGTATTAATATTGAGGACTATCTTGTAATATTGCTTCGATCGGCCATTCCTTCCCGAGTATATGGGAAATTTTCTGCAGAAAGCCCAACGAAAACCTGTACAAATGAATGAAAACGGCGAGCAGAACTTCCTTTATTTTCCTTCCTAACAATGATGACACTTACATTTATTAATGTATTCATCCTCTTCCATAATTCCGCAAACTTGATGAAAATATGGCCCATAGTTCCGCAAAATGATGAAAACTTGGCCCATAATTCCGCAAAGCAAGAACAATGCAAAAAACCGCAACTTCACCTTCACCTATATTTTATGATAGTTAATGTGGTAAAGAGGGTAAAATCTAAGTACATGTTTTAAGGGCAACATTCCTTAGTCCAAAGAGTTTTCAGTTCTGACTGAAACCCTGTTAAACCCCCGGGGATGGCGGTGCCTAAAGTCAAGGGCGGGTATGTGTGAAGGTGCAAACAAAACATTACCCAAAAAGTGGATGGCTCATGACAAAAATGGTACCCAAAACTGCTGAATATATTGAAATAACCATACCCAAAACTGGAACTTCAAACCAGTATTTTTTAAATACCACAAATAGGCAAAGAAACAAATACCTCTCTCAAACTGATCACTCCTGGCTTTTTGCACTTAAAATTGATGAGGGTGTGCATACTCTAGTCTATCAATAAAAGAATTTAAGACTTCTTGAGAGTTTTGAAAAGATTCTTTCCATTCTAACAAGAATTCTTAAGCCATATGAAAGATAGAGCATATTTTGAAAGTTTTGAATTTAGATCACTCAGTATCTCCTGCAACATCTGGTGGAGAGACAGCGTCTGCAGAGGTAAAATGGTCAAACTTGCTACGGTACAGGTTAAGTGTCAGACAGTATTTTGCAAAAATGTTTCAATTAGTTTTGAGTTATTTTTGAGCTACAGCAAAACCGTTTGATGTTAAACCTAAGAAGTGAAGTAGTAGTGACGTTGAAATTTTGAATATTGATAAAAAATTGTGTCACATTGCTCACATTTCTTCTCCCACTCAGCTCAATTTTCATTTGTATTTGTTACAGGCCATCATGTTACTGTGTTGTTGCTGTTGTTGTTTTATCATAGAACAACAACAACACATTACCATGATGGCCTTATGCAAATAATATGAAAGTTGATATGATGAGATGCAGAGAAGGGAGGAGAGCAATGTGACACAATCAACTGGCAGGTAAGATTAGATTTATTTAGAGCGACTACTAGCCGTTCTATTCTCCACCACCTGACAAAAAAAACAGGTTAATGCATGTTCTGTATGAAGTGCCTGGATGATGATAGTGTTTAGTGTGTCTGTGTGCTGGCAAAAGCTCATAAAAAAGGGCAATAAGTTAGTAGCCTACCTTTTTTACACATGAACATGATAAGATGTATAAAAACTGAGCGCTCTGTTTGGTGGTAGGAAGACTTGTATGATGTACTATTATGTATGGGTCGAAAAATAGGCAAAAATAGCTTTAGTACCTTGCTTGTGGTACATGTACATACACAGCATAGGCATACCTAGCACACAAACGTATCTTTACCCATGTGAATTTTTCTTGTACATCTTGCTTATATCTTGTTTGAATGAAAAAGATGTTCAAAACTGGGTGGATTGTAGAAACCACACCCAAAACTGGTGCATTTTTGAATTATGTGAAAAGGATACCCAAAACTGGGGGGGGGGTCAGACCAACTGGGGTTCACACATACCCATCCTTGGCTTTAGGCACCTCCAGGGCCTCCACCCCCAGGCTCTAAACTTGCCTCCTAATAATTCTGTAATATTTCTTCAGAATGATACCCAAAGTCTGCATGTTTCTTCAAATGGTACCCATAATTCCGCACATACTTCTGAAAATGATACCCATAATTCCGCACATACTTCTGAAAATGATACCCATAATTCCGCACTTTTCAGAAAAAAGGTCCCCTAAATAATGGCACGTCCCCGTACCTCAAACCTATTAAGTTACCCCCCCGAGGTTCGACCACTCACCCTAAAATGGATGACAGCACGTGCTAAAGCGTGTTCAAGTCATTTCTACAGCGTAAAAAAGCGGAAATCTGTTAGTGATTTTAGAATGTGCAACGTTCTTTGAGGTTTCTCGAAGGGACTTTCTCGAGAAAATCCCTGTAAAATCTGAACGGAGTGACCGATTTCAGCCAGGAAATGTCCTGAAAATAATTCAATATGTTAACCATTTCTTATATATTCAGGGAGCAGTAGCCTTTCAAATGACGGGCCATTTTAATCACCCGGTATTATGCGAGGGTAGTCAATCTTCTATCTTCTTCCATCAGCTATATCATTTGTACTATCACTTCCCTTACAACAAATCCAATTTCTTATTTTCTTCAAACGAGCATACACTTCGGCTCGAATGTTCGACACTCTCATGCAATAAATTAAAGGATTTATAGAACTGTTTAGAAAGATGACCATTTCACACCATCTCATTGTAACAAAGAATGCTTAACGAACTGTCAATATTTAGAAAATCTAAGATGGGAACGAGAAAACATCAGCGAAAATAATCTGGAAGTACAGTAAGAGATAAAATGTGAGAAGATGATATTTCAAGGATCAAGCTGATGATTTGTCATACTCTCTTGCAGTGAACGAAGGAAAAACGAACCAGACAACTAGGTAACAAGGGAATTTCAGCCCCCACCCCCGTGGAGGGCCTCATCTCTTTTTGGGATCAACTTACCAGCATCAAATCGGCAGAATATATCTTTTATGTTTATTCAACTTTTTCATTGCAGCAAATACTTGATCGTCACACCACAAGTCTACCGAGCTGGTTTAGCTGCAGAGATATCTGTCACGTTGTTCAATATTTCAGAAAGGACCGTTATCAAGGCGAAGTTGACTAAGGGCAATGATAAGATGGTAGAAAGAAACGTTATATTTTCTCCCGAAGATGCAGGTTTGTTGTTTCAAAAGTACCTTGCATTGCTACCACCTTAGGAGACTGTCATCTTCGACTCACGAGTGCAAAATAAGAAGTGAAGTCTATGTCATGGTGGGAAAATTTCATGCGTTCTGAGTAAACCTTTTGCCTTGAGTGTTTATTTGATTTCATGGAGCAAACAAAAGGCTGTGATTATGCCATGTGACATTGTTTGTTTCTGGTGTGGTAGGACAGGCTAGAAAAATAAAATTTTTACATCGATATCATGGCATTGATTACGAAAATTGTC
Organism: Aurelia coerulea; assembly: GCA_039566865.1. Taxonomy (NCBI): domain Eukaryota; kingdom Metazoa; phylum Cnidaria; class Scyphozoa; order Semaeostomeae; family Ulmaridae; genus Aurelia; species Aurelia coerulea. The sequence continues at coordinate 9,987,169 of CM076950.1, forward strand.
CCGTCTCTCCTCATAGAGATCTTTGGCTCCACACATTTGTACTAAACATGATGCTGTCCCTTCACACTCTCCGTTTAAAATGGCAATGAATTAGCTCCATTTATTTATAATTAAACACAAATGACGGACATATGGTGTCTGGTTTAAAAATGGAGCAAAAGATAGCTGAGTGCTTTCATTTGTCCAATTGATTTGCTAATCTCTCGAGATCATCAAATACAATGGAATACAATAGGCTATATTTAGATTGCCCAGGCCCCTAACTTAAATCGCCTTATATTTCCGTCATTTGTCTTTAAGAACATGACTGTAATCCGGTATTTCTACTCGAAGCTGCGAAAGTCAATGTCCGTCGCGGTTGGCATCATTGGCATGACAACTAGGTCAGTCAATCAGAACATTTCATTGGTGTGCTATTCACCCAAATCTGGCTCTTGTCTTATTCTCGACTGCAAATGCTAGTCTTTTTGATTGGTGATCGGGAACAGTTTCTCTACTTTGCTGCCTCAGTGAGCATTAACTTCATAAGACAAAAGATAGCTCGAAAGAATATTGGGAGAAAATAATACTTTGAACAGAGAGTTTTCAATAACCTAGGCTTGGGAAATCCCTTTAGGAGTAGTTGTTGAGCCATTAAATCCTTGGATCGAATGAGCTACAAAATCTTTAAGCAATAAATTAATCTTAACTTGGTATGTTGTCTGCAAGATATTGCAGGCTGGCTGGAGACTGTATTGTTGGTGCTATTGCTTTGTGAGATGTTAAAAAAGAGCACTAAGTGAGCACAATAGTCCTTGAAATGTAAAATCATCATACCTCTTCCTGGGTCGATCTTTACCTACTCATTAACATTATCAAAAGTAAATAATTGCAAGGACTATCTTCGAACTTCAGAGAATCTTAGGATCTCATTTGATAAGCGCAAGAGTACGGTAGGAGCAAAGAGTCCTTCTATCAAAACAAGGATTTCTGATCTACATGAAACAAGGAAGAAATACTTACGTAACAGAATTAATTGATATTTCCATGAAACAAATGTTTTACTAAGCTATAGTTACGGTAAAGATGCTTCTAAAGAATAGATTTTGACAGCAGATTTAAACAATGAGCAGTTCTAGAGCAAAGGATCATTATGACCAAAGGGATATCTACGCTTTGCTCCCCCCCCCCCCAGACTGCTCATTTCTAACTAAAAACTGCTCTTCGGGGCCTTCAGAGTTAACGAAGGTATCGTGTTAAGTGTTGAATTAGGTAATACTAATCCTTGCTCGAGAAAGAGTACCCTGTGGGTGAAATCCTAAAATGACTCATATCTCACAAAGTACTCTAAAATCACATTCTCGCCTACTTTTACCTGGTTGAATCTATTAAAATACACATTTGCCCAAAGTCTCATGCAAGGTCATTACGCTTTGCTCATCTAGTGCTCATTTTTGTGATTTATGGACTTTCAAAATGGCGGATTTTCTGCCAGTCAATAAAAAACATGTCCATCTATTTGGTAGTTTTTGATTCTTTAGATCAATGGATAGAAAACCATTCAACCGAATTTGTTGTTCATGATTTTCTATTCTTTCCAGCTCCAGTCAAAGATACTGTCATGGTTGGAAGTAAGATCACTGCTTTTGTTAAAACAATGGCTACTTTGCCTTGCATTGTATCGCAAAAAGAATGTGATCTGGTAGAATGGACGAGGGTGAGGAATGGCACTACAGATTACGTTCTAACTCAATATGGAAATATGACTGTAGTCGGTGAAAAGTATAAAGATAGGGTTTCTCTGATAAATGGAAAAGACTTACAAATCATAGACTTGAGGGCCAGTGATGAAGATAATTATTTTTGCAACGCTGTTAATTGTACAAAAACTGGTATTCTTGCTCCAGTTGAGCTTTTAGTTCTCGGTAAGTGCTGTTTTGCTTTTTTTTTACTTTCCGCCTACGTTAGACTGATTATATGTATGGCCGTAGTTATCGCTATTGAAAGGCTGTCAGAATCTTCTGACTACGACTCATAATCAAATGCCATAACTTTGAAGGAATATTTCTGTCTCGTTTTGATAAGGGCCTAGGCAACACTTGTATTTTTTTACTGAAACACTTGCCGTGGCCTGCTAAAAGTAGACACTGTTTAGAGCATCTAATGTGTTTAATTGAAATAGACTCTACAAGAATAGAATTTTGTATCTTGAGGGGTGTCCATGTCAGACCCGTGGCCTTTTCGAGTTGGATCCACCTGTTGTCCCAAAAATGTACTCCCGTTGGAAAAATCACCATAATTTGATTACACTGCTTATCTTCAATTTTATTTTTTGAGTAGTAGATCTAGACTGTGACCATATTATTTTCCAAGATATAGCTGATCTTGTAAATGGTCTTAAAATGAGCAAATTTAGCTCTTTTTAGGGCTACCTGGTTTTGAATCCCACAGCAAAAAAGCATTGATGATTGCCAGATCAATTTCTTTGTGCGTGTAAAGCTTCTCGCTTGGTCATAAATAACAAAAACAAATGCGCACTATCATTAAAGATTTCAATGATGATAGAAAACCTGACATTTTGTCTCTTAAGCAAGATTGAGTATTTTGCTTAAAAGCTATGACTCACAACAAGGTTTTTCAACGTGTAATTTTAGAAAACAAACATTTTGTCATATGTGAATATTTTTGGGTCTTTGACGGTACTGTTGAGCTGTTTGGTGAAGATTACTTTGAACACACAAAAATTTTACCAAAAATATCCTCCATGGCAGGTTCTTTGGGTTGAAACCTATGTTTTTAGCTTCTGCGGATAGTATTAGTGCAATAGGTGCAGTGAATTTAGTGCAGACTAAGTGTTCTCCCTATTTACCTCAAAGTTATCCATGCGAATAAACACAATAGTTTTAAAAAAAATTTTAGTAAACATAATGCAATGTCACAGTATGTTATTAGGTGCTCTTGCTCACAAGAATAAAGTTTTGAGACAAATTATAGGGAATGAACGAAAATGGAATGAAAATCTAGTGTTGTGTTACCAGACTTTTAGCACAGTATGGCCAAAAAGCCCACAATACAAAAAATTTGATGGGGGCCCCTTTTGATCAGGGGCCCTTAGTTCTTGAACTAAGGTAGCCTAAACTGCGTTACGCCACTGCCATTGATTTGTGGTTACTAAGGATCTTCAATTTTTTGGGTCTGCAAGTAGATTAATCAGGGTCTTTTGAAAAATATATTGATATTCTGGGTCTGTGTAAAACAGGCGTATTGGTAGCTACGGGTTTACGTGACAATTTTCAAGTTCTACCGAGTGAGACAAAAATAGTTGATGCATTTGGTAGGCTATGGAATGAAAAATACTTGGCTGAATTAAAAGAATTAAATTTCAATCTATCTGTCAAAGGCTAACTTAGATTTTCAAAATGTTCTTGGTAAAATCGTTCATCATTTAGAACCATAAATTAGGAAAAAGCTGGTAAGGTGTCTGTATTGGAACGAGTTTTCCACGTTCAACTCTGGTCCATGATTTTTACTTGTCATTGAAATTTGAGTTCTACTTCTGAAACTAAGGATTATATTAAAATTCAAAAAAGAAAATTACAAAAATACGTGTATTGCGTCATCTGGTTTGGATTAACGAAATTTCAAGAAAAAGAGACAAGCTGCTTGGAACTGTGAGATCATGATTGGATCAAAATTATTTCATCAAATTTGGAGGCAACATGAATACAATTTTCATATTTACAACAGTAAAGAGGACAACAGGAAACCAGTTGCTCTGTGTACTATGTCACAAACAGAGACTGCGAATAAACACTAAGTATTCATGTATCGTAGGCTTCCTTGTTAAGTCCCCCAGCGTATTTGTATCTCTATCGATCTACTTGAAGTCCAAGGGAACTAAATCCTATGTAATCAAGATTTACTTCTATACATTTCAGCTTCCCAATTGAAAGGCGAGTTCGTTATCAAACATAATAATGGCTTGTGCGTTGTTGTTGACACAAACAGTGACCGTTTGTTGCTATCGAGACACTGCAACGAAACATTCATTCTGACAGCAAGGGGAAACCTGAAGCATGTCAAAACTGGAAAATGTGCGATGCCAGAGTTTACATATGATGATGCATCAATTGATCTTAGTATTGACTGTGATTCAACAAATTCACGATTTGTACAGACTGAACAGTTCTCCGTGAGACACATTGCAACAGGAAAGTGCATTCATCCGTACTGGGGACATGTTAATCCCACTCCTGGGACAGAGCTTGTGATTTTCACAGGATGTGATGAAAAACGACTACAGTTCAAATTTACTTATAGTAAGAAACATTTTATATTACAGTGTAAGCCTTTTCGATGAAGAACCTCGCTTTGACGTACATGGATTGTTTTTTCCATTTTTTTCCACCTGGAGAGCCAGAAAAAAGTTCCCATTTTAGAAAACTCATAGCACCAAGCCAACTTGACAGATTTGCAGCATTTAAATTTTAGATGAAAGCAAAAACACTGAACGATTTTTTCAATTTCTCTTGTGTTTTTATGAGTACTGAGAACTGAGAAAATAGTCATTTAAATTTAAAAAAATTTCGTGGTTGCGAAAACCGACAAGCCTGAAAATGGGTCAAAACACTCGATCGGATCGTATGGGATCACTTCTCTCAAGGGCATTTCACCCTTTCGCAGGAGCTACACAAACAAATAGAAATACTGCAGTTTTTCAATCCCGTGGCGATAAATGTGCAGAAGATATCCCTCACCTGTGAAAACAATTTTCTTTGCTTGTTGTTTTGTGGGAGGAGTGTCTTTAAAATAGTTGTATCAAGAGTTGAAGGCCATTTTCAAGCATTTCTGGCATTTTTGTAAAGTCGAGTTCTCGTGTATTTCCAGTGCTCATGAAAACACGAGAAAGGCTGCAAAAATATGCCAGTCTCTCGGCTATCAATAAGAGTTAAATCAAGTCCGATGCACCAAGTATTCATCTGGTGAACATTTTTTGGCTCACCTGGTATTTTCTACCAACGTTTTCTTTAATACTGCTCAAGCGTCCTAAAAATTTACTAAGCGCTTTTTCAATAGTTTAAAAGCTCTGGCCCGGGCAAAGTTGAAAATAAAGTCTATTGTATTTGATAACTTTGACACGAACCGTTTCATTGTTTAGTCAAAAGGCAATGGGTCATCGGGCGTTTCATTGGCCTACTCGATATAGCTATGTTGTTTGGGAGACGAGATACCGTTTGTCCGGGGAAACGTATGAGTCCCCCCCCCCTCCTTGTATCAGGTTAATCCTCATGTGCCCGGCAGAGCTCCAACCCTAAAAAACGCTACTACGCATGAGCTTTAACCTACTGCACGGGGGGACACATACGTTTGCTCGGACAAACTGTATCTCGTATCCCCAACGATATGTCTATTGCCTGCTTTAAGCACAATTTATTTCACTTACATTTTGGAGCAAGTCCAAAAAATATCCGACCTATTTCTCCGTATGTATATGTGGTGAATGCCCCCCTGGGCCTTGCAGCCTTCAGCCAACCGTCCAACCGCCCCTCCAACACGAGGAGGAAAGCATTTTCCTGTATCGGGATCCAAATGCTTCACGTAAAATTTTACCGTCTGTGCAAATCGAGATTTACTGCACACGCTGCAACTACAGCCATGCTCGAGTTCAAAAGTTGTGTCATTTCTCGTGCTTACTCTCGGGACTACATATTTTCCACTTTTAATGTGCCTAAGATTCCAATATGACAAAAGATGATGTCTGGCAAATAAAGATGATATGACCAACGATATCATATCTTAGAAAAACAAAAACTTTACCCTTTTAATATTATCTTATAAATGATGGTTGCACTGAAAATGTCTTCAATCTATCTCATTTCTGTCAAAAATTATCTAAGTTTTAAGTTATAAAGGATTTGACCGTAAAACCATGGTAAAACAAACAAGATAATAAGATTACTCTCTGAAAAATTTCTATGTTTCCAAAATTACATGAGATATGCTGAATAAAGTTGGATGGAAGGTAGTTAAGAAAAGTCACAAAAAGTAATTACCCTTCAAATCAGCGAAAATACTAGTTACCAGACAAAACTGGTGGGAGGAGGCTATTTTAGCTCCCCAAGCTCCAGATAGGGCTAAACAATGAATACAATGGATAGGTTCTGATAGCACAATTGAAAATCTTATAATTTCAGCCGGTAGGCTCTTAATTGACTAGGTTCTTATTCATGAGTATTTACTGTATTCAAAAGCCATTTTCAGAGTGAATGTGATGAAAACGTACAAAGGTACAAATTTCAAGTTTGTCCATGTTTAATCAGCTACGTAAGGATAATAATTAGGCACATTTAAAAGGTGTTGTATAAGATTTTTGTAGACAAAGATAAAGATCAGCTGGCCAATCAATATCATCAAATTCAATGAGAAATTCCTCTCTAATTGTCGCGTTGCGTACAATTTCTTAGCTTGCCTGTTGCCTTTCGTGTGTTTAGTCTAAGCACATCTGAAACTCATTGCTCAGCATCCAGCTGTATCTTTATAATCGTTGATGGTATTAAAAATCTGATTGCACTGGCGAATTCTACGGGGTTCAAACATGTAGACAACATCTTCATTTGCAATGTATCTGCTACTACTTGCCTGCATTAGCGAGAGAAAGTTTATGATTTCTGGAAGTTTAGCTTATACAGCCCCTTTTATGAAAGTAAAGTAATTAGCAATTGATATGTACATCTTTCTTTCCAGATGTTCCTAATCCCGTCATAAATCTCATAGAGAAAAAGATGCTCATCAAGGTAAGCTGAAAAGACAGCTGTTATTAGGAAGCCCTCATCCACTTTTTCCTGCAAAGATAAAATATATTTGTTTTGAGAACTAAACGGGACGCAGATTTGGGTGCAGCTAAAATAGAGCCTCTTAACAAAGCCTCTTTTGCCTCTAGTTGTCTCCATTGAAGTTCGATTTCAACCCCTGTCTGCAGGTTTATATTTCAAAATCGTTTCAAACAATATTACGCTTCTCTTTCGATTTCTACCGGGTGTTCCAAAAAAAAGTACTCCTGTTTAAAAAATCACCAAAAATTGATTATCAAACCTTTGATAAAATTGTCTTTTTGACTTGTTTTGTTAAAGACCCAAAACTATTTACAGATGCAAGAATTTGAGCTTTTGATGCAACGAGGTAGACAAATTACACGTTGAAAAACCTTATTTTGAGCTATACTTTTTAAGCAAAATGCTCAATCTTGCCTAACAGTCAAAATTTTCAGATTTTTCATCGTCATCGAAGTCTCCAATGATAGTGTGCATTTCTTTCTGTCTTTCATGACCAAACTAGAAGCTTTATATGCACAAAGAAATTAATCTGGCAAGCGTAAATGCTTTTTGCATTATGATTCAAAACCAGGTAGCCCTACAAAGAGCTAAATTTGCTTAATTTTAAACCAATTACAAGATCAGCTATGTCTGGGAAAATAATTTGGTCCTTGATCTACTTGTGGCAAAAAAGAAATTGAACATCGGTCATGTAATCATATTTTGGTGATTTTTCAAACGGGAGTACTTTATTTTGGGACACCCGGTATCAAGCAGATAGAGTCGAAATGGCCTTGAAGAACGTTTTAATCTACACCTTTAATCCACGTACCTTGCGAAAATATCTCGAAAACCAACAGAAAAGTACGTTACAAATGAACTCCATCAAACAGGATATTTCTTGGTACTGAAAGCTAACATTATAGATACTAAGCATACTAAGCCTTCACGAATGTAAAACACGCTAAAGAAGTTGCGTTCGTTGTGCTTAGCAGTGGCTTGGCAGTGTAGATGTTGTTTCAAACAATCACTTAAATTGGATGTAGAGAGGACAGCGGATGTCATATCGAATGGTCCATCTTGTCCCATCCGTTGCTGTTTTTAAGACAAAGCTTCTATCAATAATTTGCCCCCCTGCAAAATCTGTCTTTGGTATTCATAACCCAATAGGCCTATCGTATCTTTCCCAAATAAGGGTCGGTCTCAGCAAACTAAATTTCCACAAATTCAAGCACAATTTCAGGGACACCGTAAACCCGATGTGCCCAACGAATGACGGTATTGAGGACACGGAGCACATTCTGTTGCATTGCCCTTCATTTGATAGTCAACGAAGAGATCTTCTCGCTGGAGTTTCAGTTGTATTACGACCATTTATTGAAATCAACAGCCTCTAACAACGTTCTTGTACAAATTTTGTTATATGGTGATAAATGAAGTTTTGACGCAGCTTTTATTGTATGGTGATAAAGACCTCCCAAATGACGTCAACAGAAATATACTCGACTTGACTCTACAATACATCCACACAAGCGGTCGATTCAATTAAGATCACAGAAATCTAGCTAAATGCAACTCAACCACCATACCAAGTCCATATTCGTAAAGTATCCTGTTCGCCGAGTCTCGTTCCTCTATTCTTTTGTTCTTTTGTTTGTAAGTAGCTTTTCGTAACACACCCTTTAGCTATTCTACAAAAGAGCCTGGATTGAGCGTCTTTCTTATACATTCCAAATGCGACTTTCGATTGAGTGGCGATAAAGCTTCTATCACTATTGCGTACATTCGAAAATTCCATTAGCAAAATATCGTTCAATTCTAATTCTTTTCTGAATAGCTAGGGGGCTTCTTATATATTTAGTTGTATTTTAGTTTATCTCCTTCATGTGATGGCCCTGGGGTAGTCATGATCTTTTGCTCCCCTTGGTATCAAAGACCTTTCAAGTGACACTAATAAAAGTATACTCGAGCTGACTTTAGATTTCATCCACAAAACAAGTCGGTTTGTTTAAGATAGCTCAAACCTTTGTTTCACGCCATACAGCCACAAATCAGCCACAAAGTCCTTTCATTTTTGTTTCCATTTTCGTTTTGTCTGTATTTTAAGTAAACATTAGACTTATTACATTTCGTCCCTAGTTTTCGCTCTCAATTTTATCTATTGAGTAGAGTTATTTCACCTAATTATTGAATGTAACTAACTACTCGCTCAAACAGCGAAAAGGTTAAAGTCAAATAAAAACAAGCGAAATTTATGACAAAATGTAATCAGTCTTAGTAAACATCGTTTATATGTAGCTTTTCGCAATTGTATATGTAGATGTAATTTAGTTTAGTGTTCTATGTCATGACCCTGGGATAGTTATGGGCTCTTGCTTCCCGGGTTAGTATCTTAGTTATGTAGTTAAGTAATTTGTAAGTATAGTCTTAAGTACCTCGTTCTTGTAAGTTTTTACATTGAATATAAAAAAAATATAATATTTTGTCTTTGATTAAAGTTTCTTATGAAAATATTCAGTTTTCGTTAAGCGTCCGATTACCACCGCCGGCACCCTAAAAACATTGCTCAGTTGATTGTCAATGGAAAATGTCTCAGTATTTTAAATGATATTCTCCGACAAGGCATCTGATTTTAAAACTTCGAAAAGTTGCTATTTTTACTCTACTGGCAAAAGTATTTTAAATGTCATTTCAAGTTCTTTTCAGAATACATTACAATTCTATATGAATATATTAGCCTTTCCTGCAAATTATCATATCAGTAATGAAGTATTGTTCATTTCTTCATATACAGATTCCAAAAGACTTTAAAGGTGACGAGTTAACACTGAAAATCACAGGATCTGGAGGACTAAACTTTGAAAATAGCAAAAAGATTCACGTGGAAAAACCAGGAGTTAAAGTTTTTATCCAAACGGATAAACCAGTTTATAAACCTGGTGAAAAAGGTTCGTTCGTTTTCTCTGATAATAATTGCATTTTACATCGTCTTTATTGCCATTCTTTTGATCTTAATCATCATCCGAAATTTGTCAAAGTTGAAACGAAAATGAGTTAGAAATTAAATGAATCAGCCAGGATTTTAGGCCACGACCCTTGTTGCTATGTTTAGTAAGTTCCCGTAAAATTGCAGCTTTCAGAGCCGAGGGCTGGGATCCCAGGAGTTGTGAAGACCTAGTCGAGTCCACGACCCCTTGTTATGAAGGTCACTATCCATAATTTTACTCAATGAAAAGTCATTCAACCCTTTATTTCTATTCTATTGCAAAGCGAAATTTTCCTCTTGTAAAGAAAAGCATTTCCAACCACTATGGAAAATTTCACTGACTGGAAACCAGTCTTGAGCCCAGGGGGAGGGGGTACTTAAGGTATATTTAGGATAGATGGGTGCTTAGGCTGGGATACAACGCATCAACTCAAAAAATAGTTTCTAGTGTGAAAACAGACCCAAAAAATAATTTCTAGCACGAGAATCGACCCAAAAAATAATTTTTCTAACCCTACATTACATACCAAAAAGTTATGAGATCAGTATCTTAAATTTGTAAAAAGTGCCCTAACTGATTAGATTTCTCCGTATTGTATTTGGATATTCGAGTTTTTTTTTAGTAATGTTACTTGATTATGATTTCGTTTGTAAATTGTGTTTTTCCCATTCTTTTACTTTTTCGCATATTTAAGACCCAAAAAAGTAAGCCAGAACTTCAGGAACCGATAAATTAACTGTACAAATCATTGACCTAATGAAATAACCCTTGCCCAAATTTTAGACCAAAAAAAGTAACCTGAGCATCCCATCCTAAATATACCAGAGTACCCCCTGGGCCTTGAAGGTCAAGTGGTGGGGCTTTACCCTTGTAGAAGCTTGAGCCCATTCCTTCCAGACTCGAACTCGAAATGTGGCTGCCATTCAAAGATGAACCAGATATGATGATAGCGTTATTTTCTTAAATCTGAGGTTCTTTTTCTTACATAAATTCATGCTGGTCTTTTTACTTCATTCTAGTTCGATTTAGAGTGCTCGTCATTACTACACCTGATTTAAAGCCAGCAAAAGGAAAGGTAAATGTTTTAACTATTGAATAAACACATGCGGCTGATTTTCAAAACTAAAATGTTAATCTATCAGTCAAAGGCTATCTTACATAGATGTAAAAGCTTTGTCATGGTAAGAGCATCCATCGCTTAAACCCAGAAATTTGAAAATGAAGCAATTCTTTTTCTAAGTGATTTCTTAGTCCTTTTTGCAGACAAGCCTATTTACCTCTGGCTGGCAGGGCGTTTGCATGGGAACGAGAATTCCACGTTTGATTCTGGTCCACAATCTCATTCCCGTGCCCAAAAAGAGTCTACCACCAACCAATCTTCGATATGACCTAGACTTGTAACCTTGAGTCCCTTGTTTCCCTGAGCTCTGTGACTTCAAGATGGCAATTCGATCAACAGAGACTCATAACAGCCTCACTTATACAAGTATCCTCAGCTTACGCTAATCTCAATGAAGTGAATTGATGTTGTTGTTGTCGCTTCATTGAGGGCCTCGTTTCCCAACTCTTCTTAAAATTGCAAAAAACATTTGCTGCAGGGCCCAGGCCTGTGCCCCGACCAATCAGGATGCACGAATTTAAATAACGTGATCGGATTGGCAGATTCTTCTTCAATTTAAAATTACCGTCAAAGGCACACAAACACGTGTTAGATTGAACGGCTACAATGATGACCATCTCGAAATAGCGAACAAATTAGGAGATCTTTTGCGTCTCTAAACAAGCAGAAGATCACTTGCAGGTGAGAGCTTTTTACTTTAATAGCTCGAAGAAATGTTCAATCAAGTACTGGTAGCTTTTTTTGCAGTGTAGCATCTCAAGAAAGCCGCCTTTTCCTGAAATGCAGGGCATTTTATTGTAGTTATAGTGCCAATCAGTCTATCAATAACGATAACTACAAACATGTAATCAGTCTAGAAGGACTAGCCAATGAGAGAACGGCTGATCAAATGAGACGATTCCGGAAAAGATGGCGTCGGGGGGCATTTGACCAAAATGCATTGCATTTAGTGGTCGAAGCTCTATAGAATCCCTGTCGCTTCCATTATAGAACGCAATGCATCTGGGTGAAACACTCCCCCCCCTCCCCCATAACGCAATATTTTCCGGAATCGTCTATTGGAACACAAAAGTGACCAAAAATCTTTACATTCATACACAACATCAGTTCCGTGGAATGAGACGGGTGAAAGTTGAGGGTCTTAGTAAAGTAAGGCTAGTCTCAAGAATGTACAGATCAGCTGAGAGCAGCTATGATTGTTAACAGATAAATGAATAGAATGCACGAAACTCACCATAGAAAAGGATCTGCATACCACCCTACCAGTTGGTACCTTTATAGATGACGTTTGATGAGAACTAAAAGTGCCATTTTATATCTTATTTTCATTCTACGTTTACAATGATTTCAAACAATTGTTTGTCTTTTTCAGGTTGCAGACATTGCAATAATGGTAAGTATCTAAGCTCTGACTTCCACGACGCAAACATCACCGAGAGTACTAGAATTTCAACGAATATCATAGTTCGCCTTCTGAATGAATTCCAGCTCAGCTTCTAGTAACAATAGATGCAGTATGCAGGGTGTCCCAAACAATTTTGCCCCGTTTGCCTGAAGATGACAACAAAACGGCAAAAGATTCTCGCCAAAATTTTGCATGATGTTGCTCTTCAGATATCGAGTTAAAGTTTGCTACCATCCCCATAAAATCTGTTGAAAAATGTCGGAGCTATGACCTTCAGGAGACCAAATTTGCCTGATGATTCAAACCAGCCGTCGGCCATTTTGTCTCATTATTTTGCAGTGATAAATAGCTCCATGGATGAAATGAAACAGCAATAATCATCAGAGAGTTTTCAACTATATTTTACCCCACAGAAACTATTTCTTACCTCACATAAAGTTGTTTGTCATTGCAAAATAGTAAGACAAAATGGCCGACCACCGGTTTCAGTCATCAGGCAAATTCGGTGTTCTGAAGAACAAAGCTTCATCATTTTTCAACGGATGTTTACCGAGATGGCAGCAAAATTTATTTAAAAATGTGAAGAGCAACATCATATAAAAGTTTGGCGAGAATCTTTTGCCGTTTTGTTGCAATCGTCAGGCAAATGGGGCACAATTTTTTTGGGACACCCTCTATGCCCAGTAACTCATCGAAAATAATTTTGCATCTTTCAATGAAGAAATGTTTAATTTGCACATGATATTTGTCATTGCCACATTTTTCATTGCTTTACATGGTCTCAGCTGAATCAGTGCGTGTGACCTCATAGAAATCATTTACAGAAATCATTGTCAGCATAAAGATGTTTTTTTAACCAATAGTGGTGAGCTGAAGTACTTCCTTCAACATAAGATCACAAAACCAATAAGAAATTTTATTTAGAATCCTACAGGTTCACGAATTGTACAGTGGAAGAACAAGGAGCTTGATGAAGGTAAATTTAATCTCGTAAATACCGGGTGCGCCAAAATAAACTATGCACGTTTGGCAGGCCACAATAAATCGTACACTCAATCGATTTTGATGATTTATGACTTAATCGTTAGCAGAAAGCCTGAATTAGATACTGGGATTTTTTGCAAATTTTATCATTTTCAATTTTTAGAGCTAGAAGCGAGTTTCAAAAAACTTTTAGTTTTCGGAAACACTGAAAACGATCGAAAAACATCGATCAAGTTTTCTGAATGATCGACATGAATGGACAAAGAGAGAACTTGTACGTGGTGATTTGCGATTCAGAAATCGACCAATTGTAATCTGCTATACGAGAGTTCGTACTAAACCCCCATATCCCCCTGAAACGTTTGCTCTTTTTCATTCATGTTGAATCATTTCAAATTTGATCGACGTTTTTGCATCGTTTTCGATGTTTTCGAAAACAAACATTTTAAGTAACTCGCTTCTAGCTAAAACAGAGAACGGAAAAAATTGCAAAAAGTCCTAGAATCTAATTCAGGCTTTCTGCTAAAGAGTAAGTCATAACTCATCAAAATCGATCGAGTGTACGATTTATTGTGGCCTGCCAAACATGCATAGTTTTTTTGGCGCACCCGGTATAACTCTGGAAATTTGATAAAATTCTTGTTTTATAGCTGAGCTTGACCATGAGCGACAAGACAACAAGTGTGTGCAAGTTTTATTGGTAGCGAGCCACCTTAACCAATTGTTTTTCATGTATTTTTACCTAATTTGTACTTGATAGTGAGCCATCTTATCACTGTTTTGTCATTTTGAAATTTTTGGTAGTGAGCCACATTAAGTGCAGATCCACCTTAATTGTAAACCTCTGGAGGACAAAAGCTGCAAACAAAGCTAAAGTTTATTCTCCAGTACTTTATGAAGCAGACTCAAGAAATCTGTTGAAGAATAAGTCTTTGTAAATCCTTGCATTGTTAATTTGATGTTGATTTGATGCAAAATTGAAATAAGATGCATCGTGAATAACTAGGACCAGGGATAAATAGTAGGGATGCGAAACGCAATGGTTTTGCGCGAGCGAGCATAAATGCAGCCTCGCTTTAATGATGCCCTTAGCAACCGATGTGAACTGCTGCAAGCCTGTTGGCAACGAACCGAAGCTGCGAAGAGAAGAGGATGGTGTTGTTTGAAAGGGACAAGAAATGGATTTGTCGCTGATCTTTGGTGACCTGAAGGTGAGAATTTAGTATGTGTCGACGAGTTCTCTCACCCGAGAAAAATTGTACTTTCTTTGTTGTTCTGTATGAGAAGTTTGTTCATGATTCAATCGAGTGTTTCAAGCCGTGTTTTAGGCATACTATTTCGCAAACATGAAATTTTTTTAAAGTCGAATTTAGCTAGCAAAATATCTGTAAATGAGTTTATAGCCTTGAGCTTAAATTTAAAGATACTTTGTGTATTAATCGTTTATTGTAGGCTGTAGCCGCACGTACAAACAAACAACTTATACCAAATCACAAAAATTCTTCGGTCTTTCCACTTTGAACTAGAATTTGAACAATGCAAATCCGACAAGTACCCTTGCTTGGTGCTATGAATTTTCAAAAGTAAGAACTTTTTTCTGGTTGGCCTGGGTAGTTATTTGCTTAGTAGGCAGGTAGTTACAGCACTTTTTTCCACATGTTAGTTAGAGTTAGATGTGTTTTTAAGTTGAAAAATTAAAGTCAGTTGCAACCAGAATGTTTGCGTGTGTCACTGCTTTATTGTATCCACATTTTCATGGGTCATAAAATGGCAACAACAACTGCCTGCAAAAAGGTAACATGTGCCAAACATACTAATTGAAACAGACTCTTTAAAGCTGCAACAATTATATAATGATAGGGAAAATTTGAACTTATACATCAGTTGGCTGAAAGTTTCTGACGCTAATGCCTTACAAACTGTATGTGCACATTGGTGTTTGGGTCACATACAGTATGTTGTTGCAAGGATAGAATACTTCTTCAAGAGGCCTGCAGTCATTAGGGATTCTGTTTTGTTGTATGCACCTACTGTATAATATACTGTACCTTTCACTTTACCAGATTAGAGCTTCAAAATGAATGATTTGATCTGGTAAATCAATTGATATGTTAAGTCTAAACAATAAACATTTTATTTGATTTGAAACCATACCAGAAAGAATCATTCATCCAGATCTCATTTGTATGATATGTTGTACAAGACATGCAGTCAAAGAGACAAAACACATTTGGACTTAACTGGCTGATAGGATCAAACAACAAACAATGATACAGCATCTTTGCAACATATATCCACAGTTTTTAAAAGATTCACATGTAGTTACAATATACTGTAGCCTTTTGAAGTGAAATGTCCTAATTACAACTTAATTACACACTTCTATTCACTATTTTAGCTTCAAAAGTGAAAGGAACAAATGTGCATGAAATGGATTCCTGGATTAACAAAGTCAAACTGAAAATCTACATGTCAGAATTAAACATTCATGTCATCAAACATCTATTTACCTTATTTACTTTTTAATCCATAAGCAGACAAGTATGTTATGTTATGGAACTCATCTGGCAAGTTATTTATAGTTAAAGGGGCTCCGTCACCAAACTGTAAACAAATCTGTAAACACTGCATATGGCCATTGTTCTCCATTGTTTTCTGCAACTTGTTTGGTGGCTTCACCCAAGCCACCAAAAAGTGCTCATTAAAAAATCCATTTATACCCAAGCAATTGTAAAAGATGTGAATTTTTTGTTTTTTCCTCTGTAACATACAAAGATTTATCTTCAAAATGATGCTTTCATTTTGGAAAAACAGGTAAACATCTGTGTGATATTACCCATAAAAAAAACTTCAAAATCACCGTTTCGACCAACATTTGGAGACGGAGCTCCTTTAAGTAAGCAAGTATAAACAGTAATTGGTTACATGTTAGTACTGTACTGTGTATTATTTCAGAGTGTTGAAAGAAGATGGAAATTGCAGCAAGTAGATATCATTTCTTCCCTTGTTTCTCTCTTGAAGCTGCATGTACAATTTAGATATTTTCTTTCTATCAAATCAAGTTTTAATGCCAAGAATACCATGGACATGAAATGTGGACTCCTACTACACATTGTATCAAAGAGTATACCAATACTGCAAAAGGTGTTCCAGTCCCAAATTTTCAATTTCAAAAAGATCTTGAAACAAATAGTGACAATTTAATGTCTTGTTTCACAGAATCTTTTGCTATTTGTTTTGGTTATGATTCAACAGCAAGAGAGTCTATGTCACAAGCACTAATAAGGCATCTCACCTTGTTTAGGTATTCAGGCCAGTTATGATCATAGGCGTAGGAGACAGAAGGCTGGGGGGCTGTAGCCCTCCCAACGTTGGAAAAATTTGCAAAAATTGGCCAAAAATTTTTGTCAACAATGGATTTTTTGAAGGGCAGCCCCCCCCAAACTTTATCTTCCCCTACACTCATGGTTATGATAAATCATAACTTGTCTGAATACCTGAAACACGGTGAGAAGCCTTTAGGGGTAAAATGCCATTTAAATTATAACCAGAACTATGAGCAGTAATATTTGTGTTGCCATCACACATCTGCCACTGAACTAATGAAAACAATGACTATACAGTCTTGGCTAATTCCCTTTGGAATGATGTAGCTTGCCATTTCTCTCACAAAGTCATTGGAGCTGATATGCATTTTCAACTCTGTGAATCCATATACTCTGTGAATCTATAAAGGAAATTAATAAATCTAGTGAGGAGACCAAGTTGCATTCTTTGATTTTGGAGCGGGGAAGCTCATTCTAAAATACATTCTGGTGCATCTCTCTGAAGGTTGGGAGTACTAAGACTGCGTAAGGAAATAATGAACCAGTGATTTATCGGTCATATAGACAAACTATCGCGGGTAGCACTTTTACAAAAGTTATGGGTCGGGTGTGGCTGGAAGCAGTCAAAGTGGCGCGGGGAAGACGTTCCCAGCGCACTACAAAGAATGCAAACTGGCAAGGAGCATCATTCAAAGATAAGGGTTGCGATAAAATGCCTGAAAGATTAGTGGTTTCTGTCAACAATAAACTGTTTATTTGTCATGTACAGCATTGACAGTACATATGGCACAGACTACTCTATCAACACAACACATATGGTAGCAAATCCAAAATAAGATGCACATGTGATGTGATGTAACCTGTGTGTCAAAAATGCAGCTTTTTTCTCAATGTAGATTTATCCCATGTAATCTCTTTATTCCCTCTCTCTCTCTCTAACCCTGTATGGAAAGTTGAATTTTCATGCGCCGGATATTGCGCCAATAGAACAATGAAAACTATAGAAACTAAGTGCTCTGTGCACCGGACATGTCCGGTGCAGGAGCCATTCCTACCATAGAGGTTTCTAACGATGATTGGAGTTTCTTCTTCACTTTCCATCCTTACATATCTTTTCACTTACATCTCAAAATATTGACTGTTGTTCTTCCACTTGCAAGTAAGGGTTTATAAGGGTTAAGGGCTTGTAAAGCCTGATTGTAGAACTCTACCAAACACATCCTATATCATCTCTTTTAGCATTTTCTGTTGCTGATATAAAGTTGGTTTCATAAAAAAAGTTTGAGGTAGTTGCACTGCAATGGGATGCCATTCATTACTCGTCCCAGACCGCCAAACTATGAAACGTGCTTTGAATCAGCTGCCGATTTGTATTTTGGTTTACAGTGGAAGGTAGGCCCTCCAGAAAAAGCGATCGCACACACACAGCTCAACGTAGCTCAAAAATGTTTTGCAATAAAAATACTTATAAGGACATCCCCAATGTAAATATCAAACACTGAAAGACGGGATCACACGGGGAAGTCGACTTTTTTAGCAAAGCGTGATCGGCAAAGCTGAGATGTATTCTTTGGCCTAAAATGATGCAAACAAAATAGTTCCACAAAACAACGATCTGGGCATCAAAACCTGTCAAAGAGTATACAACAACAAAAAACAAGCTCTACAGCACTTAAACAACAGAAAAGTTGAACAATTCCTTACCTTTAGATACGAATCCACGATCATTTACTGCCAGCGCTGCTACTCGAGCTTTCGGATCCGTCCATCTTGATCTTCACTGTCAACACCACAGGGGACCAAAGGTCGCGCATTCATGATCGCGCTATGCAGCTCAACGCGCGTTTCGCATCCCTACTATTTATCCCTGACTAGGACAGTTGTTGACTAGCACCGTAAGGAGGGAAACGAACGAATTTATGATCAGCGCCTTCCACCACTAATCTACCGCAGCTTAAGAACAGAGTGACCGATTAACGCCAGATAAATTTCTAAATCTAATTTAGCGCTTCCAGTATTAAACAGAAAATTTGAGCAGATTATTGCTTGAATATCGGAGGAACAGTAGCCTTCCAAACGTGGATTATTTTGTATGCATCCGATGGGAAATTTTCTGTTTTCACATTCTATCCAAGTCATATTCCTAGAGAAATGCTTCTCCTTCTCCTGAATCAATTGATAGATTAAACTCTCGCTAAATTCTAATATCATGTAAATATCATAAAGCGTTGCAGGTTTTTAAGAGATTTAATTGTTCTCTCCGTGCCCAAGCGGGATTTTAACCAACTTCTTTTTTGTAGGTTTTGTCAGCCTGGATCTAACTCTATCAACAAAACCACTGCTTGGGGCATGGAAAATCACAGCAACATACCAGGTGATAATACGTACTTATTTAAGGCCAAGATAATATTTCGGAATTTACAGCATCTCGCAAAAACATTGTTGCTTACCTTAATGGTTACCTCTGATGAGTAAAAACGTTAAAAACAATCATTTGTTTCAGTAAATCTGATAAGTAATAGACCCATGCGGCTAAGTTTGCTTACATCCTATTCAAATTAAGTAATAGATTTCTTGATAAAAATACATTTTTATTTCTTTTTACATCTTGCTCGTTCTTTAGTGTTCGGTCACGTGACTTGAATTGGATGTAAACAAAACTGAACCAAATAGGTCTGTTGCTAAAGTATAGCACGTAAGATGAAAGGGAAGCTATTGGTGACTCACATTGTTAAAATCCTAATCATGGTATTGTAAACCACTATGAAGCATGCATAAAAATGCCACAGCTTTTTCACGATCAACAAGAAAAGTGTCCTCTGGGACCTATCAGAAACGAGATGCACCATATTGATAAATGCTATTGTTAATTAATAAGGTTCTTCTTTGTTGATAACTTATGAGCAGATGACACAAAAATCAACCATCTATGATTTGACCAAATTTACAAATTTCAATCAATGGTAACTCTCAACAACTTTTCTGTTATACCGGGTGAGTCAATGAAAAGGCCTGGCGTTTGAAAAAATGCTGCTCCCTCATCAAAGCAATGATATTGAAAGCTGTCTTGTTTTATTCCCGATATGTCCAATTAGGTTCGGTAATTCATCAAGCTTTAGTCCGCCATTCCTTCCGTCGATACTAGAGATTTTCTACAGAAAGCCCCTTTCAAAAACCTGCAAAAATGAAGGAAAGTGACAAACAAAATTTCTCTTTGTTTTCCTTTCTAGCAATTATGACACTCACCCTCTCACTGAACTCTCACTGAACTCTCACTGAACTCTTTTAAATGTGATGAACGAAACAGAAAATTATTGATTAACCGGCAGTATGTTCAATTGAAATAGACTCTTTGCTTTGGATCAGCTGCAGCTTCTTTCAACGATGCCTTCAGTGCCAGCTTTCTTTTCTCGTGCCCACTTTTATGTCTTATGCTTGTAGGCACGTTTTTCTTCTTACCCTTACCTTCCATTAAGCATCGCATCACATACACATAACTAATAGAGCTTACTTAATTAACCTAATTTTCAACATGCAGCTTTTGGAGAAATGAAGAATTGAAATTGAGTGGAAGGCGGGGACAGCCGTTGGCGTGCTCGCTTATGCGAAAGGTCATTTTCACGTAGAAATGTAACGATGGTAACTCTCTAGAACAATAGCTAAAGACAACAGGCCTCGATCTCTGCAGACAGATTCAAAATATTTCTCTAAAACTTGTCTTTGTGCGAAATTTGAACTAGCTTTATGAAAGAAAAACAGTTCGCAGGTGTTCTCTCATTAAATAGCAGAGTGCTACATTAATTTACAGGTGTTACATTACAGGTGTTGCATTAATTTATGTGCACGCTTTTTATAAGAAACTGGTTTATAAAAAACTAGGACTATGAATGATGACCAAAAATTTCAGAAACTTTTTCAACGGATTTTTACGGGATGGCAATAAACTTTATTTGAACATTTGAAGAGCAACATCATATGAAAATTTAGCGATAATCTTTTGCCATTTTGCAATCATTAGGCAAACAGGGCACAAATTTTTTGGGACACCCTGTACAAAAAGCTTCAATCAAGCGACAGCGATATTCAATACCGGTTGTCCCAAAAAAAGTACTCCTATTTGAAAAATCACCAATATTTGATTACACGGCCAATCTTCAATTTTCTCTTTTTTCAGGTAGAACAAGAACCAAATTATTTTCAAAATTTAACTGATAGTATAATTGGCATAAAGATGAGCAAATTTAGTTTTTTTTAAGGCTACCTGGTTTTGGATCATACTGCAAAAAAGTATCGATGATTGGCAGATCAATTTATGTGTGCATGTAAAGCTTCTAATTTGGTCATAAATAACCGAATGAAATGCACAATTTCATTGAAGACTTCACTGATAATAAGAAATCTGAAGAGTATTTTGCTTAAAAACCATAGCTCAAAATAAGGTTTTTCAACGTGCAACTTTTCTACCTTGCTGTATCAAAAGCAACAATTTGATCATCTATGAATATTTTTGGGTCTTTGACAAACACCTCATAAAGAAAATGTTATCAAAGGTTTAATACTAAATTTTTGGTGAATTTCTAAACATTACTATTTTTTCTGGGACACCAGGTAGATTTTTTACGAAATGCTCGATTGAGCTGCCTTCAAGCTTCGATCTTTGCTGTCTACATTTGAAAATTCTTCAGATTTCTTCCAAATATAAGAAAATACCATTGGCTCTAGACCTTTTTGCAGACTAGCTGAAAGGTCTGTTTGAAACAGCTCAAAACCTAAAATTCTGGGAGAAATATTGTTAGAGTGCTTGTTTATTTTTAGCTTATTGTAATGAAATCAGTTACCTGAGGGAAATGTATGACACAGTCTAAAGTATTTATGCTACAGTGCACTTAGATACTCATACAAAAGATTTGGTTTGGTCTGTACACATACTGAAATATTCTACCGATATACAACAGCTTTAGTCAATTCCATGTATTACTATCTCCTATAGTCACAACTTCAGAATTTATTTCATTCAGGGTATTTCAACAGAAGTCAAAATCGAAGTTGCTAAGTATGGTAAGAATCTAAATAGATTTTAATTGTAATCATATTTGTTATACCGGGTTACCCAGAAAAAAGTGACCCAACGCAATCTGTTATAGAAAAAAAAGTAAGTAACCGATTGAAATATTTCAAACGTTGTTCTATCACTAAAAGACTAGCCTACATTATGAGTATTTTTCGAAATTTTTTTGAACACAGTGAAAATCCTGAATTAAGGATTTTGATGAAAAGGGCAGATGTGAAATGCTCAAAAAGTCATCAAAAACAGGGGATCGATTTAAAGCCATTTCAGATCTTCAAAACAACGAAGAGCGTGTTTCATTGTGCCTGAGAATATTTCTAAATACCTAGGGACTATAACACTGCTCTGAAGAGTTCCAACTGGGTTGCCTATTCCCAGGATGAAATGAAACACGCTCCTCGTTGTTTTGAAGAGTTGAAATGGCGGTAAATCGATCCCCTGTTTTTGACGACTTTTAGAGGATTTCAGGCACGCCCTTTTCCTCGAAATCCTTAATTTTGGAAATTTACCGGACGGAAAAAAATTGCGAAAAATACTCAAAGCATAGGCTAGTCTTTTAGCGACAGAACAACGTTTGAAGCATTTCAATAGGCCACTTACTTAATTTTCTGTGACAGATTGCGTTGGATCACTTTTTCTGGGTCACCCGGTATATCTACACTTTTTTCACATCAGTCATACTATTTGATTCTCGCTTCATCTGGACTATTCTCCAACTAAATACACATGGCACAGCAAATCCGGTTCATTGGCTGATTACCTCAGGCAATAGCTAAAGGATCTGTGGTACTACATGAAATCTATAGAGCCTACATCGGCTGTTGCAAGCAAAAATTCTAATGGGCCATCCTCATGATTACGACATACGCTGCTCAGTGCGCAATGAGTGCTTGTACCTTTAAAAAGCATCCAAATCAAGTACCAGTAGACATTGCACCCCGAGCAGTGTATGAAATAATCGTGGGAATCGTTGAATCGCCTGCATAGCTAGAGTCTGTTTCAAGGGTCTTGTGATATGAAATTCATTTTGCAGGAAATCCAAAACACTCTGGTGGATTCCAAAAGAATCTAACCTCACCAACTTGAGCTCCGATTGTTGATTTAGATTATTGAGCAACGAAATGCCATTGAAACATAACTGAATATAATCTCCCTTTAATTTCTATGTTGGTCAATCAGGGATATTTTTTTAATTCAAGGTAAAATTCCCAAGGCTGCAAGACTTCATTTAGAAGTTCAATCAATCCCTGGAAAAATGCACAATTCAAAAACATAACCAAAACTTGCGCTTATCAAATGTTATAAACAGTTTCGCCAGAATAAAAAATGCTTTTCAGGTAATGTAGGTAAAAACTTGAAAGATTTTCAAAAACTTCGTCTGGGTAGAATTTCCACACCAAAGGCTAGAACCATACTCAAAAAAAATCACAAAGCCTACGCACCAAATGTAAGCTTTTGTGCAATGTGTTGTTTTTACTGCCTCCTTAACCCTTACTGACCTGGGTCTTTTGAAACACTGAATGCCTTGGCCCTCCTTTTTATCTCTGTTGCCATATAAGGAATGACTACCAAATTTGGCACAAAGGTAGTTCATTGTATAAACAATCAAAATTTGAAACCAAATTTCAGTTAATGAAGTTGTTGTTGTTGCTAGAGCATGATGATCATTATGATATCATATGACGTCACATAAATGAAAAATTGTAAGACAGAGACCCTGCAATACGACAAAAAGAACAGCAAATGTTAAAAGGTCGTGAAATTTGATTTTTCATAAAGAAATGAAAAATGTAAATCAAAACAAGTTCATTAGTTATTCAGACTTAATTGGACAAATTAAACATGATTAAGAGAGATACAAAACATGTATTTCACAGAAAGCGGTATGATAAATTGGTAAAATGGCGCATTCGCAGGATAGGTAGACACAGAAGGAAAACAAGTCGATATATCACGAATGGAATGATATATTAGGATAGGAATAACTCGATGCATCACCCGTAAAGCTTTTTCTATATTTATCCCTTTGAAACTTACATCTTTTCCAGTTTTACCAAAGTTCGAAGTAACAATGGAGATGCCCGACTCTCTATATTACAACAGGAGAAAGTTCAATGCAAGGGTTTGTGCAAAGTAGGTACCTTGATGATCAGAGATGTCATTTCAAGTGCTTATAATCCACCTTTTCAAGGTAAGAGGCGCGAATGCGGAAGTTTTTTTGTTATTTGAGGCATTGTATTTTTGAGGCCAAAGTCTTGTTCTGCTTACAATGTTTAGCAAAGTAGCAATTTTTCACATTCATGTATAAGAATAAGGGCTTTGACCGTGAAATCAAAGTTTGGACAAGTTTTTGTAATTTTAAAGCCTTTAGCCTTTATGAATTCAAATTCTTTATATCATCAATAGTTTCTAAACAAAGACAGATGTGAATGTGAAAATTTGTTTCAACACTAAACTTTGTACCCACAATAAGATTTTAGTCTCAAAAATGAAAAATCTCAAATAACAAAATACTTGCGCTTTGGCGCCTCTTACCTTGAAAAGGTGGATTGAATTGTTGATGATTCTTATCTTTATTAGTTTGAAACAAGGACGATCGGTCTAACATACCAATTGCGACAAAACATACGTTTCATATTTGAAGTCTCATTTACGGAGAACATCTTATAAACTGAATTTGTTTAGGCCAATAGGCCAAGCTCTGGTTGGCAGCTGGATGCAAATTTGAGCTTTTAAGATTGAAGGTGAAGTTGCGTTTTCCAGTGCTAAGTGCTGGGGTCGCAGAAATAGAGCAGACCTAATCGAGTCCGCGACCCCTTGTCATGACGCTCAAGTGCTGGGGTCCTACCGGGTATCGAACCCACTCCACCTGACTGTTCTGGCTGCAAAGTCAGAAGACTAAACCACTGCGCCACAACACCTTGCACCACTGCGCCACAACACCTAAAAGGCTAGCCATCAAAGCATCAATACCAACAAACAAGGTATCTATGTTCAACTAAGCCATCGATGAACATTTTGACGGTGATTAGCCGTCGATTAAAGCTAAATTCACATCGCTGGAGCCAACCAAATATGTATACTTTTTTGGGACATCCGGTATACTTTTGGGACACCCTGTAGAAAACAAGATAATTGAAGTAGCAGCTCTACAGCAGCCACACAAACCGGATACATTTTGGGTACCTTGTATGTTCATGGCAACTATCATTGATAAATCTTGATTTTTTGTTATGGACTCCATTAACCCTATCCAGACTAGGCTTTTTAAACTCTGGGGAGACAAGGGGGGGTAGACCAGGCCACGAATGAGGTACGGGTCACTTCTAAGCGGAGAAATTTAGATGGGTATTTTGAGGTACCTATGACCCTAGGCATCTTGGAACGTGATGGTGATCAGCGATCTGTTGGGGTTTAGGGGGTTAAATCGGAGGTTAAAGTTTGACCAGTCTGAGCAAGCCCCTCTGCGGAGGAGAACCAAGGTTTTCCTTTTAAATGGCGCACGGGCTGGCTTAGATCTGACCAAATTAAGCTAAAACCACTTTATAAAGAAGTTAGATGCTGAAAGATAATTAGTAGCTTCTTCAAACAATGGTCACGTGACATGAAATCACCCTTTTCCTTATTTGGTAATTATCAGTAAATGGCCAAAAATGTGTTACAAAAAGAGGAAAATGCGACTGGTGTCATTTTTATGTTTTACTTGGAAGTACTTGCACCATGGTTAACGTACCAAATACTACGTAATAATTTAAAGGAAAGTATCCCTGATACTCCGTGTCACTATTATCGCCATTTTCGTCGCAATCATCAAAGGAAATGTCATCTTCCATTCTACCAGCAATTCTTCAATGCCTTCTGGGAATGCACTCTCAGTCTATTTGATTTCAAATGTTCTTCCCCATCCATGCTGAGATATATCGCATATAAGCATTCTTTGGGCTGAGAGGTTCCTGCATTCTCGCGATAACATTTGCACGTAAAATATGCATAGGTATGCAGGAAGCAATGATGTATCGACTATTTTTATTTGAATGAGGTATTTCTGCCGAAAAGCTTCTTACAAGCGATATTCACATTATTCTGACTACATATAAAATTTAAGCACATTTAGCAAGTTCTTCTATTACTCTCTTTCTTTGATACGGAACAAGATGAGCCAAGGCGGCCAAGGGCAGTAAAAATACAGATTTTTTTTACTTTTCAACAACCACTTTCCAACTTGCTAAAGATGTAATCGTCAACTTTAAATGTTTGGGATCCAGGTAAACATTTATTTTGACACTCCGGCATCGATATATCACTGGAGTTTGACTCCTTTTCTGTAGAATCCTATTCCAAAAGCCAAGTATACATTTGTCTTTCTTTGAACTTTTGATAAAACTATCACCAAGATGTGTATATTAGCTGATTGTGACTTGATGGTTTCCTTTGGCTTCTTTTCCAAAGCATGAAGGCAATGCAAAAGTAAGTTTCAGCTTCTTCTTGGTTGGTAGTCAGCATTTTTGCATTCGTTTCATTCGACGACATTATTTTGGAGCTATTGTGAGGAAAAAAGTTCTGTGCAACAAATAATATTGAGGGCTTTTTGACGATTTGTAGAGATCGTCTAGAAAATCAAATTGATCAGTAGGCTCTTGTTTCTTTAATTTTAAACGCCCTTTTTGATTTAGCTAGCTGACTAATTATCCTGCCAAAACAACTTCTCTTATTTCTTTCATTTGATTTGACAGGGTGCTCTTGGCATGTGTCTGTGACTATATCTACACTTTCATATCTACTTGGTAAAGTTTTAGGAACTTTCATGTTAGCAGGACTCCATCACACATTTACCGGCAACGATTACATCTCTTCCTTTTCTTCGAAATTGCAAATTAGCATATTGGAAAGGGGTTGTTAAAAACTAAAATTTATCAGTACTTTTATTACCTTTGGATCATCTCGTTGCGTATCAAAGAAAGAGTAATAGAAGAATTGCTAACTTTGCTTACATTTTATATGGATGTAGTCAGAATAATGTGAATATCGCTTGTAAGAAGCTTTTCGGCAGAAATACCTCATTCAAATAAAAATAGTCGATACATCATTGCTTCCTGCATACCTATGCATACTTTACGTGCAAATGTTATCGCGAGAATGCAGGAACCTCTCAGCCTAAAGAAGAATTGAATTGAACATGGCGACTGCACGTGAAATTATAGAGGAAACGTCAAGTGAAGGAAATACAAGTACAACAAGCATAAACGACCTGTCCGCCGCTACTGTATCGAAGCTAAAGGTTGCTGAACTGAAGGATGAACTATCCATGAGATGCCTGTCCACGAAGGGCAAAAAGGATGAGCTCGCCTCGAGACTTCTAGTTGCAATCAATGGCCCCGACTGTCATGGCCTAAATGGCCTAGGTCGGCTGGCCGACTCAGAAACCGACAATGAAAGTAGCGGACAAAAGACAAAAGCTCAAGCTCAAGAGAGTCGAGAAGTTCTCACTGAAAAAGATAAAACTCGCAGCAACGTCATGAACTTTGGGAAACATGATAGATCGTTCGATGAACTTAGTTTTGGCCTTGGCAGTATTAGGACCCCAGAGCCAGTCAAGCATGACCACGAGGATTTTTTTTCCTTCCTCAACATCATGGACAAACTCATGGACGATATCAGGGGACTCAATACTACCATCGCCAAAGAAAGAAAGAAAGTAGATCAATTAACAAAAGAAAACTGTGACCTCAAAATAACGGTGATTAAATTGAATAGGCCTAACAACTTGAATCAACAGCTTCCAAATGCCAGTAACAATCCATCATCAAGCAACGAAAGTCCCAATACTGCTGAAAGTGAAAATGATAAAGATAAACAAGAAGACACAGCAGTGGGGTTTGCCCAACAGTGGGCTTTGTCTGTTGATAAAAGGAGGAAAAAGTATGAAAAGTACAAAATTGAACAGAATGCTACAAAAGCCATGTCTCAAGTTCAAAAGAATCGTTCCAATAAAGCAAGGAAAGACAATGATCTGATTGAAAACAGTTCTAACAGTGATTCAAAGAGTAATAAGAACAGGAAAACTAATTCAACGGTCACCAGCAAACAAACAAAACAGAATACAGATGCCAATGAAGAGCAATTAATAACTAGGTCAGGTGAAAATAACAAAAATTTGGCTCCAAAATCCGATCCCTCCCCAGCGGATACCACAGTACAAGCTCATGCATGGAACCATGGATGCACCCTCATTGCTGGGGATAGCATCTTAAATGGAATTGATGAAAGAAAGCTCAGCAAACGCCGGAATGTCAAAGTCAGAAATTTTCCTGGTGCAACTACGGCTGATATGAAGGATTACCTAAAGCCTTTACTCAGGAAAAAGCCCACCAATGTTATCCTTCATGTGGGAACCAACGATTCTGTTAACCATGATGCAGGCACTGTCATCAATGATCTTTTAGATTTGAAACAAAGTATTGAAAAGGAACTGCCAAACTGCACTGTCGTGATCTCATTGCCAATGTTAAGAGCTGACAACAAGAAAGCCAATCACACACTCAATGCTGTGAAGAAGAAACTTAAAGGCCTGGAAGTTAATACTATGGATAATGACAATATAGTACGTGACCACCTTGGAAGGTTGGGTCTTCATTTGAATGCTAAAGGTAATGCTATTTTTGTATCAAATCTAGTTAATAAGTTACAGTGCCTTTAATAAAGACAATTCTAAAGTAGCTAGGGTGGATGCTGAAAATCCTGAAACTGTTAATTTGCATGGGGTGGATACCGCGTCTCATCAGCATCTTGGATTCAAAAAAGGTATGGTGATTGCATCTCTTAATGTCAATGGTCTTCGTAGTCACCTTGATGAGGTTCAATTGCTTTTGAATAACCTAGGGATCCAAATTCTTGCCCTAAACGAGACGAAGCTTGACAGTTCCATTGCAAAGGAACTGACCGACATTTCAGGTTACCAACAAAAACGGCTTGATAGGACTTGCAATGGGGGTGGTGTATCCATATACATTAGAGACTCTGTAAGATTTAAGCCCAGAGACGATGTCCCTGTAGATGATCTTGAGCTTATTTGTATTGAGATGGAACCACCAAAATGTAAGCCATTTCTTGTAGTTGCTTGGTATAGACCTCCAAGTAGTCCTGTTGGCACCTTTGAGAAGCTGGAAAAGGTTCTCTCTTTTCTGGATAAAGAGGGCAAAGAAATAATCTTCCTTGGGGATACAAATTGTGATCTCACAGAGAAGATAGCTGACCAGCCCATAGACAATGATTCCAGGCATATGTGTAATCTCTATGAGCTGTTCAGCCTCAAACAGCTCATTGAGGAGCCAACAAGGGTTACTTTGAACACTTCCACCATCATTGACCATATTGCTACAACATGTGCCAGAAACATTACAAAATCAGGCGTGCATGAAGTTTCTTTGAGTGATCACTTTGTGGTTTACTGTGTTAGAAAATTTAATGGTGCAGTAGAAAAAGGCCACAAAGTGATAAAAACTCGCAAAATGAAAAATTTCAATGAAGAAGCATTCCTGGTTGATGTTTCTGGCATATGTTGGGAGCAAATGCTCAATGAAACAGATGATATAAATGTTCTTGTCAACAATTGGTCCAACTTGCTCTCTCTGATTATAGACAAACATGCCCCAATAGCTGAAATGCGTGTCTCAGAGAAATTTTGCCCATGGATTGATAAGGACCTTAGAAACCTTATGGTGACTAGAGACAGGCTTAAAAAGGCTGCAACCAAGAGAAAGTCCCCAGTCCTTATGGACTCATACAGGCAGGTACGTAATAGGGTTAAAACCCTGAACGTTCAGCTTAAGAAGGAATACTACACTAATAAGTTATCTGCTTGTGAAGGAAACATGAAAGAATCATGGAAGACAATAAATGAACTTCTCAACAAGAGGTCTAAGTCAAGTAACATTGACTGCCTTAAAGAGTCTGATTCAGAGACTGTTTGCAAAAAAGAAATTTCTAATAAAATGAACACCTTTTTTTGCTCGGTAGGCAAGGATCTTGCTGACAAAATTGACCCGGTTTCAAATCCCCTCCTTTCAGGTGATTACGAAGTCAACTCAGATAAGGCTGAATTTCACTTCAGGACTATTGAGGTTCAGGAAATCAGGGATGCATTTGCCAAGGTCAAAACAGCAAAGAGTTTTGGGACTGACAACATCTCTAGCTACTTTTTGAAACTTGCATTGCCTTTCATTGAAAACTCGCTTGCTTTCCTGTTCAATACATCCATTGAAACAAGTCAGTTTCCTGACTCATGGAAGGTAGCTAGAGTCACTCCAATTTTTAAAAATGGAGCAAAGACTGATCAGTCTAACTATCGACCAATATCAGTCTTACCAGTCATCTCAAGGCTCTTTGAAAAACTTGTGACCAACCAGTTGTATCAACATATGGACAAAAACGGTCAATTTTCCAATGACCAGTCAGGTTTTTTGCGCCTTCGGTCCACAGTAACTTGTTTACTTAAAAATACTGATGATTGGTACAATGGGTTAGATCTCGGCAAGCTTGTGGGACTAGTATTCATTGACCTTAAAAAGGCATTTGATACTGTTGATCATGATATTCTCTGCAAAAAGCTTGCCCACTATGGTGTCCAACACCGAGAACTTTCTTGGTTTAAATCCTACCTTACCAACCGTAAACAGTTCTGTAGGGTTAATGGTGTTGACTCAGACTTTGGGGATATAGAAGTTGGTGTGCCACAAGGCTCATGTCTTGGTCCCTTACTTTTCCTGATCTATATCAATGATCTCCCACAAGCTGTCCGAGATTCCACAGTGTCCATGTTTGCTGATGATACCAGTGTATGCCACCAGTGCAATGATTTGACTCAGCTGACTGAGGCTATTAACAACGATCTTATGCAACTAGACACTTGGCTCCAAGGCAACAAACTTTCTTTGAATGTTGCAAAAACTCATGCCATGCTTGTTTGCACCAAACAGAAACATGCCACTCTCAAAAGTCGGAATGAAGACTTGAAATTGAAAATTCGTGAAAATGAACTGCAAGTTGTTGAAAAAACGAAATACCTTGGTGTACAAATTGACTGCTCTTTGGACTGGAAAGAACAAATCAAGGCGGTCTCTGCCAAGGTTTCCAGGGCAGTAGGCTTTTTGAAGCATGCCAAATCATTCCTACCAAGAGAATCGCTGAAAACTCTCTACACGGGTATTGTGGAGCCCCACTTTCGATACTGTTGCTCTGTTTGGGGATGTGCAGGTTCAACTGAAATTAATCAGTTGCAAAAACTTCAGAATCGCGCTGCAAGAATTGTAACAAACAGCAGCTACGACACCCCAGGCAGACCACTTATTGAAGGGCTGGGTTGGAAGACCATTCAGGAACTCATTAAAAATGATTCTGGAACAATGGTCTTCAAATCCCTCAATGGGTTGGCTCCGCAGTACTTGAGTAGCCTTTTCACAAGAAACTCAGCATGCTCCTCCCGTATCCTCCGCAATACAAACACGGACCTGAGGCTACCTTTGAAAAAAACAGCAAACGGTCAAAAATGTTTTTCTTTCAGAGGAGCGCAGTTATGGAATAGCCTCTCAGCTGAGTCAAAACAAGCACCCACCGTTAGCTTATTTAAGCAGACGATATAGGGTTTCTTCTTTTCTTTTTCTTTTAATAAACATTAGATATTGTAAATAGATTTTTAGATTGTGAAATAGGCTTTGATTTTTAGATTCTGATGTTTTTATATTAATCATTTTTGTAATTTAGTTTAGTTTTAATTTATGGGAGGGCCCCTTGAAAATCAGCACTTCTGCTGAAGGGCTACCCTCCCCGTTAGATAAACAAATGAAATGAAAATGAAAATGAAATGAAATATGCGATATATCTCAGCATGGATGGGGAAGAACATTTGAAATCAAATAGACTGAGAGTGCATTCCCAAAAGGCATTGAAGAATTGCTGGTAGAGTGGAAGATGACATTTCCTTTGATGATTGCGACGAAAATGGCGTTAATAGTGACACGGAGTATCAGGAATACATTCCTTTAAATCATTACGTAGTATTTGGTACGTTAACCATGGTGCAAGTACTTCCAAGTAAAACATAAAAATGACACCAGTCGCATTTTCCTCTTTTCGTAACACACTTTTGGCCAATTATTGATAATTACCAAATAAGGAAAAGGGTGATTTCATGTCACGTGACCATTGTTTGAAGAAGCTACTAATTATCTTTCAGCATCTAACTTCTTTATAAAGTGGTTTTTAGCTTAATTTGGTCAGATCTAAGCCAGCCCGTGCGCCATTTAAAAGGAAAACCTTGGTTCTCGTCCGCAGAGGTGCTTGCTCAGAGTGGTCAAACTTTAACCCCCGATTTAACCCCCTAAACCCCAACAGATTGCTGATCACCATCACGTTCCAAGATGCCTAGGGTCATAGGTACCTCAAAATACCCATCTAAATTTCTCCGCTTAGAAGTGACCCGTACCTCATTCCTAGCCTGGTCTAGGGGGGGCACTTTCCCTGGTTTTTCTCAGAATCATAAGTGCTAGAGGCTTGAAACTTGGCACAAGTAACAAACATGATAAGGCAAACAAGATGATGTGATTTGTTTTTGTTTATGTCACGTGATTAAGTGCTGACGTCAGCAAATGTTGCTAATTTGGGTGTAAAACCACATGAACTTTGTCGCGTTGTATCTCCAAATTGATAAAATATATCGATCTGATCTTTGAAACATAGAAGGATTATATCCTTGTAATTCTTAATTTGAAATTTTTGCTTCGTAACACTAATGTCTTTGCTGATGTCAGCATTTATTTATGTTGTACGAAAAAATAAAATTGATTTTGTCTAAAATTGATTATAAATTACTTTTAAAAATTGGAAAAAATGCTAAATATACATAAAATGACCTGCTGCATCATATGATGTCACTAATTGTTTCTAAAAATGAAGCATAACATGGTTTTTCGTCAGTACGCATGCACAACAACCAATAGTTGATGACGTCGTCAAAAATCAATAAACTATATATCAGATGAAAGCTTGTTTCAAGAAAAGTTCAACAATTTTTGTCTCATTGTCATAGAGCCAGTGGTCCCAAAGCTATGACTTAAAATGTATTTATTTTGCGGAGCACTCAATTTAAAGTCATGTGTTGACCTCCGGAATCAGTTTCAAAATTTTTGAAATTGACATGAAAAGATGTCTCATAGATAGAAACTAAAAGTAACAAAACAGCTAGACTATTCTAGAGATACTCGACGAGCTGTGTGGAAAAGTTTACTAGGGGGGGGGGGGGGGCATTTTGTGCTTCCTTAGTCTGGATAGGGTTCAAAACTTACAATACGTATTACCCAATCACACAGCTTACAAAAATGCTATACCTTACTACATGACAACATAAAACAGCAGGAAATACGAATATAACACTACACGTAACAACTAAAAAGAACAAACTTATACCTTAGATAAAGATTGGCTAATCAAACCCACATGTTTTAAGGATGAAAGCTCAGAATTAAAAGGAGTATACTTTTTTGAGATCATCTGCAAAATCTCTATCACCATATAATGAAATATTTAGTAGAACATCATTTGAAATATTGGTATATCTAAAGTGGTCCTAAAAAAGGGGATCTAGCGAGAAGATCTTTCGTATTTCTTCAAAAGAAAAGCAGAGCAAAAACAAAAAGCTCTCCGTGTCCTCAATGCCAAATATGGATGGGCAAATTGGGTTTTTTATAGTATCTCTGAAATTATGCTCGAATTTGTGAAAGTTTAATTTAAAGAGACCAACCCTTCAACAACTGATTTGTGATTGCTCATTTGGAATTGACAACTTCAATCACCCATGAAAGCCGTTTTTTACAACAACTGAAATCATCGACGTTTCATGATTGTATTATCATAATACAGGTTGTCCCAAAAAATGTTAAACGTTTGATTAAATATTGAAAAAATAGGGATAACATGAACGCGCCCATGGGAAGACAACCCTGTCCATAAGACTTTGAAGTCATTTTAGACGCCAGAATCTTGCAAGTACTTCAAGATTCCAATTCACCCAGTTACGAGTTTTCAAAGATCAAATTTATGCAACAGCTGAAACCAAAAATCCATGCATGGCATTTAATACAAAAATGCCCCAAAAAGGATGTAAAAAGGGTAATCCAAAGTAACACCTCCCGTTAATATCTGAGCGAACCAAATAGAACTTCGAAAGTAAATTAATTCTTATGACCAATACCATAATGAGCTCAAGGCACCCGAATGCATGTATCAAAAAAACCTTGGATGAAAACATAATCGAATAGTTTCCAATTCCATACTTAAATCAACCTTTGATTGCCAAATTTAGAATAGAAAATAAACAGTAACTTATTTCGCTGTATTTCTTCATATTTCGTGTTGCCCTATTTTGCACGACAGATTCTAAAACTCCGTTCAGACAATACCGGCACATTTTGAAATGGTGAAAAATATGACGGTAGCAAAATTTGAGCTAGCATTCACACGATACTGGCAAAATTTCGAAAACAACATAAAATGTCATCGTAATAAACTCTTTGCAAGCTCTATGAGAACGAGGCTGGATTTTCAGTGATTCATCTTTGCCTTTGCCACACTTTTGGGAAATAACCAGCCTTGTTTCGAAAGCGTCAACAAATGTTCCATTTTCATTATTTTCGAGTGTTCACACAATGCCGTTTTCAAAATTTGGAGGTTAGAGTTCCGTTTTCAAAATCTACCATTTTCAAAATCTGCCGGCAAAAAATGCGCCGTTTCGGTGTTAACGGGAGGCCTATCCGTCACATTTTACACAGTTTTCAAAAACGTGCCGGTATTGTGTGAAAGCAGTCTAATTCATCTCATACAATTTGTGGCAAACGCCTCAATGACATATCTTTGAATGACAAATTGGCCATTCTCATCCACTATTCCTTGAATATCAATCTACTTTTCGTCAATATTTAAGGTATACCTATGTAAAGGACGTGGACGGAATGCTGACAGCATCTTTTTGTTACAATGGTGAATATACCGATCGTCGTGGATTTAAACATGGAGGGATGTTATTCTGCACCACTGTAACCAAGAGAGTAAGAGCTTTATACTTTGATTATTTTAGATACCCTGACAGTCAAAAAATGGTGAATTTTGATCAAGTTTTGAAAATTTGTCTCAACATTCCGATCTAGCTCTAGTCGATAGACTGATATGGCTCACATTCGATATCAATATTCGACTGATATGCTATTCTTTTCGAATAGCCAATCAAATTGCCGAACAGCCTCTTGTATGCCAGAGTAGAGGTAGAGCAACGAACTCACTCTGGGGACGAGATTGTGTACTTCCTATCTGCAAATTGGTGAAATGTCAAAAGATTTTTCAGGCTACCATCTGCATCAGAAATGGGACACCGGGCGAGTCAGATAAAAACGTGGAGCGTTCAACGGGCCATATCTAGGGGAAAACAAGTCAAATTGGGAACTCTATTCTGTAGAAGAAAATCAAATTAGTTATAGAAATTTAGTCCGCTAAGATCAGTCATTTCTTTCCATGTGTTCTTTGATATAGCTATTTTGGTGCAAAAGTATTGTTTTGAAAAAATTTGCTTCTTAGCAATGTCAATTAGATGAATAGTGAATTGTTTGCATCAGAAATCTAACATGAATAAAAGAATTGTTATTATGGTGCCATGTTCCATTTTGTTAGTGTGGTGGTAATATTGCCAGACTATTGCCTTGCTGTTCCATACAGGATATGCAGTATGGTCTCCTTGCCACTATATTTTTTTACCAGTGGTATTCCCAGTCCCTGAGCAAAAAACATAGTCCCAGGTAGAGAATGCCATTCCCATAGTGTAAAGCAAATTATTTATCCAAGTTTACTTCTTCAAAGCATTGGTCATCAGCAAGAGTGAACCTAGTTAGAAAGGAGAATCAGGTCTCCAACGATGTTCTGTTCTGAAAAATAGATTTCACACCTTTAACTAAGGGCGCCTACCTTGTAGAGACTTGTGTTTATTCCCAGTACTGTTTTCGCGACATGGTACACAGAGTAATTGCTTTCCTGTCAAGATGACCTACGAGATATTTTCTGGTTTCAAATTCCGGTGTTTATGTAACAAGAGATCAATTGTCATACCACAGGGAACCAGACAGCATGTTTTTGATTGGTCAACACCACCAGACGTTAGAATTTGAAAATACGGATTAAGAAGACAGCAATAAACCTTTTAGCTATTTTGAAAAGAATTAGAATCGAACAACATTTTGCTACATTTTGTAGAATTTTCGAATGTGCACAATAGTGATAAAAGCTGTAACGCCACTTGATCGAACGTCGCGTATAAAAATGTATAAAAATAACGCTCGATCCAGGCTCTTTTGTAGAATAGCTAAAAGGTCTATTACTCTATGTACTTTCCACAAAAACAGTACTGGGAATAAACAGTTCCGACAAGGAAGGCGCCCTTGCTTCAACCCACCAAAGCAAAATTTTTTCTCTCTTGCTTATTTTGATTTGATTGATTGCGCTCAGAGGAGTAAAATCGATTCTTCGGAAAGGCATATCACTTTAAAATTTCGCAGACCTGATTCCTTTGGTTATAAAATTCACCCCTGCTTTGGCCACAATAGTTTCTCATAAAAGAATTTCTCGTGGAAAGAGAGTAAACAGGCCAGATGTGTGTATTTAAGGAGAGTTCAAATTCTTTTTCAGATTCAGGGATGTGCTGACCTTGATATTGAATTTACTTCAGACACAGGAATACCTTCAAAAGATGATTGGCATAGGTTATGGTTTGGGTTCCACATGTCTGGACAAGTTTCAGTCACAGAAACTGCAACTGGCATCACAATCAATGCCACAAAAAGCATCCCTCTTCTCCTACATTATTTTGAAATAAGATTATTGTTTTCAAAGATTGCCGAGTTCAAGCCTGGATTTCCTCTTAGTGGCAAGGTTTGTTCATTCCCAATAGAAAATGTCGGTGCTTTTTTGACCACCATATTAAATTGCAAAGCATTATTTTGATGATGACTATCATACCATTCTTTCTAATGAACAGCTTATGCTAAATTTTACCATTTTGGCTGCCGTTTAAAATAGCTCACACTGAAAAAAATTTTGTTTGTTATAATAACAGTTGTGTTTTTACATAGTCATCGTTATTATCATTATACTTACTATATAACATAACCCTTGCAAACCTAACCGATGCGATTTAACCTCTGCGTAATCATGATATCTAGCCAATCACATGTAACCTCTCCTTTTCAAATCGCTTTACATATTAAAATACTGAATATAACTGTCACATAACAGCCCTGTAGAAGTCCTGCTTGACAGGACGAAATATTTATAATACACAGGGTGTCCCAAAGAAAGTGTCCGACTTTTTAATTTGAATATGTCCGAGACTAACTGATGTACCGAGTGCGCCAAAATAAACTATGCACGTTTGGCAGGCCAGAATAAATCGTACACTGGACCTATTTTGAATATTTATGACTTAATCGTTAGCAGAAAGCTTGAATTAGATACTGGGATTTTTGCAAATTTTTTCCATTTTTAGTTTTTAGAGCTAGAAGCGAGTTTCCTAAGATTTTAGTTTTCGAAAAACACTGAAAATGATAAAAAAACATCGATCAAATTTCCAAAGAATCAACATGAATAGACAAAGAGAGAACTTGTTCGTGGTGATTTGCGATTTAGAAATCGACCAATTGTAATCTGCTGTACGAGAGTTCGTACTAAACCCCCAAATCCCCCTGAAAACGTTTTCTCTTTGTTCATTCATGTTGAATCTTTTAAAATTTGATCGACGTTTTTTGATCGTTTCCAATGTTTTAAAAAAAGGAAGATTTGAAGAAACTCGCTTCTGAAAACTGAAAACGGAAAAATTTGCAAAAAGTTCTAGAATCTAATTCAGGCTTTCTGCTAACGATTAAGTCATAAATCTTCAAAATCGGTCCCCAGTGTACGATTTATTGTGGCCTGCCAAACGTGCATAGTTTATTTTGGCGTAACCGGTATATGGCGTGGGGCGTGGTGTACAACCACTTACCATCGACCACACCGACCAGTGCACCGACCACATACCGCCGACCGCACCGACCACCGACCAGACCGACCACCGACCAGCAACACCGACCACCGACCAACACCACCGACCACCGACCACGAAAACCACCGACCACCGACCAGCAAACCACTTACCACCGACCATACTTATCACCGACCACCGACCAACAATCCACTTACCACTTACCACCGACCAAGAAAACCACTTACCACTTACCACCGACCAAGAAAACCACTTACCACTTACCACCGACCAAGAAAACCACTTACCACTTACCACCGACCAAGAAAACCACTTACCACTTACCACCGACCAAGAAAACCACTTACCACCGACCACCGACCACCGACCACCGACCACCGACCAAGGAAACCACTTACCACCGACCGGCAAACAACCGATTATCTTGTGGACATTGTGATCTTTTTTCAATATTTTCCAATTGCATAAGAAACCGCTTATACGAAATAGTAGGCTCAATTTTTCGAAAGCTGAATTTAAAAAGCAAAATTTTTGTTTTGACATTTTTTTGTCAAAGCTGAATTATAGTTTCAAATTAACTCTGAAACTAATGGCCCAAAAATTTAAGAAACTGCCTACCAGTCTAATAAAAATAACGTGTAATCTGCAATTTGGTTTCTCCCGTCTTCAATGATCTTTTTCCGGTAGTGGTTTGTGGCAAGGCTCTGATCCTGTAATGAAATAATAAACCAATCTGTTTCCCCCTTTCAATTCACTTAATCCACATCTGCTCCATAAACTACGTACTTCACGGGAAGTCATATGGTAATACCTGCATCTAAATTTGGGTGATCTTCATACAATTTTTTGTTATTTTTCACTGTTCCCCTAAGAACTTGCTTTTATCTGCCGCACCATCATTA
Source organism: Aurelia coerulea (assembly GCA_039566865.1). Taxonomy (NCBI): domain Eukaryota; kingdom Metazoa; phylum Cnidaria; class Scyphozoa; order Semaeostomeae; family Ulmaridae; genus Aurelia; species Aurelia coerulea. The sequence goes on from CM076950.1 coordinate 10,025,821, forward strand.
CTCCGTTTTAATAGACTCTATGATAGTCCCAGTTATCGCATGACAACAGCAACAATAACAACAATAACAACAACAACAACAACGACAACATAATTTTACTCAAACCGGGACTTATAGACTTTCCGATAAAGGAATGGGAATAAAATGGCACAGATTTGTGTGTTCACACACAGGCATAGGCGCAGGAAGCTTTGCGCTGGGAGCTGTTTGGAGCTATATGTAGCCTTCTAAATGCAGAACTCCTGGATGAAGTTTTGCTCATTTACGCTGCATTGCAGCTGCAAATCCTTAAATTTGGGCTAGGTGAACGAACGTTGACAAAGCGCGCATAACTGAACATGTACACGTATTTCTTTCATAAGAAACTAAGAATTTGGACCAGTACTGAAAGTTTCTTAAAAGTATCAGATTTTGAGTACTCAGAGTTTCTTACGAGATTCTTAGAGGTTCCATAACAATTAACAATCTTCATGTTCACTACCCGTGCCCTCGTGAACACTTCAGAAAAATATTGTTTGAGCCTTTCCAATGTTTATACATTACTGAAGTACCTTAACAAGTAATATGATACTGGAAACAAATGAAAATAAAGTGAAAAAGGTCAAGGATTTCCTTCATCAAAGTAAATAGATTCTTAACTTATATTCTCCCTGTACTGGAGTTCCTTAACTTTTGGGCGATCTGAGAGTTTCTTAGTTGTTTCTCAGCAGTTTCTTATAAAAAATACGTATTGTGAACATTCCATGGTTTCCGCCAATGATAAAATGTGATACAAATCATATGTTCAAAAATCAAATGTAAGCATTGAGACACAAAACAGACACATAAAAAAACGGCCGTATGACTGCGCGAAGTTACGAAAAAGGGCCTAGCCATGATTTGATATCATGGGCATTTTACAAAGCACACCTGCAAACTTAATTTTTTCAGCCTCTATTTTGAAAAAAATTATGGACACATGACCACGACTCTAACTAAGAAAATAGAATAAAAAAAATGTATTATGAATGATAAACTCGTGCCACATGTTCAAAATAAGCGTGCATGTACCCCTTTTCTTTTTCTTTGATAAGAATAGCGTGTTCAATGGAATGCAACGCAAGGATCGATTCCTCAAAAGAAAAACAATATCATAAACAATTGAAGCATCTCAAAGTATAATTCTTTTCAAAAGTAAAACCTAAAAATCGAAATTTGAACATAATTTAAAATTCCTTTGCACATTGCCGGTAATATCTGATCATATGGCTAGGCCGTTTCTCAAATATGGTTAGGCAGTTTTTAGGTGTACTCGAAATTTCGACTTTGTGAGCTTTGGTAGACGATTCTAAAATGCAAGTTATGTGCATTCAGCTTGAAAATAAACAAATGTAGCTTTGTCTTCGGAAAGTCCCGATATCTTATCGTTTTGTTACTGTACCCAATTAAAGCTGGTACTTTATTGAGACACCCGGTTTTACTCTATAAAATTTTGGTCGGCGGTCGGTGGTAAGTGGTTTTCTTGGTCGGTGGTAAGTGGTAAGTGGTAAGTGGTTTTCTTGGTCGGTGGTAAGTGGTTTTCTTGGTCGTTGGTAAGTGGTAAGTGGTAAGTGGTTTTCTTGGTCGGTGGTCGGTGGTAAGTGGTTTTCTTGGTCGGTGGTAAGTGGTAAATGGTAAGTGGTTTTCTTGGTCGGTGGTCGGTGGCCTTTTTGATCGGTGGTAAGTGGTTTGTTGGTCGGTGGTAAGTGGTTTTCTTGGTCGGTGGTAAGTGGTAAGTGGTAAGTGGTTTTCTTGGTCTGTGGTCGGTGGCCTTTTTGGTCGGTGGTAAGTGGTTTGTTGGTCGGTGGTAAGTGGTTTATTGGTCGGTGGTAAGTGGTTTTCTCGGTCGGTGGTCGGTGGTCGGTGGCTATCATGGTCGGTGGTAAGTGTGGTAAGTGGACGGTGGTAAGTGTGGTCGGTGGTATGTGGTCGGTGTGGTCGGTGGTAAGTGGTTGTACACCACGCCGTATATAAACCTATTTGGTCATTTTTTGAAAGCTGAAACATGTAATTTTCCGTTGAGTCTATTGCTGTTTCAATTTGGGAATTTTTAGGAAACCTTCAAATTGACGCTAATCTTAAAGTGTTTTTCAATCATTACTCTGCTATTCTCCAATGTTATTCTTATTTCTGAATAGACTGCCTTGATAGTCCAGAAAAAAAACATTAAAGTACTTGTAAAAACCTGAGAACGTAATCTACTAGCTTGCAAAATTTCGAATTTTTAGATGTTGCAAGACGGGGGGACACCTAGAACTTAGTTATAAAGAACATTGTCTTCCTAGCCCGTTGGTAGTGAACATGTCAGCTTTGTCAAGTTTTGGTCCGTCATGCAAACATTCCACTTTAAGATTTACTGCATTTCGGACAGTTGGGCAGTTTCGTTGATGGCATTTGCAAATTTGTTCAATCATTCCTTCAAAACCAGGCAGTGATCTTTCTACAACTCTGTACATGTCGAGGTCAATATTGACATAATGCATCGCTGAATTATCTGGGGTTAAGGTAACTCTGCTTTCCGCTCTAGTGCACAGCGAGATGCCGTTTCGCAAAACCACTCTCTTCAGAAAACAGTTAATTTCTCCAATATTATTCGGCCTATCGAAAAGCGGTAAAAAGGATGTTGTTCTGTATAATCTGGGCAATCGAAACATGTATAAATCGCAATGTTTCCATCAACCCTGGTTTCGCAAATCCTAGTTCAAATATTTTTGCTAATTTCAGAAAAGTGGATTTATCTCCAAAACTACTCGAAAAATGTTCGATTTTTTTTCGTTCAATCTTTAGCCAGGTTGTTGATCTACAACTTTGCCAAGTCTGATTGAAAAAGCTAGGCTAGATTTCCTGCAATCGAATTTCATATTTCTGTTTACTTTTCGACAGCGAAATGGAGAAACCTTGGTCAACAGATTACCATGCTATGAAGCACGCTTGCAAAAGCTCAGGCTTGAAATAACTTCAGAAATTTTTACATTGGCAAACAAATGAACGTCATCTTTTGGGAATACCACACGCAGGTCTCAAAAGACATCCTTAATGCGCTTGTAAAAGTATCATTTGCATCTATTGATTAAAAATTACTGATTTTTACCAGCAACTTCGCGAAACCATGCTTTGGGTGTCTTTCGAGACTTTCGCAAGCATTCATAAATTATCAATTTCTTTTAGAGTCCACAATGAGCATAGATCTAAGATCAAGAACTAATTTTTTTGCAAAACCATTCTGCGGGGCGTTCAAATCGTTCTGCATGGGCTAAACTGTTGACCAACGCTTTTCCCCTTCGATGTCGAAAAGTAAACAGAAATGTAAAATTCGATTGCAGGAAATCTAGCCTAGCTTTTTCAATCAGACTTGGCAAAGTTGTAGATCAACTACTTAGCTAAAGATGGAGCGAAAAAGATCGAAACTTTTTCGAGTAGTTTTGGAGGTAAATCCACTGTTCTGAAATCAGTAAAAAGATTTTAGCAAGGATTTGCGAAGCCAGGGTTGACGGAAACATTGCGATTTATACATGTTTCGATTGCCCAGATTATACAGAACAACATCCTTTTTACTGCTTTTCGATAGACCGAATAATATTGGAGAAATTAACTGTTTTCTGAGGAGAGTAGTTTTGCGAAACGGCATATCGCTGTGCACTAGAGCGGAAAGCAGAGTTACCTTAACATACCTCCTTACCAGTGGTAATAATTAGATTTCTGGTAATTCGAGTAACTCATATTCAAAAAGAGAAGACTGAAGCCTTCCTTTCCACTGAGAATAGGGCTAGTTTGGTTTTCCAATAGTAAGTATGACTGTAAACAATAGTAAACAATAGTAGAGCATAGGTCAAGAAATCATGTAAAAATTGGCAATAGATTTGAGAGCCCCCTGGTTTCTTTGTAGTTGTTGAATTTGAAGTGCAATAGGCTCAAAATAAAATTGTGTGTCTCAGCTCTCAAATAATACCAGAACAGTTCATTAATATCTAATATTTCCTGATTTATTCAAATTTAAATGTTAGACACTTTTTTGGAACACCCTGTAGATATGCTCTAAATTCACTCTCATTTGCTGTTGTTTTTCTCGTCGTATTGTGGTGTTTCTGCCTTCAATTTTATTCATTCATTCGTCACCGCAAGCATCGTTAGATCCCACGACCGACGCTGGTATCGTGGCATTTCCTCTTTCAAATTGAATTATGTTTATTTTATTCCCGCCATGATAGGCACAGTAGATGTAGTTTTTGAACTCTCCTTTCAATTGACATCATAATTATATAATCTTTAATGTGTTCCGTTCCTATTTTGCAGCTTTTCATCCAAACCTATCACGGAAAACCTGCTTTGAATAAGATGGTTAAACTCAAAGCAAAATGTAATGGGCAGCACACTTTCTTCTCTGTCGAAAAAGTTGTTGAAAATGGCATATTTGATTTCACCATTCCGAACGTGCCAGAAGACGCCGAATACATTTCCTTGACGGCATGTTTATGTTTTTTTTTCACCTCCTACGACAGCAGACATTTTCTGTAAAGATATAGCTTGATGTAATTCAAGTGAGTCTGAAAATCATCAATTGCTTGAAAAATCATACTGCAAAATCAATCAGCTAGATTAATTTGTGAGGTTTTCAATGCTTCGATTCGCCGAGGTATTGACGTGACCTTTACTGGGCTTACTGGGCGTCCCAAAAAATCATACAGATATGGTTGAGTCCAAAAATTAAGATACTGCCCAATGAGTGTATGGGAGGGGGTGGCAGGGTCACTTCTGGAAAATATAATATGATAAGATTTTTCTTTGTGCTTATTCTATGAAGGCAATAGTTGATTTTTTCGTGGTGCCTCGAGATTTGGTTAGGCCAAAAAGGCCAATGCTCTGGTTTGCAGGTGGACGCAAACCTGGGCTTTAAAGAATAAGATGTCTGTTATCAAATCACCAATGGCAACAAACAATGTACCTAAATTCAAGTTAAGTGTCGAGGAACAGTTTGCTTGAGAGTTATTATTAGCCATTGATTAAAGATAAATTTACATCGCTGGACCTCACCAAATCTGTATACTTTTTGGGACACCCGCCGGAAGATTCTAGAAGACACTGTTTGGATGAAATAACTTCTTTTTTGCATATCAATCTATTAACAATGATATCAGTTTCATATTCTACGCTTCGTAGCAATTTGATATCCAAGGTCCAAAGTAACAGTCTTTGATTTTGAAAATTGCCTTAAGCTCTCTAAAGCGGGAGGGTGCAACTAAATCGCGTGGGTTTGTGGGTTACGTGGGTTATGTGGGTACTGTGAGTTTGTGGGTTTCATATGTGGGCTTGTGGGTTTCTTGTTAAGACCAACTAAATCGCGTTCCAACCCACCTAATAAACGTGGGTTTGTGGGTCGCGTGGGTTGTGAGTTTATTTGTGGGTTTGTGGGTTTAACTGGTGTGGGTTTGTGAGTTTGTGAGATTGTGGGTCATGTGGATTTGTAAGTGCTACTCTAATGTTAGTTGCGTGGGTGTGTGGGTTGGAACGCGATTATGCAATCACCATAGTTTCTTGCATCATTCTACAGCCTCGATTCTGGTCAATGATTATTGCTGCCAAATTGAATTAACCTTGTTCTAATATCTTTTTCGCGCCATAATGGCCCAAAGCACATGCCCAAGGCTGGAACTTCATGCATGTCCTTAGCTCTTCTTGTCCATAGAACCCAGGGTCCTATCACTGTAAAAATCTCAAACATCTTTGGCAAAATCCATTTGTTTTAAAGAAAAATCCGTCGGAAGAGTGCTATCCCTTGCAAAATGACACCCTGCCAAAGATTCATTTCCCGTACTTTCGAACATATTTGCTTGGCACAACCTGAAAAGTCTTTCCAATGCATTATGAATTACATTCTGTGAAAAATCTTGGAAACGAGGTTACGTACAGAAGTTATGTCAACCTCATAACCTCATTGCATAATACCAACAAATTCGGCAAAAACCCACCAACCCACATTCAAAGTTGATAAACAAGAATGCCATCTTTGTTGTGAAACCGACAAAGCCACATATGAAACCCACAAACTCACAGTACCCACAAAACCCACGTAACCCACAAACCCACGCGATTTAGTTGCACTCACAAACCCACATGACCCACAATCTCACAAACTCACAAACCCACACCAGTTAAACCCACAAACCCACAAACCCACAGCCACCCACAAATAAACTCACAACCCACGCGACCCACGCGACCTACAAACCCACGTTTATTAGTCACACTCCTAGGTACCATTGTTGACGGGGGATTAAATTGGAACGAACAATTCAAGAAAGTTAAAGGGAAAGTCTCCGGTGGACTATGGTCTCTGAAAAAGTTAATGAATCCCAGCTGGTTAACATTTACCATGCCCTTGTGGAGAATCATTTACGATATGCAAACGTCATTTTTTGGGGGTCTCTCTCCAACACAAAAGTAGAAGCCCTTCAACGTCTTCAAAACAGAGCACATTCTATTATAGAAAGGGCAAAAATCATAGATCAGTGGTCTAATGACTGGTTGACGGTAGAACAACTAATAAAATTTGACCGATCGGTTATGACCTATAAGATGATGAATAAGATTTGCCCTGAAAGCCTTTGGGATAGATATCAAACAAGAAACACGCACTCAAATTATAAAACAAGAAACTGCACGGATATTCAAATTCCGAGATATAATCTTGAGTATTCAAAGAAAAGCTTTCATTATTCGGGTCTGAAAGCTTGGAACGAGATCCCTACTACCATCAGGGAGCTCTCTACTTTGCAACAATTTAAAAAACACCTCAAAATACATTTGAGGAGCTGAATTCAACTCAAACACGACTCCCTGGAAGATCAGCCCACCCTAGAACAATGAAATTCATTTTTTATATATTTTTTTGTAGGGTTTGCAGTTATGTATATTAAGTTTTGCTGGAGGGATTTTATCGTGTATAAATAATGTATATAATAATAATAATAATAATAATAATAATAATAATAATAATAATAATAATAATAATAATAATAATAGTCTCTTACAATTAGCTAGTAGACATGTGAATTCGAAGATATAATAAAAAAACGGCTAAAATATTTAACAAGGTCGGTGTAAAATTATATTATACAGTTTTCTTTGGATTAAATAGTTTGGAAGGAACGTAAGGTTTATTGTTATAAATCTGCTGTGGAAATTTATTGATATCTTTATTAATTTCAAAATGGAGGCATTTATTGAATTTGAGGCTATGGCGTCATCAAATTTCCAAATCCCAAACCAGAAAAACTACATATTTTTTGCAACCTTTTTGAAGTTGCTTCTACCGGGTGAACCAGAAAAAGTTGCCACATTTGAAAATTCATAGGAACAAGAGTTACTGGATGGATTGGAATGAATCAATATTTGCTTGACAGCCAAAAGATCAAAGTATTTTTGTGATTTTTCTCGCCTTGTTACAAGCATTGAAAAAGTGGTAAATTCAAATTTAGAAAAAATTTGTGGTTGAAAAATGACTGAAAAAGGCCCAAAAATAAATGATCAAATTATAAAGGGCTCCTTGCTCAGAACAACAGAGAAAAAGTGATCTCTCATGGGTGAGAGATATTATCCGCACATTTATTGCCATGGGATTGAAGATCTTTAGTATCTGTTTGGGAAGCTTATGTCTTATTGCTCTTGAGAGAGGTGAAACGCTCGTGTGTACTGTTCTGTTGAGGAGAGTCCTAACAATTTGATCAAGTGTTTTAGGCCCTTTTTCAGTCATTTTGAAAACATGAAACTTTTGTAAAGTTGAATTTATCTATATTTGCAGTGCTCGTAAGAAGACGAGATAAATCACAAAAATACTTTATATCTTTTGGCTTTTAACTAGAAAATTTGAATCATTCAAATCCATGAAGTACTTATCGCGCTACGAATTTTCGAAATTGGAGTCGTTTATCTGGCTCATCCGATACATAAAAATTTGATCAGTTGACCAAGCTATATGTGCGTGCCAACTTTCATATGCTGGTATCCTAAAATGCACGATCATGGTAAAAAACAGTACTTATTTAATGGACGAACCATATCGTAAACCTTCATAAACTATAGTTTTCTTGAAACTTATATCATTTTTCCTCTGTTGTTTTAGGATTTACGATGATTTAAAGTTACCAACATTTCCCCAAATTTTCAGGCTTACCATTACCTAGATGGCAACTATTACCAAAGCCATGTTGGCAGACTTATGAAGAAGACTCAAAGAATAGAATCTTGGTTTTCTCCAAGCAATACCTATTTGAAGATAGAGCAACCAACTTCAACTTTGAAGGTAACTCAGAGGGAGCTAGGCTGTCTTTTTCTTGATATATTATTTTTCTTGGTGGAAATATGCCCCCCCCCCACTTGAATTTTTTGAATTTTGAACTACATCTCTTAGGTGGAAAGGGCTGGAATGCTGAAACTTGCTGGATGTTCCTAAAATCGAATAACCCATCAAACTGTTTCATTCTTAAAACTTATGTCACGTGACCTCAACAAAGAAGAGGGGATTTTGTATTTGTCATGCGCGAATCAGCACAGGGAGTGAAGGATATAAGAAAAATGCGCCATCTTCAATTTTTCTTCTGCAATAGACCTTTTAGCTATTCTTAAAAGAATCAGAATCTAACGATGTTTTATTACACTTTGTAGAACTTTCGAATGTGCACAATAGCGGCAGATGCTCTAACACCACTCGATCGAACCGGGCGTATAAAAATGTATAAAAATAACGCTCGATCCAGGCTCTTTTGTAGAATAGCTAAAAGGTCTATTAATTCTCAGTTCATGGAGAGACAATTCGTGCAACCAGAAGTGTTACTTTATGGCTTTTCCTTCAAACCTAGAGAACCGAAATAATTAGGAAAGTATTTATGACAAACATTGTTCTTTTGCGATCAAAAAGACAGCTGAAACGAAAGCTTACGCTGCAAAGGAATTGTTATGACCTCTCCTGCAGATGGCAGATTGCGTTCACTGATTACAGATAAATTTTCTGTTAGATCCAAAACTATTAGGAATTAACGGATTTTACAGGAAATTAGCTTAAGTTGTGCTTTAAAGCTCCCTATAAATCTTATACTGTTACATAATGTAGTTTTTTTCTAGAACTTTAGCAATGAGTGACCTCTATTTTCTGGAAAATAGCAAGAGTGACCTCTATTTTCAAATCTGGTTCGAAGAACGACATGGGCAATTACAGGCCTATATCCGTGTTATCTGTTTTCTCGAGGTTGTTAGAAAAACTAGGGTATGATCAAATTTCAAATTACCTGAAGGCGCATAAAAATTTTCAAAATGCCAACACGCATTTTTAAAGATGCATAGCACTTTAACGTCACTACTTAACGTTACAGATGCGTGGTTTTCTAACATTGACAAACGCAAAATTAACATAAGCGTATTTCTTGACCTCAAAAAGGCTTTCGATACAGTGGACCATGAAATTCTCCTCTCAAAGCTAACTAAATACGGGGTAGTAGGGACACCTCTTCGGTGGTTCACATCGTACTTGACGAACAGAAAACAATACTGTCAAGTGAATGGCCACAAATCTAGCCTAAAAACTATTCACTGCGGTATTCCTCAGGGCTCGTGCTTGGGGCCCCTCCTCTTCATCCTGTATGTCAATGACTTTGAGCAGTGCCTCAAAAAATGCACTTCAAACATGTATGCGGACGACACCAGCGTAACCTGCTCTGCTGAAGATATTGACGAACTCTGCAATGATCTAAGGACTGAGGTTGACAATATTGCAGAATGGTTACGGCAAAATAAGCTTAGTTTGAACACGAAAAAAACAGAATACATAGTTGTTGGTCACAAAAGACAAACTAGCCGTATCCAAGGTCCAATAGAAGTAAACATAAATGGAGGACCAATCAAACGAGTCAAAAAAGTTAAATATCTTGGAGTTACAGTGGACGAAAACCTTACATGGAACGAGCAATATAAAAATCTCAAAGGCAAAATTAAAAGTGCCCTTTCGTCCCTGCGGAAACTAAAGAACATATTACCGCAATCAAAATTGGATCAGGTGTACAAGGCACTGATGCTTGAGAGTCATCTGAGATACAGTGATGAACTATGGGGCAATCTGTCAAACACAAAGCTTGATCATCTTCAGCGTCTACAAACTAGAGCACGATCGCTAATAGAAGGCTCTAGATTAAAGGATGGGTGGAGTTGCAACTGGCTTTCAGTCTTAAACTTAATCAAATTTGACAGGGCCGTGATGATTTACAAAATAATGAATGGTCTCTGCCCGGACAACTTAAGAGGGAGGCTTGTTACCAGGTCTCAATTATCTAGCCATCGAACGAGAAATCAGTTAGATGTGGACACCCCAAGACAGAACCTAGAATCCTCCAAAAGCAGTTTTTTCTACTCTGGTGCTAAAACGTGGAATGAAATCCCATTAGAAATCAGAATGAGTTCCACAATTATCACATTCAAAAGGAAACTGAAGGAATTCCTAAGCAATTAGCATCCTTCCCGAAGCACGATCCCTAGGAAGATCAGCAAATTTGTATTATTTTATTTGTAAATATATGTTTATTTTGTATAGGAATAGTTCTTTTTTAGCTGATAGGGTTTTTGTGTTTAAACATGATAAAATGAAAATGAAAAAATTAAAATATTCATTGGCGGCTGGTGTGGTAGGACGCCCCCCCCCCCTGCGGAATGCAGATTGCATTCAGTGATAACAGATAACTTTTCTTCTTTTCAAAATACCATTAGGAGCCAATGAGTTATACCAGATCGAAAAGAATCACAATTAGAATGCAATGCATCTTGGTAAAAAATTCCTCGCCGCCATCTTTAGCGCAATCGTCTATTGCAATGCATTCTGCTCAGCTTTTGAATCAAGATTTATCATTCTTATCATTCAAAGCAATTTCTGCGGCTTTGTTCGTTTTAATTATTGGTGGAGATAATTTTCTTTGTCTGCAATCGCTAATAGCGTTGAATTCCGGTGTCAATCAAAGCAGCCGATTTTATTGTGTTATGTTACTAAATATGTCCTTGTTGATCTGAGGTTACCTGTTACCTGGGTGTCGCAACTACCGCCGGTAGATTAGCGGTCATTTCCCTCCAGTATTCCCGATCAGCAACCCATCTAACACATTTCCCGATGTTTTCTCCTGTCCACTCCTTGATGTCTGTCAACCATGTTCTGCATGGTCTTCCTCTCTGTCTTTTTTCTTTTACTTTTCCTTCTATCAGTGTCTTTTGCATTCTATCGCTTCTTATCATGTGACCAAAGTATTGCAATTTTCTCGTTATTATATTTTTTTTAAGTGATCTGCCATTTTCTTTGACCCTTTTAATAATTTCATCATTTGTTACGTGGGCTATGTATAAGATCTGAGGTAGATAAGCACTTTGTAAATATTTCTTTGCTCCTTGGTTATTTCAGGGTAAAGGGTCTGTTTCATCCAGCATACCTCATAAGATTAGTTAAAGAGCAACATTGCCCAAATAATAAACTTTCATTTTTGAATAAAAATTTCAATTCTTAATTACGACCTTAATGAGCTTGGACTTTTTCAGGTTGGAAGGGTGGAAGAAATCCAAGTGAAATTCAATCCTATAAAGATGATAGATAGCAAAATCTTCTACAAGGTAATGTGTCAAATTTAATTTCGTGATTTACTCTCATTTTCATATGAATGTATATAGAGACAAGATCATTAGCTTGATACCCTACATACCAAATGAGGAAGAAAAATGGTCAGCCCATTGCCGGGTTTCCCCGAAGCCTTGTATAATATGATACAAAGACGCGTTTTTGTCGCCACAGCAACTGATTTAGGCCTGCAAGATTTGCAGCAAGCTTAAGCGACATAATAGTAACAAAATGCGTTTGACTAAAAGAGATGAGTCAACATTAGAAGCTATCAGGTAATTAAATTCATACCAACCGGTTTTTTTAGTTGTACAGGAAAATATCAGCCCTCGGTCTCATTGTACAGACCTCGCAGGCTCGATCTGATGATTTGTACTTTCAAGACATCGGGCTTTATATTTTCCTGTACAGCACAAGTCAGTATGCACATGATGCACTTGGGAATTCTATTCAGGCATTTTTTCGTCTATTTTCTATAATAGTGAGCCGGATTCTTAGCAAACATGATCAACGATTTTGCGCACTCTTGAAGGATTTTTAGATCAAAAATTTTAAAAAGATTGCTTTGCTTGTACCTTGAGAATGACACGACCAGCTTTAACAAAATAAGTTTTCTTTTCTAAATTGGAATGCTAGCCACACATGTATGATTACGTGATAGGAATATAAGAAAAGGTTTCAGCAATATATTGGCTTTCAAACGTCCAAAGATTGTTTTGACCAAAACGGTATACACTCTTTTTTTATAAGTTTATCGTGAGTGGGCTTACCACATTGGAGAATTAAAATGTGCCCCCCCCCCTGCCTGGGATCGAGCCCGGTGTCTTCGTGTCAAAAGTTTCTCCAACATTCCACTGCGCCACTCAAGCGCAATGAAATGCTGGAGAAATCTGAAGTCCCCTGGGTCTTACACCACGACAGAAGCCATTTTTTTTGTGGTTCGGCATCAAGCCTTCATCAGAGCCATGCATACGTATATAGAATCATTTGGCATCAGCTTTTTTTTATTAGAATAGTATAAATTTTGTCCAGCCTCAACATTCTTAAGAATTGTTCGTTTCCAGCCTTAACGCATTCTTAAAAAATTATTCTTATTTTTTGCGAATCTGATATGGTTTCAGGGTAGCCTGAGATCAGGCTCACTTTTAGTTATCTCAGGCTAGTTTCAGGAGAAAATAGTTTAAAAAAATGTCATGTCATGACGAGGAAATGGTCGAACGAAAGAAACATTTAAGCAATCATAAGGAGTTAGAAACCAATCACTGTCATACGGTCACTAACCGTGACGAAGGTCTCTAATAACACATGGATTACTGATGGCACGCACTAAACAGACCCCGTTTCTATTGGAAAATGAAGAAAGCTTTGTCAACCTACATGTTTGTCTGGAGCATTTTTCTGGATTCTGGATTCTGATTTTCTGGACTTCTCCCCGGAATTTGTTCAGTTACCATGATGTTTTTTCCTTGCTAATGTCCGACGTTATTGTATTTTGGTTGCAGCTTCTGTGCCGTGGCAATGTGGAAAGCAGTGGATCTGTCTCAGTTGGTAAATATAATAGCAAATTTGCAAAAGCAACAATTTCTATTCCCGTGACAAGGCAGATGTCGCCTAAATGCAGATTGCTTGCCTTCTTTGTTCGATTTGATGGAGAATTCGTTGGAGACAATGCTGAAATACCAATCGAGCAAAAATTTGAAAATGAGGTTTGTAAAATTCCCATTGTCTTCTGCGCCTTTAAAGACAATATAGATCCGAGGTCTTGTTTCAAAAGTCCAGTCACTTGGCCTAGCACTTATCCTTGCTCGATATCATGAATCATGCCTATGCCCAATTAGTCATCAGTCGAAACATCTTGCAGAGCAGAAATTGAATTTCTTCAGGAATTTGAGTTTCAAGCTCAGTAACTACTAGGAAATTCTAGCAGTTAGAATCTCCAAATTTAAAAGAATATGAAATAAAGTAAAATCCCCAAATTCCCTCAAAAAACGTTATTGTTCATTCATGTCGAGCCTTTAGACAATTTGATCGACGTTCATTTCAAATGTTTTCAAGAACGAAAATTTTAAGAAAATCGCTTCTAGCTCTAAAAAACGAAAACAAAAAATTTGTCAAAGATCCTGGAATCTAATTCGGGCTTCCTGCTAAGGGTGTTAGGACACGCAGAAGAAAGGTTTCAAACCACAATGCGCGCTAAGACTTAGGAATACGAGGAAGATATATTCAAATAACACGAGGCATTTACATCAGTTCAAGAGGAAACAGAACAGAGAAGAAAACAAGACAAGAAAACAAGACGAAGATCAAAACAAGGTAAATAAATACGTAATTAAAATATCCGTGTCCTAACACCCTTGTTCCTGCTAAAGATTAAGTCATAAATCTTTAAAATCGGTCTAGTGTACGATGATTTATCGTGGCCTGCCGAAAGTGCATAGTTTATTTTGGAGCACCCGGTATATTATCATTATTACTATTATCATTATTAATCTGCTTGATAAGGTATCTGATATAGTTGGCAATGACATAGCTCAATTGCCTGACGACCATTCATGCGATCTACATCCTTTTCGAAGCAATGCTTATAACGAGAAAGCAAACGAAATGATACTAAAATGTTTTGTTAAATTCGTCAAGCAAACTAAACAATTTCAATGAGTTTTGGAGTTTTGAGTTTCTCCTATATCTGTTAGATTGATTACTGTGGTTCTGGACTGCGACGGTGACGTATGCATAAAGTTTGTACTTTGTACTGTATTCTAAGTTTTAGGTTATATAAAGTTCTGTCTCTTAGGAGGGCTTTGTCCTCCCCTCTTGTAGGCGACGGTCTTCCGTTTTTCGGGGTTCGTCTCTTGCTGGAGCGGAGGGTTGAGTTACGAAATTCAGAATTTTGTACTTAGTGATGGTGATGTAAAAAAAACCAAGAACTGTGTAACAGTACGGGACGCCCCAGAAAAAGTATAAAGATTTGGTTGGGTCCAGTGATGTAAGGTTAGCTTTGGTAGTTAACTTGAACATGAATACCTTGTTTGTTGAAATTGATGCCTTGAAAGTAGAAATATAAATCTTGAATGCTTCAATTTGCGTCCACCTCGAAACCAGAACTTTAGGCGTTTGACCTAAGCAAATTCTTGCAGCATAACGAAATTAGAAATTGAAATTAAAAATTAAGGAGCTGCACAATGGGTGACTCCTAACGAACAGAATAAACTTGTTGTAATAAGATCTAGCATTGTTCACGTTCTATCAAGGCTGTCGTTAATTCATATGCTGTGCTTCGATAATTTGTTTAGGCCAAAAGCCAAAGCTCTGGTTTGGAAATGGATGCAAACTTGAGATTTCAAGATTAATATCTCTGCTCTTTAAGCACCATTACCAGCAAACGAGGTCTCTATTTTCATGTTAACTATCGAGGAACATTTTGAAAGAGATTAACCATTGATTAAAGATAAATTCACATCACTGAATCAAACCAAATCTGCATATTGTTTTATGGGACAGCCGAAAGAATATCAACGAAAAAAAGGAATAGACAAGCATTCCAATATCTGACATTATTAAATACTCATCGGGCATAAGCACTTGGGTAGAGCATGAATAGCAGACGCAAAATTCAAGCTACAGGGCTGTAAATAACATTAACCCCAGTAAAATGCTTTTTGCGGGCGTTGACGTATTTGCAGCCCTAAGACCTCTGACAAAAATAACCTTACAAACTCAACAGGCCGTGACACGTGCCTAACCGTCATTGGGTGATACACCTACGTCAGATAGAACGACTTGAATCCGTCCAGTATTCTGTTGACTTAGCCATAACTGGAGCGTGGAAAGGTACTTCAAGAAACAAAATATACGAGGAACTTGGCTGGGAATCATTAAATGACAGAGGGGGGAGCAGACGTCTCGTTCTTTTCTTTAAATTCATCAATAAACTTGCTCCGGAATATCCTATTCCACAACTTCATTGGTCAAATTATGCTCTCAGAAATCAAGCTGTTATTGGGGGAATAAATGCAAGAACAGAGCGTTTTGAGTCGAGCTTCTGTCCCAATTGTTTAATAGAATGGAGCAGTCTTGCTTGTGAGATCAGGGCATCACCCACAGTAAGCTCATTCAAAAACAGACTCTCTTCTTTTATCCGCCCTACCCAGAAACCTGTTTATGGAATTTAATGATCCAAAAGGTGTTGCCATACTCACTCAGCTTCGTGTAGGCCTCAGTAAGCTAAGTTGTCACAAATTCAATCAGAACTTTCGAGACACAGTTGACCCAATGTGTCTAATTAATGATGGAATTGAGGAAACTGAACACTTCTTGCTGCAATGCCATGCATGTGATGATCAGAGGCGTGATCTCCTAGGCGCGGTTAACAAAGTATTCCAAACTACACAACATCTTAAACCTGCCAAATCAAACCCTTGTGCAAATAATGTTGTATTTTGATAAAAGATTTCTCATAGCCAAAGTAAAAAAATGTTGGAGTCAACGCTAAAACTCATTTATACAGCAGAGCGTGTCTTGTAGCACCCGCAATTACAAACCTAGGTAAATTATTCTTCTGTCTCATCTTTCTCTATTTATCTTAATCTTCTCAAAACAAACATAGGACTCCAAATGTTAAAAAGGTCTGTGTAAAGTTCTATTGCAGTTTTCTTTGAAATAAATGGCTTGAAAGGAACTTTAAGTTTTTGCTGTAAATCTGCCATGACAATTTATTGATATCTTGATTTGTTTCAATATGGCGGCATTTATTAAATTTGAGGCTATGACGTCATCAAATTTCTAAATCCTAGACTAGAAAAGCTACAGATTTCTGCTTGCCAGCATATCATAGACCTTCTTAGGACCTGATTACATGGGAGTTTTCAACCCCGGGGTTGAGTTTCAGCCCACCTGGCCGAGTTGAAATTCCATCTCACCTCTCCATTTATTCCTTTGTTGATTTGAATTTTCAATTACATGGAGAAATCTCAACCCCGGGGATGAAATTATACCCGGGGCTGAAATCTCATCCCACCTTGAGCTAGCCGAGGTGAAACTTTTGAGCCGTTAATCCCCATTGTTTTCAATACGTGAATGTCCATGTAATCGCAATCTTGTTTCAACCCCGGGGTCGAATTGCTATTGACGCATGCGTGATGTATTGCGCATGGCGTGCTTTTTCATACCCGGGGGTGAAATTTTGCAGCTCGCTTTTTCATACCCGGGAGTGAAAATGCCCATGTAATAGCAAATTTATTTCAACTCGGTCAGGTGGGTTGAAACTCAACCCCGGAATTGAAAACTCTCATGTAATCAGGCCCTTAAACTATGGTTTCTGACTGTTATATAATGTTTCCTCTATTAGTTTAGGATTTACGATGATTTAACTTTTTTTAAATTTTCCATGAATTTTTTCAAAAATAATGAAATTGCCGCCAGTTTGATAAAATCAAGATATCACAAAATTTCCACGGCAGATTTACAGCAAAGTACCATAAGTTCCTTTCAAGCCATCCAATTTAAAGAAAACTGCAATAGAATTTTACACCGACCTTTTTAAAGATTTGAAAGATTTGAGCCCTATGCTCTTAAAACACAATAAATTTATAGTAAATTTATTAATAAAGACTATACCAAACTCTGTCAACTTTTAATTTTGATCCTAGCAGCAGCGTCATCTATACCTCTGCGAAAAGCTAGTTCTCCCTACGGAGAGACCCACAGAACTTTGGTATAGCCTTTAGTATCTGCATTGTTATTTGTTCAAGATCATTTAGGGTAGCCATGCCTATCATGCTCCCAATAGTATCGTCTTTGTAACTATGTTTTTGTCAATAAATTGTAAATTTTTAGAATGAGTATAAAAAACAGGAGATATAGCCTAAAAGCTCACTTCCATCTCAAGCAACATGACCATTGCACTAATTTATCAGAAAATTTCATACCTGTGAAAGCGTCTTATCGCAACGAACGAGTGTGTTGTTGAAGAGAAATTTTCCAATGTTGAATACCAAAACGAGTTGATTATAGAAATACACAAAGTTACATGGCAACGCCTATTAAGTGAATATTTAACATTTCTTTTCATGACAGTTAACGGTGACTGTTCCGCCTCCCTCTCCTGATAAGTAGGCTCACCTTACTTACCTTTGACTTACCTTCGAAGGCTAAAGCAACGCAAATTAGGAATCTTGCATCAATAATGTGAAAATTGTGACATTATCTTCCTAAAGCTTTTTACTTACTCTATAATGTTAATTTTAACATTAGACTGGGTTAACACGATGCCGGCACATTTTGAAAATGGTGAAAAATGTGACGGTAGCAAAATTTGAGCTACAGTAAAAATACATTTTGTAAGTCAGCCTAACTGGGTTCTTATGTTTTGGGTATTTAGTGGGAAATGAGGCTGTTCAGGTTCTTCAATTGGTTCTTATTTTATTCATGGCTTTCATGAATTTCTTTTCTTCAGATTCAAACTTCAGGTCTATTATTTACTGTCAGTTCACATCAGTTGAGTTTATGAGATAGATAAGAGAGCGCGTGGCCGAGTGGATAAGGCGATTGACTCGTAATCCAAAGGTCAGAACGGCCGAGGTTCGAATCCCGCGCTGGACAGTTTGATCGCTGTCCGTAACTCTAGCCCGGGTCGACCAGAGCCATGTGAGGGAAATCTGGTAGCTGCGGCGGGTTGATGGTAAAACATCCGTGGCCCCTGCTGGAAATAAGTCTCTCTCAGACTTTCGCAGGCTAGCCACGTCTGTAATCCCAGGGGGGTCACTTGAACTTTTTATATACGGGGAGGTCCATCCGATAATTATGGGTAAGACTTTACTTTGTAATCTGATATTTTTGGGTACCTGATTTAAAATTATATCTTTTTGATACTTATGGGTAGCTGATTTCAAAAAATATGGATTTTTGATACTTTTGGGTTCAACCAGATCAAAGAAAGTTAGGATTTCTTTCAACATCCGTAAAAATGAGGTTTTTGCGATCCATCCATACAGAAAAGATCATGCACATAGCTTGCCTCAAAGTAATAGAATATCTATTTGCAATTGCAATGCGTGATTTAGTTCATATCGAAATGGATGTAGCCTAATAACGAGCCCACTTGATGAAGCAGATCAGATTTCGTTATATGCATCAGATCTATTACATTAGATGTAGTGAGAGTCCAGAGACGTAGAAACTAGTGGGACACAGGGGGCACGTGCTCCCCAAGATTTTGCAACAAACCAAAAGGTGTAATTTTTGTCTCATGATGTGCCCCTCTTAAAGACTAATGCGGACAGAAAGTAGTTTAATTATGTTAGTATTTACGTCTTGATTTGGCTATGTTTGCTTCTCATTTTGTTTCATTGCGAAGGAAATCGTATATCTATCAGCATTCATACTATTTTCTCCTATATGTAACATTTTTCCCGTCGAAAATCTGATGTATATTAAAATGCCCTTCTTATGAAAAAAGTGCCCTTAAATTGCCATGCCCCTCCAAGTTTAAGATGCTTCCTACTGCTCTGATAAAAACTGAAGGATGGCCGTTAATATTGTATTGGCAAATTGTTTACTTTATCCTGACAAGAGCTGCCACTATAACAGTGCCACACTTGTTTCTTGATAGTATTATATGGGTTTGTTGGCTCCCTTGGCAACAGCTATCTATATCGAAGATTTCAAACAGTAAGAAGGGCAGTGTGCCAGGTCAAAGAGGTCAAATTTTGAAAATTGCCTTGTAACGAGTTGGCAGCTCGATTAATGTTAGGAGCAAGAAGTAATTAGCCTTAACGAGGAAATGTCAGTTGGCAACTACGCCAAATTTGATTGTTAGCCCAAAAGATCTCTGAATTGTTTTCATTGTACACATTAACAATGCCTATAAATATCTCAAATGCTTCGCTGATTGTTTCGATTATCTTCATAAATAATGCCTATTGTTACAACATTCCTGATTCCTGGTACTATACCTATATGTCTATATGTCTATATGTCTATATGTCTATATATATAGGTGTATTCCTTCCGGTTGGAGAAAAGCCCCTCCATAATGTTTTCATTCTTCAAACATAAAAACACATACAAGGAACATACACTCGGCAACATTTCACTTTTTCCCGCCAATTTCACTGTCTCGCTTTCGTTTCGTTCTAACAATTTTATCACAGGGAAACCACTGTTGGAACTTTTAAATTAATTTGAAAATATTTAGAATTGATTGAAAATGTTTTGAATTCATTGGAACTTAAAAAGGAACAATTTTCCAGTCCGACAAAAAAATTTGTTCAAAAACATTCAACCATGTCAACAAAAATTTTAAACCAAACAAATTAAATTTCAATTATTTCAATGAAGGCTTTCCTGTGATATTCTATCGAGGCTGATGCACTCACAACAACAACGATAATGGCAGGCAGACAGAAATTTAGAAGACAAATACGACCAGAGAAAGAACCAGCTTCTGTCTGCAGCACCAAAGTTGGTGGATTGATGATTCTATGATATTAGAATAGGTAGTAATAGATTGCACTGTGAGATCAATCGAATGGCTCTGGGGACTTTGGACTGGAGGAGTTTTTGTTGATCTAAGGCCTAGCCCCCTACTACACAAGGCGTAGCAAGGCGTTCCTTCTTGGCCTGGTTTCGAGTTTCACCGACCACCCTACCACCCCAAATATGGGAGCAGCACTGGAACACTGGGTGCAGTTGTGATGATTAAAGGGTGAGTAGTTGGGGGGGGGGGTGTGAATTACTGTCAAGATGCAAAGAGGAATCCAAGTTTTGTGCTTTAAGCGATGCTCAATGGCGTTAAAGTTAAAGTTAATTTTTGAGTTTGGCTCCTATAATAAGCAGTTAACAAGAGATATTGCTATCTGAAGATTTGCGCTGTGAACTGCGACAGTATTTTGAGGATAGACGCAAGGGTGAAGATTATGTCATATGTATTGTTGCAAATGAAGTTTTGTTGCAAACTGTGCAGGAATGATAATGAATGTGCACATAAGCGTACGGGAAGAAAAAATCTAGGGGGGGCGGCCCGACACAAAGTCCATTGTTTACCAACATTTTTGCCCGACCGAGGGCAGATTTTTTGCCCGATTGGGGCTGATTTTCGACGATTTCTCCAACATTGGGGGGGCTGCCGCCCCCCCCCCCCGCCCCGTACGCTTATGAATGTGCATGATTTGTGTAGAGCACACAGATTACCTCGAAGAATGCTTGCTTGCACGTCTGCAAGTTTTTTACCTGTCCTGGGTACTGTGGTATATCTAGGATAGGGGTGGTCAGGTTCCTTTTTTGGGTCTAAAATTTGAGGAAAGCAAAGCGATGGGAGTAACATTCTTCCAGAAAAGCGTAAGAGATTTTTTAAACACTAGGATTTACAGGGTTTTTTTGTGCAGATTTTTCCAAAGATGTACGAGATTTCTTTCGAAAATGATACGCTCTTCGTATGCTGCAATATGAAATTTATTACGGAGAGCAGGGAGACTGCGAAACTGCATTAGCGCCAAAACGGGACTTACTTCGGACACTTGCTCTCTCGTTGCTCATTGACTGGGAAACTTCCACAACCTACGCGTCTCACAACACAACCCAACTGCCCTGATCTTTCTCTGGTCTCCAAATTTGATGCCAAAAACCTCTGCAGACATGCCAATTTTAATCAATCAAAAACATCCAATGAATGGACTGTCACTTCCTGATCACTTCCTCCTGCGCGTGCTTAAAATTTTGTGACGTATGTGGACAACAATGGATGACAACTTCCGATGACGTCAATCCTGAACGCAGTAAACATGCGTCTGTTTTCTAGGAATGTCATTGGCTGAAACCATGAAATGTTCACTGTATGTTTAGTTATGCGCACCATGTCAACGTTCGTTCATCGAGCCTACGAGCCTATTTTAAAGATTTGCTGCTGCTGCGCAGCGCAAATCAATAAAATTGATACTTTTAGGTGAATTTGGGAAACTGCGGATGGACCCCCCCGTATATAAAAAGTTCAAGTGACCCCCCTGGGTTAAATATGATACCTACCTACCTACCTACCCGAACATAAATTTGTGGAAGAATCAGAAATGTTTGTATAATCCAGAGAAAATCTTGTAGAAGCTTCTCATCAGGTAATATAAACATTTTTTTATTCTTCCACAAGCTTCTATTGTGAAAAAGACCCCATGCTCTCTAGACATAAGAACCTACCGGGTGTCTCAAAAAAAAGTACCCCCTTTTGACTCAACAAGTTAACAAAACGATAACATTTCGGGACTTTTTGAATTCATGGCTACATTTGTTGGTCTTCAACTTAAATGCTCATACCTTGCATTTGGAAATCGACCACCAAACACCGGAGATATGAGTTCACAAGGTCAAAATTTGGAGTGCACCTGAAACCAGAGGTTTTGAGAAATGGCCTAGCCATAATTTGACACCAAACAGGCATTTTGCAAACGAATTTTCGACTTTGACCTTTACTTTTTATTTTTGAAAAGATTTAAACCTTGAATTACTTCAATTGTTCTTGGAGTGACTTTTCTTTTGAGGAATTTGTCCTTGCCTGCATTCGATCCCAAGTGTTTTGCATTAGAGAAGAGGAAAAGGAGCACATGCACGCTTATTTTGGAGATGTGGCACGACTTTATCACTCTTACCACATTTTTGCTATATTTGTTTAATCAGCGCCATGTCCATGCATCTTTTATTCTTTTCAAAAGCAAAGCACGGAAACTTAAAGTCTGCAGGTACTTTGGAAAATGTCTACGATACAAATCATGACTAGGCCCTTTTTCAAAACCTCTGGTTTTGGGTGCACTGTAAATTTTGACTTTGTGAAACTGTATCTCCGGTGTTTGGTGGACGATTTATTAATGAAAGGTATGTGCATCTAAGTTGAAGATTGATAAATGTAGCTGTGAAGTCGGAGAGCAATGATATCTTATTGCTTGGTTCCTAATTCCAGTCAAAAGGGGGTACTTTTTTCTGAGACACCCGGTATTTCAAATTCCAGGCTGAATGGGTTCTTATATAATTGGGGTTTAATTGCAAAATGTCAGCCTGTAGGTTCTTAATCCACTAGGTTCTTATACGCGGGTTTTTACTGTAGCGTTCACAACTACCATTTTCAAAGAGTTCCCTTTTAAAAATCTACCGTTTTCAAAAATCTGCCGGCAAAAATTTGCCGTTTTTGGGTGAACGGGATGCCAATCCGTCACTTTTTCACCGTTTTCAAATTGTACCGGCATCGTGTGAACGCAGTCTTAGATAAGTTTAATTTTAGAAAGTTAACAATGGAATTTCACACTTTTAGGAAAGTTATTAATGATTTTTTTTCTCATTACAGGTGACGGTGAGTTTCTCAGAATCACAGATGAGACCTGGAAATAATGTATCAATAAGTCTTCAAGCTGCTCCTGGCTCACGATTTGCTTTATCTGCTGTCGATAAGAGTGTACAGCTTTTGGGAGCGACCAATGACATCAAAGCAAGCGAGGTAGGGTTGATTATGCCGAGTAAAGCAAAGACAGATCTTTTTAGACAATAGCATGAGTTACTTTTGATTGACACCGCAATTCAAAGCGATTAGCAATCGAAGACAAAGGAGATTCTCTCAACCAGTAATTCAAAACAGTCAAAGCTGCAAAAGTTCTCTGAAACCCAGTTAGCTAGTTTGCTCGTTGTGTGTTACAGAAATCGTTTTTAAGAGCAAACATGAGAAAAAATAATAATCATCATCATCATCATCATCATCATCATCATCATCATCATCATCATCATCATCATCATCATCATCATCATCATCATCATCATCATCATCATCATCATCATATCATCATCATCATCATCATCATCATCATCATCATCATCATCATCATCATCATCATCATCATCATCATCATCATCATCATCATCATCATCATCATCATCATCATCATCATCATCATCATCATCATCATCATCATCATCATCATCATCATCATCATCATCATCATCATCATCATCATCATTAATTGGTAATTTCCTCATTTATTTTCATGTAATTGTCTAGAAACCAGGTACATTTTTCTGTGTGTCCCCATTTTAAAAGGAATAGACATGGCCATGTCTTGTAGCAACTATGTATTAAATAGGCAAAAGGGACGCCTACACATCCATTCTTGCCTTACTCATGCAATGAAACCGCACGTGTGAAAATTAATAAACAAAATAGATTATATTTTTAACTGGCCCCAACTGTATCGATTCCCTTTAATACCATATCTGGAGACAGGTCAACAAAAAAGGTTAGAGCGTCCGTATTTTTTGTCTCGTTTGTCGAAATTTTATCTCAAATATGCACCATTCGATTGCTTTTGATGAGTAATTTCATTTGATTTATATCTTTCATTTTTTTGGACCTCATCAAAGTGTCATATATATGACTTCATTCACATTAGTGACGTAATATGTTCTGATAAAGAAATGCAAAATATGAAAATATTTTTCCAATTTGCTTCATCATATCAATTTGATTCATTTTGAGTCCATATTTACTAAAAAAAAGACAAGACTTAAAAAACCTGCCAAGAAAATCAGACCATGAAACAAAAGCCAATTTAAAGCCAATTTCGCTAAGAAATAGAAAATCAAAATTTTTGCAAAGTACCAGGTGTCCCAGAAAAAAGTTCCAGCGCTTGATTGAACGCAAACAAAAAAGTTCGCTATCTGGCAATTTCTCTTCATTCATGGTACATGCTGGACATTTCAACTTACAGTTTGGCATATCGTAGGAAGAAATCAGTAATCTGAAGATGGAGCAATTGGTCCTAACATCGCATCCTCGTGTTGAACACAAAACCAGAGAGATTAGTATGCCTTTCTGCATCATCGTCGTGGTGGAGGGGGAATCTCCGGACGAGCAACACAAAAACTGGGTTGACATTTTGTTTCATTGCCTTGACGACGTGCAATAGTTCCGCACATTGAGCATATTTGAAGTAAAGGTCTGAAAATCGAATCTAATACGTCTCAGGGGACAATACTAAGTTCATGCTTTGCCACTCAATGCGGACTGTGGGGACGAACACAGAACAATGCATTATTGCATAATATGGCAGACCGAAAAAGCAATTGAAACTATTTTTTAGTCAAAAAAGACAGTTTATTTTACTCCGTGCCGTGAAACCGTGAAGCAGTAAAAATTCCCATTTGAAACCCCCAGTTGACACAAGGCAACAATAACAGCAGCAAAACGTTTTCCCGAGACCATTTGTTTCAGTTCTTCACACCTTAGGCTAATTTACCCAATCAAAAATGATTTAAATCTAAATTCTATTCAATTACAAAGCAACGTTTTCTCTTGTGAGTACATTTCTGCCCGCTTGGGACGTCAAGGTAATGAACGAATTGTCAACTCAATTTTTGTGTTGCTCATCGAGGGAGTCCCCACCATCACGAAACAGGAAGGCGTAATAATCTCTCTGGTTTTGCCGTTAACATGAAAGTGAAATGTTAGAGCTCATAACTGCATTTTCAGATTACTAATTTCTCCTTACGATATGCCAAACTTTAAGTTGAAATATCTAGCACGTAAAAAGAATGAATAGAAATTGCCAGATTAAAAAACGTTTCTCTGTCCTCAATCAAACGTCGGAACTTTTTTTAGGACACCCGTTATGTATTCTAAATTTACAATGTGTTTCCAACTATTTGAGAAAAATTTGGAGAAAATCAGTTAATTAGATAATTTTTTCTTTGACTGGCTGGCAACGAATCACATGACCACTTGAGCCATCGTTATATTTGAAAAGCCAATTGTCCAACGAACAATATGGATAAGTCTCATTGTTATGTTTGTTGTAGTTTTGGAGAAAAGTAGGGGGCGAAGAATGCCCCATCCCTTCTCTCAGTGCTAAAAAAATATAAAATCGCCTGGTACAGATAGGGTTGAACGCCTGAAACTTTATAGAAGACAATCATTCCCAACTTTCCAAATGTAAAAAGCCTAATTTTCAACAAGTAGAAACACTCCCCTTGCCAAAATCTCAACACGTACCATGGGTTGTTGGACTCTGCAATATATGCTACAGCGGAGCAAGACATATTTACTTCTGCCGAAAATAATTTTTTCCTGCACAAGGGAACAAGGTTGCGGCAGTAAAGCACAGAAGGCGGCATCTAGCCACACATGCAGGTAAGCATGCGTGTTTGCGCTTTAAAGTTGAATAAACTTTTAATTTTGATTTGAGCAAAGGTGCCAAAGATGTTTATCGCTGCAAGCTAAGTTTCTATGAATCAGAGAACAGAAGAGATAAGGCGTAAAAGTAAAGCTTCTCTTGTTTTGCAGATCATCAACATTATGGCAGCGCAAGACGTAGCTGGGCGTGGCTTTACAAGAAAGTGTCACTGGGCTGATTCTGCGTGGAGACCATGCAAGGTCTGCTTTCCTCTAAATTTTTAACTGTTTGTACAATAATGATTTCTATCGCCCTGTAAAGGAAGAAATATTGACGAAACACTTTTTTCAGTAATTTATTTTAAGTTGGCAGAAAGCATTTTTAGCTACTTAAAGCTAACTTAAGCCCACCACCATACATGCTGCATCCAGGCATGGGATCCCCAGTTTAAAATACCTTCCGAAGGACGGCGAGGTGGGTTGGGAGGTCAAGCCTCCGAAGTCAACCATCCGGAGTTTGACCTCATTCGAACGACCTTAACTCCAGTCTTCTGACGAAACTGTATTGGCCGCTTGGCCACTCACCTTACCCAACATGAAAGTGGGGGCCGTTGGGGCTGACGTTTGCGGTTTTTAGTCTGTTTAAGAACGGTTTTGCGGTTTTTGTTATCGAAAATTGCTGTTTTACGGATCCTTTCGCCCTCGATGGTTTGCAGATTTCTGTACTAAATATGATTGAAGATGGAAAATTGCTACAAAATGTGAGATACTGCTACGACAAAACACCCTATTCAATATAACTTTGGGGAGAAGTCCACTAATTTCATGTCTACATGCATGCGACCCAAGACGATATTGATTCCTATGGTTTTGCAGCTCAAATGCATAAGAACCAATGTCGTCTTGTGGCCCATGGCCAAAACCTTCAAAGTCTTATTTTCACGGACCAATCAGATGGCGAATAAGCAAAGAAGACAAGAGAAACCCGTGAACATTTTCTAAATTTTACCTATCTTCATAAAACGCAACCAGGACAAAAAAGCTTGAAATTTCCCGAATTTGTTTTGAAAAATCTACCGTCCAGATGTTTGGGTACACAAGTTTGGATGCCGGCTAAGGTAACTCTGTTTTCCACTCCAGTGCACAGTGAGATGCAGTTTCGCAAAACCACTCTCCTCAGAAAACAGCCAATTTCTCGAACATCCTTCGGTATATCGAAAAGGGGTAAAAAAGATGTTGTTCTGCAAAGTCTGGGCAATCGAAGGATCTATAAATCGTAATGTTTGCGCCAAAGTTGGCTTCACAAATTCTAGTGCAAAAATTCTTTTTGTTGATTTAAAAAAAGTGAATTTATCTCCAGAACTACTCGATAAATTGTTGATTTTCATCGCTCCGTCTTTAGCTTTGTAGTTTATCTACAACTTTGGCAAGTCTGATTGCAAATGTTCGGCTAGATTTCTTGTATTCGAATTTTGAGAAGTTTTGGAGATAAATCCACTTTTCCAAAATCTTTGAACTGGAAGTTGTGAAGAAAACGATGATGGAAACATTGCAATTTATACAACTTTTGATTGCCCAGACTTTACAGAACAAACATCCTTTTACTGCTTTTGGGGAATTTTAGTAAAGTTTTCGGGAAATTTCAAGGATATTTTGTCCTGGTTGTTTTTATGAGGGTAAGTAAAATTTAGAAAAATCTTCATGGTTTTCTTTTGTCTTTGTCGCTTATCCACCCTTCTGATTGGTCCGTGAAAATGAGGCTTTGGAGGTCTCAGCGATGGGCCATGAGCATGCAGCCCAAAATGACATTTGATTCCTATGCCACCTGCATATATAAGGCTTTCAAATTTAACTTTCGGTCTTTGGGGGTCACTATAGTCTGTCTCAAATTAGATGTCAACTGCAAATGCTCGTAAATAACAACAATAGAGGTGTTTCCAAAGGAATCCAATTTTGGACGGACTTTAGAGTGGTAACGAGGCAATTGTCTGAAACATAGAACTGAGGTTATACATGCAAAACTTGGAAATGTGTTATCATGGTTTTGTCTGAATTTCGAAGTGTTTCTTAGTTTTTATGAAATATTTTGGCAGATTTACGTTATTGATACTATGCAGATTTAATCTTTCTGCAGCAGCATAATGCAAAATAAGCATTCATCTCTTTCAAATAAAAAATTAGATGAAGCAGTGTACATATGTTACCTTTATTCGTTTTTTTTAGCCAAATTTGAAAAAATTCATGCTAATATTGAAGAGCCCAAAGCGACTAAAAGAGATGTATTCTACGAAAAGTTAGCAAAAAAGCGCTTTAAAAACAAGTCTGGGGTTGGTATGATTGATGATAAAATACAAGATAATACTCCTATGAATGATGTATGATACTTTTTCCCACTATTTTTCGCCTTCTCCTTGTGAAATTACGTATTCAAATAAGCAATTTGAGCAAAGTGACGTCATATCGTGCAAACGAAAACGAGGCTGTGTGATTGTTTTCTCGCCTCTTTATCGTAGCAAGCCTATTTATCGTGTTCTCGTGTCATTTTCAATGTAAGAGTACACAATAAAGAGGCAAGCAGCGATTAAGAGGCGAAAAAACAATCACACAGCCTCATTTTCGTTTGCGTGATATGACGTCACTTCGCTAAAATTAATTATTTGAATACGTAATTTCACAAGGAGAAGGTGAAAAATAGTGGAAAAAAGTATCATACATCATTCATAGCAGTATTATCTTATATTTTATCATCAATAAAACCAACCCCGGACTTGTCCTTTAACTGTCTTCAAACGGAGACTCTGGGACATCAAATTATATAAATGATAGAAAATCACATGGTGCTTTAGCACTGATACAAAACCTATTAAATAGGCTTATTACTGTTCTTCCCAGTTTTTGCTCTCAATTACGAGAACCTTTACCAGCTATCTTTATAACTGAATTGACTGGACATGTTTGGATCAAATACATATTTGTAGGGGAGAAAAATCCATGACGAATGCTGATACCACGACAATGTTTGTGATCCAAAGAGTTCCGGTTTCCACTCAGAGTGGAAACCGGAACTCTTTGGATCACAAACATTGTCGTGGTTGGCCTAAGCGAATCAAGACAAAATTAGCAAATTTGGTAAACACTGAAGTATAGATGGAGGTACTCGTTACTTTTATACCAATTTTTCCCCGTTACCTGTGATCAATCTACAAGAATTGGATCTTCTTTCGAAACCTTCTCGATCATTTTCATTTTTGAAGTCAGATTTTAATTTGCTTGCTTACTTTGTTGCTTCATTTTCTTGTTTTCATTTCAAGAGAAAAGTTCCGAAGCAGCCGAAGAATGCGTATTATAATCATGTTGATGGTGTCAAAGCATTTAACGTAAGTAAATGATTACTTCCCCCGTGATGGGGGGGGGGCACTTATCCCTATTTACCTGGGGGTTGTTCACACGTTTTCCATGTTTGTAGAAGGCCTCTGAGATTTCGTAAGTTTTACTTTAAGCATAGGTTCCAAATATTTAAATAGGTTGGTGTAAAATTGAGTGACCTATTTCTTTGAACTGAATGACTTGAAAGAAACTTTAGCTATTTCTCTATAATTTTACCGTTAGATTTTTTTTCAAGAATTCAACAAAAATTTTCAAAAAAGCTTAAAACCATCGTAATTTCTATACCGTTTGACGCAACATGAAGTAATTTCGAAGGAAACCATAGTTTATGAATGCCTACGATATGGTATCAAGCAAAAGTATGTCACTCATCTGGCTTATGATTTAGAAATTTGATGACGTCACATCCTCAAATGAGCTGAAATGTAAAATACGCTGTAATTTTGAAAATATTCAGAATTTCTGGAAAATCCAACGGTAGAATTATAGATAAGTATCTAAAGTTTCTTTCAAGCCATTCAATTAGAAGAAATAGGTCATTGAATTTTACACCCACCTTTTTACGCCTAGTTAAAGATTTGGAACCTATGCTTATCACAGAGTAATGAAATTGTTCCAATTTTGACATTCTATTCTTAGCCTTGTCTCCATGGTTGCAAATTTTTCATGCCACACTCTGTGAAAAACATACTTTGCATCTCCGTTAATCATGTTTAATTGGTCCAATTGAGTATTAGTTGTGAAGTTGTATAAGCTACAATCAATATGCTTCATTTCTTTATGAAAAGTCAAGTTTCATATCCTTTTAGCAAACTTTCATTTTTTGACGTCATATAATATCATAATGATCATCATGCTCTAGCAACGACAACAACATCACTAGAGTGGTGTCGCCCATTATGCCCATGTCGTCGCGAAGTTCTGAGTTATATCCTAAAAGTGCAATTAATGAAAAAACCAAGTAGCCAGGTTGTATCACCAACTAATGGAGAAAAAGATGATAGAGTATTGATTTTTTTATGTGGACTCTTTATACAGATTTTAGAGGATTTTAAAGGAGGGGGTAAAAATGTCTTTTTATCCGGCGTCGCCCATTATGGCCGCAGGACAAACAAGCAGCACCAATCTCCTGTAAAAAGTTTTAATAATAAAAACGGCTTTAATTACAGTTATTTTTTTATCATTGGGTACTTTAAACACCAAAATATCAACAAGAATTAACCTAAACTTCGAGTTTTGGCGATTGAAATACATACTTCAAGTTGCTCTAAGATTCCTCTCTAGAGACAAGACTTCTGAAAAATCAAAGCATATTTCAAAAATTTCAAACCGCAAGGTGCCGAGCGAACGAAAAAGAAGGAAGAAATGTAAATAGAATCATGAAATTTGCAATACTTGAAAGAATAAATTAGAGATATACGCAAACCATCTCGTTGGGTTTCAATGCAAATGAACTGAAACTTCAATGAAGGTCAAATCACCATAAAACAGATGTCAGCAAAGATTTTCCGCGCAATTTCAATTTTATTACTTGCTTGAATCAACCGCCTTTCGACCTTCTCAACATCGAAGTAGGGGGAAGGGGGGATTAGGAGACTCTAAACGTATGTTTTCTCCTCGATATTTTAGGAAACATCATGAAGACACTGAAATTTGCTTGCGTCCCAGCTTCTTTTGGCCAGGATTGTCTGAAAATGATTGTTAACAAATAATACCTCATAGCTTGAGAACCCATAGAGATTTCCGTGTGAAATTTTAACACCGTCATCCCCAACACAAGAAGTGAGTTCTCAGCTATCTATGCCGAAATAGGCGTTGTTCGTTAAATTCGCTGAGCACCTTCTTAAAAACGGGCGTGGCAAAATTGCTGCAATTTTCACTCACATAAAGATTCCCTTATAAAATATTTGATATTTTTTTTTGATATTTGATTCTTTTAAGGAGGGTTGCCCTTCAGCCGGAGCTGTTTTACAAGGGGCCCTCCACTTAAAAACGCTACTTACAATATAAGATTACTCAGGAATAGATTAAATACACTACCATTAAGTACAATAAAAACCATAACTTTAAAACCTAATAACAATTTACAAAGTTTAAGATGAAAGAAAAGAAACACTAACTTCTAAATAGATTGTTTAAAACTATTTAGGGAAGATGCCTGTTTGGTTTCAGCAGGAAGGCCATTCCATATTTTTGCTCCTCGATAGGAAAAGCATTTTTGCCCATTACTTGACTTTTTCTTGGGTAGTCTTAAATCTGTCTCTGTATTACGCAGGACATACAAAGAGCACTTTGAGTTTCGGGTGAAGAGGTCACACAGGTATTGCGGAGCCAGTTCATGCAGGGACTTGAAGACCATTGTTTTAGATTCACCATCTATAAGTTCTTCAATGGTCTTCCAACCCAGCCTGTCAATAAGTGGTCTACTTGGGGTGTCAAAACTGCTATTGGTTATAATTCTAGCAGCTCGGTTTTGAAGTTTTTGCAACTGATTCAGCTCAGTTGATCCGGCACAACCCCAAACAGAGCAACAATATCGAAAGTGTGGCTCGACAATACCTGTGTAAAGAGTCTTCAGAGTTTCCTGCGGTAGGAAAGTTTTGGCATGCTTTAAAAAGCCAATAGCTCTAGAAACTTTAGTAGAAACAGTCTTGATGTGCTCTTTCCAGTTAAGAGAGTTATCAATCTGCACACCAAGGTATTTAGTTTTTTGGATTACTTTGAGCTCGTTGTCACGAATTTTCAAATCCAAATCCTCATTTCGATTTTTGAGGATGTTATGCTTTTGCTTAGTGGAAACTAACATGGAATTTGTTTTCGCAACATTCAAAGAGAGTTTGTTGCCTTGAAGCCAAGTATCCAGTTGTTTGAGATCATCATTGATGGCGTCATTCAGCTCACTTATATCTGAAGACTGGTAGCACAGACTTGTATCATCAGCATACATGGAAACAACTGAATTTTGGACAGCTTGTGGTAGATCATTGATATAAATAAGGAAGAGAAGGGGACCAAGACAAGAGCCTTGGGGCACACCAACATCTATACCCTCGGTTTTTGAATTGACACCATTAACCCGACAAAACTGTTTTCGGTTGTATAGGTATGATTTAAACCATGCTAGTTCCCGCTGTTGAACGCCATAGTGCGCCAGTTTTTGGCAAAGAATCTCATGGTCAACAGTGTCAAATGCTTTTTTTAGATCAATGAAAACTAGGCCCACAAGCTTCCCAAGATCCAGCCCATTGTACCAATCGTCGGTATTTTTAAGTAGGTGGGTTACAGTAGAATGAAGGCGCAAATAGGCAGATTGGCCAGATGAAAACAGACCGTTATCTTCCATATGCGTATACACCTGATTGGTTACTAGCTTTTCAAAGAGCCTTGAAATGACAGGTAAGACTGAAATGGGGCGATAATTTGACTTTTCAGCCTTGTCCCCATCTTTGAAAATAGGAGTAACTCTAGCAATTTTCCATGAGTCAGGAAACATACTTGTTTCAATTGATGTATTAAATAAGAAAGCAAGGGAATTTTCAATGAAAGGTAAAGCAAGCTTCAAAAAGTAGCTGGAGATATTATCAGTTCCAAAGCTCTTTGCTGTTTTAACCTTTGCAAATGCATCTCTGATTTCTTGCACCTTAATAGTCCTAAAGTGGAACTTTGCTTTAGT
Organism: Aurelia coerulea; assembly: GCA_039566865.1. NCBI lineage: Eukaryota > Metazoa > Cnidaria > Scyphozoa > Semaeostomeae > Ulmaridae > Aurelia > Aurelia coerulea. The sequence continues at coordinate 10,058,671 of CM076950.1, forward strand.
TTTGTTCATATCAAAGTCACCTGTCAGAAGGGGGTTTGGAGCTGGACTGATCTTATCAGCAAGATCCTTACCAACTGAGCAGAAGTAACTGTTCATTGCATCAGGAATATCCTTCTTGTGAACAGTTTCTGAACCAGACCCCTTAAGAGTATCAATGTTACTTGACTTAGACCTCTTATTGAGAAGTTCATTGATTGTCTTCCATGATTCTTTCATGTTACCCTTGCAAGCAGAAATTTTATTATTGTAGTACTCTTTCTTAAGCTGGATATTTAGAGAATTGACCTTGTTGCGAACTTGCCTATATGAGTCCAACAGAAGTGTGGACTTACTCTTGACAGCAGATTTCTTTAACTTATCTCTTGTCCGCATTAAATCCCTAAGGTCCTTATCAATCCAGGGACAGTACTTTTCTGAGACGCGCATTTCACATATTGGGGCATGTTTGTCAACGATCAGAGAGAATAAGCTAGTCCAATGGTTAACAAGCACATCAATATCATCAGTTTCAGTAAGCATTTGCTCCCAATCAATCCCAGCAACATCAGATAGGAATGCCTGCTCATTAAAATTTTTCATTTTTCGAGTTTTTATCATTTTATGGCATAAAAGTGACATACATTAGGATTCTGAGCTTTCTTCCGCTATATCGTAAGATTGTGTACTCCGCTGCTCTTTGAAAATGACTTATCATTGCAAGAAAGCTTTTGGGCTCATTGTTTGAGGTCCGGTTTCTTGTGAATTCTTCGGTTCTCACAACGGCGCTCCACAGAAAAATGCCCCATAATTTTGGGATCAGTCACGCTTTTTTGGCAAATTCGTCTGATTCCACATTTTAACATCAAAGTCTTCCTATTCATGCAAAAAACCAAGTAAAAATTGCCTGGAAGGTGGAAATGTCACGGCGCTCCAAAATTTAAAAACTTAAAATAAACAGTTCCGGATAAGTTTCTTTTGAACTCTATTGAGAACCGTCAGAAATCATATTTCACGAAAATATCGATGCAAATACTGACTATAGGCTAATAAAGCTCATTTTTCTCATTAAAATGAGACAAAAAATTTGTTAGAATAGGGCAAACGATGCCGACGTTATTAATGTTTAAAGTAGGGAGCAGCGTTGACAAATTTGATCCCTTTCTCAATTTTCCAGACAGTGCAAATCCGCCTTGCTGCTATGCAACAGGTATATTCTTCTTGAACAAAAAGTTGTGGATTACAATTCATCGGGCACAATAGACCATTCAATGCCGTCCAGGGTGAATGCAAGTTTGGTGGAGCGAATTTAATCTCATTGAAAATGAATGAATAGTTAGAGAATTGGCTAACGGTACATTTGAAAATAAGACAATTGCACTGCGGAGGCGCAGAATTTGCACTGATTTAAAAGGAAAATTGTTTTTTCCAGTTCTCTTTGATAACTGTGATGTTTTCAGACGAAAATCATTGGCAGGTTTCGTGCACAAGAGAAGTTTCGCTGAACGTCATGGGAAAATTTTGCATAATTTGATGACGTCATAGTTCTGATGGATGAACCAGTAACAATGAAAACATTAACATCTGAAGTACTCTGGAGTTAAGCCCACAGTTAGTGGCTATCCATTCATAGTGAAAGAAATTGTCTGATACAAGTAGATTTGGATTCATAGAAACATATATGATAGGTAGTGATAGCAATTTTTCAGACAGTCTGAAAATGATTGTTAACAAATAATACCTCATAGCTTGAGAACCCATAGAGATTTCCGTGTGAAATTTTAACACCGTCATCCCCAACACAAGAAGTGAGTTCTCAGCTATCTATGCCGAAATAGGCGTTGTTCGTTAACCCTATCCAGACTGGGCTTTTTGAGCAACTAGAAGACTGGGGGGGGGCTCATTCAGCCCCCCTCTCTAAAATCGCCATTCCTTCACTTACGAAGACGAAACTCACCATGCAGGTAGTCGTGCTTATGATCTATCATTTCTCACAAAAAAAGTCTAAAAATAGATATGACGTCATAATTATTCAAGACCAACTGGCACGTGTCCACGAAAAAAATGAAAAAAAAAACTTTTTTTTAAATCTTTATAATTTTCTAAGATTGATTCATGAAACCAAATTATGCCAATCAAAGCATTGTTAGAAGGTGAAAATATACTTATAAAGTGAAAAATTTGATTTTCGCAAATCCAAGATGGCGGACACAGAGATTAAAATTCTTGTTTTTCTGAAAAATGAAAAATGCAGCTATAAAAGAGAATTTCTCCATATATTACGATGAAAACTACTTCGATGATAAGTGATCGTTGCATACTTCATTTTTCCTTTTGAAACTTTTGTTTTAATTATTGCAAAAAATGCTGACATCAGCATTTTTTCCCCGTAGTAAGCAAATGAGATGGAAAGAAGAAGGAAGGTGGAAATAAGGGGTTGAAGATAGTTATTTGGTGAAATTTTGATAATATCTTGACAAACTAAACACTTTCAAGTCAAAAAATTCTCACTGTAAAACAAATTCTCAAGATATGCATGAAAACTGATCGTTAGTAGTACTAACTGAGGATACCCCCGGGGAATCTTGTACCGTTTGCGACCAATGATGCACAAAATTCAAACAAAATTACACAGCTTAGGTGGAAACAACCCTGTTGATCAGTTTTAGTCTATTTATTGCCGCTGTAAAACATTTGGGGTCGAAATATCCCTGCAGAAAGACCGCTAACTAATTTTTGCCATTTTCTTAAAGATGACGTCATTGATGAGGTCACGTGACACATATTTTGTCTATTGTTCCTGGAAAAAATTAAAGAGACCTTACAAATTATAAATTCACAACTGAAAAAGGATATTATCAAAGTATTATGAGGTGATCTGGAATTACATCCATAAGCAGCTTACCTAAAAGTTGGCCCCGACCACTCTGAAAAAAACAGCCACCCCCCGGCCCCCTGAATTTTTTTTTCAAAATTTCACACAAATTCACACTTCAAAAGGATAGAAACTAAAAGTCAAAAAACCATTTCCTGGTTCGTTGAACCAATTAGGAGCAGTGCTCAGTTAAGTAGGTGGGGGGGCTGAATGAGCCCCCCCCCCCAGTCTGGATAGGGTTAAATTCGCTGAGCACCTTCTTAAAAATGGGCGTGGCAAAATTGCTGCAATTTTCCCTCACATAAAGATTCCCTTATAAAAAGTGACATACATTAGGATTCTGAGCTTTCTTCCGCTAGTATGGTAAGTTTCTGTACTCCGCTGCTCTTTGAAAATGACTTATCATTGCAAGAAAGCTTTTGGGCTCATTGTTTGAGGTCCGGTTTCTTGTGAATTCTTCGGTTCTCACAACGGCGCTCCACAGAAAAATGCCCCATAATTTTGGGATAAGTCACGCTTTTTTGGCAAATTCGTCTGATTCCACATTTTAACATCAAAGTCTTCCTATTCATGCAAAAAACCAAGTAAAAATTGCCTGGAAGGTGGAAATGTCACGGCGCTCCAAAATTTAAAAACTTAAAATAAACAGTTCCGGATAAGTTTCTTTTGAACTCTATTGAGAACCGTCAGAAATCATATTTCACGAAAATATCGATGCAAATACTGACTATAGGCTAATAAAGCTCATTTTTCTCATTAAAATGAGACAAAATTTGTTAGAATAGGGCAAACGTTGCCGACGTTATTAATGTTTAAAGTAGGGAGCAGCGTTGACAAATTTGATCCCTTTCTCAATTTTCCAGACAGTGCAAATCCGCCTTGCTGCTATGCAACAGGTATATTCTTCTTCAACAAAAAGTTGTGGATTACAATTCATCGGGCACAATAGACCATTCAATGCCGTCCAGGGTGAATGCAAGTTTGGTGGAGCGAATTTAATCTCATTGAAAATGAATGAATAGTTAGAGAATTGGCTAACGGTACATTTGAAAATAAGACAATTGCACTGCGGAGGCGCAGAATTTGCACTGATTTAAAAGGAAAATTGTTTTTTCCAGTTCTCTTTGATAACTGTGATGTTTTCAGACGAAAATCATTGGCAGGTTTCGTGCACAAGAGAAGTTTCGCTGAACGTCATGGGAAAATTTTGCATAATTTTATGACGTCATAGTTCTGATGGATGAACCAGTAACAATGAAAACATTAACATCTGAAGTACTCTGGAGTTAAGCCCACAGTTAGTGGCTATCCATTCATAGTGAAAGAAATTGTCTGATACAAGTAGATTTGGATTCATACAAACATATATGATAGGTAGTGATAGCAATTTTTCAGACAATCTTGGCCAAAATACTTGGGACAAATCATAAAATTGCTCTACTTCGGTGTTTGATTACGTGCCCCCCGCTCCCCCATTCTCAAAGTTGCTTGAATCAACCGCCTTTCGACCTTCTCAACATTGAAGAAGGGGGAAGGGGGGATTAGGAGACTCTAAACGTATGTTTTCTCCTCGATATTTTAGGAAACATCATGAAGACACTGAAATTTGCCTGCGTCCCAGCTTCTTTTGGCCAGGATTGTAGTCGTCAGTCCCCTGAAATTTAATTTCTCTTGCTAGCCGGCCATAATGGGCGACCGGCCATAATGGGCGACGCTACTCTAGTTGAATTACTATTTCAAATGTTCATATTTTATATAATGAACAACCTTTGTGCCAAATTTAGTTGCCATATCTAGTTTGACGACATGGATAAACAAAAGGAAATTGATTATTTCAAAACGCCCAGGTCAGAGAGGTTTTTACTATTTTCGCCTTGGGATGTGCCGCTGAAAAGAGGATCGTTTTCAGGAATTTTGCTCCCGAACAGAGTACACAAATTACGAATTTTTGCTCTCTTATTCTTGTTCTCAATGTGTCATGCGAAATGACGTTGCCGTTCGTGCTTTTTCGTGCTTCTCAATCTTTAAATGTTTGAGTGAATTTGCATAGATAAGGTTGTCTTTGATTTATCCTCAACTTTGATCATGCCCGCTCGGCCTATTCCTCGTTTATCAGCCCGAACTCCGCACGGTAAGAATTGGCAAAAAAATAGAGCATAGTCAAATCTATGTTCAAATTAGTTTATTTTTTCAATATATTTTTGCGTTCCTTCTTTATTGGATGATTTGTTGGACAATTGCGGATCTTGTTTTGAATCTAAACCTTGCTCTGGAACTAAATCTGAATCTCGTTCTGGATAATATTTCAAATCACATCTGCAAAAATTTTAGAAAAGCATGCAATTTTTACAACGCAATAGTAAAATGGTTGGCATGATCATGGTGCTATATTTAGAGTCTTAAAATTGTCATCTTTCGATACAGCATAGATGGGATATCAAGTCAAAGTATTGGAATCTTGGGATGCTGCTTTGCGTACTTTAACATAGGGAATAACAATTTGGTTGGGGGTGGAATCCACCCTCCAGGTGAAAAATATCCACTTAGAAGTGACCCCTTATCACTTCAAGTATTGTCTCTTAATGAGAGACAACTACAGTTTCTGATAAAGAATGTGTGCATTTAGCAGCAGCAACAGCAAATGGGGATTGAAGACTTTGATTTGATTTGATTTCAAATATTTAGGGACGGCAGCCCTTCGGCAAGTGCTAATTTTCAAAGTGCCTTCTATCTGCTACACAATACAACAATAGTGATATTATGCAAAGAAAAGTAACAGCCTAAATACAATATGTCAAAAGTTTAATCAATCCATTGGAATATGGTGCTAAAATCAATATCTAAAATAGATTATCTACACACCAGTCTACGCTAAATATGGGTCTTGAAGGCATTAACCGAAGATGCCTGTTTAACCTCCGTTGAAAGGCTATTCCAGCTTTTTGCACCCCTGAATGAAAAGCATTTTTGTCCGTTAGCAGAGCTTTGCAAAGGCAGCCTTAAGTCAGTATTTGAATTTCGCTCCTTGCAATCAGCTTTTTTTTATGAAAAGATCGCAAAGATACTTAGGAGCAAGGTCGTTGAGCCATTTAATACAGGAAAAAGAATGGATAGATATGTTTTGGGAGGGAGCCATTTAAGTTTCCATGGTACGGAATTGTGCCATCTAGAACCCAAAATTATCACCCATAAATCCGGAAAAGTGTATGGAAAGCATCCCCATAAATAAATTTAAAGGGGCTGGGTCACACGTAACCGTAAACAAATCTGTTATCTCTATAATCTATATTGTTGCCCACACGTGGCCATTGTGTTCTGCACAGATTTTGGTGGATGGGGTGAATCCGCAATAAAGTTACTACTATAAATCCATCAATATCTTTGCAATCTTACAACATATGGTTGTTTCGTTTGCTTTTCTTTGAAGTTCAAGAGTTCATCTACATAGTAGCACTTTCATTTTGGGAAAAATAGTGGAAAATCTGTCTGATATGGCCTGTCAAAAAAAAACTGCAAAATCGTCGTTTCGAAAGAAGTTTGTTTACTTTACGTGACCCAGCCCCTTTAAGTCATATCCAAACTTCCGGATTCTATCGTAAAAAAGGTACCCCTAAGAAAAGCACAAACCCATACTTATCCTATTCGTTTTGATCGCTCTGCTATGTTCCTGCAACAGAGATGTCCTATATCAAACTATAATAGGAGGAATCAATAGAGATCTCCATGTTCCCAAGCTAAGCCTTGAATTTCCCAAGGAAGCGTTTCCCAAGGAATGATATTCCAATTAATATCAGAGAACTGTTATCGCTTCGCGTGTTTAAAACACAACTACAAGGCACTTGACGAGCTTTGATAATCAATTCAAGCCCCGTCAAGAACAGCTCCCTGGAAGATCAGTATCACTTGATTATCATTTTTATATAAATTCAGCTTCAGATTTGCATTTTCATATTTAATTTACGATTTTTATCAAAAGAAATATCGTTGCGAATTTCCGAAGGGGGGGGGGGTAACTACCATAAAAACCAGTACGGGAGGTGCCATTTTTTGGGGTGTCATTTTTGGTAACGTCACAAATAGAAATACATTTTAGGGTGTCATTTTAGAAGAATAGCTCTTTAGGGTCTTGATTTTAATCCAATTTGCCACATGCCACAAGTCAAAATGGCACACCCCCGTCATCTGCCTATTGAAGTTACCCCCCCCCCCTCGGTGTGAATGAATTCTATGAAAAAAAACACTGATATTGAAGGAAAGATTCATTGGTCCGAAATTTGTCATTTATACTTTTTACTTGCAGGAAGCTGGGCTGGTGTACTTTTCAGACTTGAATATTGAAGTAAAGCCATGTGAAAAACCCCCAACACCGAAACCATCCCTTTGGCAAACAATTTGGGGCATGAGGAGTTTTGGGCAGAGTTATGGCAAGTATTCGAATTCTCTTTGTTCTGAAATCATTTTACCTAGATTACAACTTGCCCGAATATAAAGTTTATCATAGTCGCAATAGCTTCCTCCCTGATGTGAACTTTTTCATTTACATGGCGCAATACACTCATTTTTTTTTATAAGAAACCGCTTATAAGAAACAGTAGGCTCAATATTTCGAAAGTTAAGAAACAACCCTACCTGAATTGAAAAATCTAAGAGACTTTTGTAATTTACAGTTTTGAATTTTCCTATCGCACTCAAAATTGTTTGACATTGTACAGTTATAGCAACTGTCTGGACATTATTTTGAGTGTGAATTATGTTATTTACCTGTTTTGAGATCTTGCCAAGTAATTTCGGAGCCCTTTAGACAAAACAAAGTAACTTTACACTTTTGGCATTAAAAATACAAGAAACATGTAAGAAACTTTTGGTAGCAAAATGGCCTAAAAATTTAAGAAACTGCCTACAAGCCCCGGACCTTAGTTTCTTATGAAAAAAATGAGTGTATTTGATCTTCGTTATTGCGCCGAATCCACGACAGAAGTAGGGGAAACCGGGGTAAATTGTAACACTTTTTGAAAAATCAGCCATATCGTCAAAGTAATGATGAATTGCGCTCTTGGAGGTAGATGATATTGCAGTTGCGTCTTTTGGAATAAAATAGACCTTAGTTTCCATCACGTGGAGCCAATTTTTGTGACGCTATGATAGTTTTAAAATCAATGGTCTAATGTTACAGCTTTGTGTTGGTTCGCATCTGTTTTTTATCTATAGACCATTTCGCAATTTGGAGAAAGAGACCGAGGAGAGTGCGGCCCATTCTGACAGCCTTGGCAACAGGAATCCAGGGACTCCCCTTTTCTGCAGTGCAAAGTTTACCGCTTGCGGCTCACTCGCATCTCTCTCCAAACTAGAGATATTCTCGATTTATTTGCAACTTTCAAGAGTTATGCGATGCTTGTCTAGTTTGGTAAGTGTCTGGATTATTAAGCCGTCTTGTCATCCTTCCTCCCATTTGCGAGTGTAGTTTGAGCCACTCTATTTCAGGTATTTTCCCTCGAGTTTGAAACGGCTCAGTTTAGGCCCAGCCGCCGACCTACGAATTACGATGGAGTTTTGCTTGTTTACTAGATAACTGAACGCATTTACGGCTATGCAAGTAAGTGAAAAGCATTGTTTGGAATCATCTAAGATTCACAATGAAATTGTGTACTGTTTTGATAAATTCAACAAGCATTAACAGGTCAAACCAAGTCAATTGAAGTCAACAAAGATGATGCAAGATCAATAAGCCTAACTTGAGCCGTCTCAAACTTGAGGGGAACAACTGAAATAAAATGGCTCAAAATACATTCACAAATGAGCGAAAAGATGACAAGACGGCTAAATGAGCCAAAGAATACATTTACCATTCTAAACAAGCACCGAATAACTCTTGGAAGTTGCAAATAAATCGAAAATAACTCAAGTTTGCGTAGAGATGCGAGCGAGACTCAAGCCGTAGACTTACCACTGCAGAAAATGGGATTCCCCGCAGATTTCCTTCTTGTTGCCAAGGCTCTCAGAATGGGCCGCGCTCTCCTCAGTCCTTTCTCCAAATTGCAAAATGGTCTATTGGTCCGTAGCATCTGTTTGTTAATTTTCCGCCAAGGTTGTAATTTATCAACCTTTAGACGGGTAAGAACTGTTACAACTGCTCACCTCACGTCAGCTTTGTGGTTGGTAGATGCTTTATTGTAACTCAGCAGAAACAATGAAATGTACCTCAATAGGAGGTTGCTGTTCCAAAATTGATGAGGCTCGAGGACGACAGAGGGCCTAGCCATGTTTCATGTTGTCACTCTGAATGGACTCTGAACACTGTTCTAAAACTGTGGCTTCACCAATGTCTAACAGCCACGAGAGCAATCTGATATTTTAGATGCATTTAAATCTTCTTCTGTTCCCAAAGTCAGGCATCAGTACCACACGCTGTGAGGTCACACAGCAGGCAGTCATGTTAAAATGTCTGCATGTGGCCGGTTAACTTCTACCAGACAACATACAGGCGCTATGTCTTGGGCAGTAGGGACTCTGGAGGGGGTCAGTAACAACAGCAATTGTTGCTGTTGTTGGTTGTTCTCTCAGCCGGGGATTCTATTGTTCAGCATCAGGCGCCTCCGTCACTGACCTGACAACCAATGTGAAACAGACTCCAGTATATATCAGTATCTTATCGTATGTATATCATTTTGTAGGTGTTTATGTAGTTACTTAGTTGTATGTTTTTAGGTGTTGGCCATGGGGTAGACATTGTCTTTTGCTCCTCATGGTATCGTCCTTGTAGTTTTGCATATTAGTTAAAGTATAGTAGAATGTAGCATATCTTGTAATATTTTATATTGATGAAAAAAAAATCCATCTGGACTCTTAGATGGTCTTCGTCAGAATACTTTCAGCATATTCTTTTTTATACATCAACGTTAAAAAAGAAGTCCGGGTTTTGTACGATTAATTCTAGAAAATGAATTTACCGCAACTGCTGCAGCGAAATATCAACTTGTTTGCAAATTTTTTGTTCGTATCAGCTGCAAATTCGTTAAATATTCCGACAAATTGGGCCTAATCTCGTCACTGTGTCGCCAGTTTCGTTAATGAGGACGCGCAAAAGAGGCTGGCAATGATGAAGAAACGAGAAAACAGTAGAACAGTCTCGTTTTTGTTGAAAGTGACGTCAGAAGACCAGTATTCTTTGCGATTTTCTGATGTCATTATGCTCAGGTCACTTAGTACGACCAAGATAACACAAAGAACTAGTTCTTTATGTTATCTTGATTCAAGGTATGCTGTATGGCTGGCGCTGAAGGCTTTGATGACATTGATCGCAGAATGATTGGTAGGAATTAGAGATGGGATGGAAGCAAAAAGTTTTCTAATCCTCTTTCATAGCCCTACTGGTTCATTACCTAGGCCTAACAAACCACTCCCTACCTGCATTTCATCCTAAGAAGGTTAAACTTCCATCGATAAAGAAAATGTACAACATTCTCAGAAGTATGAATGATGGTACTACTTCAGGGAGCAGCCTAGGACTCAAACCCACGAAATGAGCTTACTATAGACCAGATACCAATTAAGGTTTGCCTGCCAATGCCAAGCTTGTTTCAACCGCAGAGAGATAGAGAGTGGCAGAGAAATAGAGACTGGCAGACGATCATCGGCCTAAAAAGAACATAAATGATCGTCTGTGCTCTGTACGTAACGAAGTTGAAAGTGAAATACACTGTCTTGTGACATGTAAAATAAACAAAGAAGATAGGGCAAAGCTTTTTAATGCCACATTTCAACGAAAACCATCTTTCGGATTCATGGATGATAAAACATCGATTTGAATTTTCAATGCAAACAAACGATTAACAGCTGTCATTTGTAATACCAAAGTTTATTGAAAAATGTCCAGATAATGTGGACAAGTTGGAACAAAACTTAATACATCTGAAGTAGCCTTAATTAACTGCGTAATTTTAATTTTCGTTCATTGTTGCTGTTCGTATATAGTAAAAGTTTCTGTTTTGTTCATTCTTGTAATAGGTCTAATCAGGCATACAAATGTATGTTTTGTTAGGCTACTATAAGAAAGAAAAATTCTAAATTCTAAATTCCTCCACTCAAGTTCCTATATAGAAGGTCTCAGCATAAAGAACGTCATCGTGTCTCCATATTTCCAAAATCTTATAAATTTTGAGGTCTACGTGCAATTCTATGCGGTTATTAAACGATTACGACGTCCATGCTGGAAAATATTTGGACCGCAGTTTGACGTACGGACCGAACGCAGTGAGGTCCGTACAATGAACTAAGGTCCAAATATTTTCCAGCATGGATCGAGTAATCGTTTAATAAAGGCTTTATTATATGGCAGAACCTTTTGAGAACGTTGTTTATAGTATCGTACTTTTCTGTTGTGTCTTTGATCCTGTGCATCACTGTAGTTGCTCGTTGCAACGTTAACTACATTGGCATTTTCTTCGTGTATAATTGCAAGTTCGTCTTCAAAGTTTACAGAAAAGAAATCTTCGATGAATGAGCTAAACTTTGGCTGACACTTCTTACGGCCTAAGCCTACACAAGAAGCTCCTCCCTTGTTGTTGATTTTTAAGGCAACGCCCGGTCCAATACGGCTTCGAACGAAAAATACGGCTTTTACGGACCGATCAAGAACCAATCGAATTGCTGCGTTGCCGGTCCGAGGAGCCGTATTTTCGAACGCCATATAATAATGTATCTTTTTATTAGCCCATTTTACACAGGTCGTGGTTGTGGCAGATTCAGGGACAGATTCAGGCTTTGCTCATCTAGTGGCAGGAAGTACATCCCACGCACCTCAGTAGAAAATAAACTATTGCTCAAAATCCGAAAAAAATTGCAACAGATAATACTGCAAAGGATGTCGTCATTGGATAAAGCCAAACGTTATAAACAGAAAAATTCAGAACAGAGTTATCAAATAAAAAGGAAAAATCAAGCATCACAAAAGAAGGTGAAGAAACCAAGCCAACTGAAGGGCAATGTTCGCACTTTGTTTCCAGAGACATGGATTTGGACAGAGGACAAAACTGAGTATGTCATCTAGTAATTTAATAGGGCTGATGGTGTTTCTACATATGCTTCAACGGAGAGCGTATTATAGTTTCTTACATTGCGCCACTATGCACGTTTGGCAACATTTACACGATTTTGAAGATTTATGAATACACATTACTAGGGCAAATTTTTCCGTTTTCTGTTTTTAATACTCTACTTACAAACAACTTTGAACAAAGGGAAAACATTTTCAGGAGGATTTGGGAGTTTGGTATGAACTCTCGTACAGCAGATTACAATTGGTCGATTTCTAAATCGCAAATCACCACGAAAAAGTTCTCTCTTTGTCCATTCATGTCGATTCTTTAGAAAACTTGATCGATGTTTTTTTATCGTTTTCAGTGTTTTCGAGAAAGAAAATGCTAAGAAACTCACTTCTAGCTCTAAAAACTGAAAACAGAAAAATTTGCAAAAAATCCTAGAATCTAATTCAGGCCTTTTGCCAACGATGAAGTCATAAATCTTCAAAATCGGTCCAGTGTACGATTTATTGTGGCCTGCCAAACGTGCATAGTTTATTTTGGCGCACCCGGTACTTACAAACTACTTTACGCTACACCTAGGACAAGACCAATCTACCCTATTGCCATTACATGAAAATTGGAAAAAGACATAAAGGTACACTTAACAACTCCAAAAAGAGATACAAGTATTTTTAAATCATACCGCTGAATTTTATAGATAAAGAGTTACCATCCGGAAAATCTTTATCACCATACAATGAAATTTGCGTTAGAAGTTCATTTGAAAGATTAGAATGTCCAAGTGGTCGAAACAAACAGCAGAAACTCCAGAGATATGATTTCAAGGTGGTACTTCAAAGGGAGAGCAGAGCACCAAAAATTGCCCTGTATCCTCAATGCCGTCGTTGATAGGACACATTGGGTTACAGTTCATTTAATCACTCAACACCACTCTACATCGCTAAATATCGCTCTACAATTGTTGAGCAATGTTCAGAGAAATGTTGCGAGATTCACGATGTAAGTCCCTCCACTTTTTTCTCATTGAATTGAATTGATGTTGTTGTTATTGCTTCAGTGAGGGATTTATTTCCTAATTCTTCTAAAAAATAAAAAAAAATTCTGCGGGGCCCCAGACCATCTTAGGATGCAAGATGTTTGAATAACCTGATCGGACTGCCTGGTTCTCCTTCAATTTGAGCTTCCCCCAAAAGGTAATGAAGAACGCATTCGACTGAACTGCTGCAGCGATCGCAATCTCGAGGTAGCGGGCAAATTTACAGAATCTTTTGCGTCCCTTCTTAACAAGCTGAATCAATTTCGTCCCAAGACTGAGTTCGTGGCTCTACTCTAGGATGGAAGAGGTCATTCTGCAATTTGATTGGCTATTCGAAAACAATAGCGAAATCATATTATCACTAGAAACTTTCTAATTAGTCAAATGATAACAATGTAATCTTGCTCCGAAGCAACAACCATTACAACATTGCTTTGTTGTTTGGAATCGAGGTCCCATAATTAGCGTTACCTAGCCAACAGTAAAATCCATAATGGCTGCTAATACATCAATTAATTGGGCGTATTTGATCAAAGCGTACCAGGGTGCTCATTTGGCTTCGTGACCAGCGCATGACGTAAGAACACACTGGGAACGAGGTTGAAGCAGAATATTACTTATAGGTAGGAGTTTTTTTGCTTTGATAGCTCGAAGAAACATCCATCTTGGCACTGATAGTTTATTTTAGAGTACAAAACCTCAGGAAAACCGCTGAATAGCAAGCAAAAACAAGCCAGAAAAAAATTAAATTTGCGACGAAGAAAGCTTCCAAAAAATTTTTTGCATCAATGATTGATGTTTCGAACGCCTTTGAAAATTTTAAAGGACAAGTCCGGGGTTGGTATGATTGATGATAAAATACAAGATTATACTGCTATGAATGATGTATGATACTTTTCCACTATTTTTCGCCTTCTTCTTGTGAAATTACGTATTCAAATATCATACATCATTCATAGCTGTATTATCTTGTATTTTATCGTCAATCATACCAACCCCGGACTTGTCCTTTAAGAAAGCTTTGAATGAAAGCGACAAATCCTCACTTAAACAACAGGAACAACAATTTATTCAATTCAATGAATGAAAGTGGAGGGACTTGAATCGTGAGTCTGATTGTTTCCTTTTGATATTGTAAATCATAAAAAAGTTATACTGTTTATATTAGTCTTCCTTAACACAAAGGATGGCATTCTGATAAAGTAGTGTTTAAATTAAAGAACAGAAATATTTTCTGATGCTTATAAATCATCATGATTAAAATGGCTCTTCTGAGCAAGTTAGAAAGGTTTAAAAATTGAAGCTGCCAAAGGTTAATTTGACACTAATCGACAGTTAAAAATGTTATGTTCTATCTTCATGAAATTTGAATGAAGTTAAAAGGGGAGTATAAAGCATGAGAGTATTGACAACGTTTCACATTACAGGCAATAATACGCAAGTGACTCGTCCTTCAGTAAATCTAAAATGGATGTGGCACCTGAAATTGGTGACTTAAATTTAGTATCAAACAAAAGGCAAATTCATAGGTTGCAAAAGTTCGTTGTCTTCAAAATCTAACCAGTCATCAAGCTGCTCGTTACCAAGTTGAAACTATAGCCCGTACTTTTCAGATTCAAAATCTTAATGGATTTAAACAAAATTTCATAAATATGTGTTCTTGATAAACATTTTACATAAATGAAAATATTCAAAATTCTGAATCTCAAGAATTGCTTAACTGATATCACATTTAAATAGCTCTCCCTTTCCAACATTTTATTGCATTAAGCATGATATTTATGTCATCATCATATTCAACCTTTCTTTCTTGCCCTCTTTTGAGATTTCTCTCATTTTGCAAGAAGTGATACTTCCTCAGGTGTTAGCCATGAGATTCGAACTCATGACCTTCTGCAATAGTCTCAGTTATAGCTACCAGTTGTCAGCGCCACTTACCATTACCAGAACCAACAACAGTAGTTTTAGGTACGACAAAGATGCTTTTCCTTGAAATTGTAGAGCGTGAAATATCATGTGTCTATGGAGTGATATAGTAGTATCGAAATCGAGGGATGTTTAAAATCCGTAGATTAGGCCCAAGCTAGGCACATACTTGGCCTTGTAGAGAATATGAGTCATATCTTCCTTTCGCTGCTCTTCAACTTTCCCTGTTATTCTAATCTTCTCGAATAGTGTTCATAAATTTCACTTCATTCACATAACCCGGTGTCCTACTTTCACTGGTAGCCTTTTATTCAGCATCTGAAAGCATTCTTCCGCGGCTTTCTGCAGCGCTACCAGCGAGGGGTGTATCACTCCAAAAATCCTCGTACACCCTGCCAAAAATCCGCAAAAGTCCATTAAAATCCTTTCAAAAATCCAGAGATCCACACAAAATCTAAAAAATCCGAAAATCCGGCCAGGCCTAGGAAAATCCAATAAATCCGGTACCAGATCAAAGAAATAGGGCCAAACTCTGCAAAAAAATCAGCGTTGAATCACGTAAAGAACTGAAATTTCGGACTAAAATCTCTTGGATCAAGGAAAGACACCATAGGAAGATCATATGGATGATATGATTGTGGATTTAGAGAGGTGAATGCGGAGGAGACGTTCTGTTGTTGCTGCTGCTGCTGGCTGACAGCCATCTTTGGTAACACGAGTTTTCGTTCTAGTCCTTTTATTTTGCGCACCAGCATTCTTTGACGAAAAGAAACGTGAGATGAGAAGTGGAAACGTGCAGTGTGCATTGGACCTAGCAATAAACTCTGACTCAATCGTGAATGGAACATGTGCATAAAAATATCACTCGATCCAGACTCTTTTTGGGATAGCTAAAAAATTTACCAAGAGATAAATGATTCAATTAACTATATTCTACATGGGTTAATCAAGCACCACTTTCTCATGGGGAGGGGGGCCAAAATCCCCCTCAGATTGCTCTTAATGAAAACTGCCAAAAATTCTATTTTTTAGAATCCTATTGATACAAAAACTGCCAATCAAAGTCATGCTTGACACCCAAACAAATTTGCTAATGCCTTGTTGACAATTAAGTCAATTTTAGCGAAAAAACTATATGAAATTGATCTTGAATCGTTCATTGGTCAATTTTGATCATAATGCACTAATTATTTCATATGTTGATCATAAATATGACGCTATCATAAGTATGACGTGAAACATCTTAAATTTTGCTGATTTCAGCAAAACATAAAAGGTTATATATCAAATAAAAGTAGACTTCAAGACGAATTGATTGGTATCAATTTCATTGAAATCAGATTGGTGCAAGAAATGGTATGTATATTTTAGGGATTTTCTGAGAGACCTGTTGCTAAATATGGGCATGTCATAGACCAATTATATAACAATGACTTATTTCTAATTTGACACGATGTTAAATTCTATGAAAAGTCACAAAAGTGCCAGTCTTTTTTCGTGCTTAGTTTAAGACAGCAATTGGAGGAAGTTCGGCTGGGGAAGGTTCAGCTATCAGATGGTATGCGTCAAATTAATTCAAACACCATCACTTTCTGAAGAATCGCGAATAAAGGTGGACTGCGTTTTTTAATAACGTCTATCATTGTTATGCTTTCTATAGTTGTTCCATTGAGTTATCCTTTTAAGTCTTAAGGGCACTGCTATAGGACTGATATATTAATAAGTTCGTATCTGAGAACTGCATGGATCAATGAAAATGTGCTGATTAGCATTTGGCGATAATCAGAACAGTCAAGCAATTGGACTTATTATGAAGCTAACTGCCATTTCTATAGAGTTTTGACGGAGGGAAGAGTCCTGGCAGAAATATCCAAAATCCGAAAAAATCCGAAAAATCCGCTTAAAAATCTGGAAAAATCCGCAGATCCGGACCCAAAATCGAAGGATTTTTAAATCCGAAAAAATCCCGTACGCCTTTTTGTGGAGTGATACACCCCTCGGCTACCAGTCTTGCAGTCATCTCTCAGTTATCCTGCGATTTGGACCGATTTTGGAGGAGATTTGGAAGAACGACACCGTGCATTTCATATCGCCTTACTTTACTTTTAAACTCAGTGGTAATGTCGAACTTTTCCTATTGCCCTCTGATCTGGTTATTCTATACCAAAGTTGCCAATAATGAAATTAATAGGACACACAAGCGTGCACTGAGAACTTTATAAAGTGACTATGAATCCACACTTTTAGAGAGGGGTGAAACGAAGAAAATACATATAAAGAACCTGCAAACTCTCATGGTTGAAATCTACAAATCAATCAACCATCTCAATCCAGGGTACATGTGGGAAATTTTTTGTAAAAAAAGATGTTCCCTATAACCTTCGTACTAAGGAACTATGCAAGCTCCCCTCAGTGAGTTCTCGGCGCTACGGAATAAATTCCCTATCCTTTAGAGGGAGTCTACTGTGGAATACCCTTAATAGTTAATGATGACCTAAAATTGACAACTTCTCTAGCAAAATTCAAAAAAGGAATACGTTGCTGGGATGGCAACAACTGCACGTGCTATATTTGCACTTAAATTAGGGTTTTTATCTTGTTTAGTTATATTTTGTATTGTAAATAGTTGGTATTAATTAGCTGTTGTTAACTAGAAACCAACCAACTGTAAATAAGTTTGATTTTTTCATTTCATTTCATTTGATCGCCCTCGGTGAACGAGAGGTAGTTACAAAAGTGGGTAAGTGCCGATTGAGTCTGCAACGCCTATGCTTGATACTGATTTGTTTTGAAAGTGGACACAAATCATCTCCGTCTAGCAAACTTCTGTCTTCAAAGTCAGAGGATTACACCCCTGTGCAAAAACACCCTGAATTTATGCAGCAATGCCACAACACCTTCATGTGTGTACGTTTGTTTTCAGGATTATCTACACAGGATCATAATAACTCCTCTTTTTCATGTACTAAAGATATATTCATAGCATTATCTGACCTGTGGATAGATATTTATTGATATTTGTAAACATAAGTTCCTCCATTCAATCCTAAACCAAATGGGCTTTTTTCGAGCTTTATGGGGTTCCCCCCCCCCTGACATCTACCTTAGACTCAGCAGAAATCAGTATAACCTGGCACAATTACAGAGAAAGTAATTTGTAGCATGTAGTGCAATTCGGGTGTGGCTACCATGCCTTATGACACAATGACGCCATGAAGCTTAAAATCTGTGAAAATCTAGCTCCTCCCAAGTTAAATTTTGAGTTTAAAGAGCCTTCACATGAACTTTATGCAGTTTTTGGTTCAATTTATCAACATATTTGGTGAACAAATATTATTTTGTTGAAAATAACGATCTTGGAGTGATATTATGGCAGAAATTAGCCAATTCTGATAACATCATTTATGCTATTGATTTGTTTTAGGTAAAAATAGACAAAAGAAGCTGCCAAAAATGGTGACAACCTATCAAAAATGTATCATTAGAGTGTTTTATTGAAAATTTTGGGGAAAAAATCTTGCCAATTAGCCCGAAATGGTGGCCAAAATGACGTCATTATAAAAAATTATGTCATCATCAAATTCCAGCAATTCCGGTATCAAATTAAAGCCCTTTATTTGCTATTTCATTTGCTTTATGATACTCCATAATTTAATCAAATCTTCCCATTGAAATCATCAAAACAATGTTTTTGCTGCTACCTGCTTCCAAATTTGGGCATTACGTGTGTGACCTCTATTGTTCAAACAATTTTCCATAAAAATGTAGCTAATAGATAGATAATTAGTCAAAGTTAGGGAAGTTGGGGGAGCATAGCCTATTTCGCTTAATCGTTTAAGAAACACGAGAAAAACCTCGATGGGAGTAGGTAGGTGTAGGTGGAAGCATCCCCCATGTGGATTAGGGGATGAATATAGACATCAGCAATCAACCGAAGATTAATTATGAAGGCAATAAGTCAAAACGATTAATGTCAGCCAATCCAATCAATCAATCAATCAATCAATCAATCAATCAATCAATCAAATATTGCGAAATTGCATTCCTTGTTTATTCAGGGAGCAGGAGCCTTTCAAACGTTAGGCCTTGTTTTTACTCACCCGGTATATGGTAATATATAAGGTTGACCAAGCGATCATATCATCCAATGGACGGCACATGCTCAATAGACGATTACGCTAAAGATGGCGGCAAGGAAATTTTTACCAAGATGCACCGCGTTCTTTAATCGAATTCCTATAGAATCGTCAGAAATTCGTTATTCAAGCGCAATGCATCTTGTTAAAATGTTCCTCGCTGCCATCTTTAGCGTAATCGTCTATTCTACTTCATAATTCAAAAAATTATTTATTGAACTCGTTAGCGTCCATTTTGTGTCAGGTTACATCATGGATGAGCTAGACTTAAAAAATTGATTAGACGGACAGGCAAGTTAGAAGCTTGAAACAGAAACTAAACTTACAATCATCAGAATTTTGTTGAATGCTCTAAATTCAGTATCATGCTAATGAACAAATAACAAAGTTTCATCTTCAAATGGTTTCTTTTAGGACGGAGAACTCAATCAAAGAGCGTCAAAAAGCCACTCAAAAAGCCAGTCAAAACGCCAGTCAAAACGCCAGTCAAAAATCCAGTCAAAAAGCTAGTCAAAAAGCCAGTCAAAAAGCCAGTCAAAAATGCGAAAAATGTCAGGGTCCGTAGTAGATATCCAGAGACATGGATTTGGACAGAAGATAGAATCGAGTATGTGCCTCAAATACTTTCTCCAATAAATCGACCAGGCAGATCTTTTGATTTCTCCTTCTTCTTTCGTTTTAAACTCTTGACTTCTTTTACCTCTCAAGTGCACAAGGCGACAGTTTGCCCAACGCGATGTTCTTCAGGGCAACGTATGTGGTTTTATTTGTTTTGAATTATTCGTTAATGAGATTTCCTTTGTCTGCAGTCGCTAATTACCCTGGATTTAAGTATCAATCAATAGCAACTGATGCTATTGCATTTAAAAATTTGTCCTTGTTTCCTTCCTTGTATCTTTCCAAATCTGTTCTTGTACAGCACGTTCTCGAGGGACCTTACAAAGTCTGCTTGTTAATTTGCGCTCTTCAAAAGTTGCTGATGCATCTTCTGCAAGTGCATAGCTTCATACAACTGCTACATATAAGTGTATACATACGATTTCTACAGCATCTCACCTGTTTTTCATACATATTATCTTGATTTATATTTTAGCTATAAGTTGCCAACGTAAAATGAAATCATGATGATGATGAATAAAATTCAAAAACATTAAACGAGCAAATACAAAAATGAGTAGTTGAGATATCGTTATAGATATTTTTAACAACTACCGGGTGAGTCAATAAAGAGAATCCCCATTTGAAAGGCCACGTTTCCCTGGATATATCGAGACGACGATATCGGCAAATATGTAGTTTAATGGTAGACATGTGCAAATCCATTTTTAAATTTACCCGACTGAAATCGGCCGCTCTGTTCTGAACTTATGAGGGATTTTCTCGAGAAAGTCTCTTCAAAAAACCTTCAAAACGTGCCCAAAATCACCAACAAATTTGCCTAACACTTCTGCCTTACACGGGCTTGCAGCAATGACTCCCTTGCAGGCTTTAGCACGTGCTATCCCCTTGGGATGATGAGCAAGTCTTCCCCCTGGTATCAATAACCTATTCAGGGGGATTCCATTCAGGGGGTACTCCAAGAGGACAACATACATGAATACATGTGAGTGCATGGGTTGTAGGATAAATTTAGGTTCCCATGAATGAACTAAATTGCTATCAAATAAATAATATAAATCACATTGTATCTTTCTTGTGTTTATCTTTCTCTTTACCTTTGGGGCAGCAAATAAGCTTCTTTGAGGTCTAATACTGCGACATTCACCTTGGCTAGGCCCACCTCGTTATCAAGTTTCAGATAGGAAGGAGATTTTAAAACTTGATACTTTCGCGGTTATTTTCAACAACGAGGTGGGCCTAGCCAAGGTGAATATCGTATTATTAGACCTAAAAGAAGCTTATTTGCTGCTCCAGAAGGTATAGAGAAAGATAAACACAAGAAAGATACAAGGTGCTTTATATTCTTTATTTGACACCAATTTAGTTCATTCATGGGAGCTTACATTTATCCTACAACCCATGATGAGTGTCATCATTTTTAGGAAGGAAAACCAAAGGAAATCTGCTCATTTTTTCACTCGTTTTTGCAGGTTTTTGACAGGGGCTTTCTGCAGAAGATCTCCCATATCCATGGGAAGGAATGGCCGATTAAAGCCGGGTAAATTACTTAACCAAATTAAATACATTGGCAATAAAACAAGACAATTTTCAATATTTTTACTTTGATATTCAGGGAGCAGTGGCCTTCCAAACGGGGATTCTTTTTCTTGACTCACCCGGTAAAACCATAAAACCTTTCACGATTATTTCTGATAGTTTAATTCCCCAAGAGACAGCTATTTCTTTGCTGCACAAAATATGTAAACAACGTAAAATTACAGATGAAAAAAGTTAATGGGCAATGAATATTTGGAAGTAACAAAATTTTAAATCATACATTGGTAAAAAAAACTTGCCATACTCGCTTCCCTTGAACCTCCATTTTCCCTGACTATTCAGTGTTCAAATATTTTCATTGCCTCAACTGGTCATAAAACTAAGACATAATTATGATTTAAAACTAAGATTAAGTAAGGTTACTGTAACCCTTCATGTAGTGATTAAGAAATTCTTTTACCGTGGCCTTTCATCAAAATATACCAAAAAGACTTGTATATCATTCGAAGCAGAATTAAATGCAGAATACCATAGAAATACACTCACTTAATTTAACTATGATAAAAGCACAAATGATTTATTCCAGATTTATGCGAAATCTACCATCCTTGCAAAAAATATTTGTGTACTCCATTGATCATTGTTGGACCACAACAATCTACTTACCAAGGACGTTAGGTCATGAACTGCAAAACCATGTTACGAATCTTTGATAAAACATAATGTCTTGAAATAATTGCATTTTGAGTTCATGTTAATGTCTGAAATGTCTTTTTTAACTTTGAAATCTTTGTAAAATTCGGACGAGTGGATCTATTAAAATCGCTGACACCTTTTCGTAGTTGATTGCGTCCAGTGATGAGAATTTAGCTTTAATCAATGGCAATTGTGCCTATATTGGACACCTAATGAGAAAAGACGGGCTTCAAAGGCTTCTCCTAGAAGGGAAGTTTAACGGGAAAAGAGGGAGAGGCAGACCAAGGGTAACATGGTTTGATAACATTGAAAATTGGACTGGAATGAACTGATGGGCTAATCTATAAATTAAAGCGTTGCGGTGTCACCGGACAACTTCTAAGTCTTATCAAAGATTTTTTAAAAAATCGCAAACAGAGAACTGTACTGAATAGACAGAGCTCGAGTTGGGGAGATGTTTCAGCAGGAGTGCCCCAGGGTTCTATTCTGGGCCCTTTATTTTTCTTGGTCTACATTAATGATCTAACAGCAGACTTGAAGTGCAATGTTAAACTTTTTGCTGATGATACATCACTTTTTACTATCGTGCAAGACTCAAATACAGCTGCCAGTGACATGAACCATGACTTAGAGTTGATCAGTAAATGGGCTCATGACTGGAGGATGTCCTTTAATCCTGACCCACAAAAGCAAGCAGTCGAATTAGTATTTTCAAAGAGAAAAACTGAAACCAATCATCCCGAAATTCTTTTCAATAACATACCCGTGATGCAAGTAGTCGAACACAAGCATTTAGGAATCGTTCTAGACTCAAAATTGTCTTTTTCTTCCCATATTAAAGCAGCTATCTCCAAAGCGAGAAAGGGTATTGGTATGTTGAGATTTCTTTCAAGATATCTACCTAGGAACACCCTTAACGAGCTATACAAGCTCTATATCCGACCCCATTTAGACAATGGAGATATTATATACCATGATCCCCCAAAAGTATGCGAGTTCAGCGGAAATTTCACCTTGTCTAATTTAATGGAAAAGCTAGAATCCGTCCAATATTCTGCCGCTTTAGCCGTGTCCGGTACATGGAGGGGAACATCTAGAGAGAAGTTGTACGCTGAACTTGGATGGGAATCTTTAAGTCTTCGTAGGTGGAGTAGACGCCTGACTTTGTTCTATAAAATTGTAGCCAACCTAACTCCGAACTATACAAGGGATCCAATTCCACCACTTCAGCAGTTTCAGTACTCTCTTCGCAAACCTGACATCATCGGGCAAATAAGGGCAAGAACTGCAAAGTTCAAATATACTTTTTATCCTCATTGTCTGTCCGAATGGAATGAACTTGAACCTCAAACTAGGCTGGCACCACCTGTTGCCGTTTTCAAATTGAAAATGTTATCGAAAATCCGCCCCCTGGAAAACCTGTATATGGGATTCATGGCCCAAAAGGTCTATCCTATCTAACTCAACTTAGAGTCGGTCTTAGCAAGTTAAATTTTCACAAATTTAAACACAATTTTAAAGATTCCACAAATCCTATGTGTCCGACAAATGATGGTATTGAAGATACGGAACACTTCTTGTCGCTCTGCCCTTGTTTTGATGTACAAAGACGAGACTTCCTCGCTGGAATCTATGCATCAATACGACCACTTGGATATGTAAATCTTGCAAATGAAGCTTTACTACAACTTTTATTGTATGGCAATAAAGATTTTCCTATTTCACTAAATAGACAAATTCTTGAGCTAACGCTACATTTTATCCATGAAACTGGTCGATTCGAGTGAATTTCTGTAGCCACCTACCCATCCCTTCATAAGCCACCTGATTTTGTCCCATAGTTAAAGTAGTTTCTTTTCCTTTATTATCTTTATTTAATGGCCTCGGGGTAGACACAGCCTTTTGCTCCCTGGGGTTGATCGTCCTAGTAGTATTGTAGAGTAATTTTGTAAGTAATGTAGTTCGTAATCTGTATTGTAAATTTTATTTGGAATATATTATATAAAAAAAAACTGTGTATGCAATGGCCACAAAGGCACAGCATAGGGAGGACTAGCATGTATGACAGCCAACCTGACGACGACAATAGCAAATCGACTGCCTGAAGCACATAGTAAATTAAACTAAAATTAAAGAAATTTGAAAGACGGCACGATTGATGACTTTCAGCAAACAGAATTTGATAGCTTTTCCTCAGACTTTAAGTATATCGTCTGTTTATTCGCTGTACTTCAAGAAATTGAGGCCGAAACGCCGCAGCTCTGGTTTGGAGATGACGGCAAATTTTTCAATTTCACCATTAATATTTGAACACTAAAAGCACCTAAATCAATAAAAGAGATATATATATTCAAATTGACTATCGAGGAAAATTTTGAAATTGATCAGCCATTAATTGAAGCTAGACTGTTCGTCGCTGAATCCAACCAAATATGCATACTTTGTTCTTGCACCACCAGTAGACTGACGACGTGATTCCTTTGTCCTCGTTCAACGTTTGCTATCTGATGTTTATACTTTCATCCTCACAAGGACTCACAACCAACTAAATAGGGACTAACATCTTTGGAAAAGCTAAAGAAAAATTCAACGTCTTCCATCCTTCGAACGTCGCTTCGAGCGTCGTTTCGAATGTCGCTTCGCTTCGAAAAGTCAAACTTTGATCTAATCAACCAATCAAACGCTAAGAATAGTCACTTGGTCTCAGCTTATTAAGAACGTAGCGATCTGATTGGTCCCGCCATGAACGCGGCGGAGATAGCCCAAATTAGTCCCCGTTTTGAAGCTGTTATGTCATGAGTCTCAGTTTGAAGCGATAAACATCATCCAACTCTCAAGTAGTCAGTCTACACCACCAGTACATTCATATTTTCTACGAAACATCATATCATGAATGTGCGTTTTACGCAACAGATCTTAGGAATCTCTTTAAGGACACTGTATTCCCCATGATCCTCTGCATGTAAACAAACCACCCAAGGCCACCCAACGTAGTTTGAAACTCAATGATGAAAACACAAATAGCTACAGGGAACAAGGCCTTGTTAATTTCTCAAACCTTTTCAGGAATATCTGTTGTTTAAAATCAAAGATATTGCATGACAACGTTAATTTGAAGATTGAAAAAGATACCCCATCCTCATGATTGCTAGGCCAACATTATTTTCATTCAGTATTACAATTACTGTGAAACTGCAGAGGATTATGGGGAGCACAGTGTCTTTAACCAAAGAAATTCTTATAGATTATGGTCACTTTCTCGATAATTTTTTTGTTACATTAGCGAAAATAGTCAGTCTGTTGATCATTGAAAATGTATTACCTTCATTTTACAAGCATGGAAACTGGCAAGAAGACAATAGAAGCAAAAGTACCAGATACATTAACAACTTGGTATGCAAATGCATTTGCAATGTCAACTACCCATGGAATCGGAGTTGCATCTCCCACACCATTTCTTGTGTTTCAACCATTTTTTGTATCTTTGACGTTGCCTTACTCCATGATCAAAGGAGAGACTGTCAAAGTTCCAGCTACCATTTTCAATTACTTGGATAGCTGTCTAACGGTATAGTATTCTGAATTCTTCGGTATATTTTGTATATATTGCCATATCTAAGAATGGAATAGGCAACGGCATATGGATTTGTCTGTAATCAGGACATAGAATTTGCCAGATACAGAATTGTTTGTTTGGCTATTCTTTTATCATGGTGAGTGGTTAGCTTTAATTTCAATGAGATATTCTTAGATTTTACAAATGTACGCAATAATCCATGCACAAACCCTATAACTGTAGAAAGTGAGATGCCAAAGTTGCCTGAGAAAGTTGTCCATTCTTTGGTCGGAAAAACATGAGGATGCAACAGACAAGCTCGAATTTGCAGCAAATAGATTCTCAAAAGTAGTGCCATTTCGAGAAAGCATATGATTGGTTACAAACGATATGAACTCAGGAAAAAGAAAATATGTTTTCAGATGATATGCCTTTCTGCTAGAGAAGGTGTTTTGCTTTTGTCAGCTGTCCTGGCATCACTCCTGGAGCAACTGATATATGATAAATGGCATCGATATGACAGAATGTTGATTTTGTCATAAACTTTATATTACCTTCGAAGTCTGGCGCTGCGGAGGGTTAAAAGAGGATTTTTAAGTCTCCCAAAGCTTCTGCTTTGCTTTGTATTGCGGTTTTCCGTAAAAATGTCAGTAATCTGAAAGAAATATTCATGGCTGAATCAGAGGTAACAAATAAAAATGCAGGAACATCGTATCAGCAAGACTGGTATATTTCATCATTAAAGTCCTTGTGAAAAGAAAGGAAATATGCAGACTAAAAGGAGTAAGCGAAACTAGCAAATTAGATCGGATAAGACTTGATATTTTTCGAGATAAAGAAAATGTTCACGAGCAATTTCACAATCTCTGTTATCGTGATTAAAGGAATTTACATATTAAGTTGTCATTACCTGTATTTTTGCCATGTTAGCCCTCTCTCTGTCTCTCTCTCTCTCAAAGTAATTTTTGAATTGGTTGTACACGTTGCTTCAGATCCAAGTAGATACAACGTGCACATCTTCCTTGTTCTCTTCTAGCCAATAAAACATAGACCATGGGAATAATGAATTGCGTGTACCAACTGTATATGACTATTGGCGAATAAAGGGAGTGTGCATTGGTATATAGGCTCCTCTATAAATAGAACAAATAAAACACTCAGAAACAGCATTGTTTCTTTGTCTATCAATTGTTGTTCACTGCACGTGTGTGACATCGATTTGAATAGGCTATTTTCAGATTTTCATCGAATCCAAATGCAGGCGTATGACCTTGCACGAACCCTTTGAAAATGTTCGTACCTTTAGTGGGAGTATCAAATTTTAAAGTATTTAATCTAATTTCAACAGATTCGATTGAAACTGGAAGCCAGCAAAGGTTTCGATGCTGATACATCATCCACAAAGCTTTGTGTCTGTGGTGGAAAATCAAACACATTCAAATTCAAGATTACACCAAAGAAAATTGGTAAAATTCCAATTCTTGTCAAAGCAATCACAACTGGTGATAATATTTGCGCAAAGGATAAGAAAATGGCCAATTCAGTTGGTGCAGCAGATGCAGTGAAAAGAATGCTGCTTGTGGAGGTATGAATTTTTTGTCTTCACTTCCTACTGAGAATATTTTTAGATGCATGATCGATGCAAGAAAGATTTTATATCTTTCAGATGGACGGCTATCCGACAGAAAACTGTGTCGAAACCATCTTTACCTCAATTAAAGATTTTGCTGCCTTGTGCCTTTGCAGATTTCCTGAGTTACCCTGAGGTACACACAGTTTCCTCGGCTGTACCTCAGGGTTCAGTACTTAGCCCTCCATTCTTTCTTGCTTATATAAATGACCTTGTCGAAAATGTGCAGAGTGACATCAAGCTTTTCGCAGACGATACTTCTGTATTTTTTTGGTTGCCAAGAACGAAGATGAGGCAACTGAGAGCCTTAATGAGGACCTGGAAAGAGTTCAGCTTTAGGCTTGGCAATGAAAGATGCAGTTTAATTGTGGTATTCTCAGTTGGAGGGTCGAAAATAGATGACCCATCTTTGAATCTGAGGTTGAATGCTGACTCTCAATATCTGTCTTGATCTGTATCTCGGGATGTCCATGATCCTGTGTATCAGCAATACGTTCCCTCACATCCGGATTATGGTGATATTATATGTCATAGATACCATCCTGACAGGATACTAAATACAAAATTTTACAAAAAGAATCGAGCAAATTCAGTACTCAGCAGCTCTCGCTGTTGCAGGTGCCTGGAGAGGAACCAATAGACAAAAGCTCTATAATGAACTTGGTTGGGAAAGTCTATGCCATCAAAGATGGTTCAGACGCTTATGTCACTTTTTCAACCTTAGGAAAACGGGCACTCCTCCATATCTATTTGTAGAATTGCCAACTGAAAGAGCACTTTATTGTTGTTATAGAGGTAAACGTGATTATGACATACCCTTCGGTAAGAGAAAGCTCTCTTCAAGTACATACTTCCCAATTGTTTTTCAAGTATAGAATATGCTTGATAAAAATGTAAGAAATTCTGAGGCAATAGTCGAGTTCAAACGTAAATTGCTTTCTTTTATAAGATCGTTGAAAAATTTATTGTTTGAAATATTCGATATATTTGGTGCAAAACAACTGACAATGCTTAGACTTGAATTTAATATGTTAAATGAGTATAATTCCCAATAATTTTCAGTGTCCGAGTCCAGTGTATACTTGCACTGCACTATTGGAAGTGAAGATGATAGGCACATCTTCCTGCATGCGCTTTGTTTGTTGCTATGCGCAATGATCTCCTTGGCCAACTAGTGTGCCTTCCAGAATTGGATTTAAACAGCATTGATTCAAAAGTCTTGCTCGATTTGCTTCTTTACAGCAGCCCAATATTTGATGAAATAGACAATCGAATGATATTAGACGCATCTACAGCATATATCAAAGTAACAAACAGGTTTAACTACTGTACAGCCAAAAACTATGTAGAGTAAAATGGTTCTTGGTCACAGAACTATCAATATATTGAAAATCACTGCATGCTCGGTATCATTTAAAAGATCTTTGAGAGCAGAATTTGAACCTTTCAAGCATTATGAAATTTCTTTGACTTAAGGGAGGCTCAGTCCCTGGAGAATTATTTGAAGGTTTTTGTTTGTCTTTCTTGCAAAAACAAATTTAGCATCCTATGACGCTGTGATGCTTTCTGATTGAGAATATGCGAGCAGAATAGGTAAAGGTTGTTCCTAGTGGAACAGTGAGCTCCAGCGGGGGCCCTTGGTCGAGGTTATTTCTGTCAAATTTCATTAGGAAAGTATAAGAGCATAAAAACCGACCACAGTGCATTTGGTGACAGGTAACGATCAAACTAGTCATTTTATGCGAGATCTAACTTCATATTACTGTTTGTGAAGACCTGCACTTTCGAATGTTGCATAGGAGGTTTCGAAAAGCTTGTGAAGCAAAAAACTTCCTAAAATTCCCAAGGGACTAAACCCCGTAAGTAAACAACATTTTACCATGCTTGCAAGAATCAAGTTTTGCTCGAGAAGCTCTTTCCAATGATATCAAGTTTGCATTACTTTGGAAAATAATCGTAATTCTATGGTCAAAAGCAGTTTGCTCTACTCAGTTTTTGGTAATCCCTTGATTGCTCCCGGGGATTCTGTAAGCTGACAGTGTCTCTTCGGCCGTGGGACTACCGTTTTGTCACCGAGTCACCGGGGGCTTGGGCCCTGCGGTGGTTGTGGCCTTTGTGGGGTTCGGGCTCCCCTCGCATGGCTATTTCGGGTGGAATGGCAGTTCTGTGGCCGGGAACATTTTTGGTCTGCAGGTTTTTTTTAGCTCTTTGGAGACCTCAAAATTAGTGACTTTTCACTTCTTTATGTTCAGAATATTCATTTTTTCATTTTGGAGTATTCAAGCATAACATCCCGTCAGCATATAAACTCAATAAAAAAGTGAATATCCTAGTTACATTGATACATTATATACAGTTAAGCAAACATTATATACAGTTTCCTATCTATATAGCAGCTTTTCTTCCAGGAAGTCGTGTTTTCTTTCGATTTCAGGTTTTTGTGAATGACTTTTTGATTGCTTTTTGAATCTACTAAGTGTAGGGAGCTCTCTGATATTGATGGGAATATCATTCCAATCTTTCAGAGAAGAACAGTGAAGGCCTCTCTTGACGTATTCAAGAATATTCCTTGGGATTTGTAGATCCCTGCAATTCCTCGTTCCATAGTTGGAGTGCCGGGTCCTTAGTAAGCTCTTTGTGAATCATGGCATCACTCGTTGGTAACTCAGATCTCAACCATCTAATCACAGATTCTACCAGTGCATACTTTTTTACTTCAATTTACATACCCTAAACAGGTGAAGCTAGCATTCGTCCCAATGAAAAGTCAACATGATCGCAGATATTTCTCATGGCAAGTAATTTGAGACAGACCATAGTAGTTTTAGCTCAATGTCTAAATGACCTCGGGGAAGTCACAGCCTCTTGCTCCTTGGGGTATCGTTCCTGTAGTATTGTATAGTAATTTGTAGGTAGTGTAAGTAATGTATATATTGTAATCTTTTAGTGGATATGAAAAAAATTCGTCGAAATGCGATGGTGCCATGAGAGTGCTTGAATTTTAATTTCTTTCTTCTTTGATTGTTGATCATTGATGAACCAGATGACGTCATGTCTATTTATGCTATGGATGGCACGGAGTATTCTATTTTGTTGTGGTTTAATTTCAATATTGATACACAAAGCGCATTCGAATTGAATCAAGTTTGGATTACATTTGGAAGTGATTACTCAAGGCTGAAAATCAGCCTTGAAATATAAACCAGACTGGATACAAAACCACATAACATGTTAATCTAGAGACTTGATCTACAAGAGAACTGGAAGAAGAGCGTTGTTTAAGATTAAATATGACAATATTTGACTGAAAAAGGCCAAAAAAAAGTTACGTAACAAGCCAAAGAGATGAATTCAAATGTAAATGTGCCGCTCTAACTGTGTAAAGATCTCATTCGATCTCATTTGGCAAAAATATTAATGATTCTGCATAGATGGGGTGTTATCTTTTACCTCAGCTTCTTTCTCATTAGAAGATTAGCATGTAAGAATGGCAGAGCGTTTTGACTGTGAAGATGAGTCCTTTTTTTCAGAAAAATTGTGAGAATGTTTACATAGAACTGTTAGATTTGACTGCTCGGAAACCTGTAGTTGAGAACACATGCCACTCTCCCCCAGTTGCAACAGCGTTGCATTTCCAGGTTTCAAACGTCAAAGAATCGGTTTTGTAGCAAAGACGTAACAGAGACACTCAAAGGCCCTCTGGAGGCTAGCAAGAGGGGGTCTTGTGCATCGACTGTGAAGCGATCACGTCATGGGGGCAAAAATAGTGAAAAGGAACTTTGTTTTGTTCAACAAAATGGAAAGAGCTACTTCGACAAAGTTCTTGGGTTTTTTTTAAATTTCTTGGTAGTGGTCACCTCGCCACCCATGAGTTTGGCTTCTTATTAGGAAGAATTCCTTCAAACAATTTATTCTGGGTCGTTCTGCGTCACTTCGTAACAGAGGAAAGAGGGATTTTCAGGGCGACAGCAAGCCAGAATGAGTGCGAAGGCGCATGAATTGTAAATGCGAATGAACGTGTGTGATAATTTGCAGTTTATTTAGGAGATCATACTCAAATTATTTTGCAAGACACGGACGACTGCTGCTCGCTCGGCCCCTCGAAGTTCTCTCATTCCAACATAGCGATTTCTTTTTCATTAGACTCGGAGAATTGGGTTCAAATTAGAAGGTGATGTAAAATTCCATTTCCTTTTCTCTGAAATGAATTGTATGCAAAGAACTTAGGGTATCTTGCTGTAATTGTACCGTTGATATTTCTTGATAACATTATCAGTTTCACCATTACAGCAGTTTGCTTTTTGTCGTGAAAATTTTATATTCCCGTAAATCCTAAACTAAACGAGGAGAATGATACAATCTTCAAGAAAATATGTCGCTCGTCAGGGAGTTAACAAGATGTCAGAAAAAAAATTCCACGGAGCTTTCTTTTATCTTTTTTGCTCGCTTTGGATTTATGTTTTACAAAATTTTCCAAAAAGAGTCACATGAGCACCAAATGGAAATGCACTTCAAAGGCCTAACAGAGCAATGCAAAACCAAAGCAAGCAACACGAGCAGCCAACAGCAACGGAAAGTAAACGGAAGCATTCATCTAAAACCAAAACAATCCACCACGAGCAACGACGAGCAAGATAGAGCATTACGAGGACGAGCAGCGACAGACCAAAACGAGCAATATAGAGCAGGAAAGACTTTAAATGGAAACATTGATTAAAAATCTGTTTTCACTTGCACAACGAAACAGTTTGCCGTGCTGGTTTCAAGGCTTCCTTTGCGGCTTCGTTTGTTTCGATTTTTTTCTTGAGAGAATTCCCTTTGTCTTTGATCGTTAATCGCTTTGAATTTGCGTTTCAATGAAAATCAAGAGCCATAGTTTGAGTCAATTTTGTCATCAATGATCCCCCAGCAGAGCCAGAATCTAGCTAAGTTCTTCCCTGCAAAGAAATTTGCAAAAGAGCAAAGCAATGCACCATACTTGTGAAATTCCGGTTGAAAATGAGGCAATACAATACAATTTCTGTGCTACTCACCGGGGGGGGGGGGTACTTAGTATATTTGTCCGACGGGGATGTGCCGTTTTTAAGGGTATCGTTCTCACCAATTTTTTCTTGCACAGGGTATCAAAATGAGGCAATTTTTCTAGAGCAGGTTGTCAAAACATGTCAAAGGGGAATATTCTGCTAGATCGGGTCTTTTTTCGGTCAAATTTCATGTTTTTGAGCATACTTTTCACCAATTTTTTCTAGAACAGGTTATCATTTTGAGCGAAAAATTCTGGAGCAGGGTAAAAAAAAATTTTTTCGTAGGCACACCCCCGTACAAATTTAAGTCAAGTACCCCCCCCCCCCCCTCCCGAGGATACTCAGCAAAAGGCTTAAGCAAGGAAACTGGTCAAAATCTGGTTTTGATAACATATCCTGATATCCATCGATATTACAACAATGCTGTATCTTCAGGTGCAAAACTTCAAGAACTAGCTATTGCGTAACTTCCTTTAGAAATATGCAGCTCGAAGAGAATCACTTTTCATTCTATCAAGCCTGTCTACCAAGGTTGATCATATTTTGTATGCATCAAAATATGTACTCCTTACCCACCACTTCTTACGATATACCAAAGGCAAAACGAACCCAAGTCTAAAGCCAATGCTAACCTAAAACTCCAAACTAACCCTAACTAAAATCAATCCAGAAGTTAGGTTAGCAGAAATTCGTACATGAGATGCAAGATTTGATTTCGTTGCGTTGTATGAAAGGAAATTGTATTGGCTTGAAGTTTCCCCTTTTCAACAAAATGGAGATTTTAAATGAAACTACGCTGTAAAATCAATGCCAAAATTGGCCGTATTTCGATGGGAGAGCTTTTGGGGTCAATCTTTGCTCAGAACGATAGAAATATTGGGCTTGTGCCAGTCTTGCATGAGAAATAATGAAATTAGGGATTGTATAAGGCACATAGACTTATGACATTTCGTCCTTTGTTTCCCTGTTTTCTTTGATTTGAAGATATCATTTGCTCAATAGGGACTAATACCATTACTCTTATAAAGAGGGCCCCTGTGTCAAAATGGCCTAAACTAGCGGGAGTTCTCGTACACTCAACAAAATCGCTTCAAAGTCTGGTTTAAGAGCTTCAACATTGAGAAGCAAACTTTTAGTACAAACAATAATGTTTTCCAGACCTACCCATCACAAATTACATACCTCTGTAGAAACAAAATAGATCCATCACAGCTACGAGAACTCTAGGCCGTATCAACCGTTTTTTCTATGCAGCAACAACAACCACTGTCTAAATAACGCCTCCTTATTGGTTGAAAACTAAATTCTAGCATTTTGATTGGCCAATACGGATCCACACCATATTGGCCTAAGGTGCCCACTTTGATTGAGTAATGGTATGAGTCCCTACTGAGCAAGTGATATCTACAAATCAAAGAACGCAGGGAAACAAGGGACGAAATGTCATAAGTCTATAAGGCACCCTCGAGAGCAATAATTTCCCAAGTTAAATACAATAGACATTTTACTATTCAAATTTTCAGTGGGATCTTAAAAGACCAAGCAGTGGGACAGCAGTACACTTATTGCATCATTTTCCCCTCATTTCGCTCCCCTGAACTAATATGTTGCTACAACTACTGCAGTGACAGCAACTACAAGAATTCAATTCAGTTAGTAAAAATGATGTGACTTAAGACCCTTTGTCAACCATGATCCTTTGCGTGCCGAATGAAAAGCAAGGCAAGAACCCAGGCCAAAAACAACTTTCAGATAATACGAAAGTCAGCTCTGGCTGGCACAACGGAGGATAGAACGCGCAGATGGTTGCACCAAAGATGACGTCAGAAAGTTGTCTACCTTTATACTTTGCGTTCGATGGGTTCGATGACACATTGACGAATGAAATCAGTCAACACGTTCTTTTAGATGCAAAGTATCATGGTAGAAACTCCCTGAAAAGCCATTCGAAAGCTATCGTCTAAAGCTAAATAGATTTGAGAAGCTTTCTAAGTCTCATTGAAACACTTTTCTTTTTAGCCTGAAGGAGTCAAGAACGAATACAATTACAATACATTGTTCTGTCCACAAAGAGGTAAGCAAATTTTCAGTCAACTAATTTATTCATTTCGTTTTAGTTTTATCTTGTTTATCCATGGTAGCCCCTCAGTCAAAAGACTGATTTAAAGGAGCCTAATCACTTTCTAAAAGTGACTTTGGGATGGCTTTTTCCTTGCTTTTCATTCAACTTCTCTTTCAGAGCCAGAATAGCTTGAAAATTAACAAAATATGTTTGAGTATATGTCCTTTTCGTTTGATTGAGTAAAAGACCAATCAATATGGACATGTTGAATGTCAAACTTTCATAGAAAAACGCACATGAAATTGCTTGATAACTTTTATATACACGAGTTTGGCTGCTTTACACAGTCTGAGTGTTGTTGAAGTCAGAATGGGATCTACCGCTCAGTTTTCAAACAAAAAGATGCCCACTTCTAATTGCTGTTATTTGGCCTTTCCCCACTTTGATGAGGAAGCTGTCATTTTTAAACCAAAAAGTACACGTTTGCTGAGAATTTTGCGCCATCAAGGCCACCCATAGGTCTTTTCTCTCTTTTATCGGTCCTTATGTTAGCAATTCCTTTCTGAGTGCCTGCACGGAGGCTACCCATCTTGAAAAACGATTACGCTAAAGATGTCGGCAAGGAACTTTTTTACCAAGATGCATTGTATTCTATAATGGAATTCCTATAGAATCGTTAAAGGTTCGCAATTAGAATGCAATGAATCTTGGTAAAATGTTCGTGGCCGCCATCTTTAGCGTAATGATTTATCAGCTTATTGTATATGAGCTATTTTAAATACCAACTGTAAAGAATTTAATAATGATGATAATGATAAAATAGAACTCTCCAGATCGTTGTTACGAGAACCGATAGTTGAATTGTTTTCGCATTCAAGAAAGTAAAAACGAGACAGACAAAATGAAGCAAAAGAGTTTAGAGACAGAATCCTTGCCAATTATACATCAACAAAATGAATTTCCTGGCACCTTCTGCATCTGCAACTCACTGTCCGAAAACCGCCACAACTGTCGGAAAATCATCGCCACTGTCCGAAAACCACCGCCACTGTCCGAAAACCACCACCACTGTCCGAAAACCACCACCACTGTCCGAAGACCACCGCCACTGTCCGAAAACCACCGCCAAGGTCACGGTCATAAACGTCGTTGTCAAGGGCTAGCAGGGAAAGTAAAAAACCCAGAAACTTTGAGAAAATATGCCAAGCTACCAGTCCATTTATCTGGTAACGTTTGTTTTTGTCTGTAACTGATTATTCTTGTGAAAATATTTAATAAGCGTCCAATTTTCACCACCGGCAACCTATATAAGACTCAAAAGTAACTGAGAAATACTGGAAAATCACGTGCGAATTTTAACGAACAGAATAGACTGATGAACATCATTGCAACAAAAGAGAAAATGTGAAATTTTTTATGGCTGTCAATTTACGTTATCTTAATTTGAATTTTTCTTTTTTTACTTATCAATTTGTACCTAAAAGATGGAAATGGTTCATCATACGACGAGTCATTTGAATTGAAACTGCCATCAGAAATTGTGCCAGGCTCAATCTTCACAAGATTTTCAGTTTATGGTAAGATGGATATACTACTGTGTTCATAAAATTCTTAAACGATACCAGGTTTTTGCAATGATGTTGATGCAAGGGATTTTCAGATACAAAATGTTGTTATTCGTAAAATTGTCATGATACGTGAATGAAATGCAATGAAATTCAATATTTTCAAATAACAGTGCTTCTTAAATACTGCCAAAACATCAAATAACATGGTCTCATTTAACTGAGCAAGAATGCTTGAGACTTCTTAGAAGATTGCATTATTCACCTTGTGCGAGCCACTTTGTGCCGGGTGACCAAAAAAGGGAAACATTTTGAAAAATCATCAAAATTTGATTATACTAGTCTACTGTTTTTATGTTCGTTTGTTTCAAAGAGCAAACTAATCTTACCGGGTGTCCCAAAAAAGTACCCCTGTCTGAAAAATCACCAAAGATTGTTTACATGGCCGATCTTCAATTTTCTTCCTTTGTCAAGTAGATCTTGGACCAAATTATTTTTCAAGATGTAGCTGATCTTTTGATTGGTTTAAAAACTCGCAAATTTAGCTCTTTTTAGGGCTACCTGGTTTTGAATCGTACTGCAAAAAAGATCTGACGTTTGCCGCCAGATCAATTTCTTTGTGCATGTAAAGCTTCTAGTTTGGTCATAAATGACAGAAAGAAATGCACACTTATCATTGGAGACTTCAATGAGGATAAGAAATTTGAGCATTTTGACTCTAAGGCAAGATTGAATATTTTGCTTAACAACTATTGCTCAAAATAAGGTTTTTCAACGCGTAATTTTTCTACCTTGCTGTATCAAAAGCAAAAATTTTATCATTTATGAATATGTTTAGGTCTTTGACAAAGCAGGTTTGACAAAGCAATGTTTAGGTTTGACAAACGGGTTTGACAAAGCAGTTCAAAAAGAAAATGTTATCAAAAGTTTGATAGTCAATTTTTGGTGAGTACCTTTTAGGGACACCCGGTAGAAGTATTGCAAAGTCTTTAGATTTATGGTAATTTGTGCTTTTACAAGCTACCTGGTTTTGAGTCATATTCGGAAATCACAAGAGATGAGCACAAACTGAAATTATTATCC
Source organism: Aurelia coerulea (assembly GCA_039566865.1). Classification (NCBI taxonomy): domain Eukaryota; kingdom Metazoa; phylum Cnidaria; class Scyphozoa; order Semaeostomeae; family Ulmaridae; genus Aurelia; species Aurelia coerulea. The sequence goes on from CM076950.1 coordinate 10,095,434, forward strand.
TCCCAGTACTACTGAATGGTCTCATATGTCCCATAGGATACGAAAGAACAGAAAAACAATATAGACATCAAGCTTATATGAATCTTTTCTTTAAACACAATGAAACTGATGATTATTTCTGTATCAGGTGATTTAATGGGTCCTACACTTACTGATCTGGACAAACTCCTGGCTATGCCTTATGGTTGTGGTGAGCAGAACATGCTGAAGTTTGCACCAAACATCTATGTTTTGCAATATTTGATGAAAACCAACCAGCTGACGAAAGAAATTGAAGAAAGAGCGAAAAGATACTTGATATCAGGTAATTGATCTAATTTGCAGTTGAAATGGAAGATGGCTGACAGGAGATTTTGCCATGGTGCTTTGCGTCGCACTGAATTTGAACTGAGCTGATTAGATAATTTCTTCAATACTGCTAAGGACTTTGGTTAAAAATTCCTTGACGCTATCGTTAGCACAGTCGTCTGTTGGTTCTTTGTTATGCACAATAGATCACCAAGCACACTTTAAAGGGAGTACAAAGGCCAGTATGCTTTGCGAGAAGTCAGCGCCTTGCTCTGCACAGCTTCCAGAATAACTGACTGTACGAAATTCACAAAAAACAAAGACAGACGATGGCAAAGGCTGCTGGTCTTTGTACTCCCTTTAAGGAGGAGTCATAAATCATAACAGGGACAGGGATGGAAGCAAATAAGGAGGTGTCTGAAACCTTTTAGATTAACTCGTTAGGGTCTGAAAGTTAAATGCCAACTGTTTTAACATTTTGAACAAAATTCTAAATTCTGTATATTTTGCCCCTATCTAATTATCAGGCTCATTAAAGTTAGATATTGGTTTCTTCTGTCTATTAAGTTTTCTCGTTTTGTTTAGTGATAACCAGACATTGTCATTCATTCAAGACCAGTTTCCTTTGTTTAAATTAATTTATTAATGTATATTGTAATAATGTATTATGTATTATGTTGGTTGAAACAATAATACATAAGGTACCGTCACCCAAACTGATGAACGAATGAAAAGGGAAATAAAAGATATGTGTGAGTTATTCGCCATTCTCGCACCACTCCAATGTAGTCCAAGCAAGCCCTTGTGATGTAGCTTTTGCGCTGCGCACGAAATGCGGCAAGCGTCTTTTGGCATTGTTGTGCTCTTTGGAGATACAATTGTCAACTGATCCGACCATGAGAGCGTTTCGGGATTTAAGATCAGTCAGCACGCTCTGAAGCTCACGATTTATCCCTAGCAACCTTGACCAAAGGTTACTTTGTAACTCATATGCGGCCAAAAAGGTCAAATGTATCATACCTCTCATTCGTTCTAAGTTGATGGTCTCTGAAATTGTATGTAGCCAGAATGCAGGGGTCAAAATTTTTCAGCATAAATTTCCGATATGCTTCTGCCCTTCCCTGTTATCATTATTGACAGCTTCGCTATGAGAAATGTCATTTATAGCTTATACCTTTAGGGAAATGAAGCTTACTCGCTCTCGTGATTGCTATTTGGAAGGTAAGAGTTGGGGTAAGGTGTTAAAACTTGCGTCAGAAAGTATCCTGAGGTGTTTTATGCCAATACACTGGATAAGTCATGCATTGAAATGGCTGCTGTTACTTCCATATCAAAGCAACAATATTTTCAAACTTCTTGCTTCATAGAAAACATTTTTCAAATTAACTTGATTTACATCGCTCTATTTTGCAAAAATATCGCTCCATTTTGTAAAGAATGGGGGATTTCCTCACAAAGCCCTTCAAAAGCCCTACATTATTATTATACTTCCCCACAATCTCTGCCTTACAGTATTGACTTGAGCATCATTGTGAGACAGGGACCGAATCATGATCATCATTTTCAGACATCTGTGAAGATTTTTGAGGGCGCTCGTTTCCGAAAATCCCTTAAGAATTGCCTGAAACAATGGGCTCGTCGTTATGAACACTAATTCTTAACTTGATTTATCAACTTGCGTGGAAAAAGTTAAACCCTGCAAAATAACAATACCTTAGAATTTCAGGGCGGAATGACCCTTCCACTTTGCAGGACATTTGCAAATATCATTACTTTACTATCCATGCAACAGTAGCCTTTCATGTGGGATTTTCCTAATTCTAGCCCCCCCCCCCACCTCAACGTCAGAAAAATTTGCAAAATCAGCCTCAAACAATTGATTTTTCATCGGGCAGCCCCAAATTTTATCTCCCCCTACGCCGATGGAAAATTGCTAATTATATGTTTGGTAATGTTGGATGATTGAAGGAGTCTCACGAGAGAGCATTTTGAATAAGCATTTCAGAAACCAGTCAGATCGGCTCACCATTTACTGTGGCAAACTTATCGCTTAATGATAGCAAGATATGTCTTATGCTATGATCAAAATATCTACCGGGTGAGTCAATGAAAAGAATCCCTGCTTGAAAAATCACCATTCCCTGAATATCAAGATGCTGATATTGGGAAACATACCATTTAACAGCAGACATATTCAAATGGACCTCAACATTTAACTGACTGAAATCGGCCAATTCATTCTGAAATTATGGGGAATTTTCTCCAGAAGGCCCTTTTGAGAAATCTTCAAAACAGGGTCAAAACAACGACCAACATTTCCCGAGCTTTCTGCCTTATTCAATTAGTTCAGCACATTCTAACATGTTTATCTCTTGGGAAGATGAAATCGTCCGGAATAATGTTGTTCTGCCCCCAGGGATGACATTTTCATCTCCCAAAGGGATAAAACATACCAATGCATGTACAAGTCATTGCTATAAGGCATAGACATGCGAAAAATTTGGTCGTGATTTGATGCAGTTTTTGGAAGTTTCTTGGAAGGGCTTCCTTGAGAAAATCTCTTATAATATCAGAACGGATTGGCCGATTTCAGGTAGGTAGAATTTAGAAGATATTTGAACATGTTAAGTATTGAATGACATATTTGGCAACATTATTGTCTTGATATCGAGGGATCTGTGGTCTTTCAAACAGGGATTCTTATTGTTTACTCACCTGGTATGATAGATACATCCATGCTTAAACTCATAGAATGTAACTTATGAGTGAAAACGATACCAAAAGTAGTACCCATTCTACCCAGCAAACACTGTTCTTTTGATGGATGGTATAAGTACAAAGGTCAGGTTTAGTGTGACGTGCATTTGTGCATGTCTGCATACAAGCTTGAAGATTACATCTCTCTCTTTGTTTTGAAATGAAATAATAATGCTCTGTTTACTTTTACGACTAGTCCATTGCTTGAAAAAATAAAGAATAATGCGACATGTCCATGTGATTCAATGTAGTCTTTCCTGTCTGGAGTTCAGCTTTTCTTCTCCCTCTCTTCTCTTTGATAACTTTAATTTCTTCATTGTTATTTTGAGTGTTATATTTGCACTTGTTCCTGTTTTGCTTCTTGTTGTTCAATTGTTCGTCTTTCATCGAAATCCCTTTTAACTGCAACCTTTGTTGCGTTTCAAAAGTTCCTTGCACCAGTGTTTGGAATTTCCGTTGGCTGGCTACTGCAACCATTTCTGCATCAGGATCCCTCAGCTCAGCTTCTGTGAGTGAATTGATCTGACACATTCGCCTCTCTCTCTGCATTCGGCTATTCGCGAATGGTAGGCCTAACCTCCAAGTGACACAACGCCTAGCTCTTCGTAGGTATGCTCACTTAACAGCGTTGTATCTTGTATCGTTGCTCCGCAAGGACGGCCTTTACACAGCTCTTTGTGTGTGTTTCACCCGTTTTTCCAAACTAGAAACTACGACCTCCTCCGTGTACAATGCGAACAAGATGCTGTACGTATTTACAAGACAAATAAACAATTACATAAGTACAAAGGTCAGGTTTAGTGTGACGTGCATTTGTGCATGTCTGCATACAAACTTGAATATTACAGATGGTACGCTTGATTGTTCTCTATAGTACATCGTATTACTTATTATAAATATTTACAAGAATTAATATCATTCTCCAAGGATACCAAAGAGAACTAACATTCAAGCGATCTGATGGCTCATATTCCGCTTTTGGGGAAAGAGATAAAGAGGGCAGCACGTGGTAAGCAATTGAATTGTGATTCCTTTTTCTGAAATATCGTCTTACAAAGATTTGTAAATCAACTGAAAGTTCATCGCAAATTTGAATTGGATAAATTAGATAAAGTTTTTAGAGTTGGAAAAGCTCTTGCTTAAAATTATATTCATAATTAGTCACAATGTTTGGCAAAATTACCTTTTAAAAACTTGTGCTTAATGATGTTAGCACGCACGAAGTTCTGGGAGAAATATTTGAGCATGATGACGTCATTACGCACAAGTCCCCTATTTGAATATGTAATTTCACAAGTAAAAGACCAAAAATCGTGGGAAAAAAGTAAGATATTCCATTCATAACAGACTTGCCCCGAGTCTATTTTATCAAATCAGTCAAATGTGAAATAAATGCCCTGTGCCCTTTCAGCCTTGTTTGTTCAAATTTGGACTGAGTTGACGAAATAGACTTGGGCAAGTCTACATTCATAACAGTATAATCTTTTATTTTCATCATCAATCATTAGACTGATTATATGGCCGTAGCTATCGCTATTCGAAAAGAGTAGTGATTACTGAGACTCATCGTAATCAGTCTAATCAATCATACCAGCCCCACATTTGTCCTTTAAAACATTTCCAACTCTTATAGGCTTTATGCAAGGTTGAAAGCTTAAATTTGCAAAGATCAAAAAGACTTAAAAACATTTCAATCAATGATATAAAAGTTGGCAACGTGCCATGAACAATGCTTAGCCACAGGAAAAATGCTGCGCCTGAGTATTTTCTTTGTTCTATTTAAAAACATGCTTATTTTCCATCGCACATCCCCTTCTGAATTTGCCTTCTTTCCTTCATTAGGCTAACTGCATTTGTTCTAAAGTCGTACGTGCAAGCCATGAAATTCATCTTCATTGACATTGAAGAGATAAAACAAAGTATAAAATTCCTGTCATCGCTTCAAAAGCCGGATGGCTGCTTCAGAGAGGTTGGAATGGTGCATCATAAAGCTATGAAGGTATATTTAAACCATAATTAACCTCAATTGCTACAATGTGTATGGAGAGCAGAGACCTCTTTGTAAAGGACAATCTGACCCGAAAAACCCCTTCACAAGCTATATCACCAAACTTGCAAACAGTGTATGCAAAACTTTTGAGATCTGCTGGTCACGCAAAAGGTTTGGCGAAACGTCACAAAATTTGCTTTCCAAACATTTCTTGCCTGTAACAAGCAGAAAATGTTCTTGAACTTGTTGAGAAACATTGCTCAACAAATTGCATCTCTCGTGCAATTTTTGCTACATGATGAACGGACAAACTTTGATTGGCAAGTAAATATCAAATATTTAGTAAACATTGTTTGAAATTTGATCGTTTCTTCAGGGTTTTCAATCTAAACCACAAGAAAAGGTTGTACTCGTTGCAAAGCTTTGAATCGTCAATGTTGATGTCCCTCGTTAAAAGGTGCAATTAGTAAAGATCACATGGTTGCTTTTTATCTACTAAAATCCTATTGCAGTATTGAAACTTTTCTAAACAGGGAGGCATAACAAGTGGAGTGACTATGACATCATTTGTATTGACTGCTCTAGTGGAAGCTCGCAGAAATCTGGGATCGCATTATCATGATGTAAGTATTATGTCATTTTTACCAAAGAAAGGAGCCTATTGCGGAATACCGGATGTCTGAAAACAACCTTGAAAGTTTGAAAGATCACAAAAGCTCCTTTGTTATAACTAGTGGTGAAGTTTATCTTTTCCCCAATTCGGCATTGATTAAAATACTTATAAATGTGACGAAATCATTTTGTCCATGACTGGTGATTCTGAAAGGGAATCTATGCATATTCAAGCATTTTATAAAGATAAACAAGTAAATATAGTAAAAAATAAGCACTTTGATGCGAATTGAAATAAGCACGACGTTTCGAGCATAGCCCGTTATCAAGCCATTTTAACGACTTGATAACGGGCTATGCTCGAAACGTCGTGCTTATTTCACTTCGCATCAAAGTGCTTATATTTTACTTTATTTACTTGTTTATCATTGTACAATTGCACTACACGCAACAAGAAGATGTTTTATAAAGATAGCCGTGCAAAGACAATAGACCATGAAATGCGCCGAACCATATTTGGGTGATTGATCTACGTCAACAGGAAATATTGATACCTGATAGGCAGAATTTGACTACAAATGGCTTGAGTCACTTTGCATACTTAGATCCCTTTTAACTAACAGTCTTAAGTTTGCAGTTCTTTTCCATCAATACATAAAGAGCTAAATTGCAATTTTCTTTTAGAAAGTGACACTGCTGCCCATACGCAAATTAAACGGAACTGTCATTTTTATAACTAATTTTGTCAAAACTGCCAATGATATGTCTTGTAATATTGGAAGATGAAAGAGCATTTTGAGTAAGCCTTTCAGAAACCATTCTGGTTGTGTCACCATCTACTCTGGCAAACTTATCGCTGAATGAAAAATGCTTTTGGGTATTTCTATGTGCATTTTCTGAAATCAATATACAACATTGGAAGTACAACGCACAAATTCAACGCAGTGTGCTTCCACGAAAATTTTTATCATAACTCAATAAGTGGAAAATATCTGTTGCATTTGTGTTTAATGTGAGTAGGGAATTGGAGCGGGTAGAGAGCAGGCTTATCTTGAAGTTCAGCTTGAAAGGAAAGGATTTTGAGAAAGGACGCAGCAGAGAAGGGCTAAGTAGAGCTTTTCTTTCCGTCCGTAGCCGGAGTAGCGCCGCAGGCGACGCGCAGCAAGCCTAGTGCATATGTAAGCGTTGATGGCAGTGTCTAATTGGTCTTTATTAGTCACGTCATGCGTTTGGGTGAGTCACTAAAGCTTTAGTTATTTGACAAAATATGCAATTGCGGGATTGCCATCAAATTCAATGAAAAACATATTGTGGAATGACAAACTTGGATAAACTTAGATATTAATTTAATTTTGCTAGATTCGTCATACCGTCATGAAGTTAGTGGAGAGTTTGTTTGTAATTTCTATGTTGAAATGCCTGAAGAAGAAAAATAATTGTTTATAAAAATATTCTTAGGAAGAACTGTGACAAATATTGACCCCAAGCATGAAAGATAATTGTAAGGCTCTTAAAAGATTTATGATCATCCAAAAGTTTGAGAGTTTGAACTGTTGTCGTTGTTGTTCTCCCGGCCACGGTCACCGTTGTTCGGCGGCATGCCCTTTCATTAGCCTGGCATCCGGCGTGAAACACACCTCAATATTTACCAGTATGAATCATTTATGTGTAGCTTCTTGTAATTGTATATTTAGTTATAATTAAGTTGGATGTTTCTTTATGTTACGACTATGGGGTAGTCATTGTCTGTTGGTCCCTGTGGTTACCGTCCTTGTAGTGTTGTATTGTTGTATAGTAATTAGAAAGTATAGCAGGTTGTAACATGTATGTAACATTTTAGATGAATATATAAAAAAGAAAAAAGAAAAAAGTTTGAAACCTGCAATTTTGTTCGCAATGTTTAAGTGATTTTACAAGATCCTCCGACAACAGCTTTAAAGGGGCTGCACGAGCTAAACATGCGAACAACTATGACTTTCCCTTCCGATTGCAGGCAAATAGAAGGAAATACATTGTAAATGAGATTGTTTTCTATATTTTTGAACTCCGTAGAATGTGCCAGTGCAATCAGAGTTTTGACATAATCAACGATGCTGGAGATACAGCTGGATTTCGAGCCACACGTTTTAGATATGTTTCTCCGAAACACGGCACTGTAGGCTGCAGAAAATTTCGGATGTGTTTAGCCTAACCCTGTCTGACCTGGGGGGCAGTTTCCGCCCCCTAGTACATTTCTGTTTATACCGTTTTCCATGTATGCAGCAGACCTCTGAGATTTCGTACGTTTAACTTGGCATCATAGAGAAATGAAACTGTAACGATTTAGACATTCTATTTTTAGCCTTGTCTCCATGGTTACCAATTTTTCATACTGCACTTTGTGAAAAACATACTTCGTATCTTTCTTGATCATGTTTGATTGGTCCAATTAAGTCTAAATTGTGGATTTATATATGTTTTGATCTATACTTTTCATTTCTTTATGAAAAGTCAAGTTTCATGACCTTTGAGCAAGCTTTCATTTATAAAATATCATATCACATCATAATGATCATCATGCTTTAGCAACAACAACAACATCGATAATTGGATTATGATTTTGAATTTCATTGTTTATATAATGAACTAGCTTTGTGCCAAATTTGGTTGCCATATCTCTTATGACAACAGAGATAAACAAGGGGGGGCGATTGAGTGTTTCAAAACGCCCAGGTCAGCTAAACACACGAAAGGCCACTGTACGCTGAAGAAATTCTATGCCATGCACCAATAGAGAGGAATTTCTCATTGAATTTGGCATGTTAACTAGTCTTATACAGCCCCTTTAAAGCAAGCTTGTCCATCAATTAATTTTCGGCATCTGAAATTTTGCCATAAAACGATGCCATAGTGTACGGATTTCTTCTTCGCTTGTTCGCCATCTGATTGGTCCGTGAAAATGAAGCTTTGGAGGTTTCGGCCATGGGCCACGAGCATGCGGCTCAAGACGACCAATGATTCCTATACTGTTTTTAGCTGGATATGGTGGGAGATGATTCAAGAGAGAAAGGCCAATGGTCCAAAACATTCTCTGCAGCCCCTTCCAATCCTGCCCCTGGGGCCCAGTCCGCCTCTTGACAGCCAGCAATGCAAAGAGGAACAGCACAAAACGCTGTCCCATGTCTTTTTTATGGATGCATGCAATAAGTTTTGATAGTCTCTAGCGTCCACAACTCACCTGTCACAATGTGTATTTCTCCTATGGAGAGCCAATTACAGTCAAAGGGTATGTGCAGATATATGGTGAAAATGCTCTCCACATGAGCTAGGAATTTTGAACCACGAGTGAAGCGAGCGCTTTTACTTCCCAGTTTGGTTATAGTTCATTATTGCATATTCAAATGCCAGCATAGATATTTAATCTTTGCAAAGCCCTTCGAAATAGATATGTATTAAAACGTTCTTATCCCAATCTTTCAACTAAATTGATCAAAGGTGATATCCTATAATCACTGAGAGAGCATTTTTGATTTCACCATTTCTTCAGAATTACATCATTTCCAATATTTCTGCTAGTTTTAGATTTGTGACGTCATGAAGTTGCTAAATCGTAAACCGTAAAAGCTACAGACTTTCGCTTGCTGCCATCTTTTAGACCTTCAAAGACTTTGTATTTCTTGCTTTTATCGTTTTTCAAAGCTTCAAATGCTTACGCTCATACATCCTCTCGTGAAACTTAAATCGGACGTAATTCTATAAACAATCGATATCCAATATGCTCTTTTCTGGAATTATGACAATTTAAAGAAAATTTACTTCGATCAGTTGAAAGAATCCTAGTCAAAAATAGGGCAATAAACTTTTACGCATCTAAATTTAAAGTTTTGCAAAGATTCAACGCCCCTGCTGCAAATTTGAACACTTCTTCTAGACTGACCCAACAACAGTGAAAGTACCATTTAAAGCAAACGGAGATAGAGTAAAAACTCGCGTTTAAGAGCCTACATTTTGCAAGTCAGCCTGACTAGGTCCTTATGGTTTGTGTAATTAGTGGGAAATGTGGCTGTTCAGGTTCTTAAATTGGTTCTTATTTCATTAAGAGCTTTGAGGAATTTCATTTCTTCAGATTCAAACTTCATGCCTATTATTTACTGTCAGTTCAGGATCTGTGGAAGAATCAGAAATTTGTATCTGATCCAAGAAAGCCTTCATAAGCTTCTCATCAGATAATATAGAAATTTATGATTCTTCCACAAACATCTGATGTGAATAAGACCCCATGATTTCTACAAATAAGAACCTATTTCAAATTTCAGGCTGAACATTTTCTTATACAATGGGGATCAAATTGAAAAATTTCAGCCTGCAGGTCCTTAATCCACTAGGTTCTTACACGCGGGTTTTTATTGTATATCAAAATATTCTTGATTCAACGAGGACAGATTTTTTAAAACAATATCATCAGTAGACACCTCAATTCAAAGTGATTAGCAATTGCAGAAACAAAGGAAATGTTTTCAACAAGTAATTCAAAACAAACACAGCCGCAAAACAAAGCCGCACTGAAACCAGTAGGGCCTTGTGCACGCGAAAGGTAGCTTTTAAGAAAATGTATGTGAGTATAACGAAGGAAGAAGTTTAAATCTAGAGATCTGTGTGGAAAATTTTGTTTATTTGATTCAGAAGTCGAGCAGAAGGCATTGCAATTCTTGCATATTTAGTACTCAAATGTAACACGTACCCCGCACGTACTTCTCAGCTCTTGATTCAAGTAAATAAAAATTTGCCAAATAGATCTTTAGATATACCCTACTGTATCGTTACAACTTGTCAATTTTCTTGGAGACAATCTTTCGCATGCACAAGACGAAAGGTTGCCCTTCTGGTTTTAGGGCAAGTTTTGCGGCTCTGTTTGTTTTGAATTACTGGTTGAAAGAATTTCATATTTGTTTAGTCACTTATCGCATTGAAATGACGTGTCAGTCAAATGCAACTGATGCTATTTTTATAAATCTGCCCTGTTTCTTGGTTCTCTTTTTATATCTTTATGTCTGAGCACTCCATTCCCGCATCTTTTTATGCAAATATGCTCGATTCTTCTCTTGCAGTCGGCTATGGTACGGTCAGCACTGAGATGCATTTCGAGAGGACTTCGCAATGTCACAGACTCTTACTCCGTCGCATTGCTTACACACTCCCTAAAAGTTGCTAATTCCGAAGATCGTAGCTACATGATGACAAAATTGAAAAGTCTTGCACTGAAAGAAGGTATCATTTCCCTTATCTACTTCCTTAAGGAACTGTCTGAAATTTCCATACGTGGGCCTACTGTGTGTTCGTTCACCATCTTGTGCTTTGAGGTAAAGTTTCTTCGCGTTCTTATCAAAGATTTCCCAAGGTACATAATACTTTATCCTGGTTTTTGAACAGTTTTTGCATGAGTCCGTGTGAGTAGTTGTATAGGTTGTCTTTGTTAAAAGCGCATTATGCAACGCGAAGGATTCTTGTTTTTTTGTAAGCCTAAGAAGTCCATGTCTTAAAACTATGAAAATAGGCTGTTGCAACTCTTAAACTTTTCCTCAATTTCAGATTTAGAAATAATCAAAGCGTGGCTGCTCAGTCGTAATTAATTATCTTTATAGTTTTAATCTATTCATCATGGTTTAAGCTAGAGTTGCAACTCTTCCGAAAAGTATTCTGCCATCTTTTACTGACTTTACAGATTCGAATTATCATGAAGGTTAAGGTGAAGGTGAAGTTGCGGTTTTTAGCGCCAAGCGCTGGGATTGCAGAAGTAGAATAGGCCTAATCGAGTCCGCGACCCCTTTTGTCATGACGCTGAAGTGATGGGCTCTACCTGGGATCGAGCCCGGTCCACCTGACTGTTCTGGCTGCAATGTCAGAGGATTACACCACTGCGCCACAACATATTGATATCAGTTGTTGAATACAGATGCAGATGCTTTGTGGTGCCATAGGCATACTCAAAATCTAAGTTATTTTTCTTATCTTTCTTGCTGATAATAGTACTTGTAACACTGACAAATGTCCCTGTATTTATATTTCTCTTATAGGTGGTAAGACACATTGGGCATCAGGAAGACCATTGAAAAATGACCACAAAGCACCGCCAGTAGATGTAGAGATGACAGCATATGCCTTGATGGCTTACCTCATTGGTCCTAAGAAGGACTTTTTGAGTGCCCTACCAATTGTTCGTTGGTTATCAAAACAAAGAAACTCTCTCGGTGGATTTGCTTCAACCCAGGTTCGTTTGTGCCTGCCTCTTTAACACGAGGGTTCTGAGGGGGTTCTTCGACAATAATTTATATTCTATGTTCGACAACAACAAAAATTTAGCATATTTTCGTTGGCAGGTAACCAAAACAGTTAAATGTTTGGCCCTCCAAATACAGAACTTGGCTCCTGTACAATAAAAACAATAATAAATCCTCACGGAGCTACAGATACCAATATTCAGTTCACTGCACATTAAAGTGAAGAGTCTGAGTTAAATGATGAAATCTAACAGGTTTTCAAATAGCCTACAACCCTTTTAGCTATTCTACAAAAGAGTCTAGATCGAGCGTTATTTTTATACATTTTTATACACGAGGCTTGATCAAATGACATAAGAGCTTCTATCACTATTGTGCACATTCAAAAATTCTACAAAATGTACTGAGTGTCCCAAAAAAAATACTCCTGTTACTTTTGATGAAATTTCTTTTTGAATCGCTTTGTCAAAGACCCAAACATATTCTTAGATGATAAAATGTTTGCTTTTGATACAGCAAGGTAGGAAATTTACAGGTTGAAAAACCTTATTTTGAGCTATAATTTTTAAACAAAATACTCAGTCTTGCCTAAAAGTCAAAATTTTCAGATTTTTATCATCATTGAAGTCTCCAATGATAGTGCGCATTTATTTCTGTCATTTATGACCACACTAGAAGTTTTACACCCACAAAGAAATTGATTTGGCAATCATCAGTGCTTTTTTGTAGTATGATTCAAAACCAGGTAGCCTTAAAAAGAGCTGAATTTGCTCATTTTTAAACCACTTACAAGATCAGCTATGTATTGCAAAATAATTTGGTCTTTGATCTACTTGACAAAAAAAGAAAATTGAAGATCGGCTGTGGAATGAAATTTTGGCGATTTTTCAAACGATGGTACTTTTTTAGGACACCGGTAGTAAACTATCGTTCGATTCTGATTCTTTTTTGGAATAGCTAAAAGGTCTATTGTACTTGATAATCCGACAAGTGGTCTATGAAAGTAAAGCCAAAAGAAAAAATGGCGTGTATAGATTTTCTTCATCCTGTTTATAGGCTGCGCCATATAGCTAAGGTTATTCACCTAATTTTCTTGTCAATGCAGATTTATTTGAAAGAAAACATTCTGCTACCTTTTAGGACACATGTGTGGCTCTACAAGCACTTGCTATATACGGTGGACTGATTTATCAAAAAGGAACAAACTTGAAAGTTAACATCCAAGCATCTCAAATTAATCATACATTCATTGTCAATGATGAAAACAAATTGGTCTTACAGAGACTCGATGTAAGTTTCCGTCATCTAAACTCAGTGGATCATTTTATTATTGGATTGTTCTTTGTAGCTGAACGAAGCTGTTATATTCTTACTGCAAAATTACTGATGTTAAGTCCGATATTTTCAGCAATGTTTTGCAAATTATGTTCTCAATCTCAGGCACATATTCAGCAGAATTCAGCTAAGATGATTGGACATATAAATATTAGGAAATATTTTGCAGCCAGGAGAGTTGAATTTAGAGAATTTTCCAGACTTTTCATGTCGCTCAATTCTTACTTCAGATCATTGTGAAAATATAGTTAACAAACTATTCTCCAACTTTCATGCTAAGTCAGACATCGATATAAAAAGTAGGCACAGGAAGCATCAGTTTGCCAAAGGAATTCTTCTTCTACTAACCCTTACCTCTTGTACCGTTGAATCTTAGAAAAGCGAGACCCCACGTCCTTTGCCTAAGTCCCTGGTAGCCCCACGGTAATCTTTGCTCAACAGGGACTCATGATAAGCAGTGAAAAAGCTGACCCTGTATGTGTATTCATCAATCGAATTATAATTTAATCACCACCAAGGCAGTTACTCCTCAGATATGAAATTTAATGGAAGTCAATTTTTCAGGGAGAAAATTAATTTTGCCCCTTTGAGTGCAAAATGAATCTTGTACTGCAACAATCTTCATAGTTTTAAGACTAAAAATTGTCAAAGAAAGCTCCTCCAGCCAGCTTTCTGCAGCAACTTTGATCAAATCTAATCAATAGCTGATTACGGAAGAGATGGCGTCTTGGGCATTTGACCAAGTTGCATTGTCTTCTATGATTGAATCAATGGTAATAGACCTTTTAGCTATTCTGCAAAAGAATCTGGATCGAGCAACATTTTTATAATTTTTTATTCGAAAGGTTCCATTGAGAGGCGTTAGAGCGTTCAATCCAGATTCATTTTTGAATAGCTAAAAGGATCTGTCTGTTCGTTATTGTTTTGTCAATACATTTATTGTTCTTTTGTTTAAATTTATTCAATAGCTCTTTAAAGTATACATAATTAAATCTTGAAATCTAAAAGGGCTATTTTTGAAGTCTGTACCGTGATTCACTTGTATTTAATTTATTTTTCAAATGAAATTGACTTGACTTTTGTATGTTATAGACTCCAGATGCACCCACCAAGGTCAAAATTGAATCTTCTGGAAAGGGCTGTGCATTATTGCAGGTATCCACCCTTTTATTTTGTATTTCTCTATGTTTCACGCTTGTTTCTCGATAATAAATGTATATTGAATAAGTTAATTGTAGCGTTACGATCAACTTGCACAACACGTTTTCTGTTATATTCTTCAAGATTCGTCTATTCGGTGAGCAAAGTCATCGTACGAAAACCAAAGAGATCCAGAAATCGCCAAAACTTTCAAAAGCTGGTACCAATTAGTCCCGCTAAAGGCAATCAGCTCCTTATTTTCGAGGCAAGAATATACAAGGTGTCCCAAAGGTGTCCAATTTCTCGAAAGTCGAAAGTGTCCGAAAAATTTGAATAACTGAGGAAATGTTTTACATATATGGATCATTCAAGTGTTATTAGAGAGATGGGACATTTATTTTCTTTTGAATCTTTTGCAGTTCATATTTGCCAAATTTTTGGAAACCAGGGGGTTATCGAAGCTATGGCCAATTTTCTGCATATTTTCTTTGCCTTTGCTCCGCTATTGTCTAACTTTACGGTGATATGTATTGTTGGAATGCCTAACTAGCCTTCTTCTCAGTGGAAGTGAAGACTTAAAGTTTTTTTTTGAGCATAAGTTACTGAAACTATTTAAAATCTAATCGCTTCCACTTGTATGGGAGTATGCTATCCCAGCTAAGGCAGCGATACATTATGTCAAATGAGATGTACAGGGTTGTAGAAAAGAATATTATTGCCTGGTTTCAGAAGGATAATGGAACAACTTTGCAAATGCAACCAAAGAAGCTGCCTAACTGTACGAGATGCGTTCACTTTGAAAACGAAAAATTTGCATGACAGACCGAAAACTTAGCAAAGTTTACATGTTCACTACCAACAGGCCAGAAAGACTGTGTTTTTCGTAGTCAAATTTTAGCTGTCCCCCGTTTCGCAACACATAAGATTTGAAAATTTGAAAATTTGAAAAGCTAGTAAAGTTAGTAAATTACATACATCATTTAAGTTAGTAGAAAACATCATTTACATCACTTTTATCAGCTGATTATTCTTAGCTCAACATTTTCGGGTCACCTGGAAAATAAATTGTAGACTTATCTGATAACTTAGGTGTCTTTTTTTCCTTTGACGAAACTTGCTCTTTATTAGGCTAATGTGAAATACAACATTCCAGTGGTTAGAGAAGTACCAAAATTCTACTTGGATTTGAAATTGAAGCAGACTGGAAGTAAATGCAGACATGAAGTCAGAGTATGTGCCAGGTTGGTACTCATTTAAGCAATATATTTCCTTCCCATTGAGCAATAATGGCACCATGCAAGCTGTTCCTTTTTTCTTGATTGTGTACTAATTTCGTTGAGTAGAATCATTTTACCTATTTATTGAATTGAATTGCTCGCTCAAACAGTGAAAAGGTTAAAGTCAAAAATATAAAATACCAGCGAAATTTACTACGAATTGTAACCAGCCTAAGAAAACATCGCTTATTTGTAGTTTTTCGTAATTGTATATTTAGATGTAATTTAGTTTATTGTTCTATGTAATGACCCTGGGATAGTCATGGGTTCTTGCTTCCCGGGTTATCATCTTAGCTATGTAGTTAAGTAATTTATAAGTATATTCTTAAGTACCTCGTTTTGCAAATTTTCATATTGAATATAAAAAATAAAAATAAATTTGTTAACTCTAATATGCTTACATGATCAGATTTGTAATTTGAGCAAGTTGGAGGAACGATAATCCATTCCAATTCCTGCAGTTACAAAATTTCTTTCAACTTTTCAACATTGCAATTGAAAAAGCTTGGTGAACATTATTATCATTATTAATTTATTTAACGTTGGCAACTTATATGGCTACAAAAATTAATTCAAGCCAACAAATTAAATACAGAAATATATATATACAAATAAAACTAGTCAATAAAATTACAAAGTTCAAATCAAATTACAAAGTTCATATTAAAAATGGTGTAAAATTATAGAAAGCCGAGTTGAAGAATGTACTGCCTGCAAAGTCTGCAGTCGCAGCCTTCATTGGGCAATGTTTGATTTTATGCTTAAATTGATGCTGAGAATTTGAATCCTTCATTCCTGATGAAGAGAGTGCCAAAAACGCTGCCCTCTGCATCGGATTGTTTCAGTACCATGATTAACTGTATGTACCATAGGAAGTAAGAATGTATTGGTATTTCTCAAATTATATGTGAGACTTCTTTGCAGGAAAATTTCGTCCATAAAACTGGAGTTTAAATTATTAGTAGTTTTGAACATTTCAGTCATTAGCAATTGTACATTTTTCTGATGTATTGTTACAGATCTATCTTTTTCTAATAAGGTTTCAAAGCTGGAAGTATAGTCTTTATACGCAATTCGTAAGGCTCTCTCATGCAGCCTATTGATTTTATCATTCATCTTTCTGCTATGGAACATCCATACCAAAGGACAGTATTGGAACTGGCTAGTTACAAATGCTCTCATCAAAAGTTTAAATTTATCAGTTCCTAGATATGCGGACATGCGTGACAATGCAAATAGTTTGTTACCAGCCTTTTTACAAATATTGCTTACACGCTTTTCAAAACTGAGATTTGCATCATTCAAAAACCCCCAAAAGTTTCTCCACTTGTGAATTATTGACGGTACAGTTGCCAATATTTATGCCGACATCTTGATCTGTTCTTTCACCGAAAATCTTAAAGTGGCATTTACCTTCGTTAAGTTTCATGTAATTGTTTGCAAACCATTCGATTATAATTTTAGAGTCATTTTCTAACCTGGAGATTACATTCTCGAGACGCACATCGCACGTATAAATGGTTGTATCATTGGCATAGTTACATACATCTGTCTCTTGAATCGATAACAGAAGGTCATTGACGTAGATATTGAAAAAGAGAGATCCAAGGACGGATCCTTGGGGAACACCAAGCTGAAGATGTTTATAGCTACTGAAAGCTCCATTGATTTTTACTCTTTGTTGCCAATTTTCCAGATAACTGTGGACAAGCACTAAAGCTTCACGGCTAAAACCATATGCATGTAACTTAGCAGTCAGTACAGATAGCCTTTAATCATGCACTTGCAAGTGGAAAACTATTACACGAGATCTGTGTTACTACGATAATTAAAAATTGCCATAACATTTTAAGATTTTTAGAAAATATAAAGAGAACTGTCGCCAGTGACAAATAAACAGTGAGAATATTGGATAGGTGCAGGGCAAACAAGGACGGACTTTCAACAAATAGGTAATTTTGCATATTAAGATCATTTCAAGATCATCTTAGTGTTGAAGAAAAGTTATTACTGCAGTCACCTTTTTAAGTCTTCAGGAGTTCCAGACCATAATAGTCTAAAAGTTTATTAAATATTTTAATTGAGAGCAGCTGCTTCACTTTTTAAATGCATTTTAGAATCTAGCTGCACGAAAAAGGCTAATCTAAATATTCACATAACCTTTTATTGTACAGCTATTCTGGAAAGGGTGCGAGCAACATGGCTTTGATTGATGTAAAAATGGTTTCTGGATTTGAACCAGTCACAAAGCACCTCGATAAGGTTCGTTAACTATTTGGAGCAAATCATTAGTGTCCAATGAACTTAAGTTTCTACCGGTATAGCTTTGCTCTGGCAACCTCAATTATTTCTTCTATCAACCTCAATATATTGTCCTAAGCACTCAAGTGTATGAAAAGCAGACAAACAACCCCGTAGCTATTCTTGATGTTTTGGTATAGAGCATACAAGTCTGAATTTCTCACAGGAAGCCAAATTTTATTGTTCTCAAGTTTGGGACGGTGCAAACTTCATCTTATTACATAGTTGGAGGAGAAACAAAATTCGTGTTAAAAGATCTGCTCACCCTGAACGTTTTCCTCAAAAAAACAAATGCCCAGCCAGCCCTTGCCTGCACAGAATATACCTGTACGGTACTCTTGGTAGCTACATGATGATCTAAGAAATAACAAAATACTGATATCTGCTATTTCATACATTTAGATAACCATAATATTTCAAAGACGGTTTGGAGCAAATCTTTTAGATCTTACATTATTTGCACAATGTCTCTTTGAGCACTTCTCATCTGCCCTCATCTTGTACGATATACACATTGGTGAACAGAGTGAACCTCTTTTTCTCAAATTTGATCTCAGAAAGAAGCTACTGTCCATATCAAAAACGATGCTCCGTGCTGTTTATGCTAAAAAAAGCAGTGGCCTTGTGCATTTTAAACAGGCCACGTCATGAAATAGATTTTACTCTCTCCTTACATTTTGATAAAATGTTTCCTTGCAGAAATGATAGATTACATAAACGATCCAGAACGCTTTGCATGATATAATTCATATTCCTCTACAATCAAGCCTTTCACTACATGATACGTAAGTATATAATAACTACGGTGGACAAAAAATTTCTAAGAGATACCAACTGGTAAGCAAAGTACATACATTGTGTTTGAAGTGCCTGAAAGATATACCCGTTTCAATTTTACAATCGATATTATTTCTTCATTTCAGATATTGCAATCTACTACGAATGATCTTTTGAAAGATTATGAATTCGAAGAAAACAAGCTTACATTGTACTTTGAGAAAGTAAGCTGTTGAAATAAATAGAATAACTTCAAATAGAAAGGATTCCTATCAAGTATCGATGGGGTGAGTGGCCGAACGACCTACTCTGGGACCGTGGGGCTACTGTTGGGATTGTGGGATGAGTATCCGAGCGGCTTATTAAGTTTCCGTTAGGCAGCTGAAGTTAAGCTTGGTGGTGTGTGATCAAAATCTGGATGGCTCACCTTCCACATAACAGAACAAACAACTCATTTCGTCATCCTTCGGAAGAGACGTTAAACTAAGGGTGCCATGCCTGCATGCTGCCTGCAAAATAGGCCTAGATTAGCTGTAATATAACTAGAAATCTGTCCAGCCTACTTCGAAGAAAATAAACAAATAAAGTATTAAAGCACTTATGTCACATTAGCACTTGGTTAATACAACAAAAAGTTTGGAGTGGAATTCTATTGTTTCGTGACTTTTTATTTCTGTTTCATGAATTTTTATTGCAATGAAAATTCAGCCTCGATCCTGTGCTTTGTAATAAACAATAGAGAGAATTGTATTGCATGAACCAATCAGCTTAATGACAGATTATCAAGCCCATTGTCTTGTTATGGGTTTGAGCCCGAAACGTCGTGCACAACAAAGCTCTGTTCGTAGCACAATTATTAATATCTTATTTGTTTATTACAATGAAACATTGTGCAACACGCATACAAGAAGATTGTTTGTGTTACTTAAACGAAAGTAATGAAAGAAGATTCTAAGTTTTCGATATTTTGTTTAGATCAAGCAAAAACAATTTTTAACCCCGCACTCTTCTCTGCATTTTAAACCTTCAAATAGAAAGATCTTGCTATCTATATGCTAATGCTTATATAGCTTTCGTTTGCTATCCGTTTAGATTGAGTCAAAGACCTGTTTGACGTTCCCCATCGAGCAAACAGCTGATATCATTAACAGAAAGAAAGCGTATGCTAAAATCTATGATTACTACAATACAGGTAAGTGACTTACCACAAGCATGCCTCTAAATGAAAATTAACCGTCTCCTTCTCGTACATGCACAGCATTTTTTCGACCTCAACGCCTTCTACTTGAGAACAAATGTCAAATTCAATCAGTACAGAAGAATTGTGAAACAAAATGAACCAAGCAAACCTGATGTATAGGGTGCCGGTGGTGGTAATCGGACACTTAAGGTAAACTAAATATCTTCATAAGAAATTTTAATCAAAGACAAAAATCAAAAGTACCAGGTGAATGGACAGGTATTTGGACATATTTTCCTGAAATTTTTTGGTTTTTATTTTGCCTGCTTTTTTTTGACAACAATGTTATTTAGACTGATCTTGGCGCTGGTTTTCGGACAGTGGCGATGGTTTTCGGACAGTGAGTTCACGATGCAGAATGTGCCAAGAAAATTATTTTTCTGTTTATACTTGGCAAGTATTCCGTCCATAAACTCTTTTGTTTCATTTGTCTTGTCTTTTTTTCTATTCTTGAATGCGAAGACAATGGTTCGACAGTCGGTACACACAAAACAATCTAAAAGCTAAGAGATGCGTTCGAAAAATTTTGTTTTGATCTAATTACTATTTTCGATTGATGTATGTATATATATTTATGAATGAAATGCTAAAATCCAAATAACATTCAAATCCGACCTTTATTCATGCTCCCAAACAACTGATTTATATGGTGTCCGAAAACCACCGCCATGAACTTTTAACACCATTCGATATGACATCCGCTGTCCTTCCTGCAGTGAAACTGTTTTAAGCCTTTGGCATAATGCTATGCGTTATTTACATGCTAGACATCCAATTTAAGCGATTGTTTAAGATTTTTGCTTCATTCTGGAACGGATTCAGAGTTTTGAATTTGGGGTGTGATATTCGCAATGACAACTTCTACACTGCCAAGCACAACGAAAGCAACTTCTTTAGCGTGTTTTACATTCATGAAAGCTTTTCGTAAAGTTGTTTAGTATCTATAATATTAATAGCTTTCAATACCAAGAAATACCCTCTTTGATGGATTTCATTTGTAACATACTTTTCTGTTGGTTTTCGCAAGTGTCCGATTACCACCGCCGTCCGATTACCACCGCCGACACCCTAGCCTTTGTACTTAAACATTGTTTTCTGTCCATCTTTCACCTAAAAACATCTTTCATCGATGAAATATTTCTACGCAAGGCATTGTATTGAAAAGATTACATGAAATTGGCACGCTTAGATTTTATCAGAGTTGTCACACTAAAGTAATTCAATCAGGACTCACTCGAATTGACCAGTTTCATGACAAAATGTAGAATAATCTAAAGAATATGTCTATTCGATGAATTTGGAAAAATCTTTATCACCATGCAATGAAAGTTGCAATAAAATCTTCATTTGCAAGATTTACATATCCTTTGTTGTCCATACTAGGAGGAAGAATTGTTCAGCCTCCCAAGAGAACAGCACATGCTAAAGCGTGTTCAAACATTAGATAAAAATATTAGGGAAACTTGCTGGCGAATTTAACTAAAACACGACTCCCTGGAAGGTCAGCTGCACCCTTGTTTTATTAAATTGCATTTACATATTTTTCGTATGTTTGTATATTCTAAGTTTTGCTGAAGGGATTTTTCATGTATAAACAACAACAATTTAATGTAATTTAATATAATTTAATCCAAGTGGTCATACTAATGCATAATTCCAGTGACAATGACTCGTCTTAGTACATCAAAGCAAGGACAGAGCAAAAAGAGGTGCTCCATATCTTCAATCCCATAATTTGTCTGACAGATATCATTTGTGGTATCTTTGAAATCGTGTATACATTTGTCAAATTTCAACTTGCTGAGATCGACTCTAAGTTAATTGAAGTCAAATTGATTTCGTGATTTTATCTTTCAGGTGAATCTGCAACAACCATGTATTCTATTGATACTTGCAAAGATGTCAACATTTAGGCTGACACAAGAAAAACATTTCTTCGTTAAGCTGCTGTTTTCATCATTAGCTTCTTTATATCTTGTAGTTGAGTTACCGGATGAGTAAGAAAAACGACGGGCGTACATCAAGCCATATTCAGCAAAAAAAACTGAATGTGTGTATTGGTAAATTTCATAATTCTGAAGAGAGATTAAGTTGGTTTAAAAAAGTTTATTTGCTAAAATTGAACATTTTAGCTCGTTAATATTGGACATTCCCTTCCACTTATATTTCTGATTTTGTGATATAGCCAGATTGGTGCGATCCAATACAAGAGCTTTCTATTTCCTAAAACAAGGACAGCTTTTGTAAGACAATAGCATGAGCGATCGCAGGCAAAGGAAATTCCCTCAAACAGTAATTCAAAACAAACAAACAAAGCCGCAAAAGTTTCTCTGAAACCCAGGTAGCTAGCTCGCTTGTTGTGCATTCCAGAAGTTTTTTTCAAGTGCAAATAAGAGCATAGATCAAAAGAAGAAAGATATATCTACGCATCTACCTCGGGCATTTATTTATTTGGTTGAAAAGTTGATTGGGAGGCGATTCAATTCTCTAATTGTTTTGGGTGTTATTAAAATACCTACTGCCTAGCTTCTGAACCAAACAAATAAAATAGTCGTGGTAGACGTGTGGATATGTTCTTCTTCTCTCGATATATGCCCATATTTGCTCTTTAAAAACAATTTCTGGAATGCGCAACGATCGCGCTAGCTACCTGGGTATCAGAGAAACTTTTGCGGTTGTGTTTGTTTTGAATTACTGGTTGAGGGAATTTCCTTTGTCTGCCATCACAAATCGCTTTGAATTCAGGTGTCAACAAAATCATCTCATGCTATTGTCTTAAAGAATCTGTCCTTGTTTATTCCTAACAATGACAATTAGATAAGAAGTCCCCAAGGGATAAAGTTTAAGTTACAAAACTTTGTCCTTTGCTCCTTTAACACAATTCAAGCTTTGTGTCAGTTTAGTTGGCAGAGAAACAGTATATTCGTCATTCGTCATGGTTCAGAAGTTCACAGATGTTTGAAGAAGAATAAAAAAATCTTCTTGTTGCATTTAGTGCAATTGTACAATGATAAACAAGTAAACAAAGTAAAATATAAGCACTTTGATGCGAATTGAAATAATCACGACGTTTCGAGCATAGCCCGTTATCAAGCAAAGAAATATTAGTAGAACCGACACTAATCAAGCTAAAAGAACGGGAGACTCGCAGGATTAGGATGGTAATCAAGGGAATCGATGTGACGTAAAGAGGACTGAGAATAAGAAAGAGATGTAGGAATAAAATTGTGATAAATAGAATGTTATTGGAGATATGTAAATTGCTTGTTGAGTCCTGAAGGGTACAATGTTCCAAGTTTAAAAATGATCCGTTTCTCCAATGTTTTTCTTTTACTGCTTTCTGTAGATGCATATAGGAGGCCGAGAATTGACATATCATCTGTAGAATGGTTTGGTAGGTTGAAATCCCGAAAGAAAATTAAAATATCTCGCGAGTCTCATACTATCTCAGAAAGATTTTTCACTAGTTTTATTACCAATGGCTATCCACAAGTAACTTAAATTTCTCAGAGATGGGCGGGGTTGGGCAGGGTGAAATTTTCACAAATGCGTGCTTGGAGCGTGATCCAAAAGACGAGCTGGCCTAAGCACCGCTGAAAGAACTTAGCCGCTACAGCCAATTCCTGATATCAAATGGCTAAATTAGTCTCACAATGCAAAGATGAAACATTAAAGAGTCAAAAGAATGTCTAAGATAGCCTAAAATGCCTACCATTGTTGTTCAAATTCAATCCAAAAATGAGATGCACTTTCCGTCCAAACATCAGCTTCCATCTTGTTTTCTCTACAAAGTGCGCGATGCGCTGCGAAGGAGGCGCATATCACATCGCAGAATGCAACTCAATGCGCGTTTCCTCTCCCTGGTTGAAATGGTGTGAAATGTTGCTGTCCGGATCGTGTTCGTGCTGTTCTTCTAAATGTGTCTTGTTTCTAACATTCCTCAAATGTTCGCCGAATCTGTTGTTGATTTGTCTTGACGTCTCTCCAATATACAGAATGTTGCATTTGGTGCATGTAATGCAATAATAATTGTTTGAATAAGAATCTGCTTTAACCCCCATTTTGGGAACCTTGCGAAACTCTACTTCAAAAAATCGCTCGTAATTATAGAGCGGATAGACCGACCTCGATCAAACAAATTTCGAAATCTAAGTTGGCCTTTCTTCTATGCGATAAATATTGAAGAAACGAACTTGTAAAACATTTCAGTGTCAGCATAGGTGTCAGTGACCTATATCTATTTGCAGAAGTCAGAAAGTTCCTTCTAAATAGTAAACTAGTCAAATTCCTTTATCGTTCGCCTCACTGATGATTTACAGTAGAATTTAGAGGAGGAAATCTTGAGGAAATGTCTGAAGTAGAACAGGAAATTATGAAATAATTAATTTGTCTTTGCAGAGAGTTATTTCTAAACTCTTAACTCGTCAATCGTTACCATTCACTTCACTAGGGATTTACATTAGAAGTTCGAGAAAAATCACCTTGAAAATTATAGATAATCATTCTACCTCGCAGCATATTTTCCAAATGGGAAACTCGTTAAAGAACTCCATCATTTAATTCAATAACGATGTGTATTGAAATTATTAGAAAAAATCCCCCACATTGATGAATGAATGTAATTTATTTCTATTTCTAGAAATTTCTTTCTGAACAGCAAACTAGACAAAAACATTTTTCACTTTCCTCATTAACGATTTCAATCAGAATTTCGAGATGAAAATCACATAGGAAATCATGAATAACTAATTGCTTTCAGCAGAATATTCTTTCTGAAAGTGAAAGTCGTTAACAACGGGTAGTTACAACAAAGTACTGTTTGTTAGCTAATGATGTTTTGAAATTCTCCACCAATGAACAATGAAGTGATTGTTCTCAGTAGATAAGAATGTTAAACAAGAAACCAGCTGCCTCATCAACCTGCTAGCAAGCAGAGAAGCAGGTTACCGGGCCTTTTGCCAAACATCACTTCAAGCAAAGTTGCATGGGCCTACATTGTGATTTTATCAACAAAAACAAATGGTGGCCTCACTGCTGCAAAACAAGATCGATAAAAAGGTAAGTTAGCAGATTTCATACATACTTTGCTCCTCAGGCAATCCTCAGGCCATTAAAATGAGAAAAATTTCATTTATTCATACATAATGTAATTTAAGGTGACGGAATGCAAAACGAATTCGAAGCGAAGATTATTATGAAGTTCCTGGGTTTTTCATCCTTTAAATAATACAATGACACAGCTATTAAAGGACTTTGATAAACAAGTAAATAAAGTAAAATATAAGCACTTTGATGCAAATTGAAATAAGCACAAAGGACTTTCTTTGCTATTGTCATGCTGTAGATGGAAAATTCACACGTTGGTTTAAGCTTCTTTTGTTTGCATTTGTGATTTCAATCAATTCTTATTTAAAGCCTCTTCTTTTGAAATATTTCTTCGGATTGGCGAGTATATTGGACTTCAAGATAAAGTAAAACTTCAGTTATAATGACTTCAGTCATAATGATACAGCTATTGCAGGAGTTTCTTTGCTATTGTCATGTTGTAGATGGAAAATTCACACGTTGGTCAAGCTTCTTTTGTTTACATTTGTGATTTCAATCGATTCTTATTTAAACCTCTTCTTTTGAAATATTTCTTCGGATTGGCGAGTATATTGGACTTCAAGATAAAGTTATCATGAGATGAACTTCAGTTATCATGACTTCAGTCATAATGATACAGCTATTGCAGGAGTTTCTTTGCTATTGTCATGTTGTAGATTGAAAATTCACACGTTGGTTTAAGCTTCTTTCGTTTACATTTGTGATTTCAATCGATTCTTATTTAAGCCTCTTCTTTTGAAATATTTCTTCGGATTGGCGAGTATATTGGACTTCAAAATAAAGTACAACTTCAGTTATACGTAATGACTTTCCTGTATGACTTTCATTCCTCTTTCCAGAACAATCATGCAAGAGTATCATGAACACGTTTATGGTAAGATGTGTGTATTTATCAAATCAGCCGGGCAGATATGATACGGGCAAGCTTAAGAGAACATTTGCTAGCTTCATTTTATTTTGCGTCTAAATAGGAATCACTGAGCGCGACAGGAGACTTAACATCATACAGCAAGACGACAAGAGACCACCTGATCGCCATAAATTCCTCAATAGACCTTTTAGCTATTCTGCAAAAGGGCCTGGATTGAGCGTTATTTTTATACATTTTTATACAAGAGGTTCGATTGAGTGGCGTTAGAGCTTCTATCGTTATTGTGCACATTCGAAAGTTCTACAAAAGGTAGCAAAATATCGTTCGATTCTGATTCTTTTGAGAATAGCTAAAAGGTCTATTGCAACTTCGATTTGAATTGGATGTTTTCTGATCTTTTCTCGTGGAAATGCAAGCTTTAAACCTTGCACAAATGCTTTAATGAGTGCAAATGCTTGGTTGTAGTTCCGATGGACTCTACAAATATGTTTCTTGACATATCAAACAGCCATTAATATAACGTAGACGTTTCTTAAAGAGAATCAACGGAGATAAAAGCCCCGCGCGGAAGGAGTCTGGGCATTCTATTATTAGTCTATTGTATTTGATGGTTTCGAGACCTTCGTGGATATTGTTTAGCAAGAGGAACAATACCTTGCGTAGGAGTTTCCTTTGTCCTATTTATAGATTGCCTCTACTTAGCACCGTTCATTCACTTTAACATTAAAACATACCTGGTGTCTTAAAAAATGAAGACGTATTTCGAAAATGACCAGAATTCAATTACAAGATCAAGCCTTCATAGGAGGCCAAATTATGTTTCTGCACAAAGACTATCATTTTGATAGGTTTGAATTTGCAAATATTACTGTTTGAGAGCTGGGTCGTTTTCGACGCATACTGCAAAGATGTACAGATGATTTCATTATTGTTGAAAGTAACTTGATTAATTGCAAAAACGGAAGGGGGCAAAAAGGAATTTTTGCGATAAATGTCTTCGTACAATGTTGGTGATTTTTCGAAGTTGTCAACTTTTGTTTTGGACACCCTCGCAGTTAAAACATACTATAATCTAGAAACATATGACGTTATAATAGTTCATTTGTTTCTTAATTTCTTAATTAAAGGGGGTGCAGCTGCAGTCAATCTTAGCTGGGAGTCCACTAAATGGTGAACTGAACTATAGATAGCTAGATAGAACGTTGGTTCAAATGTCAATAGGCTAGATACTTGCTGAGAGCACAAAGGAATGTAGTGTTTGAATAATGTCAATAAATACCAAGTGAGCAAGAACAGAGTTGCCACCTTTGAAAATTCGTAACTTCAAGATGCTTGATGGCTTGGGATGTATTGAATTTGGCTTCATAGCAGAGAGAATGAACATTTGTTACGATTTCTTGCGTTTTCATGAGAATAAACACCCGTACCTCATCTAATCAATCGATGATATCGAGGTTAATCGGTCGATTAATCCTGTATGTATCGGGGAAAGTACAGGGACTGAGGGGACTGAATGTGGTCATTTCAAACAGCCTCTCTTGAGTCTGATTAATCCTCGATACAAGCAACGTGCGAATAAAATAAATTCAACTGCATTCGTAGTGAAATAGTTGAAATAAGGCTTATCAAAGCATAAAGAAACTACTCTCGAGGAACAAAGAACATTTTCATGGGTTAGAGACATTATTTGCACATTCATTCACACAGGATTTTTCAAATTCTACGTCATTTTGCTGTATCGTCACAAATAAGTGTACAGGAATTATTTGAAATAAATATTAGTCTCCTCAAGAGGTGAATTAAACAGGAAACAATGGTGGAAGCTATAATTTACATCAATCAGTGCAGAATGTCTTCCTCTACAATGTACTCTTCTCCAGTACGGAATCCCCCCTCCCCGCACTAATTTTTGAAAAACTTTCCAAGCCCCACTTTTATTCCAACCCCCTTTCATTAATTCTTGAAAAATTGAAATGATAATGAACATAAGTTTTGAATATAGATTTAAAAAGATACGACGAGTTTAACTAAGAAAACGATTATTTTCAATGTTTCCAACATCCTCCCCCCCCCCCCCCGATTGTTCCAGCCCCTCGATTATTGTTCTATCCAGCCATTTTCAACCCCCTCCCCCATTATTCACCCCCTCCATTTATCAAGTACTCCAGAGTATCCAAAATCCACTTGAAATTGCGTACCATCTTCATCTGGGATAATTCACTTGTTGTTGACGAAACTGCTGTTATTTCAAAGGATTCTCATAAACTTCCTTGTGACGTCACAACAAAATGGCGCAAAATTCCCAAAAAGTAACATCAACAAATCTACACGAAGGATCGACTTTAAACAACCACAAATGCTAATATTGTCAGCGCCATTGTACATAGTATTGTCCTGCCAAACGGTACCAGATTACCTGTGATTCAATTAATACGAACAAGGGTGACCATGAAGATATCTTGTGGGGTGAGTGGTCGAGCGGCTTATACAGTTTCCGTCAGGTGATTGAAGTTAAGCTCGGTCGAGTGAGGTCAAACTCCAGATGGGCAATCTCGGAGGCTTGACCTCGCAACTCACCTCGCCGTCCTTCGGAAAGGGACGTTAAACTAGGGGTCTCATGCCTGGATGCGGCATGCATAGTGGGCTTAAATTAGCTTTAAGGAGCTAGAAATGCTTCCTGCCCACTCAAAATAAATTACTGAAAAAAAATATCAACATTCAAAACAGTGCAGTGTAGCAAGGGTGAATTTAAAAAATAACGTGCAGTTCTCAAAATAAAGAGATCTCGTTCGTGTTAGCCTGCGCGCAGACTTTGATCACTGGGGAGGAGAGGAGAGAAAGGAACTACTCGTATTTCCTTTCTTTCCTCTCCTCCCCAGTAACCAAAGTCTGCACGCAGGCTAGTTCGTGTGCACACGACGGAAGCTTTTGTCAATGTCCAAACTAGTCTTATGCATTGCAAAATGACTGCCTTTCTGGGCAATTCAAGAAAAAGCTGAACATTTGATATGATCTTTCAAAGTTCAGCACTTCATATTTGATATTAGTAGTCAAAATAGTCAAAATTTTCAACGCGTTGCTAAAATGCGTCAGTATGTTATTTACAAGAATTGTATTGAGTCAGCGTGTTACCATCATAAATGAAAAACATACATACCCATCTACCATTCACCCATTAGATATCTATTTATATATTTTCATTGATTATTATAACTCCTGGTAACACGTTGAAGTCTATATAATCCCAGTACATTTTCATAGTAACACGTGTAGTAATGCGTTAGTAACACGTAGAAGCGCGTTGAAGCGTTGAAAACACGTAACCTCAGCACATTTTCTGAGGTCTCCTGAATAGAAATATTTCATGATAGCTGCAAATTTTATCAGATTACATTACAGTGACCATTTTTATTCGTGGGTGACTTTTGAAGGTTTTTGCAAGACCCGTCTGATAGTTTGCCTAACATATATAATTATAGATAGAACATAGATCATAGGGGATCATAGATCATAACTGAGCTGCGAGGTTGGCCCAGTGGTTAAGGCGCCGGACTCACAACCGCAAGGTCGTGGGTTCGAATCCCACCAGGGTCATACTTGCTGCGAAAGTGTGAGGAGAGCTGCTAACTCTCTGTAATTCCAGGCAAAGGCAAAAGGAATCACGAGGTGTGGTCACATCGAGAGGAAGGACCGGGGTCGCCCTGATGGGCCCCCCCTGCGCCAAGCGCAGAAACCCATAACTTGCGAGAATAGCAAGTGTATGTGCCTAAAAAGTGAAAGGTTATGTATAACCCGTGTCCCCTGCTGGAAACAAGTCATCTCGAGACTTTCGCAGGCTAGGCACGTTAAATACAATTACTCACTCACTCACTCACTCAGCTTGATATGCAGGACAAAAATAAGTTTTACTCTATACCGCTGCGCACTTGAGGTTGCTGTACCCCTTCAATGATCATTCTCAATGTTTTCTCTTTTTGACGCGCAATAAACATACACCATTCGATTCGTCATTACAACTTTCCAAACTTGTGCGTTATACATTTGAAAACGCACAAATTAGACCTTCCCCCTTCTATAACCTCTTTGTACCCCCAGGCAAGTTTCATATAAACCTCAGTGAGATTTTTACATTCTCAACACATCAATCTAGCAAATCTGTCTTAAATTTTCTTTGCTTGTCTTAGTTTCAGACAAATTAAAACAACAATTTTGTCTGTCACCTCCTCGCCTCGTTTTTAAATTCATTCAACTGTTGAATTTCGACCATGTAACTTTTCTTAAAAGTGAGACATCTTTTGGTCCCCCTATGTTTGTTCTCTCTTCCTGCCAAATCTCAGCTAATTACTTTTAGCCGTTGGGTACAGGGAACCGTATGAATAATCATTGGTTGGTAAAAATTTGCTTTTTAGCAAAGGGCTGAAATAGTTTCTTAGCGTGAAACTCTACTGCTGTCAATGATCAACCACAATTAATTAAACAAGCTTCAAATGTTTGCTAAAATGTTACTTATGTTAATCCTTTATGTATTTAGTGCATAATTCATAATGATCTAATGGGTATCAAGCCACAAAATATCTTCAACAGGAAATCAAGGGCACTTGAAACCTTTAACCTTTAGTTATCAAATTTTCCTCCTAATGTAAACTGCATCTTCCTAACTGCGAAGACATTGCTTTAAATTGCTTTATAATGCATTGACAAATAAAGTAAACTTCCTTGAAACTGTCAGAAATTGTAGGTAGATGCGTGTGCTTTCATAATATCTAAAATCCAACAATTGATTTGACAGAAATTTTTATCGTCCTGAAGGGGTACAGTAACCCTATATTAGGTCTATTTACAAACTGCGCTTTGTTTGGAAAATTTATGTTAGACCTACATAGGCAGGAAGAAGGGGACGTTACAGGGGCAAAGAAAGAATTGTTTTACTGTAGTAAGACAATTATTAGGACCTTAATTTTGCTCTCGATATATTTTGTTAAGGATATTGTAGATTCTACAGAAACAGAAATTAACAGAACAGAAAAGAATTAACAAAAAGTCTCCTTTCTTGTTTCGATAATCCTTACAGCGTAATGAGGAGAAAACAACAGCTGCTTTTGTTAGAAATTGTCTCCTAAACTGAAGGAATTTAAGAAATACATTAAAAGGCTTACTTACCTGTAAAATGTACATACAACTCAATATGAAATTATGCAAGTATTCATAGTCAAAAATGACTTGCAATTAACAACCTGTTGTAGAGAAATATTTGTTGTGTTGTCGGAAATGTTATCCAATGAATTTCCAATACCCAATAGATAATGCGACATTTCTAATGGAACTATGCAGTTATGTTCACAGATTTGTTTACTGTTTGGCGTGCTGTTGCCCCGTATCTTATAGTTTCGTGTTCCGTATTATTCTTTTGAGTGTGTTCCAAATTGTTCAATATTAATAGCCTCCCAGCTGAGACCAAGCAGGCAACCTCCAGTAACGTTTTTAAACAAAGTATAAAATAGACTGGGTGTTTTTCTAGCGGTCTGGTGGCTACCGCGCCCGTTGCTTCTGTGCTTGATTTCTGCTGGGTCGATGATGGAGATCTTTGGTTCTCCGTTGTCGGTTTGGTATGAGTCGGGCATGGGGGCGGGGGCTGCGTTGGTTACTGGATTGTAGGAGAAATTTCCCAGTCTATTGGTTTTATGCATTTTTCTTTTAGTTTTAATAGTTAGGTTTCACGGTTTTGCTGTATAAATTATTTATTGTAAGTTATTCTTAGATATTTTTAACATCTATATTTTGTAAGTTTTTATGCGGAGGGCCCCTTGAAAATCAGCCACTAGGCTGAAGGGTCTCCCTCCTTAATAAATTGAAATATGAAATATGAATATGGAATAAAAAAATCTGCAACATTTCTTACGATCGCACATGTATTTTAGCCACCAGATTGCACAGAAAAAGCCAGTTAATTAAAAAGTGAAGCCAAATACTGCTTCCCTGCAATGCAAAATCAGTCTATCCAATTATGGATGGGCAGAGAATTGTACGGGTTTACCGAAGATGGATACAGTACTGACATAATTAACTATGTAGAATATTAGTTGTACCGGGTGAGTCAAGAAAAGTTAATACTTGCTGCGGGCGGGCTGTGGACTTCAAGAAGACGACCGACATTCAAAACTGAAATGTGAATGCATCAGTCGAAGGCTAACTCAGATGTGAACATTTTTGTTTGGCAAAATCACTTTATCGTTTGGTCCCGGAAATTAGAAATATGCTAGTGAGCGGTTTGTATGAGAACGAAAATTCCATGTTCCATTCTGGTCATTAACTTTTCAAATTGAAATACAATACAATTGTCTGCTTCAGAAATAGAATTCAAATTTAAATGGCTAGTAAATCATGGACCAGAATCAAACGTGGAGTTCTCGTTCCAATATGAACCGCTTATCAGCATGTTCGTAATTTCTGAGCCTAAAAGACGAGGGATTTCAAATGTTCACATCTAAGTTACCCTTTTGAGTGATAGATTACAGGCAATTTGTCACGCCTCTGATTGGCTACAATGAAATTAGAGCTCAACACAATGAACGTCTTTGTGAATCTGTGCACTTGAAACAAAAAATTGCTGATTGTTAGCACTTGCTACGAGTCAGTAGGATCACCAGCGATTCATTTCTGCTATTCTTTGTATTGTCCTTATCACCCAATCAAATTCGTGACAGACTGCTTTTAACATTTCGGTTTTGAATATCAGCCGCATACATTTGACACCACACCCCGCCAAAACGTGTTCACTTCGTTGACTCACCCAGTAAAATGTGGTGGAACACATTCTTCAATAGTTAACAAAATTTCGATACATTACTAGCCAATATTTGGGGTGCTTATCCAAAATTTGAATGTGTCAAATTTCCAAATTTGAAAACTTTGTGTAAGGTCTGATTCAAACTGCCATACAATGATCTGATTTAGAAGTGGTTGTCAAGTAGAAGGAGCACCATTGTTTAAAAAAGCCAAAAGCCAAAAGCCAAAGAAATGGAAATTCAACCACTGACCTAGGGGATGACGTACGTGCGAACTAAATTTCTGTAATATCATTCAAAGTAGTCTTAAATTCTCATAGAAAATGACCATAGCATCCCATTGACTTTTATCAACAAGCTGGTACAAAGCATATAAAGAAGTCAGATCAAGGAATTCTACGGCCGACTCATCAAACCATGAATGCAAACAATGCAGGCCAAATAAGATGCCTTCAAACCCAGATAGCTATAGTTTGTCTCACCTTTAGATATCAGGTAAAAATATCTGCGAATAACAACAATCGAAATATTTCGCTAAATAATTTTGTGTTACAGTAGAACCCCGCATAAAAGAACCTAGGTTTTTTCTGGGCAGCCTGAATAGGTTCTTAATTAAATGGCTGCTATTCTAAATTCCAGCCTGTAAGGTTCTTTAAAAGGTTCTTATATACCAGCAGGCCTTGCACACAAGAATTCTTGAGATTTCTTGAGAATTCTTGAGAACAAATCTTTTGTACCAACGAAGAAGTCTGATCAGAATGTGAAGAATTCTAAAAATTCTTGTCATTTTCATAATTTACATGAAAGCAATTATATAAGAACCTTTCCCAGTTTCAGCCTCTTACGGGTTCTTATTTAGGGGGTTTAAACGATTGGATTTCAGCCTCTAGGTTCTTTTATGCGGGTTTCTACTGTATGGCAAATCCAACCTAACATCTAATTTATTACAGATTTTTATCATCGGTAGCCACACAGTACTTCGAAGTATATTCTTTAAAAAGACTGTCACACGATGCAATAAATATCGTGTGGGGAAATTACACACGCCTTAGAAGTAGTGCTGGATCAGATCCAGATAATTGATTAGATAATGGTTTGCTGATGCAGCTTGACACCAGTTTGCTTAACCCTGAAGGGACAAATATTATTTCAAAAGTTCAGAACTAATAAATGGGAATGATGCTCAATACCTTGCTGCTTCATGAGAACAGATAAAGAATAGAGAATCAAGGGGCTAAAAATCTAGTGTTTGAAAAGTTAATGTCAGACTGTACTCTACGCACATTTCCTTTGGGGGCGTACTCATTGACAATCAATACCAATATTTGGGGTCAAAAATTTATGTTAAATCAATATTTGGGGTCTGTGAATTACGGCATGGACGAAAATTGAATATTTAGGGTCAACAAATCTAAAGAAAGGAACAATCCTGCAATTTGGCCCTGACGTTGCGAACCATGAAAAATATTTTGGTATTATTGAAAAACTAAGAAAGATCAAGAAGTTCAAATTGATATCATTCAAAAACATTATAGGGGCCCCAGAAATAAATAACAATTTTTGGGGTCTCCAAAACATTAGACTCAATATTTGGGGTCCCCAAAACATTAGGCTTAATATTCAGGGGTCAGAAAAAAAATAGTTGCATGGACCCCCTCGTGCTGAAAGTTAGGGAGTACCCCCTGGGTGCACATCTGCATCTTTGCTCTGCCAATCCCAATAGTAACAAATACGGCATCTGTAATCTGCATGGTGTTGGTTGCAGGTTATGATCTATGTCCGAAGATTGCATCGGGCTGCATGGCATGCAAGGAGGAATCCCCTTAGAAAATTAACATTTTCTGTGTCACAGGGTGGGTAAAAACATCTTTTCCTTGGAAAGAACATGCTTCATCAATGCCATGGGGGATTAACTCGGACTTTGCTGCAAACGATTAATGCCTTTGACTGAGAGTTTGATCAGCACAGATATTGAACCAAAATAAAGAGTCAATGAATTAAATGTTGACCTTACATGAAGCAAAAGAAGTGATAGCACTGTGGGGCAATGGGAATGGCATCCTTGATAGCCTTGCATGTTTTTATGAAAGTTAGTTGTTTAAGAACGTTGAGAAATTCAACAATCAAGAACTCAAAACTCTTTGACTTCTTTTGGACCAATTTTCCTAAAGTTGGTGTTGTTGTGTTAGCCCTTCGGGGGGACAACTTTATAGATGTGAGGCACGGGGACGTGCCATTTTTCAGGAGTAACTCTTTTCTGAAAAGTGCGGAATTTGGGTAATCATTTTTAGAAGTATGTGTGGAATTATGGGTACCATTTGAAACTATGGGTACTAATCTGAAGAAAAATTGCAAAATAATTAGGAAAAAGGGGGTCAAATTTGCATTTAATATCAGAGAAAATGGTCTGTTTTCTAGAATCTCAGACGCGGGTGCTTGCACACGACTGTGGGAGTTGACCCGCCTGATTTCCAGTCAGAACTGAAAACTCTTTGGACTAAGAGAAGTTGCCCTTCAGATATATGCCTAGATTTTACCCTCTCTACCCCATTAACTATCCAAAAAATATACGATGAAGGGGAAGCTGCGGTCTTTTGCCTTGTTCTTTGCCTTTTCGAATTATGGGCCAAGTTTTCATATTGCTTAAAAATTATGGGCCACATTTTATCAGGTTTGCTGAATTATGGGTCACATTTTTTCAGATATGTGCAGATTTATTGGTCTAAATTTTGAGCCAAAATGGCAGGCCCCTGTTCAAACTTAGGCTTAGTTACCCCCCCCCTCCCAGGTTAGCCCTATGTTCAAGCTCAAACACAAGGACTTGGACTTCTTGCATGAAAAAAGTTCCGAATTTTTCTCTCTTTACATTATCGAGATTTTTCCATTATCCAGAAGAAATAGTTGAAAAAATTATAGTATAGAGCATCAATTCTTGACGTCTAGGTTAAATTTTGGCATTTTTTTTATTCAATATAAAAATTTTTACAAACAAACTACTTAGCGCACTACGTACGAGCTACTTTACTACACTACAAGGGCGATACCACGGAGTGCAAGAGACCACGACAACTCCGCAGTCATTAACATGGAGAACATGTAACTAAACTAAAATTAAATGTACAGTTACGAAAAATACACAAGAACAATTTTCTACTGATAAATACTAAGGTTCGTTTCACATTGTATGTCGAGCTAACTTTGGGCAATCAGGTCTTATTCACAAGAATGGATGAACTGGAGATTCGATTTTCAAATTAGAATGGATTTGTGCCCAATGAGTCTAACATACAATGTGAAACAAACTTACAGCAAAAGAAAGAGAAGCAATAAAGGGACTTGGGGACTATGAAATGTTGACATTGAATCACATCTAAACTATTGCTGCTCCGTTTGGGGCGGTAGTGGCATTACTAGGATAGAGTCTCTACACAAATTACAAAACAGGGCTGCCCCAATCGTTACGGGTAGTTCTTATGATGCACCTTCTGTGCCGTTACTCAGCGAACGTGGCTGGTTGTCCACCAAAGAAATGATTTTGAAAGAGACATCTGCTATTTATAAGTTTCAAACGAACTTGCACCACAGTACCTTAGTGACCTATTCGTAAGACTATCAGACTTCCACACTTGTGAGCTAAGAAACACTAAGAATTATATCTTGCAGCAAGTTGCAGTACCGTTAATGCGAACTGTAAGTGGCCAAAAGGCATTCTCTTACCGTATGGTACAAAAATGTGGAGCATGTGTCGAACAGGCCCCCTCGGTATACTCTTTTAAATCAAGGTTGAGACGGTTGGGGTACGAACATCTTTAATTTTGTACAGATATTTTATTGTATTCAGATGTAGTATTTTTATCTAATTTATCTGTTTGTACTTTATTAGGAACTTTAATTTTAACAGGGTCAAATTGTAAAACAGCACTTATTGAATTTTGTACCCTGTGTATAAATATGTTTAAAACATGAAATGAATGAATATCATATCTAAAAAGTGGCAAAGTTATCAGATCTTCGTGCATGCTATTTGACAAGGAACATTTTAACAGCTTGGCATCATGAATGAGACAGCCCCTTGTTTCAGCCATGCAGCCATTGGCATTAGCCATCATGACCTGCAAAGTGCAACATGCACTGCATTGCATATGCAGGTTCAGGTCCAGAGATTACACAAGCCGAAACCAATAATATTGGCCAAATTGTTCATATCGGACGGGAAATCGGGAAATGGGAAGGAGCCTAGCGTTGGAAACGAGGTTATGGTTAAATAAACAAGTTCATTGTAATGAAGGTCATAAAATTTCAATGCAATGAAGGATCAAGGATGTGAAGAACCAAGAGCAAAGACAAGAAAAGTTGCAGTTTTACTGTTAAATAGGTATTCTAGAAGTAATTTCTTTCATTTACAAACAGACATAGCTTTGAACATTTCAAGAAGAGCCGGTCTAGGCCTAGTGGAAAGATATTCGCGTAGTCATTCTTGTTGATTTAGAGCATAATTGAGGGCCTAGCCTAGAGAGACCTATTATATCTAGGCCTGAGCAGAGTTCGCATTTCACCCGGCGCTGCGAAAAATGACACTGAACTAGAGGAGTGCCGCATCGCTCTCGTTGAAGGTAATCGCGTTTTGACCGGCTTTCACTATGTCGTACATTTCTTGCAGAATGATGCGAGTTGTGCCGAGGGCGAGCTAGAACCAAAATGTTCGTGAAAAGATCTCATCAATCATTGAGATTGACAGATTGACAACAGCATTTGCTAAATCTTTGCTCGTTTTTGTTGAATAAAATTCCATCCACAAACAGAGAGAAACTGTTGAAAGGCGCTCACCTGAGAACTGAGCTGCATGCAAGTATTTGCCATTTTCAATTTCAAATTTTGTTGCAGTTTTTTTTGGTATTGTTTGTTTTCTTGACATTATTTGAATTTTTCTAAGAAAAACATGGCCACACTGTCGATGATATGAACACGCCAGATTGGAAAGTTTGAAAAGTGCAAAGGGGATTTTCAAACAGGAATAAAAATGACGCAAATAGTATGCATAGAGTTAACAATGCGCATATCAGCATAGCACAATACGCGTATCATGCTGTTACCAAATTATGCAAATGCGCAGATGAACGTTGCTTATCAAGGAGATTGCGCATATGGCAGCGCCCAGCACGGATCACATAAAAGTGCACGTGGGATTAATCCCCCGCGCATGTAAAACTTTCCAATCTGGTGAACATGTAGATAGTACAACCATTACATCTCTTTTTCTGTTCTTATCCTTCAACAACCGATTGAGCTCAATGATGAGCCTAACTGTATCTTACCCGCCATTTTGAAAGTTTGTTAGTAATATGACTTCTACGGAGGAGGCAGCGAAGAGAGAAAAGAGAGAAGAATTTTATTTTTCTTTTTTTACATTTTACATTGTACATTTTATTTTCTTTGTTCTTTTGATATCTCCTCCACAGGACTATAAAAAGTATTCCTCTGCAGAGACATATTAGTCCCAGCGCCAGTGGCGTACCCAAGGGGGGGAATGGGGGGGTCCGGACCCCCCCACTTTTCAAAAAGATGGTCCTCGAGATTTGTACAAAAATGCAATAAAATTTGTACCTCAGGGGGGGGGGGGGGTCAGGCAGATCTGTCAGGCGGTGGTCTTCGAGATTCTTGAACAGCAAGGAGAGAATGGTTTTGTCTAAGGTTTGGTGGAGCAATGTTTTGGGTTTCTAAGAAATGCTTGAACGATGTTGGGAGAGGCATTCTAAGCCAAAGTAGAATGTCTGTTTTCAAAATTTTCCTGTTTTCAAAAGATTCTTGCAAAAGATGCCATTTACTGACTAAACAACGATGAAGTGGCGACAAGAGGCATTTCCTGAATATCATAACAACAACTAGCGCCAAATCAATTTTACAGTAAAGAAGAAAAGCGATTTTGTGATTCGTACTTGATATGCTGTATAAATTCTCAATGCAAATTCAACAAAACATCCTGCTCATTTTGTGTTCATTGCAGTCATGTTTACGATGCAAAATATAAGTAAAAAGGGCGTTTCCCTCATTTTCCGAGCGTCTGAAGGGCGTGGTCACAAAAAATTTTCTGGGGCTACGCCCCAGACCCCCTCACTCCTGAGGTGCTGCGTACGCCTCTGCCCAGCGCTCCGCCATAGAAGCACACCAGCAGTGTCTAACTACCCATGATTGTACAGTGTTATCCAGGCTAAATAATTATATACATACAAACATACATACATGATTATTCAATGGAAAAAGTTTATAATAACGGATTACCTAGAACACTACATTACATCTACAACATACTATGCAGTACTACAGGGATGTTGCCAAGGGGTGCAAAGGATCATGACTACCCCCAGGCCTTTACGTGACGAGAAAAAAACAACCTAAAAAGCAACTAGATATACAATTACAATGGGAAAAAACTACTTAGAAACCATTTTTACGGAAAGACTTGAGCCGGCTTCACATTGGATGTTAGGCTAAGAAAGGTGCAATGTACAATGGAACCCCAGCCAGGAAACAACAATGACAACAATTGTCCCTGTTGCTGCTCCCCATCCAGGGTCTCTACTGCTCAAGGTAAAGAGTTACTTGCACCATATCATTAGTTGGAAAAGAAAATTCATATGAAGTCAATATGCATCGCTTTTAAGGCCAACATCAAATATGCAACAGGAGTACAGAAGAAAAGAGGAACTGGACTCTGCGACAAGAGACTTTACAACAGTGCACTTTGTGGTTGATTGACGCCTAGCTACATTTACAGTGATCTTAATAGACCATTACGCTAAAGATGGCGGCGAGGAACTTTTTACCAAGATGCATTGCGTTCTTTAATCAAATTCCCATGGAATCGTTAAAGATTCGCAATTAGAACGCAATGCATCTTGGTTAAAAGTTCCTTGCCGCCATCTTTAGCGTAATGGTCTCTTGAATCGACCAGTTGTGTGGATGTATCATAGAGTCAACTTGAGAATATTTCTATTGATGTCATTTGGGAGTTTTTTATCACTATATATTAACAATGACTGGTTGTGGTCTGGTGGGTTGTGGGCT
This sequence comes from Aurelia coerulea, assembly GCA_039566865.1. NCBI lineage: Eukaryota > Metazoa > Cnidaria > Scyphozoa > Semaeostomeae > Ulmaridae > Aurelia > Aurelia coerulea. The sequence continues at coordinate 10,135,235 of CM076950.1, forward strand.
GTTTGCATGGATTTTGGGGGTTCTTCAGTCTTCCTTAGTCTTTACTTTGTCTTGTTTTTGTTTTTTAAATATTGATTTATCGTGTTGATATTTCTTAGAACATTGTAAGTGGCATTTGCAGTGAGGACCCGGTAACCTTGTGTCTTTCCTAAAAGACATCACAGAAGGAAAAACAAGGGTCCTAAGATAGAACCCTGGGGTACTCCTGCTGAAACAGTACCCTAATTTGAACTCTGTCCATTTAGGACTGTTTGCTGTTTTTTATCCTAAAAAACTTTGAATAAGCGAATTAGTGAAGTGAAACAAAAATTTTGTGAAGTGCAAACTTTGAAGAAGTCGCCACAATGTGTTAGTTTATGAATCAGACCATCATGCTATACCCTGTCAAATGCTTTTTGAGATAAACAGAGCGAACGTCAAGGGAGGATTGCAATAAAAGGTTTTACCGCCAGTCTTTGTGACTTTTACTCAAATTTCATAGACAATTGAATTCTTAACATTTCATTGTCTGATCATGTGCCCTCAGTAATACAATATTTGGATAGTAGGCAACAAAAAACCTTAAAATGTCCGTAGCTTTTGTGTTGTTTGTCCGATTGATCTCAAACATGCACCATTTGATTGCTTTTCATGAGCACTACTTTCATTTGATAAACATCTTTTTCATATTTGCTGACATCATCAAATTTAATATCTATGACGCCATTCACATTTATTATGCGATTGATCTAATAAAGAATTTTAAAGGCACTGTGTCCATATATCAATAAGTTGCATGCACGACAGTTAAAACTGCTGACACGATGCTGACATGCATGTAACTGTTCGAGAATTTGATTGGTTAAGGGCAGGCTGTTTTAAACTGATCACATGAAAATAAGAGCCTTGTTGTCGAAAGGAACGGAAACCTATTCTGTCTGATAACAATCACACAAAAGAAGAAAACAAGGACCATTGAAAATTCTAGAACACAATTTCAAAAGGTGAGATTGCTGAGTCCCTGCTGACGAATTCAAAAGAACTTGTCAAAACATGCCTTTATGTTCATTAATCTGTCTGATAACAATCACACAAAAGGAGAAAACAAGGACCTTTGAAAATTCTAGAACACTATTTCAAAAGGCAAGATTGCTGAATCCCTGCTGACGAATTCAAAAGAACTTGTCAAAACATGCCTTTATGTTCATTAATCTATCTTCTGTCTTTGAAACAATCGTTTCACTAACAAACAACGCTTTGCAAGAAAAGACTTTGCAAGAAACAACGCTCACATGGAAAAACGACGAAAGATCACATGTTTTCGAGATACCCCCCTTGAAGTCGTCTACTTACATGGACACAGTGCCTTTAAACTAAAACAATTTTCTGATTTGCTTCATCTTATTAATTTGATTCCTTTTGAGTCTATATTTACCAGATAAGAGGACAGGACTTGTACTGGACGAAAACCTGCGATGAAAATAAATGCATGCAACGAAAGTCTAATTTCCCATGGACTAGATGTCCCAGGACTAGATATCGCCAGTATCAATAATTGCCCCACACCGAAGTGGGGCTTTATAGCCCACCGCGCGCATACGAGGCTGCACAGGCTAGGGCTTCGAAACTCAAATCCTCGCATATTTGGAATTTTTCGTCGTAATACAGGACTGACAAGGTTTTACGCAAGCTTGTTTGAGAACGGTGGAATGTGATTGGTTTTCTGTCAAAACAGGTTTAATCGGGTTCGCAAGGCATAGATTTACTGCACTCGTTGTAGTTTGTATTTTACTGAGCTGGATTATAAAGGAGAATAGAATAATGATGATATCACGCCATAATACCTAACGTAATATGTATTCTCTCAGCATACTCTTGTATCTGAAACAAAGGGCTTTCAACAGAGGAGAAAATTCTTTTTCTTTCCATGCCAAAAAGGCTCAGGGGTGTCCATAGTAACTGTTCGAGATAACAACAACAAAACAAAACAAAACAAATAGAATCTGGCAAAGCTAGTAGTGAGGTAGTGGGCAATTTTTGACGGTAAAAAGAAGGAGACCAGCAGAGCATGCCAGAGCAGGGGAACAACATTTCAGGGGCGGATCCAGACTACTGCGACTACTGCTGAAGCAGTAGTCAGATTGTCAGATCCTTGTTTTTGAATAGAGGAAGTCAACCAATCTGTAGCTGGCCTAACATTTCATCCCTATGACCAGTATCTTCCCAGCTCAATCTTTTAATTACATGCTTTCAACCATGTCCAGATATTGGTCATTCATGCTGCTTTTGTTTTGTATCGCACTCTTATCTTTAGTGCAATGTTGAATTCATTACGCTGTCATGCCAACGTTAGCCACACGTAGTGCCTGTTGTTTCAAATGCGAAGGAGTGCGTCTGTGATGGTCGATTCATAGCAGCAACTTTTAGGCGGGAGCAGTAGTGAGTTTCAAAATTGCTCTTCTCGTCCAATCAGGGATCGAGACGACTACTGCTCAAAATCCGCGGGAGCAGTAGTGGGATTTGAAAAATTAAAGAGTTGACCAATCAGAAAAGGTTATTTCAAGTTCATTTAGGCGGGAGCAGTAGTGAGATTTGAAAATTGTTTCTACACCACTGCGCTGCCAGTGAATTGTGGCGGGCATTTGTGACCTTTGGAGCAGAAAATTTAGGCCGTACACTCCAATGTCAAGGAAGGCAAAGACAGCATCGTGAGGCAGCCGTACGTGGCGAGGATAAAGCGACATAGTTGAGAGGTATTTCTTTCGTTAAGCCGATGTTTTACCCTACGATTGATCATAATAAATTCTTGTGAATAGCAATTGGCCTGTAAGGCAGGTTTAATTTGCTTCGTTTCTGTATACATTTTGACACAAGGGGGAGGGGTCTGGGCTTTGACTATTCCTGATTATTGTTGGCGTATGCACTTACTTTATAGCGGATATCACATATCAGCAACTTTATTTGTCAAGAAAAATATCTTGTTCATCTCTTCCCATTGATATAAGAAATAGATAATACCTTTAGGAATGTGGTAGGGGTGGGGAGAGGGTTTGGATTCGGGATAGACCTGCTGTAAATAGCACACGAACACGCAGATATAGAAGTGTATTCATCTGAATCCAAAATTTTTCGAACAAAAATTTCAATTAGAAATAATAGTAATTGTTTTCTTGAAGAAAAATGAACATAGAACACACATTTTCCACTCTTCTTTTGCATCAAATTCAATTAATTTCTTTGGGTTTCCAATGTTTTCCACTTTTTTCTTCTATTTCAATTGCACAAACGCTCTGTTTTCTTTCAATATACTGCAACCTTTCATTTTAGGCTGAAAATTCCAGAAATTTAAAGATATGCAGCAGTTTACCGACATCTTTGTTGAAAAGAAGGAGACCAGCAGAGCATGCCAGAGCAGGGGAACAACATTTGCCCCTAACTACCTCAACAAAGCCATGATGCAAACAAGGCCTAGGCCAGTCAGTTAATTTTGCATGACCGATTTTTTAAGAACATCTCGTATATTTTTATGAACTGCTATGATTTAGAGTAACCAGCGATACTTTTGTAACAATTCTAATTCACTAAATTAGCAGATTTAATTTGGTTTTTGGTGCTTTTGAGGCATTTTCTTCTCTTGTTATGACTGATTCTTATGCTCTTCTTTCTTCGTTTGGCAACAATGCAATGAAAAGTCGGCTTTGAAGAATCTAATGCTAGAAGGCAAACTTCAATCTTTTCTCTTTATTTCTTCAAGATTATTCTTTGTTATCACACAGTCAATCAATTATGTTGTTATGCCAAACACTAACATAGGTAATGAGTTATGTTGCAAAGATTCGAGCCCTATGCTTTCTATGAATACATGCTGTGGCAGATTTTATGCACAAGTGTCAAATATTTGGCCTGTACAGAATGGATATGGGAATCACTTTGTGAAAACTGCAACACTGATCTACCTTTTTAGTGTTTACTATACCTGCTAGAGATATCTGGTGTGGGGCACCTAGTAATAACTATTGCTAGTATAGATGATGATACTCTTTGTGATCGACTTTTGTTTGGAAATCCATCCTTAGGTACTATTGAAAATAGAGTAATACTGGATGCGACGATCTCATTTCTAAAAAATTCTGGACTATTTGATTGATCCAGCGATGCCATATTAGCAACAGCAGTTCCCTATTAGTTTTATGTTGTGTTCTCCTTTTCTTTCTTTGTCGTTCCACATTGCTGAGGTAGATTACCGGAACAAACACTGAAAGTTGTTTTTTCTCATTTTACACCTACGAGTTTAAAAGTTCAAATCTTCCTTTTTAACCAGTAATCTGCCTTAGCTTTGTTGTTTTGTTGTCTGTTTTGTGTATTGTATCTTTAATTTTGTCGTTTTTGTTCTTTGTTTTGTGTATTGAAAATTAATTTGAATTGTAAGTACCATCCATAGTGAAGACCCGGTGACTTTATGTCTTTCTTCACTATGGATGGTACAGTGTAATGTAAGTATAAATATTGTAGTTTTTTAATCTTGATAAAAAAAGTCTAATCTAAAGCTAATTGTGCTAAAAATAGAAAATGAAAATTTTCGAAAAGTATACATTTTGAATCTTGGACCTTTTTCCTACTATTTGAAACATATCTGAAGAAAATCGGCTGAGCAGTTATTTAAATAGAATTTTCCTTGTTAAGAATGTATAAATTTGCCAATTTTCCTTTGTTTTTCGATTGCCTGGCAGCGATTCACGTAACTAATTAATTCACATTGTTATATTTGAATATCCAATCGTCTAAAGAACAATGGGGGTGGTTCTTATTGTTATATCTTTTGTAGTTTTGGAGAAAAAGATACAAAGTACAAACAAAGTACCTAAAGAATCTCCAGTACAGATAGGGTTAAGAATTGTATATGTTATTGTATGGAAATTGGCTAATTGATTTGAATTGAGAACTTGCAGGAAGCCCCAGGGGGGGTACTCATTGACTTTCAGTACGGGGGGGGTCCATGCCAATATTTGGGGTCCGAAATTTTATGTTCAATCAATATTTGGGGTCTGTGAATAACAACATGGACAAAAATTCAATATTTAGGGTCCACAAATCTGAAGAAAGGAAGAATCGTGCAATTTGGCCCTGAAGTTGCGAATCATGAAATAAATGTTTTGGTATTATTCAAAAACTGAGAAAGATCGAGAAGCTCAAATTGAAATCATTCAAAAACATTTCAGGGACCCCAGAGATAAATAACAATATTTGGGGTCTCCAAAACGATAGACTCAATATTTGGGGTCCCCAAGACATCAGGCTTAATATTTGGGGGTCAGCAAAGAAATAGTGGCATGGACCCCCCCCGTATTGAAAGTTAGGGAGTACCCCCCCTGGGCAGGAAGCAAGATGTGAGCTGAAAGAATTGTTATGACTTTCTCAAGTATTTTCCCAAAAATTGACAGGAGAGAAATTAGTTGATACAATAGTTCCCCTTCAATTTTTTCTTGTTTTTCTTGTGGGCTGGTACTACATTTGCATATTTCCATATTTCAGGAAATAAACCACGCCTCAAGCAGTTTTCGAATATCATTCTTAATGAACTAGAATTGCAGCATCACTTAATTTTATCATTCTGACTGATAATCCATCCCAACTATGTGCTTTGTTTGAATTTAGTAACCTTATGATGTTGAGTATCATTTCATCAGTTAGGAAAATCACTTATCAGGGAAGGTGGTGCTGGAACATCAGATGGATTTCGCTACCTGTATCAATCGGGGTATCAATGGTGGTAGATTGGAATATGAAATAGTCCCAGGGGGGTACTCAGTTATATTTAGGATAGGGGTGCTCAGGCTGAGGTACAGCGCATCAACCCAAAAAAATAATTTCTACCATGAAAATATACCCAAAAAATAATATTTCCTATCTTTTTCCCAATCTTTTTCCTTTTTTCCATATTTGAGACCCAAAAAGTAAGCTAGAATTTCAGGAACCCAAAAAAATAACTGTACAAATGATTGAACCAAAGAAATAATCCTTGCCCAAATTTTAGACCCCAAAAAAGTAACCTGAGCACCCCTATCCTGAATAAACCAGAGTACCCCCCCCCCCTGTGGAAATAGTCATTACACAACTGTGCCTTTTCGGTGAAATTTGTTATAAAAAGCCATTTTCTAAGAGGGGTGGTATTATTAGAATCTTAGCCTTTTTTAGCACGGTGTTGATTAAAAACCAATATGTTTTTCTATAAGTCCAGGATTAGCTAACGTATTTGAGAAATTAATTTCGTTTGGCATTCTCAATCAGTTTCGAACCTTCTGATATCATCTTCTGTATTCCCTCTAACTTCTCGTTTGGTTGGCCCGGCCGCTGCTCACAAATTTTCTGTAAGCGCACATCTCTTTCCTAACATTTTCTAAGGTCCTTGGCGGGGTCTAATCCATTAGGTATGAAATTGCAGTAAATGTTTAACAAACTTCATTAAGTAATTCAACCTGCTCATAGGGCATGTCATAGTGTTAAGGGGCTCCTGCCAGCGAAACTTTGGAAGGCTTTTCATAACGGCAACAAAATCTGCGTTGTTATAATACCAAATCCTGCGTGTGTATGGGGGTGGTTTTATATTTGAAACAGACAATTTTCCATTATTTGGTGATGACACTGTTCATGTAATGAAGGATGAACGCCATACTGAATAGCAAGGTTAGGCTGATCAGTGAAAATTAAATCAATACTGGATTTAGAACCACCTCTCAAATGTGTTGGTTCTGAAATCAACTGATGAAGGCCTAGACCCGATGTCAATGGCTCAAAAAGCTTTCCTTCATTGTTTTCCGTATCGTCTTCCCATCATTGATTGTGTGATTGTGTTTGCTGTACCTATAATTCAGTTTTTCTAGTCTAAACTTCTATTTAAATCAGTGGATGCACTCACACTGAACTGAAACATCTGCTTCTGCATGTGCATCTGCCACAAGGCTTTGCAGAAGTGGATAACAATCACAAGTCCTACTTTTGTCTGTCCAAAGTCCGATAGTAAATAGAATCCTATTTTTTACAGAGCTAGCTTGATGTGTTGGTCACACTCTGGATGGAACTGCTTTGCAGAAAGATGTAAGTGTTTTATTCTAGAATTTGCTTTCCTTATTCATATTAGATATCAAAGAATGGAGAGATTTTCCTCCAATGAGTTTCCTCCAATATTATTTACGAAAGAAATTAGTGATTCAATGTAGAATTTTGTTTTCATTTTCGAATCAATTCATTGTTTTCATAGAGAATTTCTCAAGTAGTGTTTGCACATGTGCCTTATGATATTCTTTGCAGTGCACCATCATAGGGAAGAAGTTCATGTTTCATGGTAGAATTTTGCTTTCTGTATTCTTATACAGTACGAGCCTTGTAGACATTAACGTGGCTTTCCTGCCTAGAATTGTTTGAGAACACTGTTAATTTCTTAAGAATTTTTATTTACTGTAAGAAAATTTCATATGGCTCAAGAGTTGTTATCAAAGTGTGAAGAATTCCGCCCAGTGCGAAAGCTCGGACAACTCGGAAAGCTCGGAAAATTCTTTGCAAACTTTACATGTCCGACTTTTCGTAGTTCCCCGATACTAAATTTGAAAACATGGAAAGAATTTTCCGACTTTTCCAAAACACGAACAAAATGTTCCGAGTTTTCGAAAACGCGGACAAAATTTTCCGAAGTTTTGGAAATACAGAACAACATTTTTGAAACTTTTCTGCTAATTTCGAGGACAAGTTTGAAATTACTTCATCTGAAAGCAGAAAGCCTGCATGGCCTACAACTGTATGGGCAACGAGGGACTTATCACTCTTCTGAAAAGGTGTACAAGATTTTGTGAAACAATAGGACTTTTAGGGAATATTTACTGATTTTTCTTGAAAACGAAAGGACTTTTGCTGAAGGTGTAAGTTATTTTTACAGAGTGATACGCCCCTCAGGGGCATGCCCTAAAGCGCGGACCTAAATCATTTTTGCCAATCAGGTGTATCCAAAGTATCAACTTCCATAAATACATTTAATTTCTATATATGATGACTTCAATGATGTATTTAGATAAAGAAAAAGAGTTGTTGCAACAGTAGAAATGTTTTATCTTTAAGTTGACTGGAGCGACTGGAGCTAAACTTCATGCATCACTTTGACTAGCCTGTGTGCAGACCCTTTGTCCAAAGGAGGATGTCCTAAATTTGTGTCCGTGTTTTGCTACACTATGACCATCTATGACCTTGATTTCTTTAGACAAAGCAAATTAGCGCAAACTTGTGGAACATACAATGGGAGCTCTTTATGGGCTCTTTATCATCTTCTTTCGATTCATCCTGGGGACAGACTACCCTTAATTCGTTTTCTCTGTCCTTAACCCTATTACTACCGGGCTTTTTCGACCATTGTAGTCATAGAAATAAAAGGACTAGAATGCGCGGTCTATTGTTTCGCTTTTGTTTGGTGCGTAATACGCATGGAGAGCAAAGATGGTAGCACCACGTTGGCAAAAGATTTGGATAAACAAAGGACCCGCAGTGCGAGGACCTACACCGCTGTTCTGTTTTGGTGCTGCTGGCTTGCAGAAAGGCAACAAAATATCGAGAACGAGTCATTTTAAAGTAAGTAGTGCCACAGGCATTTCATTTTGATTAATTATGAGCCACTTTTAGTCGTTTTAGTCATTGATATCGACCTTAGATCGGAGCAACTTAGGCCGAAGTTTGTCAGATCAGCCCACTGGAAGTTAATTGACGTGCTTTAAATGCAACATACCTGCCAATATTTATGTTTTAACACATGAAATGTGTTTTCATTGCAATCTACATTTCATCTCTGATCTTTTACATCTTTAGAATGAAGTTTAAGCTTCAATGAAAAGAGAGAATTGACGAAACTTTTGCGTTGTAAGGCTAATCAACAAACTTTAGGCCCTACATGCTTAATCTACCAACATTCGTGGTTTCGTGGTTTGTCAGTGGCAACAACAATCGAAAGTTTTAATTTGATAAACTTGACAATTTTCAAATTACCGTCCAGTAATAATCTAAGTAAACAATTCTGTCAATTTGAAGCAGCAAAAACGCAACGGCAATCAAGATGAGGATGAAAGGTGAAGGGCTGTAACTCTAACTTTAGTTTAGTGATGAAGTTGCCACTGTATGCACTTTTATTTAGATTTACTTGCAACAAGATCTGATATATGTTTGAGGCAACCTCAATAAGATTGCACAAACCTGTGCCCTTTCCCTGGGAAACAGGATATGTTTTCATAAATCAACGGTTTTAGAAAGTCCCTTCACTATTTGTCTAGCTGTGTGCAAGGGGAACATACCATGGGTTTGCTGGTTTTTGGAAGTAAGACAGAAAAGTGCTGGTGACAACTGCGTTGTGGGCTTCATCTTTAAGAGTGGGCTAGTCAGCATTTCCAACAAATTTGGTTATTTTTTGTTACATTGGGTGTTGCTCTTTAATTGACATGTCATCTAGTACCAGTAAACAATCTTCTTTGTCCGTAGTGATTTCTTTTTCCTTGCTCACATTAAATATTTACAGACCAAGATCTAATTGTTGCTGTATGGGGCAAATTCAGGGACTTCCTGGCAAATTCATATGCCCTTTGGCTATAAAAATGAAGGGAAATGGCAAATTTCTTCATTTCCTCAGAGTACATTTTAAGACAATTTATTGCAATTCTTCGCCCCATTCCTAAAATGTGCTGTAGCAATTTGGGCATAGTTATCTGCAAGTAATTTGTCTTTTTCTGCTGAGAACTAATTCATTTTTTCAACTGTAAAGTGAAACTTGGGATAATTTCCCCTCCTTAAGGTTTTTGAGCCTAAGTATACCTATTTGTAATGTTTTCTTGAGCTTTTCCTTATAATTTTCTTTCTTTTTTTAGGTAAAATCGTTGATGCAAATGTGTGGTCCAATTTTACATGTTCTGGATCCAAGGCAGGAGAAGTTTCAGGAGGAGCAGGATTAGACAACCTTTTGAGAGTGGTCTATATCTTTGGACTTGGTTTCTTAAAGATGTTCTGCATACTACGTACATAGCAGACAGCATCCTTTTGTGAACATTTTTAACTAGAGAATCAGACTTTGGCATAGAAGGAGGTCAGCTGTAATCAAAGGGAGGAAATGGTTCTCACAGATTTGTTGTTATGCTGCTTGATGCCAGTTGTTGTGATGCACTGTAATTTAGCTATTTACATATCGATCTTTTATAGCAGAGTTAAATCAATGAGATATTGAAAGTTGAAATAACAGTAGTTTTGAATTGTGTCTGTAATTTTGAATCTTAAGTTTCGTTTATCTTGGAATTCTGCTTAATAATATTTAAATCCCTGGAAGGAGTGAAAAGTAGACATAACTTTTGCCTTGTTTACTCTGTGGGCCTGAGGTCTTTCATGGAAATTTCTCTATGATCTCAGAGAAGATTTGAAACCGTAAGGGCTTGGCCGAAACAAACTTCAGTATCAATAACTCCATCAGTTAGCAATGATAATCTGCTCTGGGAGAATACAGAAAAGTGTCTTTACTGGGACCACACTCATTTTTTACAAGGAGCCTAAGAAACAGTATGCTCACTTTTCAAAGGTTGAGAAACCATGCTACCTGGATTGAAAATGCTTAGAGCATTTTGTGATTTGCAGCCTCAATTTTCCTAGTTCACACGAAAATGTTTGCACCATGCAGTAAACTAGTCTTAGGATAGCCAAAAATCCGGGGGGGGGGGGGGGTACTCATATATTTTTCAGTACGGGGACGTGCCGCCGAACAGGGTATCATTTTCAGGATTCCTACTCCGGGACAGGGTATCACTTTTGTATGGTCGGCTCCATGACAGGGTCCATATTTTGTATAATTGACTACGTATCGTCGTTGTAAGCCATTTGCACTCCGCGAATATGATTTAAATCGTTTGGATGGCAACATTTCCGCATTTTCTGATAGATTTCTATCAAATTTCTATCAAATTCCCAGGGCAGGCTACAATTTTGTATGAAGAAACCCAAGAATAGGGTATTGTTTTTAAAGTTTTACTCCGGGACAGGGTATCATTTTCGGGAATTTTACTCCGGGACAGGGTGCCTTTTCAGATTTTCCAGCGGCACGTCCCCGTATTTTCGTAAATCAAGTACCCCCCCCCACCCGGGAATGGCACGTAAAGAAGACGAGTGGGGTCTGGGGGATCTCGAAATGAGTGGGTCTGGGGGCAAAGGCACCAGGAAAATTTTGAGAACATGCATTCTACTTTGGCATAGAATGCCTCTCCCAACATCGTTCAAGCATTTCTTAGAAATCCAAAACATTGCTCTATAAAACCTTGAAAAAACCATTCTCTCCTTACCTTTCAAGAATCTCAAAGGCCATCGCTTGACAGATCTGCCTGACAGCTCCCTCGACCTCATGAAACTGAATCAAAAACGAGGTCAATGGATTAATGTGACCACTGCTCTGAGTATGAGTCAGACACTGAATCCAATTCGCATAGAAAATATTGTGAGACACAATGAGGAACGAAAATTCCTAAATTGTGACAAGTTTCATCACTCAACTTCCTTCTCAAAAACTTTACGTAATCTTCTGCAGTGTTCCCTGATCCCTGAATTAAACTGATTGTTCCCATGTTCCCTCTACAGACTTTTGCTTGTTCCCTGTTCCCTCAGTCATTTTTAGGCATGTTCCCCTGTTCCCCAAAACCCCTATACGACCCTCACAACTCTTTTCCTTGCTGAACATCATGCTGCATGTCAAGGAAAAATGAGTGGCAGTGGTGAAAACTATATCACAATTCATGCAGCTAAAAATAAGAAACAAATTAAGAAAATTTTCACACTAAGAACCAGAAATTTTCATGTGGGATATTTATGAAACTTTTAGCACTATGAGCTGATCCAGGTTTCTAATATAAGAAAATTGTGTGTTGACATCATGCTGCTTTGGGTGTGATAGTTGTTTTGAGATCTTCATAGGTACTTTGTACCTTTTCAACAAAATAGGATGAAGTTTACATTTCAAGAGGTAAATATTGGAGAAACTCGTAAAGAAATTTGAAAGCAAAATTTAAAAAGAGATTGGATTTGGACCACAACAGTTAGTTTCTTCAAATGCTTTTTATTTGTTATGTTGATGGGCCTAAAAATCAGTCTTTCATTTTGGCCCGACTTTGGCCACTGTGACTCCTTTGACAGATATTGAAATCTTAAAAATCATAAAATGAATGCAAATTCTAGAACTACGGTTTCAGAATAAGACGTCGTTATCTCTTACTAAAGGACTGTGATCCTCGCTCCATCCACGAAACGGGCCTAGTCTAGTACTTACTGGTGAAACGAAATGTTTTTCTGGCCAGGACGCAGCTCTTTCTCCGGAATCCAACGCTTTTTGCAGCCAAATTCAGTGAAAGAGACAACCATTTTTCAAACTAATTCGACGATCTCTGAAAATAAAGCTAGAAATTCCCAATATCTTGTCGAGGAATTCGGAGAGTTCACTGCGATCCACTGTTAGCTTGGATTTCCCGCGGCTTTTTGCCAACGTGGTGCTACCATTTTGGTTCCCCATGGTTGTTACGCATCACGTGACCTACCACGCATTCTAGTCCTTCTATTTCTATGATTGTAGTACTGGGGAGGGGGGGGGGGCACAAAGTGCCCCCCCTCCGTAACTTCGCCAATATTGCAGATATGAGGATGAAACTTAGTACAGTGGTGTATAGGAACAAAATCTACACAATAGGCTACTTTTTTAATTCTTCATTACATCCATGACGTCACAATGACGTCATAATTGAGGGAAATTGCACTTTTTGCTTACTATTAACAATATTGGCAATATTTAAGTTCTTAGTTGATAATTTCTTTCATACTGCTACTAGAATGTATCCCAAAGCATCACTGAATAAAAATTGGCAATGAAATGTCAATTTAAGCTTGTTATTTATATCATATATTCATCATTTATTTGCATCAGTTTGTCATTGTTTCATTTAAACCCCTAATTACTGATGAAAATTCTCTAAAATGCCTTAAAATTGTTCATAACAATCAATAGAACCAATTTTGACCATTTAAAGTTATCTAATACATTTGTCATTATATATATGACGTCATAAACTTTGATGACTTCATGAACGTTAAATTTGCTGACGTCATCAAAAATGGATAAAACCATACATCATCTGAAAGCTCTCATTGAGAGCTTTCGAATGGTGGTATTCTCGATATTATATGACCATCCGTGTTAAAACTGGACTCGCTTCTTTAATTGTCTGGCTGACTACGTGTTGAAAAGATGTTGGTCACGTGATCAGTATCTACCATTTTGAAAAAATATTACAAATTTTAATTAGTCCATGAAATTTGAGGAAAAGTCGCAAAGTTTCAGCTCTTTATCTTTTGAACTGACGACACTACATCAAGTAAACTTTGCCGCGGGCACTTCCCCCCCCCCCCCCCCGGTAGTAATAGGGTTAACTAGAAAGCCAAATTCGCAATGGAAGGCTGGACACATGCGACTGCCTTCGTGCTCACGGAACAATAGACCAGATACAAGTTTGATAAGGCATAAGATAAAATGATAACAAATAGTGAAAACTGATGCTAACAAATAGAATTGATATAAATAAAAGATACCAAGGGAGGGTAATGCCAACCCAACTCCCCCAAGAGCCCACAGAAAATTGCTACTAGTATTGTTCTTGTTTATGGTTGATCAGTTTCTGTTTGCAAGTGTATGTTGAAATTGAAAACGTTTTTATAGGTAAGTTATTGTACGTTATTCAACTTACCAAATGTACATTAATACTGTAGCGATGCAAATCTTCAGCCGATGTCCTGTCACCACAAGGTCGTTCAGCCACCCCAGGAGTTCAAACCGAGCCAATGCAGAAAGGGCATAGCCCGGCCACCAAGAGTAGCCAAAAGGCCTTTCACATTTGGGGGCAATTAATTAATTCGGAATGCTTTTTGTGGTGCAGGTGGCCCAGCAGCAGCAGACCAGCGTCCTGGTCCAACAATCCATCTGGTAGTGTTCCACTTGTGTTTTCATTTCGTTTGCGTTCCTCAGGTAACTTGCATAGCTGTGTCGATTCGTTTTCCGTTCAATTCACAATGCAATTAATTGCAAAGCAGGTTGTCATGTGCGCCTTCTGCTTTCTGCTATCGGATGATTTTCAAACGTTTACTTGAAACCAGCAAAAAAGATTCGGAAAATTTGTCAGTGTTTTCGAAAAGTTGGAAAATTTTGTCCATGTTTTCGAATTTGGTATAGGGGAAATACGAAAAGTCGGACATGTAAAGCTTGGAAACAATTTTCCGAGTTTTCCGAGTTGTCCGAGTTTTCTCCCTGGCCAGTTACTGCAAATTCTAAGATGTTGAATGTTAATGTTGAATGTTAATGTGTGCAAGGCCTGCCCTGTACAGGGTGTCCCAGAAAAATTGTTCGACGTTTGATTAAATGTTAAAAAGTAACGATAAAACGTAGCGGCTCCTGGTTAGATAACCCTGTTTCTAAGATTTTAGATTAATTTTTGACGCCAGAATATCGTGAATCCACCAAGAATTCACGAAGTTCCAAGCTCTTGAAGTTCAAGTTTGTGCGAAAGCTGAAGCCAGACGCCCCTAACTGAATTGTTTTTCAAAAAGACGTCCCAAAATTGAGGTAAAAGAAGACTGTCCAATGTTTTACCTCTCGTTGATTTTAGAGCAAACCAAATAGGACTTGAAAAAGTAATTTAATTCTTGTAACAGTTGCCATAATTTACTTAAGAATGCAAGTATCCAAAAACATGGAATGACAACATAATCGATAAGAGACGGGGCCATTCCAAATTGTGCGCAACAGGATTACTCCAAGCATCCATAATCTTGATTCAATGTTAGAAAAAGTTAGTTTATCGAAAGTGCATTTAAATTCCATTTGATTTGCTTTGAATCAATGAGATTCTACTCTCACAAAATATGCAATCTAGGGGTGTTTGGTTTCAGCTTTCGCACAAACTTAAACTTCAAAAGCTTGTAACTCCGTGAATATTTAGCCGATTTGTTAGCTGCTGGTGTCTATGATTAATTCAAAATCTCAGCAATATGGTTATCTTACCATGGAGCCTGTTCATCATTTCGTTTTTTTTTCAATATTTAATCAAACGTCGAACAAGTTTTTAGGGCACCCTGTATTCAGTAGATATTAATATATCTGAATCTACTTGCTGCATAAATGGCATGCTGGATCAAATTTTGATGCTTAATATGCTGCCATGTACGTTACCATCCTTGTTATCTGCAAAAGGGCTTGGAGTTGAAGAGGTCACCGCTCAGAGATGGGTATTTGAATTCCAAATTCTGTTTGTAATGCAGTTACCTGCAGAGTGCATGCACCTGCCTATGTGATTACAGAAACTAAGGATCTTTTACAAAATCCCTGTTATTGGCACTAAAAGTCCACAAAAGTAGGTGCTGCTGTCAAGCAACAGAAAATTATTCAATTTGATATGCTACTTTGAGCGAAGGTAAATTCAGCTCAGGTTGCTTTCAGGGAATTTCGCCATGATCCTTGCACCTCAAAGAAATGCTATTGATTTAACTGAATGATCCACCATGGGACATAAAGGGTCATGGTTGACAATCCCCAGTACCATCTTTAGCATCTGCAATACAGAGGCCTTGCCCAGTGTCCATATTAATATGACAAGAATTCTCAAGAATTCTTTACACATCATGATAAGAAATGAGTGATGTGAAAGACTGTAAATATTTGTAAGCAAGAATTCTTAAGAAAATAAAATATTCTTAAGAATTATTTAGAATTCTTAGGCAGGAAACAATGTTAAGGTATGTAAAGCCTGTACTTATTCAGGGTCTTATGCTACAAGCTTCTTGCTATCTCTTGGGTCAGTATGGCTACATTAACTTTGGTCCTTGATGGACTTTAGTTGTGATGTATTTTGAGACCAAAGAACCTTGACCCCATAGATTTATTTATGCAAATGATAAACTTTACACTACCGGTTTATTAAAAAAAACGCCTGTCGTTTGAAAAAATACTGCCCCCTGAATATCTAAGCAATGATGTTGAAAACTGCCTTGTTTCATTACCAATTGGTTCAAATAGTGCAGTAATATTACCCAGCTTTAATCGGTCATTCCTTCCCATAGATATGGGAGCTTTTCTGCAGAAATCCCCTTTCAAAAGCATGCAAAGACAAGTGAAAATGACGAGCAACATTTCCTTTATTCCTAACAGTTATGATACTTACGTGTATTACACGTTTTGTTTTATAAGAAACTGGTTTATAAGAAACTTTTCTAAGGATAGAAGCCATCCACACAATGTGTTTCTTTTGTAGAAGTGAATTTTCATAAGGTTCATTTAAGGAGTACATGCATTTAATTTTGCTCCCTAAAACAATGGGATCCTTCTGTTGTTTCTGTTTCTGTTTTGCTGCTGTTATAGGCGCTATTTCATTCCTTAGAAAAACACCTCCCATTGTTATCATAGCAAGTCAGCTGCGTGACAGTACTCCCGTAAGTGTTTTCAACACCTTAACAATACCTTGTACAGTATTTGCAAAACGACAGTATTTGCAAAACAACTATTTGAGAGCGGAATTTGAATCTTTCAAACATTATGAAATTTTGTTGACTTTAGATGGGGGGGGGGGGGGGCTCAGTCCCTTTATTTGAAGTTTTTTGTTTATCTTTCTTGCGAAACGAATTTGGCATCCTATGAAACTGTGATGCCTTCTGATTAGGAATCTGCAAGCAGAATACAATAAAAGTTGTTCCTTATGAAACAGTGAGCTCCAGAATAGCCCCTGGTCGCAGTCATCTCTGTCAAATTTCATTAAGAAAGTATATGAGCAAAAAACTTACCACAATGCATTCTGTGACAGGTGACGGTCAAACCAGTCACTCTATGCAAAATCTAACTTCATACCGGGTGCGCTAAAATAAACTATGCATTTTTGGCAGGCAACGATAAATCGTACACTGGACCGATTTTGAAGATTTATGACTTAATCTATAGCAGAAAGCCTGAATTGGATTCTAGGATTTTTTGCAAATTTTTCCGTTTTCACTTTTTAGAGCTACAAGCGAGTTTCTTAAAATTTTCGTTTTCGAAAACACTGAAAACCATCAAAAAACGTTGATCAAATTTTCTAAAGAATCAACATGAATGGACAAGGGGAAAACATTTTCAGCTTGATTTGGAGATTTGGAAATTAATTATTGTAAACTTCTGCACAAGCGTTATTTCAATGATTGGCCTGTTGCGAAATTCTGTTGTAGTTACAATAAAGTACCGCCCCAAAGGCAGTCACAAAATCAAAAATGTAACAAGAATCCATGCTTGCTGGCCCCATGACTTGGCCTCGCTTGTCTTTTTAACCCCTTTGACACAGGAACACAACCTGCACCAAAGCATAAATTCAATGACATTACAAAAGAAAAGACATTCCTTTATACCCTTAAAATATTATTTCATTTCTCCCAATATAGTACGAACTCTCATAAAGCAGCTTACAATTAGTCGATTTCTAAATCCCAAATCATCACGAAAAAGTTTTCTCTTTGTCCATTCATATCGATTCTTTAGAAAGCTTGATCGATGTTTTTTTATCATTTTCAGTGTTTTCGAAAACGAAAATTTTAAGAAACTCGCTTGTAGCTCTGAAAACTGAAAGCAGAAAAATTTGCAAAAAATCCTAGAATCTAATTCAGGCTTTCTGCTAACTATTAAGTCGCAAATCTTCAAACTCGGCCCTGTTTACGAGTTATCGTGACCTGCCAAACGTGCATAGTTTATTTTGGCGCACCCGTATTACTGTTTGCCAAGACCTGAACTTTCGAACGATGTATGTGAGGTTTGAAAAATTTGCGACGCAAAAATTTTCTAAAAATCCCTAGGGACTAAGCCCCCCTTAAGTAAACAACATTTAACAATGCTTGCAAGGATCAAGTTCCGCTCGCTAAGCTCTTTCGAATGATATCTAGTTTGCATTATTTTTGAAAATAATCGTAGTTATATGGCCAAAAACAGATTTACTCTACAGTACATAGTTTTTGGTTGTACTTTGGTATACTGCAGCAAGCAGGCCCACTTCATTGTGTTGAGTGGTATTGGATGGAAACCAGGAAGGGGCAAAAAGAATACTCTTTTAGACAGATGCGATTCGTCGAATATACAAAGCCATATGACTTTGTAGACGATAGCACTAATGATTACTGGGAGGAAGTTTTTATTTTTGGAGGGGCATTAGACCCATAAATGTACAGGGACGTGCCACTGGGATAAGGAGATTCTTACGCTATGCGGAAGCAAGGTTTCTTTTTCGATAGCTCCCTGTCTTGGAGCAAACCGGCAAGAAGAAAAAACTAGAAAAGTGGCACATTCCTCTTTAACATCCTGCAAGAGAGCAATTGTTTAAAAATTGTGTATCCTTTATAGAGTGCAATTGGAGAATTTGGATACCCTGTTCTGGAGCAAAGTTACTAAAATGTTACCCTATCCAGCTATTCAGCTAAGTCCCCCCCCCCCCCCCCCCGGCTTTTTACCGAGAGGCAATTTGTTTCAATTAAGGAGCTTTAGCCGTTCTATAGGGATTCGATTAAAAAATGCAATGCATCATGGTAAATCGTTTCACGTTATCGTTTATTTTTAAAGAGCAGCTGCTCTTTGCAA
This sequence comes from Aurelia coerulea, assembly GCA_039566865.1. Lineage (NCBI taxonomy): Eukaryota > Metazoa > Cnidaria > Scyphozoa > Semaeostomeae > Ulmaridae > Aurelia > Aurelia coerulea. The sequence goes on from CM076950.1 coordinate 10,153,893, forward strand.
ACGTCTTACCATGTAATAACACCTCTGCAAAGATGTCTTAAACTGTTAACCAGCTAAGGTAACAAGGATATCTGTATCAATTCTGCTGGTCGTCATAGCTACAAACAGTTACTACTTTGTTGCTAGCCAACTCCATTATTTATTAATGTGAACATGTAATAGAAATGCTGTATTATGAAACAATTATGCATAAGGCTTACTTATTTTGCAACCGACGAAATCTAAATGCTGATTTTGGTTACATGTTTCTATGAAAATGAGCCCTCGCGTAAATGGTTTTTGTAAGTCTGTCCACAGGCAACCGCCTCTGCAATTACAGATAGTGGTGCAATGGGCAAGGTATTCAGTAATTTGCGAATAGACTTACTACATAAGTTCATTTGCCCATTCTCCTAATTAAACTGAATTGAACGAAATCGGGTTTTCCAGGTTTCCAAACAAGCCACTTCTTTAATTACTGTGTCAGTCTCAAGATCGTCAGTTTGTTGCAAGTAGGATTACTCCACGAATCTCTTCCCCTAATTCCTTTGTTGAACTGAATTGAACAAGAACGGGTTGCCAAGTCATTAGACAGCTACTTGTCCAAAATCACCAATAAGTTGCAAATCTTACTACAAGCCCCTGAAATGGCATGATGTTCTCGTTGTCACGTAAGAAGTTGAATGTGTCTCTTTTTCTTTTGATTTGTCTTGAAATATATTTTGGAATGACTGAAAGATGAAATGTGAAATGATAATCGACGCAATCCTTGTTTTTCAATTTTTGGTGAAACCACGGCTCCCAACCAACGCTTTAGTTTCTACGTTAGAAGTTCTATGGTGTGTTTGATAGGTAATTCCATGCCTACCAAATTCTGAGAACGGTAGACTTCACAGAGTTGGAAACAGATTTCCCAATCAAACATAAAATTCTTCAAAACAGCAGGTTTCTCAGCTTCATCCTGGCGGAAATTAGGTTTCCAGTCGAAAATACAAAGACGACTCTGGTGCTTGGCAACAAAGAGTAACAGATTTCGGGGAACTTTGCAACGCGGGCAAATTCGCTTCATTTTCAGAGTTTCGCAGATGAAAACGAGAATCTCTCCAAAATCTGCCAAACCTTTTGCCCATTGGAGCAAAGTTGCAGCAGGCCTTCCAAACCTGCCAAACCTGCCGCTTTCGGAATTTGAGAGTCAATCAAACACAAATTCCAAATGTACCAAGTCTACCGTTTTCAGAATTGGTGCCAATCACACACACCCCCAGTCACGTATTTCATTCCCGGCGATCAAACCGTACCGGGTGAGTCAATGAAATTAATTTCCATTTAAAAGGCCACAGCTTCCTGGATATCAATAATGGTAGACATGTTCAAATCTACTTTAAGATTTAAGGTAGGATAGGGTAAAGTGGGTCTATTAGCAAGGATTCTCTCGGATGAAACAGCTCTCTAAATTTTCCACAAGAATTGTGGAAACTCTTTTCGAGGTGCATAAAATGTGATAACTGCTTGATGTCTGCCAATTGGAACCCAGTGTTTATTTGACGAAAGCTTTATTATCTTGCGAGCAAAATATTTGAAGATTCTCGAAAAGAAAAGAAGTTTTTAGCAAAATTGGACGAGATTTTTAGGGGATGTTGTGTCACATGCACAGTTGGCCTTCAGTATTTTTATCTTTGTTCTTCAATGTTTTACAGGAGGAGATAACATGGAATAATAGCATCAGTCTATTGACAACGCAATCATGAATATAAGTACTATCATTTCCAGTGGAACAACATTGTCAAGTCTCAGCATTTCTGCTAATCATAGCTTAAACTCTGGCCAAGATGGTGTGTTACGCGGAAACGGAATAACTGACTTTGATGCTGTTTTCTTGTTCATCGTGTTGATCACCTCCGTCATTGCAAATGGATTTCTTGTATGTAAAATTATGACGGATAGACGCCTTCAAACATCCATCAACTTTCTTCTCATGATTCACAATATTTTGAACATCTTATTATGCTTTACAACATTACTACCCGCGACTGTCATGCTTACTGCATCAATCAAAACGATAGATCCAAATTTATGCAAGATAAATGCTTCAACTTATCTTCTTTTCAATTATTTCTCTATCACAAATTTGACAAGTATTGCGATAGACCGTTGGCGAACCATTTCGAACAGCAAATACACTTTGGTAGCACAGCAGGTTATCATTGCCCAGATCATCCACATTACAACTGCAACAATATTCGCTTTACCTTGGAGCTATTGGCTCAACAAAGACACGTCGGTGGTGGAGTTCTCGCAAGGTTTTCTTAAATGCAGAATAGTGCATAAATCATGGACAGAAAACACTGCGCTATTGGTCTTCTTCATGGTGGTTAGAAGTTTGGTATTTCTTGTAATCCCAGCAGTGATCATTGGTTTCTGTTTTATCAAGATATTTTACAAAGTGAAAGGAAGATGCCATGCTGTAGGACCTGTCATTCAGGCACCCAATGGTATTCCTGTTGGCTGCTACTTGAAGTCCGCTTACACAAACGCACTGCTTGTCAGTGGCTTCGTATTATTAAGGTTCCCAGAGCTCATTTACGTCACCTTGGACTCTAGTGGAAGATTGAACACAAAAGAGGATATTTATGCACAACGATTTGTAGCCTATATTGCATGGATAGAAACAGCAATATTTCCATTTGTTTGCATCATGAGAAATACGACTCTGTTACGCAAGGTCACATCTACTGCGTGTTGCAATTTCATGATGCAGTTGTTGTTGCGTAAGAAGGATCGAAGAAAGCGTCAATACGAGGTTGAGCAGTCAACTGCTTCTGACAGATGTATGATTACCCCCACACAGGACTCTCAAGACAGAAGAGCCTCCATTCCATCTAGCTCGATATCGACTCTAAGGTCTGGCTCGCCACTATGGAGCAGGGCTTCTACTGCATCCAGAGATGCATGGACTATTCAAAGCCAGAAACCCATAACTGCATTTTAGATGGATAATATATAGCTAAGTATGTTTCAGATGTGATGTCAAGTGAAAATACCCGCGAATAAAATGATTTGATGAGTTTTGCATGAGCAATTTTGCGATATCGTTAAACATCACCTAAATGTTATTATGTAAATATGATAGGTCTGCCTCTTCCAACCATGCTGACTTTGCATTCGACTTGGCTTCCCTTTGAGATCGTGTATGACTTCTGTGTTACTACCATTCCCTCCAAATGGGCTCAAATTGGCCATCTTGTGTTTACGTTAAGCTGAGATCGTGGATACTCCAGAAGAATTTAAGGGTCAAGGAATCCGCCCATTTAGCTGTTCTGCAAAAGAGCAATTATCAGATTTGCAGTCCTCGGAGCTTCTCATGTTCATTACCTGCAGCGTCGATAACATTTGAAAATAAAGTTTTTTTTAAGTCTATCCAATGTCCAGACATTATCCAAGTACCTTCCATGTAATATTATACAGGAAACAAGTGAAAATTAAGCAAAATTATGCTATGGATATCTAGTATCAAAATGACAAATTTCTCAAGTTATATTTTCCCAGTACTGGAGTTTTGTAAAGCTAGTTGACGGAGATGAACAGCTAACCCAAAAGCTTCATATGCAGGTCTAAAATTAGCCTAGCGTATTTGATGATATCGACACGTGCGTGCATATCTTTTCACTAGGGGAGCAATTACGTGCGTAGGCGTTTCTTTGTCCTATTTATAGATTGCCTCTACTTAGCTAACTTTAATTTTTTGCCGATCTTAGGGTTGAGTTTCTTGTAAGCAAGTATTATAAAGCAGTCTGCGTAGTGCGCAGAACGAAGAAGTGGTAGCTAACAGCACGGCCGTTTTACTTTCGTATATACCAGGGGGCAAGGGAGGAGGGTTCAATACTTGCGATGTTTATTCTGCACTTCTTGCTTCGTATTATGCAAAGAGACTGTAGAAGATTAAAATTGCACTGAGGTTCTTTCATAAATCGATGGCTGTGGGTATCAATCACTGAATGCAAAGTCAGTTTTTTCTGGAGTTCCCAGACTGTGTGCACTGTGATCCAAGGCATCGAATTTATACCAACATGTGAACTTTTAGATTCCTGTTAGATTTTTGGCTTAAGTCATACACCATGACCTAGGGGTTCACGTGCTGCAAACATTTTGAAGTCCTCAGAAAGCGGAGATATCGATTTTTAAAGCTGGGCCTAAATCAGACCTTTCCTTATATGACCTGTAGAGACATGGCACTGTTATGATCGCAGTTTACAACTCCTTGTTTCTAGGCTCATATCTCACTGATCTTTTTCATCTTAGCCTTTTTCCGATCCTCTAAATGTTTGTTTCAAGGCAATGTTTAGCATGTTCAACTATTTTGCCTTGTTGTGACCGGTTTTAGACAATGGTAAAATGGTACTTTTCTGAAGAAATATTTGTCTTCTAAAATCAATTGTAAAATTGAAACAAAAATATATGTTTCGCTGTGCTCTTCAAAAAATTTCAAAAGTTAGAAACACCTTTGTAGCAAGTTTCTACTAAAGGACTGGTGCTATTTCATGCCAAAAAGTTTCTAGGGCATTTTAATTTTACAAGTTCATTTTTCAATCTGAGCCTAGAAAGAAGGAGTTGTAAACTGCGATCATAACAGTGCCATGCCTCTACATACAGGTCATGTAAAAAAGGTCTGATTTAAGCCCAACATTAAAAATCAATATCTCCTCTTTCTGTTGACCGATCTTGAAAATGCTTGCAGCACATTAACCCCTTGGTTATGCTCCGTGACGCAAGCCCAAAATGTGCCTGAGATTCGGAACTTTATTTTTTGGCATTATGAGATAAAAAGGGCCTAATGGATCACAGTGCTGTGTAGTATAGAAATATAGAACGTAACTAAAATTAGCTACGGGTTGACCTAAAAATGTACAACTATATTTGTAAAACGCTCCCTTGCATATGAGAATGCAGCTGTAATATTCACCATAAAACTCTTATCATGCAGCTCTTGTAAAGCAGAAATAAGCGACAGTCGCATTTCTTTAAATTGTTATCATTATCTTCAAAACATAGAAACTCTAGCACTCTTTATTTTTTTGTTTTTCTGTTATTGTTCTCAAACAAAGTTAGTGGCTATCTGTTGCTCTACAGGCGCAGATGACGTGACTACGTTTCAATGTATTCTCCGGCTCGATGCTAAAGACTGATTTCCACTCAGCAGAATTTTCCGAGCGGACGGAATATTACACAATAAACGGCTTGTCACTCTCTTAAACAATAGATTTCTTGTCCGCTGTATTATTATTAAATAATTTACAGTTGGTATTTACAGTAGCTTATATACCGGGTGAATCAGAAAAAAGAATCCCCGTTTGAATGGTCACGGCTCCCTGGATATCAAGACGATGATATCGGCAAATATATAGTTTAATGGTAGAAATGTTCAAATCTACTATGAAATTTACCTGACTGAAATCGGCCACTCCATTCTGAAATTATGAGGGATTTTCTCGAGAAAGCCTCTTCAAAAACCTTCAAAACGTGGCCAAAATCATGAACAAATTTCCCTTACATTTCTGCCTTACGATGGCCTTACAACAATGACTTGTGGACGCTTTAGCACGTCCTATCCTCTTGAGAGGATGAACAAGTCCTCCCCCTAGTATCGATGACCTATTCAAGGGGATTCCATTCTCCGAAGAGGACAAACTACATGAATTTATGTGAGTGTCATCAATTTTAGGAAGGAAAATGTACTCATTGTTTTCATTCGTTTTTGCAGGTTTTTGGAAGGGGCTTTCTGCAGAAAATCCCCCATATCGACGGGAATGAATGGCCGATTAAGGCGCGTAAATTACTGAACCTAATTGAACATAATAAAACAAGACAGTTTTCAATATTATTGCTTTGATATTTATGGAGCAGTGGCCTTCCAAGCGGAGATTCTTTTTGCTGACTCACCCTGTACAATAGCTAATTCAAACCAACTATCTACAAAAAGGAAAATTTACAATAATGTTAAGGAAATTAAATTTACGTACTCAATTACTGTTCGTGGAGGGATTTCCAAAAATATCGTTACTGCAAGCAATGTTTGCATGTGCAATTTTCAACCTTCATCAATTTTCACCATTCTTTCATCGATATTTTGAAACATACAAGAGATGGTGAGCTTTTTATAGAGTGAGGATGCTACCTCTAAAGGTCAATGAACTGGTCCCACAGGTTGTAGTTTTCGCTTGTGGCAGCATTAACAGTGAACCTGGTCTTAGATTATATGTTAGTTCCTTTCGTTGGAAAATATTCCCCATAAAGGATGGATTTGTGCACGATAGGCACTTATATAGTTCTATCATCAAGTTACGTAGATTTTTACATGGACCCTAATGGCACCTATCTTTGCAGTGTACAGTGATCGACGTATAGTCGTCAAGAAGTATTCTCGAGGCTCTCTTGTGAGCTCGGTCTGTTTCTTTCTTTTTTGCATTTTACCAAAAAATAATCCAGATATGCGGACAATAATTGAAATTTGATATTTTAAATGTATGGTACAGGACCTTCTCTTTCTTCTCGTCCATATGAGGTGAGACTCTTGAGAATGCATTGACTTTTCTGCAAAATTTTGACAGAGTGTTTTCACGTGCTTGTCAACTTTCAGCTCATCGTCAACAGTTATCCCAAGTAATTTAACAGACCTTATCACATTAATCATTTTGTTCTCTAATGCTAAGAGAAATCCTTGATGCTGTTTCAGGCCAAGGAACATTACTTGCAATTTAATAATAATAATAATAATAATAATAATAATAATAATAATAATCTTTCATATTTATACAGGCTAATTTGTTCAGTAAATAAGATTACTGTTATCAATCAAAGACCTGTCAAGACCTATCTTTAAACCAGTCAAGAGCTCTAGAGATATCATCCTCAAGTCTCATCGCCACTGATTCAACATCTTTGTCACATGCATACACAGTATTATCGTCTGCAAAGCTGCAGACATGGGAGGACTCCATGGCGAAGATGAAGTCGTTAACAAAGATATTGAAGAAAAGTGGACCGAGAACTGAGCCCTGCGGAACTCCTGACACTGACACTGTCTCCTGCCATTCGCTAAATTTTGGACCGGTCTGTTTCATCTAGGCCATGAAAATGGCGACAACAAAGGCCAACCAAGAGACGGCACGTGCAAGGCATGCTAGATGAAACAGACCCTTCAACGCAATGTTTTCTTTGTGACCGATAGTTTGAAATTAGTGCAAGACTGTTTGGCCCAAACCTATAGGCTGCATGTTTCACTATGAGTAAATCATGAGGAGAACAATCATATGGCTGGACTTGCTACAAGTCTCTCTCTCTTGTTTTAGTCCGAATCTACCCCTTTTTCATCAAGTGTCTTACGACAAGTCTCAATACGTTGGAAAAGCGCGTGCAGTGTACCGTGCCCATTTCGAAAGCACACAGCAAACAAGATAAGCATTTAGAAGCAAATTGCTGCGTCTGTTTTGACATAATGCGCTCAAATACTTTGGAAATTGCTGCCAGGACACTTATTGGCTGAAAGTTAACTTACATTTCATTCATGAAATAAGTTGTATGTTCTAAGGAACACCATAATAGCAGTTTAACAATATCAACAAGAACCTCCAAGCTGGTCATTTTTAATTTATGTGAAGATTTCCTTCCTCCAAGCCTCCAGGGACTGACACTCTTGAATTTGAATACTTCATTTCCAGCCATGTATCGTCTGTATTTACATCTACATCTATAAAAATACTTTGCAAAAGGCCTTACGTCATCAGCGCAAAGAGGATGTAGCTTTTTATTACAAAGATGATTTTCGTATTTTTTATCGCATTTGCCACTAGATCAATTGAAGTATTGGGGACACTTCAAGTGAAGACACCGTTTTTTCAATGGCGAAGCACCAGTTATGTTCACGAAATAGGTGTTAAAGAGATAGCATATCAGTTTCATCATCTATGATAGCTTCATTTTCGACAAGTATTATTGTTTTGTTTGGCTGCTTTTTTGAGAAGAGGGGCTTGAAAGCTTTCCAAAAAGTTGTTCTCTTTCAGGAAATTTTACTTGTGGAAATCAGCCTTAAAAGGTCAAATAAATGGCATACTCTTTTGGGCATCCGAAGTCCGCGAAGTCTTCCTTCTTCCGCAGAATGGCACCAAAAGGATGGGATTTTAGCTCCTACTAGCCTGCGTGCAGACTTCCCTACCAACTCTACTACTTTCAGTAGATACCCAAAGGAATACGCCAGCTTTGGTTTTGGTTCTGTTCGTAACTGAACTGAATATCCATGCTGCATAAATTGATATTTTGCATTTGACCATTTACCTATCCGCGAGCAGCCTTTCAGATGTCCCAGCCATAGAGTTTATCCGGCCCAATACGGGGTAACTCAGAAAATTTAAAGGCATGACAGCGAAACAGTCCGGACTAGTTTATGGAGAAAAGATGGTCCGAAACGAAAATGTAAATAAAAGAGCAACTGTTTCTGTACACCTACGAGTTTAAAAGTTCAAATCTTCCTTTTTAACCAGTAATCTGCCTTAGCTTTGTTGTTTTGTTGTCTGTTTTGTGTAATGTATCTTAAATTTTGTCATTTTTGTTCTTTGTTTTGTGTATTGAAAATTAATTTGAATTGTAAGTACCATCCATAGTGAAGACCCGGTGACTTTATGTCTTTCTTCGCTATGGATGGTACAGTGTAATGTAAGTATAAATATTGTACCGGGTGTCCCAAAAAAAGTTCTGACGTTTGATTGAGCACAGAGAAAAATCTTTTAAATCAGGCAATTTCTATTCATTCTAGCTACATGCTAGATATTTCAACTTACAGTTTGGCATATCGTGAGAAGAAATTAGTAATCTGAAAATGGAGTTATGAGCCCGGGGGGGGGGGGGGGGTCTACCTTGAAGAAAAACAACGGGGATGTGCCTGCCAAAAGGAAGTTTTAGGACCCTGTCCTGCAATAAATGTTTGAAAACATAGTACCTGTCCTGGATAATACAAGTGTCTTTTGTGAGTTACCTTAATTTTGCATGTCAAATCTGACCTATCCTGGCAAAAAAGCTTTAATGAACATACCTGTGCCGGAATAACTACACAAAAGGTATAACCCTGTCCTGGAATTTTCTTCCGAACATGGGGCCCTATTGGCAGGCACATCCCCGGGTGCTCAATGTATTAAGTAGACCCCCCGGGGTTATGAGCTCTAACATTTCATTTTCATGTTCAAGGCAAAGCCAGAGAGAATATTACGCCTTCCTGCTTCGTGATGGTGGGGACTCCCTCGACGAGCAACAAAAAAATTGAGTTGACAATTCTTTCATTAACCTTGACGTCCCGAGCAGGCAGAAATTCTATTCACAAGAGAAAGCGTTGCTTCGTAATTGAACGGAATTTAGATTGAAATCATTTTTGATTGTGTGAATTAGCCTAAGGTGTGAAGAATAGAAACAAATAGGTCTCAGGACAACTGTTTGCCACTGTTATTGTTGCCTTGTGCCAACTGGGAATTTCAAAAGGGAATTTTTCCCCTGTTTCACGGTTTCACGGCACGGAGTAGAATAGACTGTCTTTTCTTGACTAAAGAATAGTTTCAATTGCTTTTTCGACCTACCATATTATGTAATAGTGCATTTTTGTGTGTTCGTCCAGTCCGAATTGAGTGGCAAGGTATGAACGTAGTATTCTCCCCCTGAGACCTATTAGATTCGATTTTCAGACCTTTACTTCAAATATGCTCAAGGAGCGGAACTCTTGCACGTCGTCAAGGCAATGAAACAAAGTGTCAACCCAGTTTTTGTGTTGCTCATCCGGAGATTCCCCCTCCACCACGATGATGCAGAAAGGCATAATAATATCTCTGGTTTTGCCTTCAACATGAAGATGCGATGTTAGGACTAATAACTCCATCTTCAGATTACTGATTTCTTCCTACGATATGCCAAACTGTAAGTTGAAATGTCCAGCATGTACCTAGAATGAATAGAAATCGCCAGATAACGAACTTTTTTGTCTGCGTTCAATCAAACGCCGGAACTTTTTTTGGGACACCCGGTAGTTTTTTAATCTTGATAGAAAATGTATCCAAACCTCTTAGGGATCTTCAGAATGGACCAGTGGTTTTTGCTGAAAAATTTAAGTACACCCCCAAGTAACGACCCTGTCAGACATTAATACGGGAATCCGAACTTATGCATTTCAATAGGGATTACAAATCTTTCCACAGTTCTTCACAATTCCTACCACAGTTTAGCCGTGTTCCCCCTTGCCCCCTCCCTCCAAGGGAGCTTCTGGTTCCGAATTTGAACCACCTGCAGCACGTGTATTTCAGCCTCTGATCCAATCTCAGCGCTCGAATCCGATTGGCTAATCGTCGCGTATCTACGCTTCCTTGTTTTGTTGTTGTGATACAATCCAAGATGGCTGATTTGAAGTTCGACTAAAACGTGCTATGTTTGTGCGCCTTATCCTTACAACTGCAGAGCTTCAGAAACAAATAATTTGCTGGAAACATTTCAATACAACTTAAAAGATCGGTGCATATATCTGATGATTTACAATGCGACCATTAACCGAATACAGGAGAAAATACAAGGAGAAAGGTCCGGCTTGCCACGAGGACTATGTGGTCCGTTATGAATATATGGTTGGACGAAGGAGTACTGAAATGAGCCACACACCGCTAGATTGGGAAAGTGACAGTGACAGTGATTCTGATGCAAGTACTTCAAAGTCTCAAGTAGGCCAGGTAAAAGGGAAGCATGCCAAGAAGCTAGCTAGGTTGCGCCAGAGAGACGAACAGAGAGAAAAAAACGACGAGCCACCAGGGCCTAAACCTGAGCGGAAGCAGCACACCCAGCAGGCTGTCAATGTTGGCATCCAGGTAGACAAAACAGAAGTGAATGATGGCATTTGCAAAGAAGACGAAGCCGAGAAGAAAATTCTGAAAAGCTGTTTGAAAGAAGTGAAGCATTCAGATGCTGGGAAAGAATCACTGAACGAGAACAAGGAAGCAGATAAAAAGTGCCGTAAACAACATCGACGCAGACACAAAAAATCGCACAGACATGTTGAAACAACAGAAACAAAGGCACCGTTGATACCATATGGCTGGGCATACAGAGGTCCAATTGACAACCATAAGACATTTAATGTGAAAGTACCAGAGAGAGAAGCTAGTGAGTCTGCTTTGAGGGCACAAAAGCGAAGGGAGTTTGACATCTTGAAAAGAGAAGAAGAAAGAAAGAGACAATCATTGAACAAAAAAAGAACTGAAGCATTGTTCAATTTTATGGAGGATAATGATGATGGTTGGATATCTGAGTATAAAAGGAACTTTTCAGGTTATCAATCCAGGTGATTAGCGTATGATTCAGAAGGCTGTGTGGTTTCGTAATAGAAGATAGTTTGATGGGTCTGGGAGTGAGATTTTCTTATTTTCAAAATGTGCTATCTGTATCTGCTAGCTCACTAAGTCATTTGAAATTGGTTACAAATAAAAGTAGAACACAGAGTTTTTCCAATATCTCTGCTTTCAAGTACTCCAGGCAGCTCTCATCTGTTTTGCCTGTACTTGCAAAATTAAATTCAGACATGCTACCAAAACATAGTGACACAGATGAGGTTTTGCTGCTAACATTGATTGAAAATGACAATAATGTAACATAGCACAGAGATATTAAAGGGAATCTAAGCATATATAAGCCTTTGACAAGGATAACCTTACAAAACAACAGGCAGTGACACGTGCCACACCATATTTGGGGAACAGATTTGCGTCAGTAGGATATTCTGATATCTGATAGACTAGAATTTGACCGCAAGTGGCTTGAGCCACTTTTATATGCTTACATTCCCTTTAATCCCAAGGGGGTTAGTGGAGTCTTTGGATGATGATGATGATGATGATGATGTGCATCCCAGCTTTTAGGCATGGACTCATAGGTCAATTTTCAAACCCTTTTGAAGGATTTTTGAGTCAAAGCCTATAATATTACAAGAAATAAAGTGTCATTTCATGTTAAACACAGATACAATTATGAAGATCGTCATCTCATCACAAACCAATTTTCAAAACTACAACAACCATGCTCCAACGTTAAAGACAACACACTTGATGATTTTTTGTCACAATTCAAAACCCATTTATAGTGGAACAGCTACATTTTTGGGACCCATCTTTCAGGATTCTTGATGTTTGAATGCAGACTTTGGAGTGGCACATTTCTGTTGCTCTTTTCAAGTAATCCCCTGGGAAATTAATTACCTAACATGTATATAATTAACAAAGAGAATAGATTTGAGTGAGAATGTTAACATAATATTTGTGAATGATGACTGCTGAAAGTTTTTCTAATGTGTACTTCTGTACCCTTTTGTGTTCAAATTTGCATGCAAGAAAGCACAGCTATAAATTTGATGTGGGCCCATGGCGCTAATGGCTTGTGCCCTCAGAGATACCACTGAGTTGTTAGCCTGCGTGCAGACTCTACTGATTCCCTAAAGAGAAGTGAGTTTCCTTCTACTGGAGGAGCCTCACTTCTCTTCAGGGAATCAGTAAAGTCTGCACGCAGGCTACTGAGATGACTCATTGTTTGGGGATTGTTTGTAGTTCGAACAACATGATCTGAAACAGTGGTGGTGCCAGAAAAAGAATAGTGAGGTGGTAAAAGTAAAAAAAATTCTGACTGGGGATGTAAAGTGATGTAAAGATGGCAGTGAGGAACTTTTTACCAAGATGCATTACGTTTTTTAATCAAATTCCTATAGAATCGTAAAGGACTCCTAACTAGAACGCATTGCATCTTGGTAAGGATCTCCTCACCACCATCTTTAGTGTAATCCTCTATTGCAATTTTATCCAGGTTTTGAAAATAGGGGTGTATTTGCCTAGCTTCACCATTGTTTGTAACCATGCAGGTAGATGCCCATGAGACATATGCCTTAACCACTCCGCCACACCACCATGTTAGAAACAATAGGGCTGCAAAGTTTATAAGGCATCCTGCATCTAAGCAGCTAGTACTTTCAGTACATATTGAATCACCTGTTGTATTTGAGCCTTCTATTCCAGTTCATTTCCTGAGAGACAGAAACCAGCTCTCTACAGATAAAGTATTAAATGGGGTTTCAAATCAGTTCATTTAATTTTAAATTCCAAATACATACAATTCAATAGCAAGATAACAATATAAATATGCAAATAAATATAAACAAACTGCTGAATTTGAAAAATCGTATGTGGATGAATGTTTTAATTTTGGAGGAATTGCTGAATTTGAAAATTGTATGTGGAGGAATTTTGTAATTGTGGAGGAAATCTATGATAATTGCAAGGAAATCTTGCCAGACTTTATTCATTGATTTGAACTTTAAAAAAAGTTTACACTTTGGGATCAATTGAAAAAGCATAAAGCATTTACATTGAGATTGGATTTTTCAGTTAAGAGTTATTTTGCTACAGCAAAGAATTGCATTTCTAGATAAATTTGTCCAATTAACCCTTCTAATCACTGATAACGTCCAAAAAATACTGTGTAAAGATCTAAATGAAAGTAAACATCCTATCCTCTTTTAAAAGAAATATGGAGGAATATAATTTTTAACCAAATGCGTATTTCAGAGACAAACAGCAAATGTAAAATTACGCGAAAAATTTAAAACTGGAAGCCACAGCGTGACAATTGCTTTAAAAACCTTGCAAATCAATTGCGCACTGTCTATACTATAGCACTTAACTAACCCGAACTCCCTGTGAATTGCTTTAATAAGGTCGAAGAGGCGAGGAGAAAAACATCCATATAATGATCTGGTTCAGATACTAAAAACAACAAAACAGAACTACTATTGACAAGTTAAAGATTACCTCAGATCGTTAGATACCAAAATCTAACATATAGGCCTCTGGACGATTAACGTAACAACAAACTAAACATTCTGTTAAATATCCTACCAGAAAGTTTGCTGCTAGACTTTAAGTATCATAGCAAGAGATGAACCTTCAATTATTCTCCCAGTGCTTCAAGTGTTTTTGTCAATTTTGTAAACAATGAATCGGTCCCCTCGTAAATGAGATACGTCCTCTAGTAATCAGGGAAAGTTAATCCCCAGTTACTAAAACAGCTTTCAGCTGCAGTCAAATTCATTACACAAATAACAGCTTTTGCAATCTGTCACAGGGGTCTCTTCATTTAAGAAAAAATTTTGAAAGATACAAATTTGTGTTGCAATTACGTTAACCTGCATTGAGGTTTATTCTCTCAGTCACAAAAAGGAAGTCGAAATCAAAGGATATGAACAAACACGTATTCACAGCTGTAAGAGAGATTCGTGGACATTCCAAAATTAGTTTATATTCTCAGCCGATCTGTCTCATTATCCATTGCTCTCGAACAAGCAGTTCATTTGGATTGAAGTGACCTGGAATGGAATATGTTTTAAAGACAAACAGTGGGGACAAAGAGTCCGAGTAAGATTAGCTCCTAATTTTCAGCAACTTTAGCAGTGGTTGGGGACCGAACTAATAGAGAAAATGAGTCTTCAAAATCATCGGCGCTATAAATTCACTCATAATGCTCAAGGAATCTGCTGTGTCTGTTGAGAAAACTATGATCAACAAAAATAGGTGCGTTACATGAACCGGCATTGCAAAGCGAACACGATCAATTGAAAACACAAAATTTAAAATTCTACATAGCTATCTATATACTAAGTTGCGTCATAGGAATTTTTTGTACTAACAACAGTAAAGTAAATTTAGTCAGGATCAGGGGTAGAGTCAACTCAAATCCTGAAAATTCATCCTCTATTTCAAAATAGATATACGTATATAGCGAGTTAGCCAGAAAAGAGTTCCTGCTTTCATCAGTTTATAGGATCAGTAGTATTTGACGGATTTGAATGATTTAAACTCTAGTTAAAAGCCGAAAGATTGAAGTATTTTTGTAATTTTTCTCGCGTTTTTATGAGCACTGAGAATATAGGCAAAATCGACTTCACGAAAATTTCTTGGTTGCGGAATACCTGAAAATGGACCTAAAACATTTGATCAAATCGAAAGGGATATCCTCACACAGAACGACACGCAAGGGCATTTCACGTGTCTCAGGAGTCATAAGAAATATATTTTCAAACAAAGATTAAATTTTTTCAATCCTATGGCAATAAATTAGACAAATGTATCTCCCACCCCTGAACAATTACACTTTCGTCATTGTTCTGTGTGAACAATTTCTTTGTGATTTGATCAAGTGTTTCAGGCCATCTCGAGGCATTTCTCAACAATGGACTGTTTGGAAAGTCAAATTTACCGATATTTCCAGTGCTGATAAAAACGCCAGAACAATTACAAAAATACTTCAATCGCTCGGCTATCAAGCAGAATTTGATTCATCCCCACCCATCCAGTAATCTTGGTGCTTTTGCACAACAGTCTCCCCTCACTGTGATCTCGCTAACTTTACACAACTGCTGATAAGTATGCAAATTCTAAAACTCTCTAAAAAGGTGATCCATAATGACGTATCGTAGTTTCTACAAAGCATCGAACGTTATCTTTGTTCAAATCGTCTCATCGTACAATTTGGCTGAAGATCAATGTAACCTCAAGGCATGGATGTACAGAGATTTGATACTTCCCAGGCTAGGCACAAATCCAACGAATGCCAGTCAGCATCTATTTGCCTGAATTAAAGTTTACCTTCGGGTTTTGCTGAAAATCTTCTGTCAGTAATAAACGCTGTTATCGTTGGTAGTTACAGTTAGAATGCAAGAATAACTCAAGGATTTGCAATAAAAAGGAAGGTAAAACTGAATTTCATGCAAATAAAAACTGACTAGCATTCGTTGAATTTGTGCCTATCCTCATATATACCATCTCTCCACACAACCATGCTCAGGGAGGATATACTTTTGGAGCTAGTGAATTAAGCATTATGAACCGACAGCTTGAAAGACCTGGTCCTGAGCCAAAGTATTAAAGGAAAACAGAGTTATCTAAATCTTTAATTTCTATGGTTTAAAATGAGCATTCGATATTTGGAAGGGGTATTTTAACTTATGCGATATGCGCAATCATCAAGTGCTATAAAAGTATGTTTGATAAAATCACTTAATTTTATAAGTTGGACTTTAATTTGATAGCTAAAACAAACGCAAAATTTATCTAGCTTGTTGTACATAAAGAAAAACTTAACGGGCTTTTAAAATCTGCAATACATCATTTAGGGTCACCTTCTTTGCTAATGTTTGTTAGTGCGTAAAATAACTTCTATTAAAGATTTCTATTATCAGAAACACACTAGATAATCTGCCTAAAATTATAACATTGTTAATGGAAACTGTCTATAATTATTCAATTTAGCAACAAAGATAAGCCAGAACGAAGCGGAACGGACGCAACGCTGTGTAGCCGAAATGTCTAAATTCTAATGAAGCTAGTGAAATCTAAATTATGGCACAAACCCATCTCCTCTTCAAATCCGTTAGAAATAGTCTTGCTGCTTTAAATTTTACCTAAAATACTTTTTAAAACAATGCACACGTTCCAAGACAAATTCAAGTACAATGAAAGCTCGGACTGAATTTTTGCATGAATAAAAAGAAGTGTTATCAAAGCATTCAACATTGACTACTGATATCAAAAGATGGTTAGGTCCGTAAACACAGGGCATAATAAGCTCATTAGCCTATAAATAAAATTATCACAAGTAGCAAAAGTGTTATAAATAAAAGGAAAAGCTTTTCCCCAAAGTTACTAACCATCTTTTGCTGTTCAAACAAAGTTAATCAAAGATTCTTGAAAATATTTGCTAGCAACGGTACAGTTGCTTGTCTATTCCTTTCTTTTCTTGCGTTAGTTAGTGAGTCTGAGTGCCTTGGTAGTATCATGGCTATCTTTGCAAGGCACAGTCTGTTTATTCATCCTTTCGACAATTCTCAGTTCATTGTCTCATAAACCACCATTCAGCTAGCAAAGTAGATGCTACTGCGCACCCTTGTTTCTTCAGACATAAAAAAATTTCTTGGAAAAGTTATGTAATTCACAATTTTGTGATATTAAAGACAGCGCAATATGGGGTTTAGAAGATGAGTGTCCACTGGGACCTCTCAAAATTAAAGTTGTTGTTAATGAGTCAAGTTTCATATTTGAATAGAGTTGAACAAACAGTTAAATATTTCCTTAAAAGCACTAAAAATCTAAAATGTTTAGTTAGTCCACCACTGCCTTAAATTCGTTTATATTTACATTCTAGTGGCAGAGGAAGACATTCTTCAAGGACCGAAAGTAGAGTGGTGTACTACTTACTTCAGTCAAGTCCAATAAGTGTGCGGAGTTCTTGTACACGACCACGAATACGTTGCTCGTTGGTTTGTGGAATTGATCCAAAAGCTTCTTTCATCAACTCTCTCTTTCTTTCCTGCAAACTCATCATTCTTTCTTCGATGGAATCTTTGACGACATACTGAAAGGAACATTTTCCAAGATGCAATGGGAGCAAAAATTTCTGTGATCACAACATTATACCGGGTGTCCCAAAAAGTATACGGATTATGTTGGCTCTAGCGATGTGAATTTAGCTTTGATCAATGGCTAATCACTCTCCAAATGTTCCTCGATACTTAACTAACCTAAAAATAGGTACCTCGTTTGTTGTTATTGGTGCTTTGAGAGCAGAAATATTAATATTGAAATCTAAGATTTGCATCCACCTCCAAACCAGCGTGTTGGCGTTTTGACCTAAACAAACTCTTAAGCACATCGAGATGAAAAACTGAAATTAAAGAAAATTATAAACCGCCCAATGGTGACTTCTAGCAAACAGAATGTGAATTCGTATCGCTGGACCTACCCAAATCTCTCTAAATTTTTGGGACACCCGGCTGGATCAAACAGTCAGGTACTCTTGGTGCTATTAATTTTCTAAAGCAAAAACTTTTTTGGCTCACCAGGCAGTGTACCTCATGTTACGTCTTGTATTGAAGGTTAAAAGGCAGGACCGGAATATCTGCAAGGACAGTTCTAATAATGACAATCACCACTCAAAGAGTTTAACTACGTTTATTATATTTTTGCATACCTGTTTATATCGTATATACTATTGCATCGGAGTATTTGATTTATCAAAATAATTACCTTATCATTTCCCACCTTACCTTAGTAATTGTAACATCTTTTGTTTGACCTAATCGATGGCACCTATCGAAGCACTGTTCCTCAGTTGCTGGGTTCCACGCCTAAAGACGAAGCAGACATATAATTGTATCTCGATTGAAACAACATATAACAGTCTTCAACGGTTTCCAGTACATTATTTGTACTTGCAGT
This sequence comes from Aurelia coerulea, assembly GCA_039566865.1. Taxonomy (NCBI): domain Eukaryota; kingdom Metazoa; phylum Cnidaria; class Scyphozoa; order Semaeostomeae; family Ulmaridae; genus Aurelia; species Aurelia coerulea. Next base: position 10,172,201 of record CM076950.1, read on the forward strand.
CTTACAACATATTGATACAGAGAACGATTGTGCTAAGATGGCAGAGAGGAGTTTGTCATAATGATACTCTGCGTCACATTTATTTATGATGAATTTAATTGGCTGATTTGTTCAGTACCGCAAAGAATGCTGGTAAAAAATTCCTTTTTATCATCTTTAGTACAATCGTCAGATTTCTATCTAGTTTTAAAACTCAAATTTACAAAAGCAAGGTGGAGCATCTTAGCTTGGTATGTCTTGAGAATGCACGTTGCACAAGAGCCATCATGCAGATACCACCAATCAATTTCTTGTAAGAGATCTCTTTATCTCCTGTCAAATTCTTGTAAAATCCTTAAACAACTAACCTTTAGCATGCTTATACTATAAAAAAGAAAAGAAATACACTGGAATATACGCAGTGCAGTAGCAAAGGTATCCAAGGTGGCGTCTCACTGAGGGGGACCAAATGGTGGAAATAGGTTTTATGGTTTCAATTTTTTTGACTGTCTTTTTGTTTCAAGTGTGTTATAAGAGTATGTCACCTTTCTACTAACTTTATCATGCAGTAGCTCAAGAATATTTTGCATTATTAAAGAAAACCGGATAGCACAAGGAATAAATACATTTTGATGCGGCTTTGCAATCAGACAAATTTTCCACCAATAATTAGGCTTTATGGATGGAAGTTGCTTCTGAACTGAAATAGAACATAGTGCAAAGGAAAATATGACTGCGAAGATAATTTTACCAAAAACAATACGTTCCATATGAAATAAGTATTATTTCTTTAAAATTCAATTATCAAGAGATAATGATTGGAAGATTTACTGTGTAGGATTCGAAACATCAGACATTTTACGGCAATATCTGGCGAGCATCTACGTCTTAACCAATTCCTTCTGGCCGCCATCTATCCATTAAAGCCCTCTGCTAATCAGGAGGCCTTGCGCGTTGCTCATGTCCCATAATGCACTGTAAAAGGACTTTCAGATCATTTTCTGCGAAGCTAGGCCAAGTCTTCTTTTCAGATTTCTTCGTCCAAAACGAATGAAAAGTCAAGTTACAATGGATACAGAGAAGGAAATGGTTATCCAAAATGCCCAAATGATAGCAAAGTGGTCTACTCTTCGTGTACTGCTTCTAGCCTGATAGAGCATCGTCAACATTTAACACTGCCAATGCTCAACTTGTGTTTGGGTAGTTATTCTCATGCACAGCGCGCAATGCCTAATGGTTAGCAGAGGGTTTTCAATAGATTGTCTTACTACTAACCTAAATGATTTTATCACCGATGGCGCATATTTGAAAGGTGGAAATAAAAATAAAAATCTTACTGGATCCATTAGGAAGACTTTAGTTGCAGTTGTGAGTGTAAGGCCAACACCACCAGCATTTAACGATAACAGCATTATGGTGGGCGTATCTTCTTCACGAGAATTGAAGTCCTTTATTGAATTTGCTCGGTCTTGTTGCCTCATAGTTCCATCAATCCTCGTGTACTTGAATCGTGCTCTTCGTAAAGGTATTTGAATCAGATTCAAGAATGAAGTGAATTGTGAGACGACAATAGATTTGACTGATGGGTCTTGCGATCTAATTTCTTCCAATGAATTCATCAACGCATCAACCTGTACGAAACGAGTCAAAATGTGATAATATCATTGCTAGCAAGGGTAAATTTTGTGGAACAAAAGATTCAGGTTTCTGAAAAGACAAAGCGATTTGCCCTTCTGAAGAATGAATTTCACACCTCTGAGTGCACTCAATCAAATCAAAATAAACAGAGAAAGCAAAGCATTATGGCTGGCTGCGCACAAGGTGTGAAATCTATTCTTTAGGAGTTCGAAATCGCTTTGTCTTGAACAAACCTGAATGCTTTGTTTACAAACTTTGCTCTTGTTATCATTGCTATCATGTGGATCAATATAAATTCAATATAGTTGTCTGTTTCAGAAATAGAATTTAAATGTCAATGGCATGTAAATCATGGACCAGAACCGAACGTGGAATTCTCTGTTCCATACAAACCCATTACCAGCATTTTTCTAATTTCTGAGTAAAAACGATGAGTGATTTTACCAAACAAAATTTTCACAACAAAGTTAGCCCTTAACTAAATATTAACAATTTAGTTTTGAATTTCGACGGCGTACCTTTTACTCTACAGCCAGCCAAACGTTTCAAAATTTTTCTTCTCACCCGCTAGTATCCCTAAACTTTATGCTTGAATCTGTGAAAGTTCAATTTGCCGAAACAAATTTTTTTTTTTTTTTTATATTCCAATAAAAAGTTACAATATATTTACGAGCTACACTACACTACTTACAGAACTACTTTACAATATGAGCTACCCTACACTACTTACATAATTACCCTACAATACTACTACAACGATACCCCAAGGAGCAAAAAAGCAATGTCTACCCTGAGGCCATTAACATATAGATATATAATATAAGAAAAAGAAGAAACTAGTCAAAATATAAGACAAGAAAATAAATGACATGAACAAAAAGAACAACTATATAAAATCTACTCGTAAATTACTACTAAACGGGGAAAGGTGGTGGCAGCATATGAGTCAAATCTTTCAATAGGGCACAGGGAAACCCGCAAATCTTCCAATTTCACGCTTATAAGCCAATGATATCGTCGTATTCCGATCACATGACTGAAAATAAGGCTTCCAAGATAAATTTTCGAGTACCTTCACGAAAATAAAAATGGATATTCGAGTAATAAAGATACAGAGCTGGTTTTACCACGAATCAATTCGAGAGGCCCCACTCCACATTTGTTTTTCTGCATTTGGTTAAAATCTTATCAGGGATCGGCGTTACATCGAATTTTATTCCTTCGAAAATTGGCCTATGTTCAAGAATTCTTCAGGAACGCTACAAATAAGATATAGCTTTCAAAATTTCACATGTTACGTGAATTATGTCCAGGAATAACATGAAGGTATTTGTTTGTGTGATTTTCGAAAATCCTATAGAGGAATTAAAGCTATTTGCTGCGAAGAAAGCTAATGGGCCTACCTTCACCCGCCGCAGAATCCCAGTAATCGGCATTAAATCACTCTTTTTCGCAATAATAACCAGCAAATACATTAACGAATAACTTCACCACAAATTCAATTTCTTTCCACCATTTTATCATCGATAATTTCGATAAAATGTGACAAGACTTTACAGCCTCTGCAGCAAACCGTCCAACTACCGTCGATTCATAGTTTTCTTGTTGCAAACACAAGGAAAGCTTGCATAAAACAAAAGGTTGTGCAAGGCTCAGATCTCCCATATGACACAGCAAAATGTTACCATTGATAATAGATTGTACACCTTTGAGAATAGATTGCAGGGGAAATTTCTTTACACAAATTATGTACTTTTCCGATGTGACAAAGAAATTTGCAATCTTTGAGAAATGTTTTATTTTCTCTTTATTTTGCAACGATAGAAAGACTTTAGGAGTGTGCAATCTATTCTCAAAGGTATCATTTTGCTGTGTCATATGGGAGACCTAAGTCTTGCAAAACCTTTTGTTTTATGCAAGTCTTGCAAGACTTCCAACGTGTTTGCAACAAGAAAACTTTGAATCGATGGTAGTTTGGACGGTTTGCTGCAGAAGCTGTAAAGTCTTGTCACATTTTATCGAAATTATTGATTATTAAATGGCGGAAAGAAATTGGATTTGTGGTGAAGTTATTCGTTAATGTATCCGCTGGTTTATTATTGCGAAAAAGATTAATTTAATGCCGATTACTGGGATTCTACGTCGGGTGAAGGTAGGCCCATTAGCTTTCTTCGCAGCAAAAAGCTTTAATTCCTCTAGGATTTTCGAAAATCACACAAACAAATACCTTCATGTTATTCCTGGACATAATTCATGTAACATGTGAAATTTTGAAAGCTATATCTTATTTGTAGCGTTCCTGAAGAATTCTTGAACATAGGCCAATTTTCGAAGGAATGAAACTCGATGTAACGCCGATCCCTGACGAGATTTTAACCAAATGCAGAAAAACAAATGTGGAGTGGGGCCTCTCGAATCGATTCGTGGTAAAACCAGCTCTGTATCTCTATTACTCGAATATCCATTTTTATTTTCGTGAAGGTACTCGAAAATTTATCTCGAAAGCCTTATTTTCAGTCATGTGATCGGAATACGGCGATATCATTGGCTTATAAGCGTGAAATTGGAAGATTTGCGGGTTTCCCTGTGCCCTATTGAAAGATTTGACTCATATGCTGGTGGTGGCATGTAATGAAGTTTGGAATTATCTTAATCAAATCGACCAGTTTTATGGATATACTGCAAAGTTAATTGTAATATATTTCTATTAACTTCATTGGAAAGTTCTTAGAAGTTTTCCTGACACACCACAGCGTTTTAATTTATAGATTAGACCATCATGCCATACCCTGTCAAATGCTTTAGAGATATCAAGATATACAGAACGAACATCAAGAGGAGGATTACAGTCGAAGGCCTTATAAATCGTCTGTGTTATTGAGATTAGCTGATTGATTGTTGAGTCACCGGGACGAAAACCTGATTGATTCGGATTTAGTAGGCCACACGACACGAGATGTGAGTATAACGAATCATAAATGATTTTCTCAAATATTTTCCCAAAAATTGGAAGAAGAGAAATAGGACGGTAGTTACCTTTCACATTTTTCTCATTTTTCTTATGAACTGGGACTACATTAGCATATTTCCACATTTGGGGAAATGAACCACTCCTCAAACAGTTTGTGAATATTATCTTTAATGGAATGACTAATGCAGCATCACTTAATTTTATCATTCTTACAGATATATCATCCCAGCCATGTGCCTTATTGGGATTAAGTGATCTTATGATATTTAGTATCCTATCCTCAGAGATGATAACATCATTTATCAGAGTTGCAATTACTGGGCTATCTCCTGGAATTTCACTGTCTGTGCCAATTGTGGTACACTGAAGTATAAAATAATCATTGAACAACTGTGCCTTTTCAGTAAAATCCGTTATAAATATTCCATTCTCTAAAATAGGTGGTATTATGGGAATTTTTGCCTTGTTCAAAACAGTATTGATCAAAGACCAATATGTTCTGCTGCAAGTCTCAGGATTAGCCAAATCTTTCCCTACTTTTAGAAAGTAATTTCGTTTAGCATCCTCGACCAATTTCGAACCTTCAGATACCATTTTTTGTATACCCTCAAGCTTGTCGTCTGGCTGACCTCTCCTGACAAAGTTTTTATAAGCACGATTTTTGTTCCTTAAAAAATTTTTGATATTTTTCGTTATCCAAGGTGCTTTGCGCGGCCTAATCGTTTTAGTTTCGTTTGGTATGAAATTAGAGTAAATATTCAAAAGAACCTCGTTTAGTAATTTAACCTGTTCATTAGGACATGTCATTTTGTCAAGTTGTTCATACCAACGAAACATTTCAATGTTCTTCATAATGGCTACAAAATCTGCCTTATCATAATACCAAATCCGTCGTTTGTAAGGAGGCAGTGCTATGCTTGAAACAGATAACTTTCCATAAACAATTTGATGATGACACTGCTGATGCAATGAAGCATGGACACCAGAGTCTATAACGAGGTTAGGCTGGTCAGTAAAAAGTAAATCAATGCAAGATTTAGAATCACCCATCAAATGAGTTGGTTCTGAAATCAACTGATGAAGCCCAAGGTCTGCTGTTAATGGCTCAAAAAGCTTTCCTTCATTATTTTCGATATCATTTGCCCACCACTGAGCTGAGCGACAGTTGAAATCGCCAGTGATAACAATGCAAAAAGGAACAAATCCTCAGTTACATAAGTAGTGGCAGGACATGAAAAAATATTTTCTTTCCTTCGACCAGACAAAAAAATAATGTTTAAATTTCCTGAAAGATAGGAGAGGTGAAAATGTCCTGCATTCTTAAAAATTGGTCATATTATCCAAAGATAGCTATTCAATAACATGTAACTGGTTCTATGTAAATGCACACAAACAGCGTCAAGAAAAATGAATTTGAATGAAGTCCTGGGAACGATGGAGCTGGGATCCCATAAAACAAACCATTTATGATTTTTAAGAAGCATGAGGGAAATCCAACACTAGCTGATCTTGTATTTGTTGTTCTGTATACAATATGAATACAAATTCTAACTGAGATACAATCTATGTTAGGTAACTTTTGCTTGACTTTTGTAAGCTGTTTTCCTTATTTTGAAAAATGAGAAAGAGAAAGATACATGACAAAAAGGATATGTACTGAAAAATTCCCTGCAGGACATTATAGATCGAAAATTTCCTGCGACCACCCCGTCGCATTATCAAGTGGGTTTTCATGCCCTCAGTAGTGAAATAGATGCAGATATACCCCCTGGAAAATATATCATTGTCGCTGGAGGCAACTTGTTCCTTATTAAAATCGATCAAGAAGAGAATTTATAGACCAACAACAAAATCACACAGTTGGAATTCAAAAATGAAAAAACCTGGCCTGACTTGGATGAGCTGGCAAAAAATAAAGAAAATAAATGTTTACCTTGGCGCTAGATTCCCAGTGCTGTTCTGCAGCTTCTAACATTTGAGGTTCTTCTGCAGCAGGTTTTTCTGGAACTTTTATAAGCTGGTCTTTGGATATCTCTGATCGACAAAGTGGGCAAACACTGTCAAGCTGATCATTTTCAATCACATCAGTAATGCAAACCAGGCAAAACACGTGGGCACATCTGTGAAGAAATAACTTGTGTTGCTAACTATCACAGTCCTCTTTAACATAGTGCAAACTGCTTGTTATGCTGTAGACTCACGAGTCCCAATTATCACAACAACAACAACAACAACAACAACAACAACAACAACAACAACAACAACGACTATAACAGGACAGTAAATATAAATTTAATTCAATGTAGCAAAACTTAGACGAATGTCCTCAGTCTAGGAGCCGCTCTGCTCTACATGGTTTCTCGTTGTACCTAGAGTGTCTTCTCGTTGTATAGTTTAGTGTCTTTTGGTGTGGAGTAGTGTGGTGTGGTATTGGGTTCTTTTGTTAGTTAAATTAGATTATTGTTTATATTTATTGTAAGAGTCATTCATAGTGGGGACTAGATGACCATGTGTCTTTTCCCGCTATGATTGGCTCAGATTCTTGTATTGTAGTTTATTTTCTTAGAGATTGATATGAAAAAAAACAAGAACGACAAAGATTGGACTTTCACATAAAAAATTGGGACGAAAAGAACCAAACAGAGTAACGATTTTTCTATTCGTACTGAAACGAGGTTAAAAAGCAGTCAAGGCCGCATTCGGCAGTTGGAAGTTCTCATTGGTATGTGGTGAGCTCACGGAAGCTAAGTGGCCTCCAAAATGAAGACATCCTGGTTGAAAATGAGAGGTTTGTTGATTCTTGGATTGAGAAAACATTCATCTGAATACTTGAGGCTTTTGATCATTGCTAACGTCACTGAAAACTTGAATTTTGAAGCGTGAGCCGACAACTTAGGAAATCCGCCAATGCCTGGATCACTCAGCTTTCTACACGGTGTTGCTGTGGCTCTATATCCGAATATGACATCAAGGGAAGCATTTTCGTCTTAATTTTCAATGTGAAAGTCGACAATTCGGTGTTTGAGCTTGTGCAGGAGCAAGTTGGCCCTGACTGCTGAGAGGTCCCAAAAAGATTATGATAGAGAGAAGTAGTACAAACTGGGCATCTACAATGTTCTACCACAGTCTGGAAGGTGCGGTGGAACAAGTTTTTCTGGAAAGATAGAATAAAAGTCAGATCTCGTCTTGTTCATTCCAGCTGTGTACTTTCGGAGGATCCAGTTCGCTTTTGTGCCACGGGTAACACGACGTCTCTTGGGAAAACTGCTTACAGAAACAAGCATACAAACAGGCAGTTAGTTTAAAAGAATCAGTAGTAAGCACCTGGTAATAACAGCATTATTCAAGTTATCCAAACAAATCGAGCACTCTTCGCTATCACCAGCTGCTAAAACTTCCATTAATTGTTCAATTAATTTCTCTTCATCTGCATCTGTTTCTTCAGCTTGCTCTCCTTCATTTGTTACATTTTCTACATAAAGACAGACCTACTTCAAAAAGGGATCTACAACGAATCTATTTCATTGAGCTCCAAAGAACAGTGACACACTCGTGGTGCTGGTTGCACCAACATGAACATGGTCTATTTGTAACACAATGTAAACCACGCTATGCGACCAATTTTCAACAAAGAAGTTTTCGAATTAGTAAAAAGATCCACTTTAACATATGCACACAATCCATACTTCCACGACTCAGTCGTTCTAAATGGCTACAACATAACTATAATTCTGAATAAACATTCAGCGAGCTGATCGAATGGGCCTACCGGGTGTCCCAAAAAAGGACAAGCTTTAAACAGGTCCAGCGAAGGAGCCTTCTTTTCAAGAGTTGTTGTTCGACCTTTATGACATAGATGATATCGTAAAAAACAATTTGCGACCACGCATGTCCAACTCAGATTTGTCTTTGCAGAGTTATGCACATAAACAGGCAAAGATTCTGAGGCAGCGTCAGACAGATGGTTATTGCTTTGAACAGGTGCAGCGAAGGAGCCTTATTTTCAAGAGTTGTTGTTCGACCTTTATGATATACAGGGTGTCCCAGAAAATTGTATACAGATTTGGTTGACTCCAGCGATGTGAATTTAGCTTCAATCAATGTCTAATCACTCTCAAAATGTTACTCAATAGTTAATTTGAACATAGATGCCTCGTTTGTTGGTAATGGTCCTTTGAGAGCAAAGCTATTAATCTTCAAAGCTCAAATTCGCCTCTTCCTGCAAACCAGAGCTTTGGCCTTATGGCCTAAGCAAATCCTTACGGCACAGCGTATAAATCAACGATAGCCTCGATAAAATTTAAACTCTTTTAGATATGGTGTCATTCTGTCACCCCCCCCCCCCCCCCCCCAGTCATCCATTGGGCAGTTTCTTAACTTTTCATTATCTTCAGTCCTTAATGTTGATGTGCTGCAGGAACTTGCTAAGGCCAAAAGGCCAAAGCTCTGGTTTGCGTTGCGGGTGGACGCAACTTTAAGCTTTCAAGATTGATATTCCTGCTCTCAGACCACCAATACCAACAGACGAGGTATCTATGTTTAAGTTAACTATCAAGGAACATTTGAGAATGATTAGCCATTGACTAAAGGTAAATTCACATCACTGCAGTCAACCAAATCTGTATACTTTTTTTTGGGACACCCGGTAGATAATATCTTAAAAAACAATTTGCAACCTTGCATGTCCAAATCGGATTCTTAATTTGCAGAGTTATGCACATAAACAGGCAAAGATTCTGAGGCAGCGTCAGACAGATGGTTATTGAATTATGCTACTACTATCTATGCATAATTCGAGAGTTTTTATGGCAGCTCAACAATTGATCATTTTTTTGAAGTTTGTTGAGCTATTAGAGTGAAATATATTTTAACTCATTCAAGAGCCTGAATCTTTCCCTTTTATGACTGAATAATTACAACTGAAATGCAGCTCGGGTTGGTGAGAAAGTTCCTTTAGTGCTAGATGGCATTACATGAAGGAGTTCCCTCAGTCCTAATGAGTTACTCTATGAATGTTGAGTGTAACTGCAACATTAACATCTTTCTGATTAATGTGACAGTTGAACAAACTTTTTAGAACAGAAAGTTTAATGGTTCATCTTCTTCAATGATGTGATCAAATTCGATAGCAATAGCGCAATCAAATAGCCATCTGTCATAGGCTGCATCGGAAATTTGCGTGTTTAAGTGAGTTACTCAAAAGATACACGACCAATATGGCCGTGCAAGGTCGTAAATTGCAAAGTTAAGATTTCATATATTTCATCATGTTCAAATAACAGTTGTCGGAAACGAGGTTCCTCCGCAGGAAGTGTTTAAATATCTATGTATCTTGGGACACCCGGTATCTGTTTCATCCAGTCATTGAGAATTCCTTGATTCTTGCATGGAAATATTTGTGTACAACAATAATGTTGTTCTATCAGAATCTATTACCAAAGATCTGTGTTTAGTGGTTTAATAGAAATGGGGCTGGTTTATTCAACAAATGTGTTCTTGTCTCGCTAGCATTTGGAAACAATTGGATAGTTAGGGAAGTTAACAAAAGAGAGAAATTAGCTAAAAAGGGGTCAAAACTGGACAAATACCGTAGAAAAGCGACAGTTTTTATGATGTATTTTTATCATCAAGTAAATTCAGTCGTAATTATCAACCATTTTACATCTGCTGTTTCACAGAGAATATCTAATTGAATATAAATTAGATATTCAACCTCCTGAACATTTGTCTTTTTATATTGTTTATCATTGAGCCATACAGATCCTCCAGGGGTGGTTGTTTCATAGCATTTGATGCTTGACTCTTGAGGGGAAAGAAATGTGTTTGAGTGAGGAGATTCTCTATAATCTTGATTGAGGGTTTGAGCTTTTACCATCATTAACTTTCCACACAAATAGAAATTACTAATCTTTTTTAAATTAGATTTCACGTACAGTTAATATGATGAGAAAAAATAGAAAGAAAAAAATGGAATAAAACAATACGAAAGAGGACTTATACCGTACCTCCTTGACCTTGATTTTCTTTGTCTTGTTGCCTCCATCTTTCAAGGCGATCCACTACCTCCATTGCATGTTCTATTTCTCTAATGACGTTTAGACACAGCCTTGGATGACAACAAAGTTGTCGAAGTCGCATGATGATAACCAAAATATTGGCGTAATGTTTGAGGACATATTTGATGCCCTTTTTCAGGTACCTGAAATTATATATAGCTTGCTCAAATATGAGGAAAGGAAAATGTACACAGTCTGATTGAAATTCATTCACAAATCAGTAGATAATAATAATATAATAATAATTTTAATAATAATAACAAGATCAATGTTCAGTGGTTTAATAGACATGGGGCTGGTTTATTCAACAAATGTGTTCGTGTCTCGTTAGCGTTGGATCGTTAGGGAAGTTAACAAAAGAGAGGGATTAGCTAAAAAAGGGGTCAAAACTGGACAAATAGAAAAGCAACAGTTTTCATGATGTATTGTTATCATCAAGTAAATTCAGTCGTAATTATCCACCATTTTACACCTGCTGTTTCACAGAGTGTAACATAGTTCGGAAACATCCTCGTACGGCACATTGCAGAAATGAACTATTAATTTACTTCAACGTTAGCTAATGGAGAAAAGTAGCTACCTCGAGAGCTGCATATGCTGGCCTATCATAAGCAGATTTTATTTGATGATTTCGATACGTGTGTAGGTATTGTATTGGTTAGGAAAAGGAATATCGTGTACATGCGTTTTCTTTGTCATACATATAGATTACATCTACTCCTTAGTCCTATGTCTTACTTCTTGCTGGCACAAGGTAACTTGAGTGATCTCAATATCATTCGACACATACCTGCATAATTTAAGTTTTCCATCGTTTTGCATTGCCTCATATTGTCTTTTTTGTTCTCCTTGTAATTCAATTTCTTCCAGAACTAATCTCTTTGCAGGTAAGTCCACGATGGGCTTCCCATTAATGATGTCCGTCTTCATTCTTCGTATACTTAAATGCTTCATTAGTTTCTGCAATCGACTAAAAAAGGAAAAGTAAAATATCCAGAATAGAACGAGAGGCACAATATCAACAAAAAGCATGACAGGGTTGTAGTAAGTGACACTCGAACCTAGACCCCTTCGTGTATATAGAATGCTGACGTGCTATGTTATGTTCATGTTTTGAGGTTCAAGATGGCGTGTTCTATGTTGAGAACCTTCGGGCATACAAAAGTATAAGATAAGAATACAACAACTGGCGACAAGGATGAGATCCGAACCCACGCGAGCAAAGCCCAATGGCATACAAAAGTATAAGATAAGAATACAACAAGGGTGAATTACAGACAGAAACATTGAAGTAAACGATAAGCCTTTCAAAAAATGGGTCGCTCCTTGAAAAATTCCAAGATTTGATAATGCAAAGACTTCAGAGCTTTTTTTCACGGCCAAGGTCATATCACGGCTAAGATCTATTCTATCGATGCTGCATGTACTGGCAAAAGATTAGAGTCAACCCAGAGTCAGGCTTTTCTATCGGGCGAGTCAACAAAAATCATTCACTGTTTTAAAAGCCACTGCTCCCTGGATATCAAGAAAATGACAGTGGCGAATGTAAAAAATTGATGGTGGGCAAGTTCAATCAGATTTCGAACTTTACGTAAGCAAAATCGGCCTCTCTGTTTTGAAATTATGAGTGATTTTCTCGAGAAAGCCCCTTCAAGAAACCAACAAAAAAGCATAAAATCACGACTAAATTTCCCCTATATTTCTGCCCTACAGCAATGATTTGTACATGCTGCAGCACGTGTTATCCCTTCAGCAGGATGAAAGTGCTATGCTCAGGAGCATAACAACATTTTTTCCGGGTGATTTAATCCTGCCAGGAGAATAACACGTGCTAACACCTGTTGATTTCACTGCTGTAAGGCAGAAGGATTAAAGGAAATGGTCGTACTTTTTGGCCTGTTTCGAAGTTTTCTCCCAGGGGATTTCTCGAAAAGTCTGTTTGAACATGCGCACCATTAAGTAGCATATTTGGAAATCTCATCGCCATACTATTCAAGGATCATTGCCTTTAAACGGGAATCATTTTCTATTCTCACCCGGTCAGTCGCTTTCGCTATCTTTAGCCTGTAGGCATTAAATAGATAAATATTCACTACTGATAAAAATTATTTTGGTCTACGACACAGAAGCGTGAAATAAAAATAAAAATAACGGAAGAAACAACCAAAAATTTAAGGCCACATTCTTGTCAACGTTTCTTGGTGTGACGAGATCGAGCCATACCCCTTTGCCTATTTTACTCTCTTGGAGTTCATTTTAGTAAACTCTCCATGTAGATTCTGAGTTTTGATGTTGTTTTTTTAATTTCTACGCCATTCTGTTATGACGTCACAATGAAATCTATAGAAATATTCGGAAATTATATTGGTTCTGCCAACAAGGGGTGTGATCCAAAATGGCGTTACTCAGCTGGATTTTACATCAATCTATTCACAATTCATTTCTATGATTTTTCTACAAAATATTGAAACTCCAGGAAGAACATTGCTTCGGGGAAAAAGGTAGTAGATGGCCTCCAGTCCACAGCTGTGGCCATAAGTTTAACGTTAAATGACATAAGTTAAGCGACTGTAATTCAGCATAGCTTCCAAATCTTTGACTTGGTGTAAAAAGGTGGGTGTAAAATTCTGCGATCTATTTCTTCTGATTGAGTGACTTGAAACAAACTTTACTTACTTATCTTTAATTCTACCGTTGGACTTTTCAAAAATTTTAAATATTTTTCGAAATTTCAGGGTAAGTTACATTGCAACGCATTTGAGGGTGTGACGTCATCAAATTTTTAAATCATAAACTAGATGAATTACAGACTTTTGCTTGATACCATATTGTAGGCATTCATAAACTATGGTTTCCTTCGAAATTATTTAATCTTACGCCAAACAGTTTAGAAATTACGATGGTTTTAAGATTTTTTGACAATTTTTCTTGAATTCTTTAAAAAGGAGAAAAACATTCTAATTCTGAAAATATTAAAGATTTCAGAAAATTCCAACGGTAGAATTAAAGAGAATTAGCTAAAGTTTCTATGAAATCATTCAGTTCAAAGAAATAGGTCACTCAATTTTACACCAGCCTTTTTAAAGATTTGGAACCTATGCTCTGTAATTCGCTTTAAGACAGCCGGTACTTTAGTACCAGATGCTAATATTGTTAATGGCAATACTCTTGGCTTATTTGATTATGACTATATTTGCTACATATAAAACTTACTTGTAACTGTATAAAGTCCTATTCCGCATCGGTGCGAGCACAATATTCTGCCACCAAGTCCTATCTGTGAATGGCTCAAATTTGAGAAATTTCAACACTGTCCAAAGATCAGCCATTCTGTTTTGAATGGGAGTTCCTACAACGAAAATTATAAAATGTTAATTTAGTGTGAAATCGATTTGGGGAACTGACAGGAAGAACATTATGGGTACATTACTGCATGAAGGTTACTGTTCCATACTGAACAGGCCTGACCTTAAACAGCGGGGGTTAAAAGAATAGAACTGGGTTTGTTGGAGTACACATCGGAAGTACATTTAACTGTTTTGAGGTATAAATATAACTGCTTGGAAATAATTACCTAACTCTTTCTATCCAACGAAAAAGAAATTGATAATAATAAGAACATATTATTGTTATTTTTGTTAAACTTCAAGATCTTCTGTTCTGGAGACTGAACTTGAACACTGGCATTCACTTATGCTCAAAAACATCACTTTCATCCATTAAGATAGTCCGATGAACGAAAGCTTTAAAAATGTAGTCATCCTAGACGTCCCTTCGACCATAATATAGCCGATGGATAATTACAAATAGTCAGAAAGTTGGAGAGACATAGCTCTTGTTGTTAATGAATGCTCTCTAAAAACCTACAGGTGGTGAAAAAACACCCTTCCCTCAGTTAGGATTACTGTTAAGTACGAAGAAAGCTTGACAGTGGTAAGTTCCAATAAAGTTCAGTTATGGTGGGAACTCCGATGACCTAGTGTCTATTCCCGCCATGATCGGCACAGAAAAAAAGTTCAGTTATACCCAAATATGTCGGCATGTGTCAATGCCTATCATCTTTCCACGGTTATTTTCTTCAAAGGCTTATTACTTAGATTCCCATAAAAATTCAAAATCAAGATTCATTTGCTACCTGTCAACACCCATCTTCTTTTGGCATCCAACGAAACAGCTGCTATGCTTTGTGAAGATCGTGCATTTCGAATAACATGACCTTCATCCAATACAATTCTTAGCCAAGTGATTTTATGCAGCGGAGATGTACCCTGATGTGAGAAGGTCAAATCTTGAGTTAAAGCATTAACTATACCTCTAAATAACTCTAAATCAGTAGTTATAAGTGCATACATGAAAATATCTAGCCAGGAAATGCATCAAAATGTTGATGATGATGGTGATGATGATGACGATGGTGACACCTAACAATGGCAGCAACAACATTGTAGTGGACAAAGCTTGATATCTCACCGATCTGAAATCAGAGGAAAGTGTGTTGTAAGTTGTCAGCACGACATCTTGCTGTTTGATATAATTGATATCTTTCACTCTGTCGCCACCATAATACAAGTAAAGATTCAAATCAACTCCTGGGTCAACATGTTGTTGAAATTGATCCTACAATAGATGGAGTTCAGTTACAAAAAGATAAAGATTGAAAATCCTTCATAAAATCTTCAAATATTCAGTTTTCCTGGCTATCTCGTATCCTGGTAAGGCACACGAGTTGAAACTAGATGAGATAATATGCCATCTGATTGGACTGATTAAAATATATGTGGCATACTACCAACATAACCGTGTTGATTCTCTTTGAACTCCCATCGTACTTAAGCTAACCATTGAGTGCAAATTATCAATGTTTAAATGGAATCAACATAGTTAAAGGCTGGCCCAGGCCAAGTTAAAAATATAATCTATGGTTTTTAACAACTTTAACACGTGACACGTGCAGTATCACTGTGTGGCTAACAATGGGTTAGTGGGCATTTCTTTAGCCTATTCATAGCGGCTACGAAATATAGCTATGTCTTTTCCCTTTAACTGTATTGACAATAGAAATATGCAATAATAAGCGTAAACATAGATTTGCCAAGTATATTTCCTGAAGTCCATTTGACCGATGCAGGCTAAATATTAAATTAATCCAAGCTGATTTATATAAATTATGGCTTCGTTCAAAACCCTGTGAAGTAAATGACCTGATATAAAATATGAGATCTCATAGATCTATAAATGGCCTATTGCATGTGATAGTCTTGACATGTGCACATAGAAAACAAAGCCCAAGAAAAAATGAAGTGTGTCAATTTCTTCCTGGTTGTTTTTCATATTGATCCCAGGTTATTCACTTTAACTTCCTTTCTTTTCTTGTCTTGAATGAAATGGACTGTAAATTATAAGTTTCCTTCTTAGTTGAAGCATTGCAAAATTGCCAATTAATGATAACTGCATAAGAAGTCAATTGATTTCTAAATCAGAATTTACTTGGAGGTGGGTATGGTCATCACCAGATAGCCTAAAGTAGGCATGAGACTTTGCAAACAACTTTGCTACAATTATAGAATGACCAAGGAGGAGCTACAGTTTAATTACTGTATGGGTAAAACACTATATGCTCAGAGAAAATGATACCAAGCTGGAATTCACGCCAATCGATGCAGGACTTTTTTCTCTTAAACATCAAAAATCTGCTAAAATCCACTTTGAGGAAAAATGTTTTGGTGAGATTTTCGCTTCTTCATATAAACTTGTTTGAAACCTAAACATTTATATAAATTTAAAAGAATTCCACAAAATCGGATACAATGATAAGAAACCTTCATGAGTAGATCCGGACATATCCTTGCCTTTCAAATTTGGTCAAATTTGGTAATGTTAATGGCGAGCTATGAGAGGTTATATTTAAAGTGCCCTCACCAAGGAAGTCAGTCAAATTTTCCCTCAGAGCGGATTTTTGCAGAATTGTGTTATTTTTCTTTTGGCAAAATAAAAACCTGGGCTAGTAAACAATACTTAATTCATATGGTGCCATTCATTGGGGCACAAGGTCATCGAGATTTTGGATTGTAGAGAAAATTTTCTAGATAAACTTGTGTGAATTCCACTTTAATACAAAGTATTCTGGGTATAACCTCTCAACAACTGCACCATTGCACTTCATATCATGAAAAACTACGTAGCTGCATGTAGAGGGACCATGATAGATATCTTCAACTTGGTATTTTCCATTACTGCATTCTTATTCTATATATATATTTGCAGCAGCGACTTCAATAAGTTAAAAACATCTGCTAAAGCGATAACGTATACCCGGTGAGTCAAACAAGGCCCGGCTTTTGAAAGGCAACTGCTCCCTGAATATATAAGCAATGATATTTTGCAATATCTAGTTGAATAGCCAACACGTTCAATAAATGTTAGAATTTTCCTGGCTGAAATCGGTCGCTCAGTTAAGATTCTACAGGGGATTTTCTTGAAAATGACCCTTCGAGAAACCTTGAAGAACATACTAAAATCATGAGCAAGTTTCCCTAATGTGTTTACCTCACAGCAATGACTTGAGGACGCTTTAGTACGTGCTATCCTCTTGGGGGAATGAAAAAGTCTTCCCCGATTATGAATAAGTTATTCAGTGGGATTCCATTCTCACAAGAGGCCAAAATACACGAATGCATGCGATTTGCTAGGAATGAAAACAAAGAGAAGTCTTGTTTGTCGTTTTTCTTCTTTTTTGCAGGTTTTCAAAAGGGGATTTCTGTAGAAAATCTCTCATATCGATGGGACGAATGGCCGATTAAAGCCGGGTAAATTACTAAACCTAATTGGACATATCGGGAATAAAACGAGACAGTTTTCAATGTTACGAATGAACGAGACAGTTTTTATATTGAGGGAGCAGCATTTTTTCAAACGCCGGGCCTTGTTATTGACTCACCCGGTATAAATGTACGTTTTACTTTGGTCTAAGAGATGGTTTCTAGATCTAGATTTTCAAAGGGCAAAACATTGGCATTAAACCGT
Organism: Aurelia coerulea; assembly: GCA_039566865.1. NCBI lineage: Eukaryota > Metazoa > Cnidaria > Scyphozoa > Semaeostomeae > Ulmaridae > Aurelia > Aurelia coerulea. The sequence goes on from CM076950.1 coordinate 10,189,868, forward strand.
CCAGTAGCAATTAATTTATACACTTACCGTCCAGTTTGAAAGAACAGACATTGGACAAATGATCAACGTAATCGAAGCCTCGTCCTTCTGTCCAGATGGCTGCAATCTTTGTGAGCCGACATCTTTGAGGCTAGGACCTAAAGTAATGACAAATGACTTGAAATGCAGCCAGTAAACAAGAGATAGTATGAAAGTATATCGCTGTTCTGCGTCTATTTCTTGATATTCATAGTTTTACAAATCACGTCTTGGACCAACATCTCTGTTGCACTGTCAAAGAACAACACTCACTGCGCTTACAACAACATTTCACAACACTAACAAATAAGCTCATACTTTCGACAAGCATTGTAATTTTAATGACAGCTGTCTGGAACTATTTAGTCGGAATGAGTCAATAAGTTGTCAACTGCCAACTGAATAACACAAAAGAATTCACTTACTTTTGACAATACTAGCAACTTGCTTGTTCAAGCTGCAAATATCATTTTCATCATCACTATCAGAAAATACGACAATTCCATCTAAGTCTGGTTTCACTTTGGGCTCTTCTTTAATTTTTCCTTTCTTGCTTTTCCTCTTTGATTTTTCCGATTCTTTGCTCTTTTTCCTAAGAAAATGGTTAAGTATCAATGAAATGCCTATCTTGTTAAATAATCCCTACCAGTGGGTGTCCAAAATGACTTGTTTCGCGTAATGCAAGGCTGCTTTGACGGAGTTGTAACCTAAGTTACTTACATTCGATATTCTTGCACAGTTCAATTTCGAATCTAAGACCTTGTTTGAGCAAATCGAAAAATAATTGCTAAATTATGGCATAAAAAGCTAAAATGACTGGCAGTTTCACGTGGAAGGCACGAAAAAAGACCTATTTAGTACTGACAAAAAGGAACTGCTTGAAAACTTCCACCTTTCCCACTGACCACGTGGAAATGTCAATTGACTGTCTGACAAGGCAAATTTCAAATGAGTTTGTCTGTTTATTGCTCTTTCATCTCTTTCACATCTGACAATTTGATATTTGTGACCAGTGTCTGGTGAAAGTTTTCAGGAAATGACTCCGTTAAGCTAAACAAGGAATTTAAATTTAGAAAAGAAGAATTTGCAAAAAGGATAGATGTCTTACTTGATCTCACTTAAGAAGAACTGCCTGAACTGAAATCCTGGTTCCTTCATGTCTTTATTTCTACAAGTAAAACAATCAGTCAGGTATTTTATAATGATACAAACAACGATAATAAATAGATTATGCTGTACCATCCACAGTAAATATAGCAACAATTTCATTGGGTCGATGGCGATCACAGAACTAGATTTTGAATTCAAAACATAACAGACAACAACAAAAATCAAGGTAGATCACTGGTGGAACATTGAAAACTTGTTGGTGTGAAAACCAAAAACGTTGGGTTTTTAAAAACCTCCGCTCCAGAGTTTCTAAAATCAAAGTAAAAAAAAATGCCTTACTAACTGCTGAAGAACAACTTTAACTTGTTTCCATATTTTGACATTTGTGACAGCTGTCAGTTGCTAAAAATTTTTACAAGTTGGGCCAAATATCGTTGCCATATTGCAAGATTACACGATAGGCAGCGTCATTTGCGTCCAACATGACGTCAGAACGCATTGACCATGACTGCGACATTAGACTTAATGACCATTTGTCATGGATTGTAACACGAAATTTCACAGAGAAAAGTAACAAAAAAGTTAGAAAAAGGTACGGCACTCCATCTTATCATTCATCATACCAACCCTGGACTGGAATTTTCTTTTAAGAACATTGAGATCATTTCCACAATTTTAAGATAGTTACGACTCACAAATCTTAAAGCAGTACAGACAACTGTAAGGGTAAATCATAAAAAGAGTTCACTTCTGAAAGGCCACAATAAATTGCACACTATATAATACATTAAATTGTAAGAATTCACTTTTGGAAGGCCACAATAAATTATACACTATGCACAAATTTCGAAGATCTATATGATTTAAAATGAGTCCAATCTCAGATCATCCTTTGAAAATTTGAGGGAATTTTTTTAGGAAATTACTTGTTTGAAAGCTGCTTGAAACACGAATTTCTTAAGAGATCTTATTGACAAATACAAATCATGAGAATTGAAACTGCTTGAAATTCGCTGCTTGAAACACGAATTTCCTAAAAGATCTTACACGAATTATGAGAATCAAAAATTGTTGAAGCATTGATAACTTCTCATGCAATTGATCATAACTAATTTACTTCTTAATTCTCAACAAGTTTCAAAGCATTTTCGCATTGCTCGTGCTTTTTTACTTATCAAGTACAATAGAAAAGAAATAAAAGAGACTACATACTTGGTTTTCTTTGGTTTGAGATATCCTTCCTTTTTCTTCTTAAATTTAACGCACTTGACCTCCTCTACATCATCATCATCATCATCGTCGTTAATATGCCTTTTCCTGATTTGCATCACAGGGTCACTTTCTGCAGTCATACTTCCTGTAAGCATGCTTCCCTCAGTTCCATTTTCTTGGGAAGTTATTGATGGTCTTCCCTGTAAATTAAGCAAAAAACTAAATAAAATCAATAGAATAACTCTAATCGAAGAATCGTAATTTAAAGTCATGTACTTGTATGAAATTTGTAAATTAAAAACTAAAATTCAGTTTCACTTATTCAATTAAGAAGCTGAAACTTTGAAAAGAATAGAAGATCCCTTTGGCTGACAACAATGTTGGTCCTTGGCTCTAATGCAGCTATCATTTTATTGCCCTGATATTTGGTTCTTGGCCAATTTTGGGAAGGGGTCTGCCGCAAGCATATTCAAAATGGTACCCTTGGCTAGATCAATTTCAACGAAAATGGTACCCTTGGCTAGACCAATTTGACCATTCTCTGGACCAATTATTACGAAAATGGAACCCTTGGCCAGACCAATTTTGACCATTTCCTGGACCAATATTGTCAAATTTGTACATAAATATGATATCATGACCGTTCGCATAAAATGATAGCTGCATAACGTTCCATAAAAATATATTAGTGAGAGCTTGGTTTTTTATATTTCTGCTTCTAGCATTTGTGAAAAAACAAGTCAATTAAACGATACAGAATAGACCTAATGATCATTGGTAGAATGAATGACTTCTAAGCATTCATGCTTTCCAGACATAAAATTATCTCTCGCGAGGTACAAGTTGCAACATAGCAATACAATAGCAATAATGTTTTTAGGATCCTAATTTGAAAACAATAATATTTGGTTATCTTTGCACCAAGAAATCTATGCAAACTTTGTTTATTAGGTTGATAGACACTTTAGGCTGCCATTTTGGTAATATTTAGGTGGTGCAATAATTATGTGAGGTAAGTGTATGTATTCTGCCTAGGATCTTCATTCAAAATAGATGCGGGAAGTGCGGGATCATCGATACACTCCTTTGATTTACAAAGTGAAAAAACAAGCGATGCGATTAAGGTGGCAAATGGTTTTTGCAACTTTTTCACAACAATCATAACGACTTTACGAGAGAGAGCCATTCCTCTGTGTGATTTTGTCTGGAGACCCCCTAGGCCTGTTCGCAAAAGAACTGACAAGAAATTCAATTTTCGACAAGTATCAAAGGTAGAAGTCGAAAAAGATCTTAGATCTATTAAGCGAAACAAGTCAACCGGCATTGACAATCTACCACCGTGTTTGCTTAAGGATGCTGCACGTACCATATCAGCTCCACTGATACACCTTATTAATCTTTCACTACAGACAGGCCTCCTTCCAGAAGACTGGAAACTTGCAAAGATTGTACCAATACATAAATCTGGGTCCCGCTCAAGTTTTGACAACTACAGGCCGATTTCGGTTCTGCCGGTCCTATCAAAAATAATTGAAAAGGCTGTGCATCGGCAAGTCATGGAGTTTCTTGAGCAAAATAAATTACTGTTCTCAATTTGGATTTAGGCCTAAGCTCTCAACGGAGTTGGCAGCAGCCCTCTTATTGGACGACATACGAAAAAATGTGGACGAAGGGAAATTGGTGGGTGCAGCGTTTATAGACTTAAGTAAAGCATTCGATACGATAAGTCACTCAAACTTGTTAGAGAAACTGCCCCAATATGGAATTCGTGAAGAAGAGCTTAATTGGTTTACAGACTACCTCTTCAACCGGTCAGTAATGGTGAATTATGACAACTGTCTATCCAATGCGCATGCTGTCCTAACAGGAGTACCCCAAGGCTCAATCTTGGGTCCCCTGTTATTCATAATATTTCTTAACGATATCACAGATGTAATCAGCAGTGCAAAAATAATTAAGTATGCTGACGACACTGTGATTTATGTTGCCGATAAAGATATCAAGGTAATTAAGTCGAAGCTTTCTGAAGATATGAATGCTATAGCAGACTGGCTAGACCAAAATGCTCTAATAATCAATCTGAATAAAGGAAAAACTGAATCCCTCCTTTTTGGAACATCGCAGAGGATAGCAAAACAAAATGAGACATTCAACGTCATGTATCGAGGCTCTAATGTATCGAATACCACCCAATACAAATATCTCGGCATCGAAGTAGACAGCTCATTAAGTCTTAATTCACACTTTGAGAAATGTTACAAACGTGCATCAGGCAGATTAAGGTTACTGACAAAACTCAGGGATTATCTTGATGTGACTTCTGCAAAGACTATCAGGCCTGGCTGTGAGCATTTTAGCATGCGAGCGGTACATCGCTCTCCTCTGTGAAGTCAGGCGGGCGATTTTCATTCTATAGAAAATCGTCATAAAAAGTGTATGAATAAACGAGGAATCCAATATTTGTCTTTAAACAGCTAACCTTACAAAGCAAGACGGCGATTCTCTCACAGAAAGAAACTTTAAGACCCCGTTTACACAGTAATGGAACGATTTGGATCCGTCACAATTTCGTAACGTTTCATTCCCGTTTACACAGTGACGGATCAAACTCGTATCGGTACGCCCTCGCGTTTACATTGTACCGGAGCGATGGGCACTTTCTAGCCTGGGCTATTGTTTAAATCACGAGGATGTCTTGGCAGTCTCCGGTAATATTTTTCCAGTGCCGATCTGAGAGTTTAGTTTCTCTAAAAGGCTTCTGTAAGAAAATACAGGCAAGACATTGAAGAAAGTTAATGTAAAATGTATCGTAGGATTTAAAAGAATTTGTTTGGCTGTTGCTTTTCAAAATGTTTCGCTTGTTTTTCGCGTGACTTGTCAAGTAGTTAACGAATTATGTGAGTAGATGACTTCCTGAGAAATTAAAGGTAAAGAATAATTATATTTTGAGGTCAAATATATGGGATTAACTTCCTCTCAATATTTTAGTTTTATTTCAAGAGGTAATGAAGTGTGATGAATAATGAATGAAAACCTAAGGCGGGCGGTTCCAATGTGAACTGACGTGGAGGCGGGCGATGAATAGCTCCCCTCGCCAACTCGAGGCGAGCGTGTAGTGAATGAAAACCTAAGGCGGGCGGTTCCAATGTGAACTGACGTGGAGGCGGGCGATGAATAGCTCCCCTCGCCAACTCGAGGCGAGCATGGAGGCGGGCGCGGGCGATCGCCCGCCTTAAACGGCCAGGCCTGTCATTGGTTATGGACATACAAGCAAGCAAACAATAATACATCATTTTGGGACACCCGGTATATAGTTGCCGATATCATCATCTTGATATCCAGGGAGCTGTGACCTTTCAAACAAGGATTCTTTTAATTACTCACATGGTAAGAAAACATCTCAGCACTCATATACCTTTTTATTTTTCTTTGCGAACATCGGCTTCCCACCAACATGGTTGCCAAGGATCACAGCAATTGTGACTAGCGTCTTTCCAAGGCCCATGTCATCAGCAAGAATACCACCCTTCATGCACATTGGTTTTTCATTCCTGTATTTCAAAGTCGCACGGTTGTAGAAGCATTGACTTCCTGTCTGTTGCCAAAATGGTGCCATTTCGTCACTATTTTCCCTTTTTATCATCCAATATAGTGCCATTCTTTGGTGACAAAGCATGGTAGTCATGATAGCCTAAAATTGGGAAAAAAATCAGCAGCTTCATTCTGCAGGCAGCATGTCAAGTCATCTGCAAAACAAAGCTCAGTGGTGAGCAATATGGGGGGGGAGAGGACGTCCAGTCACCCCCACCTTTATTTGAAACAAAAAGTAAAAGTAAATGGATCTCATGCTCTGCGTAAAATCCTGCATGGCAAAATAAAATCTTGGCAATTTATCTTCAAAATACAAATCTTACCATGGTCACTGTGTTGTTTTTGTTGTCATGCAATTGTTTCTGGTCACAAAGAAAGTAACTAATCCAAGAAAATAGCATGATACACCAATACAGTACTTGGCAAAGTGTCTGCCAATGAAAAAGCTGCAGCTAAAATGCAGTTCTCAATGACAGCCAAGGGCTTGGTGGCTCAACAACACAATATACTGTAGCTTGTATAGCATGCAGAATTTATCTTATGCCCAGCCTGTACCAAGATGGGACAAGTATTGTATGTCATGAAACTTTGCTCACATTAAACTAAAATCCAATTCCTGTCATGCTGAATTAACAACATAAAATGCATTTACATCAAAAATAGGCTTGTTTCTGAATAAGGCTGGAATATGATTGACCTTGTATTTATCAAAGTATAATATTTTGTTAGACTTCACTTCTAGGCGTAGTCTATGGAAGTTTCATGTCTGAAGAGCGGTTTGATCTGGGGACAAAACATATTCCAATTTCAAAAATACATTGAAATGTTGCTGTTAGATTATAAAATATCTGTTGAATTTCAAATGAAACATTTATGCTACTCACATCTGTTTCTTGCACTTGAAATTCTTTGTCAAACTCAGGCATTTCTTCAAACAATTTATCCATTGCATTTAATGCCTAAAATACAAAATTAGATGCTGGATAAAAGCTACCATTCAAGCAACAATGCAAAGAGTGAGACATATACTGTACAGTAATACCATATGCAGTGCAGAGAGGCATTTCACTCATTCAAAAAAGCCCACAAGACCTTTCAGAATAAAGGATTCATATGGATTTTTGGTGGATTATCTAAAAAAACAGGATTTTCAAAAAATGTAAAAGTCAATAACATTAAATGAAATCTTTTTGCAGTTAAATGCCACTAGTGCAGTGCTGTAAAGAGTGTTCCAAAAAGATAATGAATGGATATAAAAGTCAAGTACAGAAGGGGTCTTCTGAGTAATCTAATGTATAATTAGCCTTTTGTATTTTGTAGCCAAAGAAACAATGGCACAATTTGGTTGTTTTTCTGCCCTATTTACAGACAACTCAATTTAGCTCTGTACATTTGCCCAATTCCTACCCAAAAATCCTTCCTGGGAACCTTGGGAGTCAACAAACATTTCATGCACAATTACCCAAGATTGGAGCAAATTTATTTGACGAATGCCTCGGGCCCGGTCACTGAGAACATGCCATATTTCCAGTGTTCCTGGTATTATCAAATGCCACTGGGAATGTCCTGGGCCAGAGCAAAATTTATGGTTGAATGCTCTAGTAGGGCAAGGGATATTTTTTCTGAGCAAATACTCAAGGGTGTCCTAGGGGGAATGGTTTGGTAGGTTTGGCATCATTCAACTGTAGCATGTATGCATTGCCAAGCAGCCAAAGTACAATATATTGACAAAGTGCCCTTGCCCCAAAACTATTAACCCTTTAACATATTGTATCTAGCTATCTTTTAATTGTGTATCTCCGTCATGGGCTGAGCCTTTTTGGAGATAAATATTATAGATTGTAGCAGGAACTGAACAACACATAATTCGGATAAAGTGAGCAGACTTGTATTAAAATATTCGAACATCTCACCACAACTGGTTGCTCTTGTATTGTGCACATCACATCATCATATGATGAAGTACCATAATCTTTTTGCCATTGAGATTCATTTCTAAAGTGATTGTCAAATTCTTCATCATCAATATCACCACGTAGATAGCTCAATGTAGATGGTCGTCGTGCAGAGGAAGCTGATGATGAGGATGATGGGCAGGCCGGCTGTTGCCGGATACCAGGAGTCCTAACAATAGCATTATTGATATTTTGACCAATGTTAGCAGGCCTAATTGCAAGATTTAAGCCAGCAGCTGGAAGATCTTCCATCTGCTGGCTTAAATCTTGATCATCAATTCCAGAGGACGAAGGGATAGCCACTGCTGGAAGGATGTTAGGTACTGATGGCTCATGAAAGACTGTTCCAATATCATTATTACTGTGCGCAATCTCAAGATTAAGGCCGACATTTGGAAGATCTTCATCATCATCCACTTGAATGGGGGCAGGAGAGGCAGGAGGGGTAGGAGCAGGACGGGTAGGAGCAGGAAGGATAGCAAGCAATGGTGGTTGTTGTCGTAGTAAGATTGATAAAATCTGGTTGGTATGCCCCACTTCATTACTTTGGTCAATGCTGCTCGGTTGAGCTTCATTGGCGTCTATTCCAGAGGAAGAGGGGACCACTGAAGGAAGGGCACGTACTACTGATGGTTGATTCAAGGTTGGTTCATTAGAAACAATGATTGGCATCACATCGTCATCGTCAATGAAAATAACATCATTTCTTCCAGATGATGGGGGTGCATTTGCAGGAAGACTTGCAGCGACCATTGCAGGAGGAATGGCAGGTACTGACGGTAGGTTCAAGCTTTGCCTAGCCTGGTTGAAACATCCAACTTCAGCATTTAGGCCATCAGCGCTCATCACTTCTTTATCGTCATCTATTACAGAGGAAGAGGGAACTGGAGCAGGAAGGATAGCAGGAAATGGTTGCTGATATAACACTGGTGCAGGATGGATTGGTGTTTTTCCGTCTGCCATCGTTATCTTTGGCGCGTTAGTCGCTGTAAGTCACCATTTCCATTTCTGTCATCCCTCTTCTCCTTGCCTTGTTTTCCTCAACTAAAATGGCGCGAAATTATTCTCACGAATAAAGTACTTCATGTAAGGGATTTTATACCCCCGCAGCGACAGGGCTGATGCCGCTCAGCTGACTTACTTCTCACAGACTCATGGTATCTTGTAAATTAGTAGTTGTATAGTAATTATGTAGAATTGTATTTAGGATTGATCGATAAATAGATTAAACTGAACTAAACTGAAAACTGACACTGTAATATGTTTATTATCTTCGTGTTCGTAGAATGGTCGTGCATACAGGCGGCATGATTTCTTCTATGCAGTATAAAACAGAGCTTGATTTGAAAACTCAGTAATTTTTCAAACTCATGTAGAGTGGTTGCAAAATTGAATCTCCGATCCAACTGCCTCTTTCAGTCTTTTCATGTTGGATCTTCTTTCTTTTGCAGAGGCATTTGGAAAGTTTTTTCCAACATGGACTGTTTTCGCGAGAAAAAGGCAGGTTTTCCTTCCAGCCCCTCCCTCGGGAGAGTAATGTGCTGTTCGGGAGATGGGCTAGTTCTCTCAAAGCCCAAATTGTGTTTATCTGATGTTTATGAGGAAAGATTTATGAAAAGGTTAAATATATCTGAAGGGCAGCCAAGCCCCAGCAGCCTTGGGCCTATTTATGAGTGTAGATTTTAAATGTTATAATTACTTTTTCATTTTATAAGACTGCGCTCACATCACACGATGCCGGCACTTTTTGAAAACGGTGAAAAATGTGACGGATGGGCCTCCCGTTCACACGAAAAAGGCACATTTTTTGCCGGCAGATTTTGAAAACGGTAGATTTTGAAAACGGTATCATGTGAACGCTAGCTCAAATTTTGCTACCGTCACATTTTTCACCGTTTTCAAAATGTGCCGGCATCATGTGTACGAATAGATCTGACATAATAAAACAAAAATTTCTATGGCTTCTCGAACAACGTTCTTTTCTCTTTACCGTACCTCAACGATTTTACAACAATATTTCATCTCAAAAACTTCAGAAGAGGCCTAACATTCTTTATCCAATTAGCTTGTCTAAAGGCCAGCGCAGACCAGGAGACGCTGTTGCGGAAACATTAATAAGAAGGGTGTAGAGGGGGGGGGGGGTGCACCGTTAGTCATTTTAGTCAAGTAATAAAGCGTCCAGTTGTCACTAGTCATGACATTTGGTAGCCTGTTATCCAACCCATCATTCCCGAGGAGCTATTTGCTTTGAAATTTAATAGGTTTAGATAGACACTTCAGTTCCTTTTTGACTGCTTCGTTTCTTCCATTCGTTTGAGAGAAATTTGTCATTGATGAAAATGCCTCAATACTACCGGGTGCGCCAAAAAAACTATGCACGTTTGACAGGCCACAATAAACTGTACACTGGACCAATTTTGAAGATTCATGACTTAATCTTTAGCAAAAAGCCTCAATTAGATTCTAGAATTTTTTGCAAATTTTTCTGTTTTCAGTTTTTAGCGCAAGACGCGAGTTTCTTAACATTCTCGTTCTCGAAAACACTGAAAACGATAAAAAATCTTTTTCGTGGTGATTTGGGATCTAGAAATCGATTAATTAATCGATACAATTAATCGATTTCTAAATCCCAAATCACCGCGAAAAAGTTTTCAATAACATTTCTTGCTTCAAATTAATTCGAACAAAATAATTTTCTTAAAGATTTCGAAAAAAGGTAAGTTTCAATTTTTTGAGACAACAAAAATCGAGCGTTGAACGAAAAATCGAGCGTCACTTCAAAAGTCGAACTTTGATCTAATCAACCAATCAAAGGCTTATTATAGGCACGTGGTCCAACATGATTAAGAAGGTAGCGATCGGATTGGTCGCACTGTGAACGCGGCGCATTAGGCCCAATTAGTCTGTGTTTTGAAGGTGGTTTTGTCATGAGTATCGGTTTTAAGCGAAAAACTAAAACTTGTGTAATCAGTGTAGAGGAGAGGTCAAGGTTTGCGAAATTTTGCTTCACCCGACCCGATACATTATAATCAAAAGGGGCTTTCTGATGGAAGAACGCTCTGGTAAGTACAGGGTGTCCCACAAAAATTGTGCCACGTTTGCCTGAAGGTTTTGTGAAAAATGGCAAAAGATTCTCGCTAAATTTTTATGATGCTTCTCTTCAGATGTTCAAATAAAGTTTCTGCCATCCCGGTAAAAATCCCTTGACAACGATGGAGCTATGACCTTCAGAAGACCAAATTTGCCTGATAACCGAAACCAGCGGTCGGCCATTTTGTCTTCCTATTTTGCGGCGATAAATAGCTTCATGTGAGGTAAGAAATAGTTTCTGTGAAGTGTAAGAAATTGTCGAGCTCTCTGATGATAATCGGATTTTTCACGAGAGCTATGACATTGGAGGCTGCTGTTTCCTTTCACACATGAAGCCATTTCACTGCAAAATCGTAAGACAAAATGGCCGACCGCTGGTTTCAGTCATCAGGCAAATTTGGTCTCCTGAAATTCATAGCTCCATCATTTTTCGATGGATTTTTGCGGGAATGGGATCAAACATTAATTAAATATCTGAAGAGCAACATCATCCAAAACTTTGGCGAGAATCTTCTGCCATTTTGATGTCATCTGCAGGCAAACGGGGCACAATTCTTTTGGGACACCCTGTATACATTATTTCGTTTTCAGGGTTGCTTTAGTTCCTTTCAAACACGTGTAGAGGTAGACAATAACAGAAACTTGAGATTAGGTGAAAAAATATATTTAATGAATAATTGCAATAACCCTGATCATGCAGATATGTAATTTGCTGATATTTCCAATGGCACACCGGGTGACCCAAAACATGAAACTTTTGAAAAACCACCAAAATTTGATTATGTTGCCATCTTAAACGTTTCTTTTGGTTATATGTGACAAAGTTCAAATTGATTTAATTGGATACTGCAAACTGTATCTGCAGGTTAGCACTTATGGGAATTTCTTCTTTTAAGAGTTAACTACTCCGGATGCACACTCCAAAACTGCAGTAGTTGTTCATAAAATTTTCTACCTGGTAGGTAATTTTTTTTATCCATCCAACCACTCAGTTCGTTCATATGTCTCTCATTAAGATCTTCTATCATCTAGGACTCAAAAGTTCAAATGAAATTGCAAACAATTGCTTTTGTGTGAGAATTTACGATTTTGTGCAATACTATAGCTTAAAAGACGGTTTTCAAGAAACGACTGTTTTCCTAAGTAATAAAATAAATATAATTGCGTAAACTAATTCGATCTTTGAGACAAAAGAGCAAGAAGAAATATTTATGACTGGTAGCATGATCAATTTTTGGTGATTTTTGAAAAATGTTCACGTTTTGTTGAGTAACCCATTTCACCAAAATAAGTGATAAATTATTTACAACGAATTTGTAAAACTTTTCCATGAATATCTTTAAAATCATCGAAATAGTAATATAGTTGATCAGATGTAACAAGGCGAGTGTACCTGTGAGGGACCTCACGGGGTCTTCATGACTTCTGATCGCTATGGTGGTAAAAGCAAACCTGCAGGGGTACCGTATGAAGATTTCTTAGCATTTTTTGTGGTATTGAGGAAGTTAAATAAAGATCTTTGGGGTATGAAAGCCTTTTTTCTTCAAGGAACAACTTTCAAGTAAAAATGCAGGAGAATATGATTGGCATAACGGCTACCATGAGCCAAATTTTCCACATCGTCTAATGCAACTTAGTGCACTCAAATGGGGGCTTGAATAGACAACAGGGTTTGGCACAACATCATCATGGTCAGTCTGTGATATCAACAGTTTCGTAACTATTGCACACTCAGCCTGCAAATATTTATCAAAGGGACATCGAAGTTAACTTCAAAATACCACAGGGGGCATAGCATTTCAAATGCCATTTGCAACAAGCACAATAAAATCGTTAGCTGGATCGATTTGCTTCCTTCCCGATGCTGTACCCTTCGTATTTCGTTGGACTTGCTTTCACCCGACAACTTATTTGCTTTCAAAATGACAGCTACTGGGTGAGCAGAAACACTTGCACCTTGCAAAAAATTATGGAAATTAATTGATCTCAAAGATCCTTGCTTTAAGCTATCGATAAAATTCTAACTTAAATTCAGAGATACAGGTTTCAAAGCTTATTTCTGGGCCAGCCTGCAAACATTCTTTGCCTCAAAGAAATCAAAGGGGTCTTGAACTCGAAGTAGTCCATTCACTATTCATCATATTCATTATTCAACGTTTAATAATGCTGTGCAGATGGTAAACATTGACCAAACTTCTCATAGGCCAGAAGAAAACTACGCGGTTCTGATATTCTGACAACAGTGATGACGACCAAGTCCAAAACGGGCAAGTTGCTTTTACTTACAGGGTATATCTAACAGTTCTTCTCCGAATGACACGCAGCTTGCTCCATTAGATCTTGCTAGCTTTTCTCAGATGACCTGTAAAAAGAAAATTTTATAAATTGTGGGTGCCTTAAAGACCAAGTCGATTATCCCATGATATGAAAAGTCATTTCTGGCCTACATTCTGTTCGTCTGCCTTGCTTTTCATTCGGCCCAACAGGAATCATGGTTGACAATGTGCCTTTGAAGCTAAGCAATATATCGATTTCCTTGTTGCCCCTCAAAATAGTGGACTGGAAAAAGATAGCGATTATTAATGGGCCAGTACGTAGTGAGGGCAAGAGATGTAATTGACCCAAGATTTGTCTGCTTATTCATATTGTCTTGTAAACCACATTAGCTGAGTAGAGCTGATTTTGGATTTGATGATCGCTGGTGGCTTAGCCTGCGTGCAGACTTTACTTTCCACTGCGAAGGAGATCCAAGGCGGATCTTGTAAAGTCTGCGAATTAGCGCCCATTATCGTGTTCTGAATGAAAAGTTTCTCCTGCGAAGGAGAGCTCAATCTTGCGCAATAAATCGACAAATATAATCCCTATCATGCGAAGAGAATCCCATCCCACCCACACAGCTTCAGAGCCTGCAAACTGCAGAGGTAATATTAGGTATGGAAGACTCACCAGTGATTCAAGAACCCCACTTGCTGACACATGTCTAAGCTAAGGGTACTACCAACACATCATTTACCCATCTGGTGATCAGGTCAACAAATGAAAGTTTAGGCCTAGCCTGAAGTAAACATTCTGTCCTCGGAGCGGAGAAACTTTCAAAGAATTATCTCTTGATCGTTGTAGACTTCCTTCACCTTGAGAATATGCTTGACTGTTTATAATTCCTTTCCAAACAAAGTTTCATCCCAAGTTGTCAAGTCCCGAAGACAGGCAAACTGGGCGGCGCACTTCATCATCGGCGAACTTGTTTACCACGGCAACTTCCTCCAAGGTTTCGTGTTGTGTCGCAAACAACCACAAAGGGTTTCAAACAACGTGACGATTCTGTCGGCTTTCGATTGGGTCCTTGGAATCTCAAACCAGATACTGATTGGCTAGCAGACAATAGCCGGACAAAGGCGAGTATCATTGCGCAAGATCTCAGAACTCAATAATGGGTGCTAATTCGCAGACTTTACAAGATCCGCCTTGGCTCTCCTTCGCAGTGGAAAGTAAAGTCTGCACGCAGGCTATGGTGGCTTCGCTTTAAACAATTCCAGAAAAACAAGCATTGTCTCGTTTTGAGCGATTTAAACGGCAATTTCACGCTAAAAGGCTAACGTGAATCCATATAACTGTTGCCGATTATTTGCAGATTAAAAGACCTACAAAATATGGATTTTCCGAAAACCTTTAGCTCGAGAAACCCTTGCAAAGGAGAAAAATCTACCGATAAAGATATGTTGCATTAATTCGATGTTTTATATAGTAGTTGTGAATAGCATACAAACGCTTGTCAATTCCATTCTTTTATACCTACAAAACTTGGCAGCGTGCAAAGAATCTGGTCGTAGGAAGCATCAGAAGATCGATAGTATCTCGCTTGGGTCCTTTTGGAGTTCCAGTACTGTAATGTTGGGATTTGCTAAACAAACTTGATTTTTGTGGATTTTGAGGCACAGGTTTAACGATCTTATTGATAAACTGTTTTTACCTCTTTCGTGAATTTTTCAGGTATTCTGCTTTCAGGAAAATATTGATGGAAAATCAATACGCGCAGATATGGAAATGAACGGAATACTCAGATGTAAGTTCGGCATTGTATAATACGCATATCCTGTTTGAATACCTATTAAATAACGCACACTCAAATCGGGAAACTTCTTTGGGACACCCGGTATTTTGTTTAGCTTTGATTTTAAATACCTTGATCAGACGATGTGTTAATTAATTAAAGGGGCTGGGTCATGTAAAGTAAACAAACTTCTTTCAAAACGACGATTTTGCAGTTTTTTGACAGGCCATAACACACAGATTTTCCATTATTTTTCTCAAAATGAAAGTGCTGTTTTGAAGATGAACTCTTGAACTTCAGAGAGAAACAAACAAAACAACCATATGTTGTAAGATTGCAAAGATATTGATGAAGTTTTAGAAGCAACTTTATCGTGGATTCACCCCATCCACCAAAATCTGTGCAGAACACAATGGGCGCGTGCGGGCAACAATATAGATTTTAAAGATAACAGATTTGTTTACGGTTACGTGACCCAGCCCCTTTAACAAGACATTATTTTTTTCACTTTGTTTCTTTCATTAGACTGGCACATGTTTCTTGGTGTGCTCAAGACAGTCCGGTACCTTGAAAGAAAGACATCAACAGCATATTGCGCTTTTTGGTTAAATGTAGTTCAGTGTCACGTGTACGATCTGACACTTTTGTAAAAATCGCTTTTAAGCCTTGAAGGAAATGAAATACATACCGGTTGTCCCAAAATGATGTATTATCATTTGATTGCTTTTATGTCCATAACCGATGAACCGATTTTCAAAAACTGGTAAAACCACAACCAACATCTTAACATACAATTTAGCCTTCAGGCAATCAAATAAAACAAAGTTTTTGAAAATCCGTTCATTGGTTATGGACATGTAAGCAATCAAACAATAATACATCATTTTGGGACACCCGGTATATGCATGTTACCTTATGTGAAGAGATTACTGATCCCTTTTTCACGCAATTCGAAATAAAGGATTTTAATAAATCTAATCTTACTTACCGGGTGAATAAAAAGGCCAAACACTGTTTAAAAGACCACTGCTCCCTGGATATCAAGATGATATTATTGGCAAATATGTCATTTAATGTAGGATATGTTCAAATCCATTTCAAAATTTACCTTACTGAAATCAGCCAACCCATTCTGAATTTTACGAGGAATTTTCTAAAGAAGGCCTCTTCAAGGAACGTTTAAAACAGGCTACTAATCACGACCAAAATTTCTGCCTTGAACAATGAATTTCACTTAGCAAGTGTTATCCTATTAGGAGGATGAAAGGGTCATCATTGGGAGCATAGAAACATCATTCCCAGCGATTTTATCCTCCCAAGCGGATAATATGCGCTGAAACTTTTTGAAGTTATCGCTGTATGGCAGAAATCTTTTGAAAATTCATTCGTGTCTTTAGGCACATTTTGAAGGCATATTTGAAAGAGGCATTCTCAAGAAAATCCCCCATATGCCAGAACGGAGTGACAGATTTTAGTCAGGTAAATTTTAGAATGGATTTGAAAATGTCCATCATTAAATAATATATTTGCCAATATCTTCGCCTAGATATCCAAGGGGCAGTGGCCTTTCAAACGGGATTTGTTTTTATTGACTTATTCGGTATATTTACAATGCTCAGAAAAATAGAAGAAAATCAATAATAAATACTTCAGCCTTTCGGTAATCGACAAAACGTTGATTCATTCCAATACCTCAAGTATTCACCGTTCAATGAATTTTCAATCAAGTGAAATTCTTTTTGGTTCACGACGTATAAAAGCTGTCAAGTCTTTTCTTCCAATTATTTTCTTTTAATTTCACGTGTTTACCCTTTCATTTTGTTGATTTACATCCTTTAAGTGTTATGCACCTTAATTTCCGGCAGTGCTTATTTCCTAGAATGGAGTAGCTCAGCTCACTCACAGTGGCATACATATAGCTATTGATGGGATTCCACGGAGTGTCAATGAAGTACTCACATTAATGGCATAAATCCATTGTGTGGCGAAGGCAGGAGATCCTTGTGATATATTGGAAGTTCTCGTGAATGTAAGCCGCTCTGAAAAATAGAAGGAAGCAGACTGAATAGAATATGATAAGTTCCAAATATTTGCATAGGTGCAAAAAGGAGGTTGCAAAATTCTATAATCTATTTTTTTTCAATTGAATGACTTGAAAGAAACTTTATCTTCTTATCTAAAATTCTACCGTTGGACTTTTCAGAAATCGTGAATGTATTCTTAAATTACGGTGTATTTCATATTTCAACTCATATGAGGATGTGACATCAACAAATAACTCAATCGTAAACCAGAAGAGTAATAGACTTTTGATAGACACAATATTGTAGACATCCATAAACTATGATTTTCTTTAAAATTACTTTATGTTTCATCAAACAGTTTGGAATTACGATGGCTTTAAGTTTGTTTAAAAAATGTTCTTGAATTCTTAAAAGAAGGGAACACCCTTTTCTGAAAGTATTTAGGAATTCAGAAAAATCCAACGGTATAATTAAGATAAAAAGTGAACGATGAAGAAGAGGGACAACATCCACAGAGAGCAGGCATCGAGTTGATCTTTTGCGCTTTTTTATTTTTTCAGTTATCTGCTAACTAGTTTCGCCCACAAGGGCATCTTCAGAGCAACGGTATAATAATTATCTATAGCTAAGTAGGAAAGGTTTCTTTGAAGCCATTCAGTGCGAAGAAATAGGTCATAGAATTTTACATCTACCTTTTTAAAAGATTGGGAACTTGTGCAAGGAAGGATACATCTTCTATGTGGTGACTAACTATCAATATTTCTAGGCGGTAAAACGAGGATAAAAAACATGCATTTTCTAGCTTCCTTTACTTTGGGCTAGATAGAAAGCTTTATTGAAGCTCTGCCTGGTCTTGTGTTGCATGATCAATAAAAACTGCCACACAGATACCTATGTAGCTCCTGACATATTCAAGTGAAGAAAAATTACACCAAGTGATAAAAAATAACAAATCATATCAAAACATCAACACATTAGTAGCAAAGAAATTAGTTTGTTTCTGTTATGAAATGGGGAGTCGTGTAAACAGGCTGTAAACGACACAGGTGCGGATGAATGCACCATCGTGTGAACAGATCAAGTTTTCGTATTGGATTGGGTGCATAGCACGGGATCGGTGAGGTTACTTTATCGTCGATATGACAACCTTTACAGCATAACCAAACAGAATAGGCAAGAACAATTTGCAAAATAGTTACCGGGTCACTATTCAAACTCCTAATCGGTAACGTTGATTTTGGGACATCTTTTCGACAAGTTGCTTTCAATTCTCCTCTCATTTGCATGACGTCATCTCTTTGTGCTCGGATTTCGTTACTCAGGAAATCGATCTGCCTTGTGAAATGCTGTTTCTCGGAGCAAAGTCTTGAAATCTGCTCTAATGCAACCTTTTGCGCCTGATAAAACATATGCACTGTATCCTACGAGGAAATATTAAATATTGAAAAATAGCAGGAAAATGCTTTTGGAAGTTTGCAATAAAACAATGAAGATTTGTCTTTTAAGTTTCATTATCGGCTATGGTTTCAAGCAACGCTTATAATTTTTGCACTCAACATAATAAGTTGTGATATGTTTAAAAGAGCATTATAAAATTGCTCCATCTCTGAAGCTAGACTTATTCTATACTAATTAGTCCATCTATCATAGATTCTAGCAAAATTGGATAAACCTTGGCTGAAATTTGTCAGCCTTTTCTAAGACTGAAGGTGTTGTAACGAAGTGTTGTAATCCTTTAAATTGAATAAAACAGTCAGGTGGACAGGGTTCTAGCTCATTTCCAGCCACGCCCGTTGAGCATCACAGATTCAATTCAGTTTTATTTACTTTTACGATCTCAGCGCTTGCCGATAAAAACTGCAACTTCGTTTTAATTTTACCTTACAATCACAATTTTCAGATACTGCTTTACTTTTGAGTAAAGTTACAATTCCCATAACGTTGAAAGCGAGGAGACCAGCCTCGTTCCCCAGGCTAAGTATCGAAGTTAGTCTCTCCACTACAAAGCGTGGATATTTTGCGCATGCAGATGTCAGGAAACTAGTTCAAGTGTTTTTTCTGACACTTGACTAAATTAAAAATTTATCCACGTGAACATGCAATATGAACATATCAGGTTTAAAAAAAAGTTAATACCTTGGACTGGCTTTGAAATGAAAAATCATTCAAAAATGCTTCTTCGATATTCAAAACTAACATGTTCCAGGGAAAAATCTGACTATAGCTGAAGGTGCTATGCGCCGAAGGCGCATCGTCGTAGTGGAGGTATGCGCCGAAGGCGCAGGGTATTGGGGGTCCGGGGGCGAAGCCCCCGGAAAAATTTTTGGAACCACGCCCTTCTGCATAAGGGGAAACGCCCTTATTTGGTGGAAACGCCCTAAATAGTACTTATCCAAAAAGAATCTAAAGTCTCCTTAAAATGAGAATATCTCGTAAAACCCAATGCGGTGTCTTAAATATCATAAAAATATTTAAGACACCATACATGACTGACAAGGACTCATCACCAACCAGAGCAAAAGGTTTAAAGTGCCTTTCCAGAGAATCAAGACTCCAGGACGCTTGCTCTTATCAGACAAATGTTTAATGTACTATACGTTTTTTATGAGAAACTATCTATTATATAAACAGCACTAATATGGCCAACATTTTGAGAAACTCCAGCACTATTGTCTGAGAAGTCCTGAGAAACATTGTGAGTTAAATGCAAGAATGTTATGCCAAATATGTTGTTGAACTTTTAGTATGAACTAAACGTACATTTTTCGAGCAACATCTCAAAGTGAAGTTATAGCTGATGGCAATCAAGAATCAAACGTATGAAAAAGAGAGAAATAGGGTGGGTGAATGGGTGTTTCCTATTTCCTCGTCAAGTTGTGTTAGGCCATGCATTCAATCATTCACACTGATCTAGGTTCCGTCCTTTAGCTTCTCTCCCGTCAAAGTCTCGATCTGATATAAAACTTGCCTGCAACGAAACTGCCCCCAGTGTTCATTCGCAAAGCTTTGAATCAAATTCGTCCAGTTCCACAACATATTCCCATTCAAAACTACCATGGTCTAATGACAAAAGAGCCTTTCAGAATATTTGTTCACTCCATCACCCTTACAATGGTTTAATCAAGATCAGTGACAATGTAGAGAATACGGCCTATTAGACCAAAGCATTGAACATAATAGCACATTGCATGAGGATCCCCGCAGAACAATATCCGTTAGGGTCCTTTTGTCACAATTCTGTATGAAATTCATCCCAAGAGAAAACGTGACACATACATATTTCATTGACTCGATGGTAAAAATTATTCAATGCTGCTCTGAGTTGATGAAGTGAAAGAATGAGGAGGAAAGAAAATTAGCAATTGGAAAGCTGTGTAGCATACCGAATAGGGCAAAAGTTTTGAGGAGCCATTCCCAACTGCATCTTTGGGAACTGCAGTGCAGAAAGATCACATTCCCTGGGCTGGGCTTAGGCCTAGCCTACGAACGTCTTGAGGACTCCTGCTTGCAAGCAAAATAGAATCCTTACTTCTCTATTCGGCTTTTCTCTCTTCCTCGGACAGCGTTGCTCTATGCTTCACTATTTCTTCAATCTCAAGTAAGGTTTCGTTCATTTTGAAAGGCTATTAGCAACGACGGCTTCTCACAGCTTCACGTTGACCTCCAGTTCTCGAATAAAACAAAGTGCAGCTCTGGAGGCCAAAGTCCACTGTTGCTCCCGCCAAAATCGAGCAACAGTCAACTCTAACTCTGATTGGCTATCACCCACATTTTCAAATTTCACTGTTGCTCCCGCTAAAATTTGCCTACAGAAGACCATAGCTGATTGAGCGTGGGATGGCAGTAATCTGCAGACCACTATTGCTCGGAATGTTAGCCTTTGTTAAACCTCCTATCGACGGACAGAACAAAGGTAAATATCAAGCAAAGTGGTCTACCAAATATGCGTTCTCCTTCGCAGTAGTTCTTAACATCAAAGCTTAGTATACGGGGTATAAAGCCTAGTTTTAACTGCTGGAATCGACGTATTGCGACTTTAACGATGAGATGAATTCATGGAAGGAAAATCTCTAAATTGAACAACTATATGCACAAAAAATTATTACTATTGTTTTGAAAATCTGACTGTTGCTTGAGCATCAATAGCAATAGTCTGGATCCGCCTCTGATGTTAATCGATCTGTCAAATGCTAATTAGATGTGAACATTTTGTATGGTAAAAACATCGAACTTTTAGACCCAGAAATTAGAAATACCGGGTGTTCCAAAAGTATGTATCATCGTTTGATTGCTTATATGTCCATAACCAATGAACCGATTTTCAAACACTCTATTTCATCCGATTGCCGAAAGGCTAAATTGTATTTGAGGAAGCTGGTTGTGGTTTAGGCCGATGTCTTCATGTCGAAGAGAAGATCGATAAATTTGCTCAAATTAAAGCCTCAGATGGCATGAAAAAGAAACGGCTTTCCTTCTAGTCAACATTTTAGATGTGATGCAAAAGGCTGAATTTATATGTCGTTCGGAGAATATATGTAGTTCAGAGAATACGAATGCAGTTAATATTGAATTCAGAGAATACGAATACGAGTTCAGCCTTATGTATCACATCTAAAATGTTGACTGGAAGAATAGGCCGTTTCTTTCTCATGCCATCTGCTTTAATTTGAACAAGTTTATGGATCTTTTTCGACATGAAAACGCCGTGGTAAAACAACAACTAACATCTTAAAATACAATTCAGCCTTTAATTAATCAAATAAAAGAAAGTTTTTGACAATCGGTTCATTGGTTATGGACATATAAGCAATCAAGCAGTAATACATCATTTTGGGACACCCGGTGCGCTGGTGAGCATCAAATGGCGGACACTTAGGGGGCCAGAGGGTGCGATCGCCCCCCCCCCTTAATGTTGTCTAGAAAAAAGCATTTTTGTTTGTCAACAATACAATAAACAATGCCTTTAAAGGTTTATCGTATGGGCATTTATAGAAAATAATGGCGGAAAGACATCATGTCTACACTACAGTGCTGAACGGTAAACCAGGCCGGAGAAGACCAAGAACAAGATGGAAGGAAAACATGAAGAGATACCAACAGGAACTCAACCTGAGTATTGAAGGTTCAGATAATAGAGAAGAACGGAGGCTGTGGATTCAGGCGACCGACCCTGATTAATCGGGAAAAGTCTGTGGCAAAGCGGAGGAAGAAGGTGAAGAAGAAGAAGTGAACGCACTTGACATGTTCGCATATCTGGCGTGATATCAATTCCATCTGCAGCCAAAATCTCATCTGGTAGGACCAACTCTGGCAAAGCAAAATCAAAGTTGTCTGTGCTGCTCATTCTTGCTTGAAGTCTACTTTGCTCAAGAACTGTACCTGTAGCTCTGATATAATTCGTGATAACTTCTCGTTCTCTGCATAAAGACAAAAGAAAGTTGTTTCAGTATTTTTGACCAGGGGCTGCACTGAAGAGCAAATGCTTCGGCACATAAAATGTACTGATGGGAAAAGGGAGGGCAAAAATTATCAGTAAAATTGCAATAGTGTATAAATCCTGAAGAAGCAAGCTAATTTAGATAACGAAAGAGATTTCAAACAACGCATTTACATTGCAATTAGCTGGATTTAAATCAAAAATATATTATTGTTAATAACTCATTCATACTAATAATCAATGTTGAGACGATGATAATATTAAAAAGAGAGACAGTTCCAGAATATTTCATGATGATTCCGGTTACTTATTAGATAGTTCTAGAGGTATACAAGACAACTCCAGCAACCCGTTTACGTCTCTACTAATAACAATATGGAATGGTCTTAATGATACTTCAATACTCTGTAGGTAATAGTAGCTGTCTCGATTTTTATAATATCCATAACTGTTGGCCAATTTAGTTCCTTGATCAAATTTGAGTCATACATCATAGTTGCTATCAATAACAATTTTTGCAGCTCGATTTTGCAGCCTTTGCTTTGAAATGCTTGAAAAAGGGTTAAGTTGTAAGTGAGGGATAAGTAATTTTCTCACTTAGAGCAACATGCAAATACTATTCATTTCCATTAAGATTCAAAGCTGATTGCTGCAAAAATGTCAGACCATAAACGCGCATAAACGCTGTTGCTTTTTTACAGATCTGATTCTTAACTCTTGAGAGGAACAAAATGTGGAGCGATGACATTGTTTTTAAGTTTAATCGAGGGTTTTAGGCCTCTTTTCATACATTTCGAAGTCACGAATTTTTGTAAATGAAATTTTACCTATATTTCTAACGCTCACAGAATAGAAGATCGCTAAAATAAATCAGCCTTCCGCTTATGGAACGCCGTTTCCACAAAAATGACATAAACATAGTTTATGTTACATAAACATAGTTTATGTGCACAAAAATGGACATAAACTATGTTTATGTACATCAACTATGTTTATGTGCACATAAACATAGTTTATGTACATAAACATAGCTTATGTCCATTTTTGTGCAAACGGAGTGGTGCCCATTGTTCTGAGACGCGTCTAAATTATTCCCCGAGGACCAGTTTGCAAATTACGGCACCCTTTCTTGTGAATGCTTGGGAGAATTTAGAGTGAAGTCGGTTAACATGTTCCTCATAAAAGAGGGGAAGACAGCACGTGCCGCGTCAATCTTGCACAAACTCGTTTCGAAGATTGTTGGAAAGTATAGAAATTACGTTTTTGCGTTTTCGGTCCTAAATAAATTATGATTAACGGTAAAATTAATTTTATGAATACTAAGAAACTAAACAAGGAGCCTTGTTCGCGAAGAATTAGGCCCAAAGTTAAGAAATTGAAATACAAAGTTCAGAGCCCAGGGGGGCGACTCGGTAGTTTAAGGTGAGGTGCCCGTACAAAATTCGTGACGACGCAAAAAATTTGCCAAAATTATTTGAGAGCTTAGTCTACTTAGCCCTTTTGCAAAAGTGTTCACAATAGATTAAATTTGATTCTGCAATAGGGTTTACAAGAAGTCTGAAACATAGATTTTTTGTTTTTAATGTTGAAAAAGCGTTTCATGATTCAGTTTTTTAGTTTTCTTTTAAACGTTTGGTAACCATTTAGAATTCACAAAATTTGCACATCTCAAGATAAAATTTTCAATCGGCTTTTTCACTACATATTCTGCAAGGTTTAATCTTTAAAACAAAACGAAGATCATGAAAATCGAGTGAGTGCAAGCTAAGAAATTTGAATTTGAAATTTAGTGCTATTTTGTGCCCTTACTGTGCTAAGAAGGAGGCCTAAAGTACACTTTGTATGCCTAACTTGAAATAATACCTCAGGCTACGAATCGAAATCTGGATCACATTGCACCGGTGTTCTGAATGCGATAAGTCCGCTATTGTTACCGACGTGACGCTACAGGGACTCATTATGACTATGATTATGACGCCTTCTAGAACAATGACTATGACGCCGTTTGCACAAAAATGGACATGAACTATGTTTATGTGCACATAAATTATGTTTATGTGCACATAAACACAGTTTATGTACATAAACATAGTTTATGTGCACATAAACATAGTTTATGTAACATAAACTATATTTATGTAATTTTTGTGCAAACGGCGTTCCATATCCGCTATCAACAAAACTTTGATTTGGTTCAATATCTGAAGTATCCTCCGCGTAATGAATTTCTGAACAGTTGAAGTTCTTATGTCCACCCAGTATATTTTTGTTTAAATATTTAACATTGGCATGGATATAAACAAAACAACATCTAAGCAGACGTTTCTACCGTGAATGATCTATTGTAGACTGAAATAGATGGATAATGCATGATCAAATTGTTAGGCAAATGAAAATACCCACTTTGAGTAAGGCACTTTGAGGGGTGAGTGACCGAGTGGCTTATACAGTTTCGTCAGGTGACTGAAGTTAAGCTCAGTCGAGTGAGGTCAAACTCCTCGGAGGCTTGACCTCGCAAACCCACTTCGCCGTCCTTCGGAAGGGACGTTAAAATAGGGGTCCCATGCCTGGATGTGGCATGCATAGTTGGCTTAAGTTAACTTTTTAAGTATCTAGAAATACTTCCTGCTCACTCAAAATGAATTACGGGTTGTCCCAAAAAAAGTAATCCCGTTTGAAAAATCACCAAAATTTGATTACACGGCCGATCTTCAATTTTCTTTTTTAGTCAAATAGAACAAGGACCAAAGTATTTTCCAAAATATAGCTTATCTTGTAATTGGCTTAAAAATTAGCAAATCTAGTTATTTTTAGGGCTACCTGGTTTTGAATCATACTGCAGAAAACCACTGCTGATTGCCGGATCAATTTCTTTGTGCATGCAAAACTTCTAATTTGGCCATAAATGACAACAAGAAATGCGCACTATCATTGGAGACTAAACTGATGATAACAAATCTGAAGATTTTGACTCTTAGGCAAGATTGAGTATTTTGCTTAAAAGTCATAGCTCATAATATGGTTTTTCAATGTGTAATTTTTCAACCTTGCTGCAACAAAAGCAAACATTTGATCATCTATGGATTTTTTTGAGTCTTTGGAAAACAACTAAATAGAAAACTTTATCAAAGGTTTGATAATCAATTTTTGGTGATTTTTCAAACCGGATTACCTTTTTGGGACACCCGGAAGTACTAAACAATGGATATGGTTACCTTGAGATTCTGTTAAACGAACGTTGTAAGTTCTCTAGATTTTGTTGTGCAATATTTCTGTCAGTTGCAGCCAATTCAGTTTCTTTTCGCAATGATCTGATCGCTTCATCTCGCTTGCTAATTTCGTGTTTTGCGCTGTGAAGGGTTTTTAGCGTCTCTGCTATTGTTGTGTTTTTAACAATACCTTGTTCTGAGTGAACTTCAAGTCTGAAATAAGAACAGATCATTACAAGATTTCAAAATTTCAAAACCAACTCGAGACTACACAGACTGATTGTAGTGAAACTTCCTTCTACATCCACACCAATTCAATTAAATTTTATTTGCAAAATACGAGTTAATGTAAAAATAAAAACTTCTTCAAATATTCGCATTCTACGCGACCCAAGAAAAGCATAGCCTGATAACCAGACCCAATTCATAAAATCGGGTCTGGTTATCAGGCTAAGAAAAGCAAATCTTATCTAAAAATAAAGTTTTAAAAGGCTACAATATATGCTAATACAATGCAACTACAATTTTTTAACTATAAGATTAATAAGGAACAGCTACTTGAAATAGATATGAATCAACTATGGTATGACTATTATCAGTTTTTTTCTTAACTTTATATCATTTAAGCAAGCTGAGTGGCAGTCAGATTGGTATTGATCAATGACACTTTTCTTTAGTTTGATTGCGAGCTTTGTTGGGTTTTGAATGCTTTTGAGTGAGGAAGGAAAAGCATTTCACAGACGAGCCCCTTTGTTTCACATCATTTTGTCACCCCATCATTTGTTTGCCTTATGAATTTGATAATGTTTACTTTGACGAGCGTCGTATTGATGTAAATTTTCATTTGCTACGAAGTAATTTTGAAATACAGTTGGAAGTATATCATTGTTATGATGAACATGTTGCATGAATTTTAAAATTTGGAATTCGTATAAGTCAGTTACTTTAAGAAATTTAGCTTCTTTATGAAGTGCGTTAGTTGGATATCTATAATCTTTAAATTGAAGTATTCGTAGAATCCTGTTTTGTAAACTTGAAGTTCTTTAGGAGACTTAGCCGCAGCACTGCCGTAAGTTTCGAACGCATAGGCTATCTTTGACAAAACTAGTGCGTCGTAGAGGGTTGTTAAGCAAGCTTTTTGGCACATAACAACGCAGCTTAGAAAAAATGGAAGTATATTTAATCATGTCGCTTTTAATCTTATTAATTTGCTTTTCCCAGGAAAGTCCCAGTATCACACCAAGGTACTTAGTGTCATCAGATTGGTTTAGAATATCTCCCATTTTTATTTTGTATGTTTCATTTGCACTTGCACGCTTATTTGAAGAAGAACGAAAAGGTAATAATTTTCAGGCAATAATTTACAGATACAGGGTGTCCCAAAAAACATGTATGCTGTTTGAATGGTTACTGTGGAGGAGCCATAAATCCAACTTGATTTATTTTCAAATCATTAATAGATGAGATTTCAACTTAGAGTTTGGCACCAAGTTTGAGCAAATCTAACCAGTGGTTGCTGATTTATTGAGAAAGAAAGTAACAATCAGTGGTTGTTTCAAAACCAGAACATTTTATTTCCGTACTGAACCTTATAACTTGAATTTTAGCATCAAATGGACTTAAACTTTGCAGTTATGTCAGGAAACACATTTGGGAGTAATTGATGACCACGTAACTCAAGGATATTCACTAGGCAGCCTGTTGAACGTAATTACGTTGGTTTAAAACGACTTTATCACTTTTGAGAAGCAAAATAACTGATGTATGCATGTCATGGCCTGCGCACTTGTGTTCACAGTCACCATTTCTAGCAACCCTAGCTAGCTATGTTCAATATTCTTAGTTATCACAAAATCCAATTCACGACTATTTGTTTCACTTGTGAACATCAGAAAACCGGACTATTGTTTTTTTCAATCGATTTCTTTGATTTTAACATAATGAATCCTCTGGTTTTGAGGTAGCCAAGGATTTTGATTTTCTTTCTCCATAAATCAGCAGCTACTTATCGGATTTATTCAAACTTGATGTCAAACTTTAAGTTGAAGTCTCTTCTATTAAAAATCTTAAGAGCGGAAAAATTGGATGTATGGCTGCTCCGCAGCAGCCACTCAAACAGTGCACATGTTTTTTGGGACACCCTGTACATATCACTACAACTCTTTTGGAACACCCGAGAGGAATCATGTAAATATAAGACTAACCTCTGTTCGATATCCTCCAGCTGCTTGGTGTGTTCTGCAAGCAGTTGCTGAGCTTGGCGCTCCTTTTTCAGTGCCACACTTAAATCTCCGCAAACTGCCTCATATTTTTCAATTCCAACGGTATCTCTCAAACAACATCGTAGCTCATCAAACCTCCTACGCAAAGACTTTTCTTCGTTCATCCATTGACTTTTTGATTCCCTTTCTGATGAAAGCAGTTTTTCGATGTCATCTCTCTCTTCCTTCAGTCTAATAACGTCATGCCTCTGGGACTTTCGGTCAAGTTCTGTCGCATGGAGCCGTTTGATGAATGAAAGGATCTGGCTGTTCATCAGGTCCATAATGGTCTGAAATAAGAATTGAAAATATGCTTGATTAAATCGCTATTGCATCTTCCCCTCTATCTAATGGCTCAAAGGGAATCGACAGCATAGGTTCCAAATCTTTAACAAGGCTGGTGTAAAATTCAGTTACTTATTTCTTTGAACTGAATGACTTCAAAGAAACTTCAGCTATTTCTTTATAATTCTACCGTTGGACTTTTCTGAAATCTTCAATATTTTCAGAATCAGAGTGTTTTTCTACTTTTTCAAGAATTCAAGAAAAGTTTTCAAAAAAACTTAAAACCATCGTAATATCTAAACTGTTTGAACCAACATGAAATACTTTCGAAGAAAACCATAGTTTATGGATGTCTACAACATAGTATCAAGCAAAAGTCTGTCACTTTTCTGGTTTATGATTTAGAAATTTGATGACGCCACACCCTCAAATGACTTGAAATGCAACATACGCTGAAATTTCGAAAAATAGTCAAAACTTCTGAAAAGTCCAACGGTAAAATTAAAGATAAGTAACTAAAGTTTGTTTAAAGGCACTCAATCACACGAAACAGATCACAGAATTTTACACCCACCCTTTCACGCAGAGTTAAAGATTTGGGAGCTATGCTGGAACCGACACGGTTAAAACTTGGCCTGGGCCAAGCTAAAGGAATAATCTATTGTATTTGATGACTTGGACACCTGCTGTTTCATTGCGCGGCTAAAGAAACACTGGATTTGTGGGCGTTTCTTTAGCCTTTTTATCGCAGCTACGATATATAAGTCTATTCCCTTTTTAACAGGAACCTCAGGCCCTTTGCTATAGCACAAGATTACGCTAAAGATAGCAACGAGAAACTTTAAAGGGTTAAACTGCATTCGAATTAAGAATCTTTAACGATTCTCACGATTCTATAGAGATTTGATTAAAGAACCCAATTCATCTTGGCAAAAAGCTCCTTTCCACGATCTTTAGAGCATAGGTTCCAAATCTTTAAAAAGGCCGGTGTAAAATTGAGTGACCTATTTCTTTGAACTGAATGACTTTAAAGAAACTTTAGCTATTTCTCTATAATTCTACTGTTGGACTTTTCTGAAATCTTTAATAGTTTCAGAATTAGAGTGTTTTTCTTCCTTTTCAAGAATTCAAGAAAAATTTTCAAAAAAACTTAAAACCATCGTAATTTCTAAACCGTTTGACGCAACATGAAGTAATTTCGAAAGAACTATAGTTTATGGATGCCTACAATATGGTATCAAGCAAAAGTCTGTCACTCATCTGGTTTATGATTAAGAAATTTGATGACGTCACATCCTAAAATGAGCTGAAATGTAAAATACGCTGTAATTTTGAAAATATTCACTATTTCTGGAAAATCCAACGGTAGAATTATAGATAAGTATCTAATGTTTCTTTCAAGCCATTCAATCAGAAGAAATAGATCATTGAATTTTACACCCACCTTTTTACGCTGAGTTAAAGATTTGGAACCTATGCTGATCTTTAGTGCAGTCGTGCATTATATCTTGTAAACTTTTGTTTGATATCTTGATTTTTTGAAAATTACAGTGTGTTTATGTTCAGCCAGCTTTTTAGGATGTGACGTCATCATATTGCTGCATCGTAACCCAGAATAATGCTACATTTCTGCGTACTGCCATATTTTAGATTTAAATCAACTGTGTTTTCCTTGATAATTGTACCATTCTTCCTTCATTAATCTAGGCTTTAAGATGATTTAAATTCTTCTATGAAGTTTTCATGAATTTTTCGATAATACGACAAACTCTGTAATTCCGAAATAATCAAGATATTAAAAATGTTCAATATACAACTATGCCAAACTACTAGACTTATGACTTTTCGTCCCTTGTTTCCCTGCGTTCTTTGATTTGTTGATATCACTTGCTCAATAGGGAATCATACCATTACTATTAAAAATTGGGCCCTTTGTTTCAAAATGGCCTAAACTAGCGGGAGTTCTCGTACACTCAACAAAATCGCTTCAAAGTCTGGTTTAAATATCTTCAACATTGAAAAGCAAACTTTTAGTACGAAGAGTAATGTTTTCCTGACCTAATTGTCACAAAATATACACCTTTCAAGCAGTAATCTTGCTATGTAGAAAAAAATAGATCCATCGTAGCAGCAACGAGAACTCTTGGCCGTATCAACCGTTTTTTGTATGCACAACAACAAATGTCTAAATAGCGCCTCCATATTGGTTGAAAACTAAATTCTAGCAATTTGATTGGTAAATACGGAACCACTCTATATGGGCCTAAACGGGACCCACTTATCAGCAAATCAAAGGACGCAGGGAAACAAGGGACGAAAAGTCATAAGTCTACCAAACTAACCGAAGTTCTTCTTCGGTTAGTTTGAATCTAGTATAGTATCCAGTAGTTTTTAAATCGTTCGTAGTGTAGTTGTATTTAGTTTAACGTTGCGCGTCTTTACATATTGGCCATGGGGTAGTCATTGTCTTTCGCTCCCCATGGTATCGTCCCCGTAGTGTTATATGGTAATTAGAAAAGTATAGTAGAATGTAAGATTTATTGTAAGATTTTAATATGAATAAAAAAAAGTTCTTCTTGAGCTCTTAAATACAAAGGAAGATGCAATAACTATTTGTGCAATTTTTGTTTTAAAGATCAGACACATGTGTTGTATGTACAGACTGAATCAAACGTAGAAATGCGTTTGAGATCCATGATAACTAAATATACCGGGTGAGCCAGAAAAAATTTCCCACTTTTTAAAATTCATAGCATCAAGAGTACTAAATGGATTGAAATGAATCAATATTTGCTTGACAGCAAAAAGATTGAACTATTTTTGCGATTTTTCTCACGTTCTTACGAGCATTGGAAAAATTGGTAAATTCAAGCTTACAAAAAATTGATGGTTGCAAAATGACTGAAAAAGGCCTACAATGCTTGATCAAATCATAAAGGACTCCTCGCTCAGAACAACAGAGAAAATGCAATTTCTTCTGTGTGAGGGATATCGTCTGCACATCTATTGCCATGGGATTGAAAATCTTTAGTATCCGTTTGAAAATCTATGTCTTATAACTCTTGAGATAGGTAAATCCATTGTGCTAATTGTTCTGTGTGAGGACAGTTCTACAATTTGATCAAGTGTTTTGGGCCCTTTTCAGTCATTTTGCAGCAAGGAAAGTTTGTAAAGTTGAATTTAAATATATTTGCAATGCTCGTAAGAAAACAAGAAAAATCCCAAAAATACTTCAATCTTTTGGCTTTTAACTACAATTTGAATCATTCAAATCCATGAAGTACTTGTAGTGCTATGAATTTTCGAAAGTGGGAACTTTTTCTGGCTCACCCGGTATTGGAATGAATCAAAATTTACTTTGATAGCTGGAGCCAAAATAATATTTCGTGATCTTGCCTACTCTTTTTTAATATCTGGGAACTATAGATGAATTTGAATTCACGAAAAACCTTGACTTGAAAATGCATGAAAATTCACTTTGAGCAATATACGAGTACATGGCATCTATCCGAAGAGTTACGAAAGAATCTTTATGAAAGCAATTACATATATGACATAATGCATTCGTAAACATTCTGCTATTTTATTATATGGCGTTCGAAAATACGGCTCCTCGGACCGGCAACGCAGCAATTCGATTGGTTCTTGATCGATCCGTAAAAGCCGTATTTTTCGTTCGAAGCCGTATTGGACCGGGCGTTGCCTTAAAAATCAACAACAAGGGAGGAGCTTCTTGTGTAGGCTTAGGCCGTAAGAAGTGTCAGCCAAAGTTTAGCTGATTCATCGAAGATTTCTTTTCTGTAACCTTTGAAGACAAACTTGCAATTATACACGAAGAAAATGCCAATGTAGTTAACGTTGCAACGAGCAACTACAGTGATGCACAGGATCGAAGACACAACAGAAAAGTACGATACTATAAACAACGTTCTCAAAAGGTTCTGCCATATAATAAAGCCTTTATTAAACGATTACTCGATCCATGCTGGAAAATATTTGGACCTTAGTTCATTGTACGGACCTCACTGCGTTCGGTCCGTACGTCAAACTGCGGTCCAAATATTTTCCAGCATGGACCTCGTAATCGTTTAATAACCGCATAGTATTGCTTCAAGCGATGACCGTTTTATCAAAGGCTTTAGTTGATCAAGGCATTTTGAATTCTTGGAGTTCTGACAAAGTCAATCTTACCTATATCTAAGTGCTCAGACGAATAAAGACAAATCACAAGAACCGAACTCTGATTCCATCTAAGTTATAAATTGGTCTTCATAATAGGAATTTTCAAAGGCCAACAACTTGTTGGTAAGCCCGGTGTTAAGAAGATTCTTCACAGATTGCAGAAGCAGAATGAATTACAAAGATACAGCGGCAACTCTAGGACAATTTCATGATTTCAAGGTAAATGCCCAAAAGTAAGCCGGATGTATGTGAGTATCAGAAATCGGCTCTAGTGTAGCTAGTGACCCGTCAAAAACTGGATCAAAATTTGAATGAACTACCAACTGATATCATTTCGCTACAAATCATTTGTCATCCGACGACAAACCGATATCCTGAATTTGAGTTACCTGTCATAAATGAGTGGAATAATTCCACCGTTTGAGTACTGTTTGTTTCAGCATTATAAATATGAGTTATTGTGGAGGAGTAGAAGCTACGAAATCATGCAATTAGTCTGAAGCATACCGCAGATGAAGTGTAGAACTGGTCCTTCCACCTGTCATTGTTTCTCCTAAGAAGTGCTCGAAGGCCAAGTCGCAACTGACTGGCCAGCGAATCACAAGAGGTACTGCCAGTGCAATATATCGATGAAGGAAGTTCTGCTTGTATCCCTTTGACCAGTTTCATATACGAATTCTTCGCAGCTCACGCCCGACAACCCCCAGAGGTTTTTTGACGTCACATCCGGTCCTTGCAGCGAGGTTTTTGCCAATGGCGCGAATTTTTGGTCTGGCGTCAGCAACTTCTGACGCGTACAGCCGTTGTGAAGGACAACATTGAAAAAAACGGAATGTATTTCCATCGGTTGAACATTGCTCCACAAGACCAAGAAGTTTGAAGTTCATCATTCAACAAATGAAGATTTTATCGTAAAAGGCGAGGTGCATGGTAAGTCTGTTAGTTTCAAATTTAACAGAAGAAATGCAGGAACCCTCGGTTGATATTTTCAGTTTTTTCCTCGTACTTGTGTTGTTGGCCTACTTTTGCGAAGGTATCCAGTCAGAAAGATATTTTACATTTCAAAGAAGCCATTTTCTGCTTCCTCTGGGCGCTTTCGTTGAGTTTTTTAGGCTGTTTACTTTTTGGGCCTAAATGCAACTTTTTCTTGTCTTTATTTACGCTTGCCAACAACATTAACATAAAGATAATATTTTATAAATTTGGCGCTTTAATTCAAAATTCGGGGAATGTATTTCCATCCATTTATCATCGCTTTAGAAGACCTAAAAACTTGAAGTTTTTGAAACAACGAAAGAAAATTTTGTCGTAAAAGGCGAGGTGCGTGGTAGGTCCACATACTTCACATTTTACAGAAGGATGTATGAACCTTAGGTTGATATTTTTAGATTCTTTCTCCCGCTCGCGTTGTTGGCTTATTTTTCATGGGATATCCAGTTAGAAAATTATTTTTTGTTCAAAGGAGCTATTTTTTGTTCTTTTCTAGGCACTTTCGTTGAGGTTTTAAGGCTGTCTACTTTTGGGGCCTAAACTACACACACTTTTTCTCTCCTTTGTTTACGCTTGTGGACAATATTTATGTAAGCGAGAACATGATCTTGTTTAGATTTGGCTGTTTATTTCTGAATTCGGGAAATGCAGTTATACTCTTCGAGCACTGCTCTCTATGGTGGCACAATCCAAGAACGAAACTGCTACACATTCTTCTATGAATTTTAAAAGTCTGCTTTTCCTCAACTTGTAGCTCATGAAGGAGATGGAGGAGCTTTCTGCACAAAATAACATGTTCTCTGCAATGTTGTTCTGTGTAATTGAAGCCAATTTCCTCATCCTGTAATATCATCTTCCTTAAATTCATTTTTAGGACCTTACGAAACAATATGACAAGTTTACTGCTGAGTTACAATAAATATCTGAAGTATGGCCAGTCAACCCATGCGACCAAGCATATGTCTCTTCCCCAAGGCAATCTCTACAAACATGATGCAATATTGGCAAGGTGGCAATGCAATTTGATTAAAATATGAATGATGCTGAAGATACACTTGAACTATTGTAAAATCAGAGACCTTAGATTTGTTCTTGATTTAACATCCATTCAAAAGCTAATTTTTCTCAAAGGGACAGTGTTGTCATAAGTGCACATATATTTTCTATATAAGAAACTAAAAAGTGACCCAATGCTAAAGTTCCTTGAAATTATCACAGGCCCATTAGAAGCAAAGGCTGGGGGGGGGGGCTTCAGCCCCCATTTAATTTACTGAAGTTTGTTCACTTATGCACATGAAGAAGGTTGTGAAAGCCAAACTCTTGAAAATGAAGATTCAAACTTATCTATATTTTTAGGATGTTACCAGAATTTATCAAGCTGTCACTTCGATATTATGCAGTTCAAAATAATCTATGTCCTGGTGAAATTGAAGTCCTATATTCAAAATTTTCCAGAAAAGAATTTCATTCCGACGGGCCTGTATCAGCTTCCAAGTTATTCAAGTTTCTTTACAAATTTCCAATGTCTAATGCTGACATTCATTGAATTATTGCACACAAAATGCATTTGTAATTGATGGCTCAAGCTTTGAACTGCAATAGTTGACACTGCAAAATGGTGCTGGGAAGGGGTATTTTATCAAGATGCATATCATTTTCGATAAAATTCACAATTTTTTAACCTGAAATTCAAAAAATGAGTGCAAAATATAATGGTAAAATACAAATAACAACTATTGGAGTGTCAGCTATCAACCTATGATTAATGTATCAAAATTCGTATCAAACCTAAGAATCAGATGGGTAACCCAGCTCAAATATTTTATGAAGACTGCTCTCTTCCATTGATTTTCAAGAATCAAAGGAAATTTGTGAAAAGATATCTTATTGCTAAATATTGGAAAGAGTCTGGTGAAAATCACTCATATGGTGCAGAACTATTCTAAACTAACACTGTTTTCTTGTCCAAAAGTTTGAAAGAAACTTGTTTCAGTATGTGAGTGAGAAGAACCGCACCTCATAATCAAGAATTTACATTTGAAGAAATGTTGAAACTTCAATAGACACATTCCTGTGTCCATGTTCACAAGATTGCTGTTACTGATAAGGCATAAAGTGTAGACCAAACACAAGAAAAACTGTACAGTAGCCTTGAATAAAACCATACAATTTTGCCTCTGGCATTTACAAGAAACATATCTGCAGCAGTGTTAGAGACCACATTGATAAACAAATTAAGAAGCCTTTAGTACTAAATTGTGAAAATGTTCATGATGAATTAAGAAACTTGTACCCACATGTACTGTATTTTTTTCATAAGAGACTGCTTATAAGAAACTCAGACTTTCAGATCACAAAAAATTGAGAAACTC
Organism: Aurelia coerulea; assembly: GCA_039566865.1. NCBI lineage: Eukaryota > Metazoa > Cnidaria > Scyphozoa > Semaeostomeae > Ulmaridae > Aurelia > Aurelia coerulea. Next base: position 10,225,655 of record CM076950.1, read on the forward strand.
AAGCATGTTTTTCTTTATTTCTACTTGTTTCCTGTATCATGTATAGATCTGATAATGGTTAAGAAACTTTCAATTCTGGTCCAAATTTTTATTAGTTTCTTACAAAAAATACATGTACTATGGTCTGATCAAAGTTTCTTCACAGTGACCTCAGAAAATTGAATACTCTCTCTCCTCCCCCCAAAATGATAAAGCCATGTAGCCTCCTTTGTGATTGCGAAGCTATGATGTAGTGCCCTTAATCAGAAATCAAAAGTGAGGAACGCGAACTGAATCGTCTAGTGATTAAAGGAATCATAGCTTTGCAATCGCAAAGGAGGCTACAGGGCTTTATCATTGTGGAGGAGGGGGGGGGGGGGGTTATTCAATTTCCTGGGGTCCCTGTGGTTTCTTATGAAAAATGTGTAACAAACCAAATGGACTGAGCCAAATTCGAGCATTTTTTGCTGTTCAAATCAACATCTAACATGGCTTGATAATGGGCTATGCTTGAAACATCATGCTTATTTCTTTTCACAAAGAGGACTCATATTTTATTCAATTTACTTATTTATCTTTGTACAATTGCACTTCATGCAACAAGAAGAGCTGTTGATCTAAAATGAGCAAAACTAATGGTGAAGTAAAATTCAGCAGATATGAAACACATCACAAACAGCAACTGGTCAATTTGATCAGTACACAAGGCAGCAAAGAACATATTTCACCTTGTCTTAGGAAATGGCAGCTCAAACTGAAATAGCCACTAAATGCGAACAATTCCCAGTTGTTAAAAGAATATTTGTTTGTTTATGAAGCATGAAAAGTTCTAATGCCCCATATGTTTCTTTTGAACTTCTATTTAGGTTGCATTTTCCCAGATATGTTTATGATAGTTTTCAAGCTGGTTGAAATGAATTAATCTCCTATTTTAGACAAATTTGGAGGGGTTCCTTATCTGCCTGATTTGAATGTTAATAAAATTCAACAAATATGGCTGGATATCTAGCTACCAAAAAAGTCTTATTCATGCTCAAGCAAGAGTTTCACTACAAGATGAATATTCTTGTTTTAAATGAGAAGTCCTCCTACTGTTTGTTATTGTAAAATTATTTTCTGTCTTCCCAGCATTGCCCACAACTAACCCAACTTGCTTGCTTGATTAATGATTATTCAACATCCAAAAATGGTTGCAATGCAGTGTCCTTCATAGCGTTAGTCACATATATCCATCCAGAGACTCCACAATATTTGATCTTCTTACATAAAAAAAACTGAGAAAGCTGTAGCTCAGTTTGGTCAGCCCAGCATTCTCTTTCTGCAGCTAGCCATTCTCATTCTGCAGCTAGCCATTCTCATTCTGCAGCTGCTAGCCATTCTAAGCCATTCGAAGTCAACAAAACTTGTTTTTCCATGCTCGAAGGCATCACTCATCAAAACCCAATGATCTTCCTCTAATTATTTGAAAAATGTCAATTCCCAATAACAGAGTCCTGCAAACAGCAAATGTCTATGTCTCAGCTTGTCTCGTGATTCTTGCAAAACTATTTTGCACCGCTTGTCGCGCCTGTTTTCGTTTGGCCTAAAAATTTAGGCCCATGATTTGCAATTGTTTGTGAAAAGCTACCCAACATAACCAAGCACCGCAGGTTTCACAGGAGCCAATTCTGTTAACGGCCCTTTTCTACAGTTACACTTTATGCAAAGCGTGCATTTGAAATGTTCTCCTGCTTCATTTTCAGTCATAAATGCACCAATGTTCCATCACTACTTTCTCCACAGCTTCAGAAAAGTTGAAACAAGAGAAGCGCCCAGTCACTCACGGCGGTAAACTCTCGACTCATTACAAAAGTCTCATTTAAGTTTCCTCTCGGAAAACAATAGATTGCCAAATATGGCAACTCACCCCTTCACAAAATGACCCCACATTCGTGCAAATTGGGATATGAGCCTCAGGGGAGTCAAATCAAGTTCAATTTAATTTTGATAATTTCTTGAATAAATAAAGCATATTTCAAACGTAAAAGTATGGATATAACTTATAAGGAATTCGCACGGTGAGCTTTCAAACACGGCGGAAATTTCACTTCCGGTCATTTTCCTGTACATTTCTATAGGGAACCATAACGAGGCTGCAAAGTCTCTCAAAAGGGGTTGTCGGGCGTGTTATAAATCAATCAATCAATAAATAACTATCTGATACTACTTACTAAATTTTCAGATGAGTTACAAAAGTAAACCTATTTTTAATTAGTCCTATCGAAAAGAAAATCTATAGCCTATCCCACATTACACTTCAGGCAAAAAGCTTTCCGTGAATGGAATGATGGCGAGTTTTGGGTAGGTGGATCGATCCAGTTTTCTCTCGTGTAAACGGGGTCTGTAAATCAGAAATACGTCTTACCCTGTGACAAGATATCTCCACTTCCACTCCTCGCCCTGGTAAATTTCTTCAGCCTCTCTACTAAAGTTTTTGTTGAATGGCAAACAGCAGATGAGAGATTTTGACTTGTAAGCCAGTCCACTCCAGTTGCTTCGTCATACAAGGTTAGATTTTTGTCATTTATACCTTAAAGAAGGAAAAAATAATCCACTTTAAGTGCATTTCTATAATTCCAAGTGTGCCAAAATTCTGAACGCTCAAAATTCAAAATTCTGAATAGCCTTCTGAAAATAAAGGTAATCTTTCCGCAACAAAAAATACTGAGTCCAACATAGCAATAACGAGCAATAATTTCTATATGAAGGATATTTAAAACAGCACAGAACATCGATACCAAGCATATCAGGACGTGCCCTTCGTCAGTGGTGGTATTTGAAGCAAATACAGACATGTGACTCAGCTCTTTATTGAACCTTTTTGCCGTAAATGTTTTCAAAAGTTCATTGACTACACAAAACAAATTTGTCATATAGTTTACTATCAAAGGGTTCTGTCAGAAGGGCAACCTATTGAGAATTTGGTAGGTCTGCTAGCATATCACTGTGTGCTGATGATAAGCAGTTCAAGAAAACCACTAGACTGATTACGTAAGTCCCTTGTAGCCCTGCGGTAAACAACTCAACAGGGACTCATAACGAAACAGCGAAAAATATGACCCCAATTTGTGCATTCATCAATCGAATCATGATAGAGTAATTGTCTTGGCCTTTCTCGACCAGCACTACTCAGAAATTAAATACGATAAAAATCATGTTTAGCAGGGAGCTAACCTAAAAACTCGCTACAAAAACATAGAAGAAAGCTCCTCATTTCACATGCTGAGTAAAATAAGTTTGTGATTCGACGATTTCCATGCTTTCACAATTGGAGGCTTATAGCGAAATTTCAGCCAGCTTCCGCTGCAGGCCTAATCAACTGGATGAATCGACTCGAAATTACAAAACCATTGTTTTCCTGTGTGAAGGCCTTAATACGGTTTCAAGGTAATATCATGACTCTCTGTTGACCGCATTGATATCGTCGAGCTGAAGGTAAAGTGAAGGTGCGGTTTATTAGCGCCAAGCGCCGGGATCACGGAAGTAACTAACCGCTGATCGAGTCCGCGACCCCTTGTCATGACGCTTAAGTGGTGGGGCCCTACCGGCTATCAAACCCTGTCCGCCTGACTGTTCTGGCTGTAAAGTTTGAAGATTCCATTAATGCGCCACAACACCACTGCGCCATTAATCAAGACAAAGAGCACAGGGAATCAAGGGACTCAAGAAACAAGTCTAGAAAACTACCAGGTATGGATAATGAAAAATTATGCAGGTATGACATAAGCATAGCACTTGCACATTTGCTCTGGAAGAATTTGCACAATGAATTGTCCATCGACCATGGATTAATCAATTAATCGATGAGTTCAGAATAATTGATTAATCGACTACAGGTACAGGTAAAAATCTACTTTGCTAAAATAATCGAGTTTGAGTCAATAATCAATCTTCATTCGATTATGAGAAAATTATTGATTTTCATTGACCATCTTGAAAAGTTATCAACAATCATCTTGCCAAGATCAAAGTGATCATCTTGTCATTGAAGATAGTGATAAACTATTCGATCATTCTCTCTCTAATGGCTTTTTTTCTGAAATTTTGTTCTATTTTTACAATTGTTTGTTCCTGCCTTGCATTCTAAGCCATTCGATTAATTGATTAATCGGCAGTTTTGCATACGATTAATCGATTAGTAAAATCATGGTCGATAGACAGGCTTGGGGGAATTTTAATTGCAATTCTGGAATTCTGTACCAAACGGAAAATGTTATATCAGTCACGTAATGAAAATAAGGTGTCCATACCGTGGGCGATAGGAAAAGCGGTGGTTGTTTCTGTAACAGCTTTATTGCTCCCAGTGTCCCTATGCCCTTGAACGTTATTGTTGTTGCATCAGGTCACTCTAATTTGACGGACACAGGGATGAGCCGGACACAGGGAAACTGGGAGAAACAACAACTACCGCTTTTCGTATTGCTCATGTCCATACCTTGAAAAGGAGCTCTTTGATGGCTCTTAGATGAAAGTACAATCATGCTACTTCTCCCAACAGCAGGTGTAGTAGTTCTAACATTCAAATGTTCGCTTCTATATACTGCATGATAATGAAATCTGTTCACGGCTAAAATTGCAATGACTAATTTTCGGAATCGCAGAATAGCTGGCATCGTGATGCTGTGACTTTTCGATTTTGCATGTCGTCTTAAATTTCCATTCTTTTCTTCCATTTCTGATTTCAATAAATTAGCTAGGTGGCAAACTTGTTGTCTAATACCAATCAAATCTCTCAGCATTTTCATCAAAATACCCCGCTCCGCAATGAGACTTTCAATTTTCCAATAAGTTGGCAACATCGATCCAGACAGAAGAGCAAGTCCAGCAAGCAAGCATTGCTTCTCATTTTGTGATTCTTTTAACAACTTTCTAAATTTAGAATTTTTCATTTGAATTTCATCTTTTGTCTGTTTAGTTTCGTCCAACCTTGCCCAAGCCTCGTCTAAGTGCAGTTTTGATTTCTAGGACAAAATAACACAATTTAACAGATAAGTCAAAAATGATTAGTCTGCGGTAAGACCCACCTCAATGGGGGAGGCAATAAGACATATTCTACATCCCCAGTTGAGATCAGCGTCGCCACAGACTATACAAAGAATCGACATTTGATGAAAACTACAATAGTGAATTATGCACCATCTTGAATAATAGCAAATAGTCAAGATCCGTAATATATGTAACAATATTTTGGTGATTTTCAAACTGCTGTAACATAAGAGCTCCATTTAGCCCCTCTCTATCAAGCCCCTTTTCTAATAAGCTCCACTTTTCTAAACCAAATCTGAAATAACCCCCTCTTGGTTAAGCCCCCCTAATTCATATATCAAATACCAGAATGCACTAAAGATTTTCCAGTTATTTAGCTACTTGTCATTTTATTTTGTGCATAAAACCCTCTCTCTAATAAGCCCGCCCCCCCCCCTTAACCCTATCTCACCTGGGGGGGGGTGGATTCCACCCCCCCAACCAAACTTTTATTCGCCTATGCTAGAATATGCAATGCAGGATGCCAAGACTCCGCTACTTTGACTTTATATCTATACTGTATCGAATGATGAAAATTTCAAGATGCTAAATATAGCCTTGTAACCATGGCAACCAATGTTTTACTGTGTAGTCAACAAAATTTGTATACTTTTTTTTTAATTGTTGCAAATTTTAATCCCAAATATATGCAAAATTATACTTACACATGTATTTGATGATATCCAACTCAATTTGAAACAAAAGATTTCAATTTAGTGCCTCATTTCATTGTTTCAATCATGTTGGTAACAATCATGATAATCATAACTTAAAATTTTCTTATTGTCATAGCAACGAGAACAATAGAGATAATTTGAATTAATCATGTGATTTTGATTGTTTGCATCAAAGTATATATATTTACCTATTCTAAAGATTGTAGCTACTACGACAGCGAAGAAAAAGAGGGGGGGTGGAATCCACCCCCCCTCAGGTATTGACCGCTTCAAAACGCCCAGGTGAGATAGGGTTAAGCCCCTTCTTTTTTAAGCCCTCTCTCTGGAGCTCTGAAAAACAAAATCCGGTATCCGTTTTTGGCAGAAAGTCATATCTTCTTGACATCTAGCCTGTGTTTTCAATTCACAAAAGGAAGACTCCACACAGGCTATTTGACACTTTGAAAAATTATGACAAACTTACATCGGCTCTTCCTTTCACATCTTTGAGCATTGCTTTAAAATGTTCTTCCATTTCCAATTGTTTTTTCCTCCACTCTTTTTCTCTCTCTTTCGTTGAATTTGAAACCTTTGAACAATACATCTGAAATTACATTCTTATCTAATCAAATGATTAATGAAAGCAGACTCTGGAACAGTAATCTTTGCGCTAATTTAAAGGTCCCAAATCTTTCATATCAAACTTTTATCCATCCAAAAATTAAAATCACCATGATGCATTATAGCCTACATCCAATTTCCTTAAGGTAACTCTGCTTTCTGCTCTAGTGCACAGCGAGATTCCTTTTCGCAAAACCACTCTCCTCAGAAAACAGTTAATTTCTCCAATATTATTCGGTCTATCGAAAAGCGGTAAAAAGGATGTTGTTCTGTATAATCTGGGCAATCGAAAGATGTATAAATCGCAATGCTTCCGTCAACCCTGGCTTCGCAAATCCTTGCTCAAATCTTTTTGCTGATTTCAGAAAAGTGGATTTACCTCCAAAACTACTCGAAAAAGTTTCGATTTTTTTTCGCTCCATCATTAGCTAAGTAGTTGATCTACAACTTTGCCAAGTCTGATTGAAAAAGCTAGGCTAGATTTCCTGCAATCGAATTTTACATTTCTGTTTCTGTTTTCATTTCTGAACTCGCCGACAATAAGTCCATTCCCACGATAGAGAGCACGTGATTTATCTATCTTGTTTTCTAAATAGTGTGTTTTTAATGAATGAAGAAAAACAGGAAATTACAATGGCTGGGATACAGAAGCACTAATTATTAAATAGACTTCATTAATTCATACCTTTTCGACTGTTTCATCATACATAAATTGTAAATTTTCCAGTGATTTTTCTTGGTTCTTTACTGTTATTTGCAATTGCTCTACCTGTGAGATATCAAACAATATTGTTTATCAGTCTTCAGTCTGTTCAAAATGCCTCATTACAAAACTATAAGATAAATCTACAAGGTATTCCTAAATAAATCTGCCCCGTTTGTGTGGCTGCTGCAGTGGCTGTGGAGGAGCTGTACCTTCAACTTTTTTCTATTTTCTTTACACAGTTGCATAGGTCAGGCTTCAATTTAGAGTTGGAGACCTTACTTGAGTAAATGTGACAAGTGCTGTTTATCTATAGGACAACGCACTGTCTTACAAAGGGGATCTATTTCATAAGTAGGCGCCAAGGGTTCCAATTGGAATAAGAATGGCTTCTGTGTTTTGTTGATAGTCAGTGTTTGCTTGATTATCGTTGCTTGTTGGCTGCAGGAGAGATGTGCTTGATCACACCTCTTGTGGTATAGTCGTGTAAATCGTCTTGTGAATCGTCTCGTATTATGTTGTAATCGTATTGTTAATGCAAATCGTATTATATCAATAATAAGTTTCTTGTGACATTTCAAAAATTGTATTAGCTTTACTTCGTTGTTGCTAACTTATTTTGTAGTTTTGTAATTTTTCACTGATAAATAAAAAAACAAAAAACAAAACCCTGTCAACCCTCTTACAAATGCGGAGATATTTCAATATGACGTTAGAGCTCTTTTTTGCAACATTCTTGATTTTGACATTGCTAGAGAACAAAAGAAGTGCTGTTTTTGAAGCAACAACTTATCTTGCATTTCCTCGGCCATAAATCAGCAACCACTTGTCAGATTTACTCAAATAAGGTTTACAACGCTAATTTGAAGCCTGACCTATGCAACTGCGTAAAAACCTAGACAACTGAAGCTACCTTAACAGCAACCACACAAACGGGACAATCTCTTTTGGGACACCCTGTAAAGCAATAGGCGATCAAAGAACAGATTGCGTCAAAGAGTACTTCCAAAAATCATAACATGGGTCTTGTAATTTCTGTCGAATCGGTCATTTTGCAGTTTTAGGTAAGTCATATTACACAGATTTCTCATAACTTTTTCAAATGAAAGCATTATTTTGAAGATAAAATTCTTATATTTTAAAAGGAACAAACAAAACATTCATATTTTGTAAGATTGCGGAGATAAGACCAGATTTTGAATAGTCACTAAATTCACCCCATCCACCAAAATGAATGCAGAATAAGGCCAATTAAGAGATCAAGATATTACACAAACTTACAGAGCAATGTCGATGAATCGAAGTTTAGAAAACGAAGTTGACCTTCGAGTTTTTAGCTTGACATGAAGTAATTATCATCAATTCAAGTCAATTTTCACCTCCAAGATGGCCTGTAAACTTAAAAATTCATTCTGGATATGCGAATTGTATGTTGTTCAATAAATCATCAAAATTCTCATCTCTCAATAAGCAGTAAAAATGTTCAAACAAGTGAAGTTCTCTTTGTTGAACCCGATATGTTTACCTTATCTTCAGCAGTCCGCAAGGCATTGATCTTCATTTCAACTTGTTCATAGATTAAATCCCTAAGTTCTGAGGATGTGAATGATGAGTCAGATGCCCCTTTGTGTGAATACAAGCGACCAGTGATGATCTGTTGGTATAGAGTGCTCAGGAAATTGACATGCTCCTATAAAATAAAGAGCTATGGTTAATATGTGAACATACCGAGATAAACAACAAAGAGAGCAAATCTGTCTACGTTACTCTTAACTGTAGTTCTTTCTTCCATTTGTAGCGCAATAGGCCAATGCATAGCGAGATCTTTCTGAGGCATCCTTCGAAGAGTTTAAACACATTCCGTTTACTTGACACCTTGCATACCTGCCCATGCGTGGAGATATGTCCACCACGTTGTTCTCAAAACATCAAAATTAATTCTAAGGCAAGCAAGAAGATCATCGTCCATTGACTTTCCAAGTTCTCATGGACCATGGACCCAACAACAACGAATTTGTGAAAGAGGAGGTGCTTTCATAGCTTTCCACCAACCACTACTGATGAAAATGTATGCATCTCGATCTACACTTCTCATCATAAGCATTCCTACAATTATGTCTCCGTTATTCTTAAGGTTACTGTACCCCTTCAGGACGATAAAAATTTTTATCCGATCAATTTTTGGATTTTTAGATCATTGGATAGCACACACATCTACCTACAATTTCTAATAATTTCAAGGAATTTTACTTTATTTTTCAACGAATTATAAGCAGTTTAAAGTAACGTCTTTTCAGCTAGGAAAATGTTGTTTGCATGACAAGGAATATTTGAGAACTAAGGGTTTCAAGTGCCTTTGATTTCCTGTCGAATGGATTTTGCGGTTATAATACCAATTATGTCATTGTAAACTCTGCGCTAAATACATACAGGATTAGTCTGTTTACTCTTGTGGCCAGATTAATGTTAATCAATTTCAACAGTGAAATTGTACGCTAAGAAATTGTTTCAGCGCTTTTCTCAAAATAGATTTTTCAGCGACCAATGGGTATTCATACAGCTCCCTGTACCCAACGGCTTGATGTAATTGGCTGAAATTTGGCAGGCAGAGAGAAAAAGCATAAGGGGACCAAAAGTTGTCTCACTTTTGAGAAAAATTGCATCGTCCAAATGTACCATTTGAATGAATCTCAAAACGAGGCCAGGGAGCGAGGGGCAAAATTGTTTTATTAATTATTCTGAAGCTAAGGCATGCAAAAGAAATTTAAGATAAGCTTTGCTAGATTAATGTGTTGAGAATGCAAAAATCTCATTTAGATTTAAATGAAACATATCTGGGGGGACAGGGAGGTTTTAGAAGGGAGGAAGGTCAGATTTTCACGCTTTTGGATGTATAGCGCCCAATTTTCGGATATCTATATTCTTTTTGGCTTGTAAATACTCCCCATTTAATGACGAATCGAATGATGTATAGTTTATACGTGTTATGTCGCCGGCGTGATAATCAAGAGAGAATACACCATGAGTGGTCACTGAAGGGGTACAGTAACCTTTAACTGTAGTTCTTTCTTTCATTTGTCGCACAATAGATCATTGCATCATCTAGATCTGGACCAACAACAACAAGAATTCTGAAGTTTATTACAGTACATATTCAAGATATTCACAAACTGACTTCCAAACACTGAATATATGTCATTGGCAATATGTTATATTCAGACTAATTTATGCCTTATTGCCTATCATCTTGCTTCCTTGCTCTTCCAAGACAATGGAAATATTTTGTTGATAAAGTGGTATATTTGAACCAGTTATGCCTTATTGTCTCTCATCTGATTATACCCTTGTAATACATCTATAACTCCAGTAACATTTAGGCAAGTTGACGGCTACTGTCCTCACCATTTTGCTTCCCAGAAAAATATCTTCCCGGTATGCCAAAAAGTTATTTGCTTCTTACCTTTTGTGTCTTATGTAGCGTGTCTTTAACGTCTTCAATCTATAATCAAAAACAATATGATTAAATAATAGGCCTATAATGCAAAAACTATCAACTCGCTTTGAAGATTACAAACTCCATTGCTTGACTTGGGCTGTAACATAAGTTTGGGAATTATTTCATACTCTACAATACACGATTTATCTCTCAAATTCACCAACAATTGTTTTTGCCGGGCTTTTGCTAAATTATACTTGGATAGCTCTATCTACTTCAGTTTCCAACTATTACAATGGTGATAGACTGTTTGGCATCTAGGTTTTGCCTGATGGTGAGAAGGGAGGCGATAAAGTGTGAATATTCTTTTCAATCAATGCTAAGGACAAAAAGTAAGAAACTTCTAAGAGAAGGAAAGCACCCAACTCTATGAGAAAATAGCAAAAAAATAAAAGTGAAGCCGAGAGGCTATGAACTATTCCTTTTCAATTGTACAACTTTCAGAAATCCAACTTCTGTCATCATGTACTTCGGATTTAGGCCTCTGAAGTAAAACTCACTCATCTTAAATGATAGTCTTCAAGGAAAAAATGATGGTTCTCAGGCGTCTAAATGAAGGAGGTTTCGCCGTGGCCTTTGGAATATTGGGTAAAATATAGCGCATGGAAAAGAATACTTTGTTCCTAGGATGCAAGATGAAGCTCTGGCTGGCTTTGACGTCCTGGTTCGCAAACTCTCTCTATTTAAGCTGAGAATGCGCTTTCCAACGAACGGTCCAATCTCTCTATTTAAATTTTAAGATCTGGCTACATAATTTTGCAATACGATTTTAGGCTTTAGGCTATTTTTAGACAATAGCAACAAGATATAGGACTTGAAATATAGCTTCTCTGTTTCATCCTTTCCTAAAACTTCACATAGATCTGACTAGCAATCCTTAAAACTAACCTCGTGCTCTTGCTTTCTTGCTCATAGAAATATAAAATCAAACTTTATTTCAATCTGAAGTTGTCTTAGATCTAGTTGACATGCGCTCCCAAAAATTATTCCAAGAAACTAGTCAAGATTCATCTTGATTTGAGAGTTAAGCTACGCATTCAGTTGTCAGCACGATTGTGGAAAGTTTTGATTCCAATGAAAGCAATTACTGACTAAAGATGCCTTGAAGTGATTTTGAGCCAAATCATTTATTAGAAGATTCGATTACCTCTAAGCGCAAATGATGATGCCTGTCCTTCTGATCCCCAACTTTCTTGGATAATCTATTTGACTGTTCTTCATGGTGTAGCAAGTCATTTTCATATTTAAGGCATTCAGCTTTGTACCTTGCAGATTCCAAATGACATTGCTTCACCAAATTCTGAGCCTCCTGTAAAAAAGAAATAAATCATAAAACAGTGAATTTCTTTCAAGAAAGGACGTTTGGGCAAAGCCACTTTCGTTCAGCAGAAGGAAACGTGTTCATCAGCTTCTGGAAAAGGGTTTGATTGATGTGAATTTGTGAGATAGAAAGACAAAACAAATAGAAGACATTTTTGTCCATGTACTTTTCCTAGCAACAAAGCTACATTTTTAATACTGGTGTCACTCAGCAGTTTTCTTGCACAACACTAGAGAAGCATCATCCTTTTTTGTCTCACCTACAATCAACAACTGTATTCTAAATCGAAGATAAAATATATGAGCATCGCAACTACCAACAAACCAACTATTATAAACGAGAACACTTTGTAAAAAGGTTTATAGTCGCTTCTCTCGAGCAAAGGCTTACACTTAACTTTAGCACCCCATTTGTCATTTCCAAATAAATACAATTTGCAACCTTAAAGGCAACGTAAATCAAGTAGAACGAGCAGCAGGTGCTTTCAACAAACAACTGTAGACATACATATGCCAAAAAAGGGACGGGAAAGTTGGAATTCTACTGATCATGGAATTTCAATTGGTGTAGAAGACGCATCTTGCTTCTAACGATGGAATGATGGTATTATGTTTCAGACATATCTAGCTTAAATAACCAAGTAAAATCTCAAAGATGGAAGGTTGAAGGCCTGTTAACTAAAGAGTGGTACATATTATGTGTTAATGATATTCTATCTTACCTCTAGTGCCTTCTCTCGAGCTAAAGATCTTTGCTTGTGTCGTTGACATTCTTTGGTTAATTGGTCATTTCTCGATTTCACTTTATCTAACTGAAGAAGGCAATGAAATTAAGATGAGCTGCGAAAATCAAGTGAAAAAGAAAGAATCAAAGTTTCAAAACCAGTGGCGTGGCCAGACAAAAAGTGACGGGGTAAAAGTCCAAAATTCTCAGACTGGGGCAAGCTGCAATTTGCTGCAATTTTCAGAAGGCATACCTAGACATTTTCATTACAATTTTCCATTACGATTTTTGTCAATGTACAGGACAAAAACTGATAACAGCAATTTTGTAATTGTTGAAGTTTTCATCCTGTTTAAAAATTCGTTATTATTATTATTATTATTATTATTGCTATTATTTTGAAAGTAGGGGGTATTTAAAGAAAAATGCGCCCAAAAGAGCCATTTTGACAGAGGGTTCTGTGCGGGAAAGCTGCAATTTCACGCTGCCTACAAATCCAATCTTGCATAACTGGATTAAATGGATCCATAATGTAGTGGTTGAAGTGATAGAAAAGTCAGCTAAAATCAAACCTTTTGTGTGAATAGCAACTGGACAGTCCTTTATATGTAATTCTCAAAGCCCTTTCCTGTATTATGTTGATTTTTTGGTTAAGCTGCCTGCTGTGAAACATCGAGATTAAAGGACAGTATTGAAACAAACTGGTAATAAATGCTCTCATAAAGTTTCTTAGTTTGTTCTGATCCATATACTGGGATATGCAGGCAAGTGCAAACGCACGCGCACAACAACAGAGCATATCTGTCAAATTTCCAACGATGGAGGATCCTTTATCACATCTGGCGCCTGCGCGCATTCTTTCTTCTGTAAAGTTGAAAGAACCGGAAAATATTTCCTCGTTCTTTCAATTTTACACAAAAGAAAGGCTGCACGCAGGCTACCAAGGGCCGGGCTGTCTTGGAGGCGAGCCAGCTCGCTAACGGGCCAGCCTGCCTCATATAGACAGGCCCTTAATACCGGATGATGAGCCAAAAAAGTTCCTGCTTTCAACAATTCATAGCACCAAGAACACCTGACAGAATGGAATGATTCAAATCCTAGTCAAAAGCCGAAATAACGAAGTAATTTTGTGACTTTTCTCACGCCTTTATGAGCATTAAAAATATAGGTAAATTTGAGTTTATGAAAATGTCATGGTTGCGAAATGCCTGAACAAGGCCTAAAACACTTCAATATGACTTCGTCGATTAAATTCGTGAATTCTTTTATTAGTTGCCAACTTATTTATTATTCATTACGGCCTAAGTCTCGCTTTCCTTCTTATTAAAGTCAGCATCAAGCTGCACCCTTCCCAAATAGTCCAGTCGCTTAACTCCAATTTTTGGTCAGATCGTGACAGAGTGGAACAAAGCACCAAACTTTCCAAGGTGATACATAGGGGTATGGAGAACATTTTCAGAAGGGGTGCCGCTTTCTATCGATTCCGGGGGGTAACCTACAGATAAAAATGTTGTGACGTCACACGAAAATTTCCGGAAAACCTTTTCAGGGGTATTTTAAGTCTGATTTCGCCAATGAAGAGAATTGAGATTAATCATTAATCCTTGTAAATGAACCATCTTTGAACCTTTTTCAGGTTTTTAACCAAATCCATTTGAAATTCTAAATATAAATGTATGAAACATATGAAAGATAATACGTACCGACGTACTAACATCTGTAAGTCTTGTTTGATATTCCCGAAGTATTGATTTGAGGTTTTCAACAAGAGCACCAGTAGACTTCTTCTTCCTCTTCTTCTTTTCACCTGTGGGAGAAAGTAGTAATTACGAGGCTGCACTCCACAGAAACAGTGCGACTCTAGCAAGAAGCACCTTGTTTTCTCAGCCCAGGTTTTGAAGACGTTTCAACTTCCGGTATTTCGAATTTCCATGGCCATGTTCAGGCCTTGGTGATAAGTAGCTCTGGAATACAATTTCAATTTAATCTCCTCCAACATCTTCCAATTTTACGCTATTGAAAATTGGTTTCATCAGAAATTTTGTATATTTTCTAGACCTTTGGCAACTAAATGGAAATTTTTGTTAAATATAAAACTCTTCCTTTCCCAAGAGACAAAAAGGATTTCCTGAGGTACAGTTAAGCCTTTAAACCTTTAATTTAGTGACTGATACCGGGCGAGTTAATAGAAATGTCCGGCGTTTGAAAAAATACTTCTCCCTGAATATCATAGCAACAATATTGAAACTGTCTTGTTTTTCATTACCAACATGTTCAATTAGATCCAGTAATTTACCCGGCTTTAATCAGTCATTCCTTCCCGTGGAAATGGGAGATTTTCTGCAGCAAGCACCTTGCAAAAACCGAGGGAAAACGACGAGCAAAATTTCCTGGGTTTTCCTCTCTAACAATAATGACACTAACATGTATTCATGTATTGTGTGCTCTTGCGAGCATGGAATCCCTTGAATAAGTTATTCACACAAGGGGGAAAACTGATTCATCCTCTCAAGAAGATGGCACGTGCTAAACTAAAGCGTGCTAAAGCGTGTTCAAGTCATTGCTGTAAAGTAGAAATGTTAAGGAAATTTGCTCGTGATTTCCTGTAAAATCTGAACGGAGTCGCCGATTTCAGCCAAGAAAAAATTCTAAAAATAATTGAACATATTGGCTATTCACTCAGATGTTGCAAAATACTATTGCTTGTATATCTAGAAAGCAGTAGCCTTTCAAACGACGTGCGTTATTTCTGACTCACAAGTTAGATATTAATGGAAGCCTTGAATGTTACCTTTGCCATCCTCACTGTCTGATTTCGCCAACTGAAAAGTGTCTACAAGTACTTCAAGCTCTTTGCTGATATTTCCATACGTGGCATCGATATCAGTCTGATGCCTCTTCGCCTATGGAATGCAAATATGAAAATTAAAGTTCGTTCTTGCCAGGAGATTTGAAGGGTGTATCATGTTTTGCAAAAACATACCAGACTTTTGAAAACAAAAGATTGTTCAGGATATTTTGGGGATGTTAGCAGGAAGATACTATTCACGCTGGTTGACCGCACACTTTTGACATTCCAGTTGGGTTCCAGCCATATCATTTTGAGACCGATTAGCAATTGATTAAGACTAAATTCTCATAGTTAGACCCAACCAAATATGTTTACTTTTTTTGGGACACACGGTATTAACCCCGTCCCTCTACTGAGACCCAATTTACAAAGAATTCAAAATTTTTCCCCCACCTAGCCCCCAATTATTAAGATGAACCCAATTCGGCACCAGGGAGTGCTTCTGCAAAACTATTGATGCCTTCGTTAAAGGATGCTCTAGGTTTGTCACATATTTCGTTTCTTGTCAGGCTTCGACTTGGGTGAAAAGAATTTCGAAGAGTAAATGGGTAAGTCTTTCAAGCAAACGATCCATTTCCAACTTTTGTATAACCTACAAAAAGGCGGGCCCTGGAAAAGATGGCAACACTTTAAAACATGGCAGAGAAGCGACAGATTTGACATATCATTGAACATTAAAACATGTTTTCTGGAGGGCAGTCAGATGTCATTGTGACTAAATAAAATATAACCATCCTTTCCCTCAAAAGGTAACTCTCAATTTTTTTCAACATGTTTCAGATATGATGAAAAGAATGCAGAGACAGAATGGAGTCAGATAGCAGGTCTAACTTGATAGGACAGTACTGCACCAATGAGCACTGAATGGAAGCCTTTTTTGCAGCTTTAAAGTCACTTAAAAGCAGTCTGTCACGCATCTGATTGGGTGATAAGGACATCATAAAGATTAGGAGAATTAAATGGCTGCTGATTCTACAGACTTTCTATGGCCGTAGAAGTGATAACGATTAGCCCTCCTTTGTTCAAATACACAGATTCACAAAGAAATCCGTTGTGTTGAGCCCTGACTTTATTACAGCAAATCAGACACATGACAGACTGCCTTTAATTCTTTTTCTGTTAAGTTTTCGTTCTGCGTAAAAATAACGCAAAATGAAATGAAAAACTGCCACATTCTATGACGAAATGACGGGCGACTATCGAAGCCAATCATGAAAATTCCTCGGAAAAAGTTCCCGTCAACTAGGAGGAACGAGTGATCACGGGCAGCTAATTGCAAGACATGGACATATAATCTCTAGGGTTATCAAGTATCAGGAAAAGTAACTTCAATTCTTAACGCTGGATTCTCACATGATTCTAAACTTTCGAATGTTCCCACCAGAAATAGACCCATACCTCAGACAGCTCATTCCTAAGTGCTTGGAAATTCTCTTGATGGATATCAAGATGTTCTGATAGTTTTCGTTCATCTTTAAGTTTTTCATTTAATTCTTTGTTTATTCGATTAACTTCTACTGCATACTGCTCATCCTTCTTTGCCATCAAACTCTTCAGTTCTGAATACGCTTCAAGTTGGTCTTCCATTGCAACTGCTAATTCACTGAAACGAATACACAACTCATCACATAAGGGTTAAATGCGCACATAGATGTGTCACGTCTGTCAAAGTATTTTCCCGCCCTTTTTTGCTAAAATTTATGATGGGCCAAAATCAAGACAAAGCTACGAGCACAGCACAGCAGAAAGCTGTGGAGGAATGTCTTTTTCGAGGGGAGTTCTTCCCAAAGTTACAGCCTTTTTTAAGAGAATATTCCTTGAAAAACCAACCCTCCTTATGAGTGGCACATACCTCAGTAAAAATGGTATTGAAATTGCAGATGCAAGAAACGAAACAAGTCTCAAGTAATTGTCACACTGAGGCCTTTTAAACTATCTTAGAGGCCCTTTACATGATAAATTTCAACCCGTGTTGAGTTTCAACACGGGTTGAGTTTTAACAGCATTGCTTATTTTGCCTTGCGTTTACATGAAATCTCAACACGGGTTGAGATTAGGTCACATGGTTGCAAACAATGGAAGAAGGAATGTGAGCCCACTCAAATATTCTAATGATTGCGGAAATAGATTCGATCTCCTTTGTTCGCATTCTAATCTCGCCCCGAGTTGAAAAAATATTGCGTTTACATGAGAATTTCAACCCGTCTTGAAATTTCAACACGGGTTGAGTTGCCGAGTTGAGTTGAACCCGTGTTGAGTTTCAACTCGGCCTCCTTCATGTAAACGCGATGAAGGCTTACACCGTCAACCGAGTTGAAACTCAACCCGCGTTCAACTCAACCCGGGTTGAAATTTCTCATGTAAAGGGCCTCTTATAATCAGAATGATGATAATAACACTCTGATGACAACACAGGGTTGAAAGGCCTCAGGGTGCCAATAACTTGTTCGTTTCTTGCATCTGCCATTTTAAAAACATTTTTATCACATTATTCTTCCGCAAAATGTCTATAACTAGGACTCCTCGATTTAGATTCACGTATTTTCTATTAATTCTATAATTATTTTCTCTTAAAGGACCAGTCCGGAGGTTGGTATGATTGATGATAAAATACAAGATAATACTGCTATGGATGATGTATGATACTTTTTTCCATTATTTTTTGCCTTCTTCTTGTGAAATTACGTATTCAAATAAGTAATTTGAGCGAAGTGACGTCGTATCGTGCAAACAAAATGAGGCTGTGCGACTGCTTTTTCGCCTCTTGATCGCTGCTAGCCTCTTTATCGTTTACTCATGCAAGAATGGCACAAGAACACGATAAAGAGGCTTGCAACGATAAAAAGGCAGAAAAATAGTCACACAGCCTCGTTTCCGCTTGCGCGATATGACGTCACTGCGCTCAAATTGCTTATTTGAATACGTAATTGCACAAGGAGAAGGCGAAAAATAGTGGAAGAAAGTATTATACATCATTCATAGCACTATTATCTTGTATTCTACCATCAATCATACCAACCCCGGACTTGTCCTTGAGTATTTCAGAAAAAACGCATACAGCAGTTGGAAATAGATCATAAGAACAATCAAAAATTAGCAGAGAACATGAATTTAAAAAATTATGTGAAAAAAACCTTGCGAGCATCAACCATTGATCATAAGATGTCAAGCAAGCAAGGCAATTTTGGAAAATAAGCAGTCCTGGTTAAGACAAAGCAATTTGACAGCCTCGAGAATAGATTTCACACCTTTAACGCAGCCGACCATAACGTTTTGCTTTCTCTGTTTATCTTCTATTTGATTGAGTGCACTCAAAAGTGTGCAATCTATTCTTCAGAAAGGCATACCGCTTCGCATTTTCGGAAACCTGATTTTCTGTTTTGCAAAATTGCCCCCGACGTTTTTAACTTGTTGTATACCTTCAAAACAACGGGTTAACTACGCTGTGATATGTGACCACATTTCGCTTTCACATTTAACGCTGTTACAGCGCTTTGATCCTGGGATTTAATTCCATCCGAAAAGTATCAGATGCAAACAACGGGGAAAACAAGGTCCCGAGCTATGTTTTAGCGTTGTTTTAGAGAACAAAGTAATCGCAGTCATGCATAGCTGTCGCATGATACATCACATCACTGTGTGACCGGGCGTCGTTGTACCGTTATATTGCTGTGTTTTCTGGCGACAAAAATAAATTACAAGAAAATGAAGCAATTCACATCACAACGGGAAATATAGTAGTGCGACCGCAGCCAATGTCATTTTGGTGAAATTTCTCACCAAAATCTAACAGCATTAAAAAAGATGATTGTACTAAAGATAGCTTTGCATCTCAAAATATTTCGGTTAATTTGATTGGATGATTACCATGGGACGCAAAGGGTCATGGTTACAAATACCACGGCACCATCTTTGGCGCAGTCGTCTATTTTCCGTCATCGAAGTTTACAAGCATGTAACATTTGCTGTTGTTGTAAAGTTGAACAAAGTTGAAAATGAATGCTAATCTAGTTTCTCGATTGGTGGCCACACGCTTTCCAATCTGAGCTATGCAGATGACATCGCTGTCATTAGTAACTCGCATCACGAACTACAAACATTCCTTCATCTCCTAGCTAAATATGCAGCCGACGTCGGCCTGAAAATCAATGTCTCCAAAACCAAGTGCATGACAACCGATAAAATCAACACAAACCTTCATCTTACCATTTATAACAATCAAATCTCTCAAGTAACTGAATTTATCTACCTAGGCCATAAACTCTCCTCACAAAATGACGTACTGGCCACCGTCCAGCATCGCATTGGCCTAGGATGGGCAGCCTTTAACAAGAATAAAGCAGATCTTTAACACCTATGTGATACCGGTTGTACTCTATGGATTAGAATGCGTTAACTGGACCTCGAAATCCTTGCAAAAACTTGTCGTTTTCCAAAACCATATGATGAGATTCATGACAAACAAACGACTGTCTCATCATACGCGAATTGAAGACCTCCTTATTAGAACGAAGCTCATTCCCATCACATCCACAATTAAGTCAAAAGTCCTGAAGCTCTACGGTCACACCAAACGCTGTACTCAAGGCGTAAGCAAAATCTGCCTCGAAGGAATGACAGAAGGCAAAAGAAGTAGAGGAAAACAACGTAAACAATAGTGAGACAACATTAGCCTTTGGACTGGACGGAACCTGATGTCGCTGAACAATGCGGTCAAAGACCGAAATCTATGGAAACAATTGTCACATGTTGATGCGCAATCCGCCGAAGGAGGAGAAGGCGAACGATGATGAACATTTGCTTAACATACTGATTCATTCCACCGACATTGGGCGTATTCTTTTGGGCAACTCCTGAAAACGGTAGAGTTGATAGGAGCCGAATCCTATTCTTTTTAAGACATTCTACCAAAAACAGTAAACTTCGCAGACTTCAGGCCATTTTTGGAAAGCCCATTATTTTGGTCATTCTGTTTTCGGTAGACTTTGGAAAGATTTTTGACGTATTCTTTTGGGCCCTGCTGAAAACAGTAGACTCCGAGCGGCTTTCGCTAAGAGCCTTGTTTCGTGAGTGAAACAGTGTACAAAAATATTCGAAAATGATTTTCTCTAATGATTTGCATAACAAAAGTAAGGGTATTGCAATGGCTTTAATTCTCTCGGCCGAGCACTGCATTCGAACTCTTTCATTTTCAGCGCTCTCATTCTTTTGGGATATTTCTCTGTTTTCAGAATGTGCATTTTTGGCATTCTTTCCTACGATCTCTAGGATCCCTACCGTTTTCAGAATGATCATTCTTTTGGTAACTGAGATTTTTCTCTGTGAAATCTGCCGTTTTTAGAAGACTTCCAGGACTTCAGATGCCCCAAAAGAATACGCCCATTCTCTCAAAATGACCACCATGATTTCCAAATCCCATCGAAATTAAAAATCATTTAAATCAGTCACATCGAATCACTTTGCAGGTAATTTATGTCAGTAGTTTTGAAACTGATCCTATTTTCGTCTAATAGTTTCGAAGCACTCTTTCTTGTGGATATAAAATAAAAACTTTTTCATATCGCAATAAGTTTCAAATCTTTTTACTGCATTCATTTTCGAAAAACAGACCACTTTTTGTAGGAAACCAAAAGAGTAAATATTCTGGCAAGACTTACTTGTGATCTTTAGTGACACTTTCAAGTTCTCTTCTACATTCAGCCAAAGAAGCCTGGGCAGTCTCAAAATCCCGAACACGAACCTAAGTAAGAAGGAAACAATGAAATGATAAATATTCTCTGAAACGCAAACACATCGGATAAAGATATAAGTCGTTTCTTTGAACGTGTCGCTATATGAAGCGATGAATACATAAAATAACTTTAACAATACCGGGTGCGCCAAAATGAAGTATGCACGCTTGGCAGGCCACAATAAATTGAACACTGGACTGATTTTGAAAATTTATGACTTAATATTTAGCAGAAAGCCTGAATTAGATCTTAGGACTTTTTGTGAATTTTTCCGTTTTCAGTTTTTAGAGCTAGAAGCGAGTTTCTTAAATGTTCGTTTTCGAAAATATTGGAAACGATAAAAAAAGTCGATCAAATTTTAAAGATCCAACATGAATAATCAAAGAGAAAACGTTTTCAGGGGGGTTTGGGGGTTCAGTACGAACTCAGATTACAACTGGTCGACTTTTAGATCGCAAATCACCACGAAAAAGTTCTCTCCTTGTCCATTCATGTAGATTCCTTAGAAAATTTGATCGATGTTTTTGATCGTTTTCGGTGTTTTCGAAAACTAAAATCTTAGGAAACTCGCTTCTAGCTCTAAAAACTGAAAATGAAAAAATTTGCAAAAAAAATCCAGTATCTAATTCAGGCTTTCTGCTAACGAATATGTCATAAATCTTCAAAATCGGTCCAGTGTACGATTTATTGTCGCCTGCCAAACGTGCATAGTTCCTTTTGGCGCACCCGGTAGTATGTAAGCTAGAGCTATGTATACATCATAAAAACGTTTGAGAAATTTCAAATTTAACTATCTTTGCTTTTTACTTCACAGTCTGACACGCAAGCCAATTCAGTTCCGAAGCGATTTTGATCAAGTGTTTTTTCATTCAAACAATGGAACAAAATTTCATGAAATAATAGACACTCTGCATAAAAATGTCTGTCATGATAGTCACATAGTCTTTAAAATGAGAGCATACGAGAGAGCGCTATACCGGGTGAGCAAGAAAAAATGTCCCACCTTTGAAAATTCATAGTACCAAGAGTACTTGATGGATTGGAATGAATTGAAGCCTACTTGATAGCCGAGAAATTGAGACGTTTTTGCGCGTATTGCCCGTTGTGAGATGCCTTTGTGATGGGAGACCTGAGCCTTGAAAAACCTTTTGCTTTATGCAAGCATTCCAAGGTGTTTGCAACAAGAAAACTTTGAATCGACGGAAGTGGACGGTTTGCTGCAGAGGCTGTGAAATCTCATCACACTTTATGGGAATTGTCGATGATAAAATGGTGGAAAGAGATTTGATTTTGTGATGACCTTATTGGTAAATGTATCTGCTGGTTATTACTGTGAAAGAGACTGATTTAATGCCGATTACTGGGATCCTGCTGCGGGTGAAGGTAGGCCCATGAGCTTTCTTGGTAGCAAATAGCTTTAATTCGTCAAGGATATTCGAAAATCAAACAAACAAATATTGTCATGTTGTTTTTTTATATGATTCACGTAACATGTGAAATTTTGGCAGCTATATCTTATTTGTAGCGTTCCTGACAAATTCTTGTAAATAGGCCAATTTTCAAAGGAATGGAATTCGATGTAAAGCCAATACCTGATGAGATTTTAACCAAATGCAGAAAGGCAAATATGGAGTGGAGCCTCTTGAATCGATTCATGGTAAAACCAGCTTTGTATCTTTATTGGTCGAATATCCATTTTTATTTTCATGAAGGCCCTCGAAAAGTTGTCTCAAAAACCTTATTTTCAATCACGTGATCGGAATACGACCATATCATTGGCTAATAACCGTGAAGTTGGAAGGTTTGCGGGTTTCCCAATGCCCTATTCAAAGATTTGACTTGCATGCTACTAAAGTGAAAAATTGGTATTTTGATGATTAAGGCAACAAAAAACTCTCAAACGTGAACTGTATGCCTGCATGAGTCAATAGAGAATAGAAAAAAGATCAGGAACCATACATTCCTGAGCTGAGGAAGAAATGGGATTGTAAAGCAATCCTGAATATGTGTTCTTATAGAAGTGTTCACCACCCTACTTCATTTCACTTCACTTTACTTTACATTTTGACACATCGGTATTCAAATGGCCGAAGTCTTTTTAATTGAAAATGATCTCAAACCTGGAGAATTTCAAAGCTGAACTTCGTTTCAAGATGGGCAGCACGTTCAGCTTCAATGTTCTCTCCGTATTCCTTCAATTTGCTTTGAGCTTTCTACGATGAAAAGGAAGAGCATTAGCCTCGTGCTTGGATAGACATTGTTATTGCCCCCAGTGGTCTTGTCCTTGTAGTACAGTAGAGTAGCTTATAAGGATGGTAATTAAGTAAATATGTATCGTAAATTTTTGGCAGAATGTATGAAAAAAGAACATTAGCCTCGTCAGTGACAAAGGTCTAAGAAAGAATAACAATTGATGATGTCTAAAAATCAATCAAACTTGCTTGCCGTATCTCTCTCTGTAAACGTTTGGTAACCAATAAGCACATTCCTATACAGGAGGATTTCTATTTCTACTTCTACACAAAATTTGTGCCATGATTTATGTACACGTACGAAACCTAGAAAGATTCTAATCTTTAATTTATTTTTGTCATCTTCGCATGCTCCATTGTACGATTCGCGTAAATGCGCATAACAAATGCTTTTAAGTGGAAATCCATCTTCGTAAGAAAGCTTTCTTTCACGTCAAAATGTTAATAAATGCCTCCTCTAATACATACCGTTACCGCATGGCAGGCGCTTTCGAAAGCAACGTGGAGAACACAAGAAAAGGGTAATTTTAATAACAATTACTTGAAGTTTCCTGAAAGCATTTTACAACACATTTGCCTTTGAGCTGCTGGAATCAGTTTTGACAAATGCTTGATATACACTACCCTGGGTACCAGACTCTCTAAAAAAGTTTTTAGAGAGTCTAGCACCAAGTGTAGATATACACATCTTTTATAAGAAACTTGCATCAAGCCATAGTAGGGTGTCGGCGGTGGTAATTGGACACTGAAAGCTAACATTATAGATACTAAACCATTTTACGAAAAGCCTTCATGAATGTAAAACACGCTAAAGAAGTTGCTTTGCTTGTGCTTGGCAGCGCAGAAGTTGTCGTTGCGAATATCACATCCCTGATTTAAAATTCTGTATCCGTTCCAGAAAGAAGCACAAATCTTAAACAATCACTTAAATTGGATGTCTCCGATACGTTTTCGTACCACCTTCAGAGTGGAGTAATTTCACGCCGCAAAAATGATACGTCACGTATCGGATTGGGCCATCGCTGTGTGAACAGAACGCCTATCTGATATTAAAAGTAATCCGATACGATATGAATCCGGTATCGTGTAAACGCAGCCTAATTCGTTTCCTACAGCGAGTGCGTATGCCATCGCATTTTTTTTATTTTTTTTTGTTCAAATATAAAATGTTACAATATAACTTACATTCTACTTTACCCATTTAAATTACTATACAACACTACAGGTACGATACCGTGGGGAGCGAAATACAATGACTACCACATGGCCAATATATAAAAACATGAAACGTTAAACTGTATACAGTTACATTACGAAACAATTAAAATTAATGGATACTATACTAGATTCTGTCTCACATCAGATGTCAGGTCAGGGTTGCAATGCGTTGAAAGATGTCACGAGTGCAAATCATTTTAATGTTGATTTAGGTAAGTAAAATTTCGGACATCTGATGTGAAACAGAATTTACAAAGAAAAGAGCTATCTACGATAAAGGACTTGGTGGTTGCTAATTTCATAGCTGTAGTCTCAATAGATCTTAATCACGGCGACCAGTTTCGTGGATGAAGCGTAAAGTAAATTCGAGTAGATTTCTGTTCAACTCATCTGAAAGGTCTTGATCATCATACAATAAAAGATGCGTCAAACAATCGTTCGAAAGATTGGTGATTTGTACAAATGGTCGTAATGATTCAACAATTCCAGTGAGAAGATTTTGTCGTTGAACATCAAAAGAAGGGCAGAGCAACAAAAAGTGCTCAATGTCCTCAATGCCATCGTTTGTTGGGCACATTGGGTTTATGGTACCCCTAAAACTATGCTTGAATTTACGGAAATTTAACTTGCTGAGACCAACCCTAAGTTGTGCAAGGTAGGATAATCCTATTGGATCGTGAATTCCAAAGACAATTTGGCAGGGGGCGGATTATTGATAAGAGCTTTTTCTTAAAAACGGCAATAGAAGGCGCTAGTCTCAATTCAGGTTCAAGCTTATTCCATTCGGATAAACAATTTGGATAGAAGCTAGACTTGAATTTTTCTGTTCTTGCCTTTAATCGCCCAATGACATCGTGGTCGCGAAGCCGCTACTGCGAATGATGAAGAGGGGGAATTGGTTCAACTGTGTACTCAGGCAGAGATGCAAAAACACTACACACCCACACACCTGGTTTGGAGGATGCTTTGAGCAAAAGGTAAGGAAGGTTATTTGAAAAGATAGGGAAATTGAATTTGCAAGGCTGGGAGAGTCATTCTAAGCCAACGTAAAGGTTGATTTTCCGAAAATTTTCTAACTGATGTTAATTTATAAAAGAAATGTCACAAAATTGTAAAAGTTCTATTTTCGCATTACTCAAAATTTTTCTGAAGATTATGGTGGTTTATATGAGTTATTACAAATTTTCAAAGTTGCCACTCTAGCACTGGCAAACATGAGCTCAGGAGAAATGTTCTAAGCCAAAGTAAAAGACGTGTCCTCAAAAATTTTCCCCTGGAATAGAGACCCCTCATTCCAATGTTCCTGGTTAATTTACCCTGGCTACGCCACTGCACGACTCACTGACAGTCTTGAAAAAATCGTTAAGAATCGTTAAAGCTTTAACTGGGTGTGTGAACCACCTTTTGAATTTATTTCAAGACTACAGGCAAAAGTTTATCAGACATGCAACGGTCCTGATATATTATGGAAAGATCAATCAATACCTTTCTTAATGCATAAAGGCTCTTTCCCCTTTTTTCACAAAACTTTGAAATGAGGAAGGTCAGACCTTAAAATCCAGGTTTGGAGGAAGGTCAAAGACTTTTTGCAACTCTGTACTCAGGACTAAGATTATTTACAAACTTGTAGAACAAGGTAAGGCCTACTCCATCTTCGGGAACTCAGTGACTCCCAACCAGGCTCTGTGTACAGCTTCTCTCGAGATGTTCCCCTCCATGTTCCTGACACAGCTCAAGCAGCAGAATACTGTACGGACTCTAGCTTTTCCATTAAATTTGGTATAATAATATGTTGACTGAATTCACATACTTTGGCAGGAATATGATTTATGGTATCCCCATAGTCTAGGTGGGGTCGAGCATAAAGCTCATATAATTCGTTTAGGGTATGCCTTGTCAGGTATTTGGAGAGATATTTCAGCAAACCAATATCCTTTCTTGTTTTAGAGATCACTGATTTGATATGAGCTGAGAAAGATAGCTTTGAGTCCAGGACAATTCCTAAATGTTTATGTTCATTTGCTTTTGAGCAAACCAAAGGGATCTTCCTGAAAATAATTGAAACATTAGGAAAGATTTGTTCTCTGTAGCTATTTATGTCTTGACTATTGTGTGCTGGAAATAAGTTGTTTGAGGCCAGTATGATGTTTTGATCATTTGCACACACGCATACAAAGGAGCATGAGAGAACCGAGCCCTTAAATTAGAAAGAACACTTACCAAAAGATCAGATTCAAGTCTCTCGCCTTGGCTATTCGAATATTCCAAATCTTTCATCAATCGTCGCACCGTATCATTATGTGCATTTCTTTGGTCTAAGAGAGATAGAAATTTGGATAGCATTGATCATAAGCTGTGCTTCAACTAACGCGGGAATGGGTTATGTAAAACCTGAGTTCACCGTTGTCCGTTAAAATTATCAAAAATGTGTTCACACAACCCCACCAAAACTAAGGAAATTGTTAACGAAGGGTCTCAATCTCAAATCTTATTTGAAGCATGTTTGATAGATCTAAGTAATGCCATTGTGTTTTAGCGTTGAGTTCTGAGCCTGCTGTCTTCAGGGGGACGGGTACCTTGACCTGTAAATTGACAGGACCTGCAAGTGATCATTCAAAAATGATACCCATAAGTCGCAAACTTTCAAAAATGTTGGGATGATGATCCATCCAACTTCATGAAAATTTAGGCTCTTATTCTATTAATGATGAAGAAATGTACTAATTCCGTAATTCCTGTTATTTTGCAAAATTGTTGCAGAGTCGTTCCGCAATTTTTGACAAAAAGGTTCCTAAAAAGTGGAAAGTCCTCATATCATCAACTTACAATACTAACATACAAACGGGAGGCTCTCTCTCAACTGGTGCAGAGCTCCACAAGATTATGTAGCTGGATGCATCATGGATCCTTGACTGACAATTTTTCGGACAAAACTTAGCAAGCGCTTGGGTGTGTCGGCAAAAATTTTTTTATTTAGATAGACACAGATAGCCGAAAGACTGGAGTAGTGTTAGTGATCTTTCTACTATTTTTTTGACCATCGTAAATATGCAGTGTGTCCCAAAAAACATGCCTGCCGTTTGAGTGGCTAGTGTGAAGCAGCCGTGAATCAAAATTGCCCGTTTTTCAGATTTGTGAATAGAAGAGACTCCAACTTAGAGTTTCGTAAAAACTTGGAGTAAATTTAACAAGAAGTTGCTGATTTATGGAGCAAGAAAGTCAAAATTACTGGTTGCCTCAAAACCAGAGGACTTTATCTCCATACTTGCCCAGCATAGGAATCATTTGTCGTACATAGCCGAATGCTCGTCGCCCATGGCCGAAACCGCCAAAGCTTCATTTTCACGGACCAATCAGACGGCTAAAAAGCGAGGGAGACAAAAGAAACCCGTGAAGATTTTTTGAAATTTTACGTACCTTCATAAAACGCAACCAGGACAAAAAACTGCTTGAAATTTCCCGAATTTCTATCTACTCTCCAGATGATTGGGTGTAAAAGTTTGGATGCCGGTTAAAATATCTCCAGGATTGACGGAGTTATTGCCTCTCCAATAGACAAAATCGGCGAAGGCTTGTCGAGACCTGTTTACGCCACTTCAAGTTAGGTGATAAAGCCTCTTGATAAAACCTCTTTTGAATTTTATAAGTTATTTCGCAACGAGCAAACTTGTGCCATGAATGCAAAAAGTAGTGCAATACAGAAACTTCCCTAGAGTATTGCCAAATGACTTGCAATGAACGAACAAGCCTTTGTAGACTTTTTTTAATTCACATAGAAACCGTAGGGGCATTGAATCTTAAACAAAAGAAAATTTAGCGAAAGACAATAGCAAGAACAATTGAAAACGCAGATTTTGGCGTTTTCGAATCGTTCTTATAACAATGACTATTGTTATTACTATTGTCTCCCGGCCAGAATTTCTATTGTTCAAGGTTCAGTGTCTTATCGCTTTATTTGTGGCCATAACTCTGCCAATCCTGGAGATATATTAACCGGCATCTAAACTCGTACACCCAACCATCTGGAGAGTAGATTGCTTTAAAAAAATTCGGGAAATCTAAAGCAGTTTTTTGTCCTGGTTGCATTTTGTGATGGTAGGTAAAATTTAGAAAAATCTTCACGGGTTTCTTTTGTATCCTTCACTTTTTAGCCGTCTGATTGGTCCATGAAAATGAGGCTTTGGCGGTTTCGACCGTGGGCCACGAGCAATCGGCTATATACGACAAATGATTCCTATGCTTACTTGGCCTTAGAACTTGAATTTTAGCATCAAATCGACCTTAACTTTACATTTTTACCAGGAAACACATTTGGGAGTAATAAATGACCAAATAGCTCAAGAATATTAACCAAGAAGCCTTTGGGAAGCAATATCGTTGGTTTAAATGGATTTCATGATGCTAGGGAAGCAAAATAACTGATGGACGGATACCATGGCCAGCAGCACTTGTGCTGCACATTACCATTTCTAGCAACCCATGATATGCGTTTTCTTGTTGGTTATGAGAAAATTTAGCCTATGACTACTTGTTTTACCCATATGGAAATTAGAAAGCCGTGCTACGTACATGATTTTTACACTCAATTTCTTTGATTTGACATTGATGGAGGATATTAAATTATCTGGTTTTGAGGCAAGCAGTAATTTTGACTTTCTTACAGCTGTGGCCATAGGTTTAAAGCCACCCTGGGCCAAAAGCGCAAAGAAAATTCTGTACTTAAAATGTAAAGGCCTTTGATATTCGATGATTCGAAAAACGAAACAATTCTTGAAAAGTAATTCCGAATAACTATGCGATTTGTTCCTTCAAAATAAAAGTCAAGGGTTCGCCAATAGCTGTGGACTGAAAGCCCTCACAGCTAGCCATTTTTTGTCGTGGAGTTTGGATGTTGTGAGTAGAAAAGAATAGTGCATAGACTGATGTAAAATCCAGCTGAGTAACACATTTTTGGGGTGACATCCATTGTCAGCAGAACCATTGTAATTTCCGATAGTTTACATATGTTTAATTGTGATGCCAAAGCAAAATGGTGCAAAAATTCAAAAACAACATTGATATTCGGCATCTACAAGGAAAGCTGACCTAAACAAACTCCAATTGAGTAAAATAGGCAGAGAAGTTGGATTAGATTGCGTTACGCCAAGAAATGTTATGGATTTGAATGTACCACATTTCGATTGATACCAGAAAGATTAAAATATTTTTGTGATTTTTCTCCCATTTTTATGAGCAAGAAAAACTTAGGTCCATTCAAATCTGCGAGAATGCAATGCTGTGAAATAGTTGAAAAGGAACCTAAAACACTCGATCAAATCATACGGAATCTCTCACACAGAAAAATATGCAAAAGCATTTCACCTCCCTCACATCAAATGAATTTTTAAATTGTTACTAAATTTTTTTCAATCCCATGGCAACCTAAAATTCCATTGTTTAATGTATGATGAGATAAAATCTACTGTCGTACTGTTCTGGGCGCATACATTCTTTACGATTTCATCGAGTCTCTTGGGGCCCTTTTGAACCATTTAACAACAAAGGCTTTATTGTATATTCAAATTTACCTATATTTCAATTGTTACTGGGAGCTTTTCAAAAAATGTTAGGCCAAGACTTGGTTTTCAAATGTTCTTGTTTTAAGTCTGACATTTCAGAGGCATTTAAGCTTGTCATAAATTTGGCAGGCACTTTGTGTCAAGATTTTCACATTTATGCACCTGAACACAGAAGGGAAAACTCTACATTTTCAAAAAATTTTAGGCCAAGACTTGGTTTTCATATGTTCTTGTTTTAAGTCTGACATTTCAAAGGCATTTTAAGCTTGTCATAAATTTGGCAGGCATTTTGTGTCAAGATTTTCACATTTAATTTTGTTGAACATTTGCAAGGCAAATTAGCTTGAGTTTTCCATTTTTAAGCACAAGGAACCCCACCAGCTCATGGCAACAGTGAAACTGGGGGGGGGGGGGGGTAATCAAACTGCATTACAATTGACCATAAAAGAAAATTGGCTGTTGTGGGAGGAAGCTGTTCTAATAAGTAAAAAATTATGATAATACTGCAATAACCAACAGGAAAGTTCCTTGTGAAATTTCTCATAGTCAGCAACAAATTATGAAAATACTGCACAAACAGGAAAATTCTCTTGGAAAGTTCCTTTGATCAGCAATTATGATAATACTGCAATCATCAACAGACAACAGCAAACAAAGTTCCTTCACCATGGTGGGCATGTGAAAGTTCTCATAGTCAGCAACAAATTATGATAATACTGCACCAGTGCACCTAGCCAGTTTTGCAATCAGAGAGGAACACATGCCATGAATGTTGGTATAGCCTGTTTCTGTCCATTTTTGGGATACACCTGGCCTAATTGTTGTAAGAAATGATAATAAGATGAACGAAAAGAAATAAGGGGTATTACCAACCTGTTGTTTCTCCAGGTCTGTTCTCGTAACCTCGTTGCGGTGTCAATGGTGTTATTTAAGTCTGAAGTGGGAGGTTAATGGCGAAGCATCACTTACAGAAGGGGTCTTAATTTTTCTTGGCTTATTTGTTAAATTTGGTTGTGACAAGGATATCTTTGATATTTTTGTGTCTTTTCAAAGCAAGGAACGGTTCATTAGGCCAAATGGCTGATAGGGTGGGGTCTTCACGAATATAGTGCCAGTGCTCTTTGATAATTTTACCGATTTGGGAAGTAGTTGGGTCGTATGGTACGATGAATGGAAGGGGCTTGGGGAGGGCATTTTCTGGGAGGTTATTAGAGAGAACGTGTTTTTGAGTCATTGTTGTGACCTTATTAAATTGTGTATAAATTTGAGTTTTGTTGTATCCTCTTTTAAGTAGGTCTGTACCGAGGTCCGTTAAGCATGATTTCAGTTTTACATCATCTGTAATGACTCGTCTGTACCTAAGGGCTTGGCTGTAAATGATACCTCTTTTTGTGGAGGCAGGATGGAATGACGTTTCATGTAATAGCCCACAGTTATCTGTTGGTTTAATGTAAAGTGAGCTTATTAATTCTTTGTTCTCGTTTATGTGTATTTTTGTGTCTAGGAAAGGAATGTTTGTTCTGGAATACGACATTTCGAATTTGATGGTCGCGTGAATGGAGTTGATGAACTGATGGAAATCTCTTAAGGAATTTTCTCCATGGCCCCAAATCATGAAAATGTCGTCGATAAATCTTAACCACAATGTTGGTTGTTCTCTGTGGGTTGTGACGTCAAGGATAGATTTTTCGATCTCTCCCATGAAAATGTTAGCATAGCTAGGGGCGAAAGGACTCCCCATACTAGTACCATGTGTTTGGAGATAGTATTCATTGTTGAATGTGAAGTAGTTCTGTTTTAGGATGAATTCGAACATTTGTTTATTCTTTTTAGCCACAGAACATGGACACGTAGGCC
Organism: Aurelia coerulea; assembly: GCA_039566865.1. Lineage (NCBI taxonomy): Eukaryota > Metazoa > Cnidaria > Scyphozoa > Semaeostomeae > Ulmaridae > Aurelia > Aurelia coerulea. The sequence goes on from CM076950.1 coordinate 10,257,686, forward strand.
GTAAATTCAAACCCTCCCTCCAACACCCCAATGGCTCGTTGCATCTTAGAAGGGTCCTTCAGGTACCTAGAAAACTCAACAATCACAAAAAGCCAAATTCTAAACGCAAGAAATGGTACAAAAAGCTTCATAAAATGCAGCCCACAGTCAACAACATTGTCAACTTAACGAAACACAAACTTACAACTCCACAAATAAAACTCTTAAACAAGGGTCTCTCATTTGTCTTCACGCCAAAAAGTGTCTCCCTCAACACAGTCAGAACTTCTTTCTCACAGTTTCGGAGAAAGATGTATCTGCACTATCACTTCAGAGGTAAACAAACGAAAAAACCCCCATTTTATACAAAATCCAGCTGGGAACCACCCATTCCAGACTCTAAACCACTTAAAAAATACTTAAAAGACACCCTTTCTGCCATCGAAAGACTGTTTGCCAACCCCCTCCCTCCCAAACAAAACCTAAGCGAAAACGAAAAGCTAGCCCTCACTCAATTAAAGAACAACAAGGACATCATAATAAAGAGAGCAGACAAAGGTAACAAAATCGTTTTGTGGCCCCGTGACCTCTACCTCGCAGAGGCATACAAGCAACTAAACGATCAAAACTATTATCTCAAAATAGACAACGATCCCACCACAGAACTAGCCATCCAAATTGAGTCCTTTATCTGCAGCCTTAAGAAGCATGGCAAACTTGATAATAATACGGCAGACTTCCTACACTTAAGCAACAACGTACGCACACCAGTATTTTACCTCTTACCGAAGATACACAAAAGTGAAATCCCCCCCGGCCGACCAATCGTTTCTGGCTGCAACTCCCCCACGGAAGGCCTCTCGCAATATTTAGACTTTTACCTCAAGCCAATAGTAGAATCTCTCCCATCTTATATAAAAGATACAACACATTTCCTCCAAACAATACTCCTTTCCAACCCCAACATCCCAGACAACCCAATACTAGTTACCTTCGATGTAAAATCACTATACACAAACATCCCTCACAACGAGGGCATCCGATACAATTTGAATCAACTTATCAACTTCTATGGTGAAAACCTGCCTCTCTCCGCAGAGGACTTGAAACAAATGTTCGAATTCATCCTAAAACAGAACTACTTCACATTCAACAATGAATACTATCTCCAAACACATGGTACTAGTATGGGGAGTCCTTTCGCCCCTAGCTATGCTAACATTTTCATGGGAGAGATCGAAAAATCTATCCTTGACGTCACAACCCACAGAGAACAACCAACATTGTGGTTAAGATTTATCGACGACATTTTCATGATTTGGGGCCATGGAGAAAATTCCTTAAGAGATTTCCATCAGTTCATCAACTCCATTCACGCGACCATCAAATTCGAAATGTCGTATTCCAGAACAAACATTCCTTTCCTAGACACAAAAATACACATAAACGAGAACAAAGAATTAATAAGCTCACTTTACATTAAACCAACAGATAACTGTGGGCTATTACATGAAACGTCATTCCATCCTGCCTCCACAAAAAGAGGTATCATTTACAGCCAAGCCCTTAGGTACAGACGAGTCATTACAGATGATGTAAAACTGAAATCATGCTTAACGGACCTCGGTACAGACCTACTTAAAAGAGGATACAACAAAACTCAAATTTATACACAATTTAATAAGGTCACAACAATGACTCAAAAACACGTTCTCTCTAATAACCTCCCAGAAAATGCCCTCCCCAAGCCCCTTCCATTCATCGTACCATACGACCCAACTACTTCCCAAATCGGTAAAATTATCAAAGAGCACTGGCACTATATTCGTGAAGACCCCACCCTATCAGCCATTTGACCTAATGAACCGTTCCTTGCTTTGAAAAGACACAAAAATATCAAAGATATCCTTGTCACAACCAAATTTAACAAATAAGCCAAGAAAAATTAAGACCCCTTCTGTAAGTGATGCTTCGCCATTAACCTCCCACTTCAGACTTAAATAACACCATTGACACCGCAACGAGGTTACGAGAACAGATCTGGAGAAACAACAGGTTGGTAATACCCCTTATTTCTTTTCGTTCATCTTATTATCATTTCTTACAACGAGCATTCCACAGTTGGTTGGTGTTGCCTTCCCAGGAATCGCTTGCTGTGCTCCTGCTGTGTTTCGTACCAGTTCCGTTGTCCGCTCATCCAATCAAACTCACGCAGAAATTAAATGCCGGAGGGTACACGTGCTTCCATACTCCCTACTATATAATGAGACTTTTTTCACACCTGCATAATACTCACTCTACTACATCAGCAAGCCTGCAGACATTTCCACACCTTAAAGCAAGAAGCAATTTAGACGAGACACATCTTACAAGACATATTGTGCAGAATGGACACCAAACAAAAAAAGAAAACACACAAAAGCAAACAGAGCCTGCAGCCACTGATTTTACTGATGGTATGCCACTAATTTTAATTTAACACCTGCCTTATATTTTTTTAAATCACCCTTCATTCTCATGTGATCCCTAGAACATTAAGCCTCCTTCGTGCATATTCAAATTATACTCAAATGCCACCTCCCTCTTCCCAGGCATACCCTCTTCAATTCAAAGCTGCATCGTTACACTCGTTACGGCGGTCAGCAGCATCGTTTTCACGAATATTTCCACTACTGATCACATTTCCATCGGACTAGATGATTCTTTGGACTTCATCATGGACAGTCAAGACAGCCTAGATAAAGAACAAGAAGCACCCCTTTCCCCAAGCCTATTTGAATCTTCGCGCCCAAAACTTCCCTCCCTCCTCTCCTTGAGACCCACAGTTAGCCATAAAATGAATAAATCTCGTCTGTCCAACAAAAACAACAGGAAAAATACACTCAAAACCAACATAAGTAAACCAACAACACCGCTCCCTTACAGTCGCCCGTCAAACTATATGCTCACCCCAACAGCCAGCACCTCTACCCCCGCCTTACTAAATCAAGCACTAGAAGCACGTTCACAATTACAAAACCAACCCCATCTACCCTCCCCAAAACCCCCATGCTTCAAATATATGAAGTGTAATCAAGGCCAAAATCAAACCTTGATTTCGAAGAGACAATCATGCACTTTAGTTACTATGCTGCACTTTCCGATCATGCACTTTCCATCCTTGTGCTTTCCAATCGTGCACTTTCTAAACGTGCACTTTTCAATCGTGCACTTTGTAATCGTGCACTCTCTATACGTTCATTTTGTAACCATGCACTTTTCATCAGTGCACTTTTCATCCATGCACTTATAAAGATATTTGTGCACTTGAAAAGACATTCATGTACTTTGTAATCGTGCACTATCTAATCTTACAGTCTCACAGTACTTAGTAATCTTACTCCATGTGCAATATTCTGAAATCACTCAACCCCTAAGTGAAACATAGCGCGCTTGTAGAATTGACGTTTGCTTTAAGCGCGCTTGCTAATTGTCATCAATCTGCCGGTTGGAGGGAGTTTGCACAAGGCAAAAATTGGAAAGGATGGCGGATTTGGGTGATCAAGCTACACTGAATCAAATAGGTAAACATTTATCACTTCACTGGCATATATTAAAAAATTTTAATAACTCCTTCTCATGCCTCTAGGTGTCACCTAACGAACCATAACACTGAAATTGGCTTCGCAAAGCTCGCCATGAAAATCTTTCATTTTGTTTAGGCTTGTCATTGTCAATATGTGCTCGACAAATGTTCCATATGTATTGAGAACAATAATTGACAATCCCTTCTGGGGAATACACGTATCTTCTTTATATGAAATTTGGGTCAGTACTGAAAGTTTCCCAAAATTATAAGATTTTGAGTAATTAGAGTTTCTTACGAGTTTCTCAGAGGTTTCCATGACTATCTCCATGTTCACTTCATGTTCACTTCCTCAGGGGGGGGGGGGGGTTTCTTCCATAGTAAAGGTACCTGGGGATGTGCTGCGAGCAAGGGTATACTTCTTCAAACTTCTAGTCTAGCCAAGGGTATCCTTTTTTGAAATTTTGGCCTAGCAACGGACTAGCCTAGGGTATCATTTTTGACAATATTGGTCTAGCGAACGGTCATGCTATCATATTTGGTACAAATTTGACAAATTGGTCCAGGAAATGGTCAAAATTGGTCTAGCCAAGGGTAGCATTTTCGTAAAAATTGGTCCAGAGAAAGGTCAAAATGGTCTAGCCAAGGGTACCATTTTCGTAAAAATTAGTCTAGCCTACGGTACCATTTTGAATATGCTCGCGGCAGACCCCTGCCCAAAATTTGACCAAGAACCTCCCCCCCCCCCCTGCACTACCTATTCCACTCTGAACACATTTCAAAATATGGTTTTTAAGTATTTCTAATGTTTAGACATTGCTCAAGGCCTCAAGTGCCTTCTGAGTAATATGATACAAGAAACATGCGAAAATGAAGTACACATTTGTCAAGGATTTCCTTTATCAGAATGAATAGTTTCTTAACTTATATTTCCCAGCACTGGAATTTCTTGATTTTTGGCGATCTGAGAGTTGAGTTTCTTATGGGCAGTTTCTTATAAAAAAATATGTCTACTTTAAATGGAAGTTCAGGCGAAGCGCGATTGGTGGTTAATCGATATACACGTATAAGAAACTCAACTCTCAGATCGCCAAAAAATTAAGAAACTCCAGTACTGGGAAAATTTAAGTTAAGAAACTATTTATTTTGATAAAGGAAATCTTTGACATATTTTTGCTTTACTTTCACTTGTTTCCTATATCATATTACTCATAGTCATATGATATTACTCGAAAGGTACTTGAATAATGTCTAAACATTGGAAAGGCCTTAAAACAAGGCATTAAAAAGCCTTGTTTGAAAAGTTCACTAGGGCACAGGTAGTGAACATGAAGATTGTTATGGAACCTCTAAGAAACTCCTAAGAAACTCGTAAGAAACTCTAATTACTCAAAATCTTATAATTTTGGGAAACTTTCAGTACTGACCCAAATTTCATATAAAGAAGATACGTGTATTCCCCAGAAGGGATTGTCAATTATTGTTCTCAATACATATGGAACATTTTTCGAGCACATATTGACAATGACAAGCCTAAACAAAATGAAAGATTTTCATGGCGAGCTTTGCGAAGCCAATTTCAGTGTTTTGGCTCGTTAGGTGACACCTGGAGGCATGAGAAGGAGATATTTAATTTTTTTAATATATGCCAGTGAAGTGATAAATGTTTACCTATTTGATTCAGTGTAGCTTGATCACCCAAATCCGCCATCCTTTCCAATTTTTGCCTTGTGCAAACTTCCTCCAACCGGCAGATTGATGACAATTAGCAAGCGCGCTTAAAGCAAACGTCAATTCTACAAGCGCGCTATGTTTCACTTAGGGGTTGAGTGATTTCAGAATATTGCACATGGAGTAAGATTACTAAGTACTGTAAGATTAGACAGTGCACGATTACAAAGTACATGAATGTCTTTTCAAGTGCACAAATATCTTTATAAGTGCATGAATGAAAAGTGCACTGATGAAAAGTGCATGGTTACAAAATGAACGAATAGAGAGTGCACGATTACAAAGTGCACGATTGAAAAGTGCACGTTTACAAAGTGCACGATTGGAAAGCACAAGGATGGAAAGTGCATGATCGGAAAGTGCAGCATAGTAACCAAAGTGCATGATTGTCTCTTCGAAATCAAGGTTTGATTTTGGCCTTGATTACACTTCATACACTCCCTGTCCTACCAATTTAAAGGAAGACATTGACATTTAAAACAATATTTTATAACTTTCATGTTGTCATTATCCTATTCGTATATTCGCCGTATATTCGCTTACCCTGTTCACTACCGTATATCGTTACCTCAGTTACCTGAGTATATAAACTTATTGATTAGCTACTATTTCATTCTTCATCAATCGTTACTGTTCACGTTGATTAACTGCGTATCTCATTTTCAACTACTGCCAAGCGCGCACGGTTCCGTTCGCCCTAATTCCACTGCACCATGCCCCCTAAGTCCACTTTCCACCTCCTTCACACAAGTACTTGTGCATTCGTGATATCACTACACCCCAAAACTTATCCATAAAACTGCCAGAACGAAACAAAAAACATCATTAGCGGTCATTGACGGTGTTCCTCAACTGGGGTTCACCGGGGGCTCCTGCACTAAAAAGACGTCCCGCTCATAACGCCCCGAAACGTCGTGCAGGTCGAGAGGCTGATGATCAATGAACTGCAAACAAAACAAACAAACAAACAAACAAACAAAAAAAAAAAAAACAAAAAAAAAAAAAACAAAAAAAACAAAAAAACAAAAAAACAAAACAAAAAATCTTTAGTCATAAATCTTCTTGCATACTTCCTAGCGCGTATAACTTACTAATATACATTTTTTTCAGCTTTTAACAATATTCTTTTTAGCCACAGAACATGGACACGTAGGCCGTAAATTCAAACCCTCCCTCCAACACCCCAATGGCTCGTTGCATCTTAGAAGGGTCCTTCAGGTACCTAGAAAACTCAACAATCACAAAAAGCCAAATTCTAAACGCAAGAAATGGTACAAAAAGCTTCATAAAATGCAGCCCACAGTCAACAACATTGTCAACTTAACGAAACACAAACTTACAACTCCACAAATAAAACTCTTAAACAAGGGTCTCTCATTTGTCTTCACGCCAAAAAGTGTCTCCCTCAACACAGTCAGAACTTCTTTCTCACAGTTTCGGAGAAAGATGTATCTGCACTATCACTTCAGAGGTAAACAAACGAAAAAACCCCCATTTTATACAAAATCCAGCTGGGAACCACCCATTCCAGACTCTAAACCACTTAAAAAATACTTAAAAGACACCCTTTCTGCCATCGAAAGACTGTTTGCCAACCCCCTCCCTCCCAAACAAAACCTAAGCGAAAACGAAAAGCTAGCCCTCACTCAATTAAAGAACAACAAGGACATCATAATAAAGAGAGCAGACAAAGGTAACAAAATCGTTTTGTGGCCCCGTGACCTCTACCTCGCAGAGGCATACAAGCAACTAAACGATCAAAACTATTATCTCAAAATAGACAACGATCCCACCACAGAACTAGCCATCCAAATTGAGTCCTTTATCTGCAGCCTTAAGAAGCATGGCAAACTTGATAATAATACGGCAGACTTCCTACACTTAAGCAACAACGTACGCACACCAGTATTTTACCTCTTACCGAAGATATACAAAAGTGAAATCCCCCCCGGCCGACCAATCGTTTCTGGCTGCAACTCCCCCACGGAAGGCCTCTCGCAATATTTAGACTTTTACCTCAAGCCAATAGTAGAATCTCTCCCATCTTATATAAAAGATACAACACATTTCCTCCAAACAATACTCCTTTCCAACCCCAACATCCCAGACAACCCAATACTAGTTACCTTCGATGTAAAATCACTATACACAAACATCCCTCACAACGAGGGCATCCGATACAATTTGAATCAACTTATCAACTTCTATGGTGAAAACCTGCCTCTCTCCGCAGAGGACTTGAAACAAATGTTCGAATTCATCCTAAAACAGAACTACTTCACATTCAACAATGAATACTATCTCCAAACACATGGTACTAGTATGGGGAGTCCTTTCGCCCCTAGCTATGCTAACATTTTCATGGGAGAGATCGAAAAATCTATCCTTGACGTCACAACCCACAGAGAACAACCAACATTGTGGTTAAGATTTATCGACGACATTTTCATGATTTGGGGCCATGGAGAAAATTCCTTAAGAGATTTCCATCAGTTCATCAACTCCATTCACGCGACCATCAAATTCGAAATGTCGTATTCCAGAACAAACATTCCTTTCCTAGACACAAAAATACACATAAACGAGAACAAAGAATTAATAAGCTCACTTTACATTAAACCAACAGATAACTGTGGGCTATTACATGAAACGTCATTCCATCCTGCCTCCACAAAAAGAGGTATCATTTACAGCCAAGCCCTTAGGTACAGACGAGTCATTACAGATGATGTAAAACTGAAATCATGCTTAACGGACCTCGGTACAGACCTACTTAAAAGAGGATACAACAAAACTCAAATTTATACACAATTTAATAAGGTCACAACAATGACTCAAAAACACGTTCTCTCTAATAACCTCCCAGAAAATGCCCTCCCCAAGCCCCTTCCATTCATCGTACCATACGACCCAACTACTTCCCAAATCGGTAAAATTATCAAAGAGCACTGGCACTATATTCGTGAAGACCCCACCCTATCAGCCATTTGGCCTAATGAACCGTTCCTTGCTTTGAAAAGACACAAAAATATCAAAGATATCCTTGTCACAACCAAATTTAACAAATAAGCCAAGAAAAATTAAGACCCCTTCTGTAAGTGATGCTTCGCCATTAACCTCCCACTTCAGACTTAAATAACACCATTGACACCGCAACGAGGTTACGAGAACAGACCTGGAGAAACAACAGGTTGGTAATACCCCTTATTTCTTTTCGTTCATCTTATTATCATTTCTTACAACCAGTGGGAGCAGGAGGAAAATAACACAAAAATATTTCAGTCTTCCTGCTATCAAGCAGATATCGTTTCATTAAAACCCATCCAGTATTCCAGGCACTACAATTTTTTCAAATACCTGAAACTTTGCTGGCGCACCCGGTATTCTGGCATGATTTCGCAATTTCTTTTGAAACATAAAGGAAAGCAGAAGCTTCGAACGTTTCTTCCAAGGTGTTCTATTGGTGATTGTTTTGTCCCACCTTGTCACAAAATCATTTTTGCACCAAAACATTTAGAACTAGCTTTGATTCACATGATTATATCCTAAAAATGATCTATTACGTCAGCTAATGAAGAATATATGTAGTTCTTACGATCGAGAGTATTGCATTTCTCTTGAAGTTCCTTTATCAATCTGCAGACAAAAAAGAAGGTCTAATAAATACGGTAGATTAACCATGATAGATGACTAACGAACAGAAAGGTTGAATTTAAAGAAGCGACGAGGTGAGGAGCAATTTGCAACTGACGGACTTTGTGGCGAGTTTCTCACAACTTTCTTGGACAAAAGTTATGGTTTGCTTTCAAGAACAGCTTATGTGTGCAATAACTCCAATGACTTAGGTCTGATCAAGGGAGTTAGGACACGGATATTTTAATTACGTATTTATTTACCTTGTTTTGATCTTCGTCTTGGGTTTTACTTAATTAATACATATTAAGTATTTAATATGGCATTGCGGTTTAAAAACCTTTCTTCTGCGAAGGCGCGCTAAGACACAGGAATACAAGGAAGATATATTCAAATAACACGAGGCATTTACATCAGCAAGAGGAAACAGAACAGAGAAGAAAACAAGACAAGAAAACAAGACGAAGATCAAAACAAGGTAAATAAATACGTAATTAAAATATTCGTGTCCTAACACCCTTGGTCCGATTGACAATTGCTACCTAACATTTCCCACTCACTATAGCGATATAGAATATAAGAGTGAGTTTATGCAATTTTCTCAAATACCCTAGATAGAAACTTGTAGAAATTCTGCGCAAATTTACCCGAAAATAAGAATGTGCCATGTTTTAATAAGTGTTGTGACGCCAAATCGTCTGTGTGTATGAATGCTACGAAAACAGTTGGGGACAAAGATCAAACTTCGTAGTTGTGTATTTTATTGTTGCTTTTGCCACGCGGTAACTCACTTTTAATACGGTTATCAAACTGCAGTTTCATGCCAAGGCCGATTCCAAAAACGAGGTAGAAACAGTAATTTAAAAGATAATGGTGTCTGATTATGAGTCGTAGTTAGAGCATCTGGAAGCACATCAATAGCAATGACTACGACCATGTAATCAGTCTAACAACCTGCATCTTATTCGCGGTAGACATTTGCAAAGCACACTTCTCAAGACTGATTGCAAGAAAACGTGTCAGACGGCGATCTTTAGAAAGTAGTGAAAGTCAGATTTCCTTATCGAGATTGTCTTATTTCAAATTGTTCTAGAAACTAAAAATAACGCATACGTTATTAACTTATCAGCATCAACTTGATGCATTGGGAACAACAAAGGGTACATGACATTTGAAAATTAGTTGCAAAATGTACCATTAGACACTACATCAAGGTCAACGTCAGCGTCAACTCGAGCAAAGACATCAGCGTCAGCGTCAGCGTCAGCGTCAGCGTCAGCGTCAGCATCAGCGTCAGCAAAGACATCAACATCAGCGTCAACTCGAGCAAAGACTCGGACAAACCAGCCGAAAATTCCTTTTCTATTTGTTCGACAAAAATGCCAAGAAACGGAAATTTTTACTTATACGGCTGAACAATTGTTGTTAGTTTCCGGTCCAAGTATTGCAGGATCTTGGAAAGATCCTGAATGTAAATTCAGTTGATAAAAACCAAATACCAATTACCAGCCTTTAACAAATTCTAAGGTTGCATAAGATTCAATTGCTCATTTACCGTTCATGTTCATTTTCTACATCTTTGAGCTCTTTTTCTGATTCAACCAGATCTTTGTTGATGTTCTTCAGCTTGGAATTTTCTTCATCCTTAAAGTCAAAGCAAGAAGTTGTGATGTTGAATTCACATTTGAGACAATACAGTGAGCGCGATGGAGCACGGCACGCTGCGATGTCATCCATCAGAGATGTTCATGATAAGTTCATAATTGGGGCACTCATACAATAAAAAACGATGTTTCCACATGTTAAAAAATGTCTTTTACTCGAAAGCTAAAAACCCCTTGGTGGATAAGAAAATATATCTCGACTATTACTGAGTTGTGTACTAAATAATTGCCTGATTAGACTTGAAACATGCAACATTCGCTTTGTACGCTTCAATACAGAAAATTTCGATTTTGATTTGGTAAAAAAACATTCAGGTTCTTGCTTTAGAAAGGACATTGCATTCGGGTCCAAATGCGACCTTTCAACAAAACGGTGCATGATGGGTAATCAGGATCAAGACCTCACACGCGTTCAACTGTTTCAACTGTGATCGCTTTTTATCTCACTCTTTGAAGTTGTTTGCTAAACGTTTTATAGCGATTTGACTTAATTAAACAAGGCAAGAAACTTCTCCCGTATATTTCCACACTTTCAGGTATTTATCCTTGATTTGTTGGTGATATTTCACTTTGAAATATGATACAAGGTATTGTCGATTGCAGGGGGCCTAACAGGCCTACACTACAATCCCTTTCTTGCCTGTGCCAAAAAGCATACCGTCGCTGCAATATTACTCCACATGTTACTTTTTAGATTGACAAGACTCTTGGGACGCTCTTACTGTAGCTAACTAGCTGAGATATTGATTGAAGCAAAAGGAAATGAAAACATATCTCCCATTTAATTCTGGCGTATTTGAAAATCCAAAGAATAGAAAACTCAACGGTAGCTTTTTTATAAGAGCACGAGATAAGTTTGGTCAGGTTGACGTCAGCTCACATAAATTTATCACAACGGAAAATAAGGTTGGAAAAAGGAAGGCATTTTTGGTGCCTTTTGTTTGAATCAATGTATTAGCTAGTTAGCTACGGTAAGAACTTTTCAAGAAGCTTGTCAATTTTAAAAGTAACATATGAAAGTCATCTTGCAGCGACGATATGCTGTTTGCCACTGGCAAGTACAGGGACCGTAAGCCTAAGGCCCATTGTCAACAATGCCCTGCATCACATTTCACAATGAAATATCACCAAAAATTCGAGAAAAAGTACCTTGAAGTGTGGAAAATATACGGGAGGAGTTTCTTACCTCGTTTAGTTGAGTAAAATTGCCATAAAACGTTTAGCAAACAATTTCCAAGGACGAGATAATAGGCTATCACAGTAAAAACAGTACAACGCGTGTGAGATTTCGATCCGATTAACCATCTTGCACCGGTTCGTTGAAGGACATAGTGGTTAGCAACATGTATGCTGACATTATTTCACACATTTTTCTTTTTCAATTCATTTTAAATATTCATACAGGCAACATATTTCAGCAAAGAGCTGCTTTAAAAACAGACCTGCGAAAATCTTAATAATATTGAGATAATATGTAGATACAAGTAATGTAATAAGTAAATACTGCAGTACAAACAGAGTATTTGGGAGGCCTTTTCACTAACTGTTCAGAGAACAATTCCTAAATAGTTGAAAGGTAGCTAGGGAGGGTGCCAACTTAGCCTCCCTGCTTAGGCCATTCGATAACTTAGCTCCACGATAAAGGAAAGCTGTTTGAGCTTTACATGTTCCTATTAGAAATGTTTCGACCGGTAGCCTACTTTTGATACACCCGGTAAATGAAATGCAAATGATTTTGCAAAACTGCTTACGCTCTTGTAAATAAGAAGTGAGCCTCGTGTTTTTGTTTCCACATGCTTCCACAGTTTCGGCAAAATGTTGAAAGGAATCTAGCCAATCAAGAGCATTATTTCGAGTCACGTGATCCTTTGAGATATTATCATGAATACGCAGTGCAAAATGTTGAATTGGTTTTTACCGTTGGTTGTGTGCATTAAACATGACCAACTAATGTGGGGAAAATTTGCCCACAAACATTGATTGGTTTGTAAAGTGACCTTATCCAAAACGCGTACGAGAAAAAGTTTTGAGCGTGAAATCAACGTAAGGGGTAGAAAGCTACCAGCTTCTGTCTTTGATATAGTTTTGCCACTTTCTGCTGTTTTAAGTAACGAGGTGAATTTCTACATGTCAATTTCACACACACAGAATCCATGTTACTAGCATCTTGAACTTCCAATCTACTCAACAACATTACAGATCAAAACATCATCGTTATATTCTCGGTAAACAATAGACGTAATGCAGCTACAGGCGAACAAATTCGAAAATTGTGTTGACAAGGCCTAAAAAAAACCAGTACCGCATTCAACCGAGCAATAGCCCGTATTAAGATTACCTTTTCAGCTATGATACTTTGCCATTTCTGCATTTCTGTGTTTCGCTCTGTTCTCTCAGTCTCCAAAACTTGCCTTAGTCGCTCAAGATCATTCTCTTGTTGAACAGTTTTGTCTACGAGAAATTCAGAGAGGACATACCGAGTGAGTCAGACCCATAATTTAACATGTTTGATGGGCTGTGGAATAAAAAGTACGTGGCCAATATTGAGAATCAAAATGTTAGCCTATCAGTCAAAAGCTAACTTAGATGTTAAATTTGCTTTGGCAAAGCACTCATCTTTAGCCCTAGAAATTTGGAAAATGCTGGTAAGGGGTTGGTATGTGAACGAAAATTCCACAATCCTTGCTGGTCCACGATTTACTTGTCACTGACATTTGAATTCCATTTTTGAAACAGACAATGGTATCAGATTCATATTTCAATGGCAAGTAAATCATAGAACAGAATCGAAATAGGAATACCTATTTTTTATTGATCAAAATATCGATCTAAGCCCGATTGGCGAGCAAATGCCGATGCCTATTTGCTGGCATGTAGGCAAATCCATCCTCGTTTTCTGCGAGAAAATGTTCAGACCATACCGGCATTCTTACATACAGCATTTATTGTCCAAACAGCTCTATAAACATTCCTTCCGTCTTATTGTTATGGCCTAAAGTTTAGTTCAGCAGTTTCCTTTCTCGGCTTTTTCTTATGTGATTTGGAGAGGCTTTACAGCAACTTTGATCTTGAACTGCAACTTGGATTTTCTTCTGCATAGTTTCATACACATGGAAAGCAAAGATATTCTCATAGCGGGAGTGACAGATGAATTTGATTTTGGGTTTCTCTTCCTCAGATATATTTTGCGTGAAGTTTAGATTTCCCAACTTTGCTCCATATTGTCAAAATTGGGTTATAAAATGGACCAAGAAATATTCTTTGCTAGTAATTCGAAGATGAAAGCATTATAAAGCATACATTTTCCCTTTAGCAGATTAAATCATATTTGTAGAAAATAGGTACCCTATCCTTTAGCAGACTAAATCCTATTTGTAGAAAATAGGTGCTCTATCTTATGGGGATGCGCGAAGAATTCCGGTGCATGTAGAAGATTGGGACGAGAATGGATACTTGTGTGTTGTGAAAGCGGATATTTACTGAAACATCCAGAAAGTAATCTTTGTCCTCTCGTGGCTGTTGCAAAGCAGCATAATATGCTGGTGCAATAGCTTCGGTTTATATTATATTTGTCTGCCTAACTGTTTGTCTGTCTGTTTGTTTTCAACAATTCTTGCAGACCTTATTGGGGCTGTCAAATGATATCACTGCGGTTTACCCCAGAAATCAGTGCATGTGAACTTAGTTTTAAGACGCAGTGCCCTGGTCCTTCCTCTCGATGTAACCAAACCTCGTGGTTCCTTCAGCCTGGAATTACAGAGAGTTGGCGATTCTCCTCGCATTTTGCAGCAGGTTTGGCAGGGCGGGGACTAGAGCCATCAACCTTCAGATTGGTAGACAAGCGTGCTACCACTGAGCCATCTCACTGAGTATGCATAGTATGGAAAGTGTGATAATGATATCTCATTTTGCAAAACAATAAACATCATTACTTGCCTGGCCAACTGAGTAAATTAAAACGCAATATACCAGTCAATTTGTCACGCAACTGTTGAAATGTTGGGCTTTCATGATTTTGGGACTTTAAAAGATTCTGACATGAAAACACTGCCTGGACAAGTTGCTATTTATCACAATCGTAAACATTTTCAAAACAAAATTTCAGAATAAACCGAGTACGCAGCACTCCATAACTATTGTTTTTGCTGGTTTACATCATAAATCTGCTTTTCAAGTTGCCAGATAAAAGCTTGAAATTTGCTGCCATTAAGTAATTCCTCTAGCATGATTATCCTATAGCTCAATACGGTCAAATCTGCTTTTAGAATATCTGTCCTCTCATCTTATCTGAAGATGTTAGTCATTCTGAATAAAAATTCAGCTTTCAAAATGCATATCCTACGTTGAAAAATGGTATAAAATTTTGTTTCGACGATTCTTTATTATAAAGATTTGAATTACAAAAATTCTCTGATGTAAGTTAACACCTCCCAATAGGAGCATTTTCAAAATAGCCCATTTTAACTCATACACTTCTTAAATGAAATCAGTTCCACGCATAACTAATTTGTTGACATGTTTCCAGAAAAAGGCATTCATGGCGCTTTCATAACTACGAAATTTGTAGAAATGAGGCAAATCGAGGATTATGTTAAAAGAGCAAAAGGTTTAAACCAATAGCTTCAAATCTCCAATTCCCAGTAACAAAGCATAACAAAACCAGAATTATACCGGGTGAGTCAGAAAAAAGGATCCCCGTTTGAAAGGTCACAGCTCCCTGGATATCAAGACAATAATATCGGCAAATATATAGTTTAATGGTAGAAATGTTCTAATCTACTATAAAATTTATCTGACTGAAATCGGCCGCTCCATTCTGAAATTATGAGGGATTTTTTCCATAAAGTCTCTTCAAAAACCTTCAAAATGTGCCCAAAATCATGAACAGATTTCCCTTACATTTCTGCCTTACAATGGGCTTACAGCAATGACTTGTGGACGCTGTAGAACGTGCTATCCTCTTGAGAGAATGAACAAGTCCTCCCCTTGGTATCGATGACCTATTCAGGGGGATTCCATTCTCCCAAGAGGACAAAATGCATGAATTTATGTGAGTGTCATCAATTTTAGGAAGGAAAATGTGCTCATTGTTTTCATTCGTTTTTGCAGGCTTTTTGAGGGGGCTTTGCAGAAAATCACCCATATCCACGGAAAGGAATGGTCGATTAAGGCTGGGTAAATTACTGAACCTAACTGAACATATTGGCAATAAAACAAGACATTTTTCAATATTATTGCTTTCATATTCATGGAGCAGTGGCCTTCCAAGCGGGGATCCTTTTTTCTGACTCACCCGGTAGGTTATACAGTTGGAATTAAGCCGTAGAATTTTAAAGCTTCATTGCTGAAATTAGTACTCTGCTGTTTTTAATTCTAATCAAGAATTTTGCATTTTCAAGATATTCTTAAACAATTTAAGGGTGTTTTACATCTAAAAAGTAGTCACATCCTACAGCATATCACCCATCATGTAGGGTAAGTGGTCAAGCGGCTTAAATACAGTTTCCGTAGTGTGACTGAAGTTAAGCTCGGTTGTGTGAGGTCAAAATCCGGATGGGTGACCTTCCCGGTGCCTCACCAAGCAATTCACTTCACCGTCCTTCAGAAGGGACGATAAACTTGGTGTCCCATGCCTGGATGCGGCATGCATAGTGGGTTTAAATTAGCTTTGAATAGCTAGGAATCTGTGCAGCCTACTTTCAATAGACCTGTTTACTTCTTGAAAAAGAGGCTTGGATCGAGCGTCCAAATCTGGTAAATTTTGTTAAAAGAAATGGAAACATGGATACATAGATACCTACTAGCTGCGGCAAGAAGTTCCTTCGGATCTCAGAGCACTTTTCAGAGAGGCAACGATAACTTTGCTCCAATTGACTTACAACTGGTTCAGTTTAAACACTGGCAAGTTTTATTTGCTTTCTGGCCTTGTTTCTCGATATTTTTACTTGTCGTTAGCTGATTTTGTTGTGTAACAGTGCGAGCATTACAAGGGTTTCATTTTGCGAGTTTGCATTTCAACCGTCGTTATTCAAATGAAAGAAAAGTAAAAAAATGAATGAAAATAACGAGAAACAAAGCAAAAAGACCGATAACACTTGCCTGTGTGTAAACTAAACTATGGCTAACTCACTTTGCACAAAGTAGTCGATAACAAACTCTCTGAAAAGTTTTGAGATCCGAAGCAACTTCATACCACAGCTAGCAGTGCATCCACTGAGAGAACGGGGGTCGTTCTTTCGTTTTCCTTCCCAAACTTTACCAGATTTGGACGCTCGATCCAAACCTCTTTTTTAAGAAGTAAAAAGGTCTATAAAGGACTGAAGAAAGATCGCACCATTCATCACATCCTATTCCTGCCATTCCTTGAATGAATGAAATAACTGATTGTATACCTTTCAAGCTTGCATTAGACTTCTGAAGGCTGGCCTCCTTCTCTGCATATTTCCTTTTTTCTTGATTAGATGCTGCATGCGCGAGTGTTAACTCGTATTCAACTTTTTGTTTTAAAACTTCGCCTTTTTCAACCGTTGCCCGTAGTTTTGCAACTTCAAGATGTAATTTCTTGCACTGAAAATGAGCATAAGCATAAATAAGCAACTCGCCTCGCCGCCCTTTAGAATAGACGCTAAACTAGGCTCCCATGCCTGGATGCGGCATGCATAGTGGGCTTAGAATAGCTTTAAGTAGCTAGAAATACTTCCGCCCCACTTAAAATAAATTACTGAAAAAAGAACTTTGTAGAAATGAAATATGTTGTGTTAATGGTATATTGTGTAGGCTTAAAGGGGATGTACAAGATTTTTGTAAACAATCGGAAAGTACGGGACAACCCACGCACTTGACTAAAGCCTTGGTTTATAATGGCGGCCAGTTCTATCACAGCTTCTGCGTAAGTTTCATTGGAGTGTTTTCTTGTCTATTTCTATGAAATGTGATGGAACTGTTGATATCAATCAAAACTTTCAAATACTCGGCATTAGAAAAATAGAACAAATCCTCCATCAAAGCTTCGATCACCAAGGTTGTCGCAGATACTTTGGATTACTATTATCTGTGCAAAATCGCCATTAGCTATGTTGCGTCTAGCCTGAACACATTTGATGATTTGACACGCAGAGTCACGCAGAGAGGACGGGTTGTACAGCTCCTTTAAAGCAGTTATTCGTGCATCATAGTACGCAAAGCTTCGGGAAAACAGCGAGGAATAAGCGATTAACCAACCGGAGTAGAAGGATTCTCTTGTTGCTTCTTTTTTTAAATTTCAGTCAGGTAAATTTCAATAATTGTTTTTATCAAATAAAATAATTGCAAATTACTTACATCTTCATTGTATTCCTGGGCTTTGTCTGCTTGCTCGGCCTGCATGCGGGATATCCTTATTCTCAATGCTGCAATTTCATCTATGATCGGAAAAATTGCAAGTCAATAAAGTATGCTTTTTGCTCATGTTACTATAACAATAAAACAAAAAGATGATAAATAAATAATTTCAGTACCAAAAATAGCATACATTAAAAGATAAAGATTTCAGACGTTGATCTTTCAAGTTATTTCAAACGTGCGAAAATGTTACCATACGGAGTTTTTTTTAATCCGAAATATTCAGTGTCCAAAGCATTTTGTAGCATAGAAAAATCACAGCAAACTGCTTCCACTGTTGAAAACGTAATGTCTTGCTCACTAAACGCACATTGAATTGCCAAAAAGCCAAAGCTCTGGTTTGGATGTGGAGGTAAATTTGAACTTTCAAATAACCAATATCAACGAATGTGGTCTCAATCTTCAAGCTAACTAACCTGTATAAACATTTCAAAATGAAAAATAAAATTGGCTGGCACTAAAAGTTTCCAGCGAGAAAGAATTCAATCCAAAAAATGTTCGGACCGACGTTACTAAAACACGGAACAAGCGGAACAAGCCCGTAACGAGCGGAACAGGCCAGTAACAAGCGGAACAAGCAAGGAACAACCCAGTAACAAGCAACACAACTATGGAACAGTCCAGTAAAGAACAAGAAAAAACAGGGACAGGCCAGTAACAACTGGAATAGCGAAACAGTAACGACCATCTAGAACAACTGTAATGACCCAAAATAAAGCGAATAAAGGGAAACATCCTACCTCCAGTTAAAGAAAGTTTATTAAAAAATCCATCCTAGTGCAACTTCTTAATTCTTTGGTGATCTGATAGTAACTTTTTTCGCAAAATATTTAAACATTTCCTATGAAACAATTAAGTGTATTCATTGCTTTCTTCGATGCAAACTGGTAAAATGAAAGTTTTGCAATAATGTATCATGCTTTCGCTTTACATCTCTTTGCCAAATAATTTTTCGTTTTCGTTCATTTGCTGTTCTTTTTCATTACTCGATTCACGCAGCACGCAACACATCACAGGAGGCCTTGAAAGGTAGAGTACCCCACTCTCTTGGAGTTCAGTATGCTAATTTCATGCTTTCGGTGCTTAATCTAATGCAGTTCAGTATGCTAATGTTCTGATTGTTACTGGTCAGTTCCTTGCTTATTCCACTCGTTACTCTGGGTTGTTCCTTGCTTGTTCTGCTTGTTACTGGGTTGTTCCTTGCTTGTTACGCTTGTTACTGGCTGGTTCCGCTTGTTACTGGCTTGTTCCGCTTGTTCCGTGTTTTAGTAACGTCGATGTTCGGACACGTTTTATTTGAAATTTAGACAAAATAGTTGTAGATAGTATAGTATTTCCCTAAAGCTTATTCCGTCTGAGACTCTAGGATTTAAATCAACTCCTCACCTTGCTCGACTCTGCTGAGATCACCCAGAACAAGCCCTGACACGGGTGATGAAGTCATCCCAAGGTGCAATGGCGATTCTGGTGAATGCAAATACTTGCTATCCAAAGGTGATGTCATACTGGATCAAACTTCTTCCTGTAGAATCAAGCAAGAGCGAATTTTGTAAAATAAAAGATACAGGCCTGATCAAGACAAAGCGATTCCAACGCCTAAAGAATAGATTTCACACCTTCAGCGCAGTCAACCATGATGTTTTCCTCTCTCTGTTTATTTTGATTTGATTGAGTTCACTCAGAGGTGTGAAATCTATTCTTCAGGGCCGTAAATCGCTTTGTCTGCTCGGAGAGATGAATTCTTTGTCTTACGAAATTCACCCTTGTTTTTTATGAAATCATGCATCTTGCATGAAAAGGTATACAATTATACCAAGTAAGAAAAAATGCCAGGTGTTTGAAAGACCACTCAGAAGAGGCCAACAAAATGTGGGAACAGGAGAATGCTGTTCCCAGAAAATTCGTGCAACATTTTAGGCTGCAGGAAATTTTTTGAAAAAAGGGCTAATGTTTGCGTTGGCAGAACCTGCACCTGTCATAATTGCTAGCTAGAAGACAAAATTGAATACCTGCAGTAACTTTGATTAAGCAGAATCTTGACCAAGAGACTTCCATGAAGAATTTGGAAACAAATTGGTCATCATTAGCAGTAGATACTGTCCAGTCAGCCATATCATTGAGCTTTTCAGTTGCTTTTGGTGCCTAGATAGTGTTTTTCGTTTCAAGGAAGGAAGTGGCAACTAGATTGCATTTTGGAAATTGCTTACCTAAAGTTACCGCACCTATTTTGAGCCACCTACCTAGCAATAATTCTTAAACTTGCATGCAATATAAGCATTTGCTTCATGATATGTTGAGTTTAAACCTTAAAGTTGTTGGTTTATGAATGTGCTCAATTTCACCAAGTAAATTTAAGCTTTGAATTATATTCTACCTGTAACTTGCACAAACTACGCTGTAAGATCTACCAAATCAATGTAAAATCTAAAAAATTTTCGCCAGAAGCTCAGATGAAATTTTAGCCGTTCCCAGGAAGAAGAAAATTGTGTCGGCCTCTGGGCTACTGATCCCTGAATAAGCAATGATATTTTTGTATCAGCCTCCGAAATGACCTCAACAGAAATATACTCGAGTTGATGAGCAGACATGATGTCCCTCTTGGAAATCGCTAAGGATTTCGTTAAAAATGAAAATAGGCATCGCAACTTTGGAAAATTTGCTCTGACAGACCTTCAGTAGTAATAGTTTTTATGAGAAGAAACGCGTTGTTGTTAATTTTGTTGGTTGTTGGTTTTAATAATATGTCTCTTTTCATGGTACTTCAAATCTTTTCTGAACCGAATTGTATATAAATGTGGATGTAAAGAGGCAAATCTTTCTGAAAGGGGTGTTTTCTGATGTTCTTTAGGGTGTGGTTTCAAATTTTCCCCCACTTCAGCTAGCGTCACTCGCCGATCAGCCTCCCACTTTTAAACCGCTGCGCAGTTCCTGCACAACTGATCGATTCTATTAAGATCACAGTAAACCATACCGTAAACCTAGCTCCGCTATTCTTTTGTACAACCGTTTCACCATCTGTGTTGCTCTGTTTTTGGAGGTCTGAACAAAGCGTCATTTGCTTTGCAAGAAACTTGGGTCCAGGGCTGGTAGGTAGTTTCTTTAATTTGCTGCCAAAATTTCCTTTGGTTCCTTCTATTTCTAATACCCGAAGTGTAGAGTTAATACGTATCCTTGCTAGAAGGGCTTCCAAATTGAGTATTCTATATGTCGAGCCTACGAGCCTCGAGCCTTCGAGCCTTCGAGCCTTGTGTTTCGAGCCTCGAGCCTTGTGTTTCGAGCCTCGAGCCTTCGAGTCTCGAGCCTTCGAGCCTTGTGTTTTGAGCCTCGAGCCTTCGAGCTTCGAGCCTCCTGTTTCGAGCCTCGAGCCTTGTATTGCAGGCTACATATTGCCAGACTGGATCAAACATAATAACAAATGAGGCGACATGTTTTAATGAAGGTATATATCAACTAAGAACACAGACATCTAACAATGCCCTAGAAAACTATATTTTGAACATGAGATTGAAAGCAACAACGGCATAAGAACTTAAGGCATATAAGAGCCTTTTTCAACCTTGAGAAACCTGTGTTCTCAAAATCGTGCTCACTCTCACTGTGTGCTCACTCTCACAATTTACATTTCATTTCTGTTAAAATTTGGCATAAGACTTTAATGGGTACTTTTGAAGTCCTTTCAACAAAATTAAATTATCTTTGCCAAAAAATTAGAGCAGTAACAATTTATTCAAGCATTGGAGCATTATTATTAACAATTTAAGAAAGAGACATCTGTTATCAAAAATGGCCTAAAATTTCATAAACTGGCTGCCACGCTGGGCCTAAGTTTCTCACAGAAAATACGGGTATACTAAGATAAAGTTAAATGATTGAGGTCTGTTGGCTCATGATATACAACAGGAAGGCTCAAGGCTCGAGGCTCAAAAAATAAGGCTCGAGGCTCGAAGGCTCGAGGCTCAAAACACAAGGCTCGAAGGCTCAAAGCTTAGAAACACTCGTTGCTATTAATGAACGGTGTTGAAATGTTTTTTCTTTATATCACAGTTAAAACTAAAACTCAACAAAATACAATATCCTGTGCCGTCCATAGCAAAAATAGACATGACGTCATCTGGTTCTGGCTATGAACGGCCCTAACAATTTCTTTAACAACAATCTTATCAAGCACTTTGTGTTCCATGGCACCATTCCATTTTAACAGGCGCTATCACCAGATTGGAAAGTTTGAAAAGTGTGCAGGGGATTTTCAAACAGGGATAAAAATGGTGCAGATAGTATGCAAATTTGAGTTAACAATGTACATATCAGCATAGCATAGCTTACGTAGGATACAAAGTAGAAGTCACCAATGACTGATGCCATGGCTCACAAAGGGCTTACTCAAAACAAGACCAAACATAAACAAGAATAAGAGGTCGCTTATCGTCAGGTTTCCATCAGGTTTCCGAAGAATTCCCAAAGATCCCACAGACCAGAAACGCCCCCAGCGACAAAACCACCACTCCAACACCAAAAACCACAAACAAGTAATCATCTAAATGAGCCAAGCAAGGGGAGGGGTGGAGCCCGAGCCCCACAAAGGCAGTGACCTGCGAAAATTAAAGCTGCAACTTACAAAGGATTCTTAGCTTTTTCAATCCACGAGGCACGGTTTTTTAACTTTTTTTCAAAAAGAGATCCTACAATTTCTAACAAAACGATTTCCTAGAAAAAAATAGTGTTGCCTCTAAATTTTCCCTGGAAGCCAAATTCAAAAATTACAGACACTTTAAAGAATCTACAAGGATAAAATTGTTGGCATGATTGATAATGACATTAAAGCTTTGAAACAAGAAAAATTTTAGAAGTGTATTACATAAATATAAGGACAAATTAGATAAGATTAATTTTCAATCAGGGACATTAGCAATCAATGCAAAAGATCATTCTCTTGTGTATTGAACATTAAACTTGAATTGACATTTTCCAATTTATAAACTACAGTTTCCATTGGACTTTTAAGTTTTTCTAGTAACATTTTATCACGATTTAATTTCAACTGTTTACTCAATTTTTTCCTGTAAACATTTTAATCATAGATATAAATTCTTACTTGTAATTTTAACTTATATTCTAGTTTTAGTAAAACAGGTCCACATCAGCTGTACAGCTGCCTTAGATTTAACCTGTATAATCAAAAATATGTATGTATGTATGTATGTATGTACCAACTTTGAGGCAATAAAGAAGAATCCCGGTTTGAAAAGCCTAGACAACGATATCGGCAAATAAACAATTTAATGGTAGACATGTTTAAATCTACTTCAAAATTTACCTGACTGAAATTGCTGCTCCGTTCTGAAATTATCAAGGATTTTCTCAAGTAAACCTCTTCGAGAAACCTTCAAAACGTGCCCAAAATCATGACCAAACAAATTGCCTAACATTTCTGCTTTACACAGCCATGCAACAATGACTTCTGCAAGCGAAACCATGTGTTGTCCTCATTGGATGACGAACAAGTCTTTTTCCTGGTATGAATAACTTATTCAGGGGGGTTCCATTCTCCCAAGAGGACAACATACAACATACATGTGAGTGTCATCAGTTTTAGGAAAGAAGTGCAAAGCAATTTTGCTCATCGTTTTCACTCGTTTTTGCAGGTTTTTGGAAAAGCTTTCCGCAGAAAATCTCCCATATCCACAGGGAAGGAATGGCTG
The DNA here is from genome assembly GCA_039566865.1 of Aurelia coerulea. NCBI lineage: Eukaryota > Metazoa > Cnidaria > Scyphozoa > Semaeostomeae > Ulmaridae > Aurelia > Aurelia coerulea. The sequence continues at coordinate 10,281,337 of CM076950.1, forward strand.
ACTCCATTTATGGATGGCTTCATCGCAGACAATGCAATGCTTTGCACACTCATCAGCTTTCAAGCTTTGAATCTGTTAGACTAGCACCCAGTCTGCAGAGTATGGCACTTTTCGACGAGATCTCCTGCGTGCAAGGAGAAATTCCTTCTGTTCTCTATTGCTTATTTTGAATAGCCTATTGAAATCTCCGGTGTGGAAGTGCCATACTCTGCATACGGGACTAGCACTAGGCCTAGACTACACGATACTACTGTCATTACTGCCTTAAACTAAGGGGCTGCGCATAAATCGATTCTCTCACGCAAAACGTCCAAAAAGGGACTGGACGTTTTCAATATTTTTCTTTTATTGAAATTTCTTCCGAGAAGTTTTTGTAAGAAATTGCATTCTACAGCTTTCGCTTGCCCCATGTTTTTTAGTGCGAAAGAATTTTGACTGCAATGAAAGAAATTTGTCCGGTTTTGCTGTGTCTGGTGGTCAAGGAAAACATCGTCGTCGACGACTTCATAATCGCTTTTAGGCCCATTTGAGAGGCATCAAAACAACATTTGAGAGGCATAAAAACAACGGTATAAAATATTCTCGTGATCGGAAAATCACATCGATTTTCAATGTGATGTTTTGGGAGGAGGGGGTGGGGTATTTTGAAAACATTCAATGGACGTTTTGCGTGAAAGAATCGATTTGTGTGCGGCCCCTATAATAACTGTCAGAATACACTAGACTAGGCCTACTGACTGGCACAGATTCGTCAAACGTCTCAGTGAGCAGTATTGTGGCACATTTTGTTATGCATGAACAATACAAATGAGAATTATTTAATCAACAGCCTATTTGCTCCATAACAGTGTCGAAATTAGCATAGTTTGGTAAGAATACCTTCAGTAATCTGCCTTCCTTTTCTGTCATCATGTCTTGTCTGATATCATCTCATCTTCAGTTGAAATTGGCGCGTTTTCTAGATAACAAAGTACTTCATGTACACTATACACCATAACTTGTCTTTCCACAACAACAACATTTCCTTCCCACACAACATTTTCAGTACTTTTCTGATCGATAGTCTTGAAATTTTTCAAAGACCTTCGAATGCACCTGCAAAAATGGGAGATACTACCATTGCATCTTTATTTTGGGCAAATGAAATATATCTGAATCAAAATTAACATTTATAGGGAGTTGTCATGTTTAATGCTGAGTACAGGGGTGGAAGAATTTTTGGAGGGGTATTAAAATTTTTAGCCTTGTTTTATTGGGTTATCAAATTCGTTTTGCTCATTGATGATGGGGTATCAAATTTTGAAGACATCCCCATCATAAACATAATTTATATATTAATTGCAAAATGTTAAATTTTCAATTGTGTGGTGTGTGCATGCAAAGAGTTATTTGAAATCATGAGTGAGTGTTCTTTATTTCTTTGATTCCTCAACCTTTTCCAGTTTCCTTTCTTTCACGTCTTGGTTGCATTTTTGGTACTTTCAAGCTCTTGGTCCAAATCCAAGATCAACGAGTCAACCATGCCCAAAGCTTCAACAGCAAGACACCCTTTTATTCAAATTTCTCAATCCTCTAATACGGAGCTTTGGAAAAATGTTGCAAAGTTTTTCTCAATTAAATCTTCTTTCATTACCACAATGCATATGGATGCATGATACGAGTAGCAATATTATTGGGATATGAAATTTATTCAGTATTTCGAAATGGGATTTCAAATAGTATTGAATTCAATGAATGGGATAAGGAAACTTTCCAATTTTTCTCCAAAATTCTTCCACCCCTGCATCCAGCATTAAAAATGACAACTTCTTTATTGCAGCAAAAATAAGTTAATCGTGGCGGATTGGCTTAAAATGGGGTGAGTTCCCGGGGGGTCACTTCAATAGGCGGATGATGGGGGCGTGCCAGTTTGAATTGTCTGTCAAATCATACATACCCTAAAATTTATTAATTTTTCAAAAACCATACCCCAAAATTTACGGGACATTCACAATAGATACCCTAAAATTGTGACAAAAATTCAAAATTCTAACCAAGTATCTGAAATTGGATCAAATTCAATACCCTAAAAAAAGCGTTTTTCTTCCAAAGTGACACCCTAAAATTTATGTTCACTTGTGATGTCACCAAAAATGACACCCTAAAATTTATTTTCAGCCTGAAAAAAGGTACCCCAAAAAATGGTACATCCCGTACTGGTACATAAGATAGTGACCCCCCCCCCGGGTGGGTTATTTTCTTAATCGTGGTGGATACGCGTAGCAGGGGTGGGATATTATCTTAACCCTATCTGACCTGGGGGGCGGATTCCGCCCCCCTAGTACATTTTTGTTTACACCGTTTTCCACACATGCAGTGGGCTTCTGATACTTCGTAAGTTTAACTTTGTATCATAGAGCAATAAAACTGCAACAATTTGGGCATTCTATTTTGAGCCTTGTCTCCATGGTTACCAATTTTTCATACTGCGCTCTGTGAAAAACATACTTTGTATTTCTTTTAATCATGTTTAATTGGTCCAATTAAGTCTAAATTAAGAGTTTATATATATTTTGATCTATATCTTTCATTTCTTTATGAAAAATAAAGTTTCATGACCTTTTAGCAACCTTTCATTTATATGACGTCATATGACATCATAATGATCATCATGCTCTAGCAACAACAACAACATCGTTAATTGGATTATGATTTCAAATTTTCATTGTTTACATAATGAACTACCTTTGTGCCAAGCTTGGCTGCCATATCTCTTATGACAACAGAGATTGAATCTGTTGTTAATTAAATTAAAGAGCAAACAAGAGATATTGCTATCTGAAGATTTGCGCTGTGAACTGCGACAGTATTTTGAGGATAGACGCAAGGGTGAAGATTATGTCATATGTATTGTTGCAAATGAAGTTTTGTTGCAAACTGTGCAGGAATGATAATGAATGTGCATGATTTGTGTAGAGCACACAGATTACCTCGAAGAATGCTTGCTTGCACGTCTGCAAGTTTTTTACCTGTCCAGGGTACTGTGGTATATCTAGGATAGGGGTGGTCAGGTTCCTTTTTTGGGTCTAAAATTTGAGGAAAGCAAAGCGATGGGAGTATCATTCTTCCAGAAAAGCGTAAGAGATTTTTTAAACACTAGGATTTTCAGGGTTTTTTTGTGCAGATTTTTCCAAAGATGTACGAGATTTCTTTCGAAAATGATACGCTCTTCGTATGCTGCAATATGAAATTTATTACGGAGAGCAGGGAGACTGCGAAACTGCATTAGCGCCAAAACGGGACTTACTTCGGACACTTGCTCTCTCGTTGCTCATTGACTGGGAAACTTCCACAACCTACGCGTCTCACAACACAACCCAACTGCCCTGATCTTTCTCTGGTCTCCAAATTTGATGCCAAAAACCTCTGCAGACATGCCAATTTTAATCAATCAAAAACATCCAATGAATGGACTGTCACTTCCTGATCACTTCCTCCTGCGCGTGCTTAAAATTTTGTGACGTATGTGGACAACAATGGATGACAACTTCCGATGACGTCAATCCTGAACGCAGTAAACATGCGTCTGTTTTCTAGGAATGTCATTGGCTGAAACCATGAAATGTTCACTGTATGTTTGGTTATGCGCGCCATGTCAACGTTCGTTCATCGAGCCTACGAGCCTATTTTAAAGATTCGCTGCTGCTGCGCAGCGCAAATCAATTAAATCTGTTCAAGCCAAAGTCTCCCGCTCGTTAGGTTTTTTAAAATATGCAAAGCAATTGTTGCCAAAAACTGTACTTTGCAAATTATATAGAGGTATTGTAGAGCCACATTTTCGGTACTGCTGTTCTGTGTGGGGGAACTGTGCTGAGTTCCGACTGGTTAAGCTTCAGAAATTGCAGAATCGTGCCGCTAGAATTATTACAAATAGCAGCTACGATGCTCCTGCCGAAGCTTTGATTACAGAGTTAAAATGGCCAACTGTGAGGGATATGATCAGAAGTGAGACTGCAACAACTGTATATAAATCTGTTAATAGTCTCGCGCCTGATTATCTCTCGCATTTATTTGTTAGAAATTCTGATCGCAATATTATCAACCCTATAAATGCCGAAACTGACTTGCTAGTGCCATTCATGAAAACTAGTAATGGACAGAAAGCGTTCGCATTTCGTGGAGCAAAAATCTGGAATGATCTCAGCCGCGAGGCCAAGCAAGCTCCCTCTTTATCTTCTTTTAAGAACAAGATAAAGGGTCGGTTGTAAATTTATTGTAAATAGTTGTAGATAAATTATTTATGATTGTAATTAGTTTCCTTTTCCCATTATTAATTTTAGTAGATTTTTTAATTTGTAAAGTTTTTGGCACGGCCCCCTGGAAATCAGTCATACTGACTGACGGGGCTACCGTGCATAAATAATTTTAAAATGAAAAATGAAAAAAAAATGAAAAAAAAAAAAAATGAGATAAACAGGGGGGCGGATTCCGCCCCCCCCAAGGCATTGAGTGTTTCAAAACACCCAGGTCAGATAGGGTTAAATGTGGCGGCACTTGTCTTGAATAGATTTTACAAGCAGTCGAGACTGTCATCGAAAAGAATATAGAGTCCAGATACTGCAGGACTGAGTCTGAATTCATTGCTAGCGAAGCTAGCACTGGCAATCAGGAAGTAAAAAGCAAATGATACTACACTTCCGCTTCCAGGAAATCATGAGTGTGTGTTTTGGTTGTCTGCGCAACTCGTTCAGTCCAAGTCGTTCTTCGTCTCATGTTGTTGAATGGCGGAAAAGGACGTACGATTTTAACAACAACTTTATTGTTACGCAGCAGAAATGAACGAAGAAGGTCGATCCATCTCTGACGATAATGCTAACCGACGAACTGAGAACAGTGAAAACATACAGGAACAGCAAGATTTAGAAGCAAGAGGAAACTATCACGGAGAGGGCGAAATGGCAAGGGAAGAGGATAACAACACCCTCGCAGAAATAGAAAAATGCAAGTCTAACACAGCCATTATTTTTAATGAAATTGAAGTAAAAACAAAGTTGGCATATGGATACTTGAAAGACGATTATGAAATGATTGAATCCAAACGTGACAAGTTCATGGTGATGTCTCAAAAAATACATGATGTTCATTTTCATGATGTCATCAAACTCAATGTCGGCGGCCATATTTTCCAGACAAGCCTGGAAAATTTGAGAAAATATCCGCAAAGCATTCTTGCAGCTATGTTTGCAGAATGTTTTGAGCTCGTGAAAGGAGAAGATGGGGCATATTTTATTGATAGAGATGGGGAGCATTTTCGCCATATACTCAACTACCTGAGATCAGGAGAAGGGCCGACGTCAGCAATATCCACCAATTCGAAAGAAGAGCTCAAAAGAGAAGCAACATTTTATGGGTTGGCAGGTCTTGTAGCTATACTGAATGATGCCCCGAATGATGCATTTTCATTGGGGGATGATGACACAAACAAGGATCTACCTTTAGATATTGACCAGAATAAGCAATCAATTGATGGGCATTTTAATGAAACAAAGGCAATCCTTGATGGTATTAAAGGCAAACTTGAAGATGGGCTTGCCAACATGCATAAAAGCATCACAAGCCTGGAAGTAAGCAAAGGGAAATATCTGGAAATGACAAAAAAGATAGAAGATATCCACCTCTCCGATATTGTGAAATTAGATGTTGGTGGATGTATCTTCAAATCGAACATGAGCACACTTCAAAAAGATCCAGAGAGTTTATTTGCTCAGATGTTTTCTGGCCAAGTAAAGTTAACCCAACAACAAGATGGAAGTTATTTTATTGACAGAGATGGCTCTCATTTCAGATATATCCTCAACTACCTGAGAATAGGTAATCTACCAAGCATCCTTAGCAAAGAAGCAAGAAAAGAGCTGCTTGAGGAAGCACAGTTTTACAACTTGAAAGGCTTAGTTGCATGTATAAAAAGTATTAAAATCAATGTGGGTGATGCTACATTTGAAACAACAAGTGAAACCCTTATGAAGTATCCTCACAGCAAACTGGCAAGAGCTTTGACTGAAGAAGTTGATGGTATACGGAACATTGATGGCACTCTATATATTGATAGGCAAAGTAAATGCTTTGGGAGTTTACTTGAAGTTATGGAAAATGAATCTGTGACACTGGAAGGTGATGGTATTGATGAGGCAATGTATTTTGATGTGAAGTGTGTTGAGAAGTACAATGTTGGTATCTTCCCAGAATCTAAGATTCTGCAATATAAGCCAGGTTATCAACAGCAACTTCTACAGTGGTTAAATGATACCTCAGATGTTAGGGAGCCTTCAATTAGCCTTGCTTATTTAGCTGACCAGGATGGATGGGATGCTGTTAGTTTTCATGCAAAGTGTGATACTGTAGGGCCCAGTCTTATTCTGTTGGAGTCCTGCTTTGGAAACATATTTGGTGGGTTCACAAGAAATTCATGGGTTGGCAATCGCTATGGTAAGTGAAATGTGACAAAATTAGCAAAATCATGGGATTAACTTTCTTCCAGATGGTGACATATTGCTATCAAATTGCAAAAGGGGTGGAGCTGCAAAATTAGGCCCTGGGCCATTTTGGTATAAAAGGGCCCTGAGACCACAGGTGAGCCAAATGAGCCGAAAAATTGAGATGTCCTGGGTACTTCCCCAGAAAAATGTTTGTGATCAAGTCCTCCAGATTGTCTTAAGATCCAAGTTTGGAATTTACGATCCATGATCACAATAAGATGTAGAATTTAAGATGTATCGACCTGTGGAACAGTTGCACTCATTGTTATAACAAACTCAACTTGGGTCTGGGGGTGGTTCTTAAATTTGGCCCAGGCCACAGGGATTTAGCACATTTTTCCTACCTTGTCAGTTTCTTCCAAAAAGTGCCTAATGCCTAACGGACCTAAATTTAAGAAACTACCTACCAGCTCTGGACCTCTCCACGGAATGTCCCTTTTCGATCCTAGTCGTAATTATCTTGCATCTTAGATTAGACCGTCCCATGCTCAGGCGTATTAAAGTATCATAATTTCCCTTGCTACAGAAGTGGACTCCGGATGCTTCCTATTCAGTTTGTTTGGACACCATCATGATGAACCATTCATACTTCGTGGCACTGGCATCAAGCTTTTAGGTCCTGCTATTCACTGTAATCCAGATCTTGGCCCATGTTTCAGCAATCACGCAACGAAATTTGACGAATGGACAGATGCGCTATTCATCAACGACTCACCAAACCAAAAAGTCTGCAGAGTGAAAAGTTTTCAAGATACGTTTGGTTTTGATGTTCCTAAAAATCTCATACGCAGCAACAAATTCCTTGCTGGTAATGAAACATTTCATTTGAAGAAGATGGAAGTGTTTGCAGTTAATAAGAGCACGAGAAAGAAGATAGAGAAAGTGAAGAAGGCACTTAAGAAAACAAAATGAGCTTTTTTATTTTAAAAATTGCATGCACTCTTGAAGAGACCAAGATGCTATTCGATCACAGAGGAGCACTAGATTTAATATTTCACCGAACATTGAGAACAATGGAGAAGTTCGGTGAAGTTTCTAAACTCCATCAAAGCACATCGAATCGAACATTATCGAACAATACTTTGATCACCAAACAAGGTGGTCAAACGAACCGGGCCTTCTTAAAACACCAGTGTTGGATAATGTTCTGTGAAATGTTCGGCACGGATGGAAAAGTTTTCGCAGTTAGAGTGTAGTCTTTTGATATTCTATTTATCATCACACCAACAAAAATTTGGTCATGGTTTATCCCCATCGTTATCAAATGAAATAACGAGGAAATGAACTAAGGCAGTGTTTACACTTTAACCAGACCCAAATGGGTAAGGTGTCGGCGGTGATAATCGGGCATTTGCGAAAATACCTCGAAAGCCAACAGAAAAGTACACTACAAATGAAATCCATCAGAAAGGGTAGTTTATATTTGCTGACGTCAGCAATTTATTATTTACCGGGTGTCCCAAAAAGAAGGTAACAGATTTGATTGGGGCTAGCGATAAGAATTTAAGTTGAATCGAACCCTGATAAGTTTTGAAGTACTAACTTGAAGATTGATACCTTATTTGTTGATATTGGTGCATCAAGAGTTGGAATATTAATCTTGAAAGTCCAAATTTGCCTCCTACTCCAAACCAGAGCTTTTGGGGTTTGGCCTAAGCTGTTAACTCGCTGTGCTGTGGAATCTCCTCAATCATAGCCAAGTACAAACAAGAAACCTCGTGCTTAGGAACACATTTTAGTGGAAATCTGACTCTGAACTTTCAAGAATTTAGCCCCGAAGAGACCCTGTTCTTGATTCTACAAAAACTTTAAATTACACCTGCCTGAGAAAAGTTATTCATCAGCGAAATAAGTCCCGTAGGCTTTAACACATAGCCTATCTTGCAATCTTCATTGCTTGAATGAACTGTTTTTTGCATCATCTCTCACGAAATTATTACGAAACAAGCAATCGTATATGCCCAAGTGAACATAAAAAATGCTCATTCATGCTTGGCTTGGTGTACTTTTGTAAATGCATTTTGACTGGAGAAAATATTCCTTGGTGACTACATTCATTAATTTGTTTGTTTTCAGTTTTTTTACGGTCTTTTCAAAAGGGTACCCAAAGAAAGCATAGGAATCATTCGTCGTACATAGCCGATTGCTCGTGGCCCATGGTCGAAACCGCCAAAGCCTCATTTTTCACGGACCAATCAGACGGCTAAAAAGCGAGAGAGACAAAAGAAACCCGTGAAGATTTTTCTAAACTTTACCTACCTTCATAAAACGCAAGCAGGACAAAAAACTGCTTGAGATTTCCCGAATTTTTTTAAAGCAATCTACTCTCCAGATGTTTGGGAGTACAAGTTTGGATGCCGGTTAAAACATCTTCAGGATTGGCGGAGTTATTGCTCTCCAATAGACAAAATCGGCGAAGGCTTGTCGAGACCTGTTTACGCCACTTCAAGTCAGGTGATATAGCCTCTTGATAAAACCTCTTTTGAATTTTATAAGTTATTTCGCAACGAGCAAACTTGTGCCAAGAATGTAAAAAGTAGTACAATACAGAAACTTCCCTAGAGTATTGCCACATGACTTGAAATGCACAAACAATCCTTTGTAGACTTTTTCAATTCACATAGAAACTGTAGGGGCATTGAATCTTAATAAAAGAAAATTTAGCGAAAGACAATAGCAAGAACAATTGAACACGCAGATTGTGGCGTTTTCGGGTCGTTCTTACAACAATCACTATTGTTATTACTATTGTCTCCCGGCCAGAATTTCTATTGTTCAAGGTTCAGTGCCTTATCGGTTTGTTTGTGGCCATAACTCCACCAATCCTGGAGATATTTTAACCGGCATCCAAAGTTTTACTCCCAAACATCTGGAGAGTAGATTGCTTTAAAAAAATTCGAGAAATCTCAAGCAGTTTTTTGTCCTGGTTGCGTTTTATGAAGGCAGGTAAAATTTAGGAAAATCTTCACGGGTTTCTTTTGTCTCTCTCGCTTTTTAGCCGTCTGATTGGTCCGTGAAAATGAGGCCTTGGCAATTTCGACCATGGGCCACGAGCAATCGGCTATGTACGACCACAGGCAACAGGATAAATAGTTGTAAAATTATAATGTAAATACTTGCCTTTGCCTCACGTTACCAAAATGTCTTTTTCTTTGTTTTCTGTCTGTTCTGCTAACAAATGTGCACGAACGTAACGTGAGGCAAAGGCAAGTATTTACATTATAATTTTACAACTATTTATCCTGTTGCCTGTGGTACGACGAATGATTCCTATGCTCCCAAAGAACCGATCCTTGTCCAAAAATGTCTTTGACTGAGGAGATTCTCCTAACCAGCGCGTTAGCAGTTTAGGCCAAAACCCAAAAGCTCTGGTTTGTAGATGGACGCAAATTTTGGCTTTCGAGATTAATATTTCAACTCTCGATGCGCCAATATCAACAAACGAGGTATTAATCTTCAAGTTAACTATCGAAGAGTACTTCAAAACTTATTTGGGATCAATTCAACTTATTCTCTCATCGCTAGTCCCCATCAAATCTGTTACCTTTTTTTTGCGACACACGGTATCTATTTAGCTATTTATAAAATTAGCAATTTATCTATGACGTCATAAAGATTACGTCATATTTCTAATTAACTAGCTGTTAACGTAGTTAAGTAAGTGCTGCTCATAGTATTACTCATAATAACATTCCGCAGACTGTCAAAAAAATAAATGTCACAGTGGATATTTCGGAGCATGACTGTAATAATAATAATAATAATAATAATTAATTTCTTTAAGGTTGCCGTGGTATATAGCACTAGGCTAATTAATGCCAACCATTATCGATACAAAAGATGTGTAATAATGATAATCAACCTAAATATAACCTAAATTTACAATAAAATCCTTACATAATCTACAGTTGCATGAAAAATTCCAAAACTTAATTTCCCTTTTAAAATTCCCTACAGATCGGGACTTTTTTATATGCAATGGCAAATCTCGCCAGAGATTTTGCCCCAGGAAGCTCACAGTTTCTAGCCCATAGGCTGTAGTCCTAGGTTTGCGTGCATAGATGTTGCTCGTAACTCTTAAGTTGTAATGTATTTCTCTCTCCGCGAAAATTTCTCTCATAAAACAAGGATTTAAATACATTCTTGTTCGGTAAATTTCAGTGACAAGCAACTGTAGATTTCGTTGATGAATGGAGACTGAATGGTCTGTAATTAACAGTTCTTCAAAACTGGAGGTCCGATCATGATACGCTATTCGCAATGCTCTTTCGTGAATAGAGTTAATTTTTGCGTTAACTCGTCTATCGTGAAACATCCATATCAATGGACAGAAGCTAAACTGTGACATTACGAAAGCCCTCATGACAATCTTAATTTTTTCTTCTGGCATATACGTTGAGGCCCTTGCAAGAGCATGTAGCTTCTGGCTTGCTTTTGTGCACACCATTTTCACGTGTTGCTTAAAATTTAGCTTTTGGTCAATTACAACGCCCAGCAATTTTTCTTCTTTACTCTCTTTAATGACAGAGGAACCAACTTTTATTGAAATTTCAGTTTCTTTCTCGCCAAGTACAAGGAGATGGCATTTCTCCTCGTTTAATTTCATACAGTTTTGTTCAAACCATTTGCTTAGTTCAGTAGTATCCTTTTCTAGCCTTAAAATAACTTCCCGTAACTCTTGATGAGAACAGTAAATTGTCGTATCGTCTGCATAATTACAGATTTCAGTCTCATTCAACAAAAGGAAAATATCATTGATAAATATATTAAAGAGGAGAGGCCCCAGAACTGATCCTTGGGGAACACCTAATTTCATTTCTTTCCAAGAGCTGAATGAACCATTTATTTTGACTCGTTGCCTTCTACCTGCTAGATAACTGTACACCATCTGTATTGCATTTTTACTAAATCCGTATGCGTTCAATTTAGCAAGCAAGAGTTCATGGTTGAGACAGTCGAAAGCCTTGGATAAGTCCATAAGGACTGCTCCAACAAAACCTTTATTGTCTAAGGTTTTCTTACAAGTCTCCACCAATTTCAGCAAAGCATGCTTACTGTACTGTGCTTGAAACCAAGTTAAATTGCAGCTTTTTGAGGTAAAACAATTAAAGAACTACGAGAGCTGTTTGTAAATTTCAAGACTGCATTACACGACTACAATACTCATTAAAACTCAATGTGATATTAATCTCAATTCATGTCTTCAATTGCAATTTTAAGACTCAGTTAATCATTGTCAGTTCATTTTGTACTTTCTTGGACTGCAAGGCTTTCTTTTCCCCAGGTGGTACCTCAAATAGTATATGATTTTCTCATTTGGCCATAGATCAACACTGGTATTTTGAAGCAAAAATAGTTTTGATGTTTTAGAAGTAATACAGTAGCTTTCATCATTTCTTTGTAATTAGCTCAGAATGTCAATTATCTGCTTCCATCTGCATTAATCAGCCTCTTCAATAATATTCAAACAACTTGATACATGATGGCAATACACAAAGTGTTCCCTTTTCAATTCTGTGTCAAAGAACAGGTTTTGTATGATGCCTCAAATGAAAACCAGTCTTGTGGGTATATGATACACAACGGTTGGCCATAACAATTCTTCAAAAGTTCATCTGGTAACAGTTTGTATCCAAGTTAAAAAGTCACATCACAAGGTGTGAAGAATGGTCACAAGCAATGCTGATCCAATGCTTTTTGGTCTGTGTAAGAATGTGCATCCAGCAGTTATCTTATGCTGCCTTGGTCTTCGAGTGTCAATGGTTAAAGAAGCAAATACTGATCCAATGCTGTGCAAACAGTTACAGGAATATGAACAGTTAATACGCAGATAGTGATCCAATGCTGTGTTAATCTTTACATGGGCTGTCACAAATTAATAAGTTACCTTTCATTTCTGCAACAAAATGTAAATGAGATATTAAGCTTTTGTGTATGAGATATATATGTGCACGGTCATATGGCAACATTAAAGGGGCCTTTGCAATGAGCATGGTTTGTGAATACACCACTTGTAGCCTTTTCATTGTCACCATTTTACAGTCCACAAATATGACCACATGGTGGTATGGTGGTTGAAAAGGCTGATTTAAGTACCTGAGTAGATAACAGAAATATACTGACAAAAGAATTTGGGCTAAAGGAAGGGAAAAATTAATCAAGAAGCCAATCAAAATTTTTTCAGGTGCAAAGAATCATGGTTGAAAGATCTTTTCAATTATCTTTTTTTGCAATCCTCCCTTGTGATTTTTTATGCAATGGGAAATTATCTCCTCTGTTCTGAAACAATCCTCCATGGCACATTTATGCACCAAATATTTGCAGTTTTCAAAGCAAAAAGAAAACTACTGTTCTATAAAGTGCAACAATACTCGACTAAAAGATGAATTCTTACCTTTTCTAATCAAATGCATAAACCCTGAGTTAGGATTGTGAATAATAGATACCAAGTACCCATCTAATAAGAAAACTGCATGATTGTTATCTGTGAAAAATGTTCGAGTGCTGTATCATCTTGTGTATTACTAAAGAAAGAGACTTGACAAATGTTTCCAAAAGTAATTGAGCATACTGAATGACCAGATTCGCTTAATTTGCTGTTTGTTTCAGTTGGTTTTGCCACAATATATGCAATTCACTGTTTTTAACCACAATGGGTAATTCACTTTTCTTTCCACAATGGGAAAGTTACCTAATATATTTGCTTTTGTTGCTACAAATGCCAATACCACAATGGGTTTAAACGTTTTATTTGTTGCCACAAAGGGCAGGTCATTGCTGTTTACTTGTGAAAGCGTAAGAAACGCTTAGGCCTTCGTTGGTGAAATCTTCCTTCCACTTCTGGAACCTATCCGCTGCACGACACAGCAGAGAGGATAAAAAGAAATCCTCCCATATTTACTATAAAATGAGATTTTAAAAATGTTTGATACGTACCAGAGTCAGTGAAAATCCCCTTCTTTTTCTCGCAATGAACGTGAGCCAACTTCTTGCATCCAAAATCGAAGTGGTGGGCAGTCATCATAGCAAGCACGATGCCACAAATTCTGTTGTTGTTGTTGTTTGTTTTTGCATCCATACGTGGAGATCGACACAGGAATTTCAATCAACCCCAATCTCGTCCCCAGAGTGAGTTCGTTGCTCTACCTAACAGGAGCGTAAATTGTCTGCCGCTGACCATGGCGGACTGGTGACGCGGGCGCCTCCTTCCCATGCTCGCAAGTTTTGTTCCAGTGAAGAAATCGCGCGGAAAAATGTTGGTTGTCCGACCAAGGAAAGTTGATTAATATACGATATCCTCGTCTCGGCCATCGATAGAGTAGGAACAGAGAAGGAGGTAAGTTTGATTTTTATCCTGGTTTCTTCATAATTTTGTATTCAAACAAATTTTGCTTAGTCTAGGCCGAGATTCACAACAAACAGCCTGAAACGGGCCTAAAATCATGAAGACTCTGATAAATTTGATTGCATTCTTTCAAATCTAATCCTTGCCTCTTGGTAACTGTGATAGATCACAACAATAATATGCAACCAAAACTAGTACAGCCTCATTACTCATGCTACATGAATTGTATGATGTTGAAAAACCCAGATAACTACTGAAACAATCAGAACTTCTGTATGGATGGCTGCTGGTGTCAACTGTCAAAGAAAGTGAATGTAAAAGGGGGTAATGTTTCTCCATATACAGGTTGTGCCGCAGAACAAAGTATATTGCACTGCTTACTAGACATACTAATTAACACAACTGCCATCATGAAAATATGCTGCAAAAATTCCCGTTAGGCTTTTGCACACTCTAAAATGTCCCAAGTTTTCCTTTTTCTCTGTATAGTATTTAGAGAAGTCTTTAAAAAGGGTGCTTTTTTCTCCTACTACAGGTTGTGCCGCAGAACAAACTATGTTGGGTGATAAACTAGACCCACCAATAGATACTTCAGCCATAATGGAAAGTTCCTCTTAAAATTCCCGTTGGGGGTTTTCGCCCCTTGAAATGTACCTGTTTCTCTATATTCCTATATGTAGAGACTATTGCAATTAGACAAAAATAGGGGTGCCATTTCCTCCTAATTGAGGTTGTGCCACAGAACAAACTATGTTGAGTGATAAACTAGACACACTAAGAGATACTTCAGCCATAATGGAAAGTTCCTCTTAAAATTCCCATTGGGAGTTTTAGCCCCTTGAAATGTACCTGTTTCTCTTTATTCCTATATGTAGAGACTATTGCAATTAGAGAAAAATAGGGGTGCAATTTCCTCCTAATAGAGGTTGTGCCGCAGAACAAACTATGTTGGGTGATAAACTAGACGCACTAATAGATACTTCAGCCATAATGGAAAGTTCCTCTTAAAATTCCCGTTGGGGGTTTTCGCCCCTTGAAGTGTACCTGTTTCTCTATATTCTTATATGTAGAGACTCTTGCAATTAGAGAAAAGTAGGGGTGCCATTTCCTCCTAATTGAGGTTGTGCCGCAGAACAAACTATGTGGGGTGATAAACTAGACCCACTAATAGATACTTCAGCCATAATGGAAAGTTCCTCTTAAAATTCCCGTTGGGGGTTTTAGCCCCATGAAATGTACCTGTTTCTCTATATTCCTATATGTAGAGACTATTGCAATTAGAGAAAAATAGAGGTGCCATTTCCTCTTAATACAGGTTGTGCCGCAGAACAAACTATGTGGGGTGATAAACTAGACCCACTAATAGATACTTCAGCCATAATGGAAAGTTCCTCTTAAAATTCCCGTTGGGGGTTTTAGCCCCTTGAAATGTACCTGTTTCTCTATATTCCTATATGTAGAGACTATTGCAATTAGAGAATAATAGGGGTGCCATTTCCTCTTAATACAGGTTGTGCCGCAGAACAAACTATGTGGGGTGATAAACTAGACCCACTAATAGATACTTCAGCCATAATGGAAAGTTCCTCTTAAAATTCCCGTTGGGGGTTTTCGCCCCTTGAAGTGTACCTGTTTCTCTATATTCTTATATGTAGAGACTCTTGCAATTAGAGAAAAGTAGGGGTGCCATTTCCTCCTAATTGAGGTTGTGCCGCAGAACAAACTATGTGGGGTGATAAACTAGACCCACTAATAGATACTTCAGCCATAATGGAAAGTTCCTCTTAAAATTCCCGTTGGGGGTTTTAGCCCCATGAAATGTACCTGTTTCTCTATATTCTTATATGTAGAGACTATTGCAATTAGAGAAAAATAGAGGTGCCATTTCCTCTTAATACAGGTTGTGCCGCAGAACAAACTATGTGGGGTGATAAACTAGACCCACTAATAGATACTTCAGCCATAATGGAAAGTTCCTCTTAAAATTCCCGTTGGGGGTTTTCACCCCTTGAAGTGTACCTGTTTCTCTATATTCTTATATGTAGAGACTCTTGCAATTAGAGAAAAGTAGGGGTGCCATTTCCTCCTAATTGAGGTTGTGCCGCAGAACAAACTATGTGGGGTGATAAACTAGACCCACTAATAGATACTTCAGCCATAATGGAAAGTTCCTCTTAAAATTCCCGTTGGGGGTTTTCGCCCCTTGAAGTGTACCTGTTTCTCTATATTCCTATATGTAGAGACTATTGCAATTAGAGAAAAATAGAGGTGCCATTTCCTCTTAATACAGGTTGTGCCGCAGAACAAACTATGTGGGGTGATAAACTAGACCCACTAATAGATACTTCAGCCATAATGGAAAGTTCCTCTTAAAATTCCCGTTGGGGGTTTTCGCCCCTTGAAATGTACCTGTTTCTCTATATTCCTATATGTAGACTATTGCAATTAGAGAAAAATAGGGGTGCCATTTCCTCCTAATTGAGGTTGTGCCGCAGAACAAACTATGTTGGGTCATAAACTAGACCCACCAATAGATACTTCAGCCATAATGGAAAGTTCCTCTTAAAATTCCCGTTGGAGGTTTTAGCCCCTTGAAATGTACCCGTTTCTCTATATTCCTATATGTAGAGACTATTGCAATTAGAGAAAAATAGGGGTGCAATTTCCTCCTAATAGAGGTTGTGCCGCAGAACAAACTATGTTGGGTGATAAACTAGACGCACTTATAGATACTTCAGCCATAATGGAAAGTTCCTCTTAAAATTCCCGTTGGGGGTTTTTGCCCCTTGAAGTGTACCTGTTTCTCTATATTCCTATATGTAGAGACTATTGCAATTAGAAAAAAATAGGGGTGCCATTTCCTCTTAATACAGGTTGTGCCGCAGAATTAACTATGTTGGGTGATAAACTAGACACAATAATAGATACTTCAGCCATAATGGAAAGTTCCTCTTAAAATTCCCGTTGAGGGTTTTCGCCCCTTGAAGTGTACCTGTTTCTCTTTATTCCTATATGTAGAGACTATTGCAATTAGAAAAAAATAGGGGTGCCATTTGCTCTTAATACAGGTTGTGCCGCAGAACAAACTATGTGGGGTGATAAACTAGACCCACTAATAGATACTTCAGCCATAATGGAAAGTTCCTCTTAAAATTCCCGTTGGGGGTTTTCGCCCCTTGAAGTGTACCTGTTTCTCTATATTCTTATATGTAGAGACTATTGCAATTAGAGAATAATAGGGGTGCCGTTTCCTCTTAATACAGGTTGTGCCGCAGAACAAACTATGTTGGGTTATAAACTAGACCCACTAATAGATACTTCAGCCAAAATGGAAAGTTCCTCTTAAAATTCCCGTTGGGGGTTTTAGCCCCTTGAAATGTACCTGTTTCTCTATATTCCTATATGTAGAGACTATTGCAATTAGAGAAAAATAGGGGTGCCATTTCCTCTTAATACAGGTTGTGCCGCAGAACAAACTATGTGGGGTGATAAACTAGACCCACTAATAGATACTTCAGCCATAATGGAAAGTTCCTCTTAAAATTCCCGTTGGGGTTTTTGCCCCTTGAAATGTACCTGTTTCTCTATATTCCTATATGTAGAGACTATTGCAATTAGAGAAAAATAGGGGTGCCATTTCCTCCTAATTGAGGTTGTGCCGCAGAACAAACTATGTTGGGTCATAAACTAGACCCACCAATAGATACTTCAGCCATAATGGAAAGTTCCTCTTAAAATTCCCGTTGGGGGTTTTAGCCCCTTGAAATGTACCTGTTTCTCTATATTCCTATATGTAGAGACTATTGCAATTAGAGAAAAATAGGGGTGCAATTTCCTCCTAATAGAGGTTGTGCCGCAGAACAAACTATGTTGGGTGATAAACTAGACACAATGACTAACACTTCATCCATGATGGCTAGTTTCCCTTGAAATTCCCGTTGGGGTTTTTAGCTGCTTGCAATGTGCCCATTTCTCTATATTCCTATATGTACAGGGTGTCCCAAAAAATTGTGCCCCGTTTGCCTGAAGATTGCCACAAAACGGCAAAAGATTTTCGACAAAATGTTGCTTGATGGTGCGCTTCAGATATTCAATTAAAGTTTGCTACCAACCCTGTAAAAATCCGTTGTAAAATGATGGAGCTACAGGCCTGGCCGTGAGCATTTTAGCAGGCGAGCGATCCCGGGGGGGGTACTTGACCTAAATTTGTACGGGGGTGTGCCCACGAAAAAATTTTCTTTTTACCCTGCTCCAGAATTTTTTGCTCAAAATGATAACCTGCTCTAGAAAAAATTGGTGAAAAGTACACTCAAAAACATGAAATTTGACCGAAAAACGAGCCTATCTAGCAGCATATTCCCTTCTGACCTGTTTTGATAACCTGCTCTAGAAAAATTGCCTCATTTTGATACCCTGGGCTAGAAAAAATTGGTGAAAACGATACCCTTAAAAACGGCACATCCCCGTCGGACAAATATACTAAGTACCCCCCCCGGGCGAGCGATACATCGCTCTCCTCGGTAAAGTCAGGCGGGCGATTTTCAGTCTCCCGAAAATCCTCAATAAAAGTAGTTGAATAAACGAGGAATGCACTATTGGCCTTAAAACAGCTAACTTTGCAAAACGAGAAGGCGATTCTCCGACAGAAACGAAGCCATAGTTTATATAGTCGCAAATCAACCACACTTTCACCAACAAAGTTTTGAACAGTAAGTTTTGACTTGGAAGTAGTTAACGATTTTGCAGGAGGAGATAAATAACAGTCTGGTGTAAAACCATTCAAATATCAAAGCGCGCTTCGTTTGTTTTTCGTTTGACTTGTGAAGTAGTTAACGATTTTACAGGAGGAGATGACTTCCTGAGAGATTAAAAGGTGATGAAGTTTATTTTGAGGTCAAACTATAAGGATTAATTTCCTATCAATAGTTTAGTTTTACTTCAAGAGGTGACACGCTATGGAACCTATGCGCCCAAATGGGTGGATAATCCTATACTGGGTGGGTTACGATCTTATACTGGGTGGGTTATGATCTTATACTGGGTGGGTTATCATCCTAATTGGGTGGGTTACTATCCTAAATGGGTGGGTTATTATCCCAAATGGGTGGGTTATTATCCCAAATGGGTGGGTTATCATCCTAAATGGGTGGGTTATCATCCTAAATGCGGCGGATAACCTTATACTGGGTGGGTTATCATCTTATACTGGGTGGGTTATCATCTTAAATGGGTGGGTTATCATCCTAAATGCGGTGGATAACCTTATACTGGGTGGGTTATTATCTTATACTGGGTGGGTTATCATCCCAAATGCGGCGGATAACCTTATACTGGGTGGGTTATTATCTTATACTGGGTGGGTTATCATCCCAAATGCGGCGGATAACCTTATACTGGGTGGGTTATTATCTTATACTGGGTGGGTTATCATCCCAAATGCGGCGGATAACCTTATACTGGGTGGGCTATTATCCTATACTGGGCGGGTTGTTCTGTTGTCGGGTGCTAGGGAAAGTTTATGAATTGGCAGCAACCCCCTGAATAGAAAATATACATATTGCCTAGCTTTAGATCTAAGGCACTTGTAATATGGAATCCATCGGAGTTGTAATAGATCCCAAGGCACCTGTTGTGAATGCAAATGAAGAAGGAACATTTGTTTTCTAACTGGGAGGGAGAAGGTCGCCCAAGAGTTGATTTTCAAAAACAGTGACGATTTGGTCAAATTAATTCTGCTTCTTTGTAAACTTAGTGGCAAAGGACACTTTTCCGCTTGACAATACTCGTTTTTTATAAGAAACTGGTTTATAAGAAACTAGTACTACGATGGCCAAAAATTTAAGAAACTCTAGTACTACGTAAGAACAGTTACAGTTGATGCAAGAGAAGCGTAACCAGCAAAATCCTAAAAAATTTGATTATTCCAAATCATTATTGGATTGTTATTGGAATAATAATTCGAATAATGATCTCTTAGTCTTGTACTGTCAAATGCATTGAATGCCATGTCATATTTTGCTGCGGATTTCCACAGCGCTACCCATGGTACCACAGCGCAGGAGCGGTCAATAAAATCGAAATGTTGTCATTATATTATTCGATTCTTCAAAATCATATTCGATTATTATACGATTAATATTCGCATAATCCAATTCAGTCGGTCACACTACTCTTGTTTCAACTGTAAGAAACTCTTAAAATTCAATTTCTGTATGTCTCTTTTATTCTTAATGCTTTATTTCTTATAAGCGGTATATTTCTTGTGATCGCTTCCTTTACAGTTTCTTAATTTTTTCCAGGAGAATACTTACAGTTTCTTATAAGCAGTTTACTCAAAGGATACCATTGCACAAGTGCCTTGGATCTAAAGCCAGGCAAATACGTATGTGATGAAATTTGCTGGCAACAGAACAACCCGCCCAGTATAGGATAATAACCCACCCAGTATAAGGTTATTCGCCGCATTTGGGATGATAACCCACCCAGTATAAGATAATAACCCACCCAGCACAAGGTTATCCGCCGCATTTGGGATGATAACCCACCCAGTATAAGATAATAACCCACCCAGTATAAGGTTATCCACCGCATTTAGGATGATAACCCACCCATTTAGGATGATAACCCACCCAGTATAAGATGATAACCCACCCAGTATAAGGTTATCCGCCGCATTTAGGATGATAACCCACCCATTTAGGATGATAACCCACCCATTTGGGATAATAACCCACCCATTTGGGATGATAACCCACCCATTTAGGATAGTAACCCACCCAATTAGGATCATAACCCACCCAGTATAAGATCATAACCCACCCAGTATAAGATCGTAACCCACCCAGTATAGGATTATCCACCCATTTGGGCGCATAGGTTCCATAGCGTGGGTGATGAATACATGAATGAGTGAATGACATTGAGGCGGGCGGTTCATGTGCGAACTGACATTGAGGCGAGCGATGAATCGCTCACCTCACCAACCCGAGGCGGGCGTGGAGGCGGGCGCGGGCGATCGCCCGCCTTAAACGGCCAGGCCTGGCTGAGCTATGACCTTTAGGAGACCAAATTTGCCGGATGACTGAAACCAGCGGTCGGCCATTTTGTCTTACTATTTTGCAGCGATGACAATAGCTTCATGGATTAAATGAAACAGCAGCCTCCAATTTCATAGCTCTCGTGAGAATTCCAATCATCATCAGAGAGTTCAACCATTTCATACCTCACAAAAACTATTTCTCGCAGCACATGAAGCTATTTATCACTGAAAATAGTAAGACAAAATGGCTGACCGCTGGTTTCAGTCATCAGGAACATTTGGTCTTTTGAAGGTCATAGCTCCATCATTTTTCAACGGATTTTTACGGGGATGGCAGCAAACTTTATTTGAACATCTGAAGAGCAACATCATATAAAAGTTTGGCGAGAACCTTTTGCCATTTTGTCGCAATCTTCAGGCACAATTTTTTTGGGACACTTTGTAGAGACCATTGCAATTGGAGAAAAGTAGGGGTGCAATATTCTGATATCTTCAAGTACCTAATGACAGGTGTTACACATAGGGTAAAATATGCCTTGTTTAAAATATTTATAAACACTTATAAAAGTATTTTAAAGAACTTAGTAATTTATATATCATTGAGAAATCTCATATTTTTATCATAGAAAAAAGGACAATTACAAATTGGATGGAGACAAGAGGCTCTCACCATACAAAATTCAATGATTTGATAAGATGGGTGGTAGAACAGAATGGTGTATATGCTATTAAGCAATATTAATTGAAGAAGAACTACCTAAACAAGGACATTCAGTATGCCAAATTTAGAAACACTTAAATGACAGTATCTGTCAACCTTCTTTTATAATTCAATTGACTGTAATTTACTCATTGAAGAATGGTATTGATCATAACATGGTCTTGTACTTATTCTGTCTAAAACCTATGCTGAAACTTTGACATCATTGTATGATGTTGCACTTGGAAGAATTAGAAAATTCAAATGGGGCATACTGTTCTTGGGATAATATTCGTTATAAATTTTTAAACGTTAAGGCTGATTTCCAATCACTGGAATTTTCAGAGCGGGCAGAATTTCTATTGTATGCAAGAGAAAATGTCGCTCTGAAATTGAAAAGAAAGTTACGGCTGAGTGACCTTTTATTGTCTAAAATTCTACCCGCTCGGAAAACTCCACTGACTGGAAATCAGCCTTTAAGAAATTTATCCAGCACTGAAAGCTTTCAGAATTTTTCTCATTTTTGACCATCGTGACCATTTTTCAGTCTGGACTATATTGAAGAGACAGCAAATAATGAAAAATAATTGCAACAAGTAAGATGAAATAAGATGGTTTGTAAAAATCAGGTCAATCACCTAAAAACCTTTAAAGAAAGATACTGTAAAAGTCCAGTGTAAACAAATTTTTTAACAGTTAACATAGCTCTGTATGAAATAATGCTGAGTTCAGATGTGTAAAATGGGCTTGCTGGCATAAAGCGTAATTGAAAAACAATTTTTGCCATGGTGAATGGAATTGGGCCATTAATGAGGGTGCAGCTCAAATCTGTTCAAAATTGTTATTTTGTGATGAAAATTGTTATTTTATAATGAAAATTGAAACAGGTGATATTCATAATCAATTTCTGAAGAAATCTTAGAGCCGTTAATTTTTGGGTAGTGAACTGCGTAATTTTAACATCACAATATAGATGATGAAGTCACCATAGGCTTAGGCTCTGACCCAAGACACACAAATCAGCCTATATAATGAGAGGTGGTAGAAGGCCCATAACAAAGAAAAATTTGATGGCAAATCCAGTGGTCTGTTAAAGTGGGGGATGGGGATTTAGCTGTTAATGGCACAATTCCATTAACTGTGGCAACAATTGTTTGTTGACTCATAACGTTTCACCGTTATAACATTGATAATATGATGACATAGATAGTGCACGCACACGATCCATGAAGACCTGAACGTTGTAACTGAGGTTTCCCTATGCTTGCAATGAATGAATGTCCAGTATGGTACCGTTAGATATCTCATCTCTGATAGTTCCAGCATTGTTTCTAATCTTTTTTTGGCACACCATTTATTCCTGTTTTACTGTGGGATCTATGTGGATCTTCATATAACTTTTGAAACAATTCCATGATTATTTATGGCACCAGAAAACTGAACATTCTCTTTATTGCAGTTACTATACTACTAGCAATATAAGATTAAATCTAACATCATATTCAGTGTTGTTCATTCTCCAAGCCAAGGTTCCTTTTTAGGCCATGCTGCTGTTTGTTGATGTTAGATCAAAGTTTGAACTTCTACTTCAAACCATTATTGCAGAAAAAAGCACGTGTCATCGCAACTTCACTCATCGTATCATGTAGACTATCTGTTCGTTAGTGTTAATCAGGCCATTACTATTAATAGGTGGTCGCTTTAATATTACAAGTTCTTGCAAGAGTTGGTCGAAAAGCTCAGTCTTCTTTGCTGGCAGGATAAAAAGCAACGAACCCAAACGGAGTAGTCGTCTAGTCTAATAATGATCAAATAAGAGCTCAATTTAAACAATAACATCCAATCTGTTTCTGTGCCAGCCTGCATCCACAGCTCTTTCCGACGATTGATAACAAAGTAACCGAATAATTATCGAGGCAAACTGTGTTTAAATTAAGTTTCACAACACTTCACATGAATGAAGAAAGTTAGGCCAATGGCCACTCCACTCGCGTCGCGTTAAATCAGTCTTGTAATCATTGATCCCCTGTGCGCTCTTCGCGCATGGCAAATGCAATTTTCCCTCCTGTTGCTCTACCTCTACTCTGGGATACAAGAGGCCGTTCGGCAATTTGATTGGCTATTCGGAAACGATAGCAAAATCAGATTATAACTGGCTCCCATTCAAAAATTGCCTTTATTGAATCGGTAATTTTACAAAATCAATAGGGTGTATAGGGCAAGTGAGGAGTTTAAGAGGGGTAATGGACCACGGCGCATCCGAATTTCGGAGTTTCAGAAAATTTTGGGGTCATTATGACGTCATAACAGGGGGTTGAAAAATAAATGTTGCGATTTTCCGACCCGAGGTTATGTTTGGAGTCAATGCTCCATGGTTACAAGCCCGATTTCAAAACGGAAAAAAGTTTTCAAGAGACCATTTGTCTGTGAGTCTAGTAACGCAATTTGGGGTTCAATATTGCCCCCAGAAGCGGAGCACGCGCCCTCCAAAAATGGGGAATAATTTCGGCCAACCCCATTTTACGCCGTAACTCCGTTTTGCGAGGAGTAAACGGCCGCGGCATGTCAAAATTCGACGGAAAACTGTATTCTTTCACTAAAACACTTTTAATCTCCAATCTATCTCTAAAATTCGCCGAATAACGAGCCATTCTATTTTCAAAGCTGTTGGGAAAATTCTCGAAAATTTCAACTTAGGCCCTTTTTCCACTCAAATGGATTGTGCTCGTTTTCCTACTAAATGCACTTGCTAACCCCGGATTAATGATTAAATACCTTAAAAAGGGCTAGAATAGAGTCCTCAAAGTGTTTGTTTTTGATTTCTCAATTTATATAGTTCAGAATTAGCGCTAGAGCAACGACCATTTTTTGTCAATTATCGTTGCCTAGCAAACTGCAAATCCATAATGGGGCGCATCTTGCCATATATTGGCAAGATTGATGCCAAGTGTACCAGGGTGTTCATTCGGCTTCGTGACCAGCTTATGACGTCAGAACACCCTGGGAACGAGGTTGAATCAACCCGTCTAAATTCTGCTACGCGCATGCGCTTTAGCAGCAATTAGTAATTTTTCCATGCAAACTCATGGAATGACTTCAAGTATTCATGAAAGTACTTGATCTCACCAAATATATGCGAAATTAATGGTTTTTAATCATCAGTATTGAGCAAACAACTTTACATTGAATCAAATGTCATCAACCAATTAGAAACCAAAAATATCCGTATGAAACTATATGAAACTACAAATTAATGCTATCAAGCAGGTATTTTGATGGCTTTTTATATACCCAATTAGGCCAAAGGTCCTTTCCAACTAGACTTCATTTCGTGCTTCACGAGTCCATAACAAAAGAACAGGCCGAAGGTTGACGCAAGTAAATTGGCATGGTTTTTTCAAAATGAATTTTAACAACCTTCATTTTCTTGTGATTTTAGTAGCATCCTCTCTGTATCAAATATCTTTCAAATGATCAACGTTTATTTTCGCAACTAGCAATTGTTTGTTTGTTTGTTTGTTTGTTTGATTTGTCAGGCCAACCTTTATATATTGGGTAGGGTGCCGGCGGTGGTACTAAAAAGAAACTTTAATCAAAGACAAAAACCGAAAGTACCAGGTGAATGGACAGGTCTTTGGACATATTTTCCCGAAATGTTTTGGTTTTTTACTTTGCCTGCTTTTCTTAGCCTGTGTGCAGACTCTACTGATTTCTTACCTCTCAGAAAAGAAATCAGTAGAGTCTGCACACAGGCTAGCTTTTCTTCGACAAAGATGTTTTTGTAACTGATCTTGGCGGTGGTTTTCGGACAGTGGCAGTGGTTTTCGGACAGTGGGTTGCACAATGCAGAATGTGCCATGAAAACTATTTTTTGTTTATACTTGGCAAATATTCCGTTTAAAAAATTCTTTTGCTTCATTTTTCTTGTCTTTTGCTCTATTCTTGAATTCGAAAACAATGGTTCGACTGTCGGTTCTCGTAATGACATTCTGGAGAGCTCTCGGTACTACACACAACACAATATTTATGAATGAAATGTCAAAATCCAAAAAACATTCAAATCCGACCTTTGTTAATGCTCCCAAACAACTGATTTATTTGGTATCCGAAAACCACCGCCATTAACTTGTAAGACCATTCGATATGACATCCACTATGGAATGCCATAGCGGACAAATGTCAAAATTCGCAAATTCACTATCAAAATTCTTATCAACAGTTAAAATTTGCATTTTGACTTTGCCAATTCATAATTTTTTTGTCTAATTGGTTAAGATTTTTTGGCATAACTTTTTGAAGTCAACCCACAATTTTTGACTGCAAATATTTGACTTAAAATTTTTGACCCTAAATTTTTGACTCAAAATATTCGAGTTACAATGTTTGATCCAAAACGTTTGACCGAAAATACCGGGTGAGCCAGAAAAAAGTTCCCACTTTCGAAAATTCGTAGCACCACAAGTACCTCATGGATCTGATTGATTCAAAAGATTGAAGTATTTTTGTGATTTTTCTCGTCTTCTTACGAGCACCGCAAATATAGGTATATGCAACTTTACAAAAATTTCATGTTTGCAAAATGACTGAAAAAAGGCCTAAAACATTTGATCAAATCGTTAGGACTCTCCCTCACACAGAACTATACTCACGGACGTTTCACTTCTCTCAAGAGTTAAAAGACATAGAGTCTCAAACAGATACTAAAGATTTTCAATCCCATGGCAGTAAATGTGCAGACAATAGCTCTCACCCATGAGAAATTGCATTTTCTCTCTTGTTCTGAGCGAGGAGTCATTTATGATTTGATCAAGTATTTTAGGCCTTTTCAGTTATTTTGCAACCATCAAGTTTTTGTAAACTTGAATTTACCAATGTTTCCAGTGCTGATAAGAAGGCGAGAATAATCACAAAAATACTTCGATCTTTTGGCTGTTAAGCAAATATTGATTCATTGCAATCCGTCCAGTACTCTTGATGCTCTGAATTTTCAAAAATGAGAACTTTTTTCTGGCTCACCCGGTAGGAACCATCCAAGAACAATCATGGCACATTGTATATGGCGTTCATTTAAACAGGGGGGTAGAACAGGGGTCTAAATCTCCCTTCTCCCACGAAAATTTGGCAATTTCTCCCTTCTCCCAGCAAAAATGTACAGTTTCTCCCTTCTTCCACAGATTTTTAAATATCCCTTCGTCTCTAAATTTAGTCTTGTATTTATTCATTTTCTTTCAAAAACATCCAACTGAAGATTTAGGTTTTATAAGGATAGGAGAATTTTGATCCTTTGACTTGTCTATGAATGTTGTGTGCGTTTACATTCTTCATTTCGATTTCTTGCTGAAATTTTACTACTGTAGATAGGCCAAAACTCTCAAAATTTAACCAGGCTGAGTGGCTGACTGCATTTAAAATGCTAAGAAATTGTGTCATTGCGACAAGAATGACCACAGAAGCACTGTTCAAGATCAAGAACGAATCCAATATGGCGCCATTCTCGTGGATGTGGCCATTCCTGCCATTACCATCAGAGACCGCGGAACCAGGGGAAAGCCCCCCCCAATAATTTTCAGGATATAGTTTTTCGATCTCTAGAAATTATGTTAACATGAGCTCAGCAACTTCTTTTGAAACGTGAAACGGTGTGTGCAAGTATGATTCTGAAAGAATAGGTGACCACTTAGGCTTGATGAAAAATAAGAACGTTTGAGGCATTGGATCTCATTGTCGAGGCAATCAATGAGAGGTTCAACCAGTCCAGCTTTATTTCTTCCAAAAATCTTGAATCTCTTCTCGTTAACTTCGTTAATGCAAGCGATGTTTCGTCTGAAATGAAATACGTCGAGGAGAATTATGCCAATGACGTAAAACTTTCACTTTTGTTACCACAGCTTGAAATATTCAAACTTTTAGTGAAAGATGTGAAGATAGATTGCTTTCATGATATCTGGAGGTTTTTGAAACAAATTCCAGTTGCTCAAAGATTGCTAATTAGTGAAATCATAAAATTTGTAAACTGCTGAGTGTCAATCCTGCAACTGTCGAGCGATCATTCTCTTTAGCAAGGCGTCTAAAAACTTGGCTTCGCTCAAGAATGTCCCAAAAAAGGTTCAACAACTTAGCAATTCTTCACAATCACAAACAAAGGACAGACAGAATAAACAATATCGAAGTTGCAACTATTTTCATCAATAGAAATGAGAACAGGATACGAAATTTTGGGAAATTTCATTAAAATGTTGATTCATGGATGATACAAACTTACTCAGAATAAACAATGTTCGCGTTTTTAGGATCTGTTATGTTTAAAATGCTTAACTCTGAAAGTATGGCAGCGTTATGTTATATTACCGTATTATCTATTTCTTAAATGAAATAATTCCAAGAGATTTCTAACTTCGACAAAAGACTAAAGCATAGCGTTCCTTTAGGCCTCCCGAGCCTTCGCTATCAAATGTTAGACGTACCATAGACTGCAAACTATTTTCCACTTTTATGGCGATTTACAGCAGGATTTAGTGGTTAAATATGCTGCAAATGAATATCTTTTCCCGGGCGTTTCTTGGCATGTAAAGGGCGTTGGTCGCATTTATAGCCAAAGTAGAGGGCGTGGTCAGGAAGATTTTTCTGGGGGCTTCGCCCCCAAACCCCCTCAGATTTTCTCCCTGCTTTTTAGCCCCCCCAATCGAAATTATGCTCCGCGGTCCCTGATTACCATGTCATGTACAATTGATAATACCAAACAGCAAATGTGTCCCATATGTGATCAACTTCTGTAGAGGCAAATGGATATTCTTGCGAAGAAATCGAATGAAGCATAGCTAAGGATGGATGCGATTCTGTTTCAGGTGAATGCGACTGCTATAGGTTTCAGGTGAATGCGACTACAAAATACCTGAGTCATCTAATCCTCTCTTAACGAATGAGTACGAGATTAACCAAAAAAGCGTGCAATTCAAGTTCGAGCCTATCAGTGTACCTCAAATTGAAGGGGTTTTCAACCTCTCTCTTGTTACCGGAGTTTTTCCAGACAGCTGGAAAAATGCGCGAGTTGCCCCTGTCTTCAAGAGCGGTCAACAAGATGACAGTTCAAATTACAGGCCTATATCTGTCTTGCCATTTCTAGCCAGACTGTTCGAGAAGTTGGTCTATAATCAAGTTTATGATTTTCTAATCAAAAACAAGCTTCTGTTCTCTAATCAATCTGCTTTCCGATTGTTAGATTCTGTTGTTACCTGTCTGCTTGCGAGTACAAACGAATGGTACGTAAATATGGATAACAGAAAATACACAGCAAATGTATTCATCGACCTAAAGAAAGCATTTGATACCGTAGATCATGACATTCTCCTTAAAAAGCTAATTAGGTATGGTATAACTGGTCTGGAACATTCTTGGTTTGTTTCATATCTGAACAACAGACGGCAATACTGCAAAGTCAATGGTGCACTTTCGCAGACTAAGGATGTCACTTGTGGTGTTCCACAGGGCTCTTGCCTTGGTCCCCTACTGTTTTTAATCTACATTAACGACCTCCCACTTGCTCTGCGAAATTGCAACGTGACTATGTATGCAGACGACACCAGTCTTTCATATGCATCAAAAAACATAGAAGAGCTTAACCAATGTATGAACGAAGATCTAGATTGTTTAAAAGATTGGCTGCAGGGAAACAAACTTTCCTTAAACATCCTTAAAACTCATGCAATGATAGTTGGATCCCGTCCAAAGCTGAAAAAGATTTGTGATGAAGTCGTTGACCAGCCTTCCTTTTCTATAAATGGCACACAGATAGAGACTGTGGAGAGGACTAAATACCTTGGTGTCCAGTTGGACAGTCATCTTGTCTGGGATGAGCATATAAAGTGTATGAGAACTAAAGTATCTCGAGCCTTAGGTTTTCTTAAGTATGCAAAGAAATTTCTCCCTGAGGAAACGCTCAGTAAGATGTACAGAGGAATTGTTGAACCCCACTTCAGGTATTGTTGCTCAGTTTGGGGATGCTGTGGTAAAACCCAAATTGACACTCTCCAAAAATTACAAAATCGAGCTGCCAGAATTGTTACAAATAGCAGCTATGATGTTTCAGCAGCTGGTCTGATCAAAAGGCTGAAATGGCCAACTATTTTAGACATTATTCAAAGTGAAACAGCGACTATAATGTACAAGTCAACAAATAGTCTTGTGCCCGAATATCTGTCTGAGTTATTTGTAAAAAATTCAGCTCTCAACACAATGAGACTAAGAAATACCGAAGCTGACTTGCGTGTTCCTTTCTTCAAAACGGCAAATGGGCAGAAGTCCATTTCATTTCGAGGGCCTAAGGTTTGGAACCAATTAAGTTCAGATGTCAAACATGCACCCTCCCTTTCAACTTTCAAAAAGAGGCTAAAAAAGAAATTGTAGAGGGTTTTTGGTTTTTCTTTTTACTTTTCTTTTGATAAATTTAGGAACATTTCTATTTGTATCTATTATCTATTTATATTATATTAATTGTAAATAAGGCTTAACCGTAAATAAGATTTTAAATTTGTTTTAATAGTATTTTGCACGGCCCCCTGTAAAGCAGTCTCTGCAGACTGACGGGGCTACCGTGGTTAAAAAAGTAAAAATGAAATGAAAATGAAAAGCCGTTAGGGAAACCCCCGCTTCGCAGCTTTGATTTAGGGCGAACCGCTGCAGATATCAAAAATATATCTGGTAAGATTCAAGAAAAAGTCCTGTTCATCACAAAAAACTTCGAAACCCCATCAAATTCGCTGAAAAAGGACTGCATCACGCCCTTCGAAAGGATAGTGGTTTTGGGCATTTTCCCACAGCTCCGTTTGTTTACTTTTGAAGAAAAACGCTGACGACCGCACTTTCAATTGTTATTTCTAGCGATCTGATTGGCCAAGGCGGATCATAACAAATTCGTTGATTGGATAAAAACAAAATTCTCCTATCCTGGTTTTATAAGAAATTCGTTCAGCCAAAAATTGTGGGCTTACAGTAGCACAATTTTTGAGATGTACACATATTTTTTTATGAGAGACTGCCCATAAGAAACTCAACTATCAGATCACCAAAAAGTTAAGAAACTCCAGCACTGGGAATATCTAAGCTAAGAAGAAACTATTTAATTTGATAAAGGAATCTTTGGCAAATGTTTACTTTACTTTCGCTTGTTTCCTGTATCATATTACTCGTAAGGTACTTGAGTGATGGCTAAACATTGGAAAAGCTCAAAAAACCTTGTTATGAAATGTTCACGAGGGCACGCACAGATGGTGAACATGAAGATTGTTATGGAGCCTCTAAGAAACTCGTAAGAAACTCTGAGTACTCAAAATCTGATGATTTTAAGAAACTTTCAGTACTGGCCCAAATTCTTAGTTTCTTATAAAAAAATACGTGTATTGCTTTAATTCCGTCAGGCGCAAAGCCATCACAAGTATTTTTGATAAGAAACTAAGAATTTGAGCCAGTACTAAAAGTTTCTTAAAAATTGTCAGATTTTGAATATTCAGAGTTTCTTACTATTTTCTTGGAGAGGTTCCATCATAGCAATCTTAATGTTCACTACCTGTGCCCTCACGAACATTTCAAAACAAGGTTTTCTCAGCTTTTGCAATGTTTAGCCATCACTCAAGTACCTTACGAGTAATATAATACAGGAAACAAGTGAAAAAATAAAGTAAAAATGTGTCAAGCATTTCCGTTACCAAAATAAATAGTTTCTTAAATTATATTTTCCCAGTAATGAATAGTTTCTTAACTTTTTGGCGATCTGAGAGTTGAGTACCCTGGGTACCAGCCTCTCTAACGTCTAGCCTCTCTAAATTTTTAACGTTAGAGAGGCTGGTACCCAGGGTAAGAGTTGAGCTTCTTATGGGCAGTTTCTTAGAAAAAATACGTGTATGGGCTTTAGCCTATTGACAAAACATTAAAAATCCAGGTACGTAAAACTGGCAAAAATAGCTGGTTTCTGAAAAGAAGGGCTGCAACTAGACATTTAGAAAATCTAAGCATTCATCATAAGCCTTTGATGAAATACCGATCCAAAGACGATAGGCAGTGATATGTCGCGCACCATATTCGGCTGACTGACCAGCGTCAACAAGAAATACTGATATCTCAAAAGGAGGCCAGCCTCCAGACCGTTTAAATCCAAGTTTTCCCCAATTTTTTCAAATTGATAGACATGCTAAATCAATTCTAGTTCCAATAACAAACATGAAACGGTGAAAATAAAGTTAGGAAAAATTCAGTGGCTCGAACCATGAAATGCGCATCGGCAATTCATAGTAATAGCTACGATTACTTGAAAATCTCCCTTTCTCCCTTCATTATTTTTTCTCCCTTCCCTATTCCTCTCCCCTTTCAAAATTTTCTGAATTCTCCCTTCCCTAGTGAAATTTCGGCCATTCTCCCTTCTCCCTTCGCAGTACCACCCCCCTTTAAAGTTGTATATCGACATTCGACCTAGAGGAGACAGCAGGCCAGACTTGTAGCAAGTCAAGATGTATCAGTCGTTCAGCGAAAAGGAGTTATTTTCGTAATAGTAGAAAACGAAGAGGGAAGTGTTTCTTTCAATAAACTAGGAACCATCCAAGGACAATGGCGCATTCTATATGACGTTCACTTAAAGTTGTATATCAACCTAGTGGAGACAGCAGGCCAACGATACAATGATGTATCAGTCGTTCAGCAAAAAAGAATCAAAGGACCTTAGAAGTGACTCACGGGCTTAATGATTTTTATTGTGAAAATTTCCAAATTATGCCATGAGAATGCAAAGGAAGATCAGTGCAATTTTATTGCACCTTCCTCGAAATATGAGTAAATATGCTGTAATGTTACGTTACAGAATGCAGTCTGAGGAAGCAACCATCAAAAATTGGCGTGCAGGAAATGTTTAGTCTTTGCTTGAAGATTTTTCAGTGGAGAACAAACAATCTAATTAAACACACAAGCAATCAAATTAATCACGAAATACACGTTTTTTTTATTATAAGAAACTTGGATAAGCACTTAGTACTAAAAGTTTCTTAATTTCGCATGAAAATTTCGGTGTTTTAGTAGTAAAAGTTTCTTAATTAGTTTCTTATTTTTTTGGGCCTAAAATTGCGGTATTGTTCGAAGTTGAGCCTTCTTCTCGAGAAAGGGCTTCCATTTTGCATTGACATTGTCATCAAGAAGAAGCCATGCACATCAAGGCAAAAATTTACCAATTTTGCAGTTAAAAGTCAAAAAAAGACGAAGGCACCTTTGTTAGAGAGACATAGAATAAGAGAGACATACAGATATAACGTTTTAGAGTTTCTTAACTGTTCTTGAGCGTAGTACTAGAGTTTCTTAAATTTTTGGTCATCGTAGTACTAGTTTCTTATAAACCAGTTTCTTATAAAAAAAAACGTGTAATCCGTTTTCAGCATGATTAAACAGTGCAATTGTTAATAAGAAACTCTTTTCAAGAATTCAACTAAGAACTAAACCAGTAAGAACCTCGACTGAGAACTTGGATATTGCTCTAGAAACTTGTTTATTTTGTCTGAGAAGGTAATTCGCATACTGGCACTGTATTCTGGTAAAACTCACGAAATGCTTGGGAAGTTACCTATCAATGAATACAACGAACATGTAAGAAGGATGCGGAGAAACTGCAAAAACCTTTGGTACCCATGATCTGCTAATTTCAACTGTTTACTGAAAGCTAAAAGAGACTTTCAGTACTGGGTGGGAAAATTTATTGGTTTCTTGAAAACTCTTCGATTGTTGTTCTACTTGACTAAAAGCTGCCTAAAAGTTCTGCCTACTTAGCTGCCTAAAAGTTCTTAGAAAACTAACAATAATCTTGAAAAAATGCTAACAAAGAGCTTTTTGAAATAATTTTGATGGGAACGTCATTGAGCTAATTACTGCACTCAAAGAGTTCATTTTGTTGGAGAAGTTTCCCTTAGCAACCAATCTCATTCTGTGAAATGATGCATCAACACAGGCGAGCAAGGTGGCTGCCATGCCACACACATTACATTTTCCAATCTCGGCCTGTTCTCAGCTGCAGTCCCTCTATTTTCCAGAAGTTTATTATTCACAATTTAGCGCAAACCTCAAGATCAATGTGCTTTGCACAAGTCAACTTAGAGGTCTAGTCCGAACAAAACATTGAATTCAGACTATTGCTGAACAAATTAAAAGTCTAGGCCTACTTTTGAAGCAAAATCGGCTATGATTCAAATAAAATGCACAGAAAGTTAAAAAATGCAAGGCTTGAATTGAAAATTGATTTTAAGCAGCTACGAAAAAGTAAGTTGATAAACTTCTTGATCAAAGATGAGAGACGTACCTTTCTTTGCTCGTTGAATGCAGTTTTTTATCTAGCATTTTGAGCGCGCAGGCTCCGCGACCATGATTCGTTCTTTCCGTAGAGTGGCCGCGCGTGCTCAAACCGCTGGAGCGTTTGACCTTTAAGATGTCATACACCTCAGGAGGGCCTCCGCTGAACGACAAGCTTTGACCTCGCGCTGTTGCAAGGCTTGATGTGGACTTCATCACGTCCTTCACCCCATGACATAAAAGATTTTGTAAACAGGAAAATGCCCACCACCCCTATGACTTCACTACCGTGAGTCAAAAAGGAGTTATTTTTCGTAATATAAAACAAAGAGGGAAGTGTTTCTGTCAATGAACCAGGAACCATGCGGGTAATCGCTATCTATTGATATATTTTGGCTTGAGAGGTTTTGGGTTGATATGATTCTGCAGTTTACGACGAACGATAATCTTAACCCTATTCAGGGCAGGGGGCGTTTTTCACCCCCCCCCCATGTAGAAAATTGTCTGTAGCCGTCAGATCATATTAATTGAGACACTGAAATTCATTGACTTTTCCTAAAATTTAATAGGCTTTTCAATGGAAAAAATTTTGATTTGAAAAATGTTGTCACGTGACCACAATAATGCCTTATTTGGAGAGAGGTATTGAATAAAGTTTATTAAACCCTGCTAGTACTCTCATTTCTACATGAATATCAATGTGATAGATATCATTGGACTCAGCATCGAAAGTTCTTTCATTTGATATGTAAATTATTCATATTTGCAGACATCAGCAGATTTTGATGTTTATGACGTCATTGTAATTAGTGACGTCATATAACAAAGGAATAAAGGGAATATATAAAATTGTATTAAATTTAGAATTTACATGGAATAATAAGCAGTAGGGCAAAGGATGAACATAATATCTTTCACGTGGAACATTTTATAGTGGAATACACCTTGCCTTTCGCTGCAAAGAACAATAAAGACTCCAAAATTCATAGCTTTCACTCCCTAAAATTAATCAAAACATCAAATTTGCAATAAATAGGAGGTAGATGATCATATTGTGTCTAAAACTAGATACAATATCGTGTACTGTATGATTTAGCTTGAAAAACTACTTGTTTAACGAAAACACCTATTTTTCTGTGTATGTCTTACATTCGATCGTTGCCTAGCAACCGGTCACGTGACTATTAATAAAACAATACCTTTATTATACTCACAAAGGTAATTGT
This sequence comes from Aurelia coerulea, assembly GCA_039566865.1. Lineage (NCBI taxonomy): Eukaryota > Metazoa > Cnidaria > Scyphozoa > Semaeostomeae > Ulmaridae > Aurelia > Aurelia coerulea. The sequence goes on from CM076950.1 coordinate 10,316,477, forward strand.
ATATATGCTGAAAGTGTCAATGCATTATCACCTTCCAATTCGGAATTAAGTAGGGGGCGCCCCCCCTGCCCAAAAATATCATCATTTTAGCCTGCCGCGTAATTTTCATGGCAATGAAAATTATGTATGAATGATTTTGCTTTCTTTGAATGAAACAATTTGTCGAGAAAAGTAACTTGGGTTTGAAATTAAGTCCAAACAAGCAATAGACTGAGAAAGCCTTTTTTTGATCAACAGCATAATGCGTTTTTTACAACCATTTTAGGTGCATAGTCCGCCCAATTCTCCCAATTCTATGAATCCTGACTAATCTACATATATACAATACAAATCAACACCTATACATTGAGCGTTTTGCAGTATACAAAATGTCACTATATATTCATGTGCAGGATTGGTACATACAGTATCTGGACGTGAAAAAAGCCAGGCCACGAATTTCTGATAACTTCACAATTCAATCTTGAAAATCAATTGTGCTCTCCAATCTGGAAAACCATGACACACGTCTTTCCATGGGATTTACTTGCCGCCAGCCTCAATCAGTTTATATGTAAGTTCAAAAAATCATCAACTGTTTTAATGTGTGGGAGACCTGTACATGAAACCTGCTTGCTTCTGTTTTCATAGATATTTTCAAAATTCCTTGTTTGTCTTCCTCTTGAAATGATGCATTCTTGCAATGGCATCTGTGATGATGTCACTTCGCGCTGATCATACTTATCGTGCTCAACTAGCTTCCTCTTCATCTTCCTAAATATTTATGAAATTGAATATCAGTTAAATGATTTGCTCCAAAATTTGAATCAATAAATGAAATGAATGAAAAATGAACCAATTCCAGGGAGATAGATAATTATGGCCTTCAGATTTAAAATCGATTCAAAACTACCGGGTGACCCATAAAAAGGTTCCAAGTTTGAAGATGTAGAAGATATTGAAGATAATAACGGAGAAATCTTTGAACCGAATTATACATTCAACCTGAGAAGCGTCTTTCATTCCATTCCATGATACCTCGTTATAGACTGATTACAAGTCGTAGTTTCGCTCCTCCACAAAACTGATATGCCCCGCTACAACTACGACTCATAAACAAACAGTGACATTTTCGGCCTATTCGGGGGAGCCTTTATTTAGAAATCTACAGTAGCGTCGCCCATTATGGCCGGTCACCCATTATGGCCGACAGGTCCGTATAGGAGCGTTTTTCAGATTGGGGGGGGGGGGCACTAACTCACGCCGAAGGCGCAAAGACCAATGCCCTGTTTTATGCTCGGAGGTCCTGGAGAAAAATATTTACGAATGCAAATATTTTTCAAACAGGTTAGCTAAAATCAAACTAAGACATGATAAGAATACATTGTGTAAGATTTCCTTGATATTTGATTTACAAAAGTCATCACGAGTTTTCATGGGGTCCGACAAAAGTCATTGCGTGGTCAGAGTAAATTAGCTGGGGGCAGTGAAATGAGGCGGTCTGGAGGCGAAGCCCCCAGGAAAATTTTTGGGCCCACGCCGCTTATTTTGGCTAAGAATGCATTTCCCAATATCATGCTTGCCATTAGCGAAAAAGGAAACTTTTATAGTTTATACCTATAAATTGGAGCACGAGGAAATTTTTGAAGAAACAGCCTTGACTTTGGCTCAGAATGCATCTCCAAATATCATGCTTGCCATTAGCGACAAGGAAATTTTGAAAGTTTTGTGACGGTTACAGTTACCTTATAAACTGGAGCATGAGGAAAATTTTTGCAGAAAAATCCTTGATTTTGGATTTACTTTTTGCTTGAAGCGGTTGTTTGCTGTTATTTACCTTTAGATATAGGTCCTGACTCACTTCAGGGCTAAGGGTCTGTCATTGATGATCAGTTTACTACGTTATTATGAAGAATAAAAAAATTCAACTTTTGGAAATTATTGGAAGGGGGGGCCCGGGCCCGACCGGCCCCAATAGCTGCTACGGGCCTGTGGCCGACTAGCAAGAGAAATTAAATTTCAGGGGCATACTGGGAGACACTGCTCTATATTCCGCATAATACATCAACGCAAGCGCAAAGCGAAAATGTTCTGCCGCCGTGATCCATGTTTTGCATTGGATAGGCCCCCAAAGGAAAAATATTACAAGGAAAAAAGGAAAAAATGTGATTTGCTTCTGTTCGGGGACTCGCAGTATAAAATGTCATTATCAATCGAATAATCCTCGAAGCAACAGTTTCTTTTATCAAAAATACGAAAAAGTTTTCAAATTAAATGTAGGCATAAAACAGCAGCAACATTTTCATTTTATTTGTAGTATTTGTAGCGGGTGTCTTGCAAAGAAGTACTCCTATTTGTATCACCAATAGCAGATATGTTATACTACACTACATAATCCTCGCGGTAGCTTTAGGTGTTTCATCTATCTGTGCTTGTTTGAGAGTCAAGCAACTGCTGTAAAGTGGAGGGAGTTCTTCTTTCTGAGACGTCCGTGTTGTTCTTGTTCTTTTCTTAAAATTTGATGCACATTTTTCCATTGATGTAAGTGGCTGCCGTAGTTGGAACTCGATGACATCATGTCCTTTCCAGCTATGGCAGCCACAGAACATTTATATTTCGTTGGATTTAGTTGTATTTAAAAAAAAGGAAAAAATATTTACTATGGATATTTGGATATCGAATTGTAAATGTAGATGCATATCCCCATGACCCCTTCTGCCTTTTTCATTTTCACTTACATTGAATTCAGCAAACAAGAATGCTGTGTGCTAAAATAAAACTGAATATGAAAAAGGCCATGGGAATTGCTTCGGTTGCTTCTATGCTCACAGTAACGAGGACAGATTTTGTAAGACAATTGTAGGAATTGCTTTTGGTTGACCATGAGCGATAGGACACCAAGCACAGTGATCCAGGGAGTGGAAGAAATACCAAAACATGAAGTTTCAAAATTCAAATTTATTTCATGCCCATGTCATGAAGCACACTCTGAAGATCTATGAAACACAAAAATGTTTTTAATTGGACAGCGGATAGCCAAGAAAATGATTTTTGAAGTTGGGCCTAATTCGTTGATTTGTTTGCATAAGTACCTCCGGAATATCGCTGCCTGGACTGAATTTTCAAAGCAATATTTCTCAGCTCAGAAAGGTCTGACAATTTTCGTTTTGATCTTATTTCAATCCTCTAGTCACGTACTTTAAAGTAATTGCAACAATGAGTGGAAATATTTATATTTTGGTTCATTTTCATGTAATTCATAATGGCTGAAATTTGCAAAATTCATATCTTTAAAAATCCTCTTAAAAATTCAACAGTTAAAATGTGAAAATTGGGACAAAATGTATTTACCAAAAAAATTACAAAATTAAAGCCACTATTTTTGCAAGTTTCTACCAAAGGGTTTTTTCTAAATCGTACTCAAAAAGAATTGTGGTAATTCATATTTTTGTGGTAAAACGGAGATTTTTGATATTTTCTCAATGTTTCCTTGATAAAGCCTTCAAAACTGACTTAACTCCATCTCTTTGACATAGAGTCATGAAATTTTGCCCTGAGAAAGTTTTGTGTTTCATTGATCTACATGAAATCACTGTTTTCAAAAAATTTTATTTGTCCCGGAAGCAAAAAAAAAACGTGTTTTCCAGGGGTTTTCCATCATAACTACCGAAAATTTTGGGGCTTGAAGAGACTTTGAGAGATGAAAATCATCCACTTTCATCATTCTAATAACAATTTTACACTGATAAAGTCTTAAAGTCCCTTATGCGTGGTAGTTATCATAATAAAACACGTTTTTGGGCGTTTTCTGCTGATGTGACAAATAAAAATGCTTGAAAACAGTGATTTTATGCATAACAATAAAAAGCAAAGCTTTCCGAGGATTAAAGTTTATGACACTTGTCAAAGAGATCGAGTTAAGTCAGTCTTGAAGGCTTTAGCAGGCCTTAATTTATTTCTATTGCAGAAAACATTGAAAATAACTGAAAAATCGTGGAGGTTTTACGGTTAAGGTGGATCTGCACTTAGGGTGACTCACTACTGAAAATTTCAAAATGACAAAACAGCGATAAGGTGGCTCACTACCAAGTAAGAATAGGTAAAAACACACAAAAACAGTTGGTTAAGGTGGCTTGCTACCAATAAAACGTTAAGGTGGCTCGCTACCAATAAATCTTTCACACACTTGGTGTCCTATCGCTCACAAATAGACACCGCAATTCAAAGCAATTAGCAATCGCAGACAAAGGAAATTATCTCAACCAGTTTATCAAAACAAGCAAAGCCGCAGTTTCTCTGAAACCCAGGTAGCTGGTAGCTATTGCTCTTGTTGTGCATTCCAAAAACTGTTTTTAAGAGCAAATATGAGCTTATATCAAAAGAAGAAGGATATATCTACACATCTGTCTCAGGCATTTTATTTCTTTGGTGCAGAAGGCGATTGGGAGGCGATCTAATTTTCCTATTAATTTGAGTGTAATTAAAACACTTACTGCTAAGCTTCTGAACCAAAGAAATAAAATACCTGAGGTAGATGCGTAGATACATTCTTCTTCTTTCGATATAAGCTTATGTTTGCTCTTAAAAACAATTTTTGGAATGAACAACAAGAGCGCTAGCTACCTGGGTTTCAGAGAAACTTTTGTGGCTTTAGTTGTTTTGAATTACTGGTTGAGAGAACTTCCTTTGTCTGCTATCGCTAATCGCTTTGAATTCAGGTGTCAACAAAAGCCACTCATGCTATTGTGTTACAAAATCTGACCTTGTTGCTCACAGTTCTATATCCAAATATCCAAATATCCGTAGTAAACATTTTTTCCTCTGGGAGCCTTTTCTGTTGTTTCATGAATAGAATGGCAGCTATTGTTCACGTTCAAGTTGAAATAATCCTTGTTTCTCCTTCACAGCATCACCTTAGTAGCTTACGCCTCCACAGGAGTAATTACATTCTTTTAATGCTGATAGTCCATTGAATAGACTTGAAGCAAGTCAAATGACTGGCTATACGCGTTTCTTTTTCCAATATTGTGTGATCACTCCCGCCTGGCCTATTCGTCGTTTTCCAGCTCCAGCCCAACTCCCGCATGATAAAAATCTGCAACAATCACCATAAAATAGAGCATAGTCAACTCTCTGGCTAAATGAGTTTCTTGTTCCAATAGTATCTGTGTTACATCTTTATTAGATGATTTGTCAGATAATTGTGAATCTTTTCCTGAATCTGAATGTTGTTCTGGTGCTGGCTGAATCTGAATGTTGTTCTGTGGACATTATAGTTGAATGAGCATAGCCGTCAAATCTTTTCTTTTGTCAAAAGATCCCGTGGGGTTCTGACTCACGCTCTGATCAGATCGCATTTTCTCCTATGATTGACCAATCAGGTGCCGTCGTTGTGTTTACTTCCGCGTTTCGCAGCAAAACTTAGGCCATTTTCGGCCGTTTTGATCACTCTCCGGAAAAAATCATTGCACGATCGGATAAATCGAATTTCGTCAAAATTTCAATTGGAGAAGATTCTCCATGCTTTGGACCATAAGTGTTTTCGGTATGGCTTTGCGATCACTAAAAATAGCAGAATTGTGGCATTTTTAAGCTCACTGCAGTCATTCATCGGTTACAGACTCTATGATTAGAAAAAAGAAGAGTAGAAAACTGAAAATCTGAAGAAGAACTAGTGCATACACATACCTCAGATGGATTTAATAACAAACATCCACTTTTTCTGCGTCGATCTACAGCGAGTTTCGCCAGCAAATAACACAGTCAACAAAAATAGGCGCGAGAACTTGAATGATCAGCTACATGCCATCGTCGAGTGAGAACAACATCCGATTCCAATGAACAGAAATATGAATAAATCAACGGTGAATAACGAATACATGAACTTGCCATGCTGAAGATTACGGGAGTAGCTGTACGTCCACTCTGGCCCAGAAAGAACAATTTTGTGATGTCTCTTTCGATAAACCATCTATGGATAAACCGTGCCACCATTCCTTTATCCAACTGCGGCTATCGTTGCCAGATGGAAACCGGCAATAACATTACCAAAACGATGTACGAATTGATCGGTCACATCCTATCTTTTATTGCAAAAAAATGTCTATCGTCTTACGGTCTAGCAGGCTAGCAGCTTCATGAAACAGAACTGAAATGCTAGGTTTAGTGTTCTTACGAATACGAATAACAAGAAGAAATGTACATCTTATTTTCATAACGAGTAAAAAAGATTGATCTTTTCGACATTTGAAATACTATTTATAGAAACTCCTCATGTCAATTTCACATTTTGGGCGGATATCATAAAAAACATTTTAATTTTTAGAAGTCCTTCGTTAGAAAATCACCCCTTCACAGTCAAGCAACACAGTAGCATCAAAGTAAAGTTGGGCAGTTTGCAAACTCATTGCCCATTCATGGAAGAACAACCCTATTTTTTGTAAGATTCTACAACTTTCATCCAAAAAATTCTCATTTTCTGAGTACAAAATGTTTCGTAATAGTGTCTTAAAAGTTCCCTCAAATTTATATCGGTGGTGTATGATCTCTGGGATCTCCTGTACCTTTAGATAAAAATTGTGTGGCAAATTATGAAATCATGCCACAACAGTGTAGATCACATACGAAGTCTCATGTAAGAAATTACTAAAAGAAAAGTGAAGTTATTATGTTTCAGTTTCAAAGATTTTATATTCTAGGTGACCTGAGAGTTCAGTTTCTTGACATTTTTCCTATGATAGCAGACCTCTATCAATGCAACAGCATACACTTTTTCTGCAGGAAACTGCTTGGAGGAAACCGTTGCTGCCTCTTCCATAAATTAAGAAACTCTATTAGAAGCGATGAAAGGTTATTTCAAATTTAAGGAACTTTTTCAAAGTAAGATATGAGTTGCAAAAAATGTTTTCAACCAGAAATTGCATTACCAACTCGAACTATTACTAAAAAGGAATAATTTTTGTTATTATTTCGTTTTTTAACAATTCATTGGTTCAAAATGTGGTTCTGAATGAACGTCGACAAACTGTCAGTTCGAATTTTGAAAATTTTGTAACCTTACAAGAAACTTTTTATTAGAATCAAGCCTAAAGTAAATATCCCCCGGGGGTGAAGCTACCCAAAACCGGGGACGGGGACTTGAGTAGGTCATCTAGGCAAGAGTACCCAAAACCGGGGAGAATATTTTGAAAAGACCACCCAAAACTGGGGTAACTTTTATGATGAAATACCAAAAATTGTGGAATTCCTGTAATCCCACACATGCAACATATTTCACATGAAAAAACCTTTCTTCCTAATTCAAACAGATTCAAACTGTGTAGAAGCTCTACAAATGTGTTCTGTACAAAAAGTAATGCGCTGGAGCCAAACTATTATGGACCATTATGAGGGACCATTATGGAAACAAGGTTGCACTGATCTTTTAATGCTTATCCCTGCCATTTTCAATTGGGGGTATTTTTAGGTTCAAGTTTTAACTTTTATATTATATGGTACACTTGTAATTAAACTGATTATTTTTTCCTAAATTCATGTTACATCAAATTTTAATTCATAGCAAGGCCAAATTCTAAAAAATACATACATACATAGAACAAAACAGCAAATTCTTGGGTCAACAGGTATATCCCAATCTATATACAATAATATAATTATGAGCAAATGCAGAGCTTAATCAGTGACAGTGGGCCACTTTGGTCAACACTATGCTGTATTCGTTTTTTCTATTTGGTTGATTAATATTTACTTTAGTGCTTTACTGAATATCTAAATGTCTAAATATCACAACAAACACAGCAACCTGCAAGATTATTCCATGTGTGTACAAAAACTGCACAAGAAATCGTCATCAGTAGTAGTGTGCCTTTCATGAATAAGCTTGATGAGATGGAGAGGGATTCACCATGCTTGCTGATCAAGATAATAACCATCTGTTATACTGTTTTGACAACAATTATTGAGCTCTCGCCTCTCTGTTTGCTTAATCAATAATGAGGCAAGATCTGGCAGCCAAAGAAATCTGAGGCTAGTAGAGGAGGCCTAATAATTTACATACTTCCCCTTTAGTGTGAGTGTAACAGCAAAAATCCTGTTCAGTTATGGCATAATTTGAACTTATAATACAATAAAAGCGGAGACATACCCTCCCTGGTGTGTGGCATTGCTATCTTTCGCCTTTTGTAATTTTGCCATCTCTCCAGTTTTCAAGTTTTCAAAATTTACAACAACATAACAACAACAACAACAAGTTTAGTTTCGCGCCCTTTAGGGCGAAAGCGAGGTCATTCGAAAATGACCGAGCAAAATTTTTCAGAATTTTTCACAACTGATTGAGGCAATTGTCTGAAAGCAACGAAAGAAGGCTTTTACTGAAGATTTCATCTCATCTGATGTTATTTGATGGAGTAATCTTGAATATTTCAATGAACTTGAAAATAGTGTGGATTAATAATACTATCAACCTGAAACCACAGAGAACCACAGTAGAGACTTGTTGGCTTGGCCTTTGGGTATGTAGTCTATGTGTCAAACACACATATCCCATCCAGCATTGATATGATTTCATGCCATGGTAGAACGACAACGATGGTTGGCGAAGCATCAGACAGAGCAGGCAGATAACAGTCACTAATTTATAGTAGAGTGCATATAATGTGGTGTATTAACAAGAGCAGAAATGCTCCAGGAGAAGTTACTACAGCAAAGACTTTGTACAGCAAAGAGAACAGGGAATATATGCTCCACTTCACCAGTAGTGTCAAACCATGTGATATAATGAACTTCAAAAGACCTCGAAAACTGCTTTATTAGTAAAAACAAAAAATGAATTGGCGTGAGTTGTCAAGCAATAAGCATCAGTAACTAATCAGACCTCTTATAGAGATGAGCTTAAACTTTAGTTTGCGTTGGACAAGTAAGCAGTGGTAGAATTCCTACCCAAAACTGAGGATGATAGGATCTTCCTGAAAAAAAGGTGTTGGTATGAATTTTTAACCCAAAACCGGGGATTGTGAGAAATTTATGACCCAAAACTGGGGACTGATCGGAATTTATGACCCAAAACCGGGGTCTACAAGTCCCCGTACCCCGGTTTTGGGTAGCTTCACCCCCGGGACTGGTTTATAAGAAACTAGTACTACGATGACCAAAAATTTAAGAAACTCTAGTACTACGTTTAAGAACATTTAAGAAACTCTAAAACTTTATTTCTGTATGTCTCTCTTATTCTATGTCTCTCTAACAAAGGTACATTCGTCTTTTCTTGACTTTTAACTGCAAAATTGGTAAATTTTTGCCTTGATGTGCATGGCTTCTTCTTGATGACAATGTCAATGCAAAATGGAAGCCGTTTCTCGAGAAGAAGGCTCACCTTTGAACAATACCGCAATTTTTGGCCCAATAAATAAGAAACTAATTAAGAAACTTTTACTACTAAAACACCGAAATTTTCATGCGAAATTAAGAAACTTTTAGTACTAAGTGCTGATCCAAGTTTCTTATATAAAAAAAACGTGTATTTCAAATGTCGAAAAGATCAATCTATTTTACTCGTTATGAAAATAAGATGTACATTTCTTCTTGTTATTCGTATTCGTAAGAACACTAAACCTAGCATTTCAGTTCTGTTTCATGAAGCTGCTAGCCTGCTAGACCATAAGACGATAGACATTTTTCTTGCAATAAAAGATGGGATGTGACCGATCAATTCGCACATCGTTTTGGTAATGTTATTGCCGGTTTCCATCTGGCAACGATAGCCGCAGTTGGATAAAGGAATGGTGGCACGGTTTATCCATAGATGGTTTATCGAAAGAGACATCACAAAATTGTTCTTTCTGGGCCAGAGTGGACGTACAGCTACTCCCGTAATCTTCAGCATGGCAAGTTCATGTATTCGTTATTCACCGTTGATTTATTCATATTTCTGTTCATTGGAATCGGATGTTGTTCTCACTCGACGATGGCATGTAGCTGATCATTCAAGTTCTCGCGCCTATTTTTGTTGACTGTGTTATTTGCTGGTGAAACTCGCTGTAGATCGCGGCAGAAAAAGTGGATGTTTGTTATTAAATCCATCTGAGGTATGTGTATGCACTAGTTCTTCTTCAGATTTTCAGTTTTCTACTCTTCTTCTTGCTAATCATAGAGTCTGTAACCGATGAATGACTGCAGTGAGCTTAAAAATGCACAATTCTGCTATTTTTAGTGATAGCAAAGCCATACCGAAAACACTTATGGTCCAAAGCATGGAGAATCTTCTCCAATTGAAATTTTGACGAAATTCGATTTATCCGATCGTGCAATGATTTTTTCCGGAGAGTGATCAAAACGGCCGAAAATGGCCTAAGTTTTGCTGCGAAACGCGGAAGTAAACACAACGACGGCACCTGATTGGTCAATCATAGGAGAAAATGCGATCTGATCAGAGCGTGAGTCAGAACCCCACGGGATCTTTTGACAAAAGAAAAGATTGGACGGCTATGCTAGTTGAATGTTCTGGGATTCTTCAAAAACTTTCAAATAAAATATAGATTCTCAAGAAACAAAATTTTTCTCAGAAATTCTTCTTACCAATAATTCTGAGGCAGGAGGCAGGAAGAAAGGATTATGCCAAAGAACTGAATTGCATGAGCATTATTGCACGTTGACAGCCTGAACTTACCTCCTCCGGCACCAAAGGAAATGGAAATTACAAGTACAAATACACGTATTTTTTTATAAGAAACTAAGAATTTGGGCCAGTACTGAAAGTCTCTTAAAATTATCAGATTTTGAGTACTTAGAGTTTCTGATGAGTTTCTTAGAGGTTCCATAACAATCTTCATGTTCACTACCTGTGCCCCCCAGGGTGCGTACTTGACCAGGTTTTGGTTGGGGACGTGCCATCGAAGCTTCAAAAACATGCTCGTTTTTTATACCAATTTTCCGCAAAAGTACACACAACCTTATACCAATTTCCCAAAAATGTATACCCAACCTCATACTTAAACAGGGCATATGGTATATAATGATCTAACAAACATGCTAACCTTTGTTTTCTCAATTGAATCTTACAGATTAGGCTATGGGCTTTCAAAATCTGTCTGGTACCTTTTTTAAAATTCCTTGTTATCAGGTGATTGATTACGTCAATTACTGACATTTTGAGAACTAATATGACTATAGCTTTTCACAGGTATGTTTGATCAGCTTCTAAATACACAGTTTAATTCAGCTTGTTTAAAACTTTTGAATGATAGATAGTTTTTTATATTTTTATGAAGTTAGAAAAATATTCATGACGTCATCAGTCCTATGACGTCATAATTGACATTTTCATATTATCATGAAAATTAAAATTTTTTCATTGAATTTTACTAATAAAATCAATCATGCTGATTCCAAATCTGGAGTTGCTGAGCCGTTATTGCATAAGGAAATGCCTTTTTGACAAATGTCATTTTCCCACTGTCTGAAAAATGTGGAGAAAATGACATGGCGAAAAATGTAATTTCTAGACATAATGACAATCTACTGGCTGTGGATTCAGAATCAGCATGATCGATTTAACAAAATTCAGCGAAAAAAATTTAACCTACATGATTATGAGAAAATGTTAATTATGACGTCATAGAACTGATGACGTCATAAATATTTTTCTAACTTCATCAAAAAGCTATATATCATTCGAAAGCTTTAAACAAGCTGAATTCAACTGTGTTATTCAGAAGCTGATAAAACATACCTGTGAAAAGCTATAGTCAGATTAGTTCTCAAAATGTCAGTAACTGACGTCATCAATCACATGATAACAAGGAATTTAAAAAAAAGGTACCAGATGGATTTTGAGAGTCCATAGCCAAATCTATAAGATTCAGTCGACAAAACAAAGGTTAGCATGTTTGTTAGTTGTTAAATTGTTATACCATATGCCCTGTCTATATACCAAAATCGTGAAAACTGATACCGTTCCTTATACCAAAATCGTGAAAATAGATACCGTTCCTTGTACCAAAATCGCGAAAATTGATACCCTTCCCGATGGCACGTCCCTGTACCCAAAATATGTGTACACTCTTTTTTTTAAAGAATATTGTTTATAAGAATATTCAGGCTCAGAATCATCCAAATTTTAATAGTATTAATATTTTATTATAAAAATATTGCTCAGCCTCAGCTCGCATATTTGAGTCTCATTTCCCAGCAGTTGCCTGTTTTGCGATGTTCATGACATTCTTATTGTTACAATTGCTTAAATTTTTCTTTCGTTCGACCATTTCTTCATAATGATATGACACTTGTTTGAATTATGTTCCCCTGAAACCATACCAGATTTGAAAAAATAAGAATACTTTAAGAATATGTTAAAGGTGGTGTGAAGCGAACATTTTTATTGATGCAAATGAATAGTGCAGTTGAATGATAAAGAATGTCGTTTAAATTTGTTTGATACCTCATTTCGTTTTCAAGTTATCCACTGATATTAAGTTGCAGCTGATGACGTCATTTTGTTTGCAAATTTCTAGGATAACATATGGAAATATAACTGTATCTGATTTTTGAAAGGTTACAGTGGTAAGAAATATTTCAGCTGAGCAAAATAGATTTAATATAAATTGCCTCGTGACTTAATATGATGTTTAGAAAGGCATGTTGATTGTACAAAGTTTTTTAATTAGATTTCTCTTTGGAAACATGGCCAACCTTGTATGCTTTCTCTACATTTTGCAAACAAAATGACGTCATCAGCAAATCGTACAAAACAGTGGATAACTCTAAAATGAAACAAGGTATAAAAAAAATTTAAACGACATTCTTTATCATTCAACTGCACTATTCATTTGCATCAATAAAAATTTTCGCTTCACACCACCTTTAAGGCTCAAAACGAAAAATTACTTAAGAATATTAGATATTGAGGCTGGAAAAAATTTATATATAGGCCTAGATAGTTTCTTAAGCTTAACTTAGATATTCCCAGTTAGGCCTACTGGAGTTTCTTAAATTTTTGGCGATCTGAGAGTTGAGTTTCTTATGGGCAGTTTCTTGTAAGAAATACGTCTTGTCTTGTCGATGTAACGATGATGATGTCTCAGATCTGCTTTGCAGTTTGCAAAAGGTAGTTTAGGCCCAGATGATGCCTCAGAAGTTCAGAACTTGTGTGTGATCTCTTCCCCTTTGCCAGGGTCAAATCTGTTCAGTTAGATGTAGGCCTAGCTGGAAACAAAGATAATAAACATTTCCTTACCTGCCCAAATGCAACGATCTGCCAGATTTGCTGCAGCTACAATGTTTACAGTTTCAACGAAACAACGTGATGAAAAACTTCCTTTGCATTGCACTTTCTTGTGCAGATTGTATTGTAGTTTCCTTTTTCAGACAGAAGAACAATAATTGGGCATGACAAAGGTCACTATTATGTCATGAAATGCACATGTCCTATTGTCATAACGTCCTAACCAATATTTTGAACACGTGAATTTGACACCGGAAGTGTTTTTACACAAATACCTCCGCAAAATTTTGCCCACACTCCTCCGCAATTTCTTTCAAAGCAACATAAACATCGAAAACTTTCAGACGATCAAACTTGTTTTCCAAAAGTTTAGTCCGCAATCAAATGATTTCCAAACCATTTTTCGCAAAAAAGTTTAAAATTCTTTGAAAATAGGAAAGAATGTCATTGTCGATCCTACTTCCTATGTGACTATTTTTCTTTTCGTCTGCAATCTTCAAATTGCTTTCAGAAGTACTTTCTTAGACTGATGACAGTGAGTCCCAGTTATCGCTCACAAAACGAGACTACGGCCAACAAACCGAGACCGCTCAAACTGGGACTCATAAACAAACAGCGAAAAAACCGGCCTGTTCCCGTTCAACCGAGATCTCTTATTTCCATAGTGGGAAATGTACACGGGGAGTTTCTGATCAGTTTCAGTTAAACGAAATTCACACTCAACATTTCTCAAGATTTCCGATGGAAGAAATTCCCCTGTACTCGTTCCCAGCTCTCCGCCTATGACGAAGGGTCTTTTGTTTAGACGTCGTTTAACATTTTGGCGCTCAAAATCATTCTTTCTGTGAAGATCAGCGACAATGGAGGGTTTCTCAAAGCAGCGTACAGACTTAACGAGCCAGTAAAGTGTATGAAATCAAGAAGTCACCGGGAAAAGGCTACAAGTCAAGCATTGACAAGTCTCTACGGAAATAATATGAGCAGGTTTGTTGAGTTTCTTATCTTGCATGCCTTACTTTTTCGAACGGATCTCTATGACGGCCTAAGGTAGCTAGACTACTAGTCTGGCCTGGGCCTATTTATGGCCTCGAGAAGGTGGCGGGCGAAGTGTTGGCCTTCAAGAAGATTTTCCGTTCTAGCTTCCTTCCAGAAGTTGATAAATAGAGATATATACAGGCATGAATGGGCACGACTTTCAAACAACAGACGATGACAAAATTTCATGGATTTTTGCTCCCATCATACCATATCATAGCTAACAATGTTATATTTCAAATTTAATTGCTTTTCTTTCAGAAAATGAGGGTTTTTAATTTGTTCTCTTTCATCATAGCACTCTGGCTTGATTGCTGACATCAGGAAGAGTCAATAGGAGGAAGGAGAAAAGCGGGTAAGATCACAATTTCAAATATAAATTTTTGACGGTGGTTGAGACAAGGAGTGGAACGCTAGACCAGCATATTTTCAATTTCTATTCTTAGTTTTGAATATATGTGAAACAGTTCTGCGTCTTGAATGCACGAACTTGTTCAAGTGGTCAGCGATCAAAGCAATTTGTTTTCAACCATGCAAGTAGTTCCTCATTTTCACTTTGGGTAAGATCATAATTTCAAACATAAAATGTTTGTTGGTGGTTGAGACAAGGAGTGGAACGCTAGACCAGCATATTTTCAATTTCTATTCTTTGTTTTGAATATATGTGAAACAGTTCTGCGTCTTGAATGCACAAACTTGTTCAAGTGGTCAGCGATCAAAGCAAAGCAATTTGTTTTCAACCATGCAGCAGTATCTTCATGCCTCATTTTACTTTTAACATTTTTGAGTTAGTTACAAATGAGCTGTTCTTTTTCCTCCTCCAAGCTCCTGCCAAGTTGTATTTGCAAAGCAAAAAGAGAAAACCGGTTAGTTCATAGTTCTCTTTGATTTGTTTGTCCCAATATATGATTATCAAAACATTGAAGGACCTTATCGTACGGGAGGTTCTCAAACCCACACACATTTCTGTGGAGGGTCAATGATGTCCATCAGCTTTTCCATGACTCAAATTTTGTTGTTGAAACCCTGGCTAATGTCCACAGAAATCTCCATGGACATCCATTAAAAGCCATGGGATTCAAGTTTCTACACAGCACTAAAATTGTTCATATGGCACTAGTGCGGTGTTAGAGTGTCTAATGAAATGAAAACAGTTTCATTACCGTAACTGTGATGAAAGATCATGACTGGCAGTGGCATGAACAAATCATGATTAAGAACGTAACAACCATGGCAAGCCATGGAACACCAGGGCAAACCATGGTAATGTCTGTGGCATAATACAGAGCAGGAAAAAGTGTCTGAACCTGCGAAGCATCTTCACAGGAGGCTTGTTTGCCTGGAAGGAAGATAATGGGAGCAAAGAGAGAAAGGGGAAGAGAATGAAGAGAAAGAAATGAAACAATTAAGTTTGGATGGAAGTTCATGTTTCTTCAAAGAAAAAAGATGAAGAGGAAGAATGTAAGATGGAATGGAGAAAGGATGGGGGAGAAACAAAGATTGAAAATGTGAAGATGAGAGGAATAACTAAATGAAAGAATCAAAAAGCAATATTTGGATTATGCTCTTTTCATTTATATGGTTGTGTGATGCAAGGAAGATATCAAGATTAATTTGTATGTTATAAAAGTTAAAATCACCTAAAATCACCTGAAGCCACCTGAAATCACCTGAAATCATCTGCAAATCATCTTAAACCACCTGTAAATCACCTGCAAATCATCTGCTCATTGTTTTGATGAATGGGAAAAAGAGTTATTATCTTCAACTTTGATCATTAACACCTAAAAAGGCAAATAATCCTACTGGTGTGATCGGTAGTTCTTAGGTCTCACGCCTTTTGTCTCATTCAAATTGCTTTGTGGTCTCATTGGGCTGATCAGAGTTAAGCTACGTCCACACGTATCTAGCCTGCGTTGCAGACCGAATTCCAAAAGGAAAAGGTCTGCCACGCAGGCTAACACGTATCCGGATATTTTTGAAAAGTTCTATGCTCCATATAAATTTCAAGATTCAAGAGATATTCCCAGTCATCGCAACAACAGCAACAACAAGAAAAACATTTGTATGGCGATAACTACGACCTGGTTAGACTAATTCCAAAAAAGTCTCTTGTTTCGCTCCCCCCCCCCCCCCACTGCAGACTTGTCGCTACAACACAGAAGCTATGTTCAACAACAACAACAGCGAAGGTTAGAGGGACTTATGTAATGAGTCTACGAACTTGTATTATTAGTCTAATATATTTATAGGTCTATCCAAATAAAAAAGATCCACATTGCGCATCCACACGAGCAGCATCTTTGAAATTGTCCACATGAAAACCTTGTGACACTTGAAACTGGGTGACCGAAAACGCCGTCCACTTGTGTGCGTGAAACCAAAACGGCTAAAAAAGATGCGTTTTCAAAAATATCCAGATGCGTGAAGACGTAGCTTAGCTTTTATGCAATTTAGATAAAATACTAAAATCAGCCCAGTGAGACCAAAAAGCAATTTGAATGAGACAAGAGGTGTGAGACCTAAGAACTACCGATTACACCAGTAGGATTATTTGCCATCTTAGGTGTTAATGATCAAAGTTGAAGACAATAAGACTTTTCCCCATTCATCAAAACAATGAGCAGATGATTTGCAGGTGATTTACAGGTGGTTTCAGATGATTTGCAGATGATTTCAGGTGATTTCAGGTGGTTTCAGGTGATTTCAGGTGATTTTAACTTTTATAACATACGAAGATTAATTTCAGTCCTAGTGGATTATCATCTACATTGTACAGAATATTAAAATTCACATAAACAGTGGAAGGAAGAACTTTAGAATGGCATTGCTTTACAGGAAGGCAACTATTTTTGCAACCACTTGACACAAAACCATTCCACAAAACCCAACTTGTCATGGACTGGATATTCCACATCAATATCCATGGGTTTCGGTCTACTCTTTTTCATGGACATTTTTGATTGATCTGAATTTTCTTGAAAGCAAGTAGGACACGGAAAGGAATGAAACATGTTGAAAAGTTTGATTTGTAGACTATCCTGGATCATTTGATCTTGATAGGATATTGATCAGCCTCTGGTTCTTATTACTGACATTGCACTGGAGCTATACTCATTTTCATGTGAGGCTGAACAACAACAACCAAAAGAGTTATCTGGCTGATATGAGACACTAAAAAGTTTTCAGAATGCTCACAACTCTTACTTTTTTATTGGATACACAACAAAAATTAACTTTTAGAACCGCCAGGAATTATTTTGATGCACTCAGCTTGCTTGTTATGCATTATAACTTGGGATGATTCTAAGTTTTAAAGTGAATAGACCATATTTATGCTTGAATTCATGAACTGCTATATAAAAAATCAACATGAGAATCCACCTCACATGGACTCCTTCATTATCAAAACTGACAGTTTTATGTTTTAGTCTCCTGATTACTTCAATGGCAACGTTTCATAGATTTGCTCATTTTCATCCTAGGTGCTCTATTTCTAATTTAATTGCATTTTTCAGAAAATGTGGGTTTCTAACCCAAATGGTGAAATAGATATGTTTTATTTATGGGAATGAGCCTTCAGGAAGGGTATCAATTTCCATGATTTTGGTTGCATAGGGCATACTTTTTCCAAAAAATGGCATAAGAAACAGGTATGTTCTTGAAACTTGGATGGCAAATGCCTAACCAAAATTTTGTCAAGTCCCCCTCAGGTTTCTAACTTGTTCCCTTTCATCATAGCACTCCAGCTTGATTACTGACATCAGAAAAGAATAAAGAAGATGAAAGAGCAAAGCGGGTAAGATCACAATTTCAAACATAAATTTTTGTTGGTGGTTGAGACAAAGAGTGGATCGCTAGACCAGCATATTTTTAATTTCCAATTCTTAGTTTTGAATATATACGAAACAGTTCTAGTGCACAAACTAGTGCGCAATAAATGCACAAACTTTTTCAAGTGGTCAGCGCTCATAGCAATTTGTTTCAACCATGCAAGTAGCATCTTCATTCCTTATGTTCACTTTCTTTAAGATGATAATTTCAAACATAAAATGTTTGTTGATGGTAGAGACAAAGAGTGGAATGCTAGACCAGCATATTTTCAATTTCTATTCTTAGTTTTGAATATATGTGAAACAGTTCTGCGTCTTGAATGCACAAACTTGTTCAAGTGGTCAGCACTCATTGCAATTTGTTTTCAACCATGCAATTAGAATCTTCATTCCACATTTTCACTTTTGGCATTCTTGAATTAGTTACAAATGAGCTGTTCTTTTTCCTCCTCCAAGCCCTGACAAGTTGTGACTGCACAGCTAGGAGAAAACTGGTTAGTTCACAATTGTCTTTGATTTGCTTTTCCTGATATTTTAGTGTCAAAGGCAACAAAATATTGAAGCAACTTTTTATCATGGACCTTCATTGATTGGTCTCAAACATCTTTGAAAGCAAGCAGGGCACAGAAAAGAAGGAATCACTTTGAAATGTGATTTTAAGACTTTGATGTGGCAAATATCCCATCTCCTTTCTCTTGAAAGGATATTAATCAGCCTGGTTCTGATTCATTGAAATTGCACAGGAGCTACACTAATTTTTATATGCACGTGCAGGACAGAAACAACCAAAAAAGTTATCAGGCCCATTTTCAACACCAGGAGCAGTTTCACACAGTGTTAATCAGGATCCAAAGAAACACACTTTTTTTAAACTTTGTCTACCGTTCATCGGTATGATACAAGGCGGGCTTGCAAAGGTGATATTTTTATGACGCGTAAGAATACTTTGCAATATGGCTTACAATCTATTAAATATGCAGGCGCTAAATCCTGGACCAACATTCCATCCAATTATCAGTAGAGATTTTCCGTCGTGATCTGATATTACATCTGCTCTTAACTAAGTACCAATCCTGAATACCTTGACAAGATCATTCTTCCTTACATTGATCAATTGAATCACTCAAAGATTTCATAAATTGAATGATAAGTTTTTAGCTTAGAGGGTGCTCTCTCCTTGATTAGTCTACCTACTGAGAGAATTCCTCCTTTAGAAATCCTCTCCATACGAAATTCTATGTACTCCTATTGTAAAATTTGTCATTTTTGTCATCTGTTGCAGTTTGTTATTCTAGTTAATTTTATGTATTTTAGAAAGATTTTTTGCATAGTGGAATTTTAAAATTAAACCGAGCTGAACATATAGATGCCAAGTGCCAAATCTATGGGCTTGAAATTGGATTTTATTGCACAACAAAGATTGCTCTTAAGTCTCGGGGCTAGAATAAATGGGATGGGTGAAACATTTTTCATTCTCAAATTGTGATAAACAGAGGGTCTGCAATGACCAGGGTCAAAGGAAAAAGTACTAGTGTCCAGAAATAGAACATACACATTTCTTTACTTTAAAGAGACAAAGAATTACAAACAATTAATGAAATGCTTTGTTTTAAGGTAACTCTGCTTTCCGCTCTAGTGCACAGCGAAATGCCGTTTCGCAAAACCACTCTCCTCAGAAAACAGTTAATTTCTCCAATATTATTCGGTCTATCGAAAAGCGGTAAAAAGGATGTTGTTCTGTATAATCTGGGCAATCGAAAGATGTATAAATCGCAATGTTTCATTCAACCCTGGTTTCGCAAATCCTAGTTCAAATCTTTTTGCTAATTTCAGAAAAGTGGATTTGTCTCCAAAACTACTCGAAAAATTTTCGATTTTTTTTCGCTCCATCTTTAGCAAAGTAGTTGATCTACAACTTTGCCTAGTCAGATTGAAAAATCTAGGCTAGATTTCCCGCAATCGAATTTTACATTTCTGTTTACTTTTCGACTGAGAAATGGAGAAACCTTGGTCAACAGATTACCATGCTATGAAGCACGCTTGCAAAAGCTCAGGCTTGAAATAACTTTCAGAAGTTTTTCCATTGGCAAACAAATGAACGTCATCTTTTGGGAATACCATACGCAGGTCTCAAAGACATCCTTAGTGCGCTCGTAAAAGTATCATTTGCATCTATTGATTAGAAATTACTGATTTTTACCAGCAACTTCACGAAACCATGCTTCGGGTGTCTTTCGAGACTTTCGTAAGCATTCACAGATTCTCAATTTCTTTTAGAGTCCACAATGAGCATAGATCTTAAATCAAGAACTAATTTTTTTGCTAAAACATTCTACGGTCATTCAAATCGTTCTGCATGGGCTAAACTGTTGACCAACGCTTTTCCCCTTCGATGTCGAAAAGTAAACAGAAATGTAAAATTCGATTGCAGGAAATCTAGCCTAGCTTTTTCAATCAGACTTGGCAAAGTTGTAGATCAACTACTTAGCTAAAGATGGAGCGAAAAAAAATCGAAACTTTTTCGAGTAGTTTTGGAGGTAAATCCACTTTTCTGAAATCAGCAAAAAGATTTGAGCAAGGATTTGCGAAGCCAGGGTTGACGGAAACATTGCAATTTATACATCTTTCGATTGCCCAGATTATACAGAACAGCATCCTTTTTACCGCTTCTCGATAGACCGAATGATATTGGAGAAATTAACTGTTTTCTGAGGAGAGTTGTTTTGCGAAACGGCATCTTGCTGTGCACTAGAGCGGAAAGCAGAGTTACCTTAAGCAGCAATAGAAGCTACATTGATATGATTCATAATTGAATTTAGTTAGAAGAGTAGAATATGGTGATGGATCCCTGGCAGTAATGCATCCATCAAATTGAAATGTGTTTGATAATCTTTTGACCATAGGTGTTGGTATGTGTACTTCAAATCAAATATAAGCACTCAGGACTTTTGCCCTATTTTCAAAACACCTCCATAAGAATATACGCACTGTGCATAAAACCTGGCTGATACTATATATGTACATTGGTTTTCTCTTTGAGCTGACTCAGATGATGAAACCTTTTAAAAGAAGAATGACCCTAGTGATGAAGGAAGAAGACCTTCTCACTGTTGTGGAACTTTTAAAGCAACAAAAATGGTTTCTGTCTGGTTTTTGTTTGAAGAGGTCAAGTTCTCTTGTAAAAAAGTTTAAATGGTCTGGTAAGCTCTTTGGTTTGCTTTTAGCAGTTTGAGCAACGGAGTGAGCATTTGCTGCTAAAGTAATGCCTATTTATATGGATGTCATTGAAGCACTGATGCCTGATGAAAAAGATTGTTTGAATGCATTGGTAAATTTTGGGAGCAGTGATGATTAACTGATGAAATTGCAACATTGGCAGAAGGAGAACATGGGATGGCAGTGATCCTGATGCAAGTTAACAGCAAGTTGTTGTACAAAATGTTATTAATACATTCAACCTTTGGTTATTTCAAATGTTTCAATCCACAATTTGCAGAATTAACAAAATCAATCAACGCTGTAAAAACTTATACAGAGTGTCCTAAAAAAACATGTGCCCCACCTGTTGGGGAAGAGCTACCGGGTGCGCCAAAATAAACTATGCACTTTTGGCAGGCCACGATAAATCGTACACAAGACCGATTTTGAAAATTTATGACTTAATCTTTAGCTGAAGGCCTGAATTAGATTCTAGGATTTTTTGCAAATTTTTCTGTTTTCAGTTTTTAGAGCTACAAGCGAGTTTCTTAAAATTTTTGTTCTCGAAAACACTGAAAACGATCAAAAAATGTCGATCAAGCATTCTAATGAATCGACATGAATGGACAAAGAGAAAACTTTTTCGTGGTGATTTGGGATTTAGAAATCGACTAATTGTAAGCTGCTGTACGAAAGTTTGTACTATCTTGTGAGAAATGTTATAATATTTTCAAGAATATAAAGAAACGTCTTTTCTTTTGTAATGTCATTGAATTTATGCATTACTGCAGGCTGTGTTCCTGTATCAAGGGGGTTAAAAGACAAGCGAGGAAGAGTCATGGGGCCAGCAAGCATGGAGTTTTGTTACATTTTTGATTTTGTGACGGCTTTTGGGGCGGCACTTTATTGCAATTACTACAGAATTTCGCAACAAGCCAATCTTTGAAATAACACTCGTGCAGACGTTTACAATGATCAATTTCCAAACCCCAAATCACGCTGAAAACATTTTCTCTTTGTCCATTCATGATGAGTCTTTAGAAAATTTGATCAACGTTTTTTGATCGTTTTCAGTGTTTTCGAAAACGAAAATTTTAAGAAACTCGCCTGTAGCTCTAAAAATTGAAAATGGAAAAATTTGCAAAAAATCTTAGAATCTAATTCAGGCTTTCTGCTAAAGATTAAGTGATATATCTTCAAAATCGGTCCAGTGTACGATTTATCGTGGCCTGCCAAACGTGCATAGTTTATTTTGGCGCACCCGGTATAATTTCAGTTGTCTGTTTTCTGAGACTGCTGTATAGAAAAGGCTTCAAATGAATGTTTGGGACCTTATTTGAGTAAACCATACAATCATACAATTAATTGCAACGTTGTAGTACAGACAGGGCAAACTTTGTTGGGACACCCTCCATATACAGTCATTTCCAAACGCCCAAGGGTGGTCACGTCACACTGGGGTCAATGGTCATACCTCTGTGCAATACTAGTAGTTTGCTGAAATTGTGTGCACATCACCATTAGCCCAAAATCTCTGACAAATTTTTGCTGCAATTTTTCTTCAGTTTGGCTGCAATTGTGAATGAAATCATCGCTGATGATGTTTGCCTCAAAACCTGGTAGTTTTTGTGAAAATCGTTTGTTAAAAGCAGGTTATAATGTACAGTACAACTGTCCCGAAACTGGCAGTCTTCTTGCCAACAAAATCTTTACTGTATGCACTAACTCCGAAATAATCTCTGAACATAATATTCTGAAGATGTATGTCCCATAGATCGATAGTTTTAGTGAAATGCGTGATCTGGCATCCAAAAGCAGGTGGTACAGTGGTTATATCTGTTAAAACATACATGATCCAAAACTGGTAGACTTGGTTGCATTGCATCTTCTCTCATAAATTTGCTGGACAAAGGTACGGGGCGTCCCATAAAAAATACTCCTGTTTGAAAAATCCCCAAAAATCAATTATCAAACCTTTGATAAAATGTTCTTTTTGACTTGTTTTGTCAATGACCCAAAAATATTCATGGATAATAAATTGTTTGCTTTTAATACAGCAAGGTAGAAAAATTACACGTTGAAAACCATATTTTGAGCTATAGTTTATAAGCAAAATACCCAATCTTGCCCTTAAGAGTCTAATTTTTCAGAATGTTTATCATTATTAGAGTTTCTAATGATAGTGCGCATGTAATTCAGTCATTTGTGACCTCAGTCATTTATGACCAAACAAGATGCTTTACATCCGCAAAGAAATTTATCTGGCAATCATCAGTGCTTTTTGCAGTATGTTTCAAAACCAAGAAACTCCGAAAAGAGCTTAAAGTTGCCCATTTTTAAGCCAATTACAAAATCAGCTAGTCTGGGAAAATGATTTGGCCCTTGATCTACTTGACAAAAAAGAAAATTGGAAGATCTGTCGTGTAATAAAATTTTGGTGATTTTACAAACAGGACTACTTTTTTTAGACACTCTGTAGAATATGTGAAAGGAAAACAACGAATGTCGCTAAAAATTCTAAAGTAGCATTTTAGCCTGCACGTAGTATTGAAACGGGGAAGGGAAAGAAAATGCATTACCATTTACCATATTTCTATTTTATTCAGCATCCCTCAGAGCCAGTTCGGAAACTCGTCGGCTCCGACGAATGTCTATCACTACAAAAATAATGGTTGATGTCATTATTTGGACCTTCATTGGTTAAAGAAGTCATAAATTTCCTCTGCCTTTTGGTAAAAGGCCTTTTCCAGAATTTACCGAATCGCCCAAATCCCCAAATAAGAAACCCCCTTCTATAAGAAAGAGGCCTGATATTCTTCAATAGAGGCTTCTTTAATAAGAAAAAATTTTAAGTCTGAAAAAAAGTTTCTTATTTTCAGGTTTGGCATAGTTTGTTCCTTGCCAAAGAATACTCCTATAAATGACCGTGATATAATGTAGCATTCTCAAAACAGAATAAAGATTTTCAAAAAAAAAAAATTAAAGATTCACACAACAACCTTGATTTGACACGATGGTACCAATGTATAAGAAACTTTGACCCTGATCATGAAAAGGTTTCTTTAAATAAGAAACCTTCTGAGGCTCAATTTAAAAAGTGGTTTCTTATTTGCGGGTACCCGCTGTATAAGAAAAATTGAAACACGTGCAGCTCGGCCTGAATGTAAAAGCACAATTAAAGATGTGCTTTGCCATATCTGAACTTCGGTTCAAACAAATTTTGGCCACTCCTGGAAACATGGGAAAGATAATTCCTTCTATGCAGCTTATTGTTCAAACGTTTCTTTTGAAAAGGGCTACCTTTAAATTTTTAATTTGCCTGATTTTGACCAAAGATCTACTCTGAATGTTACAATTAAAAGTATTGTGAGAAAAGATACAGCCAGCAATTTTCCCCAAAGCTTTCAATGTCCAGAGCTTTTGAATTTGAATGTCTGTGTAGAAGAGGCCTTTAACTTAAATGTTAGTATTTTCTATGATATCGTATTTTCAATAATTGATTACTTATCATCATCATATTTGCTTCATTCAATCTCTTCTATTTATGAAATCTACAGTTTATGTACGATCCTTCAACGCCTTGCTTGAACTGAAACTTGAGGCAAATTTCAGTTTGGTCCCGCTGAAAATATTGAGTGGAAATGTTCACATTTAATAAGAAAACGTGTCGTTTCTCGTCCGAAACGCTCAGTCTCTGTAACGTTTTGGAAGGAAACAGGAGATTTCCCGATAGTTTCTGATGTTAGAAATGTCCAAATTTCTGCTATGAGACTTAAAGGAAACGGAAATGTGCCTTTCTGCTGATGTTTTATGTTAGAAATCAAAGCGGAAATGTCGAGTTTCCATCAAATCTCAACTTGAGAAATCCTCAGAAACTGTCCGTTTCTTACACATTTCCGACATAAAAACTATGCAGAAACGTTAGCTTTTCTTGCCGTGAGTTGAGCCTTCTTCTCGAGAAAGGGCTTCCATTTTGCATTGACATTGTATCAAGAAGAAGCCATGCACATCAAAGCAAAAATTTACCAATTTTCCAGTTAAAAGTCAAGAAAACACGAATGTACCTTCGTTAGAAAGACATAGAATAAGAGAGACACAAAGAAATAAAGTTTTCGAGTTTCTTAACTGTTCTTGAGCGTAGTACTAGAGTTTCTTAAATTTTTGGTCATCGTAGTACTAGTTTCTTATAAACCAGTTTCTTATAAAAAAAACGTGTATCTTCTGGAGTTTTCCCTGACAGCTGGAAAGTTGCTAGAGTAGCTCCCATATTTAAGGAGGGCCCATCTGATGAAAGATCAAACATCAGGCTAATTAATATCTGTTCTACCAGCTGTTTCTAGATTATTTGAAAAACTCGTGTACGACCAATTATATAGATATCTGGACGATAACAAGCTCATATGCTTACAACAGTCCGGCTTTCGCTCTTTACACTCTGTTGTCACTTGCCTTCTAAAATGCACGAATGACTGGTTCGTCAACATTGATAAAGGGAAATTTACAGCTATGATCTTCATTGACCTTAAGAAGGCGTTTGATACCGTTGATCATGGTATTCTTCTCGATAAGTTGAATTTCTATGGTATCAATGGCTTGGAACATGATTGGTTCCGGTCGTATTTGAATAACAGAAAGCAGTTTTGCAAAGTAAATGGCGTCTCTTCTGACATCAAAGATATTGATGTCGGAGTGCCGCAAGGTTCCTGTTTGGGACCACTTCTTTTTCTGCTTTATATAAATGATCTTCCCTTTGCACTGAAGAAGGCCGAGGCAAACATGTATGCTGATGATACCATGATGATTTCCTATTCCTCCAAAAACTTGGAAGAAATGCACATGGTGTTAAACGCCGAACTTGTTGATATCGAGAAATGGCTTCAAGGTAATAAGCTATCCTTGAACGTCGTCAAAACACAGGCTATGATAGTTGGGTCAATGCAAAATGTAAATAAAATGGCAGTGCAGCCTGCTTTGTTACCTGTGTTTAACGTTGGTGGCACTGACATTGATTTAGTGAGCAAAGTAAAATACCTTGGTCTCCAAATAGACAACAGTCTAACGTGGAGGTGCCAAATTGAGAGTATAAAAGGGAAAGTTTCTCGAGCAATTGGCCTTTTGAAATACTGTAAAAACTTGGTATCTATGGAGACATTGAAGGACATTTATCGTAGTATTGTAGAACCACATCTAAACTATTGCTGCTCCGTTTGGGGGCTGTAGTGGTATTACTAGAATAGAGTCTCTACAAAAACTGCAGAACAGGGCTGCCCGAATCGTTGCGGGTAGTCCTTATGATGCACCATCTGTGCCGTTACGCAAAGAACTAGGCTGGTTGTCCATCAAAGAAATGATTTTGAAAGAAACATCTACTATGATGTACAAATGTTTAAACGATCTAGCACCACAGTACATCAGTGATCTTTTCGTAAGACTATCAGATTTCCACACTCGTGAGCTAAGAAACACTAAAAATGATCTTGCAGTACCGTTAACGAGAACAGTAAGTGGCCAAAAGGCATTCTCTTACCGTGGTACAAAAGTGTGGAACATGCTTAACGACAATATCAAAGAGGCTCCCTCGGTCTACTCTTTTAAATCAAGGCTGAGACAGTTGGGGTACGAACATCTTTAATTTTGTACAAATATTTTTTGTATTCAGGTGTAAATTTTTATCTAATTTGCTTATATGTATTATATTAGGAACTTTACTTTTGACAGGGCCAAATTGTAAAACAATATTTATTGAATTTTGTACCCTGTATAAATATGTTTAAAATATGAAAAATATGAAATTCGCTCCCAGTTCCAGGAGGACAAATCATCTTGCAGGAAGCAAAATGCACAAATATGATTGGTTTGTCCTTGCAATCTGTTTACAAAGAAGCCAGTCTGTTATTTCAACCTGAACGTAAACAATAGTTGCCATTGCATTCATGAAACAACAGGATAGGCTCCTGGAGGAAAAAATGTTTACTACGGAGATTTGGATATCGAATGGCAAGCATAGAAGCAATTCCCATGGTCTTTTTCATATTCCCTTTCATTTTCTATTGAATTTAGCAAACAGTGACAATGAAAAAGGCAGAAAAGGCCATGGGACTTACATCTATATTCCCAAATCTCTGTAGGGGGCCTTTCCAACTCAAAACACAGCAACAGATCATGGCGGCAGATCATTGCATTCGCTTTGCGTTTGCGTTGATGTATTATGCGGAATATAGATTTCTAAATAGAGGCTCCCCCTAATAGGGCGAAAATTCACTGTTCGTTTATGAGTCGTAGTTGTAGCGGGGTATATCAGTTTGGCGGAGGAGCGAAACTCGACTCGTAATCAGTCTATTACTTTCTTCGTTGAATAATTTTTGGAATTGACTAGTATTGATACATCTATTTACACGTATTTTTCATCAGAAACTAACAATTTTGTCCACAATTTTGTCCAGTAGGGCTAGGGCCTACTGTAAGTGTCTTAAAATTATCAGATCCGTGCCCTCTTGAACATTTCAAAACGATTTGTTTTGAAGTCTTTCCGCTGCTCACGGGTATCAAATGTTAGCTTATCTCAGTTTTTGTCCGTTATGGCCCGATGCTCAAAAATCAATAACCTTTGCAACACATCAATTAAATGTTGAAAGAACCATGTTTGTTTTTCTTTTGTGTTCATCTACTCTCGCATTATCGAAACTGTCAAGTCACCTCAAGCCACCTAATTTTATAAAATGCACCTCCAGTTCTAGACTCACGAAATAGTCCCAGTTATCACAACAACAACAACAACGACAATGACAACAACAACAACAACAATATATTTTTGTGCTCAAACTGGGACTTATGTAGACTGTTGATATGGTCGTAGTTATCGCTATTGAAATACTGCCGGACGCTCCTAACTACGACTCAATCAAACGCCATTATTTTGAAATGACCATGACTGCCTCGTTTCGATAAGGGCCTAGACAGAAAAGCACAAACATTTGTAGTTTTCAAATGAAACACATTGATTTGAAAACTTCACAATAAATCAGTCAATGCCTAGCGAAAGCAGCAAAATAGTACCTACGTACAAGATTTGATATTGTCACCAACTGTTTTCATGGTATTCTTGTTCGTAAGATTTTGTTCTGTCCGGCCAAGCTCCTTGAAACTCTGCTTTGAGCTTCGAGTTTCCGTTGGTGAACATCAATCAATCGAATTAGCAGAAATTTTAATGGCGTTGTATTTTGTTGTATACTTTGTACATGACTGTGTATAGCAGCCTCGTTCCAAAGGGCGTTCAAAAGTGAAAAAAGTCAGTCCAAAAATATTGCCGTAATAATATGAGTCCCAGTAAGAGCGGTCTCGGTCTGGTGTGATAGTCTCGTTTTAAATAGCGATTACTGGGATTCATCGTAATCAGTCTAGGACTTATGGACTTTCACATAAAAAAGTGGGACGAAAATAAACGATGGGGGCACCGATTTTTCTATTCACGTTGAAATGAGGTTAATGGCGCTCTTTTCGGTTGTTGGAAACGGTTGGAAAATTTCATCGCTTTGGCGTGCTTTGGCGTGAGCTGAAGGAAGCGAAATGGCCTTCAAAATGAGGAGATTCTGATCGAAATTGAAAGGTTTGTTGATTCTTGGATTGAGGAAACATTCATCTGGATACGTGTGGCTTTTGTTCATTGCCAACTTCACTCAAAACTTGAATTTTGAGGCGTTTTATTATCCGAGGATTGAACCGACAAGTCAGGCCCATTAGGCCTTTATCTGTGAAGCGCTATCGTGTCACCTCTGTAATACACATCTCTAATCTAAAATAAAACGGTGGATTCTGATGCATTTTGAGGTGCTGAACACGAATAAAAAAGTTCACACCTCTAGGGGGCGCAGTTTTTTAAAAAACCGGGGGCCTAAGTTTTGATGACGTCACAATAGCCTTTTGCGAAAAAATTTGTGATAATTGAATTTGAATTGTTTAGCCCCAAAGAGATCAATCTGATGAAATATTTTGTATTAGAAACATATGTTCCAGCTCTTATAATTTCTGATCTACGAGCCTTTAAAGTGTTCAGAAATTGCTGACTCAGCTTTTTTCGTAATTTTTATTTTCGGTTACATGCATCCAATTTTTACTTGCAAAATGTCATTCGATTCAGCTCAACGAGGTCTATAAGATAGCGCTAATTTGATCTGTGTATACTGTCCTGATTTTGTTTCACAGATGGAACAAATTTCCTTATTGAATGAACATACATGGAACAAAGGAAATTTGTTCCATCTGTGAAACAAAATCAGAACAATATACACTGATACAATTAGCGCTATCTTATATACCTCGTTGAGATGAATCGAGCGTTATACTCAAGTGCCTTCTTATTATTATGATACAGGAAACAGGTGGAAATAAAGTAAAGATGTGCCAAGGATTTCCTTGACGAAAGAAATAGTTTCTTGAACGACTTTTTCCAAGTAGTGGATTTTCTTAGTAGTTAGGGGCCTGATTACATTAATTTTTAGGGCCTGATTACATGGGAAGACTATCCAAAACGTGTTACCAAAGCCTTGTACACATTGGATAGCTGAAGTTTCTGGGATCATTGCAAAATTGATCTGAAATACTCAAAATGACCCTAAGGACTGCGAGCGACGAAAATAAACCCCACAGCGACACTGACGACCGCAAACATGGGTGATTAGACGCGGCAATTTTGCTTGATTGCCACAGCTTTGTTCTTTGAAGAGCAAAGATCTATATTTGAAACCTCCTCTGCAGAAGTATATGCATTTTCCTCGCAGAAGCATACATCCTGCGATGTCCAACCACCCATGCTCCAACAACTGAGTCCAGCTACTTTGTTGACCTGCCTGATGTAAACCAGGCTTAAAGATCCGGCTATTCCAGCCAAGTCAACGACCGTATGTGAACCAGGTATCACTGAATTTTGACATCGCACCAGCAACCTTTAGTTTAAAGAAATGTGCTTCCCAATCAGCATACAGGAAAGCAAGGATACGAAAAGCTCATTGCTCAAATGTTTCTTCTCAGTTTCAGTTTTGCAGTAATTCCATTGCAAATTGAATTTTCCCAATTTGAAAATTTTGAGCTAGTTAGGTCTTCTTCAGAGATAAAAACGAAGGCAACTATGCAATGCAATGTGGCATAGAGAAATTGAGCCTGAAATAAAGACATTTTCACATAAAATAATGAATGTTCATTTTGTCATAAATTCGTTACATTTCCTCCCCAATCTTTATCCATTCACTTCTTCATATTTAAGCATCTTTCTATTCTTCCGAGTGAGTCAGAAAAAAAGTTACGGGTCTAAAAGTCAGTCGCTAAGAATTTCACCGTGAATTATGGGGCGTATTCTCTTGGGCATTTCAAGTCTTGACATTTCGATACATGATATTGTCTTCTTTACTACAGGGTGTCCCAAAAACAATTGCTAGTACTTTGTACTACAGGGTGTCCCAAAAACAATTGCTAGTACTTTGTACTACAGGGTGTCCCAAAAACAATTGCTAGTACTTTGTACTACAGGGTGTCCCAAAAACAATTGCTAGTACTTTGTACTACTTTGTACTACAGGGTGTCCTAAAAAGCTGTGTACAAGTTTGAACAATCCTGACGCCAAGAGGTTGAACACAATCACCCAAAAATTATTTGTATGCTACTCCTCAATGGCTAAATTAAACTTTGGTGATTTTCCAACTATTGCCAGTAAGTTGGTTGCAGGGCTATAAATCAACAAACAAAAAATTTACTCTCACGCGCAAACCACAGTCTCCAGTAGCGAAGAGCAAACTTTCAAATAATGTTGTTTGAGTATGATTTATAGTTAGAGCGTCCAGCAGCCGATCAATAGCGACAACTATGGCCATATAATCAGTCTAACCGTTATCAGAAGAGCCCAAGAAAATACTCAACATCTCGTGGAAGTTACTTCTTAAAAATAGAATAATTTGAGAAAGCAAAGACTACTGTTTTTGGAAGGATAGGATTTTACTTCCTTTCAACTCTGCCGTTTTCAAAGTTTGCAAAGAATACGCCAACAGTGGCGTTGCTAAATAGAAAGAGATTTACAGGTAATCAGCAGGGTTAAAAGACGTGCTCATCGAGAAATTGAAATTGTAAACTGACACGTGCAGGAGCTAAGGAGAAAGAGTGCGTGGGTTTTTCATCGTTCTATTCTTAGACGGAAATATTTACCTCTGCCTATTACTTTTAAAGTACTAAAAATCAAATGTTTGTGATTGTTTTCGAATTTTTTTCCATTATGATTTTCAATCCTTGTAACAGATGATTGATTGATCCCTGAGTATAATTGCTTTCTGACTCACCGGTATATTACATAATCTAATTATGTTCGAGATAGAATATTCGATACTTCTTTAGCCAGCAATGAGCAAATGCTAATTTTCTCACAATTCACAATTATCGCTGCATCGGTGCTTTCCTTTGAATATTTTATTGTGAGGAGCACTTGTGCACCGGATGACATCAGCTTTCCAGCATATCTATCGAGAAAAGAAATTCCATCATGATGAAATCACACCTGGTGAGCCACAACCCCCCCCCCCTAAGTTTTTTGTGATGCACTACCAAAATCGGGCAATCTTTATTCAAATCTAAATTTCCACGAAGCCAAGAAATATTAGCTTGGATCTGCTTTGCAACAAATCCTATTGGACAATTAAAAATCTAAAATTTGGAAAGTTTCCATTAGCAAATATCTTCTGCTCTTACACTGACCACATGAGTTTCAGTTTTCCGCATTTAATTGAATGATTGTTATGGCTTCAAACTGAGACTCGTGATAATAACGCTTCAAAACACAGACTTATTAGGCCAAATGTGCCGCGTTTAGGGCGCATCCAATAAGATCGCTACTTTCTTAATATGGTCAAACCACGTGCCTATTCTTAGCGTTGGATAGGCTGATTACAGTAAAAACCCGCACATAAGAACCTTCATCTATTAAGAACCTACAGCCTGAAATAATATACTTTGTACCCAATAGATAAGAACCATTTCAGGCTGATATCTTAACAAGGTTCTTAATAAAGCGTTTTGTTCATAAATTGGGAAATAAATGTTAGCTGTTTGCCAATCAACCTCTTTCGTGAACTCCAAAACATTGCGTGAACTGTGATAGGCAAATAGATAGGGCCAAGAGTGTAAATAAGTTTAGCTAAGATATAGATCCACATATTTCCCTTCGTTAAGAACCTACACCCTGATTACTGGATGTGCCTCATTGCATAAGAACCTAAACAGGCTGAGTTCAAAATCTTAGGTTCTTATGTGCGGGTTTTTACTGTAGATCAAAGTTCAAAGATTAAAGGTAACTTTTCGGAGAGAAGCGATATTCGAAGTAGCCTGCGTGCAGCATCAACTCCTCGAAGCAGCATTCAAATTTTCATTCGACATTCGAAGGACAGAAGACAATCGATGTTTCTTCTGATTTTTCGAAAGATTTTAGCCTGTGGTTAGAATCTGTCTGGTTGTGAGTCCTTGTATGAGTGAAAATAAAAAGATCAGATTAAGGACGTATTCTTTTGGGCATCTGAAGTCTGCGAAGTCTTCTTAAAACGGCAGACGTCGCAGAGAAAATATCAGTTACCAAAAGAATACGCAAGATGGCAGGAGAGATGGCAGAGCAGAATTCGCAAGAAAAATCCCAAAAGAATGA
The DNA here is from genome assembly GCA_039566865.1 of Aurelia coerulea. Classification (NCBI taxonomy): domain Eukaryota; kingdom Metazoa; phylum Cnidaria; class Scyphozoa; order Semaeostomeae; family Ulmaridae; genus Aurelia; species Aurelia coerulea. The sequence continues at coordinate 10,349,412 of CM076950.1, forward strand.
GAATCTTGAAAGTAAAAGAGTTTGAATGCTGTGCTCGGCCGAGCGAATAGGATCCCTTGCAATGCATTTTACTTTTTTCATGCATATCCCAAGAGAAAAGAATTTACAATATTTCATTGTATTTTCGAATGTTTTGTGAACTTTTTTATTCACGAAACACGGCTCTTTGCCATCTCTCGGGCTCGCAAGTCGAACTCTTCCGGAACAGAAGGTTTCCGATGCCTCGGAAGTCTGCCATTTTCAATAGAGCCCAAAAAGAATACGTCAAAAATCTCTTGGAAATCTATCAAAAACAGAATGACCAAAAGCAAGGGCTTTCGTAGAAAAGATCTGAAGTCTGCGAAGTCCATAATTTTCGGTAGAATGGCACCAAAAGAACGGGATTGTAGCCTCTACCAACCCTCATATCGTTTTCAGAAGATGCTTAAAAGAATACGCCCTAAAACGTTGAACGAGAACAAGGAATCACATCGTCAGTCTATGCTCAGCCTACTGTATATCCTGCATACGTGAGAAACAAACAGCCTCTTACCTGAGCAAATCGTCGTCAGTAGAAGAAATAACAGCGACGTTGACATTTTCTGTGACTTTTGATGAAATGGCGCTTGCATCTGCTGGTATGGCTGACAGTTTTATGTTTATGGTACTTTCAGTCATCCCAGTTAGTTTCCCTGAAAACAGAAATCTCGTGAAGGAATACATTTAGTTTCAGTTGGGCTGCATTTTCCGACAAAAAAAAATCAAACAGGCTGTTTTAAAATGAACTTCCTATTTTGGAAAGCAAATTGCAAGGGAGCCGCAGGTGATATATGAGAAGAATAGACACAAAGTAATCCCGCAACAAACCTAAACAATCTTAGTGAATTCCTGCTTCGAATTATAAAGGGGCAGTTGGACGTGAAGCTGCGCGGGATATTTGGACTGTATTTCTATGGAAAGTATCCCGGCTAAGCATCAACTCGTGGGTGGAGATTTTGACGAAGATGATCGCATATGTTTATCTATTTCCATCGACGTTGGTCTTGACAATCTGGCGAATTGAATTGAAACCCATTGTTTATCTATGTTAATTTCATGCGAAAAGCACTTTGATGCGAATTGAAATTAAAGCACGAAGTTTCGAGCATAGCCCGTTAGCTTGTAAATTTCATGCATTTGCAAAGTTATTTTGTTAATCACGAATTCCTGAAAATCAAAAACAGAGATCCTGCATGAGAAAGTTTGCAGCTGAGAAGAGACAATCTGCAACTCGAAGCGGGCAAGGACCCACCAAAGAACATGGTTTTGAGTCAAAGTTATGATATTTGGTGAAAAAAAGGTGAATAGAGCCTTCTTGAACACTACTGCATTAGATGCTAAATTAGTTTCGTTGGAAGAACAATAGAGAGAAAAGAAATGTGAACATGTTCTGGCATTTAGGCATATACTGATGGGATTGTGCCACGCAAAATATCTTACCCGCATTTTGCGTCTGACTGCCCCTTAAACGACAACATATAAAAAAGTCTCCCAGGGATAAGAAATCGATAAAGTTAGACCAGACCTGCGGCAAAAGTGCTTTGATTTGCTATACAACTGCCGCCCAAAAAGGAGGCATGCACAAACTCGTATTCTGTAGGGGGCACAGAGCTATAACGTATGAAGATCTTCAGATAAAAACTCTCCAACTGTCTACAAAATTCGAAATAATAACCCCGAGCTTGTTAACATATTTTATCCAAACATATTATTCCGGATTATGGCCGTCCCAAAAGGTCAGGGTCGTTTCTCCGGGTTCGTAAACATCAAGGTTATGAACCCTACTTTCTAGAACTCTACAATTTATCCACAAATCTGGTCGATTTGATTAGAACATTTCACATTCCGTTATAGCCACATAATCACAACCACCATGTCTCATTTAAGTAAAGGTTTTCTTCTTTTCTTTGCCTTTATTTTGTTCTTCTTTTCGTTGTATATTAAACGTCTCTCTCGAATTAGATACCACGTAATAGCTGCGACAATGCCTAATTACCCATCCAAACACTCAAATTGTTTCGATCGCAGACATTTCCCTTGGCATGTAATTTGAGACAGACTTAAGTTTTAGTCTCTATGTCCAAATGGCTTCGGGGGTATAGTCAGCCTTTTGCTCCTCAGGGTATCGTTCCAGTAGTATTGTATAGTTGCATAGTAATTTTTTAAAGTAGTGTAGCTTGTAAATATATTTTGCAATCTTTAAATGAATACAAAAAAAAAAGAAAAAAAAACCCTTGTTTCAGGGAATAGGAAGACTAAATCCAATAAAGCCTGGCGAAAAAGATGAACCAGATTACGAGGATAAATAGCACTTACATATACATTAAGATAAGGCTCAAATCCTTACTGGTTGCCAGAGCATGCGGAAATCATCCAATTTTTTTTCATGCTTGTCAGCCAATGAGATCACCGCTTTCTAGCCCCTGGAGACAAAATCGCTCGTTTGAGGTGAATCATCTAGTACCCTCACAAAAATTGAAATGGATGCTAAAATACTTCAGTTATTTGCAATTGTTTTTAATAAATCAGTTGTGGGGATGTCCGTCCAAAGTTGTTTACATGTTTAGGCACATAGCTTGTTTGGGGCCGGAGCTGCGTTCATTTTCCGGTCGAAGAATAATGACCTTCGTTGAAATATCTATAGAAATCGCTACAAATGAGATATACAGATAAGAATTTCAGCGATTATGCATACTGACCTGAACAATAACCCAAACTCCTTTACTGCTATCATATCTCGAAATTGGAGGCAATTTCTAATGACTTCTTGTATAGACATCATTTGGGCCTAAGCTTTTCCTCGCTTAAAATTCATTCCAGTGCACTTAAAAAGTTATGGTGAAATTCTTGAGCTAAATAATGCCCTTACCCATGACTCAGACACAAGTTTGACTTCGTTTGCCTTTTTTACTTTAGCAAATTCTTATAAGAAATAACCAATTGTGGGTGAATTGCAAAAACTTTCCTCGGTCCATATTTTTCTCTGCACAGTCTCTCCGCTTCAAACAACAAACAGCGAACTTTGATATTGTATCATAAAAGTTTTGCATCACAGAACATTCCAATACTATAGAACGACCCCATGCGCTTTGGCGAGGTACTCGTGAATTTTTTTCACGCATTTCGTTCTTTTCGTTCCGATTTCAATAAATGCAAATCATAAAAAAACATTATTTTGGGTTCACTAAGGAAGATACCCGGTTGTGCTCCTTTGTTTGTTTGAATTGATTGAATCAAATGCGTGAAAACTATTCACGAGTGCCTCGCTAAAGGGCATGGGATCGTTCTATACCATAGGAATGTTCTGTTTATGATACAATGTCAAAGTTCACTGTTTGTTATATGAAGCGGAGAGACTGTGCAGAGAAAAATATGGACCGAGGAAAGTTTTTGCAATTCACCCATAAATGGTTGTTTCTTATGAACATTTGCTGAATTAAAAAAGGCGAACGAAATCAAATTGATGTCTGAGTCATGGGTAAGTGCATCATTTAGCTCAAGAATTTTACCATAACTTTTAAGTGCACTGGAACGAATTTTAAATGAGGAAAAGCTTAGGCCCAAATGATGTCTCTACCAGAAATCATTAGAAATTGATTCCGATTTCGAGATATGATAGCAGTGTAGGAGTTTGGGTTATTGATCAGGGCTGAGTTGTTCAAACCACGATTAGCGCTAATCTTGGATTAAAGGCATGATTCTGTAGTCATTTGGATAGTCCTAATTCGGTATTAGCCTAATACCAGTTTTGAACAACAGGTCAATATTCTTCGACCAGAAAATGAACGCAGCTCCGGCCCCAAACAAGCTATGTGCCTAAACATGTAAACAACTCTGGACGGACATCCCCACAACTGATTTATTAAAAACAATTGCAAATAACTGAAGTATTTTAGCATCCATTTCAGTTTTTGTGAGGGTACCAGAAAATTCACCTCAAACGACCGATTTCGTCTCCAGGGGCTAGAAAGCGGTGATCTCACAAGCATGAAATTGGATGATTTCCGCATGCTCTGGCAACCAGTAAGGATTTGAACCCCGGGGGGGGGGGGTACTTCATTGTGAACATGATTCGATGAATCTGGACTTTGAGAGAAAAGGACCCATTCGTATGACGGAATATTCAAAAAATTCGAGCCTATTTGCATGAATATCAGGAAATTTTTGACCCATGTGTATGAATGTGTATTTTCGGACATTAGATACGTTCGAAAATTGATCCATCTTAGCAATCATTCTCATCCTCATTTAACGATAATAATTTGTGGAAATTTCTGACTAAGAACCCTCAAAGTGAAGCACGATGGAATGAAAATTTTTGGTATGAAATAATATAAGCAAAAATAAACGGTAACTTTATCGTTATTTCGTTTTCCGAAATTCTGTTAAATTTTTATCCGAAAATATTTTGTCCGAAATTTATTCGTCCAAAATGTTTGGCTTTTAATGTAACATTAAAGTCTGTGTCAAATTAGATGTCAGGTGAAAAAGTCCGCGACTACAAAAATTGAATTGTTTTCGCATGACTGATTTTAAGATATTGCAAATTTCAAATGACATCTAGTTTTAGACAGTCTTAAATAAAGAGATACCTTTTTCTGTGACAAATTCACTTTGAGCAATTGGATTTTTCTGCATGAGTTCACCAACAGGAGGCTTGATACTGACAGCAAATTTCCTTGACTGTGTACTGTTTGAATCAAAATAACACTATAAGGATTGGGCTTTTAAAGGCTGATAGTACTGCCCGTGTTTCAACAGATACGATACATTAGTTTCATTGAAGACAATACCGATCATAACAAAGCGAGTCGAAAAACCGCCATTGTATCTAGTAACGAGATAAGTAAGAACTGTTCCTTTAAAAGAGCAACCAAATCTTTTAAAAACTGAATCGACTCATTCAAAAGTATGTACGGTAATGAGTAACGTTCTGAAAATGACTGGCAACTCAAAGAAATATATGCATTTACCAGAGATCAAAATTTGCAGGTTGAGTAGTGTCCCTAAAGTCAACTCCAATTGAAACAGAGAGCGTTTGTGATGCGTCCAATGATTCTAGGAGAGGAACAATTGAGTCATGAGCATACGGTTATACTTTGCAACTTGAGAAAGGCAGGTGAGAAATCGCATTTAATAATGGCGAAGTTAAAGCCGATAGATACATAGTTATAAAGCTTCACGTTCATTCAAGCCTGGCTTCAACTCAACGACATTTTCCAAGCGGACGACAGTTGTATTTTTTGAAGGAGAATGTCGCACTGAAGATGAATACAGATATACGACTGATTGACTTCCGACTGCGTAAAATCCAACCAACTGGAAGAATCTAGTGACTGGAAACTAGCTTTCAGGTTTTCCACACCAATTTCGTAATAATTCAATCAATGCAGCGAGTAGGCATTTCTCAAGAAAAGGGCTACCCTGCAAAATGACTTAAATATTCAGGCTGATACAAAGAAGCAGCACAAACAAGCTAATGGTGCAAAAGTTTTCTAAAATCAATCGAATACGTCTATCCTTCAATACTATATGGCAACGCGCTTAAAAGCAGAATCACGTATCACTTAGAAGTTTAAAACTCTGATTACGGGTGTATGTCAAGCAGCAAAGCAAGGTCACACTAGGAGTGTTTGGAAATACGATATTCCCGAGGCTAGGCACAAATTCAACGAAGATAAATCAGTTTTTAAGCATAAAATAGACTTATTGTCTTCGTGCTTTCCTGGAAATCGTAGTCCATCCAAGAATCATAACGTACGAAAAAAGAGGATTTTCAGTAAAACACGCAGTCACAACTTCTTTCAAGCAAGTAAAAACTGAATTTGTGCTTCGCCAAGTGTGCAAATAACAGTTTTCATAGATCAATAGCACCAACTTGGCTGTATGTAGTATGTCTAGAGACAGCCATGGTTCAATCCTAAATGTTACAAGTCTTCATCATAACACAACGGCAAAACAATACCCTTCTCAAACCCTGGTTGAAGAAAAGAGGGAATTTGCTAACCGATTTCAGGAAACCCTTCCATTTTCAGTCCAGCAGATAATCTCTGAAAGAAAAATGGAAATAAGTGATTACGGTAAAGACGGCGGCGTGCAACTTTTTACCAAGATGCATTGCGTTCTCTAATCGAATACCCATAAAACAATTTTGTTGGTGCTAATAAACCTCGTGATGCACGCAAAAATAAGGTCATGCTTTTCAATGTAATTCATAACCCCCAGTTGAGCATAATCACCAACAGAATGATCATGAATGTCATTATATATTCAACTGTGAACTACCATATAACGGGAGATTGCATAAGGCTGTTGTATCCATATCCACCCAGGGCATAGATTTTGGAGAGCTGACCAAAGAGATTTGTGCGCATGAAGTCAAACTGTGGGTAGTGCAGGAATAAGTGTTCATTGTCAACTTTTCCAGTTCCACAGTTACAAATTGGGTTTAGACATGCCGAGGCCTGTGCTCGTTTTATGCACTAAAATTCCAGTAAAGTTTTGTTGAAGATCTAACACCTTCAATGTCATGAGTGTTATAAGTAGAGTTTCCTAAATGTCTTATGATTAGCAGAAGTGTACGTTTTAGTTCAGTAATGCTCACAGAATCTTTGAGAAACAAAGGTAGCCAGGTCTCTAGCATTGAAAGTTGTCAATAAACGAAAACGTACAGTGCCATCTTAACGGACAATCCGGTTTGCAGAGCTTGGAAAGAGTCGACAGTAATCACAATATATGCTAGGCGAGTTGAGCTATAATAAAGGGTTCGTATTTTTTTTTTTTTTTTTTTTTTTTTTTTTATTCAAATATTAAATTTTACAAGATACTTTACATTCTACTATACCTAATTCTAATTACTATACGACACTACAAGTACGATACCGTGGGGAGCGAAAGACTATGACTACCCCATGGCCAATATCTAAAAACACGAAACGTTAAACCGTATACAATCACACTACGAACAATTTATAAATTAAAGGATACTATACTGGATTCAGTTTCACTCCAGATGTCAGGTCAGTGTTGTGATGAATTTGTTGATGCAATGAGTGCAACTCATTGGGGTAGATTTAGTTAAGTAAAATGCCTGACCATCTGATGTGAAACAGAATTTACAAGGAAAAGAAACACTAACGGTACGGGACTTGGTGATTGCTTAGTGCATGGCTAAATTCTCAATAGATCTTAATCAAACCGACCAGTTTCGTGGATGAAGCGTAAAGTTAATTCGAGTACATTTCTATTCAACTCATTAGAAAGGTCTTCATCACCATACAATAAAAGCTGCGTCAAGGAATGATTTGAAAGATTGGTGATTTGTACATATGGTCGTAATAATTCAACAATTTCAGCGAGAAGATTTTGTCGTTGAACATCAAAAGAAGGGCAGAGCAACAAAAAGTGCTCCGTGTCTTCAATGCCATCGCTTGTTGGGCACATTGGGTTTATGGTATCTCTGAAATTATGCTTGAATTTATGGAGATTTAACTTGCTGAGACCAACCCTGAGTTGTGTTAGGTAGGATAATCCTGTGGGATCGTGAATTCCAAATACAGATTTTGCAGGGGGACGGATTATTGATAAGAGCTTTTTCTTAAAAACAGCAATAGAAGGTGCAAGTCTCAATTCAGGCTCAAGCTTATTCCATTCGCATAAACAGTTTGGATAGAAGGAAGACTTAAATTTTTCAGTCCTTGCCTTTAGTCGCCCAATGACATCCTGTCCGCGGAGACGGTACTGCGACTGATGAAGAGGGGGAATTGGATCAACTGTATACTCAGGACTAAGATTATTTATAAACTTGTAGAACAAGGTAAGGCGTCTACTCCATCTTCGGGAACTCAGTGACTCCCAACCAAGCTCTGCGTACAGCTTCTCTCGAGATGTTCCCCTCCATGTACCTGACACAGCTAAGGCAGCAGAATACTGTACGGACTCTAGCTTTTCCATTAAATTTGGTATAATAATATGTTGACTGAATTCACATACTTTGGCAGGAATATGGTAAATGGCATCACCATAGTCTAGGTGGGGTCGAACATAGAGCTTATATAATTCATTTAGGGTATGCCTTGGCAAGTATTTGGAGAGATATTTTAGCAAACCAATGCCCTTTCTCGTTTTAGAGATCGCTGATTTGATATGAGCTGAGAAAGACAGCTTTGAGTCCAGGATAATTCCTAAATGTTTGTGTTCATTTACTTTCTTGACAGGTACGTTGTTAAAAAGAATCACTGGATGATCAATTTCGAGTTCGTATCACTTCTGCTGACCAATTAGTTTCTTGTGTCATCAGCAAAGGACTCGTCGAAGAAGGAATGCAGACGGTCCCTAATGACACATCATCCTTAGAACTTTGAGCTTTTTCCAAGGAAAGAAACGTAAGAAGTTTTGCTCGGATACGTATTTGTAGCTCCCCAGGATGCTAGACGAGGACTTGAACCCACAACATTTTGCACAGAAGGCTAGCGCTTTACCCAATAGCCTAACGTACCACCTCAAAATAAGAGTTGACTGCAATCAATAGAAAAGAAAGGCTCAAGGTTTGGTTATCTGAGCAATGGACGAATAAATGCAATGGTTAAATGGAAATGGCATACCTTCTCACCAATACCAATTTTGTTGATGGGTTTAGATGAGGTATTTTTCAAGATCAATTCCACTGCGACCATAGTGCTAGAATAGATGCATGGCGCCCTTGTGAATTTGTACTCCACATTAAGACCTTCACCTACAATTCGATTCAGCAGCTCGTATGATTTGTGAGTATGTAGTCCCTATGAAACAAAGAAGGAATTTAACATAAGAGTCACAGAATCTCACGTCACCAATCAAATAAACAAAGGGCAAATGATTTTCCATCATTTTCCAAAAAAGAATCGCTAAGTGGAATCTCCTTTGCTACTTGGTAAAAAGGTCTTTAAAACGTTGATTTTAACCAGGGAACTCATTTCTCATAAAGCAGTTACTTGGATTTGAAGATTCTGTGACAACATTAGTAACGAAGGTCCTTGGGATTTACCGAAATTTTATGAAACAGGACAGGTCGTGGAGGAAAATCTAACTTCTTAGTGACGGGTTAATAATTACAATTCACCAAGTGTCCCAATAAAGTATGGAACACATTTGATTGGATACAGCGATGTGAATTTCGCTTTAATCAATGATTAACCACTCCCAAAAGTGTCTCTAGATAGTTAACGTGAACATAAATATCTCGTTTGTTGGTATTGGTCATTTCAGAACAGAAATATGAACCTTTAAAGTTCAAATATGCGTCCACCTCCAAACCAGAGCTTTGGCTTTTTGGCCTGAATAAATTCTTGAAGCACATCAAATAAATCAACAAAAAGTCTTGATTGAATTTGAACAATATCAGATCATATTATGTTATATTTGCTAGAAGTCACCTGTTGTGCAAGTTTCTAAATAATTTGTCAATTTCACTCCTTAACTTCGATATGGTTTAAGAATTTGCTCAGGCCGACAGACAAAAGCTCTGGTTTGGAGATGGAATGGACGCAAATTAAAACTCTAAAGATTAATACTTCTCTCAAAGCATCAATACCAACAAAAGGGGTATCTATGTTCAAGGTAATTAAGCTACATCCACATCAGTGGATCCAAACAAATATGTAAATTTTTTCTGAGACATGCAGTGTAATCTACTGAATGTCAAGGTAGTTACAGGCACACACGGATGGGTCACATGTTCAAATCTCAATGTGCTTCCCCGCTCTATTTTGTTTGTGTTCGTAATGGGCCTAGCCACGTAGCCAAAGCTATGTGCAGTACAGAAAACTGTCATGCCTCAATAACGCTTCGTATGCGAAGCGGATTTTTGTCTCTGTTACATCTTGTTTACTGCCACCTTGATCACTGCCTCCACCACAGCTTTTCCCCAGTTTCCTGTACACAACTGACTTTAATATTCAGATTTTGCTAAGACCTTTCAGTGTGCACCTTCAACGCAACACAAGACTTAATCAAATCTGTTAGCTTTCTCATGCAAGATGCGCCAGAAAAAATGCACACTTTTTGCAGGTCATGATAAAAAGTACGCGAGGCCGATTTTGAAAATTGATATTTTGATCGCTAGCAACAATTTAAAATTTATCATTTGCAATTTTCTTTCAATATTTCGGCATGCTGCTTTCCAAATGGAAGCACCTTGTTGAAAATTAGTGGCTTGGAAACAGCTTAGAGCTGTCTAAGAACAGCGAACAATTAGCTTGAAAAGAATTAACTCGAAAAATAAACAAAAATGTTACTTTGTCCAATACAAAGGCTGCCTGGAAATCATACATACGAACATTTTTGCATTGAAACATAATGCTCAAATTGTGCATGCATCGAACGTGCAGCAGATCCAATGTAATCCATTTTAAAATTCCCGGAAACTGCTTCATGTCACAGAACATTAGTTGGTACAGCGGGTACCCGCAAATAAGAAACCACTTTTTAAATTGAGGCCTCAGAGAGTTTCTTATTTAAAAGACATGATCAGGGTGAAAGTTTCTTATACATAAGTAATCAAGTTAAGTCAAGTGAAGGCATATGACAGTACCATACATGCATGTGTATTTAACCTTAATGGTACATTTTACCATGTTACGTTGTTGTGGTGTGAATCTTTAATTTTGAAAATGTTCATTCTGTTTTGAGAATACTACATTCTATCACAGTCATTTATGGGAATATCTTTTGGCATTCAGGAACAAACTATAACAATCCTGAAAATAAGAAACATTTAAATCTCAGACCTAAAATTGTTTCTTATTAAAGGAGCCTTTTTGAAGAAAATGAGGCCTGTTTCTTATTCAAGGGGGTTTCTTATTTGCGGGTACTTACTGTATTGAGAACAAAACGACTGCGACCCTTGACAACTGCTAAGCCATTCGTGTTCACATAGAAATCACTCTCAATGTAAACTATCCCTGAATATCTCAGCATTTCGTTTTGGTCGAACATAAGCAAAAGCACACTGCATTGTTGGCGAAAGCAACATTTTATTGCAGTCAAGAGGAGCATTGAATTGTGGTCGAAAATGAACAATATAACCACATGACGTGGCAAAACAAATTGTCGAGTGATGCAAATGACTCGCATACGTCGTCTGTGTGTCAAAAAAGAAAAAACCACCATGTAAATTTGCACAGCTGCCCAGTACAGTAAAAACCCGCATGAAAGAAACTGCGGAATATCATTCGGGAAACGCAGCTTCATGATAAATTTAATCAGTAAAAATGCAACGGCATCCCGTTGAAACGGGATTCCCGCGGGAATCATGTTGTGAACAGACCAGTAAAAACAGTTGCGGATTAAGAACCTTTGGGCTGATTTCTGGCCAATTTAGCACCTTTTGTATAAAAGCCATTGTATATATGTATATGAGCCACATAAGCCTTTGTCAGAAAATCACAGGGTTCCCTTATGTAGGGTTTTATTGTAAACGTATTGCATTGTATATTGTGTACATATAAACAATTAAAGCGAGATAAATTGTATTTGGAACAGAGTATGATAATTTTAGGATGTTTCAAGCTAAGCCCGTTATCAGCTTAGCTCGCAACGTCGTGAAATTACCATACTCAGATCCGAGTACAATTTTCTAACTTTAAGTGTTGATATTTATGCAAAATTGTAAGACACGTATAAAAAGATTGTTCGTACGATACCTATGATAAGTGGGTATTTTTTATCAAGGACCCAGTAGGAGAGCCTGTATATTTACCTGAGATCCCGATGCGTGTGCAAAACTGCTGCTCGTCAGCGATAAGGATTCCATATCGGAGGCCAACGTCGGAGTTAACATATCAGCAGGGGCGACACTTGCACTCGTGGCTGCACTCAGATCTATAGGAATATGAATGAAAAGTTTTTATTAAACAACAGGTCGGCAGAAGGATCAGCAACGTCAAGGCAGAGGGTACAGGTCAATAAACTTGTACTGTTCCGACTGAATACCGGGTGCGCCAAAATAAACTATGCACTTTTGGCAGGCCATGATAAATCGTACATAGGACCGAGTTTAAAGATTTGTGACTTAATCTTTAGCAGAAAGCCTGAATTAGATTCTAGGATTTTTTGCAAATTTTTCCGTTTTCAGTTTTTAGAACTACAAGCGAGTTTCTTAAACTTTTCGTTTCGAAAACACTGAAAACGATCAAAAACGTTGATCAAGTTTTCTAAAGAATCGACATGAATGGACAAAGAGAATACTTTTTCGTGGTGATTTGGGATTTAGAAATCGATTAATTGTAAGCTGCTGTACGAGAGTTTGCACTATCTTGGAAGAAATGCAATTTTATTTTCAAGGATATAAAGAAATGTCTTTCCTTTTGTACTTTCATTAAATTTATGCTTTGGTGCAGGCTGTGTTCCTGTGTCAAGTGGGTTAAAAAAACAAGCGAGGACGCGTCATGAGACCAGCAAGCATGGTATCTTGTTGCATTTTTCATTTGTGAAGGCTTTTTTGGGGCGGCACGTTATTGTAACTACTACAGAATTTCGCAACAGGCCAATCGTTGAAATAACGCTCGTGCAGAATTTTACGATAATCAATTTCCGAATTCCCAAGTCACGCTGAAAACGTTTTCTCTTTGTCCATTCATGTTGCTTTAGAAAATTTGATCAACGTTTTTAGATCGTTTTCAGTGTCTTCGAGAACAAAAATTTTAAGAAACTCGCTTGTAGCTCTAAAAACTGAAAACGGAAAAATTCCAGAATCTAACTCAGGCTTTTTGCTAAAGATTAAGTCATTAATCTTTAAAATCGGTCCTGTGTACGATTTATCGTGGCCTGCCAAAAGTGCATAGTTTATTTTGGCGCAACCGGTATATTCTAGCAGAATAGCTATTTTGTAGGACAAAACAATAAGGGACGAGCCAAATAACCAGAAACAGAGCTATATCACGAAATGAACTGTACAGCTATATGATCGAAGTGTCATAAATGTCATCAAAGAAACCTTAGAGGTGGGTCACTAGTGCATCGATCTGGAACAATTTAGCATGTCGAAAAACCCTTAAAACATATATCCTCCTCAAATCATCACTAAAATAGGCAAGTGCTCGCCATAATCCCATTGCTCATTGAGCAGCAGCAAAGTCTGCACAGCGAAGGCATGAAGCGTTATTTTCAATATTTTCCAAGGACTTTTCTTAAAAATTTAGCTCAAACAATGTTTCGATTGTTTGGAAGTAGATTCCTGATTCATTGATACCATATAGCTATCAAAATGTTTACTCATCTGTCTTTTTTTATTATATGATCAGTTAAAACGTTTACATACAGAAGGTTTACATTACACATGAGCTACTGTACAACACTACGAGGACGATGCCAGGGAGAGCAAAAGACCATGACAACTCCCTGGCCATTCCATAAAAAAACATCATACACCTTAGGATCCGTTTCACACTGGAGGTCATGGCTAGCACAGGCAATAATGCTGAACAGCAGGAACCCTGACCGAGAAAACACCACCGATAACAACTGCCGCCGCTGCTGTTTCCCCTCCAGGGTCTCCACCCCTCAAAAACATTGCGTATATGTGCTGTCGGAAATTCATCCTTGTCAAGAAACGTAAGCAAACAACACAATGCTTTATTCTGCGCTAATGGCTGCAATCCTTCCACCTTCCACCTTCCACCTTCTTTGCTCATCTTGCAAAGAAAAATGGGAGGAGGACATTTAAATATTAAACCAGGGGATAGCCGGAAACACTCTTTTCCCAGAAAGACCACAATGGCACACTCCGTTACCAAAAAGGACTTCTGGGTTCACAAAGATCTTAACCAGGGCTAAAAAAATGAAGTAGCGTGGTAGCGTTGCTACCAGGAAGAGCTGACATACTCAAATTTCCCAGGAAGGATGAAAGGAAAAAAGGAAAAATAGATGGAAGGAGAGGGAAAAGAGAGAAAGACATGAAGGAAGGGAAGGAAATGAAAGGGAAAGAAAGAAGGACAAGAAGGAAATGGGATAGAATAGGGCAGTATATTTGGAAAGAAGAAGACAGTACGTAAAAAGAAACAAAGGTGCTTAGCTTGCTACCAGGAAGGAAAGCATTTTTGAGCCCTGATTTTAACAGCGATGATGGTAGAAGCAAAACTGACAGATAGCATCTGAAAGGTCCTAAAATCGAATCACACCTGTTCAGTTAACAGCATGTTCAGTTAACAGCACGCAGCACTAAGTTGGATCTAGCGATACCTCGAATGAGAACAGCTTATGGCCAAAAGTCTTTTGCTTTCCGCGGAGCTGATACATGGAACAAACTCCATTCTGATATTCAATTAGCCCCTTCCATCCAGTCATTTAAAACCAAGCTCAAAAGCTCATAATTGATTAGATTCAAGGAAAGCTGGTTTTACATTTTCATTTTTATTTTCCATTTAAGTTTTTGATGAATATATATATTGTACATTTGTAGGTTTAGTTGAATATTGTAATTAGGTTAGTTTTCATTGTAATTAGGTTAGCTTTATTTTTAGTTGCAGGGTACATTGTAAAACAGTTGCTTCTGAATTGTAACCCTGGGTAAACAATTAAAAAAAAAATGGTTACGACTATTCAACGACGCTCGAACGAAGGCAACAAACAAAAAGTAAGCTATGAATGGTGAAGGTGAAGATGAAGTTGCACTTTTTAGAGCCAAGCGTTGGGATCGCAGAAGCAGAGAAGTCCCAATTGAGTCACTTGTCATTACGTCCAAGGTGAGGTTCTACCTGGGATTGAACCCTGTCCACCTGACACGGTTCTTGCTGCAAAATCAGAAGATTACACCACTACGGCACAACGCTTTTAGGCTGATCAGGCATTGCTGCATTAGGCCGATGTTTTTAACATGAATACATGGCACTTCGCTGCAGCTTCACAAAATATCCGGGTAACTTTGTTGAGGAACGGATCAGATTTGGAAAGAAAATGGCTGCTCTGGTTAGTATATTTGAATATTCCCCAAAAATGAGTCGAACCAAGACTGAAAATTAGCTGTGATTGATGTCATCATTTATTCTTAAAATATTTTGAAGTCAAAGGTTGAAGGAACTGCTTTTTAAGAAAGAGCTCTCTTCTTTATATTCTAACACAGCAAACGCACATTTAAACGTTAATAGTTTCCAGGAATGACAAAGACCATTTTTACACTACCAAATGACTTGAACAATATTCTACACATTGACTGTAACTCAGCGAGTTCCATTTACAAACACATAAAACCATTACATTTTCATAAAGCATTTGACAATTGTCCATGCAAATGATGCTGTATTTTCATGCTTTTATGCTTTATACTTTTGATGACTTGATAATTTTATCCACTTTTTGCTCTGCAATATTTGTATTTTAAAATTTAAACGTTGGAATTAGTTAGCTAACTACTTTTAGCTATCTTTTTATTGTAATCCAACGATGAAGAAATTGATAATAATAATAATAATGATAATAATCCATCTTACCGTCATCAAGGTCGAGAAGTTGATCATAAGATGATTTGTTCGGTGATGTATCTTTCTTTTTAGTTCCCTTTTTTGATTCCTAAATATGAAAGGTAAGTGTCAGAAAATAATCATGGCTTCTGAGGAATCATCGCAAAATCATTAATGAAGAAAAAGGCAATGAGGTGACAAGATAAGCTCATCATTTTTCCTGATTACATTTCCCAACTGTTAAACCAACCTACATAGGGCTATGCAGATACTAACCGGCTTTGTGTTGTACAGGAAAATATAACGCCCGAGGTCTTAAAAGTACAGACCGAGCTTGCTAGGTCTGTGCAATAAGACCGAGGGTTTTATATTTTCCTGTACAACTACAACACCGGCCAGTATCAGTATTATTACCTGATAGCTTCTAATTTTGACTTATATCATTTAGTCAAACGCATTTTGTCACTGTTATGTCGCTTAAGTTTATTGTAAATCTCACAGGCCTAAATCAGTTGCTGTGGTGACAAAAACGCGCCCTTTTATCGTATTATATGAGGCTACAGGAAAACCACGGGAAAACCGCGGGAAATATGCGATTAACCAATGAAAAAATTTGCAGGATTCTTGTATTGCCTCGTTCTTGAAACGTCATTCAGGTAATAAAAAGCTATATCAATTAGAAATCAGCGCCAACAGTCGGGTTTTCCTGTCTTCGTTAAATGGACAATGCATTGTTTGCCAATGAAAGATGAAATTGGAACTGAAACTTGAACTGAAACGTGCAGCAGATGATAGTCTTTTGATCTGAATTCATACACTGCTCTGTCAAAATAGTAGCTGGCATGATTGCACAAATATCAAAGTAAGAAGATGCTTTAAATAACTATCGGAAATCATTTGCCAACAATAAACATGTGCAGTGACCAGGCGCCGAGGTCGCAGGAGGATCCAAGGCTAATCGAGTTTGTGACTCCTTGTCATGACACTCATTTGCCCTGGTTGGGGCTCTGTCTGAACTGCTCTGGCAGCAAAGTCAGAAGATGGCACCACTGTGTCAAAACAACTTTCAACACCAACACATGCAGGGTTTCTTTGGTTAGAGATAGGTGTGTCATAACAGTGGTGTTCCGTCCAGTGGTGGAAAAAATATTTGCCTTCCTGGGAAGCAACGTCAAACTAAAATCCTTCCTTTCATTGTTTTATCAATTTTCTCCGTGCCAGATTTCAGTTGAACTATTGTACAACACACATTTCAGTTTCGTAGGCCTGTTTAGAGTCACTTAGGCCTGTCTAGAATTACTATTAATAGCTTCCTTGGACCACACAACTTTAAATGGACAGAGCATAATCTAAACGTTGTTTTCCTTTCTCTTCAATCTTTCCTGACTTTATTCCTTCCTCTACTATCTATATTTTTAATCTTTGTTTTCTCTTTCATCCTATCTTCTTTTTATCCTTGGTTCTTCCACTACTCCTCTTTCTGTCTTTCCTTTTTCTTTTCATTTCTTCTTTCCCACCTTTCTCGTTTCCTTTCTTTTCTTTCCTTCTGTTCCGCTTTCGTTTCCTCCCATTTCCTTCCTTTTCCAGACAAACAAGCTTCCTGCGAAGCTGCGTCGCGGCTTCAAGCATTTTTTCCACCTCTGGTTCCGTCAGTCTTCGAGTAAGCACCTTTCCTCGCGTGAGCAATCCCAAAATCAAATGACGCATGTACTGACCTACAGGGTGTTCCAAAAATTGAATCCCGTTTGCAAGGTTGCTGTCGAGAAGCGCTGCAGCTTCAACTATCTTAGTTTTTACCAACTCGCATAGGTCAGGCTTCAACTTAAAGTTTCGGAATTTTGAGTCAATCTGAAGAGTGGTTGCTGATTTGTAGTGTGATGAATTTTGAGTGGGCGCCACCCTTAAAACACCATAGGCACTCAGTCAAGAATGTACGATACCCTATCGGTTTCATATGCTTCCATCTTCGGGAATGAGCTATTGAAGTACCAGGAGACTAAAAATGATGCATTCCTATTCAAAACATGGACGAAATAGCAGCTTGAGAACCTGATTCTTTTCAGTAGTTCGTAAAGAAACTTCAGATTTTATATTCGATGTTGGTTTGAGATAAGCCTACATAGATAATGACAACACATTTTCAGTGCATTTTCAAACAAAGCACTAAGGGCAGCTAGGTACCAAGGGTTTCTATGGCTCATTCCCTGAGCCAGTTTACCTCTTAGAATCTTGGTTCTGGCTTAGCTTCATCGGTTCGTACTACTGGGGTTTAATTTCGCATTAATTTGTTATGGACAACTTTATTTATATCCATTATTAGCTAAATTACAGCACAGAATTTGCAAATTAGGTTTTTACTTTTAAGTCTTTTTGCACGGCATGAAAATGAACAATGAAGATGTTAATCATTTTAAAAGACAGATTGAATCACGTGATCACATGAGCAACACAAACTGGAACATAGGAATTGGATGTTTGAATTGCATCTTCTCTATATTTTGAACCAGTGCGCAGCAACAAGAAAGTTCTCGTAAGCACTGCTGAAAAATCGTCAGAACAAAAGGGGAAAAATACCTTCACTTTCGGCGCTTCTTCTTCCTCCTCTTCTTCTTCTTCTTCTGATTCCTCTTCACTGGACTCCTCTGATCCTGATTCCTCGGACTCCTCTTCTTCAGAAGTGTCTTCCTCTGATTTGACTTTTGCCTCCTTTTTCCTTCTTTTGCTCACTAAATAAATACAATTTTCTTTAGTCATGGGAAGAACAGTAATGGCTTTAAGTCCCAAGTTCAGTTTGAAATCCTCAACCACATAGAGGAGTTATTAGCGAAAATGTTAAAGGCAAATGGTGAGGGAATACTTGCCGATGGACTGCCGGGCAAAGCAAATAAGTTGAGGAATGCTGCAAAGGTCTATGGCAACATACAGGCCCTAGTTATATGAAAAATATGGCGACTAGCCTACTGTTTCGTTCCCGATGAAATTGGCTTAAACTGAAGCAAGTAAGAGACGTATCGGATGAGTCAAAATAATACGTCCATTATTTGAAATAATCGCACTATGAAAACTATACAACTGACATGAAAAAATTTATTCTTCGGGCGTATTCTTTTGGGCATCTGAAGTCTCGGAAGTCTGCTGAAAACGGAAGATTTCGCAGAGAAAAAAGTCAGTTACCAAAAGAATGAATTCTGAAAATGGCAGCGATCGTAGAGATCGCAAGAAAAAAAATGTCAAAAGAATACACATTCTGAAGACGGTAGAGTTGGCAGACTTCGCAGACGGAAATCCCAAAAGAATGAGAATTCTTAAAGTGAGAGAGTTTGTTGTTGCTCATTTCAATGCACTGTAACCTTGCTATGCAAATCCCAAGAGAAAAGAACTTACCATATTTCAGTGTATTTCGAAGGTTTTGTGAACAGAAGGTTTCTGAGGCTTCGGAATTCTGACGTTTTCGGAAGAGCCCAAAAACCATACGTCCAAAATCTCTCGGAAGTTTACTTAAAGCAGAATGACCAAAGTAATGGGTTTTCATAAAAAATGCAGAGCCTGCAAAGCCTATCGTTTTCTGTAGAATGGCAACAAAAGAATTGGATTTTAACTCCTAGCAACTCTACTGTTTTCAGTAGATGCCCAAAAGGATACGCCCTAAATCTTAAATTAGCATTCCCGAAAAATAGCTCCCATGGGCTTTGGTTAAAAACAGAAGCGAGTGCCTCAATTTGATCCACGTTTTTACTACTACAATGGTAAAATTATGTTTTTTCCAGTTCAGCTGTTGGTTTCTAATATTCTAATAGTACAGAAGGTACTAATTGTCATCATGCTCCCTTGATAATGCTGAGCATCAAAAAGTCAAGACTTACAAGATAGTTAACAGCATGTTTTGCTGTTCTTTTTACCAAATTGAGAAATAGCACCGTTGGCTCAATCCTGACTCCAGAAAGAAATACGGCACCAAACATTATGAGCAAAATCTCAAAAATTAAATTGAAGCCTCAGTAAGAAGATAGAATGAAATATTTATAAATTTGCTGCATAACTTTTCCTGTAAGATCTTTAAAACAGTGGAGCATTTTTCGTACTCACCCGGTATCTACCGGGTGAGTCAGAAAAAACGTGGGGTTTTTGGCGTATTGTGACGTCGCGTTCAGCAACCCGATCGTAGCAACTAAATTTTTTCTTGCAGCCAGAGGTCTAACTTAGATCATAAGCTTTTCCCCATCGAAATCGGTCACTTGATGTATTAATCAGAAAATATTTTCTTCGTAAGACGTTGTATGGGAGTTTTGCAAACTTATCAATCTTTGATAGAGCCCCTTCAGCATTTTACCCTTGCCAAGGCAGAAAGCTGCAGGTACACGTGGTATTATCAGGGGAGAATGAAATACTTTTGTCATGAAACATCGCGTTGATCTTGTTGAAATAAATCTCTTTACAACACAAAGAAGCATGCGTTTTTACTGTCTCTCAAACATATTCTCTTTGCAGGACAAGCTATGACGTGCAAGGCATTCCAGGGGAGAAAACACTAATTCCGAACTGTTTCATGCTCCCCAGATAATACCACGTGTACCCGCAGCTTTGGCAAGGCTAAAATGCTGAAGGGGCTTGGTTAAAGGTTTCCTCAGTTTGCAAGACTCCCATACAAAGTTTTAGGAAGAAAATCTTTTTTAAATAATGAATCACATGACCGATTTCGATGGAGAAAAGTTTAAGATCTAAGTCAGATTCATGGCTGCATGGAATAATTTAGTTCACAACGGTCGGATGGCTAAACGCGACGTCACAGTCTGCCAAACACCCCACGTTTTTTCTGAACTTCCCCCACTTCTTTTTAGCCAGATTAGATTTTAGAGCATCTTTTGAGGCATCACTTATCTAATTTTGCGGCTTGACCAATAGACCTTTTCACGGAAAGAAAAGCATGCTGGGAAAATGGGGGAGATTTCGAGATTTCGACACCACGCAGCTTCGAATTTCGCCAGGCTTTGCGAGGCTTATTTTCGCAACAAAACCTCTCTCCTAAGCACGAACACAAATGTTAGATATCTTGTGTGCATATCGATAAAATCCTTAGACTTCAGAGATTACGAAATAGCAATATGTTTTTGAATCTGCTTCCTCTAAATCTTTTTATATGACGAGAAAGAAACCCGAGGCAGTTTTGAAAGTCGCAGAATCATGCTTAGGCCCTTGCGACCCAACGCCACATCTGGGCGCATAATTCTGCAATCCACAGAGGAAATTAAGTGAAATTTAAAATGAAAGCACTTCATTTGTCTCTGAAGTCGGATATAAATTTGCAGACTGTTGCCTAAACGCACACGAATGCAGGGAGGTCATACAGCCCAGATCGCATGTCGTCCTTCCCAATGAAAAGTTTCTACTAAAGAACCGTCTAGAAACCGAGTTCAATTTTCCTACAAAGCAAAGCGAAACCCTTTGATTGCCAATTTTTGCATCCAAATATTGTTGACAGATATATTTTCTACCATTTCATCGATATTTCTAGTAACCACCAATTTTGAAGTATCATCTTTTCAGAAACTTCTTTTAGCTCGTAAATCCAAGTCAGGCCTAGGCCTATGGCTGTTCCTAGAATAAACAATGAAAACTGGAAGCGTCTATACAAGATATTTTGTGAGATCCTTTGGGCATTATCTCTTCATCTGCTATTTGAGCTAAACGAAAAGATTCAATATAATATTTAGGGTTAACGTTCTTTGGGCTGCATGCTCTTTAGAAGAGAAAAAGTCAATTCTTGAATTCATTTTGATGTACTTTTGGCTCGCTATTTGTGATCGTCTCGATATATTTGAGCACTGATCCTTTGTTTCAATGTGGCAACCAAAAAGTTGACATGATTGAATTTCTACCATCCTACGAGTCGAGCAGAAATGAAGAGATTAAAGATCTACGAACCTTGAGCAACCTTCTTTCTTGTAGTAGTTTCTAAGCATATTTATGAGTTCTGGCACTCGAACATCATCAAAATGTTGTTTACTGTCTCAGGAAAGCGAGACAAATCAGAAACGATGACAGAAGTATTCTGCCCGTTTTGATGAACAGTGACTTGCAGCAACAATCTATACTTCCACACAAAATAGATTTGAAGTTATTCCAGCTTTAGATTCTTCGTAAAATATTTTTTTGGCTTCTTGTTGCAACTGTAAATTCCACCTCAAATCAAAATCGATTTAGAAATAACGTGTAACAGAGCTTAGGTCATGTGACAACTGCACTCCTTCCTGAACTGTTAGTTATTCACTATCTCATTCAATGAAAGGAAAATGTGGGAAAATGTTAATTAATAGTACATTTATTTTTAGAGGTGGTTTAATAGAGAAGGGGACTTATTTAAAAATTTTGGCTCAGAAGGGAGGGGCTTATTAGAGAGGGGGGCCTAAAAGAGATGGGGCTTAATGGAGCTTTCACGGTAGATTCAAGGACCTTGAAGAATCAATGAAAGTTGGGGTCATAGGCAGTGAGGGGCACCTGTCCACACCTCAAAATATGTTCTTGTTTCAGAACCTACTAATCTGCATGAATTAGAAGGACTTAACGAGAAGGGTCTGCAGTCTTGTAGGGGTCTTGTACTAAAAGTAATTCAAAAAGCGTATAACTTGCATCTACTCATCACCACACGAGTCCAAATTATGATGAATTTCCTGCTGCTCTAATCTTCCTCTCAAATGATCTATTTTATTGTTATTATTTTTGTCTATTTCATAACAATATTTTAACGAGAATTAAATTCTCGAACTATACATAAATTTTTTGTAAGAAACTGCTTATAAGAAACTCAACGCTCAGATCACCAAAAAAAAAACAGAGCAAGTCAAGTACTGGAAAGATATCTCGAGAAACTACTTTTTAGTAAAGGAAA
Source organism: Aurelia coerulea (assembly GCA_039566865.1). Classification (NCBI taxonomy): domain Eukaryota; kingdom Metazoa; phylum Cnidaria; class Scyphozoa; order Semaeostomeae; family Ulmaridae; genus Aurelia; species Aurelia coerulea. The sequence continues at coordinate 10,371,750 of CM076950.1, forward strand.
TCCTTCGCATATGTTTACTTTAGTTTCACATGTTTCCTGTATCATAGAACTTGAAAGGTACGTAATGTCTAAAAGTGGAAAGGCTTCCAAAAAGAATTGTTTTGAAATATTAAGTATGGCACAGGAAGTCATTATAATGATCGCTGGTTGCTATGGAAGTTTTAAGAAACGTGTAACTCTGATAACTCAAAATCTGATAATTTTAATAAACTTTCAGTACTGGCCCAAATTCTTAGTTTCTTCCAGAATCATCCAATTTTTCACAATATTATAAGAATATGTCAGCCTCAACTCGCATATTTGTGTCTCATTTTCAGCAGTTGCCTGTTTTGCGATGTTCATAACAGAGAACCGCATGACTGATATAAATATTTTAAGAATATATTCAGGTTCAAAACGAAAATGTCTTAACAATTTTGAGGCAGGACAAAATTTACAGTATTCTTATAAAAGACTGTACGATGGGAGGGGGATTAAAAATACTTCATTGGATGACACGAAGAAAAGTAACTATTTTTTACATCGTGATCTCTGTTATCCTACACCAGTTTCATTTTGAGTTGTGTTCCGACACTTACACTGCAAGGATCGCTATTGCTAGGTGGATATTGTTTGGTTTGCAGCCCAACGCTCGACCGGCATCGCATTTCCATGTATTGTACTTGCAGGATGCTTGAGGCAGCTTTTCACCCCCCCCCCCAAGAGACACCCCGATCAAAGAAGAGCTGAGACACTTTTCTCTCTCTTTTAAGCGACATCTAAAAATATTTATAACTTATACTTCTGCTACAATTTTGGTCAATATTACAATGATATTCTTCAAAAATCTCATTAATTTTTTTAAAACACAGTTAATAGAGATAATTAATGTTCAAAAAGAAGCTTTCTCATCAAAACCATTTTTGTTTAATCAGTGAATGACTAAAAGTTCAGGAAGGAGTGCAGTTGTCACATGACCAAAGTTCTGTTACACGTTTTTTCTAAATCGATTTTGATTTGAGGTGGAATTTACAGTTGCAACAAGAAGCCAAAAAAATATTTTACGAAGAATCTAAAGCTGGAATAACTTCAAATCTATTTTGTGTGGAAGTATAGATTGTTGCTGCAAGTCACTGTTCATCAAAACGGGCAGAATACTTCTGTCATCGTTTCTGATTTGTCTCGCTTTCCTGAGACAGTAAACAACATTTTGATGATGTTCGAGTGCCAGAACTCATAAATATGCTTAGAAACTACTACAAGAAAGAAGGTTGCTCAAGGTTCGTAGATCTTTAATCTCTTCATTTCTACTCGACTCGTAGGATGGTAGAAATTCAATCATGTCAACTTTTGGTTGCTACATTGAAACAAAGGATCAGTGCTCAAATATATCGAGACGATCACAAATAGCGAGCCAAAAGTAAATCAAAACGAATTCAAGAATTGATTTTTTCTCTTCTAAAGAGCATGCAGCCCAAAGAACGTTAACCCTAAATATTATATTGAATCTTTTCGTTTAGCTCAAATAGCAGATGAAGAGATAATGCCCAAAGGATCTCACAAAATATCTTGTATAGACGCTTCCAGTTTTCATTGTTTATTCTAGGAACAGCCATAGGCCTAGGCCTGACTTGGATTTACGAGCTAAAAGAAGTTTCTGAAAAGATGATACTTCAAAATTGGTGGTTACTAGAAATATCGATGAAATGGTAGAAAATATATCTGTCAACAATATTTGGATGCAAAAATTGGCAATCAAAGGGTTTCGCTTTGCTTTGTAGGAAAATTGAACTCGGTTTCTAGACGGTTCTTTAGTAGAAACTTTTCATTGGGAAGGACGACATGCGATCTGGGCTGTATGACCTCCCTGCATTCGTGTGCGTTTAGGCAACAGTCTGCAAATTTATATCCGACTTCAGAGACAAATGAAGTGCTTTCATTTTAAATTTCACTTAATTTCCTCTGTGGATTGCAGAATTATGCGCCCAGATGTGGCGTTGGGTCGCAAGGGCCTAAGCATGATTCTGCGACTTTCAAAACTGCCTCGGGTTTCTTTCTCGTCATATAAAAAGATTTAGAGGAAGCAGATTCAAAAACATATTGCTATTTCGTAATCTCTCGATATGAAGTCTAAGGATTTTATCGATATGCACACAAGATATCTAACATTTGTGTTCGTGGAAAACCGGCTTTAGGAGAGAGGTTTTGTTGCGAAAATAAGCCTCGCAAAGCCTGGCGAAATTCGAAGCTGCGTGGTGTCGAAATCTCGAAATCTCCCCCATTTTCCCAGCATGCTTTTCTTTCCGTGAAAAGGTCTATTGACCGGAGGAATCCCTTTTTTGCATCGCTAATTGCTTGCACTTAATGTATCATCAGGAAACAAAAGATGAAATTTCTAGAACATCTTGTTATACTGAGCATACAGTAAAAACCCACATATAAGAAACTTCCTGGAATAAGAACCTACAGCTTGATATCTTTAATATCTGCTCCTTTATGTAAGAACATTTTCACTGTGATTGTTCATAGTTTCTTATGATGAATCTTCTGAGCTGCTGCTTGCTCAGTTTAAGCTATGACTACCCTCCGAAATTCAAGTTTCAAAAATAGGATAATTCATTTATTTTTTCGACTTCCCCTTCCTTGTCCAATCCATGTTCTGGAAGATGTGAAAAAATACACATTCAAAAATTTGCACTGGAGCACGAAATGAACGAAGAATATCGACAGATCATTTTGCAAACGACAGATTTCCACAAACTACTTCAAATCCATCTCTACTTTAATTTTTCCCAAAATGTTGACCAGAAAATGATCAGATATAGGACCAATTTCTTTCAAGGGATCCATGTCGGGTCGACTTATCAGTCGTTATATCAAACATCCTCAGTTCTGGTCAGCGATCAGGCTTTTCATTTTACGTTTCTTTCAATTGTAATTTTTCTTTTGAATTTAATTCCTTTGTTAATTGTAAGTGTCAGTCATTGTGGGAACTCGCTCACTGCGTGTCCTTCCTGCAATGAGTGGCACAGTCATTGTATTTGTCGCATGTTTCTGTGTTTTATTCAATATAAACAAGGGAAAGAAAAGTATGACGATTAGTTCACTCTGGTAGAGAAATTTAGGATTCAACATTTTATTTGGATCTGGTTTTGCGGATAGTAATGATAGCTTAATGTGACAATGCAGCACCTGAAAAAATAGCCAAGACTTTCAGCTAAACGGTGATACAAAGCATTTGTCAATAACTTTTGATTTCAGAGAGCTAGTTATGATTAAGCTCGTGAAGTTTTTTTTGGATCACCTGGTAGCTTTCTTGATAAAATTTAAGAATCAAATTTAAGAACCTACAACCTGATTTCAAGAATGTTATCCATTACATAAGAACCCACACAGTTTGGTTTGAAAAACGTAGGTTCTTATTAGACGTATTACCTGAAGTCTCTTGTTTCCATGTGCTCTTTGACTTGATGATGGCGCTTCGGTCAACAGAGGAGCGACAACAACAACAACAATTCAACTCAATGAGATAACCGTAGCTTGAGGGTCCTTATGGAGTGAGGCTAGGTTCTTATATGCGGGTTTTTACTGAAATACTGACCTTGTTCTTCCTTTTCAGATTCTTCTTCGTCATCATCATCGTCATAATCATCATCAGATCCTTCTTCTTCACTTGATTCTTCTTCACCCGTCTCTTCATCATCCTCGGTCCCTTCTTCTCCTGAATCTGATTCTGATTCTTCATCTGAGTCCTCACCACTTTCTTCATCCTCATCTATTTTTAAAGATAATAGACTATTATCATAAAATAATGGACTATTGTTGAATCAATCGTACTGAAAGAAATGCAGGGCCTCGGTTCCTTCACCAGCAGTTTTTCGTATGCGGAACTCTACTGTATGTCTATTGAAATAATTGCAGCCTACTGTAAGTGTTGGCTCCATTGCAAATCTTTTTAAAAGGGAAATACCTACTTTAGTAAAACTCTATTTGTGTTTACTAACTTCCATTGTCTTTGAATGAAGCGATCCTCTAGGGTTTGTACTCCTATTGTACAAGCTATGCCGTGCAACAAGGACAGATAATGTTACAATAGTACTCGTTACTTTTTATTGACACCTAGATACAAAGCAATTTTTGATTGCAGACAAAGGGAATTCCATGCTCGGTTGGTCAAGACATAAACAAAAACAAAGCAAGCCGCAAAAGTTGCCCTGAAATCCGGGTCGCTAGCGCGCTCGTTGTGCATTCCAGAAATGGTTTTTAAGAGCAAATATTAGCACATATCCAAAGAAGAAGGATAGATCTAAACTTCTGCCTCGGGCATTTCATTTTTTTCGTGCAGAAGCTGAGCAGTTAAGTGTTTTAATTACACCTAAAAAGTACGAGAATTGAATCCCCTCCCAATTGGCTTCTACACAAAATAAATAAAATGCCCGAGGCAGAAGTTTAGATATATCCTTCTTCTTTCGATATGTGCTCATGATTGCTCTTAAAAACCATTTCTGGAATGCACAACGAGCGAGCTAGCGACCTGGGTTTCAGGGCAATTTTTGCGGCTTGCTTTGTTTTTGTTTATGTCTTGACCAACCGAGCATGGAATTCCCTTTGTCTGCAATCACAAATTGCTTTGTATCTAGGTGTCAATAAAAAGTAACGAGTACTATTGTAACATTATCTGTCCTTGTTATGCCGTGCTAAGAAATTTCGTGCAATGTATAATCAATGTTGTGTATATATTGTTATGAAAAATTTAGACTTTCAAAACGTTCAAGTGGCTTTAGGCCATCAACAAGTATCATTGAAAACTGCGGCTTATCTATTTGAAGATCTTTGGTGCTATTTGTGTATCAAAATTGAGTTCGCATGATAAGTTTTTTTTAAGATGAGTTTTTTTAAACGTCGCCAATGTTATCCTTGTAACAGCACGCAATGCCAACGATAAGAAAGAGATCCTAAACAGAAACAATTTCCTCACCTTCAGAATCTGAGTAAAATGATGACTTCTTCTTCGTCTTTGTCTTCGTAACCAGAAGTTGGTTGCCCCAAACTTTGTCTACTACCTGCAAAAAAAACAAAGAGACACTCTAAGCTAAAAAAAATTACTTTCTGAATTAGACTGAACATCAAATTTTCTGCCTGCTGTACATTACAAACGCCTTAACAGATATAGGTGGACACTTTGTTTGAAGAAAATGGAAATTGATCATCCAGTGATCCTTTTTAGCAACATAACTGTGAAGAAAGTAAATGAACATAAACATTTAGGAATTATCCCAGACTCAACGCTATCTTCTTTAGCTCATATCAAAGCAGCTATCTTTAAACAAGGAAGGGCATTCATTTGCAAAAATATTTCTCCAAATATCTGCCCATGCATACCATAAACGAATTATATGAGCTCTATGTTCGACCCCACCTGGACTATGGTGATGTTATTTACTATAATCCTGCTAAAGTATGCGAATTCAGTCAAAATATCATTCAACCAAATTCAATGGAAAAGCTAGAGTGCGTTCAGTGTTCTGCTGCTTGGGCTGTAACAGGAACATGGAGGGGAACGTCTCGAGAGAAGCTGCAAACGGAGCTTGGCTGGGAGTAACTAAGGTCCCAAAGATGGAGCAGACGGATTACCTTGTTTTACAGGTTCTAAAAAGTTTTAGCCCTGAGTATACAGTAGATCCAATTCCCTCTCTTCATCATTCGCAGTACCGTCTTTGTGACCAGGATGTCATTGTGCGATTAAAGGCAAGGACAGAAGAATTCAAGTCAAAATTCTATCCTAACAGTCTAACCGAATGGAATAAGCTTTAGCCTGAATCGAGACTTGCATCTTCCGTTACTGTTTTTAAGAAAAAGAACTTATCCATAATCCCCCCCCCCCCCCGCAAAATATGTCTTTGGAATTCACGATCCAATAGGATTATCCTATCTTTCTCAACTTAGGACTGGCGCCAGCAAGTTGAATTTCCACAAATTCAAGCATAATTTTAGGGATACCATAAACCCAATGTGCCCAACAAGAGATGGCATTGACGATACGGAGCAATGTTTTTGCTCTGCCTCTCTTTTGATGCTCAACGTCAAAATCTTCTCGCTTGGATTGTTGAATTATTACGACCATTCGTACACATCACCAATCTTTCAAATCATTCTTTGACGCAGCTTTTATTATATGGTGATCAAGACCGTTCTAATGACTTGAACTGAAACAATAAAGAGTGCGCAAAGCATCATGCTTGGTGGAAAACGAGGCTAAGTTGGACCACAGGAAAATCTCCCCAAACACAACTTCTCGATTAAGCTTTGCGAATCAAAACTAGACCAAGTCGTCTTTTCAGCGACTTTGGCACGTCAATCAAAATGGATAGGAGTAACCATACCTCAACATTTCTGACAGCTGGGTCTGGTTGTGTCTCAGGATAATCAGGTAAATCTTGATATCCATTTGCTCTGAGGTTAATCATGTGAGACAATGAGCCAAGTTGGTATTGACCACGATCTACAAAATGGGATTTGAAAGTAAAAATAAAGAATATCAGGTAATGGTTTGAAGTCTTGCTTTTTCAAAGCATTTGGAGCAGATTGGACTCTTGGTCATAAATACGTTAAACAGTGGCCAAGGGCCACAAAACTGGTGGCGAAGGTGCGGTATCATTGGGGGAAATATTAATACTTGTTTAAAAAAGGTCAAAACGATGAATTTCTGCTGTAACAACACTTTCTCCTGATAAAAATTCGTTTTGTCAACAGGATGGTGATGTCTGTGGAAATGCCGATTTTTTTAAATTCTTTAAGTAACCTAATTTTTCAAGTTTCTTCTCCGAGAAAACCGTTAAAAGACAAGCGATTCCTTGAGAACATATTCACCACTCTCGCATTTTCATTTGTTATAAATGCAGTCACATAGTTTTTTTATTCCCTTCTCTAAATTCTAGTTGTAGAGAGTGGCCTTCAAAAGTGCCCTGTTCAAGTTGTCACAACAAAAACTTGTCACACACAGCCTCTGGAGATTTACAAAAGTTATGAAATAATTTGAATTTCAGTTTAAATCTTCAAAACAAAAGAAATATGCTGACATCTTCTCAACTCACGTCTTCTCGTTAAAATAACCTAAAGTCTGTTTCAAATTAGATGCCACGGGAGATTTGCAATAACACAAAAATACAAACTCTTCAATTGAGTTTATTCACGGAAATTGATCGCGCGAAATCTAATTTATAACTTATTTTGATATCTAACAAAACATCCCCCACTGCATTAGGGCTAAAGTGAATTAATAATGTAAACAACGCAATGAGTTGGATTCCAAAGCTATTAAAGGAAATTTATCCATTTCATTAAAAGTAAATAATGTGGATACGGTGCAACTGTCTAGTAAATTCTGTGTACAGATGTGATGCATCGAGGGTTCTTAGTAATGTAATGATATTCCTTGTCAAAGTGGAAGACATTTTAAAATAAGTATGAGGTACAACAATGAAATGGTCACTATGACTGCAACATTTTGAGGATGTTCTTACCTTTGAATACTGACTCGAGTACTGGTGCAGGCTTTTCAGACAGGAAAAACTTCTTTGCTTTCTTTTTTAGACTACCCTATAAATGAAAATAAGCTGTAATGAATGCTTTAACCACCAACAGACTCTTCGGCAACTTCCACTGAATAAATTGGAGCGCGTCCATCTTAACCTTATAAACAAACTTGCTAATGGCAATTCAGAACCATTTGAAGCTAAAGCTATTAGAAATAGAACTAGCGAATCGTCGATGACTGCGTGCATCCTTTTTCTAAAAAGTTTGATAGAGATGTGCTCAAAGGGGCTCCGTCTCAAAATTTCGGTCGAAACGGTGATTTTCAAGTTTCTTGATGGGCAATATCACACGGACTTTTACCTGTTTTTTCAAAAACGACAGCGTCATTTTGAAGATAAATCTTTGTACTTCACAGAGGAAAAAACCAATCATTCATATCCTTTACGATTGCTTGGATATAAGTGTATTTTTAACGAGCATTTATTGGTGGCTTCGCCAAACAAATTGTAGAAAACAATGGAGAACAATGGACACGTGTTATCAAATTCGTTTACAGTTTGGCGACGCAGCCCTTTTAATGACGAGTGGCAGAAGTCCCCTCAACTATCTTCTCGTCCTTAAAATAAAGCCAGGGGTCACTTCCAAATGGGAAATCAAAATGATGTTTCAAAATAGTAAACGTGGTGGTTTGGTTTAATCTGTTTGTCAGATTCTGTGATTCGCAGCGATTTCTGAGATTCTGTGAAATTGTGTGAAGTTCACTCAATTTCATGTGATTCAAAGCAATCTTATTTGTGTTTAAGGAAATAATAATAATAATAGTAATAATCTATATCTATACAGGTAAACTTGGTCAGCTTGCACAGAAGCTGCTATCATTCAAGGTCCTATTAAAATTAAAAATCTAAAAAAAAAAAAGATATCAAATTGCAAGTTCAAGTTTAAAAAGCCAGATAATACAAAAATGAAATTGAAAATCACAGTCAAGTTGATTGCATTGTCTCTTAAAATTTACAATTGACTGTTCTCGTTTCAACGCATTTGGCTCCTTTCAATTGCCTTGGCCAGCGAGCTGGTCAAGGTGTGACCAATTTTTGAATGTAATATTACGGGTCCTAGCTTGAGCGATTGAATGAATACAACCACTGAGCTAGCAATGGTAAAACGTAGGACTCATGTGAAATTTCTAGAATGAAATATGTGGTCAGGCCATCTGCGAGTAAGAAAATCATTCTCATACCTCTGAATTATCTGCTGGAAATAGAAGTAATCGAACAAATCTTGCTCTATCTCTGATGTCGTAATTCTGGTCATATTTAGCAAGCTGGAGAACATACTGACACAGGAGTTTTGTCTGAGGAAAGAGAATTCAGATCATACGAAGTGAATTCATTAAAAAATGTGGGATAATTTTTCTCAACAATTCACGTAGCAATGATTACCAACTATAACGTCATCCAAGTCTTTTAAAAAGATTCCAGTAAATCATGTACTTGAAGGTGACCTGAAGCGAACATTTCTATTATGCAAATGAATAGGACCGCTGAATGATAAAAGATCCTCCTTAAATCTTTTTGATACCACATTTCGCTTTAACGTTATCCACTGACTTTAGGTATAAGATGATGACGTCATTTCGTTTGCAAATTACTAGGATAATGTGAAAATATAGCTTGATATATCGTTGAAAGGTTACAGGTGGAAGAACCATTTTAGCCTAGCAATATAAATGGAATATAGATTGTTCGACAAATTAATATGATGCTTAGCAAGGTATTGCAATTGAAAGAAAATGTTCTGAATAGATTCGCCTATGGAAACTTCGTCAATCTTGCATGTTTTCTTAACATCTTTCAAACAAAATGACATCATGAGCCGATCCTACAAAATGGTGCATAACCGGAAAATGAAACAACGTATCAACACATTTTAAACAGGAGTTTTTGTCATTCAACAGTGCTATTCATTTGCATCAACAAAAATTTTGCTTCAGACCACCGTCAAGACGCCTAGAAAATACAGGCCACCTTTTTAGGCCACCTTTGAGAAGCCTGAAAAAGAGTAATGAAATAAAATAACGAAATGATGCCATCCAACACTGAATATAAGTAGCGCCAATGGTATGTTTTAAATTACCTGCTTTGGGTTGGTCAAGTACAGTTTAGCACCAAGTGTAATAATTTGCAGCTTCACAATATCTTCCTACGAAGAGAATCACATTCTATGTAGAAAAGCAACACCTTCTAAATATATTGTAGAAATATGAGTTCTTTTCCCAAATAAAAGTGAGTGGGGTTACCAGCTCTTCAGTTGATGAGATTGTTCAGCAGTTCCAAAAAACAAATGACGTTGCTCGAAAAGGTTTACATGATGTGACATTTCAATGTTCCAACTACAAATAGAAAACTAAAAGGTTCTTGTCCAATATTATTTACGATCTGGGTAGCATGTGGCTAAGGGTCAGATGCTTCAATAAATTCTCTCATTTTGAGGTAAAAAGGAAGACAACCGATTGAGCTTTTTCTGCGCGGATTCTGGCGTGTATTTTCTGTGTGAATTTTAGCAAGTAGTGGCCAAATCTGATTTCAGACAGTCTGAAAGTCTAAAATTTCAGCGTCCGCGTAAAAGACCCTGGGTGATAATGGTTCTTTAAAGCATCTGGGAAAGGTCTGCCTGTCAGCCTAAAGTCACTAAACTTGAGTCACACTGATAAGATTATTGTCTCATATCTGTACCTATTTGCGATGATTGGAATCGAAGACTTCACGTTATTTTAAGGACTCTGAAATCATACCTCATTGATAAAACTTTTTGCCATCTTCCTCAATACATCAGGAGCAATTTTCGGAACATGATCAGAATATTCTCCAATGAGCCACAAAATGCTTGCCCTTGCCATAGATACAGTGATTTTATCAATGATTTTGGCCATATGAATCATGATCTCAGTATGTTCTTTCGCTCCAAGCTGCAACAATTTCTTAATGACCACAACACTTTCACCAACAACTGATTCTTGAGACAAAAACGTAATTGTTAAGAACAGTATGGTATGCACTATCACCACTGTTACAGGGCGCTTCAAAGGCAACAAATTTGATATAGGTTAGCGATACGTATTTAGCTTGAACTGATCCGAGAAATATCTTTAACGACAATACTAAATACAGTAAAAACGCACCAGGTTTTCGAAATCACACCGTTTGGGTTCAACAGTTTGCTGCCAGTAATTTAACAAATGAAGTAACTGTTTTATCAGAAACAAATCTGCTGAGTTGAATCAAAAAGCATTTTTCTACATTGTTTGCAAAGTTTGAACACCGTAAAAGCTCTATAAGCCCCCAAGGTGAAGAGACATTGGAACTTATTAGAGAGGGGGCCTATTTATGAAGTTTACTGGCAACGCTAAAAATAATGGCTTTGTGGTCTTTCATCTCATATTTTTTGGAATCAACGTAAAACTCCGAGAGTCGAATAAACAAATAGAACGCATTTGCAATCAAAACCCATATCAAAATTGAATTTGAAACTATTTCCATTATGTGAATGAAAAACCTTCGGGGAAGTTTGACCTTGGATACTTGGGGAGGGGGCGGTGGGGGTCAGTAGAGAAACGGGCTTATTCAGAATTTGGCTTCGAGGGGGAGGGCTTAGTAGAGCTTTCTCAATAGAGAGAAAGGGGCTAAATAGAGCTTTTGCGGTAACTTTTAGGCTGAGGTACGGCATATTATGCAATCAACTACAGATGCTTCTTGACCATCTGAAATTAGACATGCCCTCTAACTTACCATCTCGATTTGATAGCAATCTGACCAATCCTGACAAGCAAGTGTCTGTCACTTCAGGTATGTTTGAGGCGCATCTTCCAATTGCCTGCACTGTTGATGTTGCAAATTCTCTATCTGAGCTTGTCACATATGTCTATAAAAGAAAACAGATGATGATCTAACATGCAGCTCATAATTTTTCAGGAGCTAATTTATCTACTTCTCCAGGCCAATTTCGCAATATCCAGTTTGCATGAAATTTTCGAATGCACATGCTACCACAGCACAGACAATGAGCTCCAAAGGAGAGTATCTACCGCTAATAGGCAACAATAAATAGATAGCACACAGAACCGATTTGAGCACTGATAATGTAATCTTGAATAAAATCCTAAAATATTCTTGGTGAGGTTTCCCCATGTTTCGGCTGGCTTCTTGTCTAATTATAAATAGCTACAGAGCATGATATTCAAGGTGTCTTAGCAACTCGAAAACTGTGATTTATGAAATAAGAAAGGAAACGAAGAATCTTCCTTTTGAGAATGCTAATGGTTAATTATGGAATCATCAAAAACTGCTCATACAACAAAATACCGGGTGTCCCAAAAAAAAGTACTCCCGTTTGAAAAATCATCAAAAATTGATTTCACGGCCGATCTTCAATTTTCTTTTTTTGTCAAGTATATCAAGGACCAAATTATTTTTCAATGTATAGCTGATCTTGTAATTGGCTTAAAAAGTAGCAAATTTAGCTCTTTTTAGGGCTACCTGGTTTTGAACCATACTGCAAAAAAGCACGCATGATTGCCAGATCAATTTCTTTTTGCATGTAAACCATCTAGTTTGGTCATAAATGACAGAAAGAAATGCGCAAAATCATGGCAGACTTCAATGATGATATAAATCTGAAAATTTTGCTTCATAGGCAAGATTGACTATTTTGCTTAAAAACTATAGCTCAAAATAAGGTTTTTCAACGTGTAATTGTTCTACCTTATTGCATCAAAGCAAACATTTTATCATCTATGAATATTTTTGGGTCTGTGACAAAACAACTCAAAAGAAAATTTTATCAAAGGGTTGATAATCAATTTTTGATGATTTTTGAAACAGGAGTACTTTTTTTTGGCACACCCGGTATAACTAATCCATTTAATCCATTTATAATTCTACAACTCACATCAAGAGCCCTCTGTGCTGTCATGCTCAGTCAACAGACAGAAAGCCAAGAAATTCTCCTTATTTTCGGTTTAATTCATGCACGTAATATTTAGACTGACGACGTGATTCCTTGTATTCGTTCAACGTGTTTAATCTGATGTTTTATTTTCACTCAATACAAGTTTGAAACCATAACATCATCCAATTCAATGCGGAAAACTGAAACTCGTCGTCATAAGTCTACATGGTGGTGAGGTTCTGAAAAAATAATTTTGACTGCGATAGCTACTTGCTCGTACTTTCATTTCAGTCAAAAGCCGTGCAGGAAACAGTGACAAAATTTGTCCCTATTTGACAAAATTTCGCAGCAGGCAGTTTCAGATCTATAGCTTCCTGATAAGATGACACACAAGATGTCAGCCCAACGACTACGATTTTTGCACGTTATGACATTCTCTAAAGCTATGAACCAATTGCTAGAGAAAGACAGATCACCTGAAGTTCTCTCAAAATCACAGAGATATTTGTTTCTGTTGCAAGATTGGTAAGGATCTCCAGCTAAAATAAATGAGTGATTGAAAATAATCAGTTCGAGTTAATACTGAAGTGAGATAAGACAGAAATGAATAAAAGTTAATTCAATAACCCTACTGAAAATCTAATACACGAAAACTGTTCTTTATATATCATCATCTGCAACCAAAATATAAGTTTTAATTCTTTGAGCTATTAGACCCATTCTAAGTGGAATGGGTGCCTTCACTTTTCGCTATCAAGTTGGGCTCTTTTAATCTTCCAGCTACAAAGTTAAGTACATCAGTCAAGTTAAAAATTCTGTTTATCTGACTTGTAAAGTAAAAAAATGCACTGGATCAGTGACACCACAAAAAATAATTCCTTGTGGAATTGCCTGTCTTAGAATTATTCTAATAGAAATACACTGCCATGTTTCCTTGACATTCCTACAGCAATGTCTCCTTTAAAGAGAAATCTCTTATTGTCAAAAGGAATTATTAAGTATTCATTATTTTCCAAATATCTATGTTTACCTTCAGCAAGCGGATGTTGGTAGCATCACCAGAATGGACAAAGAAGCTTTTCAAGTATTGTTCAAACATCCCCTAAACAAAGAAATATTACTAAAAATGTACCCGCAGACAAGCAAGCCCTTGACGATTATGAAAGACTGAAATTTGTTTTTTTCTCGTTTTACACCTACGAGTTTACACCTACTTACCGAATAAACGGGGGGGGGGGGGGGGTGAGAATAATCGGGGGGTTGGAAATGGTTCAATATAATAATAATCGGGGGGGGGTTGGAACAATCGGGGGGGGGTTGGAAAAATTGAGAATAGTCGTTTTTCGTTTTCTTAGTAAAACACGTATCTAACATGGGTACCACGTATGTAAAACACGTATGTAACACGGGTCAGACAAACAAAGGAGAATAAAGTTAATAAATACAGTAAGTACATTTGCTTCGCAGGAATTATTAAAAAATTTGTTCACTATTACTTCTATGTTTCAAGAATTAATAAAAGGGGGGGGTTGGAATAAAAGTGGGGGGGGGGGTTGGAAAATTTTTCAACCTTGTGAAATAATAGAGGAAGCATAAATCATTAACAATGAAGGTTGGCATACCTTGTTGGTTACACTCATTGTGGCAATGTTACTTAATACAACCGTTTGCACCTCTCTAAAATAGGAAAACAACTTTTATTTTATATACATCAAAGCTGTAACTCTTGATAAAGTCCTACAAACAAAGTGCATGGACCTTTTAGATATTCTGAAAAGAATCAGAATCGAACGATATTTTGCAGCATTTTGTAGAATTTTCGAATGTGTACAATAGTGATAGAAGCTCTAACGCCACTCGATCGAGCCTTGCATATAAAAATATATAAAAATAACACTCGATCCAGGCTCTTTTGCAGAACAGCTAAAAGGTTTATTTCATGATTGTTCAGTTAGTGGAAATGGATGATTTCGGCAGCAGCGTACTACTGGGAAACTCACAAGAAGTTCAACCGCTTGCAAAATCATAAAAACATTCTGAAAACAGCTACAAATTAGAAACATTTTTTACCACTCTGAGACATCTTTAAGCTTTATGCAAAGTATGATACACAATGGCAGATTTCCATTATCTAACATAATTGGATTTAACATAGACTAAAGGTCAATTCAGTATTCAGTCAAATATCAAATAAAGAATCAAGGATCAAAATTGTCAAGACGAAGTTCCTCGAGCTAAACCTGCAGGTGTTTTCTTTCATAAAAGTTCAAGATCTGATTCAAATAAAATTTGCTAATTTCTAAACTGGGAACCCTTGTTTATTATCCCGTATAATTCAATGAGAATACGTCTGGTGCGTGTGGTACCGTCAAAGTTAAACAATAATGTAATAAATAGATGATTGAAGTACCAAAAATAGCGTAGATGCACAAAAACGAGACGTTTCGAGCATGTACTCGTATTGATAACGAGAACATGCTTGGAACATTGCGTTTTTGGTATCTTACGCTATTTTATGGTAACTTCATCGCTTATTTGTGATATTGCTGCTGTCCGTCAGTTCAAATTCAGGAATTCAGGACGTCAACATTTCTGACCTTCAGAAGAGACCAAGGTGTTTACATGAACTTGCCTGGCCGTTAAATGAAAAACGAAATAAAGCATTTTCAAATTTGAATTTTGGTCTGAAAAATAATCCAAAAAAAGAAAGAAGTGTCCAAACAAAATCTTTACAGGTTAAGTCAAATAAAATATCACTTTTTGCCACAACGGAATTTGGGGAATTACAACTTATTATAATGTCAGGGGCTCAGCGTTGATTCATAAAGACTCTGGCGAATAATGTCTGCCCAGGGATAAACAAAGTAAGAAATTAAGCGACCTTTACTTGACAAAAAGTATGTTTTTCTAACCTGTGACTTCTGAGCAATCTAATAAGTGCCCTTACAACGACACCAACTTCGTTGGACGGTGCTACGTAATAATACAGTTTCCCAACCGCCATTACAACCTGAAAGACAATGTAGACATTTATTAGCGCAAGGATTCTGCCATGCTTCATAAAATGATTAGTTTTTAACCGTTAGCAGAACGCAGAAACAGAAGACCGTAGATTATCACCATAGAGTTATCACCATTGGTGAAAATAGTATCTCAAAAACACTTCTAAATCGTCCTCTGCCTAATTAATGAGAATTGAAACCCTTTCACGATTTGTGCTTATGTGTTTATTTCAATGTCCTGTTATGAACCAAAAATGCAGTAAACACCAGAGTAAAAACAATTTTGGGACTCGGTCTGGGTTCTTGTGCAATGAATACAATGGATTGGTTCTTATGAATGGGGATCTAGTTTAACAATTTCAGCGAGTAGTTTCTTATAGTTTCTAGTTAATAGTTTACAGTAGTTTCTAGGTTCTTATAAATGGGGTGTTTAATGTCTGTTAAAGTTATCTTGAAACATGGTTTTCATCGGTCACTTGTATGTAGCTACTGTACTTACTTGCTAATACAATAAAGCAAATTCTATCATTGCATGCTGATACCAAAATTGCTGCCATTGTTTAAACAGAAAAAGTTTACAATTTTGCTAATCTTAGACTACGTTCGCAGAATGCCGGCACAATCTGAAAACAGCAAAAATGCGACGGTACCAGACCAGCATTCAGCTAGTGTTCACACGATACCAGGACAATCTGAAAACAGCAAAAATGTGACGGTATCAGCTAGTTCACACGATACCAGGACAATTCAAAAATGATAAAAACTTCGACGATACGAATCTCTTTGTAATCCCTGCGAAAAAGAGGCTGGATCTAGATGACAAAGACATTGATCTAGCCCTAAAGAATCAATCAGCCTCTTTGTAAAAGTGTGGAAAAAAGTTCAGTTCTTATCCCTGTCGAGTGCTCACACGACCCCATTTTCAGATTGTGCTGGTTGGAATTCTGCCGTTTTCAAATTCTGCCAGGATCGTGTGAAAGCAGTCTTAGAAGACATACTGATGCATTTCTGCTCTGTAGGAGTGGCTTTGCAGATCTAAGAAGCAATCGATGATCAGTATCCATGATATAAGGCTGCGACTTTTCTAATTTTTCCTCATCTTCATCATCGTTGTCTTCAGACTCTCCTGAGCTTGGGTAGAATTGCTCTTCTTTCATTGCTCCCTACCAGGGAAAATTGGAGAAAATGTCTTGTTCAATAAAAATGTAAGCATCAACGTATATAAAACAAAGCTGGGAAAAGTTGTTAAACATGTATTTAGCAAACTAACAGCATGGTATGAACTTTGGAAAGTCTATTTGCCGAATTTTTAAAGGCAAGGCATTTTTTTTTTCAAGTAGAAGCATTCGCATCTGATGCATAATTTGCTTTGCGCAACAAAAATCATTCAGCGGAAAACTGGCTTTGGCCTCTGATCTCTGCAAGAAACGAATGATCCCAAAACTTATCTGCAGCCAGCATAGGTTCCAAATCTTTAAAAAGCTTGGTGTAAAATGACCTAGTTCTTTCAACCGAATAGCTCCAAAGAAACTTTAGCTATGTAGCTATAATTCAACTTTTGGAATTTTCCGAAATCTTCAATATTTTCAGAGTTATATAGTTTTTCTTCTTTGTTTAGCCATTGTAGAAAAAAATTCAAAAACCTTAAACCATCGTAATCTCTAAACATTTGGAAGACAGATGAAATGATTTTCAAGAAAACCACAGTTTGTGGATCTCTACAGTATGGTGTAAACCAAAGGTCTGTCACTCCTCTGGTTTACAATTTAGAAATTTGATAACGTCACATCTTCAAATGAATTGTAATTTCAAACACGCTTCGAAAAACATTCAAGATTTCTGAAAAGTCCAACGGTAGAAACATAGATAAGTACCTAAGGTTTCTTTCAAGCCATTCAGTTAAAACAATTTCATAAAAATTTACCTGTTTACACTGATTTAGATATTTGGAAGCTATGCTACTGCCGCCAGTATGCAGGCCCAACACCAGCCATGAATTCATAGGGGGGCGAAGAACCATAATTTGCCGACGCCAAAATCAACAACAACAACAGCAGCAACCCCAATTTTAGGAATCATGCGCGAAAAAGGACTGATGTGCTCCTTTAATGACTAGATTTCGGAATTTTTTTCCAGTTTCAACGTTGGAGCCTTCAAAATTTGTGAATATGAAGCAAAAATATGCTGTAGATTCAAAATTCATGTCAGAATGTATCCTCAAAAGTCAATAAATTCATGTTTTATGCATCATTCTCCCAATAAAATCGGCCTGTAACCACACAAAAAGTCCGACAGGTAGAGTAAAATTTCCGACAAAGAGCCTTCAAAATTCGCCCCCCCCCCCAGCCCCCCCCCCACTGGCTTCGGCCATGCCAGTATGCAATATGATCATGTTATAGTAAGTAAAGTCTCTAATACAGCAAAGGAAAGGGTCAACAAAAATGACCAAATCATTTTACCACACAGCAAATATTGATACAAAATAGCTAGCTAGGGTCAGTTACAAAGATTACGATGATTTGAAAGTTCTCGAAATCTAGATTGAAGTTGTCTTTGGTAATTCTCTAACAAATACAGTATCAGACAAATCAATCCTGCTATATAAGACGTAGTCGTTAAACGATCATGATGACAATAAGAATACAATTTTCCGAATGGACTTGATGGTACAAACTGAGAGCAGCAACTACTAACCAAGATGCATTGCGCTTGAAGTGGGATTCAATAACAATTCTCTATGGATTCAATCGTGGACCACAATGCATCTTCTTCGATTCCATCTTTAGCGTAATCGTCTATTACAAACTCCACATGATATGAGAACCTAAATAGGCCAGTACCAGGACATAGACATGAAAGCAGTGGCGGACACCTGGGGGGGCAAGGGGGTGTGATCGCCCCTAATGTTTGCTAGAACAAAGATCTTTTGTTCGAAAACAATAGAAATCAAACTCCTTTTAACTGAAATAATAGCTTCGCCTCCCAATATTTGGCAAAGTGTTCGCAATTGCATGAAAGTTATGTCAGAATACATAAAGGAGAAATGTCTGAATCATACCTAAAAAAGCTCGGTATTGACAAGAAGCAAACAAATCTTAAAACAGTTTCAACTGGATGCTTCCTGATGGAAAAGACACATAGAAGTAGGGTTACTAAGTCAATCCTACCTGACTCTTGTTTGGATCTAAGAATTGCGTTCTCGCATATCTTGTCAACATATTAAGTACTGCAACTTGTCCCCATTCATCAATATCAATCAGCATGTTGCACAACTTCCTAAAATTCTTATGAATTAGATCGATTCTTTCTGGACATACTTCCTCAAATGCATACACAACGCTTCCAGCAACCAACTGCAACGAAAATATCAAGTATACCATCAATAACGATGGCTAGCAAGTGCTGCGTAATGGGTTTGCTCAATACTTTTCGTCAAAATGTTTGCGATTGTTATGCCTGACCATTTGGGGACCGAGGCCAGTTCTGATGAACTGACGGGGCTACCGCGCCTAAACAATTGAAAATGGAAATAGAAACAGAATGGTCATAGCTCTCGCTCCCTTTCAGGCTCCCCTCAAATGCTGGAGGGGAGCTGAAGATGGCTCACCTAAATTATTCAGAAAAGGAAATTGCTCTCCTTAAAAAATCTACTTCTCATTTGCTTGCTATCAAGTCATGTATGAAAGGCTCCCCTGAATATTACCAGGAAAACCGTTTACTGCCCCCCTGCTAAACAATCTTATGGCCAGGCTTGGTCAGTAGCAACTTGGTGCAGGTAATGTATGTCTTCATGCAAGTATCCACTAAACTCCCGAAATAATTAAACCCCAAAAAGAGCTATATTTGCGTGACAAAAACCTTGGTGTATTACCATTTAATCAAGTCAGCTGACCACGCTTACTATGCTGTATATGCCATGCAACAATATGGCATGAAAATCATACTTTCCATACTGCGTACACATTAACGCCTACAATTACTGCAATGATATCAATTGACGGCCACAATAATGTTCGCAAACTTGCTGAAAACAACAAACAGGCAGAATCGATTGCGAAGCTTCTGAGTAAGTATATTATGCTGCGTCGCGGCAATATAAGTCTAAAAATCAAGAATCATGAAATATCTTCAAATTATGCTAAGAAATTTTGCCTCTTTAAGTGAATTACTCTGTCGATGCTTGGTCAATTGGGATATGCAAGGTTGCAAATTGCAAGTTAACATCTCCTTTAAGCATCATCCCATTTAAATAAAGATTTTCGGAAATGATGCTCCTCCACCGGAACTGTTCAAAAGTCTATACGTTTGTTTGGACACCCGGTACAGTAAAAACCCGCACATAAGAACCTAAGATTTTGAACTCAGCCTGTTTAGGTTCTTATGCAATGAGGCACATCCAGTAATCAGGGTGTAGGTTCTTAACAAAGGGAAATATGTGAATCTAAATCTTAGCCAAACTTATTTACACTCTTGACCCTATCCATTTCAACCCAAGCTTACAACAAATTGCATTTATTTCTTCATGAATGAATGAAACCCTTTATTAAGAACATAGCTATGATATCAAGCTGAAATAGTTCTTATCCATTGGGTACAAAATATATGATTTCAGGCTGTAGGTTCTTAATAAATGAAGGTTCTTATGTGCGGGTTTTTACTGTAGTAACGTATTTTATAAACTTGCATCACTTCTGCGAAAAAAAACGTATACACTTTGAAAGATTGTGAAAATTTACTAATTTGTGTCTTTACAGGATACAAAAAGGGCAGGGAAGTTCCATTTCTGTAGTTCCATTGTCAAGCGCACACTGTAGCAAGCTCTACGAACAAATCAATATTTTTGGAAGAGGGTTACTCACCGTTGTTTTATCTTGAAGAAGTTTCTCGATGACCTCAACGAGAGCATCCTTTTGCTCTGGATCGAGACTGAAAAAGAAAACAGTCATGAAGTAAAAATAAATCAATCACTGACGGCATAGGTTGTTTACCAATGTCCAAATAAGTAGAGCCAAGTAGAATCATGCAAAATGTGACCAAGAGAATATCTTATGGCAAGCAAAAAAGATCTCCAAAAATATAGACAGCTTCCTAAGACGTTTAGTTTCCGCCTCACCATACCTAATAATTGCAATAATTTAGGGCCTACCTATAAACCTAAATGTCTTATAGGTAGCCCAATAACTTTTTAAAGGTTATTTCTGATGGAATGAAACGCCAAAGCAAGCATTCTTAATCTTTCAACGTCGTTATCTACTTTATATAGTTTATCAAAGGGAGGTCATGATTAATTATTGCAAGAAGTGCCGGCAGTTTTCTTCTGAAAAATTACACAGAGCGCTTATCATGTGATATAGAAAAATAAACAGAGTACCTATAATAGTATGTGATAGATGTGCTGACTCTCCGACTGGACGGGAGTGAAGGAGAAAAGTAGAGTCTGCGCAATTCAGTTTTAATTTTCATTTGTCATCAATCAATCAATCAATCAATCAATCAATCAATCCTAAATACAATTTTCAACAAATACACTCCACAACTAAATACATTACAACATTATAAACAAAAGTTAACAATACTGAGGAAAAAAATAAGTTACTATACATAACTCAATTTACGATTGACTGATTAAGGAGGAGCTCTCTAAGTAGGTTAACTATTCAAGAGAGCCCCCTCCCCCTTCCCCAATAAAGCCAGAAAAAACAAAAAATTTTATATTAAAAACGGCAACCAGTGACCAGATAATTCAACATGAGAAAAAATTATTCCTGTAACCTTTAGTAGCACGAGGCGAACTTTACACCAATGAGCTATATGAATCAACGAAATAAGCCTTGAATTTTGACCGAAAGACTACATCAATGAAGATTAGGAGAGTATTCCAGAGTTTAGAACCAAAATATTGAATGGTTTGAAGACCATACATTTGGCTGAAAGTGATCGCGAAAGGAAAGAGATAGCTTGTAAAGTGCTTTACGGACAAAGGTTAAGATATTCGTGTGGAGCAGGTCTTGAGAATTTTTAGTGATTGGAAAATTGGTAAGGAGGGAGCAGAAGAAGAAGGTTGGAACTTTATGGCTCGCAAAATTTCTTCCTGCAGTCAAAATAATGGTAAGGCGTTTCGTAGGCAAGGCCCCATGCAGCAATACCATAGTTAAGAAAAGATAAGAACACGGAGTTGGATAGACAGGTGATAGTAAGAAGCGAG
Organism: Aurelia coerulea; assembly: GCA_039566865.1. Taxonomy (NCBI): domain Eukaryota; kingdom Metazoa; phylum Cnidaria; class Scyphozoa; order Semaeostomeae; family Ulmaridae; genus Aurelia; species Aurelia coerulea. The sequence continues at coordinate 10,393,419 of CM076950.1, forward strand.
ACATGATGCCGTACCTTCAAAAAGCACCTGCAGTCCGAGAAAGCTTCTTGCAAATTTCAGCGGTGTGATCCTTCCAAGAAAGAAGCTCGCCCATAAGCAATTTTGCGCAGCTGATCTACTCTCTTGTTGAAAGGTTCCTTAGAATCAAGGAACTATATTTGATTGGTTCAGGGGAATTCTATTGTCTTTCTTAGTTTTCAAAATGGCATCTTCGAAGTAAGCCACGTTGTATGTCTCGAACAAGGAAATATCTGATAAAGCATTGAAATTGTGGGTACGACACTTCCTAGAGGATATTAGATTAAACGTGTGGTCAAAATAAAATGCTGATGTCAACAAACAGGGAAGATGGATCAATTGCACTGACTCAACTTTTCTCCATCTTTTCAATTTGCTCTCAGAGTCTGCACGCAGGCTACAAAAACCAGGATCATTCTCCGAAAGATGTGAGTGCTTGACTTTGGAAGCACACTTAACAATCACACCACAGATATGTGAGCCTAAGACTAAACAATCCTGGACTATACTGCAAAAATGCTTGCAACTTCTTTCGCTATACCTCAGTTATGCTCCACTGTAAATATTGAAAATCTCTTCTAATTGTTCTGCATTACATCCCGATACGATCACTGGTAAGCTGTTTCTATGAGCCCAACCAACCTCTGCTCTAACTTTGCCACATCGATTTCTAATTTCTACACGAACATATTTATGTTTCCTGAAAACAGCAAAATGTCCTCATGGATAAGTTTTTCTTCAATTCGGCATTGTTTTCTTTACTTTATTCAAAGAAGGCTGGAAAGATTTCTACCTATTGAAAGCTAACTTTGGCCAACAATACATGCCGCATCGAGGCTTGGGACCCTAAACTCAATGTTCCTTCCAAAGTACGTGAAGCGAGTTGCTTTGTGAGGCATCTCGAAGGCCACAAACTGTCACCAAACGGATTATGTATGAGCCAGTCAGCTACTCGCCCCAAAAAAATGAGATTTCAAGGTCCCTTTTTCGTAAAAACTGCACAAAATCTTCATTAATATTTGTCCTCTAAGTTCCGCAAGAAAGTCACGGAAAAATGTCCTGTTTAATAAAAACAAAACAATGTTTCCATGGATAATCATTTTCTGAATTCGGCGCATGAATTAGGGAAAATATATAGATTTTCCCCTGGACGAAACTTAAAAAATGAAAATGAAATGAAAGATAAAAGGAAAAAACAAGGAAAATTGAGAACGAACACCAAGGAACAGGCACAGGAGAAAAAGAAAAAATCAGCAAATGACAAGTTAGAAGAATGGGTTACAGGAAAGGGCAACAATTTGGAAAAGGCGTCATATTTCTTCACAACATCAACAACTATGGGAAAATGTGGCCTCAAATTACCTGTACAACTTTGGAATAGCGTTTGCAGCAGTTTTGCGAACATATGGTGACATGTCCATTGAAGCCTGAAACATAATATATCAACAATTATTAATTATTCGGATGAAATATTTGATGATAAGGGATATCAGCTAGGTTTTGACTTGTGCTAGAGAATAACAAGCAATAAGCATTTCATTTTGAGTTCAATTCTGCTTTCTCGGAACATTTACCTGATACCTACTGGTCGTTGAAATATCAACAATTAAGTGGTAATATAACAGATGGGAAAAATGGTGTCGAGGGGCAATTGACCCAGATGCATTGAGTCCTATAACAGAATCAGCAGTGATTCTACTGAACGTCGATCATTAAAGGGAGTGTGGAATAGTAAATCTATAAACAGAACAAAAGAGACACTCAAATACAGCATTGTTTCTTTGGCTACCCATTGTTCACGATGGGTGAGCAACATCGATTTGAATGAGAAATTTTTAGCTTGTTTTGCGTTTTGTAAATGCAAGCTTTTAACCATGCACAAACCCTTTAATCTTGTCTAAATTTCTCTCGATGCCATATTTTCTGTAAGCTCCTATTGGCACAATCATCATCATCACTAAGCGGTTGGATCGTTGAGATGACCTGCCATGGCACCTCTACAGAATCTTCTCCAATTGTCCCTTTCTTTGCCTCTCTAACTACCCTAGCAATACTGAGTCCCACAATGTTCTTTATTCGTTTTCCATATACCATTCCAGTGAGAAAATCGTACCCAAGTTCTTTGTTTCTTATCACATGTCCAACGAAAGAGAGCTCATGTTTGTCGATATCATTAGCAGATATGGTTTTCTTCCGATTTTGCTGATAATCCATGCGTTTGTGCGCTTATCTACCCAGATAACGCGGGAAAGCCAGCGATAACTCCATAGTTCAAAAGCTTGAATTATTTTACAGTCACTCTCTGTGGTTACCCAGCATTCTGCTCCGTATGTTGCTATAGGAAATACAAGGCATTTCAGAATTCACGTGTTCGTTTTAGTTGAGATCGATTTATTCTTCTTGTTGGCTGTACCTTATCTTGACATGACAAATGCTAAAAAGCTAATTTCTCAGTGTTTGTTAATCTGAAACAATATGGTGTGGTTGCAAATTTCACAGAAAAAGCTTTGTATAACAATGCATGTAGCTTATTTTGTTGATAGCGATAAATAAAGCACTTAGAAAACATACAATTCCATTGAACAAATGCCTGGAAGACGTTTTTCAAAACTGTAGTTTATAATCCTACATAAAAAGGAATTTGATAATTACAACCTTTGAAATTTATTTGCTCCTCAGAAAAATTCGTAATTTTACATTGTACGGTCCTTTATAGGGAAAAAATCAAATTCTGTTGATTCTTTGATAAGTAAAGTTTAATTTTGGAACTACTCGGAGGAATTCACCTAAGCTGCTATTAGATAGAAATACAACAATGTTATGACATTGGGGCCAATTATATGAGGGTTTTCAGCTCGGCTAGCCAGCTAAGTTAGCCCTCCTCTCCAGCCATCTCATTGTAAAACTGAGAAACTGAGTCTGCAGTTACATCAGAACGTTCCAGCCCGGGCTGGAATCTTAGCCCTCCTTGAGCAAGGCGGGCCGGGATTTCTCATCTAATTACATTTTTTCAAGCGGACTGAAAATTTACTTTGTACACTTGCAGTCAAGATGAAAATTCTCGAAAATGGCGTGGCAGATATGAAAGCAAAGAAAATTTTTTAGTGGAGGTCTGGTGATTTTAAGGTCATTTTGAAGTTTTAAATCTCGAACAATTTTGGCTCGATTTTAGTAGTTAACTTCAGCCCGAGCTGCCACCTGTAATATAATCGCATGCCAATTTCACCTTAGCTAACGGGGCTGAAATTCCAGCCTGGGCTAAAAACTCTCATCTAATCGGCCCCTCATAAGTAAAAAACTTGCCTCTTTCAAGCAAATCATCATGATTGGGCAAATGACAGGAACTCTGATACTGGACAGCACTCGCAAAGCACTCGCTCTTATCAGCTGATTTGGATCCTAGAATGACGACACCAAAGATAAGAATTTGAAATCATACGAAAAGAAGAAGTCTTTACATACAAGAACAGAAAGGACACGCGAAAGACAGAGATAGAGTTAGAAGGCATTAAAATATATACCCTGACATATACAAAAGGAGGCTGATGAAACTTTCTGCTTGCAAGAACTTACCTCAGAAACTACAAATTTGTGAAGGTATCTAGTTGACTGAAATCAGAAATAAACTTTCGAGAAATTTTAGCAAAAGTTTACAATCCTTCAAATCTGTCCTGGAACCATAGATCCCATTTTCTCGCCTCAAATCTTCTTCAGAATCAAATTATGACCAGTCTTGTTGTGTCAATAAACGCGGTGATTTGCAGTTGTTTGGTTTCACAGAGAAACATACGAAACAGTCATATGTTGTAAGATTGAAGAGATATCGGTGGATTTTTAGAACTAACTTCATTGTGGATTAACCCCATCCAACAAAACTTTTTCAGAAAACAATTGACACATGCCTAAAACAATATAGATTATAGAGATTACTGGATTGTTTGCAGCTACGTCGCCCAGCTCCTTTAATCAAAGCATTGGTCGAATGAGTAAACATTGTTTGCCAAACTCTTGACAGTTGTTTGTGAAACGATGTTTTTCTGCATTGATTGACAAGCAGGATTATTATGCATAGTTTGTTGGACAATGTTTCTGATAAAGTCAAGAGCTAAAGAAGATAGGAGATTTGATTCAACTGAGTCTTTATTGGCTTTTCAAATCACCTGTGCTTGCTTGGTAAGGCCAGCCAATAAGGGCTTCGCAATTTTTGGCCTAAATGGTAGTTCAATAGCGGATGAGTAAAAATATATAGACCTTTGACAGCCTATGGCTCTCATTCCATGAACCAGTTAAAGAGCCATTGTCACCCAGGGTCCTTTGTCCTATTAAATTAGCTTTAATTTGACTAAAAAATCCTGCCCCTCTGTCTATTCTAGGCCCATCAACAGCAAGACTGAAAATCTACGTGAACCTGCAATTCCTTTGCTACTGTTTGAAAATGTTTTCTGTGTCTCATACGAATCTTTATAATGAAAGACCTTTGCGAAATGTTGCTCTTGATTTACAGCAGAACCAAACTACATGCCAAATTAGGAACCAAACTATTTATGCAAAATCTGGGAGGATAAAGTAAAACAACATTTTCTGCCTGTCACATGCAAAAAATGTTCCTAAGTAGCGTTTCGCGACATGGCCAAACAGGAAAAAGTTGCTTGGCAAGCAAATCTCAAACACAATAGCATCAGCTACTTTTGGTTGAAACAGCAATTCTAAGCGATTAGCGATCGCACAAAGGGGAAATTCTCTTCTCTCAACCAGTAACAGACCTTTTTACTTCTTAAATTAAAGGGGCCCATTAGCCATGTACGAAGAACGCTGGTACAGAACAAAGTTTAACATAGCTTAGAGTAAATGCTTCCAAATAACCATTGCAGACAGGAAAGAGCACATGGTGACCTTCAGATGGGAGCAATGAGCTTAATTCCGATACTTTTCTTGTTTCATATTTCTATTTTCTACTGGAGGGGGCAGTCCTTCAGCACACAAGAACTAGTTTTTAAGGGGTTCTCGCATCCCTTGTTCGACCTAAAAGGAAAACATGTTCCCGTGGATTGATGCTTGCACAGCGGCACAGAGTCAACTCGAGTCAACTGTAACATTTGCCCCAAGAAAGTAAAATTTCAAACCAGACGTTCATTTACCCCATCAAGTTATTGATTGAGGCCTGACGTCAACAGTCCCGTGTCAGGTTTCAAAAGCAGTTACAGCATCTGCGATCTACAATAGACCTTTTTGCTATTCTAGACAAATCTGAATCTACAATATTTTTATAGATTTTCTAGAATTTTGGAATGTGTACGATAGTGAAGCTCTAACCCAACTCAGCCTGCAAGTATCTTCGAGGTCGAACGCGGCGACCTTAGCCTGCGTGCAGACTTGAGTCTGCATGCAGGCTAGGCGACCTCTGCGGTGGCACATAAAAGCAATGTAGCCATTGTGGGATTTGGCTTCGAAGCAGAAGTCCGGGTACCAATGAAGATATTTACTTCCAGTATCCAAAATTGTTGAATTGAAAATCTGCCAACACTTTTGTAAAGAGAGCAACATGCAATATGGTTAATGGGCTCATTTGTGGTCGAATTGGACATGAATCGACTGCGTCACAACGTTCCTTCTAGAACTTTCGTTGATCACATGACATCGAAAAATAATTAGTGCAAATGGTTTGTTTTCCTGGTGCTCTGCCAAAAAAGTCTCAGCAAATGCAGTGATCTGATGGTGCGGAGGCGCAGCAACAATACAGCATTTGGCAACTGATTGCATTCTTGGCATTCTTAGCTGGTTCGCGGAATGCGTTCTTGGTTCGTGACGGGTTACGGGGTTAGTGCGTTACACCACCTCACTCCTATATGTACTCGTTTTACTTCGTACATAAAAAGAGGTTTGGATCGAGCGTCCAAATCTGGTAAATTTTCTCAAAATAAATGGAAACACGACCCCCGTTTTTGCTAGATACCTGCTAGCTGCGGCAAGAAGTTCCTTCGGATCTCAGAAAACTTTTCAGAGAGTTAAGCAACGATAACTTTGCTCGAATTGACTTACGACTGGTTCAGTTTAAATACACCAGTAAGTTATATTTGCTTTCTGGTCTTGTTTCTCATTAATTTCATTTGTCGTTGGTTGATTTTGTTGTGTAACAGTACGAGCATTACAAGGGTTTCATTTTGCGACTTTCCAAATCGCAGTTTGCGTTTCAACCGTCGTTATTCAAAAGAAAGAAAAGTCAGCTAAAAATGACTGAAAATAAGGAGAAACAAAGCAAAAAGACCAATAACACTTTTGCTGTGTGTAAACTAAACCATAGCTAACTCATTTTGCACAAAGTAGTCGATACCAATCTCTCTGAAAAGTCTTGAGATCCGAAGCAACTTCATACCACAGCTAGCAGTGCATCCACTGAGAACGGGCGTCGTTCTTTCGTTTTCTTCCCAAACTTTACCAGATTTGGACGCTCGATCCAAACCTCTTTTTAAGAAGTAAAAAGGTCTATTCAAACAAATAAAGCCGGAACAGTTTGCCCCACTGGTTTCAGGGCAATGCTTGCGGCTTTATTTGCTTGCAAACGTTGCCCTGAAACCAGTGGGGCAAACTGTCGCCTTGTGCATGCAAAAATTTTCATGAGTTTGTAACCAAAGAAGAAGGATAAATCTAAGGATCTGCCAGTCGGATTTTGTGTATTTGATTCAGGAGTCGAGTAATGATTGTTTCCTTTAAGCCCTAGATATACGAAATTTGCAATGCCTGCTGCTTGGCTTCTGAATCAAATGAACAAAATCCAACAAGCAGATCTTTAGATTTATCCTTCTATCGATGCCTACTACTGACCTCTCTTGAAAACCACCGTTCTCGTCCACAAGGCGATAGCTTGCTCGACTGGTTTCAGGGTAACTCTTAAGACTTTGTTTATTTTGAATTAATGGTTGAGAGAATCTATTTTGTCTGCAGTTGCTAATTGCTTTGACTTACAGTGTCAATCAAACCAACTGATGTTATTATGTTACGAAGTCTGTCTTTGTTCATTTGGCGAGGATTCAGATCAGAGATTGCACACCTGCTTTGAGGAGTTCTGAGAAGAGATATCATCATCAAATTGCTTGGAACTTGAAAAGGAAGTCACAGATTCCAATGGATTAAATCTTCTGAGGCAGATCTCAATACGGGCTTCAAAACCATCAATTCAGTGGAAATTAATTCCTGTTTTTGTGTACCAGTTTAATTTTGTCCTGCTTCTATAACATAAGAAAGCACATTGAATTACCTTCAGAGCACGCTGAAATGTGCTGATCGACAGCAATGCCAAGTCTTGCTGTTCCTCTGCATATCTCACAAGGTATACATAGACAAGCTTTTTCACCTGAAAGGAAAATACACAATTGAAGCTTTCATGCCAAAGCATAGGTAACTACCGTTATTCGCAATTCATGTAAAGTTGGCAACGAGCATAGCTACGTAAAAAGTCATATAATTCAAGCCAACAAGGTGACTCAAACCAACAAAAACTGTAATAAATAAGGCTGCTGATTTACTCGCTGTATACAGGGTGTCCCAAAAAAATTTTGCCCCGTTTGCCTAAAGATTGCGACAAAACGGCAAAAGATTCTCGTGAAATTTTTACATGCTCTTCAGATGTTCAAATAAAGTTTGCTGCCATCCCGGTAAAAATCCGTTGAAAAACGATGGTGCTATGACCATCAGAAGACCAAATTTTCCTGATGACTTAAAACGGCGGTCGGCCATTTTGTCCTACTATTTTGCAGCGATAAATAGCTTCATCGATGGAAAATGAAACAGCAGCCTCCAATTTCATAGCTTTCATGAAAATTCCCATAATCCTCAGAGACTTCCACTATTTCTGACCTCACAGAAATTATTTCTTACCTCACGTGAAACTATTTATCACTAAAAATAGCAAGAAAAAAATGGCCGACCGTTGGTTTCAGTCATCAGGCAAATTTGGTCTTCTGAAGGTCATAGCTCCACCATTTTTAAACGGATTTTGATGGGAATGGCAGCAAACTTTACTTTAACATCTGAAGAGCAACATCACATAAAAGTTTGGGGAGAAACTTTTGTCGTTTTGCCGCAATCTTCAGGCAAATGGGGCAAAATATTTTTGGGACACCTTGTACATACCTCAATGTTCTTTGAGACAACATTTTTGACAACAGCTGGGAATAACTCAGATACATCTTTTCCTTGTGCCATCATCTGGAAATGAATTAATGTATTTTGAAATGCTGAACAGAATTCATATGCAGTACAATAATGGGTGAGTGGAGAGAAGTTGAATGTTTTCAATGATTGTGGAAGCTGATCTGCAATAGATTTCACAGGATTTTTGTCTTATTCATTATATCCAGATCTTTTTCTTGTCATGTTTTATAAAATCCATCATGGAATGGCAGCAGTCGATAAAAATAATGCAAGAAACCATCTTCCAGGAAGTCAAGAAATAGCCATGACCAAGCATGTACCAAGTCCCGGGAACTGGACTGGACCAGACTATTGTAACTTTTCGTTCTTTCCCCGCACAATAAAAACATGGAATATGTTACAACAATCAATGATAGACTAAAAAACAATTGAATCTTTTAAAAATGCTATTTAGTATCAGTAAATAAGAAAAAATTAAAAAAAAGAAAGAAAAGTCTAAAAAGTCGTAAAGAAACCATTAACGGAAAAATAGGTACGGTTGCAGTGCAGTCTTCTGTGAGCCGCTGTGTTTTTTAAGATCCATAGGGTAAACTAGAGGAGTAACGATGAATCTTCCAGATGAAGCAGTCACCGAATGATGATGATGATGAGGGTAAACTACCACCATTCCAATAATCCGTAGGGTAAAATATCACCATTGCAAAAGTACTATCTTCGGCCACGGTATTGCTACTCTGTTGCCTAATTACTTATCATCTTCTTTCTGACATCATGCATATTTTCTTTTATTCTATTTATTTATTTTTTTGTTTTTGTTTTGTTCTTTGTTTTTTGTTTTTCTTTGCATCAACAGAGCCTTCAGTATTGAAGTTGTTGATTAAAATCGTAGAAGTGGAAGTAGAAGTTTTCTTTTTAAAGCCTCCATTAGGTCCCAGGAGAAGGCTTGACTGTCTTTCACTAAGAGTATGCAATGGGCAAATTTTAGATTCCCCTCTGTCGTGGCAATTCAGGAAGCTTAAAGACTCCATGGCTATAATTTACAGAGAGTTATTAAAATATATACAGTATTTTTAAAATGTTTGGGAATAATAGTATATCCTTTACTACTGTAAGGAAATCTTAAACAAAAACAAATGTTTTCCAATATCCAACTGTAGACAGTAGACTGATTATATGTTCGTAGGTTATCGCTATTGATAGGCTGATGGACGCTATAACTACGACTCATGGACTTACGCTTCCAGAAACGGACATGGCCTAAATCATCTGCTATTTTTTCTTGAAACCACCGACCCTAAATCGCCGCAAAAAGTGGTTTTCCTGAAGTGCTACACTGCAAAACAAGCTATCAGTACTTAGATGAATGTTTCTTCAAGCTATTAAAGCAAAAAAATCCTACCTATAAGTGCCATTTTCGTTGTTTGGGGACGCAAAAGATCTCGTAAATTCGTTCGCTACTTTGAGATTTTGATCGTTGGAGCAGTTCAGTCGAACGCGTTGTTCGAATTCGTTTGTTTGCCTTTGGCGGGAAGTTTAAATTGAAGAAGAATCAGCCAATCCCATCAAGTTATTTCAAGTCTTGCATCCTGATTGGTCCAGGAACAAATTTGTTCCTGGCGAGAATTTTTTTGCCGTTTTGAGAAGAGTTAGTCCATAAGGCCCTTGACTGGAGCGACAACAACAACATTAATTCACTTCAATTAGATTAGCGTAAGTTGAGGGTCCTTATGTAGTGAGGCTATGTAGACAGTACATCACTGGTTGAGCTAAGCTTCTAACATTTCAAGAATTATCGAAAGTTCAAATTAGGTCATTACAAATTCTCATTTATGAAAGAAAATGTTGCTACTGTACAGTATATGCATAGAAGGACTGTACTGTACTGGGTAACCCAAGCACAGTGACCCAGAATGGCAGAATAATGTAAATAATGCCAAAATATGAAAGTTCTAAAACTCAATCACGCTGTAGCTCATTTAAAAGAGCAATGACTGGCAATCAAAATAAAGAAGAATTATGGAAAACTGGACCTACGAGAGCCAAGATACAGATTTTCTAAGTTTCAGGAAATCATAAGTTTGAATTCGAAAAGACAATGAACATTTGATTTGAAAGTGTTCACACTTATCCTCACAAAAACGTCACAAAAACGGAGGTTTTCGAAAACGCTATCAAAAGTGGATATCCACAAAAACGGAGGTTTTTGAAAACGCACTTGATCAGTGTGAACGCACAAAAATGGAGGTTTTTGAAAACGCTCCAATATTCAACAATGAGTTTCACAAAAACGGAGCAATGTGAACGCACAAAAACGGAGGTTTTTCTCTCCGTATTTGTTATCAGGCGGATCAATGTGAACGGACAAAACGGATGTTTTTCCCTCCGTTTTTGTACAAAAACGGAGCAATGTGAACGGGTAGCTTGGATGCCACAAAAACGGATACTAACAAAAACGGAGCAGTGTGAACGGGGCATTATGCGTGATTTAGGCTAACTTCAAAATGCAATTTCTCTGCTCACACAACTCTGATTCTTGAAATTCTTCTTTCAATTTGATTGTATACATCTCAGCATCATTTGTGTTTCATGTTATTGAACACTATGGGGTGCGCCAAAATAAACTGTGCAAGTTTGACAGGCCACAATAAATCGTACACTGGACCGATTTTGAAGATTCATGACTTAATCTTTAGCAAAATTCCTGAATAAGATTCCAGGATCTTTTTAAAATTTTTTTTTTCAGTTTTTAGAGCTAGATGCGAGTTTCTTCACATTTTCGTTCTCGGAAACACTGAAAACGATCAAAAAACGTCGATCAAATTTTCTAAAGAATCGACATGAATGAAACAAGAGAAACCGATTGATCGATAAAATTCATCGATACAATTAATCGATTTCTAAATCCCAAATCATCACGAAAAAGTTCTCTCTTTGTCCATTTATGTCGATTCTTTAGAAAATTTGATCGACGTTTTTAGATCATTTTCAGTGTTTTCGAGAACGAGCATTTTAAGACACTCGCGTCTAGCTCTAAAAACTGAAGACAAAAAAATTGCAAAAAATCCAAGAATCTAATTCACGATTTTTGCTGAAGAGTAAGTCATGAATCCAACCTCGTTCCCAAGGGTATCTGTTGTTTTTAATAGGAGGCTAGACCTCAAGAGATACCCTTGGGACCGGTTTACAAATTTTGTCAATTTTGATCGGAATAATTAGCATAATTTGGCAGACAGCAGGTCCTTTCGAATCCCATATTCGACAATTTCGAAATGTATATTCCATGGTTCGAACACCACTCATTGTATCCAGAGCCATTCGAATGTTCTTTATTTCGACTGAACGCCAGGGCTTCAAAGCTGAGAAACTTCTTTTGTTTCGAAAAGAGCCAATCATATAGCAGAATAGCCTAACACGCTCCAGGGTCAATGTAGGCGTTGAAGTTTACGGAAAACCTTCATTGTCACTGGGCACGAGGTTGGTCATGAATCTTCAAAATCGGTCGAGTGTACGATTTATTGTGGCCTGCCAAATGTGCATAGTTTATTTTGGCGCACCCGGTAGTGGAAACTGTTCACGAATTTTGCGAATTACTACACAGTATTATATTTGAGGATAAAAACCGATATCAAAGAATAGCAATCGCAAATCTAAATACGGGGGGGTCAAACAGCACCTTAGCAAAAATATTACAATTAACTAGAACATTTCTCGAGGTGTGTGTGCAAAAGAACATGTTTGGGAACCTTCTGCAAACATTATATGGCCGTTTTAGAATGTGTGGTAATTTCCTGAAAATGACATGTGGTGATCATTTCTGAAGCCGGTATTGTTTTGCATCAAGATTACGGTACATTTTGCATGAGAATGTGCGGATTCTAGCCATACGAAAATAATGGGCAAATATTGTAAAATGATATTCTCCAGGCAAATTGATTGCTTAAAAGAGTGTACCCCACTATAAGCTATTTTGTATCCTTGCATTTCAGGTATGAAAATCTAACTTATACCAACAGGATGTGCAGATCGTGAGCTTCCAAGCAATGTCTGGGATTTTTCAAATTCCACCTCCCCTTCAAACTATACACTGTCAAAAGGTAGTGTTCTTTTATTTTGAGTGCCACCTCCATTGTTCGCTCAGATGAGCAACAGCGTGACTAATTTTGAGAACTTTCTATTTTTCAGCATTTATACATTTTGCTGGATCACTGTGCCAAAATGTTGTGGATTTTTCAAATGACATACATCATTTTGGGACACTCTGTGATATATTTCACTGAATTTCTCAGAGATGCCTTTGATTTAACAGTCAGGTGTTGCTGCAACATAAAGCTCAACATACCATCTCACAATCTCACAAGCACAATCTCATCTTTTGCTTAAAATAGAGACCTACCCCAACAATCCTTCTCATTGCATCCAGCTTTGGTCCATCTTTATTGTTGTCAAGCATCTCTCGCAGGTCATCATGCCTGTAAAGAAAAGGACAAGATCAAAGTTTGGGGTATCTATCCGTTGTTACTTTCTGTATAAATTGAGCTTAATCAGCATTGAAAAAGCATGTCACACCACAAAAATGTTCCACTTGATCTAATTCTTGTAATAGATAGCGATATACTGCACATGTCAAAACGTCTGCGCAGCATGGCATACTATTTCACTATTTGCCGCATCACAAATGGAGCCTGTTCCATTTTTCCAGAATAAAAAAGAGCAATTAGTTAAAATGGCAAACAGAAATTGGAAATAAAACAACTTCTGCAGGTGCAGATGCAAGTGGGGAGGCTGGAAATACAAGGCGCCTGGATTTAAGATTTTTTTAAAACTCCGCCTTTCTTTACAATATTCTTTGATTGTGTTTCGTTGAAAGAGATGTTTCTGAAAATATGAAGTTTTTCAGGCAGACTACCTTCCGTTGACTTGCAAGTTTCATCAAATCTCTTGTCAAGTTCAAAAAGATTGAATGAATCAGCATGTAATTTTGTCACTTTTGCACATGTGATATCCAGCTGACTTGTTTCACAATTCAAACCAACCTTCTTGAAAGTAAATTGGATAACGAAGGAGGATATGAAGATGATATAGGGATTCACTCTTGGGATAAAGATGAGCTACAAAGCTACAATGCTAAATGACGTCTTCTGTTAATTTTGACTTGAAATAAATATTGAGAAAACAGAAACAATGATTTGGAATTGGAACACAGAGGAAGGAGTTGACTACATTAAGTACAAAAATTTTCGGCGGATAAAATTTCGGACAATAAACTTCGGCGAAAATATTTTCGGACACATTTTTGGTATTTCGGACAAATAAATTTTCGGACAACATTTTTGACTAGTCTTTGGATCATTTATGCAATATCACAGCAGCTTTTAAATTTATTGAAACAAAACACCTTCATAAAGTTTGGAATAGAGCCGTAGCATGTCCTAAAGTCCCTTCTAACATAAAATTTTCTAAAATAGAATAGCAAAAAATTCACCAATTTTTCTTGTTTCTATTCGTATTCGTCAATTTTTTGTATACTTGCTTTAAATTGCAGTTGGTTGTCATAGCCACTTTAAATCTGCAAAAGGGTCTCCTTGTTCTACGTCGTTTTTGATAGCATCATCAATTTTGGCCATTTTGATATGAATTCTTTTCGAATTACATCAGCAATAGTGAGAGCATGTAAATGGTGGTAGACGAAGACGACTTTGTTGTTACTTGTTCTGACCATAAGTTCTGACTATGACAATAATATTGGATTGGAACAATATTTTTCAAAAACTTTGCATGTTTACAATAACCTTTCGTGACGTGCTGGAGATTCGATTTCAGATTTCTTGTCTTGGTTCTTATTTTGGGCATTAAATTCACACTACGCATGCGCATATATATGCAAAAATTTTCGGCGTGACAAATTTTCGGACAACTACATATTTCGTACAAATAAATTTTCGGACAAGTCTTTGTCTGAAAGTTTGTCACGCTGAAAATTTTAGCACTTAATGTACCCCAAGAGTATAATTAATATAAATAAAATCCCATTATATAACACAAGGATCTTCAAATATTTAGGGGTATGGAATACTGCAAATGACATACACATTGGTAAAACAGAACTCGATCACCGAATTAACTCTGCAAAATGCACCTTTGCTGAACATCGTGGAATGCCGACAAATAAGAACATCACATCGAGAACACGCATAACATTTTTGAATGGATTCGTACGCAGCAGGCTTACTTATGGGTGCCATGCATGGCGACCAACACAAGCAGAACTTTCAAAACTGAATGCAACTTATGATAGATTTCTACAAAGCAAGATATGGAATGGATTTGAAAAAAAAACAGGGACATTGTAAAGAAACGATGAAGATACTACTGAGAGAGATTGGTCATATAGAATCACAAACGAAAAACTCTATGAAATAACGAACACAGTCAATATAGCCACCTACTATGAAAAACAACAGAAACAATGGATAGTACATGTCATCCGGAGAGAGAACGACCACTCCTGTAAGATGTTGACCTTCCACACAAACAAGATCAAAAGAAGAGGCCCTCTAGTCGTCTACGTTATCTATCTTTCTTATTCGACTGTGATACCAAATCATTTCTGAGACCTATTATTCCCATTAGTAGTCGCTAATGTTGACAATGAAACAAATATATATTCACAATTTTCTCTCTTGGACAACCGTTGTTGGGCATGACTAGGCCTATATGATGGGAATCCGAAAAGGTGGAACTTTAATTTCCCCAGAACAAGATTCACATTCAGATTCAGAACAAGATTCAGATTCAGAAAAATTTCCCAATATAATGACAATAGCGCAAACAATAAAAATCTGACACAAACCAAAACCAATTTACTGATTAGAACACATCATTAGATGCTCTTGTCACTGTACCGAAGGCCATTGTCTCAAAATGGTAAAATTTATCAAACAAAACCAATTTACTGATTAGAACACATCATTAGCTTCAATTTGAGGGGTCATACAATTTCATACCCCTGGGGGGCTCTTTAGGAAAACGGGGAGTTGGTCCCAAAGTATGCAAACAGTCAGTAGGCTCTTGTCACTGTACCAAAAAGGCCATTGTCTCAAAATGGTAAAATTTATCAATCAAAACCAATTTACTGATTAGAACACATCATTAGCTTCAATTTGAGGGGTCATACAATTTCATACCCCTGGGGGGCTCTTTAGGAAAACGGGGAGTTGGTCCCAAAGTATGCAAATAGTCAGTAGGCTCTTGTCACTGTACCAAAGGCTATTGTCTCAAAATGGTAAGATTTATCAATCAAAACCAATTTACTGATTAGAACACATCATTAGCTTTAATTTGAGGGGTCATACAATTTCATACCCCTGGGGGGCTCTTCAGGAAAACGGGGAGTTGGTCCCAAAGTATGCAAATAGTCAGTATGCTCTTGTCACTGTACCGAAGGCCATTGTCTCAAAATGGTAAAATTTGTCAAACAAAACCAATTTACTGATTAGAACACATCATTAGCTTCAATTTGAGGGGTCATACAATTTCATACCCCTGGGGGGCTCTTTAGGAAAACGGGGAGTTGGTCCCAAAGTATGCAAACAGTCAGTAGGCTCTTGTCACTGTACCAAAAAGGCCATTGTCTCAAAATGGTAAAATTTATCAATCAAAACCAATTTACTGATTAGAACACATCATTAGCTTCAATTTGAGGGGTCATACAATTTCATACCCCTGGGGGGCTCTTTAGGAAAACGGGGAGTTGGTCCCAAAGTATGCAAATAGTCAGTAGGCTCTTGTCACTGTACCAAAGGCTATTGTCTCAAAATGGTAAGATTTATCAATCAAAACCAATTTACTGATTAGAACACATCATTAGCTTTAATTTGAGGGGTCATACAATTTCATACCCCTGGGGGGCTCTTTAGGAAAACGGGGAGTTGGTCCCAAAGTATGCAAATAGTCAGTAGGCTCTTGTCACTGTACCAAAGGCTATTGTCTCAAAATGGTAAGATTTATCAATCAAAACCAATTTACTGATTAGAACACATCATTAGCTTCCTTTTGAGGGGTCATACAATTTCATACCCCTGGGGGGCTCTTCAGGAAAATGGGGAGTTGGTCCCAAAGTATGCAAACACTCAGTATAGGCTCTTGTCACTGTACCAAAGGCCATTGTCTCAAAATGGTAAGATTTATAAATCAAAACCAATTTACTGATTAGAACGCATCATTAGCTTCCTTTTTGAGGGGTCATACAATTTCATACCCCTTTGGGGGCTTTTCAGGAAAACGGGGAGTGGGTCCCAAAGTATGCAAACAGTCAGTAGGCTATTGTCACTGTACCAAAGGCCATTGAATCAAAATTGTAACATTTATCAATCAAAACCAATTTACTGATTAGAACGCATCATTAGCTTCCTTTTTGAGGGGTCATACAATTTCATACCCCTTTGGGGGCTTTTCAGGAAAACGGGGAGTTGGTCCCAAAGTATGCAAACAGTCAGTAGGCTATTGTCACTGTACCAAAGGCCATTGAATCAAAATTGTAACATTTATCAATCAAAACCAATTTACTGATTAGAACACATCACTAGCTTCAATTTGAGGGGTCATACAATTTCATACCCCTGGGGGGCTCTTCAGGAAAACGGGGAGTTGGTCCCAAAGTATGCAAATAGTCAGTACTAGGCTCTTGTCACTGTACCAAAGGCTATTGTCTCAAAATGGTAAGATTTATCAATCAAAACCAATTTACTGATTAGAACACATCATTAGCTTTAATTTGAGGGGTCATACAATTTCATACCCCTGGGGGGCTCTTCAGGAAAACGGGGAGTTGGTCCCAAAGTATGCAAATAGTCAGTATGCTCTTGTCACTGTACCAAAGGCCATTGTCTCAAAATGGTAAAATTTATCAAACAAAACCAATTTACTGATTAGAACACATCATTAGCTTCAATTTGAGGGGTCATACAATTTCATACCCCTGGGGGGCTCTTCAGGAAAACGGGGAGTTGGTCCCAAAGTATGCAAATAGTCAGTAGGCTCTTGTCACTGTACCAAAGGCCATTGAATCAAAATTGTAACATTTATCAATCAAAACCAATTTACTGATTACATTAAGTACAAAAATTTTCGGCGGATAAAATTTTGGACAATAAACTTCGGCGAAAATATTTTCGGACACATTTTTGGTATTTCGGACAAAGAAATTTTCGGACAAAATTTTGACTAGTCTTTGGATCATTTATGCAATATCACAGCAGCTTATAAATTTATTGAAACAAAACACCTTCATAAAGCTTGGAATAGAGCCGTAGCATGTTCTACAGTCCCTTCTAACATAAAATTTTCTAAAATAGAATAGCAAAAAATTCACCAATTTTCTTGTTTTCTATTCTTATTCTTCAATTTTTTGTATACTTGCTTTAAATGGTAGTTGGTTGTCATAGGCAGTTTAAATCTGCAAAAGGGTCTTCTCGTTCTATGTCGTTTTGATAGCATCATCAATTTTGGTCATTTTGATATGAATTCTTTTCGAATTACATCAGCAATAGTGAGAGCATGTAAATGGTGGTAGACGAAGAGGACTTTGTTGTTACTTGTTCTAACCATAAGTTCTGACTATGACAATAATATTGGATTGGAACAGTATTTTTCAAAAACTTTGCATGTTTACATAACCTTTCATGACGTGCTGGAGATTCGATTTCAGATTTTGGTTCTTATTTTGGGCATTAAATTCATACTACGCATGTGCATATATATGCAAAAATTTTCGGCGTGACAAATTTTCGGACAACTACATATTTCGTACAAATAAATTTTCGGACAAGTCTTTGTCCGAAAGTTTGTCACGCCGAAAATTTTTGCACTTAATGTATGCAAATATGTCTCCAAGGTATATCAGAATGAAGGTCAATTTGGTTTAATCTAATTTGAGCTCAGTTTGGATTTCTATCAACAATGGAAAGTAGTCCTGGACTTCTTCTTTTGCATATGTTGCCAGCAACGTGTCTGTGAAGACCAGCCTTACAATTTCCAGTGATCGTTGTTGCCCTGTCCTGGGAGCAGAATAGAACTCTTTGATTAATTGTACTATTATGGAGTAAATTGGTTTTGATTCATAAATCTTACTATTTTGAGACAATGGCCTTTGGTACAGTGACAAGAGCCTACTGACTATTTGCATACTTTGGGACCATCTCCCCGTTTTCCTAAAGAGCCCCCCAGGGGTATGAAATTGTATGACCCCTCAAATTGAAGGTAGTGATGTGTTCTAATCAGTAAATTGGTTTTGATTGATAAATTTTACCATTTTGAGACAATGGCCTTTGGTACAGTGACAAGAGCCTACTGACTGTTTGCATACTTTGGGACCAACTCCCCGTTTTCTTAAAGAGCCCCCCAGGGGTATGAAATTGCATGACCCCTCAAATTGAAGCTAATGATGTGTTCTAATCAGTAAATTGGTTTTGATTGATAAATTTTACCATTTTGAGACAATGGCCTTTGGTACAGTGACAAGAGCATACTGACTATTTGCATACTTTGGGACCAACTCCCCGTTTTCCTGAAGAGCCCCCCAGGGGTATGAAATTGTATGACCCCTCAAATTGAAGGTAGTGATGTGTTCTAATCAGTAAATTGGTTTTGATTGATAAATGTTACCATTTTGAGACAATGGCCTTTGGTACAGTGACAAGAGCCTACTGACTGTTTGCATACTTTGTGACCAACTCCCCATTTTCCTGAAGAGCCCCCCAGGGGTATGAAATTGCATGACCCCTCAAATTGAAGCTAATGATGTGTTCTAATCAGTAAATTGGTTTTGATTGATAAATTTTACCATTTTGAGACAATGGCCTTTGGTACAGTGACAAGAGCATACTTCTGACTATTTGCATACTTTGGGACCAACTCCCCGTTTTCCTGAAGAGCCCCCCAGGGGTATGAAATTGTATGACCCCTCAAATTGAAGGTAGTGATGTGTTCTAATCAGTAAATTGGTTTTGATTGATAAATTTTACCTTTTTGGGACAATGGCCTTTGGTACAGTGACAAGAGCCTACTGACTGTTTGCATACTTTGGGACCAACTCCCCGTTTTCCTGAAGAGCCCCCCATGGGTATGAAATTGTATGACCCCTCAAATTGAAGGTAGTGATGTGTTCTAATCAGTAAATTGGTTTTGATTGATAAATGTTACCATTTTGAGACAATGGCCTTTGGTACAGTGACAAGAGCCTACTACTATTGACAAGAGCCTATTTGCATACTTTGGGACCAACTCCCCGTTTTCCTAAAGAGCCCCCCAGGGGTATGAAATTGTATGACCCCTCAAAAGGAAGCTAATGATGTGTTCTAATCAGTAAATTGGTTTTGGTTTGTGTAAAAGGTGGATGGCCTAAAAAAAGGACGGCTAAGAAATAATACAGAAGAATACAATTAATGTGAAATATTGCGGCAATACTTGATAACTGACTTCTTGAAATGGCTTGCAAAAAATGCAGCAACACCAGTGCCTTCTGGCTCCTCTTCAAAGGCAGTTGATTGAGCTTTATCTTGTTGGTTGTACGATACGTTGGTAGCCATTTTGAAGCTGAGTGTCTTGTGCCTTGGGTCAAAGTAGACTTATGACGATGAGTCCCTTGTATCCCTGCGGCTGTTGACTAGACTTATGACGATGAGTCCCTTGTATCCCTGCGGCTGTTGACTGAAGCGCCATCAAAAAGTCAAAAAGCACAGGGAAACAAGAGACTCATCGTCATAAGTCTAGGGTCAAAGTGGGAAAATGCGCAGCCGGTGCTCACGTAAAACGCAGAATTCTTCCATAGAAAAGGTGGACCAGGGACCAGGATCAAGGAAAATATTCGAAGCTTTGAGCATGAAGAACAGTGGGCCCAGAATGCCGATTTTTGGAAATTTCATGATACCTTGTGAAAAAATAACAACTATTTTTGCTGGAACGCTGCTTTGAATGTATCTCAAGTCAGGTTAAAACGCCACTATTTTTTTTTTTTACATAAGACACAATATCTAATTAGATACATGGTCTAAGCTTCTACTTTTCTACTACTAATTTCTATTTTACTAACAATTATAAAGATGACAATAATACTAGTGGAAAATGTTGAGTGAAAATGGCTCCCAGGGGAGGCACTCAGCACATACGGCATAGGGGGGGGGTCAGTCCGAGAAATTTTCAGGAACCCCAAATACAAAAATATCAGTTTAGCTTCATTACAACCCAAAAATATCAGCTTATTTCATACCTTAACATCTGTAAAAGAGCATAAAAGATCCTGAAACAATGCAAATTGAGGCCAGGATTGCCTCTCAGGAACCCAGAAATATCATTTTAACAATATTTGATGCCCAAAAATATCAAAAACATAATTTCAGTTTAGTTGGACCCAAAAATATCACTTTCGGCAATATTCTGACCCAAAAATATCGGACTTACCTCCCCGTGTGTGCATGTGCTGAGTGCCCCCCCCCCCTGGGAAATGGCTGTTCTGTGACTAAAGTCGGACTAAAGTAACGATATTTTGGAGCCCTTGACCTTGAGAGTTCTTGTAGACGAATCTGGAAACGCTTTGTCCCTTGATCATTTCAACATCCATTCACTCGGTTTGAAGCAGAGGCATCTTATTTTTGCAAGCGTGATACATCGCGGCAAAGCAAAGACAAATTGTCATACTTGTAAGGGCAGTACTAGACTCATTACACAAGTCCTTCAATGCTTTTCGAGAAAAATTGTGAAATTCGTTGATTAGTTTTGCAATCAGAAATCTGTCAGTTAATCCAATTCGATCTAACACATTTTTTAAAATGATTTTCCATGAATAACAAAACTTGAAAGGTACCTCAACTTCCAACATTGCCTGTGATCACTGCTACTAGAAGAGTTTCTTAATTTCTTGGAAGGGCCTTTTTTTCTTATGAGAATAAGAATGCACTCTTCACAAACTGGTTTTGAAATAATTTTTTTTTATTTTTCAACAGATTTTGCTTGCCCATGAAATTTTAGGTGTACATTCTTGAGGATACTAGCATTACTGTCCAAAAAAATCATGAAATGTGTCAAATTTGCTCATGTTGGTCAAAATATTTTTCTGGTGACCCTTGACCTATTCCAAAACATCTTTTTCTACCAATAGAATTTTATTGAAAATAAAACCATCATTCTGCACAGATACACACACAAATAAAAACAGAAAAATTCAGTGAAAGCAACTGGAAAATACCTCTCAGAATTAAAATACAGTTATCTAGCTAAAGATATCCTGCAATAATACTGTGTACTTCTGCAAATGATGCTAAAAATGTTCATGAAATGTTCTTGCTTTCAAATCTCTCAGTGATATAGGAACCAGGAGGCACTGGGGGGCACATGCCACCCTTTCCTGAGATTTTGCAGTAAACAAAAGAGTGCCTTTCCACTTTAGAAAGTGTCTCTTTAGCTTGATGAAAAACTCCTTTGATATGCTGTGCCTCCCAAGTTCAAGATGCATTCCTACAGCCCTGAAATCCCTTAACTGCAACTGTTAACATCTGCTGTACAGCCCAGTGCTATTTTTACATCTCTATGCCATCTATGTATAAAAGCCAGCCAAGTTGGATGGGTCAAGGATATGCAAGCAAAATATCACTGTAAATGTTGTATGCATTGAAGGTGCATGGATCTGCAAAGCAAAATAATTAGCCATTTGGCAAACAATTGTCACCCTTTTCACATTAATACCTATTCAGGGATTGCAAAAGTTAGTTGGACAAGACAAAGCAATAGAAAATAACATATTCAGGTCATTTCTTAGATGGCAGCAAATGCAGTCACCCCTATGCCCCTTTTCCAGCATTCCTGACCCCTTCATATGAAATGGAATTAAAACTAAATTGACACATTGCCCTCAGCAATGCATCAAACAATTTGCACATGTTTCTGCATTAAATAGGAATGTGGGTAAATTTCTGACTGTTAATTTGAGGATTCGTTACTTCTTGCATTCTGTCTAAAGAGATGTAGATAGTTGGATTATATAGTAAATCTTATGACATTAAGTACGAAAATCCCCTTGTACGCGATGTATCAGGTACTGAAATATCGGCTTCTTATGACACATGACATGCAGCCCTTGCCCCGTATGTGATTGTTAAGGACAAAGCTTTTCCTTGCCCAAATCGTTGTCGATGTAAACAAAACCTTCCCCTAAAAAGATGAATATTGACGTTTAACGCAAAAAACAGTGCATATACCGACACTGGCATACTGTTACTGAAGACATTGCAAGTGCACTGGCAAAGTTTGGTGATGTGGCACGGTGCCAATTTGGAGAAATAAACGCCTCAAAATTGGCAATTTCAGATGACGACTGTAGAACCATTTTAGACTGCAGTTTGATAAATAACATTTTACCTGCCTTGCCGACCACTTACGACTGTGAGCTTCTGGGTATCAATTGTCCATAGGTAGTTTTATCAACATAAACAAATGCCAGACTTCCAGCTTGAGTATTTCAATGCAAACAAAATATGGAAGAAATGGTTCCTTCTGCTACTTACGTAGCATGGTTCTAGAGTAGTGTCTAAAAAACCTAGAATAACATCGCAACGCAAAAAACGGAACGGGGTGTCCAAGTCAGACCCAAGGCACTTTTCGAAGTGGGTCTACACATAATTTTTGGGTCTAGGGTAAAATTCTTCGGGTCTGTTACTATTTAGGTTCTTAGATCTTAGGTCTACAGATGGACCAAGTTTGGGTCTGCTTGAAAATATAATTTGCAAAAATCAGCCATAATCGGGCAGAAATCCGCCTCAAGTCGGGCAAAATTTTCTCAAACAATGGACTTTTTATCGGGCAGCTCCCCAAATTTTATCTCCCCCTACGCCGATGGGAGGTACATGGTCTCTACAATCTTCTATACTTTTCTATCATGCTCATACAAAGGTTTAACATATGCACCCTAAACGCCGACCTGTTCAAGCGAAATACATACCCTATTCGCGGAAAATTTTCTGCAGAACATACCATTTCCCGCGTCCAAATAGAGCTTCTCAATTTCAGGTACCATAATCACTGACAAGTCAGTTACTAAAATTGCTAGAATTGCCGGTGTGATTTAAAGAGGAGTACCCTGGGTACCAGACCCTCTAAAATCAAATTTTATGGATGCCACCACAGTGGCTTGGCCAGGGTAAATTAAATGGGGGTATTGAAATGAGAGGGCCTGGGGGCGAAGCCGTTAGGAAATTTTTTGGGACACACCCTTTACTTTGGCTGAAAATGCACCTCCCAACATCATGCTACCAATAGCGACAAGGAAACTTTGATAGTTTTGTGACAGTTATCCAATAAAGTAGACCACAAGGAAAATTTTTGTAGCAACATCTTTTACTTTGGCTTAGAAAGCATCTCCCAACATTATGCTTGCCATTTGTGGCAAGAAAACATTTATGGTTCGTGACATTTTTTCTATAGCTACATCGGAGCAGGAGGAAAATTTTTGAAGATGCACCCATTACTTTGGCGTAAAATGTATCCCCTGATTCCATTTTTGCCAGTGCTAAAATGGAAGCTTTGACATTTCTCAGAAAATTCTTACCTCACCTATGCCAAGCCATTGTCTCTTCGGTTTTAAAGGACAAGTCCGGGGTTGGTATGATTGATGATAAAATACAAGATAATACTGCAATGAATGATGTATAATACTTTTTTCCACGATTTCTCGTCATCTTCTTGTGAAATTACATATTCAAATAAGCAATTTGAGTGAAGTGACGTCATATCGTGCAAACGAAAACGAGGCTGTGTGATTGTTTATTCGCCTCTTTATCGTAGCAAGCCTCCTTATCGTGTTCTCATGCCATTTTCAATGCATGAGTACATGACGCAGAGGCTAGCAGCGATTAAGAGGCGAAAAAGCAATCGCACATCTTCGTTTTTGTTTGTGCGATATGACGTCACTTCGCTCAAATTGCTTATTTGAATACGTAATTTCACAAGGAGAAGGCAAAAAATAGTGGGAAAAAGTATCATGCATCATTCATTGCAGTATAATCTTGTATTTTATCATCAATCATACCAACCCCGGACTTGTCCTTTTGAAGGAAATCGAGAACCATCTTTCGAAAAAAGTGGTGGGGACATGACCTCACATACCCCCCGCCCCCTGTGGCCACGCCACTGTGCTGCCATGATGTTAATAATGTTAAAAATGATGTTAAAGATTCTATTTCATAGAGTCGGGTACCCAGGGTAGAAGAGAAAACTGCTCCCGAATTCCTACCCCATCTTGTGCTGGTCTGCTAAGTTCTTTGACTCGCTACAAACTCTATTTTAGAAATTTTGATTAGATATCATTGCAGAGGAGTTCAGATTTATCAAATGCAAAATAAGACACCCTTTTGTAAAACCATGGTCAAATCGGCACCCCTAAACACGGGCCCGCGCGGGCCCGTGCCTACTTTGAAGAAAGGCACCCTTTCCTGCGTTTTTTTTGTACGCGCATGATAACACATCAGGTACTAAGTGCCCCCCCCCCCCCCCGGAAGAACTGTTTCACTTCCAAAGTGCATAATTATCATAAAATCAATCATCGTGCCCAGAAGGTTACTAACGAGTTGTTTTTAGTTAAAACAAATATCTAACAACAACAAATGCTACTTTAATCTATTATGAAGTTTTGGGTCTAAGAATATTATGTTAATTGTCGGGTCTACCAGAAAACTGCCTTTAATATTCTGGGTCTGCGTCAAACTCAAGAATTTTGGTCTGGGTCTACGCGAATTTCTTTTGGGTCTACGTGTTTTGGGTCTGACTTGGACACCCCGTTCAGCGGTTTGTGAAACGAAATGTCACTGTGTTGAGATCTTTAATGTTTTCATTGTACACCGCACGTGTAAAGAGGACATTTTTAGGAGCTTAAGCGTTTCGCAAGTTTAAATGTATAATTTTTCTTGCAATTTCACAGTAGTTTCCATTGTACGTGTTCATTGCGTAGCAGTAGGCCGGTATTCTATGACGTATTTTTCTCTGCGCAATATATCTATTTTAGAGTTCTAGAAAAGGAAAATTATCTTCTCTTTCGTTTCGCTCATTTTAACTACAATTGTTGACCATTTGAGATGGCCCTCCATTTTCACGAGCGCTTTCTCCGATGAAGGAAAATAGAATACTTGAAACGGCAGTAACGATGCACCAACCAAGAAACCTATCATTCCCATGATGTCATCCTAATTTGTTTTTGCAAACATGCATGTAGCAGAGACGAATTGAAAAGCAATGTCAGGGCATGATGATATATAAATATACGCATGAATCATAAGATAGCGGACGATATCTAAATTAATATGACAGAGATTACAATACACAGGGTGCACCATAAAATAAACTTAGAAAACTGTAATGCAAAATTGAGTACTAGTAGGATCAAAGGACAATGATATAAAGACTGTTTTGTAGCTAAACAGCAAGCCTGCATCATCACTATTTTGCTTTTTTCATCGAAATGAAAAGTTAGTAATAATAATGATTTTGCCAATTTTTGATTTCTATCAAGATCACATAAAAAGGATGGCAATGTTGGTAAGTTATTTAGCTACAAAGACATTTTAAGTAACTTCTTTCTAGCCTTTCACTATATTTTCTCCCACAACTTTTCTATGTCGCACAAATGAATTTTATCAAAACAGAGCCAACGAATTTAGCATAAAGCTTTACAAATATTGCAAAGTAAAAGTATGAATTACACAAAAAGGCCTATATTACTACAATCAGTTGCAGGGTTCGTTTTGCGTAAGAGAAGCCACAAATATTGCAGGAGTTTCAATGCCTATTAGACCTTGAAACATTGTCTGAAGGACAGGGGCGGACTGGCACTTTTTTTCTGGGGTGGCGTTATGGCTCAGCAAGGGCCCGTAGGGCGCGGCCAGTCCTTAATTGGGTGCGGTCACTTGAAAAAAAACCAAATTTCACGTACTTTCATAAACGGTGATATGAATTTTTGCATTAATCAATCTGTTCGTTAGCGAGAAATCATTGCAAAGTTAAGCTTACTAAAGGCTGGAATCTGTTGCAATGAATTTGACAGTTGACGAGATATATCGTTTTAAATCTATATGATGATGAGTAAAGTATCCATATTTCTACATTTCTAGATTCTACTTCTAAATAACTTTTGCGCAAAGACTAAATCGAATACGCGACCCCTTGTCATGACGCTCCAATGGTGGGGTCATACCGGGTATCGAACCCACTCCACCTGACTGTTCTGGCTGCAAAGGCAGAGGATTTCACCAATGCGCCACAACATCTTGCACGGCGTGGCCAGGGTAAATTAAATGGGGAGGGGGCAAGAGAATGAGAGAGTCTGGGGGTGAAGCCCCCAGGAAAATTTTTAGGGGCCACGCCCTTTACTTTGGCTTAGAATGCATCTCCCAATATCATGCTTGCCTTGCCTTTAGCGACAAGGAAACCTTGATCGTTTTATAACAGTTATCCTATGAATCAGAGCACGAGGAAAATTTTGAAGAAACATCCCTTACTTTCATCTCCCAATATTATGGTTGCCTTTAGCGACAAGAAAACCTTGATCATTTTGCAACAGTTATCCTATGAATCAGAGCACGAGGAAAATTTTTGAAGAAGCATCCTTTATTTTGGCTTAGAATGCATCTCCCAATATCATGCCTGCCATTAGCGACAAGGAAACCTTGATAGCTGCGTAAGAGATATCCTATGAATCAGAGCAGGAGGAAAAGTTTTAAAGAAACATCCTTTACGTTGGCTTAAAATGCATCTCCCAATATTATGCTTGCCTTTAGCGACAAGAAAACCTTGATCGTTTTGCAACAGTTATCCTATGAATCAGAGCACGAGGAAAATTTTTGAAGGAAGATCCTTTACTTTGGCTTAGAATGCATCTCCCAATATCATGCTTGCCTTTAGCGACAAGGAAACCTTGATCGTTTTGTAACAGTTATCCTATGAATCAGAGCAAGAGGAAAATTTTTGAAGAAAGATCCTTTACTTTGGCTTAGAATGCATCTCCCAATATCATGCTTGCCTTTAGCGACAAGGAAACCTTGATCGTTTTGTAAGAGTTATCCTATGAATCAGAGCATGAGGAAAATTTTTGAAGAAGCATCCTTTATTTTGGCTTAGAATGCATCTCCCAATATCATGCCTGCCATTAGCGACAAGGAAACCTTGATAGCTGCGTAAGAGTTATCCTATGAATCAGAGCATGAGGAAAATTTTTGAAGAAAGATCCTTTACTTTGGCTTAGAATGCATCTCCCAATATCATGCTTGCCTTTAGCGACAAGGAAACCGTGATCGTTTTGTAACAGTTATCCTATGAATCGGAGCAGGAGGAAAAATTTTAAAGAAACATCCTTTACGTTGGCTTAAAATGCATCTCCCAATATTATGCTTGCCTTTAGCGACAAGAAAACCTTGATCGTTTTGCAACAGTTATCCTATGAATCAGAGCACAACGAAAATGTTTGAAGAAAGATCCTTCACTTTGTCTTAAAATCCCGGGGGGTGTACTTGAATTTCAATTGTACGGGGGTGTGCACTCCAAAGAGAAAATTTTTCACCCGGCTTTAGAAATTTTCCCTCGAGATGATAGCCGAGCCGGCTTTAGCAAAAATTGGCGAAAAGCATACCCTACACGTAAAAATTTGTCAAAAAACAATGAAATAAAACTTTTGACAACCGGCTTTAGAAAAACTGCCTTCTTTTGATAC
The DNA here is from genome assembly GCA_039566865.1 of Aurelia coerulea. Lineage (NCBI taxonomy): Eukaryota > Metazoa > Cnidaria > Scyphozoa > Semaeostomeae > Ulmaridae > Aurelia > Aurelia coerulea. Next base: position 10,421,332 of record CM076950.1, read on the forward strand.
CCGGCATTAGAAAAAAGAGGCAAAATCGGTACCCGGAAAGGAGTGCACATCCCGTCAGCAAAATATACTATGTAGCCCCCCCCCCCCCCGGGCTTAAAATGTATCTCCCAGTTTCATGCTTGCCACGGCTTGCCAGTGCTAAAAAGGAAGATTTGACTTTTCTCGGAAAATTCTTACCCAACCTAGACCCAGCTATTTCTCTTCGGTTTTAGAGGAATCTTGAGGACCACCTTTCGACAAAAATGGGGAGGGGGCAATTGCCCCCGCATATCCCCCCCCCCCCGTGGCCACGCCAATGTCCACCTGAATGTTCTGGCTGCAAAGTCAGAGGATTACACCACTACGCCACGACGCCACAACACCTTCTGCCAGTTTGGGAAAATGGAAGGCCCATGGTTTACTCCTCTATAAATTGTATAGCAAGGTCTCTATCTAATACCGAGTCTAATATGTATAGAATGTTGAAACAGAAAGGTCCATCTAAGGCCGAGTAACTATGAATGTCAATTGCACTGGAAGGACTTCTTGGCGCTTGACAATAACGGGGTAAAACTGTAAAATAGGTTGAAATAAAAGGGCCCAAACTAATGGGCCAAAAATATGGATTTTTGCTTCACTACTGGGCCAGGAAGAAGGCCTACTGGGCCAATGGCCCGCTAGTTATAATACTAAAGATGTCCTGACTGAACGTGAAGAGGTGTTCATTGGGTTGGGGTCCAGAGACATTAGACGTGATAGCCATTGTCTCGAACAGCTTGCAAAGCTTACGTGTATGGTTATAGATTGATGCTTAAATTCAAAAATTTCTCTTTATGAAAGACCCACTTTTCAAAATTATAAGGGGGACCGGGTGGCGATCGCCACCTAGCCACCCGGGCCAGTCCGCCCCTGCTGAAGGATGGATAATATTTGCCATTAAATCTTTCGTTACATTATTTACGTGATTGCAATGTATGCGAAGACAACATTTTTGATTAAATTTCTTCTACTGGGCCAGTGGAGAAGCTGATCTGTGAAAATCCATGCTTTGATGTTGTCTTTTAATTCATTTTCAACTGCGATAAAGCTATATTCTAACCAAAGTAATACCCAGCCAGTTAGCAGGACGCAACGCCACAATAACATTAAAGACGGGCGTGGTGTACAACCACTTACCACCGACCACACCGACCAGTGCACCGACCACATACCACCGACCGCACCGACCACCGACCAGACCGACCACCGACCACAGACCAGCACCACCGATCACCGACCAACACCACCGACCGCCGACCACGAAAACCACCGACCACCGACCAATAAACCACTTACCACCGACCATACTTATCACCGACCACCGACCAACAATCCACTTACCACTTACCACCGACCAAGAAAACCACTTACCACTTACCACCGACCAAGAAAACCACTTACCACTTACCACTTACCACCGACCAAGAAAACCACTTACCACCGACCACCGACCAAGAAAACCACTTACCACTTACCACCGACCAAGAAAATCACTTACCACCGACCACCGACCACCGACCAAGGAAACCACTTACCACCGACCAGCAAACAACCGATTTGTGGACATTGTGACCTTTTTTTTAAAAATTTTCCAGTTGCATAAGAAACCGCTTATAAGAAATAGTAGGCTCAATTTTTCGAAAGCTGAATTTAAAAAGCAAAATGTTTGTTTTGACATTTCTTGTTAAAGCTGAATTATAGTTTCAAATTAACTCTGAAACTAATGGCCCAAAAATTTAAGAAACTGCCTACCAGTCTAATAAAAATAACGCATAATCTGCATTTTGGTTTCTCCCGTGTTCAATGATTTTTTTCCGGTGGTGGTTTGTGGCAAGGCTCTGATCCTGTAATGAAATGATAAACCAATCCAGGCCCGTAGGAGCGTTTCTGAGATTGGAGGGGCACTAATTCACACCGAAGGGGTAAAGATACGCCCTTCTGTGCATTGCTGAAAGGGCATTTTATGATCGGAGGTCCTGAAGAAAAATAGGAAATTTACGAATCCAATGTCGAGAGCATTGCGTAAGATTTACTTGATGTTTGATTTACAAAAGTCATCACACAAATTTCATGGCGTCCTGCAAAAGCAATGGCATCGCCAGAGTAAATTAAATGGGCGGAATTGAAATTAGGGGGTCTGGGGGAAGCCCCCAGGAAAATTTTTGGGGCCACGCCCTTTACTTTGGCTCAGTGGTGTAGAGCTAGATTAATAACTAGGGGGGCTCAGGTAGAGAGGTGGCATCAAGAAATTTGTTGGGGCCACGCCTTTTACTTTGGCGTAGAATGCATCTCCCATTATATCATGCTTGCCATTAGCAGCGAGGAAGCCTTGATAGTTTTGTGACAGTTATCCTATAAATCGGAGCACGGAGAAAATTTCAGAAGAAACATCCTTTACTTTGGCTTAGAATGCATCTCCCAATATCATGTTTGCCATTAGCAACAAGAAAACCTTGATAGTTTTGTGACAACTGACAGTTATATCCTACAAATCAGAGCACCAAGAAAATTTTTGAAGAAACATCCTTTTCTTTGGCTCAGAAGGCATCCCCTGACTCCACATTTACCAGTGCTAAAATGGAAGCTTTGACAACACAGTTCAATTATGTAATCTCCTTCTAGCATTTGGCATTTCACGGAAAAATTCTCACCGAACCTATACCACATTTCTCTTCCGTGTTAAAGGAATATCGAGGACCATTTTTCGAAACAAGTGGGGGGCACCCCATACCCCCATCGCCTTGCCACTTATGATGTCTGTTTGCACTTCTGTGTTCTATTGTCATTTGCACTTTTGTGTTTCTGAAGCCATTTTGATGTAACGTTAGTGGCATCCCATAGATGTACAGGAGGCCCATTTATGCTTATAAACATCAAGGAAGATAAGAGCTTCATCTTGGTGCAAACCAAAAACCAGGATTTCTTCTAAGAATATATACTGTACCTTGTTCTGCCATTTTGGTCATAATAAACAAATTAAGAAAATCAAAATTTCTTTAGAATAACTAGGGGGGCTAAAGCCCCCCCAAAATTACGGAAAAAATAACTAGGGGGGCTGAGCCCTTTGGCTTAGGATGCATCTCACAATATCATACTTGCCATTAGCGACCAGGAATCTTTGATAGCGTTGTGACAGTTCTCTTATGAGTTGAAGCATGAGGAAAATTTTTGAAGAAACATCCTTTACTTTGGCTTAGAATGCATCCCCTGATTTCATATTTGCCAATGCTAAATGGAAGATTTGACATTTCTTGGAAACTTCTTTCCCAGCTATACCCAGCTTTTTTCTCTTCGGTTTTCGAGGATCTCGAGGACCACGCCACTGCTCGTTAGTTTAGATATGATTATTGATTCTTGAAGTCTGGATACTTTTCGCCTCTCTTGACGAAGTGCTTCTGATGTCAAAAGGGTTGAGCTTTCCAAAGTTAAATTTCCTTGCATTGAAATCTATGACAAATTCGTTTACGATGCTGACAAGGTTGAATTTATCAACTCTGTCGTTGTGCACATGTTTCACCATCAGGTGGTTGAGGCGGTAGCTTGCTGTTGTTGAACTTAGATAGGTCTTCACTCGCTTCAGTGCCAAGGGCATGTCACTGATGATCAGTTTTCTATGTTATTATGAAGAATAAAAAATTCAACTTCTGGAAATTATTGGGGGGGGGCCCGGGCCCGACTGGCCCCAATAGTTGCTACGGGCCTGAACCAATCTGTTTCCCCCTTTCAATTCACTTAATCCACATCTGTTGCATTAACTACGTACTTCACGGGAAGTCATATGGTAATACCTGCACCTAAATTTGGGTGATCTTCATACAATTTTTTGTTATTTTTCACTGTTCCCCTAAGAATTTGCTTTTATCTGCCGCACCATCATTACTCCGTTTTAATAGACTCTATGATAGTCCCAGTTATCGCATCACAACAGCAACAATAACAACAACAACAACAACAACATAATTTTACCCAAACCGGGACGTATAGACTTTCCGATAAAGGAATGGGAATAAAATGGCACAGATTTGTGTGTTCTGCAGGGCCGTCGAGAGAGTGGCCGGGCCCCGGGGCTAGGGTAGGTACGGGGGCGCCGGAAATTTTTTTTGGACCACGCCCTTTTATCCTTGGGCCACGCCCTCCTATGCATTGGCAAAACGCTGCTTTTAGGTTTTATTTACAATCTCAGTCCGCCCACGGGCCTGAAAACGTTCCTGAAAGAAAACTACAACAAAGAAAAAAGACAACTTATTTCTTGCGGGCCCCCAGATGCCCCGGGCCCCCTGGTAACTACCCTGGCTACCCCCCCCCTCTCGACGGTCCTGGTGTTCTGACACAGGCATAGGCGCAGGAAGCTTTGCGCTGGGAGCTGCTTATGGAGCTATATGTAGCCTTCTAAATGCAGAACTCCTGGATGAAGTGTTGTTCATTTACGTTGCATTGCAGCTGCAAATCCATAAAATGGGCTCGGTGAACGAACGTTGACAAAGCGCGCATAACTGAACATGTACACGTATTTCTTTCATAAGAAACTAAGAATTTGGACCAGCACTGAAAATTTCTTAAAATTATCAGATTTTGAGTACTCACAGTTTCTTACGAGTTTCTTAGAGGTACCACAACAATCTTCATGTTCACTACCCGTGCCCTCGTGAACACTTCAAAACAATATTGTTTGAGCCTTTCTAATGTTTAGACATTACTGAAGTACCTTAACGAGTAATATGATACTGGAAACAAATGAAAGTAAAGTGAAAAAGGTCATGGATTTCCTTCATCAAAGTAAATAGATTCTTAACTTATATTCTCCCAGTACTGGAGTTTCTTAATTTTTTGGCGATCTGAGAGTTGAGTTTCTTATAAATATAAGCAGTTACTTATAAAGAAATACGTGTATTGAACATTCCATGGTTTCCGCCAATGATAAAATGTGATACAAATCAAGCATATGAGTCAAATCTTTCAATAGGGCACAGGGAAACCCGCAAATCTTCCAATTTCACGCTTATAAGCCAATGATATCGTCGTATACCGATCACATGACTGAAAATAAAGCTTTCGAGATAAATTTTCGAGTACCTTAACGAAAATAAAAATGGATATTCGAGTAATAAAGATACAGAGCTGGTTTTACCACGAATCGATTCGAGAGGCCCCACTCCACATTTGTTTTTCTGCATTTGGTTAAAATCTGGTCAGGGATCGGCGTTACATCGAGTTTCATTCCTTCGAAAATTGGCCTATGTTCAAGAATTCTTCAGGAACGCTACAAATAAGATATAGCTTTCAAAATTTCACATGTTACGTGAATTATGTCCAGGAATAACATGAAAATATTTGTTTTTGTGACTTTCGAAAATCCTAGACGAATTAAAGCTATTTGCTGCGAAGAAAGCTAATGGGCCTACCTTCACCCGCAGCAGAATCCCAGTAGTCAGCATTAAATCACTCTTTTTCGCAATAATAAGCAGCGGATACATTAACGAATAACTTCACCACAAATCCAATTTCTTTCCACCATTTTTTCATGGATAATTTCGATAAAATGTGACAAGACTTTACAGCTTCTGCAGCAAACCGTCTAACTACCCTCGATTCAAAATTTTCTTGTTGCAAACACGTTGGAAGTCTTGCAAGACTTGCATAAAACAAAAGGTTTTGCAAGACTTAGGGCTCCCATATGACACAGCAAAATGATACCTTTGAGAATAGATTGCACACTCCTAAAGTCTTTCTATCGTTGCAAAATAAAGAGAAAATAAAACATTTCTCAAAGATTGCAAATTTCTTTGTCACATCGGAAAAGTACATAATTTGTGAAAAGAAATTGCCCCTGCAATCTATTCTCAAAGGTGTACAATCTATTATCAACGGTAACATTTTGCTGTGTCATATGGGAGATCTGAGCCTTGCATAACCTTTCGTTTTATGCAAGCTTTCCTGGTGTTTGCAACAAGAAAACTTTGAATCGACGGTAGTTGGACGGTTTGCTGCAGAGGCTGTAAAGTCTTGTCACATTTTATCGAAATTATCGATGATAAAATGGTGGAAAGAAATTGAATTTGTGGTGAAGTTATTCGTTAATATATCCGCTGGTTATTATTGCGAAAAAGAGTGATTTAATGCCGATTACTGGGATTCTGCTGCGGGTGAAGGTAGGCCCATTAGCTTTATTCGCAGCAAATAGCTTTAATTCGTCTAGGATTTTCGAAAATCACACAAACAAATACTTTCATGTTATTCCTGGACATAATTCACGTAACATGTGAAATTTTGAAAGCTATATCTTATTTGTAGCGTTCCTGAAGAATTCTTGAACATAGGCCAATTTTCGAAGGAATGAAATTCGATGTAACGCCGATCCCTGACCAGATTTTAACCAAATGCAGAAAAACAAATGTGGAGTGGGGCCTCTCGAATCGATTCGTAGTAAAACCAGCTCTATATCTTTATTACTCGAATATCCATTTTTATTTTCGTGAAGGTACTCGAAAACTTATCTCGAAAGCCTTATTTTCAGTCATGTGATCGGAATACGGCGATATCATTGGCTTATAAGCGTGAAATTGGAAGATTTGCGGGTTTCCCTGTGCCCTATTGAAAGATTTGACTCATATGCTTACAAATCATATGTTTAAAAATCAAATGTAAGCATTGAGACACAAAACAGACACATAAAAAACCGGCCGTATGACTGCGTGAAGTTTCGAAAAAGGGCCTAGCCATGATTTGATATCATGGGCATTTTACAAAGCACCTGCAAACTTTATTTTTTCAGTCTTTATTTTGAAACAAATTATGGACGCATGACCACGACTCTAACTAAGCGAATAGAATAAAAATGTGATATTAATGATAAACTCGTGCCACATCTCCAAAATAAACGTGCATGTACCCCTTTTATTTTTCTTTGATAAGAATAGCGTGTTCAATGGAATGCAACGCAAGGATCGATTCCTCAAAAGAAAAACAACATCATACACAATTGAAGCATCTCAAAGTATAATTCTTTTCAAAAGTAAAACCTAAAAATCGAAATATGAACACAATTTCAAATTCTTTTGCACATTGCCGGTGATTTCTGATCATATGGCTAGGCCGTTTCTCAAATATGGGTAGGCCGTTTTTAGGTGTACTCTAAATTTCGACTTTGCGAGCTTTGGTAGACGATTCTAAAATGCAAGGTATGTGCATTCAAGTTGAAGATAAACAAATGTAGCTTTGTCTTCGGAAAGTCTCGATATCTTATCGTTTTGTTACTATACCCAATTTAAGCTGGTATTTTTTTGAGACACCACGTAGATAAAACACAAAATCTCTGCCCCAATTTTAATTATCAATCTCCAATTTCAATTGTAAACCAACGGATGAACAGAAAATCATATTTACTTCACGTCAAACGAAGATGAACTCTTCCTAGTCTATATACTCCAAACGCATCACTTCAGAATCTATTTAATCAGAAAATCAATTATTTTAGTATTGATATCAACTAGAACAGACAAATATTAGATATTGGATGGTGTATACGGGATTTCCAGGGCAGCCTACAACTTTGTAAGAAGAAACTCATTAAAATTATTTTTAAAATTTTACTCTATAAAATTTTGGTCGGTGGTCGGTGGTAAGTGGTTTTCTTGGTCGGTGGTCGGTGGTTGGTGGTAAGTGGTTTCTTGGTCGGTGGTAAGTGGTAAGTGGTAAGTGGTTTTCTTGGTCGGTGGTAAGTGGTAAGTGGTTTTCTTGGTCAGTGGTAAGTGGTAAGTGGTAAGTGGTTTTCTTGGTCGGTGGTCGGTGGCCTTTTTGGTCGGTGGTAAGTGGTTTGTTGGTCGGTGGTAAGTGGTTTATTGGTCGGTGGCAAGTGGTTTTCTCGGTCGGTGGTCGGTGGTCGGTGGCTATCATGGTCGGTGGTAAGTGTGGTAAGTGGACGGTGGTAAGTGTGGTCGGTGGTATGTGGTCGGTGTGGTCGGTGGTAAGTGGTTGTACACCAGGCCCATTAAAGACACGATTATCTCTCAGAAAGCCAACTTCTAACTTTGCAATAAGCCTTTGAAATGAAGTTGGTATCGGTCATAATTTTACATTAAACTTTTGAAAGTTTCTTAGATCTCCTTGAACAACTTTGCAAAAAATAAAAGACTAAAATAGTCCCTAATTCGGGACCTTAAAAGACAGAATTAATATGATATCATCGATGCTATCGATACAAAATAGAGCTAAACCAGACGAAAACTTCGAGCACTGATCTATTTGCAAAGTTTTCATCTGACCGATAAGGGCCTAAAATATGACATTGAACCTTTTTGTGTTGTGTTGACAAGGTCAAGGGTAAACAAGGAAATTAATAGGAAAATACTGACCTGAGACAACTTGCAAGTTCTCTTTCATCCATTGGTAAAACTGTTTACTGTGTATTATGCGAAAAGTTGAACTTTTTAGCTAAATTCTAACAGCCAAGTTGTAAACAAAGAAGCAAATTATAAAGTAGTCTCATTTGTTCCTCATACTGCTTCTGCTTCCGTGTTTGTTTTTAACACTCCCAGCTGAGATCAGTGATAAACAACAGGATTCTAGAGCGATAGGCTTTTTTGTTTGCAGCAGTCAATGCCAGAACTTAGAATGACTATGGTATTACTTAATGACAGTATCTTATTTTGAACTCTATACAATATTTTATGAGTTGGTCCAAAATGTTTTCTCGTGAGGAAAAAATCGGTCCACGACAAAGCTTGGATAGTTCGAATCCAATTGGTCCGATACTGATTGGTTTGGGCAAAAGTTGTTCCATGATGAAAGTTAGATTATTTACAAGAAATGTTAGTAGGGTCTTTTTCCTTAGAAGGATCTGGTTATCAGGCTAAAGAAATGTAAAAATCGACAATTTTGACATTTCGAAAAAGGGTCTGGGGAGAGCAATATTTTTCTGGTAAATGGCTGCCGCAAGGCTTTAACGAACAATAAATTGAGCTCTACAAATCTAATGGCTTCAAATTTGAGGTGGAAAAATACAGGTATCCCTCGAAAAAAAGGAAATAAATTGCCCGAAATGTTTCTGAAAAGCCGTCCTATGACTCATCAGCCTCGTAACAGGAGGGACACTCTCTCTCCAACCCAGACCTCGAATCCGTCGGTTTTTGGCATTTGGCGGGAAAATATTGATCACGTCGTTCTTTCTGTTTATGCTGTATGAAATCAGTATTGCGAGTAATCTTGCTTGACTTGAAAACATAGCCTGCACTGATAGGATCACCAGGGGGGGGGGGGGGGGGGGGGGGGGGGGGGATTCTTGGCCAAATTTTGGGTAGGGGTCTGCAACGAGCCTATTCAAAATGGTACTGTTGGCTACACCAATTTTTACGAAAATGGTACCCTTGGCTAGACCAATTTGGCCATTTTCTGGACAAATGTTGTCAAATTTGTACCAATTGTGATATCATGACCGTTCGCTATACCAATATTATCAAAAATGATACCATTGGCTAGACTAGAAGTCCGAAATAGTATACCCTTGCTCGCGGCGCATCCCTAGTTACCTTTACTATGGAAGAACCCCAAATCATTTGATATCTTTTTTGCATTTGATCCTTTCAATCAATGCAAACAAACAAGAGAGCAAAACTTGGGTATCTTTTAAAGCAAACCTAAAATTGCTGTCATAAGGCAGATTTCTGCCCGATGATGGCTGATTTTTGCAAATTTTCCTGACGTTTGGGGGGGGGGGTAGACTTATGACCTGAAGTCTCTTGTTTCCCTGTTCTCTTTGACTTGGTGATGGCGCTTCGCTCAACAGAGACTCATTTCATTACTCTGACTTAAAAACCGGACCCTTTTTAGGCCCAAACTCTCAGCTTCCTAGAGTACCAATCAGATTGCGAGATTTGTGGATTACTATGGTGACGGCAACTATGATTTATGTTTGATTCGATCGAACAACTGATAGCTAGCCTGCGTGCAGACTCAACTCCTCGAAAGTCTATACTGATAGCATTCGCACGAGATTCGATATTAGATAAAAGTATGTTAATTGCATGTGGTACTACCGGGTGTCCCAAAATGATGTATTATTGTTTGATTGTTTACATACCCATAACCAATGAACCGAATTTCAAAAACTGTGTTTTATTTGATTGCCTAAAAGCTAAATTGTATTTTAAGATGTTATTTGTGGTTTTACCACGACGTTTTCATGTCGAAAAGAAGATCGATAAACTTGCTCAAATTCAAGCCTTAGATAGCATGAGCAAGAAACGGCCTATTTTGCCAGTCAACATTTTAGATGTGACACAAGAGGCTGAACTCGTAGTCGTATCAGTATTTACTGAATCTGTATTCTCTGAACGCCAAAAATTTTATGAACGACAGATAAGCTCAGCCTTTTGTATCAAATCTAAAATGTTGACTGGCAAATAATGCCGTTTCTTTTTCATGTTAGTGACTATTCATTATTTATAGAAGGGTTGGTACCGAAGAGAAATGGGTTGGGTAAGAGAAATTTTCTAACATAAAAAGGTTGGGTAAATATTTTTTCATGTAATTTCAAGGTTGGAAAAACAAAATTCTCCCACCAATGAATACCTAATGTTTAAAGTCCAAAATTATCTCAATATCATCATCAATATTATCAACATGATCCATTTCACTTTCAGTGTCTACTTTGCTCATCTTTGTCATCAATATTTACAGTATTGAATTTACAATTTACATCATTTGACATTGAAACCATGTTTATGTATGGGCTGGAGGGCTGGACAAAACTTTTTCAACCCGAAAATTGTTGCGTAGATGTTTTCGCTGTCATTTTTAGAGTTGGATAAGAAGATTTTTTGGACAAGAGAACATTTCTCTTCGTTACCAACCCCTCTGTAAATAATGAACGGTCTCTTATCTAAGGCTTGAATTTGAGCAGCTTTATCGATCTTCTTTTCGACATGAAAAAAACGGCCTAAACCACAGCCAACATCCTCAAATACTATTTAGCTTTTCGGCAATCGGATAAAATAAAGTTTTTGAAAATCGGTTCATTGGTTATGGAGATATAAGCAATCAAACGATAATACATCATTTTGGGACACCCAGTATAACAATTGAATGATGATAGGATATAATAGATAATTTATTTTAATACCAAAAATAACTGAGATGTTAAAAACACGACGCTTCGAGCGCATATATACTCATTATCAAAATGCCTTCAAATTATTTATGTTATCATTTATTTATATTATCATTCGAGATTAGAGGCCGTGATTCGAGATTCAAAGCCGTGATTCCATCATAATTCGACTGATGGATGCATATTACATTACAGGGTTAGCCTTTTCACTGTTTCATTATGAGTTCTAGACTGATTATATGGCCATAATAGCGATTACTGGGACTCATCGTAATCAGTCTATATGAGTCCTTGTTGAGCAAGATTTACCGCAGGGATACAAGGAACTCATCGTCATAAGTCTAACGGACGGAAACGAGGCCTTGACAAAAAAGGCGGGAAATCTTCGAAATTGGCCTAAAATATGTGAAAGAAAAGAAGTTTGATGGATGGTCAGGCAGTACGGTGAGTAATATTTCTTTAACTCAGCAGCAGTTTTCAGTTTGATTCATTATCAATGTATTCTTAATCAAATTCAACACAACTACTCCGCAACTAAATTTTATATATACATTACTTTTCATGATAAGGTTTCATAAGAAAATAGATATCCTAAGTAGGCCTAATTACATTGATACTGTACAATCAATATACACAGTGGAAGCTAAGTTGTGAACAGCAAAACCTATCTGATGTGATAGCAGCTTCTCTTCCAGGGAGTCATATTTTAGGTTATGTTCAACTCGTATAATAACTTTTCAATAGACAATCATGCTATAAAGATGGCGGCGATGAACTTTTTATTTTAGCAAGATGCATCCATTGTGCTTGAATAACGAATCTTTAACGATTCTATAGGAATTCAATTGAAGAACGCAGTGCATCTTGGTAAAAATTCCATGCCACTATCTTTAGCGCAATCGTCTTTTGCTTTTTGAATATACTAAGTGTAGGGAGCTCTCTGATATTGATGGGAATAAAATCATTCCAAGCTCTCAGAGCCGAACAGTGATTAGCCTTTTTTGACATATTCAAGATTATTTTTTTGGAATTCGTAGGTCCCTGCAATTCCTTGTTCTGTAGTTGGAGTGCTGCAGGATCCTATGATGGCATTTATCCTATGGGCTTTTGGGACATGGCCTGTTGATTATTTTGTATGTCATAACTGATCAATCTTGGCGGGGTGAGTGGCTATGGTGTGTTTTTACCGCCAAAAATCAAGCAACAAATTTTCAGTACTGTTTCAATTTTCAACATCTCAAATTGGGCACATTTTGCTACATTCTACCCCTGAAAATCCAGACTGCATCATTTTTCAGCTCATTTCCTATTTTTGTGTTGACATCAAATTTTTGTTAAGCGAGATTTTTGGAATCACTGCCACTTTGGAGCCTAACTATTTTCCAAACTCGTTCAATTTTTCACCACCCTGTTTTTTCTACATCGAATTTCACCCTCTCACATTATGGCCACCTATCTCCATCCGTCCCTTGTGATCTTGCGAGAATCCTCTTTTTTGTGCGAGAGAGAGGCTGCTTATACAGTTTCCATCAGGTGACTGAAGTTAAGCTCGGTTGAGTGAGGTCAAACTCTGGATGGGTGACCTTAGATGCTTGACCTCACAACTCATCCTACTGTCCTTCGGAAAGGATATTAAACTAGGGTCCTATGCCTGGATGCGACATGCATAATGGGCTTAAATTAGCTTCAAGTAGCTAGGAATACTTCTTGCCCATTCAAAATATATTGCTATGAGTGAAAAAAAGTTTGTTTAATAGTTGTTCAATGGTCAACTAATTATGAAACCAATTGCCTTATAGTCTGGCCTCATCGGTAGTATAACGGGCTCTGTCCTGCAGATGTAGGAGGATATTCAATTTTGATTTGGGAAGACTCCCCAGAAAACATTAACGTATCGCAGATGGCTTTTAACAAGTTGGTCAAGCTAGGATCGTGCAATAAGATTTTCATTTTTTTAGTGATTTAAGACTACCGAATCTTCCCTTTCCTTTTGCTGAATTGTTCATCCCAGTTTAGCCCCTCATTCACAATAACCCCTGGTGATTTGGTCTTCATCGCACGTTTTATTTCTGAATCATTAAGATTAATTGGTTCTGAGATTTTAACTTTATTTGTCCTCCGTGGATGGTCAATAATTATGTATTCAGTTTTTTCGGGTTTGCACTAAGCTTGTTTATCCTTATCCATTCCGAGATGTTCTGATGTTTGTGTGGATGTGAATCCTTTTTTGTGGAAAGGTACATTTTCAAAAACATCTGGACATGTGTGGACTGTGGTTTCTTCTTTGCTGTTTAATCCAGTATTGTCGTCAACTATTATAACAATATTTTCAGGTATCATGGATCACAAGAAAAACGATGATGCTCTCCATGATCAATTCAAAGAGGTATTCAACAAATCCTTCATATGTTGTTTTCTCTAATGTCGGCTCAGTTGTTTTATGCTATCTTTCCTTCAAACTTTAAAACATTTACTGACTGCCATGCAACAATTTCACCAGCCATCATAAAGTAAGTAGTGCAATTGAAGATCTCTTTGAAAAGATAGCATTTATAGGAAACAGCTCTTGTGATTCCTTTGACATATTTTGTGCCATGAGAACTGTGCGATGGATGCAAAAGTAGAATAATACTAAAGCTTTGCAAGAGTGCATTAAAAGCTAAAAAAGGCGGACCAATAAATTTTGGAAAAAAATTTTTGGGAAGAAATTTGTTTGTTGTTTTTCATGGGATTTCAGATGCTTTTACAGGAATTTTGGACAACTAAATCAAGCAATATATTTTCAGTTTATTTTAGCTTGTATTATACCAAATAGCTTTCACTTTCACAATACTGGTCGGTTTGACTAAGATCATATCAAGTTTCAGTCACATGTCATGCAACCACCAAGTGCCCACCAATTGTCTGAAGTAAATTTTCTTTTTGTTTGTAATTTCTGTCTCACATTAGATGTCAGGTCCAAAATAAAAATTTACATTTTTGGGCAAATTACAGCCCCAACCAGACATCTAATGTTAGACAGGCCACAGTCATCGCTTTTTTTTTTATAGCATTGTTTGTAGCATCTATGTAAAATTGTATGCAGTTTAGCATTTTTTTTTTAAACAATGCCATGGGGTAGACATAGACTTTTGCTCCTCGTGGCATCGTCCTTGTAGTATTGTAAAGTAGTTTGTAGGTAAAGTAGTCTGTAACATGTATTGTAAAATTTTAATTGAATATATAAAAAAAAAAAAAAAAAAAAAAAATAGCTTTCATTTATAATCGCACTTCATTTTAGAGGTGCTTGATCAGAAATTAGCCCCAAATGATTATTGTTGAGGATGATGGGGATAATTGCAAAGATGGATTTAGTTTAAGAAAATATAGTATTTTTCACTGATTAACATTCTCACCACGTTCAATTTCAATGCAAAGCATTTCACGAGCAAAGACATTACATTTTCAAACAGTAGAATTGCTTTGCTGTACGTTTTGATGCTGCGAAAAATTGCGGACACTAAATATATCTGACTACAAAAAATTTGGACAGTAAAATATTTGAGCATATGAAATTTCCAAAAATGTTAAAGTCCACAATTTTTGGTTGCTCATGTATACAGTAATTAAATGACTTGAAATGGGCACAACGAACCTTGGCCAATTTGGTCCATTACAGTACTTGGAGACATTTGTCAAATTTTTGGCAGGCCAACTTTACAATAATTTGAAAAAGTAAAGGCCACGATACCAACGTCCATTGCCGGATCCGAAGATGCTTGCGATGACGAAAAAATGAATAAATTTAGAGGCAGAAACACCGCAACACAACAAAAAACAACAGCAATTCGTCCTGCCATGCAGGACTTCTTCAGGGCTGTAATGTTAGACTTTACAACTCGTACATAACAACTTTACAACTCGTACATACAATAGCTCAGGTCTTTCACACATTAGAATTGCAAGAAATTTTATTTATTTTCAGGAACTCTCCATATTACGATAAGAATTGAGCCATACAAAAGACTGTAATTTTGTCATCAAGAATTTTCAAAAACCAAAAAGCTTCTTTAGAAATCTTTTGTGCACAAAGGCATATATTGTATATTTAAGAGATATTTTGAAATCTTTTTTCCTGGAAAAGAAATATCTGTTTGAGATTTCAGTCAAATTCTCTGAAGGCTGCATTTCCAAGGACAAAATAGCTTTTCAAAATGTTCTAAAAAATTTTGAATTTGCTATCAGTTTCGAGAGGAGGCATCCAATGCTTGATCATAATTATACAAGGTACCTTTTTTATTTTGATTATATGTTTTTGAAATGGCTTTCCCTACAGATTTCTTCCTGGCTAGCAATGTTAAGTGGTGAAAACAAGATTCCAGAATATGAAATTAATAAACAAACTCTTGGTATCTTGCATGAATTTATGAAAGTAAATAAAGAACTTGATAGATTGAGCACAATTTCAATAGATGATGTTACAAGAAAGACACAAGAATATGCTGCAGAAGGTAATTTGTGCACCAACAAGGTGCTGCTTATATGAGAGGTGCGAGCCCTCCTAAGAGGGTTGGATTATATGTTGCGCTTACGTGGAGAGCTAGCCCTCGTATGAGTGTTAGACTTAATGGTGCCAAATATTCCAATCCTATTATTCTATGTTGATTCCATTGTTTCCACAAGCCCGCATAGGAGAGCTAGCCCTCTTGATTGAATTACAATGGGAAATTTCCAGCCTTCCTAGGCGAGATCTCGGTTACTCAATATTGAGATCTCGCCTTGGAGGGTTGGCCTTCCTTTATCAAAATGAAAAAGAACTTCTTAAAGGATCAGGCCACAAGGTGAGATCTCGGCAAATAGGGCTGGCCCTTCGAGGAAGGCTGCGTCTCCTCCATATAAAAAGCATCTATCTAATTGACTAGTTGATGTTAGCTCCTTCTTTCCTTGAATTATTATTTAGGGCTTCCAATGAGACACACATAAGTACTTGAGTGCACAGGCACACATTCAGTTGAATTCAGTTTTATCATTTTGAAATTCCACAAATATATAATATTGAAATAAATCAATACATACACAGAAGAAAATTGCAACTAAATTGAACTTAACTAGCAAACAACAGCGATAATAATCAATTAAATGAAAACGAGGAGTATTGTATGCTAGGGAATCTCTTTAGAGGGAGCTCTCTCAGTAGCTAGGCTAATCGAGGAGAGAGCAACCCCTGTTTCAAAAATGACTAATGAAATTTATAGATAGTTTAAAGTGTTAGTTAACGTTTAACATAATTGCTGCCGAAGGCAGCCTTACTATTATGCTTCAATCAACGAGCGAAATTAGCCTGTCTGTCTGCTATCTGCCTGCCGTTTGGCTATGTAGATAGACGGGCCAGCTCACGGCTGCGGTTCGCGGGCTCGCGGCTTGTGAGCATTTATCCAACAAACAACAACAAAAGTTCTCCAACAAAAGATAATGAGTTCCTCCTACCTACTTAACTACCTAACTACGTCAATGGACGAAAAAGGTTTATTTCTGACAATGCAGAGCTCAATATTACGGACCACGGAACCATGGACTACAGAACTACGGAACCAAGAGCCTTGGACTCAGGAACTAAAAACCGGCGGAGGAGAGTAACTCAATATTCTAAATCGTTTACCTTTTGAACCATTACCCAATTGTAAATTCAAACATAATACACGTTGCCTTAGAGATAATCATTCAATTAATTTCTATAAAGTTGACCTCGCTACAGTCGCATTTGGTACAAATACTGATCGGCAGCACTCGCTGATTGATGTTATATCTAGTTCAAAGAGATATATACACAATGTGGGTGTATGCCCACTATGATTGGTAATTATTCTAAAGAATTAGGCTTTGAGTTTTTGATGAAAGCTAGAAGCAGATGGTGAACATTTTATTTAGATCAACAGGAAATGCTATACCAGCATTTTGGTCCAAAATATCGCACAGACCCTGAGACCATATTGAAGGGTATTTTTCTGAGTTAAAAAAAGGTCAGTCTTGGTAGCTTGCCGCGTACCATATTGATGAACAGATTCAACAATGCAACGAAAGAATGAAATAAGGAGGATTTAAAACACATGCCCAAATATTGTTAAGAGAATTATTAATTGCACATACAAAATCTCTGAGTCTTTTAATGAGCAAAATATATTCATCAGCATTGAAATTTGTGTGTTCCTGACAGAGTTTAGGTCGTTACTAACATTTCATAACTTCAGTGTTCCGTTTCTGCAACTGTTTTAAATCTCTCAACCTATCATATTCTTCTGCTGTCTTGAAAGCCAACTGTTTTTATGGTCTTAAAGCTCAATCATTTAAAGATGTACATAGCACATTGTTCTAGGTATGTGATTGACCACTTTCGTCAAATTTTAAATGGGAAAGGCCTGATTATGCCAAAATGCTAAATTGATTTGGATGCCGATAACTGTTTCATCCCAACTGGTTAAATTTAACTGTTCTCTAAATTAAGCAACTTTTGTGATATCGTATAAGAAAGTTAGGCTATGTCATGAAAACAAAAAAGGCTGAATTCTGTAACATGGAATGAAATTATCTGTACTCTCGAAGATTGGAATATTCCAAAGCCATTTTAGATCGTAAGATTGATCGCAAGTACCATATCCATTCATCCGTGTGTTTCTTCAAGTCATGCATAACAAAATGGAATGGAGAGAATTGCTGTTGCAAAATATGTAAATAGGGTATTTTACGCTAATTATCATAAACTGTAATTTCGTTTGTTTTGTTAAATAGTTGGTCTTTATTAGTTCTTGTATTAGAGGTCTTTTTTACAACCAACTTTAAAGAATTTTATAATAATAATAAAAATATCCATGTTTCTCAAGCGGTAAGACTCTTCTGCATTACGAGGGAAAACTTTCGGCTTGACAAATTTCCAGCCAAACTTTTTCCTGACTGTAAGGAATTTAGAATTATTTGTCAATTCATATTTATGTATGTTATGTATCCTTTGCAAAGTTTTGCAGTTCGTCAAAATTCTCAACAAATTAGTCCAATTTTTAAGACATTTGCTTCAATTTTCTAGCAAGCTTTCTGGCAGAAACTTTGGAAGGAATTGGTATATCTAATCCATCATTATCACAGTCAGGACAAAGAAATTTAAGAACCTTATCTGAACTTGCATTGGGTCTAACACTGAAGGACTGTAACCATTCAAGGTAATTTTGCTTTAATTTCATGTCGCTTAGAAGTGTGTAGACTTTTCTTCATTCTGACGAAAGACAATATTCCTCGGAACAACAAATTTTTAGCGAAAAACTTTGGATGTTAATTTTAATAATAATAATAATATAATAATAATATACCATAATTATACAGGATAACCTTGTCAGTAATTGTCTTACTGCTATCACTAAGTGTCCTGTTAAAATTAAAGTTTGTAAAATAAAGGGATAAAGCTTACAAGAGGCAAGAGTAAAAACTGTAAAAACCTTAATAACAATCATGTTCTGAATTTAAAAACAAAGTGTATCTATTTTCCTTTTAAAATTGACAAAGTGCTTTTAATTTCTGACGTCACTTGATAGGTTGTTGTAAATCGACGCTCCTTGAAAAGCGAAAGTTTTTCTTCATGACCCGCTTCTCACTTTCGGTAGTGCAAGAAGTGATCCATTTCCACGTGTATTTTTGCCATGATCAAATTTGGTGAAGATGTTCTTTAGCGATTCCGTGCAAATCCCATTGATTGACTTGAAAACATCAACATACAGTTTTGGATTGCCTTTAGCTTATGTAAAATTTAAATTGATTCTGCAAAATATGATGTCTCAGAAAAATATGATGCTTTCTGGAGTCTCAGAAATGATATAAGCCTTTGTGCTTTATTGCTTATTTCTGCAAAAAGCTCAAATCTTTTTTCTATTATTTGGCTCTAATCTAAGAAAATGAGTTAGAAGATTGGTAGTTTCCCAGTAACTATGAAGCTAAAGTAAAGAGGGCACATTTGGCACTGCAGGAGTTAGCAGCTTCTGAAAATTGAGGTGCAGACCCCGATCGAGCCACGTCATGTAGCCCCAGGGAT
Organism: Aurelia coerulea; assembly: GCA_039566865.1. NCBI lineage: Eukaryota > Metazoa > Cnidaria > Scyphozoa > Semaeostomeae > Ulmaridae > Aurelia > Aurelia coerulea. The sequence goes on from CM076950.1 coordinate 10,440,507, forward strand.
TGGGAATATTTGGCTTTTTTGAGAATGGTTAATTTTGATAACAAAAAGTAGATTGGATACGACTGCTGTGGCTCTAAAACACAGTTTAAATTGGCCAACTGTAAGTGATGTTATTGGAAGCGAAACTGCTACTTCAATGAAAAAATCGCTAAATGGTCTCGTCAGTGAGTACCTTTCTAACTTTTTGGTCAAAAACTTGAATCGAAATTACAGAAACCTGAAAATATTGAAACTGATCTTCGCTACCCTTACGGAAAATTAACAATGGCCAAAAGGCTATATCTATTCGCAGACGTAGACATAAGCTTTGGAATCACCATGAACTTAATGCTAAACAGGCACCCTCCCTTGCCACCTTGAAGAAAATAATCAACAACAAACATTGATGAAAATGCTTATTTTGTTAATGTTATGCAGTAGTGTATGAACGTTTTTGATTTGTACGTGTTTTGCCACAGCCCTGAAAATCAGTCCTTATTGACTGACGTGGCTTCCTGTGAGATTTTTTTTACCTATGAATGAATGTGAAAATAAATGAATAAACGGATCTTATTGGATGATATTTATTTTCAGCTATGTTTTAGCGATGACTGATCTTACAAACCAGATCGAAGAATTGTCTTCTGAGATAAACGTCCAAGGACTTAAAAGGCGTCGGCTTGAAGGGAAAATTAAAGGTGTAGCAGATGAGAAGAAATTTGTCGAAAGGTACAAATATACGAATTCCTAGTCCTATTGAAATGTACAGTTTTCATGAGATTAAAGCTGAATCTATGAGCAAATTTACCTTTGGGATTGCAATTAGTGCGGTCCAGCCTCACTTAGGTGTGTTTAAATGTTACCAATTTTGACAAAACTTTTACCAACAATTCTCTTCTCACCATCGCGAGGTAGAATATAAGGGTGATTTCATGCAACTTTTTGCAAATTTCCTGAGAAACCTCTGTAAATCGTCTGCAAATTTACTCCAAAATAAGATGGCGTTGTATTTTCTTTGCTGATATGACAATGGCAACCTCCTCATTTATTTAAAAATGTGATAAGTTTTAACCATATTTTTTTATTTACTTATTTTAACAGGTCGAATGAGGTACTTGAGCAACAAGCAATGATTGAAAAACCGCTCCAAGAAAAGAGAATCAAAGAAGTGCATTTCTTGAAGGGGAAAGCTAAAGAATACAAAGCCATGATAGATAATCTTGAGGTAACAAAATTTCCATCTATTTTTCAGCGATGAGAGAGGGCGTTGTAATGTGCATCTGGTATTTTTCGAAGCCATCATTTAATTTGTTTAATCAAATTTTTTTAACTAATACCCCGTTTCGCACAAAACAGTTAAAGGAGCTTCGATGTTTTGGATTGACCAAAAACAGTTAGAACCCAGCACTTTACTTTAGGTTCGTTTGACTTGTAGGTGTGAGCCGGTATAAGTATCCTTTATTTGTTCTCAGTTGTAGCGTTCATTGTTACTGTTGTTAAATTGTACTTTGTTGTAATGTTTGTTCATACTAAATGTTATTGTTGATTTGCAAATAGCATGCGCAATGGGAACAATATGACACTGAATTCTCTCCCGTTACGAATGGTACATAGTAGCGCAAATCTGCTCTTTGTTTAAATGTTTTTATGGAGATATGAAAGAAAGCAATGTGGCGACATCTGGTGTTCCTCAAGGGTCCTGCCTAGGGCCTCTTCTTTTCATCTGATACATGAATGACCTTCCTTTGCCATTGAAACACTTACAAGTTATCATGTACCCTGACGACACTAGCATATCATTTACAGCCAACTCCATCCCTGTAATCAATGAACGTGTGAATGAGGATCTTGACAGTCTCAAAACGTGCCTTAATGCGAACAAGCTGTCACTAAATGTTGCCAAAACCCAAAACCTAATTGTTGGTAGCGGGGAAGAATTGAAAAATATTCAGCAAACTACGGCAGTGAAGCCATCTCTTGAAATAGGTACAGGGTGTCCCAAAAAAATTGTTCGACGTTTTATTAAATATAAAAAAATAACGAAATAATGAATGACCTTCCTTTGCCATTGAAACACTTACAAGTTATCATGTACCCTGACGACACTAGCATATCATTTACAGCCAACTTCATCCCTATAATCAATGAACGTGTGAATGAGGATCTTGACAGTCTCAAAACGTGCCTTAATAAGAACAAGCTGTCACTAAATGTTGCCAAAACCCAAAACCTAATTGTTGGTAGCGGGGAAGAATTGAAAAATATTCAGCAAACTACGGCAGTGAAGCCATCTCTTTAAATAGGTAGGGAGACAATTTCAATGATTAAGGACACAAAAATACCTTAGGGTATATTTTGATCAACATTCCAGCTGGGGCGTACAGATAACTAATATAATTAAAAAGATCTCAAAGGCGTTAGGAATGCTGCGCTATTCCAAACAATTTCTCCCAATAAATTCAATGCAGACAACGTGTAAAAGTCTGGAAGAGCCATACTTTCGATGTTGTATGCGGAATCCCGGCAAAAGACAAGCTACAAAAATTAAAAAATCGTTTGGCCTTAATCATAACCAATAGCCCTACATCGCTTCTGCTCTTCCAATTATAACACAACTGGGCTGGCAGACAGTGAATGATTTGACGAAACCACTGAAAATGGTATACAAGTGTACAATTGACGAGGCTCCCTCGTATCTTGCATGCCTGTTCGAGAGGTTGTCAGAAACCAGTATTCGGGAACTTCGGAACACCAAAACCGATCTCCCCCGTTCAATGTTGTTTCAATCAAATGCCATTCGACCTTCTCAACATCGAATAAGAGGATAGGGGGATAAGAATGTCCCAAATGTATGTTTTCTCCTCGATATTTTAGGAAACATCACGAAAACACTTAAATTTCCCTTTGCCCCAGATAGTTTTGGCCAGGATTGTATACTGGTCTATTACAAGGTTGATTAAACATGGGCGCATTCACAACATAGAGCTTAAATCGTTAGTAGCTGCCAAGGGATCCTCAAATTTCCTCTAGTCTGCAGCGTTGTTTAGCAATTAACCAAAGAGACGTGGAAACTCTTGGACAATTGATGGTTTTTTATTGTACTCTATTTGGTTTCGAAATAGCCTGTGTTTGCATTAAGTCATGTTTAGGGATGTCATGTCTCACTGATATACCAATTTTTTTATCTGTTTCAGAGCGCAATAAGTCAGACTGGTATTTCAGAAGATTTGTATCACGAAAGTTTGAAAGAAATGTACGAGGTAAGATTTATACCGATCGACTACGAGATTCAGTATCTCTAGCATTCAGTACCCATTGTCGGTCTCAAATTAGATTTGGCGCAAAATGTCAGCCAAAAACAACAAGTAAATTGTTTGCATCAATAATTTTTCGTTTTTTCACATCTCACCTGACATCTAAGTTTGTATAGAACTTTAGCACATGTCTTTAATTTATTTCGCCTCTGTCCCTTTGCAGTTAGTTGACGGAGATAAACAGCTAATTCAAGAGATGCATATGCATATCTAAAATTTGTCTATTTTATTGGATGATTTCGACACATCAATCGATAGTGTTTAGTTAGAGGAACAATAGCATGCGTAGGCACTTATTTGTCCCATTAATAGATTACCTCTTTGTCGCTCCGTCAACTAACGTTACTTTAACAACATTGTTAGTTTTGTGTAACGAAGTTTTCACTACAATAAAATTGTTTATACAACCAAATCGCCAGAGTATTAAACGTCCTTAAAGATATCCAAGTCTGGCTTTTCCAAAAACAATCTAGCTGACTTAGGAAAGAAGAAGTCATAGACATGTGGAAGCCAAGTTGTGTAACCTGTTATTTAGGGTGAGCCAAAAATGTATCAACTGTATGACCATCATTTCCATGCTTTACATTTCTCAGGAGTTAGTTATTCTACCAAAATCGCTTTCTCTGAGCTACCCAAACACAGTCAAGAAGGGACTGTCCAATTTGATACGAATTTGAACAAAAAATCATTTTTTTTTCTGGCGAGAATTCTTTCTTGTAATCATAAAGTAACAGCCTCTGAATCTCGAGGGAAAAAGATAATATCCTCATCTTTCGCAACCGTAAAACTTTAAGTTTTTGAACAAAGTTAATTTTGTCAATATTTCCTTCATTCCCTTAGCTGGGAGTTGTTGTGTTCTTTGTTCAAGATTCTATTACATTTCTGTTGAATATTAAGAGAATGTCTTCTGAAACAATATATCGATAGTTTATATAATTCATATGTACCTGGAAGTCTTTTCTTATCTAAAGAAACTAATTTTTGTATCATTCTTTGAAGCTGTTGAATGAAGTTCGAGGAGAGATAAATTCACTTAAAAGCAGGTTGTCAAGTTTTCACAGTCTTCCACCGGTAAGTCATTGATATTTTATGAAATAGTAAGCATCGAGTCACTTGCAAATCCTTAGCCCAGCCAACCTTGTTAAGGAGTGCCATGTCATCTAATTTTACGTCGCAGCAACTGAATGCCAGTTAGTCAATTGGGCTAAGTATTCAGCCTTAGCAAATGGAACATCGAAAATTTCAATGAAAAGTCGTAGATTAAGGATAATCTTCCTCAGATGTGTACAGAAAATAAGTGTGTTTTTAGGGCCTGGATTAAGTTAAACCTTTGTTTTCAGAAACCTTCCTCACGGTCAGTGATCGTGTATGACTGTAATGTATTCATGACTCTAGAGAAATTATTGCTAATTTGTTGCGTGGTCTATCGTGCCTTTAAATATTACTTAGATATCGCAGACAGCTAATAGAAAATACACGACTGATTTAGGTCATGACTAAGCTCTAGTAACGTCACAGAAGTCTCATATATAAGACATGATAACGAGGCTAACGAGCTAATTCTAAGATATGCAATATCTCCTAATCCAGAACTTCTTGATAAATAGATTAATCAAAATTTTGTGATATGTCAAGTAGTTGAAGTTGTTTCTTTGTGATTTAAAGAGCGATAAAAAAATCTTGAAAACATACTTCTGCCCTGCTTTAATATTTTTCTTGTGTTCTTAAAAGAATCAGAAATGAAACATATGAAAATATGAAATATGATGTATTGGTCGATAGAGACAAGTCATTTGTTACTTTGACAAGAAAATTACTGTAGCAAAAATCTTATGAGTTGGTGAATTGCTTGAATCCTTTGCTTGTTTGGGAATTTAATGAACAGAAACATACAACGTACAATCTAAGAATACAAAGCTATGTGAACTATTAATAACTGCGCTTTGGACAAGAATCACTGTCTTTCGGTGGCAGTTCTCTCTGGAACACTCTCGACGACAGTTTCAAACAAAAACCAACGCTATGCTTTTAAAAAGAGCATCAAAGACTTGGCTGCAGATAAAATGCACGCTTGAAACATGTCGCTAATTGCACCGTGTGACCAAACAAAGTAAACGTTTTTGAAATATCCTCAACATTAGGTCATGTTACCTTTCATGTGCAAAATTAATCTTGTATCAAAGACCAAATTAATCTTGGACAAATCGTAAATTCTTGAAATGGTTTTAACTTTGTGGGAATTTATGCTTTTGGAAGCTATCTTGTTTTGCAGCATGCTCTGAAATCATGAGCGATAGGACACCAAGAGTGTGTATCATTGTGAAAGTTTTATCAGTAGCGATCGACCTTAACCAATTGTTTTTTGTGTATTTTTAATTAATTCTTACTTGGTAATGAGGCGCCTGATCGCTGTTTCATGATTTTGAAATTTTCAGTAGTGAGCCACCAGTGGAGATCTACCTAAAGCGTAAACCTTTTTAAAAGGGGATATGAAAGAAATTATTTTGGAATTGAATTTTTATCCCCCAGTACCACTTAGATTTGTTGCCGATAACAAGAGCAGATTTTGTAATACAATGGCAACAGTTGTGTTTGATTGACACCTCGATTCAAAGCGATTAGCGGCTGCAGACAAAGGAAATTCTCTCAACCAGTAATTCAAAACAAACAAAGCCGCAAAAGTTTCCCCAAAACTGGTAGGGCAAACTCTCGCCTTGTGCAAGCGAAAGATGGTTTTTAAGGGAAGTTATGTGCTTATAGCGAAAGAAGAAGGGTAAATCTAAAGTTCTGTCGCTTAGATTATGTTCATTTGATTTAGGAGCTGTTTTGTAATCGTTTCATTTTAAGCCCTAAAGACGTGAGAATTACAATGCCTTCTGCTCCGCTCCTGAATCAAATAAATAAATGAAACAAATCGCTTGCACAAGGCGAGAGTTTGCCCTACCAGTTTTGGGGAAACTTTTGCGGCTTTGTTTGTTTTGAATTATTGGTTGAGAGAATTTCCTTTGTCTGCAGCCGCTAATCGCTTTGAATTGAGGTGTCAATCAAACGCAACTTTTGCTATTGTATTACAAAATCTGCTCTTGTTGTTGCCGATGACCTTGATAAAGCTCTCGTATCATGTAAGCTTCGAAACGTTAAATGAAATGGCTTGAGATGCCTTATTGGGTAAACCATAGAAAATAGAAAACATTGGATATTCTGTAAAATACTTTTTCTAAAAACTCGATTTATCATACTGTAATTTTGCCATAGTCCTCCCGAAAGAATAAGATAACAATCAAATGCTAGATTTATTTGGTCTTTGCTACGTAAAAATACACAAAGAAGGGTGACATACTCAAAATTTTGGTGAAATTCAAACATTTCAATTTTCATATAATATGATCTCTTTTTTGCATATATCATGTTAGTGAATAGTTTGTTACAGTAGTTGGTTGGTTGGTTGGTTTGAATTGGCATTTTTCGTACTACTATTGCGAATGACAACTTTGAAAGAATATTTTACAGTCGACGTTTCATACCACTTGACACACCTACCACACACAACTTGAACCTATAATCGCAGTTATTTGGTAGCAAGCTACATTAGCTTGTAGGCTCGATTGCCGTTTGTGTGTTTAAATCTTTTTCTCGTAATAGCAATTACGTGCAGATTATGTTGTTGTACTCGTTGTTTTTGTTTTATTATTTTATCTATATAATGACCCCAGGGTAGACATAATGTTTTGCTCCCTGGGATATCGTCTCTGTAATACGGTAGCGTAGATGTAGGTGTAGTAATTAGTAATATGTACTGTAACTGTTTAGTGCAATTTATATATATATATAATACCGGGTGTGCCAAAATAAGCTATGCACGTTTGGCAGGCCACAGTAAATCGTACACTGGATCAATTTTGAAGATTTGTGACTTAATCTTTAGCAGAAAGCTTGAATTAGATAATGGGGTTTTCAGCAAATTTTTTCATTTTCAGTTTTTAGAGCTAGAAGCTAGTTTCTTGAAATCTTAGTTTTAGAAAACACTGAAAACGATAACAAAACATCGATCAAGTTTTGTAAAGAATCGACATGAATGGACAAAGAGAGAACTTGTTTGTGGTGATTTGGGATTTAGAAATCGAGTAATCGTAATCTGCTGTACGAGAGTTCGTACTAAACCCCCAAATCACTCTGAAAACGTTTTCTCTTTGTTCATTCATGTTGATTATTTTAAAATTTGATTGATTTTTTTTCATCGTTTTCAGTGTTTTCGAAAATTTTTAAGAAACTCGCTTCTAGCTCTAAAAACTGAGAACGGAAAAATTCGTAAAAAGTTCTAGAATTTAGTTCAGGCTTTCTTCTAAAGATTAAGCCATGGATCTTACAAATCGGTCCAGTGTACGATTTATTGTGGCCTGCTAAACGTGCATAGTTTATTTTGGCACACTCGGTATAAAAACAGCATTTGATTTCGTTTGCCAAAGATCGTTCTCTAGTTTTTTGTTTCATTTCGCAGGATATGTCTCTTGCACGAGTAAAGATTGAAGAAGCAAAGCAAGAACTGGTAATTAATTATATATTTCAATTATTCTGGATGTGCATAAAGATTGATAAAACACAATTCCACTGACTTTACTAAAAATTCCCGGATGAGTCAATAAAAGCAATCCCCGTTTGAAAAATGCTGCTCCCTGAATATCAAAGCAAAACATTGCAAACTGTTTTGCTTCATTGCCAATGTGTTCAATCACATTCAGTAAGTTACCCTGTTTTTATCGATAATTCCTTCCCGGTGGTATGGGAGATTTTTTTGCAGAAAACCCCTTTCAAAACGAGTGAAAACAGCGAGCAACAATTCCTTTGTTTTCCTTCCTAGCAATAATGACACTTGCATGTGTTCATGTATTTTGTCCTCTTGGGAGGATGGAATCCCCTTGAATGAGTCATTCATACTAGGTGGAAGACTTTTTCATCCTCCTGAGAGAATAGCAGGTGCTAAATCGTTTTCAAGCCATTGCTGTAAGGCGAAACTATGAGGGAAAATTGCTTGTGATTTTAGCAGGTATTTTAAGGTTTCTCGAATTGACTTTCACGGGAAGATCCCTTGTGAAATCTGAACGGAGTGACTGATTTTGGCCAGGAAAAATTTTAAAAACAATTGAACACGTTAGCTATTCAATCAGTTATTGCTAAATATAATCGCTTATATATTTAGGGAGCAGTAGCTTTTCAAACGGGGATTGTTTTTATTGACTCGCCCGGTATTGTTTATTTCCATATTCATGAGCTTGAACAGGGTGACCCAAAATAATTTCAGGAGCTAGATTGCACCTAGCTCCCAGAAAGCAAACGTTGTGAACACAATGGAGGTAGTAGCATGTAGCTGAAGGGCTCAGCTATCTTTCGAGGTGTTGCTTGTTCAGTTAAAGGGAATCTAAGCTAATAGAAAACTTTGATAAAAATAGCCGTGCAAAGACAATAGGCCATGACACGTTCTGCTACATATTTGAGTGACTGATCTACGTCAACAGGAAATACTGATATCTGATAGGCTAGAATTTGACCACAAATGTCTTGAGCCATTTTGATATGCTTACACCCCCTTTAAACTATGATTACCCTCCAAAAAACTACTTTCAAAAGTATGGTAATTCATTAATTTCTTGGACATCCCAATCCTTTTCCTGTCGCTGTTTTAGAAGATGTGAAGAAAGCCATATTCCAATTTGCTCGGGAGTACAAAATTAGAAGATGGAGCAGAGTTTAGTCATTCTGAAAAGGATAGCTTTTGCTCATGACTTTAAATCCAACCTTATGTTAAATTTCACAACTTGTTTACGAGAAAAGAATGTCGATTATTTCAGTATAAATAAGGAATGTAGCCTTCTAGATTTTCTTTGAATCTTGCTTTTCCAATGGTAATCATGGAACTTTGCAGCACCTCAAAAGATAACCGAGCCTTTCAGTCAAACGGAGATAAGAAGCAGTTCTCGATAACTTTGATTTCAGAGAGCTTTTCAAGATCTAACTCATGAATTTTTTTTTGAGTCGTTCAGTATAGGTCGTCTCTAGGCCAGCTTTGAGGAGAAACATGCTTGAACTCAAAAAAGGCTTGCAGTTTGTGACGTATTCTTTAAATCGATGCTAAAATTAATTCTACTGGATGAATCAAAAGTTTGCCGAAAATTACAATGGTCAATTACAAAGCAATTTTAAACGATGAACTTTGGCAAGGAAAGCCTAACGTATATCAGTTGAGTCAGAAAAATGGGAGGTGTTAAACGAACCATAACTTGCTGAAAAAACAAGTCAAATGGATTTTTTTGAATTTTTATATTGCGGAAGAAAGACGGACTTGGTTCTAGAAATTCAGTTTGTTAAAACCAATAATTTCTTTCCATATTTATTTGTGATTTTGTGATACAGCTATTCTGACAAAAAAAGTATCACTTTTATTGAGCTTTCTGCTATGGCAATTAAATAAATTGCCCCCTGGGGATACAACATAAATGAAATAGTTTTCTATTGTGCTCTAACGCAATGCAAAGCCCTGTCGCAATTTTTAGCAGAGAAACGTTATGTTTGCCATGGTTTTGAAGTTCACACATGCATGAATGTGTATCTAATTGAAGGCTGTGATTTGGAATTACATGAAGCACGAACTTACTAAAATCACTCGTAAATATGAAACGGAAAGACCGATTTTGACCAACTAAATTTTGATATCTAAGTTTAATTTTTTCCTATGCAATGAACTTTTGGAGAAATGTTATTTTGAAGAAATTCGTCAATAAGAACTTTCAAACACCTCATACTTTTTCTGAATCACCTGGCACGTGATAGTTTACTTTACTAACGACAGTTGATAATACTCTTATTTTACTTTCACAGAAAAGACTCGAGAGTGAATTATACAAAGACATCGAGGTTCTAAACCTTTAGCTGGACATTTCCGATTTTTGTATCTAAATAGCATCCAGGAGTCAACTGGTGAGAGTAAATAGACAGGGTGTCGCAAAAATTATGCCCAGTTTGTGTGGCTTCTTTGGCAGAGTTTTAACTGTAGCTTTAACTGCCTTGGTTTTGTACGCAGTTGCATAGGTCAGGCTTCAACTTAAATTTGGAGAACTTGTTTGAGTCAATCTGACAAGTGGTTGCTGATTTATGAGACAGGAAAGGCAAAATAAGTGGTTGCCTCAAAGACAGCACTTCTATTGCCTTCAGCTCTAGCAATGTCAAAATCAAGTAATATATAAAAGGAAGGTTGTAACTCTATATTCAAATGTTCTCCATTTGTAAAAGATAAGCAACACTTGTTAACTCCTTTAAAATGCAGAAAATATTTAAGAACCCTGATAGAATTTACTTAATTCTGACATTGCCGGAGAACAATAGAAGTGCTGTTTTTGAAGCAACCATTTTTGTAGCGTTTCCTCTTCCATAAATCAGCAACCATTTGTAAGATTGACCCAAACAAAGTCTCTAACCCTAAGTTGAGGCCTGTCCAATGCAACTTAAGGAAAAACGAGACAATTGAAGCTGTAGCTCCTCCACAGTAGCCACACAAACTGGCAACGACATTTTGGGGCACACTGTAGTTTTATTGCAATAACGGTATTTGAATCTGGGGGGCTGATAATTCTTAGCAAGAACCTATTTTCTTCCTTAAAACATTATTTGAATAATTCTGTATCTGTACCCCTGTTTAAGTTCAAGTTTCGAGTGTTTCGAACTTGATCATCTTGCCACAATCGATTATTGCATCATTGTGAACGATGTTTGTCCCTGTTTGAAGTTGTTATTGCTAATTGCGCCACAATACTTGATATATTGTCCTTCTTTGCCTTTCTGCTAGCCTGCGTGCAGACTCAACTCTTCGAAAGGATAGTTTTGTCTATATAGTCTAGTCTATACTTTCGAGGAGTTGAGTCTGCACGCAGGCTACTTTCTGCTGGGTTCAGGTGCAAATGAAATTTCGATGCCCCAACGCCAAGCTCTTTAAAGTACTTTTTTATTTGAAAGATTAGAATTGAGTAGAGTAGAGAAGAGTAGAGTTGCACAATCTTTTTTTTTAAGGGACCATAGTTTTATTCGGGTAGTAATGAAATATTAACGGCAAACAATATGGATGTTTCCTTGTCTGAGTTTCCCATAACCCATATTGTCTCCATCGCCCATCTAAAGACTTTGTGTTCTCTTTCACTTGAGGCTACTAATAAGCATATTTCCACCAAAACCAAAACTTTTACTGCCTTAAAATTAAAACCGAAATGTCAAGATATCACTGATAAAGGCTGAATAGTTCATTCGGAAGCTATTCCTGGGGAATTTTCCATTCGTTGAAGACGAAAGTAATTTTGCTGATAGAAAGCAACCCATTTAATTTTACGCAGTTTTTTAGCAGTGGGTTTGAAAGATGCCTAGGGATATATCTGTGACGTAAGGCAAAATCTGCTTGCGCAGTATTCTATGGCTACAATACTGAAAAAACAAAACACCTAATCCGATCACTCTCCATCGCAGAGGCTGTTTTTTGGAAACCGAGCTTTCAACTGAAGCTCTCGAAACTGCGAGGGCGCCAAACGGTTTCCAACAAACAGCCTCTGCGACGGAGAGCGTAATCCAATGCTGGTGAACAAAAATTTATAACAACTATTACAGTAAGCAATTCAAAGCAAAAATTTTTCTTTTCGTGCTGTACATTGTTAGACATATCAACTACTGATTCTTTCATTAAACTGGAACAGTGCACGAAAACAGTGACGACACAAAACTTTTCAAGTGTAAAGGTATTGAGCCATGTTACGCAGTCTGCGTATACCCAAGCATGAGGAATCTCTCCTCATGGTTTTTTTTATGGTGCATGTGCTTGGCTAAAATGCGTTTGAAATGAAATTGAATACATTAAATGCGTCGTGTTCAAAAACATTTGTGTTTGTTTGTTCGGAGTGGTACTTCAACTTTGTTTATCATATGGGTCATATAATACAGGACAGAGCAGGTCTATTTATGATGACTCAATTCATTTTACTCTTTATTAAATTCAAAACAAATACGAGGACACAGAATATAAATTGGAGCAACACAACGACGAACTGCTGCTCCACTGGTTTCATTATAGTGTGTGTCCGGTCGATCTGTCATTTGACTTTGTCAATTCACATTCAAAATAGGAGAGTTGGGGCTCAGTTACGTTGCACTAAGTGTTGTTATAATTTTTTCCTGATATGAAGCAGAATCAAGTTTAAAACTGTGGAGATTATGAAATCCTTTGGGGAGTGATAACATAATATGGAACTGGAAAATTGACTGCAAGAAGACAACAAGCACCTTACAATGGTTGGAATTTGTGAACCTGCTTCCAAAGTCATGGCTGTACGAGAATTTTTCTCACAACAGCCTTCTACACTATGTTGCCTTATTTAGTAAACTAGTTTTCCCAACTATTTTAGGTCTGATTGAAAAGTGGTGACAACTGCAAAATATTTTGATAACAAAGTACATTCTCCTTTCACTAAAGTGAGGAAGAATGTAGCAAAGATTTTATCAAACTTTTGAAAATGTTTTGATAAATAAAATCCTTGCAGGTTTTCACCAAAACAAGTTGTCTTCAGCGCTGTTATGAACTCATGCAGATTCAACGAATAATAAAATTTTAAAACTTTAACTGTAAAGTTTAATTTTCTTGGAGATGCAAATACTTGTCTTTGGCATTATCATTCTCGTGAATACAATTTTCTAACAGCGAAATCACTTCTTCTGCCATTTTCATCTTTTGCCATATCTCTGTTCGCAGCCTCTCCAGCCTACGTGCGGATTCACTAGGACCCTCTCCTAAATTCGTTAACTTTATCTGAAGAATGTTAGTGCTTTTAAACACCCTTTTCAATGCCTCATGCCAGTCAAGAATGCTTTCTGTTAAGGAAGTTTCATCCTCGTCGACACATGAATCAGAATCACCTTGCTCCACTTCCCTTTTTATAAATCCAGAATTCGCAATCCTTTGGTCTACATATGCGCCTCTCCTATTCCTATTAATCATACTTGTCCTTGATATATTGGAGGTATACCCAAGCCTGTCTTTGTCTTTATACTGCAAAGCGTTCACTTCATTTCGTTGTCGCGTTGGATGATAATCACTTTGCTCAAAACTGGCCTCAAAATCTAGCGACTTGCAGCGCCTCAGTTGAGAAAGCAGGTCTTCTCTCTTGGTCCTACTGCCCACTGAAATGTTTTCATTACTCAGAGAACAAAAACTGCATGCTATATCGCGTCTAAGCTCAAATGCACTTCTTGCCGAGGATGTCCTTCTTCTCTGTTGCAAGTTTGCTGAGGATCTTCGCTGATGGCAGTCATGAGTTTTCAACATCTTATTCATTCCACCGCCAGCTCTTTCAGGTTCACGCTGCACGAGGTCTTCACAAACATGTAGCAGTCGTGATAGTTGTTTGCGAACCAAGCGAACTTCTCGTTCTCTGGATTGGGTCTCTTTCTGTTTGAGTCGATCGTAGTTGGACGCAGACACGATGTAATAAACAGGTGGTTTTGAGGTGGAACGAGCACTTCCGTCGTTGTTTCCTAATTCCATCTTGTAGCACCACCTATCACAATAAACAAAGGCAACTTGTTCAACTTGAATCTGCTAATATGCTCATAACGCCAGTTTAAGGCAGAATAATTGTCACAACAACTCCGGGGGAGGTACTTGACCAGGTTTTGGTCGGGGCCGTGCCATCAAATCTTCAAAAATATACCCGATCTTTTTACCAATTTTCCGAAAAGTATACCCGACCTTATACCAATTTTCCGAAAATATACACCAACACCAAAATCATGAAAGTCGACAAGTTATACTGTTCCTCATACCAAAATCACGAAGATTGATACCGTTCCTCATACCAAAATTGCGAAAATTGATACCCTTCCCGATGGCACGTCCCCGTACCAAAAATATGTATAGTGCCCCCCCACCCGGGTTTAAAACAAGTAATTGCATTGCTAAAGATCATGGCTCTTATGAAAATTCGTTGCAGCCATATTCGTACAACATGGTTCATGACTTTACAATGGAAAAATCAATTCTGAAAAAGAGTTGCACAAGATTTCGCTGTGCGTCTGTCTTTTGAAGGTTCTTCAAGAAGATTAATAAAAATGTCGATTAAATATTGTCCAGTTCTCTACAAAAGAATACCAACTGTTGCAAAATTAATCATACAAAAAAACGGAAAATGCCGAGCTCCTACTTTGAAACGGATGCAAATTTATCTTTTATTTTTTTTTTCAAGAGGGCATACTCCACATAGTCATTGTCGTTAAGGTGAACACTGAAAACTTTGATTGACAATTCTGTTTCTTACCAAGCACACCCAGAAAAACTTCTAAGCAAAATTGCCCTGTACATTGTGGAGGTTTGCTTTGACGAATTTAGCTGCATTAAATGTTCGTATCAAAGTTACCTTGTTGATAGGTTGATAGTCCGATGATAAGCCTTGACAAACGCCAATGCCTTTCGAAGATTCAGCCGGTAATTTTCTCCTGAAAATCTAAATGTACCGGGTGTCCCAAAAAATTTGTACGAATTTGGTTGACTCTAGCGCTGTGATTCTAGCTTCAATCAATGGCTAATCACTGTAAAAATGTTCTTCGATAGTCAACTTGAACATAGATACCTCGTTTGTTGGTATTGGTGCTTTGAGAGTAGAAATATCAATCTTGAAAGCTCGAATATGCCTCTTCCTGCAAACCAGAGCTTTGGCCTTTTGGCCTAAGCAATTTCTTAAGGCACAGCGTATAAATCAACGATAGCCTTGATAAATCTGAACAATATTAGATCTTGTGTTATTCTGTTGTCCAGAAGTCATCCTCCAGTCACCCATTGGTAAGTTTCTTAATCTTTCATTAATTTCAATTCTTAATTTCGATGTGGTTCAGGAATTTGCTTGGGCCAAAAGGCCAAAGCTCTGGTTTGCAAGTGGACGCACATGTGAGCTTTCAAGATTGATATTTCTGCTCTCAAAGCACCAATACCAACAAACGACGTATCTATGTTCAAGTAAAATGCAGATCTCACTCAGGTGAGCCAGCCCACCTCATGTAAACAGGCCCTTCGTTTATTTGTAAAAGTTGGTCATAACTTTCAAGAGTTAAGGTAACTCTGCTTTCCGCTCTAGTGCACAGCGAGATGCCGTTTGGCAAAACCACTCTCCTCAGAAAACAGTTAATTTCTCCAATATTATTCGGCCTATCGAAAAGCGGTAAAAATGATGTTGTTCTGTATAATCTGGGCAATCGAAAGATGTATAAATCGCAATGTTTCCGTCAACCCTGGTTTCGCAAATCCTAGATCAAATCTTTTTGCTAATTTCAGAAAAGTGGATTTATCTCCAAAACTACTCGAAAAATGTTCGATTTTTTTTCGTTTCATCTTTAGCTAGGTTGTTGATCTACAACTTTGCCAAGTCTGATTGAAAAAGCTAGGCTAGATTTCCTGCAATCGAATTTTGTATTTCTGTTTACTTTTCGAATCAGAAATTCACTTTTCTGAAATCAGCAAAATGATTTGAGCAAGGATTTGCGAAGCCAGGGTTGACGGAGACATTGCGATTTATACATCTTTCGATTGCCCAGATTATACAGAACAACATCCTTTTACCGCTTTTTGATAGACCGAATAATATTGGAGAAATTAACTGTTTTCTGAGGAGAGTGGTTTGCGAAACGGCATCTCGCTGTGCACTAGAGCGGAAAGCAGAGTTACCTTAAGCTGTCTCCGGCATTCACGACCCAATAGGTTTGTCCCACCTTGCCCAACTTAGCGTGGGTCTCAGCAAATTGAACTTTCACCAATCCAGGGACAATTTTTAAGGATACCGTAACACGTAACGTAAATTTGTAGATGAAATATGAAAAAACGTGCATTAGACATGCTTAAACATGCTTCAAAGATGACTAGCAGTTTCAACAACATTACAGTTAATCTCCGCATATAAGAACTGGCAAAAATAATGCAGGGATAGCAAAATTGATTTTGGATTGCTGTTATTAAGTTTATTTTTGTCCAACTTAGCTGTTAACTTTGAATCTCCTCCACGCTCTCTGTAAGTTTAGAATCAATCATTGGGTACAAAATAACTTTCCCAAAACAAATTACAGGGCTGAAAATCTTGGGTGAAGATCCTGAAATGACCTATACAAGGCACCATTTGAATAAGAACGTTTATACGTCGAAATTAGTCTCAGTACCTTTGAAATAAGAACCTATTTGAGCTTAGCTCTCAAAAACGTAGGTTTTAACATGCGGGGATTTACTGTATGCCGAAATTTTCAGTTTAAAAGCACTGACATGACGATAGTCGTCTTCTAGACACGGGAAAAAATGACAAGAGATGTGTCAGTCACATCTGAAAGAATAAGGATTGCAATAAAGTTCCTTTGAAGTTCCCAGAAATCTACTAGAACGGTATGACCGATTTTACTGAAATCAATTTGTTTAGGTAAATTAGCCTTGCGGCTACAAAATGATTGGTAAATCATCAAATTTCATAAAAAATTCAGGAAAGTACGGTTCACCAAACGCTAAGGCTGTACATTGGCTTATGAGACTCCGGTTTATCAATTTATTTCATTGTTTAACAAGAATAGGCTACTTTACCTTACAAAGAGTTGTTTGCTTCCTTAGCTTGGTTTTTCACTCACTCCAATGCTGCTATGTCTCAAAAAAAACTTTCTTCTGTGAAACGACTTTGGGACTGCAAATGTGGTTATTCTATTGATGCAAAGACCAGGATGAATTTTGACTTTCGTTGATGAGAGGTTGACAATGTTTGGAGAATGCTTTAAATTGATCTATTGACTAATGTTTATTTGTGGGCAGAAACCAAAGGTTGCGGAGAAAGTTCTGATAGAAGAAGTTCTTTGCCCAGCGAGTTACTCTGCAATTCATGGGAGAAACAGCTGGTTTTAAAGGGTTGCTAAGTAAACCAAAATTTGTTTAAAATGCTTTATTAATGACAAATTTTAACCCTACTTGTCGTATATTCTTACATTTGTTTGCTGAAATCAAGCCATGTGGTTTTCCCTGATCTAATTATTAATGCATTTTAAAATCTGCGTCTCTGTCGTGTCTTTGTGAAAATTGATCGAGTTTTACTATAGGTTTTTATGGCCATAGAATCAACCTAAGACCAGATGCCCAGCCAACTTTTTTTCATTTTGGTTGACAGAGGGTACCCAGTATGGTTTTCGGGAATCAGGGATCACCATTTTTGGAAATGGGAGCCGGGAATCGTAATATTTTCAAGCGGTATTCGGGAATTTGGATACAGCTTTCGGGAAGCGGGATTGGCCTGAATTGGATCAACAAACTTGTGTTTGATTCTGCTTCAGCCTCGTTTGGTGTGCCCAAGGGAGGGCATGTCATCACACTGGGAACGATGGTCCTATCCTACCTTTGTCCGAAAACCGGTAGTTCAAGAAAAAAGTTTGCACCACCTTTGTCGCAAAAACCGGTCGCTTTTGATGACAAATTTCCGCTTTATTTTCCTTCAATTTGGCAGACAATTTCAACATGATTTGTCACTGACGATGTTTGTCCTAAGAACCTGTAGTTTCGACCAAATACCGTGTTTCGAAAGCAAGCGGTAATTGTAGCCATGAAAGTACAAATGTTCCAAAACCGGTTGGTTTGCTAACTAAAATTCCATATCGTGCGCAGTAAATCCAGAGTTTATCCTACAGGCAAGATTATCGTCGTAATTATATCTACAGAGCGGAAGTGTCCAAAAACTGGTAACTGCTTTCATGATTTGAAATCCTGGTCTTCCTTCCGGAAATTTGCCGGAGAAGGTAGAACCGCTGTGGTGAAAAATTGGAGTTCCTGGTCTTTTGCGCTGAAATTTGGCGGAAGAACCAGCCTACGGGTAAGCTATACGATTTTGATAAGGTAGGAGCTCAGAAAACGTTATTTTATGACAAATTGATAAAGAAGGAAGACTGACTTTAAAATTTTACCTTTGTCCCAGAAACTGGTTGTTTTGGGCAGGAAAGTCATACTATGTGATAAAAGAACCGGTTATTGTTTACATTTCTTTTGGACAAACATGGGGTCAATATTTTACAGTACTTGCCTGCACCTGGTGTGCCTCATTTCGGCATCAAATTATGCCTTCGATAATGCATTAAAAGACCGCATTATGAATGCTCTAGAGCCTGCAAGAGACTTTGGAAATATTGTCAAAGAAGGATTTGAAAAAAATCAAATTAAAGTTGGAATGAATGACAAAGCTAGCATAGCTGTGACTATGATCCTAGTCATAAGCAGGGACACGCTTCTGGGCACAACCATACGTCGCGAAAAGAACGAATTTAGGCCTTAATTATACTTTTGAGTTAAACACGGGAATTCATTAAAATTGTGCCGGAAATCAGGAATTTGGCAAACAAACGTCGCGGGAATGAGGAGGCCTATTGGATACCCTCGTTTTGGCCTATTGGATGGATACTCTCATTTTGGAGGAACAGCTAAACTGTTCGTCAGGAACCGATAAGGAACAAAGGCGTTCTTCTGAAAGTCCTGTAGTAATTGCGTACCATAAAACTTCGAGGCAGTCTAAAATTCTTGCTCGATGTATATTTGTACCATATTAAAAATATTTTGGGGAAGAACTGTTCTCTTGCATCGTGTTCACAACGATCTGAAGGAGATGAAAGAGCTAGGTGTTCTGATTTGTGGGAAAACCATACAAAAACGCTTGGATCTGCGCATTGCAGAGCATACCTTCCAATTGAAATGTATATACTGGCAGGTCTTTTGGTCGGATAAAACCTCCATTCGAGGGCTAAATCACAAGAACCATATCATCGAATTGTAAACTGCAGTTCTTCGTAAACAGGTTGTCTGTTAAATTTTGTGGCGCTGCTAATAAAGTTAATTAGAGTCAATAACATTGAAATTTGTGATAATTCTGTGGATCTGGTTTTTCCTTTTTGTACGCCTGTTTCACACATGACGTTAGGCTCACATATTTCCATCGACTATCCATCTACATTGCATATGAACGTTTATAAGTTCTTAATCTGGTGAAAAGCTACTCTGATCCTTTGGCGGTGCCTTGAGCGATGGGGGGCTGTGGGTGGGGAGCAGTGACGGGGACAGTTGTTCTCGTTGTTGTTCTCTCAGCTGGGGCTCCGTTTGGTCATCCTTATCGCGTGTATTTTGGCTGAAGTCTAATGTGAAACCGGCTCAAGTATTCATCCGTAAAAATCGTTTATATCTAGCAATTCGTATATGTATATTTGGTTGTATACAGTGTGTATGTTCTTCATGTGAAAGCCGGGGAGTAGTCATGATCTTTTGCTCCCCTTGGTATCGTTTTTGTAATGTGGGATGGTAAGTAGTGCCTTAGGTAATTCCTTATTGAAAACCTGTTATTGAAAAAAAATTTAGAAGTAATTGAACGGAGGTATAGGATTTAATGTGAACAAATTGAATAATAATACCCCCCCTCATCTTAAAAATGAAAAAAAGAGAAGCCCTCTTGCCAATAGACGATTACGCTAAAGATGATGGCAAGGAACTTTTTACCAAGATGCATAGCATTCTTTAATCGAAAATGCATCTTGGTAAAAAGTTCCTCGTCGCCATCTTTAGCGTAATGGTCTATTGTTGTCCTATTGTTGCAAAATTCAAGGAGAAAGCAATTCCTTCAATTATCATGAAAATTACGTAAGTGGCTCATTCGACGCATGAATCCCTTCAATGGCTTCAAGAAACAGCACAGGTTGAAACTGACCGAGCTTCACTTACAAAGAAGAACACGAGAGACTGGTTATAAAATAAATTTGCTATCTATCTTCATGTACACACCCAAAGAGAAATTTTCAGGGAAGCAAGCATATCTATGAATAGAATTTAGACTTATTGATATTTTAGGTACACATTTTACAAGACAGGAGAATTTGGTTCAGTTCATTTCAATTGTCTGGCATCTTCTCGATCATCTCAGGCACAGCCTGGAAAGAGAATAATATATTGATAACAATGGGAAAACAAATATCCGGCTGTGAGATGTTCGAAAATCACATCAATCCAAATTTCACTTCTAAATTACAAAAATCAAGATTATCCTATTCAAAAACGGTTGACGTTTGAGATATGGATAAAAAGTCGAGAATTCTACTTGATGTCAACAGACCTTTTTAGCTATTCTACGGAAGAGCCTGGATCGAGTGATATGTTCATATATTTCTGTACGAAAGGTTCAATTGAGTGGCGTCAGAGCTTCCATCACCATTGAGCACATTCAAAAATTCTGCAAAATGTATATAAGCATTGTTCGATTCAGGCTCTTATTTAGAAAAGCTGAAAGGTCTATTCTATGTTCGAAGTGTTTCATCAAAGTTCTTCTTAATTTCAATGGTATTCGGTATTCTATTCAAGACTTCATAAATGGCCAAATGGTGATGTTTCTTAAGCTACCAGGTAACTGCTGAAAAAGAAACTAATGGAAATATTCTGAGGTACATCTTTTGCTTGTTCGAATTCTTCAAAATAGTTGCTTGTGAAAGGAATCATGTGATTACCTACGAATCAAAGGCTAATGTAAACACATGGTGTCTTAAAACACCCGTTGCCCACACTAATTTTCATTTATTAACAAATGTATGATATACAATGTATATTGTAACAGACCCCTTTGAATTTTCTCAGCACCCTTAAAAAACCCTGGATCCGCTCCTGAACACATGAACACATAAAGGCAGAGTAGATCACAAAGATTAATATAGTAAATGTTAGTGAGGAATGGGCAACGAGGTTGAATTGCTGTCCTCTGAATTCTCTATCATTTGCTCATAAAAGTAATGATTTGATAAACGAGGAGATCAAGAGAAGTTCTGTGTATATAAACAATCAAAAGGATTACCCCAAAGGCCAAGGATGAGTGTAGTGTAGCATCAAAAAACTTGCGCTCATAAACATTCTGAAGAGTTCTCAAGAATTCTTCAGAAGATTTTCATGTTTCGTAAGAATTCTTCTAAAAAATCGTGTAGTCTTTCATACCACTATAGAATTCTTAGCAGAAAGTGAAGAATTATTGTAAATTCTTACGAATTCTTGTCATGTAGATGCGCGTAAGTCCTGTAATGTACGTGCATGACAAGCGTGATAATTTCCCTACAAATAATTATTGCATAATGATCTCGAAGCATTGCTCGTAACATACCTTGAATAGATCGGCAACAAGTCCAAAATCTGACACTACGGCAGGATGAAATATTATTAAAAATCTACTTACAAAATTCATGTACATTCAAATGAGTGATTTCACTCAGTCATAACATAATAATTTAAATTGTTGTTGATCACTGATGAAACTATTCCAACGCAGCTTGGTTTTGTTTCTATCTATATTCTGTCTCCAATTGGATGTCAGGTGAAAATTACAACGACTAAACACAATTGAAGAGTTTGTGCGAGTTTTCCATTTTCACAAATGACTTTAGTTGGCATTGGTTGAATGACGCAAGTCATCTGTGAAATATTCACGTTGAGTCTTGGTTATTTGTTATGTTTGAATTAAAACCCAACTTTTAACTTACAACCAAGTATTTGCATTACGAGTTTCACGGAGAAAGCTTTCCCAGTTAGGAATATTAGGTTAAGTTAAGGTACCGTGTAACCCAAAAAAAACTTCACGAGCTAGATCGCACAAAGCTGCATGAAAGCAAATTTTACGAACAAAAACAAGGTTTCCCAAGGTAGTTGAAGGGCTCAGCTATCTTTTTGAGATGTTGCTTGGTCACTTTAAGTTATGACTACCCTCTGAAGAACCAGTTTCAAAATATGGTAATTCATTCATTTCTTAAACCTATAAATTTTTTGGAAGATGTGAAAACAACCGAATTCCTAATTTGCATTGGAAAATAAAATTGGAATAAGGAACAGATGACAATCAGTTCGCGAACAACAGATTTCCACCAACTTCCTTAAATCCATCTTCCCGTTAAGTTTTCACAAAATGGTGATAAGAAAATAATGGCTATTATTTGACTCTAAATCAGAAATATGGGATTCGAAATTTTCTTTAAATCTGGTTCGGATGGTAATAATAGCCAAACTGACCAGATAGCATCTCAAAAGATAACCAAGCCTCACATAGGTTTTGAATTCATAACGGGTGTCCCAAAAAAAGAACACAGATTTGGTTGGATCCAGCGATATGAATTTAGCTTTAATCAATGGCGAATCACTCTCAAAATGTTCCTCGATACTTAACTTGAAAATAGATACCTCGTTTGCTGGTATTGGTGCTTTGAGAGCAGAAATGTCAATCTTTAAGCTCAAACTTGCATCAGCGTTCAAACCAGAGCTTTGGCCTTTTGGCCTAAGCAAATTCTCGAAGCACATCGAAATTAAGAACTAAAATTAATGAAAAATCAAGAAACTGCCCAATGGGTGACTAAAGGGGGACTTCTGGACAACAAAATAACTCAAGATCTAATATTGCTCAAATTTCATCAAGGCTATCATTGACTTATAAGCTGTGCCTTAAGAATTTGCTAAGACCAAAAGGCTAAAGCTCTGGTTTGCAGGAAGAGGCACATTCGAGCTTTCAAGTTTGACAGGTTTTGCTCTCAAAACACAAATACCAACAAACCAGGTACCTATGTTCAAGTTAACTATCGAGGAACATTTTTAGAGTGATTAGACATTGATTGAAGCTAAATTCACATCGCTGGAGTCAACCAAATCCTTGTACATTTTCTTGGGACACCCGGTAGAGCTAGCTATGATTTTGTTCGTGAAGTTTTTTTTGGGTCATTCGGTATAAAGTATAAGAAATTCCGTACACGATAGAAATGAAATTCTTAAACACCATGCTACCATGCGTGTTTCCTTCGCAAGCACATCAATGCCACTTTTGTAGCATAGTTAATCACCAATAATGGGTACAGATTACTCTGGTAAGTTGGAAGAAACATACCAATTACCAGGCTACTGTTGCCTAAATATTAAACCAAGAAGTTTTGCTGATATCTAATCGAACAGCTAATGTGTTCAATTAATTCTAGAATTTTCCCAGCTGAAACAGGTCATTCCTTCCCGAAATTGACACCTGATAAAGAGTTATGCTCGAAATGTCGTTGATATCTTAGTCTTCGTACAAAGTCGAATTTTAAATGAATTTATGTTTTTTATTGATACAATCGACGTACAACACGCACAACAACTTTGTTTTCTATTCACTCCTTCGCGAGTTTGACTCAAAATGGTCCTAAGAGAAATCTTGAAAAAATGGCCCAAAATAACAAAGAAATTTCTCTAATATCTTAGCCTGAAAGTCCAAATAAATATGCGAACTTCATCTCTTGCCTTGCTTGCCTGTTCACAAGCCACTAATATTTCTATTTTACACCGCACACCAATAACTTGAACATACTTTAGCACGTGTTATCCTCAAGTGACAATGAAAAAGTGATCCTCACTTGTGAGATCACATTATGTGAGAGGATACCATCCTTCCAAGAACATATTTTGTGTAAGTACAGGTAATTGCGATTGCCGTGAGGCAGTAAACCGAGTAAATTCTATGAAAATTTTAAACTATTTTGCTGTTGTATTTTTTTGAAAGAAACTACTCGAGATATCTCCCATAAATCTGAAGGGGAGAGGCCAAGTTAGGCCCCGTTCACACGGAAACGCAATCGCTCCACTCAACGTCATTCCGTTCCAAAAAATGGAATGCTCAAGGGTTGCGTTCACACGGGAATGCTTCAAATAACAACGTTCTGAAAAAAGTAATAAGAAAAGTGAAACGATACGCAATCGTTCCGTTTCCTTCCTTTCCTTTCCTTTCCGTGCCGTTCCCGTGTCAACATGCAATGAAGTGCAGATCTTATCCAAAAACGGAACAATGAGAATTTGTGTCATTGTTATGCGAACGAATGGAAAGCACTGAAAAACAATTGCGGTACGGAGAATGGAATTTCCGTGCGAACAGAAACAAAACCGATACGCAATCGTTCAGTACCATTTAAACAATCTGTTTGCCTTTCAGAAATTGGAACGAAGATGGAACGGAATGATTGCATTTAATTGAACATATTGACTATTAAGCAAGACATTTGCAAATCTCATTGTTTGATATCCTGGGAATTAGTATGTTTTTTTAGAGTTGTGAGTATTTTTCACTCAAGCAGTAGAACAAGCTTTACAATATTCAAAATTGGCATACCTTGGAAGATTGGGGCCTCGCCGTCTTTGTTGATAGCAACAATTGTCTGCAAGGAAGAGGAAGCTATACTTTCGTCGGAACTATTTAGCAAAATTATTAAGATCAACTACGGGGCTGTAAATCTGTAGCATTAGCATCTGTGGGAATAAATAAAAATGCAACAAGTGACATCGCTTAAGTAAAGAAAACAGGAAAAAGAGAAAAAGAGGATACGCACTTAAACAGCATGGGCTTCAAATCTTTAAAATGGCTGGTGTAACATTGTGTGACCTATCTCTTCGAAGTGAATGGCTTCAAAGAAATATTAGCTATAATTCTGTCCTTGGACCTTTCTGAAATCTCCAATAATTTCAGAATTAGAGTAGCTTTCTTCTTTTTTCAGAATTCAAGAAAATCTTGAAACAAATTTAAGCATCGTAAGTTCTAAACTTTTTGACGTATCATAGAAAAATTTCAGGAAAGACAAAGTTTATGAATGTCTACAGTATGGTATCGAGCAAAAGTCTTTCATCCTTCTGGTTTACGATTTAGAAATTTGATAACGCCACATCCTCAAATGCGCTGAAATATAAAATGCACCGTACTTTTGAAAATATTCAAGCCTTCTGAATAGTCCAACTGTAGAATCATACCGGGTGAATCGGAAAAAGCGTGTGGTATTTGGCGGACTACCCGATCGTCCTTAACTAAATTTTTCCGAGCAGCCAAAAGTCTAACTTTAGGTCACAAACTTTCCCCATTCAAATCGGTCGCTTGATTCATTAGTTAAGAAAACTTTTCATTTCATGTCATTCATTCATTTTCATCCATTTAGGTAGGGTCAAGTTAACAAGGGCAGATTTTGTAATTCAAAAGCAACCGTTGATTGATTGACACGTCAATTCAAAGTGATTAGCGACTGCAGACAAAGGAAATTCTCTCAAACAGTAATTCAAAACAAACAAAGCCGCAAAAATTTCCCGAAAACCAGTAGGGGAAACTCTCGCCTTGTGCAAGCGAAAGATGGTTTTTAAGAGAAGTTACGTGCTTATAACGAAAAAAGAAGGATAAATCTGAAGTTCTGTCTGGCGGATTTTGTTTATTTTGATTCAGAAGCCGAGCAGAAGGCATTGTAATTCTTGCTTATTTAGGGCTTAAATGAAACGATTACAGAACAGCTCCTGAATCAAATAAACAACATCCGCCAGACAGAAGTTTAGATTTACCCTTCTTCTTTCGTTATAAGCACGTAACTTCTCTTAAAAACAACCTTTCGCTTGCACAAGGCGAGAGTTTGCCCTACTAGTTTCAGGGAAACTTTTGCAGCTTTGTTTATTTTGAATTACTGGTTGAGAGACTTTTCTTTGTCTGCAGTCGCTAATCGCTTTGAATTAAGGTGTCAATCAAACACAACTGTTGCTATTGTAGTACAAAATCTGCCCTTGTTGGTCAAGTTATCAATCAAACACATAAATTAATTTCCATACTGCCTTGTATACAGAAGAAGATAAAGCCCTAAAATTCACAATTCAAAAAAGTACATTATGAAATAATAGAGTAAAAGTAGTTCAGAAATAGTAGAACAATTGGCTATGAGGAGAGCATAATATTTACTGACCATTCCGAACGTTGAGGCTTGAAAAAACTTGAATCGAAGCGATTAGGTATTAAGTATTAGGTATTAGCGATAAAGTATTACATGATCTATGCTACAAGCAGTATCTCTATGAATCAAATCGCAATTGGTATCACCTAAAAGGATAATTTCCTTACCCTCTGATTCAAAGAATTGACGAACCTGCTCAAGCTTATCAAACTCATCAATGGGATTGTTAGGCGGCCTATACCATAAAATTATGGTGAATGGTTTGGTTTTTGGTGGTGTAATTTCAACGAAGATCAACTCAAGTATTGATCTTGGGCAATCATCCCTTCATCTGAGCAGGTATCGTCAAGCTGTCTTTCGTAGAGGGCTAAGGTCTTTTTCTTTTAAAACAGCTTGAATTTCGTCCACATGGAGCACAAGGCTGTTTATATTCAGAGATCCTACAACCATACTTTTTCTGAAATCTAGTTTCTACAAAAGACTGGTAAGACTTGCAAACTGATGCAATTCTTAACCAAACACTTTCTGCATTTTAGCCTTGCCAAAGTCACGTGTACACGTGACATGATATTACCAGGGGACAATAAAATAGTTAGGAAATTGTGTTTTCTCTCCTGGGATGCCTTGTCATAACTTGCACTGCTTAGAGAATATGTTTGGAAGGCGTTAAAAACAAGTGCTTCTTTGCTTTGTGTAGAGAGCTCTCTTTCGCCAGTTCAACGCGCTGCAAATCACAACGGGGCTCCCTGTTCGCTGAAAACAATATTTCCTACCTATTTCATTCTCCCCTGTTAACACCACGTGTACCTATAACTTTGGCAAGGCTAGAATTCTCAAGGGGTTTGGTTACAGACTTTAACAGTTTGCAAGACTCCAATACAAGATCTTACGAAGAAAATGTTTTTCAACTAATGTATAAGGTGATTGATTGGAATTGGGAAAAGTTTATCATCTAAGTTAGATTTTTCTTTCAAGTCATTCAATTCCAAGACAAAGGTCATAAAATTTTATACCTAACTTTTTACACCAATCTAAAGAATGGAAGCTATGGGCATCGAAACTTCTTTCTTTCAATTGCATCAATAATGCCTCCGTGTCATGATATACAAGCCTAACTTGGAGAGATAAGATTGGCGGACAAGATCGGACAAGATAACAGTAATGTTGACCACAAAAATAACAAAAATTATTTTATAACATAACGATGGATTACTTTGCTGTCTTTCATGCCAGCCAGATGTTGAATAGCTCCAGAGATGCCAACTGCTATGTATAATTCAGGGGCTACCATTTTGCCAGTCTGTCCTACTTGCATGTCATTTGGTACGAATCCAGCATCGACAGCAGCTCGAGAGGCACCAACTGCAAATGAAAAATTACGAAAATTCAACACAGATTGCTAAATCTAATTAATTGCGAAAGGCAACATATTTTTCTAAAAACACTCGGTGTGTGGCATAATGTAACCAATTTAAAACATCTTGTTACCTGATAAAGTAGCGGGTTTCGAAGAAAAGTACTCCAAATTAAAGAAAATGAGTCAAGTCGCATTTTCAGACTGTGTCGAATCTAATCAAATCTGCAGTGCTGTTTTTATTCAAACGCCAAATGTATCACGTTGTTAATTCGACACATCATAAAAATGACGCTTGAAGTAGGCCTATGTCAGAAAATATGCAGTTAGAAATATATTTGACACTTAAGCAATCAAATTACCTGCAGCGTTCATTTTCTTTGCTAGTGAGTACAACATTTCGAAATTGTCACCTGACTTCATACCACGGCCTAAAAATAGAATCAAAGTTTTATGATATCTAAGGAAATTAATTTGCAGGTGGAACTTCAGAATGCATTTAGAAATGCTGATATGTTAAGATGAGAAAATATAGGGGTGACCGAGGCTTACTATAACACTTGTTGGAAAATCGGCCACATCGTCTGCGCAATGATTAATTACATTCTTGGAGGAAAATGATATTGTAGTTACATCTCTTGGAATGAAATAGCCCTAAGTTTCCATCACGTAGAACCAATTTTTGTGACGCTGTGACAGTTTCAAAATCAGTGGTCAAGTGTTACAATTGCCCCTTAACACGGGGCAATTATAACACATGGTTGGGGTAATTGTTAGATATCTTTGAAATCATTGCAGATAAATATTGTACGGCTCTGTTTTTCCCCTATACGAAATGAAACACCAGGTAGCAGATTATCTGTTGCTTCAAAAAGAACAAAATCAGAATAAGACTTGGTCTTTATTTCTTTGTAAATTTTGATCAATCAATCGAGAACAAAAATGGAATCGTTGAGAAAAAATATTTCTTTGCTTACAAATTACAACATATAAATCTTTTTCTTTTTTGTATACATTTTTACCTAGCATCCGAACTCTATACATATACTAATAAATCTCTAATGCTGAATGGATACACATTGATCGATCACATTAGAAACTGAATCAAAACCTAGCCATCGGACAGCTTACACCGGAGCAATTGCAACAGTGTGTGTTACGATTGCCCCTGACCTGGTCAGCTATCCTTATTCACCTTTTACATCTCATAAGCTGTGGAGCCTAAACGTTTCAACGTAGTTTTGATCCTAAATAGATGCCATGTCTGTGATGTGAAAATGAAATATTTTACTTAAGAACGAAATCTCTTTGAGACACACATTTATAGTGGAAGCATGTTTTTACTTTCGTACTTTCGTGCTCTGAAACATGTTTTCCCCTGAACATTTCGCAAACTTGGATGAGCATTCCAGTATCTCAAGTTGTATGTAGAGGGTTAGAATGACCTTGTTCTATGCAAAAATCAAATTTTCTTGACTTTTCTGCTTGGCACGAGAGCCATTGTTACAATTGTCCCGTGTTACAATTGTCCCTAGTCTCCCCTACTCATCGAATCAATCAAAAAGAGTCCCATCTATTTAATAGGCATAAATAAATGCTTGTACTGAGAGTGCCAAAATAAACCATGCACGTTTGGCAGGCCACAATTAATGGTAAACTGGACCAATTTTGAAGATTCATGATTTGATTTTCAGCCAGAAGCCTGAATTAGATTCAAGGATTTTTTTGCAAATTTTTCTGTTTGAAGATTTTTATAGCTGGCCGCAAGCTTCTTAAAATTTACGTTCTCGAAAGCACTAAAACGATCAAAAAACGTCGATCAAGTTTTCCAACATGAATGGAAGAGAGAAATTTTTCGTGATGATTTGGGATTTAGAAATCGATTAATTGTATCGATTAATTGTACCGATTATTAATTAATCGATTTCTGGATCCCATATCACTACGATTCATGTCGATTCTTTAGAAAATTTAATCGACATTTTTGATCGTTTGCAGTGTTTTCGGGAACGAACATTTTAAGAAACTCGCATTTAGCTCTAAAAACTGAAAACAGAAAGATCTGCAAAAAGTTTAAGAATCTAATTCAGGCTTTTTGCTAAAGATTAAGTCATGAATCTTCAAAATCGGTCCAGGGTACGATTTATTGTGTCCATTCAAACGTGCATAGTTTATTTTGGCGCACCCGGTATAATTACCATGTGACTCTGACAGATTTTAAAATAATTTCAAAATGTTTTTGTTCTCATTGGTGAAATCAGCAGCTTTGACATTATCATTCACAATAAAAAGTCGTTACATCCTTTAAAGCAAATTAGTTGAAATCCAAAAGTTCTTATAAGTTACTGACTTACCTCCAGAAATCACAATCTTAGCACTGGCCAGCTCTGGTCGGTCACTCACACTTAATTCTGCACTTTCCCATTCAGACAGTCCAGCTGGGGCCGCAGGTGCATCCACTAAAAGATTCATAAAAGAACATTAGCTTCTATCAGCTTATATCACATTACAGCCCTGAAGAAGTCCTGCATGGCAGGACGAAATATTGGCAAAAATTAAATTAATCGTATTTGCTGTTGTTTTTTGTCGTGTTGCGGTGTTTCTGCCTTTAAATTCATTCATTTTTTCGTCATCGCAAGCATCTTTGGATCCGGCAATCGACGTTGGTATCGTGGCCTTTACTTTTTCAAATTATATGATGTAGGTTGTATCAGATTTCTACTGTGCCTTGAAGTAGATTTTGACGATAAGCTATGAATCTTATTTGGTGGATCGAAAAGGACCATTTGGTGGATCGAAGGGTGCTTATTTGACGTGGTTGCCGGTAAATCAAGAACTGAAAACAAAGGGGGCAGAAATAAACAAAAAATTTTCATGATAATGGTTTGGATGAACATCAGCTTTAGTCTAAACCTCGACAAAGTGTCTAAATAATCCCATGATATTATTTTGAAAAATAATTGGTCAAAATTTATAAAGCGAAAAACTGAAAAGCCATACTGTTCTCGGAGTTGGCACTTCCACCGTCAATTGGAGCTGCCTCAAAAGAAGTTCCCCTGATGGTCATCAATTTGACAGGATCATTGGATTTTATTGTTGTAATGGCATTTCCTGTTTGAAAAAAAAAGAGTGGAGAGTTAAGTGACAGCGTTTTTTATTGGCAGTGACCAGATGCTTCAAGAGTTACGAAAAAAGGAACAAGAGTAAATGGATGATTTGTGGTACTAAAGCCAGTTACAGCCGGTTAAAGTAGTGCCGCAGTTTACAGCTCAATTTATACCGGGTAAGTCAAACAACGTGGGCTGCTCAAAAAGCAATATTAGTGAAAACAAGTAAGATCAGATTTGTCAAGGCATCATATTGTAGAAGAAATGTTAAATTAGTTATAGAAATTCGTTAGAATTGGTCATTTCTTTCAACATTTATAAGGAAAAAAACTTTTTTCCTCTGGAGGTGTTATGATTAAGGTGGATCTGCACTTAAGGTGGATCACTATCGAAAATTTCAAAATGACGAAACAGCGATAAGGTGGCTCACTACCAAGTCAAAAGTAGGTAAAAACACACAAAAAACAAGTGGTTAAGGTGGCCCGCTACCAATAAAACTTCCACACACTTGGTGTCCTATCCTATCGCTCATGGTTAAAGCTCTATTTTTCCCCATTAATTTTGGAACTTGTTCAGGAACAATGCAGTACCATCAGTAATGCTTCAGTAACTACAGTATATTAACTGTGATGAAGAATGGAAAACTATGAATACCTGCATAAATTGTTCTAACAAATGTATCTTCGCTTTTGATTTCAATGATATCTGACAACGGGGCAACATCAAGTTTTGCTGCGACACGTGGTAAGATATTCTAAATAAAAAGGAGCAGAATTGTGGTACAGATATGATTGATGCCTCTATAAAATCAGAACGTTGATAAACTAAATTCTTCTCTTCAATGTGTCAAGTTGCTGAAAATTTTATCGATGCCTTTTCAACATTTAGCATTCGCTGAGAGCTGCCTTTCTTAAATTTATAAAATTCTAAAAGCTATGTCTTATGTTCATTAGCACTATCGTTTGTCGAAGAATTGTGTACAACTTCTTAACCAACAAATAGCAGCGCCATTTGGCCTAAAGTTTAAAAGTTTCAACAAACTAAAAGCTGCTATGAAGGTCAAAATGTGGAAAAAAGTTATAATTTCGTGTAGAAGTTGGTAAAAATTGTTGTCTGGATTACTTCTATAAAATTACGGATTAACCCTTCAAATTAAAATTAAATTCTTCTAATTCTTGTTCAGAAAATGTTAAAGGCCATCATCATACTTTTCGTGAATTCTTCTGAACCTATCAGTAAGAGTCCTACGTTAATTCATACAAAACCTTTATGACAATTTGCCTTTAGGACATTAAAGTTGTATACTTGATATTGTAATGATACAGATTTTAAGAGCATCCTTGAAATATGCAAGACAAACCATCTATGTGACAAGATACCTTTGTGATTGCAGATGAGCATCCAACGATATGTGAGAATTTAAACTGTTCCTGGGCCTTCAAGATGAGTGGTGCAATTGCCTCTGAAATGTTAAATAATCAAGTAATGAGCTTCGGTATCTGTTGCGTCCGCAAAATAACTGTTGCTAAACTTTAAAAATTTAAGCCAACATATAATATCGGAGACCGGGTGCACCAAAGGAAAATACTCATTTCTGACATGCAAAGATTAATCTTACACCAGGCCAACTTTAAAGACTGATAGCTTCATCTTCAGCCAAAATCCTAAATTACATTTTTGAAAAAATTCTTTTGATTGTTCAGCGGGTTGCTTTTCTGCTTATAAGCCATTTCCTGAAAATTGTTGCTTTTGAAAGAGCCTTAATAGATCGAAAATATCGACCAAAGTTTCTAAAGACTAGAAAGGCTTCGATCACACGGGAATGCAATCATTCCATTCAAATTTCGTTTTAGTTTCTGTCACGCAAAACAAGAATAAACTGTTCACATGGGAATGAAACGATTGCCTATTGGCTTTTGTGTCTGTTTACACGAGAATATGATGCCGATCCACAATAGACCTTTCGGCTATTGTAAAAAAGAATCTGAATCAAATGATATTTTTATGCATTTTGAAGAATTCTGAATGTGCGAAATAGTGATAGAAGCTCTAATGCAATTCAATCGTTTCTCTCGTATCCAAATGTACAGAAATATCATCCCTTGCAGGTTTTCCCTTACAGGATTTAACATTTTTTCTCTTATTACAGGTTTATTTTGGTTGTTGTTTTTTACAGGAATCAACAGTCTTCTTTCTACTGATTTCGATGTTTTTGTTGCGTTTATGGGTTTAATGTGATGAGTCTGTTATTTAAGGCAATTTTCAAATTTTGTACCAGGAATCATTTGTTTAGAAATATCATTCGATCCAGGCTCTTTTGTAGAATAGCTGAAGGTCTATTGTTTCCTCAGTTTTTCCACTCTTTCACGTAAGAGCAACACCCACGATTGCCCTTAGGCAACTTCTTATCGCTCCATTTTTTGGATCAGTTCTACACTAGACTGATTACTTTAGTCCCTTGTTTCCATGTGCTCGTTGCCTTTGAGCTTCCGCCTAGACTTATGACCTAGAGTCCCTTGTTTCCCTGTGCTTTTTACTTCAAGATGGTGTTTCAATCAACAGAGATTCATAATATTACTCTGAAAAATCTGAACCTATTTAGGCTCAAACTCTGAACTTCCTAGAGTACCAATCAGATTGCAAGATATGGCAAAGAACAATAGGTTTCAAACATTCAATTCAATTGACGCAGTTGATTAGATTTGAAAGAAGTTGCTGCGGCAGGTACTTGAAGATTTCTCTGGTATGTTTTGGTCTTAAAAATATGAAAATTGCAGCATTAAAAGACTTATTTTGCATTCCCCAGGTAAAGTGAACCTTTTTTTTCAGATGAATACCAGGCTTCGTTGAATAAGTGTCTGCTTACCATGGTTTTTATCGCATTTCCTTTCTGAGGAGTGACAGTTGAACAGAGCCGAAGAAGTCGTTCGATCCAGATTTGATCGATCAAATGCATATCATAAGGTCAGCTTTTTCACTGTTTCATTATGAGTCCCTTTTGAGCAAGGTTTACCGCAGGGATACAAGGGACTAATCGTCATAAAGTCTAGCTTCCCCCACCTGTTGAGAAAGGTTGACTGCATGGATATAAGGGACTTAGGAAATCGGTCTAGTTCTGCACTACATTGCCTATTCATATGAATAGGACATGAGGAACTTTGACAGGACAAGAACAGAGTCCTAGCCTCCCCAAATGGCCAATAAATGTTACACTTGGCAAACTTATGGAATCATAAAATATAATACAAAATTTGTGCAAGCTTTAAGAAACTGCTCTTAAAAAGATCATGACTACTCAAGTTCTAAAACTCTCAAAAAGTCTCATTGGTGTGAATTTTATTCACCTGTCTACAGCAATGCAGTCTTTCGAGGATTTAATCTTTGGTTTTTATCTATTTTACACTGCATTCAAAATTTTAAAGAATCACTCAGGAAGAAAAATAGGCAGCTGAGAAATCGAACAAAAATCCCTAAGATTTTGACAGATGATTACATCAATCATTAAAATTAATCCAATTTACTGTGCAATTTATTGTGGCCTCTCAATCAGGAATAGTTTTTTGGAGCACAAGCAGTTTTTGCAAAACGCTACAATCTAGTTCATTGAGCTGGAAATAGGAAAAGGGTTTTAAGTTGATAGCTTACCTGGCAAGAAACCTTTGTATCCATCACTATTTGCAAATAGCACCCTGTTTACACCAGTGACTTTACTTATTTCTCCAGCAACCTGATCGAAAAATTCATTAAAAAAAAAGAACACTATCCAGAAGCGTCATATCAAGTGGCTTTTTAGTCATTTATTATGGTAATTGTGTATCCAACGTATCAATCTAACACAAATCTCTGTACAGGATTAACACTTCAACGTTACTGCTGTTATCAATGTGTGCCCTGATTAACGTAAAAAGAGATTATAAAAAATTTAACAGCAATTTTATTAATAGGATATGTTACATATCTAAACTAAGAGGCCTAAATCATGTATAACAAAAGGAGCTTAGGTAAAATATTGCTTAAGATTCTGTTCATAGGCATTGAATGATTCAGTTTTCCGTATGTTAACAGGCAGTTCATTGTAACTATTTGTTGCCATGAAACGAAATGATTTGCGTGCACGTTCTGTTTTATTTTTGGAAGCTTGACAAGACATTGATTGATTCTTTTCTTGTTCTCATATTGTGGTCATATTGATTTCTAAGTAGTCTTGAAAAGTGTCACAAATGTCCTTGTCAATACACTTGCGTACCAGCTTACATGCACCGATCTTATTAGCACTGACAACTGACTGAATTCTTCCGCAAGTGTTCAAATTTGCTTCAATGGTGTCAGCCGCAGAAAGGACAGGATTCAACACCTTTGAAGGGACATGTCAAAAACTATCCTTTTTCTGTGATTTTAAATTTTCTGCTTGTTTGATTATATGTTACAAAAAATAGCAGTGTCTCTTCTTTTCCTTCCTGTTTAAAGATACTAGCAGCACACATGTTAAGGTGTGAAAATGATAGCCAACAAATTGGATAGTGGGTTACTCATTGAGATCTGCTTACTGTGTGGAAGGGAAAGCAATCTGTCATGCTTCTAATCTAACACCAAAAGAGAAAGTTGATCAAAAGCAGTTTGATTTAAATCACTTCTGGTCCATTACCATGTAGAAGCAGATGTATTACCCTGGTGAAAATTCCTTCAGGATCCTATAAGATCCTATAGGATCCTATAGGATTTAGGATCCTAAACAGGATCCTATCAAGATCCTGTCAGGATCCTATAGCAGCAAAATCCTAAGAAGGATCCTATGTTATATTTCATTCAATCAAGGCACAAAGATCTTACTATAGCTGTGCTTCAACATCGAGTGGGTTTGTTACTGACACCAATTTCAAGATAACTAATGGTCAATGTGAATGGAAAATTAGACAAGAACAGCAAACATACAGATTCACAATTGGTTCCTGCAATAAGACATGTGATGTCACCACCAAGTTGCTTTGCTGCTGTCACTGCATGGAGAGTAGTAGGAACAATCTTTTCGTTGTCATGTTCTACAATGACCAATGATGATGCATTCCTTGATGCCACTAACAGTCTTGCAAGGCTTGCCTACAAAGCAAAGAAATTAATTAATGCTCTTCAGTCACTGAACAAAAAATAGAATACAACATGCTTGGAGAAAGGTATACAGGCTCAACAAATGTATGTTTTTATATACGTATTTCGAAACGTTTAACGAATGTGTTTTTTCTGAGTTTATATATATCTACCTTATCATATATTGAGTAGGAGCTGATTAGAATATATACAGTATGTTTATATATATTCTCATTAGCTCATTCACAATATGAAATATCTACTGAGGCCAAACTGGCACCCTCCATTTACAAATAAAAAAAAAACACTTAAATATGGGCAGGGAGGTTTCTTGGATGATCTGGGGTCTCCCTGGCTTTTGGTTTTGTGTTTGATTTCTGCTGTGTCGGCCATTGGGATTCTGAGAGGGCTTGGTGGCATGTGGTGGGAGATGGGGATGTTGCCAGGTCTGTTCTAGGTCTCTTTGGTCGATTTGGTGGGGGTCGGGCATGGGGTTGGGGGGTTGGGTGGATCCCTGGGTCGTCTGAGAAACTTTCTTGTCTAATGCTTTCCTTTTCTATGCTGAATATATTGTAAATATTGCATTACATATTTGCTTTTTTTGTTCTTATCAAAGGGGCATTCCTCAAAAACTAAATGCATGCAGAGATTCATACTGTCATACCGATTGAGAAACAGATTATGTCAGCCCTCGGAAATTGTTTTCCTTTGGTCGATCGTGCTTCTCAAATGCGAGATATGGAATAAAACATATTAACAAATTTTAATTTCAATACCCTACCATTTTCATGCATCGTCCTTGGTGAACAAAGGTAGCATATTTTCGTTATTGTCCGTCGGTCGATTATCGGCGAATCTTGAAAGGCTCGTTGCACGTTGCTCGTTAAATTGAATTTGAATGTCCTGATGTATTTGTTCATTCATGTGTCTATGGTCAACTACGCGCAAGAGAATTGATCAGCTTTACCGAGAATTCTTGTTTTCTGTCTCGGATTCAAATTTGAGGATATGGCTGAGTTTTTGGTCTCTATTTTGAAAAATATCTGTTTCGTTTTTGGCCCGTTTTAACTTTATTCAAGTTGGAGAATTTCTGTAATGATAAGCATGTTCGTTTTAAAAGCAAACAACGCGGTTCACCGATATCCGGTTTTTTCTGCGGAATGCCCCTTGTATTCATTTTTGTATTATTGTATTTTAAAATAGAGAGCCCCTTTAAAAACAACCTTTAATGAAGGGTCACCCTCCCTAAATAATTGAAAATGAAAAATGAAATAGATATATGTACTCAAGAAAAACACATTCGTTTAAACGTTTCGGCGTTTGTGTTCATCAGTAATAACTTCAAAATTAGATAGAGCATACATTTTCCTGTCCTGCCTCCATATTCTTAAGAAATGTTCGTTTTGAGGCTGAATATATTCTTAGGGGTATTCTTATTTTTTTTTCAAAACTGTGAAAGGAAATAGCCGCCCTCAAATAGAAACCAAGCTTTTGAAAAAACAAGATCATGTCAGTCATGAGGTTCTCTGTTATGAACATCGCAAAACAGGCATCTTTGGAAAAATGAGACACAAATATGTGAACTGAGGCTGAGCAATAATCTTATAATATTCTTAAAACTTATGGATGATTCTGAGCCAAAACTGAATATTCTTAAAAACAGTATTTCTTATAAACAGAAAAGACCGTAGGCACAGTCTGCGAATCTACACTAGCCAGGCTTTTCTAGGCTACTAACAGAAGGTTACAAGGCTATAACTACAAGGCTTGTACATGGCTATTATTAAATAGTCTTGTATTTTCGTACAGGGTGCTATCAATCAAAAGTAGAATGATTGATGTGCTTACCCAATGCCTGCGAGCAATGCCGTCCTCAGTACTCGAAAAGATTTACTTCCAAGGAATACTGCCCAGTAGTTTATATGGGATCGCCATTTGGGGGACGGGTCCATCACTAGAGCCACTTGAAAAAGTACATAGAAGAGCAGCTAAGTTAATTTACAAGCTACCAAAAGACACTCCAAATGAAGATGTCATAGAGAAAGTAAAATGGAAACAAATCTCGTACCTTTATAAACGTAAAATTGCACTACTGACACATAAAACCATAAATGACAAAGTACCTGCTGCACTGAGAAATTTGGCTGAAAATTCATCATATACAAGAACAAGGAACCAAGTTAAATGTCAAACTTACAAGACCAAAATCAAATATAGGACGAAGCACCTTCAAACACAAAGCAGCTCTAATTTGGAACTCTCTACCGATATTGACTAAGTCAAAGGAAACCTATGAAAGCTTCAAAAGAGAGTTAAGAACAAACAGTAGAGATATTGAAAACATTAATTTCGGACAAACAGCCACAATTTCAAATTTTAACTCAGACTTTATCTTTTATTGATTATATATACTTTAAATATTTTAATAAAGGGACATTATTTATAATTACTGTATATGGATTATTACAGACATTGTAAATTAGACATTTAATTTGTATGTATGTATGTATGTATGTATGTATGTATGTATGTATGTATGTATGTATGTATGTATGTATGTATGTATGTATGTATGTATGTATGTATGTATT
Source organism: Aurelia coerulea (assembly GCA_039566865.1). Lineage (NCBI taxonomy): Eukaryota > Metazoa > Cnidaria > Scyphozoa > Semaeostomeae > Ulmaridae > Aurelia > Aurelia coerulea. The sequence goes on from CM076950.1 coordinate 10,478,737, forward strand.
CCTATCGTGAGAAAAAAGAGATGTTCACTGGCCTATTTGATTTAGATTAGTTTAATTAGAAGCTAGAACATATAATTGAATTAAAATAAAGGGCCGCACACAAATCAATTCTTTCAACGTCCATTGGATGTTTTCAAAATACTCAGGCCTTGTCGTTTGATTTTGCTGTAAATGGCAGAAGTAATGTAGCGATTGATTTTTAAATGACTTACTTTACCATATTTATCGCTACATCAGAGATATAAGCTATCGATAAAGTTGTGGCATGTATTATCTTCAGTATTCTATCGTAAAATAAAAAGCGGGCATCTATAAAACGTAGCTTTGTCCATCATAGCTTTCTGAGAATTTTTATTTTGATCCAATTTTTGTTCTGAGAAGAGTTGTATATATCTTGTATATACAATATCGAAGTATACTGCGACTATCGTAGTATACTACGACTATCGTAGTATACTACAACATCGTAGTATACTACGTTTGGACCTGACTGCTTTACCCCCTCCCCCTCCCAAACATCCATTAGACGTTTTGCGTGAAAGAATTAATTTGTGTACAGCCCCTAAGAAGATAAACAAACAAAAATAGCAAGCCTGCGACTGGGTGCAGATTCTGCAGTCAGTGAGGAGGAGGGAAAAAAAGAGAAGAAGCTCCCTTGTATGTATGTAGAGCGAGCTTTCTTCTTCTCCCCTCTTCTTCTATGTATATATAGGGAGCTTTCTTCTCCTTTTTCCCTCCTCTGCACTGACTCCAGAGTCTGCATATACAGGGTACAGATAGCCGACACTTTTCGTTTGGTGTTTTGTTACATTACATAACAACCAACAACAAACTCTGTCTCGTCGACCGATGATGATTATTTATTGCATCATGAATCATGATCCCTACAAAACAGCCCCGAAAGAACCGAAAAACGACGAGCTACACTACAAAAGAATTGCAAGCGAAAACTATGCCAACGAAGCCCTGAACTTACATTTTTCGAAAGGCCTCTAATGCCATTGCTGATCTTGTTGTGGAACATGTCTCTAAACGAATGCTCGTTTGGCTTCGCACTTCTTGTCTACTGTCCACTGCACTACTTTTGTTGTTGTTGCTGCTGCTTACCGCAAGAACGCTACCGTTATGAAACTGTCTCGTTTTCAACCACCAGCCTTGAATATGAGGCTGTGCAACAACGAACTACCAATACCAAAATACCAAACGGTCGTGAAAACATATGTTTTGAACCTCCTGATCTCCCCTTCCCCCTACCTAATTCATTGAAACGGGGAAAGCTTGGGGCAGGTAATAATCAAATTCCGAAGTATTGCAATTTTGTGACTTGTCCCAAGTATTTTGGCCAAGATTGTCTGAACATAGGCGAAGGAGACAGGAGGCTACAGCCCCCTCCCAACGTTGGAAAAATTTGCAAAATTGGTCATAATCGGGCAGAAATCCGTCATAACCCTATTTGACCTGGGCGTTTGGAAACACGCCCCCCCCCTGTTTATCTCAGTTGTCATACGAGATATGGCAACCAAATTTGGCACAAAGGTAGTTCATTATATAAACAATGAAAATTTGAAATCATAATCCAATTAGGGATGTTGTTGTTGTTGCTAGAGCATGATGATCATTATGATTTCATATGACGTCATATAAATGAAAGGTTGTTAAAAGGTCATGAAACTTGACTTTTCGAAAGGAAATGAAAGATATAGATTAAAACATATATAAATTCATAATTTAGACTTACTTGGACCAATTAAACATGATTAATTAAGAGAGATACAAAGTATGTTTTTCACAAAGTGCAGTATGAAAAATTGGTAACCATGGAGATAAGGCTAAAAATAAAATGTCCGAATTGTTACTATTTTATTGCTCTATGATACAAGGTTAAACTTACAAAATCTTGGAGGCCTGCTGCATATAGGGAAAACAGTGTAAACAGAAATTGTACTAGGGGGCGGAATCTGCCCCCAGGTCAGATAGGGTTAAATCGGGCAAAATTTTTATAAACAATGGATTTTCTGTAGGGCAGCCCCCAGATTTTATCTTCCCCAAGGCTCATGTGTCTGAAAAATTGCCATTACCGCCTGTCATAGATGTTACTTTAAAATAGCATCCCTCCAAAATTATCACTGATGGGGGACGCGGCACCTCGGGCCCCCTGCCACTGATGCTTATCAAAATTCACTTTGCGCAAACAAATTGGCCTTAGTGAAGCCGGCTTTACTCCAAGACCGATTTTCATTTTTCCAACCATTTGTTCTTGGGTAGGTCTTGTAAATTATTTCATGGCGGGCATCCTATTGTTTTCTTCCAAAAATTTTCGGCGTTAAAAACTTTCCGACAAAGACTTGTCCGAAACTTTATTTGTACGAAATATAGAGTTGCCGGAAAATTTGTCACGCCGAAAATTTTTGCATAGATAAGCGCATGCGCAGTGTAAATTGAATGCCAACAATAGGAACCAAGACAAGAAGTCTTGAAATCGAATCTCCAGCACGTCACGAACGATTATTGTAAACATGCAAAGTTTTTGAAAACAAACTGTTTCCAATCCAATATTATTGTTATTAGTCAGAACATATGGTCAGAACAGATAACAACAACGTCCTCTTTGTCTATCACGATTTACATGCTCTCACTATTGCTGATGTAATTCGCAAAGAATTCATATCAAAATAGCCAACATTGATGATGCTATCAAAAACGACATAGAACAAGAAGACCCTTTTGCAGATTTAAAGTGCCTATGACACCAACTACAATTTAAAGCACGTATACAAAGAATTGACGAATACGAATAGAAACAAGAAAATTAGTGAATTTTTTGCTCTTCTATTTTAGAAAATTTTATGTTGGAAGGAACTTGAGGACATGCTGGGGCTCTATTCCAAACTTTATGAAGGTGTTTTGTTTCAATAAATCTAAAACCTGGTGTGATTTTGCATAAATGATCCAAAGACTAGTCAAAATGTTGTCCGAAAAATTATTTGTCCGAAATACCAAAAATGTGTCCGAAAATATTTTCGCCAAGTTTATTGTCCGAAATTTTATCTGCCGAAAATGTTTGTACTTAATGTATCACCAAGGTGCCCAGTTGATATAAATTCCAATGCTAATAATTAATTTCTTTAGGTTATCAGGGTTCGCTACTTTTAGGATGGATCAATAATACCAGTAAAAAGCACACAAATAAAACAACTCTTTCGTAATTATATCCTTTCATATCTTCAAAATCAACATAACATAACATTTGACTGCATTTTCTATTCAGCAAAGGTGAATGCATATATAAATATTAGAGAACACTACATAAAATACTTCTTTATCTGAAACGAACTGAACTTGATTATGTGCATATGTGGTAAACTTTTTCTTTTACAAATACCTAACTTTTTTTGCTTTATCAACGAGAGAAACATTGATGGTAACCTGCCACCGTTCTTGAAAATGAAAAAGTTAATTAGCTTCACGTCTTATAGCTGCCTTTAGGTATGTTCCAGTTGCAATCAAATCAAGGAACAAACAAGAAATACTTTACAGGTTCGTTAAAAGAGACTTAAGCGATGTACCTCAAAATGTCAAAGAACATGTGTGTCTAAATAACAATTTAAGCAGAAAGAAGGTACCAGAGGCGAGGTTTGGGGGGAGGGGAATACAACAGGGGGGGTTACAGCGGAATGCCCGTATTGCATACTTTTCTTGCTATGTCCGAAGCACATTAAAAACTGAGTTAGTTACTTAGTTACTCGATTTAGGGCACAATTATTTTCAAGAACGGGGAACCAAGAATAACTTTATTCTCGAAGGGGAACAGTTGCCCCCTTGGTCTCCTGAATACATCACTGCAAGAGGCGCTAAGTATTCAGGTTTGATTTAACAATGGCTGGACAAACTAATACAAATAGAGTAGAACTAGTTGAGATACAACGTTAGCACCTGCCATTTTATCCAGGGACGCCGGAGCGATGGTAGGGCAAGGGGGGCAACTAAGAACGTAAGGGCAATCGAAACCGAAGGTGAGCGAAGCGAGCCGAAAATTTGGGGGGACCGGGGGTACTCCCCTGGGAAAATTTTTGTGGCCACGCCCTTTAGATTGGCTTAAAATACTATCAAAAATGTTTCAATGAACATTAATCCTGATCTTTCACGAAATTTTTCGGCTCTTTCTCCACATGTCCTCATTCCGAATCGCATAAAATCGCATATTGCTTATTTTGAAGTTACAATTGCCACTCATTTTTCGTTACTGGTGTGTTTCTGATAAGAGAATGAAGCAATGGCGGCTTTTATATCAAGTTTCAAAGAAAATTATGGTTTTTCATTGAAAGGGCACTTTTGCCCCCCTTGCCCCCGTTAGGAAAGGGCAGGAGGGGCGCTTGCCCCCCCGCGCCCCCCCTCTCCGGCGTTCCTGATTTTATCTGACTTCCCATACCTTCCTTTTCACAGAGTTAAGCTATATAAACAGCTGTCAGAGAAATAATGCTTTGCAATAAGATAAAATAAAAACCGATCGCTTTTAGGCAACTGCGAAACAGAACTTGACAGGCTCCAACAATGTTTCACTTAACATACGTAAATATCAATTTTTATGGCAAATATTTTCCAAACGAATGTATCAAAATACCATCTAAACAATAAAAATTTCTAAACAACAACCATAACAAATGGCAACGTACAAAAGTTACAAAAGCATCTCATGACATAAAATAACAAGCGACAGACCAAGAGCAGGATCCTTCTATATGCAGGTTGTCTTCACATCAACAGCACTTCTCGATAGAGAAATAGTTTGGACATAAGGTCCATTTTAAAGGTTAAAACCTCACACCTATCTAAGGGGTTTCCCGAAAACACCAAGTGCTTAAGAGCTTCATGACATCATACAAGCCGATTCTCTCCTGCCACATACATTTTTAAGCGAAAAGCAAAAGCATTAACTGATTGGTATACACGATTGTGAAATTACGAACAGCCCATTGTGTCAGGTTTTGCAGTCCATTTCAAAAGTTAGCATTTTCCCGATTTTATGACGTCGTTAAAGCGAAAATCTGCTGATTGCATGAACAGGCATTTTTACTTCCACCTAAGGAGACTCAGTCAATCTAAGGAAAATTCACACATGGAGGAATGCAGCCCTTGCTGACAAATATATATATATACAGGGGTGGAAAAAATATTTTAATTTCTGGGACCAAAAAACTCTTGAAAAAATTTCTGCGAGAACCAAATGTGCAAAAAGGTCCACTTTGTGAGAGGTCATGATATATAATACATTGACAAGATTTTGAATGTTGATTATAAATTTGTAATTGTAGTCACAAATATAAATTGTATTTTGGCATATTTTGGTTACTTTTTTAGCTGATTACTTTCCGAGTCATAAACAGTGACTCAAAATTTCCTTTGTCTGGAAACAGTGGTAGAAACAGTGGCTTCCTTTGGTTGAACAACTTCAAATTTTCCAGGGACTTGTTTGAAAAGCAAAGAGAAAATTGGGAAGTTTACATTGCGTTAGAAAATTAATTTCCCCCCTTTCTCGTTTTTCTTTTAGAATGCTTTTTCCTTCTTCTTTGCATTCCTCTCTCATTTCTTTCTGGTGACCTGAAAAACTTTCTGGGACCATTGGTACTGTGGTCCGCTATTTTTTCCACCCCTGTATATATAAAGCTTTGTGGGCATATATCAACCACCAGAAGTTACTAACGATCGTTCAGTTATTTAAGTTATTTTGCTAAACAAGATTTTAAGTTAATTTCGATATGGTTTGGGACAAAAGGTGTGTCAAATTTGTGAATTTGACTCGTAAAATTGTCTGTTGATTACGCAAAATATGGCGTTAAAGAACACGTTACATCATTGTCATTTGAGTTTGTTAAAAAGCCGCCTCTCTAATAAGCCCCTTTTTCTTTTAACCCCCTTCTGGAGTCTCCACAATTAAATAAGTTCTCTCCCCAGGCTTGATAGAATTTTTGGCATATACAGCAGAAGCTCTTGTTAGCCCATAACTCTGAAGAACCGTTCTCAAACCATTTCCTCATCCTCTCGCCAAACGCTTGAAAAAGAACCGATGCGTCTCAACGCAAAAGATAGCTTGACGTTGCAACGCAGCGTTATAACAAGCTTAGCTTTTTATGTGGACATGGATTCTGATTTTATCATCTACGAAATCAGAGAACAAGCATGTATTGGCATTTACCATGAATTTGTGCGAGGGATCTTTTTCGGGATAAACACGCTGCTACAATCTCTGTCAAAACTCGCATATGCTCTTCTCTCCCCCTTCTCCCTTACATTGCATATTGGTTCACTGTGCGATTACGCAGTGCTTTCGGGTGTGACAAAGCAGCAGAATTGCTTTTCTTCATATCTAGTAATCAGATTTTTGGACCAACATTGTTCAGAGGGCAGGGGTCCGGAAAAAAGAGTGCAGTGAAGTTTCCTGCATTGCAGTTGTAAGCAGCAAAAATAAGTGTTTCTCAAGTTGTTTTGGCAAGGACTGTAATGATAAAACGACTTAGAGGAACATAATTCTTTCAAAGTGAAATTTTGTGCAAATAAATGTCAGACCAGGAAAACATTTGGCTTCAAACTGAACACCAAAAATAGGTTTTCTTTTCAGTGAATTATTTCAAAACAATTGACCAACTTCCAATGCCCTTGCAAAATTGTCTAATATAAACTATTTTAGCCTTGGGCCACTTGATTTCCACGTTTTAACAGATAGCATTCATTACTTAAAAATCGAATCGAACAAACGGATCAACCCATAATACAACAAATCCTTAATGAAATTCACAGCAACGTCCAAAGAGTATGAACATTATTCAATTCTTCCATACCTCCACTTACATCCATCGTAATATTCTTCAACAATTGCTTTCATAACCTCGACATCTTCCTTTGGACCTTTGAAAACCACGGTGGAGCCATGAAGACTGCTGGACACTCCTTTTGTTTCCATAAACCACGTTGGAATTTTGGGCCAAAACAAACCATATTTTTGCTCGATAGCTTCTCTTTCCTTTCTTTCCAACAGCAGCTCAATCTCAAAGGACACGTGATTATCTGAATCCATCAAACTTTGATACCTGCAAATCAAAATGATTATGATTCATGTGAAGATATTAACAAAGACAACGATGATTTCTGTAATGAAAGAGTCTGCAACAGAGGGTGCACTGTGATCCATTAGGCTCTTTTTATCTAACAATGTCAAAAAAAGTTTCGAATCGCAGATAGCTTTTGGCTGGTAACATGGAGCATAACCTAGGCGTTCGTGTGCTGCAAAAGTTTTCAAAATCAGTTAACAGAAAGCGGAGATACTGATCTTTAAAGTTGGGCCTAAATTAGACCTTAGTTTACATGACCTGTAAAGGAGTGGCACCGTTTTGATCGCTTTTACAACTCCTTGTTTCTAGGCTCAGACTGCACCGATCTTTTTCATTTTAGTCTAATTCTAATCCTCTGAAAGTGTGCTTCGTGGCAACGTTAAGCACGTTCAAATATTTGGCCTTTTTTGACCGTTTATATACAATTGAACAATGGTAATTTTCTGAAAACTTTCCGTCTTCAAATATTAATTGTAAAATTCAAGCTTAAATACAAAAATTTAAATTTCGCTATGCTCTTATTCAAAATCTTACCAAAGGGCTGGTGCCAATTCGCGCCCAAAAAATTTTCAGGGCAATTGTCATTTCATACGTTTTATATATAATTTTTACACTTACGCACATTTGGGGATGAACAATTACATAAAGTAAAGCTGAAAGCTTCCCTTTTCTTAAAAACGATGCAAAGTATGCCTCTACGAAAGACAAAGGAGAATTCAAAGGTACTTACAATTCCATTCCAGATAGGCTAACTTCAAAACTTCACCATAAATACGTTTATGCACGAATTTCAAAGAAAATAAGCAGGAGTCAACTCAATGGCGTCAGTAAACTATTTTCGCAGGTTTTTCGGTTGTAGCTAGGCCCAAGCCCTTTTTATTCTGAATTTACTTAAAGCGGTCAAAAGAAGGCAACTTCTCAGGGTGCTCATTTGGGGCGATGCCGCTCTAAGCCTGAGTCATTTATATCTAAAGTTTTCTGACATCTTTTAAGTTTATAACATGGCCTTTATTGATAACAGCACTTTTGCTGCTGAAAGGTAACCCTGTATGAAAAACTACATTATTGTATCAACTATCATTATAAGCATTACAGTGGGGCCCTGCATTTAAGAAGCCACCTGAAAGGAACTTGCAGAGCATGGCGATTATTGCACTCCATATGAAAAATCTATTGGGCGTCCCAAAAAAGTACTCCTGTTTAAAAAATCATCAAAAATTGAAAATTAAATCAATGATAAATTTTCTTTTTGATTTGTTTTGTCAATGACTCAAAAACATTTATGGATTATGTAAAGCTTGTTTCTTATAAATGTAGAAACAATATTTTTATATGCGTGTCGTAAAATGTTGCTATAATATAACTATTTAAAATAAAATTATTGTACCTTGAAACGAGATGATAAAACACAATTGGTTTTATCATCTCTGTTCAAGGTACAATTATTTTATTTTAAATAGTTATACTTGTTTCTTATACTTGAAGGTAAAAATATTACACGATGAAAAGCCTTTTATTGAACTTTACGTTCTAAGTAAGAATGAAGATCCTGCCTAAGAGACATAATTTTCAGATTTCTTATTATCCTAGCAGTTTCCAACGACAGTGCACATTTCTTTCTGTCATTTGAGACCAAATAAAAAGCTTAACGTGCACAAAGAAATTGATCTGGTAATCATCAATGCCTTTCTTGCAATATACTTCAAAATCAGGCAGCCATAAAAAGAGCTAAACTTGCTAATACTAAAACAATTACAAGATCAACTTGAAAATCAAGTATAGGAAAATAAGTTGGTCTTTGATCTACTTGCAAAACAGAGAAATCTGAAGATCGGCTACATAATCAAATCTTGGTGGATTTTCAAACAGGAGTGCTTTTTGTTGGGACATCTGGTAGGCTTCATCTCAAAAGAAGCCAAGCATTTGAACCAAACGGTGACACAAAGCATTTGTCAATAACTTTAGTTTTCAGAGAGCTGGTCGTGAAGTTTTTTTTGGGTCAACCGGTATTGTCATTATAGGAGAGGAAAATTAGGCATCACTCAAGAGAAGGAAGGAACTGCCATTTCAAATTTCGAAAAATGACGAAAACCTACCTCTGCCACATGTCTGCGAAACAAATCATTGATAAAGTTTGCTTTGCATCACGGTGTGTTGGAGCTGTTACACTAAAATGCTTTTTGTCACCAAATTCAATTTCGATGTCTACAATGCCTGCACTACCAAGATCTGTGATTGTTTCTCCAAAATCAGCTGAGACGCAATACCTCCAAGATGCAGGTAATCCATTGCCAAATGCCTTCACAAGCAATTGGTCATCATGACGCAGGTATACACTGAGCATGCTTGCCATATCAGATGATTTATCAGCTATGACTTTGCGATAATTTGCAATTGGGTCTTTGAAACAAGTAGAAACTTCAAAGGGTACTACGACGCTATCACCCACATCCATTTGTATCAAAGTGTCTTCTTTCCCGACGACATAAGCAGTGACCGTTGGGAATTCATCAAATTTGATTATATCTCCAAATTTCAAAGCAAGGCTGCTGGGCAAATCTTTTAATTTCAACGTATCAGGGTATACACCACAATGGTGCCTCTTCTTTGTTACAGATGCCTTTGCTTGCCTCTTCTTATCGCTTTTCCTACTTTGGCAACTCATCTCACTGTCATCACTCTCCACGTCATCACACACAGCTTCAAGACAATCACATCCTCTGTCTGTGCACCATTTGCAGTCAGTTTCATTGTGGTTCCTGATTGCTCTGCCAAGGCTCTCCGAGAGAATCAACACCTTTGCTGGCTCGTCATCAATGCCTGCTTCTTCAGATTCTTCTCTGCTGCCAGTTACACGACAAGCATCCTCTTTAGATTCCGGCTGTGGGAAGACTTTCAGCAAAGCCTTCAGATTTCCTTCCTTAAACGAACCGTCTTCGTTTCTTGGCAGTGTTGACATTGGGTACCTGCGCCTGTCGATACATATGTCCTTTCTACTTAAAACCTTAGCTGCCAGCTTGAAGGACTGATTGATCAGAACCTCAACACAATTGCCGAAGATAAACAGCGAGGAATCTTTTAATTTCTTCGATCTATCAGAGAAGTCACAATTTGTATTTGGTTTGGAAAATATGAACGACCCTATTTGATACAATGGGTGTTGCGCTTTCTCGACAAGCACATCATACAAATACTGAACAGTATCTTCTCGTTTGTCCACAAAAACCTCTATGTAATAAGCACCATGATCTTTTGGGTTTTCGTTTTTCACTGCTCCTTTGATTGAGACATCTTGACAAAGCCGTACTCTGGTCAAGCGACCCTCTTTAAGATCCTCATCTGTTGGTGAAAACATTTGGTTGCTCATTGATACAGCAGTGTTTGCTGGCTTCCTGGCTGTTGGTGCTGTTCTCATTGGTTGATTGTTGTTCGTGTGTTTGAAGTGACAGCTTTCTCCATATCGGCAATACCCCTTTTGAAAGAATTTGCACTGATCCATTAGCTCATCACTACTTTCCGAATACTCGGAATACTCGTGTACATATCTGCATCTATTTCCATATCTGCAGTTGCCCTTCTGGTAGTATCTGCACAATTGCCTGCTCTTTAAAGCTTTCTGGGTCTTGACAATCTGAGAGAGAATCTCGCCTGGGATACCATCCGAGTCTGAATCCGAGTCCATAAAGCCTCCCATCATGTGGTATGGTCTATCTTCTTTATCCCAATGCATGAACTGGCAAGGATCCATCATTTCGTAAAAAAGCTGCTCATCTGGTATAAAGGCCATGCTTCTGTACCTGTAAAAGATGTAAAACTATAAGCAAACGCAACAAATCTGCAAACGCCATTGTTTCAGGAACTATTTTCTGCAATTTGTTTGGTGGCTCCACCCAAGCCACCAAAAAGTGACAGTTAAAATCCACTTATATCCGAGCAGTCTTAAAACATATGAATGTTTGGTTTGTTCCTCTTTCCTCTTCAATAGCCAATACCTGAAAAGTTTAGGCTGCTCAATTAAATTTCGTTGAGCATCACTCAGATTATAGTTTCTAATCAGTTGGCTGGCTTCCTCCAACCGAATTTGCCAGGAACAAGTTAGCAACAACAATGATGTGGAAAGATATGTTGTACGATAAGATTAAAAAATTCCTCTCCATTTTATGAAGAATCGCAAATGCAGAATTGCTAATGGAGAACCACTAATGAAGAATTGCCAATGAAGAATTACCAATGAAGAATCTCTAATGAAGAATCGCGAATGTAGAATGATCTTCCAACCCAGACTTTCCATAAGTGGCCTGACAGGGGCATCAAAACTGCTGTTTGTTATAACTCTAGCAGCACGGTACTGAAGTTTTTGTAACCGGCTGACCTCAGTCGAGCTAGTGCAGCCCCAAACAGAGCAACAATACCTAAAATCGGGCTTCACAATGCCTGTGTAAAGAGATTTCAGAGTTTCTTTGGGCAAGAAAGGTTTGGCATGTTTCAAAAAGCCTAAAGCCCAAGAAACATTGGTAGATAATAATAATAATAATAATCAATTTATTTAAAGTTGGCGCTACATAGCTATGCACAGTAAAAATTGAAAATAATGACTACACTAGCTAATCCAAGCCAACTACTAAAAACTAATACAAGTCCAATAAATATACATACATGATTAAATAAATAAGATTTCAAAAGCAAGGTATAAAATTTCAAAACAGAATTAAGAACGTAGTAATATAAAAATCCGCGCTGTTAAAAATCCGAATGTCCGAAATATGGTATGAAAACTGTATCAAAACATGGTATCACAAAATCCACGTTGCGGTATGAACGTTCTACATAATCTGCATGAGCAGTCAGCACCATTCCAACTTTTAATTTTTTTCTTAAACTCATTAATAGATTGAGCATTCCTTATGTGAGGAGGAAGAGATAGCCAAAGTCGCTGCCCTCTATATTTGATAGTCTCGGATCCGTAACTTGTTGTTCTTACCCTTGGTAGCACAAAGTCGTCATTGTTTCTCAGATTATAATTAACACGACGCTCACAGAAAATCTCCCTCATAAAAGGGGGGTTGATGTTCTCCTTAGTTTTCAAAGTTTCGATCATAAGAATTTGTAGGTTCCTTGCATGAATATTAACCGAGTCATCTTTAGCTAGATTCGTAATGCTTGTATGCGATTCTCAAGGCTCTGTCGTGTATTCTATTAATCTTATTATTCAATTGCCTACTGTGAAACATCCAGACTAATGAACAGTATTGAAACTGGCTAATTACAAAGGCTCTCATTAAGATTCTTAGTTTGTTAGAGTCCATGTAACCAGATATGCGAGCGAGGACGAAGAGCTTGCTACCAGCCTTCTTACACAACTTATGGATATGCGTCTCAAAATTGAGTTTTTTGTCGATCACAACGCCTAGTAGCTTTTCCTCTTCCGTATTTGCTATGACAGAATCTCCTACATCAACTGTGACCTGCTGGTTAGAATGTCTACCAAGTAAGAGTAAATGACATTTATCTGTATTCAATTTCATAAAGTTATCAGCGAACCATTGAATAATTGTACTTGAATCATTCTCCAACCTTGCAATTACGTTATCAAGATTCTTACCGCGTGCACATATGGTTGTATCATCTGCGTAATTGCAGATATCAGTATCGTCTATGGAGAGCAACAAATCATTTATGTATATGTTAAAGAACAGGGGACCAAGAACCGATCCTTGTGGAACTCCAAGGGACAGTTGTGTGTATCTACCAAAAGACCCATTAATCTTAACTCTCTGGTGCCAGTGCTTCACGGCTGAAACCGTAAGCATCTAGTTTTGCTAAAAGGAGGTCATGTTTAATACAATCGAACGCTTTGGATAAGTCCGTCAGGATTGCGCCAATATTGTCTCCATTGTCTAAGCTTGCTTTCCACTTTTCAAGCATTCGAACTAACACATGCTGCGCATTATACCCCTTACGAAAACCGCAAAGAAGTGTCGATAAATAAGGCCCCATAAAATTTATAATCTGTAGGTCCAGCAGTCTTTCAAAAACCTTAGAAACAGTTGGCAAAGCGCTCACGGGTCTGTAATTTTTCTTCCTGGTTTTCTTCTCCATTTTATGAAGAGAAGTGACATCTGCTAGTTTCAATAAGTCCGGAAACGAACCATTTTCTACGCAATCATTGAAAATAAGCTGTAACGATTCGGAGCAAATTTCAGCGTTGCTGTTCAGTACTTTTGCAGGTATATTTTCAAAGGTTGTTGCCTTCTTAGGATTAAGTCTCCCAATTTCAGAATGCATCTGTTCTAAGGAAACCTTTTGGAATTTGAAGAAATCGTCGTTTTGAGCAAAACTGCGAAGTTTCCTTATGCTTGGGTGGTTGGTATATTTCATTAGAGCCCTTTCTACAGAATCTGAGACAACTTCTGTACTAGCGCTAAGCTCACTGTTCTCCGTAAGACCTAGTGAGTCAGTAATAGTTACAAAGTAATCATTCAGGGTTTTAGCAACTTCCTTATCATTGGAAATTATCGTGTCATTTTCATAGAAACAGCCTTTATATGTTCCTTCCAGTCCAAGGAGCGGTCAACTTCAACACCAAGGTATTTTGTTTTTCCAACAACTTGAAGCTCATTTTCACGGATCTTCAATTCAATCTCATCTTCCCGACTTACAAGAATGTTGTGTTTCTGTTTAGTGGAAACCAGCATGGAATGAGTTTTGGCTACATTCAGAGAAAGTTTGACACCTTTTAGCCAGGTATCAAGTTGCATCAGATCGCTGTTAATAGCCTCATTCAACCGATTCATATCATTGGACTGGTGGCAAAGACTGGTATCATTAGCATACATGGAGACAGTGGAGTCTTGGCGTGAGTCTTGGACAGCTTGTGGCCCGGCGGGTGCACTTCTATATAAAAGGTGATACGCAAGCTTGTCTGTAAATTCACTGAGATAGGGTGAAAAAATTTTCAAATCCTAGGACCTAGGATTTAGAAAAAAGGGGGGTTATTTTACAATTTGGTCAGCAGATTTTAAAAAGATACTTGATTAAAAACAACTAATTTCAAGAATAAGGTTGTTGTTGATGGTTTCCTCTTGTGAGTTACAATTGACTAGTCATTACGTGCAATAAACTTGATGTTGAATGATTTCAAAGTCATGAATTATAATAGACTTTTTCTGTACAATGTTGAATACAAAACACTTGGGGACTTGGTGATGTAACTATCTTTGTTTTGGCCAGATCAAATTCCTCAATTGAAGTCTAACAAAAATCTAGGCATAGCTTTCTCAATAATAGCAAGTCATCAGTAGTTCTATGTATTCAGGTGTAGAAAAGGGGATAAAACCCAGCAACTGTTGAACAATATTCAAAGGCAAGTAGTAGCTAACATGCAGATTCTTGAAATGGTGTTGGTTGTGTTTCCTTTCCATTAGGTAAAGCCATGTTAGTACAGTGGGTGATACTTGCAGTAGTCATGTGCTTGATGTATCAGATCAGGCCTAAACTAACGGCAAATCAGTCAACTTTGATCTGGAAAATGTTATATATCGAGAAGTGCTCTAATGCTCCAATCTGCAGCTCCATAAAATAACATTATTGTATATGGTTGTATCAAAACCGATATTATGATTTCCTTGGTGACAAAATGGATAATAAGTCTGTATTTCTGACTGGCATCACTGCTGTTTCAGGTAGAAAAAGCGTTCTACGTTGCCTCTCTCTTTGATTATTTTCTTTTGCTTCTCTCTCAGTCGTCAGTTTTGATCTATTTTGATCAGCTTTTCATTCAGTAGATTTTCAGTTTTGTTTGATGGGAAACATCTTCTCAGAGTTGCATAGGTAGAGGCATCTTCATACTAAAACATGTTACCACAGGTAACTTCATGGTAGTGCAGTATTCACTTGAAAGTTGTTACGATATAAACAGACTCTGCCCTTTCTACTTTCTGACACACAGCCATCTTTTCATGGAAGCAACCCGGAAGCAACAGCCTCTTTTGCAATTCGAGGCTTAGTGAAAAAACGCGGGAAAAAGGAAGAGGATGTATCGCTGCTACATTTCATTTGAAGTAATTTTGAGACCTAGATAAGCTGATGAGGTTCCTTACGCAGTTAATGATGTTAATGAACAAAAATTGCTGAGGGAAAGCCAGAGGAACGTGTCATTTTTTGCCGCTGCTACATGTTTCAGTGCAATTTGGTATAGTGCCATTGGTAAGATGGTTAGGCCTATAAATTTGAAAGTTCGATTTTTTGGTGGTCATCAGCAGTCCAGATCAAGAGAGGGCAGCAGATTTGTTTACAATTTCCTTGAAAATAAATAAAATTCTTAATGCTTTTAAAAAGATGCAATGTACTCAATGCGTTTTACCATACTTTTACACAACATCATATCAATAACATCCTAAATCCTAAATGCAAAGTAAATAAATGGGATGTATGTAATGTAATGAAAATGAGTTCCAAATGAAATCTTATTAATTTATAGTGAATGGTTTCCATAGTGCAGGAAATACATCAATCAAGGAATCTGTGGGCAGCTTTGATTGCAGAAAACCAAAGTTTTGCTGAAGTTTGTAGAGTTAATAACTGAAACCATACCATACTGTATGGCTCAAACCATATTTGTGCTTCAGTGTATGGATGTGTAATGGAGATATACACATTTTCTGCTCCATTTTGAGTAGTTAGTAGTATTTCCAGTATTTAAGGGCTAAATATAGTGACATTTAAAGGAAACCGCCTGGAGGGCATGTCAGTGATTCTCCAAAATAGGGGTATAAATTTCTAAAACATTGCGATAAAATGTCAGTGAATAGGGTCTAACTGCTGAAACTTTTCTCAGTGAAAAGGGTATATTTTGGAAAGCTTCAGACAAGCTTGTGTATCACCTTTTATATAGAAGTGCACCCGCCGGGGCTTGTGGGTGGGAGATCGTTGATATAGATCAGGAAAAGTAAGCGTCCAAGACACGAGCCTTGCGGCACACCAACTTCTATATCCCCAATCTCTGAATCGACACCATTAACCCTGCAAAACTGTTTACAGTTGGTGATGTAGGATTTGAACCAACAAACCCGACTGATCTTTGGAAAAAAGACCATTTTAGTCCATATGTTGGTACACTTGGTTACAAGTTTTTCAAAGAACTTTAAGATGACTGGTAAGACTGATGATATTGGTCGATAATAGACTCCTCAGCCTTTTCTCCATCTTTAAAAATTGGAGTAACTCTAGCTATTCTCCATGCATGAGGAAACCGACATTTTTTTATATTCCATTTAATAACTTACAATACGTATTACTTATTACACAACTTACAAAATACTATACACTACTACTAGAACAATACCACTTGGAGCAAAAAACTACGTCTACGCCATGGCAACAAAAAAACAGGAAATACGAACATAGCACAACATGCAACTACAAGAGAAAAAAATATATTTCATAAAACTACATGTAACTGCTACAAACAGAGAAAGAAACCTTTACTTTAAAGGGGACATACAAAATATAATACAGTTTACATTTTACTTTTTTCTGAAATTACAAATAAGTAGGTTAGCAACAAGATTTAGGTATATTTAATGAAAAGGACCATGATAATATACGAAGCGTTCCGTTCGTGAAATATACAAGATAGTAGATTTTGTAATGAACAATTGGTAAATCTGAAGTTCTTTCCGGTGGATTTTGTTTATTTGATTAAGGAGCTGTTTTCAGGGGCGCAAATGAGGGGGTGTGGGGTATGACACCCTCCCCCCAATAATTTCATAAATCGGTCCCAGTCGCTATTTCAGAGTGATAAAGTCGGTCCCAATCCGGCTCTGAACTTGAACCTGAATTTTTCATGAGGTCGATACTCGAAATGTAAAGATTTCTGTGTTAGCTGTCATTCGTTTTTATTCACACTCACAAGTTAAACCAGCCTAAACTAAACCAGATGGGTTCTGATTGATCAATGCAATAACTCTAATGCGTTTGATTGGTTGAAATTTAACATGGTTTAGACAAAGCTGGTTTAACTGTGTCAGTATGAATGAGGTATAAACTAAGTTTAGAGAAAGGAAATCTTAATTCTAAGCATTCTATGTATTCTAAGCCAAAATAAAGGATGCTTCTTCAAAAATTTTCTTCGTGCTCCAATTCATAGGATAACTGTAACAAAAGTATCAAGATTCCCTCGCTGCTAATGGCAAGCTTGATATTGAGAGAGTCATTCTACGCCAAAGTAAAGGGTGTAGCCCGAACAAATTTTCTTGGGGGCTTTACCCCCAGACCCCTACATTTCCATGTCTCCCTTTTAATTTACCCTGGCCACGCCGCTCGCCCCTAATGAATCCAATATGAGCAAGCTTCCATGCCGAAAAACATTGCTATTCTTTGAAGCTTTGACTGGATCATTCAGGGCAGATGGCTAAGATGCTAGCCAGAGACAACTTGATGTCAAAAACAGCTTGATTAATTCCGTTTCGATCGTTGGAAAAACATTATGTCTGTATTTTTCATACATTTGCAACAACATTTATTTCGCAAAAGTCGTCCCGCTTGGAAGAGGCTCGGTCGTTTGAACACACACCCCCTTAACAAATTTTGCATTTGCGCCCCTGGCTGTTTGTAATCCTTTAATGTAAGCCCTAAATATGCGAGAATTACAATGCCCTCTGCTCGGCTTCTGAATTAAATAAAAAAGACCGCCAGATAGAACTTTAGATTTGCCCTTCTTCTTTTGTTATAAGCACGTAATTTCTCTTAAAAACTATCTTTCGCTTGCACAAGCGAGAGTTTGCCCTATTAGTCTCGGGGAAACTTTTATTTGAATTACTGGTCAAGAGAAGTTCCTTTGTCTGTAGCCGCTAATCGCTTTGAATTGAGGTGTCAAAGGCAACTGGCTAAATAGCATCTACAGAACAACAACAACAGAACAACAGAACAACAGTAGAAATGTATATATAACGGGTGAGCCAGAAAAAAGTTCCGACTTTTGAAAATTCATAGCACCAAGAGTACATCACAGATTTAAATGATTCAAATTCTAATTAAAAGCCGAAAGATCGAAATATTTTTATGATTTTTTGACTCACGGAGTGAGGACAATAGTATAGGTGTTGAATCCTGTCCGGTGTTAGCCTGCGTGCAGCCTCTACTGTCACTGCGGGCTACCGTTGCTCTAGAACAAGCAATAGCTCGCTGATGCGCAGACTCTACTGGGGGAGATTTCCGCTCTTTCCTCCTCCTCTCCACCCCGCAGTGACAGTAGAGGCTGCACGCAGGCTAGGAGATAGGACCTATAAAATATAAATAGGACACCTTTTCGTTATGAGTTGTCCTCTTTCAAGCCTGTGCTTTGATTTCGGCAACGAACAATTTCCCCTGCACTTTGTTTCCTATGATCCTATGATGCAGTATTTTACAGTGTGGAAAATGTGGTTATTTTTTCAGTACCTAGCGAGTAATACGATCAGGAAACAAATGAAAATAAAGTAAAAACAAGATATACCTTTACCAAAATAGATGTTTCTTAAGTTAAATTTTCCCAGTGCTGGAGTTTCTTAATGTTTGGCATTCTGAGAGTGTGCAGAGTTGCAAAAAGTCTTTGACCTTCCTCCAAACCTGGATTTTATGGTTCGACCTTCCTCACTTCAACCATTTGTGAAAAAAGGGAAAAGAGCCTTAATACATTAAGAAAGGTATCGATTGATCTTTCCATGATATATCAGGACCGTTGAATGTCTTATAAACGTTTGCCTGCAGTCTGGAAAGAACTTTAAAAGGTGGTTTGCACACCCAGTTAAAGAGCGACTGTTGACCGGCATGCTTTGCGCGAAGTAAGCAACTCGCTCCACACAGCTCCATAATTTCGTAGTATAAGAAATTAAACACGATTCTAATCCGTGAAATCTTGGACGATGCTAACAGCAGAGACAACATGGGTTTCATTTTTGGCAAGATGAAGTATTTCTTTAGCTTCGTGGCTGTTTATTTCATGCAAAGGCAGTTTCTACTGTGCTTTTTGGACGTCCTCAAATTGGCGAAGATCGCAAGATGGTGTCCTGGTTGAAAGTCTCTTGGAAGCAGCCCCTTTCAACGGCAGAAACCCTTCAATGTTTGACTTGAGAAGAATACTAAGACTTGGTCGGAATCTACATCAAAGCTTCTCAATAAAATGGAGCAGCCCCACGACAAGAGGTAAGTTTTTTGCTCGCCTAACTTGCCCGCTGCCTGATCTCTTTAGTTTGGAATAAACGTGAGTGCAAGGAATCGCCAAGGAACATAACAAACGACAAAACCTGCACTCTCAACCTTCTGCAATCTCTTGGCATTCGGTTTCAGAGTTTTCAGCTGTAGTATGAATCAATCAGCAGGAGTCAGCAGGGGTATTTCATTCACTATCCCTTGTTTATTATCTGCACAGCCTGAAGTTATAAGGCCCATTTGTTTTCTAAGAAACTGAGAAATTGAGCATGAACCTGTACTGAAAGTTTCTCAAAATTATCAGCTTTTGAGTGCTGAAAGTTTTTTAACCATTTCTTAGAAGTTCATTAACTGTATGTGCAGGAACTCCCATGACTTTTTGATCATTTAATTGCCAGATTTTTTAAACAGATCTCATACATTAAACTCAAATGGCTGTGAGTAAAGTACATCATCAAACTAAGCTTAAGAAACTCCTCATAAGGGCAAAGAGCAAGATAGAGTTCAAGGCGAAGAAAGTTTCTTTTTTGCATTGTTTGACTAGTAATACAAAACTATATGAAAAACTATACTTGGGTTTCATAATTTTGTTGGTGCTCAGAGACTTAAGGTTCTTATGAAAATATATGATATGTCAATATTGATTAGATACAAAGAGATGATGATGATCATACAGGACAGGGCCTAAGTCAATGAAGTCATATCATATGAATAGGGTACCTTTTTGTTAAAACCCTTGTGCAGATGGTTTGATTTACTTATGTTCTTTCTCAAATATTTTTTCTAACTACTTTTCTATTTCCTTTTACAGTTCGCAAGCAATGGTCATATAATAATATTGAAAATGAAACTCATGAAGTGTTGGAAAATGAAACAGTTAAGAGATGATTACAGAGACAACAATTAGACTATGTCTTATTTTGTTTCAGTAGCTCAATATTTTTGCATACATTTTCTATTCAATGACTTGTGTTTCCAGTGAAAATTCATATAATACCCACAAGTTGTTTATAAGAAACCGTGGTTTATAAGAAATTAGTATTTAGCTATGGCCACAACTTTAAGAACTCTAATTCTATATCTGGGAAGTAGTAAGAAACTTTGATACTTAACTTTGACGATCTTATAGCAAGTTGTTGTAACCCTTATTCTTGAGTAATATATGAACTAACTGTTTATTTGAAAGAAGTGAAACACTGTTTCTTCCTATCTGATGTTTTATTGTCTGATGTAAAGAGACATATATGCAGCAGTTGCATTCAAAATAAGAAACAAATTAAAAACCTTTCAGTGCTAAAATGGGAAAAGTTAATGTTGAATTAAGAAACTCTTAGTTCCATGGCCATATCCAAGTTTCTTACATAAAAATGTGTAGTCTGCATTGTTCTTGAACTTGATTCTTTGGAATATGTGTATATGATATGAATTATAAATTGTGTATATGGTTTTACAGAGTAGCTACAATTTCTCCAAAAACTGTGTCTTCATTCTCTGACTTTTTCTCTCATGGTACACTCATTTTTTTTATAAGAAACCGCTTATAAGAAACGGTAGGCTCGATTTTTCGAAAGTTAAGAAACAACCCTACCTGAATTGAAAAAGCTAAGAAACTTTTGTAATTTACAATTTTAAGTTTCCTTTCGCACTCAAAAGTGTTTTGACAGTACACAGTTATAGTAACTGTTTGGACATTATTTTGAGTGCAAATTATGTCATTTACTTGTTTTGAAATCTTACTAAGTAATTTGGGAGCCCTTCAGACAAAACCAAATTAACTCTACACTTCTGGCATTAAAAATATAAGAAACACATAAGAAACTTTTTGGTAGCAAAATGGCTCAAAAATTTAAGAAACTGCCTACCAGCACCGGACCTTAGTTTCTTATAAAAAAATGAGTGTATTGTTTACGTCCATCAGAACATTGTTTCATTGGCAAGATTCAGTAGGGGAGCCAGCTTCATTTGTACCTAGATCACAAAGAAAGAAAATCAGATTTTCTTGCTAACAGCAAAAATAATGATAATGATACATGGTCAAGTTGTATCAGTTATATTATTTGACCTTTTAAGAGCGGTGTTGAAGGTTGATCAAGCACCTCTTCATGCACCTGGGAAATTCTAGGAGCTAGATAAAGCGAGTCTCCCAGTTTGATGCAAATTTCACCACAAAGAATCTGATAAATATTTGGCCTGCTCTTATCATTTCTAGCTCCAACATTTGGGTTGACAAAGCTATGATTCATTGCATACACGCAGCAAAGTGATAGGGAGGTGGCACTTTCAATATAGATTTCAGGCCAAAACAAACGTATATATATATGTCAAAGTCATACTTCCTAAACTTTGGGACGACAGGTTACAGGTTGGGAAGTAGTGGAATAGAATCAAGGGGTCCACATATATGACTATGTGTTGTGAGTGAATCTGTATGATACCTGGACTGGGCCTAAGTCTAACTCCGCTCAAACAAGAAAGCGATGCTTCATACAGCATTGAAGTTATAAATTAGGTGTCTTCCTACCTGATGATGGGAACTAGGCTCCACTGGAGTTGCTTTCGAAGTACATGAATCATATCTTCCACTGTCTTCTCTCTTCTGATCCTTTCCGTCGGTCGGTCTGCTTTAGTTTATGCAGCAAAACATTGAGGCACAGGGTAACAAGCGGTCTAAACCTAGACTGACTACCTTGGTCCTAGGTCCTAGTCTAAATTCGTACCAAAACATAAACAAACGATCGCAAAGCATGCCGGTCAACAGTCGCTCTTTAAAGCTTTAACCAGAACGATTTTGGATGATTTTTTTAAAAATGTCAGTGAATTGTGAATTATGCAGTGGCGTAGCCAGGGTAAATTAACCAGGGACATTGGCACGAGGGGGTCTTTATTCCTGAGACATTCTTGAGGACACGTCCTTTATTTTGGCCTAGAACAGCCTAGAACAGCTCTCCTGATCTCATTTTTGCCAGTGCTAGAGTTGCAACTTTGAAAATTTTGTAATAATTTTTATATGAACCACCACCATCTTCAGGAAGACTTTGACTAAATACTCCTTAGGTTGGCTCAGAATGCCTCTCTCCATCCAATGTTTGCTAATGCAAAAACGGAAAATATTACAATTTTGTGACTTTTCTTCTATAAATTAACGTCAGTTAGAAAATTTTCGGAAAATCGACCTTTACATTGGCTTGGAAAACGACTCTCCCAGCCTTGCAAATTCAATTTCCTGATATTCTTATCTTGTCAAATAACCTTCCTCAACTTTTGCTCAAAACTTCCTCCAAACCTAGTGTGTGGGTGTGTAGTGTTTTTGCGTCTCTGAGAGTTTGGTTTCTTATAAGGACTGTAAGCAGTTTCTTAGAAAAAGTATGTGTACTCAAATACCTTCGAAGTAATGTGTCACTTGAAACAAGTGAAAAATCATGCGTTACTTGTGGCTTGTCATAAAATTAACTCTGTAACGTTTGATAAACTTTTCCGCATGTGGTTTCATGATTAGCTTTTATTGCGCTCGTTGCGTATTATGATGCTCGTTCATCCTCATCAAGAACTCCCATCATGCAATTATGTTGCAAAGTGACCAGTATCAACGTAGAATTCGATATTTACAAACAGACAGTTGATGTTGAAGCAAAAGTGTGCAATATTAAGCAATAAAATAGTTATATTCCAGTAGGTTGTATACAAAAGTCATATCGGAAGATGCTAATTTTTTGTAGACAAGCTGTCGTTTTCATGTTTTCAAGTTTTGCACACGGTAAAATACACAGAAGGTAGCTTGGTATAGGTTTGGGTGTGGTCTCCATCCAGTGTCACTTAGACCCTTTTTACGCTCTACTGGTAAAATTTTGTTTCTTTAACTGAAATGTAACGGATTTCTCAACGCTTAAATTGGTCATTATTTCAACTTGCTTAGAAGAAAAACTTCGCTAATGCTCCGTGAGTCGCCCCAAGGGTACTTTGATTCTCGCTGTCTTACCAGCACTAGAAGTATAGATACGTTCAACTTTACAAAAATTTCATAGTTACAAAATGACTGAAAAAGGACCTAAAACATTGATCAAATCGTTAATACTCTCCTCACGCAGAATAATACGCAATGAGCATGTCACCTCTCTCCTGAGTTATAGACGTAGATTTTCCAACAAATACTAAAGATTTTAAATCCCATGGCAATATATGTGTAGAGGATATCTCTCACCCATATGAAATTGCATTTTCTTTATTGTTCTGTCTGAGGAGTGCTTTTTGATTTGATCAATGTTTTAGGCCCTTTTTTAGTCATTTTGCAACCATGAAACTTTTGTAAAGTTGAATTTACCTACATTTCTAGTGCTCCTAAAAAGCGAGAAAAAATCCTTTAATCTTTCGGCTTTTAACTAGAATTTGAATCATTCAAATCTGTGAAGTACTCTTGATGCTATGAATTTTCAAAAGTGGGAACATTTTTCTGGCTCATCCGGTATATACGGTATATGCATATAAATATATATCGGGTGACCCATAAAGAACTTCACGATTGGCAATCAAATACGTAGTTCTCTGACGACTGCTTTGTATCACCGTTTAGTTGAAAGTCTTTGGCTACCTTTTGAGATGCCGCATGGTCACATTAAGCTATGAAGGTGTTATCAATACGCAATGATACAGAAATGAAACAAACACTCAGATATAAGTTGGATATACAGTAGTTAGTTGGGTGTTGTATAACAGTTTTATTTGGTAGCTTTTGTCAAATAACACTCACTTTTACAAAACTAACAGCTCGAATCAGGAAGCTTTTTTGGGACACACGGTACTTGAATACAATTCCATACAAATACAACATTACCTACTCTCAAGTACCGAATAAACGAGTGGGTGAGAATAATCAGGGAGGGGGGGGGGGGGTTGGAAATGGTTTGATATTGTTACAAAGATGTTTGAGCCTCTCTTCCATTTGAGATTGTAGCCTGATAGATCTCTATTTTGTGTAACGTATCTTAATGAAATATAACCTTTAACGGTTGCTTAAATAGCAACGTGGACAATAGTGCTTGCATGGACCATATCGAATCGTTGACAAATGTTCACCAGTTAACTTCCGTCTAGAAAATGGTGACATTGTACATTCGGATCGTTTAAAGGATTACATCGAGTACAAACAATTATCAGATCATGTACCTGAAGATGCTATTACAAATGAAAACGATGATGACGTTGTTTCTGAAAATGAGACAGAGGCAGTTGAAGATGAACATGAAGTGGATCAGATATTGGACAAAAGACGTTTCAGGAATAGAGCTGGAAGACTTGTCACTCATTATTTGATCAAATGGAAGGACAATAACTTAGAAGATAGTTGGGACCCAGAAGACAATTTGATGTGTCAGCAGTTGTTGAAAGAGTTTGAAGATGGACTTAAAGACAAAAAAATGCGGTGGACAAAAGACGTTTCAGATCGACTTTTATATTTTATGGAAGGACAATAACTTAGTTAGCCCCATTTATAAGACAGTATAGGCATAAACTCACAGGAGCTCGTTGTATCTAAGGGGGGGGGGGAGGTGTTACAAAGATGTTTGAGCCTCTCTTCCATTTGAGATTGTAACCGCGGGGGGGGGGGTACTTGACTTAAATTTGTACGGGGGTGTGCACACGAAAAAAATTTTGCTTACCCTGCTCCAGAATTTTTCGCTCAAAATGATAACCTGTTCTAGAAAAAATTGGTCAAAAGTATACTCAAAAACATGAGATTTGACCGAAAAACGACCCGATCTAGCAGAATATTCCCCTTTGACATGTTTTGACAACCTGCTCTAGAAAAATTGCCTCATTTTGATACCCTGTGCTTGAAAAAATTGGTGAAAACGATACCCATTAAAAACGGCACATCCCCGTCGGACAAATATACTAAGTACCTTGGCCTCATGGCAAAATTGGAATGCATCAAAACGATGCGGTTTGAGGGTGAAACCCCTGGCAAATTTTTGAGGACATGACCTCTACTTTGGCTTAGAGCACTTCTACAGATCCTATTTTACCTGGCGCTAAAATAGACTTTGATCATTTTGTAACAATCGTTTTTGTAAAGCAGCATCCCGTAGGAAACTTTCAGATCAAAGATCATTTTCTTTGGCTTAGAATACCGGCCTTAACCCTAATCCATATGGGCTTTTTTCGAGCTACCATTTATGGGGGGGGGTGCTTTCCACCCCCCCCCCTCTGAAAACTGCCTTAGACTCATCCGAATTCAATACAACTTGGCACAGTTATAGAATAGGTAATTTGCAGCTTGTAGCGTAATTTGGGTGTGGCTGCCACACCTTGTGACGTCACAGTGACGTCACGAAGCTGAAAATCTGTGAAAATCAGGCTTCCAAGTTGAATTCAAGTCTAATGAAGATTTTGCATGAACTTTATGCAGTTTTTGGTTCAGTTTGTCAACATATTTGGTGATAAATTAGTATTTTATTGAAAATAACGATTTTGGAGTGATATTTTGGCAGAAATTAGCCGATTCTTATGACGTCATTTGTGCGATTAATTTATTCTATGTAAAAAGAGACAAAAAGAACCTGAAAATTGGTGATTATCTATAACAAATGTATCCTTAGGGTGTTTTTCATTGAAAAAGCTCGAAAAAACTTGAAAAAATTGCTAATTAGTCCAAATGGCGGCCAAAATGACGTCATTATCAAAAAATGCTGACATCATCAAATTCCAGAAATTCTGGTATCAAATTGAAGCCCTTTGTTTGCTGCTTCATTTGCTGTATAATACTTCATAATTCAATCAAATAATTCCATTGAAATCATTGAAAACAATGATTTTGCTGCTACCTCCGTCCAAATATGGGCATGTCACGTGACCTGTGAGTCCTATTGTTCAAAAATTTTTCCACCAAAATGTGGCTAATAGATAATTAGTAAAAGTCAAGGAGGCTGGGGGACATAGCAAACGTCGTTTGAAAACGCGGCAAATAAAACCTCGAGGGGGCCCCCCCATGTGGATTAGGGTTAATCCCATTTTAAACAATGCCAGATTGGAAATTTTCATAACTTTGTCACAATTTTCTATGAATGACCTTCAGACTATTTTTGCGCAAACACTTTTACTTTTGTCTTAGAATGTTTCTCTTAACCCAGTTTGCCTGCTTCCAAAATGGAAGCCTTGGCAATCTTAGGATGATTTGTCTGTAGGAAAATGCTTGAAAACACCAACCTTCCCCTTGGGTTAGAAAGATGCCCCTGAATAATTTGCTACCTTTCTCAGAAAAGTTGTTGCCTTACCCTAACCATTCCAAACTACTCTCTCCTCGTTTCTTAAAAAGTTTGACAGCAGGGAGGGTCCCCAACCCAATCCGTTGGCACGCTACCATTGCTTTTTCCAAAGAAAAATTATCGACGAAAAGTGCTTCAGATCATTGGAATGTTTTATGAAAATTTTGCCTTTTTGCTGAAAGAAAGTGTAATATTATTAGCCTCGTTTGATGTTCTGTTGGGCATGCGCCCTTGTTGTTGTTAGTTTAGAGCACGAGACTGAGAAAATGGAGAACTTATGAAATGAAACTTGTTTGATTATCTTTACTTGCTGGAAACCTTTACATGGTGTCAGGTGAAACACCCATCTTTGATGTGTAGCAAGTGGAAGATTGCCTTGCTGATCTTTGTTTATGTTCAAGCTGTACAGCGTCTCGACTTACTGTAGTGATGACAAGTCCAGATCAAAATGCGTCTGGGCCCAGTGCTTCTCCTGAAGGAAATGGAGCAACATCTTCGTTTATATCAAACGTGCCATTATCCCCAAAATTACATTTAGGAGGCAATTTATCAGAGAATTGGAAACAGTGGAAACAAATATATGATGCCTATGAAACCGTTACGAATTTGAAGTCTAAACCTGATAATTTTCGAGTTGCTGATTTCATCACCTGTATAGGACCGGAAGCTCTCAGTATACACAATTCACTTCCGTACGAGGATGAGGGTGAACGTCAAAACATTGAGAGAATTTTTGAATTATGGAATACTTACTGCATTGGTGAAACAAATGCAATTTACGAACGCTATAAATTCAATAATCGTAATTAAGAACCTACAGAATCAATTGAAACTTATGCTGCTTCTTTACGTGCCCTCGCAGCAACTTGTGCGTTTGGAGCTCTTAATGATGAGCTGATACGTGACCGAATTGTTTGTGGAATTCATAATAATGCTGTGCGACGTAAGCTGCTGCAGGAACCAAAATTATCATTATCTAGATGAATCGATTTATGCAGGGCAACAGAAACAACTACTGCTCAAGTAAAAGCAATGGCAGGCCAAGCTGATAATCATGATCTCATGGCAAATTATGTTAGGAAACAAAGCACCCCAAGAAGAGCCACTGGAGACACCAGAGCTTTTATATCAGATTGCAAATTTTGTGGACGTAGCCATAGAAAAAACAAAGATTATTGCCCAGCCTATGGTAAATTTTGTTCTGGTTGTGGCAATTCTCCTTAATTTGACAATGTTTGTCCTCAAAACCAGGTTTTTTATCATAGGCCTTTAAAACTAGTTATTTTACCCTACAAGTATGGACGATCTATATTTTGCTTTCTCTGTCCCCAAAGATGGATTTATTTCAATGTCTGAACCTGGACAATGCTGTCATCGGAATTGCTATGTCTACATAATACGGATTTTTTTGTGAACTTCGAAGACAAAGCTTGTCTGACAATCCTTTGCAATTTCATTGAAAATAACGGTTTATTTCTCAAGTAATTCTGGACAAATCCCGAACAAAAACGTCACATCTTGAAATAGTGTGTGCACATACGGTTTTGTTAAGCCTGAAAGAGGACAGAGGTGGAACCACTTATACGGTTTGCCCAGACTATTTCTTGTAATCTTGAGGAAAATTTGAGGCAGATAGTTAAAAAACTGGCTTACTTTCGGAATAATTTGGACACAGGTGGAAACAGTTTTGCTAAGACTGGGTAGATTAAAGGTGTCTGGAGAGACAAAGGTGGAACCAAGATGGTGGGAGAAATGGGTGTTTGATACAAACTTACATGTAGATTTAGGCAAAAGTTTCCATTGCAAATGTCTGTCCCCCAAACCAGTCTTCGGTGGACAGTAGATCACATCAATTCTCCAGAAACTGGGTAGACTAATTTTTTTCTCGTGGACATACATAGGACCATAAAAATTTCAGTACATGCCCACCCTTGTTGTGGTAAGAGAAACCATTTTGTTGAAAAATGCAGCGTGCAGAACTCACCAGGTAAGAGAGATACATTTTCTAAAGCCAAGATACATGCAGTGAAAGAAGAAACCACTTCTAGTGATGAAGAAATTCTTATTGTTGAAATTTCATCCCAGAACAATTTGGAAATCAATGCTGTGTCCCAATCTCCTCCTAAGAATAAAATCTTTGCCTCTATGATTATACAAGGCAGGCAAATTTCCTTCCAACTTGACTCAGGTGCTACCTGTAATGTTCTTCCAGAACATTTTGTTCCTTCAGGCACAATTGTTGAAAAATCTGATCACTCTTTGCGCCTGTACAGTAAAGCTCTATTACCCATCAATGGCATTTGTAAGCTTAAGGTGGTAAACCCCAAGACCCAGACTGAGTACACGGCCAGATTTATTATTGTGAAAGGGGATTATGTACCATTATTAGGAGCTAATGCTGCGCAAAAGATGGGCCTATTGACTGTAAATTATGATAATATTTTTCAATCAAATATAGACAATGTTAGCTCTAATAGCATTGCTTCAAACAGCCCATGTCAACAAGCACAACAACATGCTGTCCCAGAAACAGTTTTAACAGCCACCGCAGAGGCTCCACTCAGTGCAGCAGATATAGAGAACCACTTTGGATCTGTCTTTGAAGGACTTGGTCATATGCCCGGCAAGTTGCACTTAGACGTTGATGAATCACAAACCCCTGTTGTCATGCCACCCCGCAGAATCCCCATTGCTCTCAAAGCAAAGCTCAAGGCTGAGTTGGGAAGGTTGGAAGATCTTCATGTCATTCAGAAAGTTACAGCCCCAACAGATTGGGTATCAAACCTTGTCATTGCAGAAAAGCCAAATGGGAAACTGAGGTTATGCATCGATCCACAACACCTCAACAAAGCACTGAAACGAAGCCATTACCCTTTACCGCTTATTGACGACGTGTTGCCAGAGCTAGAAAATGTCAAGATATTCAGCAAAATTGACCTGAAGGAAGGGTATCTTCAAAAAGAGCTCGATGACGAATCAAGCATGCTTACAACGTTCCAAACACCATGGGGGCGTTGGAGGTATCTCAGGATGCCCTTTGGGATAAAACCAGCCTCAGAGCATTTCCAGCACAGATTTGATCAGTGCATTGAAGGCCTATCTGGCGTATATGCAGTCGCTGATGATGCACTCATTACCGGAAGAGGGGAAACATACGAAGAAGCTGTTAAAAACCATGATGAGAACATGCTAGCACTTTTGAAACGATGCCAAGAAAAGAACATCAAGCTGAACAAAGACAAATTCAAGTTTAAATGCAATGAAGTTTCCTTCATTGGTCACACCCTAACACAGAATGGTCTGAAGATAGACCCCGCCAAAGTGGAAGCCATCACAAAGATGGAAAAACCTCAAGATTTGGCAGGCGTACAAAGGTTCATTGGCATGGTAAAATACCTGGCCAAGTTTCTCCCCAGACTGTCAGAAGTATGCGAACCTCTGAGAAGTTTGACCCACAAAGATGCACCATGGGTATGGGGAAAAGCTCACGAAAAAGCATTCACAGACATACAAAAAGCAATATGCGAGGCACCAGTTCTAAAGTATTTTGACCATAGAGTAGCAACAGAAGGCCAAGGTGACGCATCATCGAAGGGGCTTGGTTTTGTGCTCATGCAAGAGGGGCGTGCAGTCTCCTATGCAAGCAGAGCACTCACCCCTCTGCAGAGCATAATTACAGCCAAATAGAGAAAGAGCTGCTTGCACAAGTATTTGCCTACGTATATGGCAGAGAGATCACACTTTGAACAGATCACAAACCACTTGTCTCAATCATCAGCAAGCCACTCGCATTTGCTCCAAAGAGACTGCAAAGACTATTGTTAAGATTGCAATCCTACGATGTTAAAATCTGATATAAACCTGGCAAAGAAATGGTTCTAGCAGATACACTCTCTCGAGCATACCTACCGACAAGTGAGAGACAGAAGTCAGAAACTGAAGAAGAAGTCGAAACTATCCATATGATAAATCATCTCCCAATATCTGAGCCACAGCTGAAAGAAATCCAAAGAGAAACCAGATGTGACAATAGATTGCAATCACTGAAGGCAACAATTTTGAATGGATGGCCAGAAAGCAAAGAGACCCTCCCTCAATGCATTCATCCATACTTCTCAGTTCGAGATGAGCTAGCAACACAAGATGACGTAATATTCAAGGGTCAGCGAGCAGTTATTCCAGAGACACTACGCCAAAAGATTCGAGAGAAACTGCACGTGGCACACACGGGAATACAGAGTTGCCTCAGAAGAGCAAGAGAAGCAGTCTATTGGCCTGGCATGAACAAAGAACTGACCGACTTCATTTCAAAATGTGAAATTTGTAACATATTTCAAAACGACCAGGCCAAAGAACCCCTCATTCCCCGTGAAATCCCAAGCCGCCCCTGGCAAATCATTGCTGCTGACATTTTCACAGTCAACAACAAAGACTTCCTCTGTACTGTGGATTGCTACTCCAACTACTTCGAGATAGATCGTCTATTCTACAAAACTGCTGGGGAAGTTAAGAAGAAGCTCAAGAGACACTTCTCTACGCATGGCATACCAGATAAGTTCATGAGTGACAATGTACCATTCTCTTCCAAAGAATTCCAGGATTTCGCCAAGGAATATGAATTTACCACCGAGCCAAGCTCGCCAGGGTATGCTCAAAGCAATGGCAAAGCAGACAATGCGGTCAAAACTGTAAAGATTCTGATGAAAAAAGCAGCTGAATCTGGCAATGATTTCTATCTTGTGCTGCTTGAATGGCGAAACACGCCCTCTGAGGGGATGGACAGCTCTCCTTCCCAGCGTATTTTCAGCAGAAGAGCCAAAACTCTGCTTCCCATGTCCAAGAAGCTCCTCAAACCAAAGGTAGTCACAGGTGTTCAAGAAAAACTTCGTCAGAGGAAAGAGATACAGTCAAAGCATTATAACAGAGGCACAAAGGAGCTGAGCACATTAAGGAAGGATGATGTGGTTCGGATCAAACCAAGCAATAATGACAGAACAGGCCGCTGGACCAAAGACTGTGTCAGAGAGCAAGTTGGTGTAAGATCTTATAATGTAAAAACAGAAGATGGAAAGATCTTTACACGAAATCGAAAGTTTCTACGCCATACCAAAGAGCCATTCAACGCTGATGAAGAAGATTCAATCGTTTTCCCAAGAAGAGAACAAGGAGCGGTGACTCAACCTCTTAAGGACCACCAACCGGAAGTGGAGCCATTGGATCCACAAGAGGCACCTCACTTACGACCTGATGATGTTGACGCAGAGACAGCCGCCAACGGACCTGCTGAGACAAGATTCGATCACAGGCAATTGAACTTTTACCAACCAGTAACGACAAGAAGTGGCAGAAGAGTAATTCGGCCTGACTACCTTGCTGGACACAAATGATTAACAAACTTTAAATACGATTAATTTCTCTTTATATTACAGTTCCTTTGTTTGTTTTTGTTGGAGGAAAGGTGTAACATTATTAGCCTCGTTTGATGTTCTGTTGGGCATGCGCCCTTGTTGTTGTTAGTTTAGAGCACGAGACTGAGAAAATGGAGAACTTATGAAATGAAACTTGTTTGTTTATCTTTACTTGCTGGAAACCTTTACAGAAAGAATTACAGTTGACAAAAAGCCTTCCTGTGAGAAGTTCTTGAAAGCAGAGCTTGAAAACCATCTAAAACAACTTGTTGTCAAGTCATATATTAAATGTTCTTTTATCTATCATTCTTTCCCTATTCATCTTTGCTTTGAAGTGGCAATTTTCTATTCCATATCTGAAAATTATCATTGCAAATAATAGAGCCTCTTAAATCGCTGTATATCGAGTGTAAATGTAGGGAAAATTATCGTTTAAAGCGAACAGGCTGGCAAGGGCCAGAGGTTAAGTGAGAAGGGCCCCTGCTTATTACTATGTTCCTCGTACCTCGATCGTGTCTCTATCGGTACCCTTAGGCCTGATGCACCCCAGTTTCTACATTTGCTCGGGGCACAGTTGCACTTTTTGGACATTTGTTAATGCCAGATAAACAAAAATTCACTGTTGAAAGAATTATTACAGGGCCCTTCATAACCACTTCCGTTGATTTTTCTTTTGGTTGCTTTGCAGCTTTTACAAAGTTCGGCTAAAAACAGCCATCGGAAAGAGGGCCCTGGCTGATGGGGGCCCTTCGGGCCCCAGCCCGGTAGCCCGACTGGCCAGTCCGCCCCTACCTGATAGATCTCTATTTTGTGTAGCGTATCTTAATGAAATATAACCTTTAGAGATGACTAAGATGAGATTGGACTGAGAGAACTGAGAGAACGGTTGCTTGAATAGCAACGTGGACAATAGCGCTTGCATAGCAGCTAGATAACTTGTAAAGTTCAAACGAATGCTTGGATAGCAGCTGAGGTAGAATCGTCGTTTATTAACTGTACACTCATTTTTTTTATAAGAAACTAAGGTCCGGTGCTGGTAGGCAGTTTCTTAAATTTTTGAGCCATTTTGCTACCAAAAGTTTCTTACGTGTTTCTTATATTTTTAATGCCGGAAGTGTAGAGTTAATTTTGTTTTGTCTTAAGGGCTCCCAAAATACTTAATAAGATCTCAAAACAAGTAAATAACATAATTCGCACTCAAAATATTGTCCACACAGTTGCTATGACTGTACAGTGTCAAAACATGTTGAGTGTGATAGGAATATTAAAACTGTAAATTACAAAAGTTTCTTAGCTTTTTCAATTCAGGTAGGGCTGTTTCTTAGCTTTCGAAAAATTGAGCCTACCGTTTCTTATAAGCGGTTTCTTATAAAAAAAATGAGTGTATAGTCAAGTGTACTCTGTTCAACAAAGTATATAGTCACGTTTATTCTCATTTATATTCATATTCATACTCTCGACATTATTGCCTGAATCCTATTTAACAATATATTATAATATTGTAATGGGGCGTTGGAAAAATGGGGGGCGGGGGGAGGTTGGACAAATTGAAGATAGTTGTTTTCTTTAGTCAAACACATAACATCTTTTTCATATCAATGTAAAGAATATTCCAAAATTATGCTAAACATAATTTAAATTTTTGATTTAAATTATGAAGAGAATTGATATGAGGGGGGGGATAACAGATAACATTGGAGGGGGTTGGAAAACTTTTCAATGAATAGTAAATGGGGGGATGATTATTTGGTACTTGAGATTGACTTAAAATAAACAATAAAACAAGCTACAAAAAAACAAGATACTTGCACATACACTAAAAATAATCTAACTTATTGGGAAAACATTTCAAGTTGTTGTATCTAAAGATATTTGTGTAACGAGGAGCTCTCTAATAAATGGGAGAGCCCCCCCCCTAACCCTTACTAAAACTAAAAAGAAAAGTAATTTACCTATTAAATGAGTGAGGAATTAGAGACACTAACAAGGCATTCCTTCAATTTTGACTTGAAGAAACTGGGGAGAAACTGACAGTTTGATAAAATGTTGGGATACTATTCCACAATTTTGCACCAAAATATTTTATTGAATTAAAAACCATACAGAAACGTATTCCTTACATACTAAAACATGTCATCCCCCATCATCCCCCTAATGCCCATCATTGGGGCTAGGGGGGGGGGGTGCAGAATAGTTTGAAAATTTAACAAGCATCTTAATAATATGGGGTGAAGGGGGTGAACAGGGGTACAGTTGGTAGGCTGGTTAAAATAGGTAATGTTGATTGGTGGAAAGCAGTGGACCTTGGACAGATAAATCAAAAGGCTTTTTGTGTACCAGACATTTGCATTTGATAAACGATAAATACCATAGAAACTATTAATAAATTCTCTCTTCGCCAGACATGTCCAGCGCAGAAGCCTTTAAAACTTTCCATAGTGGAGTCAAGGACATGGGTGGATTTGATGCAAAAGCATTAGTCATCCTTACGAGATTGACAACACAAAAGTCTGTACACTTGTGGAATTTTTATCAGAATCCAATCATTTCAGGTCTTTCGTACAACTACCATAAACTGCTATCTTCAATCTTGCCAAACATTTGCGATGACTCCCTTCTCTCTCTGTCTGTTGACATGGCTCCTACAGCCACCTTGTAGCCATAAACTTAAAGGCATTGAGTCCATATAAATAGTTTAGACAAAACTTGCCTTCAGAAATTGATGTAGATGAACATTCTTTCTCACACTTTCCAATTATGAAATTAATTCGCAGGGGTTTTAATAAAGGTTAGAAGTGGGAAAAGTTTCGAAATTTAATAAACGAGGGGGGAAGCATATTATTAGGCCTGGTACATCTATTTATGGCCAATCAGAATCAGAATGAAAAACAAGCGAAACAAGCAACTGCCTGCAACAGGCATCCATCGGTTTGCATTGGAAGGTGGTCGTGTTGCATTATTTTGTCAAAGGCAAGGCACGAAGCTAAAATTTGGACTTGCTTGTGTTTTGTAGCTCTATTTGCAAACCAAACAATTTTGTTTTGTGCAACAGCTTTAAAGATTACCACATCATTTAACGTTCGAAGGGAATGGAACCAAAAATTGAAAGGTAAATAAAGTAAAACCAACTTACCAACTCGTTCAAACCTGCCTTTTACTTCTCAGCCATGCCTCAAGTGCGAACATGTGAGTTGAAATTCAACGGAAGTTGTCACATGGCACATGGGACTACCAAAACATGCGCAAACAAAGTCGAGCGCATCTGCGCATATCAAATGTCACTTCAGAAACAATGGTGGGGGTTCATCGGGTTCATTGTTTTGCTGCGCTGTGCGGGGCAGCAAGCAAATCTTCTTTTTATGTGCGAAGAATATGTGCAGTGCAATCAAAGCAATTATGATTTAAGATTTTAACATCGTTTCATTTGAAACAAATTAGATCCAGCTGGCTGAATTTGAAAAAAATCTTGATTGTTTTGATTGCCAAGGGAACACAAGGTATGTGATGAGGGCAAACAAGGACCAATAATCTTTCAAGAGGGGTACTTCGGGGTTTGCAGTATTGCGGTATCGCAGGTAAATTTTGTGCGGTATTGCGGTAAAGACGGGAAAAATTTGCGGTATTGCGGTATCGAGCTTTCAGCAGGCGGTATTCTGTTAAAAATAGCATCCAAACTTTATGTAATGCAATATTCCTGTTGAATAACAAAGCACCTTCGAGACCAATTGATAGAGGAAAGAAAAATGAAGGAGAGGGAGGTCCCTTATCTCTCTCTCCTTGTGCCTGCTCCACCTGCCAACCTTGAAACGGTACCTGCGGAGGAGAGCACACAACATTTTATCTGAAGAAAAAGAATCAATTATTTGCACTAATCAAACCTTTAGATGTGGGAAAATCACCCATATTTTCAAATCAGGCAATTCGACAGTGTTGGACAACTATACACCTATCATGGTAATTCCTGCTCTATCAAAAGTTTTCTAGAAGATCATTTATAATCAACTGTCGTAGTACCTTCAAT
Source organism: Aurelia coerulea (assembly GCA_039566865.1). Classification (NCBI taxonomy): domain Eukaryota; kingdom Metazoa; phylum Cnidaria; class Scyphozoa; order Semaeostomeae; family Ulmaridae; genus Aurelia; species Aurelia coerulea. Next base: position 10,514,720 of record CM076950.1, read on the forward strand.
CGAATGGCCTGTTGTGCCCACATCAGTTTGGGTTTAGTCCAGGGGGGGGGGGTACTCCAATTGTGGCCTGACAGGGGGTCCAGGCAGGGTTAAAGAGGGCCAAAGCAAAAATTTTTGAAAATTACCCTCAAATAGTAGTATCTGCTTTATAGAAACCCCCAAATGGTAGTTCGTGGACCTAAAATTGGGCCATTTGATAGCGTGTGGTAGCAAAAATTTTCTACAGTATTTCAAAATTTTATGTTGTAAAAACTGATTGAACAAAGCGAAAAAACTTCAAAACTCAATGATAATTACTGCTGCAACGACCATATTGCTGCAGTGGCGCCGTGGGAGCATGATTTTAGGGGGGGGGGGGCCAAGGATCAGAATTTTCCGACAAAGAGATATTTTTCCGACAAAAATTAAGCAGGATTATAACGTTTAAAAAGTGGCAAAATGTCTCAGAACTTTTGTCATACAAAAGTTCCATAATAGCGAAGAATTGACTTTAAGGGACGCAGGGACGCAGCAGTCCTGTTAAGAGGCGATTCTTGTTGGAGGTGAGGCTGTTGTCGAGACGTGATTGGTGTTGGAGGTGAGGCTGAAGCTAGATGCGCAAGGATTGAGGAAAACTGGGGGTTTGGGGGCTTGCCCCCGGAAAAATTTTCTGTGACCACGCCCTTTAGATTGTTGCAAAACGCCCCAATTTTGAAGAATCTACTATTTGTTTTTGATGGGAGATTTCGAAAAAAGGACCTCAAAAGCAGTGAAAAATAGATCGTTTATAAATTTTAGATAACAACGTGATAGCTTGATATAAATCTTCATTTCTATAAGCATCCGTTCACAGAAACTAAAAGTAATCCCATCTTAGTAATCATTTCCACCTTCCTCAACAATATTTACTTGTGCAAATTCTGACGAGCAACTCATTGAAAGCTTAATGGACAAACCATAAATGCATGACATTTTTTAAGTATGAAACGTGCAAAATAAATTGTAAATTTATCGTTTTTAGTCACTAAAAATGTAGGTAAAAACGACCAAATTTTCGGGGGAAAAGTCCAAGAATGTTATGATCGAAAGCAATTGTCTGAAATTTATTCATCCGAAACATTTTGCGCCAATGTGTCTATTTTTCCAACAGAAAACACACTTCTCTTTCGATTGAAAAAGGAATTTTTTTGCAGAAAGACGAACGAAGGACCTAGTTTTTTGCCGAAAAACCTACTTTTTCATCAAAAACTACGTATTGCGATCGAAAAAGTGATATTTCATGTACACATTTGGATTGCCATAAAGTAGCTATGTGAGGAAAATGAATTAATTCAATTTTTTCGATTTTTCCGACAAGAATGGAAAACTGACGAATTTTCCGACAACATTTTCACAGGGGGGGCCATGGCCCCCCTGGCCCCCCCGGCCACGACGCCACTGTATTGCTGTGCGGAGGAACCTATTGAGTTAAAATCTTATAACTGACCAGGAATCTTGGAATACCCCCAATTGGTAGTATATGTTTGACAAATAGGGCCATTTGGTAGCCATTTCGTAAGACCCTCAAACCGACTGGACTCCCCTGTTAAGCCATAATGGAAGTACCCCCTTCCCCCCGGCATAATGCAGTTACGTTACTGTCAGAAAAGTTCAGACAGAACGTTGAAAAAGGGCTAGAGCGGTGTCGCCCTGGTCCGTCCACTCTTCAGAAAACGAAGATTTTCCGCGAGTTCAAAGAAGTTTTGGAGAGAAACTCACCTTGAATAGGCTTCTCAACTTATGCTACAAACCTCACAGTGAGATCTGTATCATCCGTTTCCTTTTTGTCATGCTGGAACCACACAAATACGGACATGTCTTGAACGCCAAAATTAGGCCGTAGCGCCCTGGTCAGACCGCGGCAGAATTGATTGTTTTAGTTTAGTACATCAAAAACTTTTCAAGTCGTTCACCAGTTTACCACAGTATCATTTCATTTCCCAGAAGACCGGAAAGTTACAAAACAAATTCTAATTTTATTGAAAATGATTTCAAAATATTGTTGATTTCAATCCCGCTTTCAACTCTCTTATCCTTGACCTCAGTTACCTCTAAAGCACATTATGCATATGCATCAACAGCCTACAGAACTAAACTAAAGGGTTGAACGGTGTGGACACACCTGGGCGCCATTATGTCAGTTACAGTGCTCTTCCAAAATGAGCCGATGGTCTGACAATTTGTGTGCGATTCTTGAGATTTCTTATCAGGAGAGTTGGAGGAAACTGTCCTAAAGCCAATTTTGTTTTAACTGTAAGATATATCGAGAAGCGACACACAATGGACATGGTATGTGGAAACGTCAAGGGAAATAAAATTGTACTAACACCTTCGCTGCAGGTAGGTCAAACTTCCAAAACTTTATTGTAGCTCTTCCAAGCAACGCAAAGCAGCGAAATGGAAAAATATCAAAGAGATGACATTAGCAAACAACTTTCGCGCGCTTTTTGGAAAAGCTAGGCGCAAGCTCTCTTTAATTTCAAAGTTTTATGCACGGCGGTTGCACAACCCGGAATCCATTAGTGGACAGACCAGGGCGACGCTACTCTACTTAGTGGTGCAACCTTCTCAATAATCGAAAATCAATTTTTATCATTATTATTTATTATTATCATTTTTTGGAAATCAACAATCTCATGCGGCCTTGGTGGAAAAATTGCCAAGTTATGGTATAGATGATGAGAAATTACAATGGATAGGTGATTATTTCTTTGATAGGAAATAATAAGAAATCTTTGATAACACCAGCTCATGCGAAGAAAACGTTACATGTAGTGTCCCACAATGATCCATCCTGGGGCCCCTTCTCTTTGGGCTGATTACGACATCAATATTCCGCTCACTGATGCTGGCATTATATTATATGCCGACGATACTGTTTTATATTGTGCAAGAAAGAACTCAAATGAAATGGAACATCAGTGAACTGCAAAAAGTTGCAGGCTGACTTGATGAAAATAACTTGTTTTGTTAATCAACTTGAAAAAGGTAAAACTGAATTTGTGCTATATGGATCACATCAAAAGTTGTCCAAACAGCCAAACGTGGATATCAAAATCTACAGTCAAACTATTCATGAGACAAAATCATACAAGTACCTTGGTGTAGATTTGGATAGCCATCTGAACCTACGTCGACATTTGGAGAATTTGTTTGTTTCGTATTCGCGAAAAAGTCAGCCCTTATGTAGAAGAATCGATATTCAAAACAATGCTATGTTCTATATATTCATAATTTCTGCCGTCAATGCAGTTTTACTGAAAGCACATCAATGAAACTTTCCCTTCGTTCTGTTCTGTTCGTCCCAAATTTTAATGAAGGAATGTTGATTTAGGTCGGAATCAAACTGCTACGGACCGGTATTCTGTATTAGCAGCGTTGTTTTTAGTTTTCTAGCGTTTGCGGTATCTTGCTATTTTTTGGTGCGGTAGTGCGGTATTTGATGTCTTTTTCGTGCGGTATTGCGGTATTGGTGTTGGGACCCCCCGAAGTACCCCCTTTCAATAGAGCCGAACCAGATGTTTACAGTTGCAAGTTAGCCAATCATATGTGACCATCACGTCACATAAACAAAAGAATCGGTGGGAGAGAGCACCCCATAACATTTGACCAGTCGTGCAAGCAACTATAAGCTAAATTCGGGGAGACTTTTTCAACTCAGTACTAATATCTTTAAATTTTTCTCGCGGCTTTTTCGAAAAGAATGCGTGAATTCGGAGAAAACTGATTTTGAATAAGGCCCATCATTTGGGGTCTTCATCTTCATTAATGAAGCATATGGGGTCAGGTGCTTGACAAATTGGGTGAATTTGCTTCGAGGAGTCGAAGTGCAGAGGCATTATGCTTCAAGCGGTTGATAGAAATGTTGGAGGTCTGACATTATACTTTTGGAGGTGGGGCATTAAGCAGGCCCGTCGGAACGAAATTCATATTTGCAGTGATATGGTAAAGTGCGAGTTGCGAGTTGCAGTTGCGAGTTGCGAGTTGCGAGTTACACTTATTTTGCGAGTTGCGAGTTGCAAGTTGCACTTATTATGCGAGTTACGAGTTGCGAGTTGCACTTAATTTGCGAGTTGCGAGTTGAACGAGAGTTGCGAGTTGGAAACTCAAAAGTGCGAGTTGGAAACTCAAAAGTGCGAGTTGAAACTAAAATTGCGAGTTGCCTGTTTTCTTTTGAATGAATGCATTTTTCACCAAATAAAATGGCTTTTTGAAGTTGCAATTTAATTTAGAACTGTTTTATGGATTTAGCGTTTTTTGTAATTTTTTCTTCATAATAAGTCAATTATAAGAAGCTGCAGCCTATTACAATTTGTGGCTTTCATTCCCCCGAGTCGTTCACGAATATTACTGTGTCTTGAAAGAAAATTAAAGGAGATTCATTAATTTGTTGTCTTTCCGGTTCAAGACGACTTGTGCAAGTCGATGTTAATTGCTGAGCTCAGGAAAGAAATTGAAGTAAATTGAGTTTTGCTGAGGGTGTTTTTTATTTGGAAAAGCATCGTCAACAACGGCAAATTCGAGAGGCATCACACTCCAGTAAAATCTGGTGCTATTTAGCAAAAACGCTTTGCTTTTCAAGGAATTGGTAGCAATTCCCTTCACACCATCTTGATTTAAAAAATTTCGTAGGTATTTTCGACGAAGGTGATATATCACTCATGTTCGAAGTAGCTTCAGCATGATTTCTTGCATCCTTCAGTCAAAGCCTGGTCTGATACACGTTTTTTCTTTTATAAGAACTTGGAAAAGCCCAAAGTACTAAAATTTTCTTATTTTCAAGTGAAAATTTCAGCTTTTTAGTTCTAAAAGTTTCTTAATGTGTTTCTTATTTTTTTTAGATGCATGTAGTTTCTACCACTGCCACATATTCGTTTCTTGACAGACAGGCCACTTTTTAGCAAGAAAGAGACTTCACTTTGAATCAAAACACAAATTTATCATAAATATTACCAAAAAGTAAAGGCTTAACGATAATTTCCCATGAGATCCTTGTATTTGGCTTCAAAAGTTTCTTAGCAATTCTCAAGTATAGTATTAGAGTCTCTTAAATGTTTCGCAATCCTAGTACCAGTTTCTTATAAACCAGTTTCTTATATAAAAATGTGTATGTAGTCATTTTTTCAACAAAGGAAGTAAGAGACCGCTTCTAGTAAGTGAAGGGCATCCCAGAAAATTAAGAAACTCTATAGAAGCGATGAGAGGTCAATTTCGAAGCTAATAAACTTAGTTATGAGTTGAAAAATGTTTTGGCTCTGTAGGCCTAATTAACAGAGCTCAAATCAAATCCTTTATTAGCGGCTCTCTGTGAATCAAAAAACCGTTCTTTAATTCCCCTGATCTTGACAAAGGCTCTCCAAAAAAATATGGTGTTCTAGCTGCAAAAGATGGAAAATCTGAAGTTTTTTTACCGAACTCGCAACTCGCATTTTAAATGTACCAACTCGCACTTTTCATTATCAACTCGCAACTCGCAACTCGCAGAAAGCACCAACTCGCAACTCGTAACTCGCAACTCGCACTTTACCAATCCACAATATAGATAAGTTTGAATCTTCATTTCCACGAGATGGGCTTTCGCAGCCTTTTTTACTTACAAAAGAGAATGAACTTCAGCAAATCCCCCCGCCCTCCACTTCCGACAGGCCTGTAATGTGGTGGATACGAACGCTGGAGTTGGGGCATTATATGTTGGGAGGTGGAGCATTTGCTTTGGAGGAGGGGCATCATGCTTCAAGTATGGTGGATACGAACGTTGGAGGTAGGACATTATGCATTGGAGGTGAGGAATTTTGCCATGGATACGAACCACAAAACGAACGTTGGAGGCAAGGCACGCAGAAATTATCCAAAAGTTCTTTTGAACAATTAGAATGATCTCTTAGAAATGGTCTGTCAATTTGCAGATGCAAGAAAATCTTTCACTCCTGTTTCATTTCGCTATTGCTGCTCACATCAAAGTCTATTGGGTCATGTGAAGGTTGTAGACATAAGAACCTTATGCCAACAAACTTCATATAAAGTAACAAATAAACATACAAACATATAGCTAGTGACTATTAGATCATGATGATCATCATCATTACTCTTATTTTTACAGTAGGCGAGAATTAATCATTGCTCTAAATTACAGCTAATTTAAGCCTAATTTACGCTATAAAATATATAAAAAATTAAATAATAGATATTTATTCTAATTACATGAGAATAAAACAGAAAGTTTTATCCTGTTAGGAATCCCAACATGCGGTACATACCCCCCCCCCCCCGCGGGAGTACACGACCTTCTTAATAGCCAATATGTACTGTCGTACCCACTTATATGATGAATTTTGGCAGGCAAATACCCCTTTTCAACTTTTTTGCATGTTTCAGCTAAACTGAACTCATGTTCACAAAAAATTTGGCGAAAAATGACCCATATAGGTGGCACATAACTTTACTCTTATGTATCTTCCCGGGATTTTTCCATACTCCAAAATGACCGTTATTGTAGTAAAATGTGTCTTCCTCTTTCGTTTCATTTTATTTTCCATTCATATTCAATAATCATACCAAATGTACACTGCATACCATAAAGGCAACAAGCACCTGCTTTGAAAAGTCCTTGGACTTCATTCAAGGCCGTATCATATGACATCCACTCTGACTCTGAATGAATTTTTTTGTGGGAAAATTTGGCATTTAAAGGATCTAACTGGATGCAAATAAACCCAAGATTGTATACCAAAACAGGTCATACATTTATAGCTTAAATTTTTACAAATCACAAATGAGGGTTGCAAAAAAGGTTTTCAGAGTGCGTCTAATTGGTATCATTTCTCATACCCTGGGTACCAGAGCCTCTTTCCTTCCTATTTTATTTCTCATTTTCTTATTTTATTATCTTTGGCTCTGGGTACCCAGGGTACATTTCTGAAAACGGTAGAATCGGTAGATTCTCAATTTCTGTTTGATTGACTTCGTAATTGCCAAAATGGGAGATCTTGTATGTCTTAAGGCGTCCCGAACCTTTTGCTCCAAAAGACTTAATCACCGGCATTGTGGGCCATTCTTCAGACGGTAGTAATAATAATAATCATTATAATAATTTATTTATTTATAGTTGGTTAGAAGATGACTCATTGAAGCTAATTAAAGCCAACCATTAACAAAACCGAAAACTCTTAAAAACTTTCACAAGCCTTAAAAACTACTTAGGCCAATAGGCTAAACAGCTGGTTTGCAGGAAGAGGCAAATTTGAGCTTTCAAGATTGATATTTCTGTTCTCAAAGGTCCAAGACCAGCAAACGAGGTATATATGTTCAAGTTAACTATCGTGGAGCATTTTGAGAGTGTTTAGCCATAAATTAAAGCTAAATTCACAGCGCTAGAGTCAACCAAATCCGTATACATTTTTTTGGGACACCCGGTATATCATTGACCAACTTTACCCTGTTTAAATAAATAAAAATAAAAATGAAATCATCAATTGTGATGATAACGGAAAGAGCCACTTTTAGGTCTTAGATGGAGATTGGAGTACATTTTGTGAAGCAGACTTTCCCAGATGACATGAGAATTTCTTTCCACAAACGCTTCTTCCAGTAAAGGCAGAGTAAGCAATTATTTATACCATTTACCATTTACCATTTACCTCATTCATACTTTCACAGAGAGTTGGATAAATAAATCAAGCTTTTGACTGACATATTTTGCTGATTTGAATAAATCATTAATTTGACATATCGTAGACTTCTTGTATTATATTTGCGATTAGATTCTAATCTAGCGGTTTGTTCATTTTATGTTGAAGCAGCGACCAGCTTGGCCTCTGTCTTCACATGGTCTGAGACGAAATCGTGTGTCTTCACCAGTGTTTCCCTCTCTGACCCGCACGTAAAACGTGCCTGATTCTTCCTTCCAAAACTTGGTCGGCCACTTTCTGCTTGCAATCGTGATTATGTTGTTGGGGTACTTGACAACAACAAATTGCCCTCTTTCATCTGGTTTCTCTGAATCTCTGGGCTTTGCAGAAACATAGGTATCATCATCGCTTTCATCAATCCAAAGCCATTGAGCTTTCAACTTTAAGTGATAGAAACCATCAGATGTTGGTACGAAAGAAACTTTAGCAAAGACAGTAACCAGTCCTTGTGCTAATCTCACATATCCACCCGATTCCAGAAAAGCATGGTATTTGGGTGATTTAACATCTTGTAGAATGTGAGCTGATCCTCCCAGCTTTTGGATTGGCTTGATTCCTGAAAGGCAAACAAATCAAAAAGGGGTTGAGTCTGAGGCCACGTTTACATTGTACCGGCATGGTTTTATTGATCAGTTACAAAGTTGTGACAGTTCACGAGCATTTACACTGCTCCTGAGTTAGATTTTTCTACAGATGGGGGGAGCAAAAGTTTTACAGATTAGCAAGAACAACGAGAGGCTGGTCCGCTACATCTTGATGTAGACAAGGCCAAAATATTTTTACCACGCATTTATTCTCTCAAAATTTCAACTACTGCCCTTTTGGGTGTTTCGTGGGTACAATTTCTGAACAATTTATGAGTTTTAGATTTTGATGATATCTATACGACACCAAATAAATAGAAAATACACCTACACCTACGGACAGAAAATCAATTCAGAATCAGCTACAGTAATAGCAATTTATTAATCCATTACTCATTCATTCTCCTATTAATTCGTTCCTTCATTCATTTCTTTGATTATTCATTTGTTCATTCATTTGTTCTTTCATTTATAAATTTATTCCTCTATTCATTCATTCCTTTATCCAATCATTCATTTTTGCCTTTATCTATTATTCTTTTATTCAAGTATTCATTTATTCATGAATTCCTCTATTCATTTGTTCATTCAGTAATTAATTCAGTCAATCGTTTATTTTTGCCTTTATTCCTTTATTCAATCATTCATTATCTTACAATTGTCTATTCATCTATTTATTTATTCATTTATTAAGTTATTCAATTATTCATTTATTCAATTATTCATATTTTCATGTATTCCTCTATTCATTTATTCAATTTTCATTTTCTTCCTCTATTTATTTATTCATTTATATGATAATTTATTTACTCAGTTATGAATTTATTCATGTATTCTTCTATTCATTTATTCATTTATTCATTCATTCATTCATTCAGTCAATCATTTATTCATTCTATTCTTATTCATTTATTCCTCTATTCATTTATTCAATGATACATTTGTCATTTATTCATTTATTTCTTTATTCGTTCATTCAATGCTTCATTTAATCATTTATTCAATTATTCATTCAATCACTTATTCCTATATCTATTTATTTATCAATTTATTTATTTATTCAATTATTTACTTGCTCAGTTATTCATTAATTTCTTCATTCGTTTACTCATTCAGTCAATCATTTATTCATTCATTCATTTATTCCTTTATTCAATCATTCATTGTCTTATAATTGTCTATTCCTCTACTTATTTATTCATTTATTAAGTTATTCAATTATTCATTTATTCAATTTTTCATTTTCTTCCTCTATTCACTTATTCATTTATTTGTTCATTCATTCATTCAGTCAATCATTTATTCATTCTTTTCCTATTCATTTATTCCTCTATTAATTTTATTCAAGGATACATTTTTCATTTATTCATTTATTCCTTCATTCGTTCATTCAGTGCTTCATTTAATCATTTATTCAATTATTCATTCAATCACTTATTCCTATATCTATTTATGTATCAATTTATTAATTTATTCAATTATTTACTTACTCAAATATTCATTAATTTCTTCATTCGTTTACTCATTCAGTCAATCATTTATTCATTCATTCATTTTTTCATTTATTCCTTTATTCATTTATTCCTTTATTCATTTATTCATTGATTCAATTTTTCCTTTATTCCTTTATTCATTTATCCATTGATTCATTTATTCATTTTTTCATTTTTTCATTTATTCCTTTATTCATTTATTCATTGATTCAATTTTTCATTTTTTCATTTATTCCTTTATTCATTTATTCATTGATTCAATTTTTCATTTATTCCTTTATTCATTTATTCATTTATTCATTTTTTCATTTCTTCCTTTATTCCTTTATTCATTTATTCATTTATTCAATTTTTCATTTATTCCTTTATTCATTTATTCATTGATTCAATTTTTCATTTATTCCTTTATTCATTTATTCATTTATTCATTTTTTCATTTCTTCCTTTATTCATTTATTCATTTATTCATTTATTCATTTATTCAATTTTTCATTTATTCCTTTATTCATTTATTCATTGATTCAATTTTTCATTTTTTCATTTATTCATTTATTCATATATTCATTCATTCAATTTTTCATTTATTCATTTATTCATTTATTCATTTTTTCATTTTTTCATTTATTCATTTATTTATTTATTCATTTATTCATTTATTTATTTATTCATTGATTCAATTTTTCATTTATTCATTTATTCATCTATTCATTTTTTCATTAATTCATTTATTCATTTTTTCATTTATTCATTTTTTCATTTTTTCATTTATTCATTTATTCATTTATTCATTTATTCAATTTTTCATTTATTCATTTATTCATTTATTCATTTTTTCATTTATTCATTTATTCATTTATTCAATTTTTCATTTATTCCTTTATTCCTTTATTCCTTGATTCAATTTTTCATTTATTCATTTTTTCATTTTTTCATTTATTCATTTATTCATTGATTCAATTTTTCATTTATTCCTTTATTCATTTATTCATTTTTTTATTTATTCATTTATTTATTTATTCATTGATTCAATTTTTCATTTTTTCATTTATTCATTTATTCCTTTATTCATTTATTCATTGATTCAATTTTTCCTTTATTCCTTTATTCATTTATTCATTGATTCAATTTTTCATTTATTCATTTATTCCTTTATTCATTTATTCATTGATTCAATTTTTCATTTATTCATTTATTCATTTATTCAATTTTTCATTTATTCATTTATTCATTTATTCATTTATTCCTTTATTCATTTATTCATTGATTCAATTTTTCATTTATTCATTTATTCATTTATTCCTTTATTCATTTATTCATTGATTCAATTTTTCATTTATTCATTTATTCCTTTATTCATTGATTCAATTTTTCATTTATTCCTATATTCATTTATTCATTGATTCAATTTTTCATTTATTCATTTATTCATTTATTCCTTTATTCATTTATTCATTGATTCAATTTTTCATTTATTCCTTTATTCATTGATTCAATTTTTCATTTATTCATTTATTCCTTTATTCATTGATTCAATTTTTCATTTATTCTTCTACTTACTTATTCATTTATTCCATTATTGAATCATTCATTTATTCATTTTTTCATTTATTCATTTATTGATTGATTCAATTTTTCATTTATTCCTTTATTCATTTATTCATTTTTTCATTTATTCATTTTTTCATTTATTCATTTATTTATTTATTCATTCATTCAATTTTTCATTTTTTCATTTTTTCATTTATTCATTTATTCATTTATTCATTTATTCATTTACTCAATTTTTCATTTATTCATTTTTTCATTTATTCATTTTTTCAATTTTTCATTTATTCATTTATTCATTTATTCATTCATTTATTCAATTTTTCATTTATTAATTTATTCATTTATTCCTTTATTCATTTATTCATTTATTCATTTATTCATTTATTCCTTTATTCATTTATTCATTGATTCAATTTTTCATTTATTCATTTATTCCTTTATTCATTGATTCAATTTTTCATTTATTCATTTATTCATTTATTCCTTTATTCATTTATTCATTGATTCAATTTTTCCTTTATTCCTTTATTCATTTATCCATTGATTCATTTATTCAATTTTTCATTTATTCATTTATTCCTTTATTCATTTATTCATTTATTCATTGATTCAATTTTTCATTTATTCATTTATTCATTTATTCATTTATTCATTTATTCATTCATTTATTCAATTTTTCATTTATTCATTTATTCATTTATTCCTTTATTCATTTATTCATTTATTCATTTATTCATTCATTTATTCAATTTTTCATTTATTCATTTATTCATTTATTCATTCATTTATTCAATTTTTCATTTATTCATTTATTCCTTTATTCATTTATTCATTGATTCAATTTTTCATTTATTCCTTTATTCATTTATTCATTGATTCAATTTTTCATTTATTCATTTATTCCTTTATTCATTGATTCAATTTTTCATTTATTCTTCTACTTACTTATTCATTTATTCCATTATTGAATCATTCATTTTTTCATTTTTTCATTTATTCATTTATTCCTATATTCATTCATTCAATTTTTCAATTATTCATTTATTCATTTATTCATTTTTTCATTTTTTCATTTACTCATTTATTCCTTTATTCATTTATTCCTTTATTCATTTATTCATTTATTCATTGATTCCTTTATTTATTTATTCATTTATTCAATTTTTCATTTATTCATTTATTCCTTTATTCATTTATTCATTTATTCATTTATTCCTTTATTTATTTATTCATTGATTCAATTTTTCATTTATTCATTTATTCATTCATTTATTCAATTTTTCATTTATTCATTTATTCATTTATTCCTTTATTCATTTATTCATTTATTCATTTATTCATTTATTCATTTATTCATTTATTCATTTATTCATTTATTCATTTATTCATTTATTCATTTATTCATTTATTCATTTATTTATTCATTGATTCAATTTTTCATTTATTCATTTATTCATTTATTCATTCATTTATTCAATTTTTCATTTATTCATTTATTCCTTTATTCATTTATTCATTGATTCAATTTTTCATTTATTCCTTTATTCATTTATTCATTGATTCAATTTTTCATTTATTCATTTATTCCTTTATTCATTGATTCAATTTTTCATTTATTCTTCTACTTACTTATTCATTTATTCCATTATTGAATCATTCATTTTTTCATTTTTTCATTTATTCATTTATTCCTTTATTTATTTATTCATTGATTCAATTTTTCATTTATTCATTTATTCATTTATTCATTGATTCAATTTTTCATTTATTCATTTATTCATTTATTCCTTTATTCATTTATTCATTTATTCATTCATTCAATTTTTCATTTATTCATTTATTCATTTATTCATTTATTCATTTTTTCATTTAATCATTTATTCCTTTATTCATTGATTCAATTTTTCATTTATTCCTCTACTTATTTATTCATTTATTCCTTTATTGAATTTTTTCATTTTTTCATTTATTCATTTATTCCTTTATTGAATCATTCATTTTTTCATTTATTCATTTATTCATTTATTCATTTATTCATTTATTCATTTATTCATTTATTCCTTTATTCCTATATTCAATTTTTCATTTATTCCTCTACTTATTTATTCATTTATTCCTTTATTGAATCATTCATTTTTTCATTTTTTCATTTATTCATTTATTCATTTTTTCATTTATTCATTTATTCATTTATTCATTTATTCATTTATTCCTTTATTCCTATATTCAATTTTTCATTTATTCCTCTACTTATTTATTCATTTATTCCTTTATTGAATCATTCATTTTTTCATTTTTTCATTTATTCATTTTTTCATTTTTTCATTTATTCATTCATTTATTTATTCATTTATTCATTTATTCCTTTATTCCTATATTCAATTTTTCATTTATTCCTCTACTTATTTATTCATTTATTCCTTTATTGAATCATTCATTTTTTCATTTATTCATTTTTTCATTTTTTCATTTATTTATTTATTTATTTATTCATTTATTCCTTTATTCCTATATTCAATTTTTCATTTATTCATTCATTCATTTTTTCATTTATTCATTTTTTCATTTATTCATTTATTCATTTATTTATTTATTCATTTATTCATTTATTCCTTTATTCAATTTTTCATTTATTCCTCTACTTATTTATTCATTTATTCCTTTATTGAATCATTCATTTTTTCATTTATTCATTTTTTCATTTTTTCATTTATTCATTTATTCCTTTATTCATTGATTCAATTTTTCATTTATTCCTCTACTTATTCATTCATTTATTCCTTTATTGAATCATTCATTTTTTCATTTATTCATTTTTTCATTTTTTCATTTGTTCATTCATTTATTTATTCATTTATTCATTTATTCATTTATTCATTTATTCATTTATTCATTTATTCATTTATTCATTTATTCATTTATTCAATTTTTCATTTATTCCTCTACTTATTTATTCATTTATTCCTTTATTGAATCATTCATTTTTTCATTTATTCATTTTTTCATTTATTCATTTTTTCATTTTTTCATTTATTCATTTATTCCTATATTCATTTATTCCTTTATTAATTCAATCAACGACAGGGTGTATCAAAAATAGTTTATGGGACATTCCATGTCAAGTGTAACCACCTCAAAACATCAATGTTTTTGATTTTGTTGAAACTTTTTCAGGATATTTACCTTACTGAACAATGAATTTTAGTGAAAATTTGATCGATTTATCTCAAATGGTTTCAGAGTTATGGACCTTTGAACATTTGACCTTTGCGGTGAACCTGATTGACCCCTAATTTTGTAATTTCCCTCATACTTATCATAAAAACATGTTTTTTATGTCATATGAAAGGTTTTGAGCTGTAGAGACCATTGCAACCAACCAAAATGCCATAAAAGATTTTTTTCAAGTAAATAAAAAAGTTTGTAAAGTTTGACCTTTGACCCCTGGTCAGCGGCAATTTTTAAAATCACGAAATTTTTTGGAAATGTTCATCTACCTATTGGGTATTTCTGTGGACTTTGCTGATTTTATGATAGAAATTTAGAAGAAATTACTGTAGCCTGTAGTTTCTCATAATTCCGTTCCTTGGGGTTGAGTTCTTACTGTAGTCGCAAAACAACATCTTAACAGAGCAAAACAACAACAACTCTTTTTTCACAGTACAATTGTCAAACCGCGAAAGTTTGAACTAAATAATAATCTTTATTCCAGTGTAGTCATTTCATACATTTCTTAGTTGTAGAGCAGTAGTAGCAGCTCTGGTTTCCTCGACAGACAAAAAATATGTTCGGCCAGTGACTGTGGTAGGACTCAAAGGAACCAGGACATCGGTTGCATCAATGGTAAGGACATCCTGCACGTCAGGAAAAACATAGGTTGGATTTGGGCCATTTGGATGAAGAAAATGCAACAAGACCTCATTACTTTCGGGAGTGAATTGGGCAACATATGCAACCCACCAGCTTCCGCTACACTCAACTGCTACGTATCCTTGTACATTCTTTGTTTCGAGTAGCTTCTCGTTTTTGCTGACTGAGGCAATCCTAGATATGGAGCTGTTTCTGTACTCCTTTACGCTGAGAGTGGTTGCTGAGACTGGATGAAATGAATGGAGTTTCTGTGTGCCAGCTATTGTCTTTGCTTTTTCAAACCTTGAGGCAAGGAATGACCTTTCTTTGACAATTTCATCTGTTGTGACAAAAGCGGCAGTGATTCCTTTAATGCTAGTATCTACAAACTCAAACAATGCTTTAGGGGACAGAATTTGATCTTTGTAGGGACGCTGGAGACTAGCCCTTGTAGCTTCACGCTGGACTGTACCACCAATACCATCGGAAGGACCTTTCCCATGGCTTGTGGCAAAAAAATGCCATTCTGCGGGCACTCCAAAATCGGATTTATGCAGGCAAAGATTCGAGAAATTTTTCAGATTCTTATATTGGCCTGCACAGCCGTCTGAGAAATAAATAACATTTCTAACTAACTGAAAGTTCTCAGCTAGATGGAGCATGAGATACTTCTGAAAAACATGGACAGCTACAGTATCATGTGTGTTACAATCAGATATAAAAACGAAATTTCCATGTTTCAGTTGGCCATGCTCTTTGAAGTAATAGACAAAAGGGTGGATAGTTGCTGAATTATTGTTCCAGTGAAACGACTGGGCTTCATCTTGAACAACAAATGAAAAGTTTTCGGCAAAGTCACCTATGACCAAAAATTCACCATCGGTTAAACTGTCCTTCCTTTCGTTCAAATAATATGCCTGCTGCTTCGAAATGAAGTCGTGGCGTTTGAGAAGAACAAGCTTTTCGATAAAGCAATCCAGAAATTCGTCTAGAGGCAGAATTTTGGACTCGAGGTTAGACCTGTCGGTAGATGTCCATTGCTTAAATTCAATGTCATCTACTTCCATAGCTTCATAGCTTTTCTCAAGCATATCACGCAAGGGCATGGTCCCAGGGCAGTTTATGCAAGTCCCTAAATGGCAAGCGGGAAGAGATGGATTGCACATGATTTTTGCGAGAGCATGGCTATAATGCTTCATAGGAATGTCTTCCTCTGATGTCGCTTTCTCCATCATAGAGCAATTCATCATTAGTTTAACATTGTTGTGGATTGTGCACACGCAAACTGAATGTGTTCCACTAGAACCAGCCAGTACGCAATGCTTTGGTCGCAGCATTGCAAACTTCGAGAAGCCGATCCTTTCATCGGGATGGTCATCTTTAAATTTCCTATAAATCTCTTTCAAATTTCCAAGTATGAGACGTTTCTGCGCCTTTATTTTCTTACCACCTTCTGAAACACTTGCACAATCTTTTTTCCCTGGCATCAATCGGCTGATATCATCTCGATTGTAAAAATCAAGAACCATTGAAACCGTATCCGATGCCAAGCTCTTGCCAGGTTTTGGAATAGGCTTCGAAAGGACACCTTTTTCAATAGCAAGGTGTTTTGCCTGGGTAGCCATCCGCTGAGAGCATTCAAATTTTTCCATCAATTTTCGGCGACTCCAGGTTTTAGCAAAAATTGTTAGAATGGTGATCCGATCACTTCTGCTATCAGACTCTTTGTATCTATCAATTAGGGATTGTAAGATTTTTCCAGACTGGGAAAATTCGTCATCTGAGGACAGCTCATCATCGATTTGGGCCTGGGCATTTGAACTACATGCCGCATTAATTTTTGTAGAGATGACATTCTGTATTTCCTTCTTCTTGGTGGCTGGGTACGAAACTATAGAATTTACACGGTGTCTTTTCAATGGACTCACTCCAATTATCTCCAGAGATCGGTTTAATGTTTCAAGTTCATGTTCTGCAGAAGTAAATTCATTATCTTTCTCAATCAAGTCATGTTCAGGCGTGTCATCAGATGAATCGTCGTACATTGGCTCTTCATCACTCTCGCATTGCAGTTTCATTAGACTCTTCCTGCAGCTACTACAAATTTTCTGCCCAGAAGATACAAGTCGAGGATGTTTTTTGACATGAGCTTCGCTAACGTTCCTTAGATCCTTTGATTCGTTCGTGCTATGTTCCTTAAATGGGTCACAACAATACTTTTCATTCTTTTTTGATGCAGCAAAATTATCATTTGATTTAGAACTACTAGACATCTTTACAGACAACAGGTATGGCGAAAGCTTACCTAACCTATTACGAAGTCCCTCATTAACAGCTTGCAAACAACGGTGTGATAGAATTGAAATTGCTGAAGTGAATGAGGAATAACTTTCAACTCAAATCGACACAAAACGTGATTCTATGTTTAAGCAATGTTTTTTCAAATGTATCTTTTTCCATATAGCAGCAGTGCAGTATCTTACATTGTTTTGTAAACTAGGTCGCCCTGGGTGACTCGCTTCAGAAAATATTGTCATAATGGCACTCAATGATTATGTAAACACTCAGAATAAACACTTATGTCATTTTCACCATACTTGAACTGGAAAATAAAATTGACTAAGATTTTTAGATGATGGTGAGAAAGTTGAAATACAAAAATCATCTCATACTTGGGAATTCGAAAGAGAATTACATGAAATAAAGAGATATCAGCCAGACGAGGATTTGTTGGGTTGTCCAAATTTGCCATGCTGCAACAAAAGCATAGTGAATTCACCAGTTCCATCACAACACATCGCAACATTGCAACTCTGTGTAGCATTACAACTTTGCTCTTGCATTTATGTGATTACAAGACTTTGTATCAAACATAAAGATCAAACCCTATCCTCTACAGTATGTACTGAATATACGTGAGCTGTATTGACATCCCATTAACATGAAATGACTTTTACTCTTTTAGGAATGTTCAGTACGTCTATTGTTTAAGCTTTCAAGTTTATGAAGGCTTTACTGTGAAGAAAGCTTTCCTTTCCTTGTGTTTTGTGATTTGTCACTGTATTGATTTAAAAGTTAGCTTATATTTTGCATACAAAATTACACGTAAAAACTGATGACCACTGTGTATTAAAAACCATCCTATCATCAAACCAATTGGAATCCCACTCTGAAATTCACACAGGTTAATAAGTATAGGTAGATGAACATTTCCAAAAAATTTCGTGATTTTAAAAATTGCCGCTGACCAGGGGTCAAAGGTCAAACTTTACAAACTTTTTTATTTACTTGAAAAAAATCTTTTATGGCATTTTGGTTGGTTGCAATGGTCTCTACAGCTCAAAACCTTTCATATGACATAAAAAACATGTTTTTATGATAAGTATGAGGGAAATTACAAAATTAGGGGTCAATCAGGTTCACCGCAAAGGTCAAATGTTCAAAGGTCCATAACTCTGAAACCATTTGAGATAAATCGATCAAATTTTCACTAAAATTCATTGTTCAGTAAGGTAAATATCCTGAAAAAGTTTCAACAAAATCAGAAACATTGATGTTTTGAGGTGGTTACACTTGACATGGAATGTCCCTTATATGTTTGGCGGGCTATGGAATAAAAAGTATGGGACCGATATTCAAAGCTGAAATATTAATCTCCGAGTCAAAGTCTAACTTATATGGGACAAATTGGTTTGATAAAATCACTGATCGTATAGACCTAGGTTCTGTATATGGGAGCAAGGATTCCTACTTCAAGTAATCATAGACCAGAATAGAATGTGGAATTCTTGTTCCCATACAAACACACCCCCGACCAAGTGCCCCGGTACATTCTACCCCGGTGATTTCCTTGGTGAAAAAATTTTGGCAAAATAGGTCCCCGGATAAGACGTGAATCTCCCCGGTAAATAATGCCTCACAAGTGAGACCTCGGCTGCAAATTGGCGAAGCCTGGGGAGAATTTTGAGAAAATATTTCATGGTAGAAACAGCACCCCGCCCTGCCTATAATTATCCCGTCCTCGTTGCATAATTGGAACTCCCCGGTGAAAATGTGTACAGCATTTTCCAGCATACAGCCTACAGCATACAGCAGTATACAGCCTTATCAGCATTTTCCTAATTTCTGGGTCTATAAAAGATGAGTGATTTCACCAAACGAAATTTTCACATCTAAGTTAGCCTTTGGCTGATATATTTACAGTTCAGTACTGAATATTAGTTGCGCACCGTTTATTCCAGAGCCAGCTAAAAGTCTTAACCTCTTTTTACTCACCCGATATTCAATTAAAATTCACTACAGTGTTACTCACCAGCCAATTTCGTGAAATTGTATATGTATTCGCTGTCCAGAGAGTGTTTAGGAGGTTGATACAAAGAAACGACGCCAGCTTGTTCAGGTTGAGGATGATGGAGGAAATTCAGTGCATTTTTATAATTGTTAATATGACTTTTCATCGTATCTTCGTAACTGGAAGCTTCGTCTTGATCACCAGCTCGTCGTAGTTGAAAAATCAAATCGTTGAGGACCATATCACGGAAACTTGCCAGTTGAGCATACAGCAAAACAAACTTGTAGCACTGTCTTGCCTCATCAGCACTTGAAGTTGTTGCTCTATCTCTTATACGACTCTCCAACAACGCCAAAATCCCAACACCTGAAGGAAAACACTTTTGAATCACTCCAATTTTATGTTATTTATGATATGGATCTGAGAGAGATACAATCGATACAAGAGGTGTTACGACAACAAACAATATTCCTTGAAAATTGATGAAGTTACAGGATGTCTCTAACAACAATAACAAAATTCGCTTGGAATGTCAATCTCTACATCTTCCTTTGGGATGGCAGATGAAATGTAAAATACCAACCTATGTTTCTACCGGTTGCATATGCAAAAACAATCCCTTCTAATGGCCACTTCTCAATAGGAAAGGAATCAAACGATTTAGCTGATTTTGCTCGTGGCCCATGACCGAAAGCCTCCAAAGTCTAATTCTCACAGACCATTCAGGCGGCGAATAAACGAGGCAGATACAAAGAAACACGCGAAGATTTGTCCAAATTTCACCTACGTTTATAAAACGTTACCAGAATAAAAAATTACCTAAAATCTCCCAAATTCATTGGAAGAAATCTACTCTCTAGATGTTTGGGTATACATGTTAGGAAGCCGACTCAGATATTTCACAGTTTCATGGAGTTATGGCCTCTCCAATTTACAAACAGCCGACAAGGTACTGAATCATGAACTTAATAAAAATATACTCCTGCTAACTCTACAATATATCCCCAAATCTGGTCGATTTGATCAGAAAATTTCACACGTTATAAGCCACTCAACGATAACCACCATGTCCCATTTAAACAAAGGAAGGTGTTCTCCTTTTCTTTGCTTTTATCACGCGCTATAGGAGAGAGGCCCCCAAAGGGGGGGTCCCTGGAGCACTGGAGCCCATCATTTTGACAGCATGGAGCCCGGAGCCCAAACGATTTCCATAGTGGAGCACTGGAGCACATCGCTTTCTCCATGTGGAGCCCTTTATCTCAAACAATTTTATTTGTGAAGGCCAAGCAAAAGACGGACAACATTTGATTACGAAAACTATATGAATAAGGTGTGAAACTATTTGAGCTTGTTAGTAGATCTCAACATCAACTTTGAAATTTTTTTGAATGAATTTTTGAAGTTTCCAGGTTTCTTCGAGACATTGTTTCTTGAAATCTGGCCATTTTTTATGATTGGAAATCTTTCAGTTAGAATTTCAATCCTTATGCGCTAGGAATTTTATACTTTTTGTAGCTCATTGTGTCAGAGCTTATTTCTTGGCAAAAAGATCAGAACTTGTAGTGAAAATTGACAAACAGATAACGTTGCAAGGAGATTTATATTCGCAAACAATCTACTTTCAGACCTTCAAGGGAGTGGCGTGGCCAGGGACATTGACATGAGGTTTTGCCCACAGGAAAATTTTTGGGACCACGCCCTTTACTTTGGCTCAGAATGCATCTCCCAATATCATACTTGCCATAAGCGATAAGGAAACTTTTATAATTTTGTGACAGTGGCAGTCATTCTATAAGTCAGAGCGTGAGAAAAGTTTCCGAAGAGATATCTTTCATTTTAGCATAGAAGGCATCCCCTGATTCCACAATTAACAGTGCTAAAATGGATGGTTTAATAGTCTTATAAATGAGCTAATTGAGAAGACATCGTGCCTTGTGGACCACACAGCTGCCCACGAAAACTTGACTACTCATGAGCTTCTCTTACAGTTGTATGAAGGAACTTATTGGTTCCAGTAGATGAAAGATGCCTACATCGATAGAGTGGTCTTCCCGTTTTTCACAAGATGCATTAACCCCAAAAGCTCAAAAGCTCAAAAATAATGCCAAGATAACCCAAAGTACCGGGTGTCCCAAAAAATGTATTCGGATTTGATTGAATCCAGCGCTGTGAATTTAGCTTTAATCAATGTATAATCACTCTAAAGATGTTTCTTGATAGTTAACTTGAATATAGATACCTTGTTTGTTGGTATTGGTGCTTTGAGAGCAGACAAGTTAATCTTGAAAGCTCAAATTTGCCTCTTCCTCCAAACCAGAGCTTTAGCCTTTTGGCCTAGGCAATTTCTTAAGGCACAGCGTATAAATCAACGATAGCCTTGATGAAATTTGAACAATGTTGGATCTTGTGTTATTCTGTTTTCCAGAAGTCACCCCCCCCCCCCCAGTCACCCATTGGGAAGTCTCTTAATTTTTCATTAATTTCAGTTCTTAATTTCGATCTCGATTTCGATGTGCTTCAGGAATTTGCTTAGGCCAAAAGGCCAAAGCTTTGGCTTGCAAGTGCACCCAAATTTGAGCTTTCAAGAAGCACCAATACCAACAAACGAGGTATCTACGTTAAAGGTAACTATCGAGAAACATTTTGAGAGTGATTAGCCATTGGTTAAAGCTGAATTCGGAGTCAACCAAATTTGTATACATTTTTGAGACATCCGGTATTTTGTAGGGGACTCGTGCTTGTTATCAGCTTTAGTTGCGCGTATCCAGTTTAAACCACAAACTGCACTTTCTCGCTCAAGAAACAACGAGTGCAGTCTGACACTACGCGGCTTGCTAAAACTGACAAGATCATTTTTTCACTAATTTTAAGAAGTGGAGCCCTGGAGCCCTGAAAAGTCTGCAATGGAGCCCTGGAGCACGACAATTTTGCCTTTGGGAGCCCGGAGCCCATAGAAATATGCCCTGGAGACTCGGAGCCCGAGATCCCTTAGGGGGCCTCAGGAGACAGAGTAATTTGGATGTTTTAATTAATAACGATATTTAAATTTACCTTCTGCCACTTGTTGTTACTTTGCTTGAAATCCTCCTATTTCTTCCACGCTGTATTGTGGCTTCCATTTTGTTTTTTTCGCCACAATACAGCGTGGAAGAAATAGGAGGATTTCAAGCAAAGTAACAACAAGTGGCAGAAGGTAAATTTAAATATCGTTATTAATTAAAACATCCAAATTACTCTGTCTCCTATAGCGCGTGCTTTTATTTCGCTTTTCGTTTAATTTTATACAGTATTTGACGTCTATCTCGAATTAGATACTTCGCAATATTTGAGACAATGTCTAGATTACCCATCCAAAAGAAATTGATTCGATCGCAAAAATGTCCCCTTGGCATGTAATTTGAGACAGACTTTAGTTTTAATCTCTATGTCCAAATGGCTTCGCGGGTATAGTCACAGCCTTTTGCTCCTCAGGGTATCGTTCCAGTAGTATTGTATGGTTGTATAGTAATTTTATAAAGAATGAACTTGTTGAAGTTGTAAATTAATACTGTAATCATTTAGTGGATATAAAACATTGAACAATATAAATCCTGGCCTAGAGACAATAGTAACAACAATAGTGATTGTGTAAGAACGAGCCAAAAAATCTGCGTTTTGTACTGTTGTTGCCAGTTTCTTTTGTTGAAGAATCAGGGCATATTCTTTTGGGCATCTGCAGTCTGTGAAGTCTTCTGAAAACGGTAGACTTCACAAAAAAATGCCAGTTGCGAAAAGAATTCGCATTCTGAAAACGGTAGATTTGGCAGAATTTACAGAGAAAGATGCCAAGGGAATACACAATCTGAAAACGGTAGAGCTGGTAGACTTTGCAGAGAAAAATCCTAATAAATGTGAGAGAGCTTGAATGCAGAGCTCACCAGAGCGAATTAGAGCCATTGTAATGCACTGAGCTTTTGAATCCCAAGAGAGAGCAAAGACTTGACAATATCTTGTTCTATTTTCAACTGTTTTGCAAACTTTTTCATTCATGAAACAATGCTCTTGGTGAACTCTCGGAAGTGTAACAGCCCCAGGAGCAGGAGGTTTCCGAGGCCTCGAAAATCTACCGTTTTCAGAAGAGCCCAAAAGAATACGTCCAAATCTGTCGGAAGTCTCAGAATGACCAAATGAATGCCGGTTTCCATCCAAAATGATATAAAGTCGGCCAACTCTTTACCGTTTTCGGTAGAATAGCAACAAAAGAGTGGGATTTTAACTTCTACCAACTCTACCGTTTCAATGCCAAAACGCGCTCAATGCCCTGCGGTTTCTATTTGAAATGAAAAGATCTGCTTTAACCCTATTTTAACCGGGTAAAAAAAGTGATTTTCTACCGGGGGGGGGGGAAACCCCCTGCTTTTCTCCGCAAGTATAATAGCTATGACAATGAAACTTGCACTGTGTCATAATTGAACAAAGGAGAATCTAAAAATAGCATCAATCAATCAGTAGTCACGTGATTGGTTGCTAGGAAACCAAAAACAATGCAAATTTTGTGAAAATCGAGCTATTTGCAAAAAAGGGCCAATTATTAGCAAATAGCTTGATAAAATTGGCAAAAAACCATCCAAATACCTGCTTGGCACCATTAATTTGTAGTTTCATATGGTTTCATACGGATATTTGTGGTTTCTAATAAATTAACTAATTAAATAATGAAAATTTGATTCAATACAAAATTGTTTGCTCAATAATTATGATTTAAATCATTAATTTCGCATATTATTGATGAAATCAAATACCTTCATCGATATTTTAGGTAATTCCATCAGTTTTGCATGCAAAAATTACTCATTCATCAGGAATATGACGTCATAAAGATTGATGACGTCATAGAAATAATAAAGTGCTGATGCAAGCAAATATGAATAAATTATATATCAAATAAAAGCACTCATTGAGACCAATCGAATGGTATATATATTGTTGAGATTTAGCAACAAAGAAAGAAATTAGAGCCATTTTAAAGAATTTCTTTGTGACCACTCTCCAAATATGGGCATGTGGTGGTCACGTGGTCGAACAATAGGTCTTGAAATTTTTATTTTCTGATTGCCAGCTAAATTTTAGGAAAAGTCAAGACGTTTCAGCATTGTAGGTAGCATCGTTTGGGAGCTATTAAAAAAAATCCGACAGGGGGGCGAAAAACGCCCCCCCCCCCCGGTAAAGGGTTAAGGTTTCTATACGCAATTCAAGTTATACGGCAAGGAGTTTTTGTATTGTACTAATTTTTGCATTCATAGCACTGGTTTCATGTCAGTTATGAAATTCAAAAGAGGTTTTATCAAGAGATTTGAATTACCTGACTTGAAGTGGTGTAAACAAGCTTCTTCAAGCTTTCCAATATTCTGTCTATTGCAGAGACAATAACTCCGCTAAACCTGGATATATTCTAACTGGCATCCAAACTTGTTTCCCAAAACATCTGGAGAGTAGATCTGTTCAAAATATTCGAGAAATTTCGAGCAGTATGTTGTCCTAGTTACTTCTTATGCAGGTAGGTAGAATTTAGAAAAATCTCCACTGGTTTTTGTTATCTTCTTTGCTTATTCGCCGTCTACTTGGTCCGTGAACATGAGGCTAGAGGTTTCGGTCATGGGCCATGAGCAAAAATAGGTTAAAACATTGATTCCTATCCTCTGCTAACTCGATATTAAGGCAATAATATAGTAATTTCGTCAATAATGGACATGTTCAAATGAATTTCGAAATTTACTTAGTTCAGAGACGAGATCTGCTACTCTGTTCCGAAATTATGAGGGATGTTCTCACGAAAGCCCTTCAGAAACCTTTAAAACAGGCTTAACGTAACGACCAAATTTTCTACTTTACTGCATTAACAAGGACAGATTTTGTAAGGCAATAGCATGAGTTGCTTTTGATTGACACTGTATTCAAAGCGATTAGCGATCGTAGACAAAAGAAATTCTCGCAGCCAGTAATTCAAAAACAAGCAATTCTCGCTGTTTGTGCATTCCAGAAATTGTTTTTGAGAGCAAATATGAGCGTTGATTGAAATAAGAAGGACATATCTAAATAACTACCTCAGGCATTTTATTTGTTTGCTTCAGAGCTACAATCCTTGCCAAAACAACTTGAAAAAAACATGTAATTTCTCTGCTTTCTTGTGTGACGAAGCATCCAGAAGACATTGCAGGAAACTTACTGTTTTTCTTTTTCCCACCCCCCTGCCCCCCTGAACAATGTTGGTCTGAAGCACTGATCACCAAATATGAAGGAAATGGCTTTGGCTGCGTTTTTGTGCCCGTGAGAAATGCGTATTTGCACAAGAAACCAACATTGTAGGGGGGAAGGGGGGAGAGCTGCGCAAAAATATGTGATTTTTTTCAAGAGTTTTGGCAAGGATTGTCGGAGAGGGCAATTTTTCAAAAAGTGCATCAATGTGAGCCAAAATTGGCATAAGTATACAGTTTTGTGTACTTATCAACATGCAGGTTTAAAAAATTATCTCAAAACGTTAATGATGAAATTATGACGTCATCGATATGAGAAATGAAGGAATTTCAGGGCTCTTGCGGAAATGCGCAGTTATCACTGCAGGAAACTTGCCATATGACCGGAAATACTTGCAAGGCATGGGAAAAAGAGTTTTACATGTGTTATCTTGCAAAGTGGCATAGTATACCTTACAAATAGGTCTCATGGCGGGCGTGTACAACTGCCATGAAATAGTAGGTACCGTGCAATTCATAGGGAATAGGTGAATGATGTAGGTAAAAGTAGAGCATATGACTGGAGAGTACTTTGCAGAGTTTGTAAAAATGACCTTGGAAAGGCTCCGAAGAGAGGCAAAGTGATAGACAGAAACGCTAGGGGCATGAACTATTTTGTAATGGACATCGATGCCTGTGAGAAAGGTGCTGCTGAAAGAAATTAGTGCAAACGTCGTAGAAATTCCCCACGATCCCCTGAACTCAATCCAAATCAAAAATGTTGTCTAAAATGTTCGCCATGAGTTACGGAAAGAGGCCCTGGAGCAGAAGCTTGTCCAAGAAAATGTTGCAGCATTTGAGAAACGGCAGGTTGCGACCCTTCACAACTTCAGTCGTCAATTAAATGACAAAACAATTGCGAACATGGACAAGCGATTGAAGGCATAGTTTAAAACAAAGGCTATAGAACAAAATATTGAATTTTCAATGAACATTTTGCAAGAGGAGATATTTACATATCGTTAATTTCTCTTCATGTAAAGTCATCTTTTGTTTCTGAACAATCGTTCGTGATAAATGATGCGTTTGATGGCGTAACTTCTCACTGTGCACGTGATGAGCCTTCTTGTGTGAGGTTTCACGATTGACACATCGATTGACAGTCGTACGTTTCAGCCCCTTCGCCCCCCGGAGACTGCATTTTATAAAAATCTTTCTTACAGAGAGGTGTTCATTAATGTAACCTATTTGGTGGGTTCATTGGTGAGCCCCTCTTAATGATGAGTAGTGCAGAAAAGCGGCCTGTAACGATTGACACAGCACTGCTAAAAAGATATTTGATGCTGAAGCTTTTTCAAGAAAATAGGTTGACACCTTTTATGAGCCCTGTAACTCTGGCGTACGCCCAATTCTAAACTATTTGAGGATGTTAGTACACTGTTTACGTCTTTGAACAGCTTAGAAGTTGAAAGGAAGCTAACTTGCACAATTTAAGATCGAAGTAAAGGAAGATTCCTTCTACTGTCAATCGTTGTGTCACTCGTGTTGTGTTACTCGTTGCCTCAATTTTACGGCGCGTTTTGATGCGCCTGTGCAGTTGAAGTCACATGACCGTCCAGCAAGAAATGGGAGAAGCCAATGGGGCAAATCACACCCAAATTTTGTACACCTTCGAACAAATCTCAAAACATCTTCGAAAATCCCAAAAAAATTCAAAAATCTCAAAAACTTCCAAATATTCCAAATTTTCTGAAAATCTCCAAAGATTCTTGGAGATCTTAGAAAAATCCCAAAAAATCCTACTAACTCTTTAAGAATCGTAAAAATCCCAAATAATCCCAAAAATCTTTCAAGAGAAATCAACGAAAGTTGTATGGTAAAACATTATAAAGTGGCAAACGCTTGCAAAGAGACGTGAAGTGTCCATGATATATGATATGAGATGACATCGAAGGAAAAACATCATTTAGCAACCTCGTTCCCACTAACTATACTGTTCTTGGACAAGTAGGTTGGAACACCGTGTCAGATTCATTCTCCTGTTCGTCATCCCCTCGTTCACATTCAACTCCAGCTTCATTTGTTTCCACCCATGTCGACTTTCGAAGACCATTGGACGCCATTTTCCCAATAACTTGCTTCAAACTGTCTTCTCGTTCACTTGTTTAAGAATTTTGCTACTCATTTTACTCCCGAGTATTTCCACATTAATGCACATTATTGACAATTAATGAAATTCTTACAATTGCATGGACATAATCTAATTCTATACCTTGACCTCATCTCTTCAATTTTGATCTCGTCAATCTACAAAGCGTCTAACAATGCATTACTGATGAAGCTTTCCGATTTATGTATTAATACAGTAATAATCCAGCAATTTCATTGCGCATATAATTGGTCATTAGGGGGCAGATAACAACTAAAAACATAATTCTATTTCTTCTGCTTGTCTAGAATTCTGAAATTCAAGTTTGTAACAAATGGGAAAGCCGAACGTTCTCCAAAAATTTGATTATGACGTAGATTTCACCCCTGCTATACTGGAATAGCTAGGATGGGTAAAATATGACGTCACAAATTCAAAACCCTCACAAATAAGTGTTTTTTCTCCTCAGATTCGTGATCTACGCTATCGATTTACCCTGGAGCTCAAAATTCAGGCCGAACACCTCACTTTTAAAAATTAACCCCTTCAGACAATCCTTGCCAAAACAACTTGAAAAAAACATGTAATTTCTCTGCTTTCTTGTGTGACGAAGCATCCAGAAGACATTGCAGGAAACTTACTGTTTTTCTTTTTCCCACCCCCCTGCCCCCCTGAACAATGTTGGTCTGAAGCACTGATCACCAAATATGAAGGAAATGGCTTTGGCTGCGTTTTTGTGCCCGTGAGAAATGCGTATTTGCACAAGAAACCAACATTGTAGGGGGGAAGGGGGGAGAGCTGCGCAAAAATATGTGATTTTTTTCAAGAGTTTTGGCAAGGATTGTATGGGAAAAAGAGTTTTACATGTGTTATCTTGCAAAGTGGCATAGTATACCTTACAAATAGGTCTCATGGCGGGCGTGTACAACTGCCATGAAATAGTAGGTACCGTGCAATTCATAGGGAATAGGTGAATGATGTAGGTAAAAGTAGAGCATATGACTGGAGAGTACTTTGCAGAGTTTGTAAAAATGACCTTGGAAAGGCTCCGAAGAGAGGCAAAGTGATAGACAGAAACGCTAGGGGCATGAACTATTTTGTAATGGACATCGATGCCTGTGAGAAAGGTGCTGCCATGGACAAGCGATTGAAGGCATAGTTTAAAACAAAGGCTATAGAACAAAATATTGAATTTTCAATGAACATTTTGCAAGAGGAGATATTTACATATCGTTAATTTCTCTTCATGTAAAGTCATCTTTTGTTTCTGAACAATCGTTCGTGATAAATGATGCGTTTGATGGCGTAACTTCTCACTGTGCACGTGATGAGCCTTCTTGTGTGAGGTTTCACGATTGACACATCGATTGACAGTCGTACGTTTCAGCCCCTTCGCCCCCCGGAGACTGCATTTTATAAAAATCTTTCTTACAGAGAGGTGTTCATTAATGTAACCTATTTGGTGGGTTCATTGGGGAGCCCCTCTTAATGATGAGTAGTGCAGAAAAGCGGCCTGTAACGATTGACACAGCACTGCTAAAAAGATATTTGATGCTGAAGCTTTTTCAAGAAAATAGGTTGACACCTTTTATGAGCCCTGTAACTCTGGCGTACGCCCAATTCTAAACTATTTGAGGATGTTAGTACACTGTTTACGTCTTTGAACAGCTTAGAAGTTGAAAGGAAGCTAACTTGCACAATTTAAGATCGAAGTAAAGGAAGATTCCTGCTACTGTCAATCGTTGTGTCACTCGTGTTGTGTTACTCGTTGCCTCAATTTTACGGCGCGTTTTGATGCGCCTGTGCAGTTGAAGTCACATGACCGTCCAGCAAGAAATGGGAGAAGCCAATGGGGCAAATCACACCCAAATTTTGTACACCTTCGAACAAATCTCAAAACATCTTCGAAAATCCCAAAAAAATTCAAAAATCTCAAAAACTTCCAAATATTCCAAATTTTCTGAAAATCTCCAAAGATTCTTGGAGATCTTAGAAAAATCCCAAAAAATCCTACTAACTCTTTAAGAATCGTAAAAATCCCAAATAATCCCAAAAATCTTTCAAGAGAAATCAACGAAAGTTGTATGGTAAAACATTATAAAGTGGCAAACGCTTGCAAAGAGACGTGAAGTGTCCATGGTATATGATATGAGATGACATCGAAGGAAAAACATCATTTAGCAACCTCGTTCCCACTAACTATACTGTTCTTGGACAAGTAGGTTGGAACACCGTGTCAGATTCATTCTCCTGTTCGTCATCCCCTCGTTCACATTCAACTCCAGCTTCATTTGTTTCCACCCATGTCGACTTTCGAAGACCATTGGACGCCATTTTCCCAATAACTTGCTTCAAACTGTCTTCTCGTTCACTTGTTTAAGAATTTTGCTACTCATTTTACTCCCGAGTATTTCCACATTAATGCACATTATTGACAATTAATGAAATTCTTACAATTGCATGGACATAATCTAATTCTATACCTTGACCTCATCTCTTCAATTTTGATCTCGTCAATCTACAAAGCGTCTAACAATGCATTACTGATGAAGCTTTCCGATTTATGTATTAATACAGTAATAATCCAGCAATTTCATTGCGCATATAATTGGTCATTAGGGGGCAGATAACAACTAAAAACATAATTCTATTTCTTCTGCTTGTCTAGAATTCTGAAATTCAAGTTTGTAACAAATGGGAAAGCCGAACGTTCTCCAAAAATTTGATTATGACGTAGATTTCACCCCTGCTATACTGGAATAGCTAGGATGGGTAAAATATGACGTCACAAATTCAAAACCCTCACAAATAAGTGTTTTTTCTCCTCAGATTCGTGATCTACGCTATCGATTTACCCTGGAGCTCAAAATTCAGGCCGAACACCTCACTTTTAAAAATTAACCCCTTCAGACGTCGGAGAGGGCAATTTTTCAAAAAGTGCATCAATGTGAGCCAAAATTGGCATAAGTATACAGTTTTGTGTACTTATCAACATGCAGGTTTAAAAAATTATCTCAAAACGTTAATGATGAAATTATGACGTCATCGATATGAGAAATGAAGGAATTTCAGGGCTCTTGCGGAAATGCGCAGTTATCACTGCAGGAAACTTGCCATATGTCCGGAAATACTTGCAAGGCATGGGAAAAAGAGTTTTACATGTGTTATCTTGCAAAGTGGCATAGTATACCTTACAAATAGGTCTCATGGCGGGCGTGTACAACTGCCATGAAATAGTAGGTACCGTGCAATTCATAGGGAATAGGTGAATGATGTAGGTAAAAGTAGAGCATATGACTGGAGAGTACTTTGCAGAGTTTGTAAAAATGACCTTGGAAAGGCTCCGAAGAGAGGCAAAGTGATAGACAGAAACGCTAGGGGCATGAACTATTTTGTAATGGACATCGATGCCTGTGAGAAAGGTGCTGCTGAAAGAAATTAGTGCAAACGTCGTAGAAATTCCCCACGATCCCCTGAACTCAATCCAAATCAAAAATGTTGTCTAAAATGTTCGCCATGAGTTACGGAAAGAGGCCCTGGAGCAGAAGCTTGTCCAAGAAAATGTTGCAGCATTTGAGAAACGGCAGGTTGCGACCCTTCACAACTTCAGTCGTCAATTAAATGACAAAACAATTGCGAACATGGACAAGCGATTGAAGGCATAGTTTAAAACAAAGGCTATAGAACAAAATATTGAATTTTCAATGAACATTTTGCAAGAGGAGATATTTACATATCGTTAATTTCTCTTCATGTAAAGTCATCTTTTGTTTCTGAACAATCGTTCGTGATAAATGATGCGTTTGATGGCGTAACTTCTCACTGTGCACGTGATGAGCCTTCTTGTGTGAGGTTTCACGATTGACACATCGATTGACAGTCGTACGTTTCAGCCCCTTCGCCCCCCGGAGACTGCATTTTATAAAAATCTTTCTTACAGAGAGGTGTTCATTAATGTAACCTATTTGGTGGGTTCATTGGGGAGCCCCTCTTAATGATGAGTAGTGCAGAAAAGCGGCCTGTAACGATTGACACAGCACTGCTAAAAAGATATTTGATGCTGAAGCTTTTTCAAGAAAATAGGTTGACACCTTTTATGAGCCCTGTAACTCTGGCGTACGCCCAATTCTAAACTATTTGAGGATGTTAGTACACTGTTTACGTCTTTGAACAGCTTAGAAGTTGAAAGGAAGCTAACTTGCACAATTTAAGATCGAAGTAAAGGAAGATTCCTGCTACTGTCAATCGTTGTGTCACTCGTGTTGTGTTACTCGTTGCCTCAATTTTACGGCGCGTTTTGATGCGCCTGTGCAGTTGAAGTCACATGACCGTCCAGCAAGAAATGGGAGAAGCCAATGGGGCAAATCACACCCAAATTTTGTACACCTTCGAACAAATCTCAAAACATCTTCGAAAATCCCAAAAAAATTCAAAAATCTCAAAAACTTCCAAATATTCCAAATTTTCTGAAAATCTCCAAAGATTCTTGGAGATCTTAGAAAAATCCCAAAAAATCCTACTAACTCTTTAAGAATCGTAAAAATCCCAAATAATCCCAAAAATCTTTCAAGAGAAATCAACGAAAGTTGTATGGTAAAACATTATAAAGTGGCAAACGCTTGCAAAGAGACGTGAAGTGTCCATGGTATATGATATGAGATGACATCGAAGGAAAAACATCATTTAGCAACCTCGTTCCCACTAACTATACTGTTCTTGGACAAGTAGGTTGGAACACCGTGTCAGATTCATTCTCCTGTTCGTCATCCCCTCGTTCACATTCAACTCCAGCTTCATTTGTTTCCACCCATGTCGACTTTCGAAGACCATTGGACGCCATTTTCCCAATAACTTGCTTCAAACTGTCTTCTCGTTCACTTGTTTAAGAATTTTGCTACTCATTTTACTCCCGAGTATTTCCACATTAATGCACATTATTGACAATTAATGAAATTCTTACAATTGCATGGACATAATCTAATTCTATACCTTGACCTCATCTCTTCAATTTTGATCTCGTCAATCTACAAAGCGTCTAACAATGCATTACTGATGAAGCTTTCCGATTTATGTATTAATACAGTAATAATCCAGCAATTTCATTGCGCATATAATTGGTCATTAGGGGGCAGATAACAACTAAAAACATAATTCTATTTCTTCTGCTTGTCTAGAATTCTGAAACTCAAGTTTGTAACAAATGGGAAAGCCGAACGTTCTCCAAAAATTTGATTATGACGTAGATTTCACCCCTGCTATACTGGAATAGCTAGGATGGGTAAAATATGACGTCACAAATTCAAAACCCTCACAAATAAGTGTTTTTTCTCCTCAGATTCGTGATCTACGCTATCGATTTACCCTGGAGCTCAAAATTCAGGCCGAACACCTCACTTTTAAAAATTAACCCCTTCAGACAATCCTTGCCAAAACAACTTGAAAAAAACATGTAATTTCTCTGCTTTCTTGTGTGACGAAGCATCCAGAAGACATTGCAGGAAACTTACTGTTTTTCTTTTTCCCACCCCCCTGCCCCCCTGAACAATGTTGGTCTGAAGCACTGATCACCAAATATGAAGGAAATGGCTTTGGCTGCGTTTTTGTGCCCGTGAGAAATGCGTATTTGCACAAGAAACTAGCTACCTGGGTTTCAGGGCAACTCTTGCGGCTTGGTTTGTTTGTTTATGATTTGACAAACAGCGAATAGAATTCCTTTTGTCTGTAATCACAAATGGCTTTGTATCTGGGTGTCAATGAAAAGTAGGGGGTCTTATTATTGCATTATCCATCCTTGCTCCGCAGTTACCATTGCGTGCTTTAGCACCTGTTATCCCTTTGAGAGGATGAAAATTGCTTCCCTGCCCTGCCTTGGGGGCATAACAATATCATTCCGGATAAGTTCATCCTCTCGGGAGAGCAACACGTGTTGAAACAACGTGTTGAAGTCATTGCTTTTAGGTAGACATGTTCTGAAACCCTGGTCATGATTTTGGGCATGTTTTGTTGCGTTTATGGGTCTACTAATATGACGAGTTCGTTATTTAAGGCTATTTTCAAATGTTTTAGCACGAATCATTTGTCTACTTTTTTTAATCGAGTCCGTTTTAAGTACCGCTAGTTTTTGAAGCATACTGCAAGAATGTGAAATTGATTGTCCAGTTAATCTTTTGTCTATATCAAGAATCTTACTTGGACTTAAATTAAAGACAATGATGCAAAAATTTATGACACTTACATGGCAATGACTGGGACCAATGTGCAAAATGTCATTGCGTACCTTTTATTTCAAGTTAAAAAAAATCCTCATTTAAAAAAGTTGTCTAATCAATGTGAAAACAGGGCAAAGCGTAAAACATGTTTTTTGTGATTCTAAAACGTGTCTACTGTCTTTTCCACGATTTTGCGTAC
Organism: Aurelia coerulea; assembly: GCA_039566865.1. Taxonomy (NCBI): domain Eukaryota; kingdom Metazoa; phylum Cnidaria; class Scyphozoa; order Semaeostomeae; family Ulmaridae; genus Aurelia; species Aurelia coerulea. The sequence continues at coordinate 10,548,960 of CM076950.1, forward strand.
AAGCATAATAAGAGATCAGGTCAGGTATGAAAGGAGTTAATTTCATGACAGCGCTTGCCAACGAAAATACTTTCATCGTGAGAATCTTTTTGCAGCTGTATCTTTTCATGCTTGACAGCTTGAAGAAATCTGACGAAGAGAAAAGGAAATGCAGCAACGTTTAAAGCTTTTCATCAGGTGCCCGCTGTAACAAAAAAGTACTCCTGTTTGACCAAAATTTGTTTGCAAGGCCGATCTTCATATTTCTTTTATTGGCATAAACCAAGGACAGCATTTTTTATCAAGCGTACCTGATTTCGTGATTGGTTTTAAAACCAGCCAATTTAGCTCTTTTCAGGGTTGCCTAATTTCTAAACATACTTCAAAAAGCATTGATGATTACTAGATTAATTTCTTTTCTCATATTAATGTTCTTGACTGATTAGAATAAATATAAACACAAACTACCCTTGCAGATTTGAAGGATAACGAAATATAGTTCAGAAAGTTTTTCGACATGTTATTTTTGACGAAAACAAAAACTTATTACCTTTGAAAAGATTAAAGGAAAATTTTACGATAGTTTTCATAGTCTTGTTTTTATGACTTTATGAACTGAAGTTCTTGGGATACCCGGTACATTACCTGTTGTTACTGGAATCTGACCGACCATTCTGGTAACATCTTCATTATCCAGTACTTGTGAATGTTTTGAAGTGATGTAATTAAAGGCTGCTGATAACTCTTGACGACTGGCAGTAGCTGCACTGGAGAGGACATGATCCGATTCCTGACGGACCACTTCTTCAATTACATTTCGCATTGCATTATCAGCCTTTGGTCCAGAGACGATACCTATTACAAAAGCAACGAATGATGCTATTGGAGCAATGAACTGACCAAATGGGAGATTCTCGGCCACACCCGCAACAATAGCAAGCACACCTTGAGCAATCTGTGAAAAAAACAGAAAGGTTTGAATGGGAAATATTTGTGGGCAATCTGTAGCCTACTTCCACAAGGACCCTCACTGAATTGATGTTATTATTGTCGCTCTAAGGAAGGCCTTATGTCTCTAATGCTGTAAAGTCCTGCAACAATCTCAATCAACGATATCTTTTCGTCGCCTTCATTCTCCAATCAGAATATGGCTTAGAGGAAGTCGGCTTTTGCAATTATGGCATGCCGAACCATTCATCTATGTACTCAAAGATAGTGGTAAAGTACAGTAATACTCGAAAACTGCTTTTGAGGCGTTTGAGGCTTAGTGGTATTGATAAAAATAGCAGATAAACCAGATGAACCAGATGAACCAGCCGTACACAAAGATTTTTTCGCAAGGGTGGTCGATTTTGCCTAAAATCTAGAATAAATCATTCGTGATTTTATTGAATCAACTGAACGTATTTTTGTGATATTCTACGTTTAATTCTGCGTCGAATGATGCATAAGTTTGTTTGGTATACTTTGACGAACGGCAGTGGTAAACGGAGTTTTTTAAACCTATCCAGACTAGGCTTTTTGAAACTTTGGGGAGACTAGGGGGGGGGCACAAAGTGCCCTCCCTCTTTGTTCTCAAACCATACGTGCTAGAGACTTGAAACAAACTTGACACAAATAACAAACACGAAAAGGCAAACAAGATGATGCAATTTGTTTTTGTTTATGTCACGTGATTAAGTGCTGACGTCAGCAAATGTTGTTAATTTGGGTGTAAAACCACATGGACATTGTCGCATTGTATCTCCAAGTCGATAAAACATATCCATATCAGATTTGAATCACAGAGGGATTATATCCTTCTAATTCTTATTTTGAAATTCTCGCTTCGTAACGCTAATATTTTTGCTGATGTCAGCATTTATTTGTTTTGTACGCAAAAAAGATTGATTTTTGTCTAAAAATGATTATAGATTACTTTAAAAATAGCAAAAAATGCTAAATATGCATAAAAAGACCTGCTTCATCATATGGTTTTTCATCAGTACGCATGCGCAACATCCAATTATTGATGACGTCATCAAATTCAATATACTATACATCAAATGAAAGCTTGTTTCAAGACGAATTCAGCAATGCTTGTCTCACTGTCATAGAGCTAGTGGTTCCAAAGTTATGACTTAAAGGAATTTATTTCGCGGAGAACTCATGTGTTGACCCCCGGAATCAGTGTTAACATTTTTGAAATTGACATGAAAGGATGTCTCATAGATAGGAACTAAACGTCACAAAAAAGCTAGACTATTCTAGAGATACTCGACGAGTTGTGTGGAAAAGTTTACTAGGCACTTGTGCCCCCCCCCCTAGTCTGGATAGGGTTAATCACTGCCTGAACGGTTACAGTAACCTTAAGTTTATCTAATGTTAACATTCAAGCTATAAGGTTAAGTACGGAGATAAAATCCTCTGGTTTTGAAGCAACGAGTGATTGTGACTTTCTTTCTCAATAAATCACCAACCACTTATCAGATTTACACAGACTCGGTGCCAAACTCAAGTTGAAATGTCTTCTATTCACAAATCTGCAAAACAGGAAAGTTAGAGTTATGGCTCTTCCACAGTAGCCATTCAAACGGCGCACATGTTTTTTTGGGACACCCTGTATAATGCAGACAATTTGCAAAAGCATGTTTAAGCCATATTTCCGATTCTGTTTCCCTGTCTTGGGTGTTTGTGGTACCACAGTTCCAGACAAGCTTCAGAAGCTCCAAATCGTGCCGCTAGAATCGTGACAAATAGCCCCTATATAATTTCTGCACCACGCACCTATCATCAAGCAGTTGGGATGGCTAACGGTCAATAATCTCATGGAAACAGAAACACTAAAAGTGGTTTTATCGGTCGATAAATCTGAGTTCTTTGATTTTCTTACAGGGCTGTTACAAAGGTTATCTGAGACCAGCGCTACACAACCACTGACCTACATGATCCTTTCCTAAAAACTGCATGTGGGCAAAAATGCTTCTTGTATAGAGGAGAGCATCTTTGGAACGGTCTAGAGAAAGGAAATATGATAGCTAATACTTTCACCCATTTAAAATTGGCACTAGAAATGCCAGATTTTGAGCATTGTCTTATTTCTCTTTTCATTTTGATACATATTTGTTATATCTAGTTAGTTAGGCCCTCTTCGAACCACACACTATTTATTATACACAGATTTTGTGTCAAAATAACATAATTTGTAGGTTTTCTTTATTTAAGAAGGCAGTTTGTAAATGAATTATGCACATTCGTTTGAATGATTACCCTGTAAAAGTAGTTTACAATCAAATCAAATCAAAGCTGTAGATTATTGCACATAATTTGAATCCTTAATTTCCTGTGGAAGAGAGTGCCAGATACGCTGTCCTCTGTATCGGATTGTTTCAGTGCCATGATTAAATGTATGTACAATAAGAAGTGAGAAAGTATTGGTATTTCTCATATTATAGGTGACACTTCTTTGCAGAAATTTTCGTCCATAAAACTTGGGTAATTTTTAACTATTGGTAATTTTGAACATTTCAGTCATTAGCAACTGCACATTTTCTGATATATTGTTACAGATCTAGCTTTTTCTAATGAGGTTACAGAGCTGGATGTGTAGTCTTTAGGCGCAATTCGTACGGCTCTCTCATGCAGCCTATTGATTTTGCTATTCATCTTTCTGCTATGGAACAATTACATCCATACCAAAGGACAGTATTGGAACTGGCTAGTTACAAATGCTCTTATCAAAAGTCTTAACTTATCAGTTCCTAGATATTTGGGCATGCTTGGCAAGGCGAATAGTTCGTTACAAGCATTTTTACAAATATAACGTACATGCGTTTCAAAACTGAGATTTGCATCAATCAAAACCCCTAAACGTCGCTCCTCTTGTGAATTATTGACGGTAAGTTGCCAATTCTTATGTTTACATCTTGCTCTGTTCTTTCATCAAAAATCATAAAGTTGCATTTTTCTTCACTAAGTTTCATATCATTGTTAGCGAAACAATCGATTATAATTTTGGAGCCATTTTGTAACCAAGAAGTTATATTTTCGAGACGCATATCGCACGTAAAAATGGTTGTAATCATCGGCATAGTGAAACATATCCGTCTCTTGAATATTGATAACTGAAGGTATTTGATAACAGAACAAGCTAAAGATATTTATAGTTATTGAAAGATCAATTACGGGGTGAGTGGGTGAGCTCGGTCGAGTGAGGTCAACTCTGGATTGGTGACCTCTGAGGCTTGACCTCGCAACTCACCTCGCCGTCCTTCGAAAGGGGCGTTAAACTAGGGGTCCCATGCCTGGATGCGGCATGCATAGTGGGCTTAAATTAGTTTTTGATAGCTAAAAATACTTCCTGCCCACTCAAAATGAATTACTGAAAAAAACCCATTGATTTGTTGCCAATTTTCTAGATAGCTGTGGGTAAGCAATAAAGCGTCACGGCTAAAACCACATGCATGTAACTAAGAAATCAGTAAGTCATGTCGAATACAGTCAAAGGCCTTTTAAAGGTCCATGAAGATAGCTCCAAATTTCTCAATTCAGTGTTCAAGTAAACCATTTTTGACTGATTCCAGCAGGTTCTTTTTTCCCGTTCCTCGCTTTTGTAGGCTCCAGTTCGTAAGGTCTTTTTCAATCCTTAGATGCTGCTGCTTTGTCCCTTTCCCCTGCTTTCGGGATGATTTGAGAAAACGAAATCTTTACTGGGGAACACGAAGATATTTGGAAAGTTTCTCAAGGATCGGTTCAACGGTGCCTGGGTTTTACGGTGAACAACTGCTGCTTCAATGAATATTAACATAGATCAGTATGAGGCTAATCCGTTCCTGGAAGTCGTTGGGAAAGGAGTGGTAGTTGTAGCGGTATCAGTTCAGGGAAAGAATGAAACGACAACTTGTGTTGAGTCTAGGAAATCTGCACACCGAATACTTGACCGAGGGATATTTAATCGCTTGATTCTATGTGTACTGCTCTTAAAGCTTGGCAATGTGTTTCCTTCATGCTAAAAGAATAAATCTGTCTGTTCGTAGCGACATTTCCGGCGATGATGAATCTATCCATCGAGATCAGTCTTTCTGATCATGTGACGTCTTATCCAGGGCCTCCGACAAGACAAGAAAAGTGAAGGGACCAAACTTTGATATGAAAATCTACTACAACAGCACAATAGAATAAGCTATTTTCCAGGGAAGGATCCATGCGAACAAATAAACTACGGAATTAGAGCATTTGATGATATCTTTTTGGCAAGCAAAGGTACAAGAGGCTATGGAATCGGCCGAAAACATATCGTAGGAACAAAATAAGCCTGCTTTACCCATTTTGCACATGTTTGAAAATAACAGTTTAGTATCATCTTGAGACCATTATGAAGATGCTTTGAATGATTATTGCCCTATCACACAACGTGGTGTAGTAAGGCTCTTAAACACTCAAAATACAAAATTAGCCCAATAATGATAACAATAATAATAATATGTATACAAGCTTACTTGTTGGAAAAAGAAATGATGTCATAATGTCGAGAGCCCTTGTAAGTGTAAGAAGAACGGATGAAAAACCCATTAACGTGCTTTGTTCGTTCTAAATGTTCATTTTTTTGCATTTTACGCAGTGTGATGTTTTGGTTTGTCAGCCAACCAGGAACGGAATAGTTACCCATGCTAATGTTGTTGTATTTATCAATGTTACTAATCCAAGAATAAGTATTTTTTTCATCAAACTTACGTCAGTAGCCCTTCCAGTTTGAAATTTAGGAATAGCAAGATTCATTGCTTTGGCCATACCAAGCGCTCTGGCTGTGATGTCAGGCTTTTTTGTAACCTCATCTTTAACTTCTTTGATGAGGTCTTTAACTTCTTGACGGTCTTTTAGCTTCGCTTCTATTTGGGTAAAAATGTCATCCAACTCTGCGTCAAGATCTTGCTGTTTGGTGATCGCTATGAGTGCTGTAACAAGCAAGCCAAGAAATAGCAGCTTCATTGTCATATGTTGAGATATCTTTACCAGCCCCAATTAGTAGGCACTTAATCGCAATCAGTGATTAGGTTTGACCGATGGAGTGGAGCTATGCCAGAGACTGGTGACTCATTGGACATGCAAAAATCGTCTATGGAAAATATGGTAGTTGGTAACGGACGGACCAATATTTCATTTCAGGGGTCCAATGTGATAACTTTGCAATCTTTTGTGACCACATTAAAGATAACAGAACTTAAAGGGAATCGAAATAATTAAGGTTGGCCTGGGCCAAATGGCAAATATTACCCATTGCATTTGATAATCTTGGAATGTTTGGTTTCATTGTATAGGAAAAGAAACAATGCGTTCTCAGGCGTTCTCTCAAGCCTAAAAGCAGCATAGTCAATAACTGCCTATACCTATGCCTTTCAACGAAGTTGCTTGTTGGAATGCAAATGTAAATATGACTTTATACTTCACTTCAGTATATCGAATACTTAAAGAGCCAGTAGTGGCCCATTACTAAAGCAAGGTAGACTAGCGCTACTTGTATCTTATCTCAAAGATGTTAAGGTTTCTCTGAGGAAAGCAGCTTATATAACTTTTGGGGTTGAGGGTTATGCTTCTCGTGGCCAACTATTTGTACATCTACTACCTTTGCCGGATACAAGATGCTAAATGACTTTTAGTCAGAATCTTATCACATTATGCTCAGTATCGTCTTGATGGAAAGAAGTGTACATAGCTTTTTAGAGTGAATGGTGATGCTTCCGAAGGTGGCAAACTACGAGTTCGTCCTCGTTTCTCCTTCACAGCGTCACCTTAGTAGCTTTTGCCTCCGCAGGAGTAATTATATTCTTTTTATGCTGAAGCAAGTCTAGTTAGGTACGAAACCTTCTGCACCACCTATCACATATGGTGTCCCAAAAAAAAGTTCCGGCGTTTGATTGAACGTAGACAAAAAAGTTCGTTATCTGGCAATTTCTATTCATTCTAGGTATATGCTGGACATTTCAACTTACAGTTTGGCATATCGTAGGAAGAAATCAGTGTTCTGAAGATGGAGTTATTAGTTCTAACATCGCATCTTCATGTTGAAGGCAAAACCAGAGAGATTAGTACGCCTTTCTGCATCATTGTGGTGGAGGGGGAAACTCCGGATGGACTCAATTCGGACTGGACGAACACAGAAGAATGCATTATTGCATAATATGGCATGTCGAAAAAGCCATTGAAACTATTCTTTAGTTAAGAAAAGACAGTTTATTCTACTCCGCTCCGTGCCGTGAAACATTAAAAATTCCCATTTGAAATTCCCAGTTGGCACAAAGCAACAAAATAACTGCAGCAAACAGTTTTCCCAAGACCTATTTGTTTCAATTCTTGACACCATAGGTTAATTCACACAATCAAATGATTTAAATCTAAATTCTGTCCAATTAAAAAGCATCGTTTTCTCTTGTGAATAAAATTTCTGCCCGCTCGGGACGTCAAGGTAGTGAACGAATTGTCAACTAATTTTTGTGTTGCTCATCGAGGGAGTCCCCGCCATCCCGAAGCAGGAAGGCGTAACAATCTCTCTGGTTTTGCCTTGAACATGAAAGTGAAATGTTAGAGCTCATAACTCCATTTTCAGATTACTAATTTCTTCCTACGATATGCCAAACTGTAAGTTGAAATATCTAGCATGTAACTAGAATAAATGGAAATTACCAGATTAAAAATATTTTTCTCTGTGCTCAACCAAAAGTCGGAACTTTTTTTTGGGACACCCGGTATTAGACTGAAAATGCTGACTGTATTTAATTAGGCGTCAATCACTTTATTGTAATTATGCCCATATGCGGTTCCTATCATTAATGTCAACATATCTTTATACATGAGATACCCCTGAATGATGAGAATGGTTCATTCTTTGAACTAATCAATCAGGCCGGTAATTTATGCCGGGCAGGTTATTTGTTCCTCTCGTTATCAACTAATCTCTTGCTGCGTTCCTTGACATTTATTTCTGGTGCTTGTTTACTGTCGTATGCAGTGAGACAATAATCTGTGAAAGAAAACCTCACGCATAGTGTGTGGACGCTGGCAACAAACAACCAGAAAATTGAGCCTTCATGTCCAGTGCTGGAACATTAGGATCATGATCCTTAGAATCCAAGATCTTTACCCTCTGATTGGGCAAATTCATTGCATGGCTGCCTAGTTACATTTTTATTTAAAGTTAGTGAAAAGTTCTATTTCTACATTATAATCATGCGAATAAATTTACACCAACTATTTACGAGAAAAAAGAAACTTATGATACAAAAAAGAAATATTAATAAATATTTACAAGAAAAAAGATACATCATACATTGTAATATAACATGCTACACATATTTTTTTTATAAGAAACTAAGAATTTGGGACTCAGAGTTTCTTACGAGTTTCTTAGAGGTTCCATAACAATCTTTATCTTCACTACAATGTACTGTCGTGAACATTTCAAAGCAATGTTTTTTAAGCCTTTCCAATGTTTAGACATTACTCAAGTACCTTACGAGTAATATGATACAGGAAACAAGTGAAAGTAAATTAAAAATATGTCAAGGATTTCCTTTATCAAAGTAAATAGTTTCTTAACTTGTATTCTCCCAGAACTGGAGTTTCTTTTTTTTATTGGTGATCTGAGAGTTGAGTTTCTTAAGGGCTGTTTCTTATAAAAATATCCGTGCAATGGTCATTATCTACAAATCTTACACTTGCATTTTTCGCCACTCCAATGTTTATGTTTTGTTTGAATATAGCAGCTGATGAAGCGCTCTTTATTAAATCAGGCGTGCTGTTCCACAAGAGGCTGCCTTGAAACTTCAGGTTACAGTACCCCTTCAGGACGATAACAATTTTCATCCGATCAACTTTTGGATTTTTAGATCATTGGATAGCACATACGTCTACCTACAATTTTTAATGATTTTCAATAAATTTTAATTTATTTTTGAGCGAATTATAAGCAATTTAATGGCAAGGTCTTTCCAACTAGATTCCTATGTGTGCTCTGTTATTCATATTTAAGCAAAACCTGATACATTTATTTTGAGCTGTTTGAACATGCTGTTAACCTACAAGAAAATTACGCATTTTTACGAGGTGGACAATTTTTTCAATAACTTTGGAGATCTGAGGCAAGAGTGAACATGCTGTTTACATTACGCATTACGAGGAAAATTTGGGAATTGAAGGTTAAAGGTTTCAAGTGCCTTTGATTTCCTGTTTAATGGATTTTGCGGTTATAATACCAATTATGTATTATAGACTCTGCGCTAAATACATAAGGGATTACTCTGTTTACTCTTGTGGCCAGATTAATGTTAATCATTTACGACAGTGGAGTTATACGCTAAGAAACTATTTCAGCTCTTTTCTCAAAATCAAATTTTCAGCAACAAATGGGTATTCATACAGCTCCCTGTACCCAAGGGCTTGGCGTAAGAGAAAAAGCATAGGGGGACAAAACTGTGTCTCACTTTTGAGACAAATTGCATGATCCAAATTTAACATTTGAATAATTATTCTGAAGCTAAGGCACGTAAAAGAAACTTGAGACACTTTTGCTAGATTAATGTGTTGAGAATGCAAAAATTTCATCGATATTTATATGAAACTTATCTGGGGGGACAGGGAGGTTCTGGAAGGGGGGAAGGTCTAATTTTTGCCTTTTCAGGTGTATAACGCACAATTTTTGAATATTTGTATTCTTTTTGGCCTATAAATACTCCCCATTTAATGACGAGTCGAATGATGTATAGTTTATACGTGTTATGTCGAGGGCGTGATAATCGAGAGAGAAAACACCGCGAGTGGTCACTGAAGTGGTAGAACCTTAATAGAATCAATGCCAAACATAATACCGGGTGTCCCAAAAAACTGTATACAAGTTTGAAAATTCTAATGCCAAGAGTTTCAGTCAAATCACCCAGAAACTATTTTTATATTAATCCTCAATGGCTGAATAGTATTTTGGTATTTTTCTCATCATTTTCGGCAACTTGGTTGCATAAATCAGCAAGTGTAAAATTTCCTCTTAGGCCTAAACCAGAGCTCCAAGTAGAGAAGAGCTAACGATTCTAAGCATGGCAAAAGCATGTTGGTCCTCGACATCCAACGCTGATATGTTTTGGGATTCTTATTGTTAGAAACCGATAAGAAATCATTCTCAAAGGCAATAATATTACGTTAGCATTAATCAAGGGATTTAGCTTACTTTACAAAATTGCAAAGCATGACCGGCTCATTTTATTAAGGTCCTTGACCAGTAAGATACAGTGATATAATTTCTCCAGGAAAGTCGTTGATAAATTTTGTTAATTAGGGAGTGACCGTTTTTAAACCTGGGTACCAGGGCGGAGGATTTTTGGCAGGGGTATAAAACTTGCTTTCATCATTTTTTAGGGGTACGAAAATATCAAGAGAAATTTTTATGGGGTACGAAACGATTTTGCTTGAAATATTTTATATGAAATCATACTCATCATTTACAAGAAATATTTACAGACATCTGGAGAAAATGAATCACTCGATCTTACGAAATTCGCCTAAGACAACTTGGTATGTGTCCATATATACTCCTTATACTCAAAGACGTCTGGATGGGGCACCAAACCATTTTGCCAAAATATGGTGGGGGTACAAAAAATTTTCTACATTTCAGATGGGCTATCAAATTTTTGCTAATTGTGTGAAATTATCCTCCGCCCAGATAACCAGGATTAAAAATGACCGCTCCCTTAGTTCAATTAAAATCAGCAGGAAATTGTTTCCTGAGAATATCACAGGTTGCTATGCTTAGGGTTTCTTGACTACATGGTCTAAAAATGGCGGCTTTGGTTTGGGCCTAAGAGTAAATTTTGCGTTTGCCGATTTATAGCTCTACAACCAAGTTTCCAACAGTAGTCAGAAAAATATCAAAATTCTATTTAGCCAATGAAGATTAAAAAAAATATGCTTTGGGCAATTAGGCTTAAACTGTCGGCGTCAGAATTTTTCAAACTTGTATACAGTTCTCTGGGACACCCGGTACTTTTTGTTGCAGAGATTTGTAATAAATCTTTCGTCCTTATAAAAATACATCACCAAAAAGTGAAGCAATTCATATCATAACGAGAAAACACGGCTAGTGTAGCCGCAGCCTGTAGCATCATTTTGTTTTCATTGGCACTTCATTGGGGAGATTCCTTACGATCTTTTTGACCATGCCTTTCTTAACGAATGTTACAACGAAGAGAATTTCGAAAAAATTGAGTTTATCTATATTTCAGAGCTTATAAAAGCATCAGAAAAGTAAATAAAATACTTCATTCTTTAGCCTTTCAAAAATTCCAAAAATAGGAATATTTTCTGGCGCACCCTGCAGATATGATGTTTTATTTAACTCTTCACGATCACGATAGTTAGCCCTATCCAGTCTAGACCATTACTGAAAAGACACCATGTGAGTATCATTGTGAATGTTTTATCAGTAGCGAGCCACGTTAACCAATTCTTTTTTGTATTTTTAACTTATTTTTACTTGGTAAGGGAGCAGTCATCAATAACTGCAGGGACCGGGGCGTAAGCAACTGAGGAGGGGTCTGAAAATTTTTAGGGTAAATTTATTGGGGCCAGAAACTTTTAGAGGAATCTATGCTGGGGTCTGAAAATAAATGTGCCAAATTTTTGAATATTTTCGAAAAAAATCAATTTTGTAGATTTTAGCTTAACAATTTATCAGTTTTCTCAAAAAAGTTAGACATAAATGTTTTTTGTCTGTTAAGTTCTCTCTTCTTTTCTTCAATTGAATTCTTCTTTGTTTGGTTTGATGCTTTTGTGACAGTCCGGTTCTTTTGAAGTCGTACTGTGCTGTCAAGGGTCTGAAATTTTTTGGCGAAAATTGGATGGGGTCTGAAATTTTTCATGGCTAGAATGCAGGGGTCTTAAAATTTTCGGGGAAACTTTCAAAGTGCTTCCACCCCCTCCCTGTCATTACTAATGACAGCTCCCTAATGTGCCACTTCACCCCTGTTTCATGATTTTGAAATTTTCAACTGTGAGCCACCTTATGTGTAGATTCACCTTTACGCTAGAATAGCTAGCAACAGTTTTCTTCCTCAAAAAAGAAAAGATTCCCCTGTAGTTTTTGCAAGGAAATTGATACGTTTCTCTGGAAATTGAAGGGAAAAGGGCATTTCTATTTCTCCTTTGGGAAATTATGCGAAGAGTGTCCGTTCCCCTGAAGTTTCCCGATGAAAAAAAGCAGTGAAATTTCATAGTGATTTGATTCTGTCAGTGCACGACTGGTGGGATTTGATTATCTTCCAGTAGCCTGTGTCTGGTTCTTGTTGGTGTACTGTAGCTGCTTTATTCGATGCTCCCTTGTCAACGTGTACCTTAGTAGGGTGTCGATGCCCACATGGAAGTAGAACTTTTTAACTAATCAATTTTTCCTTTATCCCATCATCTCAATCACCCACTCCCGCTACCGGTTTTTTCTGTGTTGTTTTACCTAACGCAGTGACTTCCTAACTTTTAATGTTGTCCTTCTTGTCATTTGGCTATCAACTAATCGTTTGCTGCCTTCCTTGACATGTACTTCTGGTACTTGTTTACTGTCGTATGCAATGAAAGAATAATCTGTAAAAAGATAATATCAGACATGTGGGCATTGGCAACAAACAACCAGATGATTGCATATTGATAACGATAAGCAATTTGCCTGTCTAGGATGCTGGAATATCAGGATCACGATCTTTGGACTTCGAATTCATTTCATTTCATGGCTGTCTACAGTAGAAACCCGCATAAAAGAACCTAGGTTTTTTCTAGGCAGCCTGAATAGGTTCTTAATTAACTGGCTGCTATTGTAAATTCCAGCCTGTAAGGTTCTTAAAAAGGTTCTTATATACGAGCAGGCCTTGCACACATTAACACTGTTTTCCAGCCCAAGAATTCTTGAGAATTCTTGAGATTTCTTGAGATTTCTTGAGAATTCTTGAGATTTCTTGAGAATTCTTGAGACCAAATCTTTTGTACCAATGAATCTTTGATTTTTTGTACCAATGAATCTTCTGTCTGTTCAGAATGTGAAGATTTCTAAAAATTCTTGTCATTTTAATAATTTACATTAGAGCTATTATATAAGAACCTTTCCCAGTTTCATCCTCTTAGGGGTTCTTATTTAGGGGGTTTAAAAATTGAATTTCAGCCTCCAGGTTCTTATAAAAACAGGTTCTTTTATGCGGGTTTCTACTGTAGGACTTATGATTCTGATCATAGTCAGATGCGAGTTCTATGGAATTCAATTCAAGTCCAAGGAAGAAAGTTATTGCTACTTTGGTTTTGTAGTTTTATCTTCATCGTTATGAATGCATGGACAGACTTTCTAACAATGGCTGAGGTCACACAGCTGGGTGTTTTTACTTCGTGACATTTTTTTCAAATTAAAAATGCAAATCAAATTTCGTAACTTTCGCTGGCAATTGCTAAAAAGTTAAAGTTTTTTGGCAGATTTTAGGTCAGAATGTAGACTGTTCCAGATTTTAGGTCCGAGGTAGGAGAGACCACTTTGCTCTGTGTTACTCTTCCGAAAAAGCTGATTCAAATTGTTTTTAGATCTTCGAGTGATACGACTCTGGCGAACTGTTAAGAGTATCTCTGACATATGGGATGTGGCTGAGTTATCAAACAATTTGAAAACGTTTGTAGCACTACATTGTTCGAATCTGTCTTTATTGGGGTTGGTGTTATTGAAAATGGCACGAGAACACGATAAAGAGGCTTTTGCAACGATAAAGAAGCAAGAAAACAATAACAGAGCCCCCTTTTCGTTTGCATGATATGACGTCACTTCGCTCAAATTGCTCATTTGAATACGTAATTGCACAAGGAGAAGGCGAAAAATAGTGGAAGAAAGCATTATACATCATTCATAGCAGTATTATCTTGTATTCTATCATCAATCATACCAAACCTGCACTTGTCCTTTAATTCATAGATTAGCCCATCATGCAAAACCCTGTCAAATGCTTTAGAAATATCCAGGTGCACGGAGAGGACATCAAGAGGAGGATTGCAATCAAACGCTGTAAATATTGTGTGTTATCGATATTAGCTGATTGATTTTTGAGTTACCGGGACGGAAACCTGATTGATTAGGATTTAGTAATTCAGATGAAACAAGATGAGAATGAAGAGAATCGAATATGAGTTTTCGAAAATTTTTCACATTCTCATAGCTTTCACTTTACTGATCGAGCGCGCGAAGGAGATTTGCAAATAGAAAATCCCGAGATTCAGTTGCTGGTCGATAAACACTAAAAAGGTCCATTTTTTCCTTAAATCTATTTTGAATCTAATGCATTCGATACAATCAGGAAATTTGAAAGACTTTAATTGATATGCGAAGGTATCACTTCGGAAACGGACCAGGTAAGCCACCGCCATTTGCATTTCTATCTAATAGGAAGGGGGGAGTCTCAGGGGGGGGGAGCACTTCACTATAAATTTATAGAGGGGTGTGCGCCGCCAGGATTTCTGTTATGACCCAATCCCAGAATTTTGGTCAGATATTGATACCCAATCCCAGAATTTTGGTCAGATATTGATACCCAATCCCAGAATTTTGAAGCAGTAGCAAAGAACAATTCAACGTTAAATAGCATTCTATTTTAATTCAATTTCAATCAATTTCAACGGATTTCCTCTCAGTTATGGTCACAAGCAGAAAAAATCTGTTCTGAATCAATGGAGACACTCAACACCCATTACCAGAATTTTTAGTATAACAGTCAACCCCAATCCCAGAAAATTCCAAGTGAAAGTGTACCCTAATCACAGAAAATTGTCAGTAACAGTATACCCCATTCCCAGAATTTTCAGGCCAAAAACTACCCAAAACTGGCGCACACATCCCCATCTGACCCGATAGTGAAGTACCTCCCCCCCCTGGGGGAGGAGTGTAGCATCAATTATTGTTTCGGCAATCATCAACACGTGTGAACTTTGTGAAGCAATTTCTTTGAGCACATCAGATTCATTCCTAACAGAATTTATCTTTTAAGTATCCTAAAATGACCCTACCAATGTTTGACGTAGACCGAGCTTACGTAGACCGATATGTCTGGAAGCGACATGGGCGTAGGAAACAGGGGCTTAGCGCGTTACACCCCCCCCCCCCCCCTTGACGTCAGAAAAATTTGGAAAAAGTCAGCCATATAATCCAAAAAAGCCAAATTTGAATGGACCGAAATCGAGGCTGGGCACATCACACTTAAATCCACATTAAAATTGCTTATTTGTGCACATATGTTTGCAAAGAAGACAGAAAGCAAAGAAAAGACACAAAGGCAAGTAGTCAAACTTTCATGTTATAGCTACTTCTCCTGTTGCCTGTGGTTATCGTAGCTATAATCTTTAAACTTGGTAAGTAGATGGACTTCTAGGCAAAAAGAATCAAAATCATGTGATTAAATCAAATTATCTCTGTTGCTATGGCAATTGGAAGATATTAAGTTATGATTATCATGGTTATTGCCATCATGATTGAAATAATAAAATGTGTCACTGCATTAACATTGCCACAGGGGATCCATGAATGTCAGTGAAGACTGTAGTATTGATTTCTTTGGTTCCTTGTGATCCGGATTATGAAAACAAATATATAATTTTGTACGGATTACATCATCATTGCAGTCGGCCTACTATTATTACAGTAGGAGAATCTTTTGTCATATAAGAGCTCTTATGTCATTGGCTGCCGCTCGAACTCATGGATTTTTCAAGTCCTGCGCATCTTAACGTTATACTCTACTGCAGGGGGGGGGGGGTTGGAATAGTATCCCACAATGCTTTGCGTACCATTCATCTTCTTGGAATTGCGCATTGGAATTTGATCAATCAGAAGTTCTGCACAAGCGCGAAAGGACAAAGCTGTGATGCTGGCCTAAAATATTGGAAGCGTTTACGAGATGTCAATTCGCCGATTTTGAAGCAAAATAAATCCACCCAAAAGGTTTATAGCATAGACCAACTACCAGGGGAAGAAATAGCAATGAAACCGGACGAGAATATTGTTCAGCGTTGTTGTGGGGCACGTATAGTTTCTTCGGACACATTGGACAAAAACCGCATCTTGTTTTCAGGTGAAATAAAGCTTTAGATGTTGGGACTTAGCGGGAGATGCTTTTCTAGCCGCCAAAGCCTTCCAAATTATAAATCAAAGCAAAACATCGCCAGTCCCTTCCCCGACGGTCAGAAAAAAACAACAAATTTGATAAAAAATGGTGGAACTGCGTTACTTAGGCCCACAGTAACTTCCCACATTAACTGACAATAACTGCAATTCATGATAAAATTATGTGTAAGTGCCCACTAGTCATAATTCGAATAAATACACCTACATAGATTGAATGTTCTGTCTCTACAATGCCAATCTTCAATCCCAGTGTAGAAGTGAATGAAACATGTTCTGCCATTTGCGATGTTTCAAAGAAAGAACGGCGCTCAAAAACTTCGCAGGAGGCTTTGCCAACCCCCCCCCCCCCCTGATTCTACTGTAACAATAACAGGCCGACCGCAAGGAGGGTGTAATCTGTATCAAATTACAATTTCATAATCTGGATCACAAGGAATCAAGGAACCAACACTATAGTTTTCACTGACACCCCCTGTGATATTAAGGTTGTTACGGAAACAATAGTTCGACGGAACTTTCGAATATTGCAATAACTTGCGTGCTCCGCGAAATCGATAAAGAAATGGAGTGTCCAAACTAGGCCTGTCCACCGAAGGTCGAATAATCGCTATTCGGTTATCTGATCACTATTCGAATAGCAGTGAAGCGCAACGGTTATTCGCTGCCAACCGAATAGTACGATTATTCGGATTGAATGACCAGTCGAATAGATCGATTATTCGGATGGCTATCTGTAAAACATGGAGTGTGGAATGATGGAATGGAATGATGGAATGGAATAATGGAATGGAATGATGGAATGGAATGATGGAATCGAATGGTATAGATGGAATGGTAGATATGGAATGGCTAAACTACTGGTCGCTTTGGAAAAAAAATTACACCAATGTGTTCCTCAAGATCTTCTTAGTTTATTTTACATATGTTTTCTTGAAAGTCTCATGAAATTCCCTTAAATATCGACTGAAACAACAAGCATGATAACAGACTGTGTGGGCAGACATCAGTTAAGTCGTTTAATTGATGTGAGTTGTAGGGAAAAAATCTGTAAAACATGGAGTGATGGAATGGAATGGAATGGTCGACATGGAATAGCCAAACTATTGGTCGGTTTTGAAAAAAAATTACACCAATGTGTTCCTCACGATCTCTTCAGTACATTTTGCGCATATTTTCTTGAAAATATGCTGGAATCCCTCCAGATTTCAACTGAAACAAAATTGGATCTATGCTAGGCTCGCGTGAACACAGCTGTGGAATGTTGAGAAGTGACAGGGATCAATGACAGTTTTTATCCTTATCCTGTAATGGCGCCAAGATCATTTTTATCATAAACGGGGGTTCGTAAGAAACTTTAGACAACAGCAAATTGAGTTATTGCTGCCCTCATGCACTCACTCACTATTGTTTGAAAACAATGCCCAGTTGTTCATCATTTGCACAGTTTGTGGTATTGTTTAGATTTCATTTCAGGTTGTGCAACTGTGAACTGAACTGCGTCGATTTTTCAAAAGCTATGCTTCACCACGTTTGTGACTTTCGTCGGAGAATCCATAGTTTTATGCTGCTGGCATATTTTGTCTTATCGGGTACCATTTTATTTTCAGAATTTTTAGGCACTAATGGTAATCAGGAACGTAGGAAGCATCTCAAACTTGGAGGGGCACGATACTTCTAGGGCACCTTTTTCATTACCCTGAAAGGGCATTTCCTGAAAATAAAAAGGGCACTTCTTTGTTTATTGCAAAATCTTGGGGGGGCACGTGCCCCAGTGTCCCCCCGGTTCCTACGTCTCTGATGGTAATTTTGTCTGTGCAGCAGGCTTCACCATGGTGGGCTTTGCTTTACATACAGTCAAGCACGTGTGTTCTCCCAGAAAACTGTCTTGCAGAATTTCAGTAGCTGACGAAGCCAGATTTAATTTCCTCCGGGCTTGCTACTTGATAGAGGGAATGTTTGGGTTTTACGGTCACGGGGTTTCACCATATTTTGTAATCTTGCACGCTATGTTTCGGTTTGATGTAAAATATCGCAAAATGTTTTGCATTCTAAATTTCGAGCGGTTTTACGGTTTGGGGACCCCCAAACATCCCCTGTTGGTACTGTCAGAAAAATCACCAAATTCACATCAACAATCATGTGAAAGAAATCTACAAAAGTAACAAAGTTGTATGTGGTAGAAATGTTCGGTCACTGATCTGTACCTTCAGAGCTTTGGCTATGTGAGGTGAGCTTCTTTGACAGTTCGAAATATTTGCTTGAAAGAAGGTAAAAAATGCGTTGTAATGGTGACCATGCTGAAAAGGAAATAGTCCCCCAAATGCTATATTAGTCCCCCCAAGAGGTTCAAACAATTAGATTTTGAGTTTTCAAGTTTTTATGGCAAGGAGTCACTAAAATTTACTAAAGGCTGGCACCATCGATGTGTTGATTTTTCCAGGCACTTGCCACGCCATCCCCATGTGCAGAGATTCGATTGAAATTAGACGGGAAGTCAGAACATTATGATTCACAGCTGGTTTGATTCCGGAAGAAATTCTCAACAATAATACACTCATTTTTATAATAAAAGTGGTTCAAGTGGCTCTAGCCATATCGGATATCAGAATATCCTGTTATTTTTGTCAAAGGTTTATAGATCCTGAGATTCCCTTTAAAAAACTAAACTATGAATTAAAAATACGAAACTTTTGTAATTTACCGTTATAATGTTCTCCGGTGACTCAAAATATGTTTTAACTATTTTTAAATTGTCTTGAGCGCAAATCACTTTATTACTAGTTTGAAATCTTATTACAAAGTGATTTAAGAGCTCTTCGAACAAAAATTTTTGGGTAGTCCAAACATGACAAAGACTCTGGGGACTGAGGTTGAAGAAACGTTCTTTTTTAGCTCCCTAGCTCCCCTCTCTAATAAACCCCTCCCTCTCTGGTAAGCCCCTCCCGTCTAAGCTAAATGTTCTAAAGAAGCCCCACTTTCCATCCTCCTTCATTTGTATTAAAAAGGATGTCAAATTTCAGTTTATTTAGCTAAAAAAGTGTGCAGGTTAATTTTGATACTGCTTTGATAAATATGTCGAATTTGTTCATTTGACTCGGTAATATTGTATGTCATTCCTCAAAATTTGGGATAAAAGAGTTAAGATGCTTTAATTTATATCCTTTTCATTTGAGAATAAACCCCCTCTCTAGCTGACAAGCACCCTCTCCCTTAAAGCCCCCTCTGGAGTCTCCAAGATTGAGTAATAAGCACTTGGGGCTCAAAATAGCCGGTGTTCCAGACCATTACGCAAATATAATTTATTTTTCTGGAGTCTGGAACACAGGCTAGCTCAAAAAAACTTCTTGCTACTAAGAGTTTCTTGGAGTCTATCAAATTTGCACTATTTTTCAGAATCATTCTGTTTTTTAAACAGGGCGTCCAACGTAACCAGTAAGATAAAACAATCTGTGGTACAATCTGCGTTAAAGTTATCCATTTTCATAGCATTTTGAAGGCAGTGTTCATGCTCTAAATGACAATCGTGTATGTAAAACCCACCATGGTGAAGCCTGCTGCACAGGCAAAATATGCTAGCAGCTTAAAACTTTGGATTCTTCGACGAAAGTCACAACGTGGTGAAGCAAGAAGCATAGCTTTTGAAAAATCGACGCAGTTCAGTTCACAGTTGCACAACGCGAAATGAAATATAAACAATACCACAAACTGTGCAAATGATGAACAACTGGGTATTGTTTTCAAACAATAGTGAGTGAGTGCATGAGGGCAGCAATAACTCAATTTGCTGTTGTCTAAAGTTTCTTATGAACCCCCGTTTATGATAAAAATGATCTTGGCGCCATTACAGGATAAGGATTAAAACTGTCATTGATCCCTGTCACTTCTCAACATTCCACAGCTGTGTTCACGCGAGCCTAGCATAGATTCAATTTTGTTTCAGTTGAAATCTGAAGGAATTCCAGCATATTTTCAAGAAAATATGCGCTAAATGAACTGAAGAGATCGAGAGGAACACATTGGTGTAATTTTTTTTCAAAACCGATCAATAGTTTGGCTATTCCATGTCGACCATTCCATTCCATTCCATCACTCCATGTTTTACCATGGGTGAGAGGAAACAAAGTAAATGTATGATAAAATGTATAAACAAATCGTACCTGTGTCTTTATTTTTGTTGTTTTCGCCTCCAATTTACCCGCAGCAGCATGCTCAAATCAACTCCAAAATTCAAATCTGCAACGGCCTAAATTTGTTTGTGTTCTGTAAAAGCGAGGCCGTCAAAATTTAGGCCGGTGTGCCTCAGCAACCAGTAAGGACTTAAGGACTCAAACGGTTCCCTTGATTTGATTCACAATGGAGTCTTCTGTGAATTTTCCACAATTTCAAAAGTGTTGTTTCCTCCCAATCGGTAATCATTTGAATTTAATTTCGCACCAAATAATTTTTTACTTTTGCATACATTTGTGGGCATGTTGTAAACACCAGACCCTAAGACCCTGGGACCCCTGAGACCCCTAGGACCTTTAAGTACTAGAAATGAAAAGAACCCTTAACACCAGAGTGTCATAATGAGGAAGTTGTGTATCATAACTGATCACGTGATAATCACAACGATGGAAAGAAGAAATTAAATCAGCTGATGCCAAAGCCAGCAGTGGACGATCGAAATGAAGAGCTTACTGAAGTTACTATTTGTAGCTTATTTCACAATTTCCAGCAAAAGATGGATATCAGTCAGTTTTAGTTTCAATCCTAGGCCCCTTTCAAACTCGACTAGAAACGTCTAGGCCAGTGTGATGGATGATACAGACCAAACTCGAAGAGCCACAACATTGAATGACAGCGTTGCAATCCAGCAGGAAAATTTTTACTCGATTTGACAAAAATAATTAGGTTTTTTTTCTAAATGATCAATGTATTGCATTTTCTTTCATTTTGTCTGAAGCAGATTAAAAGAGGTTACTATCACAGTTCTAAGTGTATTTCTTGCCAAAATTTGAGCACCAAGCAGAATTCTCATCTTGAAGGGGAGGGGGGAGGAGGGAGGACAATCCCACCCCTAAAATCCCAGCAAATGATTTAGACTTAAAATGTTACAATTGGTTGGTATTAAAAGTATGTCACCCAGCTGAATGGCTCCTAAAAGCAATGACCCCCTTTGTTGTAGAAGTCACAATTTTCTTGTGAGGCACAACATTGTGCCTGTTTGTACAACAATAGGATACCATTGTTTTTAGGAGCCAATACGCTGCAATACAGTACTCCTTCAAACCAGAGACGTAAGAAGCAGTTAGGGAGCGGGGGGGGGGGGGGGGGTTTGACACTTAAAGGACAAACACCTCCAGAAACAACACTTTGCTATCATAATTGAAAAATGTTGGGGGCATGTACTCCCAGTGCCCCTATGGCTCCTACGCCTCTGCTTCAAACTCATCTGGCTTTTTCATGAAGCACATAAATTTGATGAGCATAATTTACAATAAATGCATCTTGGTAAAAAGTTCCTCCCCTCCTCCCCTCCATCTTGAGCATAATTGTCTCTTCTGGACCTTTGCATCTAATGGTAAAATGCAGTTTCGACAAAATTTTGAATTTTAAAGATCCCAGTACGTATTTCATGGTCAGTTGAGGAATTCAAACAAGAAGACACAACAACTATCAGTGTAGTCACAGAAAAATGCCTAAAGACTTTACAGACTTCACATCACTGACTTATTCAGAATCATTCAAACATTAGGAACAGGAGAGAATCAATCTGAAATTCCTTAGATTTTCTTTACATACTTGGCAATATTTAAGCAAGCCTAAATGGAGATATGGCAATGCCTCAGGATTTGGTAGAATCCACCCTATTCAAACAGTGTCATATCTTCTGTGGGAATGTGTTGAAAACCTTGCAAGGTCCAGCCAAAATTTGCATCTTGCAGGAGCTGTATCCAGACCAAACACATTTGAAGGAATATGTGATTTGATGTAAAGGGTGTAAAGTATCTGAAAAAAACAAGGGAGAAATTAGAGATTTTTTGTCAAACTGTTCTTTCCACCAAGTACCAAATTGCAAAATCAGAGAATGAGAATAGGGCGATGGACGTACAGTAATAACTGAAACATCATCGTGGAATTATTGCAAAAACTTTGTAAAACAACTGAATATGCTTTCTTGCTCAGCAGCAACCAAACTTGCCATTCGTAGGTCAATCAATCACAAACAAATTCTGGTA
This sequence comes from Aurelia coerulea, assembly GCA_039566865.1. Taxonomy (NCBI): domain Eukaryota; kingdom Metazoa; phylum Cnidaria; class Scyphozoa; order Semaeostomeae; family Ulmaridae; genus Aurelia; species Aurelia coerulea. The sequence goes on from CM076950.1 coordinate 10,571,316, forward strand.
TTTTGATATCAAAATATGCACTCAAAGCGCTTAACAAGTAAGTCATAAAATGACAACCAAAATTATATTGTTATTGTGCATTGAAGAGGCAAAAAGTTCTTGTAAAAACATGATGAAACAAGGTAGAGCATCAGAGCACGATGAGACTCTGAATACAAACATAAGATCCTTTTGGATGATTACAAAGTCTGTCCTGAGCTAAACAAGCTAAGAATATCTGAATATTGATTTCTTCATAACCCCAAATGATCGTAGATGCTGTTTTTAGCTACAGTCAGAGGGATGAGTGTTGCTGCTAAAGTCGCCTTCAATGGAAAATCAATCATCATCATCATCATCAATAATTTATTTAATGTAGGCTAAGTAAAATAAAAAGAATAGCTAAATTACAGCTAATTTAGGCCTACTTTACAAAAATTTACAAAATTTACAAATTAATTCCTAAAGCTAATCAATAAAAACATTTAGTGGATTATATACAAGATAAAAGCATGCCTTCCCTACGAGGTACGGAGCGACGCCCACCTCCCAGAGAGACGGCGGACACACCGCGCGAGGGAACCCCCACACGCATATCCTAAGCTGCGGTCGCCGCTAGGGAGCAATTCCCCAGTTCAACCGCAGCCCAGTGCCTGCATCGTGAAGGGGACCTCACATCCCGCACAGCACATCCCCCATCCCACCGGGAAGCAGTGCACCGCCCCCATCCTCGCGAGAAGGCCCAAGAAATGTTTATCATGTTAGAAACCCAACTCTTGGAATGTATGTTTTGCAGAGCCTACAGTTGCATTTTTCGCCATTCCAACATCTAATTCGTTTTTTGAAAATAGGAAGGGTGCTTGATCGTTTTATTTCGTGCGGTAAAAACTGCCAAAGTTTATTTCCAAGGTAGGCTATGGTCTCAAATCCAAAGGACGTGGTTCGCACCTTTGGAATTTGAGCGTCATTGCCATGCCTTAGGTTGCAGCTAATACCTCTCTCCATAAAAATATCTTTCATGAAAGGTGGATTTAGATCAGACTTTGTTTTAAAAATTTCCGTCATAAGCAACTGTAGGTTTCTTACATGGATGGGCACCGAATTGCTCTGTTCCAGGAGAGAACCAAAATCACTTCCGTGATCCTTGTACGCAATGCGCAGTGCCCTTTCGTGAACATGATTTATTCTATGGTTTAAAGTTCTGTCATAAAACATCCAAACAAGTGGACAGTAGCTAAAGTGCGATAACACAAATGCTCTCATTAGCTGCTGCAATTTGTCAGTGTCCATGTAGCAGGATATACGGGCAAGAGCATGGAGTTTCTGGCCGGCCTTTCTACATAGGGTCTTCACATGTCCTTTGAAAGATAGTGATCGATCAAAGGTTATACCGAGAAGAGTTTCCTGTCTACTTTCTTTCCTGTCTACTTTCTACTTACTTTCTTATTCAAGCGCCTTGTATAAGAAAAAGAACCGCATCAAAGGCAACATTTTGGTCTTTATGTCAAACGCGAATGATACGCAAAAATCAAAAGTCATTACCCCTAGTTTGCTTAGTTCGTGCACAAAACTATTGGTGCATTTGTGTCAAATGAGATGTCATGTGAGATTTACGATAACGCAAAATTGCTTATGCAGAACCCAACAGAACGTTTCAATTGTTACTATTCGCGGGCATCTAATTTGAGACAAGCAGTCACGAAGATAACCTCTGTGCAGAATGATATGCATGAAGATGGTTTGGTTCAGTGTGATCACTTGCTTTCCCCCTGTCAATGGCGCCATTGTTTGCTGGGATTCTGCAACTTTCTGTAGCTGTGTAGGAGGGGGATCCTTCTACCTTCGGTGATGCTGCGAATGCTAGCCTCTGTGCAGGCCGCCGGTTACATCATCCTCTAAAGTTGACTTATTTACATAATGAGTACTATCAATAAGGCTAATGATTCGTTCGTTCTAGAAAACGATTGTTTTGACATAATTGAGCTGCTAATGAAGTCAAGAACGTGCCAATTCTGGGTAAATTTGTTGTTGCATCAGGGTAAACATCTTGGTGATTTATCCATCTTAAGGTGTCAAATCTGTCTAACATGAAATAAGCCGACGTCAAATGTTCCTATAGGATCGCGGGAAACTTCTGTCTTGTATGCGCTTTATGTGCGCTTTCTTTATTTCAGTGCCAATTAGCTGAGATAAAACGTTAATCAATCGCTTTAACGAGCGTGACGGAAGTGGGTTACTTACTTTCTTTCTTTCTTTCTTTCTTTCTCACTGACTGACATCGAAGCCCCTTCTTAGATTACAAAGTGGACTTTGTAATCAAAAAGGCAGGACTGAAAAACAAAAGGCCATCCACTGACAACAACAGCAAGAATGCTAAGACAATAGAATGGCCTAGGCATGGATGCCGTGGTTGTTCAAATGCTGTTTACAAACTAAAACACGAAAATTAACAATGTTAGCCAATTTTTCGACAAGATCGGGTTTGAGAAATTTGAAGCTGAACATCTCGCCAACACAGTGATGATAGTCTCGTTTTGCGGCAGGGACTAGATTTTGCGCAAATTTCTGTTTTCTGGGGCTACTAAAATGTCCTTCGCTCCCGTCAGAAAATGACCTGCTGCAAGAAATAAAATATTTTTGTGGACAAGAATGACAGAATGGGTGATCGGAATACGATTCATGAAATTATACATCCTAACGAAGCTGGGATAAAAATTTCCATGGCATATTCATTGTTTAGACCTTCCTACAAGCTGCCTGTTTACATGTAAACAAACAAGAGATATTTTTCGTCATCGAAAGCAGCCCTAACTTTATGGCAAAAAATGAAACACTTAGCCAATTTTGCAAGAATACTGACCTGTCTCAAAATGATGCTCACATCCTGCAGATAATGTCCACAAACGTTCATCTTGCGGCAGGGACCAGTTTTTCCACAAAATCCTTTTCTCTTTTTTGATTTTTCCTTGCTAAATATCGCCTTCAGCCCCAGAAAAGTAAAGCCAAATAATCCATTTTTATTGAAGCTTTCCAGGGTCGATGATTTTTTCAGCCATATTTGATCCCCTTCTCGACACATTCGGCGTGTTCTCAAACTCAAGCCGCGTCTCAAGAGGCCTGGATCACAATAGATTCCTTCGCAACTGCGTGCAGTCCCCAGAAATTCACCCCTCTCCCACCTTTCTGTTTTTGGCGGCTTGTGCAGACGCAAAAGCACTTTGCACAGCGGTCGAAACATTTCTGGTCTTTGCTGTGTATCATTGACTTCCCCTCTTCCATCCAATGAACTTCCACTCTTCAAACCAATACCAGAAATGATGCAGAGAGTTTATACCATACTATGAAGAAGTACTAGTATGAGTATCTCCTATTGTGTTATTTTAAAGACTTGTAGTCGTATTCACTTAGTTATCATGGTTTTCACCAAATTAGGGAGTATTCTCGTTCCCAAAGTTACAGTGATGAAGCTTCGTGCACGCAGCTTTGTAACGGGCGCGCCGACCCATTGTCCTCCTTTGGACAAAGGGTCTGCGAGCAATCAGTTGTAATCAATAGACAATCAGTAAAAACTGTACTATGAAAGAAACGCTCCGCGGAAAGGCAGCACAACGTGTGTACTGGTTATGTTTTTTGTTGTGATCAGGGAAATATTTCGCGTGAAACTTTATGGATTCAAGAAACAATAGTTTGTAAGTATAGTTCTACTTATAATTCTTTTCTTGTTGTTTCTTGTTGTTTGCATTGTAGATGGTGTTTGTTTATTTTATTTGGGCTTACGTTAATGTTCGATGAATTTACTTTGGTATTGTATTTATTGCCTGTTGTCGAATTTGTTTCAGCAAACTACCCCTTAGCTATCGATGTATGTTCGAGTAACCAGTCGTTTGTCTTGTTGTTTCTGTTTGGTTTCTCGAAATACAATTTAATGTGGTGTGAGTTCACTATACCCTGCAGCCTTCTGTGAAATCGCTGATTAGAGTTTAAGCTATTCTTGCAATAAAGACTTGCCTCGCTGCGCCGTGCTGGATCGCCTTCGTATCGAGTAATTTTTAGGAAATTATTATTTACTTGGTGGCGCTTTTTAGCTGCAAATCACTTAATCTCTAAATCACTGTATGTGACCACCCTTTTATCCGTTCTGGCATAACGGAATAACCAGACCCAGGACCAGTAGGACCGGACCCTAACGGACCAGACCCTGGGGGAATACCCATTACTTTCCTTCCAACGTTTGTTTGCAATGGCGGCCAACACAGAAGTTTCGCTCCAAAGTAAGATATGGCAGTCACTGCTGTAAGTAATTTCTGGACTTGATTCTGGCTTCTCCATGCTCTTTGCAAGTTAGTTTGGGACTGCAAAATAATTTAGCAGGCACCTTTTTGATAACATATTTGTTCGTAATGTTTATTGTGAAGGCACGCATTGACCCGGGCATTGACCCCACCTGTCTTTGGTAAATCCCATGATCACAATATTGCATCTCAGAAAGTGCATTTGTGTGCATTTGTTTTCTCGTATCATGCATGTGCACTCACCTTTTTACGGGGCCGTAGGAAGCAGCTTCTGATTGGGGGAATTGTTCTTAGAACAATAGAGAGCAATACATCTAATTAATACTTGTGGCGTGGCACCATTGTTTTCAAAATTATTGGGGGCTTAAACCCCCCTGCCCCTCCTCCCGCTTCTTACGAGCCTGTATTTTTATAAGAAATAGCTCATAAGAAACAGTAAGCTAAGATTTTCGAAAAATACTACCCCACCGCCTGTATCAATATGCTAAGAAACTTTCGTAATTTTCATTCAAAAATACTATTACTGTTGCTATTACTGTACCGTGTCCAATAATTTTTGAGTGCCAATTATGTTACTCCTTTTTGTTTTAGATCTTACTAAATAGTTTGGAAGTCACGACATAATTTGACGACTTCCTAACCAACGTCAAAGCGAGGGTAGGGCATTCCCCTAGGGTCTGGTCCGTTAGGGTCCGGTCCTAGTGGTCCTGGGTCTGGTTATTCCGTTATGCCATCCGTTCTATCATTAGTTCTGTCGGTCACTCGGATGGACAATGATGATAGTCGATCAAATTCTACTGGGTGCATGCAGTGTACGCAGTGTACAAAAAAATGGAGGCAGTTAAAAAATGGTATGAAAACCTAAAATGCTGGATGGATTTGATGGTTTGATTGTCCAGGGGGGGGGGAACTCAGGTACATTTAGGATAGGGGTGCTCAGGCTGGGGTGCAACGCATCAGCATCAACCCAAATAAATAATTTCTAGCATAACAATAGACCCAACAAATGATTTTTCCGACTTACACATACCCAAAAGTTATGAAATCAGTATCTTAAATCTGCAGAAAAGTGCCCTAACTGACTAGATTTCTCATAATGTGTTTGGATATTCAAGTTTTTTTATTTTATTAATGTTAATTGGTTCTAATTTTGTTCATAAAATATATTTTCCTCAAGCTTTTTTATTTTTTCTCGTATTTGAGACCCAAAAAAGTAAGGCAGAATTTCAGGAACCCAGAAAAATAACTGTACAAATGATTGACCCAAAGAAATAATCCTTGCCCAAATTTTAGACCCAAAAAAGTAACCTGAGCACCCCTATCCTGAATATACAAGATTGCCCCCCTGGGTTTGATTGTTGCTTGATAGCAGAAAGACTGAAGTATTTTTTTGATTTTGGGTACATGTACATGAGCAAAGAATACATAGATGAGAAATTAGTTGGATTTTATGAAAATGCGAGAGTTATGGGACATTAATTTCATAAGAAATACACTTTTTGTGTCAAAAATCCTTCTGTTTTCAACAACTATGGAACGCCGTTTGCACAAAAATGACATAAACATAGTGTTATTGTTGGAAAGTATGGAAATTACGTTTTTGCGTTTTCGGTCCTAAATAGAAAATGATTAACGATAAAATTAATTTTATGAATACTAAGAAACTAAACAAGGAGTCTTGTTCGCGAAGAATTAGGCCCAAAGTTAATAAATCGAAATACAAAGTTCAGAGCCCAGGGGAGCGACTCGGTAGTTTAAGGTGAGGTGCCCGTACAAAATTCGTGACGACGTAAAAAATTCGCCAAAATTATTTGAGAGCTTAGTTTAGCACTTTTGCAAAAGTGTTCACAATAGATTAAATTTGATTCTGCAATAGGGTTTACAAGAAGTCTGAAACATAGATTTTTTGTTTTTAATGTTGAAAAAGCGTTTCATGATTCAGTTCTGTAGTCTTTTTTTAACGTTTTGTAACCACATGAATTCGCAAAATTTGCACATCTCAAGATAAAATTTTCAACCGAATTTTTCACTACATATTCTGCAAGGTTTAATCTTTCAAACAAAACGAAGATCATGAAAATCGAGTGAGTGCAAGCTAAGAAATTTGAATTTGAAATTTAGTGCTATTTCGTGCCCTTACTGTGCTAAGAAAGAGGCCTAAAGTACACTTTGTGTGCCTAACTTGAAATAATACCTCAGAGCCTTTTTTAAGGGGTTTTAAGTGGGGAGGCAAATCCTAAAAAGGGGATATGTTACTTAGTCTGATTGGCTAGAAAAGCAAGTTAAAAAATAGGAAATTTACGAATCCAAATATATATCAAATGGGCTAGCTAAAATCAAACTACAATGGGACAAGAATACTTTGTCAAGAGTGTAGTGCAAGACTAATTTGATATTTGACATACTTGATTTACAAAACTCATCGCGAATTCTCGTGAGCAGCGGCGTGGCCAGAAATTTTAAGTTAGGAGAAATGAGATGCGGGGGTCTGGGGGCAAAGCCCCCAGGAAAATTTTCAGGGCCACACCCTTTACTTTGGCTTAGAATGGCTCTCCCAATATCATGCTTGCCATTAATGAAAAGGAAACTTTGAGAGTTTTGTGACATTTATCCTATGCGTGAGTAACAGTTTTGAAGAAACATCCTTGACTTTGGCTGAAACATCCTGTCTCTGGTGGTAAACAGTCCTGTTATCGTATTCCATTCATTTACACATGGCTTTTGCAGGTTGCCTACGCAGTGGTGGCGGCAATAGCTTACTTTCTGAAAATCACTTACTTTAAATAAGGGATAATTTTCTGGGGTCAAAAATGTCGACACTGGGGGGGGCAAAGTCTAGGGATCGGGGGGCAATTGCCCCCCCCCAGTTTTAATGTTAAAAAAGGCCCTGTAATACCTCAGGCTACTAATGGAAATCTGGATCACATTGCACAGGTGTTCTGAATGCGATAAGTCCGCTATTGTTACCGACGTGACGCTACAGGGACTCATTATGACTATGATTATGACGCCTTCTAGAACAATGACTATGACGCCGTTTGCACAAAAATTGACATAAACTATGTTTATGTGCACATAAACACAGTTTATGTACATAAACATAGTTTATGAGCACATAAACATAGTTTATGTAACATAAACTATGTAACATAAACTATGTTTATGTCATTTTTGTGCAAACGGCGTTCCATAAACAACAATCCATCAAAATTAGCAAAATCCTATTGGAGGGGGGCTTTGGGGTTTCACGGGTTGCGGGTTTGATCAATTTTAGCCCTCGGGTTTCGGGTTTTACGTCTAATTCGTGCGGGTTTTCGGGTTTTGAGATGCTCCACGGGTTACGGGTTTGGCCAATTTTGATGCTTGGGTTTCGGGATTTCTTTCAAAATTTCCAATGTTTTCGGGTTTTCGAAGTCATAAATTCCCTTTTAGTTAGCTGAGATCGAAAAACCAGCTTCCGAATGCTTGAAACGATGCACAGAGTGTCAGCGAGAACGAAAATGTCGGATTTAGTCGAAGATTATTACCGAAAATTGAAATTTTGCGTTCCGAAGTGCAATTTCGGGTTTCGAATTTTTTGCTTGCGGGTTTTCGGGTTTTTGCTAATTTTGGTCCGGGTTTGCGGGTTCTGGTACCCCCCAAAGCCCCCCTCCTATTGCTCTGCAGCACTAAAGTGAAACTTTGGGGCTAATTTCACCACTGCAGGCTTTTAGGGCTTTTATCCCACACCGTCACCGCGCCACCGCATCACACATCAGTTGAATAGAGGAGTAACATAATCAGGTGGATGGTCGTTGCAATGTTTTGCTAGGTGTTGCCGGGATCCATTATTCGTTAGGTAAAGACCCTCTTGGGTTACACATTTGGCAGTTCGACCAAGGGTAATCCATTACTTAAGAAATCGGCGTCTACCTTTAATCATCTCAAACAAATTGGCTGTGTGTCAGGAGATCAGATTGCTGCTTCTTTTCAAAACTAACCATGGTCAAACTGATCAAATATTTCACAAAGCATTTATTGAAATTAAAGACAAATGACGGATGTATAGCATCTAATTTGTTCAATGTTTTTTGATCTCGCTATTATCAATCAATTACAATGAAATACAATATGTTATACTTAGATTGCCCAGACCACACCACAGTGATCCAGGGAGTGGAAGAAATACCAAAACATGAAGTTTTAAAATTCCAATTTATTTCATGCCCATACCATGAAGTACACTCTGAGTGTTTATGAAACGCAAACATTTTAAAAATTGGACGACGGATAGGCAAGAAAATGACTTTTTAAGTTGGGCCTACTTGCTTCATTTTTTTTACATAGGCACTTCCCGAATAACGCTGCCTGGATTGAATTTTCAAAGCAATATTTCTCTGCTCAGGAAGGTCCGACAATTTTCGTTTTGATCTTATTTTAATCCTCTAGTCGTGTACTTTTAGGTAATTGCAGCAATGATTGGAAATATTTATATTTTGGTTCATTTCTATGTGATTCATAATGGCGGAAATTTGAGAAATTCATATCTTTAGAAATCAGTTTAAAAATTCAACAGTTGAAATGTAAAAATTGGGGCAAAATATATTTACCAAAAAAATCACAAAATTAAAGCAACTATTTTTGCACGTTTCTTCCAAAGGGTTTGTTCTAAATCGTACCCAAAAAGAATTATGGTCATTCTTATGTTTGTGGTACAACGGACATTTTTGAGATTTTTTCAATGTTTTCACCCTGTAGAACGTCTGTGCAGTATTGTAGAGGCTGTTCAGTAAGGCAGCGGTTGCCCAGTGCGATACAGGGATCACATGATGTCATTGGTGGGATTACATGCAGTAAATTTTAGGCTATTCAGTTATTTACAGGGATAACATACAGTAAATGAGAGGGGAACATAATGTCATTGGAGGGATTGCCTCAGTAAATTTCAGGTTATTCAGTAAATTGTAGGGCTTACATGATGTCGTTGGCGGGATCACATCAGTAAGGTTGAGGCTATTCAGTTACTTACAGGGATAACAAGCAGTGCCGTACAGGGATAACATCGTGTCGTTGCGGGGATGACATCAGTAAAGTAGTGGTTACTCAGTATTCTGCGTGGATAACATCTTGTCGATACAGGGATCACATCAGTTATTTCAAGGTTACTCAGTTACTTACAGGGATAACATCCAGTAAGGCAACGGGATAACATCGTGTCGGTAAAGGGATTATAACGACATAATCTAAACACAGTGGCGTGCTGGCAGGGGGGCAGGGGGGCAACTGCCCCCCTGCTGGTCGAGTTTGAGGGGCGCCAGAGAGAATGTCTATCTTAGAGGGCGCCGAAGGCGCCCTGATCAATTAGTTAGTGAACGAAGAGAACTTCTTTAAACATCGCAATGATACTAGGATATCAAATGGAAACTCAAAGAAGGTGCTGTTTAATACCAATTGTCTCAAAAAATGTATACAGATTTGGTTGACTCCATAGCAATGTGAATCTAGCTTTAATCAATGGCTAATTACTCTCAAAATGTTCCTCGATCGATAGTTAACTTGAACATAGATACCTTGTTTGTTGGTATTGGTGCTTTAAGAGCAGAAATATCAATCTTGAAAGCTCAAATTTGCGTCCACTCAGGGGTGCACATTAGGGGGGTGTGGGGGGGGGGGGGATGAGACACCCCCCAATGATTTCTGAGTCGGTCCAAAGATTTTTTCAAAAGGGAAAAGTCGGTCCACGACAAAATCGGATGAACGAACTTAGTGGGCCGACTTTTTCATGGACTGACCAACCACTACGAAGCTCGAAAATTCCACAATAGTTTGAATCAAAGTTGGTCCGATTTTAAATGTTTTGGGCAAAGGTCGACCCATGACGACATTTAGAAGATTCACAAGGAGTGCTTGACAATAACTGGGAGAGTCATTCTAAGCCAAAGCAGAGGATGGCATTTAAAAAAATGTCTTAGGTGCATTACAAAATTGAACAGGCTTCCATTTTTAGAGGCAAGCAATCATTGGCTTGTAAAAAGCGGTCTACCACAGAATGGAAGGTGTTTGTTGTGCAAAGATTGTCCCAAAAGACAATGCTGTCACAAATACTCAAAATTTCTAATCTGGCACTGGGGTGGCGGTGCCGGTGGTGGTAGTTATGTGGCGTTGGAAAACAGACACTTCTGTATGAATCCCAAAAAAGAAAGGAGACATAGGTTACAAATATTATCCATCAAAGGTGGTTTATGCTTCTACCAAAAGCTAACACTGCTGACACTATGATTGTAAGGGAAAACCTTCTTAGAGGAAAAACACACTAAAATAAGTCGCTTTTGCTAGGCTTGGCGGTGAAGAAGAAGTCGTTGTTCTTAAGATTACGCCTATACTTAAAACTCCAAGTCCGTGATGCATTCTAAGCCAAAGTAAAGGATCTTTCTTCAAAAATTTTCCTCGCTGCTGATTTATAGCATAAATGTCACAAACGATAAAGGTTTCCTCGTCGCTAAAAGCAAAGCATGATAATGGGAGATGCATTCTAAGCCAAAGTAAAGGATCTATCTTTTAAAATTTTCCTCCTGCAATGATTTATAGCATAATTGTAACAGAACAATCAAGTTTTCCTTGTCGCTAAAGGCAAGCATGATATTGGGAGATGCATTCTAAGCCAAAATAAAGGGCGTAACCCCCTCATTTCAATACCTCCACTTAATTTACCCTGGCCACACCGCTACTTGCTATACGTTCAGTCGGTCCGAAAAAAATTTAGTCGGTCCAGAGCATGTTGACACCCCCCCCCCCAATCAAAATTTGAATGTGCGTCCCTGCATCCACTTGCAAACCAGAGCTTTGGCCTTTTGGCTCAATACTAATGAAACAATTAGCAATCAAACGTCGAATTTGATTTTGATGTGTAGACCAGCCAAACAGAAAACAAACCAACGAATACATGATGACTATGATGATTATGATGAAGGATTTGATTGGCCTGGTGCGATACACAGAAAGCAATTGACGAAAAGAGCAAGCTGCCATCCTTTTCTGATGCCTTGCAGCTGCTAGGTCATCCCACGTACCATCTCATGGATGTATATCCCATCTTAGGGCACGTTTATGCTTTTGCCATTGCCATTCCTGTAAGCTCATCAACCCCTGAGCATTCGTTTTCCACGTCGCAGATACGCTCAACGATGGTTCAGGAGCTCCTCGAGGGTCTTCTGATGATGGCGTTTGAAAAAAGAGATTTTTCTCTCCCTCAACAAAGACGAGCTCATTGAAAGTTTAGAAAGACGTTTTCGAGAACTGTCAATAGCATTTTATCATGAAAAACTGGCATTGACTTGCTTCCCTTGCAAAGAAAACCTGTATTGGTATGAACAAATGAACGGGCATAGATGAATTCAGCTAACGCTGCTATCACTTGGTCAAAGGGACTCATACCATATTACTCTTACAAAGGGACCCCCTTTAGGCCCACATAGAGTGGTTCCGTATTTACCCATCAAATTGCTAGAATTTAGTTTTCAACCAATAAGGAAAATTGTTCTAATTGTTATTTAGACAGTCGTTGTTGTACCCTGGGTACCAGCCTCTCTAACATAAAACTCTGTTTTTATGTTAGAGAGTCTGGTACCCAGGGTATCGTTGTTGTTGCATCCAAAAAACGGTTGATACGGCCTAGAGTTCTCGTAGCTGCGATGGATCTACTTTTGTTTCTACAGAGGAAGATTACTGCTTAAAAGGTATATTGTCTGTGATGGGTAGGTCAGGAAAACATTATTTTTTGTACTAAAAGTTTACTTTCAATGTTTCAGCTCCAAGCGATTTTGTTGTGTGTACGAGAACTCCCGCTAGTTTACGCCGTTTTGAAACAGAGGACCCACTTTATAAGAGTAATGGTATGAGTCCCTATTGAGCAACTGATATCAGCAAATCAAAGAACGCGGGAAAACAAGGGATGATAAGTCATGAGTCTAGAAAGGGGTGCCATTTTGACCTGCTGCCCCCCCTGCAATCTCATCCCCAGCACGCCACTGGAATAACACATCAGTCCAGTGTTGTGTCTCATCATTATTCTGAAAAATCTTTTCTTCTTTTGAAAAATATAGCTATTCATAGGCTAAGATCACATTGGCTATAGTGTGAATCGAATGGGAATAAAAAAGAATTGAGTCCAGACTGATATGACTCCAGTGACTAATTATCAAACTAAAACTTGACCGATAACTCTCTGCTGGCTCAGTCTTTTTTCCGTATTTCTTGGTTGGCTTCAAGGTAACACTCGCTAAGTTTCACGTATCTTGAATTGAAGTATCACGAAGAAGAACAATATTGTTTTCACCAGCCCAGCGCCTGGATGGCATGAACGACAAACGGAGGATTTTGATAGCTCTCCGATGAAATTGTCAAAGGCATTCACGACTGGCTTGATGCTCAATAACAAGCGGTTCCCCGCACTGAATTATCGTTGCGACGAAGCAGGAGGTGGGCCTCGCATATTGGAGACACAAGAAGATTCCTTTGAAGAGGACTCGCACTCACAGATGACAGAAGACAGTGTCAGGTTGATCTTGTGATGTCGAATTCCTCGGCAAGGCCTTTCCTGCATTTCGGTCCCCCCCCCCCCCCCCTCTCGACTCTATCTGGGCAATTAGATCAATAAAGGATTCTCATTCAATATCTCCTTCGCGAACGTTTTCTGTCAACTTCTTCTTGTGTGGTGCTTGTAGTAAATATTTACAAAACTCTTCATCCATGTTCACAAAAAACCACAATATTCTTATCTTGATAAGGCCTAAGCTGCAAACAACATTACGGCGTGACTGTGTTGGATGCAATTCACGATCATCCGTAGTGCTATTAACTTCAAATAACCTCCGTTTTTTACAAAAACACGTTAAGAATTTCTAAAGAAATTCCCCAAGCAAACGAGTTCATCCCGTTGCCTTACTGGATGTTATCCCTGTAAGTAACTGAGTAACCTTGAAATAACTGATGTGATCCCTGTATCGACAAGATGTTATCCACGCAGAATGCTGAGTAACCACTACTTTACTGATGTCATCCCCGCAACGACACGATGTTATCCCTGTACGGCACTGCTTGTTATCCCTGTAAGTAACTGAATAGCCTCAACCTTACTGATGTGATCCCGCCAACGACATCATGTAAGCCCTACAATTTACTGAATAACCTGAAATTTACTGAGGCAATCCCTCCAATGACATTATGTTCCCCTCTCATTTACTGTATGTTATCCCTGTAAATAACTGAATAGCCTAAAATTTACTGCATGTAATCCCACCAATGACATCATGTGATCCCTGTATCGCACTGGGCAACCGCTGCCTTACTGAACAGCCTCTGCAATACTGCACAGACGTTCTACGGGGTGGTTTTCTGCAATAGAAATAAATCAAGGCCTGCTAAGGCCTTCAAAACTGACTCAACTCCATCTCTTTGACATAGTGTCATGAAATTTAACCCTCAGAAAGCTTTGTGTTTCATTGATCTACATGAAATCACTGTTTTCAAGCATTTTTATTTGTCCTGTCTGCAGAAACAAAGAAAAATGTGTTATCCTTCATAACTACCGAAACATTTGAGGCTTGAAGAGACTTTGAGTGATGAAAATCATTCACTTTCATCATTCTAATAACAATTTTACACTGATTAAGTCTTAAAGTCCCTTATTGTGGTCGTTTTCATTAAAAAACACGTTTTTGGTCGTTTTCTGCTGATGTGACAACTAAAAATGCTTGAAAACAATAATTTTATGCATAAAGATAAAAATCAAAGTTTTCCGAGGGTTAAATTTCATGACACTATGTCAAAGAGATGGAGTTGAGTCAGTTTTGAAGGCTTTAGCAGGCCTTCATTTATTTTTATTGCAGAAAACATTGAAAAAATCTCAAAAATCTCCATTGTACCACAAAAATAAGAATGACCATAATTCTTTTTTGGGTACGATTCAGAACAAACCCTTTGAGAGAAACGTGCAAAAATAGTTCCTTTAATTTTGTAGTTTTTTTGGTAAATACATTTTGCCCCAATTTTTACATTTTAACTGTTGAATTTTTAGAATGATTTTTAAAAATATGAATTTTACAAATTTCCGCCATTATGAATCACATAAAAATGAACCAAAATATAAATATTTCCAATAATTGTTGAAATTACTTGAAAGTACACGACCAGAGGATTGAAATAAGATCAAAACGAAGATTGTCGGACCTTTCTGAGCAGAGAAATATTGCTTTGAAAATTCAATTCAGGCAGCGGTATTCCGGAAGTGCTTATGTAAACAAATGAAGTAATTAGGCCTAACTTCAAAATTCATTTTCCTGGCTATTCGTTGTCCAATTTTTAAAATGTTTGCGTTTCATAAACATTCAGATTGTACTTGATGATATGGGCATGAAATAAATTCAGATTTTGAAACTTCATATTTTGATATTTATTCCAAACTTTCTTTTGTTCCGGATCACTGTGCACACTACTATCGTGCGACGAAGGAGCAAGCTTACTATACTGATCCATTAAAATTTCTATGATGTCCACGCATATTTCTATTGTATTAATTTGTTACTTTTCGTTATCTATTACTGCTGGTTAGTTTAAATACAAAGCAAAGGTTCGCTGGCCTCGCTTGCCACATTTCCTTTGTCACCGAAGTTTGATTGTATTTGTGATTGTCTTCTTGGTCAATGATTAATAATTATGATTTCTGTCATATACCTCGTGCACGAGCGGTAGGAAACGCTGAATTTAGAAAAAGCTGTACGGGTGATACTTCGAGTTATTCCTATCCTAATACATCATTCCATTCGTGATATATCGACTTGTTTACCTTCTGTATCTACCTATCCCGCGAGGGCACCATTTTGATCCGATTGACATGACTTCAAGGGCCCTAAAGTAATTATGCCACTCACAAGTGGTAACATGAAACGGAAAAGCAGAGAAGGAATGGGTAAGAAGCAATAAGTCAGGGAACAATAATTCTGCAAATAGCACATTTATGCGCAGCAAAGAAAATGGCATTCATTGGTTCAAATGAAGTTGACAATGGCAAGAATGAGAGGACAAGGAAGGAACGAACGCGGAGGAATCTAAGCAGCAGCATGTAGTTTTGCTTCAACTTTTACACTACAATAAATTCATCTATGTTTGGAGTCTTTGCAAATATTGTCGCAAAAATTAAGAGAAGGATAAGATTATTGAAGAGAGAACGTGAAACAACAAATGGTCTAGCGGCCTTGCCTGTCGGGCCTGTCGGTCATAAAACATTTGCGATCACGACAAAAATGGTTGGTGAAGTTCAATTTTATGAAATTTAAAAAACTCTAAAAGCTGATGAATCGATTTGGTCGCTGGAGGTTTTCTCTTCAAAATGTATTATGTTTTAATTATGTATTAATGTTGCAAAGTAACGAACGATGTATTTCGACACCACAGTCCGTCCGCAGGCACAGCTGGAGGTCATCCAAAGAGCTATCAACAAACGCTTTGTTCTCCCAGGCTAACCAAGGGTGTTAGGACACGGATATTTTGATTACGTATTTATTTATCTTGTTTTGATCTTCGTCTTGCTTTCTTGTCTTGTTTTCTTCTCTGTTCTGTTTCCTCTTGCTGATGTAAATGCCTCGTGTTATTTGAATATATCTTCCTTGTTCACTCATTTTTTTTATAAGAAACTAAGGTCCGCGGCTGGTAGGCAGTTTCTTAAATTTTTGGATCATTTTGCTACCAAAAGTTTCTTACGTGTTTCTTAATACTTTATTGCCGGAAGTTTAGAGTTGACTTTGTCTTGTCTAGAAGGCTCCCAAATTAATTAGAAAGTCTCTCAAACGAGTAATTAACATGATTCACACTCAAAATAATGTCCAAACAGTAACTGTACAATGTCAAAATATTTTTTGAATGTGATAGGAAAATTAAAACTGAAAATTACAGAAGTTTCTTAGCCTTTTTCAATTCAGGTAGGGTTGTTTCTTAGCTTTCGAAAAATTGAGCCTACCGTTTCTTATAAGCAGTTTCTTATCAAAAAATGTGTGCATTCCTGTGTCTTAGCGCGCCTTCGTAGAAGAAAGGTTTTAAACCGCAGTGCCATATTAAATACTTATGGGAGAGCCCCACCTTAACGTCACACCTGGGTCATTCCACATTGTTCTCGAAGATGAACTTGTTTCGAGCATCAAGAGATCAGAAACCACAGATATATAAGTTGCTCTTACCCATATTATTATATTGGAGGAGTTTCCGTTTGAGTGGCATAATTGCGCATGCGCCCTTGAAGTTATGTCAATCGGATTAAAATGGCGCCTTCGCAGGAGAGTTAGACACAAGAGGAAAACAAGTCGATATATTGTTGGAGAGATGAACTGCAAAACCTTTTGTTTCAAAACAATAACGGCTAACCAATAATCTGCGATACCTTGGGGGCACATGCGAACTAAACTGTTATTTTAACCAATCAGAATGGATCTTTCTATGCTCCCTCACAGCTATGAGCAACAGCAACAACAATAACACAGATTTTCCGCTAAAATCGCCATTTCGTTTGGAGGAAAGATGAGAGGTTGTAAGGCCAGCCAGGCAGGGAAACAGTTCGTAGAGCCTTGATATCTGAAGAGTACTTGTTTCTAGGCTTCAGTTGTTTTCGTTTTTGTGGATAGCAGGCCGTGGCCAAGTTGATCGATCGTTATATTCTGGCTCTTGCATTAACTTTTATGACACAGTTGAATAGAACCACATGCAAAGACGAGCACAAGCAGGGGTTATACACTCATTTTTTGTAAGAAACTGAGGTCCGGGGGTAGGGAGTTTCGTAAATTATAGGACTCATGCAGCCAAAAGTTTCTAACGGGTTTTTTTTACATATTTTGAAAACGGAAGTGTAGAGCTAATCTGCTTTTTGTCAGTAGCGCGAGTGTAGGGCGTCAAATTACTTACTAACATCCCAAAGGCCTTTCCCATAATTACGTCATCACCCGAGCGGCGCGCATTGCATCATGGGACTTGTAGTTAAAATCCGATCTCGTGTTGTGATTTGTATGGAGTTGTAAGGAAGTGTGCGGAAGTAAGTGGTTTAATGTGATAGATATTGAAGAAAAACATGGAAAGATCTACTGAATTTACCGATGAGTATGTCCCTAATTAAAAAAAAAACTCTAGTCTGGGGATCGGTGCGACAGAATTGCAGATTCGAGAAGTTTTAGCGGAGGAAGAGCACGAATGTTTAACACAGCCTAACGTCAACATGGCATGGTCAACGTGAACCAAAATGGGCAAAGAAAACTTGAGAGAGAGGAAAGCTGTCGTTGGGGGATTCAGATGCCGTGTTCCTGACTGCTTTATCAAAAGAAGACAGAATCCAGAACTTTCATTTTACAATTTTCCCAACGGAAAGAGTGCAGAAAAGCAGGAACTACGAAAGAATTGGTTGCACATGATTTCGCGAAAGGATTTCAAGGAACCAGGTTTTACTTTGACATTTCGGCATAATATATCTGTTCTTTGATTTATTTGTGGCCCTCTGTCTGCCCTTTCTCGTTTTTAGGTTTTGGCACAATAGTGGGAATATCATTCTTGTATGTTTTTGCCCCCCAACGAAATGCTTTGAACACATTCTGTGTCCCAACCCTGGCTACTTGAAATCCTTTCGCGAAATCATGTGCAACCATTTCTTTCGCAGTTCCTGCTCTTATGCACTCTTTTCGTTGGGAAAATTGTAAAATGAAAGTTCTGGATTCCGTCTACTGTTGATAAAGCAGGCAGGAACACAGCATGTGAATCCCCGAACGACAGCTTTCTCTTTTCTTTGCCCATTTTCGTTCACGTTGACCATGTCATGTTGACGTTAGGCCGTGTTGAGCATTCGTCCTCTTCCTCCGCTAAAACTTCTCGATTCTGCAATTCTGTCGCACCGATCCCCGGACAGAGTTTTGAAAAAAGCTAGGGACATACTCATCTGTAAATTCAGTTGATCTTTCCATGTTTTTCTTCAATATTCATCACGCTAAGCCACTTTCTTCCACACGCTTTCTGGCAACTCCATACAAATCACAACACGAGATCAGATTTTTAACTACTAGTCCCATGATGCAATGCGCGCCACTCGTGCTATGACGTAATTATGGGAAAGGCCTATCGACACTCGGACAAGAACACTGTCAAAACATTTGTTATTAGTATCGAAACAATCCCTAGGCCGCCACTTCCTTGTTGTTTTTCAAAGAAATTTGCGCCGATGTGAAAATATGAGCAACACCAACAACTATTTTAGCCTAAGCCTACTACGCTTGCGCAGACAAGGTACGGTACCAGACCTCATTAGCCCGGCCGATTTTGGCACTCAACTCATCTCTCTCTCCAACAAGTATGGAATGATATATTAGGATAAGAATAACTCGATGTATCACCCGAAAAGCTTTTTCTAAATTCAGCGTTTCCTACCGCCCGTGCCTCGTCTGGAAAGATATCGTATTGGCGGACAGGCCTAAGCCAGAGTAGTGGCAACTTGCTATGCGATTCATGAGACAGGCAGTAAGTTTGTGCAGCTTAGCTTTATGCTACGTTCAGTTCTTTCGCGAACTATCGTAGAAGCACGAAAACAAAAATAACTCTCATTTAAAACCAACAAAATCTGTATCAAAACATCGTAAAACCACTCGAAACTTCACGCTTTTTCTTTTTCTCTTCTCGCCATCTACAAAACTTTCACTCCTCCCTTCCTCACGCGGTTTTAACTAATTTG
The DNA here is from genome assembly GCA_039566865.1 of Aurelia coerulea. Taxonomy (NCBI): domain Eukaryota; kingdom Metazoa; phylum Cnidaria; class Scyphozoa; order Semaeostomeae; family Ulmaridae; genus Aurelia; species Aurelia coerulea. The sequence continues at coordinate 10,590,318 of CM076950.1, forward strand.
CATAATAATGACAACAAAACAGAAATCTAAGGTCCCGGATAAAAGGTCTAACGGTCTATCGTGTGGTCTATAGTCCCGGATAAAAGTCTAACGTTCAAAACAAAGTCATGTTTCTGACACACTCCCCCCATTTGACGTCCGAAAAGGCGTCAAATGTTTAATCATCAGCAAGTTCTCTCTCTTCATCACGAAATGTCTCTCTAATTGTCTCTACCGCAATTGTAGCTGCTTTCCTCTTTGGTCTGAACTCCTTCGCTTGTGCATTAAGTTGTGCGTTCTCTTTATCGTTCACTCTTGCCTCGGTCTTCTTGTGTTCCTCGTCACATGCTAGCTCCAGAGGGTATAACATTTGCACTGCCCTCTCTATTCTTGTTTTCTTTGATCTTAGCCTAGCTGCTCTGACAATGTTATCTTTTCCCTTTATAAGACTCTCAACTACTCCAATTGCCCATCTGCCTCTATTCTTCGCTTCACCCTTGATGAGAACAACATCTCCCACTGATATCTGGTTTTCTTTCCCATGATGCACTAGATTATGCTTCTCTCTTAGAGCTTTGACATACTCATTGGACCACCGCTTCCATATGTTTTCTTTGCATCGCTCAAGATATTTAGCTCGTTTTCTTAAATCTCCATCCTTGATCGCCTCAATATCCTCTTGTAGTAGAACGTTATTACTTCCTAGCATCATGACATTGGGTGTAAGCTCTGGCATTTGGATATCGTCCTCCACGTAACATAATGGCCGATTGTTCAGGATTGTCTCTACGTCGAGCATAACTTCTTTGAGCTCTGGAAGCTTTAGGTTTGCTTTTCTGATGACCTTGTAAAGAGACTGCTTTACAAGTCCGATTATTCTTTCGAACTGGCCGCCCCACCACGGAGCCTTGCTTAAGTTGAATGTCCATTTGATGTCGTTCCTCGCCAGATAATCGTTGAATCTCTCACTCTTCAGCATGGCTTTTAGCTTCTCAGCGCCTGAAATAAACGTCTTAGCATTGTCTGAATATATGTTGGAAGGTCTACCGCGTCTTGCAATCAACCCTTTCAGGCATGGAATGAACTGCTCTACTGTCATGTCGGTGACAACCTCAATGTATACAGCCCGAGTGAGGCTGCAGGCAAACAAAAGAACATATGCTTTCTTCTCTATCGCTTTCCCACACCTGTATCGGATTGGCCCTGCGTAGTCAACGCCGATCACCTCAAATGGCCTACTCCCCCCAGTTCTGTCCTTTGGTAGAATCCCAGGTGGTGGACTGTTGAATGCTCTTGCATGAAATCTCTTGCATCCTGCACACTTGAATCTCAATTTCTTTACAAGCTTTCTCAACCTTGGTACCCAAAACCTCTCTCGTACACTTGACATTGTCATGCTGACTCCCCCGTGGCCTGTTCTTATGTGAGAATCCATCACCAGCTTTTCTGTGAACAGTGTGTCTGAAGGTAGGTAAATAGGGCACTGTCCCTGAATCCGTCCTCTGCACTCTGATATCCCCTCATCATTCTTCTGGATGTTTAGCTTCTGTTCATCTTCTTTGAATCTGTCATTGCTCTTTGCTCTACTCTGTACTCGCTTTACCCACTGGGTTATCTGCTCTTGGATTTCAGGGGTAGATAATGGGCCTTTGATTCTGCTTGCTTTCTTTGCTTGTGAATTTCTGATAAATCTGACGATCCATGCTGTGACCCTCATCGCCTTCCAGTACTCGAATCTCTCTAATACTTCATCCAGCTCATTTTTGACAGGATATGCAACTCTCAGAATCTCCTTGATTAGTTTGGACTCCCTCTCTGTGTCTTCACTTGGAGATGTGACAATATCTGTTGGCCAGTCTTGTTTGGTTGCAAGCCATGATGGTCCTTGGAACCACTTTGGATCAATGCGACTGGCAAGGCAACCTCTGCTCCCAATATCTGCAGGATTGTCGTTTGTTGGTACATGTCGCCATGAGATGTAATCCTTCAACTGAATTTGCTTCACTCGGTTGTGCACAAACTGTTTATAGTTCCCTTGTCCTCTCACCCAATGAAGGGCAACAGTGCTGTCTAGCCAGCCAGTACAAGATCTTACTGGCTGTCCTTTAAGTGCTTGTTTCACATTATCGATGAGATTTGCGGCCATCTGACCTGAGATTAGTTCTAGCCTAGGAATGGAAAGTCCCTTTTTTGCAAGTCTTGACTTTGATACTAACAGCCCTTGGTTAATGCCCGAATCTTGCTCTACCACAGCGTAAACAGCTGCTGATACCCCATTGCCACTTGCATCACCGAATGCATGTAAATCTATGCCTTTGACCGACTCTTTCGCTGGGGTCACGCTTCGTGGTATTTCTATTCTCTCAGGTAATGACTTGATGAATCTTTGCCATCTTTTTTGTAACTGGTCTGTTATCTCTTCATCCCATGATAATCCTTCTTCACATATGTCTCGGTATATTATCTTCCCTGTGAGGAGTACTGGTGAAACTATCCCCAAGGGATCATACACTGAAGCAAGTCCGCTAAGAACTGTCCTTTTTGTAACTCTCTCTGGCATCTCTGGAAAGCTGATTGCTAGGGTGTCTTCCCTTTTGTCCCATGCTAACCCCAACAGCTTTGTCTCATCACTAGTTGTACCCACTTGTTGCTTGGCATACGTTTGGCTTGAGGCTTTGCATTGATCTATTTCCTCTTGGAAACTTTCTAGAGATCGATCGTTTGAGTGCCATTTGTGCAACTCGAACCCTGCTGCATTGAAAATCTTCACTGTTCTTCCCTTTAATTCATCTAGTTCCTCTGGTCTGTTTGCTGATAACAGCAGGTCATCAACGTAGATGCTTTGTCGAATTTCTTCAACTTCCTCTGGGTATTCACTCTCCTTACTGCGGAGGAGCTGCTCAATGGTCCCTCCTAAAAGAAACGGCGATTGGGACAATCCAAATAAGACTCGTGTGAAACGAAGAGTCTCCTTTCTGTTCCGGTCCATGTCTGTCACCCAATGAAATCGTAGGACATCCCGCTCGGCCTCTCTCACTCTTATCTGTAGGAACGCTTGTTTCATGTCTCCGGCTAATGTTATTGGTCTGCTCCGATTTCTGACTAAAATGTCCCAAATGAGATTTTGCGTTGGGGGTCCTGTTTCCAGGCAATCATTCAAGGATGCCGCACTGCTACTTGTCTTGGCCGATGCGTCAAAAACTATCCTGATCTTGGTGGTTTCTGCTGATTCTCTTATGACTGGTTTGTGTGGGAGATAAAATGCTCTTCCTGTTGGCTCCTGGTCCACCACTTCTACAATGCCTTTCTCTTTCTGGTCTTGAATAATCTGGTCATACTTCATGTAGAGATCTGGATCCCTTTCTAATCTGTTGATAAGCTTTTCTAGACGAGCTAGACTCCCTGCTTTATTGTCTGGTAAATGTGGACAATCTCCTTTCCACAACAAGCCTGTTTCAAAGAACCCCTCAGGTTTCTGCTCTAATTGCTCCGCGAACTCCCCAAAGACTGACTGATTTCCCACCTCTCTCTCTCCTAATCCTAAAATGTCAAGGCTGCAGAGCTTGTCGTAATCTACTCTTGATGAACCGGCAAAGAACAAATGTTCTGTTTCTACCTCTGATCCTGGCGAAATGATTGTCCATCCAAACTTTGTTAACTCTCCTACTGGCTCTCCTGGTTTTCCTAGCCTTGGTTTTGTTTCTGTCTTAATCTTAGCATACTCTGAAGCACCTATAATTAGATGGATAGGTAGCTCTGCTTTATCATCCGTGTCATCCATCTCTACTCCATTTAGATGCTGATACCTTCTTAAAATCTTTGTGTACTCTGGATTTGTCAGTGATAATAACAGCTCTCTCTCTACTTTACTGACAGATACTCCCAACTTGAAATTGCCTCTCAGGTTCTTGACCTCTACACTATAGATGTCAATTCTCTTGTTTGCCGTTGCCATCATCATGTCTATTTGACGATACTCCCTTGTCACTGGTTTAATCTTGAGAATATCAACCAGCTTTGATGATATGTATGAGCTGCCTGCTCCTGTGTCCAGCAGCGCTCTGCATGTTATCCCGTTTACCTTCACTACCACCACTGGGTAAATTATTCCTTGTGCCCCTGTGGCCAACATCACCTGGTTTGGCTGGCTGGTCTTACTATCACTTGACTTTTTGTCACATACGGATGTATGGTGTCTGCTGTGACAATTTCTACATCCGCTTTTCACTTGACACTCAGCGGCACGATGATTCGAGCCAGTACAATTGAAACATAATCTCTTCTGCCGTAAAATGTCTCTCCTTTTCTCAACTTCCTGGACTTTGTTACACTCATATGACTTATGACCAGTCTCCTCACAATAAACACAGGGCCTTGATTTGAAATCATATTGCTTGGCTTGAAACATCTTCTCCTGCTTGTTAAATCTGGGTTTATTCATCTCTGTAAAATTAGGCCCTGCCCCCCTATCATCCAAGGGAATGGGATTTCTCTCCGTCCATCTCCGTAGTGCATCTACTAACTGCGGAAAACCCCAATTTTGCCAGCTATCATCAGTGCGCACAAGGTCTGACTTGATACCCTCCAATTTATCTAAGGTTGCGCGTGCAAACCCGTTTACTTCACTCAACTTTCCCATAGACTCTAGGGCTTGGACACTAATAAGTAATTTTGCATGAAAATCATGGACTTTGCTTGAATTAGCCCCCTTAATAACCGGCAGAGATGTTAGGTTTTGGACGTACGCATTAATTACTTCACTTGATTTGCCATAAGTTGACTTAAGAATATGCTTAGCTCTTTCATAACCCTCTGTTGTGAAGGGTAACCCCTCAATATGCACTCGCACCTTTGGCAACAAAAGTTCTTTCAGATATGAGAATTTTGCTACTGCATCTATGTTTACCCTGTCTATTTCTGCCTCAAATTGGTTCCAGAATCTGAACCAATCAATGTGAGTGCCTTGAAATTTGGAGATAATCAATTTAGGAAGCTTTACCTTGCTTGATACCTCACCCCCTACGCTTGTTGATGACTTAGGCCCTTGCTTTATCTCCTCCAATTTTCGCTCTTGTTTGATTCTTTCCTCGAATTTTGCCTGTTCAAACTCTGCTTCCTGCGCGAACAGCTTCTGTTTGGCCAACAACAAGACCTTTTCTTCCTCACTCCGATCATTCTGCTTTATTTCTGTCAAAACTCCCTTTAATTCGGCGATAACTGGCTCAAAGTCCTTGATTTTCTCCCTGATTTTGTTGCTCCACAAACGAACTTCTGTTGGTTCGACCTCATCCTCTAGTTTTAATTCTTGTACCTCACTTTTCAAGTCATGAATCTCGGTAATCCTTTTCTCGTATATTCCCAGTTGTCTCTCGATTGACACTTTGTCCTTTCTTGATAAAATCTCGTTGGTTTCCACACTGATAAATTCGAGAAGACGGGTTTTCCCCTGGATTTTCTTCTCGAGGCTCTCAAGTTCCGCTTTGTTCGCCATATCTCACTGTTTCTCGTCTCTTGGGCTCTTCTCTCCCATCTGGGGTGCCACTGTTTCCACACTGATATTCTTTCCATTAATACATTTTACTACTTCTTTTGGCCATAATAAGGGCAACAGGCCAGACATGGGCGTAAATAACTGCGAGACTGATTTGTTCAATTTCTCTTCCCAACGAAGCTTCAAGTACTTAGCCTGTGGCAACACAGGCTACAAGTACTTGGTATATGACCCAACGCAAGGCCCCAAGCATTTTTGGCTTTATAGTTCACAAATACTTTAGAGTGCACGCAGTTGATAATTTTTAGTTATTTCTGTTTAAGTTGCCTTATGTCTAATTATTTGTCTTTAATATTTTGATTTTTCCATGTTGTGAGTAGGTGGTCCAACAGAACTAACATTTCACCTGATAATTCCTCAAACATTTTGTTGAAGCCGATGATCATAAGCGCAGAGACCGAGACGCTGCGGAGCGTGCACATAGGAACAAAGTGAAAACACGTGCACAAAGGCAAAAAATGGCGGACAACGACGAAAATTGAGAGCAAGGAGCTAAACGTAATACTGTTGCAGCATTGGTTCTGGTCTACTCTGTTGGAAGAAGAGAAAGAGAGATAGTAAAAGAGAGGTAAAACCAGAGCTAAGATAAGGAAAAGAGATCAGCTGGGGTATTTTGCCATCATAGGAGCTGGTGATGAGAATGGAGGAAATATTTCAGGAAGTTTAGGAAGAAAATGATGAGAATGGACCATGCACAAATAGTTGAAATATCTAATCTAATTGAAAAAGAAATAACTCCCCTGGAAACACTCTTTCGTCAGAAAGCAAGAAGCATGATGGCTAGGCTAACATTAACTACACGGAACAATAACAACGGTATCATCACTTTTTGATTTATGCTTGCGCATGATCAAAATGAGGCCAAATGTTTGTTGAGAAAGTTTTTGGATAGACTGATTATATTTTCGTATGTTATCGCTATTGATACATTGATGGACGCTAAAACTACGAATCATGGCGTTATGCTTCCAGAAACAGACATGGCCTAAATCACCTGCTATTTATTCTGAAAACCACCGACCCTAAAACACCGCAAAAAGTAGTTTTCCTGAAGTGCTACACTGAAAAACAAGCTATCAGTACTTAGATGAATGTGCCCCCAATATGAATGGACTTTTGGACCCAAAATCCTCTAAACGAGGGTCCTTTTTTGGCAGATTATCGATAAACATGAGTGGGGATTCGCTCCAATGGAAAAAATGGTTTAAAATGGGCAGTTTCCCGCCAAATTTCATCATACAGTGGTTATGTAGGCAAGTTTCGGTAATTAGAATAGTGTAGCTTTCTGAAAACGGGGTGGCAGACCCCCGTCCATCCTCAAGTCATGTACCCAACCCCGGGACCACAGTTAGCACCACCATATATCTATCGTTTCCCCTAATGTATGAATCATTCGCTTTTGGACAACGACGATAATTCCCTCTATTTCAGCTCATCAGGAAACACAAGAATACTGACAACGTAATTCATAAGATTAATAAAGTCAATGCCGAGAACATCAAGATTCTTTTTGAGAAGTCTAGTTGGTACGCTCCCCTTCACGCATGACTTTTTGCGTCACGCTGATGAAGCTGTACGCTCATAAAGTTATGAAGCAGGGGAGGTTTTCTCGTGACAGTTTTTGGGTTATGGATGATTACAGCCCCAACTTCACATCTGATTTTAGAAAGACTACAGTACAGTATATATCGTTTTCCTTTTTTAGTTGTATTTAGCATTTATGTAAATTGTATGTAGTTTAGCCTTTTTTAACCCTCTTCGTACTGGGGGGGGGGGTGGCGTTTTTGGCCCCCCCCTACCAGTTTTTGCTGCGTACGCTAAAACGACAAGAGATATAACCACCAGTTTTGGTGACTTTTACTCAAATTTCATAGGCAATTAAACTATTAATATTTCATTGTTCTACCTCTGATCATGTGACCACAGTAATACCATATTTGGAGAGTAGTCAACAACAAAAAAGCTTAAAATGTCCGTAGTTTTCGTGTCGTTTGCCTGATCGATCTCAAACATGCACCATTCGATTGCATTTGATGAGTAATTTCATTTGATATATAAATTTTTTCATATTTGCATATGTCAGCAAAATTTAATATCTATAACGTCATTCACATTTTTGACTTCATTTCTCTAATAAAGAAGTGTCAAATATAAATTTTTTTAGTCTTATTTGCTTCGTCGTATTAATTTGATTCATTTTGAGTCTATATTTACCAGATAAAAGGACAGGACTGGCAAAAACCTGCGATGAAAGTAAATGCATGCAAAAGAAGGCTAATTTAAGACTAAATGTGCTAAAAGTAGATGATAAAAAATTTTGAAAAGTTTATATTTTTAAACTATGACGTTTTTCCTACTATTTGAAACAAATTTGAAGAAAATCGGTTGAGTGGTTGATTAAATAGAATTTTTCTAGTTAAGAAGGTATAAATTTGCCAATTTTCCTCAGTTTTTCGGTTGCCTAGCAACGAATCACGTGACTCATTAATTTTCATTGTTATATTTGAATAGCCAATTGTCCAAATAACAATAGTATTAAGTCTTATTGTTATATCTTTTGTAGTTTTGGAGAAAAAGAGGGGGGCAAAAAACGTCCCCCCCCCAGTACAAAATACCTGAAAAGTCGCCCAGTACAGATAGGGTTAAGCAATGCCATGGAATAATCATAATCTTATGGTATCGTCCTTGTAGTATTGTAAAGCAGTTTGTAGGTAGAGTAATCCGTAGCATATATTGTAAACTTTTGATGGAATATACGAAAAAAAAGCTGTAACACTACATCATGCAGAGAAACCCTTTAAATTCAAATCTTTGTTCAAATTTCACCCTTTCCTGGTAGTTTAACAAATGGATAGAATCATAAATCTTTATTGATTTAGAAATTGATGTTTTGAAAGGCGAAAACCCGAAATTTCTACATTTCCTTACTGCTTTTGAATGTTCTTGCAGAAACGATGGCAGCTCAAGTGACACAGATAATGCCTCAGAGACCGATAGGATGATAGAAAACTCAGAGGGCTACAAAACAAGATGGCGATCAATCAGAGTTCTCTACCTGACAGTGTTCATCAATACAGTTTGTAAGAGTTTTATCTTTTGCATATTTTGCTGACGCAATTTCTGCATTAAACATTATTTAGTAAGATAGCAGATAAGTAAAGCAGTGTGTTGCATTCACCAGGTGCAGATCCAATGGGGGGGGGCTGGGGCCCATGCCCCCCAGAAGTTTAAGACTTTTCTTGAAAACTATTTTCTTAAGAAACGAAAAGTGTTTTAAACCTTTACTTCCTGAAATAACCACGGCACAGCTGTACGATAATTGAACAAGCCATTCTAACAAACTCGCAAACCAAAGTGCAATTGGCCAAAAAGGAATTCGTAAGTTCCACCTCAAAAAGTATGAAAAAGATACGAATCCGAACAAAAGTTTCATTGAGTGGAAATCGAAATTGAAAATCAATTGCTTCATTCGGTTTGCCAAATTATCGTTGCGAGTCAGGATCTTCCAGTGAACTTAGCTGTTGACATTTATTCATGATAGATTTCGCTATCACAACACAAGACTCGTATATTTTGCTGTGACAGTTATAAAATGTTAATCCTGTCATTTCAATCTCATTGTAGAACACAGTTTAGAATACAAGTGGAGCTAATAGAAACTTATTGACCCATGAGAACTTTGGTAACTTACTAATGACTTCAATTATAGAATTTACCATCAGAGATTTCACCTTACATTGAAATACCTTTGATTTGTGAATTTGAGATATACCTCCTTTTTATGTCAAATTTTCATTTCCATTGTGGTGTAGCTCATTTTAGCGAAAAACAGTCTCAAACTGGTGCTTGAGCAATATAAAAATCTCATGGTCCCTCCTTTTCCAAATGATGGCTTGTTAGCTTTTTGCAGAAAATACCAGCTTGCATTTGAGGAGAAGTATGGATTAAACGCTGGGCTAAATTATCTAAGATAAAGCAAAAATGGCGTTTCCCACGCTTTTCGAGAATCTGAAGGGCGTGGTCTCGGAAAAAATGTTCAGGGGGGTGTCAAGACGGCTAAATGACCTAGAGAAAACACTTACTATACTATAACTCTTGAAAGTTGCAAATAAATCGAAAGTAACTCGAATTTGGAGAGAAACGCATGTGAGTGAGCCGCAAGCTGTACACTTACCACTGCAGAAGAGAGGCTTCCCTAGATTTGTATGTTGCCAAGGCTGTCAAAATGGGCCACGCTCTCCTCAATCCCTTTCTCCAAATTGCGAAATGGTCTATTGGCAATCAAATTGCCGAAAGGTGACTGGTATCCCAATGCGGAGGAAGAGGAACTAACTCACAATCGGGATGAGATTACATCAGCTGGGAGTAGTATACAAACTAGGCCCGCAACTTGGGAATATCTGACCATCAAATGATTTACTGCACAAGAAAGAGCACAAAAACTAAAATCTTTGGTCACAAATATGTCAAAATCCGTTCAATGAAAAATTACAATAGAGAGCTCTTCCTGGAAAAACTGAAATCGGTCAAATTCCCAAAATATTCCGAATTTATTGATATCAATGCTGCATACTCTCACTTCATACAAATGATCATTTCCATAATTGATGAAATAGCTCCAATGAAAGAAATTCGCATAAGAAAAGACACTCAAGAATGGATAGATGAGGAAGTTCTTGAAGGGATCAGGATTCGAGACAAGCTGCTCTGCAAATTTAAGAAGACAAAAATTCACACGGACCATGTCAATTTCAGGAAAGCTAGAAACAAGGTTTTGTCTCTTATAAAGAAGAAAAAGAAAACTTGTGTGGTTGGGAAACTAAATGAAAATATTGGCAAGCCAAAAGAACTATGGAAAAGCCTGAAATCACTAGGACTTCCTTCTAAACAAGACAAACCCTCCAAAATATGCCTAAAAAATGATGGCGAGCATTGCTTTGATGATAAAATTAATTCAAACATTTTCAAAAATTTCTTTTCAAATTTGGCTAAAGAACTTGTAAATAAGCTACCAAATCCACCCAAAATATTTGGGTCAGAAAGTGTCAAACAATACTACCAACACCTCAACCCAGGGAAGAACAAATTCACACTACATCATACAACTGATGAACATGTTCTCAAATTCTTAGAGAAAATAAATCCCGCAAAAGCAGCCGGGCCTGATAATCTCGCAGGAAAATTCCTTAAGGACGGTGCACCAATACTGGCAAAACCAGTCAAGGAGCTATGCAATCTCTCCATCTCTCTAGCTCGTTTCCCAGACGATTGCAAGCAAGCTAAATTGAAACCACTTTTTAAAAAGGGCAAGAAAGATGAACCAAAAAATTACAGGCCAATCTCACTCTTGCCTCAGATCTCCAAAGTTATTGAAAAAATTGTCCACGAGCAGATACAACAATACTTGGATACAAATAAGATTCTCTATCAATACCAGTCTGGTTTTCGTCCTTTCCACTCAACAGACACATGCCTATCATATCTAAGTGATAAAATCATACAAGGGTTTGAAAACGGGAAGTTTACCGGCATGATATTAATTGACTTACAAAAAGCGTTTGACACAATCGACCACGAAATTTTCCTTGAAAAAATGAAACACATAGGCTTTGCCGATTCAGTTATTTTTTGGTTTAGATCATATCTAAAAAACCGAACTTTTTTCGTAAATATAGGGAAGGAGATCTCGTCACCTGGGGAACTATCATGTGGAGTCCCGCAAGGTTCTATTCTTGGCCCACTAATTTTCCTCTTGTATGTCAATGATATGCCTCAGGCAGTTGACTGTGACCTTCTTTTATATGCAGATGACTCCTGCCTTGTATTCAGTGACAATAGCGTCAATGAAATAGAAAAGCAACTAAATAAGAATTTTAATTCCCTCTGTGATTGGTTCGTTGATAACAAATTAAGCATTCATTTTGGAGAGGACAAAACAAAGTCTATACTTTTTGGCAGAGCAAAAATGAGAACCGACAATCAAAATCTGGACATCAGAAGGGGTGGCATCAGGATTAAACAGCACACCTCAGTGACCTATCTGGGCTGTATTCTTGATGGAGACCTGTCTGGTGAATCAATGGCTACCAGGACCCTGGGCAAAATAAATGGCAGGCTAAGGTTCCTCTATAGAAAGCAAAATTTTCTTGACTTCTCTCTTCGTAGGTTACTAGCAAATGCTCTAATCCAGCCCCACTTTGACTATGCATGCAGTGCTTGGTTTCCATTGATTAATAAAAGGCTAACCAAAAAAATTCAAACAGCTCAAAATAAATGTATCAGGTTTTGCTTAAGTATGAATAACAGAGCACACATAGGAATCAAAGAATTTAAAAATATAAATTGGCTCCCTACTAAAGAGAGGTTTAAACAATGTACTGCTACAAACGTTTACAAATTTTTCGATAATTCAGCCCCATCCTATATGTCGGAGATGTTCTTACCAGCTGGCCAGAGTCGGATTACTCGAAGGTCTAAAAACAAATTAAATCAACCATTCCGAAAGAGCAACATAGGGCAAAGTGGTCTATCTTACCTAGGACCTAAGATCTGGAACAATCTACACTCTGACCAAAAGTCTGCTAAAAACGTTAACAGTTTCAAACATAAGATAAAGGACAATTTCTTTAAAGACCTCCAAAATCAAGAAAACAGTCCCTATATATATTATTAAATTTCTAAAAACTGCATAAATAACAAGCCCAACAGGCTGTTACACTTTCTTATGAACGTCTCTTTTTTTTTCATGAAAACTTTTCTTTTCTATAATACCCCTGGAGGGACCATTATGGAAACAAGGTTGCACTGACCTTTTAATGCTATCCCTGCCATTTTAAACTAGGGGTATTTTTATACTAGATCTTTAGTTTTTATTACCATTTTATACATGTAAATAGCCTTTCTTTCCTTTATTACATTTTCAATTTTTACTTTGTATGGCAAAATTTTACATACATACATACATGCCCGCTGAGTGCGGCTTCGCCGAGCCGCGTTCCTTGTAGGTTCGCTGTAGTTCATCTATATGGCAGTTTAATCTCATTTTCATTTTATCAATATCAATATTATTATTATTATTATTATTATTATTATTATTATTATTATTATTATTATTATTATTATTATTATTATTATTATTATTATTATTATTATTATTATTATTAGTATCATCATTATTATTATTATTATTATTATTATTTGAATTATTTGAATCATTATCACAGTACAACTGGTAATGCATAGTTCACTTTCAGGCTACATCCCGTAGCTTGAGAAAGTGTGCATGCTGTCTCTGTAGAAAATATAAATAGTTCTTCTTGCTATTTAGTCAAGGGCGCCGGAGCCACGGGGGCAGCGCGGTGGCAGCAAAGTGCCCTTTCCAAAAAATGCATTTCAGAGAACTATTGATTAATCACGCCTGTTAGTTGGAAGCAAGTTGTTTCTCGTCCGCATTCACAATAATAGAACGATTCCTTCTGCTCTCAAGATTACAGTACGTTCGAAGGACAGTAGCGTCGCCACGGGGTGGTCTGGGGTGGACATGTCGACCACAGTTTTCACAGAGTCGATGTTATAATTTCTCGAAATCAGTCAAAAAGATTGGGAAGGGTAAATTTTTATGGACTTAAACTTTTGTGATAACTGGCCTTCCTCCTGAATTCTCAATGCCTTTATTGAAGATTTCAAGAAAGGCCTTTAATTTCAATTTCTAACCAGTGGTTTGGCCACGGGGGGGTATAGGTTGGGTAAGAATTTTCCGAGAAATGTCAAATCTTCCATTTTACCACTGGCAAGCATGACATTGGGAGATGCATTCTAAGCCAAAGTAAAGGATATTTCTTGAAAAATGTTCCTCGTGCTCTGATTCATAGGATAACTGTCACAAAACGATCAACGTTTCTCTGTCGCTAGAGGCAAGCATGATATTAGGAGATGCATTCTAAGCCAAAGTAAAGGATATTTCTTCAAAAATTTTCCTCGTGCTCTTATTCATAAGATAACTGTCACAAAACAATCAACGTTTCTCTGTTGCTAAAGGCAAGCATGATATTGGGAGAGGCATTCTAAGCCAAAGTAAAGGATATTTCTTCAAAAATTTTCCTCGTGCTCTGATTCATACGATAACTATTACAAAACGATCAAGGTTTCCTCGTCTCTAAAGGCAATCATGATATTGGGAGAGGCATTCTAAGCCAAAGTAAAGGATATTTCTTCAAAAATTTTCCTCGTGCTCTGATTCATAGGATAACTGTTAGAAAACGATCAAGGTATCCTCGTCGCTAAAGGCAAGCATGATATTGGGAGATGCATTCTAAGCCAAAGTAAAGGGCGTGGCACCAAACATTTTCCTGGGGGCGAACCCCTCATTTTACATTCCCCTCCCACTTAATTTGCCCTGGCCACGCCGCTGTTTCTAACCATATTTTTTCCTTCCTCGTAAATAAATATATCATGTTCTTCTCTGTTTCGATTTTTGTTGCACAAAATGCCCGCTGTTGTAAAAAGTACTGCTTGAGATGGTTGCTTTTCCAGAAATATCTAAATAGATCAAAATAATAAAAAGAGCATTCCCATTATGTTCTCCGAGTGTCTGAAGGGCGTTTCCCACGTTTTCCGAGGGTCTAAAGGGCGTGGTCAGGATAATTTTTTCTGGGGGCTTTGCCCCCAGACCCCCTCATACCTTTCCGCCCCAGCTTTTTGGGCTGGCGACACCCGTGTCGAAATAGATGTTGAGCACAATATCCTAAATGACGATTCCCGATTATTTTCAACGGCAAATTTTGACACCCTGAGGTGCCCTTTCTGCGATTCCTGCCCCCGCCGCATCATGGAGCCTCCGGCGCCTCTGTATTTAGTCTCTCATGTCCAGTACTTTTCTAACAATCCTGGCCGTACCTAGGAGGCATGCTTTCTGTAATGGCTGTATTCCCGGTTCAAAGTCAAGTGCTGCAATGTATTTCTTAAAATTTTTTGAAAATACTCCAAACTCTCCAATGACCACTGGTATTATTGCAACTTTCTTTACTACATCCTTCCACATTTTCAAAATTTGATATTTCAGATCGTTATAGTGTTCCAGCTTCTCCTCCTCTTTCTGCTTTACTCGAGTGTCGAATGGGCATGCTACATCGATTATCTGGCAACTCTTTTTCATTCTTATTCTTCAGCATGATATCTGGTTTGTTATGATCTATGCGAGTTTCAGTTTGAATAGAAAAGTCCCACAATAATAGTACTTGGTCGATTTCAAGTACCTTATTGTCTTTCGTCACCACATGATTGTAGTATTTATCGTCGCATTCGAATCCGAATTTCTTGCATAGATACCAGTGAAGGACGGCTGCCACTTTGTCATGTCTCCAGCATTATATTCTCTTTGAGCTAATTTTTGGCATTCAGATACCACATGAGCAATTGTCTCATCCCTTTCCCCGCACGTTCTGCATTTTGATGATACGTCTTCCCTATCAATATTTATTTTTACCCAGTTCATTCTCAAGGCTTGGTCTTATGCAGCTAAAATCATCCCCTCTGTTTATTTCTTTAGATACCCTCTCTTAATCCAACTCCATGAATTCTCTTCATCCCTTATGTCCATTGTCTCCTTGTAGAATACTGGATGAAGTTTCTTTTGGAGATATATATTCTTCCTTTCCTTAGTTAGCTCTTTTTTCTTATCTTTCGGGTCATCCCCATCAGATACAATACCCTCTCTCCCAACTTCTGCCAATAACCTTTCATTGCTCTTGCTAATGTAAAGCCAATGATAGTTTGCTCGATCTTTACACATTCTTCAACACTTAAAAATCCTCTGCCTCCCTCTGCTCGCTTCCAGCATAATCAGTCTACGTCAGCCTGGAGATGTAATGCTCTGTAGATATTTAGTAACTTCCTTGTTTTCCTGTCCAGTTCTTGTAATCCTAATTTTGTCCAATCCAATATTCCTGCACTGTAGTATTATTATTATTATTATTCTTATGAATGTTACACACAAATGAATTAACATTTGGGATTAATGTCCAAGATATCGGGTCACATCTAGTTTCCTTAGATATCAAGAACCTGTCTGATGATTCTCGCCGTGCCTAGTAGGGTTGATTTCTGGATTAACTCAATTCTTGCTGTTGCACCTATTTCCTTCATCAACTGTTCAAGTCTGCCTGTTACAGTGCCCAGGGCACCGATGACTATTGGAATAACCTTGGTTGATACATTCCAAATCTTTTTGATTTCTCTTGCTAGATCTTGGTATTTTATGATCTTTTCCTGCTCCTTGTTTCTTATATTCACATCAACTGGAATGGCTACGTCTATTATGATCGTTTCATTAATTATTATTATTATTATTATTATTATTGTTATTATTATTATTATTATCATCATTATTATTATTATTATTATCATTTTCAAGGTCGGGTAATAATTGGTATAAGGGTAAATCGGACATAAAGCCAACAGTGAAAGTACAGTCACATGAATTTCATTCATTTCATTTCATTTTAATTTCTTTAAGCACGGTAACCCCGTCAATCGATAGATTGCTTTTCAGGGGGCCGTGCATAAAACGTTACAAATTAAGTTAAAAATAAATTCAAAGTAAAACCCTAATTTAATTACAATAATGAACAAATGAATAAATAAATAAATAAACTATTTTTTTAAAGCTTCTTTAAATGCTTTCAATGAGGATGCCTGCTTGACTTCACAACCCAAGAGGTTCCAAACTCCAGCACCGCGATATGAGAAAGCTCGCTGACCATTACTTGTTCTCATTAGTGGGACTTGAAGATCAGTTGCGGTGTTTCTCAAATTTTTCCTACTGCATGTCGAATCTCTAATGAACACTTCTGACAGGTAATCAGGAGCAAGGTCATTTATCGATTTGTAAACCATGCAAGCTGTCTCGGTTTTTATCATATCTGCTACAGTAGGCCAATTCAAACTTTTAATCAAAGCACTAGCAGAAGAATCATAACTGCTGTTGGTCACAATTCTAGCTGCGCGGTTTTGAAGTTTTTATTAGCTGTTTATGGGCGCAAAAGGCCATATAAATATCTGGGAAAGTCATTATCGTTGTCTGGAGAGGATCCGAAGCAGGTCGATCAAATATTAGAAAATTGTAAAGAGTTGCTGGACAAAATCTCAAAATGTAAGTTGCCACTTTCGCTGAAGGCAAGTGCTTTCAATAACGTGGCTCTTGCTAAAATATTGCATCATTTTAACAATACAAGGTTTACCGAGGAACAACTCGAAGAATTGGATAAGGCTCTAATACAAACGGTTCGAAATTTGTACGACTTATACAGCTCAACTACGCAGCTCATCATTTACCTACCGCGCGAGGACGGTGGAATAGGAATTAAGCGTGTATCTGCTGTGTACCGGATGACACGAATTGCGTTTCTCGTAAAAATGTTGAATCACGAGGAAGATCATTTTAGAAACAGTGCGCGTCAGTCTCTAAGTCTTGACATGTTAATGAGGGGGGTAGCAGAATCCGGTGATGAACAGAACTTTCTTGGTTATGAGGTTGCTATCGATTCCATTCTGACATCATTTTAAAATGGCGCAGAAATTTAAAGAACAACATCAAAATTCGGAATCTAAATGGGAAGTGGACCTAAACGAACTCCAATAGGCTGAGCGGTGGGGTTCCATCTCATTAATGCAAGAAAAGCTGTTGAGAAAAGTGTGGTCTAAAATCTTTGGCCATGACTTTAAGTTATATACCCTTCACTAGGCGTCATCCCTGTAATGTAGCATTCTCATACAAGGAGCCCCTGTGAGAAAGAACCCATTTTTTGTCAGCTAAGACACGTGACCTTGGAGTGACGCAAGTGACTGCCTTCAACAAACATCCTTGTTAGCACCCCATATCTCCCTTTTTCATTTCATTTCATTTCACTTCACTTCATTTCATTTCATTTCATTTATTCATTATTTAATGTTGGTTTACAATAGTATAAATAAATACTAATTAAGACCAACCTACATAAATAAATACTTAAAATCTAAAAAAAAAAATCAACTAATACCACATCCTGTTTTGTTATTGGCATATTCTGCAGGTGCAATGTTCTCCGGCCCAATTTTTTATCTTATTTTTAAAGCCTCCCTTAGTAACTAACCCACTGTTTATAGCCTTTACTCTGCATTTTCATACAGAGAGCACTGTATATTCTAAGAAAGAGCTCCGCTGTATTGGAGGAAAGATATCAAGTGATATGGGTGTGGTCATGTGACTACCCCAATATATGGAAATAATCGCTGGTACTGATGATGCACCGCAGCACCCTAAGACCTCGTAACTTCTGCGGAGTTAAACTTTAGAGAGCACCGCTATGATGGAGGATAACGCTAGCAGAAGCCCGCCCCTTCACAGGTCATGTGACATTCGATGTGACATACTTGGCTATTTACCATCCAATGCTGACCGGATTGTTTGTTGATTGCCCTTGATAGCATCATCAAGTGTCGTATTATTATCGTCCTTACTGATTTTCATTTTAACTTTCTTTAGCTATCGGAGTTGTCATATCTTCAATGTGGCCATATCTGAAAAAGGTAAGTAAAACATTTGCAAAGAGCAGACTTTGCCTAACTTTATTGAGGGAACAGAGAATGGATGTATTTCTTTTGCATAGAATATGGAAATTTTTTTGACCATCATAATTCAAGTATAGGATGAAATCAAAAAGAGATTCAGGCATATGAAAAATCACGAAGCAGGTGATCCAAAGAACAGCGAACCAACTCAATCTGTTATAGAAAAAAGTAAGTGGCCTTTTGAAATGCTGCTCCAATCGTTGTTTTGTTGCCAAAAGACCAGCCTACATTACGAGTGTTTTTCGCAATTTTTTTGCAATGCAGTAAATTTCCTGAATTTAAAGATTTCAAGGAAAAGGACCAGCTTAAATTTTCTAAAAATTCGTCAAAAAGAGGTGTAGATTTAACCCTACCCAGATTAGGCTTTTTGAAACTTTGGGAGACTAAGGGGGGGGGGAAGTCCCCCCTCTTTATTCTCGGAACCATACCGGGTGTCCCAAAAAAAAACGCAACGGATTTGATTGGGACTAGCGACAAGAACTAAGGTCCAATCCATAGAAATAGAAGGACTAGAATGCGCGGTCTATTGTTTTGCGATTGTTTTTGTGGCACCACCATGGAGAGCAAAGATGGTAGCAACAGGTTGGCAAAAGCTTCGAACGTAACAGCACGCACTGTAATTCACTCGGTTTGGAACGGCAATTTTTGGGTGAAAATTAACAGAAAACCCGACATTTTCCAGCAGAAAATACGCAGCAAGCATCATGGAGTATGCGTAAGTACTTTTTTCTCTAATCTACACGTTTTTGAATAAATCGCGAGCTGGTTACTTTGACTTGCTAGGCCCTGAAACAGCACGCAATATGTCTGTATGTATTCATTTGTTCTGAAGTGGCTAATTCTGAAGGCAAAATGCACCAAAAACTCGACGTTTTCCTTCACAAAATACCTAGTAAGCACAATAGAGTACGAGTAAGTACTTCAATATTTTATCTGCACTTTCTTCAACAAATCCTGTGCTTGTTACATTTACAACTCTGGGGTACCTTCTACGAGTTCCAACAAGGCCTAGGCCTACCTACTCTACTCGAACCGATGCTGCGCTAACTTGGAATGGCCGTTGTAAGAACCTTGAATTTGCTAGTGAAGCAAGCTATTATGATTGTAGATGAAGGATACTTTGCAAAGCGACACAAAGCATCAAGACTAATGCAGTTAAGTGTAACTATGTCGTAAACTTTAAACTGAGAAAGACGATGTCAGCCTAAATAATACAAGTCTTGGCCTTCGGCCAAGTTTGCCTACTTCTTGTCAACAAAACACTTTCCAAGTTTTACATCTACTTTAGGCTGAGGGCAAACTGAGCTGGATTGTGGCAAAGTGGCTCATATATGTTTGCATCTTGAGGTGAAGTGTCTCTTGTTCTAAACACATTGCGTTTTCAGTATTAACATATTTGTATCAAATGAATTTTAATGAATGGTACATCAATGAATGGTTCAATGGGGCCCCTTTACCATGCTCTGACATATTTTGCCCCCAGCGTACCATGCTAGTGTAACTGTAATGCCAATGGACTTACCCCTATGCAAAGCTTTGAACCACAGTTTGATTATCCGGCAGAGTTAACGCAATTGTTCACAACATTCATTAATCATTTGAAAACCGTGTTAGCCATTTAGATCCAGCCAGTAACTTGATTCAAACCCAAAGTGAAGCACAAGGAATCCCAGGTGACTTCAATTCTCCCCAACATTATCTTGCCAAAACATATGGGTCCTCGACCAACAATTTTGATCATAACAGTTAATGCAATTGGGTCGCGAGGGGGAGGGGGGCTTTTTTATGATAGAAATTTAAATAAGACATATCATTTAGACATGACATGTGTAATCCACAAAAACTGAGTAAACATGGAACATCTTTCTTCATTTATGCACTTTCATTGTTAAAAATGGTTGACCTTTAACCGTGATCATTCTTTTTGATGGTAAAAAGAAGTAGGTCAATAGGAAGGGGAGAGATGGGGCTGTAACCTTAAATGCCCAGTTCCGTTAACTGTGATGAAAATTGTTTGTTGATGACCCCAAAAATCTTTGAAGCAGAATAATTCATGTGCAAAAATGTGAAAATCAATATGTACATATAAAAACTGTTAACTCTATGAAGATGTAAGATGGCATTTCCTCCATCTTTATATTGGCCAGGTTACTTAACCGCCGCCCGGTACTCGGCGTTACCTCAGGATACATCTTCATACAGCTATTCATTTTGGAATAAAATTTGCTTTGTAAGCTTATGTCGTTTTGATGATTTATTTCTTCTCAGAATCCTTTCAGTGAACACTTTCCCAAACTGATGGTAAAAGAGAATGAGATAGTTCTTCACAATCAACTTTATGAGTTTGGTAATGTGATCATCTCTTAATTCACCATCTAGAATATGGGATTCTTTACTGTGTTGACTCAAAGATTGAAATATGGAATTTCTTGTTTCAGATAACACTTCCGATAAAATTTTGGCATTGGTTTCTTTGGAGAGATATGCCCACTTACACAGTGCTCTTCTGGCTTTCTTATCAACAGAGTCAACTACCTTGTACACAGAATAGGATGGAACAATCAAATTACCATACTTCTTGCAGGAAAGCAAAGAAAGATGGTTTTGGTAGTGACGATAATCTGAACTCTCAGAATTGCTCTGCAGAGCAGAAATACAATCTGGACAATCTATACATTCAATTAGCTTTTTCACAATGTAGCCTGATATATAGTGTAAAACATCGGAGCGCCAAATGGTTGTTGAAAGCAAAAGATTGGACACTCTTGGGTCAACCTTTGCCATCTCACTTGCATCTTTGTCAGATATGTTCACACAGTTAGCAGTGGATGGAGACTCAACTTTGTTTTTCAATAACAATGCTCGTATTGCATATTTTAATTGTAGAGCTGTAGGGTTATTATTCCATCCAAATCTACTTCTGATTTTTGCAAAATACATTTCTATTTGATCTTGAGAGAATCTGTATGTAAGAACATACTCATAAGGTGAAATTGATCTTTCCAGCAGATTTTTACTGATTTTTAGTATTGACAAAGATGAGATGCAAAATCCAATAACAAACATTTTCCTTGGGCCCTTTATAAGGGGGACACCTGCTGTGTCTTTCAATGATTTCAAAGTCTCCATACCATTCAGTAGGTATGCCTCAATGTCAAAAATATTTTCTAATGTTATTGGCTTCTTGTGATTCTTTCCAAATTTACTCTTTGAGTTGAGAATATCAAACATGTCATTCATCAAAAGGATGAAGTCACTTGTAGCCTTACTGTCTTTAAATTGAGGCAGTTTTAAATTTCTGAGGAATGTGATTGCTGCAGAGACAGAATGACTCAATGTTTGTGCAGCAATGCTGACTTTCATTTTATGGTTTTGCCATTGCACATGCTTGGCTTTCAGTTTATTGCCCAAATGGAGAATATCTTCTTGCTGTGTACGATGAAGAGCAAGAACATATTCCCATGATATTCTCTCTCCAGAGGGAGTACAAAAAGTGCTCAAATGTGCAAAGGCATTCCTGGCTAGTTTTAGCATGTGGCAGATGTCCAATATTACATGTATTTTGGCATTTGGTTTGGATGGATGATCAAAAGATCCATCAAGGTTTTTGATGTCGCATCCTAATTTTTCTGCCATTCCTAAATTTTTGGGAGCACCATCAAAAACCAGAGCAAGAACATTTGCCCCTCTCTCGGATAGTTTTTTAATGGCTTCAAGCAAGAGTTGCTTCAAAATGTCCCCATTTAGGGCATTAGTCAAGAAGTAGGCAACTGGTACAAACCATGGTTTTTGAAGACCAGCTGCCATAAAAACGAGGGCATTGGTAGCTTCAGTATCAGCTTCCTCAGCCTTTATGTCTCCATAGTCAACATGGCCGACAAACTTGTTATTTCTTCGGTCCCATTGGACCTGCTTTTTTATGCTCATTTCATCTAAAAGTAAGACACAATCTGCCTGACCATCCTTGACCATATTTTCAACATGGTCAAAAGGCTTTTGAAGAAAACCTGGCTCGCAGTTGATATTAACATACCAGGATCTGATGGTGGCAGGATGAGGAAGATGAAGAGATTTTCTGATGAATCGATAAGCTCTTGGGCTATAGAAATGGAGAGTTGTAGCAAACTCTCTTATTTCATCAGAATACCTTGAACCGCTTGTTTTTTCAATATTCTTTGATTCATTCCTGATGAGAGCAGTTGTCATATGGCCAAAGTTTTCATTCAAGGTCTTACTCAGTTCCTCTGACAACATCTTGAATGCTTTTAGCTTTGATATCAAATCACAGATTTTTTTCTCTTTCCTCAAATTTTTTTTGCGTAGATTTTTTATTTTATTGTTTTTTTGTTTTAGTTTCCTTTCATACTTAGCTTTCAATTTTCTGGGGGAAATGTTACAAGCATAAGTATGATCTATTTCCTGAACATTTATAACTTTCATGGCCTTAGTTGGGACTGCAGTTTCTGTTGACTCAGGGGGATGGGATCTCTTTGGTGGTGCCTTCCTCTCAACATTTCTTTTGACCAAGTGCTCTGGAAAATTAAATATGGATGGCACTGCATCTTTCTTTAAATAACGCCTTCCCAAGGTCTGGGAATATGGTAGGGTTGGAGAGTATTGATAGTCACCCGGGAGAAAATGTTTCTCGCATATTCGTTCGCTTTTTGAAGGATGCCAGCCTTTCCTACGCATAGCTTGGATCCACTTTTTCAATAAGTCTTCATTATCATGGGGAAACCTAGGGAAAAGGCAAGTTAGTAAGGATTTGAAAAAACAGTTAAGAACATTTTAGCCTCGCATGATTACTTTCGCAATATTAAACCACAACTGAACTAAATCTAAATGATTTTATCGTCACACAACGACAAAGAAACGATCATATTATGGTATGGCCTAGCCAGTAAGCCGGCA
This sequence comes from Aurelia coerulea, assembly GCA_039566865.1. Taxonomy (NCBI): domain Eukaryota; kingdom Metazoa; phylum Cnidaria; class Scyphozoa; order Semaeostomeae; family Ulmaridae; genus Aurelia; species Aurelia coerulea. The sequence continues at coordinate 10,613,365 of CM076950.1, forward strand.
CGCACAACCCAAGTCTCACCTGTGAAACGCTATGTTCTTCTCCCCTGGACCGAGATCTTTCTTCAATCTCCACCTGTTTTCACACCCATATGCAGCACACGATATCACCATCTTTTTTCTTCGTTCAAACTTCTCGAAAAATTAGTTAATGTGGCGAACTTCTAATTGATCGACTCTGTGTTTACTAAAATATTTCCCGCGTCTTTTGCCAACCTGAGGCTACCATTTTGATTCCCCACAGTGGCGCCGCGTCACGTGACCGACCGCGCATTCTAGTCCTTCTATTTCTATGGTCCAATCAATCCACAATAACTTTTTATATAATCCTCGATAGCTAACTTGAAGATAGATACCTTGTTTGATGATATTGGTGCATGGAGAATTGGAATATTAATCTTGAAAGTTCAAATTTGCCTGAACCTCCAAACCAGAGCTTGTGGCTTTTAGCCTAATCTGCAAACGCGCTATTTTGGGGAATCTCCTGAATTACCGTGAAATAAGAGAATAAAGTCTCATGCTGAGAATAACATTTGAATAGAAATTCAATCAAATTCATCAATTTTGCCCTGAAAAGACATCCTTTTTTGTGCTTCAAAAGTTTCGAAAAGTTAGCATTGCATCTGTCTCATAAAAGAAAGTAATCCGCAAAATAGTTTGGTTTGCATATGACTGAGGAGATTCCTCAAGCGCGTTTTCAGTTAGGCCAAAACCCGAAACCTCTGGTTTGGAGATGGAAGCAAATTTGGGCTTTCAAGGTTGTTATTCCGACTCTCAATGCACCAATATCAACAAACAAGGTATCTATCTTCAAGTTAGCTATCGAGCACTATATCAAAAATTATTTTGGATTGATTGGACCTAAATTCTTATCGCTAGTCCCGATCAAATCCGTTGCGTTTTTTTTTGGGACACCCGGTACGTGCTAGAGAATTGAAACGTAGCACAAGTAAAAAAGCACGATGAGGCAAACAAGATGGCGTAAATTATTTTTGTTTATGTCACATGGTTAAGTGCTGACATCAGCAAACGTTTCTAATTTAGGTGTAAAGCCACAAGGACTTTTGTCGCTCTGTATCTCAAAATCGATAAAACATATTGATGTGAGATAAGGCCTAAAACATAGAAGGATTATATCCTTGTAACTCTTGGTTTGAAATTTTTGTTTCTTAACACTTATATTTTTCTGATGTCAGCATTTATTCATTTTGTAAGCAAAAAAGAGCAAATTTTGTTTAAAATTTATTATAAATTGCTTTAAAAGAATGAAAAAATGCCAAACACACACAGAGAGACCTGCTGCATCATATGGTGTTGCTCATTTTCGAAAAGTGAAGCCTATCATAGCTTTTCGTCAGTACGCATGCGCAACAACCAATTATTGCTGATTTTATCAAAAATCAATATTAACTTTATACCAAATGAAAGCCCGTTTCAATAAGCATAGGTTCCAAATCTTTAAAAAGGCTGGTGTAAAATTCAGTGACTTACTTCTTTGAACTGAATGACTTCAAAGAAACTTTTGCTACTTTTCTAAAATTCTACCGTTGGACTTTTCTGAAATCTGCAATATTTTCAGAATTAGAGTGTTTTTCTTCTTAGTCAAGAATTCAAGAAATATTTTCAAAAAACTTAAAACCATCGTAATTTCTAAACTGTTTGATGCAACAGGAAATAGTTTCGAAGAAAACCATATTTTATGGATGCCTACAATATGGTATCAAGCAAATGTCTGTCACTCATCTGGTTTATGATTTAGAAATTTGATGACGTCACATCCTCAAATGAGTTGAAATGTAAGATACGCTGTAATATCGAGAAATATTTAAGATTTCTGGAAAGTCCAACGGTAGAATTATAGATAAGTATTTAAAGTTTCTTTCAAGCCATTCAATTAGGGGAAATAGGTCATTGAATTTTACACCCACCTTTTTACGCCGAGTTATAGATTTGGAACCTATGCTGTTTCAATACAGGCTCAGCTATGTTTGTTCCATTGTCATATAGCCAGTGGGTCAAAAGTTATGATTTGAAAGGTATTTTTTTTGCGGAGCACACAGTTCAAAATTATGTGTTGACCCCGTGAATCAGTGTCAACATTTCTAAAATTGACACGAAAAGGATGTCTCCTAGATAGAAATTAAAAATCACAAAAAAAAAACTACACTATTCTAAAGATACTCAACGAGCTGTGTGGAAAAATTCATTAGGGGCGGCACTTGGTGTCCCCCCCCCCCTAATCTTTATAGGGTTAAAGCCATTTCAGATCTTCAAAACAACGAAAAGCATGTTTCATTTCGTGTGACGTAGCACAATTGTTTTCAAAATTATTGGGAGGGCTTGGGCGCCCCTGCCCCCCCCCGCTTCCTACAGGCCTGGCCTGGAATATGTTTAGTTATCTAGGGACCATAACCTTGCTTTCAAGACTTTTGACTGAGTTGTGTATTCCCAAAATTAAGCACATCCTCATTGTTTTGAAGGTCTAAAATGGCTGTAAATCGATCCCCTGCCCTGTTTTGACGACGTTTTGAGGATTTCATGGATGACGTTTTTCTCAAAATCCCTCACTCGTGAAATTTACCGTGCCGAAAATGTTGCGAAAAATACAATTCTTTTAGCAACAGAGTGACGCTTAAAGCATTTCACTCAGCCACTTGTTTCTATCAAGGATCACGACCACCCAAGGATTGTGTTGGGTCATTTATTGGGTTCACTTGTAGTACTTAAAAACTCGATGGACTTGAATGAATCGAGTTTCAGATAACAGCAGAAAGACAATATTATTTTTCATTTTTCTATCGTTTTCATAAACGAGGAGAATACAGGTAAATTTAACTTTATGAAAATTCATTTCTTGCGAAATGGCTGAAAAAGGGCCTGAAACACTCGATCAAATTGTTAGGAATCTTTTTTGCAGCAGAATACGAAGAAACATTTAACCCTATCAAGCCTAGGGGCTGAATCAGCTCCCCTAGAGGCTTTTCTTCTGTGGATTTTTACGTAGTGCATTTACAACGCTGAAACTTTCTGACTTTTAGTTTTTATCCTTCTTATAATAAAAAATGAACTTTTTAATTCAATGCATGGGGTAAACGCGATCAATTTTTAAGAGATGCCTGTGCAAAATTTCAATAAATGCTAATAAAATCTATAGAAAATGCAGGAAAACAATGAAATTAGAGGAATATATGCTACTTTTGATCTTCTATCCAACTGCATAATTTGTTTTTAATTTAAAGGTATGATTATGCGTATTTTGGCTGTACGCATGCGCAAATTCTTCAAATTCCTGTGTAATGACCTCATCAATTTTTACAAGTTTTTTCTTTGCAAAGCAAAAGCTATTCGACCATAGAGTATACTAAAATTGAACCCATGTCCTTTTGCCTTTCGTTTTTTCACAATCAACGATGTAAAATTTTTAGTACTGAGCCCTATTGACTCTCAAAATTCTTTATTGTGACGTCATCAGCACGTCATGATGTACTATGCACATGCCAAGTTTCAAGGCTCTACATCGTTCAGAACAGAAATAAAACAGGGGGGCTGAATCAGCCCCCCCCCCTAGTCTTCCTAGAGCATGAAATACCCTTGGCCTAATAGGGCTCATCTCTCTCAAGAGTTATAGGAAATCAATTCTTAAATGTATACTAAAGTCTTCGATTCCAAAGCAATAAATGTGCTGATGACATCCGATATGTACTTTTTTGTTCAGTGTAAGCCAAAGAGGTTTCTTTACAATTTCTTTACAAAATGTCATAGCTAAGGTAGAAGATAACCATCAGGGAAAACTTTTTAGTCATTAGAGTTTTAAAGACAAATCTATAGGTCATTTGAAAGGTCTTGAAAAATACAACAATAAAATACAAATTGATTTCAAATAATACAATTAGTTCTGCTTCAGTCATCATTGATAATAGCTAAAACTTGTATATCTTTTGACATAAGTAGCTTGAAAACTACAAGCCTCAAGAACGACCTGAAAACGCCACAATCTGTGTTTTCTATTGTTCTTGCTATTGTCTTTCGCTAAATTTTCTTTTATTGAAGATTCAATGCCCCTACGGTTTCTATGTGAATTGAAAAAGTCTACAAAGGCTTGTTCGCGCATCTCAAGTCATGTGGCAATACTCTAGGGAAGTTTCTGTATTGTACTACCATGGCAAACTACCATTACTACCATTGTATCCATGGCAAAAGTATGCTCGTTGCGAAATAACTTATAAAATTCAAAAGAGGTTTTATCAAGAGGCTTTATCACCTGACTTGAAATGGCGTAAACAGGTCTCGACAAGGCTTCGCCGATTTTGTCTATTGGAGAGGCAATAACTCCGCCAATCCTGAAGATATTTTAACCGGCATCCAAACTTTTACTCCCAAACATCTGGAGAGAAGATTGCTTTTAAAAAATTTGGGAAATCTCAAGCAGTTTTTTGTCCTGGTTGCGTTTTATGAAGGTAGGTAAAATTTAGGAAAATCTTCACGAGTTTCTTTTGTCTCCTTCGCTTTTTAGCCGTCTGATTGGTCTGTGAAAATGAGGCTTTGGCGGTTTCGACCATGGGCCACGAGCAATCGGCTATGTACGACGAATGATTCCTATGCTGTAGAAGCCTCACAATGTTGAAAATTTCTGAGAATGTTACACATATACATATACAATAATTGTCAGCATTCTAAATCTCATTTTTCCAAAGTTCCACATAGTATAAGGCTAATCTTGCTAGTGAGCATGCAGGAATGTGTGTTCTATGCACATGCCAAATTACACTTACTTAGCTCTTACAATTAATTTGCAATCCTTGTAGACAGGGTTTTTTCTCAAAAAAACTGGCAAAGTGAAATTTTATTTCGCATTTTCACTAAATTGACTATGGAGATTTCAAATCCAAGATGGGCCAAAAAAAAATTTGACCGGAAGTCAACTTTTTTGGTGACGTCATCAATTTCGAGAAAATGCACTTATAACCGCTCTAAATTTTTCCTCGTAACTACTACTGCCAAACAAATTGCATATTTGAATAGCACACAGTCAGAGCTTTCCAATGATGTATAGATTTACTATTTTTGCTCGCATTTGATTTATAGGTATGACGTCATCATTCATTTGTGACGTCATCCATGTTTATGAATAAGTAGCAATAGTACAGCAGATTGTTGTGATAAAAGCATGATACTTGGTGAACATAAGCAGTTTGACAAGCTAAAAAATATTGGATATAGAGCCACTTCAAAATATGTCCCCAAATGCTATTTTTAGGCAGGGGTACTAGAGACAAATCCCCCAAAGTGAAAAGCTGCTGTACTTGGTATTCTTAGCAAATTTGACACGCTGAAAAACATGGAATACACCCCCCCCCCCCCCGCTGATGTAGCAATAGTACAGCAGATTTTTGTGATAAAAGCATGATAATCGAGGCAGTTTGACAAGCTGAAAAATATTGGATATAGACCCACTTCAAAAATGCCCCCCAATGCTATTGTTAGACAAGGATACTAGAGACAAATCCCCCAAAGTGCAAAGCTGCTGTAACTAACTTCGGAACTGGAAAAGATTTATTCTATGATTCAAAGCTCTATCATAGAACATCCAGACAAGGGGACAGTAGCTGAAATCAGATGAAACAAACGCCCTCATTAACTACTGCAGTTTTTCAGAGCCCATGCAACGTGATATTCGAGCAAGAGCATGGAGTTTTTAGCCAGCTTTTTTACAGAGAGACTTGACATGTTGTTTGAAAGAAAGTAATTGATCGAAAGTTATACGGAGAATAATCTCCTCAGTGCTTTCTTCCACACAAGGCCTCGCCTACTTTGATTGATATTTCATTATTTCCTTTTGCACCACAAATCATTAAATGGCATTTGTCTTCATTTAGCTTCATACCATTGTTTGGAAAACATCCAGTTATTTTAAGAGCATCATCCTCTAAATGCATGGTGACATTTTCGATTTTAGGACCACACGCATAAATAGTTGTGTTGTCTGCATAATTACAGATTTCGGTCTCCTCCAGGAACACAAAAAGGTGATTCAGGTATATGTTAAAAAGGGGTCCCAAGATCGAATATTGCGGTACTCCCAGGATGGTTTCTGTCTATGTGCTGAATGAATCAATGACATTTACCATCTGCTTCCTGTCAGTGAGATAGCTATTCATAAACAGCAAGGCAGATCTACTGAAGCCATATGTATTCAGTTTTGCAAACAATAATTCATGATTTATACAATCGAAGGCCGTCCAAAGGTCCGTCAAGACAGCCCCTGCTACGACCCCGCTGTCCATTGTCTTCTTGTAGGCTTCCACTAGACGTAGATGATGCAAATGTGCCAATACCAGACTTCCCTGTACCTCTATGTACAAATGTAAAGGCGAATTTCCAGTCAGTCGAATTTTCCGAGCGGGCGGAATTTTAGACAATAAAAGGTCGCTCAGCCGTAACTTTCTATTCAATTCCAGGGCGACATTATTTCTAATGGAGACTGCTGCGCCTTTCTTAGGCCTCTCACCGTAGTTTAGCAACCTTTTTCCTTCAATGGATAGCCTTTCGTATTCAGTTTTCAAATGAACCAACTCAGCTGGCTAGTGCAGACTGCCTTCGAATAACAAATTTTGTGTAACTTCAGATTGCAAAGTTCAATAGTTACGTCAATTTTTTGGTTTGGGGGATTATTCCCAAGTGCCGCAGTCTAAATAAAGCATTGAGGAACATTTAGGAATGGCCGTACGTTCCATATTTCTCAGCGTGTAAAACGTGCCAGTACTACGAAGTAATGTATCTATCCGTCGTGTTTTTATTAATTACAGCAGTTTTTCATTTTTGGGAATTAGACTTGAGCCCCTGTCTAAAAATAGCTTGGGGGGATGGGATTTTGGAATGGCCGTGTATTCCATGTTTTTCAGCGTGTCAAATTTGCTAAGAATACCAAGTATTGTATTTATTCGTCACTTTGTTTATTAGTAACAGCAGTTTTTCTCTTTGGGGGACTGGGCTCTAGTACCCCTGTCTAAAAATAGCATTTGGGGGCATATTTTGAAGTGGCTCTATATCCAATATTTTTCAGCTTGTCAAACCGCTTATGTTCACCAAGTATCATGCTTTTATCACAACAATCTGCTGTACTATTGCTACTTATTCATAAACATGGATGACGTCACAAATGAATGATGACGTCATACCTATAAATCAAATGCGAGCAAAAATAGTAAATCTATACATCATTCGAAAGCTCTGACTGTGTGCTATTCAAATATGCAATTTGTTTGGCAGTAGTAGTTACGAGAAAAAATTTAGAGCGGTTATAAGTGCATTTTCTCGAAGTTGATGACGTCACTAAAAAAGTTGACTTCCGGTCAAAATTTTTTTTGGCCCATCTTGGATTTGAAATCTCCATAGTCAATTTAGTGAAAATACGAAATAAAATTTGAGGTTAGCCACTTTGCCAGTTTTTTTGAGAAAAAACCCTGTCTATTGTTGAAAGTCGCAAAAATGTGACTTTTCAGGATGTAGCTCTAATTTCGTAATTCACAGCCAGCTACAGGGTAAAGTAAACGCGCACACTGAATCAAATTGTATTCCAAGAAACCAAACGACACAGCAAGAAAAAACAACTGGTTGCTTGAACATACATCCATAAAGTGCGGTTTGCTAAAACAAATTAAACAGCAATCAACAACTACAAATACCAAATAAATACAATCGAAAATTAACGTAAGCAAATCAATAAACGAAGCTAAAGTACACAGCAAAACTACAACAAGAAATAGAATAAAACGTACAAACTATTAGTCCTCGTAGCCATAAAACTTCATGCAATAAGTGGCCAAAACGCAGCAAGAAAACCAGGCCAAAAAACACAGCAAGAAACCAGGCCAAAACGTAGCAAGCTGCCTACCAAGGCAAGTAGGGCTTTCACAGCAAAATATCTCTCATTCTTTGTGTTCTTGAATCTGCCCTTGACTCCCTCCCAAACCCGCATGCACGAAGCTTTTATAGCCGCGAGTCTGGGAACCAGGCTACTCCCTAATAAGGTTAGAATCATGCAAAACTAGGAAAAAACATTACAAATATGGTAAAAGCGTGTGACCTGACTGACACGTAGGGTTCAAAGTTCAAGTCTGGTCACGAAATACAGTTCGCGTAAACAACGTGAAAATGTGTCCCTTGACAATTATGAAGAACAGTTATTTTTGTACGCAACACAGGAAACGGCCTAAAAGTTTTGAGAACAGTTTTCAAACAAATAAGTCCATCTAATGTCCACCAGACTTGTAAACATTCCCCTCTGTTTATTTCTCATTATCTTGATAGCCTTTTCTGATGGATCTCAGCTTCTTTCTCCTCTTTTTAGTGGTTTCCTTTGATCTTTACTGCACGTTTTGCACACACCGCTTGTCAACTCTTGCCGTCAAAGATTGTGTATGGACCCAGGGGGTAATATATAAAGTGTCAAAAACAATCAGAAGGGCCTTTGCTCCGTTATTAGAATGCAAAACTACAGTACAGATGATGTTGCAATATCAAAAATTTTCTTTGCTTCAAAAATTGTTTTTGGGTATACAACCAGTTTTGTTTAATGCCTCATACATAGCATATAGGCATTGGAATTTTGGGGTTTGCCTATGCAAACATTTACTCAGCAGGAAATTACTGCTTGCCAAGACTCTTCAAAATTGGCATCAGCTGCTGTTTGATGGCAGTTGGCAATGTTATCTTATATTGTGTAGGTTTGGTTCTTCGTCTCTGAAGGCAGAGGAAGTGTGATGGCCTACTACTTACTGGTAGTCATAGGTATTTTCCTCGAACTCAATTGCCAGCTTTATTCAACCTTTAAAACTGATTTCCTTTAAATCTCTCTTTTTCTTTGCTTGCAACATCTGCTTTTGCTTTCCATTTTACACTTGTAAAGTTTGCAATTCAAGATCAGAGACGAAGTCGAAAGATATGAAATTCGGAAGTTCAAATTCAGCAGCAGCAGTGCAGCAGCGAAAAAACTGTTGAAATTACCTCGTTTTCGAGATTCTGAAAGGGAGGCTTCCTGAAAATGGCTTCTTAAGGAAGCTATTTTAGTACAAGGGCCAAAAATGGGCCAACATTTTGGCAAAATACCAAAGGAATAGTGATGATTTAATTGTTATTGCGTTGTTAGGGAGTTGCTAGGGACGAAAATTTCGACCAGTCTTCATAAAATGCCAAATATTTTTGAAAATAATGCATAGAAAAAGAAACTGCTACTGTCGTTTGGGTCTTGACACATAGCTAAACCTCAAAAAACAAAAAAACCAAAAATGGATATGTTCACTCTGTAATGGTTGTCTTCTACCAAACATCTGCCTCGGGCAGTTCATTTGCTCTGAACCAAATAAATGAATAAAATGCCCGAGGCTGATGTTTGGATATTTATCACTTTTCTTTCGATATATGCTCATATTTGCTCTTCAGAGGCCATTTTTGGAATGCCCAAAGAGTGAGCTAGCTGTTTGGACTGTTTGGATTTCAGAGCTACTTTGCGGCTTGCTTTGCTTTCGTTTTTGACTTGACTGATCAGGCATGGATGGAAGTCTCTTTGTCGACGATCGCTAACCCGCGGGATGTAAACGGATCGAAGTTTAAAAAGATACGTTCCGCAAGCCAGAGAACGGAGAGCAGCGAAGAGACGTGTTACTTGTTTTAATGAGTGTGCTACTCTGAATAAATTATGAGTTTACAAGATTACTAATAGAAATTAATGTGTTAAATATTAGCTATATAAGGAGTTACACGTGATAATAAATGTGACACTAAGTGCACGTGATAGTAGGTGCACGTGATTGAAGGTGTGCACGTGATGAGTGTACAGATGAGTATTCCTACTACAGGGAGAGGGGGGGGGTACTTCAATTGTGGCCTGACATGGGGTCCGGTCAGGGCCAAAGAGGGCCAATGCAAAGATTTAGAAAAATACCCTCAAAAGGCAGTATCTTTTTACAGAAACCCCCAAAATGGTGGTTCGTGGCACTAAAATTGGGCTATTTTGGTAGCATCTAGTAGTGAAACTTTGCTGAAGTTTTTCAAAATTTTCTATTGTAAGACTGATTGAACAAAGCAAGAAAACTTCAAAATTCATTAATAATTATTGCTGCAAGGACTATATTGCCATGCAGAGAAGCCAACTGAGTTGAAATCTTATAATTGGCCAGGAATATTGGAATACTCCAAATTTGTAGTCTGTGTTTGACAAATAGGGCCATTTGGTAGCCATTTCGTAAGATCCCCAAATCAACTGGACCCCCCTGTTAGGCCATAATGGGAGTACCCCCCCCCCCGGAATCGCTAATGACTCTTTTACTTGCGTAACAGTCAAAGTAGTGGATCCTATTATTGGATCCACAGAAGGACCAGAAACCACAGAAACCACAGAAACAGAAATCAGTGAAGGTGTTGTGGCGCAGTGGTGTAATCCTCTGACTTTGCAGCCAGAACAGTCTGGCGGACAGGGTTCGATACCCGGTAGAGCCCCACCACTTGAGCGTCACGACAAGGGGTCGCGGCCTCGATCAGCTCTTAGCTACTTCTGTGATCCCAGCGCTTGGCGCTAAAAACCGCAACTTCACCTTCACCTTCACCTTGGATCCTATTATAATATAACACCATCTGTCCTTGAAAATCAATCATCATGCACTGATGAACTATAATTAATATTGCAGATTGATAAAAAACTTCCTGCGCTGATGAACTATAATTAACATTGCAGGTTGATAAAAAACTATCACCCACAATCGTTGGCTGGATTTTTTGTGCCTTTTCCTTGGCTCAGGTGATTGGCTCAATTCTGTTTGGGATATGGTGTCATTATGCGCCTGCAGTGCAACCACTCATAGCTTCGCTGCTGCTTCGAGGTGTGGGAAGCTTGTTATATGGATATGCTGTAGCCTTCGCAGACTCTGGAGTCAATGTAATTTTGATTTCAAGGATCATTATTGGTCTAAGTGCAGGTAAGACAGTTGACGATGATTTCATGAGCGTGTTTCAACGTTTAAATTTATTTGGACAGAGTAGAAATTGTAATATTCTTGACAGGAGGAGGGGGCGTTTTTCATCACCATGTTTTTCTCCAAAACTATCATCATCATCATCATCATCATCATCATTTATTTATTTAAAGTAGGCTTAAATTAAAAAATAGCCGAATTAGAGCTAATTAAGGCCTATTTTAAAAAATGTTTTGCAATGTCTAAAATGAATTTACTAAGAAGGTGCTGTACTATGTACAGGGTGTCCCAAAAAACATGTGCGCCGTTTGAATGGCTACTGTGGAGGAGCCATAAATCTAACTTTCCTGTTTTGAGTTTGGCACCGAGTTTGTGTAAATATGACAAGTGGTTGCTGATTTATTGTGAAAGAGAGTCACAATGACTCGTTGCTTCAAAACCAGATGATTTTATCTCCGTACTTAACCTTATAACTTGAATTTTAACATTAAATGAAATAAAACTTTACAGTTATGCCAGGAAACGCATTTGGGAGTAATTAATGACCATATTCTTCAAGAATGTCAACCAACCAGCATGCTGAACGCAATATTGTTGTTTTAAAACGACTTTCTCATTTTTGAGAAGAGAAAATATCTGATGGACGCATGCCATTGCCTGAAGCACTTGTGTTGCACATTTCCATTCCTAGCAACCCTAGATACGTCCAATATTCTTGTTTGTCACAAAGTTCAATGTATGACTATGTCTCACTTCTGAACATCAGAAAACAGGGCTAGGTATGCTGTTTTCAATCAATGTCGTTGATTTTAACGCAATGGAGAATAATGAATCCACTGGTTTTGAGGCAGCCAATAATCTTGGCTTTCTTGCTCCATAAATCAGCAAAAATGATCAGATTTACTCAAACTTGGTTTCAATCTTCAATTAGAAGTCTCTTCTGTCAAGAATCTTAAAAGCAGAAAAATTGGATTAACGGCTGCACCGCAGGAGCCACTCAAACAGCGCACATGCTTTTTTGGGACACCCTATATATAGTACAATTTAAAACAGAAGAGGCCCTCTCAGAGGCCCAGGACGGCAAGCAGCCCCCCGGGAGACGTCAGATACGCTGCATGAGGGAGCTCCCCGACGCAGACACCAAACAGCAGTCGCATCATGAGTAGGCCACTCGCACAGCACAACCGCTGAGCCCGGTAACAGCCGCGAACCGCCCCCGCCCCCGCAAGAAGGGCCTATAAACGTCTATCCTGTTATGAACCCAACTTTCGGAGTATATGTTTTGCAGAGCCTACAGTTGCAAGTATCACCGTTCCAGCATCTTATTCGTTTTTTAAAAATAGGAAGTGTGCTTGACTGCTTTATCTATTGTGGTATAAGCTGCCACAGTTTATTTCCAAGGTAGGCACTGGTCTCAATTCCAAAGGGACTGAGGTGGACTGAGGTCAAGAGTAGATTTAGAGAATAGATTTACATACATACTTTATAAATAGACGTCATTGATATCGATGATGTCATATTTCTAAGAAGGAAGGACAAATTTCACAGCCTTTATATAAGTCCATAGACAATCATCTTTCTTTACTTATAAATAGTTCGTTGACGGTTCAATTTATAAAATCTAAGATAGCTATCAATCTTTATTTTTCACGTTCTGAAGCTGATATGCGACATGGTCCTATTGCTTGGTCTCGTTGCAAAACCATGTTGCCAATTAGCACCACGTCATGTAATTTCGTTCTTAACTTGTTCATCATCGAGCGATCCTATGGCAGTTTTGTCTTTTTCATCCACAGGGAACGTTGCAGTTTGCCGAGCAGTGGTTTCACAAATGTCAACTATGACTGAAAGGGTGAAAGTGTTTGCAAACTTTTCTGCATTCCAATCTTTGGGATTTGCGGTCGGACCAGGTAATTCAAGAGACTTCATGAGACTAGCAGGCATTTCATTTAGATCGTAAGATAAGTTGTTTCTACTAATCTAAGTGGTACTCTCCTAAGGGGATGTTTCGAATTAATCGGTCGCTTTTTAGCTGATTGGGTAAATGGATAGCAAAAAATGAGCAAAGGTTGGGGTCCGGGGGCTTGCGTTCGGGAAAGTTTTTAGGGGTCACAGCCTTTAGAATGCCAGAGAGGCATTTTAATAAAATGAGTCACCCAGAATCATAGAACAAAAGAGCCAAGTTCAATGAAGTTGATGATAAAATTTATCACAAACCGAGACTTGCTACATTTTTTAACGAGAGAAAACTTTGATTAAATTTAAAGGAAATCTAAGCATATAGGCCTATAAGCATTCAATAAAAATAACCTTGCAAAGACAATCAGCCCATAGACGTGCCGTGCCCGACCATATTTGGGTAACTGATGTACGTCAACAGGAAATCCTGATATCTGATAAGCTAGAGTTTGACCGCAAGTGGCTTGAGCCACTTTTATATGCTTACATTCCCTTTAAGAACTGGAAGTAGGGTTCATAAATCCTTTCATACTGCCGGATTCACCATGGGTATTGTGGACACAATTTGTGTCGATCGTGTCCACAATACCTGGCCTAAATGTTACTAAATGAATGAATGTAGTTCGTTACCTTGCTCGTCGTCATTTCATGAGTATCTCTGTGCTTTTGCCTCGGCAGCCATTCTTGCTTACTCAAGTTCAAAACGGCCTAAGGTTTTTGAACAGTGCCGCGCTCCGCGCTCTATACTAGTTCCCAGATCGTCGCAGCACAAGTGCAATCGAATACTTGAGAGGAAAAGCAAGGAAATTTTGCTCGTCTTTTTCACTCGGTTTAGCAAGTTTTTGAAATGGACTTTCTGCAGAAACTCTCCTATATCAATAGCAAGTAATGACCAATTATAGCTAGGCAAATGACTGAATCTAATTACGTATATTGGCAGTGAAAAGGACAGTTTTCAATTCTATTACTTTAATAATATCCAGGGAGCAGTTAGGGTCAATTTGTACAGAGTACGTGACTCGCATCGAATCAATAAGGATTTAGATCGACAAAAGCACAAGCTCGCCGTGAAAATTTGACTTTATTTAAACGTCGCACTTCAGCCGCGCTATTTCATATTTTGGTGCTCATTCAGATACGGGGGTCTTTCATTGTAACCTCGTATTTCAAATTTCAAGGGAAACAAATCAACTCGATTTGATTCATAAGAAGCGCGACGTTCAAATCCAAGTCGTGCTTTGGTAGTGTAGTGCGACTGGCAACGACAAGCTTACGTCGTGCTTTACATTTGATGCGAGCTTAATTCTGAATTCAATTGATACGTTGTGCTTATCTTGAACTAAATTGACACTTAAGAAATTTCCAAACATCGTATTGATTCGGTGCGAGTTAAGCACAATGTATGAATTAGCCCTTACTTTTTCAAATGGCAGTTCTTTGTATTGACTCACCGGTATTGTAGACAGGTTTCCTGTGCTCTCTGTCTCCTGAATCTTTAAAAAATACTTGGACATCGAAGGATTTTTCTTCTTTAGCGATGCAGATTGCCTTGTATCCATTTGGTGAAGGAGGCTTCTATTTTGCACCATTGGATCTAAGGCTCAACATTTACACAGCGCCTGGCTTTCTTGGACTTATCATGGCTATTGTAAACATGGTGGCTGTTTGTGTCTGGTTCAAAGAGACCGAAGTGGATATCTATGATGGGCAAAAGGACTACAAGGTTGACATTGGTGAGTTATTAGAAGTACGCCCTTCCAGTGCTCGCTATAGCCTGCCGTGGGGATTCTCAAGGTCTAAACATGAAGGGAAATCTTTCGACGGACAAGATATGAATCTCCATAGCACAAAACAGCATACAAGTCAAATCTTTCAATAGAGCACATGGAACCCAGCAAAACTACCGATTTCACACTTATTAGCCAATTATATCGTCATATTCTGATCACATGACTCAATTTGAGGTTCTTGAGACAACTTTTCGAATAAATTCACGAAAATAGAAACGAATATTCGACCAAAAAATATCAGAACTGGTTTTTGCCACGAGTCGATTGTACAGGCCCCATTCCATACTTTTTGCATTTGGCTGCAATCTCATCAGGCAGGGATCGGCGTTGCATCGATTTTCTTTCCTTCGAAAATTGGCCTATGTTCAAGAATTTTTCAGGAACTTTACAAATAATACATACATACAGACATACAAATAGCTGGATACATACATACATACATGCATATACAGCTTTCAAAATTGCACATGTTACGTCAATTATGTCGAGAAATAACATGAAAATATTTGTTTGTGTGATGTTTGAAAATCCTTTGAGAATTAAAGCTATATTTTTATATTCCATTAAAAATTTACAATATAATGTTACAGACTACTCTACCACAAACTACTTTACAATACTACAAGGACGATGCCATGAGGAGCAAAAGACTATGACTACCCCATGGCATTTTTAAAAAGTCCCCCCCTACATACAATTTTACATCAATGCTACAAACAACTAAAAAGAAAAACGATGCTTACTATGCTGTGGCCTGTCTAACATTAGATGTCAAGTTGGGGCTGTAATAACCAAAAAAATTGTTCATTTTTTATTTGGATAGCATACCTGACATCTAATGTGAGACAGAAATTACAGACAAAAAAAAATTTACTTAAAGGCACTTGGTGGGCACTTGGTGGTTGCATGGCATGTGACCGAAATTTGATATGATCTTAATCAAATCGACCAGTATTGTGGATGAATTGTATAGTAAGTTCGAGTATATTTCTATTTAGGTCATTAGACAGGTCTTGGTCACCATATAATAAAAGGTGCATCAGAAGATCGTTTGAAAGATTGGTGATTTCAACAAATGGTCGTAGTATATCTGAAACTCCAGCGAGAAGATCTCGTCGTTGAATGTCAAATGAAGGGCAAAGCAACAAAAAGTGCTCTGTATCCTCAATACCGTCATGCGTTGGGCACATTGGGTTTACAGTGTCCCTAAAATTTTGCTTGAATTTGTGAAAGTTTAGTTTGCTGAGACCGACCCTTATTTGGGAAAGATATGATAGGCCTATTGGGTCTAGTTTTCCATTAGATTTGGTAGTATAATGTTTTGACTGAATTCACATACTTCAGATGGAATATGATAGATAACGTCTCCGTAGTCCAGGTGGGGTCGTACATAGAGCTTATATAGTTCGTTCAGGGTATGTCTGGGCAGATATTTGGAGAGATATTTTAGTAGACCAATGCCCTTTCTCGTTTTAGAGATAGCACATTTAACATGAGCTGAGAAAGAAAGCTTTGAGTCCAGGATAATACCTAGATGTTTATGTTCATTTACTTTTTTAACGGGTATGTTATTAAAGAGGATAACGGGGTGATCTATTTCATTTCTTTTCTTTGAAAGTAGCAATTCGACAGCTTGTTTTTGTGGATGGGGATTAAATGACATCCTCCAATCATAGGCCCACTGACTTATCAACTCCAGGTCATGATTCATATCCTCGGCAGCTGCATTAGGTTCTTGAACAACCATAAACAAGGATGTGTCGTCAGCAAAAAGTTTGACGTTACATTTCAAATCAAGGTGAGATCGTTGATATACACAAGGAAAAACAATGGTCCTAATATAGAACCTTGAGGCACTCCTGCCAAAATATCTCCCCAATTAGAACATTGTCCGTTCAAAACTAATCGCTGTTTCCGATCCTTAAGGAAACTTTGGATAAGAGAAAGAAGTTGTCCTGAGACGCCACATCGTTTTAGTTTATAAATGAGACCATCATGCCATACTCTGTCAAATGCTTTGGAAATATCACGATACACGGAACGAACATCTAGCGGAGGGTTACAGTCAAAAGCCTCGACAATAGTATGCGTTATTGAAATTAATTGGTTGACTGTTGAGTCACCCGGGCGAAGCTATTTGTTACCAAGAAAGCTAATAAGCCTACATTCACCCGCAGCAGAACCCCAGTAATCGGCATGAAATCAGTCCTTTTCACAGTAACAATCAGCGGATACATTTACCAGTACGGTCACCACAAATCCAATATCTTTAGACCATTTTATCATCGATAATTCTGATAAAATGTGATAAGATTTCACAAAATCCGCAGCAAACCATCCAGCTGCTGTCGGTTCAAAATGTTCTTGTTGCAAACTCCGTGGAAGGTTTGCATCAAAGAAAAGGTTTTTTCAAGGCTTTCCATATGACACAGCAAAATGATAGCTTTGTTTTTTCTTGCGCAATTTTGTATCTTCTTTGCACAATTAAAAGATAACGATACTTTCAAGTTTCTTTCTCGATTTTCATCAATATAGTGTTTTTTTTTTATCTCGCTTCGTTATTCTGATCTGATTGATCAGCTTCAATGGAAATGACTAAGACCCCGTTTGCACTATGCTGGTACGAAATGAATACGGCATGAATCTGTGCCGTATTGGTTTTTCTGTCAAAACGGAATCGCCGTTTACACTATACCGGCACGAAATGAATACGATAGGTTTGACCATGCTCAGAGCGAGGATTTGTCAAGGCGCATGCTCTCATTTGCCAAATTATCGCTTCGATGTGAATCCGACATGAAATGATGCCGTATACGCCGTGTACACTATGCCGTAGAGCGACGAAGCCAGTTAGCCTGCCGTATTCATTTCGTGCCGTATTCAAGTGAAAACTATGCCGGCATAGTGTACATGGGAGGCCAATACGGCACAGTTTCATGCCGTATTCATTTCGTACCGGCATAGTGTAAACGGGTCTAACACGCTGTTTTAGGCGAGGTTTCACATTTGTTACATGGCATATGAGTAATGAGACCTCCGTCCAGCTATTTGTTAGGCAACACTTTTCACGGATTTCTCAATTTCGACAATTAATTTAAATCAACAGTTATGTGAAGGAAAATCTATTCTTCGCAGAAGCTCCATGGCAACCAGCTACCAGATTTTTGTCTGGAACTAACTGCTCTCCCCAGTCTTCTTTTTTATTTTTGAAATGGTATATTGTCATATCGTTAGAAAATTTCCTGCCTAATTCAGCGGCTATCAAATTGAAATGCCTCATTCACTTTTGCATTTGTTGTAGATAAGAATTCACATCCTGACTACATTGCAATCTGCTTAACCATTGCAACTTTCTTTACTTTCATGGCGGTTACAGTTCAAGTTGAAACGTAAGTTATCATTGAAACGAAATTTTTAGAAGCTGTTTGGAAGAACATGTCAGTTAACAGAAGCCAGCTGCAACACTAACACTTTGGGGAAAGCAGCAGGCAAATACTTTGTAACACCACGCAAATAAATCAATACATAGAATGCAAACTGACTGTTCTTAATATACCTTTAAACAATAAATAGCCTAGAGCTTGTTACAAATAACGTGTCAGGCTTAAAACTGCTTTCAGTAGTAGCGAAATAGGTAAGTCAAAGAAGCAGCAAAAGAACGATTGATGCCAGGTGAGCAAAAAGCAAACATCCGGCGTTTGAAAAAAATGCTGCTCCCTGAATATCAAAGCAATAATATTGAAAATTGCCTTTTTACATTTGAGATATGTTCAATTACATTCAGTAATTTCTCTTTCAAAAATCCTCTAAAACGAGTGAAAATGATGAGAAAATTTCCTTGATTTCTTTCCTTAAAAATAACGACACTTAACATGTATTCATGTATTGTATGCTCTTGGGAGAATGGAAACCTCTTGAATAAGGTGTTCATTCCATCATTATCATCATCATCAACATCATCATCATCAACATCATCATCATCATCATCATCATCATTCATTTATTTACAAAGTAGGCTGAAACAAAACAATAGCTAAAATTACAGCTAATTAAGGCCTACTTATTTACAAAATTTACAAGTCTAATCTAAAAATAATATGTATATATATATATGTATAATTACAAGAATTTCAATAACTATCCTGTTATGAACCCAGCCTGTTGTACATATGTTTTGCAAAGCCTACAGTTGCATTTATCACTATTCCAGCACCTTATTTGCTTTTTGAAAATTTGAAGGGTGCTGGAGTCTTTTATCTCCTGTGATAGCAGCTGCCACATTTCATTTCCAAGGAATGCAACAAACTCGATTCCAAAGAACGTAGTGCGCACTTTTGGAAGCAGCGCGTCGGTCCCATGCCATAGTCGTAGCCAGTGTTCCAGGGAAAGACTTTTTCATCTTCCCACGAGGATAACACGTGCTAAGGCTTGTTTAACCCTATTTTAACCGGGGGGGGGGGGGGCGTTTTTCGCCCCCCCTATCGGATTTTTTTTAATAGCTCCCAAACGTTGCAACCTACAATGCTGAAACTTCTTGACTTTTCCTAAAATTTAGTTGGCAATCAGAAAATAGAAATTTCAATACCTATTGTTTGACCACGTGACCACCACATGCCCATATTTGGAGAGTGGTCACAAAGAAATTCTTTAAAATGGCTCTAATTTCTTCCTTTGTTACTAAATCTCAACAATATATATACCATTCGATTCATCTCGATGAGTACTTTCATTTGATATATAATTTATTCATATTTGCTGACATCAGCAGTTTATTATTTCTATGACGTCATCAATCTTTATGACGTCATATTCCTAATGAATGAGTAATTTTTCATACAAAACTGATGGAATTACCTCAAATAACGATGAAGGTACTTGATTTCACCAATAATATGCGAAATTAATGGTTTTAAATCATAATTATTGAGCTAACAATTTTGCATTGAATCAAATTTTCATTATTTAATTAGTTAATTTATTAGAAACCATAAATATCCGTACGAAACCATATGAAACTACAAATTAATGATATCAAGCAGGTATTTGGATGGTTTTTTGCCAATTTTATCTGGCTATTTGCTAATAATGGGCCCTTTTCTGCAAATAGCTCGATTTTCTCAAAATTTGCATTGTTTTTGGTTGCCTAGCAACCAATCACGTGACTATTGATTGATTGATGCTATTTTTAGATTCTCCATTGTTCAATTATGACACAATGCAAGTTTCATTGTCATAGCTCTTATACTTGCGGAGAAAAACAGGGGGGGCGAAAAACGCCCCCCCCCCCGGTAGAAAATCACTTTTTTTTTACCCGGTTAAAATAGGGTTAAGTCATAGCTGCAAGGTACAAATATTAGGGCATTTTTTTCGTGGTTTTAGTACTTTTTACTCGAGAAAATCCTTCGTACAATCTAATTGGAGTGACCGATTTCGAACAAAAAAGATCTAATGATAATTGGACATGTTGGCTACTGAATTAGATATTATAAAATGCGATTCCAAGAGCTTTTCAAACAGTGGTCGTTTTTCCTGAGTCATCCGGTAGAACTGTGCACCAAGCCTGCTCGGCGTGGATTCGCCATGCTTCCACATTCCATTTGGATCCCTTGTCTTCGTCCAGAACGAGCATTATTTGAGTGAAGTTGTGTACCCGCACGTGTTGGCCTAATGTTAGGTATCTGAATTATATTTCAATTTCCTGTCTTGAATGTTCTGATCAGCTTGTCACGCCACTCTACATTTCTCGAGCGATGGCTTCAATCAAGGAGCTTTAAACGGGAGATGAGCTGACACTAGTGCTGTCTGCGATGTGATATGCGACCTCATTTGTGTGTTGACGGAGCAACGATAATTTGGCTTGTCTAGCAAGGAAATTTTAGCTCTGGAGGACGACCGGGAAGAAGATGAGAGGCGGATTAAAATGGGTTTGTCTACAGGGTGTCCCAAAAAATTGTGAGATGTTTACCTAAAGATTACGACAAATTGTCGCCAAACTTTCATATGATGTTGCTCTTTGTAACGTATTAGCCTCGTTCTTAGGTTTGAAGTCCTATTGACTTAGCCTCGTTTTGAGATTACTTACGAAGTTGGTTTTTAGCGTGACTTGAGCCTGCTCTCTCGTGTCTTGCTCGGCTCGATATATAACATATTGGCGACGAGAAATGGTTTCAGATACTCACATTATGTTTTAGTGGATACAATCATTGATTTGATGAAAGATTGTGGTTGTTTGTTGAAACAGAACACGAAGTTTAGGCCAGTTCAGTGAGTTGACTGGTGAAGACAAACTCAGCCTACTTAGGCCCATTTTTATTTTGCTTAATGCTGACGTTGCATTAGCATGGCACAGGTGCTAGGACAGGTAGGTCCTTACTGTGAAGGGAAGGAGGACTGGGCTTGTTATGTGGAAAGATTGGAGCAGTTTTTCATTGCAAATGATATTACTGATGCACCGAAGAAAAGGGCAGTATTTTTGAATGGAATTGGACCCTCGACATATTCGTTATTGACAAATTTGATGACTCTAGATGTTCCTTCAAGTAAAGCGTATGATGAGCTGAAGGCTACACTATCTGCTCATTTTAAACCAAAGACTTTGGTGATAGCAGAGCGTTTTCGATTCTACAAGAGAAATCAACATGAAAATGAATCTATTTCAGATTATATTGTTGTGCTAAAGAAACTGTCAAGTACTTGTGACTTTGGAGAATTCCTGTCAATTGCATTGCGTGACCGGCTTGTTTGTGGTTTGCATTCAGAGAGCATTCAGAGGAAGCTTTTAACAGAAATTGATCTTACCTTTGACAAGGCAGAGAAGATCACTGTTGCAATGGAACTGGCACAAAGGAATGCAGTTGATTTACACCCATCAAGTTCAAGTGGTGGAACAGGAGTTAACAAAGTTGAGCATAAACACAAAAAGAGAGCAAACGCAAGTGCTTCAGGATCCAGACAAAGCACAGAATGCTGGCGGTGTGGAGGAGATATGCATAATGCAAATGATTGCAAATTCAAGTCATTGAAATGTTTTAATTGTTCAAAACAAGGTCATTCTGCAAAGAAGTGTAGAAATGAAAAGAGAAAAACTGTACCAGTTGAGAAAACAAGTTATCTTGGTATGTCATCAAGTAATGTTGGGAATGGTGATGAAGACTTACATACAAATCTATACTTGTAGAGATGATGCCAAGGCTACTTTACAGGAAACAGTTTCTGTCAATGGTATTCCTTTGACCATGGAAATTGACACTGGAGCAGTAGTTTCAGTTGTTGGAAATAGATTTTATGAGAAATACCTGCCACATGTGCCCTTATCTTCATTTTCGAAGCAGCTTCAGCCTTATTCTGGTGAGGTTCTTGCAACTAAAGGAGAAATTATGGTTGATGTTGAGTTTAAAGGACAAAGGGCTAAGTTACCATTGGTTGTTGTTGATGGAGACAAACCAGCTTTTTAGGTAGAAACTGGTTGATGGAGATTAAGCTTGATTGGAATCAGCTGTTTGTGTTAAATTATGGTGTAGGTGAGGAGATTTTGTAAAAGCACAAGTTTGTGTTTGATGGTCAGCATGGTGTTATAAAGGGGTTCAAAGCAGATTTACTTCTAAAGAATGATGCTAAGCCTGTTTTTAAGAAGGCCCGTCCTGTTCCATTTTCTTTGAAGGAAGTTGTGGAGAAGGAACTTGATCGTTTGACCAAAGATGGTATTATGACACCAGTGATGCATAGTGAATGGGCTTCTCCAATAGTGGTGGTTCCAAAAACTGATGGTAGGGTCAGAATTTGTGGGGACTATAAAGTTTCAGTGAATCCAGTGTTAGATGTTGATCAATACCCATTGCCTAACATTGAAGATATATTTGCAACACTTTCTGGAGGGGTTTATTTCAGCAAATTGGACTTGACCAATTCATATCAACAGTTAGAGCTTGAAGAAGATGCTAAGCATGTCTTAACCATCAATACTCACAAGGGGTTATTCAGAATAGAGAGGTTAAATTTTGGTGTCTCTAGTGCCCTTGCCATATTTCAGTCAGTCATGGACAGGGTGTTGTCTGGTGTGAAGAATGTTATGTGTTATTTGGATGATATTTTGATCACAACCACGTCTGTTGAGGAGCATAAGAGAGTCTTATCAGAGGTTTTGCAGAGGCTGGAAAGACATAACATTAAAGCTAAACTCAGTAAATGTGAATTCTTCAAGTCTACTGTCAAATACCTTGGGTACAAGATAGACAAAGAAGGACTGCATCCAACTGAAGAGAAAGAAAGGGCTATCATTGATGCCCCTGCTCCAGCAAATGTTACAAAATTAAGATCCTGGCTTGGATTAATTGATTATTATGGAAGGTTCCAAAGAAGTCTTGCCTCTATTTTAGGCCCTCTGCATGAGCTGTTAAGGAAGGATGTAGCTTGGAAATGGTCAGAGGCATGTCAGAAAGCATTTGATGCTTGTAAAGTACAGCTAAGCAGTAGTAAGGTACTAGTGCATTATGATACAGCTAAGTCTCTAAAGCTGGACTGTGATGCATCTAGTTATGGGGTAGGAGCTGTTCTATCACATGTGATGGAAGATGGTTCAGAAAGACCAATAGCATATGCTTCTAGGACATTAAGTTCAAGTGAAAGAAATTATGCACAGTTAGAGAAAGAAGCCTTAGCAATGATTTTCGGGGTAAAGAAATTTCACAAGTATCTCTATGGGAGAACATTTACTTTGGTGACAGATCATAAACCGCTTACTTCTATTCTTGGTGCACAGTCTGGTATTCCAACACTAGCAGCAGCTAGATTGCAACGATGGGCTTTGATCCTTGCAGCCTATCAATACAAATTGTTGTACAGAAAATCTAGTGATCATGCAAATGCTGATGCAGTTCCTAGATTACCAAGTGGAAATTCAAAGGAAGGAGAAGAGCCATCAGTGTGCCAAGTTAAGTATACTGATTCTTTGCCGATCTCTGCCAGAGATGTTCAGCAAGAAACAGGGAAAGATCCACTTTTGTCAAGGGTTCTTTCATTTGTTTTGAATGGATGGTCAGAAGTTTGTGACACTGAAGATGGAACTGTCAGCAGAGCAGGGCTGTGTGCTGTGGGGAACAAGGGTGATTATTCCACCAAAATATAGAAATATAATGCTTGAAGAGCTGCATGAAACACACCAAGGTATCTGCCGTACCAAAGCTTATGCAAGAAGCTATATCTGGTGGCCAAGTCTGGATTCACAGATAGAAGAGTATCTCAAAAGTTGTGAAAGCTGTCAGATGTTTCGAAATAAGCCAGCACCTGCTCCATTGCACCCTTGGAAGTTTCCAGCAAGAGCCTGGCAAAGAATCCATATTGACTATGGAACATTCGACAAAAAGATGCTTTTGATTGACACAGATAGCTATTCCAAATGGATAGAGGTGCACGAGATGTCTAGTACCACCAGTGGCGCGACATATCATAGATAAGCTTAGGTACATGTTTGCAAGCTATGGATTGCCAGAGGAACTTGTTTCCGATAATGGTCCTCAGTTTGTGTCTGAAGAATTCGACATGTTCTTGAAGAAGAATGGAATTAAACACACGCCCATTCCACCTTACCACCCTGCAAGTAATGGTGCTGCAGAACGAGCAGTTCAGACTGTAAAGCAAGCTTTAAAGTGCACATCCAGTGCAAAGTTTTTATTTTTTCAAATGATAGACCAACTTGATATAATCATAATTGTCAAAAACAAAAATTAAATCGGCTGAGTAGTTTTTGATTTATGCGTTGATGAAGTTGAGGATTTGGGCAAAATGCGGTTCCACGGCCGGGCTTTTGTAGCATGATGGGAGATCTGGGTCGAGACGCGTGTGACGATGACCCAGGAAGGCAATATTTGTGGCCTACTCTATTCACTTGGAACTCAAGTAAACTTTGGAAGCATAAAACCGAATCGTATATATCTGAATATGCCTAACCGATGCGTTGCAGCTGGCTGTGGAAGTTAACCAGATTTAAAAAACAGGATCGTACGATCGTACTCCAGCTAATTCCATTTCATGGCGATGAACGACCTGCTGCTGGCAATGGGTGGATTTTGTGAAGCTGAAGCGAGCGAAATGGGAAGCAACTGCCAGCTCGACCCTGTGCTCCAAGCATTTCAAGGCAGATGAATTCATAAGGAAAGGAGCTTCAATTATTTGGAGGGCCAAGAATTCTCAGATTAGAACGAGATGAAACTGGAGTCACACACCTGCTTTATGCAGGCTTTGGATTGGAAAGATATCCATTATCAAATATCAACAGATCAAACAACGCCACCGTTTAATTCAGTTGTTCATTCAAATTCATTCAGTCATTCAAATGGTATGAACAAGCACTGTCTGTAGTGTATGAGGTAAGAATTGTTGTCGTTTGCTATTCTTTATTTCTGTGTGATAGAAACTTTATCTTACTGTTTTGGGGTAGAAATAGTTTAGGCTTGGTGGCATAAAGTGAAGTGAGATGTTTATCTATTCTGATAAATAACATAATTTGTGTTCTTGTTGTGGAATGTGGATTACAACAACATCCACTTCTGTTAAGTTTTGAGGAAAGATCTTCCATTACCATTCCCTTGAACTTGGTGATCTTACTCTCAATTTCTTGCTTACTGTAGTCCAATCTGTACTCACTGTTACAAAATGAGAGACTGCATTTTTACACTGATTTTGAACACTAACATTGAGATTTTTTTGAGCAATTTCAAATATTTTAGATATTGAAAACAAGTGCAAATGGTCTTTCCATACATGCAGTCACATGAAGTAATCCACTGTTAATTATGATTAAATTATGTTTGTTTCTTTCCTTTGTTAGTTCATCAACCTTGTCACATCTATGGCACAGAACACTGACATATCTTTGACTGATGAGCAGCAATAGAAAAATGGCTTGCTTACAATGGCAATTGACCAGAACTTATCATGTTTTACAGTTGCGGTCAAAGAGTTAAACTCTGACAGTTACGACTTTGATGTGGCAGAGCAATGTATTTGACATGGTGCACAAGATATGCAAATCTTGACATTTTTGGTGTATTTCTTAGGGGTCACCAACAAACAGTTTTTTTGTGACCGTTAATGGCATTGGGCCATTAACAGCTCAACACCCCTTCAATCTTAATGGACCACTAGATTTATCATCAAATTCATTCATGTTGTGAGCCTACCACCACTAGCACCATTACCACCACTCCTTTTAAAATAATATGCATAGCGTTTGGGACAAAGCCAGAGGCAATTTCTTCAGTCAGATCACAATTAAGTAGTGTAAACTGCCTGAATACCAATGGTTACCAGTTAGGGTCTGCAGGGGAAAATGGCAAGCAACTAAATAAAGTCAGGTAATAAATTATGTTGATGTGAATTAAATTAAAGGCCATTCTCAAGCCAAATGGGTAGGCTGAGGTGCAATGGGTAATAATGATTGCCAGAGGGTAGACTTAAATCAACATTCAATATTTCATGGAGTGTGGTTCTAACAGATGTAGCTTGAGAAGACTTGTATCTCAAGATTTTATGAAATTTATCCATATTTTTGTCTCGCTCATTTTACCACAAAATTATCCACTTTATCCCAGTAGGGCCAATTCTTTAAAAGTTGAAAATATGTTTCACTTTTTGTTGCAAAAGTACCATTTTAGCTGAAACCATCCCCCTAACAGCCCAATTCTGTTGAATGTGATAAAAATTGTCTGTAAAGGACCTTTTGCTGCAAATGATATCTTTAATTAGCAAAGTAAATTCTACACTCTGGAAGGTATCGTATTGCTACAGAACAATTGTTGGTGGAGATTTATGAACTTATTTTCCTAAATTCTCAAAATAAATTTAGGAACAATCGAGAGAAGATTATTTCTGGATCTGTTTGACCTCTGAGATCATGAGCACATTAAGAAGATGAAATTTAGGGGGGGAGGGGGGGCTGCCAGATAAAAAAGATAAAGTATATTGTTTATGAAAATTGTGCCCGACTCGTGACAAGATCAATCTTTGCCTGATTATGGCTGGTTTTGGCGAATTTTTCAAATATTGGGGGGCTGTAGCCCCCGCTTCCTACACTTGTATCTGAGAAAATGTGTCATATTTCCCAATTCTTGCTTTTCCTCACTTACCGAGTGTCTAGAATAATTTCGGAAAAAGATTGCCACATATAAGGTCAATGTTTCAGAAATTGTCTTGTCCTTCAATTCACAGAAACAGGAGGGTTTTGATATTTTGATAAACACAAGTTTCACATAATTGAGTTATTCAAAGTAGACAAATGTTTTTTCATTTGAATGTGAAGAATGTGAAAGTCATTATTTTTGTCTTTGTCTTTATTTGTGCATTCCTTCTACTCAACATTATGTGCTTGGCATTGTCCACTCAGGAATCTAAAAAAACAACATACGTTTTTATAAATCGATAACAGCCTGGTGCTATCTACATGCCAAATAAAAGGCTCCAAACTTGCAGTTTAATAGCATTGTATTTTGGCTTTGAAAATTTGACTCCAATACGTAGATTACTTTCTTTGGCAAACGATAAAGTTGCTTCAAACTGGGTGAAGTGTTATTGGAGCCTGCATGCAATATATGCATTGTCAGAAGCCTTGACCTAAAGACGTGCCAGTGTTCTTCCATTTCTTTTCCGATGTTTGATTTGCTCAATAATGCCAATAATAGATGTAAATGGCATTGAATTTGAACACCATTGGAAGTGTACTTCCCGGAGACTATGACATAACCATATTTGAAAACGGATTACCTCGAATACACTGCCAATCAAGGAATTACTTTGCTTGCGATTAGATTCCGTCACAACCCTGCGTCACAACAGTCGATCACAAATGATGGCGAACGACGGTCTGCAGAAAGATAGGCCCGTTATCAAACTGTCCCGCAGCTCGGCTTGCCGTCAAGGTTTCTTGCCTTCTTTTGACTTCATGTCAATTCTGTTAACGTCCATCTGCTTTGCAAACTATTTGCTGTTGATAAGGATACTAAGTACCATCGTTATTAGGTTTTCTTCTCGATAAAACAGCCGAGCAAGTCCAATCTTCGGTCTCGTGGAAGTACTGTTATCCTGTGTTCACATTGAAAGTTTGCTGAAAGTCAATATTTGTGTTCCTGGGTAGGCGTCACTAGTACCCAGGACTCAGGAGCGCGGTCATGGAACCGACCACGCTGCACAAAATCCGTTGTAAAAGTGGTTTGGAAAATGATTTTCAAAATTTTTTTTTGGCAGAATAGCATTACTTTAATAGTCCTATCAGAAAATGAAATAAAAGTTTTGCGCTGGATGTGCACTTTAAACAAGATGTGGCTAGATCATAAGAGAAATGATACTTCAATTATCCGGTCAAGAAGATTAGCTGATTTTCTATTGACTTACCGTTCAACGCCACACAGCGTCACAAAACAAGCTCCATCAGAGTTATTCATGAAGAGAATATTGCGTACTCGTTTAAGTTTGGTAAAACCAAACTTAGCTGGTGCTGTAGAAGAGAAGCAGCATCAACAGATAAAGTATCATGACAAAAAGGGGGTGAAAAGTCGTGAATTAAGAGTAAATCAATCAGTGCTTGTTAGAAATCACAAAGATGGCAAGGAGAGATGGATCCCAGGAATCATTGTAAAGAAAAAGGGACCTCTAACTTATTTGGTTAAATGTGGACAAAGGATAAGATTTGTGCATATAGAGCACCTCTTAAGTAGTGAGATTCCACCAAAAGAGATAGCAGAGGAATTACCTGTTATTCCAGATGTGTTACCTCCAATTGAATTAGAGAAAAGACATGATGAAAGAGTTATCGAGCATGGAGATTTGTCCAGTAATGAGGCTTTAGAGAAAGCAGAGTTACAGATTGAGCCAGAAGTTCAGAAGTCTACTGAGGTGAGAATAGAAAAGACTCCTGAGGTGAATTTATCATCAGCAAAGACTCCTGAAAGACGCTATCCAGCAAGGATTAGAAGACCTCCAAAGAGACGTGGACTCGAGTAGAAAAACAGGTAGAATCAAAAGCCAGAATAATGCTTTTCTGCCTGTTTCTAAGTGTTGGTAGTCCACCCAGCACTTGTAGTTGAGTTTGATATATTAGTTGAATTACAGTGAAGAGTTTTAAGTGGAAACTTGATAACTGTTGGACGCTTTTCATATTTAAGGGGGGGGGGAAGTGTAACGTATTAGCCTCGTTCTTAGGTTTGAAGTCCTGTTGACTTAGCCTCGTTTCGAGATAACTTATGAAGTTGGTTTTTAGCGTGACTTGAGCCTGCTCTCTCGTGTCTTGCTCGGCTCGATATATAACACTCTTCAGATGTTCAAATAAAGTTTCCTGCCATCCCCGTAAAAATCCGTTGCAAAAATGACGGAGCTGCACTTGGTCATCCTTCCAAGAGGAAAGCATATGCTAAAGCGTCCACAAATCATTGCTGAAAGGCCATTGCAAGGCAGAAATGTTAGGGAAATTTGTTCATGATTTTTGGCACGTTTTGAAGGTTTTTTGAAGAGGCTTTCTCGAGAAAGTCCCTCTGTCAGGTAAACCCTAAAATTATCTCATGCCTAAACTCTCGACAACCTTGACCTTTTCATCAGCACCATCAAAAGAAACCAGCTCAAAAAAGAAAGAAAATATAGAACAAATAATAAAATCCAAAAAGTCCAAAACAAGGAAGAAAGATTAAAAATCAGTGCGTCTTCATCACACAATGATACACGATAAATAGTCTATTGCATTTTGTCAAATTTGCATTTTTGATTAACGTTTATGACTAGAAAACCTCGCTACACTTTGCACCTTCACTAATTCATGTTTTGAGTGTGTGCATTCTCATTTTTAGATTAATTACGCCTCTTAGCATGGATGAATTTGCATGGACAAAACCTCAAGCTACTCTTTACGTAGGAATCATTCTCCTCTGCGGTTTTGGTTTTGGAATATTTTGTTGCCAAGCTGTGGGCTTTGCTTCTCAAAGGTAAATGCACTAAATAATTGTTTCTATTTTCGTTTACATCCTGGGATTGAAGGAGCCGCCTATTTTGTTTATCCTCGGATATCAAAGATAACTTTGGATCTGACATCGTGGTTCTCGTTAATAAATTTTTCTCTTTCTAAGTTATTTTTATTTCCTAACTCACATATGTCGGTATTGGAAATGAATGTTTTATATTCAACTATTATGTAAAGAAAGGGGAATTCTTATGTGTTCCCTTGTTTAGTTTCATGGGTTGGGAATCATGTACATTTGTCTTATGTCTATGATTGTCCGATTTTCGTTATATTTGTTTTAATTGATAGATTGATAGATATCAGCTTACAAGGAAGTCGCTTATTGCTGCTTCTGGTACATATTTTTTCGTTTCTTGTTATTTTTCTTAAATGGGTTTATTTCCCAGAAGTGAACAGCAAAAATGCGTAATTTGAAATTAATAGTAGAAAATAGAAAGATCATTGCAAAATATTTCTACCAAACCTAGATTTTATTAAAGCAGCACACCTTAGCAGATAGTCAGTCAAATCAATCATTTAGGATCGTGCAGGGAACAAAAGTATGTTATTTTCTAATTCATTGCATTCAACCGAAAATAAATTCATTTATTTTCTAATTCATTGCATTCAACCGAAAATATCTTTGTACATTTTCTAAACTACAAGACACAGATAGTGGTGATGTCAGTCTAGCAAGATTATGTAATTTGTTAAGAGGGGGCATTTTCTGAGCCGATCAGCCGCGAAACCTAATTAATTACCAACGCAACTTGATTAGCAAAAGATATGGTATTTCTACTATTTGTATATTTCAAACACAGCATATTTCAATTAATGACTGTATCTACTAAAGACCAAGTCCAAGTGAAACTGAAAGCAGTTCTGCTAAACTGTCTTTTACATAACCATCCTTTGCATGTTCAGACTTCCAACTTCTATGTCTTTTGAACAGTCTGTTTTCAATCCCATTATTTGCCGCTACTGAAGCGCCTCTTGAGCGCAAACTATGTAATCCGAATTGTTTTGGTTTCAACCCTACCGGGTGTCTCAAAAAAGTACTCCCTTTTGACTTTTGAAGTACCCCCTTTTGACTTTTGACTTTTAACCAAACAATAAGATTTCATTGCTCCCCGACTTCACAGCTAAATTTATCAATCTTAGATGCACATACCTTGCATTTAGAAATCCTCCACCAAACACCGGAGTTACAGGTTCGCAAAGTCAAAATTAACAGTGCACCAAAAACCAGATGTTTTGAAAAAGGGCCTAATCATGATTTGTATCGTGGACATTTTCCAAAATACCTGTAGACTTTAAGTTTCCATTAGATTGATGATATGGTCGTAGTTATCGCTATTGAAATACTGCCGGACGCTCCTAACTACGAGCAGTTCAGAGCGGTCTCGGTCTGGTGTAATAGTCTCGTTTTGAATAGCGATTACTGGGACTCACTGTAATCAGTCTAAGTTTCCATTTGTTTGCTTTTGAAAAGAATAAACGATGCTGATTAGATAAATATAGTAAAAGTGTGGTAAGAATGATAAAGTCGTGCCACATCTCCAAAATAAGCGTGCATGTGCTCCTTTCCTCTCCTTTATACAAAACACTTGGGATCGAAAGCAATGCAAGGACCGATTCTTGAAAATGAAAGTAATTTAAAGAGCAATTGAAGTAATTCAAGGTATAAATCTTTTCAAAAATAAAAAAGTAGAGGTCAAAGTTGAAAATTCGTTTGCAAAATACCTGTTTGGTGTCAAATTATGGCTAGGCCATTTCTCAAAACCTCAGGTTTCAGGTGCACTCCAAATTTTGACCTTATGAACTCATATCTCCGGTGTTTGATGGTCGATTTCAAAATGCAATTAAAGGTATGTGCATTTAAGTCGAAGACCAACAAATTTCGCCATGAATTCAAAAAGTCCTGAAATGTTCTCAATTTGTTGCCTCGTTCAGTCAAAAGGGGGTACTTTTTTTAAGACACCCGGTACTTCTCCAAGTAACTTCATGACAGTCTCTCTGGCTGTTGTACAGGATACGGGGTGATTATTTTTTCTAAGTTCGTAACGATTGTGGGTCTTAATTTACAAAATACTACGATTTTGCTACTTTTCCCCCAATAAATTGTGACTATACAATTTTTACCATTTTGACAGGGGTCAGTCCCGGAAAATGGTCTCCTTCCCTCTCATTTGTAAATATATGTCAATGAAACGTTACTATTAGTTCCATGAGCGATATCACACCAAGAGTGTGTAGAATTGTGAATGTTTTATCAGTAGCGAACCACCTTAACCAATCTTTATTTGTTTGTTTTTAATTAATTCTTACTTGGTAATGAGCCACCTTATTCCTGTTTCATGATTTTAAATTTTTTCCCGATTGCAGATTTATCACAAATTCCCCCCCCCCCCCTCCTACCAAAATAATTTTAAGAAACTTAAAAGAGAATCATTAATTTTAGCTTGATATTTTTGTTTAGGTATGGCGAGAGAGTAATGCTTACAACTGGATTGATAGTTCTTGTGACTGCATCCATAATATATCTTCCCTGGGGAAACGAGTACCCGCTGCTTCAAACATCAAGTGAGCTCACTATTTTCTTAACATACCGTTAGAGAATAACTGTAAAATAGCATGCATGCATGATGACGTCATTACCATTTACTAATTTTTCTTTTCAACCAAAAGCTATTCAACCATAGAAAACACTAAAATTGGACCAATGCCCTTAATGCCTTTCATTTTCTCACAATCAACGATTGAAGAGTTTTAGTCCTGAACCCTATTGACATTGAAATTCTATATTGTGACGTCATGAGCATGTCACGTGACATAACTAAAAACAAATTTCATTTTTGGGTTCAGCTCATGATTTACTGATTTACTATGCACATGCCAAGTTTCAAGGCTCTACGTTATCCAGAACATAAATAAAACAAGAGGGCCTGAATCAGCCCCCTGGTCTTCCTAGGGCATCAAATATCCTAGGCCGGATAGGGTTAAGGTTATTGGATACCGGACATTCTGGTACCTGGTACAGCCCCTTTTGTACTGTAGTATATTTTACTTGACACCATCCCCTATCAGCCTCCTAGCCCCTTGCAATATTACTTGAAATGTCACGGCTCCTGAAAAGAAGTGCCGTTGAACTGACGGGGCTACCGTGCCTAAATATGCGAAATGAGAAATAGAAGAGATAGGAATAAAGCCAATACTTGATATATTGTTTTAATTCATTGTTTCAGGAAGGAGATATGGTCACACATTTCCTTATGTCAGATTGCACATTGACGTAATTTTGCGCAGTTTCTGCTGTGTCATGAGGTCCTAAAATTAGGTTGCTAGCTCATTCGCATTGCAAAAAAAGACAATCTTTAGCTCTACCCACATTACGCTCTTTTTTAAATCTAGAGGAGACTAACATGCACATTCCACCCCCCCTTCATTTTCAAACCATAAGTGCCACATACCTGAGACTTGAGACATACAAGTAGCAAACTCGATAAGGCAAACAAAATGATGTCAGTCACGTGGTAATGTGCTGACCCTGAATGAATTATGTTAATGAATTATGCTGAATTATGAAAATATGATATGCAGAATTGGACATGTTGCACCACCAAATCAATTAAACTCATGAGTATGAGATTTAAATTGTATACAGATTGTATCCTTGGTATTCTTATCTTAAGATGCTTGCACCCTATCATTAATGTTTCTGCTGATGTCAGCATTTATTTATTTTGCTTGGGAAAGTCAAAAAGAAATTATAGCCTAACATCAATTCCAAATTTCGTTGAAAAATAGTTGCTGGGATTCCGTCTTTTCTAGTCGATTTTCTCTTCAGTAGTATAACGACGGTTTGCCTATTTTTATATATGGGATGTTTACAGTTGTGCATGCCACTCGTTTCTTTAAGTGCACCAGGTCACTCTTCTGAATAAAAAAGCAATTTTCCATCTTTGTTGATCACACTTGCTCTGATTGTAACTTTTTAGGCCTCGGCAGCTCAACTGTAAGTACATTAGTGATTTATCAAACATTTCAATTTCATTGCAAACCTCGTCATAGAAATGACTTTTAGCCATTCTGAACATTCTCTTTATAACTTTGGATAAACTCTCCTCGTTTCTGTTCTGCATTCTTCTTTTTTCCAATTTGTTCAAATTCCCTCAGTGATCTAGTTTTTCCCTTTTCGTTCTTTTTTACGGTAAACTGTATCTGCTGCTTGAAAGAGACACGTTGGGAACACTCTTTGAGATTTCTGCATACTTCTTAAACACTTTTTCGATGACCAATTCTATTCATCAATCTCTCGCTCTCTTGTTTCTCGAATCTTTAGTGAAAGAAGGAACTTCACTGGTGGAAGAAATTGTTTGTCGTTTGAGAATGAGATTCGAGAATCGATGTAGACACAAGGACGTGTTCAGCAGCGAAACTTAGGCCTGTCATTTCACGTGCGTTGATTCGTTTAAATTTTGCGCCAAAATTGACAATGCATCATACCATGCTGCAATGCATCATACCCAGGGATGCCGGAGCGATGGTAGGGCAAGGGGGGCCACTATGAACGTAAGGGCAATCGAGACCGAAGGCGAACGAAGCGAGCCTAAAACCTGGGGGGTCCGGGGGTACTCCCCCGGGAAAAGTTTTGTGGCCACGCCCTTTAGATTGGCTTAAAATGCTATCAAAAATGTTTTAACGAACATTAATCATGATCTTTCACGAAATTTTTCGGCTCTTTCTCCACATGTCCTCATTTTGAATCGCATAAAATCGCATATTGCTCATTTGAAGTTGCAATTGCCACTCATATTTCGGTACTGGTGTGTTTCTGATAAGGGAATGAAGCTATGGCGGCTTTTATATCAAGTTTCAAAGAAAATTATTGTTTTTCATTGAAAGGGCTCTTTTGCCCCCCTTGCCCCCGTTAGGAAAGGGCAGGAGGGGCGCTTGCCCCCCCCGCGCCCCCCCCCCCCTCCGGCGTTCCTGATCATACCATGATGCAAATGCATCATACCATGCAAAAATGCATCATAGAAAGGCCATGAATATGTAAACAGAAAGGGAAAGATGAAAGAGAATGGTAATGGCTAAATGGAAAAAGAATGGAGAAATTTGCAAAAGAAAGGCAATTGGCAAAAAGTTAAAAGGAATAGGATAACATAAAAAGACCATTGGAGTGAGGCAAAGGGAAAGATAATGTGCAAAAGGAAATAGAAAAATGCTGTAATAAGACCAAGAGAATGGAATAGAAACGGAAGGGAATGATGAAACAGCGAATAAGAATTGACAAAGGGAATTAGAAAATTCTGTAATTAGACAAAAGAATGGAATAAACATAAAGGAAATTGAACAAACATAAAGGGAATGGCGAATAAACCAAAATGGAATGAGGAAACAACGCATATAATGACAAAGACCATGAAAATTGATCCATTAGCATTTAGACGCAAACGACACTCCATACTTTTTTTTCTATCAATTTTAAATATTTACAATTTACGAATTACCTAAGATTACAAACGAGCTACCATACAATACTACATAAACGATACAAAGGGGGGCAAAAGATCATGACTACCCCAGGGCCATCACATGAACACTCCATGCTTGGGGCTGCTATTCAGTCTTCATTCGTATATTTCTGCTATTAGGCTTGATTTTTAGAAAATTGGATCAGGGATCCTAGGCCCATTTTGGCGGTATTTTTTATATAGGATCGTCTGTAGGTTAAGAAAGCAATTTTGACATTCTGTTTCATAATTTCCGAGTTTTAGATAATTTTCCTTGCAAGCTTTGAGACCTCCATCGTTTTCAGAACGCATATATGTGCCAGCAAAGATCTTTTAACACGATAGCATCAGTTGCTTTTGATTGACACGATAATTCAAAGCGATAAGTGATCACAGACAAAGAGAATTCTCTCAACCAGTTACTAAAAACAACAAAGCTGCAAATGTTGCTTCAAAACCCAAGTAGCTAGATCACTTGTTGTGCATTCCAGAGATTACTTTTAATGGCAAGCATGACTACATATCGAAAGAACAAGGATATATTTGAACATGTACTTTCTGCTTTTTATTTGCTGTGTTCAGAGGCTGAGCAATAAGTGTTTTGATTACACCTAGATACACCAAAAGAATATGAGAATTGAATCGACTTCCAATCGGCTTCTTAACAGGCCCGGTGCAGATTTTTAGGTACTGACTTTTTCTTTCGATAAGTGTTATGCTTGCTATTGAAAATCATTTCTGGAATGCACAGCGAGCAGGCTAGCTACTTGGGTTTCAGAACAACTTTGGGTCTTTGTTTGCTTTGAATTACTGATTGAGGAAATTTCTGTTGTCAGCAGTCGCTAATCACTTTGAATTTCTGTGTCAACCAAAAACAGCTAGTGCTTTTTTATTTGAGACTTCAGAAATTCACCTTGTAACATCTTCCTTGCAGAAAAAATCATTACTGGAAATGTCACAAAACTCATTATAACTCCTGGATGCTCCCCGAAGTACCGATGGTGCACGACAACACCAAGAATCTATTTACCACAATTTTTGATTGGTACATTTGTCTTGTTCATTGGATATTCATTTTGCTATCCAGTTACAAAATCGATATATTCAAAACTAGTTGGACCAGGAAAACAGGTATGTATTGCTAGCATTCCAGCATTTCATAATTACTTTATCATTGAGCAGCTAAAGTGGTTTTCCTTCCTGGCATCATCTCCGGATCGAAGCGCATTGCGCTTTCATGGTTTATTACTTACTTATATGAGATTTCTGCTCATCACATAATCCAACACGCTATTTAATGAAACAAATAAGATGGTGCTACGGCACTTTATAAGTACCGATGCCCATGCTCCACCTCAGTATTTCTAAGCGCATGCTTCCATCCCAGTCAAAACTGTCCTGTACACGATGAATGCCAATGAAGTGCAACGCCTATTGGCTCAAGTTGACGAAGATTGGCTCAAGTTGGTCAAGATTGGCATATAGCCATTTATCAAAATGTTAACATGATAGACCTGAGCTATATAGCGCCCATCTACAAATAGGGGAAAGAGAAACCTAAACACACCATTGCTCTGTTTGGCTTTGCTTTCTTTTACAACTCCTTGGACTTGAAAATGCAACAAGCTTTTAAAGGAGCATTCCTCAAAAATGAAATATATTCAGATATTCATATCGTCATACCAGCAGATTATGTCAGCCCTCGAAAATCCTTTTTCCGTTCGTCGATCACGCTTCTCAAACGCGAGATATGGTGGAAAGCATAACAATAATAACAATATAATAATAATAATTTTCTTTAAGGTTGGCGTAGTGTACCGGGTGTCCCAAAAAAAAGTTCCGGCGTTTGATTGAACGCAGACAAAAAAGTTCGTTATCTGGCTATTTCTATTCATTCTAGGTACATGTTGGACATTTCAACTTACAGTTTGGCATATCGTAGGAAGAAATCAGTAATCTGAAGATGGAGTTATTAGTCCTAACATCGCATCTTCATGTTGAAGGCAAAACCAGAGAGATTAGTACGCCTTTCTGCATCATCGTGGTGGAGGGGTAATCTCCGGATGAGCAACACAAAAATTGGGTTGACACTTTGTTTCATTGCCTTGATGACTCACTCACTGAGCATATTTGAAGTAAAGGTCTGAAAATCGAATGTAATAGGTCTCAGGGCGAAAATACTACGTTCATACCTTGCCACTCAATTCGGACTGGACGAACACACAAAAATGCATTATTGCATAATATGGTAGGTCGAAAAAGCAATTGAAACTATTCTTTAGTTAAGACAGGACAGTCTATTCTACTCCGTGCCGTGAAACCGTGAAACATTAAAAATTTCCTTTTGAAATTCCCAGTTAGCACAAGGCAACAATAACAGCAGCAAACAGTTTTTCCGAGACCTATTTGTTTCTATTCTTCACACCTTAGGCTAATTCAAACAATCAAAAATGATTTAAATCTAAATTCCGTTCAAGTACAAAGCAACGCTTTCTCTTGTGAATAAAATTTCTGCCTGCTCGGGACGTCAAGGTAATGAACGAATTGTCAACTCAATTTTTGTGTTGCTCGTCGAGAGAGTTC
The DNA here is from genome assembly GCA_039566865.1 of Aurelia coerulea. Classification (NCBI taxonomy): domain Eukaryota; kingdom Metazoa; phylum Cnidaria; class Scyphozoa; order Semaeostomeae; family Ulmaridae; genus Aurelia; species Aurelia coerulea. Next base: position 10,651,157 of record CM076950.1, read on the forward strand.
CCACCATCACGAAGCAGGAAGGCGTAATAATCTCTCTGGTTTTGCCTTGAACATGAAAGTGAAATGTTAGAGCTCATAACTCCATTTTCAGATTACTAATTTCTTCCTACGATATGGCAAACTGTAAGTTGAATCATCTAGCCCGTAGCTAGAATGAATAGAAATTGCCAGATTAAATAGATTTTTTTCTGTGCTTAATCAAACTTTGGAACTTTTTTTTGGGACACCCGGTATAGCACCAGGCTAATTATTATTATTATTATTATAACATTATTTACAGTTGGTTAAAAAAACTGATAGTTCTAAATTGAACTAATTAAGACCCACTATTTACACCAAAAGGAATACTAATTACAATGAATAGATAAATACATGATTATAATACAGAAATATTTCTGGTGAAATTCCCACGGACTCTTTATCTACATATTTTGCATGAGCAACTGTCACCCTTCCACTCTTTAATTGATCTCTTGATGCTAGCACTGGTTGCCAGGCTTTTTATTGAGTCAGACAAAGTGTTCCAAAGGATTGCCCCCCTGAAAGATAATGAATCATTCCCATATGACAAGGTGTTGGTGCTTGGTAACCGTAGAAGATTTTTAGTCCTTAGGTTATAGGCTACATCTTTTGCCTGGAAGATATTCCACATAAAAGATTGATTTTCCGAATTGAGGCATTTATGTATTTCCAGCATTAATTTTTGCAAATTTCGAGTGTGAATAGCACATTCGCTACCCCTAGCTAAGATTTCAGCAAAGGGGGCTGCGAAATCCTCCCACATTATTCTCAGTGCCCTTTTATGGACTCTGTTTATTGCTGCATTGGCATCTTTCCCACAGAACATCCAGATTAAAGGACAATAATTAAAATTTGACATGATAAATGTATTATAAAGAATATGCCTCTTGTCCTGATCTAAATATTCTGCTACTCGTGAAAACGCACTGGTCTTGTTGTTGGCTTTTGTGCAAAGTGTCTTTACATGTTCGGAAAATTTTAGCCGGGGGTCAATAGTAATACCTAAGAGTTTCACTGTGCTAGTTGCAGGAATCGGTTTCTTATCAATTTCAAACACGTATTCCTGGTCTGGTTTCAGCCCAAGAAACATGACTTGAAATTTGGAAGGATTTGCAACCATTCCATTGTCCCGAAACCAACACAGCGCATTATGGGTATCATTCTTAAGACAGGATATAACATGTCCTAGGTTTTGACTGCATGCATATATATTGTATTGTCATCTGCAAAATTACAGAACTCTGACTTAGTAATGGCATATGTGAAATCGTTCATGAAGAAGTTAAACAGAAATGGACCTAACACTGAACCTTGGGGGACACCTGATTCTATGTTTTGCCATTCGCTAAATGAGTTGCCACATTTGACTCGTTGCTTCCTGTTTGAGAGGTAACTTGAAAATAGTTTCAGGCTTTTTAGACCAAAACCATAGGCAGCCAGCTTAGCTATTAAGAGATCATGTGGGAGGCAGTCGTAAGCTTTTGACAAATCCATGAGTACCATTCCCACATAGCCCTTTTTATCCAGTGTACTGCGACAAGCTTCAATAAGACGGAACAGCGCGTGTTGTGTACTGTAACCGTTACGGAAGCCACACAGTAAACTGGAATGTCTGGTATTTGCAAACGGTGTCATTTGCTTGGCCATGATGCGCTCAAAGACTTTAGATAGGGCTGGAAGGACACTTATAGGCCTAAAATTAAATTTTAATGTAGAATCATCAGCTTTAAAGATAGGTGATACATCAGCCAGTTTTAGTTGGTCTGGAAATTCGCTATTTCCGAACATCTTATTAATATACAATGTGATCTGATCAATACACAAACCTGAGAGTAATTTTAGAATGTCCGTAGGAATCTCCCCACTAGATTTTTTTGAACTATTAAGCTGGTTGATTTCATTCCAGACATCAATGGATGCAACAAAATTAAATTCAAATTCGTCATTAATACCAACAGCCTCCTTGATTCTGATAATACTTGGATGGTTCCTATATTTTTGGATCGAATGCAGCACATGATCAGTTGTGGAAGTGACTTCAATGTCAGACTCTGGCGGTGCAGTGATAGGTAGTGTGTCGGTTATATTTACAAAGTAAGAATTGAAAATTTCACAAATCATCTTGTCATCATTTATGATGTTATCGTTTTCTACAAGAACTATTTTGTTGTGCCCAGATGTTTTGTCAGTAAAGAGGGGCTTGAAAGTTTTCCAGAAATTTTTATCTTTTCCAACTTCTTTAGGGTCTAGTTGGGCGAAAAACTTTCTCTTTGCTGCTCTGTTCAACCTGACAACTAAATTTCTCTGTTGCTTATATTTGCGAAAGTCTTCTTCTGTTCGTGTTTGATTGGATTTATTTTTCAATCTTGTTCGAACCATAATTGCTTTTTTGAGTTCTTTTGACACATGGGGCTTGTTGTTTCCCCTGAATATAGCTGTCTTAAGGGGAGCATGCTTGTCTAGCTTTGCCGTTACCAATTCCTCGAACTCGTCATATGTTTTAGGTCTGGTTGTACAGAGTCCATTAGCTAGGTCTGCTTGAAAATCCTGATCCGAAAAATGTTTGTAGTTGCGATATTTGACAACCTTTGGTGGGACCTTAACGAAGGTAGTTTTTAGAACTGTATAGATCAAGCGATGATGGTCACTGAAACCTGTTTCAAAACTCTGGCTGTTCTGAAAACTGTGCTTTCGATTTGTAAGAAAGAGATCGATACACCTGCCAGACGGACTTTTGAAACAAGTAGGAGTTTTTATCAAACTGTACAGTTCTAACTGGTCAATAAGTACACTCAACGCAGGATCACTTGCCTCAAAGTTGAGGTCCCCAAATATCAAAAGGTTGTGCGTGGATCTGTAATGGAAATCAACCAGTTTACCCATTTGCTCAACAAAATATTTTTCATTTTGAGATGGAGGCCTGTATGAAGGTACCAATAACCATTTCGTGTTTCTGGGATTTAGCTCGATAAACTTTGCTTGAATATCATGAGGCACTTCAATCCCTGATAGCTCCTTAGAAATTATTTGTTCATTCACATACACAAGAAGCCCACCAGGATGAGCTGATACGTCTAATCTATAAGGCTTCTTGTAACCTGGGATCATGAATTGTGATGTAGGGAACGAGCTATCTAGTTTGGTCTCTGCTATAACTAAGACATCCACCGAGCCCTGTAAAAGGGCAACAAAATCATGAAATTTGTTCCTGATCGAGTTTATGTTGATATAACTTATCATAATCTTTTTCGGATTTGCAATGCGCAGTGTTTTCATTTTTTGGAAAGGATTACCCTCGGAGCTATAGGTATTGGTATCTTCAGAAATGTTACCATTACCCTCATATTGGCCAACAACATTTTCTGTAAGATAATTTAAAGTACATGGACTAGAAGCAGTTCAAAATTCGTCCATAGCTTTGATCAAGTTCATAGCAAGCATAGATTTACCTTTCTTGTTCAGATGTAATTTGCGAATACCAAGACAGGAATCGTCAATGTTTGAATTATCCAGGGTCTTGACTTTTTCTTCAACACACAGTGCCTTCAGTTTTCGATTTAACTGGTCAACTTTCTTTTTCCCTTCCTGTATGTCATTTCTCGGTGTTAACAGGGAAATAGCAATCTTTGTGTGTGGGGTTCCATTCCTTATTGACTTGATAGTGCTCTTGAGTTGTTTAACCGAATGGATGTTGCTTGTGAAGTCGTTCGTACCAATGTGTATAATCAGAGCATCAGCTTTTCTCCTTATGATTGGTTTTATGTGATCTGTAAGATCCTCCGAGTTCGCTCCTGAATGTGGTCGAACGCGAACTCTGTGATTTTTGCTCAAACCTTTCTCTTCGATACCATTTAAGATCGAATCTCCAACAACAGTTATGTCTAGCCTTCGCGGGCCTTCCATGTTTTCATCTTCGTTTTCGTTTTTGTCAACAACATTGCTTGCACCTTTTTCGATTGTGTCTGTATGGTCGCTTGGCACTCTTTTTTCGGCAGATTCTGCTGCGTTGGGCAACTCTTTATTTCTCTTCTTTTTGAGAAGTGATTTGAGAAATGAATGCGAAAAATCGTTAATACAAGAATGAAACCTAAATATAACCTAAATTTACAATAAAATCTTTACACAATCTACAGTTGCATGAAAATTCCAAAACTTAATAGATCGGGCCTCTTATATATGCAATGGCAAATCTCGCCAGAGATTCTGCCCCAGAAAACTCAAAGTTTCTAACCCATAGGCTGTAGTCCTAGGTTTGCGTGCATAGATGTTGCTCGTACCTCTTTAAGGTGTAATGTATTTTTCTCTCCGCGAAAATTTCTTTCATAAAACAAGATTTAGACTCATCCTTGTTCGGTAAATTTCAGTGACAAGCAACTGTAGATTTCGTTGATAAATGGAGACTGAATGCTCTGTAATCAAAAGTTCTTCAAAACTTGAGGCCCAATCTTGATACGCTATTCATAATGCTCTTTCGTGTATAGAGTTAATTTTTGCATTAACTCGTCTATCATGAAACATCCATATCAATGGACAGTAGCTAAATAGTTGCATTACGAAAGCTCTCATGCCTTTCCTAATTTTCTCTTCAGGCCATCATTTTCTCTTCATAATATATGTAGAGACCCTTGCAAGAGCATGTAGCTTCTGGCTTGCTTTCATATACACCATGTTTACGTCTTGCTTTAAATTTAGCCTTGTGTCAATTACACCGCCCAACACTTTTTCTTCTTTGCTCTCTTTAATGAAAGAGGAACCAACTCTTATTGAGATTTCAGTTTCTTTCTCGCCAAATACATTTCCCCTCGTTTAATTTCATGCAGTTTTGTTCAAACCAATTGCTCAGTTCAACAGTACAATTTTCTAGCTTTAAATTAACTTCCCGTAACTCTTGATGAGAACAATATATTGTCGTATCGTCTGCATACTTACAGATTTCAGTCTCATTCAACAAAAGGAAAATGTCATTGATAAATATATTAAAAAGGAGAGGCCCCAGGACTGATCCTTGGGGACGCCTAAGTTAATTTCTTTCCAAGAGCTTTATGGGCCATTTATTTCGACTCGTTGCCTTCTACCCGCTAGATAACTGTACACCATCTGTATTTTGCATTTCTACTAAAGCCGTATGCGCTCAATTTAGCAAGCAAGACTTCATGGTTGAGACCAGACAGTCAAAAGCCTTGGATAAGTCCATAAGGACTGCTCCAACAAAACCTCTTTTGTCTAAGGTTTTCTCACAAGTCTCCACCAATTTCAGCAAAGCGTGTTGAGTATTGTAACCCCTGTCGATAGGCGCAAAGGCTAGGCGAGATAAATTTGTTAACAAAAGGCAGCATTGATTTGTCAAAAGTCTCTCAAAAACTTTGGAAACTGAAGGTAATACTGTTATTGGTCTATAGCTCTTTTTGTGGAATGAGTCACTATTCTTGAACAGTGCACTAACATCACCGTCTTTCAGTTCATCGGGAAAAGAATTTTTGTCCACACTTTTATTGAAGAGATCCAGCAGGTGGGGGGGGGGCAACTATGTCAACATTATCTTTAATTATCTTAGCTGCAATACTGCTGCTAAGTCTGATGTTTTTTAAACATTTAGACCAATTTGAATCTTAACCCTGGTCCTACCGATTTTTTTAAACATAGATTGTGGGGGGGGGGTGTTTTCCACCCCCTTCTATAAATGTCCGGAGACTAATGGAAAATCATTGACACTTGGGAAGGACGTAATACTAACTGTTCTTAGTCGATTGGCAGTTTCGGGCATGGCCAACTCATTAGATGACGTCAATATGACGTTATAATGCTGAAAAATGTCAAATTACATGCTTTCCGGCTAATTTATTCCAAAATGGAATAAAGGAAATGCAAATCACTGTTCTCTTCATATTTGGCGTATTATTCATGTCATCATTTAAAATGATGAAATCAACAAATTACATTGTTATTGAAAACAATGAAAAGCTATTTGTTTGCTAAAGGAGAAGAGAGGAGCTTTGGTAAGTTTTGGTTGTACAATCATTATAATGTGTTTATTTCAATTCTCCCTGTCATCTCTAGGGTAAGTTCATGGGACTGCTGTCAGCAACCGGAGCAGCTGCAAGGGCACTTGGACCATTGCTGTTATTAAATGCATATGTGGAAATTGGACCAAGATGGATGTTTCTCGTCGTTATTGTTCTATTATTGTTGATTATCCTTCTTCTTATTTGCAACTATCAGCGAATAGTGCCTTTTCATGAATACTTAGAACGAATAAAAACTACTTGATGCACAAATGTAAGCTTCAATGTACTTTCATGGGTAACAGATGGTGTAGGTTTGCCTAAAGTGATAATATGCTAAGAACTATTGTTCTTTGTGTACAATCATGTCTTTTTATCTTCGATCCTGTAGCAATTGCCTGTTGTGCTGGTAACATGGCCTAACTGTGTATCAGCCACCATTTTGACAGTTCTGTCATCGAGATTACTTCTGCAGCACTCTCAAAAAATATCGAGCTTTCGACCAATTTACTTACGTCAATTCCTTACAAAATCTGATTTGATAGATACGAAAGGGATAGGGCGTTTACCGAGAAGTCACTTTATCTCTATTTCAGAACGCTGAATTTCGAATAACGCAAAAACATTATTTTGTTTTATTTTGATATAACATATTACAATACATGTTACGTTTGATTACATTCTTTTAACTACTATACAAATTTAAGAACCTACAGAGATGATACCACAGGTAGCAAAAGACAGTGCCTACCCCCATGGCCATCAACATAAAGACATGCAAATAGATAAAAGTCAATTAAATTGCTACCAGATGCTATATTATTATTATAATTATTATAATTATAATTATTATTATTATTATTATTATTATTATCATTAACAATTTCTTTTACATTGGCAAAAAAATAAAAGATATATATAGCTAATAATCTAATTAATGCCAACAAATAAGTAAAACCTTAGTTTATAAATATAATTTGCTACTTGCCTAAAAAAATCCTAAATCTTTAATGAATACTTTGCACAATCTGCAGATGCAAATATTTCCATTCCATAATTTTATTTTTCGTTTAAATTTAGAAAGTGTACAGTAAGAACCCGCAAAATAGAAACCACTTTAGAAGAAACCTCAGGCTGATTTTTTGAGAAATGGTGCCCTCGTATAAGAAACTTCTCAGCCTGATTTAGCAAGGTTTCTTATAGGAGGATCCCAAGTAAACTCATATCTAACAATTTTTGTTAAAATCAGGTGCCAAAAATTTTTGAAGACCATCAAAAGCATCTCAATCTACGTATATACGTAGCATGTATGCTAAGGTTGAGTAAATTTCGAGCGAATACCAGGTAACAAGAACATACTTTTTGATAGTATTTGCTCTGGGTTTTCTTTAAAGCTTTAAGTTGAAATAACTGAAGGTTTCTTAACCATGTGATAAGAAACCTTTCAGCCTGTTTCAAGATTAATGACCTTTTAATAGGAAACTAAACAGGCTGTTTTGAAAAAACTGGTTTCTATTTTGCGGGTTCTTACTGTATTGGAATCTTTAATCTCCTTAGCCAATGAGGACCACAAAAGGTGTATTCTCTATTCCGTATGTTTTTGTTTTAATATTTGGCAACTGCAAATGATTTTCACTTCTCAAATTGTAGTGAATATTTCTTTCAGTAAATGTTGGATTTAGATCGTTTTTTTACAAACCCTAACCCTATAACATCCTGATTGCGAAAAGAGTAATTGGTGTGTTGAGGTAGTGGGATCGGCTCCTTTGTATACAATAGGGTGGCGTTATTAATGACTTTACAGAACAAAGTAAGGCATCTTCTCCACCTTCGGGAACTTCATGACTCCCAGCTAAGCTCTGCGTACAGTTTTTACCGTGATGTTCCCTTCCATGTTCCTGTTACAGCAAGAGCAGCAAAACATTGAACAGATCCTAATTTTTCCATTAAATTTGATGCAATGACGCTTTGACTGAATTCATATTCTTTAGCTGGCATATGATAGAGATCTAGTCCAGGTGAGGTCGCACATAAAATTTGAATAATTCAATTAGGGTTTACCTAGGCAAATATTTGGAGAGAAATTTTTAGCAAACCAATGCCCTTTCTCATTTTAGAGATATCAGCTTTAATATGAGCCGAGAAAGAAAGTTCTGAGTCCAAGATAATATCTAGGTGTTTATGTTAATTCAATTTTTACGGGTATGTTATTAAAGAAGATCACTGGATGATCTATTTCATTTCTTTTCCTTGAAAATAGTTCCTCGACAGCTTGCTTTTGCGGATTGGGATTAGAAGACATCCTCCAATCGTGTGCCCACTGGCTTATCAGTTGTAGGCCGTGGTTCACGTGTTCTGCAGCTTCATTAAGTTCTAAGACGTATCATCAGCAAAAAGTTTAACATTACATTCGAAATCTGCAGTGAAATCATTTATATTCACAAGAAATAACAACGGTCCTAAAATGGAACCCTGAGGCACTCCAGCTAAAATATCTCCACAAATTAGAACACTGTTTGTTCAGAACAGTTTGCTGTTTTCGATCATTTGGAAATCTTTGGATAAGAGAAAGAAGTTGTCCTGAAACACCACATCGTCAGTTTATGAATGAGGCCATCGTGCCATACTCTATCAAATGCTTTAGAAAAATCGAGATACACAGAACCAGCGCCAAGAAAAGGATTACAGTCAAATGCCTCAAATATTGTATCTGTTATGGAAATCAATTGGTTGACTATTGAGTCACAAGGACAAAGCCTGACTGATTGGGGTCAAGTAGATCACACAAAGTAAGATGTGAGTATAAAGAATCGTGCACAAATTTTTCAAACATCTTCTCAAAAATTGGCAGAAGAGAAATATGACGGCAGTTACTATTTAAATCCTTTTCATTCTTCTTATGGATTGGAACTACATTTACATTGCATACTTCCATATTTTAAGAAATATACCATGCCACAAACAGTTCGTGAATGCTATCTTAAGAAGAGCAACTAATGAAGCATCGCTTGGTTTCATCATTCTTATAGAAATACCATCCAAGCCATGTGCTTTGTTAGGATAAATTGATGCTATGATTTTCAGTATCGTTACATCTGAGATGACAAAATCCTCAATAAGGGTGAAATTCCTGGGATATCTTGCAGAATGTCACCAATAGTGTCGATGGTCGTGCATTGGAGTATGAAATAGTCATTAAATAGTTAAATAGCTATGCCTCTTCAGTACAATCCGTTATGAACAACACATTCACTAAAAGGGGTGGTATTATGGGAATCTTCGCCTCACTTAGGCCAGAATTTATTAAGTTCCAGTAGGGTTTGCTAGATGTCCCTGGATTTGCTAGAATTTGCCCTGTCTTACGGAGGTACTTATGTTATGCATCCTTGATCATTTTTGCACCTGCAGATACCATGTTTTGGATTCCTTCGAGCTTGTCCTCCGGCTGACTGTTCCTTACAAAGGTTTTGTAAGCATGATTCTTTTTCGTTGACACTATTTTAACAGGGTAAAAAAGTGATTTTCTACCGGGGGGCCTTTTTCGCCCCCCTGACTTTCTCCGCAAGTATAGCAGCTATGACAATGAAACTTGCACTATGTCATAATTGAACAAAGGAGAATCTAAATATAGCATCAATAATCACGTGATTCGTTGCAAAAACAATGCAAATTTTGACAAAATAGAGGTATTTGCAAAAAAGGCCCATTATTAGCAAATATCAGGATAAATTCGGCTAAAAACCTTTCAAATGCCTGCTTGATAGCATTAATTTGTAGTTTCATATGGTTTGATACGAATATTTTTGGCTTTAAATTAATTAACTAAATAATTAATTAATAACGATTTGATTCAATCCAAAAATTGTTTGCTCAATAATTATGATTAAAAAACATTAATTTCACATACTATTGGTGAAATCAAGTACCCTTCATCGATATTTGAAGTCATTTCATGAGTATTGCGTGCAAAAATTACTAATTAAGTAGGAATGTGATGTCATAAAGATTGATGACGTCATAGAAATAATAAACTGCTCATGTCAGCAAATATAAATAAATTATATATCAAATGAAAGAACTCAACGAGACGAATCGAAAGGTATATACATTGTTGAGATTTAGTAACAAAGAATAAAAGTAGAGCCATTTGAAAGAGTTTCTTTGTGACCACTCTCCAAATATGGGCATGTGGTGGTCACGTGGTCAAACAATAGGTACTGACATTTTTATTTTTCCATTACCAATTAAATTTTAGTAAAAGTCAAGAAGTTTCAGATTTACAGCTAGCATCGTTTGGAAGCTATTTAAAAAACCCGGTAGGGGGCGAAAAATGCCCCCCCCCCCATGGTTAAGATAGGGTTAAAACAGGAAAAACTGCACAGAATCTGAACTGTAATTACCTATAAATAAGACTGTATAAAGACGGCTTTCCCTTAAAACTGCGAGCGAAGACTTAGAAGAGCGTAGATTAACGTTCCGAAGATTTTATGCTACGGTCGTAAGTTTTGGTAGCTATGCGTTGCTAGGGGGCATATTCCTATCATGCATTGTGTGAAATGAGGTCCGCCTTCTTTTCCGGAATCGTCTATTAACCTACAATTTTCCAGTGTGCTGGTTGCTACGGGGTTGAAAATCATTAAATATCATTTATAATCAGTACCGTACCTCAAGGCTGACATAAAATTTGTCCGGATTTCGAAACTTTTTAGCCTGACTCAGGACAAAAAGGTTTGAGTGAGCATATGGCTCAAATCTTTCAATTTTAAAAACGTCGGTGTAAAATTTTATTGCAATTTTCTTTGAATTCTATTGCTTGGAAGGAACCTATGCTACTTTGCTGTAAATCTGCCATGGAAATTTTTTGATATCTTGATTTATTTCAAAATGGCTCCAATTTAATTATTTTTGAAACAATTCATGGAAAATTTTGAATCAATTTAGATCATCGTAAATCCTAAACTAATTGAGGAAACATTATATGACCTTCAAGAAAACCATAGTCTTTGAAGGTCTGCGTGCAGACTTTACTATTGTGGAGGAGTTAGTACTATTCCCTAACACGAAAACAACCTCCTATTGAATTAACTCCATAATATTCAGGGGGAGCATTCTGTGGAACTCCATACCTGATGTAATAAAGAACAACCAAAACATAGCCTCATTCAAAAAAATTATCAAAACGTGGAACGGGGACAAATGCAATGGTACTATATGTAAATAATTTGTTAGATTTAGTTTTGTAGTTAAATAGGTGGTTTTAATTAGTTACTCTTCCCTTCAGAGAAAACTATTTGTATTATTAACCAACTTTAAAGAAATTCATTATTGTTATTATTATATAATTCTTGGAACATTTCAACTTCTTTCAACAATTGAATTGAATGGTCTGGCTAGCAGTACAAAATCGATTCTTGGTTTTGCAGTCAGGCAGGCAGGCTCAGTTTGGTTGTTAAGTTCAAGGAGACAGATAAAATCAATGTGTAGTGTAGCTATGCAAAAAACTTCTAAAGAATACGCTAACTTTTTTTTCATAAGAAACCATTTATAAGAAACGGTAGGCTCAGCTTTTCGAAAGCTAAGAACAACCCTACCTGAATTGAAAAAAGAAGCTAAGAAACTTCTGTAATTTTTAGTTTCATTTTCCAATCACACTCAAAAATATTTTGACATTGTACAGTTAAAGCAACTGTTTGGACATTATTTTGAGTGTGAATCATGTTATTTACTCGTTTTGAGATTTTACTAAGTAATTTGGGAGCCCTTTAGACAAGACAAAATTAACTATACACCAGTGGCGGACACTTGGGGGGGCCAGGGGGTGCGATCGCCCCCCCCCAATGTTGGCAAGAACAAAGGTCTTTTGTTCGAAGACAATAGAAATAAACAATGCTTTTTAGCTGAAACAATAGCTTCGCCCCCCCAATATTTGGCAAAGTGTCCGCCACTGCTATACACTTCCGGCATTAAAGATATAAGAAACACGTAAGAAACTTTTGGTAGCAAAATGGTCCAAAAATTTAAGAAACTGCCTACTAGCCCCAGACCTTAGTTTCTTATAACGAAAAATTAGTGTATAGATAGTAGGGCCTAAAATGGACCAGGTCTAAACCGCGGACAACGCGGACAACGTGGACACGTGGACCAAACGAGAACAATTGTCCGCTGTTTTCTCGTCCGCGTTTTAGACTTTCACACCGGCAAAATCTAAAACGCAGACAACAATTTCGCGGACAATTCAAATATATAATGAATTTGAACGTTCGTTACCTGATTTACCGTTTTTCTCCGAAGTAAACCTCGAAGTAAACATTGTCTCTTTGCATCATTTCTCTCTTATTGCACAAGCCGCTTAGAAGAATGGGCCTAGGTACAGAACGGCAAAATGAAAGGCCAGGTCTAAACCGCGGACAACGCGGACGACGTGGACACGCGGACCAAACGAGAACAATAGTCTGCGGTTTTCTCGTCCGCGCTTTAGACTTTCACTCCGGTAAATAATAATAATAATAATAATATATTAAATGAGGGAATACGAGGCTTACAGCCTATAAAACCCTAGAAGTTGTATTTGTGTTCGCGGTGGAAGCTATCATAACGTTTTTCAAAATGTAATACTGTCGTACAGTTGACAATCTCTTCGGATAACTCATTCCACGATTTTACTATTCTTTGTGAAAAGAAGTTTCGTCTTACGTTCAGGCGATTTCTTTGCTTAAACAGCTTGAGCTCGTGTCCTCTTGTTTTGGTTGTGCTTAACTTGAAGAAGTTTGTATGGTTCAAGTCGACGATACCTTTCATGATCTTAAAAACCATTATCATGTCTCCTCTCGTTCTTCTATATGCAAGAGTTGGGAGATCAAGGGCAATAAGGCGTTCAGTGTAAGTCAAGTTTCTCAGCGATGGCACTAATTTCGTGGCTCTTCTTTGGACGCTTTCTAGCGAACGAATGTCTTTAACGAGGCTTGGGCTCCATACGGCGCCGGCGGATTCTAACAAGGGTCTAACTAAAGCTTTGTACAACGTGTTGAAGGTTTCTAGACTTAAATACTTGATCGTTCTTTTTATCGAAGCGAGGACACCGTTCGCTTTTTTTATGCAAGATGCGATTTGTTTTTGAAATTTTAATTTGGTATCAACAATAACTCCTAAGTCTTTTGTCTCTTCCGATTCTTTTATTTCGATTTGACGATTGTCTTTTTGGTCGATAATATAATAAGTACTTGAGTCTATCTCCTCTCTATTCTTAGTGCTTACGTGCAATTTAGAACACTTTTGTGCATTTAGGGGCAACTGCCACTGACTGGACCAGTTTTCGATTCGATTTATGTCATCCTGAACGGGTTGGCTGCTGCCTGAGTTTCTTCGGTACAATTTCAAATCGTCAGCAAATATCTTCACGGAACTATTTTCAATGCAATCTGGTATGTCGTTTATGTAAATAAGGAACAATAAGGGTCCAAGGACGCTACCTTGCGGGACTCCACTTAAAACATTCGTCCAAGAAGATTTAAAACCATTCAGTACTACTCTCTGCTTTCTGTTATGGAGAAAAGCAACGATCCATTGAAGTACGTTTCCTCTAATTCCATACGAATTTAACTTCGAAAGAAGTCGTTGATGGGGTACGGAGTCAAATGCCTTTGCGAAGTCAAAGTATATTACATCGATGCTGTTACCTTCATCAAGGAGAGAAGTCCATTCTTCTAAGGCTTCTAACAACTGTGTTACACAGGAACGTTTTGCTCTGAAACCGTATTGATCATTCGAAAAAAGTTCATTTGTATCAAGGTGTTTCACGATTTCATTCTTGAAAATTCGCTCTAACAGTCGACAAATTATGCTTGTAAGACTGATCGGTCTGTAATTTTCTTTATCATGTTTAGATCCTTTTTTAAAGACAGGAGTTATATGTGCCCATTTCCATTTCTCAGGGATCATTCCTGTGCTGAAGCTGGATTTAAAAATTAAGCACAAAGGGAAAGCAATAACTTCTGCTGACTCTTTTAATACTCTTGGGTGGATGCTATCCGGACCCGGCGATTTCGATGCATTCAAGGACTTCAATGCGTTCAATACTAATTCTTCAGTTATGTTAATATCTGTGAGCGGAGAGGCGAACTGTCGTTCTTCTATTTGCGGAATAGACGATAGGTCTTCACGAGTAAATACTGAAGTGAAGAATTGATTGAGGACGTCAACTTTTTCTTGCTCAGAATTTGTAAAGCGATTGTCACCGACCTTTAGGTCAGGAACCCGGGATTTGGTTTTTAGTTTTGAATTTGCATACCGCCAGTAATGTTTATTGTTTATTTTGATGTTCATTGCAATGTTTCGTTCAATTTCCTTTATTCTGTTCCTGATAGTAGTTTTTACTTTATTACAGTGTCTTCTATAACGTATGTAATCATTCCCATTTTTTGTTATTATCCAACGCTTATATGCATTGTGTTTCTTTTTTAACGCTCTCATCGCATAGTTATTGAGCCATATCGGTTGTTTCTCGTTGTTTTTTGAAGGGTTGATTTTGCGTTTTGGTATGCATTGTTCTATGGAGCTGCTAAGTTTAGCTTCGAGATAATTCATCATGGCCTCAGTTGACATGCCTTTAAATTCCTTATTCCAGTCAATCTCCTTCAAAATATTTCTAAGTTTAATATAATCACCGTAATCATATGAGAAACGTTCTGATTTATCACCATGGTTGTGTGACTCTTCGATTTCTACTATGTATTGTAACTCTAACGTCAAGTGATCACTCGAACCAAGAGGATCATTGTATAGTAGTTTTTGAACAGAGTTTTCATCATTGGTCAAGATTAAATCTAAGCAATTCGAAGTTTGGTTGTGTCTACGGACTGTTTTTAAGTTTTAGAGAAAGCGTAAAGATTCGACATGACTAAAACACGGAACAAGCGGAACAAGCCAGTAACAAGCGGAACAGGCCAGTAACGAGCGTAACAAGCAAGGAACAACCCAGTAACAAGCAGAGCAAGCAAGGAACAACCCAGAGTAACAAGTGGAATAAACAAGGAACTGGCCAGTAACAAGCAGAATATTAGCGTACTGAAATGCATTAAATCAAGCACCAAAAGCATGAAATTAGCGTACTGAACTCCAAGAGATTGGGTTGTTACTCCTGCGTGCTGCGTGAATCAAGTAATGAAAAAGAATAAGGCAACGACTAAAATCAAGGCAACGACTAATGTTTAGGTTCAGCAGACAGATATTCCTTGAAGGACTAATTCAGTCAGTCTGTTACACAAAGGCAACAAATATTGATTCGTAGACCGCATTGAAGCTGTCTCCATGAAATTTTCGGTGTTGCATAAAATTCAAAAGGGACAGTATCTTCTATGATATCGAGCACGGTACCATCTTCTGAAGCACCACAATCATATTCTAAAGTGCCAAAACTCGACAAGAAACCCTTACCAATAATGTCACAAATAAAATGTAAATCACAAGATACTCACCAATTCGTCATTTGCTTTGATGAACCAAAATCGGATAAATCCAAAAGTCCATAGGTTGCATGCGACACAAACGACTTTGATGATTTCCACAAGCTTGAGCAGCACAGTCTTCATTGCGCTACAGTGTTGATGAAATGTCTACGAAATTCAAATTCTGAGCTGAAGTGGCGCAAAACTGATCACGTCTGAAAAAATAGCATTTGTTTGCACAAACAAGTCGATTTCTTATCCTTAGATACTTCTTTTTCGATTGATCGAGAGAAAAGTTGGGAAATTGACAACAGTTTAGATTTTGATGAAGGGGTCAGGTCAAATGAAATGTGAAACTCATTTATTTCCCTGCAATTTCAGAATAAGAATTATCTAAGCATAAGAAATTGACTTGTTTATGCAAACAAATGCTATTCTTTCAGACGTGATCAGTTTTGCGCCATTTCAGCTCAGAATTTGAATGTCGTAGACACTGTAGCGCAGTGAAGACTGTGCTGCTCAAACTTGTGGAAATCATCGATTGGGTTTATTCTTGTTAAATTCGTTTGTGTCGCATGCTATGGCGCGCCGTTGCGGCAAAAAACATTAAAATTTTGTGCATGTCAAAATATTATTTTGTGTACGTCATTTACAACTTTTGTGCTTGTCAAAATATAAAATTGTGCATGTCAAAAAGTATTTTTGTGTTGGCCTCTTTCGAATTTACTTTTGTGTATGTCAAAACTAAAACTTTTGTGTATGTCAAAACTAAAACTTTTGTGTATGTCAAAACTAAAACTTTTGTGTATGTCAAAACTAAAACTTTTGTGTATGTCAAAACTACTATAACTAAACTTGTGGAATTTTCTGAGCGGGCGGAATTTCTATTGTATGCGAGATCGCTCTGGAGTTGAAAGAAAGTTGCGAAACGGGTCAGCCTTCTTCTGCCAGTCACTTCAACAGCTTTTGTAAGATGCACAGTGATCCAGATCGACGAAATTATGGAATAAATAGGAAAACATGAAGTTTCGAAAACATGCAAATTTTTACATCCCCATTAAAGAGGATATCCTTGGGCTTAACAGAAACCAAAAATTTTCAAAATCGGACTATCCAATGATGAGAAATGGAATTTTGAAGTTTGTCAAAGTGGTTGTTTACATTAGAATTTCCGGTACAATGTATCGTTTTGAGCCAACTTTAACATGTCATAAATCAACCTAGAAAAGACCAATTTTCATGATTTTTGTATTAAATGGTCAGCAATTTAGTTTTGCTCAACATATGTAAAAATGTTGTATATTGAATTTAAGATCATGGGTAGATGGACACTATTTTGATGCTTACTTTTTCGACAAATTTCGCGAAAAATTGCTACTCAAAGTTGAAAACAAAAAATCTATGTAATTCTAGGTGTTAGATATTAATATATTAAATTACTAGAACCTATTTGGAGCATTCCTGCAAAAGGGCCGGTTTCAAATCGTTTTAATTTTGTCGCAAAAAAGTTTGAAGATTGCATGTGACATAGGTTTTTATTTCCTGATTTCCAAGCAAAACTGTAACAGTGCCGTGACTGTTTTCTTCAAGGCAAGAGCTCTAGATTTGCGAAATTGGTTCTCAAGAATTCAAAAGAGGTATTCTCGATGCAGTGATAGAAACAATAGCCGATTTTTGTGAAACAAAAGCTTAATGCTGTGAAACAATAGACCTGCATTGGAAAACAGAATCTGTTGTCTCTTTCTTTCTGCAAGGTCCAACCAATTGAGAAAGGTTTAATACTTCGATATACGCTATGTTAAAATTCGCTTGATATCTAAATCTAGTGGAACTAATTGAGTCAAAACAGTTTTGACAAAAGTACATCGAATCAGTCACAAGGCTATCATTTGTTGCTTCAACATATGGTTCAGCAGACTGACGACTTTTCTTTAAGCTATCTTGACGGGAATTTGCCACAAGTCGCCATGACGTTATCAGCATCCGCACAATAATGTATTCGAGGTTGGCATTAATTGAAGTAAGCCTGGCCCTACACCCAGCTCCACTTCGAAAGTTCCTGATGTGCTTGCCCCATCCCTCCAAGCCATTTCACGACCAAGCTGCAATTGGTCCACCCTCATGCATATCGAAGAGCTCCCAGTTATGGGCCAACATTTGATGATGAACAGATGGGTTAATTTAGACCCATGGAAGATGAAGACATAGGTGGATCATCGTATCATGGCAGTGCTGCTTGAAACAGTTGACGTCAAGGATATTGATTTTGTCGAAACTTTCCAAAACTGCGAGGCAAACATTAAACTGGCTAAGAAGGATAAGAATTATACACATGTGTCTTCATTTTCCATGGGTCCGAATTAACTCATCTGTTCACCAAATGTTGGGTGTTGGGTAACTCTGCAGCAAATACTGTTTGAGTACGATTTGAATCAGGAAATAGAGGATGGCCTTGTTCGTTTAACTTTTTTTTTTTTTTTTATAAATCTTCTAAACATACATGTATATAAAGGTAAAAACCTACTAACAAAGTTTAAGAAGAGGACAAAACAAAACAAAACAAAACGAGCATAATAGAAACAAATCAAATACTGTTAAAGGTAACTAATTTACAAAGGGGGTGCAACAATTAGCTTTTCCGATCGAATTTTTGACAGGTTATATAAATACGAAATTATTTCTTTCATGACAATCGGTTCTGGGATGGAGAAAAGAAATCTAAACTTGTCATTCATGTTCAGAAGCCTTATATTTGGGAATAAGTTGTAACACTTTTCTAAGAAATCTCTTCTGGAGTGGTTGTAAAGGGGGCATTCTGAGATAAAGTGCATTTCATCTTCAACAATTCCTGCACTGCAAAGTTTACACAATCTATTTTCAAATTTAATCTTTGGTGTGGTTCGTCTACCGGATTCAACTGCCAGAACGTGGTCACTTGTGCGCAATTTTGCTGTAAAAACTCGTTCTTGCCTGAAATTGTAATCATGTAATAGGAGATATGGTTCGCATTTAAATTCTTTGTCCATATCACGTAGGAATTTCCCCTTTTTGGAGCACTTAAGTTGTGACTTCCATAATTTTTTGTATGACGTTTGTAGGCTAATTTTAACCTTATTCTTATTCATTTCAAGAATGTTAGGTGTATTTGTAAAACTTTTTATGTTATCAATGTGAGTTTTAAAGTTGAGATAAGAGGGTAGGTCCTTATTTGCAAGTAAGGATAGATGCACCAGACTATTTTGCGGAGATTGCTCTATGTGTCGCAGAAAAGAGATACATCTGCTGTCTATCGTGTTTTTTAAAGGGAAGCGGCCTAATTCACCACGAACCAGAATATTTGTAGTTGACCTGTTTACCCCAAGTAGATGTTTGCAGAAAGATAGGTGTATTTTTTCTATGATATTGTTGTCCCACCTGTCGTAGTCTGTATAATGAAATGCTCCCCAAACCTCACAGCAATAGAGGAGGATAGGAGATATCACAGAGTCAAACAATTTAAGTGCAGCCTTAATTGGGAGTCGTTTTATTTGGTACCTGCCGTTTAGGGCATAAATGGCTCTCCTGGCTTTTCCCTAAGTGTTTCGATAGCAATGTGGAAGGAACCCGCCGCGTTTATGGCCATTCCTAAATAACTGTATTGAGTGACGTTGTCTATCTTATTATTGTTCACATAAAAAGAATCTTTTCTGTTTAGCCTACTTTTTTTCTGAAAGGTAATGCATTTTGTTTTCTTCGTATTCACCGAAAGATTCCATGTAGCACAGAAATCGGTTAGCCTATCGAGCATTTTTTGGAGTCCTTGCTGGGTTCTTGACATCAAAATAAGATCGTCAGCATAGAGAAGACAGCTTACGTTAGTATCATGATGTAGGTGTAGAGGGGAAGGGTTGATTTCCTCGACCTCGTTGATGAGGTCATTTATATAAAGGTTGAAAAGAGTCGGGCTTAAGGGGCAACCTTGTCTGACGCCCTTTGAGTAGCTGAAAAATTGAGTCATTTTATCGTTTACCTTAACGGAACATGTAGTTTTGGAATAGATGTCTTTGATTATTTCTAAAAAATTTCCGCTTATATTTAGATTTTCGAGCTTGAGGAACAAACCCTTGTGCCAAACTGAGTCGAAAGCTTTTCTAAAATCAACGAAGCATGCATAAATTTTTCCATTTCTCGTATTATGAACATGCTTATTAATAAGAGTTTTTAATGTAAAAAGGTGATCGGCCGTCCTGCATTTTTCTTTGAAACCAATTTGGTTAAGATTCATGATTTCATATTTGTTGATAAAGAGGGTGAGTCTTTCATTTAGCATCAAGCAGAATAACTTGGAGAGGCAACTGGTTACGCATATTGGTCTGAAATTTTCAGGATCATTTTTGCTCCCTGCTTTGTGGATTGGGGTTATGATACTTATGCACCAGATACTAGGAATACATTGAGCGCTTAAAATCATATTGAATAATTTCAGGTAGGCCTGTTGCATGTATGGGAAGCTGGTCTTGATCATTTCATTTGAGATTTTGTCCGTACCAGATGCTTTACCATTTTTTAGCTTCTTTACTACTCTTTGTAGTTCCTTTTGTGAAAATTTTTCATTGAGCATTTGGTTAGGAAAATTCCTTCTCGTAGTATGGGTAGCAACAGGGGGATTGAGATATATTGATATTGTTTAACTGAGATATTGCAAACACGTTGCAACTTCTTACTGAATGATGCAGAAAAGAATTCTACACAGCAAGTGCAAGCAACTGTTGCTCCAAATTTTCAGTGTCCCACTGAAGTGACAGGTCGACAAGGACGACCAGCTTAGCTCGTATCACCTGAACAGATCGAAGGTCTACGCGCCCTCGGGTTTTCCTGGAAGCAGGTTGCCTCGTTGTTGTCGATATCAGAAAGAACTCTAAGGACTATAGAAGGAAGGAATTGGAAATAAGGGAAAAATATACCGATATCAATGACAATCAGCTTGATACTCTCGTTGAACAATTGTTGCTGGAATCACCAAACATGGGTGAAAAGCTTTTATCAGGTGCTCTGCTGGCAAAAGGAATTCACATACAGAGAAAACGTATGCGCCAGTCAGTGTCTCGGGTGGATCCTGTAGGAAAAGCACTCCGCAGATTCCGAAGGCTAAGAAGGAGAGTATATTCAGTGGAAGGACCGAATGCTTTGTGGTGAGTGCAAGTACAGTACATGTCTTTTTCAGATAAGAACTTGGCTTATAAGACCAGTGCTAATAGTCCCTTTTCATGAGACCCGACATGGTAAATACAGTTTTCTCATATCGGGGCGATATGAAAACCAAATTGCCTTTGCCGCGTATTTAGAAATTTTCATGTCATGTGGGGTCTCATGGTGACATGAGCTGCATGTTGGGTCTCCATGTAAAGGGCCTATAAGATGGCAAAAATTTTAAAAAGTAGAAAACATCTGCAGCTGTAAGATACCACATTATTGATAATTCATGTGAAAATGTTCATGTTGAATTAAGAAACTCAAGGGCGGGCATGTCACACTGGGAAGGATGGTCCTACCTTTGTCCGAAAACCGGTCGTTCATGAAAAAATTTTGCACCAACTTTGTCCCTGGTCGTTTTTGATGGCAAATTTCCACTGTTATTTTTCTTCAATTTGAAGGACAATTTTTAACATTGTATCACTGACGATGTTTGTCCCTAAAATCGGTAGTTTCGACCTACTACTGTTTTCCAAACAAGTAGTAATTATAGATATGAAAGTACAAGTGTCCCAAAACCGGTTACCAGACAATGGTAGGACCGCTTCGGTGAAAAAGTTGAAATTCTGGCCTTTTTTTCGGAAATTTGCCGGACAAATGTAGAACCGCTTTAGTGAGAAATTGTAATTTCTGGTCTTTTTTCCGTAAATTTGGCGGACAAAGGTAAAACCGCTTATGTGAAAATTTTGAAATACTAGTCTTTTCTGCCTAAATTTGGCGGACAAAGGGAGAACCCGCCTACAGGTAAACTTCAGAATTTTGATTAGATAGGAGGTTGGGAAACTTGATTTTTGTGACAAACTGATGGAATATGAAGAATGAGATTCAAATTTCACCTTTGTCCCAAAAACTGGTTATTTTGGGCACGAAAGGTGTACTATTTGATAAAAGCTCCAGTTATTTGTTTCCAATTCCTCTGGACAAACATGGGGTCAAATATTTTACAGTACTTGCCCACCCCTGGAAACTCAGAGTACTTATGGCTTTATCCAAGTTTGTAAATGCAGTATAGTAAGCACCTGCGCATAAAAACCTTCCACTTTGAAATTCAGCCTGGGTTCATGTGCAATTAAAACAATGGATTAGTTCGTAAAATATTGGGATTTTAATTAAACAATTTTGCCCTGTAGGTTCTTAGTTTATCCAGTTATATGTCGTGTACTGCATATTTAGCAACGAAAATAGGCCTGTCCATCGACCATGATTTTACTATTCGATTAATTGTGAACAATATTTCAGATTAATCGATACTCCGTTCCGTTTTACGGCTCACTTTTCAGAGACGCCACTATTCTGAACGGAACCGAACGGAGTGCTTCTCATCGTTCAGGTGTGAAAACCTGCAAAAGTCCTTTTTTGGAGCAGTTCCATATCGTTCCGTGCTGGTACGTTCCCTTCTCATGTGAACATGGCCTAGATTTGCTTTATGCTTCTTTTAGACTTACCGAATATTTGGTATCGAAAATCTAAATCTAACTCTTTTGTCGTTCCATTTCAGGCATATTGACAGTCACCACAAGCTTATTAGGTGGCGAATCGTCATACATGGCTGCATTGATGGCTTCTCAAGGCTCATCGTATATCTGCATTGCTGTGATAACAATCGTGCTAATACAGTAGCTGCATTGTTTGGCTCATCAGTTGAAAGGTTGTACTGGCCAAGACGAGTTCGTTCTGATATGGGCATGGAGAACATAGAAGTCACTCGTGTGATGCTAAACAAGCATGGGCCACAGTCCTCCCCTCATTTAACCGGTTTATCTGTCCATAATCAGAGAATTGAGCGGTTATGGAGAGATGTAGTAACATACGTTGTTTCGCATTTCAGGGAATTGCTCTATAGCATGGAAAGCAGTAATATTCTAGATCCTTTGAATGAAGTGCACTTGTTGGCAGTTCAAAAAGTATTTGTCCCAAGAATTGATAAGGCGCTTAATGATTTCATTTTGCAGTGGAATTTCCACTCCTTAAGAACTGAACAATCAAGAACCCCAATGCAACTCTGGATGGGAGGAATTTACAAAAACATAATGGGAGATTCAATCAGAGACATGGTCAACAGAGATGAATTTGACCCAGCTCAGTATGGAGTTGATGTGGTTCGGGACGATGAGTTGGCGGAAATCGAGACTAACAACAATGTTAGTATTCCACGACATCCATTTGATTTTAACGACCACGAAGAGGCGTTAATAAGTCATGTTGATGCCCTTACTGATGATGGAGAATTTGGAGTTGCTATTTTCTTGCACGTCGTTGATATTCTTCACGGGTTAGATAGTGTACGAGCATATTATCGAGTATGAGCAGATAAACGTATGAGACTCAAAAAAACAACCTGATTCCCATAAACATCAAGGTGCCGTGGTGAACCCAACACAGTAAGAAGTAAACAGTCTATTAGAAGTAAACAGTTGCTGCAAACTACAAACTAGAGCACTAATTACACACGTTTAAATGTTCGAAATGGAGGGAGTGGGTGGGCCTATCAAATGTACCGGTGTAAAGCCCCCCCCCCCCTCCTCCAATATGCACCTGTTAGCCGTTTTTGTACCGATCAACGGACAAAAACTTAGTATATCTCATTTTGTTGATTTGCAAGTGTATGCACAGCACCAGTTGGTTTCTTAACACAGGGTGCCATGATGTACTGGGGGGGGGGGGCTACAGAATAACAGAAGCGACTCGTTATCACCCCTAACTACATCTTCATACAAGATATCGTATCTGTAAATGTTTTGTCAAGAATGTTGAAACATCTTTTCGATGACCTTGACAAAATTTTCGAAGAGCCTATCTAGATTCATTTACACTGCTTCCAGTTTCCGGTGTTTCAGTTGACTGACATTTTTTATTGTACTTGAGTATTTGTTATAGAACAAGCAAATAATGATAATGCTCTTGGTGGAACAAGGGCAGATTTTGTAATACAATAGCAACAGTTGCGTTTGATCGACACCTCAATTCAAAGCGATTAGCGGATGCAGACAAAGGAAATTCTCTCAACCAGTAATTCAAAACAAACAAAGCCGCAAAAATTTCCCCGAAACTAGTAGAGCAAACTCTCGCCTTGTGCAAGGGAAAGATGGTTTTTAAGAGAAGTTATGTGCTTACAGCGAAAGAAGAAGGGTAAATCTACAGTTCTATCACTTAGATTATGTTTATTTGATTCAGGAGCCTAGCAGAAGGCATTGTAATTCTCGCGTCTTTAGGGCTTAAAATGAAACGATTACAAAACAGCTCCTAAATCAAATAAACATAATCTAAGCGACAGAGCTTTAGATTTACCCTTCTTCTTTCGCTATAAGCACATAACTTCTCTTAAAAACCATCTTTCACTTGCACAAGGCGAGAGTTTGCCTTACTAGTTTCGGAAAAACTTTTGCAGCTTTGTTTGTTTTGAATTTCTGGTTGAGAGAATTTCCTTTGTCTGCATCCGCTAATCGCTTTGAATTGAGGTGTCAATCAAACGCAACTGTTGCTATTGTATTACAAAATCTGCCCTTGTTTCTGGGTGGTCCTACGTATCATTATTTGTCGAAAATCAAGATATACATTGCTGCTTATATCCAGCTTCTCAACTAAAATCTGCAGGGAAAAGTCGTCCGTTCTTTTTCGTTCAAGATGAATCGGTCACAGTCCCTTGGACAAACATAAAAAAAGTTTTCCAACTTATTTTGTCTGTAGAGTCAGCTTGCCAAAGAATTCCACTTTTCGAACAACCATAACTTGGTTACAAATACAAACAACATTTATCAAATTGCTAAAAATCAGCTAAAACGTGTAATAAAAAGGATCTTAAAAGGAGAATCTTGTAAGTTCGACGAACAAAACAAATCGTTAGCCATCCATGAAAAGTTCCAAATTGCGTCAACATAATCATATTGTAACAAACGTTTATAAATGTCTAAGGTGTCATAAATGTGAAAGACAATTTTTCATTGAGTAAGGCCTTTAAAGCATTCTTCGCCAGTCTATCAATCAAACGGAACCAAAACCAGGTGATGCAATGATATCTTCAATAATATTGGCAGTGAAGTTTTCACCCTTGTACCTCTCGTCTAATGGAAAAGTAACTTTCAACGTGCAAGTGCTCACCGTCACGCACTTTTTTTGCTCGGAGCAGAACGTGAGTTTTCCCTTTCCCAGTGATAAGGGTGGCAAAAACTTTGAGCCTGTCAAGAAAAACAAGACATCTTCAAGCTTCATGTGGATGATTCTGATCTCCTTACTCATAGCAAGAAAATCAGTTTTTTTAGCTGTTGGCACCATACCTTGTTCCAACTCATCCAAGAAGTTACACCAATTGTAAACAATATCCTGCTCTGCCTTCTGTTGCTCTTCTGAAGGGTTTTTCGTGTACTCAGCTTGGAACATTTCTTGCATAGCTTTGGATGTGAGATGAGAAATTTCATAGACCAGTTCTTTAGTTGATTCCTCTGTGTGTTACTTCAACGCATCTCGGATCCCATTGGCTGACAAACCATTCATGAACTGCTGGATTTCCTCCAGTTGCCGTGTTAGCACCCAGTACTTTGATAGTTTGCCTACAAGATCTGCCTTATCTTTCAGCAATATGACTGCTTTGTTGTAACCTGCCTCGAACCGCTCATCGAAGTTGGTCATGACTGCATCAAGGTCTTCTTGAGTAGTTGCATTGACTACTTCTTCTAATTTGGTTTTCCCTTCAAAGCATGGCACGTCGCTTACTTCACATATTGGTGCATCTCCTGATAAAACGTACTGGGCAAGGGGTTGGCAAAAATTGTGTGGCCCCGCAAAACCATTCATAAAACCAAGTGCCATGAATTTGCCATACAAACCATACCATTTCTTTTTTAATTTATGCAAGTCGTGTTGAAATGTGTAATTTTCCTCATTACCCTGCATGAGGACTTGAGGTACTTCGTCATAAAAGGCTGTGAATAATTCACGGAGAGGTCCACCTTCGTCAACTGCGTCCTCCCCTACAAACTCTACAGTTATTGGTTTGATAGGGTCTTTTGAAAAGAAAATAGCCATTTTCTTCATCACATCACGAACAACATTGCTCCGACGAATGACAAATTTTACTGGATGCTGTCCTCGCACGTACTTTTCCCTCTTTTTACTTAGCTCTGACCTCAGTGACTTATGTGGTTGCTCCTCAGTAAAATAGCCATCAAGCGTTGACGGTCGTGCTCTTGTTGTTTCCTCAAGCGTGGATGGTCCTGCTCTTGCTTCGATACACAAACTAGCATGTTGGACGATTTTTTTCTCCACTGCACGGACAAAAGTGAACTTTATCACCCTAGATGACAATGAAAAGGTCTGAACGAATTGGCTCTCCATCGCAGTTATTAGGTCCTTCTCAGAGGCAGTCGAGTGTAGCTTGAATAGGGATTAAAATGCAATTTTACATCACAGTTAATTCGGGCAAAGAGGTCGTGTGTCATGGCGTCTCTAAAAGGAAGGGTATCGGTTATTGTACCCCTGTGTACCTGCATGAAAACACCCCTGCCGTGCTTGGTGCCTTAGAATGTTATTTGGAAAATACTGAGTGATCAAAGCCCCTGTGGCCTTGCAAAACGAGGTTCAATATTGTTCAGGGAATTTCCGATTGTTCCCTGGATGCGTACGTGCGTCTTAACATGCGTCTTAAACTTATATAAAGGCATTTGCAAATTAGCATTGTTCTCACACTTTGATTTCAACATTGAGAATGCAAACATCTCTGGTTATCATCGATAGGCTGGTGGCTGATTTTCGCTTGTCTTCTGACAAGCGGGGTGAGATCTACTTCGATTCATCATTTATTTACAATTAATTCTTTCTTAGTTGAGAACAGTGAGAGCGGCAACGGCAGAATAGGATGTTTAGCGGGCACGGGTGAATATGATATAAAACTTTAATTTGTTCCTTTGGCAAGGCCACCTTAGGCCAGCAAGGCCTAAGCTTTATTTTTTGCACGAGGAGAGGAATGAAGGGCTAGAATTCATTCAGAAAGTATTTGGACTTTGAGCATCTCCTTGTGCTGTTGGCCAAGTGCCTATTGCTAGAATCGAATTTGTCTTTGTATCCGGATCTCTGTTATTTGAGTTGTAAATCAGAATCTTTTCATCATTTCTTCATATCGGCATGCAAGTAAGTGGCTGCTCAAGCACGTTTATATTATTCGGAAATTTAATTCATATGGTGCCATCTTCAAGGTTTCTTTCTTTTCTCTGGTCATACATTTGTTTTGTTTTGTTTTGTTTTTGTTTTTTCGTCTTAGCAACTTGACATACAGTTTACGGATATATTACTCGGATTATTGGATATTTACAACTAGTTTTGGTTATTTTTGGGTTATATGCTTGAAAACTCCTTGGACTCACCCCTCCCCTCGTATGTGTGTGTGCTGTGTGCCCCTCAGGGGTTTATTTGCAGGGGGTACGGCTTGAGAGATGAAAAGGGTTCTCTTGTATCAGAGAATCTAGTTCCCAGTCTTAGTTTGTTCATTCAAATTGGGATGGTGGACCATTTTGAATATAGCTAGCCCCAACTATGATTTCGGTTGCCCCTTTGTTTTTGCAAATTGATCGTTGTTTTTTTTCTTATGTTCGTCTCAACATCGAATTTTTTCTGTTTTAAAAAGGAAGCTTAGTGTGACAGAAGCTTTTCTTAGCCAGAATTTAAGCAGTTTGGCAACATGCCATGAATATGAAAGACAAATATCTCTGGTGTTGGTTTTTCGACTTTATTTTGATGATTGCCTTTCCCTTTCAGGTGAACTAGCTTCAGTCCGAATCCTTCGTGCTGGTGTAATTTGTCGAAATCATACAAAAAATACAACCAAAAGTCAGAGCGGGTTTCAGTTTGAAGGGAACTTGCTTTTTCTGTTTTGTTCTTTGGGCAAATGCAGAGGGTGATAACTGCTGTCTTTATTCTTATAATTTGCAACACTGTTTTCAAGTTGTTGAGCAGTGTGGAAACAGTATTTGTACTTGTTTTTTATTTCAAGTACTAGGAAAAGGAAGTTTGGAGGCTGTGGAATACTATCAAAAGTAATTGAAATGGTCAGAGAATGTCTTAGCAGTTCCTCTTTTAGAGAAACAAACATGGTCGGGCGTGGTGAACTCTTTAGAGGTGCATCAAAAATGAAAACAATAACAAAGATTCCGGGTATTAGCTAGTATAATGACGGTGACAGAGTCGGTATTGGTTGAGGGTCATTTGGTGCAAGTGGATAGGTTTTATTTTCGTAACTGGCAAATGGCGAGGAATAGCTTTTGTAATGATATTTCGGCAAGAAAACTGGGCTATAGAAAAAACGGGGTGAAATAAATATAATAACAGAGACAAAAGAAAAAGAAATATCACAATCTTAACAACACTGTAGTGTTTTTTGGAAAAATTATTCGTGGATTTTTTAGGCCTGCAAAGTTGTGTTATGAGATATCCAGGGATTCGAGATCTTATGAGAAATCTGTTTTAAAAGGCTAAGCTGCCCTACTGGCTGAGAAAGGAACAACCAAAATCTACAACACGCTACCAGTCATCTTATAAAGGCAATTTGGTCAGGAGCATCAACTACTAAATTTAAAAATTTTTCAAAATCACATCATCAGATTTATGATTGGCCGCAAGCTGCAAGATCATGTCACGAGAGAAAGTCTACGATCCCAAACAGAACTAAAACCTGTATCAGCTGTTATCAAAGTTAAAATGTTTTTGGCCTTATAAAACGGTCATCAATGGGACTACCTAGATCGGTCTTAGGAGGCTCCGCCAATGGTTCAAGGAACCGGGAGGAACACCGAACGTCGCTGGATCGACGACATCAAGACCTGGATTGGGTCGTATTTGTTTAAAACGGAAAAAACGGAATACATGTATCGCACTCATGTGAGTACTGTAGTCATGGACTATACAGATGCGCAATAAGGGTAGCACGTGAAATACACATGAATGAAGGTCTGGTGCACAGTATCTCCTGTAACGATTCAAGGAATTAGTACTAATTTACTGCGGGTGCAGAGTCAACTGGTGAACCCCATTAGTCTCATGCAGGGTCAACTGTCGAGCCCTATACGTCTGTTGGAAGGGTCATCAATGGGACAACCTAGATCGCTCTTAAAATGCTCCGCCAATGGTGCAAGGAATCGAGAGGAACACCGGAACGTCACTGGATCGATGACATCAAGACCTGGATTGGGTC
Organism: Aurelia coerulea; assembly: GCA_039566865.1. Classification (NCBI taxonomy): domain Eukaryota; kingdom Metazoa; phylum Cnidaria; class Scyphozoa; order Semaeostomeae; family Ulmaridae; genus Aurelia; species Aurelia coerulea. The sequence goes on from CM076950.1 coordinate 10,680,034, forward strand.
TTATTTATATAAATGGAGAAAACGGAATACAAGTATCGCACTCATGTGAGTACTGTAGTCATGGACTATACAGATGCGCAATAAGGGTAACACATGAAATACACATGAATGAAGGTCTGGTGCACAGTATCTCCTGTAACGATTCAAGGAATTAGTACTAATTTACTGCGGGTGCAGAGTCAACTGGTGAACCCCATTGGTCGCATGCAGGGTCAACTGTCGAGCCCTGTACGTCTGTTGAAGGATCAATTGTCAGTGTCACAATCAATTTGTTAAAGATTAATTTCGACGGACATTAATTAACTATGAGTTAACTGTAGGAACCTCATGTCAGATAAGGGGTCAACTGTTGGGCCCTTGTGTGAAGGGTCAGCTGTCAGATCAGGGGTCACGGGTCACCTGTCTGACCCTGTAAGAAGGTATGGGTCACCTGTCGGACCCGGATAGAAGGTATGGGTCACCTGTCGGATCCGGAAGAAGGTATGGGTCGCCTGTCGGACCCGGAAGAAGGTATGGGTCACCTGTCGGACCCGGAAAAAAGGTAGGGGTCACCTGTCGGACCCGGATAGAAGGTATGGGTCACCTGTCGGACCCGGAAAAAAGGTATGGGTCACCTGTCAGACCCGGAAAGAAGGTATGGGACGCCTGTTGGACCCGGAAAAAAGGTAGGGGTCACCTGTCAGACCCTGTAAGAAGGCATGGCATGGGTCATCTGTCGGACCCGGAAGAAGGTATGGGTCGCCTGTCGGATCCGGAAGAAGGTTGGGTCGCCTGTCGGACCTGAAGAATGTATGGGTCGCCTGTCGGACCCGGTAAGAAGGTATGGGTCACCTGTCGGACCCGGTAAGAAGGTATGGGTCACCTGTCGGACCCAATTCATGTCAGTCGATTGTGTATTGTGAAGTGCCAATATATTGTCGTTAATTGTTGTTGTTGTTGCCTGTTTGTTGTCTGTTTGTTGTCAGCATCAGAAAATTGGTTTGTAAATTCGAATTCAACAATGGCAGTGTCGGTGCCATTGTCCATAATGCCCTGTGAAATGCTTGAGATATGCAAAAATCTTTCGGCTTTGTCAATATATGTCTGTTTTATCATGGCAAATCGTAAACAAGGCGGGACCCATAGCGTTTCCAGGTAGTGGTGTTTCTCTCATTCTTCATCGGTTTCTTGGCATTGTTGTTGTTGGGGGTTGGGGGAACACGTTGTGTTCTGTGGTGGAAAAAAATATGGCTTATTTCTTGTAACCCCCAACTGGCAAAATTTAGGGGGTTGAGCTGAGTGCAAATTTGGCCAATGCACTAACAGCCCAAACTTAGGCCCCGATGATGAGAGAATGAGAGAACACCACTGTTGGTTATCGTTGGGAAAAAGCAAATCACTTTATGTTTGAAAGTGTGCTTAGAAGCTCTGAGGGGCCTATTATCCTCTGATCCCAAGAATTAAAGCCAGATATAACGAATCCATCATTATAAAGAGTTTCTCTCGCTGCACCCTTTGGAACTGAGGTCATGCGTGGCGATGGCAGCAGAATAACATCTTTGATCCATACTTTATCAACTGGTTGCTTTGCTTTTTGCATCTGCACTGTGGCTCTTCGTTTCTTTCCACCTCTTGTCCCACCGTTAAAGGCTGGCCTGCGATCAGGATTGAAAGGACGACTGAAAGCAGGATTGAAAGAACTCCTTTGATAGGTGTTTGCAGATGCTGGAGGCCCTAATGAATAAAAAATTTCGTTGAAATATTCCTCGTTTGAAAGCATAATCATAGCAGGGAAATAAGATTGGCACCCTCTTTGGCTACCTTTAAAAATCAATTCGATTTTTAATTTTCATTTTCGTTTAGTTATGCTAAATCGTGTAAGTTATAACTAAATATTATCATGCGCAATATTATCTTTGCGATTGAGGCTTTTCACAGGCCAGTTTGTAAAAGAGTTAGTTCCACTGGCAGCGCCAGCGTCAAAAAATGGAGGTGAAGAAGGAATGAGGGTAAGCGTAGCCTGCAGGAAATTGTTTTGCATCACGCCCTTTTTACCCTCAGGAAACACCCTTCTTTGCCTATCAAACTCTAAAAATGAGAAGATCGATAAACCTACTCAAATTCAAGCCTTTGATGGCATGAGAAAGGAAAGGCCTATTTTTGATACCAAAGGCTGAACTCGAAGTCGTTTTCTCTGAACTCAGTAGTAACTTAATTCGTATTCTCTGAACGATATATATTTTCTCAACGGCATATAAGTTCAGCCTTTTGCATCACATCTAAAATGTTGACTGGAAAACTAGGCCGTTTCATTTTCATGCCATCCACGGCTTGAATTTGAGCAGGTTTATACATGGGTAGTTAGACACTGCTGGTGTGCTTCTATGGAGGAGCGCTGGATAATATTTATCTGCGGGGGAAATTTTTTATAGTACTGCGGAGGAGTGTTCTTTCGATATCTCCTCCGCAGTACCACAAAGAATTTCCCCCGCAGATACATATCCAGCGCTCCTCCATAGAAGCACACTAGCAGTGTCTAACTACCCATGGTTTATCGATCTTCTTTTCGACATGAAGACATCGGCCTAAACCACAACCGATGTTCTCAAATACAATTTAGCCTTTCAGCAATGGGATAAAACAAGAGTTTTTGAAAATCGGTTCATTGGTTATGGAAATATAATGAGCAATCTAGCGATAACACATGATTTTGGGACACCCGGTTCTTCATCCTTGTTCGGTCGTTATCCTGTCAATCAGTTCAACAAAAAGGTCTATGCACACAACTCTTTACAAGCTAATTACTTGTCTGGAACTTAGGCGGGCAATACTTGTGAGAAATGTGAATTATCAATGCTTATTTTATTTCCACATCACTAAAAACGTTTATTTCCTTTTTCTAAACGTCTAGACAACAATATTTGAAATGTTTAGACAAAAACACCCAATGGGGGTGGGGGCGCTTAGAGCACATAGAGACAAAACAATATAATTCTTAACCTGACATCACAAGTTTTAGTTTTGACATACACAAAAGTTATAGTTTTGACATACACAAAAGTTTTAGTTTTGACATACACAAAAGTTTTAGTTTTGACATACACAAAAGTTTTAGCTTTGACATACACAAAAGTTTTCGTTTTGACATACACAAAAGTTTTAGTTTTGACATACACAAAAGTTTTAGCTTTGACATACACAAAAGTTTTAGTTTTGACATACACAAAAGTTTTAGTTTTGGCATACACAAAAGTTTTAGTTTTGACATACACAAAAGTTTTAGTTTTGACATACATAAAAGTTTTAGTTTTGACATACACAAAAGTTTTAGTTTTGACATACACAAAAGTTTTAGTTTTGACATACATAAAAGTTTTAGTTTTGACATACACAAAAGTTTTAGTTTTGACATACACAAAAGTTTTAGTTTTGACATACACAAAAGTTTTAGTTTTGACATACACAAAAGTTTTAGTTTTGACATACACAAAAGTTTAGTTTTGACATACACAAAAGTTTTAGTTTTGACATACACAAAAGTTTAGTTTTGACATACACAAAAGTTTTAGTTTTGACATACACAAAAGTTTTAGTTTTGACATACACAAAAGTTTTAGTTTTGACATACACAAAAGTTTTAGTTTTGACATACACAAAAGTTTTAGTTTTGACAAACACAAAAGTTTTAGCTTTGACATACACAAAAGTTTTAGTTTTGACATACACAAAAGTTTTAGTTTTGACATACACAAAAGTTTTAGTTTTGACATACACAAAAGTTTTAGTTTTGACATACACAAAAGTTTTAGTTTTGACATACACAAAAGTTTTAGTTTTGACAAACACAAAAGTTTTAGCTTTGACATACACAAAAGTTTTAGTTTTGACATACACAAAAGTTTTAGTTTTGACATACACAAAAGTTTTAGTTTTGACATACACAAAAGTTTTAGTTTTGACATACACAAAAGTTTTAGTTTTGACATACACAAAAGTTTTAGTTTTGACATACACAAAAGTAAATTCGAAAGAGGCCAACACAAAAATACTTTTTGACATGCACAATTTTATATTTTGACAAGCACAGATTTTATAAATGACATACACAAAATAATATTTTGACATGCACAAAATTTTAATGTTTTTTGCCGCAACGGCGCGCCATAGCATGCAACCTATGGACTTTTGGATTTATCCGCTTTTAATTCATCATAGCAAATGAAGAATTGGTGAGTATCTTGTGATTTACATTCTATTTGTGACATTATTGGAAGGGGTTTCCTGTCGAGTTATTGGCCCTTTAGAATGTGATTGTAATACTTCAGAAGATGGTACCGTGCTCGATATACTGCCCCTCTTGAATGTTATGCAACACCGAAAATTTCATGGAGACAGGTCTAATGTGGTCTACGAATCAATGCTTGTTGCCTGTGTGCAGCAGACTGAAGTAGTCCTTTCAAGGAACATCTGTCTGCTGAACCTACATCGTTAGTCGTTGCCTTGATTTTAGGGCGTTGTTAAAACATAGATTTCTGTCGATCTGAGTTGAATATCAAAATCCGAAGTGGTAGAATTTTCGGCAAGCTTATAGTCTAACAGAAAATGTGAAAACATTTCTGATTTGTCAAAAATCCATTTGCACATCGCCAGTTTTTGGGGGGAAGGTATTTTTGTATTCATCCCCACAGCTTCTGAATTTCCGCAAAATCACGGTACGTCACGTGATGTTAGAATACGTGGCGTGATTGGTTAATCTCACAAAATGTAAACAAACCCGCCAATCTATTGAAAACATTATCTGCCCTTGTTATGTTGCACATATTCAAGTTGGAGTGTAAAAAATGTGTGGAAGGCGTTTTCCGTTGTTCCATCCCTACTCCCTTCTTCTTCGGCACCAGTAAATGTTTGAACAACACCCTCTTGCAGGAATGAAACTCGTTAGTCATTCTTGCAGGTAAACAAAATTCCAACTTTGTATCTGCAACCACATTTTGGGACATCTCCGCTAAAATAGCTATACGCGCTTCTAAACTTTTTCTAGTCTAATTTTGACTTGCCTTATGCATAAAATTTTGCCAGATTTTCAGTTGCAACTGCAGCTCTATCAGCCATCATGATGAACCTTCACTGCCCTGCCTGCTTGTATAAGTCAGTTATTGTAGCTTTTTATAGAAAGGCATGTGATCTGTGGTGTGGAAAAAAATGATGGAAAGGATCCGTCAGTAAAATAGAGAAAGTAAAACCTAGCTTATATATCATGACTCAACGAAATGCCGATATTGATTTGAACTATTATTGGGTTATTGCGTAGGTACAAAATTGAAAAAATAGCAATATCATTTACAGTTTCATTCACAAATTCACGCATTGCTACAGCCCTTTTCACGGCATAACGCAAGCAAAACCCATATTTCATGCTTCACGCAGGAATCTCAATTCACGAAATCAAGCACAAAAAATAGAAATTTAACGATTTCACGCATGAAAATATGGCCAATCACATATCACGCAAAAATAGGGGGGGGGGGGGGGCTCAACCTCAAACCTGGTTGAAAAAAGAAGATGCTATAATTCTGAAAATAATCAAATCACAATTGGAAAATCACATTGAAACAACTAACCAGCCAATATGCATCATTTTAGCCCCACCCAAATAAGACGGAGGTGGCGGCAAAATGCCGACTTTACAAAATGAATCAAACAAGGTGAGCTCCTTTTGAAGCGGCTTTTGTTTAACATATAGCTCGTTGATTTTTGAAGATGTCATAAATAATTAATCATTGCGCCTGCATGCAAGGAACAAACCATGCTTAGCTTCACTTTAAGAAGACTTTGCAATATTGCTAGATGCAGCAGACAATTTGCCATTTTGCAACCAAATATTTTCGCGGAAAAATGAATAAATGCTGACATCAGACATCTGCAAAAAAGTTAGTAATACGAAGTTTTAAAACAAGAATAACAAGGATACAATCGTTGTATCATTTACATTTTTACAGCAATATGTTTAACTGATTCGGAGATAAAACATTTCAAAGTTCATGTAGTTTAAACCTAATTCACCAACATATGCTGACATCAGCAATCAACCACGTGACACAAACACAACCAATGAAGGCGTCTTATTTTGCTTTATTGTGTTTGACATTTTCGTCAAGCCTTAAGCACGGAGAATAAAATGGGGGCACAATGTGTCCACTAGTCTACCCAGAGTTTCAAAAGGCCTTGTCTTGACTAAGTTGCATCATATTGAGATGGAGTATTTACTCCATCTCAATGGGATTTCATACCAATTTTTTATATTTTCTCACACATTTATGAGTGAGTTAGTCATTAGCCAAAGTCACTCTCCTTAAATTGCTCGAAACAGTCAAATATGTGTTGCCCAGCCTGATGCAGATTTAAAAGACTACTTTTCTTCTCCAGAATCAATCAGAGGGATTTTCTACATCACATCACATCTGGTCATTATATCAATACCCTTTGCCCAAAAAATTATCTTCCCATTCTTATCGCTGGAAAGCAAATTAACCAGCCATTTTGTAGGCAAAGATCAGGGAAAACTTTTTTAGGAAACAACTTGAGGACCGGGCCTAGGAAGGCTCTGAATGTTCTATTAAAATATGGCTTAGCCACTCGAATTAATGTGATTTAAAGTGAATGTTACTTACCGAATGTGTCTTTGATGATTGAATTAATAAAAGTGATCCTTGGGACTAGTTGAGCAAAATACGAGTATTGATGAAATCAACATGATGCTTTTCATCGTCGGACCTGCTCTGAGATTTATCATCAAGCGGTCGTTTCTGAATAATGTTCCAATTTCAACTCTCGGGAAGTGGTTTCTTTGAGAGTACAATGATGCAGCATAACATTTAAATCGTCAAAATCAACTCAAAAGCGTCATTCAGCCAACAGAGTTTGTAGTTAACTAATCGATGTCATAGTTTTTACAAACCCTGATTACAAACAATGCAATGGATACCTTTTTGACATACCCGTTATGGGGGAAGAATGTCGATACATTTTGTCTTCTTTTCGGGTATAACTGTAGGGATTGCTTAACCAAGTTTCTCAGAAGACTAGTTAACTAATGCCGTAGTCTTCACATTTGAAAGCTGAACACTTAGATCATAATTTGCGGTTTTTCCAAGCATAGTTCAAAACCCATTTCCTGGCAAAATTTCCTTTGTCCCTAGGAATTTCTGTTACCCTGCTTGTAAAAATTTTCATCAAACTAGACGTTTCGTTTTAAAACAATCAGCCTTTACAGTTGAAGCAAGAAAAGTGTGACCAGCATAATCCTAAAAAAATTGATTATTCCAAATCATTATTGGATTATTATTGGAATAATAATTCGAATAAAGATCTCTTAGTCTTGTACTGTCAAATGCATTGAATGCCATGTCATGTTTTGCTGATGCACACACGTCCGTCACGTCCGCTGAACTATCTTCGGATTTCCACAACGCAGGAGCGGTCAATAAAATCGAAATGTTGTCATTATATCATTTGATTCTTCGAAATCAATATTCGATTATTATACGATTAATATTCGCAGAATCCAATTCAATTGGTCACACTACTCTTGCTTCAACTGTAAAAAATTGACAGTGAGAAATATTTCGGTCTCACGGTTAAGGGTTCAAGAGCTACATTCCCAGTACTTACCATATCTCAATCGAGAATTTTTTAAACCACATTAATCAATACACCAGATACATAATGTCATTGCAAATAACTAAAGTTTGTTGGTACTTCCATTAATATAAATCATACAACGTTATAATGCTACAAGCCAAGTCAAATGATTGAAATAATAAATAATCTGAACTATGTTGGATATCTTTTACTTTAAATGCTTGCTTCAAATGCTAACGATCTAATACAGATAGAATGATACGGAATGCAAACTTAACAATTACGAGAAATCTCGCAGAATTCTGAAGCAATTACTTGACAATTAAAAACGTTTTGGCCCTTAGACACATAGTAAAGAAAAATAAACCAATCAAGAAGAATCAACCAATCCTTATGATTCAATTGCTTCATGTAGGAGAAGCTAAATTGCTGTATGTGAATATTCATTACGAAGATCGACCATGCTATTCAAAGGGCGCAGACAATTTGATTTGAAGTTATGTTTGCAAAAGCTTGTAGGAAACACAACAGTCAAACCTCGCCCTTTGTGACACATGGATATAAAAATGGCATCACGTACCCCATAGCAGTCTGAAATTAGCCAGACATTTATCATTTTTCTTTCATGAAGATATCCGATCACATGACTGAAAATAAGGCTTTCGAGATAACTTTTTGAGTACCTTCCCGAAAATAAAAATGGATATTCGATTAATAAAGATAAAGAGCTGGTTTTACCACGAATCGATTCGAGAGGCCCCCACTCCACATTTGTTTTTCTGCATTTGGTTAAAATCTCATCAGGGATCGGTGTTACATCGAATTTCATTCCTTCGAAAATTGGCCTATGTTCAAGAATTCTTCAGGAACGCTACAAATAAGCTATAGCTTTCAAAATTTCACATATTACGTGAATCATGTCCAGGAATAACATGAAAATATTTGTTTGTGTGAAGTTCGAAAATCCTTGACGAATTAAAGCTATTTGCTGCCAAGAAAGCTGATGGGCCTACCTTCACCCGCAGCAGAGTCCCAGTAATCGGCATTAAATTACTTTTTTTCGTAACAATAACCAGCGGATACATTAACGAATAACTTAACCACAGTTCCAATTTCTTTCCACCAATTTATCATCGATAATTTCGATAAATGAGATAAGACTTTACAGCCTCAGCAGCAAACTGTCCAACTACCGTCGATTCAAAGTTTTCTTGTTGCAAACACCTTGGAAGTCTTGCAAGACTTACATAAAACAAAAGGTTTTGCAAGACTTAGGTCTCCCATATGACACAGCAAAATGACACCTTTGAGAATAGATTGCACACTCCTGAAGGCATTCTATCGCGACAAAATAAAGAGAAAATAATGCATTTCTCAAAGACTGCAAATTTTTTTTGTCACATCGGAAAAGTACATAATTTGTGTAAAGAAATTTCCACTGCAATCTATTCTCAAAGGTGCACAATCTATTATCAAAATTATCAATGTGCTGTGTCATATGGGAGACCTGAGTCTTGCACAACCTTTTGTTTTATGCAAGCTTTCCATGTGTTTGCAACAAGAAAACTGTGAATCGACGGTAGTTGGACGCTTTGCTGCAGAGGCTGTAAAGTCTTATCACATTTTATTGAAATTATCGATGATAATAAATTGGTGGAAAGAAATTGGATGTGTGGTTAAGTTATGCATTAGTGTATCCGCTGGTTATCATTGCGAAAAGGAGTGACTTAATACCGATTACTGGGACTCTGCTGCGGGTGAAGGTAGGCCCATCAGCTTTCTTGGCAGCAAATAGCTTTAATTCGTCAAGGATTTTCAAAAATCAGACAAACAAATATTTTCATGTTATTCTGGGACATAATTCACGTAACATGTGAAATTTTGAAAGCTATATCTTATTTGTAGCGTTTCTGAAGAATTCTTGAACATAGGCCAATTTTCGAAGGAATGAAATTCGATGTAACGCCGATCCCTGATGAGATTTTAACAAAATGCAGAAAAACAAATGTGGAGTGGGGCCTCTCGAATCGATTCGTGGTAAAACCAGCTCTGTATCTTTATTACTCGAATATCCATTTTTATTTTCGTGAAGGTACTCGAAAAGTTATCTTGAAAGCCTTATTTTTAGTCATATGATCGAAAGACGGCAATATCATTGGCTAATAAGCGTGAAAATGAAAGATTTGACTCGTATGCTAGCGTAGGCTCCCTTTGCTCTGTGTTTGAAGATGACGTCATTTTCGTTCTAAATTCTAGAGCTTTCATGCCTGCAATTTAACATTATCTTTTCCAACAAAATAAGATATCAACTATTTGCAAGTGCATCAATTCGTTCTAATATTCTCTCCTCGATTTTCGATGACTCTCTCGGTTTTTGATTTGCCTAAATTCAGCGTCAGCCGACAATGATTTTCGAGGATATGATAAATTTTCTTGCCGCGCAGAAAATATACGTTTAGATGTATAGATGTAGATGTATATGTTTAGAAGAAAGAGCAATTCCCTAATGTATTGAACAATGTCGGCATTTTCCTCCAATAGCTAACTGAAATATAATCAATTCTAAAATGCAAAGGCAACAGAGCAGCAAATAACGGCTCCTAGTGGCAGATGGTGTTCTTCCCAAGCTACTCGAGATTCATAATTTATCAAAAGCCGACAAAGGAAAGCGTCAGACGAAATTAGCTGACGACTAGGGCTTTTAGCCGAAATAATTGTTGCTGAAGTGAAATAAGGGACACTTGCCGTGACCAAATCAACTGGCAGAAAATAATTTTTGAGACATATAACAAATATTCATGAAGATAAAAAAGCTCTAAATTTTGCGACAATCCACAGCATTATAATATGCATAATCATTGGGAAATCCATTATTTTTCCATTCTGCAAAGTAGCTATGTCAGAAAAGCAGCTCTCTATCAAAGATTGGACGAGCACAAAATTGTAACTTTTCGCAAGAACTGTTGTCTTCCTGAGTCTTTAGCTTTAAAGATGCTCGGTAGCACGAAATGCAAGTATTTTCTGCATATTGAATAGTTTGGTGACTGAAATGAATTCTCATTTTATTTCGTAAAGAATAGTGAAGTAATTAAAGGCATGTAATGTTTTTGGTGTTTACTAATCCCTTAGCACTGCCACGTCACGCAACAGATTCTTATCTATCTAAAAAGTTCCCAGATAATGCAGCCTCAGTACACTATCTCAATGGCATTTGCATTATAGTGTCTTGTAGAGAATTCTCGTGGAAGGACACTACGAACAGCTTTAGCAAATTCAGTACATCGCCAGAGAATCGAATTAAGAATGTTTGGAAGTGTTTCGAGAATTCCAGTGCAGTTTGAAAACTGTGGCCTATTTTCAACTCAAATCAGTAGATCTTTAACACATTATAATTGGGTATGTGGATGGCGCCCTGGTCAGGATCAAATTAGTCAGGATCAAATAAATATCAAAGTATTTGGGTGAATTTGGAGAACTCTAGTTTCTTCCAGCATATGGTGCGTTTCCAAGCAAATTCAACATTTTAAATGACAGTATTGGATTGGTACTAACATCGTGTAAGAGTAACTAATTGGTTCAAAGATACACGAAATAGAACAAAATAGGCACGTAGCTGTCAGTCCAGAAGATAGCAAGATTTGCAACATATATGTGACATTAACAAACAGAAACACACGAGCATTACTTTTTATCTTCGTTAAAAATGTTCAACGATGAAATCAGTTTCAAATTATTCAGATATTTCCCTCTTCGACAAGTTTGTTCAATAACTTTGTAATGATAGTCATTTCTCCTTTGTAACTGCCACCGGATGTAAACAACTTATCAAGGAAATCTCCATTTTTGAAAAAACCAAAAATGAGAGTAATTTTCTTCTGAGATTTTTCCCGTAGATGCCTTTCAACTACCTTTTGCAGGATATCTTCTAGCCCCTGCACTTGAGAAGAGAAAAAGTCCCTGTCGTAGGTGAAATCAACCTCGTGGAAACTTATAGCCGTCATGATAACATTATGAAATTTCTGCTGAAATTTTTCCAAGAGCTTTAACTCTTGGGCGTTGAACTGATCATTACGAATCAAAATTCCGATTTTCACAACAATTTTCACGACATACTTGACGAGTTTCTCTGCATCTTTCTTGTTGCCGTATTCAAGCTTGGCTACTTTGTGAAGATGATCTAGAAGCTCTGCTGTAGTGTCGTCAACCAGAGTTTTTGCAACACCCTTCGTTGACATCTTGCTAGCAACTTTCTTTTGTACTCGCAAGCTGAGACTCTTTGAGTTGAAATTTGCTCCTGGGTCACTTTCCGCCACTGTAGACAAAAGAGGTAAGGAAAAATCAATGAACTGTTTCAGGGCATGCTAAGATGTGAGCCACCTTGAGCAATCACCCGATAAGGTCTCACGATTTGATTTGCAGTAAGGATTTATCTGACTCAAGTAATATTCAAATAAAATTTCACCGTTGAGAACAAGAGAAGAAACAACATCAACAATACGCAAATTCACGACAAAGCTGAAAGGCAAAGACAATAGGATCAGCACTTCGTATCCCAAACAAGATCAGGAGTTAAATTTATGAAACATCAATCGGACGCATGATATTGGTAGCCGCCTCAGATATGGTTGCAACCTGACGCTGCGGAGGAAAAAGAAGCGGAGGAAAGAATGGTCCCTCCATCTTTCTCTGCAGTGGCAGTAGAGATTGCATGCAGGCCAATATAGATGGTATAAATTGCTTTTATCATATTGTATCTTCTATGCTTATATCTTATATCATAATGTACAAAGCCTACATATCAATATGACTTTACACGAGAGAATATATTGCTATAAAGTATTCCATTACTGAAAAAAACCCTGATTAAAAAAAGAAGTAGGTGTGGACTTCAAGCTGCTCTCTCTTTCGATTGACGACAATCTATTCAGAAGACCATGAACTCAAATTTTATGCTCAAACAAGCACATTTTAATAGCAAAACTTTCTAACTGTGCACCATGACACAGGGAAAAGAAATATTGAAATACTTCAACAGCATTCAATATCAGCGGTTCAAATGAAAGCAGTCGAAGAACCCAGTCGATACGATTCTAACATTGAGGTAAAGGCTAATTGTAAGACAAAAATTACGTATTGCTATTTGAATAAAACACTGTTGAGTGGCGAGCCAACAAAGAATTTTCCCTGTTTCGCTAATGACAAAATTAATAAAACAGCAAGAAAAAGCACAGTAACCAAGAAAAAAGCAAGAGTTTCTGACAGAAACAATTAAACAGTTACTGCTTGAAATACGCAGAAAAATGACCTCTCTATTGCAAGATGGAACCAACACCATCTGAAATTAAAATAGGATATTCTCCATTCGGAATTCAATCGAGTTTTCTTTTCGGTACAACTCTTCTGTTTTAATATCAATAGTTCAATATCCGAAAAGACCGCCCAGTATTGTGTCATTAGCTGCGCATATCTTTTAAAGTACGCAATGAAATTTCTGCAGAGTAAACGCTGAGCAAAACGAGCAGCGAAAACTTTAAGCACCACCCTCATTACCATTGCTGAATGGGGTTGCTGTGGTAAACTCAAATTAAGAACCTCCAAAAGTTATTTTTTTTTATTTTTTATTTTAAAATTGTTTACCCAGGGTTACAATTCAGTTTAAGTAACTGTTTTACAATGTACCCTGCAACTAAAAATAAAGCTAACCTAATTACAATGAAAACTAACCTAATTACAATATTCAACTAAACCTACAAATGTACAATATATATATTCATCAAAAACTTAAATGGAAAATAAAAATAAAAATGTAAAACCAGCTTTCCTTGAATCTAATCAATTATGAGCTTATGAGCTTGGTTTTAAATGACTGGATGGAAGGGGCTAATTTAATATCAGAATGGAGTTTGTTCCATGTATCAGCTCCGCGGAAAGCAAAAGACTTTTGGCCATAAGCTGTTCTCATTCGAGGTATGGCTAGATCCAACTTAGTGTTGCGTAACACCCGATTGTGAACATCAGATAATCGGGAGAAAATCTGACAAAGGCTGTCGGGTGCAAGTCCATTTAGGGACTTATATACCATGCTAGATGTTTCTCTGTTGACTAGCCTGTCAACTGAAAGCCATCCTAATCTTTGCAGCAAAGGAGCAGCCGATGAAACCAAAGGGCTGCTCGTGACAATTCTTGCAGCTCTGTTCTGCAATTTTTGCAAGGTATTCAGCTTGGTATTGCCACAGCATCCCCACACTGAGCAACAATAGCTCAAATGAGGCTCAACAATACTTAAATACATGTTTCTTAGGGTCTCTTCTTGGACAAATTGTTTGGCATATTTCAAAAGCCCGAGGGCTCGTGAGACTTTCTTTTGAAGAAACTTTGCCTGGCTTCCCCATTTCAAATTTTCATCAATCATTACACCAAGATATTTCGTTTCATGAACAAGATCGATATCATTCCCATTAACTTGAAAGCAAGGGATGATTTCTGACGTTTTGTTTATCTTCCCCAGCTTTTGGGCTGAACCAATTATCATGGCTTGTGTTTTGACGACATTCAAGGAAAGCTTATTGCCCTGCAACCATTTCTCAAGGCAGGCAAGTTCTGCATTGACAACAACGTCAATCTCTTCAATTCTATCCGAAGAGAAGGAGATCGCTGTATCGTCTGCGTACATTGTCGCTTGTGCCTTTTTTAAAGCGAAAGGAAGGTCATTTATATAAAGTAAAAATAAGAGAGGTCCAAGGCAAGATCCTTGTGGTACCCCTATATTAATTTCTACTGTATCGGATGTGACACCGTTGACTTTGCAGCACTGCCTGCGATTGTCGAGATAAGAGCTGAACCATTGATGTTCGAGACCATCAATCCCGTAATGGTGCATTTTTTCAAGGAGAATTTGATGGTCTACTGTGTCAAATGCTTTCTTTAAATCAATGAAAATCATCGCAGTATATTTACCCCGGTCTATATTGAAGTACCAATCATTGGTACATTTAAGCAAACAGGAAACAACCGAATGTAAATGTCGAAAGCCATACTGATCTGAGTACAGATGTTTATTAGAATCGAGGTACTTGTAAAGTTGATCATATATGAGTTTTTCAAACAACCTGGAGACAACAGGTAAGACAGATATTGGCCTATAGTTCGAACGATCATCGGCCTTGCCACTTTTGAAGATAGGAGCTACACGTGCTTCCTTCCAACTGTCCGGAAATACCCCAGTCTCTATGGAAAGATTATAAATCCTACATATGATTGAATTGGAGATGACCGGAAATGCAACTTTGAGAAAATGGCTAGCGATACCGTCCGATCCAAAGCCAAAAGAAGTTTTCATTTTCTTCAGAGCTCTCTCTGCACCAACGGGATTGACGGTCTCAAACCTGAATTGCGAACTAAGTCGATTTACAAGATTGTCATTAGATAATAGGGGGTTAGGCTGCTGTGGAATGTCATCACTAAGTTTTTCACCCACACTACAGAAGAACTTATTCATAGACTGGGCTATTTCAGCATTATCTACGACATCCTGACCATCTACCTTAAGACTGTCTACATTTGTGGTCTTTGATCTTTTATTCAGCAACAAGTTGATTGTTTTCCAAGTGTCTCAGATTGCTGCCAGTTACAGTTACAAAATTGCCAGTTGCCAGTTACAAAATTGCTGCCAGAAACTAGCAGCATGATGTATACTAGCACCTGGTCTGATCTGACAAAGAGGCTGTAGTGGCTGAGCAATTCTGACAATGACATTATTCAAACTAAATCGGTGACTTTAATGAGCAAGCTTGCAACCAGACACCGGCACTGTTTTTATCACAAACATCGTCGTGGTTGGCCTAATCTAGATAAAATTTGTAAATTTGGCAAACATTAAAGTAAAAAGAGAGGTACTTGTTACTTTTATACTAATTTTGCCCCATTCCCTGTGACTCGATAACACAATTCATAAATTACGTTTATCATAAATTAGCATTAGGATGGCAAATAATTCAAGAAACTCTAATACTTCGTTTGAGAAGCGCTAATGAGCTTTTAAGGGCTAAATTAAAGGATATAATGCCAGCATTCTTGCTGAGCCTGTATTCATCACAGATATTCACTATAATCTTATGTTTTGAGACAAATAAAACTCTTTTGCTTGCTAAAAACTAGTAGCTTTTAGAGCCATGGTTTTTGTAATAGTGTGCATATTTAGGTTTATTGTAATTCAACTACAGTTTTAAGTGTATTTGCATCTAAGGGCAGTGGGGGTAACGCACGGTGGTTGGGGTTAGAGCAACTCCTAAGGGCCCCCAAGCTTCGGGGCCGCGAGGGGGCCCCTTACGATTTCCAGCAAATTATTTTTTAACTTTGGAGAAACTGAATGTTCTATAAAGACTCCTAGACTGAATTGAACGCCGTTGTGAATCGAACTGAACACAAGCTTATCGTATCGACAAATGCTGCCAAATGCAAAGTTATCAAAGAATGCTTAGTTATCTGTCAGGGAACATGAATATAATTAAATTTTAGTTGATGAGCTGACAAAAATCCATTTCTGTACGATGTGTAAACTCAATTTTCAATATTTCCAAGGGAAGCTCTTCGTCAATCACAATCCTTCGTTTCCATTCGATAGTGAATCATAACTTACGGGAGATGCATTCTCGATAATCTAAAGAGCCTGGTGCAGAAGATTTTCCTGTCCTGAGGAGATGCCCTAGACTCAAAATTTGGCTCCCTTTGGTCGCATTCAGTTTCAGCAACCCTCTTCAATATGTTTTCATTCAAACATCCAAATTTTGCTGTTGCTGTGATTTTTTTAGATTTTGCTGTGGCGCTGACCTTGCCTTTTACATTATTGATGTCGCCGATAAAAACACTCTTTTCGATTTTGGTAATCTCGCAAACTTTTGTTGATCTATTTGCAGCCTGGGGGGCCCCTGAATAGCTAGATTACTAAGGGCCCAAAGTTGCTCCGTTACGCCATTGTCTAAGGGGGCCCTTTAAAACCAAAAATCATGTTAAAGAAACTTCACTCCCTTCGATAAATATTGAAATTTAAGAGACGAGGAAACTATCAAATGTGAACGAAGAGAGAAAAAACTGATTTCAGATTCAAAATTACGTTGAAAGTTGTGTTTCGCGATATTTCCCTTTTCATTGTCCATACAAAGTACTAGGGTCCATTCGCACTGCTCCGTATATATACGGTATGAAAACGGATAACAAGTATCTGTTTTCACCTTGCATTCACACTGCCCTACCTTGAAAATGAAAACGTGCTTTGAAAACATATACTTTTGTAAATTAGTGAACACGTCTCACCGTTTTTGCAGCGCAGCTTCTTCATATTTACCTAAAGCAGTATGAACGGGTAAAACACAGCAAAACGGATAAAACTATTGCCTAATGCATGCTGCGATAAAATTTCATATCAGAAGTCTACAAAAGGACAATGAAAATTTCATAAAATTCAAGAAAGGAGAGATTGACTTCGTCATTATTTTGATTTCGTCGAGCTGGCGTCATCCAAATGTAGATTTAATAATGCCAAACGATGAAAGTCGTCTTATTCCATACAAACAACGCTAAAGTGTTGATTAAGCAATTATCAATGTGCAAGGTGTACGGAAGAATTCGACGTCGGTGAATCAGAAATTCTGAAACACAAGCTTCACCGTTTCATTTCATCCCTATGTAAAAGCAAGCAATAAAATGCCAACAATATGCAACTAGGCGGTTATTAAACGATTGTGAGGTCAATGCTGAAAAATAATCGGACCGCAGTTTGACGTAACGGACATCGTAAAAGGAATTAAGTTCCAAATAATTTCCAGCATGGATCGAATAATCATTTAATAAAGGCTTTATGGCAGAAAATAAAATTTCAGTTTTGAATTTTTTGGCAGGATATTTCTTATTCCACAGCCCACCAAATGTGTTAGCTTTTTTGATTCGCCCAGCTCATTTTTGGAACCAAAATGCCTTAGGGTCGGTGCTCTTCCTTTGCAGAGCTCACTGATGAGACTCCCGAGGTGCTTTCAAAATTATGGAAGCGAACGAATTACGTGTGTTTTATGAATATAGGTTTGAAACCAGCTGAATACAGTTTGTCATACAACACAGGAACTGGTTGGCTCAAAAGACCAGTGACCGAAAAAGATACAGATTATTTGCAAGCATTTAAGACCTTTCACTTGGCAGGTTTTCATCTTTTCACACCAGGAGGCAACAACTCTTAGTACTTGAGTGCAAGTTAAGTGATGAACTACCGAATAACCGTTTCACACTGACCGGCCAACATGATTAATAACCTTTTAAGAACCACCCAGTATGTACATATGCACTCGATGATCTGTGTGAAATTCATATTAAGCGTTTATTCAGTGTCTAATAAATGTTTCTCAAGCGTTTTGTTTACACGATGCTGATCTTGCTTGATATGAAATTTAAAAATTGATAACATGATATCTTAATGAAATGGCAAATTAAACGTGAAAGCGAATCGCTGTAATTTTTTTCAGATTCAACAGGTACAAGACAAGGGGAACGGAAACTGCTGATGCGAAAAGGTTGCTGCATCCCTCACAATTTCGTACACATTAGTTACAAACAAAACAATGGGAATTTATGGTCCTACCATCATATTACTCTAACCACAAACCAAACATGGATTAGCAAAGAAACAAAGAGATCTCGTGCATGGTAATAGGTTTCCCTAGCTGTTGTTCTGCTCAGAACTTTACTAGCATAGCAAAAGGCTTAGACAAAGGGGGCAGTCCTCGGTATCATCAATAAGCGCATGCCATAAATCAAACAATAATATGTATCAGATATATCATAATAAGGTAAGTTAAGTTTCAGTGTGGTTGGCTGAGAAGAAATACTCTACTAAAGGCACACCAATTTACCATGGATTTCAATTAAACCACCCGAAAGCAAAATATTTGAGCTTCTTCAAGATAACAGACGGTTATTGCACTTTGATAGGTCTTACATAAAATGAGAATAAATATCTATTCTTGAGCGATTCAGAATTTGAATAGAAAATGTTAATAAGGATGTTATGAAAGAAAATATGCAGCAAAACTCTAATTGCATTCATTTTCATTGACATCAAAACAGGAAAGCTTTCAGTCATCATAGCACGTGTTAATGTCACCCGGGCAGATGTTGAACAGTTAGAAGTAAATCAATAAAAATTTCGACTTTTGACAAGTTTTCATCACTTTGCTCGCCTATTCTGTAGGGCATTAGGCTTCAAAAACCACCTCAAAAACAGCATATGTTTCAAATGTTTTAAAACAGCTAGTGTAAGGGCCTATTTATATGAGGTGGGCTGGCCCGTTAGCGAGCTGGCTCGCCTCCAAGCCAGTTCAGTTTTATATGAGAGATTCGATGGTGAGCAAGCCCCGAGCCAGCCCGGCCCAGGGGTGCCACGTGCAGTCTTTCTTTTATGTGAATTTGAAAGAATGAGGAAATATAAGGGTCCTCCCTTTTTAGAAACATAACAGATCTACTGTGTTCTGTGCGTGCGTTACAGGCGGGCTAGCTCGTTTCTTCCATTTATATGGGAAAAGTCAGACCGTTTGAGGCGGGATCCCGGCAATCGGGATCCCGGCGCTAGACCTACCAGAAATAGTAATGAATTTGGAAAATGATCTCAGTAGATTATTGGAATGGTTTACAAACAATGGAATGGTTGCAAATCCAAAAAATGTCAGCTAATGTAATGTTCCTTGGCTTGAAAGGTAAGAGAGGATGGCGACTTAACATCGAGGAGAACAAATAATCTGCAACAGATCATGTTAAATTGCTAGCGATTGAAATTGACAGCAAAGTAAAGTTTAACAAGCATGTTAAAATGTTATGTTCAAAAGTCAACAAGAAAATCAGTGCCTTTTCTAGGCCAAATAGGTATATTTCTAGAGAGCAAGCATTAACAATTTATAATGCGGTAATCTTATCGAACTTCAATTATTCGGCAGTAAAGGTGCAAACAAAGAGATTGATCGCACTCATAACCGTGCTCTTCGGATCATCTATAAAGACTATGAACATTGCTCACTCGAAGTGGCAGTTTTTGCATACATGTTAGAAATTTACAGAAATTAATGACAGAAATCTACAAGTCAATCAATCAATCATCTTAATCCATCACTTGTATGGGAATTTCATGAAAAGAAACATGTAACTTACAATCTAAGGATACAAAATCTATGCAAACTGCCACAAACGAAGACACAGGGTTTTGCGCAAGACTCACTGTCCTTCAGAGGGAGCTTCGTCTGGAACATCGTCGATGACAGTGTCAAAAATGAGCTAACACTTTCGGTTTTCAAAAAGAGGATCAAGCACTGGGCTGGAGACAAATGCACCTGCAAAATATGCCGCTAATTTTGTATAAAGTATATATATATATATATATATATATATATATATATATATATATTTTTCATGAGTGGGCTACCACAATTCGAGAATTAAAATGTGCCCCTGCCTGGGCCCCTGTCTTCGTGTCAAAAGTTTCTCCAACATTCCACTGCGCCACTCAAGCGCAATGAAATGTTGGAGAAATCTGAAGTCATTCAGATTCTCGGGTCTTACACCACGACAGAAGCCATTTTTTTGTTTTTTCGTGTTTCGGCATTAAGCCTTCATCAGAGCCATGCATACGTATATATAATCATTCGGCATCAGCTGACACGGTGAAATATATTTTTCATGAGTGGGCTACCACAATTCGAGAATTAAAATGTGCCCCTGCCTGGGATCGAACCCGGGGTCTTCGTGTTCGATCCCAGGCAGGGGCACATTTTAATTCTCGAATTGTGGTAGCCCACTCATGAAAAATATATTTCACCGTGTCAGCTGATGCCGAATGATTATATATATATATATATATATATATATATATATATATATATATATATATATATAGACTCAAGAAAAAACACATTCGTTAAACGTTTCGGCGCAAGCCTTCATCAGTTATGACTTTTCAAAATCAGACAGAGCATACATATACATCTCGAAATTCAAAACAATATAAAACAATAGCCTAAGCGGGATCCCGCTAAATACAATAGATACTTTATTATATATATATAGATACTTACTTTGTTTGTAAATAGTTGGTTTGAATTAGTATGTTTTTTTCATTACTATTGTAAATACCAACTTTAAATATGGATATAAGAATAACCAGGATCTCGGCAAGACGGGTCAGCCCGGCATACATATAGACGCAAACTGCTGTTTACAAAGCTGTGACCAGGTAAGTAGGATCTCACCTGAAGGCGAGCCAGCTCGCTAACTGGCCGGCCCGTCTCATATAAACAGGCCCTGTATGAGCTCGCCTCACCGGGATCCCGCCTAACCAACTCACAGATCTCGGCTGACAGGGTTGGCCCGCTGCTCATATAAACACAACTTTATTCAACAAAGGATGTCTTTGTTCACTCAGATCTCACCTAGGAGAGCCAGCCCGGTTAGGCAGGCTGGCCCGTCTCATATAAACAGGCCCATAAACAGCGTCAGGCGGGCTGGCCCGGTTGATCGAGGTGAATATAATTGATTTGCGTAGGCGAGATTTCATTGTTTAATTTCAAAGTCTTTGTCTGGCCATTGTCTTTCAAAATCCCTTGATACGTCATAACATGCAGCATTACGAGGCCAGCCTGTCTGGCCGGGATAGTTTTCACTCATATAAACACAAACTAAAATCATCCCGCCTAGGTGAGCCAGCCCGGTGGACGGGCTGGCTCGCCTCATATAAACAGGCCCTGATTTCGCATTCTGTCTATATGGTAAAATCCATCCCGCCTACTGGGCTGGAACTGGTCACGTGACATCGTTGGTGGGATTTTTTGCATGCCAACACATGCGCAGTAGAGACGTTTTCGTCTCGGCAGGCGGGCTGGAGTGTTCACAGGAAAATTTTAATCCCGCCAAGAGGGATCCCGGCAGTACTTGAATGAGATTTTGCCTACCGGGCCAGCCCACCTGCTCATATGAACAGACAACAAACTTTGAATGGGAAAAAGGGAAAAGGTAAGATCTCGGCAAAAACCTCCAGCCAGGTAAGCAGGGTGGCTCGCCTCCATATGAACAGCAGGTCGAGAGCTATTTGAATTCAAAATTGGGGAGCCTTTTATGAAAGATGCTTCAGCAAATTCAATTGGATTTTGATGTTACAGCTCGTTCAAACTGATGAACTGATATGAACTCCTTTTGTGATTAATTGTTGGTAAACAAGAATTTAACAGAAAGTTGACAGTTCATAATTTGTATCATTTCAACTGTGTCCTTCAAAATTTTATTGCAGCAGATGCTCCGATAGTCATTGATTTTGATCAATGATTGACAGGTCATCGAAAAGACATTGAACAAGATGCCCATTCAGCAAAATGTCATTCTCGAACAATTTTAAATAGCTATAAAAACTGAACTGATTCATAACTATGGAAAACGTTGCCTTAGATTTGAAACATAAACGGATAAATTAGATACCATCTGTACAAGGTTGACTTAGAGAGGCCCCATCTCCAAATTTCGTTCGAAATTATGATTCCGCAATTTTTGAAAGGCAAGCCCACACAAGGCAGGCTATCACTATTTGTTCTAAAATGAAAGCGCTATTCTGGAGACGAATCCTTGATGAATCTGTGATGAAGATAAATCATAAAAGAACAAACCTAACGTTCATATGTTTTACGATTGCCACGATACAGGTGGATTTTACACGATCATTTTTTGATGGCTTGGGTGAAGCCACAAAACAAACTGCAGAAAGAATGTATGGTAAAACAATGATAATGGTAAAAACATGATAAAACAATGATGTTTACAGATATGTTTACAGTTTGGAAACGGAGCCCCATTAAATATGAAACTACAAATCAAGCGGCTTGATCCATGCGTTACTCTTCTACTGACGTTCATTGCAACGTTCGCCAAGGGCAGGATTTAGAAACTTTACGTCCATCCTGTAGTTCCAGTGATAGTTGTAACAATTAGATTTTGAGGAGTACAAATACATCTTAGTAGTCTTACATTTCTGTCTCGGTGAGGATAAAATGCTATCCAAACTGTACCCAGTAACGAAATTCGGCGAATAATCATATGCAAAAGACAGCAACATAAAATACGTCACTAATGTTTAAAATTACATAACATTTTTCGTGGTATAACTTTCAAGCGAGTACATATACTCGGAAACATCGCTCTCAAATTTCGACCAAACTTTATAGCATACTCACTTTGCTATCAATATATGAAAGGTCGTGAGCGTATGAGATCTGGCTCAACTGAATCCAAAATCTATGCGATCAAAAAGAAGCGTTCACGAAAACACTCTTTAACAAGGATATCATCATGTCTCAAGTCTTCAGACATTTGAGTAAAATAGTTAAATTGCCGTAAAACTTACATTGAAACAAATGCAATAGTCTTCAACTTCCGATATCACTTTTAAACTGAGTGGGAAAGTAATCTACGAGGCAGGTTTCAAATGCTCATAACTAATGTTCAATAATTTACAACCAGACAATCATAGCTGCAGATGTCTGAAGTTTCAAGACGGAGAATACAATTTTCCTATCAAAATATAGTTGCCGATGCAAAGTATCCCTTGGAAGAACCAAAGTGTTTCACAAGATATTTTCTTAAAAGTTAGGTTAAGAATCACTTGTTCATCACCCGAAAGAAAAAGGCTCCGCTCTTCAAGAATTTGTTCGCCCTTTCGGGATTGCCAAGAGAGTTGACCAGAGAAGTCAGTGAACAGACAACATTGAAAGTTAGATGCACACAAAGGTACAATATCATGTACTAGAAATATTAGAGAAGAAAATGAAGTCCTACAAAAAGAAGGAATCTAGTTCAGTCTCCTCTTTCAGTATGCAGAAAAAATCCCAGCTGATTCACAAGAAAGTAACTGTACCTACTACCGGGCTACCGGGCTAGTAAAAACAATCCCTTTTTGAATAGCTTCTATTCCTTTGATCAACGCAATTATACTAGCACGTGCTCTCTTTAATAGCAAATACGTTGAATGCGATATCAAATCCATTTTGCTTTAATCAGCCACTTCTTCCCAAGTAAGAGGATATTTTCTGAACAGGTCCTAACAACACAGGTCCCAATATAGCTTCAAAACCATAAAAACGGCTCAAAAAGGGTGATTTAAGTTTATCGGCTGTCCTGTCTTACGTCATAACTCTCCAGCACATTGGACGTCTTTGTTCTAAGTTTCAAGAAAATTTAGGACATTCTCGCAACTATATATCCAAAAGGTAAGCACAAGGTTGAAATCTCATGAGCCTTTCTACAAAGGAATCAGTTGAAATTCAAATTATTATCAATAACAGTTCCAAGGTTATTTGAAAGTTGAGGCATAACATAATTTAATCTAATATTTCGACAGTAAAAAAATCAATTACCGTGAATGACCTGAGCTATATGGCGTCTGTCTATAACTAGGACAAAGAGAAACCTAACAATAAAATTATTTTCCTTGGCTTTGCTTTCTCTCGCCACGCGTTGGATGGTCAAATAAAATAGGCTATTTATGAAACTATGAGATCTCATCTTTTATATTAGGTTATTCACTTCCAATCGAATCAATCTTTCAGTGCGAAATCAAGAGAAACATAAGTTGTATGGAATCTGTCCAAACAAATCTTCGCAACTTACAAAATTATCAAATGACAGCGAGAATAATTCATACTGTACCATTTTCCAAATGTTGCCATTCAAGGTATATATGCGGGGTGTCCCGAAAAAAATTGTGCTCCGTTTGCCTGAAGATTACGACAAATTGGCAAAAAAAAAAACTTTTCACCAAAATTTTATATGACGTTGCTTTTTAGATGTTGCAATAACGTTTGCTGCTATCCCCGCAAAAATCCGTTGAGCCTGAGGACTGAAACCAGCGATCGGCCATTTTGTCTTACTGTTCTCAGTGATAGATAGAAATAATTTAATAAATAGTTTCTGTGAGGTAAGAAATGATTGAACTTTCTGATGATGATCGGAATTTTCACGAGAGCTATGACATGGGAGGCTGCTGTTTCATTTCATACATGAACCTGTTGTGATTGTGATGAATTTCTGAGGTCAAAAACTAGCGTGCAGAACGATCAAAGTGGTTTGACTAGTTTGAGGCATCCTGCAAGCCACTCCCCATTGTGGCAATCCTTACAAAACGACAATAAAACGTGCTTGCAATTTCTATTCTAAAAGCTATCAGCACAAATAAACAAGTTTGAGAAGCGAGCGTACAAATTATGCAAAAAGTTTACCCTCTTCAACTGCAGCTATTTTCTTGCTCTCGCGTCTTTTCTGATTCAAGAAAGATAGATGATTTAAACAGCACGGCAAGCTCACATGATTTACAACCAGATCTTGAAGAAATGTCCTCTTCTTTAATAATTAATATGTTCAGACTTAACTGCAATGTATTTACTCACAGACCTGGGAACAAGGACAATGAAGTTGGCAGTGTTTAACGTCACATTTCCACCCATATTACAAAGATCATAGATTTCAAATTTCTCAAACTAAACCTTATTCAAATTGAAAACAACCTCCACTAACTACCCCTAGCCTACCCTAAATCTTGAATCACCATACAATGTCATGTCTTGACCTAATTAGCATCTACTTATCTTCAATAACCATAATTCTCACAAACTCAACCATACAATTAAAACGAATGATGAAAAGCAAAGATGAAGAAAATCGGACGCTCTAACTCCAGCTCACTGTTAGAAATTTCCTAACGGCGCTTGCGATCTAGAGCTCGACTCATGAACTGAAGGTAATTCAATCCCGCATGGACGTTCTATTTGAAACGCAGACTTTCTATAACGCTACATCATATTTAAATATGCGATTCATATCCCTCTGCGTACATGGTTAAGCATCATTAATTAGTGGCTTACATACAGAGGCAGTCATTTCTTCTTGAAAAATCTCCGAACCTATAATTAATTTCAGGCAGTTCTGTTCCGCATGTAAATTCGAAATGTTTTTGAATGCTAGTTATAAGCCTTGTTTTGTAATCAATTCATCGAATATGCCGTTTCACATAGAAACAGGTAGATGTCATTAATTTGTAGTAAGACCAATTCTATTAAAGAGCATTTATTTCCTAATGACGTTCTGGCATTCAGCCATTGAATTGGACGCATTTATGTTCCGTATGTACACTGTACTGTTTGTGACTGCAGGTTGTATACCTTGTTATTTAATTAAGTCATAGCATATACCGTTTCACATACAAACAGGTACATCTTCTTAATTCACAGTAAGAACAATTCTACCAACGAGCTTCTATTTCCTGAGGACAAATTTGCGCTAAAGCTAAATAAATGAAATCACCTTCATTACTGGATAAGCTAAAGACGGTGGCAAGGAATTTTTACCAAGACGCATTGGTTTTTTCTGTGTCTTAACGATCCTCTTGTATACTTGTATTCAACCATAGCTGCATTGAAGAGAATTCTCTTCGGCATGCTCACGCTAATGTTATTGAAATGAAAATTCGAGGGGGGGGGGGGGAACTCCAATAGGGGCCTGGTATACATGTGCCTACTAGGGTTATGGTATAATTTGCGATATTTTGCCCTGGTTATGGGTCATGTTTCGTGAATTGTGTCCAGGTTATGGGTCTCCTTCACGGAGATTTGCCGTAGTTATGGGTAAATGTTAGCAGTTTATTGCTATTATTGGCTAGTATGACAACAAACTTTCATTAAAAGGAATTTAGCTGTACAAATTTTCAATTAACTCTGTACGTTACGATTCTTGTGGAAAATTTTACCCTTTTTATGGGGTCATATTTCAACATTTTGCCATGGATATGGGGTCATATTTTCAAAGTGTTGCCCTAATTGGGTCCTAACTCTGAATTCTCAAAGGCACATATATATACCAAACCCCCTATAGGAGTTGCTCCCCCCCCCCCCTCGTGAAAATTATACTGTATAACGAAATACTTAACTGAGCCTGTACACATTTTCTTCTTATATTAAACAAGGTACAGTCTGTTAATTCAGTGAGATATTTGCTATTCAATAACTCATGTTTCCTAACGACCTCCCAGCAGTCCTTAAATGAGATGCAAGCGGTTCTGCTCCGTATACACACTCTCTGTTTTTAGAATCACAAGTTATACTGGGTGAGTAAAAAATGGCTTTGATCGGTCATTCCTGCCAGTCCATGTGGTACACTTTTTGCAGAAATCCCTTTTCAAAAACCTGCAAAAACGAGTGAAAATGACAAGCAGGTTTTCCTTCTGAACAACAACGATAACTACATTGTATTAGCATGTATCTTGTCCTCTTATGAGAATGGAATCCACTATACTCCAAGGGGAAGATTTTTCATTCTCCCAAGTCGATAGCACGTGCTGAAGCGTGTTCAGGTCAGTGCTGTACCGTGGCAAATATTGGAGAAATGTGTTAATAATTGTAGCAAGACTTTAAAGATTTCTCAAGGGGACTTTCTGGAGAAAATCCCTTGTAAAACCTGATCGGAGAGACCGATTTTAGCGAGAAAAACTCCTAAAACTAATGGGGGACTTTCTGGAGAAAATCCCTTGTAAAACCTGATCGGAGAGACCGATTTTAGCGAGAAAAACTCCTAAAACTAATGGTGTCTATTCAATCAGATACTGCAACATATTTTTGCTTTTGCAAGGAGCTGTAGCCTTTCAAACGGCGGGCGTTTGCTTCTAACTCTATTGATATATGATATTTAAAGAAGAAAGTTTATACAGTTTTTACAGTGAAACAGGTCGATGCTGTCTGCAGATCAGTGAAAAATACGGACCATTTTTAAGATGCTATTTTATGGTAGTAATGTAGTAGTTATCGAGTTCCAACTACGGCAGAAATAGTTGACTTGTATGCTGCGATGCTCTTGTACTCAATGCTCTAATTTCAACTAATTTTGTTCTTTCTACATTTCAATCAAGTCATTAATACCTTTTAATAGAGCAACAGGTCAATGCTATGTCATAGCGATGCCCTTGCCCTTGATGTTCCAATTTCAATTAATGATGCTTTTCATGTACACTAATAAAAGTTATTCCAACCTTACATTTAATACAGTATTTAATCAACTATTCAATCAAGTCGTCAATAACTATTAATAGAGCAACAGGCCAATGCTATTTCGTAGCGATGCCCTTGCTTGCCCTTGATGCTCCAATTTCAATTAATTATGCTCCTTATGTACACTAATTTAAGTTATTCCAAACTTACATTTAATCAAGTATTTAATCAACTATTTAACCAAGTCGTCAATAACTATTAATAGAGCAACAGGCCAATGCTATGTCATAGCGATGCCCTTGCCCTTGATGCTCTAATTTCAATTAATTATGCTCCTTATGTACACTAATAAAAGTTATTCCAACCTTACATTTAATCAAGTATTTAATCAACTATTTAATCAAGTCGTCAACAACTATTAATAGAGCAACAGGCCAATGCTATGTCATAGCGATGCCCTTGCCCTTGATGCTCCAATTTCAATTAATTATGCTCCTTATGTACACTAATAAAAGTTATTCCAACCTTACATTTAATCAAGTATTTAATCAACTATTTAATCAAGTCGTCAACAACTATTAATAGAGCAACAGGCCAATGGTATTTCATAGCGATGCCCTTGCCCTTGATGCTCTAATTTCAATTAATTATGCTCCTTATGTACACTAATAAAAGTTATTCCAACCTTACATTTAATCAAGTATTTAATCAACTATTTAATCAAGTCGTCAACAACTATTAATAGAGCAACAGGCCAATGCTATGTCATAGCGATGCCCTTGCCCTTGATGCTCCAATTTCAATTAATTATGCTCCTTATGTACACTAATAAAGGTTATTCCAACCTTACATTTAATCAAGTCATCCATACATTTTAACAGAGAAACAGACTGATGCTGTAATATTATCACTGCAAAGTTATGATCCCTTTTAAAATAATCAGCGATGCACTTCCACCTGGTGAACTGATATCATCCAATTCAATTCCCCGTGTACACTTATGCAGGATATTCTTTTGAACGAGAATCTAATTAAGTCGTCAATATCTTTTAACAGAGAAACAGCTCGATGCTGTAATCTGAACAGTGAGAAGTTCAGATTCCTTTCTCAAAATTCTCCCTGCTGCTGATGGTCTTCCACATGGTGCTCTAATTCAGCCAACTTTTTCCGTATGTACACCATACTGCGCTAAAAATTCTGGTTATTACACCGTCAAATTAAATTAAGTCATTTAATAACGTTTCACAGAGAAACAGCTGTTTTTGTCAATACATGAACCGTGTACCAAAACTTCTCAACAGCGGCAACTTCCTCACAACGCGCACACCAAAGTGCTCGATTTGGCTGTAACTCTTTGGTAACAATTTTGGGAGTAATCACTACTATCTGAACATAACTCAGTCATCCATATTTACACAGCACTCATAGCTGCATTTATAATCTTATTAACACACATCCGATACAAGGCTTGAATGCACAGACGTGAGTTTTTGGGACTACAATCAAAAGTGAAGGTCAAGAAATATACCAGGTGTTGTCGTTTTGAGAAATTGCAAGGAACTGGGTCCTTTACTTTTGAAGTTGCCATTGTTTAACTTATGTACGTGCAAGTCTTGCTTTGACCATCTGAGCGAATATCATGAAATTATCGAAAAGCTACCGGGTGCACCAAAATAAACTATGCACGTTTGGCAGGCCACAATGAATCGTACAATGGACCGATTTTGAAGATTTATGACTTATTCGTTAGCAGGAAACCTGAATTAGATACTGAGATTTTTTGCAAATTTTTTCATTTTCAGTTTTTAGAGCTAGAAGCGAGTTTCTTAAAATTTTAGTTTTCGAAAACACTGAAAACGATCAAAAAACATCAATCAAGTTTTCTAAAGAATCGACATGAATGGACAAAAGGAGAACTTTTTCGTGGTGATTTGCGATTTAAAAATCGATCAATTGTAATCTGCTGGACGAGAGTTCGTACTGAACCCCCAAATCCCCCTGAAAACGTTTTCTCTTTGTTTATTCATGTTGGATCTTTTAAAATTTGATCGACGTTTTTTTATCGTTTTCAATAGCTCTAATAACTGAGAATGGAAAAATTTGCAAAAAGTCCTAGAATCTAATTCAGGCTTTCTGCTAAAGATTAAATCAAAAATCTTTAAAATCGGTCCAGTGTACGATTTATTGTGGCCTGCCAAACGTGCATAGTTTATTTTGGCGCACCCGGTATATCGCTTCAGTTCTTCTCCCCCATATTTTGCGGAATCGATATATAACTGTACGAGTCAATTACACAAATTCAATACAGTTTTTATCCCAAACCATATGAAAATTAACATGCAGACGACTTCAGGTAAACAAATGGATCTCAAGTAAAACAAGTCTCACGAGAACCTAATTGAGAAGAAGCACGTAAGATTTATAAATAAAACGATACTATTCATCACTTGATGACGTTGAGCTTTGAAGAAAATAACAATGAATCTTGCATACCGAGACACCAGGCATTTGGAATAAAAAATGCAGCCTATACCTACATGATCTCTTCTTCTTTTAGCATCTCAACAAGTGGCACATTGTTTCAGTTGCTACGGAAGACCTATGCATTTTCTCGTATCTTTCTCCAAACTTTGGTATCGGAAGCTTTTTAACTTAGACTTTGAAACCTTGTTTGAGCAAATCAGACGAGTTATTGCTACAGTAACAAACAGTACCAGAAAATCAAAATCGGTGATTGCTTCACAACCAGAGCCCTTTCACGTCGGTGCATCGGCTCTTTACATTTACCGGGAAGCCTATGCCAACGATCATTAAGACCGACAGTACTTGTTCGGAATTAAAGACATAAACTCTTACGACATTGCCTCGAGCAGCATACAAGTTAAACGTTTCAATAGGGCACAGGGAAACCCACAAATCTTCCAATTTCACGATTATTAGCCAATGACAGAACAGTATTCCGATCGGTTGTGCAACGCTCATATGGGAGACTTGAGCCTTGCATAACGTTTTGTTCACACAAATCTTTCAAGGCATTTGCAACAAGAAAACTTTTAATGGGGGGTTTCACTGCAGAGGCTTATGAAATTTTATGGCATTTTATCAAAATTGAAGATGATAAAATGGTGGAAAGAAATTGGATTTGTGGTGACCTTTTTAGTAAATATATAGCCGCTGCCTTGTTGAGGCGAAAGCACATTTTAACTCGAAGAAGATTTTCGAAAATTACACAAGCAATATTTGCATGTTACTCCTGGACAAAATTCACGTAATATGTGGGATTTTGAAAGCTGTATCTAATCATTAGCGTTCTAGAAAAATTCTTGGACGTAGGCCAATCTTTGAAGGATTGAAATTCGATGTAAAGCTGATCACTGATGGGATTTTAACCAAATGCAGAAGAACAAATATGGCGGCGTTAGGCCTGTAAAATCGATTCGAAGTAAAACCAGCACTGTATTCTTATTGGCTCTAATTTCAATTTTATTTTCATAAAGGTACTCGAAAAGTTGTTCCAAAATATTATTTTTAGTCATGTGATCGGAATACGACCGTTGCCATTGGCTAAAAAAGCGTGAAATTGGAAGATGTATGGGTTTCTCTGTGCAATATTACAGATTTCACTTGTATGCTGCCTCGAGCTCTTATGTTGCATATTTCTATTTTGATTATTATCAGATATCTATTAGTAGTATGTAGTATATGTATGTATTATATTCGTATATATTAGTAGTTCCAATCTTTGATGGGTATGTATTTAGGTATAAATTTGCCCTAATATTTACAAGTTTTTACAAGTTATATAATATAACATTCGAAATCATACTCTGATGAGGACACAAGTCCGAAAGGCCTCAGTGTGTTAAAACATAGCTTATAGTATTTTTTGTCGTCCAACCTCTCTACATCAAGTTTCTAGTTATATATTTTACCAAGTTTTTAATATAACAATAGATAGAATACAACATTTAATGCTAAAAATGTAAAGATAAACACCCCTAATTACAGTGGCAGGGATATCATTAAAAGGTCCAGCTTGCATTATTTCCATAATGGTCCCCTTAGAGGTGCTGGTGTAATGGAAATACATCGTGTGAAAAAAGGAAAATTCAGAACTGCATGCGTGTTTTTTTTTTCAATACCAAAACGGTCTTCAGTAGAAGACATATACATATCATCTTTTTCTTTCTGTATATTTTGGAAAAGCTCTCTTTGAGCCTATGTTTGAACATATCGATAGTGTTTGTTGATTTAAACTCAGATGGAAGAACGTTCTATGTTTTGGGCCCTAGATAAGATAGGCATTTTTGTCCAGTAAAATTTCTGCGAAATGGTAATTCCAATTTTTGAGCTTGGACCTTCGCGTTGTTAGGCCCTGGTCGACTGGACAGAATATCTCAGCAAAGGGCGCTGGGGCAGTATAAAAGAGGCAAGTCATTTGAAAAAGAGTGCTCCCTGAATTCTGAAGCAAAAATGTTGAATAGTGTCTTTCATGGGTGATATGCTATTTCTTCATAGCCAAGACTATCAGATTTAGAAATTTACCTGGCTTTAATTGGTCATTCCCTTCCATTACTATTACTATTGTTATCATTATTTCTTTCTTCAAAGTAGGCTTAAAAATACACAAGATAGCAAAATTATTGCTAATTTAGGCCTACTCTTTAGCAAACATATAAAATGAAAAAAATGGAAAAAGTCCTATTTACACAGCCGTTAAAAACATTAGCATTGAACATAATAACATAGCTATGAATATCATGTTAGATACCCAACCTGCGGAATGTATGTTTTGCATAGCCTACAGTTGCAGTTCTCACCCTTCCAGCAACTAATCAGGTTTTTAAAGATAGGAAGTTTGCTTGCTTGTTTCACTGCATTTGGCACAGTGGACCAAGGTCTGTTTCCAAGGAAGGATATAGTCTCAATTCCAAAGCTCGTCGTACGCACTTTTGGAAGCTGTGAGTCGTTACCATGTCTAAAGGCCAGTTTCCAGTCAGTGGAATTTTCCGCGCAGGCGGAATTTTACACAATAAAAGCTGATTTCCAGTCAGTGTAATTTTCCGAGCGGGCGGAATTTTAGACAATAAAAGGTCACTTAGCCGTAACTATCTATTCAATGCCAGAGCGACATTTTCTCTCGTATACAATAAAAATTCCACCTGCTCGGAAAATTCCACTGACTGGAAATTAGCCTCAAAAAGTCATTCAACCCTAAATTTCTATTCAACTACAGAGCAACATTTTTTCTTGTAAACAAAAGAATTTCCGTCCGCTCGGAAAATTCCACTGACTGGAAACTGGCCTTTAGATTGTAACTAATATTCCGCTCACTGAAAAAATCCTTCATGAAAGGCGGATTTAGGCCAGACTTTGCTTTATAAGCTTCTGTCATAAGCAACTGTAGATTCCTTACATGGATGGATACCAAATTCCTTTGCTCGAGAAGATACTCAAAATCTGTTTGCTGGTCTTTGTACACAAAACGTAATGCTCTTTCGTGGATATGATTTATTCTATGACTCAAGGTTCTGTCATAGAACATCCATACAAGTGGGCAGTAACTAAAATGAGACAAGACAAATGCTTGCATTACCTGCTTTAGCTTTTCCGTGTCCATGTAGCAGGATATTCTGGCAAGTACATGAAGTTTTTTGGCTGGCTTTTATGCAAAGAGTTTTAACATGATGTTTAAAGCTTAACGTTTGATCAAACGTTATCCCTAGAAGCTTCTCCTTTTTACTTTGTTTCACACTAGCTTCTCCTATTTTGACAGAGACTTCGTTACTTTTCCCAACAAAAATCATCAAATGACATTTATCTTCATTTAGTCCCATGGCTATGGGAGATCTTCTGCCTAACGTCCCTTCCACAAACATTCGAAAACAACGATCAAAACTGCGTCACTTTTCCTTTCTAACAACAATGACAACTACAAGCATTAGCAGATTTTATCTTCTTGGGAGGATGGAACCCCCTTCATAATTTTCTTGTATTCGCGAGGAAGACTTTTTTATCTTAGACCCCCGTTTAAGCGCTTTGGAATATGCGCACTAGCGATTGCAGCGTCATCGTCCTTCATTTTTCCTTTGTAAATTCGCGCATGCCCCAAAGCGCTTCACCAATTCTATTGATCAGCGAACCAATCAGAGTTATCGTCTTTTCCATTGTGATTTACAAAAGGGGGAGTTCGCAGTATCCCGAACAATATCTTTCCTTGACAGTAGGCTGTTTTTGAGCGTTTCGTTGAGGAGGCCTCTTTGAGAAAATTCTCATAACATTTTCCTCAGAGAGTGGTTAAATTCAGTCAGAAAAACACTCAAGGTTACTGTACCCCTTCAGTGACCACTCGCGGTGCTTTCTCTCTTGATTATCACTCCCGTGACATAACACGCATAAACTATACATCATTCGATTCGTCAGTAAATGGGGAGTATCTACACGCAAAAAAGAATACAAATATCCGAAAATTGTGCGTTATACACCTGAAAACGCGAAAATTGGACCTTTCCCCTTCCAGAACCTCCCTGTCCCCCCAGATAAGTTTCATATATATCTCGATGAAATTCTTGCATTCTCAACACATTAATCTAGCAAAGAGTGTCTCAAATTTCTTCTGCGTGCCTTCGCTTCAGAATAATTAATAGAACAATATTGCCTCTCGCCCCCTGGCCTCGTTTTGAGATTCATTCAAATGTTAAATTTTGACCATGCAATTTTTCTCAAAAATGAGACACCTTTGGTCCCCCTATGCTTTTTCTCTCAATCTGCCAAATCTTAGACTTGCCACAAGTCTATTTCGTCAAAAAAAATTTCGTCAAACAAAACAGACTTGGGGCAAGTCTAGCCAAATCTCAGCCAATTACGTCAAGCCGTTGGGTACAGGGAGCTGTATGAATACCCATTGGTTGCTGAAAATCTCATTTTGAGAAAAGAGTTGAAATATTTTCTTAGCGTATAACTCCACAAATGATTAACATTAATCTGGCCGCAAGAGTAAACAGAGTAATCCTTAGCGCAGAGTGTATAATAACATAATTGGTTTTACAACCGCAAAATCCATTCAACAGGAAATCAAAGAAACTTTGGAACCTTCAACTTTCAGTTCTCCATTTTCCTTGTCCTTGCAATGTAAACAGCATTTTCCTAGCTGGAAAGACCTTGCCATTAAGCTGCTGATTCGCTCAAAATAAAGTAAAATTCCTTGAACTTATCAGAAATTTTAGGTAGATGTATGTGCTATCCAATTACCTAAAAATCCAACAATTAATCGGATAAAAATATTTATCGTCCTGAAGGGGTACAGTAACCTTAAAATCAATCTACTATGTCGGCTATTCAACAAACTAATGACAAATACTATTGTCGTGATCTTAAGGGCACAGTAGCAGCCTTTCAAACACAGTGTGCTTTTTTATCACAAATAAAAGCAACTAAACAACAACGAAACATGAATATTCTTTGGCTGCCATAGCCCGAAATGAAATGATGTCATCGAGTTCCAACTACGGCACCGACTTAAATCAATGGAAAATATACATTACATACAAATTTAAGAAAGATCAACTCGGGCATCTCAAAAAGAAGAACTCCCTCTACCTTATAGCAGATGATTGACTCCAACGAATGTACACAAATAGATGAAACACCCAAAGATATGATGAGGATGGTAGTCTACCAGATCTCTACTATTCGTGATACAAATGGGAGTACTTCTTTACAAGACATCCGCTGCAAATACTACAAATAAAACGAAACTGTTGCTGCTGCGTTGTGCTTAAATCTAATCTGAAAATCTTTTCGTATTTCTGATAAAAGAAATTGTATGCTTTTTTTTCACGCGACTGTCAGAACACTATGAACTTAAATCGTAAGCTCCTTCCCTAACTAAGTACGATAGAAAAAGAAATTCAAAATCATAGCATGAATTTCAGACTTTTCGAACTATGATCCTTTTCATTGAACTTAGTAGGCACAAGTTTCTTCGGACATCAATTGCGACGAATTACAGGCAGTTTTGGAAGGCTAACTAAGACCAAACAGAAAAAAGAAAGATCCTCGGAGTTAAATCTTATTTGCAGCTTCATGCCGAAGGTTATGAACAGGATAATCCCTTGAAAATAGAAGGAAAGAAGGGGATGAAGGGAGGGAGAGGAGAGAGAGAGGGGGCAGGGGTGGCGCCAGGAATCTTCCGACAGAGGGGCTGGAGCTTCCGACAGGGGGCTAAAATGGCTAGAAAAGGCAGCTTTCATACGTCATTTTGCCAAATTTCCTCCGACAATAACCCAAAATGTCCTCCGACGGGGGGGCTAGATGCTTCCGACGAGGGGGCTGTAGTCCAACCCCCTAGCCCTCCCCTGGCGCCACCCCTGGGGGGGAGAAGAATGGGGGAGGGGATTTACAGATATGCTCAAATCAACAATCAAAACAAAACATCTATATAGAAAAAACCTTAATCATAAATGTAAAAGCTAAAGCTGTACACAGGATAACAACCTCATAAAATAAAATCCCCTCCTCGTAGCAATAAATCAAACTTGCAACGTGTACGTAATATGTGCCTCGGGACTACATATTAATAGAACAGGAAGTTAATGTATGTATTTCCATCAACATTGACAAAAAACGACAAAAACTTCAAAACAGATTGAAGTTGCACAGACAGCATCTTTGAAAATATTGATAACCTACACAATGTCTGAATCTGATATATTGACATAGCCCCATATGAGGAAAGATGGTTTATCAGCCCTGGGAAAATTTACCGTTTTCTATGAAATACACATATATTTCATACTTTAAAATCTGTTCTTGATTGAAATTAAATATTCTCTTTAAGTAAACAGCTAAGAAAGCTAAATTCTCAGCAAAGAAAAACTTTTTTTGAACCAGGGCAACCTATGACACGTCCTATTTCGGTTGGGGAAGGGCAAAAAAGTCCCCCCCCCCTGCCTAACTCTTGACTGGAAATAGATAGAGCAACCAGATTTGGTGTCCTAATATACTTTGTGAGAATATAAAAATTAACCTAAAATTAGCCGTTGTTATTGCTTGCATCAGCATTTTTCTTTGTGTTGTCAAGAAAAGTGGCAAAATCGGTCAAAATCAGGAAAAATGTGATACAATTTGATTTGGAACACTATGTCCATCCAAACATGAAAATTATGATAGATTTCATCACATAGTACTACCCTGCAAAATATATTTGCAAAATAGCAATTTGCTACTTTCTTCGTGAAAATTGATATTCGAGAATTGGGGATTTTGCAGAGTCAGTTCTGGAAAATGGTCTCCCTCCCCCTCCTTTGTCAAAATATTTTTATAAAACTTCTTGAGTCGTTGCACAATAAGTAGCAGCAAAATTCAGAAAGGCCACAATCGTTCTCCTGGCAGAGTTATAACACTAAGTCTGCCAGGAGGGCATCCCCCAACCAAAATAGGGTTGAAAAATATGTGATTATTAAATTTTATCCATTTTATCTGTTTTATCCATTTCGAAAAAGATGCACATCCGCATGAGGAGCATTTTCGAGAATATCCCCATCCACACGAACACATTGCAACATTCAAAATTCGAGATTTGATAAATTCAAAATAGCGAAATTTGATATTCGAACTTCAATAAAAGAAAACAGATAAGCAAAGTGCCCTCATGTGATCCCCCAAAGACCTGAGCGCATGCTCTGATATGTAGTAAATTTATGTAGTGATATCAACGCCCGGGGGGGGGGGGTACTTGACCAGGAAAGTGACGGGGTGTGTGGAAAACCTCTCCACACCCTGCACCCTGTCGCATAAAAAATAGGCCAAAAGTATACCCTGTCGCAAAAAAAATTTTGGATCTCAAATATACTGTAGAACGCAATTTTTGCTTGTGATACCCTGTCGCATAAATTTTTACCTATTATAATACCCTGTCACATAATTTTCGTTAGAAAAGGACACCCAGTCGCATAATTTTTACCGTAAAAGGTCACCTTGTTGAGCGGCACATCCCGTCAGGTCAAGTATGGGAGTACCCCCCCCGGGTGTCAACATTTTCAAAAAGTTCCATTTTCACCCATCTGACGTCCAAACTACAACATGAAAACGGTTTTTTCAAAAAGACCAACTCTGGAGAGAAATTTTGAAAAGAAGCGTTGCATTCAGTGACCAAAAATGCCATCTACGTGTGGACGCTAATCCAAAACGGATAAAAAGTTGCTTTTTCCAAAATATGGGGATACGTGTGGTCGGGGCCTTAAATTCAGCCAACATTGAAATATCAAAATGAGGAGATGCAAATTATATTATAATATCTCATGAATCTGACCAAACAATTCACCCACTGTGTTTTCTTCATACACAAATGAATTTAATGCTTGGCAAGAGTTGCACAAAAGAAACAAAATTGGAGAAACTGTAAAAAACGACCACCCACCTGCAGTTTTCATAATGTACAAGAATACACCATTTGTATCATATTATGTCACAATAAAATAAAATTCAAAGTTTCTTTACTGCATAAAACTAATTTCTGCTATCCAAAATTAGTAAAAGTTAGACCCCTTCCACAAGTTAGCCCTTAAAAAGTGGGGTGGGATTTGTATTGAGTAATTTAATTTATGTGAAGAAACTGTACACCCTTCCACTATCATTATCCATTTATATTGTTCTTTCCAAAGTGCAATCCCAATATCCAACGCAATATGTTGTAGCAAATAGCAGACAGGGCCATAGGAAGAAGCTTCGGATTGGGGGGGCAATTGTTCTTAAAACGATAGAGAACAATACATCTAATTAATTTGTGTCATTTGTAAAGGTTCTTTAAGCTATTCATACCTGCATAGGAATCATGAACTTAGGTTGTTACCAAGAGAACAATCATTGGGTTTAAATGGGTAGGGGTAGCCGTTGATAAAGTATAATTTATTTCTCTTAGTGTAGCACCATTGTTTTCAAAATTAATGGGGGGGTTGAGCCCCCCTACCCCCCCCTCCGCTTCCTACGGGCCTGATAGTAAATGGCTGATTGAAATGCTTCAAATGTTGTTCTGTCGCTATAAAAGACTAGATACATTATGGGAATTTGTTTGCAATTTTTGGCATGGTAAATTTCCCAAAGTAAGGATTTGGAGGAAAAGAGCATGCATGAAATCTTTAAAAAATCCTCAAAAACAGGGGATTGATTTACAGCCATTTCAGATCTTCAAAACAATG
This sequence comes from Aurelia coerulea, assembly GCA_039566865.1. Lineage (NCBI taxonomy): Eukaryota > Metazoa > Cnidaria > Scyphozoa > Semaeostomeae > Ulmaridae > Aurelia > Aurelia coerulea. The sequence goes on from CM076950.1 coordinate 10,718,897, forward strand.
AGGAGCATGTTTCATTTCTGCCTGGGAATAGGCAACTCAATCCATGTGATTTCATTTGCGATAAGATCTTGACTATTTTGCGTATTCTTTTTCCATCTTAGTTCATATGTCTTGTTAGAATAGTTAGTTTGGTAGTTTACTTTAATTTACAAGTAGTTATTATACAGTACATTGTAATGTTTCCTAGACTCATTGTATAATCATATCATTCTGTTTTGTTTGCAAGCATCCCAGACTTGAAAGCGCTGCTTTTCTGGGGGGCATGCAATGTTATTCGTACAGTAGTTAGTTTTAACTGATATGTTCTTCATGAAACATTATCATATCTCCACTAATTGTCATTTAAACCCTGTGCCGTTATGAATAATAATGGTTCAGTTTAGAAGTTGGAGCTGCAAATTAATGTTCTTTTGTAAACTCATGGCAAAAGCATGGAAAGACCCTCGCATCAGAACGTTTCAAACGTAACTCAGAAATACAAAGTATTATTGTGATTTGTCTGGTGTATTATACAAACATTTAGAAGAAAACATAAATTAGAATTAACAAAAATGTCTTGTTGGCTGCACAATTTCAAAAAACAGCCAAAACAATTGATCAAAGCATCAAGAGTAGGTTTCCAAAAACATACCAAAATTTTTCAATCATTGGCAAAAAATTAGCAGATTACACCTCTTGCTGTAAATTATTTTTGCTTCTTCGCTGTTTTGTATGTGAGCAATGCCCCTGTAATTTGATAAAATCTTGTTGGCCTGTTTTAGGCCTTGAGGCATTTTGCATTTTACTACCAAGAAATATTTATAGATTCAAATTTACCTATAATTTCAGTGTCATAAGAATGTGAGAAAAGTTAAAAAAGCACCTCAATGGAAAGAAAGATGTCTGCGCCAACACTTAGTTTCTCTAATTTTCACTATATATTGCCGCAATGTCTGGCACACAAAGATTTAACTTTCCGCATAGACAAGAGCTCTTCAATGTCTCAACTACTGTATGAAGCAAAATTTGATTAATTTCAATCCATCAAATACCCTTGCCCTTTTTTGTTTCGCTCAACTGGTACAATTTGGAAAGTTTACGAAACTAGTCTAGGTGTTGATCAATACTGCAGCTGTTTAAATTCATCCACTAACTTCTTCCTTGTTGGATCCTTTAAATAACAATCATGGCTCTAAATTTAATTTGCCTTGTAAGAAAAACCTTCCACTGGCTGTTCCTTTCTGAAATTGCAAACCAACAATTACTGTAAATCCTTGTGTGAAAGAAAGATATGTGTGCACCAAATGTTTTCAACCCAATATCTTATGTTTCAAGTCTGGTATAATAGTGATACAATAATTTTATTAATTCAGTATTTTATTCCAAATGGTTTGTAAGGGCATCTCACTGTTTCTGGCTGTTGGTTGGGATACTGTGAACTCCCCTTTTGTAAATCACAATGGAAAAGACTCTCAGGGTTATGCCCAAATTTACAAAGTATGAATGAAGGATGATGACCCTGAAATCACTACTGCCCAGAATCCAAAGATCTCAAATTGGAGTCTAGCTCTTCTGAAGAAAATCCAAAAGACTTACACTTCCATTGGAGTTGAGACCATAGCCTACCTTGAAAAAAAACTTTGGCAGTTTTTACCGCATGAAATAAAACAATCAAGCACCCTTCCTATTTTCAACAAATGAATTACAGGGGCGGATCTAGGAAACATTTTGAGGGGTGCTGAAGGGAGAACAACGAGGGGGTCCGGGGGCGAAGCCCCCGGAAAAATTTTTGGTGACCACGCCCTTTACTCTCTCGGAAATGATGACCACGCCCATAAATAGCCAGAAAATGCTTTATTTACCAGTTGAACGATTGGGTAGTTTGTTGCTCAAGCTTGATACGAGGAAATCTCTTTGAAATCCTATGGAAGTATTCATGTAATTTTCTTTCTTTCCCGAATGAATTGTCGAAATATCCCATTGTTTCTTGATAAAAGATGATATGGTATGCAGAAAATTTGGCTCACATGGTCTGAACTGCGTAGGCGGCTGATCTATCGTTTACACTATTACACAAGAACAAAACAGAAGACGATAGAATTCATGATTCATGAACAACAATAGGCCTTAATGTCAAGGAACTCTGAAGCTGTCGCTGTGATCCCGGGTGTGATCCTCAATATTTCTAGGAATCATTAGCATCTGAAACTATAGCGAGAACCCCAATAACCCAAAAGTGAAGCATAAACCATATTTCATCTCATCTTACCGTAACACGCCGTAACACCCGATCTTCCTCCTATCTGGATCTCCTCTTGTTCACCCCTTCCAGCCCAAAATTTGTAGTTGCAGTAAAATCCATTTCAAAAATCTTTGATTAACTCTTGTCCTTCTTATTTTGCTTTATCATCTTAGATTCCCATTCGAATTACTGTCTTCCAAATGCATCACACATTTGAGTTGTTTAGAACAGTAACTGAAGGCTGGCAACGCACATAGCTTAGGCCATTGGCGAGCAGCAAACTGCCCCGCCAAATTTTGGAAGGATAAACTTGGAAAGTATGATGATTTATCCCCCCCCCCTCAACTGCTTTCTGTAATTCTTATGTCTATGTTGTAATGAAGCTCCCCCTGGTTAGTTTTATCCCCCCTTGATATGATATCGTAGTATCATCGACTTTGATTTCAGACACTGAAATCCCCCCCGAACAGCTCGGTTTCTTTGATGTTTCTGGATTTTCAAATCGCATGGGTGCTCCCGCCAAATCTGAGCACCCGTAGATGCGGCAAGGCTATTGGTTTATTCACTTCCACGGGTGCTCAAACTCGGATGATTTACAGGCCATGGGTGCTCTGTTGCGCTGGCTATAGAGAAGACAATCGATTCCGAGTCCGCAAAGTGTAGGAAAGGTCAACCAGGGGGAGTTAAGACAGAAGAGTTTTGAGTTGTAATATCGACAGTGTGGAGGAGGCGAGACGGGGGCTTGATAAAGCAGTGATAAATAACGTCGAGGAATGAAGAAATGCGGAGCTTCGGACAGCTCGCGAGCTTACATTTTGTAGCAGAAAAATGTATGCATATTATTTTTGCAAATAATTAGATTGAAAGAGAAAAATGTTCAGTTAAAAAATCTGACGGGTGCTTGAGCACCCTTCGCGCCCCTCTAGATCCGCCACTGAATTAGATGTTGGGATAATGATAAATGTAACTGTAGGCTCTGCAAAACATATATTCCAAGAATTGGGTTTCAAACATGATAAACGTTTCATGGGCCTTCTCAAGGATGGGGGTGGTGCGCTGCTTTTCATTGGGATGGCGGATGTGCTGTGCAGGATGTGATGTTCCCTTCACGATGCAGGCACTGGACTGCGGTTGAACTGGGGAATTGTGCCCCAGCGGTGACCGCAGCTTAGTATATTATTCATGTGGGGGTTCCCTCGCACAGTGTAGCGCTGTCTCTTTGGGGGATGCGCATTGGTCCGGACTTCTTGGGGAAGGCATGATAATTTTTATCCTGTAAATATTTGACAACACACGCTATTCTTCTCTAATGTAGCCTACATAAAATAAATTGATGATGATGATGATTCAGAACAAGCTGATTTAGTTGGCCCACTATGCATGCTGCATTCAAGTATTCCAAAAAGCATGGACATTGCATGATATGTTTAGTGATTAATATGTTTGGTTTCAGTTCACAAGAACACCAGTTTTTCAGGTCATGCTCAACAAGGATATCTAATTTTTGTTCATATATCCATGATCAGGCATCAAGTTGACTCAGCCTGCATTTTCTATGCAATAGAACACAGTAATGCATTCTAAAAGTGAAAACCTGGCCCCTGGTGATATAAATTTGCAATTTGAAATCTACTAATGTGGTTGAAAAAGTTTTTAAACCACTTACTATCTTTCATGGTTCCATCACTATTAACTGGCTTGGGATATCTAGAATTAGCAAACCACAACCAGCCACCAGCTCAATGGTAAATTTTGATACAAACGTATAAAAAATTCAGCCATCTTTCAAAACATTTTAATTACATGAATCTTGAATGGGAAGACACTGTATCTGCACGGCATAACATTGTTGCAAGGCAGAATAGCTTGATCATCTGTTTCAAATCTATTGTGATATTCTACAAAAGATTGCACGGACGATTTGACTGAGTGTCGAATAGTTTTTCAGCACTTCATGCAATGGTGTGGTGGTCGACACACACACCGTCTCTAGGCCGATCCATCCTATAATAGCATGACATAAACAATGTAAACTTAACTACGAGTCTCGGTATGATTTCCTCATTACGCTTGAGATAAGAAAGTTAAACATAACCTTTACTTACTGGCTACTGTGTTTTCTCGTTAAAATGTGGCCAATCTTGGAATTACAGTTGGATTAAAAGAAAACCAATGAGTGCACGTTGCTGAAATACAACAGGGAAGTGCATGCAAGTCTAAGAGCCAATATGCTTCCAACAAATAACTCCTTCCTGCCACCAGCTCTCTCTTTCCGCATGAAACAAGAATTTTATGCAGGGCTCCAATGCTTAGGAACGGTTCCACATAAGATAAGCTAAGCTCGTTGCAGATTTATTGTTGATAGAGCTTCCTTTGCAGGTGCTTTCTTCATCGAAATGGTCAAAAGAAATTTGAGGCCGTGTTGTTTGCGGCCCGCCCGGCTGCTTTCCTCTTTCCCTCCCATACGCAACAGCAACAACAGTCATCATTCTTCCTCGTTTGCCAAATCAATTGGCCGAAAAATGTGTTGGCTTTTGTGTACAACATTTGTTTACATTTCATGCATGTTTGTTTCACATTTTTCAGAAGAAGAACCAATCACAAATCTCTATTTTCACGTGACTTTGTTATGGGTTTGTAATGATGGCGATATGTGAATACAGAATTGTGGGGCGTTTAGAAAAAACTAATCTCCCTTCTTTCAGAAATTTATTTTGAGTGGGCAGGAAGCATTTCTAGCAACCTGAAGCTAATTTAACCCTATTCCACCCCCCCCCCCCAACTGGCCGAAAAATGTGTTGGCTTTTTTATTTGCATATGCATGTTTGTTTCACATTTTTCAGAAGAAGAACCAATCACAAATCTCTATTTTCACGTGACTTTGTTATGGGTTTGTAATTGGCGATATGTGAATAGAATATGCAATGCAGGATGCCAAGACTCCGCTACTTTGACTTTATATCTATACTGTATCGAATGATGAAAATTTCAAGATGCTAAATATAGCCTCGTAACCATGGCAACCAATGTTTTACTGTGTAGTCAACAAAATTTGTATACTTTTTTTTAATTGTTGCAAATTTCAATCTCAAATATATGCAAAATTATACTTACACATGTATTTGATGATATCCAACACAATTTGAAACAAAAGATTTCAATTTAGTGCCTCATTTCATTGTTACAATCATGTTGGTAACAATCATATAATCATAACTTAAAATCTTCTTATTGTCATAGCAGCGAGAACAATAGAGATAATTTGATTTAATCGTGTGATTTTGATTGTTTGCATCAAAGTATATATATTTACCAATTCTAAAGATTGTAGCTACTACAACAGCAAAGAAAAAGAGGGGGGTTGGAATCCAACCCCCCCCCCCTCAGGTATTGACCGCTTCAAAACGCCCAGGTGAGATAGGGTTAAGTCCACAATACATTAAGGGGCGGATCCAGACTACATGTGTTTTTTATAAGAAACTAAGAATTCTGCTCAGTACTGAAATTTTCTTAAAATTATCAGATTTTTCAGTACTCAGAGTTTCTTACGAGTTTCTTAGAAGTTCTATAACAATGTGCATGTTCAGTTCACTACCTATGCCTTCGTGAGTCGTGAATATTGCAAAACACTGTTTTTTGAAGCATTTCCAATGTTTACACATTACTCAAGCTCAAGTACCTTTTGAGTAATAGAGGGTGTCCAAGAAAAATCGTTCGACGTTTGATTAAATATCACAAATTAATGATAAAACAGGTTTCTGGTTAAAACAACCGGAGACAACCCTGTTCCTAAGATTTCAAATTGATTTCTGATGCCACACTCTTGCGAATCCGCTAAGAATTCGCGGAGTTACAGGCTTTTGAAATTCAAGTTTGTGCGAAAGCTCTGAAACCAGACGCCCCCTAACTGAATTCTTTTTCAAAAAGACGTCCGAAGACGTCCCAAAATCGAAGTAAAAGAAGACTGTCCAATGTTTAACCTCTTGATGATGTTAGAGCAAACGAAATAGGGCTTCAAAAGTAATCTAATTCTTCTAATGGTCGCCAAAATCTATTTACGAATGCAAGGACCCAAAAACATGGAATGAACATTTTATCGATAAGAGACTGGGCCATTCCAAATTGTGCTCAACAGGATTCCTCCAAGCATCCATAACTTTGATTCAATGTTATAGAGAGAGCTAATTTATCGAAAGTGCTTTTCAAATTCCAATTTAATTTCGTTTGAATAAACAAGATGCTACTTTCACAAAATATGCAAATTAGGGGCGTCTGGTTTCAGCTTTCGCACCAACTTGAACTTCAAAGTCTCACAACTCTATGAATATTTAGTCGTTTTGCTAGCTTCTAGTATCTAAAATAATTTTTAATCTCAGCAATATGATTATCTTACCATGGAATCTGTTCATTACTTCGTTATTTTTTAATAACAGTAATATGTCCAAGATCCGTCCCTGGGCATGCAAGTCAAAACTTTGATTCAATATTATAGAGAAAGCTAATTTATCGAAAGTGCTTTTCAAATTCCATTTAATTTCGTTTGAATAAACAAGATGCTACTTTCACAAAACATGCAATTTAGGGGCGTCTGGTTTCAGCTTTCGCACCAACTTGAACTTCAAAGTCTCACAACTCTATGAATATTTAGCCGTTTTGCTAGCTTCTAGTATCTAAAATAATTTTTAATCTCAGCAATATGATATCTTACCATGGAATCTGTTCATTACTTCGTTATTTTTAATAACAGTAATATGTCCAAGATCCGTCCCTGGGCATGCAAGTCAAATCTTTCAAAAGGGCACAGTGAACCGGCAAATCTTCCAATGTCACGCTTATTAGCCAATGATATCGTCGTATTCTGATCACATCACTGCAAATAAGGTTTTGAGATAAATTTTCGAGTACCTTCACGAAAATAAAAATGGATATTCCACCAATAAAGACAAAGAGCTGGTTTTACTGAATCGATTATAAAGGCTCCGCTCCATTTGCTTTCTGCATTTGAATAAAATCTCATCAGGGATCGGTGTTACATCGAATTTTAATCCCTCGAAAAGTGGATTATGTTCAAGAGATTTTCAGGAACGCTACTAATATGATACCCTGGGTACCAGACTCTCTAACTATGTTAGAGAGTCTGGTACCCCAGGGTACTTTTAAGAAAGCTGTCACGTGAACACAAAGATATGTTGATTCTACATTTCCCTTTATTTATTACTTTAGGTTTCAAATAACACTGTAAATAAGGTTTATATTCTTTTTCGTTGGTTGACAGGGCAAGCTGTAAAGCAGTATTTATATATTTACTAGGCTTGCCGCGCGTCGCCTGCGGCGCCTCGCTGGCCCGCCGTCTTAATTGGCATTCAAGTGCATGGAAAGTTAAGTTTACGTGCGCCAGTTACTAAGGGAGAGCTGTGTATAGATATATATATTCTATCTATTTTCCCAAGTTGGGGGGGGGGGGGTTCTGTTCTGTTCCTCAAATTCTAGATTACCTTTTTGGGTCTCAAATATGGGAGACAGTAAAACAAAGGGGAAAATATTTTTTACAAACCAAAGTAAGATCAAGTAACATTACTAAAATCAAAATATTGAAATTTCCAAATAAATTATGAGCAACCCAATCAGTTGGGGCACTTGTCCATGGAATTAAGATGCTGACCTCATGAATTTTAGTAGTGTTGGGTCAGAGAAAATATTTTTCGGCATCTATTTTCATGCTAGGAATTATCATGTTGGGTTGATGCTTGGTACCCCAGCTTAAGCACAAATATCCTGAATATACCTTAGGATGGGGTCTATTTGGTACTCTCTATCCCCCTGTTAACTGTTTATATCTTCTCCATGCTGAATACTTTCAATAATTCTGCAGACTCTTAAGATCTCCTCGATCTATCCAGTTGACTCGTTGGCCAACATCTTCTCTCCTTGCTCTCATTGTCGTATTTTTCTCACTCCTTCACTATCTCTCGTTTGCCTGCTTTGCTCTTACTGCCTTCCGTGCGCTCTCTGCTTGTTTTCTTATTCTCTTAGTTTTAACTATACTCTAAATGATTTAGATGCCCACATTGCGCTCTCGTGCCTTCGCTACTCTCGTTGGTTTAGTTCCCCATTTTTTGCTTTGTTGTTCTTTGCTCACCAGGGATAGGGAGACGCGTTTGTATCAAATGTTCAATTGTTATCATAGTTGCCGTCTCAGCCATGGTTAATGTTTAGTTGGGGCATGTTGCAGCTACGAATCTTATTTTCATTCAGGTACGTAGGAAGCATCTCAAATTTGGGGGGGTGCACAACACTTCAAGGGCATTTTTCATTAAGCTAAATGGGCACTTCCTAAAAATAAAGAGGGAACGTCTTTGTTTATTGCAAAATCTTGGGGGGCATGTGCCGCCAGTGCCCCCGGTTCATACGTCTCTGTTTTCAGTTTGCCGGGAAAGTCTTCCACTGACGCTTAGAATTGATCCCATATTGACTTTTCAAAACAACCGATGCCAGGGCCTATACTCAACCTTTCGCTAAGAGTTCATAACAATGGTTTTTTGGTATTTTATGTATCAATTTGCCACAATGAATATTTAGATGTTTTATAACAAAAATAGATAAATGTCCAAAACGTAAAGATAAACACTGCTATTTACAGTGGCAAGGATAGCATTAAAAGGCAAAGCTGACCTTATTTCCATAATTGTCCCCTTAGAGGATGCTGTATAACGGAAATACGTAGGAGAAAAGGAAATACAGAGTTGCATGTGTGTTTTCAATATGGTCGTTAGTAGAAGACATATATGTAATTTTCCTCTTTCTGCATATTTTAGAAAAAGTTCTCTTTGGTCTTATCTTTGAATGCATTGATATTGTTTGTTGATTTCAACTCAGATGGAAGACTATTCTATGTTTTGGCCCCAGATAAGATAGGCATTTGTTTCCAGTTTAATTTTGCGGAATAGAAATTCTAACTTGAACTTGGACCTTCACGTTGTTAAGCCTTGGTTGACTGGAAGGAATATCTCAGCACTGTATACCGGGGCAGTTTCTTTGAGAAAATTACAGCTCTCTAAATGGTAGCATATGACATTATATAATGTTCATTATTTTCTTTCCAAGAGCTTGTTCGAATTTCTAATAAAAATTTACTTCAACCTGCTTGCAAATCAATAGCTGAAACATGGGTAGTTAGACACTGCTGGTGCGCTTCTATGGAGGATTGCTGGATAATATGTATCTGCGGAGGAAATATTGTTTAGTACTGCGGATGTTCTTTCGATATCTCCTCCGCAGTACTAAGCAATACTTCCTCCGCAGATACATATTATCCAGCGCTCCTTCATAGAAGCACACCAGCAGTGTCTAACTACCCATGGTTGAAAATGGGGAAATTCCAAAGCAGAGAAAATACACTTCCATCTAAGTGGCGTATGCTGAGATCCATTGCAGTCTCTCTTACATGTCTCATGTTCAAACGGATATGTCTCTGGTGTAATTTCTCCTTTTTCAAAACCCAGTAGAATCCTGTTTTATCAGCTCTGGTCAGCTCTTTGCGCCAGCCTTGCACCAAATTCAATTCCACTCCGTCTCGCCTGTTTACTCCGAGACCTTTTTGCACTGTTAGTTGATTTACCTGCATTTGACATATTGTTTCTCGCAGCCGTCTCTATTCTTCTTGTCCTTCCTTCTGCATAGCTACTCATTTTTTGAAATATGAAGTCTTATCACATATAGGCACGCGGTTTAATCGGTGTTCATTCCGTCGATGCTTGCCAACGTTCCTTATAATTCCAAAGATAGAGGCAAGATGAACCTGTTCGTTGTTGTTCCTCTATTTCTCCCCATTGCTTCCTCTTTTCACTGCTTATGTATCCTTTCTTTGCTAAATGTTCATGCAATTTAAAGTCCCTCAAGATTTTTTCAATCTATCCTGCTAAGTTGCGCTCCCTAATTTCCAAATTTCCCACAGTTGCAATCATTGCTCTTGTTCGGTTAGGGAGCAGTCATTTTTTATCCTGGGTTACCAAGGCGGAGGATTTTCGACAGGGGTATGAGAATCTTTCCCATTACTGTGTGGGGGTATCCAAATATCAAGGGAAATTGGTATGAGGTACAAAACTATTTTGCTTGAAAACTATTTATGTGAAGTCATCAGCTAACATTTAAAAGTAAAATTGAAAGACAACTGGAAATGATGAATCACTGGACCTGTATACAAATTGCCTGGAACAAATTGGCATGCATGTGTATAGATTTTATACATCACGTCCTCGAAGACTTCTGGATGGGGTACAAAACCATTTCGCTGAAAGGTGGTGGGGTATAAGACTTTTTTCCAAATTCAAGATGGGGTATAAAATTAGCCTGCGTGCAGACTCTACAGTCAGCCATTGCGGAGGAGGGAAAAGGAGAAGGAAACAGTCAGGCAGTGCGGAGGAGGGAAAAGGAGAAGGAAGCTCCCTGTAGAGTCTGCGCAACGGCGACCAATTTTGTGTTTTGAGTTCCGACATATCCTGGAACCGTCTGTGATTGGCTGCACGATCTAACTATTGTTCTTACTTGTGTTCAGCGTGTTTAGCGTGTAAGAAACTTTTTCAAAATGGCGTCGTATGAGGCTTGGCTCAGCTTGCAGAAAGGTGTATTGGAGTATGAATGGAACGATAGCAACTTCGAAGAGGGTATCAAGTTCGTTTGTTATCTCAATAACATCCAGAAGCTTAACGAAGACCAAGAAATGGGACTTATTCAATATTTTCGGCATAGATCACATCTTTATTACAGTGCACCGACAGGCCATGGCAAGTCTCTTGTTTACCAAGCCATTCCGTTTGTTGCTGATCACTTGATTGGCCTGCCATGTGGAACTTGTAATGTCCTTGTAATTTGCCCTCTACTTTCTTTGATGCATGATCAAGTAGCAAGTTTAAAAAGCAAAGGTATAGCCAGTGCAGCTGTTTATCAAGGCCAAGAAGAAAGTGTTCTTAAGGATATCGAAGATAACATTTTCAGCGTTGTTTATGCTTCACCTGAATCTTTACTTTCAAGCAAGCGAATGCGAGAAATTCTCACTTGCAGTACTTTTGCTGAATATTGTGTTGGCATAGCAATTGATGAAGCTCACTGCATAACGCAATGGTAGGTACATTTTTAAACATTGACGTTCATTCATTAATAATATCAGACCAAATCGTGCAGAGGCTTTTATTTTGCTACCCTCAAAACCACATGAAACGGCTACAAAACTCTGCTGATAGGCCAGATACGATGTACTGTTAAATTCCCCATTCCCAGGTACTGCAGAATTTTCATGTTTAAAAGGAGTGCATTAAAAAAATGTGATACTTCATTCCTTGAAGGTCTCTCATTCAACAGCTGCAGCTGCTCGCTTTTAAAAACTTCTTCTCGATGGTCTCTTATAAAGAACAAGTATTAGAACAAATTTAAAGTTCCTATCCAAGATAAGGGTACACTCTTTTTTTTTATAAGAATATTGTTTATAAGAATATTCAGCCTCAGAACCATGCAAATTCTAAGAATATCACAAGAATATTGCTCAGGCTCAGCTCGCCATATGTGTTTCATTTTTCGGCAGTTGCCTGTTTAGCAATGTTCATAACAGAGAATCGCATGACTGACGTATCTCATTTTTTCAAAAAGCATGTTTAAAACTTTATGATAGCTAAGAACGTTTGACCATTTCCTCGTAATGACATGACATTTCTTTTAACTACCTATGTTCCCCTGAAACCATATCAGCTTCGAAAAAAAATTAGAATACTTTAAGAATATCTTCAGGCTCAAAACGAAAATTTCTTAAGAATATTGAGGCTGGACAGAATTTATAGTATTCTTATAAAAAAAAAAGAGTGTACCATGCAATGCTCCTATTTTCTCAAAAGGTGTATCAAAGAGCTAAGAAAGGAAGAGCTTCCAAATTGGGGGAGGATGGTATTCTAGAGTTGCTCCTACTAAAAGTTTGGGATGTAGTACATACTGTAAAAATGCCTGTAAAATTTCCAGTTATTAAAGAGTAAAATTAAAAAGCTAATACACAAGGAGGACAACATGATTCACATATTCAACCACATGTTAAACTACCTTTGTACACCACTTAACCTCTCTGGTACCAAGTTAATATAAATTTCATTCATTTTGCAGGGGTATGTCAACTAACAAGAAAGCTCCATTCAGAAAATGGTATGGCTACCTCAAAGAAATCAGATCATTGCTTGGAAAAGATGTACAAATCTCTGTTTTCACAGCTACAGCTACAAATGAAACAAAACATCAAATTCTTGAAGCAGTTCAACTTCACAACCTCAATACATTTATGATTCAAAAGTCTCCAGTCAAGTCAAATTTGTCATTTTTTGTCCAGTATGCACAAAACGACTTATCTTTAGAAAAAACATTTTTGAGAATTATAAAAGAAGTAAAAGAGAAGTCCATTGATGCAGTGAGGACTTTAATTTTTTGCCAGACCAGGAATCAAACTGCAATACTTTGGAGGATGCTTGAGATATGCCTTAAATCAGACTTTTATCATGGTGAAGAAGTGCCACAAAATAGAATAGTGGAGATGTTCCATGCTGGTACTCCAGACAGTGTTAAAGCCCACATTATTAAAAACATGGGAATAGGTGACAGCCATTTGCGAATTCTGGTGTGCACCATTGCTTTTGGGATGGGAATCGATTGCAAAGGTGTATACAGAATTGTTCATTTTGGTTCATTAAAGACCATGGAGAATTATCTTCAAGAATGTGGCAGAGCAGGGCATGACGGCCAGCTGAGTGAATGCTTCAACTCTTCTTGGTGTTCACAGGACATGAAGTCTTATAGTTATTCAACAGAATGCCGCCGAAAGACACTTCTAAAATATTTCCCCACACAGAAAAAGCAACAGAGTGAGTCAGATATCCCCAAAGGTTGCAAGTGCTGCGATATCTGTGCCTGTGATTGTAAATGTGCTGGATGTGCTGCCAAATCATCAGCTGGGGATAAGGATGCATGCAATTTCATAGTCAAAAATGAAAGCTCAAATGTCCAAGATGTTGAAAAAATTCGGAATTTATCTGAATCTGAGCAAAAATTACTGAAAAATAAGCTGGATGCATATAAAGGTGAACTGTTGCAGGAAATTTCTATGGAAAAGAATCACCCAAATAATGTCTTGTTGTTTTCAGATTTCCACATAGATCAAATTTGCAACTCATGCAATAAAATATTTTGTATGGAGGATCTTTTGAAATATGTGGAGATTTGGAGACAAAAAGAGGCTGAACATATTTTGATGTTATTGAATGAAGTTGTTGGGGATGTTGATGCAGGCCATACAGATTTGTCTGAGGATGACAATGATGCATCATTTGATGAGGTATTAGATGAAGACTGGGCAGCCATCAGGGACGATTCGCTAGTGGGTGCTAACCAAAACATTAGCTTGTTGATTGACTCCTTTCACAGTTTAAGTATGGTGCAAGATCCTGATGATGACTGTTCAATGAACAGTTTACCCTTTTCCTGTGATGAAAGTTTCACAGACCTTGGATTAGAGTAGCTACAGTATTTACCCACAGCTAAGGGGTCAGTCATATATCAATTTCATGCTCGCTTATCAGGTCAACAGCCATGATGTTAAGCAAAAATTTCTTAACATTGATTTCATTTCACAGATTACTTAGTGAGGGTAATGTCTTGAGAAGAAAATACCTTACCGGAAAGCTTTTTCCAGCAGCCAGCGCCAGCTCTAGTTTTTCGAAAGACCTAAGTCCAAAGGTTTCTCAAAGAAAATTGTTTTTCTTTTGTTATTGTTGTCGACCAGCGCTAAGAGTGGAGGGTGGGGGGGGTCTGAAAGTTAATCGAAATGACGCTAAGCAGGGACAAAATCAATATATGACTGACCCCCAATGTAACATACTAAGTAAGTTGGTATATTCAACCTTGTGAATATCTGGTGACTGATCTACTGTACATAGTTTCACAGCAATAGACGATTACGCTAAAGATGGCGGCAAGGAACTTTTTACCAAGATGCATTGCGTTCGAACAATGAATCTTTAATGTTTCTATAGGAATTTGATTAAAGAACGCAGTGCATCTTGGTAAAAAGTTTCTCGCCAACATCTTTAGCGTAATTGTCTATTGCAACACTAGTGGCACTCAAATCTATGTAGTATACTGTAATATACAGTTGCATTTTGGTTCTTTGACAATCTCCCTCAACAATAAAACAAATTTTTAAATTACGTATAAAGCTAAAAGTTTGTAATTCCCATGCTCATATCATTCCTTCCCTCGTGTCCATAATGATTGGGGGAGGGTTCCTGATAAACAAAAAAAAGAATCTCCCTATTTTGATCCAAAATACTGTAACTATCAACTGGTTTGACATTCTCTCACATTCTTTATTCACTTCTTTCACAACTAAATCCACCAACTGGCTGTGGATCAGAGGGAACTGCCAACAGGCTTTGGCTATTTGCTTGTACGTTCCCCTGCATAGCATCAAACCAACTGGGACAAGGTCACCTGGCAAGGTACGATTCCTGGAACTGTTGGCCCATTCTACTTTTATGGTGACAGATGTTTGTTTTTGACTGTCAGAAACTGATGAGGGTCGTTGCTGGAGTTGGCAAGACTGTGACTGTGGTGGTGGTTGAAAAGCCAATCTTGATACAGCTTTTTTATTTTTAATTGTTTCTTTTCCAGTGCTGGCCTCTTCATCTGCTACGATAACAACTTTTTTTGGTGGCTTCGTAGGTGTGCTAGTCATCAAAGGGTGAATAACATTGCGTTGATCATGTATGCTCTCGTCATCGTCATCACGTTCTCGCTTTGTTTTACTTGGATGATGAAGGTTTTCGGACAGACCACTACACTTTGGCTTCACAAGCTGCCATAACAAATTTTCAACTTGTCTGATTTTTTCCATCCATGTCCTTCTTTGTTGTAAATGCGCCAGGCAATGTCTGCATACGTGACGTGAGGGTAATGTCCATTGAAACGGTAGGTCTTTAATTTCTGCCAAGTAATTATGCTTGCCCTCTAACAAATTCCAATCGCTTTTCTTTTCAAGTTTTGAATGACACACACTGCATATTTGTTGCGATGTCATAATATCCGTATCACTTTCGTCTCATTCCATTTCGCAACGAAGATCTGATCGGATGCTGAATCTCAAGAAATTTAGGCCAAGCCAAGTGCCAAGTTGACATGTGAACACGGTTAACACTTGTTACCAGCCTTTTCACGTAAGTGTTACACGCGCGGTTGCAAGCAGCACGCTCAATCTCAAAACACAAAATTGGTCGCCGTTGCGCAGACTCTACAGGGAGCTTCCTTCTCCTTTTCCCTCCTCCGCACTGACTGACTGTAGAGTCTGCACGCAGGCTATATAAAATTGAAATGTTGTCTAATTCTGTTAAAGTATCTTCCGCGCTGGTACCCAGGATTAAAATAACCGCTCCCTTACTTTCCATCGTTTACCTTCTTTAATCTTTGCTCTTCTGAAATTTACATACTAATGCTCCTCCATTGTACCCAAATTAACAACATATATCAACCGTGTAAGTGAGGAAATATTTGGATAATCTGTGATTGGGATAAGCCTGGGCCCCCGTCGTTACCTACAAATATGACATTGAATAAGAAACTGCTAGCAATACCCCAGGGGAACGGTTACTTATTACATTTGTTATCAGGGTATCGTTTTCACCAATTTTTTCTAGCACGGGGTATCAAGATCAAGCAATTTTTCTAGAGCAGGTTGTCAAAACACCAACATGCCAAAAAAGGATATTTTGCTAGACCCCCCCCCCCCTCCCCGCGGAGAAAACGTAAGCGTCATTGAAAAGAATAGCTTCTGACTGATTATCGAACGAACAAAACAGTCAATCGTTATCGCACCCCTTTTGAACCACATTCACCCATTATATTATGCTCGTTGCTTTTGTAGTAACTTGAGCACTCTTTGGTTCTTGAATACCAAAAATGTGTAACCGTACATCGTGTGCCCAAGTTCACGAGTTGTCATGCAGCCAGCATGGTGATAACCGGGAGGGCACATTGGGTTTCTTGACTACATGTATTACGCTCGTTGTTCTTGTGACAACTTGAGCACTCTGTGTATATCTTGAACCACATTCACCCATTATATTATGCTCGTTGCTTTTGTAGTAACTTGAGCACTCTTTGGTTCTTGAATACCAAAAATGTGTAACCGTACATCGTGTGCCCAAGTTCACGAGTTGTCATGCAGCCAGCATGGTGATAACCGGGAGGGCACATTGGGTTTCTTGACTACATGTATTACGCTCGTTGTTCTTGTGACAACTTGAGCACTCTGTGTATATCTTGAACCACATTCACCCATTATATTATGCTCGTTGCTTTTGTAGTAACTTGAGCACTCTTTGGTTCTTGAATACCAAAAATGTGTAACCGTACATCGTGTGCCCAAGTTCACGAGTTGTCATGCAGCCAGCATGGTGATAACCGGGAGGGCACATTGGGTTTCTTGACTACATGTATTACGCTCGTTGTTCTTGTGACAACTTGAGCACTCTGTGTATATCTTGAACCACATTCACCCATTATATTATGCTCGTTGCTTTTGTAGTAACTTGAGCACTCTTTGGTTCTTGAATACCAAAAATGTGTAACCGTACATCGTGTGCCCAAGTTCACGAGTTGTCATGCAGCCAGCATGGTGATAACCGGGAGGGCACATTGGGTTTCTTGACTACATGTATTACGCTCGTTGTTCTTGTGACAACTTGAGCACTCTGTGTATATCTTGAACCACATTCACCCATTATATTATGCTCGTTGCTTTTGTAGTAACTTGAGCACTCTTTGGTTCTTGAATACCAAAAATGTGTAACCGTACATCGTGTGCTCAAGTTCACGAGTTGTCATGCAGCCAGCATGGTGATAACCGGGAGGGCACATTGGGTTTCTTGACTACATGTATTACGCTCGTTGTTCTTGTGACAACTTGAGCACTCTGTGTATATCTTGAACCACATTCACCCATTATATTATGCTCGTTGCTTTTGTAGTAACTTGAGCACTCTTTGGTTCTTGAATACCAAAAATGTGTAACCGTACATCGCGTGCCCAAGTTCACGAGTTGTCATGCAGCCAGCATGGTGATAACCGGGAGGGCACATTGGGTTTCTTGACTACATGTATTACGCTCGTTGTTCTTGTGACAACTTGAGCACTCTGTGTATATCTTGAACCACATTCACCCATTATATTATGCTGTGAGTTCAGTATGGAGTTTGTACCAATTGAAATTAGCCAATGGCAATCTGCCTATGCTAGATGGGCTGGGTCATTTGAAATTAGCCAATAACAGTCAGCTTTCATCTTTAGTAGCTTCACTATGGGGTTTGTACCAATTGAAATTAGCCAATGGCAATCTGCATATGCTAGATCTGTTAGGTCATTTGAAATTAGCCAATAGCAGTCGGCTTTCATCTTTAGTAGCTTCACTATGGGTTTTGTACCAATTGAAATTAGCCAATGGCAATCTGCATATGCTAGATCTGTTGGATCATTTGAAATTAGCCAATAGCAGTCGGCTTTCATCTTTAGTAGCTTCACTATGGGTTTTGTACCAATTGAAATTAGCCAATGGCAATCTGCATATGCTAGATCGGTTAGGTCATTTGAAATTAGCCAATAAGAGTCGGCTATTATGTTCAGTAAGTTCAGTATGGAGGCCGTACCAATTGAAATTAGCCAATAGCAATCTGCATGTGCTAGATCTGTTAGGTCATTTGAAATTAGCCAATAAGAGTCGGCTATTATGTTCAGTAAGTTCAGTATGGAGTCCGTACCAATTGAAATTAGCCAATGGCAATCTGCCTATGCTAGATGGGTTGAGTCATTTGAAATTAGCCAATAAAGTCGGCTTTCATCTTTAGTAGCTTCACTATGGGTTTTTTTACCAATTGAAATTAGCCAATGGCAATCTGCATATTCTAGATAGGTTAGGTCATTTGAAATTAGCCAATAACAGTCGGCTATTATGTTAAGTGAGTTCAGTATGGAGTTTGTACCAATTGAATTTAGCCAATGGCAATCTGCCTATGCTAGATGGGTTGGGTCATTTGAAATTAGCCAATAAGGGTCGGCTTTCGCCTTTAGTAGCTTCACTATGGAGTCTGTACCAATCCAAATTAGCCAATGGCAATCTGCATATGGTGGAGGGGCTAGGTTATGTGAAAATAGCCAACAGGAAGTACCTTTTGTCTTTGCTGGAGAAGTGCTGAATGCTGCGCACAATGACCCCTGTGCAGGTTAACGTATTCATTATGAATTGAAGTAATGAGCAACTAATGATGTGATCGCTCTTATAAACGATTGTTTCCTGGAGAAGTGTCTTCCTAATGATCTTGGCACGATTAACTTCCTACCTAATGATCTTGCCACGATAAAATTACCTGCAAAATCTGTTGCGACATAAGATTTGGTCTTGCAGATTCTCTGTAGTTGACCGCTGAATGTTAGGATGGTGATTCGTGAAGTTGAAATATCTACAAAAGTGTTTGTTTGGGGAGTAGATCTTTGAAGATAGCGATTATGAAATTTAAATTGGATGAAATTACCTTTGAGGGAAATAGTGAAGGGAATTCAACGGAAGTTTCAGAAAGCAAGAGCATGGAAGTGAAACGTAAGTAGGCCTATGTTTTCGCTGGAGCAGGAAGAAAGCATTAGTTATATGCTTCTTGCGTATTATTGACGACAGAACAGTTTTACTTCTTGCTTCAGATGGGAATAGGCCTATGTATTTCGTGTTGATTTCCATGTTGTGCTGACTGGAAACGTAGGAACTTGCAAAGTCACATGATAGGAACTCGGGGGTAGTGCCGAGTCACATGACCGATTTTGGCAACGTGCCAAGTTAGTCACGTGACATGGGGTGCCATCACGTGACTGCCCCCAGTCAGTTTTCCCATTGTTTGTGTGGGTGTGAGCCCCACCTGTTGCGGAGGAGGGACTGACCCCTGTGAAGTACCATTGCGTGACGTCGGTGTTACGTAGCTCCTACGTTGTTGACAATCCAGCATTGTTGTCTGTTGACAAAGCGATTTTGTCCGTTAACGACCCTTGATGACCCCATCAAGAGTCGTTAGTGACTCACCTCGATTGTTCCGTGACGTTGAGCGTACGTCAAACTGGAAAATAGGACGGCTGCCAAAAAGTTCCCCCGCTCCTACCCCATCGGAAGTGGCTGCCCCCAACTTCTCACACAGATTCGGCTAACTTAGATTTTCGGGGTGATTTTTGGAGTGGAAGAGCGGCAGTGAGGGGGCACGGGAACGTGGAGATCTCAACACAGCACACAAACATATTCCACGACAAAAGAACAATCTTAACCGACCTTGCACTCCTTATATATAGAGACTAGGAATCCGAACCCGCGCTACGCGCGGGTTCGGAGTTCCTAGCTCCTGCGGAGGGCTTGGGCGCCTCCGGCGCCCGTGTCTCCTGCGGCGGCCACTGTCGCGCTTCGCGCGCCATATTATCAGTACTTTCAGCGTTATTTTTGTCGTTGGTGTGGTTTCTTTATACTTGCTCTTGTTATCCTTCATTGTTCTAGTTACCTTAGCTGATGTAGTTGCATTGGTAGATGAAGTGAAAATAGTTGTAGCAGTTCTTCGGGTACCTGGAGTGTGTTAGTAGTAGGCGTTAATTAGTAATAGGCCTTAATTAGTAGTAGGGCTTCTTAGTAGGCCTTGTTAGTAGGCGTTAATTAGCTGTCGTAGACCTTAATAAACTGTAATTGTAGCTATTTATTTTCTAGCCTACTTTAAATAGATAGAATAACAAAAATAATAAAAAAAATAACGATGTCGATGTCTTCTAGGCTGAAGAGTAATTTGCCTCTCTCAGGCTAACTCCGTTGTTTTTCATTTATTTTTTATTTTAGATTGTAAATATAGGTAATTTGTTAGTAAATTTTAGTAATATTGTAAAGTTTGGCACGGCCCCCTGTAAAGCAATCCTCTCGATTGACGGGGCTACCGTGTAAAAATAATGAAAGATGAAATGAAATATAGTTATTGCAGATAATATTATTCTCTTCTTTTTTATTAATTCACATTTTTTGTTATTGTTTTCTAGCTATCTCCTTGACTTTAGTGGCGTTAGTAGCCCAAGGGCGGGGTGCGGGAAGGGTAGTTTGCATTTAATTTTATCCAGAATTTGTTGAATGAAAATTCCATCAAAATTCCCTACAAACCCCATTGTTTAAAAGAGTCCCGGAGGCTTTTTGGGAAGAGAGATAGACCCCTTGGCTTCCTCAGGCAGCTGTATTTGCTTCAGTAGTGTTGATTTAGTTGCCTGGTATTTGTTCACTTATGTGTTTGTTTGATTTGTGGCGTTAGAAGCCTTCGTTGTTGGAGAAATTAGTTGTTGCCTTTGTTTTAGTGTATGCGTTGTTTGTTTGGTAGAAATGATGTAGTCGTAATTCTTGGCTTAGCGGCCATAGTAGCTTTGTTGCCGTTATTGATGGCACGATTATTGTTGTGGTAGCGTTGTTCATTTGGTTGCCCAAGTAGCGTTTGTTGCGCTCATCTCTGGATTTAATGAAGTTGCTCTTCTTGCGTTATTGGCGTAAGTTAGAGTTGCATTTCGTGACGTTGTGATTATTATGACTGCTTCGGTAGATCTTCAGTCTCCCTACTCGTAGAGCTTTTTTCGGTTCAGTAGAGTTGATTTAGATTCCTTCGTTGCCCTAGTTGTCTTTCTTTCTTTTGTGGCGTTGATAGCTATTGTTGTGGGAGAAATTAGTTGTTAACTTCGTTTCGGTATGTGCGTTATTTGTTTAGTAGAGAAGATGTAGTCGTAATTGTTGCCATAGTGGCCGTAGTAGCTTTTGTGCCCTTGGTTGCTATCCTTGCGTTATTAGTGTTAGTTGCGCAAGGTAAACCTCGCTGTTCTGGTTGCATTAGTTGTTGAAGTTCCTCCCAGTAGCTTGAACTCCGTCCATTAATGTAGTAGCTCTTCTTGGCTGAGTTCCCTTAGTTGCATTTGCTGACGTTGTTGTTATTTTAGAACGTTTCCATAGATCTCAACCTCCCTTGTGGAAGATAATATCAGGTAGGAAGACTGCAAGAGTTATACTCAGACCTTCGAGGAGAGTTTTCAGGAAATAGTGAAGGAAAAGGACTGCTCATGCACAGGGGCATTTGTGGGGGAAGTTGGCACAGTGCCGAATGACGTCACATAATTTGGCAAAGTGCCAAGTCACATGACCGGAACTTGGCACCGTGCCAAGTCACATGACCAATTTTGGAACTTTGCCAAGTAAGTCACGTGACATGGGGGCAGACACTTGACTGCCCCCAACTAATGTGAGATAGTATGACTGCCCTCACAGTGTAGCCTCCTTTTGTATGGGATAGGTCATTTAAAATTAGCCAATAATAGTCGGCTATTTTTTTTTTTTATTAATTCATATTTTTACACGATATCCCATCAGTACAAAATTAAACTACAAAAGTTACAAGTTTGTTTAAAAAATGAAAAATGAAAAACAAAATTTTAAAATTTGGTATTAGCTAGGATTGGATCCAGGCTGAGATCTGATCTTCCTGGGAGTCGTGTTTTAGTTAGGGTTTTCTGAGCTCTTTAAATGCGTTTTCAATTTTCTTTTATACTGATAGAGCGAGGGGATTTCCCTTATTTCGATTGGTATTTCATTCCAAGCTTTAAGCCCGGAAAGGTGGAAACTTTTTTTTGTACACTCAAGTTTAAACTTTGGGATGTCGAGATTTCTATTGTTTCTTGTGTTATACCTAGAAATTTCATTCCTCTGACTATACTTGTTCCAGAGGCTCTCAGGGCACTGCTTGTTGACTATTTTGTGTGTCATGATAGATCTGTCAAAATAGATGATTTGATCAACGTTCAGCCCATTATTGATCCAGGGGTACTTTATTCTAGCATTTTGAATAATGGAGAAGGCCCTGTTCTGTAGACGCTGAAGCGTTTGCAGCTTCGTGTTGGGCAGGCTACCCCAGATGACATTCCCATATCGGAGGTGACTTTCAACCAGCGCATGGTAAACCTCACATAGCTTAGATTGCGGAAGAACGTTTTTAAGTTTTTTCAGTGCAGACAAACCACTTGCTACTTTACCTTTCAAGGATTTGAAGTGTTCCTTCCAACTTAGATTCTCGTCGACAATAACCCCTAGTGATTTAGTTTTTGTCACTCGTTTTATTTCTGTGCCATTAAGTTTCAATGGAGCCAGAGGTTCAATTTTGTTAATTCTACGTGGATGACCGATAAGCATAAACTCAGTCTTTTTTGGATTGGCACTTAATTTATTGACCCTCATCCACTCAGAAATGTTCTGTAGCTCCTCCTGCATCATCTCGGCAAGTTCGTTAATATCTTCAGAGGCTATCGTTGTGTGCGTATCATCAGCATACATGCTCGCCGAAGAAAACTGTAAACATTCTTCAAAGTCGTTAAGGTATATGATGAAGAGAAGGGGGCCTAGACAGGAACCCTGGGGAATGCCACAGGCTATTATGTTTAGTAAGTTTAGTATGGAGTTTGTACCAATTGAAATTAGCCAATGGCAATCTGCCTGTGCTAGATGGGTTGGGTCATTTTGAAATTAGCCAATAACAGTCAGCCTTCATCTTTAGTAGCTTCACTATGGGGCTTGTACCAATTGAAATTAGCCAATGGCAATCTGCATATGCTAGATCGGTTAGGTCATGTGAAAATAGCTAACAGGAAGTACCTTTTGTCTTTGCTGGATAAGTGCTGAATGCTGCGCACATTAACCTCTGTGCAGGTTAACGTATTCATTATGAATTGAAGTAATGAGCTACTAATGATGTGATCGTCCTTATAACGATTGTTTCCCGGAGAAGTGGCTTCCTAATGATCTTGGCACGATTAACTTCCTACCTAATGATGTTGGCACGATAAAATTACCTGCAAAATCTGCTGCGACATAAGATTTGGTCGTGCAGATGATCTGTAGTTGACACCGGAATGTTAGGATAGTGATTCGTGAAGTTGAAATATCTACAGGAGTGTTTGTTTGGGGAGTAGATCTTCGAAGATAGCGATTATAAAATATAAATTGGATGAAATTACCTTGGGGAAAAAGGGAATTCAACGGAAGTTTCAGAAATCAAGAGCATGGAAGTGAAACGTAAGTAGGCCTATGTTTTCGCTGGAGCAGGAAGAAAGCTGGAGTTATTTGCTACTTGCATATTTTTCATGACAGAACAGTGTTACTTCTTGCTTCAGTAGAGGGGAATAGGCCTATCTATAATCGTTGTTGACTTCCATACTGAGCTCACTCGAAACGTGTGAACTTACCAAGTCACATGATAGGAGCTATGCCTAGTCACATGACCAATCTTGGCAACTTGCCAAGTGAGTCACGTGACATGGGGTGCCATCATGTGACTGCCCCCAGTCAGTTTTCCCATTGTTTTTGTGGAGGTGAGCCCCAACTGTTGGGGAGGAGGACATGAGCCCCTGTGAGGTTCATTGCGTGACGTCGGTGTTACGTAGCCCCTAGGTTGTTGACAATCCAGCATTGTTTTCTGTTGACAAACCGATTTTGTCCGTTGACGACCCTTGATGACCCCATCAAGAGTCGTTAGTGACTCACCTCGATTGTTCCGTGACGTTCGACGTACGTCAAACTGGAAAATAGGATGGCTGCCAAAAAGTTGCCCGCTCCTACCCCAGCTCGAGTGGCTGCCCCCAACTTCCCACATACATTCCACAAACTTAGATTTTCGGGGCGATTTTCGGAGAGGAAGAGCGGCGGCGAGGGGGCACGGGAAGGTGGAGATCCCGGCAGAGCAGACACATTAATTCGAGGACAAAAGAACAATCTTAGCCGACCTCTCACCCGTTATATATAAAGACTAGGAATCCGAACCCGCGCTGCGCGCGGGTTCGGAGTTCCTAGCTCCTGCGGAGGGCTTGGGCGCCTTGGGCGCCCGGGCCGCCTGCGGCGGCCACTGTCGCGCTTCGCGCGCCACAATCAGTACTCTCAATTTTATTTTCTTCGTTGGTGTGGTTGCTTATAATAATAATATAATAATAATACAATTTATTTACAGTTGGCTGGAAAGTAGCTAATGCTAATAAAGGCTAACTCTACCCTATTTACAATGTTTCAATCTAAGTTTTACATATGCGGCAGTTACATCCGGATCCCTTTCAACTTCTGATTTTACTTTTGAACCCATCATCGCTTGTTGCAGCTTTAAAGTTGTCTGGGAGCCGATTCCAAACCATGCTACCCGAAAATGAAAGAGACTCATTTCCATATTTATTTGTGCTGGTTTTAGGAAGTTGGAGGAGATCATTTATTCTTAAGTTATACGGAAGCATTTTTCTATTGAAGAACTCCCACAGGAAGGAGGGGTTTTCCAGAAGTAATACATTTGTACACCTCTAGCATAAGTTTTTGTAAATTTTTTACATGTATTGTGACTTCCTCATTCCTGTGTAAGAGTTCTTCAAAACTGGAGTCAAAGTCATTTAGCAACACTCTCAGGGCACGCTTATGAACTCGATTGACTTCATCGTTGGCTGTTTTTCCACAGAACATCCAGATAAGTGGGCAATAGTCAAAATTTGTCAGTATAAATGAGTTATATAGCAGGCTAGCCTCTTGAGAATCCAGATTTCTTGCAACCCTTGAAAAAGCTTTAACCTTATTTTTGGTCTTTTGGCAGACAGTTTTGATGTGCCCATTAAAGTTAAGTTTTGAGTCAATGGTGACACCTAAGAGTTTCACCGTATCGGACATCTTTATACTTGCTATTGTTATCCGGCATTGTTATAGTTACATTTGCTGATGTAGTTGCATTGGCAGATGTGCCGCAGTTCTTCACGTACCTGAAGTGTGTTAGAAGTAGGCCTTAATTAGTAATAGGCCTTAATTAGTAGTAGGCCTTCTTAGTAGGCGTTAATTAGCTGTCGTATGCCTTAATTAGCTGTAATTGTAGCTATTTATTTTCTAGCCTATTTTTAAATAGATTTTTAACAATGAAAATAATAAGGAAAATAATAATGTCTATAGTTATTACAGTTAACTTTATTCTCTTTTTTTTTTATTGACATTTTTTGTTATTGTTTTCTAGCTATCCTCTTTACTTTAATGGCGTTAGTAGCCCAAGGACGGGGTAGGAGAGCGGTGGTTTGCATTTGATTTAATCCATAATATTTTAAAGAGAAATCCATAAAAATTCCCTACAAAGCCCATTGTTTTATAGAGTCCAGGAGGCTTTTTGGGAAGAGAGATAGACCCCATGGCCTCTTCAGGCAGCTTTTTTTGTTTCGGTAGGGTTGATTTATTTGCCTGGTATTTGTTCACTTTGGTGTTTGTTTTTTTTGTGGCGTTAGTAGCATTCGTTGTTGGAGAAATTAGTTGTTGCCTTGAACATGATTCTCTTCTTTTTCATTAATTCACATTGTTTGTTATTGTTTTCTAGCTATCCTCTTGACTTTAGTGGCGTTAGTAGCCCAAGGGCGGGGTAGGAAAGCGGTGGTTTGCATTTGATTTAATCCATAATATTTGAAAGGAAAATCCATAAAAATTCCCTACAAAGCCCATTGTTTTCAAGAATCCCGTAGGCTTTTTGGAAAGAGAGATAGACCTCAGCCGGCTTTGTGTCAGTAGGCTTTGATTTAGTTGCATGGTATTTGTTCACTTAGGTATTTATTTCTTTTGTGGCGTTAGCAGCCTTCGTTGTTTGCCTTTGTTTTAGTGTATGCGCTATTTGTTTGGTAGAAATGATGTAGTCGTAATTCTTTGCTTAGCGGCCATAGTAGCTTTTTGACGTTATTGACGGTACCATTGTTGTTGTGGTAGCGTTGTTCATTTGGTTGCCCAAGTAGCGTTTGTTGCGCTCACCCCTTGATTTAATGAAGTAGCTCTTCTTGCCTCATTGCCGTAAGTTGCAGTTGCATTTCGTGACGTTGTGATTATTGTGACCGCTTCAGTAGATCTCCAGTCTCCCTACTCGTAGAGCTTTATCCGAGTCAGTAGAGTTGATTTAGATTCCTTCATTGCCCTAATTTTCTTTCTTTCTTATGTGGCGTTCGTAGCTTTTGTTGTGGGAGAAATTAGTTGTTAACTTCGTTTCGGTGTGTGCGTTATTTGTTTAGTAGAGAAAATATAGTCGTAATTGTTGCCATAGTGGCCATTGTAGCTTTTGTGCGTTCGTAGCTTTTGTTGTGGGAGAAATTAGTTGTTAACTTCGTTTCGGTGTGTGCGTTATTTGTTTAGTAGAGAAAATATAGTCGTAATTGTTGCCATAGTGGCCATTGTAGCTTTTGTGCCCTTAGTTGTCTTCCTTGCGCTATTAGTGTTAGTTGTGCAAGGTAAACCTTGCTGTTGTGGTTGCGTTAGTTGTTCAAGTTCCTCCCAGTACTTTTAACTCCGTCCATTAATGTAGTTGCTCTTCTCGGGTAATTTCCCTTAGTTGCATTTGCTGACGTTGTTATTATTATTATTATCAATTTGCTTTACGTTGGCAACTTACATAACTAATTCAAAGCTAATTCAAGCCGTTGTTATTTTAGAACGTTTCCGTAGATCTCAGCCTCCCTTGTGGAAGATAAGATCAGGTAGGAAGACTGCAAGAGTTATAGTCAGCCCTTCGAGGAAAGTTTTATGGCAACAGTGGAAGAAATGGACTGCTCATGCGCAGGGGCATTTGTGGGGGGAAGTTGGCACAGTGCCAAATGACGTCACATAATTTGGCAAAGTGCCAAGTCACATGACCGGAACTTGGCAGCGTGCCAAGTCACATGACCAATTTTGGAACTTTGCCAAGTAAGTCACGTGACATGGGGGCAGACACGTGACTGCCCCCAACTAATGTGAGATAGTATGACTGCCCTCACAGTGTAGCCTCCTTTTGTATGGGATAGGTCATTTGAAATTAGCCAATAAGAGTCGGCTATTATGTTTAGTAAGTTCAGTATGGAGTTTGTACCAATTGAAATTAGCCAATGGCAATCTGCCTGTGCTAGATGGGTTGGGTCATTTTGAAATTAGCCAATAACAGTCAGCCTTCATCTTTAGTAGCTTCACTATGGGGCTTGTACCAATTGAAATTAGCCAATGGCAATCTGCATATGCTAGATCGGTTAGGTCATTTGAAATTAGCCAATAACAGTCGGCGTTCATCTTTAGTAGCTTCACTATTGGGTTTGTACCAATTGAAATTGGCCAATGGCAATCTCCATATGGTAGATGGGGTCGGTCATTTGAAATGAACCAATAACAGTCGGCTTTCATCTTTAGTAGCCTCACTATGGGGTTTGTACCAATTGAAATTAGCCAATGGCAATCTGCATATGCTAGATCGGTTAGCATGTGAAAATAGCTAACAGGAAGTACCTTTTGTCTTTGCTGGATAAGTGCTGAATGCTGCGCACAATAACCTCTGTGCAGGTTAACGTATTCATTATGAATTGAAGTAATGAGCAACTAATGATGTGATCGTTCTTATAACGATTGTTTCCCGGAGAAGTGGCTTCCTAATGATCTTGGCACGATTAACTTCCTACCTAATGATGTTGGCACGATAAAATTACCTGCAAAATCTGCTGCGACATAAGATTTGGTCGTGCAGATGATCTGTAGTTGACACCGGAATGTTAGGATAGTGATTCGTGAAGTTGAAATATCTACAGGAGTGTTTGTTTGGGGAGTAGATCTTCGAAGATAGCGATTATGAAATATAAATTGGATGAAATTACCTTGGGGAAAAAGGGAATTCAACGGAAGTTTCAGAAATCAAGAGCATGGAAGTGAAACGTAAGTAGGCCTATGTTTTCGCTGGAGCAGGAAGAAAGCTGGAGTTATTTGCTACTTGCATATTTTTCATGACAGAACAGTGTTACTTCTTGCTTCAGTAGAGGGGAATAGGCCTATCTATAATCGTTGTTGACTTCCATACTGAGCTCACTCGAAACGTGTGAACTTACCAAGTCACATGATAGGAGCTATGCTGAGTCACATGACCAATTTTGGCAACTTGCCAAGTGAGTCACGTGACATGGGGTGCCATCACGTGACTGCCCCCAGTCAGTTTTCCCATTGTTTTTGTGGAGGTGTGCCCCACCCTCTACGGAGGAGGACCTGAGCCCCTGCGAAGTTCATTGCGTGACGTCGGTGTTACGTAGCCCCTAGGTTGTTGACAATCCAGAATTGTTTTCTGTCGACAAACCCACTTTGTCCGTTGACAACCCTTGATGACCCATCAAGAGTCGTTAGTGACTCACCTCGATTGTTCCGTGACGTTCAACCTACGTCAAACTGGAAAATAGGACGGCTGCCAAAAAGTTCCCCCGCTCCTACCCCAGCGCGAGTGGCTGCCCCCAACTTCTCACACACATTCGGCTAACTTAGATTTTCGGGGTGATTTTTGGAGAGGAAGAGCGGCGGCGAGGGGGCACGGGAACGTGGAGATCTCAACAGTGCAGACAAACATATTCCACCACAAAAGAACAATCTTAGCCGATCGTGCACCCGTTATATATAAGACTAGGAATCCGAACCCGCGCTGCGCGCGGGTTCGGAGTTCCTAGCTCCTGCGGAGGGCTTGGGCGCCTTCGGCGCCCGGGCCGCCTGCGGCGGCCACTGTCGCGCTTCGCACGCCACAATATCAGTACTTTCAGTGTTATTCTCTTCGTTGGTATTATTGCTTTATACTTGCTCTTGTTATCCGCCATTGTTCTAGTTACCTTAGCTGATGTAGTTGCATTGGTAGATGAAGTGAGAATAGTTGCCGCAGTTCTTCACGTACCTGAAGTGTGTTAGTAGTAGGCGTTAATTAGCAGTCGGCCTTAATTAGTAGTAGTCCTTCTTAGTAGGCGTTAATTAGCTCTGGTAGCCTGAATTAGTTGTAATTTTAGCTATTTATTTTCTAGCCTACTTTAAATAGATTATTTATAATAAAAATAATAACAAAAATAACAATGTCTATAGATATGCAGTTAACTTTATTCTCTTCTATTTTCATTAATTCACATTTTTTGTTATTGTTTTCTAGCTATCCTCTTTACTTTAGTGGCGTTAGTAGCCCAAGGGTGGGGTTGGGGGAGCGGTAGTTTGCATTTAATGCAATCCATAATTTTTTAAAGGAAAATCCATCAAAATTCCCTAGGCAGCTCTTTTGCTTCAGTAGGGTTGATTTAGTTGCCTGGTATTTGTTCACTTAGGTGTTTGTTTCTTTTGTGGCCTTAGTAGCCTTCGTTGTTGGAGAAATTAGTTGTTGCCTTTGTTTTAGTGTATGCGTTATTTGTTTGGTAGAAATGATGTAGTCGTAATTCTTGGCTTAGCGGCCATAGTAGCTTTTTGCCGTTATTGATGGTACGATTGTTGTTGTGGTAGCGTTGTTCATTTTGTTGCCCAAGTAGCGTTTGTTGCGTTCACCCCTTGATTTAATGAAGTTGGTCTTCTTGCCTCATTGCCGTAAGTTGCAGTTGCATTTCGTGACGTTGTGATTATTATGACTGCTTCGGTAGATCTCCAGTCTCCCTACTCGTAGAGCTTTTTTCGTTTCAGTAGAGTTGATTTAGATTCCTTCGTTGCCCTAGTTGTCTTTCTTTCTTTGTGGCGTTGATAGCGTTTGTTGTGGGAGAAATTAGTTGTTAACTTCGTTTTGGTATGTGCGTTATTTGTTTAGTAGAGAAGATGTAGTCGTAATTGTTGCCATAGTGGCCGTAGTAGCTTTTGTGCCCTTAGTTGCTATCCTTGCGTTATTAGTGTTATTTGTGCAAGGTAAACCTCGCTGTTTTGGTTGCATTAGTTGTTGAAGTTCCTCCCAGTAGCTTTAACTCCGTCCATTAATGTAGTTGCTCTCCTTGGCTGAGTTCCCTTAGTTGCATTTGCTGACGTTGTTGTTATTTTAGAACGTTTCCATAGATCTTAACCTCCCTTGTGGAAGATAACAGCAGGTAGGAAGACTGCAAGAGTTATACTCAGCCCTTGGAGGAAAGTTTTCAGGAAATAGTGAAGGAAATGGACTGCTCATGCACAGGGGCATTTGTGGGGGGAAGTTGGCACAGTGCCAAATGACGTCACATAATTTGGCAAAGTGCCAAGTCACATGACCGTAACTTGGCACCGTGCCAAGTCACATGACCAATTTTGGAACTTTGCCAAGTAAGTCATGTGACATGGGGGCAGACACGTGACTGCCCCCAACTAATGTGAGATAGTATGACTGCCCTCACAGTGTAGCCTCCTTTTGTATGGGATAGGTCATTTGAAATTAGCCAATAAGAGTCGGCTATTATGTTTAGTAAGTTCAGTATGGAGTTTGTACCAATTGAAATTAGCCAATGGCAATCTGCCTGTGCTAGATGGGTTGGTTCATTTGAAATTAGCCAATAACAGTCAGCTTTCGCCTTTAGTAGCTTCACTATGGGATCTGTAGCAATTGAAATTAGCCAATGGCAATCTGCATATGCTAGATCGGTTTGGTCATTTGAAATTAGCCAATAACAGTCGGCTTTCGTCTTTAGTAGCTTCACTATCGGGTTTGTACCAATTGAAATTGGCCAATGGCAATCTGCATATGCTAGATCGGTTAGGTCATTTGAAATTAGCCAATAACAGTCGGCTTTCATCTTTAGTAGCTTCACTGTGGGGTCTGTACCAATCCAAATTAGCCAATGGCAATCTGCATATGGTAGAGGGGCTAGGTAATGTGAAAATAGCTAACAGGAAGTACCTTTTGTCTTTGCTGGATAAGTGCTGACTGCTGCGCACAATAACCTCTGTGCAGGTGAACGTATTCATTATGCATTGAAGTAATGAGCAGTGGCTTCCTAATGATATTGGCACGATTAACTTCCTACCTAATGATCTTGGCACGATAAAATTACCTGCAAAATCTGTTGCGTCGTAAGATTTGGTCGTGCAGATGAGCTTTAGTTGACCGCTGAATGTTAGGATAGTGATTCGCGAAGTTGAAATATCTACAGGAATGTTTGTTTGGGGAGTAGATCTTCGAAAACAGCGAATATGGAATTTAAATTGGATGACATTACCTTGGGGGAAAAAGTGATAGGAATTCAACGGAAGTTTCAGAATGAAGAGCATGGAAGTGAAACGTAAGTAGGCCTATGTTTTCGCTGGAGCAGGAAGAAAGCTGGAGTTATATGCTACTTGCGTATTTTTCGCGACAGAACAGTGTTACTTCTTGCTTCAGTAGAGGGGAATAGGCCTAACTTGTTGTTTACTTCCACATTGAGCTCACTCGAAACGTAGGGACTTGCCAAGTCACATGATAGGTCATATGACCAATTTTGGCAACGTGCCAAGTGTGTCACGTGACATGGGGTGGCATCACGTGACTGCCCCCAATCAGTTTTCCCATTGTTTTTGTGGAGGTTAGCCCCAACTGTTGTGGAGGAGCAACTGGGCCCCTGTGAAGGTCACTGCGTGACGTCGGTGTTACGTAGCCCCTAGGTTGTTGACAATCCAGCATTGTTTTCCGTTGACAAACCCATTTTGTCCGTTGACGACCCTTGATGACCCCATCAAGAGTCGTTAGTGACTCACGTCGATTGTTCCGTGACGTTGAGCGTACGTCAAACTGGAAAATAGGACGTCTGCCAAAAAGTTCCCCCGCTCCTACCCCTGCCCGAGTGGCTGCCCCCAACTTCTTACACAGATTCGGCTAACTTAGATTTTCGGGGTGATTTTTGGAGTGGAAGAGCGGCAGTGAGGGGGCACGGGAACGTGGAGATCTCAACACAGCACACAAACATATTCCACGACAAAAGAACAATCTTAACCGACCTTGCACTCCTTATATATAGAGACTAGGAATCCGAACCCGCGCTGCGCGCGGGTTCGGAGTTCCTAGCTCCTGCGGAGGGCTTGGGCGCCTCCGGCGCCCGGGCCGCCTGCGGCGGCCACTGTCGCGCTTCGCGCGCCATATCATCAATGCTTTCAGTGTTATTTTTGTCGTTGGTGTGGTTTCTTTATACTTGCTCTTGTTATCCTTCATTGTTCTAGTTACCTTAGCTGATGTAGTTGCATTGGTAGATGAAGTGAGAATAGTTGTAGCAGTTCTTCGGGTACCTGGAGTGTGTTAGTAGTAGGCCTTAATTAGTAATAGGCCTTAATTAGTAGTAGGGCTTCTTAGTAGGCCTTGTTAGTAGGCGTTAATTAGCTGTCGTAGACCTTAATTAATTAACTGTAATTGTAGCTATTTATTTTCTAGCCTACTTTAAATAGATAGAATAACAAAAATAATAAAACAAATAACGATGTCTATAGTTATTGCAGTTAATATTATTCTCTTCTTTTTTCATTAATTCACATTTTTTGTTATTGTTTTCTAGCTATCTCCTTCACTTTAGTGGCGTTAGTAGCCCAAGGGCGGGGTGGGGAGAGGTAGTTTGCATTTGATTTAATCCATAATATTTTAAAGGAAAATCCATAAAAATTCCCTACAAAGCCCATTGTTTTCAAGAGTCCCGTAGGCTTTTTGGAAAGAGAGATTGACCCCTTGGCTTCCTCAGGCGGCTTTGTGTCAGTAGGGTTGATTTAGTTGCCTGGTATTTGTTCACTTAGGTGTTTGTTTCTTTTGTTGCGTTAGCAGCCTTCGATGCTTGCCTTTGTTTTAGTGTATGCGTTATTTGTTTGGTAGAAATGATGTAGTCGTAATTCTTTGCTTAGCGGCCATAGTAGCTTTTTGCCGTTATTGACGGTACCATTGTTGTTGTGGTAGCGTTGTTCATTTGGTTGCCCAAGTAGCGTTTGTTGCGTTGACCCATTGATTAAATGAAGTTGCTCTTCTTGCGTCATTGCCGTAAGTTGCAGTTGCATTTCGTGACGTTGTGATTATTGTGACCGCTTCGGTAGATCTCCAGTCTCCCTACTCGTAGAGCTTTATTTGAGTCAGTAGAGTTGATTTAGATTCCTTCATTGCCCTAGTTTTCTTTCTTTCTTATGTGGCGTTCGTTGTGGGAGAAATTAGTTATTAACTTCGTTTCGGTGTGTGCGTTATTTGTTTAGTACAGAAAATATAGTCGTAATTGTTGCCATAGTGGCCATAGTAGCTTTTGTGCCCTTAGTTGCCTTCCTTGCGTTATTAGTGTTAGTTGTGCAAGGTAAACCTCGCTGTTGTGGTTGCGTTAGTTGTTCAAGTTCATCCCAGTAGCTTTAACTCAGTCCATTAATGTAGTTGCTCTTCTTGTGTGATTTCCCTTAGTTGCATTTGCTGTCGTTGTTTTTATTTTAGAACGTTTCCGTAGATCTCAGCCTCCCTTGTGGAAGGTAAGATCAGGTAGGAAGACTGCAAGAGTTATACTCACCCTTCGAGGAAAGTTTTGTGGCAACAGTGGAAGAAATGGACTGCTCATGCGCAGGGGCATTTGTGGGGGGAAGTTGGCACATTGCCAAATGACGTGACATAATTTGGCAAAGTGCCAAGTCACATGACCGGAACTTGGCACCGTGCCAAGTCACATGACCAATTTTGGAACTTTGCCAAGTAAGTCACGTGACATGGGGGCGGACACGTGACTGCCCCCAACTAAAGTAAGATTGTGTGACTGCCCTGACAGTGTAGCCCCCTTTTGTATGGGATAGGTCATTTGAAATTAGCCAATAAGAGTCGGCTGTTATGTTTAGTAAGTTCAGTATGGAGTTTGTAGCAATTGAAATTAGCCAATGGCAATCTGCCTATGCTAGATGGGCTGGGTCATTTGAAATTAGCCAATAACAGTCAGCTTTCATCTTTAGTAGCTTCACTATGGGGTTTGTACCAATTGAAATTAGCCAATGGCAATCTGCATATGCTAGATCGGTTAGGTCATTTGAAATTAGCCAATAGCAGTCGGCTTTCATCTTTAGTAGCTTCACTATGGGTTTTGTACCAATTGAAATTAGCCAATGGCAATCTGCATATGCTAGATCTGTTGGATCATTTGAAATTAGCCAATAGCAGTCGGCTTTCATCTTTAGTAGCTTCACTATGGGTTTTGTACCAATTGAAATTAGCCAATGGCAATCTGCATATGCTAGATCGGTTAGGTCATTTGAAATTAGCCAATAAGAGTCGGCTATTATGTTCGGTAAGTTCAGTATGGAGTCCGTACCAATTGAAATTAGCCAATGGCAATCTGCCTATGCTAGATGGGTTGAGTTATTTGAAATTAGCCAATAACAGTCGGCTTTCATCTTTAGTAGCTTCACTATGGGGTTTTTTACCAATTGAAATTAGCCAATGGCAATCTGCATATTCTAGATAGGTTAGGTCATTTGAAATTAGCCAATAACAGTCGGCTATTATGTTTAGTGAGTTCAGTATGGAGTTTGTACCAATTGAATTTAGCCAATGGCAATCTGCCTATGCTAGATGGGTTGGGTCATTTGAAATTAGCCAATAAGAGTCGGCTTTCGCCTTTAGTAGCTTCACTATGGAGTCTGTACCAATCCAAATTAGCCAATGGCAATCTGCATATGGTGGAGGGGCTAGGTTATGTGAAAATAGCCAACAGGAAGTACCTTTTGTCTTTGCTGGAGAAGTGCTGAATGCTGCGCACAATGACCTCTGTGCAGGTTAACGTATTCATTATGAATTGAAGTAATGAGCAACTAATGATGTGATCGTTCTTATAAACGATTGTTTCCCGGAGAAGTGGCTTTCTAATGATCTTGGCACGATTAACTTCTTACCTAATGATGTTGGCACGAAGAAATTACCTGCAAAATCTGTTGCGTCGTAAGATTTGTTTGTGCAGATGATCTGTAGTTGACCGCTGAATGTTTGGATAGTGATTCGTGAAGTTGAAATATCTACAGGAGTGTTTGTTTTGGGAGTAGATCTTCGAAGATAGCGATTATGAAATTTAAATTGAATGAAATTACCTTGGGGGAAATAGTGAAGGGAATTCAACGGAAGTTTCAGAAAGCAAAAGCATGGAAGTGGAACGTAAGTAGGCCTATGTTTTCGCTGGAGCAGGAAGTTATATGCTTCTTGCGTATTATTGACGACAGAACAGTTTTACTTCTTGCTTCAGATTGGAATAGGCCTATTTATTTCGTGTTGATTTCCATGTTGTGCTGACTGGAAACGTAGGAACTTGCAAAGTCACATGATAGGAACTCGGGGGTTGTGCCGAGTCACATGACCAATTTTGGCAACGTGCCAAGTGAGTCACGTGACATGGGGTGCCAACACGTGACTGCCCCCAGTCAGCTTTCCCATTGTTTGTGTGGGTGTGAGCCCCAACTGCTGCGGAGGAGGGACTGAACTGTGAAGTTCCATTGCGTGACGTCGGTGTTACGTAGCCCCTAGGTTGTTGACAATCCAGCATTGTTTTCCGTTGACAAACTGATTTTGTCCGTTGACGACCCTTGATGACCCCATCAAGAGTCGTTAGTGACTCACCTCGATTGTTCAGTGACGTTCAACCTACGTCAAACTGGAAAATAGGAAGGCTGCCAAAAAGTTCCCCCGCTCCTACCCCAGCGGAAGTGGCTGCCCCCAACTTCTCACACACATTCGGCTAACTTAGATTTTCGGGGCGATTTTTGGAGAGGAAGAGCGGCGGCGAGGGGGCACGGGAACGACAATAACCTCTGTGCAGGTGAACGTGTTCATTATGCATTGAAGTAATGAGCAACTAATGATGTGATCGTCCTTATAACGATTGTTTCCCCGAGAAGTGGCTTCCTAATGATCTTGGCACGATTAACTTCCTACCTAATGATCTTGGCACGATAAAATTACCTGCAAAATCTGTTGCGTCGTAAGATTTGGTCGTGCAGATGAGCTTTAGTTGACCGCTGAATGTTAGGATAGTGATTCGTGAAGTTGAAATATCTACAGGAGTGTTTGTTTGGGGAGTAGATCTTCGAAAACAGCGATTATGGAATTTAAATTGGATGAAATTACCTTGGGGGAAAAAGTGATGGGAATTCAACGGAAGTTTCAGAATGAAGAGCATGGAAGTGAAACGTAAGTAGGCCTATGTTTTCGCTGGAGCAGGAAGAAAGCTGGAGTTTTATGCTACTTGCGTATTTTTCGCGACAGAACAGTGTTACTTCTTGCTTCAGTAGAGGGGAATAGGCCTAACTTGTTGTTTACTTCCACATTGAGCTCACTCGAAACGTAGGGACTTGCCAAGTCACATGATAGGAGCTATGCCGAGTGACATGACCGATTTTGGCAACGTGCCAAATGAGTCACGTGACATGGGGTGCCATCACGTGACTGCCCCCAGTCAGTCTTCCCATTGTTTTTGTGGAGGTGAGCCCCACCTGTTGTGGAGGAGGACATGAGCCCCTGTGCAGTCCTATTGCGTGACGTCGGTGTTACGTAGCCCCTAGGTTGTTGACAATCCTGCATTGTTTGCTGTTGACAAACCGACTTTGTCCGTTGACGAGCCTTGACGACCCCATCAATAGTTGTTAGTGACTCACCTCCATTGTTCCGTGACGTTCAACCTACGTCAAACTGGAAAATAGGACGGCTGCCAATAAGTTCCCCCGCTCCTACCCCAGCCCGAGTGGCTGCCCCCAACTTCTCACACAGATTTGGCTAACTTAGATTTTCGGGGTGATTTTTCGAGAGGAATTGCGGCCGCCAGGGGGCAGGGGAAGCAGGCGATCCGAGTGGAGCACACACACAAATTCGAGGACAAAAGAACAATCTTAGCCGATCGTGCACCCGTTAGTATATAGATATATACCGGGTGTCCCAAAAAAAAGGTAACAGATTTGATGGAGACTAGCGATGAGAGTGTAAGTCGAATCGATCCCAAATAAGTTTTGGAGTGCTCTTCAATAGTTAACTTGAAGATTAATACCTCGTTTGTTGATATTGGTGCATCAAGAATTGAAGTATGAATCTCGAAAGCCAAAATTTGCGTCCATCTACAAACCAGAGCTTTTGGGTTTTGGCCTAAACTGCTAACGCGCTGGTTAGGGGAATCTCCTCAGTCAAAGACATTTTTGGACAAGGATCGGTCCTTTGGGTATCCGTTTGAAAAGAACGTAAAAAAGTGAAAACTAACAAACAAATTAATGAATATAGTCACCAAGGAATATTTTTCTCCAGTCAAAATGCATTCACAAAAGTACACCAAGCCAAGTACGAATGAGCATTTTTTTTATGTTCCCTTGGGCATATACGATTGCTTGTTTCGTAATAATTTCGTGAGAGATGATGCAAAAAACATTTCATTCAAGCAATGAAGATTGCAAGATAGTCTATGTGTTAAAGCCTACACGGGACTTATTTCGCTGATAAATAACTTTTCTCAGGCAGGTGTGATTCAAACTTTTGTAGAATCAAAAAAGGGGTCCCTTCAGGGCTAAATTCTTGAATCTGATTGTGAAGGTCAAAGTCAAATTTACACTAAAAGTTGTTCCTAAGCACAAGGTTTCTCGTTTGTACTTGGCTATGATTGAGGAGATTCCACAGCAAAGCGAGTTAACAGCTTAGGCCAAACCCCAAAAGCTCTGGTTTGGAGTAGGAGGCAAATTTGGACTTTCAAGATTAATATTCCAACTCTTGATGCACCAATATCAACAAATAAGGTATCAATCTTCAAGTTAACTATCTAAGAGTACTTCAAAACTTATCAGGGGTCGATTCAACTTAAATTCTTATCGCTAGGCCCAATCAAATCTGTTACCTTTTTTTTGGGACACCCGGTATATATATATATATATATATATATATATATATATCAACTCAGAAAAAAACACATTCTTTAAACGTTTCGGCGTTAGCCTTCATCAGTAATGACTGTTCCAATAATCAGACAGAGCTTAAATACACACCTTCAAATCCATAAACAATACAACAATAATAGCCTAAGTGGGATCCTGCCCACCACACTGAGTGACAAAAGGTGTTAAATATGGGATTTTACCAGAGGTGGGAAGAGGAAGATCAAAGAAAGCTCAGAGTAAAGAGCCGCTAAAGTCGGCGGCGGTATCTGTCTCGCGGGAGCTGAAAAAACGTGTGTAAAAACAAAACAAGCAATAGAAAGATCCAAGAGCGGATTGGCAGAAAAGAGATCCCTAAAAAAAACAGCGTGTGTCCCTAATTAAAAGCTGAGCGCAAAATTTAAAACAACCAAACAACCAAAATGTAAACCAAAATCAAATCTATGTATCAACTTGTCTAGTGTTTAATCCCTTAGGGGAAAAGCAATCCA
Organism: Aurelia coerulea; assembly: GCA_039566865.1. Lineage (NCBI taxonomy): Eukaryota > Metazoa > Cnidaria > Scyphozoa > Semaeostomeae > Ulmaridae > Aurelia > Aurelia coerulea. Next base: position 10,757,319 of record CM076950.1, read on the forward strand.
GCCGATACTGCCAGAAGCTTTCCCGCATCCTATTTCCCCCCGTTAGCCTATCGATTATCTTTATACTAATATCCTTCAGAAACCCGTGGTGGCCTTCTCCAGTAAAATGCCTGAAGAATTCCGCCTGGGGTACTGAGGCCCCCGAATTAAACTTATGACTGCACGCCTTGTAATTGTTAAACCTAAGCCTAAAAGGCGTGCAGGTGCTACCAACATATTGTACACCACAAACAGTACATTCCAACAAATACACAACATTTGACGAATCACAATTAAACGAATAGTTAATCTTATATTCCCGGCTATCTATGTTTGAATGAAAATGTTCACTATTACTCATGACATTACACACTTGACAACGAGATTTACCACAACGAGAACATCCCTTCTTATCAGTCCCCCCTTTTCCCTCACTGAGCCTAGCCCTAACAAGTATATCCTTAAGGTTCTTACATCTCCTAAATGCTATTAAAGGTGGCTCAGGAAACACCGCCCTATGCTCCTCCGAGTTTGTGAGCATAGAATGAAGTCTCCTGGCAACCTTCCCCAAACTATTGAGTGCTGGATGGTATGTGGCAACAAGTGGAACCCTTTCCCCCCTCCCTTGGTTATTGGTCCTATTTCCCGCATTTGCTAGAAGAGTCGTCCTATCCAACCTACGTACCCTATCTATTTGTTCGTTAACTAAAGACTCTTCGTAGCCCCTGTCCTTAAGCCATCCAGCTAACTCTCCTACCCTCTCCTGAAATTGGCGATCTTCCGAACATATCCTACGAAACCTAAGAGCCTGACCATAGGGGATCGCCTTCTTCGTGTGCCAGGGATGACAAGACTTCTTATGCAAGTACTGATGTGTATCAGTTGGCTTGCAAAACAAGTCTGTCGAAAGGACTCCCCCCTCCCCCACGCTAACCTGAACGTCTAAAAAACTAATACTATCCCGTGATTGCTCGCTAGTAAACTTAATGGTTTCGTGGCTACTGTTGAGATGGTTGATGAAAGACTTCAGCTTTTCCTCCCCGTGCATCCAGATAAAGAAAACATCATCGATGAATCTCATCCAGATGAGCGGCTTGTCCGGTGAAGCCTCCAACAACCATTGTTGGAGGCTTCACCGGACAAGCCGCTCATCTGGATGAGATTCATCGATGATGTTTTCTTTATCTGGATGCACGGGGAGGAAAAGCTGAAGTCTTTCATCAACCATCTCAACAGTAGCCACGAAACCATTAAGTTTACTAGCGAGCAATCACGGGATAGTATTAGTTTTTTAGACGTTCAGGTTAGCGTGGGGGAGGGGGGAGTCCTTTCGACAGACTTGTTTTGCAAGCCAACTGATACACATCAGTACTTGCATAAGAAGTCTTGTCATCCCTGGCACACGAAGAAGGCGATCCCCTATGGTCAGGCTCTTAGGTTTCGTAGGATATGTTCGGAAGATCGCCAATTTCAGGAGAGGGTAGGAGAGTTAGCTGGATGGCTTAAGGACAGGGGCTACGAAGAGTCTTTAGTTAACGAACAAATAGATAGGGTACGTAGGTTGGATAGGACGACTCTTCTAGCAAATGCGGGAAATAGGACCAATAACCAAGGGAGGGGGGAAAGGGTTCCACTTGTTGCCACATACCATCCAGCACTCAATAGTTTGGGGAAGGTTGCCAGGAGACTTCATTCTATGCTCACAAACTCGGAGGAGCATAGGGCGGTGTTTCCTGAGCCACCTTTAATAGCATTTAGGAGATGTAAGAACCTTAAGGATATACTTGTTAGGGCTAGGCTCAGTGAGGGAAAAGGGGGGACTGATAAGAAGGGATGTTCTCGTTGTGGTAAATCTCGTTGTCAAGTGTGTAATGTCATGAGTAATAGTGAACATTTTCATTCAAACATAGATAGCCGGGAATATAAGATTAACTATTCGTTTAATTGTGATTCGTCAAATGTTGTGTATTTGTTGGAATGTACTGTTTGTGGTGTACAATATGTTGGTAGCACCTGCACGCCTTTTAGGCTTAGGTTTAACAATTACAAGGCGTGCAGTCATAAGTTTAATTCGGGGGCCTCAGTACCCCAGGCGGAATTCTTCAGGCATTTTACTGGAGAAGGCCACCACGGGTTTCTGAAGGATATTAGTATAAAGATAATCGATAGGCTAACGGGGGGAAATAGGATGCGGGAAAGCTTCTGGCAGTATCGGCTGGATTGCTTTTCCCCTAAGGGATTAAACACTAGACAAGTTGATACATAGATTTGATTTTGGTTTACATTTTGGTTGTTTGGTTGTTTTAAATTTTGCGCTCAGCTTTTAATTAGGGACACACGCTGTTTTTTTTAGGGATCTCTTTTCTGCCAATCCGCTCTTGGATCTTTCTATTGCTTGTTTTGTTTTTACACACGTTTTTTCAGCTCCCGCGAGACAGATACCGCCGCCGACTTTAGCGGCTCTTTACTCTGAGCTTTCTTTGATCTTCCTCTTCCCACCTCTGGTAACATCCCATATTTAACACCTTTTGTCACTCAGTGTGGTGGGCAGGATCCCACTTAGGCTATTATTGTTGTATTGTTTATGGATTTGAAGGTGTGTATTTAAGCTCTGTCTGATTATTGGAACAGTCATTACTGATGAAGGCTAACGCCGAAACGTTTAAAGAATGTGTTTTTTTCTGAGTTGATATACCTATTTTATTACGCATTGATAAGGAGCTTATGAGTATATACATATATATATATAGGTCGAAACACAGAAATGACAACAAACTCGTTGAGACGTAACGCTAATATGATATGCTACTAGTTTCGTCTGTTCACGCAGACTCTTCAGGCTTATTTACTCGTACATCAACTTTACTTTAAATTTAAACAAATGAATTTTACATAATCTGACGTATCATCAATACATCACATCAACCTCGTACTGATTGTTAGAGAGGCTAGATAAAGATGGCAGTTTTGCCAATCTTATCGATTTAATGCCGGTTTGTATTTAATTATGAAGTAGTTTTCTTTCTCTTTTCGGAGTGCGTTGTCTTGATTGTGTAATTTAAAGAATGGACAAATGGTAAACATGGGTGATTTTGATTTTGCACATTCCGAAATATGTTTGCTAACAAAAAGTTTCCGATATTGTGGAAGGGAGATTTGGTTTCTGTGGAGTGCTGCTCTATGTCTCAAAGTATCACCTGATTCTCCGATGTACTTATCCCCGCAGCCGTTACAGGATATTATGTAAATGCAATCTCTTACACTGCAATCCATTTCGTTTTTAATGTTAAATAGTTGTTTACTTTGTTTGTTTATTTCAATTTGACTGCAGACAACAATCTGTTTACAGGTTTCACATCGTTTGTCTTTGCATTTGGTGACTTTTGGTGTGCTAAGGATAGTGTCTTGTGAGGTAAATTTTGCTCGTGTTAGAATTCTTTTCAGGTTCTGCGGTTGGCGTTTGCTTGGAATTAGTTTAGTTCTGTTTAGTTCACGTTTCATTTTTGGACTTGCATTTAAGATTGAGATTGATTCTTTTATGATTGGGTAGAATTTTGGGTTTTTTGGGTTATTGGTTGAAACGAAAGTTAATGTTATTCCTTCTGGAGGTTTTTCTTTTGGTGTGCGAAGTTGTTCTTGTGGGATTTCCCTGGCTTTTTTGAACCCATTGTCAATCAAGGTTTCTGGGTACCCAAGGTGTCTTAAAGTGCCTTTTAAATCCTTTAATCTCGTATTCAGAGTTGTTTTTTCGTCGATAATGGTGCATAGTCTTCTCGCTAGGTTATAAGGAATGTTTATTAGGGTATGTCTAGGGTGAGCTGATTTGAATGGGACATAATTATGAGTGTCTGTTGGCTTAAAATAAATGTCTGTAATAATTTTATCATTTTTTGCTGTCATTTGTATGTCTAAAAAATTCATTTTTTCATAGTTCGTTTCTACAGTGAATTTGATCCTTTCATGCAGGTCATTGAGAATATTATGAAGTTCTGTAATTGGACCCATTTTGGTGTCCCAATAAATGAAGCAATCATCTAGATATCTCATCCATTCACTTTGGAATTTGTTCCGTGCTTCTAATCCATAGCACTCTTGAAATTTATTGTAGAGTTTAATTTCTAAAAAGGCCATTACTAGTGTGGCATAGACAGGAGCGCATTTTGTTCCCATTGCTGTACCTCTGATTTGCAGGAATGTTTTATTGTCAAAATTGAATGTATTGTTTTCAAGGACAATTTTTAGCGCTTCTAATATAAAGTCGTTTGGAATATTTCTTGTTTTACTCTCTGGGTATTTTTCGAGCCAAAATTTTATTGCTTCTTGTCCTAAATTGTTGTCTATGTTTGTGTACATGCTTGAAATATCGAAAGTTGCGAGCACCTTGCTTTTGTTTGCGTCACGGGGCATTTTAGTAAGAAAGTCGATATCGTCTCTAACATAACTATCAACCCGTTTTAATAATGGTCGCAGTATTTTGTCAATGAAGTCACTTAGTCTGCTCGTCACACATTTTGGACCAGCAATGATGGGTCGCATTGTTAAACTTTGAGGGCAATTAATCATAACACATTTGTTTGGGGAATTTTGAACTTTATCCAGCACTTCCTTGCATTTATGCACTTTAGGAAGACCGTACATGTTGCTTGGTTTGTGGTCAAAATTTGTTAAGTAATCAACCTCTTTTTTTGTAAGTTCATCTTCATGTCTTCGCGTTAACCTTTTAATTTTGATTAAAATTTTTTCTTCTAGATTTTCATTCTCTATTTTCTTGTAAGTGGTTTCATCACTTAGTAACAACATCATTTTATCTCTATAATAGTCGCTTTCCATTATCACACAAGCTCCACCTTTATCTCCTTCCTTTATAACTAGGCTGTTGTCTTTTTTCAATTGTATTATAGCACTCCATTCTTCCTTATTCAAATTAAATTTTTGTCTCCCCTGATTTTCTGATATTTCTTCTAGGGGATACTTCGTTAAATAATCAATATAGGTATCTAAGACCAAATCTCTATGTGCCGGTGGATTGAAATTGCTTGGGTTTTTTACCAAGCTGGGATCAAAGTTATTATCATTATCAGTACTTTGGTTGTCTGCGAAATATTCTATTAATCTTAATTTTCTACAAAATTTTTTTACATCAGTTTTTAATTCAGTTATGTCCTTTCTGGGGGTAGGAGTAAATTTAAGGCCACATTTTATTAGTGTCTCCTTTGCCTTACTACCGATAGCTCTGTCTGTTAGTATTATGAGCTTCGGCTTATTTGCTTCAGCTGCTGCTAAAATCTCGGGGTCCGATTCCGGCCCTTGGACAAAAAAGAGTTACTTCTCTGTAAATTTTGTTCCATTTCTCTTCCTTCTTCATTACCATAATCTGTGAAATTGTTTTTGTTGTTCTGGTTGTAGTTATATCTTCCTCTTCCTCTATCCATTCGACCATTCCCTCTGTTGTCCCTTGGTGCATAAGTCGGCTGTCTAAATTGGGCATTTTCGTTCTGTCTGTTTCCTCTTTGCTGGTTTGGGGGTTTTTTGAAATTGTTGTTGTATACTGTTTCCCGAGGTGATTGTCGATTATTATTACTGTCTGCCTCCTCATTGCGAAATTCTTGATTGAGGAGCCACTCTTCCTTTTCCTTCCAAGCTTCCTCCGAAATTGCCTCTTCGGATTTGCAGTCATTCATCCAGATTTGTCGCAGTATGGCTTTTGTTGAATCATTGTTGGATGATGTCTCTATTTCTGAAAATAGCGTCTGGTCTATCGCCTCGTACTTGGATTTAAAATTATTAATTTTTGCCTTCATCATATCGATTTGGTATTTCATCCTCTCTTTGGCATGACGCATCCTTATCTCTTTTTGCTCGTCTGCTTCACCAGGTATTGTCTTTGGAAGGAATTTGTTCGGGAGTTTAGTTGGTGTTGCACTATACCATTCGTCGTATTTATCTGCAAATTTAGTGTTCTTTAAGTACAACCAGTAAAACTTCTTTCTTTCGTTGAGAGTGTTCTTCCATTGCTTGATTTTTGCTTTTAATTTTTCTTGGTCTTGCTGTTGAAGTATGTTTGTTGTTGTTTGTGCTTGTTCAGCTATTGTAGAGAAACCCTTTGCCATTACGTCTCTTGTTTCTTTAAATTCGGACTTTATCACATCATGTTGATTCGTTTGCATAATGAGTGCCGCAATTCTATCCAATTTATCGATAACTGTTGACATTTTGTCCGATATTTGTAATAGTATTTCATTGCTGCTGATGCTCTGAGATTCTACAGCATTATCAATGAAATCAATCTGACGTGAAATCAAACGACAGACGAAAGCAAGAACAATAGCAGCAACAGCAACACTCAAGAAAACAACGAAATCAACCTGACGTGAAATCAAACTACATACGTCAAGCAACAATAGCAACAACAACAACAACAACAACATAACACAGGGAAAATATCTGACTACGAACTACACACTAACGTCGAAGGAAACAGAACCCCGTAACAACAACACATCGAAAAGACAACATCGCACTGCGAACAACGCCAAAGAAAAGAACCGAACCGAACTGAAAGAACAGGGTAAAGGTACACCCGAGGTGGGTTAAGATTCAGGGAATCAGCCACTGGCAAAGAAGCACCGTAAATTGGAAAAGCGACGCTCGAAGAACGATGAAAGAAGATCTGACGTCAAAAGACAAAGCACGAAAATACAACACCAGGACCAGGACACGAGATCCGACCCCTACGACGACAACGACTCAACTGAAAAACAACGAGAACGAGGCTAACAACAGAAACAACATATGACAAGAACATTTTTGCCTTATAAGGACAAAATGATACTTGTAAATTGATTAACCTTATATGGACATACATTTTACTATAAATAGAGGTCGATACTTTAACTTAATCAGTTGCTCTGAAGATGCCCTAGTGGGCGAAACTAGTTAGCAGATAGCTGAATAAATGAAAAAAAGCGCAAAGATCAACTCGATGCCTGCTCTCTGAGGATGTTGTCCCTCTTCTTCATCGTTCACAATATATTATAAAGCGGTCTGGACGCAGACCATCGAAGAGTCATCAAGAAGCAGGAAGCGCTGAGAAAGACCAAGGAAACAACACGAAATAAGAATCTACGAAACAGGTCGAAGACAACAACACAAACATAAACTCGCGACCGCGAGCAGCAACTCAACAATCTGACGTGGAATCAAACGACATACGTCAAGCAACAAAAGCAACAACAACAACAACAACAACAACAATAGCAACAGCAACAGCAAGACTGCAGAAAATAATGAAATCAATCTGACGTGAAATCAAACGACAGACGAAAGCAAGAACAATAGCAGCAACAGCAACACTCAAGAAAACAACGAAATCAACCTGACGTGAAATCAAACTACATACGTCAAGCAACAATAGCAACAACAACAACAACAACAACATAACACAGGGAAAATATCTGACTACGAACTACACACTAACGTCGAAGGAAACAGAACCCCGTAACAACAACACATCGAAAAGACAACATCGCACTGCGAACAACGCCAAAGAAAAGAACCGAACCGAACTGAAAGAACAGGGTAAAGGTACACCCGAGGTGGGTTAAGATTCAGGGAATCAGCCACTGGCAAAGAAGCACCGTAAATTGGAAAAGCGACGCTCGAAGAACGATGAAAGAAGATCTGACGTCAAAAGACAAAGCACGAAAATACAACACCAGGACCAGGACACGAGATCCGACCCCTACGACGACAACGACTCAACTGAAAAAATATATATATATATAGATTGATGCTTCTACCCTGTATTAATAATTAAAAATGAAAAATGAACATGAAGAACGTTATGGAACCTCTAAGAAACTCGTAAGAAACTTTGAGTGCTCAAAATCTGATAATTTTAAGAAAATTTCAGTACTGGGCCAAATTCTTAGTTCCTTATATAAAAAATACGTGTATGGCCCGTAAACTGTTTGACTTTTTGCCGTTACTTATTGTGCAACGACTCAAGAAGTTTTTCCGGAACTGAATCTGTCAAAAAATCGCCAATTCTCGAATATCAATTTTTGTGAGAAAAGTAGCAAAACTGCAATAGTTTTCAAAGATATTTTGCAGGGTAGTGCTATTTCTATGTAATCTATCATAATTTTCATGTTTGGATTATTGTGCTCTATGTTAAATGTTATCGCATTTTCTCTGATTTTGACCGATTTTGCCACTTTTTTTGACCACATAAAGAAAATGCTGATGCAAGCAATAATGACGGCTAATTTTAGGTTAATTTCTATATTCTCATAAATTACATGCTTGGGGTTATCAATACACCAAATTTGGTTGTTCTATCTATTTCCAGTCAAGAGTTAGGTAGGGGGGGGGGCTTTTTCGCCCCCAACCAAAATAGGACATGTCAGGTAGCCCAACCACTATAAGGTTAAAGCCATTTGCTACCAAGAAGGCTATTGGGTCTACCAATACCTTCACCTGCAGCAGAATCCCAGTAATCGGCATTAAATCAGTTTCTTTCGAACTAATAACCAGCAGATACATTTATCAATAAGGTCACCAAAAATCCGATTTTTAGCCACCATTTCATAATCGATAATTTCGACAAAATGTGATAGGATTTCACAGCCTCTGTAGCAAACCGTCCAGCTAAAGATAAAGCTCAAATCCTTACTGTTTGTGAGAGCATGCGGAAATCTTCAAATTTCGTGCTGATCAGCCAATGAGATCGCCGCTTTTCTAACCGCTGGAGACAAAATCGGTCTCTTGAGGTGAATTCTTTAGTACCCTCACAAAAACCGTAATGGATGCGAAATTACTTTAGCAATTTGCCTTTTTAAAATCAGTTGTAGGGATGTCCGTCCAGAGTTGTTTACATGTTTATGCACATATAGCTTGTTTGGGTCCCGAGCTGCGTTCATTTTCCGATTGAAGAATACTAACCTTCGCTTAAATATCTATAGAAATCGCCACAAATGAAATATCTATACCGATAAGAATTTCAGCGATCATGCATGATCAATAGCCTAAACTCCTTCACTTTTATCATATCTCAAAGTTGGAGGCAATTTCTAATGATTTCTGGCAGATACATAATTTGAGCCTAAGCTTTTTCTCACTTAAAACTCATTCCACTGCATTGAACAAATTATGGGAAAAGTCTTGAGCTCAATAATTCACTTCCCAATTACTCAGACATCAATTTGACTTCGTTTGCCTTTTACAGCAGCAAAATTTTATAAGAAACGACCATTTGTTTGTGAAGTGCAAACACTGTCCTCAGTCCATACAAACTCTGCACAGGCTGTTGGCTCAAACAACAAGCGACAAACAGTAAACTTTGACCTGTCATCATACAAGTCTCGCATCACAGAATAGTCCCATGACAGAACGACTCTATGCACTTGAGCGAGGCACGTCACCTGAAACGATCGGTTTTGCCTCCAGGGGTTAGAAAGCGGCAATCTCATTGGCTGATTTGCATGAAATCGGATGATTTCCGCGTGCTCTGCCAACCAGTGATCTAGTTTTTTCAACCATAGTAAAAATTTGCTTAAGAACAAATGTATCCAAAAAACATCAATTGACGAAATACTGAACCATTTTCAAACATTGCTCAATAGAATTCCTCAAAACATCCATATGCTTGAAATTCAGGTCATCAAAATTATTTTCAAATTCCATTTGGTTTGCCCTGAAACAAACGAGAAACAAAGGAAACAATAGCCCATTTTACCATAAATACCATTCAGAGGCCTCTGGTTTCAGTTTTCGCACAAACTTGTACTTCAAAAGCTTGCAGCTCCGTGAATATTCAGCGGATTTGGAATCAGGAGTCTAAAATTTATCGAAAATCTCAGGAACTCGGTGATCTCATATTGGAGTCCCTTCATTATATCGTTATCCTCTGATATTTAATAAAACGTCGAACAATTTTTGGGACACCCTGTAAGTAAAGTGTTTCTCGTTGGGGGTTTACCTTTAATTAAAGTGGATCTGCACTTTAAAGTTGCTCACTACTGAAAATGACGAAACAGCGATAAGTTGGCTCACTACCAAGTAAAAATAAGTTCAAAACAAATGAAAAACATTTGCTAAGATGGCTCGCTACTGATAAAACTTCAATAGACGATTACGCTTAAAGATGGACGCGAGGAACTTTTTACCAAGATGTATTGCCTTCGAATTACGATTCGTTAACGATTCTATTGGAATTCGATTAAAAAATGCAGTGCATCATGGTAAAAAAGTTCCTTTCCGCCATCTTTAGCGTAATCGTCTATTGTGCGCATGCTAATGAGTGTGGTAACCGGCGTTGGTATCACTTTTTATGGCCACAGTTAGGTCTGCAAAAGTTTTTGATAATAAACAAAAGATTTTTATTCAACAGTGTAATTTAAATCGCCAAATGAAATATCCTAAGATAGCTATTGATAGCCTCGCACGTCCTTGCCATTTTTGATAAAAATGACAATGTAGATACAATCGATAGATGTCAGTTCATCAGACAACGAAATTTAAGCTTAGAAATATCCAGTAGGTGTATGATAATCACACACTTTAAAAAGGAAGTATTCAAAGGAAATCAAATAGAGGCGTGTCAAACTAACATGCTGAGAAGATTGCCTAAAACCGAGTATTACGGGGCGTGTTTGATTTTAATATTTCATTTCAGCTTTAAACGATGTTCTCAGGATAAAGATATCTGGTCTCGTGATATTAGTCCTTTTCTTCAAACTATTACAGCATCTTGCCCTGCCAATTTACTATATTCCGATAAGAGATAACGCTAAAAGTATTTGGGGTGTGTACAACAGGTATTTTCTTTTGCCAAGATGTTGCACTATATGCAAACCTCTCATGTCATATTTGCGCCATTATAAATTACTTGTTTTAAAGCGTAAAACTACCACCCATAAATCTGGAGAAAAAATTTCAAAAGTATAACCATAAATCCGGAGAATTCCTGAAGAGTATACCCATATATCCGGAAAATTTTTTAAAAGAATACCCATGAATCCGGAAAAGCCGAAAAAGGTCACCAATGAATTAAATTTTACTAAACATCATACGAATAAATCCGGAAAATGTAAAAAATATTTGAAAACCATACCCATAAATCCGGACTCTGTCATAAAAAGAAGGTACCCTAAAAAATTGCACAACCCCGTCCCGTGGAGAACTTAAGTTACCCCCCCAGGGCATTTCATAGCTTTGGGGGATTTTGTTTGCAGTATCCTTATGAGATTATTGAAGAACTAGAAAGGAAAAGATTTTTCGATTCTACTTCGAAAATAATTTTCTGCAAGCTGGGGAAGGTTGAACTGGTTACCACAGTGGAATGTTTTCGTTGGCCCTTTTTTGGGCAGAATGTTGATGTTGCTTTTATTGGGACTAGTACCATTAGAAATGACGCATTTTCATTTTCAAACCAGACTAGCACCTTTTGCATTTTTAATTCTCATCAGCAGTTACAGCAAAATTTCTAAAATGTGTGCTATGTGGATGATGTTTTTGTTCAGGGAAAAAAGAACATATGCTAGATACTGCATAAAGCTTTTTCAAAAACTGATCACACTCCTCCCCCGTAAAGTGCATCGCATGCAAGCATATTGACGCTTCAAATCATTTGATTTCTTTCCAAGGCTTAAAAGGTTAGACCCCACTCTTCTTTGTTCATAGGACATCTTGTCACTACTGGGGTGCAGCAACTTTTTCACGAAGGCATGTCATTTCCTGGGTGCTGTGGAGATTTTACTTACGTTGATAAAGTATATGATAAATCATGTCAAAAGGTTCAAATTTTCGAATTTTCTCTTGACGAACAGGAATGGCAAGCAGACATTAAGTGTTCAGATATTCAATCAAGGGCAATATCAAATGCGCACTTCCATTCTTCTAATAAATCCCCTCCAAAGTGTGAGATAACCCGGAGTAGATTGCTAGGCAGAGATTGCAGGCAACATAAAGGTGTGGGAGAAAGTTTACGTATAGTATTGTATGCTGCAGAATGTTGTTACTTGCTGTGTGTCAGTGGCAGCATTGTGTAAGATGGCTCAGTGGTAGGACGCCCAGGGGGGGGGGTGCTTAGTATATTTGTCCAACGGGGATGTGCCGTTTTTAAGGGTATAGTTTTCACCAATTTTTTCTAGCGCGGGATATCAAAATGAGGAATTTTTTTCTAGAGCAGGTTGTCAAAACATGTCAAAGCGGGAAGTGTTGTTAGATCGGGTCGCTTTTCGGTCATATTTTCATGTTTAGGAGTGTATTTTTCACCATTTTTAATAGGTTGTCGTTTGGAGCGAAAAATTCTGGAGCAGGGCAAAAGATAATGTTTCATGGGCACCTTTCCGTACAAAATCAAGTCAAGTACTCTCCCCCCAGGGTCGCACGCTTGACTGCCAATCTAAGGGTTGGTTGTTCGATTCCCAGGGTTGGTGGTTCGATTCCACCCAATCGACCCAAGCCGAGTGACACGAAGGTCCAAGTTTAAATTATACCTTCCTTTTCGCAAAAGTAATACTGGCCAAAAACACCTGTCGTACTTGGGGCCAAAAATATGGAATAGCCTATCTTCTGATTTAAAATCCACAACTAATATCAACTCGTTTAAGCACAAAATTAAAGAAAATTTTTTCCAAAATATACAGAGAGAGGAAAATGACGCATATGTGTTCTACTAAAACCACGTCCTCTCTCACATTCAGGATTCGGCTTTACTGAATTATGCTTTTTTGAAAAGCACATAAGATATATATTTTTCTTTGTTGCAACCACCTCTAAGGGGACCATTATGAAAATAAGGTCAACTCGAACTTTTAATGGTATCCCTGCCACTATGAATAGGGGTGTTTCTGAATTCATATTCAATGTATTGTTATGTAAATTGCGTATTTTAACTACTCTGTATTATTTCAAAATTGTAAATATTTTCATTTTGTGATGCATTGGAACATAGATACATACATAGCCTTTTGAGCCTGCTACGTAGAGTGAGAAGAGTCGCCAACAATATTTAGTTCCTGGCAAAAGGAATCACGAGATGTGGTCACATTGAGAGGAAGGGCAATTACATAGCTTTGATAAGCTTAGCTTCTTGGTGTCCTAAAAATTGTTTTCGGATGCTAAACAGAAATATAGAGAAAAATATCCCAGAAAAGTACAAGACGATAGTATTCTTCAACTGATATATAGGATAGCAGTCGCCAGCTCTGCAGCTGCTGTTATTTCAAAATGTGTTCTTACTTTCTGACCTGTTTCACATTTCTTTACAAAATTAATAAGATTACATATATTCCAGAAACCCATCAGTAATTCATAAGATGGGCTGCCCACAAGGATCGCATTTGATCAAATGCTGATGACAGTGACCTGGATAATGCATTGTTTTTAGGGAATATTATGAATTATCGACTTACTTTCAATTTCTAACAAATAATTAGATCGCGTATCCAACCACATTCTCGTCCTCTAAGTAGTCTTCAGACGTCTGTTAATCTCAACTGAAAATGAAATCTCACAGCGAAGGACCATTCGTGTTAACACCCTTTCTTTTTGCAAGTCCAGTATAATCAAGGAAACTTTTGAAAATAGCCTTAAATAACGGATTCATCATATTAAACTCATAAACACAACAAAAACACCGAAATCAGTAGAAAGAAGACTGTTAACTCCTGTAAAAGAAACAACAACCAAAATAACCTAAGCCACTTATTGGCTAAACTCAATCAACAACCGCCAAAGATCAAAGCCTTTGGCGCAAATTAGAACAATTGGAACGTGAAAACAAACTCCTTCTGTCGGCAGGGGGAGGGATCTCGAAGTTTAATAAACACCGCTTCTAAAACCTTGAGGTGGAATGCAGATCTTGCCCTACCCAAAATTGGAAACAATCCTCGCAATAGTTGTTACCACACGCATTACTGCTCAGTAAATGAGTACCAATAGCAGAATCACTTTCTTGTTAGCTAGACCAGCTTTACATTTTCGTTCAGGCTCACACCGACCGTTGCACCTTATAGTACCTTTCCGTACCTTTCAGTACCTGTCAGTCATTTTTGCGTCATTTAGGGTAAGACTGGGTAAGGTGAACTACGGGGTAAAGTGAACTACTAAGAACATTCGCGCTTCTCCCCAAAAGTAAACATGCAATGATAAAACATGATTTGTGCCCAATGCTTTGTTACATGTGCTCACAGAAAATGAAAACATTTCTGCAAAATAGTCCTTCCTGTTGTTGCAAAAAATCCTTTTACCCAAGGCAGTAAAAGCAACCTCGAGAAATTGTGGTTGTTAGGTTTGGGCTCCTATCTTTGGCCTTAATTTTTGACCCCAAGTAGAAATTCATTTCTATAATTGTTTTGATCGATTTGAAGTACATACCATGTGTTTACTTTTTCCAAAAGGAAATGGCCAAGAAATACTTTTTTGTCAGCTAACATTATATTTTAAAAGATCTACCGTTCAGTCGATATTTTGCTGACCGGGGTAAAGTGAACTACCCATAATTTTTCATTTTCTCGTGTGAATACGTAGTCAGATGAAGAAGATCTTTTTAATCTCAGTTGCTTCATAATTCTGCCTTCAGAAAATCATAACTTGCTGGATAATTTTTCGCTCTGATGACACAGAAATGTTTTCTCATACCAGCTCCCTGAAAAATCTCCACAAATTTGACAGCCTAATTTTGACCTTCATTCAAAAAGGCGGTTACTGATCCAAGAATTTTAGGGGGATTTCATGAAACAAGTATACCTATCGACATGGAAAGGATAAATGGCCATCACTGCGAAACTAGAATATTAATATTTGTTACAGATTTATAACTACTTTTTGTTTTATTTCTGGGCGGATGTTTCAGGACAAAGTGAACTACTTTGACGATGGTGTTTCTATTGGTGGTGATTTTGTATTTATATGCAATATAGTATTTTCCAAGAATATTCCCATTATTGTTCATCGAATTGAATTCAGGTTTCGCAATCTGACTCGAATTTGTGACTTTGACAATAATTTTTGGTCAATATTTGACCTGCAAAGATCGTTCTCAACATTAGGTCACCATTTAATTTTTTCAAATACCACTCTTGTCAAATTTTTGGGTTTGTTTCATTTTGGCATGCAAAGAACTCCTTTGAGTTGCAAAATAAATCATGTTTTCCGGTATTACCAGCATCATTTTGGTTTTCTCGAACAATTGCTAAGTAGTTCACTTTACCCCGACCTGGGGTAAAGTGAACTAGGCAGAGCGGTCGCCAAAGAAAGCTCTTTTGTGAGACAATGGAAAAAGATTTGAAAAATATTTTTGCTGGATAAACTGACCCAAAGACATAATGTCAAAACAACGTTAAAAAGTTTGCCCTCAGCTACAATCTATTTAGGATATCCTTGAACAACCTCCAAAATAGTTCACTTTACCCCGTCTTACCCTATATGCGGGGATTTGTTGTAATCGTTTACTAATGCGCAGTCTTTCTATTTTCTCGCTCTTTCGATTGTACAGAATACAAAGACTGCACGCAGGTTACAGTTGGCGTTGACATTGAAAAATGTTTCCCTAAAACAAGTAATTAATGCTCTAAAATGATGCCGTTTTCCATAATAGATTGCAGCGATACTCAATAGGTCCATCTTTAGTTACTCTTTCAATGGATTCCCCACGAGAAAGATATTCAGAGGTGCCTTGACAAGTGACCTGCTTATTAGAGTTGTGCATTTGAATTGACTAATTATCTGTTCCTTCAGAGCTTGTCAAATGGTGAAACATAATTTTAGTGGAGGAGCACTTCACGAATGGTGAGGAGTGCAAATGCAGCAAAAAACAAAATGTACCATCTTGAAAGTTGACGTACAGTGCCAAGATAACAGGAAGGTTGGCCGAGAAGTTGTCAACAAAATTCTCTCAAGGAAATGCGAGCAAATTTCCATTAATTTCTTTCCACTTGGTAGAAAAAATCTTTGCAAATGGTAGGAAACTGAACTATGCATAGCCAGAATGCATTGATTTGAATGAAAGATCAGTGCGCGCATAATTTCAGCTGACCAGAAATATACCTTTATGCTCATATTTTCAGCTTTATAAAAATTCACATTTCATTCACTGCAATGAAGGCTTATATACAATCTACATTTAATTTTCCGAATAATACTTTGAAATTTGATATCAAGTTGCCTTTTGATAAGTCTCTAAATAATATAAAATTCTCATTGATAAATCAAATATATAAATTTCTCAATTACAAAAAGGAATACTACAGGAGAATATTATGAATATGGATGATCAAAGTAATTCAGAAGAGAAGATTGCATAAATCACATTACGTTAGAGCCAAAATAATAACTCTCGGAGTCTTTATTGTGCTAGGTTGAGTCGATTATTTTCTCAACGCAGCATATGCTTTTTCAAAGTTCTGGTAAATGTCCCTAAATTCCGCAAATCTCATGCGAAAACATACGAGTCCTTCCGTTATGCCTTTAATTTTGCCGGTAAACTGCCCGTAAACTGCAAGAAATTGGGTAGAAATTTTCAGCCAAGACAAACACTTATAGGGGCGGTATATGCCAGAATACCAGATGAATGCCGCCAATATTCTACCAGGGTGGTGGCACTTTACAGATGGGACTCCAGCCGAGTTTCAGATCTTACCAATCTTTTGAAATAGTGGCAGCATTTTTTGCCATAACGAAACAAACTATGGATTGTTTGCCCAGTCAATATTAACACTGCAATTGGCTAATTAATATTTATCTACTTTTCAAACTTTATCATTTTCCATCAGTGTACCAGTAGATAGCTAAATAGTTCTTCAAGTCGGAAAGAAACTTAAAGAAAATTCTTTACTCTTTCAATGAATAATACCTGGTAAAGATGTGCAAATACGTCTCTTGAGGTCTATCTTTCATCTATTTTATCAAGAAAATTAAGACAATACTGGATGCAATAAAACATTTCATTGTAGAGTAAATTAGATCGTTGATTGTTGTAACTTATCAATTCATGCTATCTCAAGCAAATCAGGTTTACGAAATTGCTTAAAACTCGAGAAGCAGACAGCTGAAAAAGCGACCAAGAATCGCCAAGTCTTATCTGAGATTTCGATGGACGAGCAAATCATCAAACTTTGAAGTCGGTCATGTCCAAAGTGGGAAACGACTTATCATTGCATGTCAACTTTACACAATGCTGGCACACCTATTATTATCTAACAAAAGTGGTCAGAATTTTGCGAATCACTTTACAAAAATTTAGCTCCCTTTTGAGAAAAATGCTCTGGAAGTAAAAAATGATTGAAGATATCTTATATTTGAAACAGGAGAAGGATCAGCAGAAGATTCAATCAAGAATCCTATCGTAAGTAGCCACAAAACTAAAGTATAACCAAAAACTATGTAGAGTAAAACTGTATTTGGACATAAAACTACTATTATTTCCCAAAAAAATGGAAAACAGATATCATCAAAGAGTTTAGCAGCGGAACCTGATTCTTGCAAGCATTGTAAGATGTTTTTTACTTAAGGGGGTTTAGTCCAATGGGAATTTTAGGAAGCTTTTTACTTTACAAATTTTTCAAACATCCTATACATCATTCGAGAGAGCAGGCCTTTGCAAACAGTGATAGGAAGTTATATTTTGCATGAAATGACTGGTTCGACCGTCACATAGCACCGAATGCGCAGTAGCCAATATTTTGCTGCAGTAAAAACCCGCATAAAAAGAACACATGTTTTGGGGTTCAGCCTGATCTTGTTCTTATTTATCGGGTGTTTTCTGCGAAATCAGGCTAAAAATGTTCTTAAGGTGTTCTTCAATTTGTTTCTAAAATGAAACTCTGAGCAAATAAAGACTGTTTTGTTAATGACAGAAGACAGATGATCACATTCATTTGGTTGCGTAATTGTATTTAGCAAAGTTCAAACACATTGACAGTATCTAATTCAGTAACTCATGCCATCCAGCCTTTTACATAAGAACAATTTTCATTTTACAGGCTGAATGTGTTCTTATGTCTATGATATTTTTGAACCAAATTTCAGCCTGAATGTTCTTAATCCACTTGTTCTTTTATGCGGGTTTTTACTGTACTCTTAATAAAGTTTGACAGAAATAACCTCGACCAGAGGCTGTTCCGGAGCTCACTGTTTCATAAGGAACGACTTTTACCGTATTCTGCTTGCAGATTCCTAATCAGAAGGCATCACGGTTTCATAGGATGCCAAATTCATTTTGCAAGAAAGATAAACAAAAAACTTCCAATAATTCTCAAGGGACTGAGCCTCCCTTAAATAAAAAGAATTTCATAATGCATGAAAGATTCAAACCTTACTCTCAAATATGTTTAAAATAATACGGAGCATGCACTGTTTTGCAATATAATTATAGTTCTATGACCAAAAACCATTTTACTCTTCATACCGGGTGTCCCAAAAAAACCCCCAGCGGATAGCGACAAGAATTTAGGTCCAATCAATCCAAAGTAATCTTTTATATAATCCTCGATAGCTAACTTGAAGATAGATACCTTATTTGATGATCTTGGTGCATGGAGAATTGGAATGTTAATCTTGAAAGTTCAAATTTGCCTGAACCTTGTGGCTTTTAGCCTAAACTGCAAACGCGCTATTTTGGGGAATCTCCTGAATTACCGTGAAATAGGAGAATAAGCATCAGTGCGATGAAAATATTTGAATAGAAATTCAATCAAATTCATCAATTTTGTCCTGAAAAGACATCTTTTGTTTATGCTTCGAAAGTTTCGAAAAGTTAACATTGCATCCGTCTCATAAAAGAAAGAAATCCGCAAAGTAGTTTGTTTTGGTGTGAACAAGTAATTAATTCCTGCAATCTTCATGACTTTAATGAAATGCATTTTGTATAATCTTTCTTCGAATTATTACGAAACAAGAAATCAAATATACCCAAGCGAAAATTATCCATGGATAAGATCCTTGAAGATGCTCATTCATGCTTGGCTCTGTTTCAGGTGCACTATGATTGAAGAAATAAATTCCTTTGTGAATTTTCCCTTCGGCATTGTTATGTTTGTCAATTTTTAGCTTTCAAATTTCAATTTAAATAAGTGCCTAGACAGGTGTGCCTTATCATGCTGACACTACTACACTTTGTATATGACTGAGGGAGATTCCTCAAGCACGTTTTCAGTTAGGCCAAAACCCTAAACCTCTGGTTTGGAGATGGAAGCAAATTTGGACTTTCAAGATTGATATTTCAACTCTACATGCAGCAATATCAACAAACAAGGTATCTATCTTCAAGTTAGCTATCGAGGATTATATCAACAATTATTTTGGATTGGTTGGACCTAAATTCTTGTCGCTAGTCCCGATCAAATCCGTTGCGTTTTTTTGGGACACCCTGTAGTTTTTGGTTGTACTTTAATGTTTCCATTATAGGTTGTGATCTTATGTAAAAACTTCGTCTTGCGATGGTTTGTTCTTTTTCATTACTGGTAGATCTGAGATACGTTTGTTGATCGTATGTGTATACTTTCCAGAGATGTGTTGCAGCTGGAAATGATCCATTGCTATAACTCTGTTATCAGACAACCTCGTAGTGCAGATATCTTGTGCAGAGCATCATTGAGCTCAACACTCAATGTACCCTGGAAGATAAAAATAAGCAAACATTCTTTCATGGAGTTTGAGAATATGCAAGTGACCTATAGCCAATTTGCTGTGACAAATGTCAGACTCTACTCTGAGACTCTACTAGAGTATCTACTAGGTGTTCCTACTTGTCCACTTTTGACAGCCCGCGATACATCTTACCCAAAACTAATTTTTACGATTGATGATATGATCTTTGACTTTTATGCATCCTACTTCTTTGGCTATAAGCGATTCCTTGAAAATCATTGGTTTGAAAACAGCCTACATTGATCCTAAGTATCGATCAAATTCTCAAAGACAGAACTGAAATGGTCACATAGAGAAAACTGTTACTTTTAATAACACAAATATTTTGCTTAAAGTCTTAAAAGTAGAGGTTTTTAAATTGAGAAAGCAAACAGTTAGAGTTTGCACAAGGATCGAAAAATAATTGGCGCAAGGATCGAACAATAAATGGCGCATCTAATTTAGTTGTCTATTTCCCAAGTCGTTTCGATGAGTTTCCCTACTTTCTTGTTTTGTTTGGTCTCCTGAAAAGCTGATCGATGTTTTTGATAGATTGTTTGCAGACCAAACATTTTAAAGCACTGTCAAGTTCCTTTCGTTGCAATATTACAAAAAGGAACTGCACAAAGCTCTGCTCCATAGCTCTTTCCAGACGCATAAATGCAACACGTCTTGCATTCTCTTGCATCCAAAGCTAGCCTTATTTATTATGATGCGTTCTTTTGGGTGCAATTCTCTTATAGCAAGTAAAAAACTTTCAGGGAGCATGGTCAAATATGGTAAAAAATGTGTCTGCGTGGGAGCTAGGGTGAAGCGAGCGCTTTTACTTCCTATTGTTTCTTATGACTCCCCACGAAGGTGAACTGCACTTCCGGATATGGTTCGGTGTAAGGAGATTCCTTTCAATTTGAACAAGTCTTTAGGTCCTTTACCCGGGACTTTGTAACCAGGAAATTTTTGTGAACTCGAATTTACCGGATATTTCAAGCGCTCATAAAGAGCAACGAAAATAAAAAAATACTTTCACCCGGTACCTCTAGAACATTAGGCATTTGGACCTAAGATTCCAACAAAGGAACGTAAAATCCAAGCCCGAACGTACGTTACCCAGAAAGATACAAGCATATATAAAAATTTCAAAAAATAATTAGCAATGCAACACCCTATACATACACTGTAAATAAAACTATTATTATATCTGTTTGCTTTTCCGAACTCTGGAACCAATGTACCGTTAATCAATGATTCGAAGAGTCATTTCAGCAATACAGCAAGAAGAGTTACTTTCCATCGCTTTTTTCTAAAGAACTTCGGTTTAAGAAGTGCTACAGTTGTCAGACCTTCTCTTCTCAGACTTGGTCAGTATGGCCTTCATATTGTTTTGTATGTGAACATTCGAAAACATAACTTTTACATTGCCTACTGCGTACTAAACCATACAAACCTGTTACATACGGAAACCTGTGAAATTTGATATTCAATGAATTCAAAATGATAAATATAGGAAATTTCCCATCCTCTTTCTACAATTTGCAACGATTGGCTTTGAAAAATCTGCAAAGAATATCTACCTTCTACCAAAACGGGAGGTACTCCTGAAGGTCGGAAAAATTTTCGATAGATTCAGAAGTAAATACTTAAGCCTGAAGGCGGAGAAGAGGAATTGTTGGTTGGCCCACGATCATACCCACTCGCCACCAAAGCCCCCGATGATGCTGCATTAACGCTGCCAGGTGCATGCTTCTTTGAGACGAATCAGCAAACGTTTTCATACGGCTGCTAACAGATTAATCCTATTTACGGAGTCTCTTATCAATTCCTGGTCGTCAGTAGACCTAGTGACATCAGTGGCGCAGCCACCAAAGCCCCCTCACTTTCAAAAATTTGCTAAAATTGTAATTTGAAAATGCAATAAAATGTCTGGGTATTCCTTCATACCCCCAGAAGGAAAGGTTTGACTGTTACCCCCTCAATATTTTTTGCCTGCTCCCACCTCTAATTGGCATCCAACTTGCTTGGTAATGTAAATGAGAATTTTCCCGCCAGAACAAAGCTAATGTGCAATAGGCCATACGAAATAAACAGGATGTACAAAATCAGAATTTTATATGTATTGCACATTAGACCATACAACAGTTACGTCAGACTTTATCTGTTGCACAATAGGCCATCCGACATAGGCCATTTTGCAGTTTGATTGGTCACGATTACCCTGGGTACCAGACTCGTACGTCACGATATATTGTGCTTATATTGAATGCGAATGCAATTGTGTTTTGAATGAATGCAAAACACAATTCGAAACTAAAGTTGGCATACAAAATAATATGAAAGTTATTCTAAATAGAAAAGTTATAATTGAAAATATTTCTCATACCAAAGAAATTTAGGGTTTAGGATAAGAAGGTGTCGATCTGTAATAAGGATGCAAACGACACTCCATAATTCTACAGTGATAATTCTCAATGCAGAAGCACTCAGCTGGCGAGTTCCGAGTGTCAATATATGCTTTAAAATCTTTCACTCATGTGCAACTTGCTTTCCTCTAATGAAATGCATTGTAATTGCTACTTGTTGGTAACGAAGCACAGTCTCCATATGAATTGATTAATTTTTTGTTTATTTCTACGACGCTTTGTAACTACAGAGAGATAAAGCGGAATTTTCAGGTTGTGCAATAACAAAGAGCAACTTCATTAATTTGCCTGAAGAGGGAAGCAATCAATGGAGCTACATTAAGTACAAAAAGATTTCGGCGGATACAATTTGTGACAATAAGCTTCAGCGAAAATATTTTCGGACACATCTCTGGTATTTCGGACAAGCAAATTTTCGGGCAAAATTCTAGATTTATTGAAACAAAACACCTTAATAAATTTTGGAATAGAACCCTTTCATGTCCTATAGTCCCTTCCAGCATCAAACTTTCTAAAACAGAACAGCAAAATATTAATTGATGTTCTTGTTTCTATTCGTTTTCGTCATCTTTTTGTATTCGTGGTTACATAGACCCTGAAATTTTAGTTGGTGTTATAGGCACCTTACATCTGCAAATGGGTCGTCTTTCTTGTTCTATGTCATTATTGAAAGGATCGTCAATTTTTGGCCATTTTGATATGAATTCTTTTCAAATTACATCAGCAATACTGAGAGCATGTAAACCACGATAGATGATGAAGAGGACGTTGTTATCATTTGTTCTGACTATATGCTCTGACTAATGAAAATAATATTGGATTGGAAACAGTTTTTTTTTTCAAAAACTTTGGATGTTTACAATCGACTTTCATGACTTCATGACTTTCATGATTCGATTTCAGATTTCTAGTCTTGGATCCTATTTACACTGCGTATGAGCATATATATGCAAACATTTTCCGCGTGACAAATTTTTGGACAACTCCATATTTCGTACAAATTGATTTTTGGACAACTCTTTGTCTGAAAGGTTGTCACGCCGAAAATGTGTGCACTCAATGTATCTTCTCAAAGAAAAACAGAGCTGCATTGCAACAGTTGCTGTTGCAGTTGTGGCTCCGTAATCTCTATCTTATCTGGGTCAAGCAAGAGAAAGCTTCAAGTGTGCATTTATGAGTATTGGTGTCCGAATCTTTGGTAGACTTCAAAATTAATCTTTTTCTAGTTTTCTCTATTCTCATAGAATTTACAATAACGAACAATTGCAACATTAAACAACAATGGCACAGAGAGTATGGCAATACACAACAACCTACACTTATCATAAAGACACAAATATTACAAAATATTTCAAAAATCATGTTAAAACTTCATGTAATTTGCCACAATACCAGAGATAAAATCTTCTTTTTCATCATTATTTTCAGAATTACATTGTATTAGATTTCCTGCCAGTTTTGAAGCTGTGACGTAATCAAATTGCAGAATCATAAACCGTAAAGAGCAACAGACTTCTGCTTGCTACCACCTTGCAGACAGTCAAACATTGAGTATTTCTAGTATTAGTAATATTCATTTTTTGCAATCCTTTGAGAATTCATGCATTTAATGTTTGTCAAAGTAAATATTCTCTTAAAAAGCAAAGACTCTGCAATTTCAAAGATAATCATATCAAAACAGCTCGCTTTGGGATTATGGTAGATTATATAACGTTCAATTCAAAGTAATTCAGTTGAGAGAACGGGGCAATCACATTTATACATTTCGTTTTAGATCTTTGCAAAGCTTTGAGACCTATGCTGTACCTATGTTTCCACATTCAGTTGCAATACAATCAAATAATGAATATTGATCTCTGAGCATATAATCTTAAAGCCGGTCGGCATGAAAAATAATTAAAACTACTTTACAGGATGAACGGAAATGTTTAATTGAGCAGCTGAAACTTTTAAAAAGTCTAGAAAAATGTTAATAAGCCTAATAAATAAAATCAGATTCAATCAAGCTATATTAAATGATAATTAGAGGAGCACTGGATGAGTAGCATAGATGTATAATTCCTATTAGAGACAAATTTTTACCCATTAGCACGTTGATTTGCCGTTATAAATCTTTACTTTCACCTATGATGTTCTTGTTTGAGGACTTACCGATGAAACTTATAACAATCCTCTGATTTTGTTCCAAAAAGGGCCACAAGAGCAATTTAAATATGAAAATTTTCGTCTCTTTCTTCCTCTGTCTTATATGTCTTGAAGACATAAACAAGTACAATTCTTTTTTCAGCAGACAATTTTCATTTATATATATGATTGTGTCCATATAGTAGATGATAATCTACTAATAATGATATTTTTTATGTCAGGAAAATACCCTCAATGCTGTCTTAGTTTCACTGTGCTACTTTGGAGCAGAATTGGACTAACTTATCTGCATATAACGATAACGGTTCACCATCTACTTTCAGTTTTCATGACAAAAAATTACAGATTTTAGAACTGATATAAAAGAGTTGGCTGTTTGAAATGGACCAGATAAAGAGTCATGCATATTTAAAAAGAATTGCTGTCCAATGTGGTTGACAGTTTGCTGCAATGTATGGTCGAGGACTGGTTGTGCCTTCCCAAATAACCCTATCAGGCCAATGGTGGCTCCACGGGGTGATGGGGGGGGGCACGTCCTCCCAGATTCCAAAAGTCGGCAACAATTGTCAAAAAAATTACACAACATTAGTTGGGTATACCTTTAGGCTGCAAAATTACGTCAGAATCTGTCACAGGTTTTTAGCATTTTTCATAACTGGCGCCGCCACTGTTTCAGGCTTATTTCATGAGGCGTGAGCTTTGATTGTTTAGAGACTCTTCTGAGAACTAAATACTGGAAAAGGTAACTGAATGAAAACAATATTGTTGATGCAACCCCTGTCTTCAAACAGTTGAACTTCTTATCTTTTTCTTCCTACTCATTTCGTCCGTGTTTAAGTTTCATTCACTTGTTTCCTTGTGATTTCTCGACACAATTTCTACTCAAAAGTAAAACAATGGGATCGAAAAGTATCGGAAAGAAAAGCTGTTTTCTTGGCTTGCTGCTTGATTTTATCAAAATAATACATTGTAAATCAAAGCATGTTTCCATAAGCTTTCAAGAAAAATATCGAAATCCCGCAAGCTTCAACCAAATACCGGGTGTCCCAAAACAAGTATAAAGATTGGTTGACTGCAGTGATATGATTTAGCTTTAATCAATGGCTAATCACTCTCAAAATTTTCCTTGATGGTTCACTTGAACATAGATAGCTGTATTGGTGCATTGAGAGCAGAAATATCAATCTTGGAAGCTCAAATTTTTGTCCACCTGCAAACCAGGCCTTAGCAAGTTCCTGAAGTACATCAAAATTAAGAACTGAAATTAATGAAAAATTAAGAACCTGCCACATGTGTGACTGGGGGGTGACTTTTAGAAAACAGAATAACACAAGATCTAATATTGTTCAAATTCTATCAAGGCTATCGTTGATTTATACGCTGTGCCTTAAGAACATGCTTAGGGCAAAAGGCTAAAGCCCTGGTTTGCAGGAAGAGACAGACTTGAGCTTTCAAGATTAATATGTCTGCTCTCAAAGCACCAACACCAACAAACGAGGTACCCATGTTCAAGTTAACTATCGAGGAACATTTCTAGAGTGATTAGACGTTGATTGAAGTTGAAGCTAAATTCACATCACTGGAGTCAACCAAGTCCGTGTTCCATTTTTTGGGTCACCCGGTACAAACAATTGCTTTGGGGGGCTAGTTAGGCATCTTTAGCTCAGGTTATGTCATTTCTTATTTCAAGAAGGGTACCAACAAATGCAGGCAGCAGAGGAAGCAGGTATCTATGAGATATCAATAAACATGAGAAAATGCCTTAAAATTTGCAGAAATTTTGAAGAAGACACCCGCCCTTATATGTGGGGCATTAAATAAAAAATTATACCCATAAGACTGAAAAAGTCTGAAAAGCATACTCCTAAAACCTCAGATGTGTTAGAAAGGGCACACAAAAATGGCACAAATCTGCATTAAGATGTGTTAGAAAGGGCACACAAAAATGGCACAACTCTGCATTACTCTGTAAGATGCCCTCTTTCCGAGAATCTCTTATGCGGTTTAGAAAGAATGATACGATGTAAGTATTTTCCATTAGAAATACTAGCTTGCTCACCTGGTAAGCTGATAGTAGAACGTTTCTGTACCTTGAAACCATTCGCTTGTGATCATCAGAAGATGTCTTGTAAAAAGAAAATGTAAAATTTTGATAAAAGAAGATTTCATAATACTCAACGCTCTGATAAAGGAGATTGCGTAACAATTCATTACAAGTGATTGTGATTTAGACAAACGCTTCGTGTCAAAAGCCTTCAAAACAAGTCATATCCTTGATCAGATTTGCTAGCAATGCGAAGGCCTTGTGGAAGTAGAAAATGGAGGCAAAATGATGTGTAACAATCCTAAGTTTATACAATTGTACACCAGCCTCTTAACCCTATCCAGACTGGGCTTTTTGAGCTACTAGAAGACTGGGGGGGGGCTCATTCAGCCCCCCCTCTCTAAAATCGCCATTCCTTCACTTACGAAGACGAAACTCACCACGCAGGTAGCCGTGCTTATGATCTATCATTTTTCACAAAAATAATTCTAAAAATAGATATGACGTCATAATTATTCAAGACCAACTGGCACGTGTTCACGAAAAAAATGAAAAAATTTAAATCTTTATAATTTTCTAAGATTGATTCATGAAACCAAATTATGCCAATCAAAGCATTGTTAGAAGGTGAAAATATACTTATAAAGTGAAAAATTTGATTTTCGCAAATCCAAGATGGCGGACAGAGAGATTAAAATTCTTGTCTTTCCGAAAAATGACAAATGCAGCCATAATAGAGAATTTCTCCATATATCACAATGAAAACTACTTCAATGATAAGTGATCGTTGCATACTTCATTTTTCCTTTTGAAACTTTTGTTTTGATTATTGCAAAAAATGCTGACATCAGCATTTTTTCCCTGTAGTAAGCAAATGAGTTGGAAGGAAGAAGGAAGGGGGAAATAGGGGGTTGAGGATAGTAATTTGGTGAAATTTTGATAATATCTTGACAAACTAAACACTTTCAAGTCAAAAAATTCTCACTGTTAAACAGATTCTCAAGATATGCATGAAAATTGATCGTTAGTAGTACTATGTGAGGATACCCCCGGGAAATCTTGTACCGTTTGCGATCAATGGTGCACAAAATTCAAACAAAATTACATAGCTTAGGTGGAAACAATCCTGTTGATCAGCTTTAATCTATTTATTGCCGCTGTAAAACATTTGGGGTCGAAATATCCTCGCAGAAAGACCGATAACTAATTTTTGCCATTTTCGTAATTATGACGTCATTGATGAGGTCACGTGACACATAATTGGTCTATTGTTCCTGGAAAAAATTAAAGAGACCTTATAAATTATAAGTATAGAAAGTAAAAAGGATACTATCAAAGGATTATGAGGTGATCTGGAATTACATCCATAAGCAGCTTACCTAAAAGTTGGCCCCGACCACTCTGAAAAAAACAGCCACCCCCCACCCCCCTTAATTTTTTTTTCAAACTTTCACACAAAATCACACTTCAAATGGATAGAAACTTAAAGTCAGAATACCATTTCCTGGTTTGTTGAACCAATTTGGAGCAGTGCTCAGTTAAGTATGTGGGGGGGGGCTGAATGAGCCCCCCCCCAGTCTGGATAGGGTTAACGACAGCCTTCACTCAACAGCCTAGTAGATGTAAATGAGTATGATGGACAATTCAACAAACAGTAATAAACGCTTCATATAGCCTGATGACCAGCCCAATAAGAAAATTAATGGCATGTTAAATACCGCCTTAGAGTTTGTTCAAATCTCGTTTTGCAGACTATTTTCAAAGAAAACATTTACCTATGTAGCTCTTTTCAATTGGTCTGTAAAAAGGATACTGATATTTGAATAGGACTTGATACTCTTTGTTGAATTCTCCACAGAAATTCAATCTCTGACCCAAAGAGTCTACGTTCCAAACATAAATCTTGCATGTACGAAGACTGTCTCCTCTACTGCCCTAGGTGAGATGGCTCTTTGTTTTAACAGGGAACGTTTCATAACATTAATTTGGAACAGTAGGAATTCAACCGGAGATGTTATGTTACGAAATGGCCCCCCCCCCCCCTCCCAGAGGAGAGTTTCATGCAGCAAATATGATGTAGCAACAAATTTCAGGAAAAACATTAAAAAAAACACAATAAGAACCAATGGTAAGGAGCAGTTTCTCAGAATTAAGTTAAAGACTCATCCAGAAGAGTGATTATCAGTGAAAGCATACTTACCAAATATTTTTGCTCAACCAAAGCTATTTTGCTTCGCATGGATTCAATTTCTTTTTGCTTTTTTATGTTTTCATTTTCAAAATTTTCTCGTAATCTTTCGTTTTCTTCGTTCACATGATCTTCTTGCTGATGCTGTAAATTAAAAATGAATCGGCCATGATGAAATAATGATTTGAAGATCAACAATCGAAATTTGAAATTGAGATATCTTCAAAATCTACCGGGTGAGTGAAAAAGCTCAAAAAAGATAGCACACTTGGTGGGCTGCGGAATAAAAACTTTACTACCACTATTCAAAACTGAAATTCTAATCCATCAATCAGAGGCTAACTTAGACGTAAACAAATATTTTGGTAAAATAATTCATGTTATAGACCCAGCCATTAGAAAAATGCTAGTAAGGGGTTTGTATCGGAATGAGAATTCTCATTCGATTCTGGTCCATAATGTTCTTGCCACTGAGCTTTAAATTCTATTTCCAAAACTGAAAATTGCACTGAATGTAAGTTTTAATGGTAAGTAAATCATGAACCAGAATCGAATGTGGAATTTTCCTTTTCACGCAAACCCCTTGCCAGCATTTTCCTAATTCTAGGTCAAAACGTGTTAACTTTTTGACTCACCCTATAGATGCAGTCATGAAGGTGCTATTAATAATCAAAAAGAGATTGCTTTATGCAGCAACTTAATGACTGTTAGGAAGTAGAGGAGATTGTACCATTTAGCTACCTGGTAGAGGGGTAGCAATCTATTGTACAGTGTTATGCCATTTATAATACTGGGTGTCCCAAAATGATGTATTATTGTTTGATTGCTTACATGTCCATAACCAATGAACCGATTTTCAAACAGTTTGTTTTATTTGATTGCTTAAAGGCTAAATTGTATTTCAAGATGTTGGTTGTGATTGTACCAGTTTTTGAAAATCAGTTCATCGGTTATGGACATATAAGCAATCAAACGATAATACATCATTTTGGGACACCCGGTACACCTTATTAATATGAATTAATTTATTCTTTACTGATTCATGGACCAACTTCAAGCATCTGACTTCTAAGCATATAGAAATTTTCCGTTAAAATTGACTTGCTTAATTTTGTCACCAGGGACACAATGGTATGAGAACTAACTTTCAAAAGAGGATGTGATACAGGATGCCCTAAAAACCCAACCAACTGTAACAGAAATTTTTTAGAAGATTACAATAATTACAATAGCTCAACGCATGCCATCGGAATGCACTATCGATCTTTAATGAATTGCAGTTTTTGATACATTTGTGAAAGTGTGTATGATTTAATTCATATTGTTCCAAGCAGTAAATTTTCGGTAGCCTATGCCCCAGACCGTCTAGAAGGAAAAGGTATTGTGTAACAGTGACATATTCCTTGTTTGGTAGTTGATTTGGATTTTTTGTGTAATATTTCTGTAGTTCAGAGTAATTGAAAACCAACCATCAAATAAAAAACTGGCAACCTTTTAGATGCAAGATGCCGTATGAGCAAAATCATAGCGATATTAACATAGAAAAATTACAAAGCACATTCTGTTGAAACATTTTGGCCAAGGAGCACGTGAGCTGATGCCATTAGGAAAGAACTTACAAATTCACTCCCATCAGATGAAGCAGTTGTTAGAAAGAAATATGTCCTTTTACAAAGATGGGCTCTCGCTTACTTAAATCCTCACATCATTCATCGAAAGCAGGCCATACCTACTAAAACTTCCATTAAACGATACATAATTTCATCCAAAAAAATAATATTAGATAGAAGATAGATTGTGTCTTCTTGTGGTGTGTATCATACCGGGTGAGTAAAAAAATACATACCATATGTTAGTCAAAGAGTCAACACGTATGGCTGGCTGCGGAATAAAAAGTACAAGGCCGATATTCAAACTGAAATGTTAATCTGTCAGTCAAAGACAGACAGAAATTTGTAAACGAATTTTTGGTAAATTCTCGTTTTCATACAAACCCTTCACCAGCATTTTCCTAATTTCTGGCTCAAAAAGATGAGAGATTTTTCCAAACAAAATGTTCACATACAAGAGAGCCTTTGACCGATAGACCAACATCTCTGTTTTGAATATTGGCTGTGCCTTTTTTACTCCACAGCTCACCAAACATGTTAGCTCTTTTAGACTCACCCTGTGTGCATATGAAGGCCTGTGATTCTCAAATCATTGTCTAGATTTCTATGATCTACTGATTTTTTAGTAGCTATTATTTCAATATAGACAAGAGTAATAGCTCGTCAAAGTCATTTTTATCATTCCCAAATTACGAGTGACTTTATAAAAGTGCTTCAACTCAAACCCATCTAATCAAGCCTAAAAACCCACACAAAAATTTTCCAGCAATCCAGCCTCATGATGATAGAACGAGACAAAAAAGGCTGAATGGCAGCCCCAATTGGATAATATTTTCCAGCACCCTACATCCTTACCTAGTCAAAATTCCAGCGGTAAAAGAGACTGACAGAACTTTATTATGATTATTTGGGGGGGGGGCTAAATTGCTTGCAAATTTGATGAAGAGTTTCAGGCCTTCTTTTAAGGATTTTGAACCGAAGCATTTCCATAAAATCGCTAGTCATATGGCAAATATGAGATGAATTGGACCAACTAAATCTGTGTTCAATGATATGTTAGATATGATAAGTAGATTTTATAATATATCTTACATTCTACTATGCCTTTCTAATTACTATACAACAATTACACCATGGCCAATATATATATATATAGCCAAAAAATTCTAAACTGTATATCGTCACATTACGAATGACTAGAAATTAATGGATACTATCTAAGATTCTGTCTCACATCAGATGTCAGGTCCGATTTGCAATTAATTTTATGATGTCGTGAGCACAACTCAATCTTGTTGTTGAAAGTAAATAAAATGCCTGACATCTGATGTGAGACAGAATTTGCAAAGAAAGGAAATATTTACGATAAGGGACTTGGTGGTTGCTTAGTACATAGCTGAAGTCTCAATAGATCTTAATCAAACCGACTAGCTTCGTGGATGAAGCGTAGAGTTGATTCGGGTTTATTTATGTTCAACTCATTAACAAGGTCTTGATCACCATTTAATAAAAGCTGCGTCAAAGAATCAATTGAAAGATTGGTGATTTGTGCAATTGGTCGCAATAACTCCAGTGACAATTCCAGTGAGAAAAGTTTATCGTTGAACATCAAAAAAAGGGCAGAGCAACAAAAAGTGCTCAGTGCCCTCAATGCAACCGCTTGTTGGGCACATTGGGTTATGGTATCCCAAAAATTATGCTTGAATTTTTGGAAATTCAACTTGCTGAGACCAACCCTAAGTTGAGTAAGATAGGATAATCCTATTGGATCGTGAATTCCAAAGACATGTTTTGCAGTTGGGCGGAATATCGAAAAGAGCTTTTTCTTAAAAGCAGCAGTAGAAGGTGAAATTTTCAATTCGGGCTCTAGCTTATTCCATTCGGATAAACAGTTTGGATAGAAAGTAGACAAGAATTTTTCTGTCCTTGCCTTGTTATCCTGGTCACCAAAACGGTACTGCGAATGATGAAGAGGGAGAATTGGATCAACTGTATACTCAATACTAAGATTATTTACAAACTTGTAGAACAAGGTAAGGCGTCTACTCCATCTTCGGGAACTCAGTGACTTCCCAGCCAAGCTCTAGATACAGCTTCTCTCGAGATGCCCCCTTCATGTTCCTGATACAGCTAAAGCATCAGAATATTTTGCCTCAATCCACATACTTTAGAAGGAAATTGGTAAATGACATAGAGCTTATTTAAGTAGGGCCGAACTTAAAGCTTATATAATTCGTTTAGAGTATGCCTTGACAGATACTTGGAGAGATATTTCAGCAAACCAATGCCCTTTCTTGTTTCAGAGATAGCTGATATGATATGAGCTGAGAAAGATAGCTTGAGTCCAGGTTAATACCTAAATGTTTATGTTCATTTACTTTGTTGACTGGTATGTCGTTAAAAAGAATCACTGGATGATCGATTTCGATTTTCTTCCTTGACAATGTTAATTAAACAGCTAGTTTCTGCAGATCAGGATTAAAGGACATTCTCCAAACGTAAGCCCACTGACTTATCACGTCCAAGTCATTGTTCATGTCAGTGGCAGCTGTATTAGAATCTTCTACCACTGTGAACAATAATAATGTATCATCAGCAAATAACTTAACATTGCACTTCAAGCCTAGAGTTAGATCATTTATATACACAAGGAGAAACAAGGGTCCTAGAAAAAGAGCCCTAGGGCACTCCTTTGGAAATATCTCTCCAATTGGAATCTTCAGTAATTAGAACCAATTTGAAAATATTTGCTTGATAATGATTGATTTTTTGTTTAGTTTAACTATCTAACAATTACACTTGAACCTGAAAATTAGAATCTTAAAGATAACAATGTCTTTATTAATACCGGGTGAGTAAAAAAATAGATATCCAATTAGCTTCATTAAGGCAGCAACAGAGACAGTTTGATTGTAAGATTAGTGTTTGAAAAGTAGACCCTTGGATCAGAGATTCAATTCATATGCAAAAGGCAGAACAAACAGTAATCAAATCCTATTCAAACTGCAGCATTCTTTTCAGAAAAAATTCAAAGGGCTACACCGGTAAATAGCTTCTTTGCAAACAATCAGCAAATTATATGCATAAATTTCCATCAAAACCTTCGATTCTGAGCAATATTCCAACAAGGCTTGAACAACATTATGGAGGTATCTAACAGATAATTACTTCCTTTGAAATTGGGTCGGGATAACAGATAAAGTGATGTACTTTTCATTACTATACATTGCAGAAAAAAAGAGATTTAGCACAGCTTATCAGGAGTAAAAATGGCTTAAAGTTTACAAGAGAGAGTTTCAAGATGACCTACGAGATTTTTGATTAGTTGCAAAAATGAATGCATGTGATTTTTTTCAAGTGAGCGGGGAGGTACAAAGATAAAGACATACTTTTATCAAAACTGGGCGGCTCTAGCAATTATTCGACGTGCAGATTTAATAATTAATTCATGTGACCTGCACTTTAATTTCTATTCAAGGAGACATTTTTCGTCTCTGAATTTCACACAAAATTTCTTTATATAATTGAGTCACGTTGCTAGTGGGAGGATGAAACGTGGAATTTCTCTTACTAGTGGGATTCAAGAAGGCTTTGTACAGTGTTTTAGCGAATTTCATCCCTGTTTTACATTGCTAACACTCAATAGATTCAGCACTAGTGCACGAGGTCACATAATAACAAGCTATGACATTTGAAATCCGTCATGCGCGAGATCATATTTTAGAACTTTTTGAAATCATCACAAAAAGACAGTGAAAACTCAAAATTTGTGAAGAGACTCTTTCGTCCTTAGAGATATTATTATTCTTGCAGCAATAGCAAAGATTTTCTGATAGTAATAATATACTTCCACTCCTTCCAACGGGATAAATCATGGCTAGGTCTTCTTAAAACCATTGAAACACAAATGCTCGCCATTGCATAGGCTACTGTTCTCTGAATATCATTGCAGTTTATATTGGTCATGGTCTTGAATAATAGCCCAGAACTTTAATCAGATCTGAAAATTTACCTGCTGAAAATTGAATTTTCCGTCCTGAGGCTCTAGGATATTTCCTGGAGAAAACCTTTAAAGAAACTTTCAAAAATTCCCAAAAATATCAAATTACAAGTACACCCTATCCTCTTGGGAGAATTAAAACAAATGATCCCTACCAGCGAAACAAGATATTCAAAGTATTTCAGAAAACACATGATGATTCATCTTATTGTTATTTCTATCAGGCTAGGAAAAACGAAATAGAAGCATACTTTTCATGTCCAATAAACCAGTATAGAAGCACAACACAAAGAGCTCTGAAAGTCCAAAATGAGCAGTAGAAAACACCTGTTCTCGTTGATTTACAGATTGAATTCTTTCTATCGTAAAAGCCAAAAAGATCAAGGAAGATGAATTACTCTTGGAGCTTATGCATATATATAAATTGCTCCGAGCCACAAGCTCTATTGTATTAGATAGCTTTGGCACGTGGCACTTCATATTGTAGCTAAAGAATCAATCGGTGCCTAAGGCATTTTCGTTAGCCTATTACCAGCCGCTCATTACCACTGTGTCGATCCCCTTGAATGCGCAAAACACAGACGTTTGGGGAAAAATATGGACAAAAACAGCGGAGATAAAGCGAATCAAAAAGAATAGAAAATGAATTCAAAGCCAAAAATTAAAGGGAGTGTGCAATGATTTATAGGCTTTTCTATGGTGGCCCATTGTTCTCATAGTGTTTTGTGTAAAATTACAAACTAAAATCCAAAACAAATTTCAATTACATAAAAATACGATTGAAATTAAATCAAATAAATTAAAACCAAAGTAAACACAAACAAAAAGAGTAAAAAATAAAACATAAATATGAATAAATAAAAAAATATAAAAATAAGACAACACAAATAAAACAAGAATATATAATGAAATAGAAGCACAAATAATTCCAAATACCAATAGCTAATAAAATACCAATGAAAAGCAAAATTCGGAAAAAGCTCAAATAAATTTGATACAAAAACATTTTGAGAAAAAAAATAAAACGTATCAAAATGAATTCAAAAGATATTCAAAAGATTAGAAGGCTTGAACATTGAAACCAACAATGGCAATTGAAATTAATTTGAAAATCGTCATTAGCGGCCCATCGTTCTCATAGCAAATTAGAAAGCAATCCGTGTTTTAAATGTTCCTGATGTGGCCCATTGTTCTCATAGTGGGAGCAGGTCGAAGAGATTTGTCGTTTTATGGTCGAGAATGGTATCCTAGAGGCTTGGGATACAATACAAGCCATGACCTTAGATCTGGGGGCACACAGGTTTTGAATTCAGCAGTTTATTGATTCTCTGGTGGTGATGGGTTCTACTATCCTCATCCTCTCATCACAGATGCGAGCATGGGCCTGCGCCAGACAAAGGCAGTTAAATATTTTTAAAAAATTGTCTCTTATGGCAACTAAAATAGGCCCACTTTTTCCGGCGAGCGGGAAATATGGGTCTGTCTTCAAAACTTGTACAAAATCGGAATATGACAGGCTAAATGATTAAAAAAACTACTGGACTTACATTTCCCAACTACTCTCTATTCAAGAAAATCACAGTCTTGCCTTTTATCGCAAGCAATCCCGTTCCCGCGACGAAAATAAAACTAGGGTCATTATGCTGTGATCCACCATCGTTGCGAATTGCAAGTCAGTGATCGAACTTGATAATAACAGTCAAATAAAGTTGTTTGCAGCATGTTTACTCCAATTTACTGGTTACAAGAAAGCAACTGCAGTAATAGGAAGCCCATTTTCGTATTTTAGACAGAAAACAACGTGGCAAGATGAATATAAGTGCGAACATTTAAGCAATTCAAGGCTTCGTTGAATTTGAATTATGGCTGAATTCTCAGTAGGCCCACATTACCCCATCTGGTAAAAAAATAAATATAAAAAGAACAATCGCGTCAATGACTTTGAAATAAACGTTATTTCATTTGTAAATGACCAATCTCTCACCTCATGGTCGTTAGATTGACCAGAAAAGCAATACAACAGTGGCAGGAGAAAGTTTTTCTGGTTTTTGAGATTCTTGCACAATAGACCGTTCAGTAAAGTTATTTTATAAAGCGAGTGGAGATACATCTGAGACGAATGTTTTATGCAAAAAGGCAGGTTAGTATGTAGACATTAAAAGAAAAATAGCCAACCTTTCTTCCATTTTACCCTAATCCTACCGGGCTTTTTTTGATCTAACATAGCCGGGGGGGGGGGGGGTGCTTTCCACCCCCCCCCTCTATAATTGGCCGTAGACTAATGTGAAATCATTGAAACTTGGCAAGGGCGTAGTCCTAACTATTCTTAACTGATTGGTAGTTTTGGGCGTGGCTACCTCATTAGGTGACGTCACTATGACGTCATAATGTCGGAAAATGTCAAAATATATGGTTTTCTAGCTTATTCGTTCTAAAAACGGAATAAAGGTAATCTGAATGACTTTTTCCATCCTTATTTGGCGTATTATTCATTTCCCTTTCAAATATGATGCATATAGGTGTTTTTAGACCGTTATTTTGGAAGAAAATGACGAAAATTGATGACGTCATAACTAAAAACTGTGTTTTTCTGCCAAAAATTGATAATAATTGGTTCGAAATGCTTTTAAAGTATTGCATAACGCAATTCTATGCTTTTTAAACAAAATTTGTTGGAAAAATCTTCAAAATTTGCCAAAATGACCCAAAATGACGGCCCGAGTGACGTCATCATTTAAGAATGCTGACGTCAGCAAATTCCATTGTTATTGACAACAATAGAAAGCTAATTGTTTGCTGATTCTTTTAAAGTACAATAGTCAACATTTGGAACTAATTCTGGTAGTAAAAATATCAAAATCATTAATTTTTCCAATACCTTGCTTCAAATATGGTAGTGTCACCTGTCACGTGACACCTATTGTTCAAAAATTTAATTGTCAAAATGTAGCTAATAGATAATTAGTAATTGTCAGAGAGTTTGAGGGTCATAGCTTTTGTCGTTAAAGAATGCTCTGCAAAAAACCGACAGGGGGGGGTGGAAAACACCCCCCCCCGGTAGGATTAGGGTTAACGAGAAAGGATATTTCTAGCAAAAGCTCAGTAGACCCACTTTACCCCGTGGACCCAAATTACCCCACCCTACCATACCTTCTTCAAAGCGGAGTGATTTCACTCCGCAAAAACGATACGTCGGGTATCGGATTAGGCCATTGCTTTGTGAACAGAACGTCTATCTGGTATGAAAGTTATAATGCGATACGAAATGAATCCGGTATCGTGTGAACACAGCCTTAATATTTCCTCGTTAACGAAAGTGAACTCCATGCCACCAAAAAGGAGAATCCAACTTTGGGACAATTTACAGAAGAAGACAAGAGAGAAGAGAACTCGTTTGGATGCTATTGCACAACAGAACAAGGCAAAATGAGATTGCAATGGCACCATACGAGATGGTAGTCCAACGAAATTTAGCCGAACCGGACAATAAACAAACCTTTAGGCCAGTTCAGGCAAGAGAATTTTTGG
Source organism: Aurelia coerulea (assembly GCA_039566865.1). Taxonomy (NCBI): domain Eukaryota; kingdom Metazoa; phylum Cnidaria; class Scyphozoa; order Semaeostomeae; family Ulmaridae; genus Aurelia; species Aurelia coerulea. The sequence goes on from CM076950.1 coordinate 10,794,862, forward strand.
AGTTCCATTATTCAGAATTGACGCTTCAAAACTTAAAATCAGCATGTGCTGAGCATTTCAACTTACCTGCAACCTCCTGTGATGATTTTGTATTCAACAAAGGATCGTCATGCACGAATATTAATCAAATTCCCAATCGAAAGGACAAGGTATAGCTGGAACGTAACTAAGAATTTTATAATGCACTTTTTTCTGGCATGTAGGCAGACATTGCAATGAATTTGCTAAAGAAACTAAAAAAGTAGTTTGCACTTTATTTGCTAATGTAAAATTAACTTCTTTTGATTGAAATTGTTCTAAAAATAGATACTGCGATCTAAAAAAGGATAAGGCCCAGCGTAACCAGTTTGGAATGTTTGCATTCTTTGGCCTGTTCCAGGTTGGAAAAGTCGCATTTACTTGGAACTATAGTTTACACGTTTTTCATGCTAGCTGCTTGCATTTTTAGGCCTTCAAGGACGTATCTTTTCAAATTGCAGCCCCAATCCTGATCTTCTTCCCAATCTGCATTTCTTATCCTATTCATCTTTGTCTTCTTACGTGCTAATTATCAGCAGTTGCAGTTGTTTTGATCAGTTTCTAGGTCCAACTTCAATGTATCTCCTTTAAAAGCACGGGAAATGATCATCTGTGTTCCAGAGCCCTGCATTTTTGTTTTGACCTTCAGTGCAATAACCGCTGTCCAAAATAAGCGCGGGCTATGAGAACGGTGGTCCGCTATAGCGCAGGCCCATGCTCGCATCTGTGATGAACAGGGCAATATTTCGTTTTCAATAGACCAAGAAGTTCGTTTTGATTTGGGAATTGACCAATCAGATCACGCTATTTTCAAAGATGGCGGCCCGCTGTAAACAAGCAAACCTCTGAAAAAGGGCTAAAACCTATCTTTGTTTTTGTTCCACGGATTTGCGGTTTTCGAATATTTTGAAACAATGACAACGAATTTCTTAAATATGAATTCTTATGCTCACTTCCAAAGTGCATTTTTCCGATATTCGGCCTATATCAAGAGAAAGAGGCTGTTGAAACTAACACACAAATCGCACGGTTTCAGACCATGCTTTTGCCATTACTTGTTCAAATAATTTGCAAGAAAATTACTTGGATATTAAAACATGCCCGAAAAGATTATTTTACAAGTCATTCCACTTTGAAATTGATAAATGAAAATAGATCTTTAGTCCTAATGAGTTAAAGTCATGTCAAAGGGGTTGACTGCTTCGTCGATCAAAAGTGTAAATATCCAGGAAGGGGGCGTGTTGCTATTTCATGTTAAGGGTTATAGAACCATATCAGTTGGACATTTTGCGACGAACTGAAATAGCAAGCGCTTTGCAAAAACAACGTTACATTAAAATAAACTATCGACGCCAAACTTTAACTGAACTAAGATGGGCAATTCTTACAACCATTGCTCTGGCATATCAGATTGGCACCATCTCAAGATTCTGTCCACCAACATCAGCGATCAGCGCCCTTTGATCGTCTGTTGCCTCCAACTCAACGAATTCATCTGTCACTGTTCCATAGTTATCGTCATCTCGTTCTCCTATCAAGATATCATCGTCTTCAGTGAGTTGGAAGCCACATTAAAAATTGATGAGTTTCCCTGGTTTGCCTTCATCATCATTGTTTCCATCTCCCACCAAGGGTGTTAGGACACGGATATTTTAATTACGTATTTATTTACCTTGTTTTGATCTTCGTCTTGTTTTCTTCTCTGCTCTGTTTCCTCTTGCTGATGCAAATGCCTCGTGTTATTTGAATATATCTTCCTTGTATTCCTGTGTCTTAGCGCGCCTTCGTAGAAGAAAGGTTTTTACATTGCAGTGCCATAGTATTAATATGGCACTGCGGTGTAAAAACCTTTCTTCTACGAAGGCGCGCTAAGACACAGGAATACAAGGAAGATACATTCAAATAACACGAGGCATTTACATCAGCAAGAGGAAACAGAACAGAGAAGTAAACAAGACAAGAAAACAAGACGAAGATCAAAACAAGATAAATAAATACGTAATTAAAATATCCGTGTCCTAACACCCTTGCTCCCACTCAAGAATTCGCAACAAATAGGGCACTCGCTGATTGCAGGCAAAATGCATTCTGTGTGAAATGAGTAGCCACAGCCATGAAAGATTCACTAGCAGGACTCATCACGTAATATCCGAGTTTGTCACATTTTCTGTGAGATGCAAGGTAGTATTCTTGAAGTTTAGAAAGCCTTGAGAGCAGGGTTGGCTTCGCAACTCCCATAATCCCATATAGCTACAACAGACATGCAGTCTTATGTACAAAAACGAGGACAGGTAAGTTTTACATTTACTTCCATGAAAGTTTTTTCGCTGTAGTTGGCAAAACTGTCCCATTCATGGTAAAAAATTTTAAAATCGCAGTTAAAAGTACACCAAATCAGCAGAGTGGAGGACGCAATAAGACTTATATTTCGTTGGATCAAAGTTGTTGAACCAATTTGGCTCAATTGAAATCGTGGAAAAAAAATGAGATATTGCATTCCAAAGGCCACATTCGCAACGAAATTTGTATAACAAAAATGTTGAACTAAAATTTACAACTAGAATATCTTAAGGGTATACGCGTATCTTTTTTATGCAAGAAACTGCTTGTGAGAAACTGCAGGCTTTGTTTGTTTTTTCAAACATTATGAAACCAAACTACACACTCGGATTCAAAAAGCTTCGAACGTTTTTAATTTGAAGTTAAAATTTTCCTAGGTCACCTGAAAGTATTTTGATACTGTGAAGTACTGAAATATTTCTGAATTTTTTTAGTGCAATTTCTGTTAATACTTGCTTTGGAATTTCATAAGGTACTCCCAAGACATAAAGAGACTCGTCACAAACTTTTTGAGCAAAATGGCCTAAAATTTAAGAAACTAGCTAAAATATGTGTGTACTCACTCATAGTGTGCCGTGATCAACGATTTTAATCAAAAAAGCCATTATGGTGATAACGATGAAATTTTACAAACCGGTTCAACCAACTTGGTAATTGCTCTCATTGAAGCTTGACCGTCTTTTGCCAATTTTTTGAACACGTTCGGTTGCTTTTGAAGGCCATTAGATTTGATATTAACAGTCTCCGTTTCTGTATCATTCTTTATTCATACTTCATGTAAGGGAAAGCAGGGGCGTCGTGGGGCCTGTCTTTTAGGGGGCGCCAAGGCCCCGAAATTTCCGAACAATGAATTTTTCTAAGTTCGCCCTTTTCTCCGTTTGCGAGACGCTCGCAGTGGCTAATGGAAATTTTCTTGGGTTTATTGGTAAGGTCCATGTGAACAGCGATGAAGAGGCCAATCCCCCTGGGATGAAACCCAACGGCTAGACCCGGCGGGACGAAATTCATATTCGGGTAGGAGAAATGAAATGCGAGCGAAGCGAGCAAAAATTTTTTGCGACCACATTCTTTACCTCGTTAGAAAGTGCCCCTTTTTGTGAAGAAATCGCCGCTGAAAGGGGCAGCAGAACTTGACTGACAGAAGGCTTTCCTGGGAAATTTTCAAAGTAGAACTTGAAAATCACTTAGAAATGGATTGGTTTTTGCTGTAATTGTATGAAATATAAGCATGATAGCTCGCTAACTCTGATAACTTCCTGACATCTTCATTTCTTTAAATCTTCATAAGCTTGACTTTCAGAGCCTTTTTCAGTGAAAAAGGAAACAATTTGGGGCTGAACCGAAAATATCCTGTGTGAAAAGAAAATGCATAATCCATGGTTGTTTTGTGGCAATGAATAATAACTATCAGTAATGAAAACCTTTCCGTGATGAGTATTTCATTAACTTAAATTGTTAAGTGCCATCTCCATTGTATATTTCAGACCTACCTGTTTCAATTAATTTCTACTTCCGAAGCGATGAGCTTCTTCTCAAGGTCTTCATACAAAGCCTACAAAAAGTCTTGTTTTGAATTTTTGAGGCTCTGGTACCCTCTGATACGCAGTGTATGTAAACCACTCTGCTAAAACGAGAACCAATATGTGGAAAATTTCTATGGGATGCAACGAAAAGTGCACGTGTTGTAGCTAAGGTTGTAGGAAGATGTGAAAGCAAGCACACAATCTGAATCGATCAAATAACAGTATTAGCCCAAGCCAAAAGCCCAAAAGTCAGTCATTTTCCGACGAAACCTTAAAATTTCCGAAAAAGCCAACGATTTGAATTTTAGGGTGGGCCATGGCCCCCCTGCCCCACGGCCACAACGCCCCTAGGAAAGGGATTCCCACATTTCTGTGAAAATCCTCCAGGCATTCTTTCCTATCTGGATAAGGAGGGCAAAGAAATTATTGTTCTTGGAGACACAAACTGTGATCTCACAATAACAGCCCCTGCACACTTACTTCATCTTCCATCATAGATCATATTGCTACAACATCTGCCAGAAACATCATTGAATCTGGAGTGCACAAGGTTTCCATGAGTGATCACTATATGGTCTTTTGTGTCCGCAAGTTTGAGGGTGCATTAAAGAAAGACCATAAAGTGATCACAACCAGATCTATGAAAAACTTTGACAAAGATGCATTCCTTGCTGATGTTGCTGGCATTTGTTGGGAGCGGGGACTTAATGAAACAGATGATGTTAATGTGCTTGTCACCCAGTGGTCAACCCTTTTCTCCTTGATCATTGACAAGCATGCTCCCATCAAGACATTGCGGGTTTCTGAGAGGTACTGCCCATGGGTGAATGAAGACCTAAAGGAGCTAATACGAAGCAGGGATAAACTTAAGAAAGCAGCTGTTAAAAGCAAATCTCTGCTTCTTATGAGCTCCTATAGGCATATTAGAAACAAAATTAACAAACAAAATTCTGAGTTGAAAAGGCAGTACTTTTCGGAAAGACTCGCTCAAGCTAAAGGCAACATGAAGGAATCTTGGAAAACGATCAACCAGGTGTTAAATAAAAGATCTAAATCCACAAACATAGATCTTTTGAAGGCACCTGGAGGGGACATTTTGAATAGGCAGGAAATCTCCAACACTATGAATGAATATTTCTGCTCAGTCGGTAAGGATCTCGCTAGCAAGATTGAGGATGCCCCCAACCCCATGCTTACAGGTGAATATAATCTCAACCCTGATAATAGGCGCTTCAATTTTAGGCCAATTGTAGTGCAGGACATCAGAGATGCAATGGGTAAGATAAAAACATCTAAGAGCCTTGGAAGTGACAATATATCTAGCTATTTTCTAAAGCTAGCCACTCCATATATTGAAAACGCCTTAGTTTTCATGTTTAACACCTCTCTTGAGACAAGTCAGTTTCCTGATTCTTGGAAAAATGCTCGCATCACACCAATTTTTAAGGAAGGTGATAGGGCTGAAAGGTCTAACTATCGCCCAATTTCAGTTCTCCCTGTCATCTCAAGGCTCTTTGAAAAACTCGTCTTTAACCAACTTTACGAGTATCTTGTTAAGAATAACCTTATTCATCCTGGTCAATCAGGCTTCTTAAAACTCCACTCTACATTGACCTGCCTACTTAAAAACACCGATGACTGGTATAGTGGATTGGACACTGGACAGATGGTGGGTACAGTATTCATTGATCTCAAAAAGGCATTTGACACTGTCGACCATGACCTTCTCTGCAAAAAGCTAGAGCACTACGGTGTTCAGCAAAGGGAACTGTCTTGGTTTCAGTCTTATCTCTCTAACAGAAAACAGTTCTGCAGAGTGGGTGGGGTCGATTCAGAAATTGGGGAAGTGGAAGTAGGAGTACCCCAAGGGTCTTGTCTGGGGCCACTTCTTTTTTTGATCTACATCAATGATCTCCCAAGTGCTGTCCAGGGTTCAACTGTATCCATGTATGCTGATGATACTAGCCTTTGCTTAAAATCAAGGGATATTTCTCAGCTGAATGAGGCTATTAACAACGATCTTGAGCATTTAGACTCATGGCTGAAGGGCAATAAGCTTTCGCTAAATGTTGCTAAAACACAATCTATGTTAATCGCAACTAAACCGAAGCACAGAACGGTCAACAATGCTGCAGAAAAATTGCATCTTAAAATTCGTGGTAGTGAACTGGACATTGTCAATAAGACCAAATACCTTGGTGTTCACGTTGACAATAGTCTAGATTGGAAAGAACATATTAAAGCGGTATCCACCAAAGTATCGAGAGCCACCGGATTTTTAAAACATGCAAAGAATATTCTCCCAATTGCTTCTTTGAAAACGTTGTACTCGAGTATTGTGGAGCCCCATTTTCGATACTGCTGCTCTGTATGGGGTTGTTGTGGCACAACTGATATTGATCAGCTCCAAAGGCTTCAAAACAGAGCTGCCAGAATTGTAACGAACAGCAGCTTTGATGCTCCAAGTAGGCCACTCATCGGGAGTCTTGGTTGGAAAACCGTTCGCGAGCTTATCGACCAGGATTCTAGACTGATGGTCTACAAGTCTATTAATGGGCTTGCTCCACAGTACATGAGCGATCTTTTCACAAGAAACTCCGCCTGCAGCTCTCGCAGCCTTCGAAATACGAAAACAGATTTGAGATTACCAAAGAAAACATCCGCAAATGGGCAGAAATGTTTCTCATATCGAGGTGCAAAACTGTGGAACAGCCTCTCAGCTGAGACTAAACAGGCACCCTCCATTAATGTGTTCAAGCAGAATATATGATAGGCTGGGGGGCTTCTCTTGCGGTCGGGTGGCTAGCCGCGGCCCGCGGTTTCTGTGCTTGATTGCTGCTGGATCGGCGACGGAGATCTGTTTTTGGGATCTCCGTTGTCGATTTGGCGGGGTCGGGCGTGGGGACGGGGGCTGCTCTGGTTGCTGGATCGTTGGAGAGGTTTCCCAGTCTATCGGTTTTATGCTCATTTCTTTTACTTTTATTAATTAGGTTTTATGGTTTAGTTGTATATATTCATTGTAAGTAGTTTTTAGATGTTTTTAGCCAATTTTTATTGTAAGTTTTTATGTGGAGGGCCCCTTGAAAATCAGCCACTAGGGTGAAGGGCCTCCCTCCTTAATAAATTGAAATATGAAATAAATATGAAATATTTGCAAAATGTTAGATAGGCTAGAGATACCCTGTTTCTATAAGCAATGAAAAGCCACCTGACGCTTGTGGGATTAAAAAATGAATTTTAAGGTGTAAATTTCAAGGTCGTATGACTTGTAAAATAATCTTTTTGGGTTTATTTTGATTTCCAAGCAATTTTCCTGCAACTTATTTGAACAAGTAATGGCGAGGGTAGGGTCTGAAACCGTGCAATTTTTTTGTTAGTTTCAACACCCTCTTTCTCTTGATTTAGGCCGAATATCGGGAAAATGCACATTGGAAGTGTGCATCAGAAATCATATTTAAGAAATTCGTTGTCGTTGTTTGAAAATATTCGAAAACCGCAAATCCGTGGAACAAAAACAAAAATAGGTTTTAGCCCTTTTTCAGAGGTTTGCTTGTTTACAGCGGGCCGCCATCTTTGAAAATAGCGTGATCTGATTGGTCAATCCCCAAATCAAAACAAACTTCTTCGTCTATTGAAAACGAAATGTTGCCCTGTTTTCTGTGATGAGAGGATAGTAAAACCCATCACCATCAGAGAATCAATAAACTGCTGAATTCAAAACCTTTGTGATCCCAGATCTGAGGTCATGGCTTGTATCGTGTATTGTATCCCAAGCCTCTAAGATACCATTTTCGACCATAAAACGACAAATCTCTTTGACCTGCTCCCACTATGAGAACAATAGACCAAGTCAGGAACATTTAAAATACAGATTGCTTTCCAATTTGCTATGAGAACGATGGGCCGCTAATGATGATTTTCAAATTGAATTTGTTTATCATGAGTGGGCTACCACAACAATTCGAGAATTAAAATGTGCCCTGCCTGGGATCGAAGCCGGGGTCTTCCTGTCAAAAGTTTCTCCAACATTCCACTGCGCCACTAAGGGACAGTGCAAAGTTTATTTTATGACATGGCCGGTGCAAATCGTAACGGGGCAACTCCTTTTTTTAGCTTGTACAGAACTGGGTCAACACTTTTTACAAAGCAATTATGAACGGGGGAAGGACCTTTTTGTAAGCTCAAGATAAAGTTTGAACTATGAAATGGCACATTTTGAGGCCAAAAATGTGGATTCATCAGTCATTTCTCTTCATCTTCAAAGTCGATTTCTTCGTTGACAAAGTCTCGTAAAGGCAAGAATTGATTTTGTTATGGTCTTTGGCTAATTCATCTGTGGTACTATGCAAAATTTGTTGTTCATGAATACGGGGCAGATACATTTTTTAAGGAAAGGGTGACGGGGCAGTTGGTTTTTTGGCAATAATTTCATACAGGGCGAGAAGATTTTTTTTCAAGAATTTTTGTTCTCCACCGGCCATGTAATATAATAAATTTTGCCCTGTCCCTAAAGCGCAATGAAATGTTGGATAAATCTGAAGTCATTCAGATCCCTTGGTCTTACACCACGACAGAAGCCATTTTTTGTTTTTTCGTGTTTTATCAGAGCCAAGCATACGTACATAGAATCATTCGGCATCAGCTGACACCGTGAAATATATTTATCATGAGTGGGCTACCACAATGCGAGAATTAAAATGTCTGGGATCGAACCCGGGGTCTTCGTGTCAAAAGTTTCTCCTACATTCCACTGCGCCACTGCGCCACTCTTGTTTTATTTGTATTGTCCTATCATTTCTGTATCTATATTCATTCATTTTTTTATTATCTTTTATTTGTTTTGTTTGTGATTACTTTGACTTTAACTGATCTGATTTACTTTTAATTGTATTTTTGTGGAATTGAAATATATTTTGGATTTTAGATTGTAATAGTACAAAAAACACTATGAGAACAATGGGCCACCATACTTTTTTTATAAAAGAACGAAGAAAGCACTTAGCCACATCATTTTTCTCTGGCTATTGGCTATTAAAGGGAATAGACATAGCTATATCGACAAGCTGCTATAAAATAGGCTGAAGAAACGCCCACAAACCAATGTTTTCCTAATGTATGTATGTATGTATCATTTTGCCACAATATTTACAATTATTTACAAGTTATATAATATAAAAATAGATACAATACAATAAATAATGTTAAAAACGTAAAGGAAAAACACCCCTAATCACAGTGGCAGGGATAGCATTAAAAGGTCAAGATGACCTTAATTCCATAATGGTCCCCTTAGAGGTGCTGGTACAACGAAAAACGTAAGAAAAAAAAAATACTAAACTGTAGTTTGTTTTCGGTATAAAACATGGTTTATAATACCATACCATGATCGGGAGAGATGATGACAAGTCTTAATAGAAGACATATATGTCATCTTCCTCTTTTTGTATGTTTTGGAAAAAATTCTCTTTGATCTTATGTTTGAATGTGTCGATATTTTTTGTTGATTTAATCTCTGATGAAAGACTATTCCATGTTTTGGGCCCTAGATAAGATAGACATTTTTTTCCAGCAGTAGTTTTGCGAAATGGAATATCCAATTTGAACTTGGACCTTCGTGTTGTTCGGCCCTGGTTGACTGGACGGAATATCTCAGCACTGTATGCTGGGGCAGTTTCTCTGAAAAACTTCATTATGTTGACACAGACACATTGATCCATCCTGTTCTTTGTAGGGAGCCAATCTATAGACTTGAATTCTGTGACCCCAATATGTGCTGTGTTTTTTAAATCGAGGTAAAAACGAATGCATTTGTTTTGTGCCGTCTGAATTTTTTTAGACAGCCTCTTATTCAACCCTGGATACCAAGAAGTGCATGCATAATCAAAATGAGGTTGAATAAGAGCATTTAAAAGCAACCTGCGAAGGGATTTATCCAGGAAGTTTTGTTTCCTGTATAGGAATTTTAGCTTGCCATTTATTTTTCCAAGCATCTTAGTCGCCATCGACTCCCCAGAGAGATTTTCATCTAGGACACATCCCAGATATGTGACTGTTGAATGTTGTTTAATCCTTATGTCACCTCTCCTAATGTCCAACTTTTCAAGTTCTTGCTTTTTTTTCTTTTTTTGTCCAAAGAGAATGGATTTGGTTTTGTCCTCTCCAAAGTGAATGCTTAGTTTGTTTTCTACAAACCAATCACAGAGGGAATTGAAATTTCTATTTAAATTGCTCTCTATTAGTTCAATGTTTTTGTCTCTAACAATTAAACAAGAATCGTCTGCATACAGAAGCAGGTCGCAGTCGATCGCTCGTGCCATGTCATTCACGTAAAGAAGGAATATGAGTGGGCCAAGAATTGACCCCTGAGGGACCCCACATGACAGACTACCATGATTTGAGTATTCCTTGCCAATATTGACGGCAAAAGAACGGTCCTGAAGGTAAGATTTAAACCACAAAATGGCAGATTTGCTAAAGCCAAGGCATGCCATTTTATCCAGAAAGATGTTATGGTCAATTGTATCAAATGCTTTTTGAAGGTCAATTAAGATCATGCCTGTAAACATTCCAGTTTCAAATCCTTGAAGGATCTTATCACTCAAGTAAGATAAGCAGGTATCTGTTGAGTGATGAGCACGAAAGCCAGATTGGTATCTGTACAATATTTTCTTATCATCAAGGTACTTTTGTACTTGACCATGAATTATTTTTTCAATAATTTTAGAGAGTTGAGGAAGCAAAGAAATTGGTCGATAGTTTTTGGGATCATCTTTCGATCCTTTTTTGAAAAGTGGTTTTAGTTTTGCTTGTTTGCAACCATCAGGAAACTTAGATTGTAAGATTGAGAGATTACTACGCCACACAATTAAACGGCAGGCGTCAAAGTTGTTGAATACAATAGATAATATTTCTAACGTTGCCCGGGCCAGCTTTTAACTATGTCGATTCCCTTTAATTCTTCACGGCACTTGTGCGACATCGATTTGAGTGGGATATTTCTTCATTTGCTTGCTTTCTTCTCATGCAGCATTTAACCTTGCTAAAACACTCAATCTGGACCGGGTTTTTTTTCATATTCACTAAAAGATTACACTATAAATTTACGAGCTTCACTACTTTACAAAATTACCATACGACTATACAATACGGCTCTTAAGTGTTTTGATTGGTAATTTAAACATTATCGCAAATACTGCTTGGTATCTAATTCGAGATTGACGTTAAATACAGGACTGAAAGAAAAACAAAAGTAAAACAAAGAAAGAGAATGAGACCGCGCTTTTCTGAGCATTCTCATGCCAAGGGAGGGGGGGGGCTAAAGGAGCCCCCCTATCAGAACTCCGAATTGGCAAGGGCTATCGGGAAGAAACTTGGGGAAGAATCTCGTTTAGTTTTATATTAACAGTCTAAATATCTAATTTATTTTACTCTAATCATTGTATTTTCGATGACGTCATCAGTGTTCTTTGCTTGAAGCCAAAAACAGCACTCATACAGATCTAACTGTAAGAGCTCGTTCAAGAGAAATGTTATGCTTCTGTTAACTTTAATTGAGGGATCAAAATCTCGAAATCTTTGTTCAAAAATTACTAAATTTGTAAACTTATGCTTATTAACTTCATGAGATACATGGCCTCATTAAAGACGTCATATGCCAGAAAAGAAATTAGGCTTTTCCATATTCTTTTACACGTATTTTTTATACCAGAAACCGCTTATAAGAAACGATAGGCTCAATTTTTCGAGAGTTAAGAAACAACCTTACCTGAATTTAAAAAGCTAAGAAACTTTTGCAATTTACAATTTTAATTTTCCTATCGCACTCAACATTTTTTTGACAGTGTACAGTTATAGCAACTGTTTGGACATTATTTTGAGTGCAAATTATGTTATTTACTTGTTTTGAGATCTTACTAAGTAATTTGGGAGCCCTTTAGACAAAAGAAATTAAATCTACACTTCCATCATTAAAAATATAAGAAACACATAAGAAAATTTTGCTAGCAAAATGGTCCAAAAATTTAAGAGACTGCCTTCAAGCACTGGACCTTAGTTTCTTATAAAGAAAAAATGAGGGTACTGATTTATGGTTGCACTGAGATTTCTTCAATTTATCTTACTTCTGGTAAGAATTATGTTAGTTCGAAGTTATAAAGGGTTTGACGCAAAACAATGTGATATGAAAACTACTATCTGAGAAAATTGTTATATTTCCAAAAACAAATGAGATGGAAGGGGCACTTTGTGCGCCACGCCCGGCACTACAAGGGTCCATAAGGCCCGGTATTAATAAGGTTAAGATTATACTTATGATGTCACAAATACTTACTGATAATTGTATTTTCAAAGAAACTATCTTCTCGTTTAATTCTCTAATCTTTTCACTTTGGTCTGTCTTTCCTAGCTGTTCTTTGAAATGATTCATCTTTTCGATAACGTTTCCATTCTCTTCCGACAGCTTCTTTTCCTGCAAGAAAGAAATATATGATATTTGTTTGGCTTGTTCGGCTGATGCTGAAATGTGCTACATAGCTTCATATTGCTGTGATCGCAGAAAAAGCTAAATACTGATCAAATTCGCTGGGACCACTTGTCATGACGTTGGCTCCAATGTTAGCGCCACAACAACTTCAAATTTTCCGATAGTAACCACATGTATCTTGTCTCTAATTGACAGAAATCAGAAACTGTTTTGTCATACCGATCAAAAGGATTTATTTCAATATACCAAAGAGCAAACCTTCTCTTTTCAGTTTTTTTAGTTGCGTTGAAGATAGAAAAGAATCCTTAAATTTCAATTTGATAGATTTGAATCTAAGAGAACAGCATCCAAGTCACCTCAACGGAGAGAAAGGTTCTGGAGCAGTTTATGTACATGCGTTTTGCGATCATGCATTGTGGTCAGAATATTGACTAATGTTGCAGTGGCACCAAATTTGATGTATCATGCCAATGTTTGTAGACTTTAGAAGTGTCCTTGGTATGCACTTTGTTTTCATGCTGTCAAAAGATTGATCTTGACATTTCTGCATTTGCTTTAAAGGGAATAGACATAGCTAGATCCCCTAGCCGCTATAAATAGACTGAATAAGTGCCCCCACACACCCATTGTTTCGTTAGCTACACAATGATACGGCGTGTCAAAGTTGTCAAAAACGATAGATTATATATTTAACTTGGCCCCGGCCAGCTTTTAGCTTGGGTAATTCCTTGTAAAGGCCGAAAATGCTCGATTGTCGGCAGAGTTTCCCATGGTCTAACAAATATACAAAGAAGTAATCTTGCACTTCTCCTTTTCTATCTCATCTTGGTATCAATGAGGCAGCTGAAAGAAAGCATGCCATTGGATATTCTCAGAAGCCTATTTTCACCGGTCTCCAAACCAAAATTCAAGATCTAAAAAGAAGCTGAGTCGAATGCGCACGGGTTATTAGCCTTGTACCCATTTTCTCTCTCTGCTTTAAGTACGACAAATCATTCAACAAATCATGTGGATTTCACTGAAGTATTTATCTTATAGATCAAAATATTGCCTTCATGCCTATACTGGAGATTTACGTAGCTGTTGTTGCAATCATTGAAGGTTACATTGCAGGCTACTCTTCTCTATGCTTCAGTAAAGTAGCAAACAAAGGTCATTTCAATACACTGATACCTTCTCTCTAGATTTCTCTAGCTGTTCTCTACAGTTATTAATTTCTTGCTGCATATCTTCCGTTATCTTTTGTTGGGACTCCTTCAAAAAATAGAAATTATAATACAACCTGTCAAAAGGCATCCCTATTGTCGTGTCAGTTGTTTAGTTGTGTTCTGCATATTTAATGATTTTCAAAATTTCACATAAAAAGCTAAGAAATTCCGTTATCACTATTGACGGGGAAAGAATTAAGTAAAATTGAGACATACTACAGAAAATAGTTTAATTTCCTGATTTTTTCTTAATGCATCGAGCCTCAGGAGCTATACAAGGCAACCAAATCAATGCACAAATAATATTTTGTGTCAGTAGTTTGAGTGGGAGAAGAAACGGGTTATTGGTTATTCAACGTTGCTCTTTATTGCAGTTATTAACATGTCTTTTTCTCCTTACAGGGCTCCATGTTAATTCGTTTTTTCTCTTGCAGAATTTAACAATTTTCTCCTTAGTTACAAGTTAATGTGGCTGTTATTCTTTCACATGAGTTAATTTTTTCTTTTTCCACAGATTACAGTGTCTAATGTTGCGTTTATAAGAAATATTATGCAATGCTATATTGACATTAGATGAGCGAGGAATTATATTCAAAACGCTTTTCAAGAGAGGAAATACATTTTCGCGAATACCTTCAAGGCTTTGTAAACAGTGAGAGGTAGTTTTGTTTCTTTTCCTTCATCACTGCAAGTTTTGTCCTGTAGAACAAAGGAAATGCCTTTTAGTAGTAAGATTTTTCAAGAAAGTCAAAGTTTGTGGATGTCTGCAATGTAGTGTCAAGTAAAAGTCTGTCACTCTCCTGCTTTATGATTTGGAAATTTGAGGACGTTACAACTCCAAATGAGTTGAAACACAAAACACAATGTAACTTCGAAAGATATGCAAGATATCTGAAAAGCCCAGCGGTAGAATTGTAGATAAGTAGCCTTAGTTTCCTTCAATCCAGTCAAATAAAAGACATAGGTCAAACAATTTTATGCCCATCTATTTGCTCTCCTGAATGATTCAAACACAAGAATTGTTTAAATTTTGATGAATTATGTTTCATACTCTAAGCTATGGCTGTTCCTACCTTATTTCTAAGTACTACAATTCCCAGAAATGGCCGATAATGAAGTAAATCAATACCTCGAGCTCCTTCTTTAAGCGGTCAATTTGAATTTCAAGTGCGCTTATTTCACCACGCAATGAAGAAACCAAAGGTGAGTCTTCGCCTGAAAGATGGTGATCTGAGTTTAGATAACAAAGCTTAACTTGTTGCCTCATGAGTAGAAGTCTTAGAAATATTGGGGAGGAAGTAATTGCTATTTTGAGATGTGAAAATATAAAATGATGATTTGATTTTCAAGAATCAAGTCATGTTGAACTTCTGCTTGAAAGAAATATTTCTACTTTTGATTCAATACTGTCTCCGTACTAAAATTACCCTGTTCCCATTAAAGGGAACCAAATTATGGTCGACACATTGATTTTGCAGCTTTTGATGGGCAATATCACACAGACTTGTCATCTGTTCTTCAAAAATGAAAGCGTTATTCTGAAGATACATCCTTGTGCTTCGCAAAGAAATAAACCAAAAATTCAATGTCTATTACGATTGCATGGATACTCTAGGATATGAAGTAGAGTCTTAATGGTCATTTTTCGGTGGCTTGGGTGACGCCACAAAAGAGACTGCGGAGAACAATGGGCACGCACTTGAAAAAAATGGTGTTTACAGCTTTGTTTACATTTTGGCGCCAGAGCCACAACAATCTAGACACTGATATCTTGCAAATCCTCGGAATTTTCAAAAGCTATGAGTTTTTGAAGTTCAAGTTTTTGCGAAAGCTGCAACCAGATTCCTATCGATAGCATTTATACTTAAAGTACCATTGGCTATCTTTTTGGTTACTGTTTATGTCCAAAGCAAACCAAAAGGTGCTTTGAAAACTGGAAAGAAATTTCGATAACATAGCTTCATAAAAAGAGACATCTTATAGCTTGTGGATGTCCTGGCAAATTCTAATCATCAAAATTTGAAATTACTCATTCTCTCATCGATTAAGTTTGATTTAATATTTTGTTTGCCAATAGTTAGGTACAGGAACTACCAGGTGTCTCAGAAAAAAGTACCCCCTTTTGACTGGAAATAGAAACTAAGCAATAAGATATCATTGCTCCTCGACTTCACAGCTAAATTTAACAATGGATGTATTACTTTGCAAGATGCTGGCGTCTAAATTGTATTGGCCGTCCAATGCAATGTCTAATTGAACTTCAAACAGCATTTTTGGGAAAGCTTGTACATTTCTACTTTTAAAATGTTTTTTTTTTTCTCAAGCTTCTTAGGAAAATCTTGGTAACTCAATGTCATCCTATCTTTTGAAATAGTGACAGCTGAATAGATAGCTTCTACTATAAAATTCAATTGCACATTCACCAAGTGTCACATTTTGTCTTGCTTTCAGGGTTGATTCAAGATCTAGAGACTTTTCTGGTCAACTAACAAGTTGATACTGCAGGGTTGCTTCTCAAAGAGGGGGGGGGATGCTTCATTTTTGGTGGATTGATTTAATATCATTTTTTATGAAAAAAATCATTGCTGATCAAAAGAGTTAGACTTTTAAATTTTCCTGTAGAAAAACAAGAAACGATAATTTTCTAACATTGAATTGAAGTCTGACAGAAAGAAAGTGTTTGAGTGAACGAATTGGAGTCCATATTCATAATTACCTTACACAAACTCTCAAGCATATATAAACTAGAGATAGTCTTCAAATTAACGCATACACACTTGCGATGGAAATGGCTGGTTTGTGGTTGTAGAGTATCTCCCATTGTCCTAGCTAAACAAAGCCAGGAAAGTTCAAATCTTAATGAATAGATACATTACATAATACTAGAATAAATTTAAGGTCTTTAAGATTTGTTAGTAACAGAAGGTAACCTAGTTAAGAAATGAGCGGATCTACCAGGTAGAAGAAATCCATGTTTGAAAGGCCACTGCTCCCTAGATATAAGCAATAATAATGGCAAGTGCTTTCTTCAATAGTGGATATGCTCAAATAAATCTTAGAAGTTATCTGACTGAAATCAGCAACTCCATTCTGAAATTATGAGGGACTATTTCAAGAAAGCCGCTTCAATGAGCCTTTGAAACAGTCGTAACATCGCGAGAAATTTTCTTCCTTAGAACAATAAGATTATTCGTTCCACTCCAAAAAAAGTATTTGGTATTCATGATCCTAAAGGACGAGCCGCTCTCACACAGCTTCGAGTTGGATTAAGTGGACTTAATTGTCACAAATTTAGGCACAATTTCAGTGACACATTAAACCCAATGTGTCCTATAAACGACGGCGTTGAGGATCCGGAACATTTCTTGCTGCACTGCCACTCTTATCAGCTGCAGAGATTGTCTGATCCTAACCAAGGCATTAAAACCTATTGGGCCACCCTAAACAGGTTAATCAATAAGAAAAAAGTCTCAAATATCCCTCCTTTGCTGGAAAATGGACTATTTGTGACGAACGTTCAAACCAAAGCTAACATTTTAAACGACTATTTTGTAAAGCAATGCTGTATGATAGCAACGGGGAGTTCTCTTCCTAATTTCCGGCCAAGATGTAACTCTGTCTTAGAAAACATGAATATTGATAGGGAAAAAGTTCTTCAACTGATTCGCGCTCTAGATTCTAAAAAAGCAAGTGGATGTGACAATATCTCTGTTTTCATGATAAAGATATGCGATAGCTCAATTGTGGAGCCCCTGTGCCTGATCTTTGAAAAATGCCTTGAGACAGGAATCTATCCATCTGTCTGGAAGAAAGCCAATATTATTCCAGTGCACAAAAAAGAAAGCAGGCAAAACAAAAAAAATTATCGACCCATCTCACTGTTACCAATTTTCGGAAAAGTCTTTGAAAAAATATTATTTGATGGAATATACGGACATCTTAACGAAAATGGACTTATAACTTCAAGACAGTCTGGCTTTCGACCAGGTGACTCGACAATTAATCAGTTATTATCTATAACTCACAAGATCTACAGTGCGTTCGAAGAAATTCCCAGCCATGAAACTAGAGCTGTCTTTCTTGACTTGTCGAAGGCATTTGATAGGGTCTGGCATGAGGGCTTACTATACAAATTGCAATGCAGTGGCATAGATGGAAACCTTCTCTCGTTGATTCGGAATTATTTGGCAAATCGAAAACAGCGTGTAGTGCTGAATGGCAAAAGCTCACAATGGGCATCAATATCTGCAGGAGTGCCACAAGGCTCAGTATTAGGACCATTGTTTTTTCTAGTGTACATAAATGACCTTGTCGATAATGTTCACTCCGATGCGAGAATGTTTGCGGATGACACATCTCTTTTTTCTGTTGTAAATGAAGTCAATAGAACTTCAGAGGGCTTAAATAGGGACCTTGAGACGGTACGTTTGTGGGCATGGCAATGGAAAATGCAGTTCAATGCGGATAAAACTGAAGAAGTTATTTTTTCTTGCAAGAGACGTAAGCCCTCCCATCCTCCCCTGTCTTTGGGATCCAACGAGATAGATACAAAATCCGAGCACAAACACCTGGGACTAACTCTTGACTCTAAATTAAATTTTGAAAGCCATATTCGAGAAGCTAGTTTAAAAGCAAGAAGGGGTATCGGTATGATAAAATATCTTTCGAAATATGTTTCTAGAAATGTGCTCGATCAGATATATAAGCTCTATGTGAGGCCCCACCTGGATTATGGAGACATCATATATCATAGATATGATCCTGAAATGCAATCTGCTTTCACTCAAAGACTGGAGCATATTCAATATTCAGCTGCCCTGGCAGTCACTGAAGCATGGAGAGGTACGAGTAGACAAAGACTCTACGAGGAATTAGGTTGGGAAAACTTGTATCAGAGAAGTTAATTATTTTCATGTAAATGCTTTATGTTATATGTTAACGCCACGGGGTTGCAATATTCTCATTCTCCCTCTGGTATCGTCCTGTAACCATGTTCTGTTATTGTAAAATTTTAGATTGATATAAAAAAAGAATCTTACTTGCTTTAGCAATTGGTATACCTTTGGGAGGATGAAAGTGTCATGCCTGGGAGCATGAAAACATCATTATAGGAGTTTTCGTCTTCCCAAAGGATAGCATGTATTCAAGCGTGCTGTAGCCATTGCTGTGAGGCAGAAATATTGGGAAAATTTGATCGTAATTCTGAAGGACAAGTCCTGGGTTGGTGTGATTGTTGATAAAATAGAAGATTATACTGTTGTGAATAATGTATAGTACTTCTTTCAACTTCCCTCTTTTCTCTGCAAAATTACGAATTTCAAGCTGGGAAATGAGCGATGTGACCTAAACGCACACGGTCATACCCTCGTAGCCTTCAACGTAATTTTGAATCTAACCTCTAAACAAAGGGTAACCTCCTTATCGCATACTCTTACAAAACAATAACGAAATTTGGCCTAGCTTATGAAAAATGTTTACAAGTTTACAACTGTTACGGATGTCAAAATGTGGAAATAAGTCAAAATGGTTCTTCAGTAGCTGGTAAGGTTGTTTTGACATAAATTTTATAAGCTCCGACTTATCCTTTAAGCCTGTTTTAAAGTTTCTCTGAAAGGGCTCCCTCGAGAAATCATTCATAATTTCTGAAGCAGCGGTCGATTTTAGTGAGGGAAATTTTAAAATGGATTTGAACCTTCAACATGTCCACCATTAAATAACATTTTTGCCAATATGATCTTCTTTATATTATAGATTATTTTACGTCCAGGGAGTGGTGGCCTTTCAAACGTGGATTCTTTTTTTTACTGAAAATGGGTTCATCCCTTTATGGAGGAATTCGGAGCTTGAAGATCCTCCTCATGCCAATTCATTAAATTTCACATTTGTTTCAACAAAAGACAAAGTATCACATTGACTTGCAAATAAACTGTAGCTTCTTGGATAAATTTCTGTACACTTCTAAATTCTAACATACCTTCCTCAATGACAACACCTCTGAGAGGGGATGGAATGCTCTTCTCGATTTCTGTCAAATGAAAGCATTTGACAGTCAATGGCTAATAAAGGTAATATTTGAATCAAAGTGGCTTTGAACACCGTTACAATGAAGACCTTGATAACCGGCATGCAACAATGAAAACATGAAATACTCTAGTCACCCAAGTTTACTTAAACAAATGTTAAATCATATTAATCTCCTAGGTGGAACATACGGTCTGTTTATTCCACAAATCAAAAATTTTCATTACATGGTCTGAACGAATAGAGTGAGAAAAAATGTTGCTGCCTGCCCTTTTCAATCAAACATGCAGAAAAAAGAATTTTTTGTGTATATGGTCTTAATCGACCGCTCCTTCCCGTGGATATGGGTGATTTTCTGCAGAAAGCCCCTTCCAAAAACCTGCAAAAACGAATGAAAACAATGAGCAAATTTTCCTTCCTATAATTGATGACACTCACTTAAATTCATGTATTTTGTCCTCTTGGGAGAATGGAATCCCCCTGAATAGGTCACCAATACCAGGGGGAGGACTTTTTCATCCTCCCAAGAGGATGGCACGTGCTAAAGCGTCCATAAGTCATTGCTGTAAGGCCATTGTAAGGCAGAAATGTTAGGGAATTTGTTCATGATTATGGGCATGTTTTGAAGGTTTTTTGAAGAGGTTTGCTCGAGAATATCCCTTATAATTTCAGAATAGAGTGGCCGATTTCAATCAGGTAAATTTTATAGTAGATTTGAACATTTCACCCATCAAACTATATATTTTCCGATATCATTGTCTTGATATCCAAGGAGCCGTGACCTTTCAAGCGGGGGCTCTTTTTTCTGACTCATCATAGCTTGAAAGGACATGATATCATCGACTGCCAACTACGGCAGCCATTCGAATTCTGGAAGAATTCTGGAAAGTGCTTCACAGTAAAAGCTCGTTTTTATCTGAAAACTGCTCAATGGAGTGATATAAGAACGGTACTGCCTGGACATCTCATACATAAAACATGCGGCAATAATGAATAGGGTTGATCCATCTAGTTTCTAGTTTTGTCAATTAATTGAGTTAGCAGACTGTCAACAAAAGCCAGTGCAATTTGGCACCAACATCACTGAATGTGCACCAAAATATCAACATCTTATAAGTTTTCATCAAAATAGTTCATACTGACACTGATCCTAGCAATTTCTTTCAAAATATAATGGTAGCAACAGTATCTGTAGCGTTCTCGTCGAATGTCATGTTATGCAACTGCTAAGAGGTGGGTACATTTTCTTTAACATTCTGCAGTACATCTGACGAAATACACTTACCTCACATAAGTATTGCACCATGTAATAAAAATGGCGACCAGAAGTATCTTTTAGCCCCATCAACAAAATTCCATAACAAAAGTATCAAAATCTAAGGGCTTCTTGGCCGGAAAATAATTTTTAATTCGTTTACTTTTTCTTTAAAAGTAAAGTGAAATGTCATTTTGTTAGTTTCTTTGATAAATTAAAGGGAATAGACATAGCTATATCTCGAAGCCGCTATAAGTAGGCTAAAGGAGCGCGCACAAACCCATAGTTTCTTTACCTACACAATAAAACCAGATGCGTCAAAGTTGTCGAGTACAATATATTATATTTTTGACCTGGCCCGGGCCAGCTTTTAACTATGTCGATTCCCTTTAACTCTATCTGTACTGGGAGATTGTTTAGGTATTTTGTACTAGGGGGGGGGCGTTTTTGGCCCCCCCTCTTTTTCTCTAAAACTACAAAAGATATAACAATAAGACTTACCCCCATTTAGACAATTGGCTATTCAAATCTAACAATGACAATTAATAAGTCACGTGGTTCGTTGCTAGGCAACCGAAAAACTGAGGAAAATTGGCAAATTTATACCTTCTTAACCAGAAAAATTATATTTAATCAACCACTTAACCGATTTTCTCCAAATTTGCTTCAAATAGTAGGAAACATGTTATAGCTCAAAAATATAAATTTTTCAAATTTTTTTAGTATCCATTTTTAGCACAATTAGCCTTAAATTAGCCTTTTGTTGCATGCATTTACTTTCATCGCTAGTTTTTGCCAGTCCTGTCATTTTATCTGGTAAATATAGACTCAAAATGAGTCAAATTAATACGATAAAGCAAATTAGATTAAAGAAATTTATATTCTACACTTCTTTATTAGAGTAATGACGTCATAAATGTGAGTGACGTCATAGATATTAATTTTTGCTGACATAAGCAAATATGAAACATTTATATATCAGATGAAAGTACTCATCAAATGCAATCGAATGGTGCATGTTTGAGATCGATCAGGCAAACATCACGAAAACTACGGACATTGTAAGCTATTTTGTTGTTGACTACTCTCCAAATATGGTATTATTGTGGTCACATGATCAGAGGTAGAACAATGTTAAGAATTTAATTGCCTATGAAATTTGAGTAAAAGTCACCAAAACTGGTGTTTATATCTCTTGTCGTTTCAGCGTAACGCAGCAAAAACTGGTAGGGAGGCCAAAAACGCCCCCCCCCCCCCAGTACGAATAGGGTTAACGAAAACCTTTGGACAACATTGAACAAGAATTTAGCAGCATAGCTGGAGGAGTGGTCAAAACGAAATGAGAAACGGATAGACATCATAGAGCAAAGATAATAAACTTTCAAAGCTTTCAAGTTAGGATTTTACAAACTTTTTCGCTACGACAAAAGTTATCCACTTCGAATGTGGTAAGGAACAAAATTCAAATAAATAACAAAGCCGTCATTTAATGTAACTGAACTTAAATTTGCCTAAGAAGGAGTCACCTTAAAAAAGCACGCTCCAGTCACGTTTTAAATTTCAAATGACTTTTAAACTAAATTCAAGCGTAACGATTTTGTTAAATACATCAAAATCGATATATTTAAGTGAGGTAAGTGTGGTTCAGAATAGTTGGTAAATAGACTAAACCCCAAACAGATATGCGTGGTGTAAAACCCCCAACCAACGACCACACCGACCAGTGCATCGACCAAATACCACCGACCACACCTATACCACCGACCAAACCGACCACCGACCAGCACCACCGACTACCGACACTTACCACCAACAATAACTGTAATCGCCCATCGACCCACCGATCCACGTACCCACCGACCATGTACCATCGACTACATACCATCAACCAAGCAACAATGACTCCTTTCACTTCATCAAACAAAGACAACCTGATTACTGAATCTCTATGTAACATCTGCATTTGGTTAAATAAAATGAGATGCGTTCTCGTCTATTTGTACTAATTCTTGTTTAAGTTTCTTACAAATTTTTTAATTTCTTAGTATTTTAACCCTATCAGGCCTAGGGTATTTGATGCTCTAGGAAGACTATGGGGGGCTGATTCAGCCCCCTCGCCTGTTTTATTTCCGTTCTGAACAGTGTAGAGCCTTGAAACTTGGCATGTGCATAGTACGTCATGAGCTGAACCCAAAAATGAAATCTATTTTAGTTATGTCACGTGACGCGTTGATGACGTCAAAATAAAGAATTTTCAAAGTCAATAGGACTCAGTACTAAAAAATTTAAATCGTTGATTGTGAGAACATAGGATCCTTTTGGATGATTACAAAGTCCGTCCTGAGCTAAGCAAGCATAAGAAAATCTGAAAATTGATTTCTTCATAACCCAAAATGATCGTTGATGCTGTTGTTAGCTACAGTCAGAGAGATGAGTGTTGCTGCTAAAGTCGCCTTCAATAGAACATCAAGTGCCTTGTATGTCTCAAATTAGATGTCATGTGATATTACGATAATGCAAAATTACTTATGTTTATGCAGAACCCTGCAGAACGTTTCTATTCGCGGGCATCTAGTTTGAGACAAGCAGTCACGGAAATAACTTCTGTGCAGAATCATATGCATGAAGATGTTTTGGTTCAGTGTGATCACGTGCCTTCCCCCAGTCAATGGGGCCATTGTTCGGTGGGATTCTGCACCTTTCCTCTCAACTTCACCCGCGACGTTTGCATCCGTAGCTGTGTAGGAGGGGGTCCTTCTACCTTCGGTGATGCTGCGAATGCTAGCCTCTGTGCAGGCCACCGGTTACATCATCCTCTAAAGTTGACTTATTTGCATAATTAATACTATCAATAAGTGGCTAATGATGCGTTCGATGTAGAAAACTATTGTTTTAACATCATTAAGCTGCTAATGAAGTCAAGAACGTGCCAATTCTGAATAAATTTGTTGTTGTGCCAGGGTAAACATCATGGTGATTTATCCATCTTAGGGTGTCAAATCTGTCTAACATGAAATAAGCCGACGTCAGATGTTGCTATAGGATCGCGGGAAATGTCTGTCTTATGTGCGCCTTCTGTGCGCTTTCTTTATTTCAGTGCCAATTAGCAGAGATAAAACGGTAATCAATTGTTTTAACGAGCGTGACGGACTTTCTTTCTGATTTTTGATTACAAAGTCCAACTTTGTAATCTAAGAGGGGGCTCCGGGTCAGTCAGAAAGTCAGAAAGAAAGAAAGTAAGAAAGAAAGAAAGAAAGAAAGAATGAATGAAAGTCCGTCACGCACGTTAAAGCAATTGACTAACGTTTTACCTCTGCTAATTGGCACTGAAATAAAGAAAGCGCACAGAAAGCGTACAGAAAGCGCACACAAGACAGAAGTTTCCCGCAATCAGATAGAAAAATTTGACGTCGGCATGTTTCATGTTAGACAGATTTGACACCATAAGATGGATAAATCACCATGATGTTTACCCTGGCACAGCAACAAATTTACCCAGAATTGGCACGTTCTTGACTTCATTAGCAGCTTAATTACGTTAAAACAATCGTTTTCTAGAACGAACGCATCATTAGCCACTTGTTGATAGTACTCATTATGCAAATAAGTCAACTTTAGAGGATGATGTAACCGGCGGCCTGCACAGAGGCAAGCATTCGCAGCCTCACCGAAGGTAGAAGGACCCCCTCCTGCACAGCTACAGATGCAAATATGCAAACGTCACAGGTGAAGTTGAGAGGAACGGTGCAGAATCCCATCAAACAATGGCTCCATTCACTGAGGGAAGGCACATGATCACACTGAACCAAAACATCTTCATGCATACGATTCTGCACAGATGTTATTTTCGTGACTGCTTGTCTCAAATTAGATGCCCGCGAATAGAAACGTTCTGCAGAGTTCTGCATAAGTAATTTTGGGTTATCGTTAATCTCACATGACATCTAATTTTAGACGATGCACCAATAGTTTCGTGCACGAACTAAGCCAACTAGGGGTAATGATTTTTGATTTGTTGCGTATCATCTTCGTTTGACATAAATATCAAAATATTGCATTTCAGGCGATTCTTGTCGTTTTACAAGGCGCTTGATTTGCTATTGAAGGCGACTTTAGCAGCAACATTCATCCCTCTGACTGTAGCTAAAAACAGCATCACAACGATCATTTGGGGTTATGAAGAACTCGATAATCAGATTTTCTTATGCTTGCTTAGCTCAGGACGGACTTTGTAATCATCCAAAAGGATCTTATGTTCTTTCTTTCTCACTTTCTTTCTTTCTTACTTTCTTTCTGACTGGCCTGGAGCCCCCTCTTAGATTACAAAATTGGACTTTGTAATAAAAAAACGAAAGGCAGTAAGTACATGGGTTCAATTTTAGTGTATTTTATGGTCGAATAGCTTTTGCTTTGCAAAGAAAAATGTGTAAAAAGGGATGACGTCATCACACAGGAATTCGAAGAATGTGCGCATGCGTACAGCCAAAACACGCATAATCATGCGTTTAAATTAAAAACAAATTATGCATTTGGATAGAGGATCAAAAGTAACATATATTCCTCAAATTTCATTGTCTTCCTGCATTTGCTGTAGATTCTATTAGCATTTATTGAAATTTTGCACAGACATCTCTCAAAGATTGATCGTGTTTACCCCCTGGAATGAATTTAATTTTTCTAAAAAGTTCATTTTTTGTTATAAAAAGGACAAAAACTAAAAGTCGGAAAGTTTCAGCGTTGCAAATGCACTACATAAAAATCCACAGAAGAAAAGTCGTAGGCTTGATAGGGTTAAAATTTAAACTGTTTCATAAGGCCTTTTTTAGTCCCTATCAAGATTATCAAAACAAGTAATAAGCCGAATCAAACTCAAAATAACGTCGACACATTTGTCAATTTGTCATTTGTCAAGCATTTTGAGTGACTCGGTTAGGTCTTATCTACTTCTGCAAGCCCAGCGCTTGGCGCGGAAAACCGCAATTTCACCTTCACCTTCACCAGTTAAATCACGATGATATCGTATATGCAGCAAATTGGAAATTATTCAATGCAAGAAAGAGGAAACATATACTTTATTACAGACGCATCTCATGAACATTTCATACTTAATAAAACAAGATACACTACTTTACTTTTGTCAATGAGCTCTTCTTGAAACAAAAGCTAAATTAACGAATACATGATACCGATCTATAGCTTAGCATGCTTCTGATTGGCATATTCAAAACATAGAGTTGGGCTCGGGCTGTTATCAGAAGATTCCTTCAATTCACTCTTCACTCAGAAAAATGTTGGTTTAAAATCAACGCAGTCGTAAAGATAAAATTGTCCAACTTCTTACCACTTAGAATATCTGCAGTGTCGTCATCATCAAACTGAATTGGCGCTTCTTCGTCAAATTTCTGTTGATCAAAGCAAATACTGATCAACTGCTTTTAACATGATGAAGATAAGACTATTTCTTTGTTCCTAAATAGTGCAGCGGATAATAAAATGCACCGTGCAAATTGTGATAAAAGCATGGAATTTGGCAGACATAGACAGTTTTCCATGCTGAAAAAGATGAGAGTTGGACCCATTCTGAAAATTGCCCCCAACCCCTATTTTTAGACGGAGGTTTTCATGCCCAGTCTCCACAAGAAGATATAACGTTATCTATAGTCTAGAAACAGATATTAACACGAAATTTGGTAGATATTGGACAATTTGTTGTACTGAGCAAGATTAGAGTTTGAAAAATTCTCAAATATGCCCAAATTCTTTTTAGACGGGGCTGCTAGTGCCCAGTCCCCCTGTATGGATACCTTTTTACTCTTTCTCAAAAAGGATACATGGATACACGCGAGACATGGCAGGGAGAGACAATTTGATGTTTTAAATGAGAACAGAGTTTACAAATTCTGAAGCACGCTCACAAAGGGATACTAGTTCCCAGTCCTCCCTTACATATACTGCTGAAATTTTCCACATTCTATTATCAAACAAGGGTAATAATTTTCAATCCCCTCCCTTTGCGGATACAACTCTTTTTGTCGCCTTTAAAAAGTTATTTTTACGACACGAAATTAGGTAGACAGAGACGATTTGATGACCTTAAAAGATGTATGCATTAAAAACGGTAAGATATGGATCAAAATGTTCATATTTTCAACCTCAAAACAACTGAACAAACTAAAGCTGAACATGTACGCAATTTTCTAAGTTCTCAATCTTCTTTGCATTTCCCTGTGCACTTGCAAAGTTCTGTGCATAAAAGTCTGGCAGATCGACATTTGCAATTTCCTCTGCATCCTTTCTTGCAAGAGCAAGAAATTAGCTCGGAACAGGACTTCGAAGCCTCTTGCAAATGTGACCAGACAGGAATGTAACACCCTTCTGTATCTTTTTCCAGCCCCAAAGTTCAGGATTTGGAGTTTCAGGAGCAGGCTCTAGCAATCTTCCCCAGATTAGCTTTCCTTGGTAGATACTTCTCTTTAAGTGCATCATTAAGGCTCCAAAACTGGGAGGGATATGATCAACTGCCCTGCCTTTTCTTGCAAACAAATCCTTTCGAGATGCGTTTACTGATGCTGCTCCTTCTGTGATTGCACTGCTTTCATCGTACAAAGAAACCAAGAATTTCTCAACTGTTTGACAAGCAGATTCTGGCAGAGCTTCTGGTTCCAATTCGTCAGCACAGCTTGCAACGTCAACAATGCTTCCGTCATCTCAGGAAAAGAATTCCACCTTTGCCAGGCAGTTTTTTCCCCAATGTTAGCAAAATAAGACACAGTATCACAGCCGGTAAAGGCATGAAAGAGATGCATGACCACTGACCTGTGGTCGCCAAGACCGCGTGCCAGCTCGTGGATTGGAATTTGTTGAAAATGCTTTCCGGTGCCAAAGCTTATCATCCACAACTCTTCCATTCCATATTTGCGTAATCTCGAAACAACTGATCTTGCGAGCACAACTACGTCCGTATCAACGGTTCGGATAACAACTTGTGTGTGGCCTTCTTGAACACAACTCTACGCATGAAGAATGCAACGAGTATCTGCTTCTTCATGCATACATGGTGAGATAGAAGACATTTCAGCTGGCATTTGGGATGGAAAACAACTTACAGTGGCATTAGTGGTGATAACAACTTTTCCTGAAGACAATTCCTTCTCCGCATGCTTCAGTAGATGCTTTCCAAGGAAAGCGAACAGCTCCACTTTGTTTTCATCTACTCGTAAAAATGAGATTCAGTTTCGGGGCATCGGAGTAGCATCAGTGACTATTCGTCGCTCACCATATCCACGGCGTCTTCTCTCTGCAGCCTTCAGGCTATCCTTTTTGTATGTATCCCATACGAGATGAGCACGCTTGATACTCCCGCCAAAGATCCGTATGATGAATGGGACGAATCTTTGATTTGCATACTCTGCAAAAGTTTTGCACCCATCTGGTTTTACAATGTGAACGATAGCTGCACCATCGAGGATTGTCGCTGTGGCTGATGGAATCTCACGCACTGGCTCAGACGCTGACGCAAAGCAGGTTAACAGATCACTTTTGTTTCCTTTCCTCATTTCGCCACCAAGCGAAAGGCTTGGTGGATAGGCATGATTCTCGTGGCTGAAAAATTCATTGAAGTCGCTGTCACGGGTTTGGCAAGCAAAGTACAATCGGAAGAAGAGCTGAATCTCTTGTTTGGCTTCTACAAATTTTTTTTGCCATTTTTACTCTTCTTTGTGACTTGAGTTGTGAAAATTTTGTTCTTGTTTCTTGGTATCTTGTCATCTAAATCAACGCTCTTGTCAATGAATCGATTGTGAACAAAGTTTGAAAATTGTGTATGGCCTTGCTCCATTACTGTTTGAAGTTTAGCAACTAAGCTCTTGTCAACAGAAACTTTGGTATGCAAAGAGAAGAGATCATCCTTTTGTGAGGAATGGTCAGCCAGATGATAAACTTGAAGGTATACAAAAGATGATATCTGAAGGCACAAGACTAATTGAGGAAGCCAAGCGGAATTATTTCCTAAAGGCTGGGAATACCTTAGCTAATCCTGGGACAAGTAGTAAAACCTACTGGACCTTAATAAACACTGTTTTAAACAAAGTTAAGATTCCTATCATACCACCTCTTTTAGAGAGCGGGCTGTTTGTAACGGATTTCTCCGAAAAGGCACAGATATTTAACGACTATTTTATACTTCAATGCACGACCGTTGACACAGGTAGTGAAATTCCCCAAGATTCTCCGGTAACTACGAATCTGATAAGCGATTTCACCATCTCTGACGAAAAGATACTTAATATCATAAGATCGCTTAATCCCAATAAAGCACATGGCTGTGACGAAATATCTGTAAGGATGATAAAGTTGAGCGATGTTTCATTAGTTCTGCCACTCAATATAATTTTTACAAACTGTTTGAGGCGTGGCCTATTTCCCAAAATTTGGAAATATGCAAACGTAGTGCCGGTTCATAAAAAAAATGAGAAAAATCTGAAGGGGAATTACCGTCCTATTTCTCTTTTACCAATTTTTGGGAAAATACTTGAAAAACTCATGTACGATTCTCTTTACTCGCATCTTGTATCACATGAACTTCTTAACCCAAATCAATCAGGTTTTCGCCCAGGTGACTCAACAATCAACCAGTTACTCTCAATAACACATACAATATTTCAAGCTTTTGACTGTAACCCTCCTCTAGATGTTCGTTCTGTGTATCTTGACATCTCTAAGGCATTTGATAGGGTATGGCACGATGGTCTAATTTATAAATTAAAGCGATGTGGTGTCTCTGGACAACTTCTCTTTTTAATCCAAAGTTTTCTCAAGGATCGAAAGCAGAGGACTGTGCTGAATGGGCAGAGTTCTAATTGGGGAGATATTTCCGCAGGTGTGCCCCAGGGCTCCATTCTAGGTCCTTTGTTTTTCCTTGTGTATATAAATGACCTAGCTGTAGGCTTGAAGTGCAATGTTAAGTTATTTGCTGATGACACATCATTGTTTACAGTGGTAGGAGATTCCAATACAGCTGCAAATGACATGAACCATGACTTGAACTTGATAAGTCGGTGGGCTCACGCTTGGAGAATGTCCTTTAATCCTGATACGCAGAAACAAGCTGTTGAATTAACATTTTCAAGGAAAAAGTTCGAAATTGATCATCCTGTGATTCTTTTTAACAACGTACCTGTCAAGAAAGTAAATGAACACAAACATTTAGGAATTATCCTGGACTCAAAGCTGTCTTTTTCAGCTCATATCAAATCAGCGATCTCTAAAACGAGAAAGGGCATTGGTTTGCTAAAATATCTCTCCAAATACTTGCCAAGGCATACCTTAAATGAATTATATAAGCTCTATGTTCGACCCCACCTAGACTATGGTGATGCCATTTACCATATTCCTGCCAAAGTATGTGAATTCAGTCAACATATTATTATACCAAATTTAATGGAAAAGCTAGAGTCCGTACAGTATTCTGCTGCCTTGGCTGTGTCAGGTACATGGAGGGGTACATCTCGAGAGAAGCTGTACGCAGAGCTTGGTTGGGATTCACTGAGTTCCCGAAGATGGAGTAGACGCCTTACCTTGTTCTACAAGTTTATAAATAATCTTAGTCCTGAGTATACAGTTGATCCAATTCCCCCTCTTCATCAGTCGCAGTACCGTCTCCGCGGACAGGATGTCATTGGGCGATTAAAGGCAAGGACAGAAAAATTCAAGTCTTCGTTCTATCCAAACTGTTTATGCGAATGGAATAAGCTTGAGCCTGAATTGAGACTTGCACCCTCTATTGCTGTTTTTAAGAAAAAGCTCTTATCAATAATCCGTCCCCCTGCAAAATCTGTATTTGGAATTCACGATCCCACAGGATTATCCTACCTAACACAACTCAGGGTTGGTCTCAGCAAGTTAAATCTCCATAAATTCAAGCATAATTTCAGAGATACCATAAACCCAATGTGCCCAACAAGCGATGGCATTGAAGACACGGAGCACTTTTTGTTGCTCTGCCCTTCTTTTGATGTTCAACGACAAAATCTTCTCGCTGGAATTGTTGAATTATTACGACCATATGTACAAATCACCAATCTTTCAAATCATTCTTTGACGCAGCTTTTATTGTATGGTGATGAAGACCTTTCTAATGAGTTGAACAGAAATGTACTCGAATTAACTTTACGCTTCATCCACGAAACTGGTCGGTTTGATTAAGATCTATTGAGAATTTAGCCATGCCCTAAGCAATCACCAAGTCCCGTACCGTTAGTGTTCTTTTCCTTGTAAATTCTGTTTCACATCAGATGGAGGCATTTTACTTGCCTAAATTTACACCAAATGAGTTGCACTCATTGCATCTACAAATTCATCGCAACACTGACCTGACATCTGGAGTGAAACTGAATCCAGTATAGTATCCTTTAATTTATAAATTGTTCGTAGTGTGATTGTATACGGTTTAACGTTTCATGTTTTTAGATATTGGCCATGGGGTAGTCGTAGTCTTTTGCTCCCCATGGTATCGTACTTGTAGTGTCGTATAGTAATTAGAATTAGGTATAGTAAAATGTAAAGTATCTTGTAAAACTTAATATTTGAATAAAAAAAAAAAAAAAAAAAAAAGAAGAGATCATCGGATTCTTCTTCAAAAGGACTTCCATGATCTGTGACAGTAGAAACCAAAGACTGAGCCTGCTTTGCAAACTTTATTTACGTCGCTTGAGTTTGCTCATGATGCTTCTTCTTAACATTTGTCGTTCTCTCTCTAGCTCCTTCAAACTCTTGAATGATGCGTGATATTTCGGGTCCAGAAACCATCCATCTTCGCAGTGCGTATGGATCAATAAGAGCAGAATACGTAAAAGGGGACTGGGCACTAGTACCCATATTTAAATGTAGCATTGGGGGCGTGCTTCAGAATTTTTACACTCTAATCTCATTTACTACAACAAATTGTCCACGTCTCACGTTAAGATCTTTTCCGTGAAAAAGTAAAAAGATTTCCGAAAGGGGGACTGGGCACTAGTACCCCCCGTCTAAAAATAGAATTGGGGGCACTTTTGAGAATTTTTCAAAATCTAATTTTGTTCAGTACAACAAATTGTCCAATATCTACCAAATTTCGTGTTAATATCCGTTTCTAGACAATAGATAACGTTATATCTTCTTGTGGAGACTGGGCATGAAAACCCCCGTCTAAAAATAGGGGTTGGGGGAAATTTTCAGAATGGGTCCAACTCTCATCTTTTTCAGCATGGAAAAATGTCTATGTCTGCCAAATTTCATGCTTTTATCACAATTTGCACGGTGCATACGAAAATCTGCTATTACCTGCTGCACTAATATGACCGGCATTTTAAAATCCATCTTAGAATTATCTGACTGACATCAGCCACTCCGCTCTGAAATAGACCTTCTGGCTATTCTGAAAAGAACCAGAATTGAACGATATTTTGCTACATTCTGTAGAATGTTCGATTGTGCACAATAGTGAGAGAAGCTCTAACGCCACTCGATCGAACCTTGCGTATGAAAACGAATAAAAATAACGCTCTATCCAGGTTCTTTTGTAGAATAGTTAAAAGCCCTATTAACCCTGTCCAGACTAGGGGGGGGGGGGGTGCCCCCTCCCCTAGTAAACTTTTCCACACAGCTCGTCGAGTATCTCTTGAATAGTCTAGCTTTTTTGTGACTTTTAGTTTCTATCTATGAGACATCCATTCATGTCAATTTCAAAAAATTTGAAACTGATTCCGGGGGTGAACACATGACTTTGAATTGAGTGCTCCGCAAAATAAATTTTTTTGAGCCATAACTTTGGTACCACTGGCTCTATGACAATGAGACAAGCAATGGCGAACTCGTCTTAAAACAAGCTTTCACTTGATATAAAGTTTATTGATTTTTGATGACGTCATCAATAATTGATCGTTGCACATGCGTACTGATGAAAAACCTTGTTAGGCTTCATTTTTAGAAAAATGAGCAACATCATATGATGCAGCAGGTATTTTATGTATATTTAGCATTTTTTGCTATTTTTCAAAGCAATTTATTATCATTTTAGACAAAAATCGATATTGTTTGCGTACAAAATAAATTAATGCTGACATCAGCAAAAATATTAGTGTTAGGAAGCAAAATTTAGAAATAAGATTCATGAGGATATAATCCCTCTGTGTTTCAGACCTCATATCAATATGTTTTATAGATTTGGAGATACAACGTGACAAAGTCCATGCGGTTTTACACCCAAATTAGCAACATTTGCTGACGTCAGCACTTAATCACGTGACATAAACAAAAACAACTTACACCAACCTGTTTGCCTTATTGTGTTTGTTACTTGTGCCAAGTTTCAAGTCTCTAGCACTTATGGTCTAGGAATAAAAAGGGGGACATTTTGTGCCCCCCCCCTTAGTCTCCCCAAAGTTTCCAAAAGCCTAGTCTGGATAGGGTTAAGGATTTTCTCTGGAAAGCACTTTCAAGAAACCTTCAAAACGAACAAATTTTCCCAACATTTCTGCTTTTTGGCAATGACTCAACGCATTTCAGTGCATGTTATCTTCTTGGGAGGATGAAATCGTCCGGAATGATCTTTTATGCTCCAAGGGATGACGCTTCCATGTCCTGTAGGGATACCACGTCCTAAAGCGTGTAAAAGTCATTGCTGTAAGGCAGAAAATTAGGTTGTGATCTTAGGCCTGTTTTGTTAATGATTGACATATGTGGGAAAGTATCAACTTGAATGACAAACATCCTTCCGCTGACTTCAGATGTAATGAAGTTTTGTTGACAAACCTGTTCTTCTTCGAGTTGCATCCGAATGGCTCTTATCTCTTTCTAAAAAAAATTATGATGATAGCTTTATAAATTAGGACGCGGGAAGGATGCATCGGGGCATGTAGAGAATAGAAAATGAATCTTACTAGGCATTAGTGAATAATTCATTTTTGGACGGTAGTATTGCCATATATTCGATTATATCATCGCTTTCCTGTGTTCCTTCTTACGTGATAAGAAAACTTGGTCAGATTTTTCTTTCACACTTTTTTAAATGGACATAAAATTCAGAGTTTTACTAATCAGCTAATCAAACGTTTCAAACAAGCCCACTTTTATGCGCAAATTTATACTAATCTAGTCTATTTCGTAACAGATGGCGTTCACATAGAATTGCATGGGACTTTTCAATTAAATAACGGTCCAAAATATTGTATGAAATTATTGTACTTCATCGTATGATAGCATAGTAGATTGAAGCACGACCAAAAATACGAAGAGTACAAATGTTATTCGATGCCATTTCGGCTCTGTTTGATACCATTAGTAATTTACTATGATATTCAAAGAGCAGCATTATCAACGCCAGGTTTTATAAATTTTTTACTCACCCGCAAGAATAACACGACAAACAAACTAAAGAAGAACTTACCTCCGCTTTAGTTCTTTTCAGCGTTTCATTTCTAAGTTCTGTTTTCAGCGCATGCAGCTGAGAAAAACAAAGTTTAATCTCTCTGTAGATTCTAACTGGGGTCAATCGTTTTTGAAATTGTAAATCAAAACGAAAGGCACATGTCGGTAGATAGAAGGCCTTTGCGATATAAAGTTAATAGCTGCAGCAAGTAAAACATGGAAAAATGTGAAAACGAAAAAAATCTGTTCCTATGCTCATGGTATATGGAAATAATAGAACAATCAAATATTATTGCAATCCATTCAAATGTGCCTACAGTTTTTACTTATAAGAGGATGGAGGATACACTTTCCATTGTACAAACTAATCCACAAAGTACCACGATAAAACTGTCATCGTTACAATTTCGATTGAGGAAAATAGTACACAGATTAACAGAACTGGCAAATTCTTCACCAATAATGATGATGAAAATAACACAAACGAAACAGCAATTGGCATTTTAGGTGTTGCTAACCGTATCTGGACCGGGCGATTTTAATACCTCCAGGTCCATGGGACGACTAATTCTGCCCCTTTCAGTAAATTAGAACTAAGAAGAGACAAAAGCTTGAGGAGTGACTGACCTGATGTATTTTTATGTGGAGAATCCAAAAATGTAGCTTATTTTACTCTAATTGCTGTATTTTTGATGAAGTCATCATTTCTCTTTGTTTTTGTGGCCAAACTTAACGGAAATGACAACTCGTTTACCTTTGCATCTGATTTTTGATTACAAAGTCCTTTGTAATCTAAGAAGGGGCTCCGATGTCAGTCAGAAAGAAAGAAAGTAAGAAAGAAAGAAAGAAAGAAAGAAAGTAAGTAAGTAAGTAAGTCAGTCACGCTCGTTAAAACAATTAATTAACGTTTTATCTCTGCTAATTGGCACTGAAATAAAGAAAGCGCACAGAAAGCGCATACAAGACAGAAATTTCCTGCGATCCTATAGCAACATTTGACGCCGGCTTATTTCATGTTGGACAGATTTGACACCGTAAGATGGATAAATCACCATGATGTTTACCCTGGCACAACAACAAATTGGCAACACATTAGCAGCTTAATGATGTTAAAACAATCGTTTTCTAGAACGAACGCATCATTAGCCACTTATTGATAGTACTCATTATGCAAATAAGTCAACCTTGGAGGATGATGTAACCGGCGGCCTGCACAGAGGCTTGCATTCGCAATATCACCGAAGGTAGAAGGACCGCCCTCCTACACAGCTACGGATGCAAACGTCGCGGGTGAAGTTGAGAGGAAAGGTGCAGAATTCCAGCAAACAATGGCCCCATTGACTGGGGGAAGGCACGTGATCACACTGAACCAAAACATCTTCATGCATATGATTCTGCACAGATATAATTTGCTATGCGTATCCGACATATGACCAACACATAGCACACTCTAGCGTGCAACTCCGCACGGTGTATTACACTCTTTACTGTACTACACTGTTAGAATCGGGTGAACATCTTCATGCATGTGAACCTGCACAAAGGTTATTTTCGTGACTGCTTGTCTCAAACTAGATGCCCGCGAATAGAAACGTTCTGCAGGGTTCTGCATAAACATAAGTAATTTTGCATTATCGTAAATCTCACATGACATCTAATTTGAGACATACAAGGCGCTTGATTTTCTATTGAAGGCGACTTTAGCAGACACACTCATCTCTCTGACTGTAGCTAAAAACAGCATCAACGATCATTTGGGGTTATGAAGAAATCAATTTTCAGATTTTCTTATGCTTGCTTAGCTCAGGACGGACTTTGTAATCATCTAAAAGGATCTGATTTTTCTTGACAGAGATAATATACTTATTGCATCAATTCCAGACGAAAGGCTACCTTTTTGTAAAACATGACTTTGCGTCAAAAATGTATGAATTTGTAATTACAACTTAAATACATGAAAACAATAACGGTCAGTGACGTCACAATTTGAAATGATAAAGCAAGTAATAATTCCTTTCTAGGTCTATGTATGGCGAAAATTTTGTTACATTTATCTTAATTCTGTTCATATTATCTAAGTTTGAGTTTGTAAGGGTTTGACAACAAAACATATAATTTCAAAATTACCATTTGAGCATATAGTCATATTCCCGAAATGAAAAATAAAATTGATGACAGATAAAAAGCTAGGGATTTAGCAGAGAAAGGGAAAATTTAAAGAGGAGGGCTGAATCAATCAAGACGGGGTTAATAAAATTGATTTTTCGTTCTGTTACCTCTTTTTGGACTTCGGATGTCTCCATCTGCAATGAGAAAAGTTTGCTAAAGCCTCATTCCCATTGCACGATGAACATTGATTTTAAGTGATGAGGCTTCGTCGCACAAATTTTCATTGTTTTTTCCATCGCTTTTGCTTTGTCGCTAACAATTTCCCAGTGTGTCATAAAATATCATCGCTTTCCTCCTTGTTTATTTTTCAAATGCATTGAAATCCGATTACACAGTGGGAACAACGTTTCAATATTTATCGCTAAAAATAAGGTTCATCGCAACTTTGACAATGAGTCTCAGTTAGTTGGAAGTGGCATTGCCTTGAAGATCACATCAAACAATATGTACGCAATGAGTCAAAGAGATTAATATCAAAAAGTTCCTCAAAACGTGAGGCGTTTAACAACTCATGTTTTGGCAAAAAACGAATCAGATCGGATGTGTTAAATTTTCATTTTGCAGACAAGAGATAAAATTGGTTATGGGAATTTAGTTTATCAAAATCAGTCATTTTTCCGTATTGATAAAGTATGTTTGTAATAGCTTAGAAGTTCATACGTGCATGGATAAGAATTTAATTCAAGGTCTACGTAGACGTTAGGAACCTTGCGAAGCACCATTTTACTAAAATCGCTCGTAATAATGGAAAAGAGAGATGATTTTGACAAAAACAACTTCCACATCTAAGTTAGTCTTTTTTCTATGCAATAAGTGTTACAGAAATGAAATTATAAGTAAACTGCACTAATAAAGATTGGCAAGCAACCTATGTTTTTTCTGATTCACCCGGTATATTAATCGTCATTCTCGTCGCCTAAATTTCATAGTGAGGAACCAACAAGTTTCGTCACCATGTTGCTCTGACTGTGCAATTAACTTTCATTGCATTTGAAAAATAAACAGTGAGGAAAGTGATAATACTTCATCGCACAGTAAGAGACAGGCTATAAGAGGCAATTTCAAGGCTCCCTAATTTTCAAAAGAACAAAAGATAGCAAGACGCGTTTATGCATGTTTACAATAGATTTCTTCAAATTATCCATCTTTATTTTGTGAAAAAATGCACCCTTACAGATTGAATAAGAGTAAATAAAAATGTTACACTACAGTAACTAACTAAATAACTCTTACTTAGGATGATAATTTATGCAGAATGAATACATATTCACAATTAGTTCAAGAGCCAAACATGTGCAATGAATGACATACATTCGTTTTCGGATGATATTTTTTAAAGCTGACCGAGAAACCAGAATAACTCAAATGGCTTTTCCGTGATTGCAACCTCTTCCTAGTTCACACAAGCAGTTCTGCTAATTCAAATGTTTTCCTTCCTGGTCACTTTTTTCAGGGAGAGCGCGAAATAGCACTGACACGTTGGTGAGAGTTAGTTAGAGAGCAGAACACTATGAGAATGATCAACATCGAATGGAATCAACGTAAACTGACTGGTAACAAATAGATATGGAAGTTGCGGTGTGATTGGTATTACAGAGTTATGATATGATTTATTCTCTTTTGATTATCTCTTTTTAAGTGTTGCTTCCTAAATGCAACAACGCATTGGTGAACAAAATATTGCATTTCATTCAAAACAATATCCAATGAAAAGAATGCACAATGAAGTAACATGAAACGAGAGTACTGTTTTGGAAGTCAACAGAATTATTTTGATCACACAAGTCAAGAAGCTACTGCATTGAACATTAAAGGGAATGTAAGCATATCAAAGTGACTCAAGCCACTTTCGGTCAAATTCTAACCTATCAGATATCAGTAACTCATGAAGACGTAGATCAGTTACCCAAATATGGTGCGGCACGTCTCATGGTCTATTGTCTTTGCACGGCTATTTCTATCAAGGGCTTATACATGCTTCGATTCCTTTTAAGAGGAATATTTCAGATATTTCTCTATTCTATTTATATCTTTTTGAGCTATGATCTTTGCAACGACGTGGTCTTTGTCAAAGAAAAAAAATGCATATGACTTACATGGCCAAACTCCAAGCCAGTAGGTGATCTTTGAAGATTTTCAGAGAAACTGTCACGAAGAGACTGAAGAGACAAAGAAACGTTTTGATGATTTTTGATGTGATAGCTGCTATTCTCAAAAGAAGGATGGTTACGAGGAAAAAACATCTTAACGCTAGTTTAATGATGCTGCATCTTTGACGTGGAGCTTCTGGTTCTATTAAGGATGCTAGATTTTGAAAGAAAATTATGACCAAATCATCCTTAAATGAAAGGGTTTTCATCTTGAAAATCAAAAATTCTTCCTGCATTATACTTCTTACTTTGAAGTTAAAATGAATCAAGATTCCAGTAATTTCCGAGTTCCTACTGGGTCATTTAACAAGAAGTATCACCTGTTTGAAAATCACAGTTCTAAAGTTGTCCAATCGACACTTATATTGGAAAGCTCATGTGGTCCAAAAAAGTACTCCTGTTTGTAAAATTATCAAAATTTCATTACCAGATCAATCATTAAATTTATTTTTTAGGCAAATATATCAAAGACCAATTTCTTAGGCATAAGCTGATCTTTGCATTTGATAGTTGACAGATTAATTTATTTTTGTATAATCAAGCTTCAGGTGGTCATAACAGTCGGAAAGAAATGGAAACTATCATTGTACACTTGAACGATCATGACAAATATCGAAATAATGGCTCTTGGCAAGATTTATGATGTTGCAATAATCGATCTTTTGTTTTGTTGTTAAAATTGAAGACCATATCGTCCACATCAATATTCAAAAAACCAAATTCAAATATCTTACTCCAAAATATTTTTATAAGCGTTCAAAGTTGCATCATTCAGTCATTTGCGTGCGACAAAAATTGTTCTCTTGTGACGTCATAAGCAGTAGGCACCAGTCTTTAGGAGTCACCAAACACACAGCGAACATTAAATATTCAACATGGCGAGTGGCATGCCGAAGAAACATGACGGTGGGAAACGCCGTGTTGCGGGGAGAGCTGCGGAAACAGCCAGCATGTTCCAGATAGATCAATTCATCATTTTCCTGATCGAGAAAAAGAGCCACAGAGATACATACAGTGGATACACTTCGTTCGGCGGCATAGGCCGAATAAGTTGGTTCCTGGAAATACATACGACAAGTGACCGCAGCTTGATGCAGTCAACTATTAAGTCAGTTTCTTAGTGGCATGCTTTCAACGACTGACATTGCATATAAAAATGATAACTTGTATGTGAAAAGCTAAGTCCAGTTTCCTATGGCTAGAATGATCTCTTCCTACTGCCAAAGGACCAACTAAACCTGTCTGTATGCTAGGTGAATCAAGGGTCAAACATACACCAGGCCCAAAACATTTTGTAATCAAACTGCGAAAAGTAACGGAAATTACTTCGAATTCATTTTTTAGAAATTACTGGAAATGCAGTTTTCTCGTATTTAAACTTTGTTACTTTTACTCTGACGCATTTGATTAAATTTGAAAAATTTGTAGGGTCCATGATGATGGATGGCAGACTGTTAGAAACCACATAGGCCCATCAAAGTCAATTGGATTATAAACGATCAACGTATTTACGTTGCAATGCAAGGAAGAAGAAATATACTAATAAGATTGCCGATCACGAATACTATAAATCAGAATAAAAAGCAAACCATTCTTGCCAACTATCAACGTTAACTCGTCGCTCAAACTTCGCTTCAATCGTTGCAAGTTTAAAGAGTATAGCTCAGAATAAGGTTTTTAACCTAGCATTTTATGCCATTTAAGTTATAAAACTAAATATTGTATCATCTTTCAATATTATATTTTGATCATTGAAAGAAGAGATCAAAAATGAATTTTCTGATAGGCTTGATAATCAAATTTTGGTGATTTTGTACGCGGGAGTACTTTTTGGAAAACCCAGTACCTTTTGGTAATTTGTTCTATTTCAGCATAAATCGCTAATTAGCTCAATCGGATACAACTGAAGACGCTCGTTTCGTTGCTTGGTATCGATTGGAAAAAACTTGTATGTGTTTTCAAAAGTGTCACTTTAAAGAGCGTTTTTGGAAAACTTGTCTGTCTTTCGATGAGCGAAACAGCCATCTACTTGTGGACGCGAATCCAAAACGGATAAAAAATGGTGCGTTTTCAAAAAGTACGGATACGTGTGAATTGGGCCTGAGAGTACAATCTATTTTCTTTCAAATTGTTAATGGTTTATAGCTTGGAAAAATTTTGCATAAAGAATTCATAGGTTCATAAAAAAGTCCAAATACTTACTGCAAATGATGAAGATGAATTAAGCGTTAAGCTGTCTTCAGCCACTGCTGATTCTATTTCTGAAATTGTCTATGGAACAATCAAAATAAGTAGTGGGTTCAAATAGTTTGAATCTTTAAAAACTGGGTGTAGAATTCTGCTATATATTCATTTTAATTGAATTGCTTGAAAGGAACTAAGTGTACTTTGCTTTAAGTTTGTCATGGAGATATTTTTACTTCTTGATTATGCTCCAGATTGTGGCGTTTTTAATTTGTTGAAATGAATTCAAGGAAAATTTTTGAAAAAATTGAAATCATTGCAAATCATAAATCA
This sequence comes from Aurelia coerulea, assembly GCA_039566865.1. Classification (NCBI taxonomy): domain Eukaryota; kingdom Metazoa; phylum Cnidaria; class Scyphozoa; order Semaeostomeae; family Ulmaridae; genus Aurelia; species Aurelia coerulea. The sequence continues at coordinate 10,835,949 of CM076950.1, forward strand.
AATCTGTAGAGGAAAAATGATACAATCTTCAACAAAACCATGGTTTTTGAAGGTCTACATCCGAAGCAAGACGAGCAAGCAGAAATCTGTAGCTTGTCTTGCTTCGGCTGTAGAATATTGATAACGTTACACCTTCAAATGTAAAAGATACCACAATTTTGAAATAAATTAAGATATAAAACAATTTCCATAGCAGATTTACAGCAAAAATTTGGCAACAAAACTTTGAGCCATAGGCTATCAAAATGCAAGAAAACCTATCTTTCATATTCTGGCATATGAGTAGGCAGTGATGAAGAGTGAAGACTTGTAGCGTACTGCACTGCAGATTGAATGCATCCGCCTTATGAAATATCTGATAGCAATTCAAGGGACAACACTATGTAACAAGAACTCATAGCCTCATCTATATTATATAATTAGCCAACTAAATTAAGCTAGACTAGTATGCAGCGTGTTTAACGTTAATCAGGGCCATGAAAAGCTTGGGTGAGCATATGACTACAAAGTGTCATCTGAAGTTAATTCAAACTCTCTGTCTATGTAGTACTGGTTTCTGGGTTTTATGTCTTCAAGCATATTGAAGTTAGTTATTGTCACAAGCTACGACACATTATTAGTTTTCAATTAAAGGATTAATCTCTCGCAGCTGATTGACTCCTAAAGACAATGAGATCCTATTGTTGTCCACTCTGAGGTATAAAATGTCATTGTGACTGTTTGAAAGATTTCCATTTTCTTAGGAGGCAATCATCTGCTTGACAGTACTATTTTAAATTTTGATTACTAAAGCAATTGTTTTATTGAAAGTTTAAACAAATGAATCGATTATAATGGAATCACCGTGACAAAATACTTACATCCAGCTCTACTTTTCCATTGTGTCCTATAAAAACAAGGCAATATTGAGTTGGTTATAGAATGCTATCCTTCCTTTCCTTAAACTCGCCACAGCGTTTCGAATGTAGAATCTATAGGGTTAAAAAGGTGCCATATGGAGACTGTTACTACCTTCGTTATGGCGAACCATCTCTTGAACTATCAAGTATAAGATGCTTTCCAAGATTGTCGGTCCTGTGCATGAGGTATCATTTCATTTGTTGAAAGATCAGTGCCTTCGTTATCATGGCAGGGTATGCCATCTTTCTTCTTTCTCTACTCTGACAAACATCAGTTGGTAATCGTCAATACTAATTGCGATGCTGTCAAATTCTTTATGCCTTAAAAGACGACCAGTCAATATTATCATCATCATATCATTATTATCACCATCAGCATTATTATTATCATTATGTCTTTGATTAGCATCATCATCATTACTACATACATTTCATAACCGTTATAAAACCTAACCCATATAACCTCTGCGTAGCCATCATATCTAACCAATCACGTGTTATTTCTCCTTTTCAAATCGCTGTACATATTCGAATTATATTATAACTGTCACATTACAGCCCTGAAGAAGTCTTGCATAGCAGGACGAAATATTGGCTTAAAAAAATAAATTAATAAGATTTGCTGTTGCATTTTTTTTTGTCGCATTGCGGTGTTTCTGCCTTTAAATTCAGTCAATATTGCCTGCCTCATTTTGATCTTGTTGAATGGCTTTCTTTCATCACCGTATAACTCTTCGTTTGTCATGTTGTGACTCCAATGAATCCCTTTTACTCTTTTGAACAATGTAGTGTATGCACGATCATGTGATTACCCATTAGTGTTCTATTCGTACAAGCCTCATTGCAGTAATCTACTGCGGAAGACAGAACAAACCCTGTGCAAGCATGCGCGAAAATTCGCAACTTTTTGAGCCTCCGCTGCTCCCTTCAACAGTTCTGGAAATTATACGACACTTGATATTTCTTCCTTGGGCCTCAAGCCCTTGATTTATCATTTCAAAAAGCTTATGTATCCAAAGAATTCCTGATATCAAATTGCTCGGTGACGTCATTTTGTGCAGTTTCACTGCAGAATGAAACTTTTATTGTACTTGACGCTGATACAAAATAAACTCAAATGGGGTTTCAAATACAATTGGTAAAACATAAACTTACCATTTCCATTAAAAATTGCATTCTCTTCAGGCAGATGTTTTTGCAGTATTTCTACAATCTCCGTCTCTCCAGCTGATTGTGCGAGGGATTTTGCTTCAAAGAAGGAATTAACACCACAATGTCACAAAAATATTCTGCAAAGCTTTTATGTACTATCAAAAGTTATGTAGCACATATTTAGGGCATAGCTATTGACGTAAATGGATGTTAGTACTGCCTCAAATAAACGAGTTTAAAATGGATGCAATGCAAGTAAGTTTTGCATCAGAGGTAATATAATGACCAAAGAAAACTTTGCTAAGGTTTACAATGTATGATGCACGACATTTATATGAGCAGATACGAGCCGTACTTGAAGGAGCAGTAAAATGTTTCCAGTGCTAATTTAGGCTATATGGCTGCAAAGATACAAAGACATTCAAATGTACGGATTCAAACTGTAGAAGTATTTGCCAACAGAAGTAAGGCAAGCATCTACAGTAGAAGAGTTCTAAAGACGTAGCTTTTGCTACTTTATGTATATTTTTAAGTGGGAAAATTACATACAATATAAATGGTCAAATATTGTGTACGTCTGCATTGATTTTACCACTAACATTTATCATAAATGTCCCTTAATGCTAAATACCATAGCTATGTAGAAATTGAAAATTGTATTGCTATTGTAAATTTTTCAATGTTTCTTTCAAACTGAATTTTGTCAGGAAATAAATGAACTCTTATGTGTAAAAGTGACATGGATTGTCCGGAAATAAATGAACTCTTATGTGTAAAAGTGATATGGATTGCCTTTGCAAATATATTTTCCACTTTTTTGTTTATTCTAGTGGACCAGGCTCTAAACAAGCTTTAGCTTGGCCCCGTAATGAACGTGAAAGAAATTACTACATACATACATAGATACATCGATCGTTCTACCTGTTTTCTCTGCAAAGTCTTTAAAGTTAAGATCAGCTCCTTTTGCAATCAATATCTCAACGATACTTTGCATTCCGTTTTCGCTAGCATACATTAATGCAGTCCTGCAACGAAAATATGGTGAAGTGATTTCTAAACCATCGCTTGAGCTAAATTATTGTGTGTGTTCTGTGGCCCTGTATGACAGATGAAGGATGAAGGGAGAAGCCCTCCCTTGCCCTCATTTGCGTAAACCACTGGAAATGGGAAGAAAGTAAAAATTGGTTCACATACAGTAAAACAAGAATGTAAGATTAGAGAAGCTATAAAGACCGCCCCTCCAAAGCAGCTTTACAAACGTCGAAGCCTACGGTATTTTGGGGCATCCGGTAGATAAGATATTAATTTGCTTATTTGTACCAAATGCTGCAAGAATGCGTTCAAGCTCTCTATTCAGAGATATCATTATTTTTATGCCTTTGAATACTCCCGTAACAATACGTAATAAGGGGTAATGCGCTCTAGTTATGAAAATTTGAATGAACGATTGAATAACAAATACGAACCTTCCAGCATTATCTTGAATATTTAAATGAGCTTTTACAGAGCACAGCATCTCGACAATATTTTTATTCCCATTCTGTGTTGCTAAAATAAGTCCAGAACGTCCTTCCTACGAATGGAATCAATAAAGATCTCAAACTTCAATTTTTTGGGGAAATGTCACAGCACTATGATGACCCTGTACTGTCCTGATTGTATCCCTACTTACAGTTACTGTTTCTTCAATCCACTGTACGTTCAGGTATGTTGATTTTTAGTTTCTTCAATTCATCCTAGTTTCTAGAATTCAGCTGAATGACTTGTCTTTAATTTGAAATGAGTTTTAGGGCATTATCTAAAAGATTAATTCAGTTAATGTAAAACAACACTGGTTTCTGACACGACCACATGTAATTTTCAAGAAAAGACCACACATTCTAAAACGGCCATAGAATATTTTGCAGAGAGTTTGCAAAGATAACCTTTAGCACATGCACTCGAGACATGCTCTAGTTAATTGTAATATTTTTTGCTAAGACACCGTTTGACCCCGTCTTTTAGATTTTCTACTGTTTCTACCTAAATGTCGGTTTTTATCCTCAAAAATAGTGCTTGTAATAATTCGCAAGATTCGCAAAAATTTTCCACTCGTTTTCGATGAATTGAAAGACACATAATGCTGAGATGTATACAGTCAAGCTAAAAAAATAATTTAAAGAATCGGAGTTGTGTGAGCAGAGAATTGAATTTTGAAGCTAGCCTAAATCAAGCGTTAATTGTCTTTTCGATATCAAACTTTTAAACTTGTGATTTGTTGAAACTTGAAAAGTCTGTATCTTGGCTCTCATAGGTCCGATTTTAATAATTATTTTTTATTTTGATTGCCAATCATTGCTTTTTCAAATGAGCTACAGGGTGATTGATTTTGAGAACTCTCAATTTTCGGCATTTATTACATTATTTTGCCATTCTGGATCACTGTGAAGCGGTACTGAATTGTCTGGCTGTTTTATTTGCTCCGATTTTGCACAATAAACTACGCATTTTCAATTGATTTTTGCAGATAGAATGCAAAACTTGATACAGAGTGTTGAAGGCTACTATTACAAACGTGTCCTTGATGAATGATAGTTTAGATGAGTTGATAACAATTGTAAAGCTAAATTTGTCCTTTTCTATAACTGTCAGTTGGTGAATAGAGAGGGTTAAGATGACATTCCAAATCATAAACCTTATCTAGAAGCTACCTTGTCTTTTGCATTAATCGGCGAGGCACTGTTTACCAGCAAAGAGACTGCATTTTCATGAGAACCAGCAACTGTAAGAAAATAATGAAATTGCAGTAAGAAATGCTCTTCTTCACCTAACAGCTCAAGAGATTCACTTATTGCAAATTTACAAAACAACTGTTGGCGATCATCCAGATATTTTCCAAAAAAAGCAAACCTGCATGCATTCAACCTAGAAATGGGAAACAGAAAACACAGTTCTCAACTGCTGATCAACGATTTTCATACATTCTTGAAGGTCTGAATCTTGTTGAATTATCCAAGGCTATGCGAGTGCAAGATATTTGTGTCTTTGCTATTTTTTCCAATATCTCCTCGCAACAAAAGTAATGGAAATAGATTGATGTCGCTAGTTATTGAAACTTTCTTGAAATAGAATCAGGCTCTAATCAGATATTTTCAAGCGTATCAGATAGATCCTTGAGACATCAACTTGAATGAAGAAAAATTAACTTGTATGTAACATACCAGGTGAGTCAGAAAAACCGTGCGGTGATTGAAAGCCTTCTGCTCTCAAATCAATAATATTTGGAATATTGAATCTCATAGTCAACATGTTAAATCATTTTTAGTATCTTTTTTGGCTGAAATTGGTAACTCTACTTACATTTTACATGGAATTTTCTCGAGGAAGTCACTTCGAATTTCTTCAAAACATGCCAAAGTCACAAAACAAATTTCCCTCATATTTCATATTTCTACCTTACAGCGTTACAACAATTACTTGACACGCGCAATCCTCTTGGGAGAATGAAAAAGTCTTACCCCTAGCATGAGAAATTTATTAAAGGGAATTCCGGATGAGTCAGAAAACAACGTGTGTTTCTTAAAGATTCATGGTGAGATAATGGCATTATATTGTGAATTGCATTTGAAACATAAATATAAAGATTTAAAATAAACTTTCCAATTAAATAAGCAATAAAGAGCTATAAAACGAATTTGAAAATATTCTTGAAAAATTTGAAATATTGACAAAAACGCAGAACATACCAAAGTATTTGTACAAAGAACTTGACTTTATGTTGATTACTAATCCTATTCTGTGCAACACTTTAAAAAATTGAGTTCAAAGTTGTTGGAATATATGGATAACTAAGAATATATCTAAGTATCAAGCAAAATAGAAAATTGCAAGAAAGGTACCAGCATAGTGTAAGGGTGTCATTGAAGCGGCATCTTGAATATCCACGGGAGATTTACGATGCAGCAAATATTTGATGCAGTCTATGCTTCCAGAGAGAGCTGCTAGATGCATTGGAATCTTTCCTGTAAGGCAATCAGAGAGTTGCTCCGTGAACTCCAGAAAGAAACTTCATATTGCATGAGTGCACATGCTTATCGAATACTTGACTGATAGATTTTAAAGATATTTGCATTTATGGGAGAAAGACGATTAGCTTGCGGAAAAAAGGACCTTATTTGCGCATAGTTTTTTACAAACGGTGGTGGTATTCCACTAGTTTCATGATTTGCAATTTCATAAGGTAATTAGATTACTGTACGACACAAGAATCTGGTCAAGCAATGTGCATCTATACCGTATTAAAATTTTAAATGTTGGAATGTGTAAACAAAAAATATTCTTTGTCAATTGATTCAATGTTTTCAATTGATGCATCAATATTCACAAAGAAATGAAGACCATCTCATATTTTCAATTTGTTCTTCTTGAAGCAATGAATAATCTGCTACTTTATGGTACTTTTCGTGTAGGGAAAAACAGTGCAGTGTAATAATTATCTGTAATGATTTTAATGATATGCAACAATTGGTGTAACTATCTATTACAGCTGCCCCGTGTTGTTGGGGCAAATGAAACACTTGACCATTGATTTGAAAGCCACTAAACTGTAACTAAAATTGGTTCTACGTCATGGAAACTAAGGTTATTTCATTCCAAGAGATTCAACTACAATATCATCTACCTCCATGAGTGCAATTAATCATTACTTAGAAGATATATGGCCGATTTTTCAAAAAGTTTTAAAATTGACACCAGTCCCCCCTATGCTTCAAAACCAGGTAGCTTCTAATAGCACAAATTTCTACGAATTCAAAGCCATTTCAAAAAATTGCAATATGTTGAAAATCAATGTAGGCCTTGACACAGATGCACATCGAGAAACAAATTTTGATTAATCCGTTCAAATTTTGATTATTTTCAGAGGTGCATGTGTTTTGCGAACTTGGCATCCTATGATAAAAGTTAAACATGCCGTGGCACACACTAGCATGGCAATGACCCAGAAAGCTACTTGGTGCAGGAGTATGATAGTTCTGTTCCATTTTCAATTGAATTGTGATAGCCAATCAATCTTATGCTCAAACCAACGTAAGGCAAAAAATGCAAATGAGCAGTCAAAAGTCTATCTCAAATTCAAATTAGATGACAGACGAAATATCCGAGAAAAGAAATGATTAGAATGATTTGCATGAGTAATTTTGTGTCATCATAAATCTCACTTTACATCTATCTGGTTTGAGACAGACTTTACATCTCTTGGACTTGAAACCCTTGCGGAATTGACAGAAAAGAACTTCAATACTTGCATAAAGCATTTCAAAATTTTCAATCATCAATGATTGACAGTTTTAAAGAGACACTCAGTAAATAGCTGCTACATGATAACAAGGGCAGATTTTGTAACACAATAGCAACAATTGTTTTTGATTGACACCTCAATTCAAAGCGATTAGCAACTGCAGACAAACGAAATTCTCTCAACCAGTCAAAACAAACAAGGCCGCAAAAGCTTTCCTAAAACTAGTAGGGCAAACTCTCGCGTTGTGCAAGCGAAAGATGGCTTTTAAGAGAAGTTATGTGCTTATACCGAAGAAGAAGGGTAAAATCTAAAGTTCTGTCTGGCGGATTTTGTTTATTTGATTCAAGAGCTGTTTTGTAATCGTTTCATTTAAGCTCTAAATACGCGAGAATGACAATGCCTTCAGCTCGGCTTCTGAATCACTGCTTGAGAGAATTTCTTTTGTCTGCAGTCGTTAATCGCTTTGAATTGAGGTGTCAATCAAACGCAACTGTTGCTGTTGTATTACAAAATCTGCCCTTGTTCTACATGAAAGGGTATGCTAAGGCTTGCATGAAATTATGAAATTTTACCACTTAGATCCATGACAGATAAATCTGGTTTTTCAGCTTTCAACATAATCTTTACAGCATCAGATTGCCCGTTCTTGCATGCAACATGAATCCTTGAACAATGAAAAAGTCATCATACTGAATACGCCAAGGCTCTTTTGTCAAATACAGGGTGTCCCAAAAAAATTGTTCAACGTTTGATTAAATATAAAAAAATAACGAAATACTGAACGGGCTCCATGGTAAGATAACCATATTGCTGAGAATTTAAATTAATTTTAGACACCAGAAGCTAGCAAATCGGCTAAATATTCACGGAATTACGAGCTTTCGAAGTTCAAGTTTGTGCGAAAGCTGAAACCAGACGCCCCTAAATTGCATATTTAGTGAAAATAGAATCTCGTTTATTCAAAGCAAATCAAATGTAATTTTAAAAGCACTTTCGATAAACTAGCTTTCTATAACATTAAATCAAGGTTATGGATGCTTGGAGGAATCCTGTTCAGCACAATCTAGAATTGCCCCATCTCTCACTGATTAAGTCTTCATTCCGTGTTTTTAGATACTTGCAGTCTTAAGTAAATTTTGGCAACGGTTACAAGAATTAGATAACTTTGGAAGTCCTATTTGGTTTTCTCTGATATCGAGGAGAGGTAAAACATTGGACAGCCTTCTTTTGCATCGATTTTAGGACGCCTTTTTGGAAAACAAGTCAGTTAGGGGCGTCTGGTTTCAGCTTTCGTACAAACTTGAACTTCAAAAGCTTGTAACTCCGTGAATTTTTAGCGGATTCGCAAGATTTTGGCCTCTAGAATTAATTCGCAAGCTTAGAAACAGGTATGTCTAACCAGGAGCCTGTACCTTTTATCGTTATTTTTCAACATTTAATCAAACGTCGAACAATTTTTCTGAGACACCCTGTATGGAAACTATGCTTCAAATACATTTATGGTACATGAAATTAGAAATTCAAAATTGATTCGAAAAAAGAAATCGGTATCCTAACAGAGCGACATCTTTTTCTCGAGCTGAGACCTCAATATCAACCCACCTGTGTCACTCTTTCTAAATAGGTACTACCAACACCTCTAAATTTTAGAAATCGTTTCTACGTATGTAGGTTGGCCATCTAAATCAACGGTTGATTTAGAACATTGTTTATACAGAACATTCTAATAAACTCCGTGCCAGTTCTGCGCAATACTATCTACGGCATTTTTCTTTGGAGCGCCGTTGTGAGAACCGAAGAATTCACAAGAAACCGGACCTCAAACAATGAGCCCAAAAGCTTTCTTGCAATGATAAGTCATTTTCAAAGAGCAGCGGAGTACACAATCTTACGATAGCGGAAGCAAGCTCAGAATCCTAATGTATGTCACTTTTTATAAGGGAATCTTTATGTGAGTGAAAATTGCAGCAATTTTGCCACGCCCATTTTTAAGAAGGTGCTCAGCTAATTTAACGAACAATGCCTATTTCGGCATAGATAGCTGAGAACTCACTTCTTGTGTTGGGGATGACGGTGCTAAAATTTCACACAGAAATCTCTATGGGAGACAATCCTGGCCAAAAGAAGCTGGGACGCAGGCAAATTTCAGTGTCTTCATGATGTTTCCTAAAATATCGAGGAGAAAACATACGTTTAGAGTCTCCTAATCCCACCTTCCCCCTACTTCAATGTTGAGAAGGTCGAAAGGCGTTTGATTCAAGCAACTTTGAGAAGGGGGGAGCGGGGGGCACGTAATCAAAGACCGAAGTAGTGCAATTTTATGATTTGTCCCAAGTATTTTGGCCAAGATTGTAGTGCTATCTAGAATTGGTTAGATTGTCCTTGATATCCGATGTTCTAAAGCAACGGTTGATTCAGATGGCAAACCGACATACGTAGAAACGATTCCTAAAATTTAGAGGTGATGGTAGTATCTATTTAGAATGTGTGACACGGGTGATGAACCAGATTCAGTTTCCAAATATTTCTCTAAATGTTTTACTTTCCTTACATTCCTTTTAATCTAACTTTCCGTCAAACCATACTTAGTTTGCCATTTCGGAAGAAAAACAAAAGTGCTATTTTTGAAGCAACCACTATTCCTGTGCTAGGAATTAGCAATCACTTGTCAGATTGAGCCAAACAAGATCTCAACTCTAGGTTGAGGAATGTCCTATACAACTGCGCAATGAAAAAGGAGACAATGAAAGTCACAGCTCTACCAGGGAAGCCAAAGCAGCCCATTCTAATGGGGTTGTACAGTAAATAGTGACATACTCTGCACGGAGTTACACACTCATAAGCATTGTATGTCACTAACGCATGGCACGTGTATAGAGATGTACCGTTGCTAATTTATACTGTTCAGTAAAGCAGTCATGGCGCGAATCATGTTTTTGAACAACTTGTATATAAAATTATTTACCAAGTAGTACAGTGATCACTCAGTCCGAGGAACAAAATGTAAAAATTTTTATCGCATTGAAGAAGTACCTTATTGTGTGCACATGTGAAGGACACGAGTTGCATTAAAAAATACTAATTGCAAGGAGCTACAGTACGAGCACAAACTCGTTACCCCCGTCCAAGTGGGTTGAACTTTTTAGAATCAATTTTTCCTGTACCCTAGGTAACGTGAATAGAGAGAGAGAGAGAGAGATCGCGAACGGTGTGTATGAGAGTTAAGTTAGTTTTAGCACGGTTTTTAGGCAAGCTTAAGGACGAAAACATGTAAAATTGCGATAATTGAGTACGCTTCCACTGCAGAATCGAGTCGTCCTTGAGTAATCTTACTGGGCATATGATACAGACACAGCCCACTGATTGCTCTATTCTATGTCTTGCAGCATTCATTCTTCTGTGAGATTTCCTTACTTTAGGAAAATGGCACATACGGCTGCAACTGTAAAACAGTTTACTTTATCTACACGGCAACTGTAACTGTAACTGCAACTGTAAAACAGGTCACTTTATCTACAAGGATTTATTGAAAGCTTTCGACTGCATCACGTTGCAACATCCCGCATGATTTGCTTATAGCAAAACTCTATGCATATGGTTTCGATGAAAATGATCTGGTCTTTATTTATTCCTATTTAAAAGGGCGCAGACAAACGGTTCGAATAAACAAAGTTTACAGCAACTATCAATCTGTTTTATCAGGGGTTCCTCAAGGATCTGTCTTAGGCCCTATTCTTTTCAATTTCTATATTAATGACCTGTTTCATTTCATCAAAGAAGCATCTCTTGTCAATTACGCTGATGACAATACTCTAACTCATTTTTCCTATAGTCTCCCACAACTAATTGATGTGTTAGAAAAAGAGGCATGCATTGCTCTCACATGGCTCGATCGAAATGAAATGATCGCCAACCCAGAAAAATTCCACGCACTTCTCGTTAAAACAGATCAATCGGACACCACTGGGCATAGTATTTCTATTCAAGGGAAAAAGAATAAATGTGAAGCTTCAGTAAAGTTGCTTGGTGTAAATCTCGACCATAAACTAAACTTTGACCTCCACATATCTGATCTTTGCAAAAAAGCAGCCACCCAGTTAAATGTACTGAGACGACTGAAATCATTTCTTGGCTTTGCGGAGAAAAAGGTACTCGTCCAAAGCTTTGTCTTTTCTAACTTTAACTACTGCCCTTTAGTATGGTTTTTCTCATCCGCAAGATCTATTGATAAGATCGAAAAAATAAAAGAGAGAGCCCTACGATTTCTTCATGATGACCATAATTCTTCATATGAAGAACTACTTGGCAAATCAAAAAAATGCACAATGCACGTAAATAGGTTAAGATACCTCTGCATTGAGATTTTTAAAACTGTAAACCAGCTAAATGCTGCATTCATGCAAAACATTTTCGAAATAAGAACCTCCAATCGACCTTCACGTCGTCAAAATGATTTGCAGCACTATAGGCCCAACCAAACAACGTTCGGTTCAAATAGTCTCAGGTCTTTCACGCCCGACAACCCCCAGAGGTTTTTTGACGTCACATCCGGTCCTTGCAGCGAGGTTTTTGCCTTTGGCGCGAATTTTTGCTCTGGCGTCAGCACTTCTGACGCGTACAGCCGTTGTGAAGGACAACATCGAAAAAAGCGGAATGTATTTCCATCCGTTTAACATTGCTCCATAAGACCAAGAAGTTTGAAGTTTATCATTCAACAAATGAAGATTTTATCGTAAAAGGCGAGGTGCATGGTAAGTCTGTTAGTCTCACATTTAACAGAAGAAATGCAGGAACCCTCGGTTGATATTTTCAGTTTTTTCCTCGTACTTGTGTTGTTGGCCTACTTTTGCGAAGGTATCCAGTCAGAAAGATATTTTTCATTTCAAAGAAGCCATTTTCTGCTTCCTCTGGGCGCTTTAGTTGAGTTTTTTAGGCTGTTTACTTTTAGGGCCTAAATGCAACTTTTTCTTGTCTTTGTTTACGCTTGCCAACAACATAAACATAAAGATAATATTTTATAAATTTGGCGCTTTAATTCAAAATTCGGGGAATGTATTTCCATCCATTTATCATCGCTTTAGAAGACCTAAAAACTTGAAGTTTATGAAACAACGAAAGAAAATTTTATCGTAAAAGGCGAGGTGCGTGGTAAGTCCACATACTTCACATTTTACAGAAGGATGTATGAACGTTCGGTTGATATTTTTAGATTCTTTCTCCCACTCGCGTTGCTAGCTTACTTTTTCGGTGATATCCAGTTAGAAAACTATTTTTTGTTCAAAGGAGCTATTTTTTGTTCTTTTCTAGGCACTTTCGCTGAGGTTTAAGGCTGTCTCCTTTTGGGCCTAAACTAAACACAATTTTTCTCTCCTTTGTTTACGCTTGTGGACAATATTTATGAAAACGTGATATCGTTTAGATTTGGCTGTTTATTTCTGAATTCGGGAAATGCAGGTATACTCTTTGAACACTGCTCTCTATGATGGTACAAACCAAGAACGAAACTGCTACACATTCCTCTATGAATTTTAAAGTCTGCTTTTCCTCAACTTGTAGATCATGAAGGAGCTTTCTGCACAAAATAACATGTTCTCTGCAATATTGTTCTTCGTGATTGAGGCCAATTCCCTCATCCTGTAATATCATCTTCCTTAAATTCATTTTTAGGACCTTACGAAACAATATGACAAGTTTGCTGCTGAGTTACAACAAATATCTGAAGTATGGCCAGTCAGCCCATGAGACCAAGCACATGTCCCTTCCCCAAGGCAATGTCTGCAAACACGATGCAATATTGGCAGGGTGGCAATGCAATTTTGATTAAAATATGAATGATGCTGAAGATACACTTGAACTATTGTAAAATCAGAGACCTTATATTTATTCTTGATTTAACATCCATTCAGGAGCTAACTTTTCTCAAAGGGACAGTGTTGTCATAAAGTGCACATACATTTTTCATACAAGAAACTAAGAACTAAAGTTCCTTGAAATTATCACAGGCCCATCGAAAGCGAAGGCTGGGGGGGGCTTCAGCCCCCAAATAATTTACTGAAGTTTGTTCACTTTTGCACATAAAAAAGGTTGTGAAAGCCAAACTCTTGAAAATGAAGATTCAAACTTTATCTATATTTGTAGGATGTTAACAGAATTTATGTCACTTTGATATTATGCAGTTCAAAAATAATCTATATCCTCGTGAAATTGAAGTCCTATGTTCAAAATTTTCCCAAAAAGAATTTCATTCCGACGGACCTGTATCAGATTTTGAGTCATTCAAGTCTCCTTACAAATTTCCAATTTCTAAAGCTGACATTGATTGAATTATTGAACACAACATGCATTTGTAATTGATGGCTCAAGCTTTCAACTGCAATAGTTGACACTGCAAAATGGTGCTGGAAAGGGGTATTTTATCAAGATGCATAGCATTTTTTTATGAAATTCACAATTTTTTAACCTGAAATTCAAAAATGAGTGCAAAATATAATGGTAAAATACAAATAACAACCATTGCAGTGTCAGCTATCAACCTATGATTATTGTATCAAAATTGGTATCAAACCTAAGAATCAGATGGGTATCCTCAGCTCAGGTATTTTATGAAGACTGCTCTCTGCCATTGATTTTCAAGAATCAAAGGAAATTTGTGAAAAGATATCTATTACTAAATTTTGGAAAAAGTCCGGTCAAAATCACTCATATGGTGCACAACTATTCTAAACTAACACTGTTTTCTTGTCCAAAAGTTTGAAAGAAACTTGCTAAAGTATGTGAGTGAGAAGAACCTCACCTCATAATCAAGAACTCAGCTACATTTGAAGAAATGTTGAAACTTCAAAAGACACATTCTCGTGTCCATGTTCACAAGATTGCTGATACTGATATGGCATAAATTGTAGGCCAAACACAAGAAAACTGTACAGTAGCCTTGAATAAACCATAACATTTTGTCTCTGGCATTTACAAGAAACATATCTGCAACAGTGTTAGAGACCACATTGATAAACAAATTAAGGAGCCTTTAGTACTAAATTGTGAGAATTTTCATGTTGAATTAAGAAACTTGTACCTACATGTACTGTATTTGATCATAAGAAACTGCTTATAAGAAAGTCCAGCATGTTTTCTTTATTCTTACTTGTTTCCTGTATCATGTATAGATATGATAATGTTAAGAAACTTTCAATTCTGGTACAAATATTTATTACTTTCTTATCAAAAATACATGTGCTATGGTCTGATCAAAGTTTCTTCACAGTGACCCCATAAAATTTAATACACCCTCCCGGCTCTCCCTCCAAAATGATAAAGCCATGTAGCCTCCTTTGTGATTGCGAAGCTATGATGTGTCTTCAATCAGAAATCGAAAGCAAGGAGTGCAAACTGAATCGTGTGATTAAAGGAACCCTAGCTTTGCAATCGCAAAGTAGGCTACAGGGCTTTATCATTGCAGAGGGGGGGGGTTATTCAATTTTCTGGGGTCCCTATGGTTTCTTATAAATGTGTAATAAACCAAATGGAGTGAACCAAATTCGAGCATTTTTTGCTGTGCATATCAATATCTAACATGGCTTGATAATGGGCTATGCTTGAAACATCATGCTCATTTCTTTTTGGAGAACTCATATTTTATTTAATTTACTTATTTATCTTTGTACAATTGCACTTCACGCAACAAGAAGAGCTGTTGATCTAAAATGAGCAAAAGCAATGGTGAAGTAAAATTCAGCAGATATGAAACACATCACAAACAGCAACTGGTCAATTTGATCAGTACATGGCAGCCAATAACATATTTTACCTTGTCTTAGGAAATGGCAGATCAAACTGAAATAGCCACTACTGAATGCAAACAATTCCCAGTTGTTATAAGAATGTTTGTTTATGATTATGAAGCATGAAAAGTTCTAATGCCCCATTCGTTTCTTTTGAACTTCTCTTTAGGTTGCACTTTCGTTTCCCAGATATGTTTATGATAGTTTTCAAGCCGGTTGAAAATAATTAATCTCCTATTTTTGACAAATTTGGAGGGGTTCCTTATCTGCCTAATTTGAATGTTAATACAAATTCAAAAAATAATTGGGATGTAGGCTGGATATCTAGCTACCAAAAAAGTCTTATTCATGTTCAAGCAAGAGTTTCACTACAAGATGAATAGTTTCAGTTTCAGTTTCAGTTTTCATTGACAAATATACCTAAATTCATATACAAATACAACAATATCTAGTAACTTAAAATAAATAAGACAATAAGACATATTACATAACAACAAGACGAAATACCTAATCTACCAGGAAAACATTACAAGACATTATGAATTTAAATATATTTGTCTAAGGAGGAGCTCTCTAGTAGATGAACTAATCGAGAGAGAGCCCCCCCATCTAAAACTAAAAAGAAAGACAAAATTTTTACTAAAAAACAGAAAAGAAAACCAGAATAATCACCAAAGAACAATTTACTTCTTGATTAATGAGGAATTATAGACCATAACCATTGATGAGGAATTCCTTCAATTTTGACTTGAAGATATTGAATGAGACTGACATTTTGATAAAGGTTGGGATACTATTCCAGAGTTTAGCACCATAATATTTTATTGATTTAAGACCATACAGAAATGTATTCCTTACCGACTGGAAAATGTCACCCCCAGCAGCCTGACGAGTTTCATAGCTATGAACCATGCTACCGAGCTGAAAATAGTTGTGGAAATGAGAAGGCGTGAGACCATTAATAGACTTATAGACAAATTTGAGAATATCATGGTTAATCATATCATCTAATTTAAGAATTTTCAGCGAAAAGAAGATTGGCGTTGAAGAAGAAAAGAAGGGCTGAAAAGAGATAGACCTTAGTACTTTCTTCTGTAGCGAGAAAAGGGGTGCAAGATATGTATCATAGGAGAGACCCCAAGCAGATGAGCCATAGCTTAGAAAAGAAGAGAATATGGAATAATAGAGATTTTTCAGAATATCAAGTGAAAGGAAGTGCCTGATTTTAAAGAAGATCCCAGTTGTCCTTGAAAGTTTCTTGGTTAGTTCGCTAATATGGAATTTCCAAGAGAGATGTTCATCCATCAGGACACCTAAAAATTTAACATATTTAGCTCTAGTCACTGGTTTTTACCAAATCTAATATGGATATCATCAAGCAATTTCCTTCTAGATGAGTGAAATACAACAAAATTTGTTTGTTTTTTCAATGTTTAGAGCTAACTTATTTATCTCTAGCCATTACTTTACTTTCAGTAGCTCTTTGTTTATTTTATCCTTGAGCTTGGTTATATTGTCAGATTCATAGTAAATGTTGGTATCATCTGCAAACAGGAAAAATGAGAGAACTTTGGACACATTAGGGAGGTCATTGATATAAATTAGAAAAAGTAAAGGTCCAAGTACAGAGCCCTGAGGGACACCACAAATAATGCCTCCAAGTTTAGATGAATAATTGTTGACTGAAACATACTGCTGTCGATCTGTCAGGTAGGATTGAAACCAAAGGAGTGAGATACCTCTGATACCATAATGACTCAGTTTTTGTAGTAAGATGGTATGGTTAACAGTATCGAAAGCTTTTTGCAGGTCAATAAAGATACCACAGCCAACTCTGTTTGAGTCCAAGGTACATTTCACTTTTTCACTTAAACTAATCAACGCAAGGTCAGTAGAGTGTCCATTACGGAAACCAAATTGCATTTGAAACAGAATGTCATGGAGTTCTAAGAAGTTGTACAAACGTTGGTGCATGAGTTTTTCAAAAATCTTACTGAAAATTGATAGCAATGATATGGGTCTGTAATTTGAATTCTTTGAAGCATCACCTTTCTTGAATACAGGAATAACCTTAGCAATCTTTAATTTGTCAGGAAAAATACCATTTTGAAATGAGGAATTGATGATCTGGGAAAGCTGTACAGAGATGTGAGAATCAAGAATTTTCAATAACTTAACTGGAATGCTATTAGGCCCAGTAGATTTGCTTTTCTTAAGTGACAGGATTATAGAGGACACCTCATCTGGGACTGTGGGAGATATAAAGAAGCTGTTAATATTTGGGGCATTTAGATACCTAAGAGCAGAATTGGGATTTCTTGGAATTTTACTTGTGATTTTGTTGGCAACATCAAGAAAATAGCTATTGAAGTTGTTAGCAATCATGTCAGGGTCAGTTAATTTACACCCATTTTCATCAGTTAGTTTATTGATTGAATTAGTTTCGCTGCTATTTGCTTTCATTTCGATAACGTTTCTAATTCCTTTCCATAGCAATTTCATATTTGATTTATTTTCTGTAAAGTAATTTTGGAAGTATTTAGTTTTGCTAGTCTTTAGCTCATTTACAACTCGATTACGAAACTGTTTATAAAAGGAGTAAATTTCAGGAGACTCAGTTTGTTTGAACTGTTGAAAGAGCTTGTCTCTGAGCCTCATCATCTGCTGAATTTGATTGTTGATCCAAGGTTTGTTTCTAAGTTTTAGAGTTTTTTTGTTCAATTTCTTTTTGGGGCAATGTTTATTAACAAGTTGGTTGAGATTTCCTAAAAATTTGTCAAACTTCCCATCTACATTCTGCTCTTCAGAATCTAAAAATCCAAAATCCATATTCTGATATTCATCAAGAAATTGGGATTGGTCAAAGTTTTTATAATCATAGACAAGATGAGAACAGTTGGTGTAGTCAGGTGCAGAGTTTTTGAGGATAGAAAACTGAGGGAAGTGATCTGAGATTTGGATCAGGATATTTCCACTTGTGACTTTACTTGATACATCATTAGAAAAGATATTATCAATGAGGGTTGATGTTGTATCAGTAACTCTGGTTGGTTGTAGTATAAGTGGCTGTAGATAGTTGGTAAAGAAAGCATTTATAAAGTCACTTGTGGGTGTGTGATTTTCATGATTGAGTAGATTGATGTTAAAATCACCCATAATGAATACAAGCTTATTTTCATTTGCAATCTTAGACATGATATCTTGCATGTGGTCATTGAACTTATTAATCTCAGAGCTTGGATGTCGATAGGCACAACAACAAAAGATGTTTTTAGATTTGGTGTTCTCAATTTCAATCCAAACAGTCTCAAAATCAGATGTAGAGGTACTCAGATCTGTTCTTTTGTCAGCTTTTAGACTAGACTTCACATATATACCAACCCCGCCAGCAGCACTTTGCGAAGGTGTTTTGTAAAATTTGTATCCAGGAATATCAATATTTGAAGAGATAGGAGAATCAACAGTATCTTTAGTTTCAGAAAGACCCATGATTTCAAAGACTGTACCAGTGTTTGCTAGAAGAGTAAAAAGTTCATCAAAATGTAAATGGAGACTCCTTATGTTCATGTGAAAGAGTGAAATATCCTTGGAAGATGTTTTAATAGACTGAAACTCTTGAACATTATAGTAGTTACAATCAATCTCAGGCTCGATATTCTCATCTATATCATAGTCAGAAAGGTTTGGAAGATTTTGTAGTTTAGAGAGAATTTCCAAGGATGGCAGTAGATCAACTATTGAAGGTAGATCAGCAACATTAGTTCCCAGCAGAACATCGTCAGTTTCAAGGGTGAATGGAAAAATCTGGGAATGTTTCTGTATTGTACAAGAGATACAAATCCAATTAGTAGTTGCCTTTAGGGATTCATATTCAGCAGGTGACATATCATTACATTTGATGTGAATGTTGTTCCTACATTGACAGCAAGGAAGAGCTTTTTGGTTTTTACGAACACTTTTCAAACAAATACTACATTGGTTATTATTAGATTGTTGGGGAGTCATCGTAGTTGTGTTTACATCATGGAGTCTTTCTACAATCAACTCCGTTAAATTCTTGTTTGAGATCATCTGGTTTAAGTTATCAAAAATAAATAAATAAATGAAAATAGAAATAGCTGCAATTCAGCTGCAATGTGTTGCTGGCTAACACAACAATGATGGGGACAGTCCGACCTATGAGGTGCCTAAACGTAAATGATTAATTAAACTACTAGTTAAGACCACTAATATAATTCTCTGTCTCTGCGGTAATGGAGTCTGTAACTTGAAGCTTCCTATAGTCCTTCATCGTATTAGTCTTGTACATGATGTCTGCAGGGTATCTAACGTAGATTTTCCAGTCTTGGTGAACTGAGCGAAGATATTTTCTGATCTTCATGGAGTTGTTCTGCATGTCTCTTATTCTCTGTGTTACCATTTGATCAATAAATATTGGAACTTTCTTACCTTCCACCATGTAGGGCGACTTGATTAAAGCTGAAGTGCCTGACTGCAGAACTGCATTTGCATCAGACCATCGAAGAAATTGAGCATAGATAGGTCTAGGTTTTGATGAGCCATTACTCCGACTGTTTTTTGGTCCACGATGGGCTCTTTCAATTTCAACAGCAAGGGGCAGATGAAGCTTTAGTCCAGCAACGAATGTCGTCAAAAAAGATTTGCAATTATCCCAAGTGTCCTGACCCTCGCATCCTTCGGGAAATCCTCTAAAAACGAGTGTTTTTCGCATTTGTCTGTTTTTGAGATCATCAAGATTGTCCTCTAAGCTTTTCACTTTATCATTCTGTTCAAGAAGTTGCTTTTCTAGGTCATCGACACGTGCGACGAGGTCTTCTGTGATGTTGGAGGAATCTACATGCCTTTCTTGCAGGTCTACTATTTCACTTTTTAGCACTGCAACATTAGCCTCAATGGAAGAGAGGTGTTTCGTTATTTTCATGTCAAGACTGGATAGTTTGGATTCTAAAAGAATACTGAATTTGTTAGTTAGTCCATCCAGTACATTTTCAAGCCATTGTGGTTTGCTTGTAGGCAGTCCTGGGCCTACGCCTAGGCCAGCTAGGCCCAAGCCCAGTCCATGCCCTCCGCTACCATTCTGTATTTCTTCCACATCTTGTACGGCTGCTTGTTGCTTCTTTTCAGCATTGTTCCTTTTAGGAGGCATTAGTTGAGGTTTCACAATTTATTATGCAACTTTACGGTCTTTTATTTATCTTATTTGGCACATAAGGTCAGAGCCTCCAATTACACGCCCGTTCTCAACTTCAACATGCGGTCAAGGAATATTCTTGTTTTAAACGAAAAGT
The DNA here is from genome assembly GCA_039566865.1 of Aurelia coerulea. Taxonomy (NCBI): domain Eukaryota; kingdom Metazoa; phylum Cnidaria; class Scyphozoa; order Semaeostomeae; family Ulmaridae; genus Aurelia; species Aurelia coerulea. Next base: position 10,856,365 of record CM076950.1, read on the forward strand.
CCTCCTCTGTTTGTTATTGTAAAATAATTTTCTGTCTTCCCAGCATTGCCCACAACCAAAACCAACTTGCTGGCTTAATTAATGATTATTCAACATCCAAAAAGGGTTGCAATGCAGTGTCCTTCATAGCGTTAGTCACATATCCACCCAGAGACTGACTCCACAATATTTGATCTTCTTAAAAAAGTCAACAAAACTTGTTTTTCCATGCTCGAATGCATCACTCATCAAAACCCAATGATCTTCCTCCTCCAATTATTTGAAAAATGTCAATTCCCAATAACAGAGTCCTGCAAACAGCAAATGTCGCATGTCTCAGCTGGTCTCGTGATTCTTGCAAAACTATTTTGCACTGCTTTTCGCGCCTGTTTTCGTTTGGCCTAAAAATTTAGGCCCATGATTTGCAATTGTTTGTGAAAAGCTACCCAAAATAACCAAGCACCGCAGGTTTCACAGGAGCCAATTCTGTAAACAGCCCTTTTCTACAGTTACACTTTATGCAAAGCATGCATTTGAAATGTTCTCCTGCTTCATTTTCAGTCATAAATGCACCAATGTTCCATCACTACTTTCTTCCACAGCTTCAGAAAAGTTGAAACAAGAGAAGCGCCCAGTCACTCACGGCGGTAAACTGTCGACTCATTACATAAGTCTCATTTAAGTTTCCTCTCGGAAAACAATAGATTGCCAAATATGGCAAATCACCCCTTCACAAAATGACCCCACATTCGTGCAAATTGGGATATGAGCCTCAGGGGAGTCAAATCAAGTTCAATTTAATTTTGATAATTTCTTAGATAAATAAAGCATATTTTAAACGTAAAAGTATGGATATGATTGATAAGGAATTCGCACGGTGAGCTTTCAAACACGGCGGAAATTTCACTTCCGGTCATTTTCCTATACATTTCTATAGGGAACCATAACGAGGCTGCAAAGTCTCTCAAAAGGGGTTGTCGGGCCGGGCGTGTCTTTTGGGCCGCAGATCTGGAATCGTCTGCCAGATGATATATAAAATCAGCAGAAAATCTGGTCCAATTCAAAAGGTTAATCAAGAGCTGGGATGGGGCCACCTGCAGATGCAATGTATGCCTTCGAAATTAATCCTGCATATAATTTATCTTAAATATTTACTAATTTGCAGTTACTCAAATAATCGAATCGAATTAGACTAGTTGCTTTGGTAGCTAAAAATGTTTCGATTTAAAATAAAAGACACACACACACACACAGTAGTATATATAGTAGATTCAACAAGGCAAAACGCCCGAGAATTCTGGCCAGAGCCAAGAACTGTCGCCGAGAATTCTCGGGATTATCGGAATGTTTGATGTGTAATGTGCGAAAATTTTAAAAAATGTGAGAAAAAATGTGAGAAAATAGTGATAATACGGAGGGCTAGTAGAGTGTTAAAGGAGCCTGGGAGGAGGGGCACCCCCCAAAATGACGTAATGTACGTATATGTTAAGGCAGAAGTGAAGTGTTGAGAAGAGAAGAGAAGAAGAATACCGGGCACCGGTTCACCCCATCCATTTGAATAGCATTTGATAGCGTATGGCACCGCGGCCTCTTTCAAAAACTTCAAAATTACGGAATTAATGGCAACGTCTTGAAAACTATCCAATGCATGTACGATAAAACAGAATGTGCAGTCAAAATTAACAACCAATGTACTAATTTCTTCAAATGCTCTAAAGGAGTCCGGCAAGGATGCCCGTTAAGTCCAACACTCTTTAACCTTTATATAAATGATCTAGTTGACGAACTTAGTAAGACCAATCCTACACCATTAGACCTTGGGCATGAGCCTATCTCTTGCCTCGTCTATGCTGATGATCTAATCATTCTCTCGTCTTCCCACGATGGTCTACAACAATGCTTGAATAGCTTATCTAATTATTGTGACCAATGGAAACTCCAAGTTAATAATGATAAATCAAAATGTATGACGTTCTATAAAAATAATACCAAATACAAACAAAATTTCAACATTAATAATTCCCCATTGGAGAACGTCACAGAGTTCACCTACCTTGGTGTCACAATAAATGCTGCCTGCAATTTCCATGAAACATTAAATATACTTAGTGCTAAAGCTAACCGTGCCTTGTTAGCCCTTAACAGCCGCCATAAAATAAAATTTCTTCCCATAAAAGCAGCATTGAAACTGTTTGATTCTACCATAGCCCCTATTCTACTCTATGGTTCCGAGGTCTGGGGTCCTTACCTAAACCGAAACCAAAATTTTTGGGATAGTTGTAAAATTGAACGAATACACACACAATTTTTAAAACGCTTACTGGGAGTAAATAGATCAACCACAAATGCATTAGTACGCGGTGAACTAGGTCGCTACCCCCTCAGCATCCCTTTAAACTGCAGGACTAACAACTTCATAAAACATATAATTAATGAATCTGAACCACTCTCTTTAGTATCTCAGGCCCTTAAATACGAAAACTCAATAAACCATCGTCAAACAATAACCTCCTACATGAATAACTTGACTGATAACCCTACAGAGGATGGCCTAAATACTGAATCTATTACATTACTCTCAAAACATGCGACAAAAGAAACCTAGTGTTCCTAGATAAAACACAAAATCTCTGCCCTAATTTTAAATATATACCAACAGATGAACAGAAACTTATATACTTAATGTCCAACGAAGATGAACACCTCCTACAGACATTTTCTGAATTTCTTCATGATATATACTCCAAACGCCTCAATTCAGAAAACGGAAATAAATAAAAAGTAAAATCAAACCCAACGTAGAAATTCTTAGGTATTTAGTTGTAACCTCTATTTCGTACTGTTTATTTTGTATTTAAATCATCTTTTGTTATCTGTAGCCGTAGTTGACCATGTATCAAATGATATAGCGTCTTGATATAAAAAAAAAAAATATTTACCACTTATTTTAGTCTTGTGGATTTATTACACGCGGTTTTTCATGTCTTTGCGCATGCGTACGCGTGGTTTTTACCCTGTTCTTGAAAAAGGCGAAAATTAAAAGTTTCTTACGTAAATTACGTAATATACGTATATTACGTCATTTTGGGGGGTGCCCCTCTTCCCAGGCTCCTTTAACACTCTTCTATCCCTCCGCATTATCACTATTTTCTCACATATTTTCTCACATTTTTTAAAATTTTCGCACATTACACATCAAACATTCCGATAATCCCGAGAATTCTCGACGACAGTTCTCGGCTCTGGCCAGAATTCTCGGGCGTTTTGCCTTGTTGAATCTACTATATATACTACTACACACAAACATTTCAATTTATCTTTGTTCCATACAGAGCAGTAAAATAATTGGTCATTTCACAGGATCTTGTACCAGTTTGTACCAGCAAAAATGCCAAGAATGTGAGAAATAAAACAACATTGGTACTAAATGGCAGGGCCATTTGTCAGGGGCGGTCAAGTACGGTAAATTTTGTGACCCCACCTTTGTCCTGAGAACAAAAATATACCAACCCGGTTTTGACCGAAGTCCATGCTACACAACTTAGAAAAAGCCAAGTTTTGAGGACATAGCTGGTCACCACCAAATTATGGACATTCTCTCATGCAACACTGCATTCTTCCTCTTAGTTTCTAGCCACTTTAAAGTTTTCACATACAATAATAGATAACGCGTCGTTACCTCTGTCCTTTTTGTTGCAGCAATCTCACCCAGTTTTTGCATCTTGCAAATTAACATAGATGAATTTCAGGTACAGCGGTGCTACTTCTGTCCCAAATAAGTGCCTAAACCCACCCAGTTTTCGCATGGAATCGGACATTGAATGTACAGCGGTGCTACTTCTGTCCCAAAGAAGTGCCAAAACCCACCCAATTTTACATACCTATTGGACAACGACGGCACAATTTTTTGTCCGTAGATTTGAAGAAATAAGCCAAAGCATGTCTCATGAATCTGGAAATAACGGCAATCTCAGCTTTGTCTTGCCATCGAACAGAAAAGAACCAGTGCTGACATGTGCAAATACAGCCTGTTTTGGGGACAAACCTTGCCCAATTGCAAATTGTCCAAAAATATCGTAGGAAAAAGCCAAATTCATTGAAAGCAAAAAAAGTCAACTTTTGGGGACAAAGCTGGCCCAGATTTCAGGGTAAAAAGCCAACTTTTGGGACAGACCTAGAACCACTGTCTCCATAGGGACATGACCACCCCTGCCATTTGTTGGACATTCTCCTTGCAGAAAGGTAACCTCAGCACAGTAATCACAAGGAAAATGTCATTTTTTTTTTGGACAGGAAAAAGGCAAATTACTTGTGCTTACGAAGAAGAATTTTCTGTCATTCTGCACAACGTAACACGTATTTTCCTGCCGTCCAATATATCCGACCATAAACATGTTTCTTCAATTGCAAATTTTAGCAAATTATTTCATCAATCAACACACTTTTCAGAAGTAAATCAAGTAGAGATGTATAATGCTTACGCTGTTCGACCTTCCAAGTCTTGTTTTACGCAAGAAACACCATTTTTCCTCATTGCAGACCTTTAAAATATACAAAAGTAAGTATTTAAGATAGCGCCTACATAAACTGATGCTATAAAATGAGTTTTTAGCCATTTTCTAAAAGTTATCAACTGATTATGAACATTAGATTCGATTGTGGCCATCACATTTGAAAATTTGAAACTTTGAAGCATTGTTTTGGACAAGCATCATTACTGTTTGATACAATCATAAATGCTAAGTATCAACGGAAACAATTTTTGCCATCTGTACATTTTAGACGTGCTTGGCATTTAGCAATTTTTAGCTCCCCCTACCTTGACAGGCAAATGATACAAGAAAGACAAGAAATATACGACGAGAACTGTCAACATTTGAAGTTGTGCTAAGTGCACAGCAGCCACCATTATAAAATTCTCCACATTTCCTTACACAAGTATCTTTTATAAGAAACCGCTTATAAGAAACGGTAGGCTCAAGTTTTCGAAACTTAAGAAACAACCCTATCTGAATTGAAAAAGCTAAGAAGCTCAGTGGCATCGTGGGAGCATAATTTTTGGGGGGGCCAAAAGTCAGAATTTTCCAACAAGGAGACATTTTACCGCCAAAAATAAAGCGGGAATATAACGTATAAAAAGTAGCAAAATGTCTCAAAACTATCATCATATAAAGGTTCCATACTATAGCGAAGAATTTTTCAAAAGGACAGAGCAGCCCGTTGAGACGCGATTCTTATTGGAGGTGAGGCTGTTGTTGAGACACGATTCGTGTTAGAGGTGAGGCTAAAGCTAGATGCAAACGGAGGGAGGAGAATTGGGGGTCCGGGGGCTCGCCCCCGGGAAAATTTTTTGTGGCCACGCCCTTTAGATCGTTGGAAAACGCCCCTATTTTGAAGGAATTGTTATTTAGTTTTTGTGGGAAATTTCGAAAATAGGACCTCAAAATCTCTTAAAATTAGTTTTCAAATTTTAGATTAAAATGCGGTAGCTTTATAACTATAGCTATAAATCTTCATTTCTATAAGCATGCGTTTACAGAAACTAAAAGTAATTCCCATTTTAGTAATCATTTCCATCGTCCTCTCTCCTCAACAATAATCACTTGTGGAAATTTCTGACGAGGAACTTATTGAAAGATTCATGCACAAACTATATATGCATGACATTTTAGAGTATGAAACACGCAAAATGAATTATGAATTTATCGTTTTTTAGTCACCAAAATGTATGTAAAACGACCGAATTTTCGGCAATGCATCTTTTTAGGAAATTTTGACCGAAAATATTTTGTCTGAAATTTATTCGACCGAAACTTTTTGCGCCTAATGTGTCTATTTTTCAAATAGAAAACGCATTGTTTTCGTCGAAAGAGTAGTTGTTTGCAGAAAAACGAACAAAGGACCTGGTTTTCTTGCCGAAAATCTGCTTTTTCAGTAAAAACTAAGTCTTTCGATCAAAAAGGTGATGCTTTATGTGTATATTTCGATTGCCATAAATAAACCATGGGAGGAAAATGGATTAATTCAATTTTCAATTTTTCCGACAAGAATGACAAACTGACGAATATTCCGACAACATTTTCACAAGGGGGCATGACCCCTGGCCCCCGGCCACGACGCCACTGATAGGAAATTTTGTAATTGACAATGTTAATTACAATTTTATGGCACTCAAAATTTTTTTGACAGCCTACAGTAATAGCAACTGTTTGGACATTATTTTGAATGTGAATTATGTTATTTACTTGTTTTGAGATCTTACCAAGTAATTTTGGAGCCCTTTGGACAAAACAAAATTAACTCTACACTTCTGGCATTAAAAGTATAAGAAACACATAAGAACATTTTTGTAACAATGAAATGGCCCAAAAATTAAAGAAAATGCCTACCATGACCGGACCTTAGTTTCTTATAAAAAAATGAGAGTATTGAATTTTTTGCTTCAGATTCAGATGTAGATCCAAGCCACATGCCATTCAGATACAATTTCTAAATTGTTTAATGTTCTTGATATCTTAACATTGACAAAATAGAACAAAATACATGTGATGATTCTAGAACAAATAATAAATATGAAATGCACGCGATAGTAACCAAAGCAACTATTGTTGTATTACATTTAAAAGCTGACTCTGTTTTGACTTGATTGGCTGTATTTCAACAATAGATGGTCTTAAAATGCAATAAATACTTTGTCTTCGCTTACTTGACTTTGGTTAGATCACCAGATTCAACACCTTCCATCAGTCTCGCATCATACTTTGTCCATGATCCCTAATAGGACAAAAAATATCAATGAAACTGGTCTGTTTTCCATAAGTACTCGATGACCTAAGGTAAATGTCAAGAGCTCTGAACTACCGGAGAAAGGGGGTTTCTTGGAGGCAATCGACCCTCCTGTCCTTTTCTTATAGGGGCCAATAGGCAATGGGGGGAGGGGGGAAGAGTGCCTTTTTAATGAAATTATATTTTTCTCTACAAATGTTTGATACGATATAACAAGAATCACGAATTGAACCCTAAAATCAAACAATCATTGCAAGTTACATTTTTCATGCCCATTATCTCAAAAGAAACTAATTCATCTTTTTCTGAGCAGCATTTAAGCCATTCTGAAAAGGCGTCGTTGACAAATTTTCTCTGGGGAGTACCCAACGATCCAAAAAAAGATTTGGCTCGCTTCACACATATTCTCGGTCTCAATTGGCCTCGCATTTCCAATTGCCCCCCTCACCCTACAATAATCTTAATGATTTTACAAACAGAAGTAATTTCTTGTGAGACACCCGGTATACAGTATGCCTCCATGCGTGATTCACCTATATAAACAAAATTACTATGGATATTATGGAGATGCTTGAAGATTCTAATGTGTAAATATTTGCCACTGATGTGTACAAAACGGAAAGTTTAAATTTAGTGAGAACTATGCGGTACGTCAAATTTTACTTACATAAATAGTCCTTATTTAACAAACAAATCCACTGCTGAGAAACTTAATGCAGCACCTCTTCAATACACCATGCCGGCTTTTCACTCGCAGAAAAATCTCTTCGAAAACGCATTGCCTACTTTACCGCAGTTATTCCTTTTTATTTTTGTGACCCTTCCATCATTGCTCCCTAAATTTGTTTCGCTTCAAATTTTCAAGCACCTAATGGTTTATTTGTTCACGTGCTCTCTGTTGCGTTTTCCGGTGCTGAGTGCTTACAAGGGTGAGATGGGTAAGCTTAGGCAACATTTGGCAAGACTAGAAATGTCAGTATTTCTGTGCAAAATCTTGATTCACATATTTGCTATCAGTAAACTATTTGACATATCCTCTATTTGATCACCTATCCAGACTGGGCTTTTTGAGCTACTAGAAGACTAAGGGGGAGACTAACTCTGACCTTTTACCCCCCCCCCCCCTCTATAGTGCACCTGAAACCAGAGGCTTTGAAAAGGGGCCCATACCTGTAAATTCTAATTTTCAATGTTCTCTTTTGAAAAGAATTTTAGGCACATCGCCACGATCCTAATTAAATAACAGGGATAAATATGTGTTAAGAATCATAACCTCGTGCCATATGTCCAAAATAAGAGTCCATATGCTCTTTTTCCTGTTCTTTGATAGGAATAAAGTTTGTATGGAATGCAAGGACAGATGACTTAAAAGAAAAGTAATTTCCCGAACAATTGAAGCATCTCAAAGCATGATTCTTCTGAAAGTAAAATCTAAAAAGCGCAGGTGAAATTTCCTTTCGAAAATACGCTTGATATCAAACTATCACGATTAGGCTCTTGTCAAACCTTTGGGATCAAGTGCACTCTCATTTCTGACTTCGTGAACTCGAATCTCCGGTGTTTGGTGGACGATTGTCAAATGCGAGGTATGCGCAGTGCATTCAAGTTAAATACTAACAATATAGCTATGTAATCGGAAATTTTCAATCCTTATCGTTTCGCCCCTTTGTTTAATCAAAAGTGGATATATTTTTGGGACACCCGATACAATAACAGAACTTTGGAACTTTGATTTGCTCACAAAATAACTGGGCACACCCCCATAATTCGGTCCGTTGAAGCTAGCCCTCCCCCTCCTCCCCCCGGAGCAAATATCGAGGCAGCATCTTACCAATATTATGAAAATGTTTGCAAAGTGGCATGGTGCTGATTTCAGATTTTTACCTTTAAAACACTATCTGGGGGAGTTTAATTGCAAAGGGTAAAATAGGGAACATTAACGACAGAAATCGTAAAGAAATTGGTATCCTGTATTTAACACACCCATACATATACCGAGGTCCGAGGGCGTACGCAGGGCGTATCACACCGTATCATACTGAAGGCGTATCACTCTTCCAAGAAGGCGTACGAGATTTGTTTAAACAAGAATTTTTAAGGGAATTTTCACGGATTTTCTATAGAACAAAGGGATTTTTGCCAAAGGTGTACGAGATTGTTAAAGATTGATACGCCCCTTGATCCATATAATACTATGTATTACTGGTTAGTTTCTTTGAGAAGTGTAGTGTAGCTAGCTGAACATGTATCACTAGATAATTTGGTAAATTTTTCGACAAATGGAAAAATGGAAAAAGAGTGACGAGAGCGAGATTTGAACTCGCGACCTTTCCTGCATTCTAGGCAGTTGCTCTACCGACTGAGCTATCTTGGCCACATTTATACAGCAAGTGTGCTTCATTGATATCCAGATCAGTGTGGTGACGTAACCTGTATAATGTCTAGCCCACGCGACTCAATGTCCCAAACGCAGACTGGCTCTACGCTTGCTGTATAAATGTGGCCGAGATAGCTCAGTCGGTAGAGCAATGCAGAAGGTCGCGAGTTCAAATCTCGCTCTCGTCACTCTTTTTCCATTTTTCCATTTGTCGAAGAATTTACCAAATTATCACTAGATAATGTGTCTTTAGGAAAAAACTATTTTGATCTGTTTCAAATTGCAAATTTTGGCCCATAAATTTTGAATCTTGAGTTTGCATTGGGAAAATGGAGACTCATATTGCATTTCGTGTGAGTTGTTAACTGGTCAGTTTTTGCTTCTAGTTAATCATTCCCAGTCCCTCACCACCCTCCCCCCTCCCCAACTAATAGCATATTTGCTATTCTCTCACAAGTCTAACTGTTTTGTCTCTTCAGTCCGACATTGATTTATTTTGCTCAGATACTTCTCTTGTGACTCTTGGTGACTTCAGTTTAGGGAGTTGGTCACATAAATGCCCCCCCCCCCCCCTGGTAAATGAAATTTGATCGGCAAGGCCAAGTGATCTTACAGTATCATATTTACCTGTGATAATGATGAGACCTTTGATATTGATATTGATACAAGAGCATGAGAGAGAAGTCACAGGCTTCCTTTTACGGCCAAAAGCAGACACGGCACTAACGTTTTCCCCTAAATTAGATACAAGTATGATGTAATATGATGTAAGTGTATTTGAGAATGAAACGTGTACATGTGGTTGAGATGGTTTCTTAGCGAGGGAATTAAATTTCTTTCATACCTGCGGTGAATACTGTCCGCTGAATCCTAACTTCTTTGACAGCCTCTTCATTTTCCCAGGTATGCACCTTGCGCTCACATCAAAACAAACTTTTCTGCAAATATCCGTTGAATCTTTATTTTCCTCGTCTCCTTGAGTTCTGAACGAAGAACCCCTTGTCGAATTAGCCTTGAACCATTGAATTGCAGCAGCAGCAGCTGGCTTAGAGTTGCGATAGCATAAGATAAAACAAAATTTTCCTTGACCGAGTAAACGCTAAATCCACAGCGGAAAGTTTGGAACTGGAGGTTCGAATAACCTCGTAACCTCACTAAGTGTTCTTCCGTGTTCTCATGGGATGCAAATGACAAGTGCCAAAAGCCTCCCATTGTTACAATCTATTGTTCTACCATGGGATATTTTAACGGTCAGCAGGCGTTAAAAATATCAGGAAAGAGAATAATCAGCAACGAAAATAATAACAACATAACGTAGAAGCTCTATTAAGCCCCCGGGGGGTTTGTTTAATTTTGGACACTTTTTAGTCCTTTTACACCATAATATTTTGCTTTTTAACCCTATCTGACCTGGGTGATTTCAAAACAACGTTTTTAAAGGCATTGAGTCATGGTAAATAGCGATTCTCCGCTGGGGGTCTGTCTCCTTTCATGTGATCAGTCTGTTTTCATGTGATCAGAGATGAACTTGGCTGTCCCGTCTGGCTTCTCGTGGCACGTGGCCTATGTTTCGCATTTTTTAAACCTAACTCTTTTTGTTAATCCCCACAAAAACTCGTTATTTAATTGAATCCCTTGGCCCTAAGCACATTGCTGTCCTTTTATTGAGATAATCCTGAAATTTTTCATGCGAGCGCTTTGTTTTATATTCATGGCCTCACTTTATCAGTTGTCTTGTAACGCCACGAGAGACGGTCGTCAGATCCTTTTGTTTTCTTTGCTATGTGAAATTACACCTTGTTGACTTCAAAGCGAAACCCCGATAATAAAGCTTTAAGAACATATTCAGGTGAGAATATCATGTGTGCAGTTTGGATTACAGCCAATCAGATTGGAGTAAGCTATCATCATGACTCAGCGATTTTTGCAAATTGGGTATGCGGTCTATTTACCATGACTCAATGCCTTTAAGTTAAACTTACGAAGTATCAGAGGCCTGCTGCATGTGTGGAAAACGGTGTAAACAAAAATGTACTAGGGGGGGCGGAATCCGCCCCCCCCCCAGGTCAGATAGGGTTAAACATACAATTTTACGAGTTAAATACATGAATTCGACACAGTTTTACAGTAAATATAAAGAAACTATAATTGCAAGTTATTAAACCAAATTCCGCAACAACAAAAAACTCGAGCAGTACTATTTTTGCTTGTATTTTCCATGTCACTCACGTTACTTACTTGCGAGTTTCTTAGAGTTTCCATAACGATCTTCATGTTCACTACATGTGCCCTCATGAACATTTCAAAACAAGGGTTTTTAAGCTTTTCCAATGTTTAGACACTACTCTAATCTCCGTTAAAAATGTTTAATTTCATAATTTCCCCGAGGTATTTCGAATGTTCGGCGGGGTCGTTACTGAGGGTGTCTTAAGTACCATACGAGTAATAGGATACAAGAAACAACTGAAAGTAAAGTAAAAATATGGCCAAGGATTTCCTGTATCAAAATGAGTAGTTTCTTAAAATAAATATTCCCAGTACTTGAGTTTCTTAATTTTTTGGCGATTTGAGAGTTGAGTTTTGTATTCTGCAAATAATATTTAATTGAATTGAATTGAATTGAATTTCATCTCAAACCATATCAAAATTAACATGCAAACTTATTTAGCTCTATAAATACAAAATATTTGGTAACCTCTAAGGGGGCGGGGGGGGGGGCTTGATAGAGAGGACGCTTAATAGAGCTTTTATGGTACTTCAATTATGGAATTTGAATCTAGGTTTTGACACTGCATCCAACGTTCTCTGAAAGGCGCGGGCCTCTTCGATTCCCAGGAGGGGGGGGGGGGCCACTTGGTACCTGATGTGTTATCATGCGCGTACAAAAGAACGCGGGAAAAGGTGCCTTTCTTCAAAGTAGGCACGGGCCCGCGCGGGCCCGTGTTTAGGGGTGCCAAATCGACCATAATTTCAAAAAAGGGTGTCTTATTTTGCATTTGATGAGTTCCTAAACTCAAACTCCTGTGCAATGATATTCTAATCAAAATTTCTAAAATAGAATTTGTATGTAACGAGTTAAAGAACTTGAAAAAGCAGACCAGCACAAGATGGGGTAGGAATTCGGGAGCAGTTTCTTCCTCTTCTACCCTGGATAAGAAACTCTATGAAATAGCATCTGTAATATCATTTTAACATTTTATCATTTTAGCAGTACAGTGGCATGGCCATGGGGGGTATGGGTATGGGGGTCATTGCCCCACCACTTTTTTCGAAAAATGGTTCTCGAGATTCCTTTAAAACCGAAGAGAAAATGGCTTGGCATAGGTTGGGTAAGAATTTTCTGATACATGCCAAAGCTTCCATTTTAGCACTGGCAAAAATGGAATCAGGGGATGCATTCTATGCCAAAGTAAAGGATGCATCTTCAAAAATTTTCCTCGTGCTCCGATGTATAGGATAAATGTCACAAAACTACAAAGGTTATCTTGCCACTAATGGCAAGCATGATGTTGGGAGATGCTTTCTTTGCCATAGTAGAATATGTTTCTTCAAAAATTTTCCTCGTGCTCTACTTTATTGGACAACTGTCACAAAACTAACAAAGTTACCTTGTCGCTATTATCTATGCTATTGGTAAGCATGATATTAGGAGATGCATTCTAAGCCAAAGTAAAAAAACTGCCTGCGTGTATTAAGGAGGAAGCAAATGAACACCAGAAACTCCTCTTTCTTCTTCATCAGCCAATCAGATCTACCATCTCCGAGCAACGTCTACATCAAGCGCAGCTCAATGATAGACAGATGGAACGTCTTCGCCACTTCATAGCACTTGGCCAAGCACCACAAAATGATCCAACACTAAAGCGCCTCAATAAAACCTTTAGTGAACTTTCCATTGGTGCAGATGACACGTCTGTATGAACAAAACATAGGTAGGACTGTCCGGTTCTCAAACACCTACTTCCAGAATACCTTTTCTGAATGGAACTCGCTCACTCTTGATATTAGAAATTCTACATCAATTGCTGAGTTCAAGCGTAAATTGCTGGGAATCATAAGGCCTGCTCAAAAGCCTACTTATAATATACATGATATTTGCGAATTACTACTATTTGGTAGCCCAAACGTAAATGTGATTGTGAACAGAATAATTCTGGAAGCGACCATTTCCTTCATCAAATCAACACAGCGATTAGGCTAGAAATAAAACCATCAAATCACAGCGCACCCCAACAGGTGAGTCAGAGATATATTTCTTTGACGCACCTGGAACACCTTAATTTTTGACGGGGTGTCCAAGTCAGACCCAAAACACGTAGACCCAAAAGAAATTCGCGTAGACCCAGACCAAAATTCTTGAGTTTGACGCAGACCCAGAATATTAAAGGCAGTTTTGTGGTAGACCCGACAATTAACATAATATTCTTAGACCCAAAACTTCATAATAGATTAAAGTAGCATTTGTTGTTGTTAGATATTTGTTTTAACTAAAAACAACTCGTTAGTAACCTTCTGGGCACGATGATTGATTTTATGATAATTATGCACTTTGGAAGTGAAACAGTTCTTCCGGGGGGGGGGGGCACTTAGTACCTGATGTGTTATCATGCGCGTACAAAAAAAACGCAGGAAAGGGTGCCTTTCTTCAAAGTAGGCACGGGCCCGCGCGGGCCCGTGTTTAGGGGTGCCGATTTGACCATGGTTTTACAAAAGGGTGTCTTATTTTGCATTTGATAAATCTGAACTCCTCTGCAATGATATCTAATCAAAATTTCTAAAATAGAGTTTGTAGCGAGTCAAAGAACTGAGCAGACCAGCACAAGATGGGGTAGGAATTCGGGAGCAGTTTTCTCTTCTACCCTGGGTACCCGACTCTATGAAATAGAATCTTTAACATCATTTTTAACATTATTAACATCATGGCAGCACAGTGGCGTGGCCACAGGGGGCGGGGGGTATGTGAGGTCATTGTCCCCACCACTTTTTTCGAAAGATGGTTATCGATTTCCTTCAAAAGGACAAGTCCGGGGTTGGTATGATTGATGATAAAATACAAGATTATACTGCAATGAATGATGTATGATACTTTTTCCCACTATTTTTTGCCTTCTCCTTGTGAAATTACGTATTCAAATAAGCAATTTGAGCGAAGTGACGTCATATCGCACAAACAAAAACGAAGATGTGCGATTGCTTTTTCGCCTCTTAATCGCTGCTAGCCTCTGCGTCATGTACTCATGCATTGAAAATGGCATGAGAACACGATAAGGAGGCTTGCTACGATAAAGAGGCGAATAAACAATCACACAGCCTCGTTTTCGTTTGCACGATATGACGTCACTTCACTCAAATTGCTTATTTGAATATGTAATTTCACAAGAAGATGACGAGAAATCGTGGAAAAAAGTATTATACATCATTCATTGCAGTATTATCTTGTATTTTATCAGCAATCATACCAACCCCGGACTTGTCCTTTAAAACCGAAGAGACAATGGCTTGGCATAGGTGAGGTAAGAATTTTCTGAGAAATGTCAAAGCTTCCATTTTAGCACTGGCAAAAATGGAATCAGGGGATACATTTTACGCCAAAGTAATGGGTGCATCTTCAAAAATTTTCCTCCTGCTCCGATGTAGCTATAGAAAAAATGTCACGAACCATAAATGTTTTCTTGCCACAAATGGCAAGCATGATGTTGGGAGATGCTTTCTAAGCCAAAGTAAAAGATGTTTCTACAAAAATTTTCCTTGTGGTCTACTTTATTGGATAACTGTCACAAAACTATCAAAGTTTCCTTGTCGCTATTGGTAGCATGATGTTGGGAGGTGCATTTTCAGCCAAAGTAAAGGGTGTGTCCCAAAAAATTTCCTAACGGCTTCGCCCCCAGGCCCTCTCATTTCAATACCCCCACTTAATTTACCCTGGCCAAGCCACTGTGGTGGCATCCATAAAATTTGATTTTAGAGGGTCTGGTACCCAGGGTACTCCTCTTTAAATCACACCGACAATTTTAGCAATTTTAGTAACTGACTTGTCAGTGATTATGGTACCTGAAATTGAGAAGCTCTATTTGGACGCGGGAAATGGTATGTTCTGCAGAAAATTTTCCGCGAATAGGGTATGTATTTCGCTTGAACAGGTCGGCGTTTAGGGTGCATATGTTAAACCTTTGTATGAGCATGATAGAAAAGTATAGAAGATTGTAGAGACCATGTACCTCCCATCGGCGTAGGGGGAGATAAAATTTGGGGGGCTGCTCGATAAAAAGTCCATTGTTTGAGAAAATTTTGCCCGACTTGAGGCGGATTTCTTCCCGATTATGGCTGATTTTTGCAAATTATATTTTCAAGCAGACCCAAACTTGGTCCATCTGTAGACCTAAGATCTAAGAACCTAAATAGTAACAGACCCGAAGAATTTTACCCTAGACCCAAAAATTATGTGTAGATCCACTTCGAAAAGTGCCTTGGGTCTGACTTGGACACCCCGTTTTTTGTAACGTTGTTTTATTTCTTAGACTAGATACTGTCGTAGTATTGAACTGTTGTAAGTGTCGTTCGTAGTGAGAACTCGATGACTTTGTGTCCTTTCTCGCTACGAACGACATAATTTTTTTTTCTTTTCTCAATTCTAGTTTAACTGTTGTCGTTGCTTTGTATATTTTAATATTTGATGATGATATATAAAAAAAAAAAAAAAAAAAAGATGACATCATTTAAAGAGGTGATAAATTTCTACCGGGTGACTCATAAAAGAGAATCCCCGCTTGGAAGGCCACTGCTCCGTGAACATCAAAGCAATAATATTCAAAACAATCTTGTTTTATTGCCAATATGTTCAGTTAGGTTCAGTAATTTACCCGATTTTAATCGGTCATTCTTTCCTGTGGATATGGGTGATTTTCTGCAGAAAGCCCCCTCCAAAAACCTGCAAAAACGGATGAAAGCAATGAGCAGATTTTCCTTCCTAAAATTGATGACACTCACATCTAGATTCATGAACTAGATTCATGTATTTTGTAACACAGTGACATTTCGTTTCACAAACCGCTGACCACTCAAAATCACCAGTCTCACAGCTAGATTTCAAAGCGAGTGAGACAACTGGCCAAGATGGGTCGGGCATCGGCTTTTGCATTCCAGCGTGAGCTCATCCGTTCGCAGTTAAATCCACTATTTGATTTTGATGGAAGAAAGGTTGGCGAACATTGGGAGACATCAATCGACGAAATTTTCTAATTAAAAAGCACTATTCGAAGACTTCTTGTGGCCATGAAAAAATGGCCTAATTCATACGCAGATTCATGTTGATGAAAGAGGATATTTCTCCAAAACTACACCGTGCCACATCAAGAACTTTACAGGAGTCCTTGCCAAGGATATTAGGAACATGATCTATCAGGTGGGTTATTCACCGTTTTTTGCGTTAAGACGTTATTCTAGGTTTTTTAGACATTACTCTAGAACCATGTTACGTAAGTAGCAGAAGGAACCATTTCTTCCATATTTTGTTTGCATTGAAATACTCAAGCTGGAAGTCTGGCATTTGTTTATGTTGATAAAACTACCTATGGACAATTGATACCCAGAAGCTCACAGTCGTGAGTGGTTGGAAAGGCAGGTAAAATGTTATTTATCAAACTGCAGTCTAAAATGGTTCTACGGTCGTCATCTGAAATTGCCAATTTTGAGGCCTTTATTTCTCAAAATCGGCACCGTGCCACATCACCAAACTTTGCCAGTGCACTTGCAATGTCTTCAGTAACAGTATGCCAGTGTCGGTATATGCACTGTTTTTTGCGTTAAACGTCAATATTCATCTTTTTAGGGGAAGGTTTTGTTTACATCGACAACGATTTGGGCAAGGAAATTAAGCTTTGTCCTTAACGATCACATATACGGGGCAAGGGCTACATGTCATGTGTCATAAGAAGCCGAGATTTCAGTACCTGATACATCGCGTCCAAGGGGATTTTTGTACTTAATGTCATAAGATTTACTATATAATCCAACTATCTGCATCTCTTTAGACAGAATGCAAGCAGTAACGAATCCTCAAATTAACAGTCAGAAATTTACCCACATTCCTATTTAATGCAGAAACATGTGCAAATTGTTTGATGCATTGCTGAGGGCAATGTGTCAATTTAGTTTTAATTCCATAGGTAGGTAGGTATCATATTTAACGTGGCTAGCCTGCGAAAGTCTGAGAGAGACTTATTTCCAGCAGGGGCCACGGATGTTTTATCATCAACCCGCCGCAGCTACCAGATTTCCCTCACATGGCTCTGGTCGACCCGGGCTAGAGTTACGGACAGCGACCAAACTGTCCAGCGCGGGATTCGAACCTCGGCCGTTCTGACCTTTGGATTACGAGTCAGTCGCCTTATCCACTCGCCCACGCGCTCTCATTTTATATGAAGGGGGTCAGGAATGCTGGAAAAGGGGCATAGGGGTGACTGCCCTTGCTGCCATCTAAGAAATTACCTGACTATGTTATTTTCTATTGCTTTGTCTTGTCCAACTAACTTTTGCAATCCCTGAATAGGTATTAATGTGAAAAGGGTGACAATTGTTTGCAAAAGGGCATATTCTTTTGTCTTGCAGATCCATGCACCTTCAATGCATACAACATTTACAGTGATATTTTGCTTGCATATCCTTGACCCATCCAACTTGGCTAGCTTTTATACATAGATGGCATAGAGATGTAAAACAGCACTGGACTGTACAGCAGATGTTAACAGTTGCAATTAAGAGATTTCAGGGCTGTAGGAATGCATCTTGAACTTGGGAGGCACAGCACATCAAGGGAGTTTTTCATCAAGCTAAAGAGACACTTTCTAAAGTGAAAATCTCAGGAAAGGGTGGCATGTGCCCCCAGTGCCTCCTGGTTCCTATATCACTGAGAGATTTGAAAGAAAGAACATTTTATGAACATTTTAAACATCATTTGCAGAAGTACACAGTATTATTGCAGGATATCTTTAGCTAGATCCCAGGGGGGTACTCTGGTATATTCAGGATAGGGATGCTCAGGTTACTTTTTTGGGTCTAAAATTTAGGCAAGGATTATTTTTTTGGGTCAATGATTTGTACAGTTATTTTTTTGGGTTCAAGAAATTCTGGCTTACTTTTTTGGGTCTCAAATATGAGAAAAAGTAAAAAAAAATCGGGGAAAATATAATTTACAAACAAAATTAGAGTCAATTAACAGTACTAAATAAAAAAACATAAATATCCAAACACATTATGAGAAATCTAATCAGTTAGGACATTTTTATGCAGGTTTAAGATACTGCCTTCATAACTTTTGGGTATGTAAGGTCGGAAAAATTATTTTTTGGGTCTATTTTCATGCTAGAAAGTACTTTTTTGGGTTGATGCGTTGTACCCCAGCCTGAGCACCCCTATCCTAAATATACCTGAGTACCCCCCCTGGGAGCTAGATAACTGTATTTTAATTCTGAGAGGTATTTTCAAGTTGCTTTCACTGAATTTTTCTGTTTTTATTTGTGTGTGTATCTGTACAGAATGATGGTTTTATTTTCAATAAAATTCTATTGGTAGAAAAAGATGTTTTGGAATAGGTCAAGGGTCACCAGAAAAAAATTTTGACCAACATGAGCAAATTTGACACATTTCATGATTTTTTTGGACAGTAATGCTAGTATCCTCAATAATGTACACCTAAAATTTCAGGGGCAAGCAAAATCTGTTGAAAAATAAAAAAAAATTATTTCAAAACCAGTTTGTGAAGAGTGCATTCTTGTTCTCATAAGAAACAAAGGCCCTTCCAAGAAATTAAGAAACTCTTCTAGTAGCAGTGATCAGAGGCAATGTTGGAAGTTGAGGTACCTTTCAAGTTTTGTTATTCATGGAAAATCATTTTAACAAAATGTGTTAGATCGAATTGGATTAATTGACAGATTTCTGATTGCAAAACTAATCAACGAATTTCACAATTTTTCTCGAAAAGCATTGAAGGACTTGTGTAATGAGTCTAGTACTGCCCTTACAAGTATGACAATTTGTCTTTGCCTTGCCTCGATGTATCACACTTGCAAAAAATAAGATGCCTCTGCTTCAAACCGAGTGTGCGTGGGCATAAAAAACGAAAAAACCCCATGTTGTATTTTGTCCTCTTCGGAGAATGGAATCCCCATGAATAGGTCATTGATACCAGGGGGGGGGGAGGACTAGTTCATCCTCCCAAGAGGATAGCACGTGCTAAAGCGTCCACAAGTCATTGCTCTAAGGTCATTGTAACGAAGAAATGTAAGGGAAATTTGTTCATGATTTTGGGCACGGCTTTGAAGGTTTTGTGAAGAGGCTTTCTCGAGAAAATCCCTCATAATTTCAGAATGGAGTGGCCGATTTCAGTTAGGTAAATTTTAGAGTAGATTTGAACAATTCTACCATTAAACTTTATATTTGCCGATATCATTGTCTTGATATCCAGGGAGCAGTGACCTTTCAAACGGGGATTCCTTCTTCTGACTCACCCGGTGCTTCCACAGAACTTCCATGACGAAATAATTTCGTTGGTCATTGCTGGATCTCATGCAGGGCAAGATGCAGTGAAACGACACATCCGGGTCCATTTCTGGTTCCCAGGCCTGGACATTGCCGTCAAAAATCCTCTCGAAACATGCAACGAATACCAGATACACACCAGTGGCGGCCTGGCTTTTTTCGTCTGGGGGGGGGGGGGCCGGCAGCGAAATGGCGCCCCCTCATATCAAACATAGTTGTCGAGTTTCTGACAAGGTTGGCAGCCTTGCAACTTTGTTACGTTTACTCTTTGACACTTTCACCTACCCCATGGCCAGATTTAGACAGCTGAGTGACTAATGTAAATTTGAGGGTCTGGGGGCGATGCCCAACAGATAATTTTTCGCAATCACACCCTTCAAACTCTTGGAAAACATGGGCAACGCCCTTTTAAACATTTTCTGGGCCAGAAGGACCTTCCTTTGAATGTTGTATATTTTATGTACCAGGATATGGATATTTACTTCAGCAAATATTTACTGTTGCCGTATCTGTTTCATGAACACTTTATATCCTTTTGGATAATGGGTTTAATCGTTGGTTATGGCTTATATATCTCCTATCTGAGTTCAAGTTCAAGAAGTTGCTACGTAGCAGCATCGGCAACAGTGAGAAATGAATCCTCTCACATGTTTGGCAAGATTAGGAATAACCAGGATGTGATGGCAGATATCTCTTACTATAGTATGAAAGCTGCCTGAATGACGGTTTATGTTAGTTGTACGAAAGTTCAATGGCGTGGCCAGGGTAAATTAGTAGGGGAATGGGAATGAAGGAGTCTGGGGGCGAAGCCCCCAGGAAAATTTTTGGGGTCACGCCCTTTACTTTGTTGTAGAATGGATCTCCCAATGTCATGCTTGCCATTATTGCCATTAGTACCAAGGAAACCTTGATAGTTTTGTGACAGTTATCCTATCAATCAGACCACGAGGAAAATGTTTGGAGAAGCACCCTTTACTTTGGCTTAGGATGCATCTCCAAATGTCGTGATTGCCATTAATGACAAGGAAACTTTGATAGAGTCCTTATCTTATATACCCACCTTTTTATTCCAAAAAGTATTCAGAGTCTGTTTGATGTCTTTGCATGCAATGCTCTTCAGTACAATTCAATTAAATTCACGGGGTGTCCAAGTCAGACCCAAGGCACTTTTCGAAGTGGGTCTGCCCATAATTTTTGGGTCTAGGGTAAAATTTTCGGGTCTCTTACTATTTAGGTTCTTAGATTTTAGGTCTACAGATGGATCAAGTTTGGGTCTGCTTGAAAACATAGATAGGAGTTTTATTGAGTTTCGATGGATCCAAGATTACAAACCCATAAAAACAGTATATTGTTCTTGATTAACTGAAAATTCCCGAATTTAGGAACACGTTTAAGCCAGCGTGATTCTAGATACAGAGTGGACTATTTCCTTTGCTGTAAAGTTGACTATTTCTCTTGCTTAGGAATATTCCAACAAACTGCAGTATCCATACTTGATCAGGCTTCTGATCATTTTTTGACAGAAAAGACATTATTGATTTACCTCAAAATGGAAAATTGCAATGTTGCTGTTCAGCAAGATGATAGGCAATAGTTATTAAAGGCAGAGAAAAAAGTGCAAAAATATAATTTCTTACCAAGAATTTTCACAAAAGTTCTGCCATAACAAGTCCATACCTCGACCCACGG
Source organism: Aurelia coerulea (assembly GCA_039566865.1). Classification (NCBI taxonomy): domain Eukaryota; kingdom Metazoa; phylum Cnidaria; class Scyphozoa; order Semaeostomeae; family Ulmaridae; genus Aurelia; species Aurelia coerulea. Next base: position 10,877,732 of record CM076950.1, read on the forward strand.
CCTCTTCGCTGTCCTCTACCATATACCTGTATATCTTCCACCGTTTCCCCGTCTGAATCTGGTAGAGAAAGTTGACTTTCTTCAGTGCCTAAGATATTATCTTCAGCTGAAAGGGACGCTTCGTATTCTGCTGCAATTAGTTTTCCTAACTGAAAATGTTCTCTCTTCATGTGAAGCACAATGCTACCGTCTCCTTGCAAATTTCTTGACAGTTCGAAACACCGTCAGTGTCAGTGAAAATTGTATTTTCACATGCTTCTGGTAAGAACAAGTGGTCTGGCTCCATTCTTTGGCCAGCTCGTCTGTTGCCATGGAATCCTTGGATTGTTGGACCATATCCAAATGCCTGTTTTTGTAAACTCCTGATGTTTTTCATTGGCCTACTCTGCATCAGACCAACCACAGCCTTCATCGCTTTTCGCTCATCTTCGTTTACTTTATCATATGAACCTGTTAAATAGCCATAGCTATGTACTCCATCTGTTGTTCCAACCATAGTCTCCTTCATGTCCACCAATTCTTGCCTGCTCAGAATTTGCCCAGATGCTACTCTCTTTTTTATTGCACGCATATCCGATATTTTACAAATATCCTCGAATCGTCCCTTGTGTAATCGCCAGAATAGATTATCTTCTTCGTGTGCATCTTGACTGTAGTGAGAACATTTGCTGCGAGTCACTGCAGGCAATGATAAACCAGCAGCACCGGTCTTAGCATTTCTCTTCAAGCTGGAAATCCTTTCGTACGCAAGAAGTCTACCAAATCTTTCCATCGTTGTCGTAGAGCCTTGCTGGTGCATAGACATATTACCAAATAGTGATTCTGTTGATTTATCTGTTAGCTGGGACATTTTGATATTGGGTAGAAAGTGCTGCAGATTATTATGCTGGTAATACCGCACAAGTTCCTTTATATTCTTCACAAGAAATGCATAAAAGGCTTTTGAAGTATTGCTATCAACACTGCCAAGAGTTCCATCAACATGTATACCTCCATATCGTTCACTATTTGCTTCCTGAAGACCCTGCATATAATTTCCTGCATGTTCAAGTAACTCTGATGATTTGGTTATGCTAATTGATCTAATTCTTTCAGCTTCTACGTGGTTTTTTCTTCCATATCGTTCTGCTACCATTCCAAAAGCAGTGTGAATGTCGTGATTTACGCTCAAAAGTGCTGAGAGACCATCTAGATGGTGAACAATTCTAAGCGCACCTTGATCTTAACCCTATCCAGACTGGGGGGGGGCTCATTCAGCCCCCCCACCTACTTAACTGAGCACTGCTCCAAATTGGTTCAACGAACCAGGAAATGGTTTTTTGACTTTTAGTTTCTATCCTTTTGAAGTGTGAATTTGTGTGAAATTTTGAAAAAAAAATTCAGGGGGCCGGGGGGTGGCTGTTTTTTTCAGAGTGGTCGGGGCCAACTTTTATGTTAGCTGCTTATGGATGTAATTCCAGATCACCTCATAATCCTTTGATAGTATCCTTTTTCAGTTGTGAACTTATAATTTGTAAGGTCTCTTTAATTTTTTCCAGGAACAATAGACAAAATATGTGTCACGTGACCTCATCAATGACGTCATCTTTAAGAAAATGGCAAAAATTAGTTAGCGGTCTTTCTGCAAGGATATTTCGACCCCAAATGTTTTACAGCGGCAATAAATAGACTAAAACTGATCAACAGGGTTGTTTCCACCTAAGCTGTGTAATTTTGTTTGAATTTTGTGCATCATTGGTCGCAAACGGTACAAGATTCCCCGGGGGTATCCTCAGATAGTACTACTAACGATCAGTTTTCATGCATATCTTGAGAATTTGTTTTACAGTGAGAATTTTTTGACTTGAAAGTGTTTAGTTTGTCAAGATATTATCAAAATTTCACCAAATAACTATCTTCAACCCCTTATTTCCACCTTCCTTCTTCTTTCCAACTCATTTGCTTACTACGGGGAAAAAATGCTGATGTCAGCATTTTTTGCAATAATTAAAACAAAAGTTTCAAAAGGAAAAATGAAGTATGCAACGATCACTTATCATCGAAGTAGTTTTCATCGTAATATATGGAGAAATTCTCTTTTATAGCTGCATTTTTCATTTTTCAGAAAAACAAGATTTTTAATCTCTGTGTCCGCCATCTTGGATTTGCGAAAATCAAATTTTTCACTTTATAAGTATATTTTCACCTTCTAACAATGCTTTGATTGGCATAATTTGGTTTCATAAATCAATCTTAGAAAATTATAAAGATTTAAAAAAAAGTATTTTTTTTCATTTTTTTCGTGGACACGTGCCAGTTGGTCTTGAATAATTATGACGTCATATTTATTTTTAGACTTTTTTTTGTGAGAAATGATAGATCATAAGCACGGCTACCTGCATGGTGAGTTTCGTCTTCGTAAGTGAAGGAATGGCGATTTTAGAGAGGGGGGGCTGAATGAGCCCCCCCCCCCCCAGTCTTCTAGTAGCTCAAAAAGCCCAGTCTGGATAGGGTTAACTGCATCGAACTCTTGTCGGAAGATCCTTTTGACAAGCAATGGAGCTCAATTGGGTTTTTTTGGCGTGCATAAAAAACCATCCCACGTACATCAGTAATGAAAATAACCCCTTTCTGATTAAGATGTATCCAATGGGGGCAAGCAACACTGTCATGACTGGTGCTTTTCCAAGGTTGAAACTGTTCTGGTATGAGAGTACTGACCATTCGTCCTGCCTGACTTAACGCTAACTGGATTTTTGATCCTGCAAGCTGCCGAGTAGACTCCTCGTCATGCTTGTCTCTTCGCTCAAGCGCTCTTTCGGTAGCTGTTTCTCGAATCAATGCTGAAATCTCATCACTAGCTGTGCATCTCACCAGTTTTATATCTGACAAAGAAAAAACGTCTCGTCCATCAAAATGGTAGTAATTTTGCACAGAATTTGTGAAATTCTTAGTTACATGACTGGCATCATTTATAAACAACATAGGCTTTTCCAAAACATTGTTCCCATGCTGTATGTCCTTTGTTGTAGTGTTCACACTTCGCTCATATCCCAGATAAGATGGATCCATATCACTGTGACCAGTTAGGGTACGAAATCTCACACAATTGAGTTGATTCACTTCAGATCTATTTTTGTTAATAATTGCACAACTCTCGCAAGCTCGTGCATCTGGTCTCCAATCTTTGAATAAGTCTTTGTGGTCTTGGCATAGTTCTTTCTTTGTGAAGCATTCGCCGCAGAAGGATTTACAATGAGGTACTCTACCGTCCATCATGCATTTAGCCAGACAGTTGTTGCAGCATTCTACATACATCATAACCTCTTTGAAACGCTTTCCAAATTCTTCAGATGTGCCTGTCTTGTCGATGAAGTACGTCGCAACTAGAAATGAGACTGGTCTATCTAGCAGTTGCACGATGAAAGCTTCTGCACCTTTCACGAATACTCTTTCGTTATTTTCAAACTGTTTTATGAGTATTTTGTGGCAATTTGCAAATCCGTCACTTTGGAGAATTTTTGCCTCCTTCGCAGAAATCGGTGGGATGATCCCATAAAGTTTTGATCCATATTCGAATGAGCCAGGTTGCAGAGACTTTACGTCGAAGGCTAAAGAGCTCAATATAGTTAAACTTGAAGAACCAGTTACAGTCAATTCAAGTTCCATCTCTTGTAAGATTTTTAACGTAAAAAGCATGAATGAAAGATCAACTCCATTCTCGTAGACTGGGATCAAATTTTTGTCATATAGTGACGAAAATGACAACCCTGGATGGTTACTTTCCATTATTTTAGGTAACATTCCTGACTTTATAGATGACATTCCGGATCCAAGGCCCTGCTTCCCTAGATACTTTGAATATGCCCCAGCACCACTTACAGATCTAAACATCTCTTCTTGCATTGCAACCGCTGCAGGAAACTTTGAATGAAAGTTATGTAAGCCCCTGGCTGGATCTTTTTTTTAATATTTCTTTATTTTTAGTAGGCTAATTTAAAAGAATAGCTACAATACAGCTAATTAAGGCCTACTTTAAAAATTTTACAGATACTAAAACAAATTCATAAAAAGGAAATGTACAATCCGTGTATATTTACAAAAAGATTATATGATAAAAGCATCTATCCTGTTAGGAACCCCACTTTAGGAATATAAATCTTGCAGAGCCTACAGTTACATTTATCACCTTTCCAGCATCTAATTCGTTTTTTTTAAATAGGAAGGGTATTGGATTGTTTTATTTCTAGCGGTAATAGTTGCCACAGTTTATTTCCAAGGTAGGCTATGCTCTCAATTCCAAATGACGTAGTCCGCACCTTTGGAAGTTGAGCATCATTGCCACGCCTTAGATTGTAGCTAATTATCTAAGATCTATACTAACATTACCATACAGCTGTGTTAGCCAGTTGATTTCTTGCATTAAAGGATGACTTCTTGATATGGACCCTGTCATGTATAGTTCGTTTAACCTTGCAAGTGCTGGGAGCATCTGTTCAGGAGCAACTGCATGACAAGAAATATCCCTATTGATTTTTTACCTTTAATATTTGAAAAGGACAGGAAAAACGATGAAAAATACACGATCTTGAATAATGGCTGCCTTTATCGACATTTTTTTGAATTTCTTGGTATCAATTTTTGATCACAATTTTGAATGTAGTCCATATACAAGTTTTTACATCCCTTGCATCTGTGATATTGATCTTAAACAGTAAAAAGTCTTAAATTTGATGAGACATTTGGCCGTGAAAAATGGCCGGGGTGAAAAGTTTAACCCCGAAAAGAAGCTAAAGAAGTACGTCAAAAAATACGTTTTAGTGGAAAGCAATCAACGTCGTTTTGTTTATCTCACAGTTATTTAGCATGATGCAATATACAAATAAACTATACTTGAAGTTTCAAATGGCTGAATATTTTCTTTACAAATTGTTGTTTTCTTCTGGCAAGACCAAGTAAAAGAATGAATGTCCTTGCTTCATAGATCTGAATATCTTGTCTAACGGGCACAAATTAAGAAATTATTACAAACAATGTCACAGCGAAACATTTCAAACTAAAAGAAAATGTTTTTTAATAAATTGTTCTGGAAAGCAGCAGTTGATTCTTTAAAAATGTCATTATAGCGAATATGTGTCTAAACATCAAGATTTCAAGATGCAGATGAAAACTGATGTGAAAAATCAATTGTCCAGTACCAAGATTAAAAAATGTAAACAATGGTTTAAAAAAATTATGCGGTAAACTCACTAGTGGCACCTTGTCCATGATCTGGTGCAACTGCTCTCATCTCGACTGCAGGTCCAATATAAAAAGGTAAAAGTTCTTGATGAATTGTCGGAAACGGTAAGAAAAGTTTTGCCCATAGCTGAAACTCCCCTTCATTTGCTGGTCTTTCCTTTGCAAGTGTGCAATTCTCTGAGCAGGATTCATGGAGAATTACCTGCTTCCTCTTGCATTGCCCTCCAAAATACAATGCAATGCTTGATTGAGGCTTGTCAACAAACTTGTGCAGATGACCATCTTCGCAGGCTTGAACTCGAGGTACTTTCATCATTCCATTATTGGAAACCATATCATTGGCTCTCTTCAAAAGCATATCACCGAGATATTCTTGGGTGCATTTGCCTCCTGTGCTCCTTTTGGAATGGTGTCTGATTAGATGCCTTGTGAAGTGATCGTTGTTGTCTTCATTTTCTGAAACCGGCAGCAAGCATCGATTCATTTGCCCAAGGGTGGTCACTGAGCCGCAAAGAGGACACATAATGCTTAGCGGATTGACAAGAAACTTACTATTGCCAAATACTGCAAGAATCCCATCTCGCTTCTCGAACATGTTCCGGATTTCTTGAGCAAGGAACAACTGTTTGTAGGACTCAACTTCTGGCTTCTGGAGCATAGGAATCATTCGTCGTACATAGCCGATTGCTCGTGGCCCATGGTCGAAACCGCCAAAGCCTCATTTTCACGGACCAATCAGACGGCTAAAAAGCGAGGGAGACAAAAGAAACCCGTGAAGATTTTTCTAAATTTTACCTACCTTCATAAAACGCAAACAGGAAAAAAAACTGCTTGAGATTTCTCGAATTTGTTTAAAGCAATCTACTCTCCGGATGTTATGGAGTACAAGTTTGGATGCCGGTTAAAATATCTCCAGGATTGGCGGAGTTGTTGCCTCTCCAATAGACAAAATCGGCGAAGGCTTGTCGAGACCTGTTTACGCCACTTCAAATCAGGTGTTAAAGCCTCTTCATAAAACTTCTTTTGAATCTTATAAGTTATTTCGCAACGACCAAACTTTTGCCATGAATGTAAAAAGTAGTACAATACAGAAACTTCTCTAGAGTATTGCCACATGACTTGAAATGCGCGAACAAGCCTTTGTAGACTTTTTCAATTCACATAGAAACCGTAGGGGCATTGAATCTTCAATAAAAGAAAATTTAGCGAAAGACAATAGCAAGAACAATTGAAAACGCAGATTGTGGCGTTTACGGGTCGTTCTTACAACAATCACTATTGTTATTACTATTGTCTCCCGACCAGAATTTCTATTGTTCAAGGTTCAGTGCCTTATCGGTTTGTTTGTGGCCATAACTCCACCAATCCTGGAGATATTTTAACCGGCATCCAAACTTTTACTCCCAAACATCTGGAGAGTAGATTGGTCTAAAAAAAATCGAGAAATCTCAAGCAGTTTTTTGTCCTGGTTGCGTTTTATAGAAAAATCTTCACGGGTTTCTTTTGTCTCCCTCGCTTTTTAGCCGTCTGATTGGTCCGTGAAAATGAGGCTTTGGCGGTTTCGACCATGGGCCACGAGCAATCGGCTATGTACGACGAATGATTCCTATGCTGGCTTCTGGAGAGTGTAAATTTTTACCTTGGTGTGAGAAGTGGCAACTGATGTTGGCTGGGGTGTACCAAGTAACTGCATGATCATCTGTGTTCGTTTATCTTGTTTCCAGGCCTTCTGGTTGAATTGAGGATCTCTCACCAAATCAATTATTGCTTGTCTTGAGAGGTCAGAAATCTTCCGTTTCTGGGTAACTGTCTCCTTTGCTTCAAAATCTTTTTGTGCAGCCATGAATGGGAGGTCTTGCTCGCTTTCCTTTCCATACAGCTCGCACTGAAGCTCAAATTCGCTGTCATTTCTTAGTTGTATTGCTACTCGTCTTTTTAAAGCATCAAAATGGTACTCACTGTTTAGGGCGTGGTATGCATCACCAATCTTGTAACGGCAATAAAATCTTGAAAGACATGATTTGGATAAACCAACTGCTTGCTTTATGCATTCTTGGGCTCCTGCCCAGTCCATGTTAGTACTAAGTACCACAGCTCTTAACTCTTGATATGACGGCATTTTCACATTAGCGATGAATTCTAAGATCTCTTTGTCAACATCTGATGTTTCCTTCTGTGTTAGTTTTGGGAAAAAAGAGTGAATTTTCCTCCTTTCTTTTCTTTCTGCAGCCACTATTGATTTGCGGGATCTCTTCTGCTTTTGGTGCTTGACATGGCTATACTTGCGCTTCTTCTTGGGTCTTGGTTCATCAAATTCATCTGTCGTGGATGCAGACAGGTTTTCAGATGAACTGTATTTCCTTTTACGTCTTTTTTTTTCGCCTTTCCTTCTTATTTTTGCTGCCTTCTTTTTGCCTCTGTAGCTTTGCTGCAACGAAGAAACTTTGAACTTTATCCTTCAAGTTAATTTTAATCAAATTTGATGGCTCAAACCATGATGCTGAAGCGCCTCAAATAGTCTCATGTAGAAAAGTTACTAGTACCCAGAGATAATTTTTTTATCAATCAGTTCAATTTCTCATTTTAAAATTCCAGTACACACAAAAAATTTCAAAATAAATTAACTACGCGTAAATAAATATAAATGCTAACAATAACAATGATGTAGAAAAAAGAAAATAAATTTATGTGCAGGGAATTTCTTAAGGAGAGACCCTCTCAATAGATAAACTAATCGAGGAGAGAGAACCCCCTGTCTTAGAAAAGATTCCAAATTTGTTTAAATATTTGAGGATTGATGATAAACTTGCGAAGAATGAAGCCACTTTATATAAATCCAAGAATCAATAAACAATAAACTGTGAGCTAGCAGCTCCCCTTTTTGATGGCCAATTAGCTTCTACGAGCATCACTACAGCAATGAGAATTTCGACAGTTGCCAATACTACACCTTGGCCTCGCTTCAGAAAACACCGACAAATCTGTGCACGGCCGTCTCGAATTTTTATGTTAAAGTTGACTAGACTGGTTACCTAAATCCCTTGTATCCCTGCTATAAACCTTGCTTTGCAGGTCTGTTGACGGAAGCAACATCATTTCAGGCTATGAGCACAGGGAAACAAGGGGCTCAGGCAAATGTGTAGACAAATGTTGCTGTTGTTGTTATAACAGAGACAATGTAGCGACTCTACCGCAAGACAAGATAGTAGAAAATTTCTCTATTTTACTGAACTATAAAGCTCCTAGCGGCAGTAACATAGACGTGCTCCTTCGCATTTCCTCTATAAATTTTGACTGACAAAGAAAAAAAAATAAATAGACTTGGAGCAATTCATAAATAATAAACCTATAGGTTAGGTACAAAGGCTGATGGGAGTGAAAATCTATAATTCTTCTCATCATAACATGTTAGTTGGAACGGAATCTTCAAAGTAAATTGAAATTAGCAAACTACAGCAAATATTGTCAGCGCATGCACAAAGTAGGAAGTGCAATTGGAACATTGTTGTTCATGAATCATGAATTCTATCGTCTTCTGTTCTGTTTTTGTGTAATAGTGTAATCGATAGATCAGCCGCCTACGCAGTTCACACAATGCGAGACAAATTTTCTGCATACCATATCATCTTTTATCAAGAAACAATGGGATATTTCGACAATTCATTCGGGAAAGAAAGAAAATTACATAAATACTTCCATGGATTTCAAAGAGATTTCCTCGAAATATCAAGCTTGAGCAACAAACTACCCAATCATTGAACTGGTAAATAAAGCATTTTCTGGCAATTTATGGGCGTGGTCATCATCTCGGAGAGAGTAAAGGGCGTGGTCACCAAAAATTTTTCCGGGGGCTTCGCCCCCGGACCCCACATTGTCCCCTCTTCAGCACCTCCCAGAATTTTTCCTAGATCCGCCCCTGCATAAGATAAGGCTCAAATCCTTACTGGTTGCCAGAGCATGCGGAAATCATCCAATTTCATGCTTGTCAGCCAATGAGATCACCGCTTTCTAGCCCCTGGAGACAAAATCGGTCGTTTGAGGTAAATTTTCTAGTACCCTCACTAAAACTGAAATGGATGCTAAAATACTTCAGTTATTTGCAATTTTTTTTAATAAATCAGTTGTGGGGATGTCCGTCCAGAGTTGTTTACATGTTTAGGCACACAGCTCGTTTGGGGCCGGAGCTGCGTTCATTTTCCGGTCGAAGAATATTGACCTTCGTTGAAATATCTATAGAAATCGCTACAAATGAGATATACAGATAAGAATTTCAGCGATTACGCATACTGACCTGAGCAATAACCGAAACCCTTTCACTGCTATCATATCTCAAAATTGGAGGCAATTTCTAACGATTTCTGGTAGAGACATCATTTGGGCCTAAGCTTGTCCTCGCTTAAAACTCATTCCATTGCACTTAAAAAGTAATGGTAAAGTTCTTGAGCTAGATAATGCACTTACCCATGACTCAGACACCAGTTTGACTTCGTTTGCCTTCCTTAATTTGCCAAATTTTTATAAGAAACAACCAGTTGTGGGCGAATTGCAATAACTTTCCTCGGTCCATATTTTTCTCTACACAGATTCTCCGCTTCAAACAACAAACAGTGAACTTTGACATTGTGTCATAAAAGTCTTGCATCACATAACATTCCTTTTGAACGTCTTGCATCACATAACATTCCTGTATTCACGCATTTCGTTCTTTTCGTTCTTATTTCAATCAATGCAAAACATAAAAAGAACAAAACATTGTTTTGGGTTCGCTAAAAAAGATACCCGGTTTTGCACTTTTGTTTGTTTGCATTGACTGATTGAACCAAATGCGTGAAAACAATTCACGAGTGCCTCGCTAAGGCGCATGGAATCGTTCTATAGGAATGTTTTGTGATGCAAGACTTTTATGATACAAAGTTCACTGTTTGTTGTTTGAAGCGGATAGACTGTGCAGATAAAAATATGGACCGTGGAAAGTTTTTGCAAATCACCCACAACTGGTCGTTTCTTATAAAAATTTGCTAATGTAAAAAAGGCAAACGAAGTCAAACTGGTGCCTGAGTCATGGGTAAGTGCATTATTCAGCTCTAGAATTTTACCATTACTTTTTAAGTGCAATGGAATGAGTTTTAAGCGAGGACAAGCTTAGGCCCAAATGATATCTCTACCAGAAATCATTAGAAATTGCCTCCAATTTTGAGATATGATAGCAGTAAAGGAGTTTGGGTTATTGCTGAGGTCAGTATGCATAATTGCTGAAATTCTTATCTGTATATCTCATTTGTAGCGATTTCTATAAATATTTCAACGAAGGTCAATATTCTTCGACCGGAAAATGAACGCAGCTCCGGCCCCAAACAAGCTATGTGCCTAAACATGTAAACAACTCTGGACGGACATCCCCACAACTGATTTATCAAAAAAAATTGCGAATAACTCAAGTATTCTAGCATCCATTTCAGTTTTAGTGAGGGTACTAGAAAATTTACCTCAAACGACCGATTTTGTCTCCAGGGGCTAGAAAGCGGTGATCTCATTGGCTGACAAGCATGAAATTGGATGATTTCCGCATGCTCTGGCAACCAGTAAGGATTTGAGCCTTATCTTCCCCTGCATATTTGTTGGAAAACAGCGAGGATTTCACCTATCTTCAAAGAAGGCCCTGCCAATGCCAAATCTAACTACCGTCCTATTTCGGTCCTACCAACGCCCCTAACGGTATCATGTTTATTTGAGAAAGTCTCATAAGGCCAACTATACCAATATTTGGACAAAAATAAGTTGCTCTATTTATTTTGATAAAGGAAATACTTCATATTTCTACTTTGTTTTCACTTGTTTTCTGTAACCTATTACTCGGAAGGTACTTGAATAATGTCTAAACACTGGAAATGCTTCAAAAAACATTGTTTTGATATATTCACGAGGGCACAGGTGGTGAACATGAATATTGTCATGGAACCTCTAAGAAACTCTTAAGAAACTCGGAGTACTGAAAATTTGATAATTTTAAGAAACTTTCAGTACTGGGCCAAATTTTTCGCTTCTTATAAAACAAATACGTGTATACTGGGTTAAAATGTAGAGGATCGACCGATTTAGAGGAATAAGAGATGCTGGTATCATCTGCATACATACCAAATACTTTCAGTATTTGATATGAGCCCATTGACCTCATAGCATTGTTTTCTCCCAATTAGATAAGATTTGAACTTGAACCACTCAAGTTCAAGACCTCTTATGCCATAATGGGAAAACTTTTCCAACAGGATACTATGGTCTACAGTGTCGAAGGCCTTTTTCAGGTCGATGAAAACGACGGCATTGACATTGCCCCTATCGATGTCTGTGTACACATGTTACACAAGAGTGTAATGATCGGAAACCAGACTGGTGCAAGTACCGGGTGTCCCAAAAAAAAGTTCCGGCGTTTGATTGAACGCAGACAAAAAAGTTCGTTATCTGGCAATTTCTATTCATTCTAGGTACATGCTGGACATTTCAACTTACAGTTTGGCATATCGTAGGAAGAAATCAGTAATCTGAAGATGGAGTTATTAGTCCAGCATAGCCGTCAAATCTTTTCATTTGTCAAAAGATCCCGTGGGGTTCTGACTCACGCTCTGATCAGATCGCATTTTCTCCTATGATTGACCAATCAGGTGCCGTCGTTGTGTTTACTTCCGCGTTTCGCAGCAAAACTTAGGCCATTTTCGGCCGTTTTGACCACTCTCCGGAAAAAATCATGGAACGATCGGATAAATCGAATTTCGTCAAAATTTCAATTGGAGAAGATTCTCCATGCTTTGGACCATAAGTGTTTTCGGTATGGCTTTGCGATGACGAAAAATAGCAGAATTGTGGCATTTTTAAGCTCAATGCAGTCATTCATCGGTTACATACTCTATGATTAGCAAAAATAAGAGTAGAAAACTGAAAACCTGAAGAAGAACTAGTGCATACACCTACCTCAGATGGATTTAATAACAAACATCCACTTTTTCTGCCGCGATCTACAGCGAGTTTCACCAGCAAATAACACATTCAACAAAAATAGGCGCGAGAACTTGAATGATCAGCTACATGCCATCGTCGAGTGAGAACAACATCCGATTCCAATGAACAGAAATATGAATAAATCAACGGTGAATAACGAATACATGAACTTGCCATGCTGGAGATTACGGGAGTAGCTGTACGTCCACTCTGGCCCAGAAAGAACAATTGTGTGATGTCTCTTTCGATAAACCATCTATGGATAAACCGTGCCACCACTCCTTTATCCAACTGCGGCTATCGTTGCCAGATGGAAACCGGCAATAATATTACCAAGACGATGTACGAATTGATCGGTCACATCCCATCTTTTATTGTAAGAAAAATGTCTATCGTCTTATGGTCTAGCAGGCTAGCAGCTTCATGAAACAGAACTGAAATGCTAGGTTTAGTGTTCTTACGAATACGAATAACAAGAAGAAATGTACATCTTATTTTCATAAAAAGATCGATCTTTTCGACATTTGAAATACTATTTATAGAAACTCCTCATGTCAATTTCACATTTTGGGCGGATATCATAAAAAAATATTTTATCTTTTAGAAGTCCTTCGTTAGAAAATCACCCCTTCACAGTCAAGCAACACAGTAGCATCAAAGTAAAGTTGGGCAGTTTGCAAACTCATTGCCCATTCATGGAAGAACAACTCTATTTTATGATTATATGTTGCTATTTTTTGTTGACTGTGTTATTTGCTGGTGAAACTCGCTGTAGATCGCGGCAGAAAAAGTGGATGTTTGTTATCAAATCCATCTGAGGTATGTGTATGCACTAGTTCTTCTTCAGGTTTTCAGTTTTCTACTCTTCTTTTTGCTAATCATAGAGTATGTAACCGATGAATGACTGCATTGAGCTTAAAAATGCCACAATTCTGCTATTTTTCGTGATCGCAAAGCCATACCGAAAACGCTTATGGTCCAAAGCATGGAGAATCTTCTCCAATTGAAATTTTGACGAAATTCGATTTATCCGATCGTGCAATGATTTTTTCCGGAGAGTGGTCAAAACGGCCGAAAATGGCCTAAGTTTTGCTGCGAAACGCGGAAGTAAACACAACGACGGCACCTGATTGGTCAATCATAGGAGAAAATGCGATCTGATCAGAGCGTGAGTCAGAACCCCACGGGATCTTTTGATAAAAGAAAAGATTTGACGGCTATGCTTATTAGTCCTAACATCGCATCTTCATGTTGAAGGCAAAACCAGAGAGATTAGTACGCCTTTCTGCATCATCGTGATGGAGGGGGAATCTCCGGATGAGCAACACAAAAACTGGGTTGACACTTTATTTCATTGCCTTGATGACGTGCAAGAGTTCCACTCATTGAGCATATTTGAAGTAAAGGTCTGAAAATCGAATCTAATTGGTCTCAGGGGAAAAATACTACGTTCATACCTTGCCACTCAATTCGGACTGGACGAACACACAAAAATGCATTATTGCATAATATGGCAGGTCGAAAAAGCAATTGAAACTATTCTTTAGTTAAGAAAAGACATTATTCTACTCCGTGCTGTGAAACCGTGAAACAGTAAAAATTCCCATTTGAAATTCCCAGTTGGCACAAGACAACAATAACAGCAGCAAACAGTTGTCCCGAGACCTATTTGTTTCAATTCTTCACACCTTAGGCTAATTCAAACAATCAAAAATGATTTAAATCTAAAATCTGTTCAATTAAAAAGCAACGCTTTCTCTTGTGAATAAAATTTCTGCCCGCTCTGGACATCATGGTAATGAGCGAAAATTGTCAACTCAATTTTTGTGTTGCTCGTCGAGGGAGTCCCCACCATCACGGAGCAGGAAGGCGTAAAAATCTCTCTGGTTTTGCCTTGAACATGAAAGTGAAATGTTAGAGCTCATAACTCCATTTTCAGATTACTAATTTCTTCCTACGATATGCCAAACTGTAAGTTGAAATATCTAGCACGTAGCTAGAATAAATAGAAATTGCCAGATTAAAAAGATTTTTCTCTGTGCTCAATCAAACGTCGGAACTTTTTTTTGGGACACCCGGTAGTTTCTTAGAGGCCCCGTACATGGAGACCAGACATGAACTCGTGCCGCCATGAAAATGCACTCTGTTTACATGAGAGCCGATATAAATCTCATGCCGGCATGAACTCATGTCGCCATGAGACTCGACATGAAACTTTCCAAATACGACATACATTTGTCACGTACATTTAGTTTTCATATCGCCCCGATATGAAAAAAATTGTGATAACATGAGATTTTCATCCCATTTCCATGCCGGCATGACTTTTCATGGGCATGAAAAAGCGACATGAAATGTTCATGTTGCCCGAAATGAAAGTTTCATGTTGTCCGGACATCATGCAAACACAACAGTAGCTCAGACCAGCATCCGATATGAAAACTCGTGCCGGCATGAAACTCACGAGTTTCATGTCGGTTCTCATGTAAAGGGCCTCTTAACTTATATTTTCCCAGTACTGGAGCTCCTTAATTTTTGGCGATCTGAGAGTTGAGTTTCTTAACCCTATTCTACCCGGGCTCCTAGGGTCAGACCACTGCCCGGGGAGGGGGCAAAAATGCCCCCCCTAATTATCTCCAAAACCATAATTAGTATGCCATTGTAACTTCACACAATAGTAAGTACATCTATTAGGAGGCTAATTATAGATTTTAATGCTAATTTGTCACGTGGTTCGTTGCCAAGCGACCAAACAATGGGACCATGTCAGATATAAGCTTCAGTACTGAAAACACAAAAAGTGCTAATTAATTCAGATAAAATGTATGAAAACCTCAATAAACTACTTTTAAATGAAGAAAATATGTTTATCCATTGATTTATATCAAAATTTGAAAATTTTGTCCTTCTTTATTAGAGATATGACGTCATCAATTTGCATGACGTCATGGAATCTATAATTTGCTGATGTCAGCAAATATGAATAATGTATATATCAAATGAAAGTACTTTCCAAGGGGAATCGTTTGGTACCAATCACAACTTCATCAAGGTTAAGACAAAGAAATTATGACTGTCTTTGTGATTTTCTTTGTGACTACTTTCCAAATATGGGAATCTACTGATCACATGACTTAAATTATGACAATGAATAGTCTAAAATTTAATTGCCAATTAAAAATTAGGAAAAGTCATGAATGTTTCAGCTCATTTTTCTATTTCCTCTCTGTTTTATAATCAAAAGTTTGGTTGGGGGGGGGCATTTTTTGCCCCCCCCCCCGGGTACAATAGGGTTAAGGGCAGTTTCTTGTAGAAAATACGTACGTACACCGAGTACAAATAGTTCCGTAGGGGTTTGTGAGATCTCTTTGATCTCCTGTGTTATTGCAACAATTTTAAAGCAAATTTTATGCATTCATGCCATCATCTACCGGGTGTCGATCTCAAAAAAAGTACCCCCTTTTGACCGAACAAGGGAACAAAACGAAAACATTTCGGGATTTTTTAGTTCATAGCTACATTAGTCGATCTTCCACTTAACCCTATTCTACATGGGTAAATCAAGCACCACTTTCAGACCCCCCAGATTTTCTAAGCAACCGTAATGCCTAAGGATATGCAACTAGGTACACATGATTACCAAGCAATTATGATTCTAACAATAGCATCATATGCTAATTAGTCACATGATCTGTTGCTAGGCAATGCAAAAACAATGGAAATTTGCTGATTTTGGCTCTCCTCATAAAAACGTAATCTTTTCAACCAAAAATAGTCAATAAATACCTTTAAAGTTATAAATATGATACGTATTGATTGTTGTTAATGAAAACTGTCAAAAATTCAATTTTTGGAATTATATTGTTATCACAACTGTCAATCAAAGTCATGGTTGATACCTAAACAAATTAGCTGATGCTTTATTGGCATTTTAAATACGTTTTTAGTAATAACAATGATATATGAAATTGCTCTTGAATCGTTAATTAGTCAATTTTGATCATAATGCACAATTAAATCATATGTTTATTATAAATATGACGTCATTTATAAGTATGACGTCATAGATCTTAAATTTTGCTGATATCAGCAAAATACAAAAATTTATATATCAGATGAAAGTAGACTTCAAGGCAAACTGATTTACACCAATTGCATTGAAATCAGATGTGTACGAGAAAAGTTATGCAGGTTTACTGATATTCTGAGAGACCTGTTGCCAAATATGGGCATGCCATAGTCACGCGACCAATTATATAACAATGAACTATTGTTAATTCGGTGCGATATTAAATTTGAATAAAAGTCACCCAAATTCCAGTCCTTTTATCATGCTTCGTTTAAGAGTATTACAGGAAGTTTGGCTTGGGGGGCCTTTTTTGCCCCCCCCCCCCTATGTAGAATAGGGTAAAATGCACATACCGTGCATTTTAAAATCATCCACCAAACACCGGAGATATGAGGTCACAAGGTCAAACGCTTGAGTGCACCTGAAACCAGAGGTTTTGAGAAAGGGCCTAGCCATGACTAGACATAGAATTTGCAAAACAATTTTCAACTTTGAACTTTAATTTTCTACTTTTGAAAAGAACTATTCCTGACTTTTCAAAAGAACTATACCTTGAATTGTTTCAATTGTTCCTGAAATGACTTTTCTCCTGAAGAATAGTTCCTTGCATTGCATTCCATCCCAAATGCTTTGTATCAAAGACGAGGATAAGGAGCACATGCTCGCTTATTTTGGAGATATGACACGACTTTAACATTCTTACCACATTTTTATTATATTTGTTTAACCAGGGCCATGTCCATGCGTCTCATATTCTTTTCAAATACAAACAACGAGAAATTAAAGTTTAGAGGTGCCTTGGAAAGTATTCATGATACAAATCATGGCTAGGCCCTGTTTCAAAACCTTTGGTTTTCGGTGCACTGTAAACTTTGACTTTGCGAACTTGCATCTCCGGTGTTTGGTGGTCGATTTCTAAATGCAAGGTATGTGCATCTAAGTTGAAGATTGATGAATTTAGCTGTGGACTCCGAAAGTAATGATATTTTATCGTTTTGTTCCTATTTCCACTCAAAAGGGGGTACTTTTTTCTGAGACACCCGGTAGATCATGCAAGGAATCTTGACCAAAAGCCGACCAAGTGGAAAAAAATTCCAGTATTCAATTATTTTAATTTTTGATGATCTGAGAGTTCAATTTCTTGAAACGAGTTTCATGCCATTCAAGTGGCCCAGAATAAATGAAATCTTTAATACTAGAGAATTTTTTCATTTTCATTTGGCTCTTTTTTTGTCAGGAATACTTGTATGATCTAGATGGAGGCATGAATGCATAAACATAGCTTAAAATTGTTATAAATTCACAGGAGATCCCAGAGATCTCCCAAACCCCCAATGACACTTTTTGTACTCTGTGTGTACTCAGATAGTGACAATTTTGAGAAACTTTCAAATGATGATTACGATAAGATGGCTGCAAGGATCATTTTACCAAGATGCATTGCGTTCTTTAATGGAATTCCTACAGAATCGTTAAAGATTCGTAATTAGAACACATTGCATCTTGGTAAAAAGTTCCTCGCCGCCATCTTTAACGTAACACACGTATTCTTTTTATGAGAAACTAAGGTCCGGAGAGAAAATTTTGTGGCTTCAAAGTCCACCAGGCAGCAGGCATTCAGATGTTTCTTAAAAGCCACCTTTCGCGTGCACAAGGCGACAGTTTGCGCTGCTAGTTTCAGGGCCGCTTTTGCGGCTTTGTTTGTTTTGAATTACTGGTTGAGAGAATTTCCTTTGTCTGCAATCGCTAATCGCTTTGAATTCAGTTGTCAACAAAGAAACAAAAGCAACTCATTCTATTGTGCTACGAAATGTGTCCTTGTTCATTGCATTGACTTGATGTTTAATTAATTTATACAGGGTAACATATTCTGTAATGAAAACAATCACTGATTTACAATTTACCCTGTCTAAAAACCTAAGCTAATAATACAATATGCCCTGTTTAAAAACCTAAGCTAATAAAAATACTATACAATTCAGTAACTAAGAAAACCTAAATTGCTACACAATCTATTAGGGTTAGGAAAAGAAATTTTTTTGAAATGGAACACACCATCAGTTGATTTTTCAAAGAATGTTTCAGCAAATTCTTGAACCTAGCCAGTGAAGGGACATTGTTTATTTCTGTACCTATAGTAGTTTATTCCACACAATCACACCTCGATTCAGGTCATTGAAACAAAGTTTTAAAATTTTCCAAAGAAAGAGGAAAGAGATATAAGTCTGGAGACATGCATGGTACATCGATGCGACTTTAGTAGATCATTATCCGAACTGACATGATCATTATAAAGGAATTTAAGTGCAAAACCTTGTATCTTTTCTATCTTATGATGGATTTTGCAGAACAAAAATGCCACACTAAAGGACAGTAATTGTTGAAATTCGATGAAGTATTTTAGTTGACCAATCCAAATACAAAAATGTTTGTACACCCATTCTAAGCCACCGAAAATACCTCAGAAGGTAATTCTTCCGGTAACTTTTAGGATGGATTGTACCCATTTTAAGATTATCTTTTTACAACTTTACCATTCTCGTGTAATTGCTAAAAATAGTGCCCATTCTCCGGTATTGATCGAAAATCTAACCATTCGGATCGTACAACCCCTGCCCAAACTATGTGAGAGTGTCCCGACCCAACCTACCGGGTGACGCAAAAAAAAATTGTCACCTGTTTGACTAATCATTGCAGCAAAATCAGTTGCACCATGATTATAGGAATTAATTTTTCTATTAGCCAATGATTGAAGTACTGGGTGAACCAAAAAAAAGTTTTGAAAATTCATAACATCAAGAGTACTGGATGGATTGGAATGAATAGATATTTACTTGACTATTCTCGCCTTCTTACGAGCACTGAAAAATTGGTAAATTCAAGTTTACAAAAACTTGGTGGTTGCAAAATGATTGAAAAAGGCCTAAAATACTTGATCAAATCATAAAGGACTCCTCGCTCAGAGTAACAGAGAATATGAAATTTCTCATGGATGAGAGATATCTTCTGCACATTTACTGCTATGAGATTGAAAATCTTTAGTATCTGTTTGAGAATCTATGTCTTGTAACTCTTGCCCGTGAATATTGTTGTGTGTGAGGAGAGTCCTAACGATTTGATCAAATGTTTTCGGCCCTTTTTCAGTCATTTTGAAAACATGAACATTTTGTAAAATTAAATTCACCTATATTTGCAGTGCTCCTAGAACACGAGAAAAATCACTAAAAATACTTTGATTTTTTGGCTTTCAACTAGATTTTGAATCATTCAAATCCATGAAGTACTTGTGGTGCAACGAATTTTCGAAAGTGGGAACTTTTTTCTGGCTCACCCGGTATTTCTTTTTTTTTAACTCTTTTTAGTGATTTTCAAAGTGGTAGTCCCTTTGGAAAATGGCCTAAAATGCACGATAAAATTTTCCAGGAATTTCGAAATCCATTCAAAACTCTTTTGAGAATTAGCATAACTAACAAAATGATAAACTGAAACTGAGACAGAAACATAAATCAAAATCTTATTTCATGCTTTGGAAAACGAATGTCGAAAATAGTAGAACAGACTAGCTGTGTTCCTTTTATTTGGAGATGCCTTTTTGATCCAATGTTTCAGGCAATTTTCTAGATCTGTTGCAAAATCATTTTTCATTATCTTGAGTCAGCCGATTTATCAGGATGTCCTTGTCAGAGGTGAAATAGAAGCACAGAACCAATCATGTGCGATAATAAAGTCAAGATGAATCAAACCTAATAAATCGACAGTATCCAACAGCATTCTGTTTTCTATTTCTTCATTCTAATCATATTTCTTCTTCTTTCAGCAAGGCTTTCTTCTTGTGTAACCAGTCCATTACTAACCTGATGAAAACAAAAACTGAATGAATTTGTATTACTCGGAACACACCAAAAACTCGCAAAGTCGTTGAACGATTGTTGAACGAACGTTGAAAATTACTGTAGTGTAGCTTTAGAATGATTTGCCGACAACTTTATGACATTAAATGCAGATAAATGCCATTTCAAGGCTCTTGGGCAGAGATATGATGATCCTGTTACTGTTAGGATTGGAAATGCTGATGTTGTAAATAACTCCGAAGAGAAGCTACTCGGAGTTCAAATTGATAGCAAAAAGACTAGCAATAAACTTCATGCACTTGCTTGCATATCCCCTTACATGGAACAGAGCAAACTAAGAACACTCATGAGGGCATTTATTACCGGTCAGTTTCAATACTGTCCTTTAATCTAGATGTTTCACAGCAGGCAGCTTAACAAAAAATTTAACAAAATACAGGAAAGGGCTTTGAGAATTACCTATAAGGATGCCGAATCTATTTATAGTGAGCTATTAGAGAAGGACTGTGCCATTACTATTCATACAAAAACTTGTAGTTATTTATGACTCAGATGTACAAAACAAAAACTGCCCTGAGCCCTTAATTCATGCAGGAAATTTTCTGCAAAAGTGAACGTCATTACAATTTGCGTAGCAATAACGAATTCTTCCAACCTGAGATCTGTCAACAACGGGACAGAAAGCGTCCGATTCAAAGGTTCGCAGCTGTGGCAAAAGTTACCACCAACGATACGAAATTCAGAATCCCTTTTTCAATTTAAAACAAAAATAAAAAATTGGAACGGAGAAAATTGTCCATGTAAATCATGCCGCGCTTTTATTCCGAATTTGGGCTTTTTATGATAATGATATTTGGATATCTGCTTTTAGACGCTTTTATGATTTTATACTATATACTTTTGATGACATGTAAAGATTTTATCCCCTTTTTTCTGATGTAATATTTGTATTTTAAAATTTTAACGAAGTTGGAATTAATTAGCTAGTTACTTTTAGCTATCATTTTTATGTAATCCAACGATAAAGGAATTGATAATAATAATAACATAAAAAACGATAAGGTAATTAGCAAATCGGACAGGCACGAATATCTTGTTGTTACTGAGGACAGAAATTTGACCATGAAAGTGCATCTCGGAAAGGCCCACCACATGAAAGTCTTCTCAAGAACAAAATTGATGTCACGTATACCACGCTATGGGAAGCAGAAAAGATATATCATTTAATTATTTTGCTACAGATGTACTGCAGTAATCTCTCCAGGACATTCTTTCACTTTCTTATTTGAGGTTCAGATCAAATTCCAAACGGTTACTTTTTCTCTAATTAATAGAGAAATCCCTACAGGGTCAAATGTGTACAACTTGCAGAACGCAATTCGTTGGACATTCCGCAAGGGTTCAAGAGTACAGGTTCTTCCTCAGAGCTGCAAACATTTTCATCCAGGCCATGGCGCGTTGTTGCAGTCATAATCTCATTACTTTCAGCTTTAGCTCACTGTATTTGCTGATCTCCTCCCATATGCATGAATTTTTAGTGAAGTACCCCCCCCCCCACCCGGGGTCATTGCCTGACATCAAATGTGAGACAGACATTAACTTTTTACTTTAGTTTGTTGTTCTTTCTTTAATAATAATAATAATAATAATAATAATAATAATAATAATAATAATAATAATAATAATAATAATAATAATAATAATAATAAAACCATATTTATACAGGTAAACTTGTTCAGCAAAATGGATTTGCTGCTATCAACCAAGGACCTGTCAACCTAAAATACCTAAATATATAATTTACACCAATATAGTTTTAAAAGTTATTTACAATAATAGAGTTTAAAGAAAATGTTAAAAGTCAAAGTTAAAATCCTTGCAGCAAGTCTTGAACTTCAAAACTGATGTTTCACTCTTTAGTTTGTTTGAAACTTTGTTAAATATTTTTGCACCCTGGAATGCAAAATTTTTCCGTCCTGCTTCAGATTTTGCTCTTGGGAGCAATAAATTGTGTTCATTTCCACGAGTTCCTCTGCAGTGTTTTACACGCTGAAAGTATTCCCTAAAGTCAGGTGGTGCAAGACCGTTCAAGCATTTGAAGACCTCAACTGCACACATTCTATTTCTGATGTGGTTTACTGATGGTAGTTTACACTATTTCTTCTACCATTTATAATCTTTAACGATCGTATTTGGATGTTCTCAAATCGTTGTTTCTTAGATGGTGACATATCTATAAAAATGTTGTTGCAGTATATTAGGAGTGGCAGTATCATAACTCTGTATATTGTTTCTGCTGCGTGAGGCGTCAAGTTCGGTCTTATCCTGGACAATAATTTGACTCTCGAGCTTGCCTTTTTAAGAGTTTTTTCGATGTGTTCTGCATACGTCAGGCTTTTATCCATTATGACCCCTAAATATTTATAGGCTGCTGATTCAGCAATTTTCAATCCATCCAGCTGACTTCAAATGCGGTCGATTTAGATGTTTTTTGCTGTGTCCCGTAAAGAACGCACTCTGTTTTTGACTTCTTCAGATTTATAACTAGGTTATTTTCATTGAACCAGCAAGCAATCTGTTCTAATTCACTGCTCAAGACATTTGCAATTTCAGTACTTGTCTTTCCGGCATAGAACAAAACAGTGTCATCAGCATAGAGAATTATATTACATAATTTTAGATTTGTCTCGATGTCATTTATTAGTAATATAAACATCAATGGACCAAGGATAGATCCTTGCGGAGCCCCACAAAATATTGGTTGCATTTCAGAGCTTTGTCCATCGTGTACAACAAATTGCTTTCTGTTAAACAAATAACTACTAAACCATGACATTTCTCTGTCTTTGATGCCATAAATCGATAATTTGGACAGAAGTCGTGCATGATCCAAAGTATCGAATGCCTTGCTTAAATCAATAAAAACTGCACCAGTCATGAGGCTCTTGTCCATATTTTTCTTGATTGAATCTGAAAAAAGCGTAACTGCATGCTGGGTGGACGACCTATTTCTGAAACCAAATTGTCGTCTTGAAAGCAGTTTATTTTCTTCCAAATAGTCATAAAGCTGTTGATGTACTACCCGCTCAATAACTTTTGACATGACTGGAAGCACTGATATGGGCCTGTAGTTAACCATTGAAAATCTTTCACCAGACTTATAAATTGGAGTTACTTTGGCGATTTTTTCGTCTGAAGGAAAAACTGACGTCTCAAGACAACGGTTTATCAGCTCTGAAAGGGGTGCAGATATTTCATCTGCCCCATCTATGATCATACATGTTGGGATGTCATCGTGGCCAGGGGCTTTCTTTCTTTTGATCTTTTTTAGAATCGCCCATACTTCATTTCTGTTTGTTGGTTGGAAGTGAAAGCGGCAGCTTTTGGGATTCACAGTCTGTTTCATATTCGCACAGTCATGATGTTTCCAGACGTTTTCACTCAATGAGAGTATAGCTTTTTGTAGTGCTTTGCCAATATTGGCAAAAAATATGCAAAACCCATTCGAAATTGTTTTCAAATCTGATGTCTGTTTCAAAGACTTTGCTGTTTTGTTTATTTATGCTCTTTGTTGGAAAACACCGTTTTATTTTTTCCCAAAACTGTTTTGGACGATCGATATTTTCTTGCAAAATTGTTTTAGTATAAGTAGCGTTACTATGTCTTATTGGGCGTGTGACTGAGTTTCTAAGCCGGCGATACGTGGACCAGTCATTCCTTTTCCAGTTTTTCGCGCCTTCCTCAAAAAGAAGTCTCTTTCGTTTATCTTTTTACGTATTTCGTTTGTAAGCCAGGGACAATCACGCCCTCGTATCTTTTTCTTTGCTAAAGGAGCATGCTTATCGATCACTATTTTCAATAATTTTTTAAAAGTATTCCATCCACTGTTCAAATTGTCTTCTCCTGTTGCTTTTGTCCATGGTTGATTTCGTAGGTCTTTTTTGAAATTTTCTAGGTTGTAGTTAGCATAATTTCTTTTGTAAATCACTCTGGGAATAAACTTTCTATTGTTTTTCTTTATAATAACACCAACAAGATCGTGATCGCTTAGTGAGTTTCCATAAACAATAGATTTTAATACATTTTGCTCATGGGATGTTGCTATCATATCAATTAATGTTTTTGTATCCTTGGTAACACGAGTAGGTTTCTTGATAATCTGGTCAAAGCCGTTTTCCCTGATTATTTTCTTTACTTCTTTGAATTTAGGTCCCCAAGGAGGATCGTTTCTTTATTCTCGCACAAACCCGTTAAAAGCATGTCATCAAATTTTGCCAAAAAATTTGGATCGAGGTATTTTGACGTGTCTGGTGGCTTATAAACAAAACATACAAGAATTGACTTTGATTTTTGGACAAAAATTTCAATCCATATAGCTTCAATATCCTTTTCAAGATCTTTTCTTCTTTGCCAGTCTATACCATCTCGAATATAACACCCCACCCCATCATTGGGTCCTGTCTCCCTATCCTTTCGCACAAATGTGTATCCCTCTAATTCAAGCTCTTCATCCTTTATGTTTTCATGCAAGTGAGTTTCAGTTATTCCAAGAATATCAATGTTTCTTTTGGTTTCCGTGAGGAGAATATTCACATTTCCAAGTTTGTTGATGAGGCCATTTACATTTTAATGAAATAGTTTCAGGCCCTTTGGTTTCAGGAAATTGGCTACATTTTGATAGATATTTTCTTTGCCATGAGTAACGGGCTCTCCACGGCTTTCTAGTATATTGTAAGTTTTGAATTGTAAGTTCCTTTCATGGTGGGAACTCCGATGACCTAGTGTCTATTCACGCCATGATAGGCACAGTAGATGTACTTTTTGAGTTTGTATATTTTAATTGATTAACTTTCTGCTTCCAGTACGTTCCACACCTGTCCTTGCTGTCTTTTGCATTTCAGACTTTCTCATCTCGCTGCTCCTTTTTTATTTTTCCAGGTATCTTTTAACTTTGACCATACTTTTTTCGCATGTACTTCGATATTTTCCCCATTTACCTTTACCGAAGTACTTCAAAATTCTACTTTTATCCCAAGCTCATAAAATTCCTTTTCCACATAATTACTTATTGACCTGTGTTCCTTGGCTTGTTCTCTGTGCCAGGCAACTTCAATCCTATTTGCTCTCACTTTTTGCCATGTAGCATGCAATCCTAATCTTAGTTTCCATGTACACATCTCTCAGACACTTCAGGCCATGTCCGCCTAAATTTCTTGCCAAATACAGCCTTTCGTCTCTGCTTTGCCTAACATGCATATTTTTTCCTCTCGGTGCTCTTTTCACTATCATATCCAGTTCATCCAACATTGTTTCACTCATTTCGCACACGTTGATCGGGTACGTTGCAACAGGTATGACGCACGTATTTATGGCCTTTATTGGGTTCTTATCATATAACTCTATATCCAACATTTTATCCAGTCTTATACTCTCTTGAACACTTTCTAATACTTACATCCTGTCGATAATACTTGCACATTTTGCTCATAGCCAAGGAACTTGCATGTTTCAAAATTTTTAGGGTCAAGAGCCTTCATTCTTTCTTCTAAGATTTGTAGCATTATTATTATTATTATTATTATTATCATCATTATAATTATTATTATTGTTGTTATTATTATTGTTATACAATATCGCAACCTGAACAATGTTATGAACAGACCTTTGTCCTGAAAAATCCTAAGTTTCAACTTACTAATTATGGCAAGCTTTGTTATTATTGTTATTGTTATTGTTATTGTTATTGTTATTATCATTGTTATTGTTATTATTATTATTATTATTATGAGATTGCCTACCTCTTGTTTTATCCATCTCATCTTTAAGCCTTTTCATTTTTCTCCGTTGATTATTATTTCTGCAAAAATTTGAAATCACAAATAAAGAGGAAAGAACTAGGTAGGAATTGGGTAAAATGAATCATAGAGCAACTCCAACATTTAATTGTTATTGTGTTTTATCGGAAGAAACATTAGTGTCCACCAAAGGAAAAGTTGCACATTTACAACCAAGTGAACATTGCCTCTATTTCAGGGGAGGCGCTTGAACTCAAGTGGTCCTTTTTGCACGCGACTCCTCTGACCCATTTTGCTGAAGTCCATCAAACACACACTACCAGCCACGATTAATGAGACACCATAAAAGTCCGGACTACCACTGAAATAGCAGTCAAAACCATAAGATTGAGCACGACTTGGAGCAAGTCACAAATTTCCAACGAAAATGGGCCTGCCCAATTCGCCAATTAAAGCCCAATATATGACTGGATTTTAAACTGTTTTTTTTATGCAGTCAACTCACAAACAGATTCGGCATAAAGGTGACTGTTTCTTTCCATACACTCCTCTATAGCAATTTACATAAAACATAACCAGCCACAAACCAAAGGTCCCTACCCGTTTTTTCAGGGCCGAGGCCAGTGAGAGGTCATTTGTTGAGAAAAATACCTTGGGAAAATTTCATTGGAAACATTTTCCCTGCAAAAGAGGCTATCAGGTCTATCAAGACATCAAACAGAGCTTTACTGAAGTAGAAGAAGATACCAGAAAATTTGAGTGACCTCAATAAGACTGCAACTGCGCCCATTTGAAAATTGTCGTGCCACTATGAGAGCATGCACGTAGGTGGCAAATGCTAAAGATAAGCTATGAGGACAAAAAACAGTATGTTCCATCCACTCATTGCCAGCAATTGCATCCAAGAGACTTCCGTATAATTCCAAATTCCTGTACAACATTGAAATCGAATGAACTTATGTTTTTCAAATCTCACTGCAAGCTGATAAGTATATAATTGATATTTTTATACGAAGATGATCACAAGAATAAAGACGAATTGGAGTTCTTCAACTGTTTTCTTTTATTCTCTTCTCTTCTCTACGCGTTTCGACTCTATGGTCATCGGCAGAAGAATGAATATTTACCGTGATGGTATGCCCGTTTATGCCCTTATCCGTCACGTGATTTGATAGGGGTCACGTGATGCCTAATTGGGGTCATGTGATGCCAAATATGATGTCACATGAATCCTTGATTGAATTTTAGTGTTGAGCTTTATGTGTAGGAAATGATAGGCCATAGGGAACAAAGTATTGCATAAATGAGCGAACGGAAAGAAAATGGCTTTTTGGGGAATATTTTGCAAATATTTTTCTGGGTGGTAAAGTTTGTATTGATATTTTTATACGCATAGAACCAAAATGCCTATCAAACTAGATTTGGTCAAACTTACATTTCTGTCACCTTTATTTTTTCTTGCTCACACCTACACAATAAAACTCTCTCACCCTGCTCTGTCTTAGAGCCCTCTCATCCTCCCCTGTCTTGACTCTAAATTAAATTTTGAAAGCCATATCTGAGAAGCTAGTTTAAAAGCAAGAAGGGGTATCGGTATGATAAAATATCTTTCGAAATATGTTTCTAGAAATGTGCTCGATCAGATATATAAGTTCTATGTGAGGCCCCACCTGGATTATGGAGACATCATATACCATAGATATGATCCTGAAATGCAATCTGCTTTCACTCAAAGACTGGAGCATATTCAATATTCAGCTGCCCTGGCAGTCACTGGAGCATGGAGAGGTACAAGTAGACAAAGACTCTACGAGGAATTAGGTTGGGAAAACTTGTATCAGAGAAGATGGTATCGACGTTTGTGTCATTTTTTCAACATGAAAAAGTCACAATCCCTTCATTACTTGTTTGCGGAAATTCCAGATGAACGTGAACTTACCTACAATCTTAGAGCAACACGCGCTTACAACCAAAATTTTGGGCGAACTGTCCGTTTCTCGAATACGTATTTCCAAAATACTCTCTTTGAATAGAATCTTCTTTGTGATGATATGAAACATTCTGTAAGCATTGCTGAATTCAAACGTAAACCTCTTGCAACCATACGACCATTAGGAAACTCTACTTATAACATTCATGATATTGAAGGTATTAGATCTTTAACAAAAATTCGCTTGAATTTTAGTGCATTAAACGGACACAGATTCCGGCATAATTTTGACTGTCTAAACCCGATTTGTAATTACGGAACTGGAAAAGAGGACAATGAACACTATCTCCTGAACTGCCCACAGTTTGATTTGATGCGTGCAGATCTCTTTGGTCAGCTTTCAGAAATCCCTGCCCTGGACATTAATGATATGGATACAATTAATTTTTTTTTTTTTGTTAAGTCTGTTTCACATTGGATGTAAGGCGACTTTAGTGTGAATGTGAAATCCATCCAAGCAAACTCAAATCTTTCAAATCCGTAATATTGCGACAGCACAGGTGAGGTGTTGTTGGGTGGTGGGGACTCTGGGGGGGGGGGACAGTAGCGGCGACAGTGGTTGTCGGTGGTGTTCTCTCGGCCGGGGTTTCTGCAGTTCAGCATAATCGCCTGTGCTGGCCTGACTTCCAATGTGAAACAGATCCTAGTATGTATCCGTATTTAGTCGTATTTAATCGTTATGTGTATCTCATTGTAACTTGTCTTTTCCTTTTTGTTTCCATTTTCGTTTGTTTGTATTTGTCAGTAATTTAGTTTAGTGTTTTATGTAATGACCCTTGGGATAGTCATGGGTTCTTGCTTCCCGGGTCATCTTCCTTTGTTATGTAGTCCAGTAGTTTGTTAGTATAGCCTTTAGTACCTCGTCCTTGTAAATTTTTATATTGAATATAAAAAAAAAAAAAAAAAAAAAAAAAAAAAAAAAAATATGGATACAACAGCCTTTTGCGATCTCCTTTTATATGGCAGTTCACACTTGAATATAATTAGCAATAGAATGATCATGGATGCCACTACATTATACATTAAGACTATTCAACGCTTTAAGTGAAACTCCAAACAGCTGCTACCCCTCCCTCTTTATTTTTGTTGTATATATTCTTTGTGATGGATTGTTTATTGTAAGTGTCCCTCATAGTGCGAACACGACGACCTTCGGTCTTTTCCCGCTATGAGGGGCACAGTTGAATGTAAGTATTAGAGTTGTAGTTGTTTCTAAGTTGATATAAAGAAAAAAACACAATAAAACAGACATTAGTTAAATTCAGCCTTTCTGTTCCGGAATTATGAGAGACTTTCTCGAGAAGATCCCATCAATAACAGAAAGAAATGCTTGAAATTGACGATCAATTTTCGTCGGCATCATATGATCATAGGAAATTTGTCCTAAAGCTTGTGCGCATGTAATCGCCGTCAGGATAGAAATTTTAACGTGACTTTAGGCCATGTTGAAAGATTTTTCGATGGGCTTTCAGAGAGAATTCCTCCCATTTTCAGGGGCATACAATGGACACACATTGAGTCTTGACAAAGGAAGTGCAACATAAAAATGATGTTTTTACTTCTTTCGTATGCTGAGCAGTAGAAATGAGAAAAGTTCAATAGGAGTCAAAACTGCAGTGACGAGAAGCCTGAAAACTGCATCGTAATATAAATTATATTTGTTTCTTTGTCAATCCACATAACTTGTAAATTCCCTCTTGCAAAGACGCTACACTACAGGGTGTCCCAAAAAAATTGTCCGACGTTTGATTAAATATTAAAAAATAACGAAATACTGAACGGGCTCCATGGTTAGATAACCAAATTGCTAAAGTTTAAATGACTTTTGGACACCAGAAGCTAGCAAATCGGCTAAATATTCATGGAGTTACGAGCTTTCGAAATTCAAGTTTGTGCGAAAGCTGTAACCAGACGCCCCTGAATTGCATATTTTGTGAAAGTAGAATCTCGTTTATTCAAAGCAAATCAAATGGACTTTCAAAAGCAGTTTCGATAAACTAGCTTTTTATAGCATTGAATCAAGGTTATGGATGCTTAGAGGAAACCTGTTCAGCACGATTTGGAATTGCCCCGTCTCTCATTGGTTCAGTTTTCATTCCATGTTTTTAGATACTTGCATTCTTAAGTAAATTTTAGCAACGAATAAAAGAATTTAATAACTTTGGAAATCCTATTTGGTTTGCTCTGATATTGAAAAGGCGTAAACATTGAGCAGTCTTCTTTTACCGTGATTTTAGGACGTCTTTTTGGAAAACCAGTCAGTCAGGGGCGTCTGGTTCAGCTTTCGCACAAAGTTGATGTTCAAAAGCTTGTAACTCCGTGAATTCTTAGCGGATTCGCAAGATTATGGCGTCTAAAATTAATTTGAAATCTTACGAACAAGTTTACCTAGCAGAGAGCCTGTACATTTTATTGCTATTTTTTTAACATTTAATCAAACGTTGAACAATTTTCTGGGACACCCTGTACTCTGGAAGCATAGAGATGATTTGATTTGTAAGAAAAGACAAAATCATACGTTGATCGTCCACCCTTGTGAGATTGACGACCTTGAGGCATGACATTTCCAAATGTATGATTATCTGTGACATCTTCATCATATCTATAAAATAATGAAATAAAATGTAAATGGTAGTATTGTTTCGACAAATAAATGTGTAAGTGATACCATTGGCTAAAATAATTTCTAGTCCAAAAGTACCAAAATTTCAAACGCAAATCGAAACAATTTCGTCATCGCTAGACCAAAAACTGCCAACAATATACACTTGCTTAAACGAAATGCCAGAAAATGTACCATAAGCTAGACTAGACGTCAAAAATGGTATGCCTTTGAAAGCAACACAAAGTGCCCCCAGATCGAAAAGATGAAAATAAACGACCGCTTGAATTACTTCCATGAGAGTAAAACTTTGTCTATTGGAAAAACTCTCGTGATGCTAACAATCCTTAAGGAAAACAAAGAGGATAAAACAGAACGATCCATCCAGTTATTACCAAAAAATGGCATCAAAAGGGCGCCATTAAAAGTCTAAATTTCTCCATCAATACAACGCCAAAATCGAATGGATTTATTGGCTACAATCCCTGCCAAAAACAACTTGAATAAAACTTCATTTTGCTGCTTCTTGTCTGATTAACCATACAAAATACACAGCAGGAAATTTCAATTCGCTCTTATTTTCCGCCCCCTTGCCCTTTGAACAATGCTGGGCCGAAAATATGATGGCCATACACTTACCTCAAATAAGTATTGCACCACCTTACCAAAAATGGCGCCCAAAAGTATCTTTCAGCCCAATCAACAAAATTTGCATAACAAAAGCATCAGCATTTAAGGCTTTCTCTACTTGGTATTTTGGCAAGAAAATATTTAATAATTCGTTTGCTTTTCAATCATAAGTAAAATGAACGTCATTTTGTTGGCTTCTTTGATAATTTAGCAAAAACCCCCGGACAGCATTTGACAAGATTTTGGCATCATAGCTGGAGGAGTCGGCCAAAACAAAACGATAAACGGATAGATTTCTTAGAGCAAAGAAAATAACATTTTATAGTTTTCAAATCTGATAACTATAAAACTAAGGAATTTCTTTGTGATTTGATCGAGTGTTTTTGGCCTTTTTCAGGCATTTTGCAACCAAGGAATATTCGTAAAGTCGAAATCACCTGTACTTTCAATACTTATAAAAACGCAAGAAAAATGACAAAAATACTTCAATTTCTCAGCTATCACGCAAAACATAATTCATTCCAACCCATCAAGTATTCTTGATGCTATGAACTTTCAGAAGAGGGAACTATTTTCTGGCTTACCCGGTATTATTAATTATTATTGATTTAATATTATCAATATACATACACCAAAATGCCTATCAAATTAGACTTGGCCAAACGCACGATGGAAGCATAAAACATGATTTAATGTGTAAAAAAGAAAACAACATACAAATTTTGATCCTGCATGTGCCGAGGAGGCTGATGAGCTTGAGTCATGACATGTCCAGGCATATTAACAGACGAATCTTCTTGTAAACGGCGAGGAGGCAAATGAGCTGGATTCAGGAGAGATCGAATCCGACTAACAGATGAACCTTCTTGTAAACGCTGAGGAGGCTGATGAGCATGAGTCATGACATGTCCAGGCATATTAACAGAAGAATCTTCTTGTAAACGGTGTGGAGGCAAATGAGCTGGATTCAGGAGAGATCGAATCCGACTAACAGACGAACCTTCTTGTAAACGGCGAGGAGACTGATGAGCTTGAGTCACGACATGTCCAGGCATATTAACAGAAGAAGTTTCCTGTAAACGGTGAGGAGGCTGATGGGCTTCAGTCATAACATGTCCAGGCATATCAACAGAAGAAGTTTCTTGTAAACGCTGAGGAGGTTGATGAGCTTGAGTCACGACATGTCCAGGCACATTAACAGAAGAATCTTCTTGTAAACGGCGAGGAGACTTATGAGCTTGAGTCACGACATGTCCAGGCACATTAACAGAAGAATCTTCTTGTAAACGCTGAGGAGGCAGATGGGCTTGAGGCACGACATGTCCTGCCATATTAACAGAAAAATCTTCTTGTAAACGCTGAGGAGGCTGAGGAGTTTGAGTCAGGAGAGATTGAATCCGATTAACGTACGAACCTTTGCGTAAACGCTGAGGTGGCTGATGAGCTTGAGGCACGACATGTCCTGGCACATTAACAGACGAATCTTCTTGTAAACGCTGAGGAGGCTGATGAGCTTGAGTCAGGAGAGATTGAATCCGATTAACGTACGAACCTTTTTGTAAACACTGAGGAGGCTGATGAGCTTGAGGCACGACATGTCCTGGCACATTAACAGACGAATCTTCTTGTAAACGCTGAGGAGACTGATGAGCTTGAGGCACGACATGTCCTGGCATATTAACAGAGGAATCTTCTGGTAAAAGGTGAGGAGGCTGATGAGCTTGAGGCACGATATGTCCTGGCACATTAACTGACGAATCTTCTTGCAAACGCTGAAGAGGCTGATGAGCTTGAGACACGGCATTTCCAAGCATATTAACAGACGAGCCTTTTTGTAAACGGCGAGGAGGCTGAGGAGCTTGAGTCAGGAGAGATTGAATCCGACTAACATACGAACCTTTTTGTAAACGCTGAGGAGGCTCATGAGCTTGAGGTACGGCATGTCCAAGCATATTAACAGACGAATATTCTTCTAAACGGTGAGGAGGCTGATGAGCCTGAGGCACGACATGTCCTGGCACATTAACAGACGAATCTTCTTGTAAACGCTGAGGAGACTGATGAGCTTGAGGCACGACATGTCCTGGCACATTAACAGACGAATCTTCTTGTAAACGCTGAGGAGGCTGATGGGCTTGAGGCATGCAATGTCCAGGCATAATAACAGACGAACCTTCCTGTAAACGCTGAGGAGGCTGATGAGCTTGAGGCACGACATGTCCAGGCATATTAACAGACGAACCTTCTTGTAAACGCTGAGGAGGTTGATGAGCTTGAGGCACGACGTGTCCTGGCACATTAACAGACGAATCTTCTTCCAAACGCTGAGGAGGCTGATGGGCTTGAGGCACGACATGTCCTGGCACATTAACAGAAGAATCTTCTTGTAAACGCTGAGGAGGCTGATGAGCTGGAGGCACGGCATGTCCTGTCACATTAACAGACGAATCTTCTTGTAAACGCTCAGGAGGCTGAATGGCTTGAGGCACGACATGTCCTGGCACATTAACAGACGAATCTTCTTGTAAACGCTGAGGAGGCTGATGAGCTTGAGGCACGGCATTTCCAAGTATATCATCAGACGAGCCTTTTTGTAAACGGTGAGGAGGCTGAGGAACTGGAGTCAGGAGAGTTTGAATCCGACTAACATACGAACCTTCTTGTAAACGCTGAGGAGGCTGATGAGCTTGAGGCACGACATGTCCTGGCATATTAACAGAAGAATCTTCTTGAAAACGCGGAGGAGGCTGATTAGCTTGAGGCACGACATGTCCTGGCACATTAACAGACGAATCTTCTTGTAAACGCTGAGGAGACTGATGAGCTTGAGGCACAACATGTCCTGGCACATTAACAGGCGAATCTTCTTGTAAACGCTCAGGAGGCTGAATGGCTTGAGGCACGACATGTCTTGGCACATTAACAGACGAATCTTCTTGTAAACGCTGAGGAGGCTGATGAGCTTGAGGCACGGCATTTCCAAGTATATTAACAGACGAACCTTCTTGTAAACGCTGAGGAGGCTGATGAGCTTCAGGCGCGACATGTCCTGGCACATTAACAGACGAATCTTCTTGTAAACGCTGAGGAGGCCGATGAGCTTGAGGCACAACATGTCCTGGCACATTAACAGACGAATCTTCTTGTAAACGCTGAGGAGGCTGATGAGCTTGAGGCACGACATGTCCTGGCACATTAACAGACGAATCTTCTTGTAAACGCTGAGGAGGCTGATGAGCTTGAGGCACGACATATCCTGGCACATTAACAGACGAATCTTCTTGTAAACGCTGAGGAGGCTGAGGAGCTTGAGGCACGACATGTCCTGGCATATTAACAGACGAATCTTCTTGTAAACGGTGAGGAGGCTGATGGGCTTGAGGCACGACATGTCCTGGCATATTAACAGAAGAATCTTCTTGTAAACGATGAGGAGGCTGATGAGCTTGAGGCACGACATGTCCTGGCATATTAACAGACGAATCTTCTTGTAAACGGTGAGGAGGCTGATGAGCTGGAGGCACGACATTTCCTGGCATATTAACAGACGAATCTTCTTGTAAACGCTGAGGAGGCTGATGAGCTTGAGGCACGACATGTCCTGGCACATTAACAGACGAATCTTCTTGTAAACGATGAGGAGGCTGATGAGCTTGAGGCACGACATGTCCTGGCATATTAACAGACGAATCTTCTTGTAAACGCTGAGGAGGCTGAGGAGCTTGAGGCACGACATGTCCTGGCATATTAACAGACGAATTTTCTTGTAAACGGTGAGGAGGCTGATGGGCTTGAGGCACGACATGTCCTGGCATATTAACAGAAGAATCTTCTTGTAAACGCTGAGGAGGCTGATGAGCTTGAGGCACGACATGTCCTGGCATATTAACAGACGAATCTTCTTGTAAACGGTGAGGAGGCTGATGAGCTGGAGGCACGACATTTCCTGGCATATTAACAGACGAATCTTCTTGTAAACGCTGAGGAGGCTGATTGGCTTGAGGCACGACATGTCCGAGCACATGATTTGCTGTGGTATTATCATATTGTCTAAAAAATGAAATGAAACATAAATTGTACTACTACTGATACCAATCATAGCAAAAATGATACACTTTTGGTTAAACTAATTCATATTCTAAAGGCGTAAAAAAGTGCACTTTCCGGATGCAAATCGCTGTAATTTGGCCATCCATCGCTAGACCAAGCCTGCCAACAAGTATACACTTGCTTGGACCAAATTGTCAAAAAGTATTCTCTTGGCTAGTATACACCTTGATTAGATGTTCAAAAACGATATGCTCTTGACGGCAGCACATTCCCAGGTACCTTTACTATTGAAGAATTGAAGACCCCCCTACCCTGAACAGGATAGACGAATGGAAAAGACCTTTTGAATGACTTCCACATAAAAATTATCGTCCCGCTATGGGATCAAAAATGTGGGAATAGCAAATCGTAATGATTAGGTACGAGGATAGAAATATATAATCTATCACATGACATACGCGTATAACCATTGTTCACAAATACAGCATCCACTTCGTGGTGGCCAACTCAATATCCTCAAAAACATTTTGAGTCTTGCATGAAATAATATCTACAAGAAGACCATTATTTCTGCTAAATAATATGGCGATGATTGGTACGGATTATCGGCAGTGCCCGAACGTGGTTGAATTGATAGGAAAGTTTCACTACAGGGTGTCCCAAAAAATGGTGTCCCGTTGGTCTAAAGATTGCGAGAAATAAGGGCAAAGATTCTCGCCAAATTGTTCTTGAGATGTTCAAATAAAGTTTGCTGCCATCCACGTAAAGACCCGTTGAAAAATGATAGAGCTATGACCTTCAGAAGACCAAATTATCCTGGTGACTGAAACCAACAGTCAACCATTTTGTCTTACTATTTTTCAGCGATGAATAGCTTCACGTGAGATAAGAAATAGATTTTGTGGATAAGAAATAGTTAAACTCTCTGATGATTATCGGAATTTTCAGAAGACCAATGACATTGGAGACTGCTACATTTCAGTCCATCCATGAAGCTATTTATCGCTGCAAAATAGTAAGACAAAATGGCCGACAGTTGGCTTCAGTTATCAGGCAAAGTTGGTCTCCTGAAAGTCATAGCTCCATCATTTTTCATGGATTTTTAAGGGGATGGTGACACACTTTACTTGAATATCTGCGGAACCAAATCATGCAGAAGTTTGGCAAGAATCTTTTGCCATTTTGTCGCAATCTTCATTCAAATGGGGCACAATTTGTTTCGGACACCCTGTATAGTTAATAAGTCTATCAAATAAAATACTGCAATGTGGATCCATGGTTTCCGCTTAGGCCAATATTGATTGTCAGACAGTATACAATTTCAGCGTTCCCACAAGGACACTGCTTAACAATGGCTCTTTAAGAGCATTAACGACTAAAACCAGTGCTGTTTGGATTTACATGGCTCGTCGATAAAATGGAGTAAAAACAATACTAGACTACGCTTGTACTGGTACAATTTTGACCCACGCAAAGCTGTTAAGATTTGAGAGCCTTTACACTACTCCAGAGCAAAATCATTCCACTCGGCCACTACCGTCGACATCGTACCAGATCAATGCTTCCGTTAGGTGAAAATTGAGAACGAATGAACCTAATCAGGGCTGTCTTGTTCAGTTCTCTTTTTGGTCCCTTTTGACCAAAATTAATGGCAACGATACAAGGGACATATCTATGCATCAGCTACGTCAACTAACAGAACCTTTGTGTGACCACAGAAGCATAAGTCCGAAGTGAAATTACATATCGAAGGACCAAACTTACTTAGAATTTTGATTCCGTCTTTCAACTTTCCTTCTGGAAGTCTTGTCAGCTGTGTATTGAATAAATCAATCAACAATTAAATAGAGAGCAAACATATCTATCTATCTATCTATCTATCTATCTATCTATCTACCGGTAAACTGACTGCGTTCTAAAAAGAAGCTTAGCATCAGTGTGTAAAATAATATAAAAAGGAAAAAAGAAAAAAAAGGAAAAAAATGTGCTCTTTTGTGTTTTTCTATTTTCTAATTAAAGGGAATCTAAGCATATATAAGCCTTCCGTGAAAATAACTGTGCAAATATTGAAGTTGAAAAGGATGAAGCTGAGACACTTTTATATGCTTAGTTTCCCTTTGAGGCTATAATACAGTAAAATAAGACTTTTTTCTAACATGTCTAGGTATGTCATTGAACAAATCTTTCATGTTTCATATCCTGCACTCTGCTCTTGAAAACTGCTAGAGTTTTTCTAACATGTCTAGGTATGTCATGGAACAAATCTTTCATGTTTCATATCCTGCACTCTGCTCTTGAAAACTGCTAGAGTTTGACTGTCAGTCACAACTGAATGTAAGCCTCTCCATTGTATGACAGTACGTGGCAAGAATGAGAACCTAAAATAATCTGTTTTCGTTTGAAGCTGTATTAGTTTTCCATTTCTAACAGAATATTTCAGATGATCTTTAAGTTGAGTAGAAACAAGTCCATGTATGATTTTATATAACATTGACAGCCTGGCGTCAACTCTGCGCTGCTCTAAGCTGCGCCATCCAAGTGATTGGAGCATATCAGAAACACTAGATGTATTATTATGACGTCCTGTCACCCATCTCGCAGCTCGGCGTTGAACCATTTCAATTTGATTAACAAGACGATGATTTCTCATTGATCCTGTGAATTCATCTGATGTTGCTTTAGGATCCCATACCGTCGCACAGTATTCCAATTTAGGCCTCACTAAAGCACACACATATGTTCCTTACCGTAAGAATGATCAAGCTAAATTTCATCTCAAACAGTAGATTCTAATTCGAGTTGATTCTTAGCTCAGATATCGTAACTTTCTCTTAATTCTTCGTATTTGCTGTGCAGTGCTGCGAAGCAGAATATAGTCTCGAAAACCATGATTTTGGATCTGGCAAAATTGTGATAGTTGGTCCATCACCAAGGAAGACGACCCCAAGTTTTGCTCCTCCACCTGAAATAATTCCATTGTTGCGGTGAATTGGTTGCGTAAAACAAAGCAACCAAAGAGCAGTAACAGCAGTCTGTGATTGGACAGAGCAAATTCCTATATTCACTGTTAGGCAATAATCTATAAGTCAATGAGCCATCTAAATCCAGCATACATCTGGCACCTTCATGAAAAGAAAGAGATTCAGTATGATCTTAGAACTAAGCATCTGTGTAAATTACAAATTACAAGGACAATAAAATTTGGCATGGCGTCGCTCTCATTCAGAGAAAGCTTGTTGTGGAATAATCTGAACGATGAGATAAAGGAGCTACCAACAGTTGCAAGCTTTAAAAGAAAAATCAAAACCTGGACGGATGAACAGTGTAATGTAAAATTTGTAAGTAGCCTGTCCATTATGTTATGTAGCTTGTAAATATTATTTCTTAGATATCTTTGTAAATTATATTGTAAATAGTTGGTATTAATTAGTTTCCTACAACTATTGTCACACTAACTGTAAATAATGATTATGATTTGATTTGATTTTATTTTATTTGAATTGATATGATTTAGGTGAGTAACGAAAGTAGTTCAGGCCATTTGTAAACACCGGCATTAGAATAGTGGCATTGGCAAGGCATTGTCATTGGCACTGGCATTGGTGTTGGAATTGGCAATGTGGTCCACAACGAGCATACAAGTGAAATCTTTCAATAGGGCACAGGGAAACTCGCAAATCTTCCAATTTTGCGCTGATAAGCCAAATGATATCGTCGTGTTCTGATCACATGCCTGAAAATAAGATTTTTGAGACAACTGTTCGAGTACCTTCACGAAAATCAAAATGGATATTCGACTAATAAAGATACAGAGCTGGTTTCACCATGAATCGATTCGAGAGGCCCCCACTCCATATTTGTCTTTCTGCATTTGGTTAAAATCTCATCAGGGATTGGCGTTACATCGAATTTAATTCCGTCGAAAATTGGCCTATGTTCAAGAATTTTTCAGGAATGCTACAAATAAGATATAGCTTTCAAAATTTCACATATTACGTGAATCATGTCCAGGAATAACATGAAAATATTTGTTTGTGTGATTTTGGAGAATCATTGACGAATTAAAGCAATTTTCTACCAAGAAAGCTAATGGGCCTACCTTCACCCGCAGCAGAATCCCAATAATCGGCATTAAGTCACTCTCTTTCAAAATAACAAGCAGCGGAAACATTTTCGAATAACATCACCACAAATCCTATTTCTTTCCACCATTTTATCATCGATAATTTCGAAATAATGGGATATGATTTCACAGGCTCTGCAGCAAACCGTACAACTATCGTCGATTCAAAGTTTTCTCTTTGCAAACACCTTTGAAGGCTTGCACAAAACAAAACGTTTTGCCAGACTTAGGTCTCCCATATGACACAGCAAAATGATACCTTTGACAATAGATTGTACACCTTTGAGAATGGATTGCAGGAGAAATTTCTTTACACGAATTATGTGCTCTTCCGATGTAGCAAAGAGATTTGCAAGTTTGAGGGACTTTTTGTTTTCTCTTGATTTTGCTACGATAGAATGCCTTCAGGAGTGTGTTGTTGTTGTCGCTCCAGTGGAGGCCTCAAAACAGCGAAAAAATCCCCACTGGAAAAAAATTTGTTCCCCGACTAATCAGGATGGAAGGACTTTAAATAATTTGATCGGATTGGCTGATTCTTCTTCAAGTCAAACTTCCCATCAAAGGCAAACGAACGCGTTCGACTGAAATGCTGCAACCATCAAAATCTCAAAGTAGCGAGAGAATTTACGAGTTCTTTTACACCACCAAACAGCCAATACTTTGCCACGAAACATTCATCTAAGTACTGATAGCTT
The DNA here is from genome assembly GCA_039566865.1 of Aurelia coerulea. Classification (NCBI taxonomy): domain Eukaryota; kingdom Metazoa; phylum Cnidaria; class Scyphozoa; order Semaeostomeae; family Ulmaridae; genus Aurelia; species Aurelia coerulea. Next base: position 10,917,750 of record CM076950.1, read on the forward strand.
GCTTTGCAGTATAGCATTTCATGAAAACCACTTTTAGGCGTTTTAGGTTTGGTGGTTTTTTTTAAAAGTAAATAGCAGGTGACTTAGGCCATGTCCGTTTCTGGAAGCAAAGATAATGCTTATCTTTGCTGGAAGCGTATGGCCATGAGTCGTAGTTATAGCGTCCATCAGTCTATCAATAGCGATAACTTACGAACATATAATCAGTCTATCTCCATCCTATAAGCTACGGCAAAATAGCTGTACATAAATACTTAGCTTGCTCTCTGCTATGTATCGTAATCCCTGGAAAGTCTCACAGCTATCTAAGTTTGCTGCTCAAATATGTCATAGAGATTTGAAAAAGAAATAAGAAAGTAAATGAACAAATAAATAGGGTAAAACTAAAAGTCAGGGATGCCCCTTAGTTTCGACCATTCGGAACCCAGCGTTGGCCGAAAGGCTCTTGGTGGAACCCCCAGCGCGTCGAAGCCAAGAGACAAACTAAGCAAATGAATATCGCTTGGATACATGAAATACTGTATCTCTTCACTGTTAAGAACTGTTCAATTGCATTGATAGGTTGAACCAATTCAGTAGCTGAAGTCCCCGGGGGAGGGGGGGGAGTACTCCCATACTTGACCTGAGGGGATGTGCCACTCAACAGGGTGTCCTTTTGCCGTAAAAATTTTGCGACAGGGTGTCATTTTCTGACAAAAATTATGCGACAGGGTATTATAATAGGCAAGAAAATTATGCGACAGGGTATCACAAGCAAAAATCGCGTTCTTCTCTGTTTTTGAGACGCAAATATTTATGCGACAGGGTATAACTTTGGCCTTTTTTATGCGACAAGGTGCAGGGTGTGGAGATGTTTTCCACACACCCCGTCACCTCACTAGTCAAACGCCCCCCCCCTCCGGGATGAAGTCAATGGACAATAAAAAATCTTGAGGTTGACGTGCGGCAATAGTTACAGCTTAAAATTGATCCAGCTGAATGGGCTCTAAACTTCGCAATGTCCAGCATCAAATAGACTGGCAAATAGGTCTTAAAATCTTAAAAATACCACAGCAAAATGAACTGTTGATGAACAGGGCATGTTGTAAAAACCGGACCTTAAGACCCTAGGACCCTTGAGACCCCTAGGATCTTTAAGTACTAGAAATGAAAAGGACCCTTAACACCATCAGAGTGTCATAATGAGGAAGTTGTGTGTCATTGACTTCCCCAATTCCATCCAATGAACTTCCACTCTTTCAAACCAATGCCAGAAATGATGCAGAGAGTTTATACCACGAAGAAGTACTATTTTGAGTATCTCCTATTGTGTTATTTTAAAGACTTTCTGCATGAATAAAGGCATCCTGACGTTGGTTTGAACGGACGAAAGTTCGTAGGATGAAAGATGGGAAGCTCATACAACCATAGAAATAGAAGGACTAGAATGCGTGGTAGGTCACGTGATGCGTAACAACCAGGGGGAACCAAAATGGTAGCACCACGTTGGCAAAAAGCCGCGGGAAATCCAAGCTAACAGTGGATCGCAGTGGACTCTCCGAATTCCTCGACAAGTTATTGGGAATTTGTAGCTTTATTTTCAGAGATCGTCCAACTAGTTTGAAAAATGGTTGTCTCTTTCACTGAATTTGGCTGCAAAAAGCGTTGGAATCCGGACAAAGAGCTGCGTCCTGGCCAGAAAAACATTTCGTTTCACCAGTAAGTACTAGACTATAGGCCCGTTTCGTGGATGGAGCGAGGATCACAGTCCTTTAGGAAGAGATAACGACTTCTTATTCTGAAGCCGTAGTTCTAGAATTTGCATTCATTAAGATAGGCACTAAATCCTAACTGGCTAACGAGCTTGGCACGTGACACGCTCTGAAACCAATCAATGGAACGGAAAACCGACCGGGAAATTTGAAAAGTCAAATTTAGGCCGTTTTTGGACGATTTTACCACCCTTCACCAAAAAAAGATTGTACGGAAGGAAAATTAAGATTTTCAAAAAATTCCTTCACAGACGTGTTCCCAATACTTGAATACATGCCTGTTCACGGGGGCTAAGAATTATCTCAAAATCTGGAGAAATGCCGAAGTTTTGAATTTGACCTCACTGACCTCACTGTAGCGTGTCATAGTAAAAACCCCAGTAAACACAAAAGTAAACACAGAAACGTATTCTTCACATGCATCTGGAGACTAAATACTTTGCTTCGAAGTTCTTATTCTGTGTGTTTAAGAATCTTTAGAACATCTTAAAAGATGCCAAACTTAGAGCACTACAGCATCTGAATCTTTTTTAGTTTGAAACTAAACATGAATACAACCGGGGATTTTCAATATTTAATGCTGAGGGGAAGGTGAAAAATGGGAAGATTTGCACTGCACTGGCCTAATAAAACATCACACTGCCGTTATAAATAAGGAGGAATCAACAGATACTTACATTTCTACCTTGCAAAATGAGGACCACAAACTGAAAATATGAAGCAGCACAAATGCCAAAAGTATTTCAACTGGTTTTAATGGCAAAAATCCACTTTTTGGACCGTAATCTGCAGCCAGTTTCTCCAACAAATCGTTCAGACTTTCCTCTTGCAACATCATTGTCAATAGAAAGGGCGCGGAAATTTCAGTGATCAGCTGCATGCTTGCTAGTCATCATCAAATAACATACAATTCCAATGAAGTTTGAATAAATAACAATTATTTCAGGAATGGCAAGAGCTGTAACATCCAACCATGGGTAGTTAGACACTGCTGGTGTGCTTCTATGTAGGCACGCTGGATGATATGTATCTGCGGGGGAAATTTTTTGCAGTACTGCGGAGGAGATATCGAAAGGACGAAAATATTAATTAAACCCTCCGCAGTACTATAAAAATTTCCCCCGCAGATATCTCCTCCGCAGTACTATAAAAAATTTCCCCCGCAGATAACTCCTCCGCAGTACTATAAAAAATGTCCCCCGCAGATACATATTATCCAGCTCTTCTCCATAGAAGCTCACCAGCAGTGTCTAACTACCCATGATCCAACGTGGCCACAACGAAAGATTTTGTGATGTCCTCTTCGATTAGACTGATGATATGGTCGTAGTTATCGCTATTGAAATACTGCCGGACGCTCCTAACTACGACTCATAATCAAACGCCATTATTTTGAAATGACTATGACTGCCTCGTTTCGATAAGGGCCTAGGCAGAAGAGCACAAACATTTGTAGTTTTCAAATGAAACACATTGATTTGAAAACTTCACAATAAATCAGTTAATGCTTAGCTAAAGCAGCAAAATAGTACCTACGTACAAGATTTGATATTGTCGCCAACTGTTTTCATGGTATTCTTGTTCGTAAGACTTTGTTCTGTCCGGCCAAGCTCCTTGAAACTCTGCTTTGAGCTTCGAGTTTCCGTTGGTCAACATCAATCAATCGAATTTGCAGAGATTCTAATGGCGTTGTATTTGGTTGTATACTTTGTACATGACTGTGTATAGCAGCCTCGTTCCCAAGGGCGTTCAAAAGTGAAAAAAGTCAGTCCAAAAATATTGCCGTAATATTATGAGTCCCAGTAAGAGCGGTCTCGGTCTGGCGTAATGGTCTCGTTTTGGATAGCGATTACTGGGACTCATCGTAATCAGTCTACTCTTCGATAACCATTGCTTACATTCCTTTATCCAATTCTGCTCTCATCTTTGTGAGATCATAAGAGAGGGAATCAGCAATTACATGAACCAAAACATCATATAAATTCATGAATTGTATCCCTTGCTTTTTAGCACAAGAAATGGCTATCATCTCGTCTAGCAGGTACATGAAATGAATATGAAATACTAAATTTAATTTTGCGAAAGATCAAAATAACAACGAACGGAAGAAATGTACATCTTGTTTTTAATGTGAAAAATAGATTGGCCATTTCTGCAAATAACATTTGAAATACTATTTTTACAGCTCCTTCATATCAATTTCACAGTTTGTGCGGATATCATAGAAATATCTATCTTTGGACTACCAGAGGTCATCCATTAGAAAATCACCCCTATGCGGTCAAACGAGAATAAGAATTCTAAGAAACTTCAGTCTATGGGGGGTCGAAGTTTTATCATCTCACAGAAAATATGCGTTGAGTCTACAAAGTGTCATGTCCAGTTGTGCTCTATGCTGCTGTGTTGTTTGACAGTAAAGGAGTGATTTTCTAATGAATGGCCTTTGGTAGTCCAAAGATAGATATTTTTCTATGATATCCGCAAAAACTGTGAAATTGATATGAAGGAATTGTAAAAATAGTATTTCAAATGTTATTTTGCAGAAATGGCCAATCTATTTTTCACATTAAAAACAAGATGTACATTTCTTCCGTTCGTTGTTATTGTGATCTTTCGCAAAATTAAATTTAGTATTTCATATTCATTTCATGTACCTGCTAGACGAGATGATAGCCATTTCTTGTGCTAAAAAGCAAGGGACACAATTCATGAATTTATATGATGTTTTGGTTCATGTAATTGCTGATTCCCTCTCTTATGATCTCATAAAGATGAGAGCAGAATTGGATAAAGGAATGGGAGCAATGGTTATAGAAAAGGACATCACAAAACCTTTCGTTGTGGCCACGTTGGATATTACAGCTCTTGCCATTCCTGAAATAATTGTTATTTATTCAAACTTCATTGGAATTGTATGTTATTTGATGATGACTAGCAAGCATGCAGCTGATCACTGAAATTTCCGCGCCCTTTCTATTGACAATGATGTTGCAAGAGGAAAGTCTGAACGATTTGTTGGAGAAATTGGCTGCAGATTACGGTCCAAAAAGTGGATTTTTGCCATTAAAACCAGTTGAAATACTTTTGGCATTTGTGCTGCTTCATATTTTCAGTTTGTGGTCCTCATTTTGCAAGGTAGAAATGTAAGTATCTGTTAATTCCTCCTTATTTATAACGGCAGTGTGATGTTTTATTAGGCCAGTGCAGTGCAAATCTTCCCATTTTTCACCTTCCCCTCAGCATTAAATATTGAAAATCCCCGGTGTATTCATGTTTAGTTTCAAACTAAAAAAGATTCAGATGCTGTAGTGCTCTAAGTTTGGCATCTTTTAAGATGTTCTAAAGATTCTTAAACACACAGAATAAGAACTTCGAAGCAATTTATTTAGTCTCCAGATGCATGTGAAGAATACGTTTCTGTGTTTACTGAGGTTTTTACTATGACACGCTACAGTGAGGTCAGTGAGGTCAAATTCAAAACTTCGGCATTTCTCCAGATTTTGAGATAATTCTTAGCCCCCGTGAACAGGCATGTATTCAAGTATTGGGAACACGTCTGTGAAGGAATTTTTTGAAAATCTTAATTTTCCTTCCGTACAATCTTTTTTTGGTGAAGGGTGGTAAAATCGTCCAAAAACGGCCTAAATTTGACTTTTCAAATTTCCCGGTCGGTTTTCCGTTCCATTGATTGGTTTCAGAGCGTGTCACGTGCCAAGCTCGTTAGCCAGTTAGGATTTAGTGCCTATCTTGCATTCATTATATATAATTTTAAGATTTCAATATCTGTCAAAGGAGTCACAGTGGCCAATGTCGGGCCAAAATGAAAGACTGATTTTTAGGCCCATCAACATAACAAATAAAAAGCAATTGAAGAAACTAACTGTTGTGGTCTAAATCCAATCTCTTTTTAAATTTTGCTTTCAAATTTCTTTACGAGTTTCTAAAATATTTACCTCTTGAATTGTAAGCTTCGTCATATTTTGTTGAAAAGGTACCCAAAGTACCTATGAAGGTCTCAAAACAACTATCACACCCAAAGCAGGATGATGTCAACACACAATTTTCTTATATTAGAAACCTGGATCAGCTCATAGTGCCAAAAGTTTCATAAATATCCCACATGAAAATTTCTGGTTCTTAGTGTGAAAATTTTCTTAATTTGTTTCTCATTTTTAGCTGCATGAATTGTGATATAGTTTTCACCACTGCCACTCATTTTTTCCTTGACATACAGCATAATGTTCAGCAAGCAAGGAAAAGAGTTGTAGCGTGCTCAATGAAGACATAACTTTCGTGAATATTACTCAAAAATAAAGGGTCAACAACAGTGTTATCAAGATATTCTTGAATGTTGCTTTTAAAACTTTCCTAGTGCTTCTCAAACACAATTCTGGAGTTTCTTAAATTTCTGGAGTTTCTTAAGACTAGTTTGCTACACGGTGCAAACATTTTCGAATGAACTAGGAAAATTGAGGTTGCAAATCACAAAACGCTCTTAGCATTTTCAATCCAGGTAGCATGGTTTCTCAACCTTTGAAAAGTGAGCATACTGTTTCTTAGGTTCCTTATAAAAAATGAGTGTTGTCCCAGTAAAGACACTTTTCTGTATTCTTCCAGAGCAGATTATCATTGCTAACTGATGGAGTTATTGATACTGAAGTTTGTTTTGGCCAAACCCTTACAGTTTCATATCTTCTCTGAGATCATAGAGAAATTTCCATGAAAAACCTCAGGCCCACAGAGTAAACATTCACTCTTTCCAGGGATTTAAATAATATTAAGCAGAATTCCAAGATAAACAAAACTTAAGATTCAAAATTGCAGACACAATTCAAAACTACTGTTATTTCAACTTTCAATATCTCACTGATTTAACTCTGCTATAAAAGATCGATATGTAAATAGCTAAATTACAGTGCATCACAACAACTGGCATCAATTAGCATAACAACAAATTTGTGAGAACCATTTCCTCCCTTTGATTACAGCTGACCTCCTTCTATGCCAAAGTCTGATTCTCTAGTTAAAAATATTCACAAAAAGATGCTGTCTACCATGTATCTAGTGTCCAGAACATCTTTAAGAAACCAAGTCCAAAGATATAGATCACTCTCAAAAGATTGTCTAATCCTGCTCCTCCTGAAACTTCTCCTGCCTTGGATCCAGAACATGTAAAATCAGACCACACATTTGCATCAAAGATTTTACCTAAAAAAAGAAAGCAAATTATAAGGAAAAGCTCAAGAAAACATTAAAAATAGATATACTTAGGCTCAAAAACCTTAAGAAGGGGAATTTATCCCAAGTTTCACTTTACAGTTGAAAAAAATTCTCAGCAGAAAAAGACATTACTTGCAGATAACTATGCCCAAATTGCTACAGCACAGTTTAGGAAAGGGGCAATTGCAATGAATTGTCTGGCTTAAAATGTACTCTGAGGAAGTGAAGAAATTTGCCACTTTCCCTTCATTTTATAGCCCAAGGGCATATAAATTTGCCAGGAAGTCCCTGATTTTCCCCCATACAGCAACAATAAGATCTTGGTCTGTAAATATTTAATGTGAGCCAGGAAAAAGAAATCACTACGGACCAAGAAGATTGTTTATTGACGCTAGATGACATGTTAATTGAAGAGCAACACACAATGTAACAAAAAAATAACCAAATTTGTGGAAATGCTCACTATCCCACTCTTAAAGCTGAAGCCCACGTCAAAGTTGCCACCAGTACTTTTCTGTGTTACTTCCAAAAACCAGCAAAACCATGGTATGTTAATAGTGAGGGGACATTCTAAAGCCGTTGACTTATGAAAACATATCCTGTTTCCCAGGGAAAGAGCACATCTTTGTGCAGTCTTATTGAGGTTGCCTCAAACATATACTGTATCAGATCTTGTTGCAAGAAAATCTAAATCAAAGTGCATCCAGTGGCAACTTCATCACTAAACTAAAGTTAGAGTTGCAGTCCTTCACCTTTCATCCTCATCTTGATTGCCGTTGCGTTTTTTATGCTTCAAATTGACAGAATTGTTTACTTGGATCATTACTGGAGGGTAATTTGAAAATTTTTGAGTTATCAAATTAAAACTTTCGACTGTTGTTGCCACTGACAAACCACAAATGTTGGTAGATTAAGCATGTAGGGCCTAAAGTTTGTTGGTAGGTCTACAGCCTTACAACGCAAAAATTTCGTCAATTCTCTCTTTTCGTTGAAGCTTAAACTTCAGTCTAAAGATGTAAATGATCAGAAATGAAATGTAGATTGCAATGAAAACACGTTTCATATGTTAAAAACGCAAATATTGGCAGGTATGTTGCCTTTAAAGCACGTGAATCAACTTACAGTGGGCAGATCTGACAAACTTCGGCCTAAGTTGCTACGATCTAAGGTCGATATCAATGACTAAAACGACCAAAAGGGGCACATAATTGATCAAAATTAAATGCCTGTGGCACTACTTACTTTAAAATGATTCGTTCTCGATATTTCGTTGCCTTTCTGCAAGCCAGCAGCACCAAAACAGAAGAGCGGTGTAGGTCTTCCCACTGCGGGTCCTTTGTTTATCCAAATCTTTTGCCAACGTGGTGCTACCATCTTTGCTCTCCATGCGTATTACGCACCAAACAAAAGCGAAACAATAGACCGCGCATTCTAGTCCTTTTATTTCTATGCATACAACACACAGCCTCTTGTTTGACAGCTTGATGACATTGATCTATTGTTTGCCTGTGGTGATGTCCCTCTGGTGTTAAGGGTCCTTTTCATTTTTAGTACTTAAAGGTCCTAGGGGTCTCAGAGGTCCTAGGGTCTTAGGGTCCGGTTTTTACAACATGCCGATGAACAGATCCTAAATCTGACAAAGATCTCATGACAAATAAATAACGCTGCTGGACAGGCCTTAATATGTCACAATGTCTCACAGAAAAAGACATAACTATTGGAAGGGTACTGCTTTATGACAAACTCCCACAGCAAAAGAAAAACCTGCTTGGCTGATCTTAAAGGGGATGCTCAAGATATTTGTAACAATCAGAAAGTACGGGACAACCCTCGCACGTTACTAAAGCCTTGGGTTTTAAATGGCGGCCAGTTTCATCGCAGCTTCTACGGAAGTTTCATTGCGGTATTTTCTTGTCTATATCTATGAAATATGATGGAACTTTTGATATCCATTAAAACTTTCAAATATTCGGAGTTAGAAAAATTGAAAAAATCCTCCACCAAAGCTTCGATCACCAAGATTGCCCCAGATACTTTAGATTACTATTCTCTGTGCAAAATCGCCATTAGCTATGTTGTGTTTAGCCTGAACACATTAGATGATTTGACACGCAGATCCACGCAGAGAGGACAGGCTGTACTACGGCCCTTTAAAGGGGCCTGTGCAAGATAGAGCCTTTGCGCGCCGACGTTCGACTTTCTGATTATCAGAAAGTAAGATGGCTACCGCACAGCAGCAAAGTTTCATGTTTTCAACGTTTTCCGTTTTGTGTATTAGAAATAGGTGTCTGGCACTGGCAGTAAGCTTGAAAGACCAAAAAGGGGAGTAAATGGACATGTTGTGTGTATTTTTCCGAGTTGATATAAGTTCTGGATGAGAGCAAAACAGTAAGTTCAAATTCAAACATGTGCTTATAAATATAAAGGTGCTTTATCTACGAACCCCAAATTTTGGTGGTCTAAAAAGGCACAATCTATAGACTTGCGGGCATGCTTTAAAGGGGCCTGCGCAAGATAGAGCCTTTGCAGGCGTGCATGCAATCAAAACAAATACTTGGCCTTTCGGTACAGTGAACAGGAATAAATTTCGTTCCGTATAACTGAGCAAAATTAAGCTAATTTGCATGATTGTTATGCTTATTGTCTTTATTGATTTGAGCCGAGTAAGTTACGCAATAACTGATGGAAATATTGCTGAATATTTCAACACAGATTAACCAACATTGTTTAAACCCTTTATTCACAAAAGGCGTTCTGTTGTGTTCACGTTACATCGAAATACAGTCCTTTTGAGGACAAACATGGCTTGATCTTCTCTGTCACAAATAAAGCTTGGAATTCGATCGTCATGATATGGTAAACATGCCCGCAAATCTATAGATTGTGCCTTTTTAGACCACCAAAATTTGGGGTTCGTAGATAAAGCACCTTTATATTTATAAGCACATGTTTGAATTTGAACTTACTGTTTTGCTCTCATCCAGAACTTATATCAACTCGGAAAAATACACACAACATGTCCATTTACTCCCCTTTTTGGTCTTTCAAGCTTACTGCCAGTGCCAGACACCTATTTCTAATACACAAAACGGAAAACGCTGAAAACAAGAAACTTGCTGCTGTGCGGTAGCCATCTTACTTTCTGATAATCAGAAAGTCGAAGTCGGCGCGCAAAGGCTCTATCTTGCACAGGCACCTTTAAAGTCATCACAACATCCCACAGGAAAAAGGTTGCTGCTGCTGACTGAGTCTTAATTCATCACAATATCCTGCAGACAAATATAAACCCACCGAACAGTTCTTAATTGTTTACAATACCATGAAGCAAAATTTAAAGCTGCTAGATATTGTCTTTATTTATCACAAATTGTCACAGCAAAAGACAGCCTCGTGGACAGGTCTTATGGAATCACAAGATCCCACAGCAAAATGTAACTGCTGGACAGGTCTTAATTTATTGCAATGTCCTGCAGCAGAAGATAAAGCTGTGAATGGATTTTGCTTTATCACAATATCCGGTCCTGCATCAAAAGACGAACCTGCTGGGTCGTAACCTACCAACATATCCTGAGGCAAATATGAAACAGGTGGACGGGTCTCAATTTATTCCAATACCCTGCAGCAAAATATGAAACTGCAGGACGGGTCTTAATTTTTTTTTTTTCTATTTTTCTTATCACAATATCCAACGGCAGAATATGAACTGCTGGACGGGTCTTATATTATCCCAATACCCAATAGCAAAATATGAAACTGCTGGACGAATCTTAATTTTTTTTCCTTGTTTTCTTATTACAATATCCAACGGCAGAGTATGAAGCTGCTGGACGGGTCTTATATTATCCCAATACCCCATAGCAAAATATGAAACTGCTGGACGGGTTAAATGTAACACAATACCCAGCAGCAAAAATGTCAACAATCTCTTTCGATGGATCTGATCAAACGTTCACTCGCTTTTCTCAATTAGTTAGTGCTATCGTAGGTGATATTATTAGCAATCGATTCAGATTTTTTCATGAAACATCCTTCAGGATCTAATTAAAATATCAGCGATCACATAGGCGTAATGGGTAACGCCACTCTAGCAATCCTTACCTTGCCCTATTTTTGGCCTGAGCCGCACCATCATCCTCTTTTTAGTTTGATTGCGACCAAATATGGACTGCTCACCATCTTGACAATCTCTGAAAATAAAGAAATTTAATGTGAAAGCGCTCAATTTTAATGTGCACAAGCTCAGATGATCTTAAAGTGGGTATTCACCATCCCGTGGAGAAACCCCTAAGACTTATGCTGGGAGCTGCCAAAACATACCATGATGGAGCAGCACAATTTGGGTCAGAAGTAACAAGAACAATTTTTAAAACAAGGGCATGAGTTGCTTTTGATTGACACCTCAATTCAAAACGATTAGCGATTACCGACAAAGGAAATTCCCTCAAACAGTAACTCAAAACATACGAAGCCGCAAATGTTTCTCTGAAACCCAGGTAGCTAACCCACTCGTTGTATATTTTAGAAATTGTTTCTCACACCAAACATGAGCATATATCGAAAGAAGAAAGACATTGAGTTGCTCTGAAGATGCCCCAGTGGGCGAAAGGTCAGCACTGGAAAAGAAAAAGCGCAAAAGACCAAACAGATGCCTGTTTCTTTGAGTAGTTAGGCCCTCTTCTAACTGTACACTATAGAAAGAAGAAGGACATATCTACATATCTACAATGAGCATTTTGTTTCTTTAGTTCTGAAGCTGAACAGTACGTGTTTTAAATACACCCAAAATAAGAGAATTGAATCGCCCCCTAAATCCGCTTTTCAACCTAACAAATTTTTTATATCAATTAAAAACAACAATTATTAAAACAACGAAACTACAATACATTCAACTATGACATTCATGTCGAGGAAAGACACGAGGTCACTGAGTCCTCACCATGAAAGCCACTTACATTTCAAATTAAAGATTACACTATAATAGAAAAATTAAGTAGAAAGGTGCTGCTGTTTACATTTCAACGTTAGTTTAACCTAGCCGAGGCTTTGATGAAGGAAATGGTTGCTTCTAATATGATTCTGTTTGCAACTGTACCCAAAGATCACCAAACAGGAGTAAAGGACAAAGTTCTGTCGGATTTACATCAGCAACATTGAAACCATCAATATCTGAGAGCTGGTCAAAGAGATCTTGGCGCAATATGCTGTATAGGGGGCAGTGCTGGAGAAAATGCTCATTGTCCTCTTTACCAGGGCCGCAGATACACATTGGACATAAACAAGCGAAGTTATATTTAAATCTATGCCCATTCAAAGCACTGAATTCAACCCGAAGCTTGGTTAAAAGTCTTATACCCAGGATGTCACGAATGTTATAGGTAGGATTATTTCTTGGCCTGATGCTAGCAAGCAGATTCTTTTTGAACTGAGAAATAGAGGGAGAATTTCTTACCTTATTCTCAAGTAGATTCCATTCAGATATGTTATTTGGAAATACGAGTTTGAGTACCGAATTGTTCTTCCCATAGGTCATTCGTAGCAATGTGGGTTTTTTAGATTATAGATCAAGTTTAGCTGCTGAGGTATCTCAGAATAAAGGTAATCAGGTGTTTTGGATTTGCAGAGAGAATAGAAATGGCATAATCTTCGATACCATCTACGTTGGTACAGGGTTTCCAATCCTAATTCATCATCGAGTCTTTGCCTACTTGTACCTCTCCAAGCTCCTGTGACAGCTAGTGCAGGAGAGTATTGGGTCTGTTCTAACTTTTGTGTGAAATCAAGATGACCTCCGTCGATGGAGTAGGCGTCTTGTTCTTTTTTATAAGTTTGTTAACAACCTAACAACAGATTATACAAGAGTGCCAATTCCACCTTTGCTAGAATCGTCTTACCCTTTTCGCAAACGCAACGTAGTTGGGCGAATCTGTGCAAGAACAGTCAGTTATGGTGCAAGTTTTTATCCTCATTGTCTATCTGAGTGGAACATGCTTGATCCTGAAATCAGATCATTACCCACAGTAAGTGCATTCAAGAACAAATTATCATCTCTCATTCGTCCCCCTGTAAAATCGGTTTTCAGTATTCACGATCCAAAAGGTTTAGCAATTCTTACACAGTTACGTGTGGGTCTTAGCAAACTAAATCTCCACAAGTTCAGGCACAATTTTAAGGATACAATAGATCCAATGTGCTCAATAAACGATGGCATTGAGGATACGGAACATTATTTGCTGTTCTGTCACTTGTATGTTGTTTGCAGACGTGATCTTCTCAACAGTGTCAATGCAATATTGCACCAACATGGCCTGTCAAACCTTTCTAACAAAATTATGCTTAGAGTTTTGTTGTATGGCGATGAAAGGCTGCCAATTGTCTCGAATACAGAAGTCATCAAGGCAACTCTGAAACACATTCATGCATCAGAACTTTTCCGATAAATCGCTGCAATTGTTTCCTCTCGCAAACAGTTTCCCTTATTTTTCATTACGTGATTTTTCTTTTATAGTCTTGTTATTTGTTTCTTTTATATTTGTTGTCAAAGTCTGTTCCAAAATAGTAACAGGTAAGGCTTTCTCCTCCGACAATCACTATTACTCATGCATATCTCGATATTCATCGAAATTTTCCTGAATGTCTGGCCTGGCGTCTATTTTGGGACAAACTTTGAGTTAATTTTAAATGGCCGCAGGGTTGTTGTGAAATTCCATGCTCCCTGTGGCATCGTTGTGTAATCGTATGTGATTGTGTGTATGTAGGTTGTATTTGTAGTTTAGATATATTGTAAATATTATGAGCATACAAAAAAAAAAAAAAAAAAAAAAAAATGAAGATGCATTTCAGGGTCATGTTTATGGTATATGATATCTCCATAATCCAAATGCGGTCGAATATAAAGCTTATAGATTTGCTCAAGACCTTCTCTACAAACGTAAGGCATTTAATCATACCAATCCCTCTGCTCGCCTTTAGGATTGCCTCTCTTATATGACTTGGGAAATGAAACTTTGAGTCAAGAATCAGTCCTATGTGCTTTTGTTCATTCTTAGAAGTTATTTCGTCATTTCCTAATCCAAGGTTTGGATGGTTCGGTTTTTACCATTTACAAGAAAAGATATCTTCCTCCGTTTTATTAGCATTAAACTGCATTTTCCACTGCCACGCCCACAAATTTATCTATCAAGATCGCGATTCAAAACTTGAACGGTAGCATTTTCATCATTCGCAACTGAGAATAGGGATGTGTCATTAGCATAAGGCCTAATCCCACACGTAATGTTGCTGAATATATCTTTAGTGCATATAAGAAGGAACAGCGGCCCAAGGACTGATCTTTGAGGTACCCCTGCAGAGATCGATTACAACTTTGAACTTTTCCCATTTAAAACTACGCGTTGTTTTGCGGTCCTTTTTAAAAAGTTTTGAATAAACTGGAGAATATTGCCAGATATGCCATTGATTTCCAATTCATAGAGAAGACCGTCGTGACATACCCCGTCGAAAGCCTTCGACAAATCCAGAAAGATAGCACGCATTTCTTTGTTAGGCACCTCCTCAAAGGCTCTGTAGATGTTGTGGGTTATTGCCAACAACTGATTGATTGTTGAATCACCTGGCCGATAACCAAACAAATTAAATGCCCAAGGTAGATGTGTAGATATATCCTTCTTCTTTCGATCTATCCTCGTGTTTTTTCTTGAAAGTAATTTCTGGAATGCACAACAAGGGAGCTAGCTACCTGGGCTACAGAGAAACTTTTGCGGCTTTGCTTGTTTTAATTTACTGGTTGAGAGAATTTCCAGTGTCTATGGCCGCTGATCGCGTTGAATTGAGGTGTCAATCAAAAGCAACTCATCCTTTGGCCTTACAAAACCGTCCTTGTTGTCAGAAGTACTGAAGACGGAGGTGAAGTTGCGGCTTTTAGCGAAAAGACCTAATCGAGTCCGCGAACGTTTTGCTCGATGCTCACGTTGTGGGGCTTTACCTTGGATCGAGTCTTGTCCCCCTGAATGTTCTGGCTGCAAAGTCAGAGGATTACACAAAACCACCATTACACCATGACACCATGACACCATTACACCAGTACTGCTTGGGGCGTTCATAGAAATATAAAAAAAGATGGGGTCCATTGACTTAGAAACATGGTTGCATACAGTTGAGTCTGGAAGTAACAAACAACCTGTAGAGCTAACTTGCTGTTTTAACGAACAAAATTTCTGTTTTGAAAACAAAATGATTGTAATTTCTCTCAGTTCAATGAACTGCTGACACACTGAAATTTCTATCTTCTGACGCAACGAACTTATTTTGTATTTGATGCTATTAGCTTAGCATTGTATCTATTTGTAATGTAATTGTGTACAGCTGTATGTATTTTTGATTGATAATTAAATGAAACTGAAACTGAAACTTTTCTTGCTCCTGGAAACTGGGAATCTTATAAAGAACAACAGATACCTCGAAGTAATAAAACAAGCTAAAATCGTTCTCAGTTTATCAAAATTAGAATAACTTAGCTTTCAGCAAATAGCCCTTTTTATTTCTTAAAAAAAAGGTTTGGATCGAGCGTCCAAATCTGGTAAATTTTGTCAAAAGAAATGTAAACACGACCCCCGTTTTTGATAGATAACTGCTAGCTGCGGCAAGAAGTTCCTTCGGATCTCAGAACACTTTTCAGAGAGTTGAGCAACGATACCTTTGCTTGAATTGACTTACGACTGGTTCAGTTTAAATACACTGGTAAGTTTAAATACACTGGTAAGCTTGCGATTCAACCGTCGTTATTCAAATGAAAGAAAATTTAGCTAAAAATGAATGAAAATAACGAGAAGCAAAGAAAAAGACCAATAACCCTTGTCTGTGTGTAAACTAAACCATGGCTAACTCAATCTGCACAAGGTAGTCGATAACAAACTCTCTGCAAAGTTTTGAGATCCGAAGCAACTTCATACCACATCTAGCAGTGCATCAACTGAGAACGGGGGTCGTTCTTTCGTTTTCCTTCCCAAACTTTACCAGATTTCGAGGCTCGATCCAAACCTCTTTTTTAAGAAGTAAAAAGGTCTAGTGGACCTTTCAGGAAAAACACATCTGATATTTCACAATTCCACTGCTTACCAAATATTCAGGCAGGACTCTAGTTGTTTTCAAATACTGAGAGACCCAAACAAATTCGGAACTTGTTGAAGAAACCCAAAATTTGCAGGTGATACAAAATGCATAACCGGCAATAGTGACGAGGATACAAGGCTCAAGCGAGTATGTTAAATCTATATCAATTTTATTTTGATACTAAGATTTTCGACGAATGGAGAAAAATGGAAAAATTGAGGTGTGGCCAAGATTCGAGCTCGGAATCTTCTGCTTTCATGGCTGACGCTGTACCAGTTGCGCCATCTCACCACGCAAATACATGTATGCATGGATTATAGATATCCATACTGGTGTGGTGACGTAATCTCTGTTATTTCTGGCCTGCGTGACAACGTGATGTCCAAACAAAGAGTGGCCCGTTGCCTTGCTTGGTGAGATGGGGGGTATTCCATCTAACAATTGGGGGTATTCCAAGATTCCTGGCCAATTATAATATTTCAACTCAGTAGCCTCCTCTGCATGGCAATATTGTCGTTGCAGCAATAATTATCATTGAATTTTGAAGTTGTCTTGCTTTGTTCAATAACTTTTTACAATAGAAAATTTTGAAAAACTGCAGACAATTTTCACTACCAGATGCTACCAAATGGCTCAATTTAAGGTCCACGAAAACTACCATTTGGGGGTTTCTGTAAAAAGATACTACCAATTCAGGGTATTTTTCAAAATTTTTGCTTTAGCCATATTTTACCCTGACTGGACCCCCCTGGAATGGACGGACGTGGAATGGACTTCATGCAGCCTAAAAGTTAAAAAAAACCATCTTAAATGATCAAAATATTTCTGATGTAATCATTGATGAAGAATCAAAGATCAAGCATCAGCTATTTTACTTAAAAACCAGCATGCATGGTCCTCCGAAATCAGTCTTAAAAGTTTTAGAAATAAGTTACCGTGGATCCTTCAATTCAAAGGTGAAGTGTGCTTGGTGAAGAGTGCACTCCATTTCACATAAATCCGGTCTTTTATTCCAGAACCTCTTTTCTAGCAAGAATTCTCTGTCATACTGTATTCTCTCTGAAAGGACAAGGCATGCGTGATCGACAGGCAGTACACATATCTTTTGAAAAATATATCAAATCAAATCAAACCAAATCAAATTTCAGACTCGCAGCGAGTGTGGCGATTACTGCGCGTCAGAAATAAGAAACAAAGAAAAATATTGAAAAATATTGAAACTGTGAACAAACCGCTGTCCTGTCGAAATGGTCTCCACCACAGTTCTGAGATTAAAACTCAATCCTTCAAAAGTTCAGTTTTATTTCTTGATTACTTTCAATACAGTGCATTGTTTATGATTTACTTTATTATAGTTTTTATTTGCAGTGCATAGTTGAGTCATGAAATGTAGCTTCAAAAAATGACATTTGCAACACTAGTTTATTCTAAAGTTATATTACGCGTGAGCTACCGGGTGTCCCAAAAAAGAGTGTTCGTGTTTAAAAAACCACCAAAAATTGATTATCAAACCTTTGGTGAGATTTTCTTTTTGAATTGCTTTGTCAAAGACCCAAAAATATTCACAGATGATAAAATGTTTGCTTTTTATACTGCAAGGTAGGAAATTTACGCGTTGAAAAACCATATTTTGAGCTATAATTTTTAAGCAAAGTACTCAATCTTGCCTAAGAGTCAAAATTTTCAGATTTGTTATCATCACTGAAGTCTCCAATGATAGTAAACATTTATTTCTGTCATTTATGACCATACTAGAAATTTTACACGCACAAAGAAAATGATTTGGCAATCATCAGTGCTTTTTTTTTTGCAGTATGATTCAAAACCAGGAAGCCTCAAAAAGAGCTAAATTTGCTCAATTTTTTAAACCACTTACAAGATCATCTGTCTTGGATAATAATTTGGTCTCTGATCTTCTTGAAAAAAAA
Source organism: Aurelia coerulea (assembly GCA_039566865.1). Classification (NCBI taxonomy): domain Eukaryota; kingdom Metazoa; phylum Cnidaria; class Scyphozoa; order Semaeostomeae; family Ulmaridae; genus Aurelia; species Aurelia coerulea. Next base: position 10,935,757 of record CM076950.1, read on the forward strand.
AGAAAATTGAAGATCGGCCGTGTAATCAAACTTTGGTGATTTTTCAAACGGGAGTACTTTTTTTGGGACACCCGGTACCAATTTTTTGTATCAATTAAATCAGCATTATATATATATAATTCATTTACAACGATATCCCTTCAGTAATAAATAACAAATATAAACTTACAGGTTTGAAACTGAAGAAATATAAACATAATAGATAATAAAACCTGATCTTCCAGGGAGTCGTCCGCGAGGGGGCTTCAATTAATTATCAAGGCTCATCAAATGCCTTTTCAAATGTGTTTTAAACATTCTCTGACAGTTCATGACAGTTCATGACAGTTCTCTGATTTTAATTGGAATATCATTCCAAGCCTAAATACCAGAGTAACGAAATCCTTTCTTTGCAAATTCAAGGTTTAGCCTGAGAATATGGAGATCTCTATCATTCCTCGTATTATAATTTGATATAGAACATCTCTGTTGGAACATCTTCCAAAGGCTCTCTGGGCATAGCTTTTTTACAATCTTATATACCATAACAGAGCGATCAAAACGAATAAGATTTACAAAACTTAGCCATTTTTAGGCCATGGATCCTTAAACATTGCGCTCTCTATAATTGAAAGGGCTCTGTTTTGGAAACGTTGAAATGTTTGAAGTTCGGATGAAGAGATGCTGCCCCATACTACGTTTCCGTAGCGTAGGTGACTCTCAAACAGAGCGTGATATACATCATATAACTTTAACTGGGGAAGAATGTCTTTAAGTTTTTCAAAGATGATAAACCACCTGCTAACTTGCCTGTCAGTGATTTATATTGATCCTTCCATTTCAGCCCTTCATCGATAATGACACCAAGAGACTTGGTTTTCTCCACTTGTTTTAATTCACAATGATTGATTTCGAGTGAAGGGAGGTCATCAATTTCATTTATCCTACGTTGGTGACCAATAACCATAAATTCAGTTTTTTTGGGGTTCGCACTTAGTTTATTTACCCTCAGCCAGTCACTGATATTTAACAGCTCTTTCTTTGTCATGCGTACGAGCTCTTTAATGTTTTCAGATGCAATTGTTGTGTGCGTATCATCGGCATACATGTTTGCTTTAGAGAAGTCCAAGCAACCCTCAAAGTCATTAAGGTACACAATGAATAGGAGGGGGCCTAAGCATGATCCCTGAGGAATGCCGCACAAAACTTCCTCGGTCTCTGACCTTTGACCGTTTACAGAACAGAACTGTTTTCGTCCACTTAGGTACGACTTGAACCATTCTCTTTCCTTTCCTTTGATACCATATTTGACCAGTTTATCTATCAATATTTTGTGATCAACGGTATCAAAGGCTTTTTTCAAGTCCAGAAATATTGTCAAATTCAATTTCCGATTATCGGCATTTTCAAGCCAATGCTCAGTACTATTTATCAAGGACATGATCGTGGAATAGAGTTTTCGAAATTCATATTGAATATTAGTCAATATACCATTTGCTTTGAGAAACTCATGTAATTGATCATGCACAATTTTTTCCAACACTCTTGAGAAAATTGAAAGCACAGAGATCGGTCTATAATTATTGCTATCGCATCTTTTCCCAGACTTGAATATTGCAGCAACCCTAGCTATTTTCCAAAGATCGGGGAATATACCTTTTTTATTGACGAATTGTAGATAAGAGTCAGTGGGTATGAAATGAAATTGGCTGCATCTTTTACCAGGGTTGTAGGTATTTTATCAGGCCCACATGCTTTGCCATTTTTGAGTTGTTTTAAGCTCTTCAGGACCTGAGATTTAGTTACTGGTTTTAAGACCAAGGTAACTGAATCATTCGGTGTGATATGTTTAAGTTGGTCGTCAATTGGTGTAGTTTTAATTTTTTCTGCAAGCTTTCGACCAACCGAAACAAAATTTTGATTTAAAGCCTCAGCCAGTTCACCCTCCCCAGTCACTACTTTACCATTTACATTTAGACTGGAAATAGATTCTACTACGTAATTGGTCTACGTCACGGAGAAGTCACGTGAGAACGCATGCGCAAGTTCCCAAGCATCAGTTGCGTGCTGAGAACCCAAGTATTCGGACGTCTTTTGGAAGCAAACAAAAAATGGACGATAACCACGAAACAGACGAAGATCTACTTCAAGAAGACTACATAGTAGCTGATGACAAAGTAGGACAAGGCAAAGAAGACTTGGCAATGATATTGAGAACGATGAACGACAACATGAAAATGCTCGGTGAATCAATGAAACGCCTGCACGAGCCAGATGAACCTGAACCAGGCTCGTCAGGCAAACAAGGGTCGACGAAAGGCGTGACAGAATCTGCCCACAAACGACAGAAACTGTCGAATGAAGGTACCCCAGGTCCTGAATCAGGACATTGCTCCGATAGTGAAACACTGCTAGGAGCGGGGCAAAGTGCACATGATAAATCTGCAAAGGATGAATTTTTGGAAAATCTGTCTAAGTCTTTCGAGGACAAGGAAGAAACCTCAAAACCTGTGGAAGACAAACTCGAGTCGATCATCACAAAACGCTGGCATCAAAAGCTAACCGAAAAACAGTTGAAGGAAAAAGCAGACAAATACACGAGGCCTGAAAATTGCAAAACCCTAGTAGCTCCACGTGTTAACAAAGAGATTTGGGCAAAGTTAGAGCGAAAGGTTCGAGGGGAGGATTTGAAAATCTCGCAGCCTCAGAAAGTTTTAGCAAGTGCAGGGAGTGCCATTGCTCAATCCACACAGTTACTGCTGAAGGCTCGTGTTGAGAACAAAGCCGTAAATGTGGAGGAGCTTATTCGAATGAATGCAGACAGCCTTGCACTGCTAGGCCATGTGAGTGGGGATCTTGCCCAGCTAAGGCGGGACAATATTCGCCCACATTTGAGTGAAGATTTTTATTCACTATGTTCCACTCACGTTCCTGTAACTGATTACCTCTTTGGAAACGAGGATGACCTGCAAACCAGGATAACCAACATCACTGCATCCAACAAAATCAGTCGTGCAACCAGCAACAAGAAAAATAACTATCAAAATCAGCCTGGGAACAAGAAACCTTTCAATAGAGATGGAAACCAGCCTGGAAAATCATTTGCCTCTCAGAATTTTTTGGGACGAGGCCGCCAGCCCCACCACAGACAAAAACAATGGCAAGGAGGATCTCAAACACAGACAAGGCCAAGGGGAAGTGGGAACCAACAGAACCAATGGAAGACAGCTCCCAAATATTAGAATGCGTCAAAGTAAGCAATTACAATACTTATCTTCCTCATTTACTGAAATACTTAAATGAAAGGAAGGACAGTTTCCAGGCAGGTTGCATCGCAGATGCTTCTCTGTTGTGGAGAAAATTGACTTCAGATCAAGAAATTCTTGATACTGTTCATGGTATGCATATTGAATTCAATCAATTACCAATTCAGTTAGCGCCATGTTTGAAAACACATATTGCTGATGAAAATCAGAGACATGTGGATGAAGAAATATCTTCATTACTTGACAAAAAGGTTATTGTGCTATCTTCACAAGAACATGGTGATATCTCACCTATATTTTTGAGAAGTAAAAAGGATGGATCTTTTCGCATGGTTTTAAATCTTAAAAAGCTGAACAAATTTGTTGTGTATCACCATTTTAAAATGGATACTATTTGGTCAGCTGTAAATATGATGAAACCTAACTGTTTTATGGCATCTATTGATCTTAAAGATGCATATTATTCAGTTCCTATTTGCAAGGAACAGCAAAAATTTACCTGCTTTCCTAATGGTCTTGCACTTTGTCCCAGAAAGTTTACTAAACTTATGAAGCCTGCGTATTGCTATTTGAGACAACAGGGACACCTGTCTGTGTCATACATTGATGATTCATACCTTCAAGGTGATGACTATGAGGACTGCTTATCAAATATTATTGATACTATAAAATTACTTGATAAGCTTGGGTTTGTTATTCACCCCTCTAAATCTATTTTTGAACCCAAGCAAAAGGTTACATTTCTTGGATTCATTCTAGATTCTGTTAGTATGAGAATTCTTCTTACCCCAGATAGAAACAATGCTATCAAGCAGGCATGTTGTGCATTATTAGCAAAACAAAATCCAGTAATTCGGGATGTTGCTAGAGTAATAGGTTTAATGGTCTCTAGTTTCCCAGGGGTTATGTATGGTCTCCTACATTATAATTCGTTAGAGATGGATAAGACAGAAGGTCTAAGGAAAATGAAAGGTAATTTTGATAAGAAAATGTCCCTCTCAGCAGAGGCTAAAGTTGAGTTACAATGGTGGATAGATACACTGCCATATAGTTACAATGAAATTAGCCATGGAAACCCACATATTACAATTAGCAGTGATGCATCCCTTGTAGGTTGGGGAAGCACATGCATGGGCCAAGGAACGGGAGGAAACTGGACCCCTGAGGAAGCTGCACATCATATCAATTATTTAGAAATGCTTGCAGCATATTTTGCATTGAAAACTTTTATGAGTTCTCTTGCAAACAAACATGTTAAACTCATGGTAGATAATACCACTGTTGTGACATGCATTAATAAAATGGGCACTTGCCATTCTAAGCTTATTAATAACCTTGTTAAAGCTATTTGGAACTTATGCCTTGACCACAATGTTTGGGTAACTACCGTACATATTCCAGGGAAACTGAATGTCGAAGCTGACTTACAATCGAGGATTAAACCTAGAGAAACCGAATGGTCTCTAAATACACAGATGTATCGTCAGGCTGTTGATACTCTTGGATTATCACCATCTATCGATTTGTTTGCATCAAGGATGAATCATAAGAATGAAACATATGTTTCATTTAAGCCTGATCCTGGATCAATAGCAGTTAATGCATTTCATATGTCCTGGACTTCCCACCTTTTTTATGCATTTCCTCCTTTTTGCATAATTCAAAAAACGTTGACAAAAATACAACAAGACAAGGCAACAGGCTTGTTAGTAGTACCACTTTGGCCAATGCAGACCTGGTGGCCTTACTTTACAACTATGTTAATTGCTTCACCAATTCTATTACCCAGGAGAAAAGAGACACTGTATCTGCCAGCAGATCCAACAGCAGTCCATCCACTTCAGAAGCAATTGCAACTCCTGTTAAGACTGCTGCCCATATTGTCGAACAGTCATGGCGATGTGGCACTCAAAAGCAGTACAGAGTATACCTCAAAAAATGGGAAAGGTATTGCTGTAAGAGGAAAATGGATCCAATTTCAAGTAATGTGATTGAAGGTATAAATTTTCTAGCAGAATTATATGATGATGGACTGTCATACAGTTCAATCAATACTGCAAGATCTGCACTGTCAACCCTTATGCAACTTCAAGATGGAGAAAATTTTGGTAGTAACTCATTAGTATCAAGATTTATGAAAGGAGTGTTTGTGCAAAGACCTGCACTTCCAAGGTACAAAGAAATCTGGGATGTCTCTGTCGTTCTTAGATACATAGAGAAGTGGCATCCATTGAAAGAATTGGATTTGAAATGTCTTACATTGAAAACTGTCATGCTCATGACACTTATTTCTGGTCAGAGATGTCAGACAATTAATGCATTGAACATCAGTAATATGCATTTGACAGAAAACAGGTGCATATTTGAAATTAAAGAACTTCTGAAAACTACTCGACCTAACAGCCATTTTGGGGTGGTAGAATTTGCTGCATATGCAGAAGAACCTTTGTGCGTTCTTGCTTGTTTGAGAGAATATATTGCTAGAACAAAAACATTGCGTGGTGGTAATATCAAACTATTGATAAGTTTCTGTAAGCCACACAATGCAGTAACAACCTCAACTGTCAGTAGATGGTTGAAAGAAACTCTGAGACTGTCAGGCATAGACATTACAGTATATAAATCTCACAGTGTTCGAGCTGCTGCTACTTCAGCTGCAAAGTCATTGAATGTGCCTATTGAAGACATTTTGTCTGCTGCAGGTTGGTCTGGAGCTGAGACTTTCAGAAAATTTTACAATAAACCTTTGGTTAAATCAGAAAGTTTTGCAAATAGATTGCTTGCTATACATTGAGGAATTGCTTGCTAACATTGAGGAATGACATATGTTGTGTTATGATGATCAATCTCAAATGTTGCATTATATTCTGTTTTCTTGCTCAACACCAAAATCTTTGAAATCTCACGTGACTTCTCCGTGACGTAGACCAATTACGTAGTAGAATGAAAAAATTGAACGAGACTTACCTGAAAGGGAAGTTGAAGTTCGATTGTAATTCTACAAGTAATTGGTCAGGAACGGAGAAGTCACCCACCCACTAACTATTCATAATTGATAGTTAAGGAAGCGTTTACAATCTCCCATCCCATTGGGGTTTTCTTTTTTGGTGCTTCGCAAAATTTAAAGACTGATGCTTGGGAACTTGCGCATGCGTTCTCACGTGACTTCTCCGTTCCTGACCAATTACTTGTAGAATTACAATCGAACTTCAACTTCCCTTTCAGGTAAGTCTCGTTCAATTTTTTCATTTACTAGCCGAATCTCTATTCAACACTCTGCTAATGGTTTTCCACATTTTCTTAGGATCATCTTTTGTTTCTTCAATTAGTCCATGATAATGATCTTGAATTGCTCTTCGTATCACACAAGTACATTGATTACATAGCCCTTCATAAGTTGGCCAAAGGAGAGGATTCTTTGTAGCGGCGTTCTTCATTTTATCCCTTTTAGTAATAAGGTCTCTGACCGAGGAAGTAAGCCAGGGGGCAAATTCATTGCGTAGCTTTTTGACTTTAAGGGGCGCATGCGCATTCAAAAGCGATTCGAAGATCTCTTGGAATGTTGTTACCATCTTACTTGGTTCATCGGCTAGGGGGGTAAGAAGATGCTCCCAATCAATTTCTTGCAGATCTTGCTGAAACAAGGCTTTATTATACCTTTTTAAGCTACGAGTTTCAGCCAGCCTCTGTTTTTTGGAGGAATTGAGCTTCGATGCGTTTACCTTCCTAATGCCGTAAATCAGGTAATGGTCAACCATTCCAGTTTCTATGATATCTACGTTAAATGTAATTTGGCTTATTGGTAGAGAAGTGGTCAATAAGCGTTTTACTTACTGTGGGATCACCGTCCTCACTGTGGGTCACAGCAACTCTTGTATATGACTTGATTAGCCGCTGAAGCTGAAATTCTGAGTAGATAAATTTGAGCTTGTTAGCATTACTATTTCGGTTGCATTTAAGGTCGCAGTTAGTATCGCCGACAAGAATTATTTCTTTCTCATTTTGATCGAGATCAGATCGTTTTTTAGATTCTCAAAAGTTTGCCACAGAGGACAGACAATCTACTATCGGGTGTCTCAAAAAAAGTAGCAGATGTGGTCGGGGGTAGGAGCAATAAGAATTTATATCGAATCGATCCCTTGTAAGTTTTGAAGTACTCTTCCATAGCTAACTCGAAGATTAATACCTAGTTTTTAGGTATTTGGTGCATTGAGAGTTGGTGTAGCCCTCAGAATAAAATGACAATAATTCTTTTGTTTGTACAAATAATAGCTGGTGTTAGTAAAGACATTTACCCCCGTGCAAGATAAGCGAACGTTAGAAGCGGAAGTATCGCATTATCTTAGTTGTTGAGTTTTGATATGATCTCGAAGGGAATATGAGAGAATGATGATTCCAAAACTTTACGAAACCACACCGTGCCTTTTTACTATCTTTATTATCTAAAGATGTAGGTCACGTTAAATCTGGCACCCCAGATGGGAGACATTTATTTATTGGAGAATTTAATGCAGAATTGAGAGAAGAAAACGGCTTTTTGTTCAGTTGTTTACGTGCAGAAATCACGATGTCTCGGCCTAATAGTCCTGATTTGGAGGAGTTGGAATTACAAGCAGACGAATTAGTTTTAATCTCGACAGTAGAAAACCTTCAGAAGCTTGCTCTAAAGTTAGGAATGGCAAAAGAATCGTATGATGGGCAAACAAGAGCAAGATTGGTCAAGGCTATTCGGCATTATTTGGTACAGAAAATGGATGCAAATTTGTTTGGAATGGTGAAAGCTGTATTGGAAAGGCCGCCGCCTTTGGAAGGAGAAGAAGACAATTTAATTGAAGCGGAGGATTATGAAACCCGTACACATGCACAGAAGGAATTCGAGGATATGCAGAAAAGTTTTGAGCTGATGATGCAGAAACAGAAAGAGCTACTTGATCAGGCAAGAGAAAAATTAGATCGCGTGCAAGAAAGTCCAGGTATGAGAGATACTACTTCTCCTGTAATGAAAACAAATCTGGATATTTCAAGTGCTTTCCGAAGAGATTTTAAAATCTCAGGCCAAATTGGTATGCCAGGTCAAAGAGAAAAAATATCTTTTGTAAGCCTCATTAGACAAATCGAAAATGGGCTTGCGAAAGGATATAAAGAATCTGAAATTGTGGAGGCAATTGTAAGAGCGATTTCCCCAGGTGTCCAATTAAGAAACTATTTGGAAACCACCCCAAATCTAAGCCTGCCAAAAATTCGCAAAATTATCCGCTCACATTTCATGGAGAAAACCTCCACAGAGCTGTACCAAGAATTAGCCACAATTTCTCAAGGCCCAAAAGAAGACTCACAAACTTTTTTGATTCGCTGTTTGGAAATTCGCCAAAAGATTCTGTTTAGTAGCAAAGAATCAGGTGCCACAATTGAGTATACCCCTGATATGGCCCAAGGTTTATTTCTTCATGCTTTGGAAACAGGCCTAAAGAATGAATCAATTAGAACCAAAATTCGCCCTTTACTGAAACAAAAAACTGTTTCTGATGAAGTTTTGATTGAAGAAATGTCAAAAGCTGTTGCCATAGAAACAGAGCACAACAGAAAGGTGGGTTTTGCCAAAAATACAGCCAGAATCAGTATGGTAGCAGAAAATCCAAAAAGCCATGAATTTGAGGCCCCTAAAAATGAAAAGGCAGAGCCGGAAAAGGGTAAAATGTGGGCAGCACTTGAAGCTGTACAGGCGGATTTAGCTGTAATAAGAGAAGCAATGGCTCAAAAAAATGCCCTAACCCCAGATGCCCCAAAGAATAGAGTAAATCAGGGCCGTGGTTGCGCTTCATGCCAAGAAAGCGGTTTAGGAGACCAGTGTGATCATTGTTTTATTTGTGGAGACCCAAATCATTTTGCTCGTGGTTGCCGCAAACAAAATCGCACCAAGCAGGGAAACGGGAGACGGCTGCCCCCAAGGAGGGACAGGGAGTAGCCGAGTTAAAGCAAGCGTCCCATTGTGCGCATTGTGGTGAGATGCCTTATAAGAAAGAAGCTTTTCAGATGTGTAGCAGTTGTTTTTCGGTGAAATATTGTTCAAAACGATGCCAAAAGTTGCATTGGAACAATCATAAGACTCTTTGTTTGTCGATCAAGGAGCTTTTGCGCCAAAACTCTGCTTCGCATGCCCAGACTGTAGATGAAAGTAGTTTTGTAAGCCATCTCACTCCAAAACAGACTTCCAAGATTGCCAAATTAGTCGGGAAGCGTTGTCTGATATCATGTAAAATGAATGGAATGGAGACTGATGCTTTGTTTGATACAGGTGCACAGGTGTCAATTGTCTCACAGTTTTGGTTGGAAAATAACCTTCCTAAGACCAAATTGCAAAACATTTCTGAAATTTTGGATACAGGATTAGACCTCAAAGCAGCTAATGGGACTAACATTCAGTATTTAGGATGGGTAGAGATTGACTTTGCCATGGCATCTGATGATACTCATGACAATATCATTGTTCCGTTTCTTGTTACATCAATTAAGCTTGATAACCCTATTGTCGGTTATAATGTGATTGAAGAAGCAATAAAAAGTAATGTTTCAGATTGCTCAAATACCTCCAACACAAGCCTTGTGAACAGTGTGACAGCAACATTTTGTGAATCCAATACAGAAAATATTCCTGCTTTCATTGATTTTGTTTATGAAAATGCCATCAACGATGATGACTTGTGTTCCTTAAAAACAAGCAAGAAAACTCAGGTTATCCGAAAAGGAGAAACAGTCACTGTTCGCTGCCGAGCAAATGTTGGAATAATAAAGAGCAAGACCCCTGTGTTGTTTGAACAGGATTTATCAACCTCAATTTCCAGTGGCCTTGAGTTAACTCAAACATTAATTGTTTTATCCAAAGGAAAGTCGCCACGTGTTTCGATCCAAATTAATAATCCGTCAAAGCATGACATTCTTTTGAAAGGTCGAACAATGCTAGGCACGTTACAGCTCGTTAAGTCAGTCACCCCACTTGAGGTTAAACATCGTGAAATAAAAGAAGATCCTAAAACAATCCAAAACGTTTCTGCAAATTGTGAGAACAATGCAAAGGAAACAAGTCCCACAAGTAGTAGTTTAGATCTAAGCAAATTTGATCTAAGTGGTTTGACACCTGAACAATGTAGCTGTGCAACTAAAATGTTGATTGAAGAAGCCGAGACTTTTGGTACCAATGATAGTGATATTGGCAGTATTGATGATTTAAAGTTAAAACTGACGCTAGACGATCCAAAACCAGTACAGAAGTCCTATAATTCCATTCCGCGACCATTGTTTCCAGAGGTTAAACAACATATCGAAGATTTGCTAAACAAAGGTTGGATCAAGGAGTCTCGTTCAGCATACTCTAGCCCAGTTGTTTGCGTTCGCAAGAAGGACGGAGATTTGCGACTGTGTGTTGATTTTCGGGAGCTAAACAAAAGAACAGTCACTGATCGCCACCCTTTACCACTTGTGCAGACAACCCTGGAAAGTCTAGGTGGAAATTCTTGGTTCAGCATGCTCGATCAAGGGAAGGCCTACCATCAAGGGTATATGGATCCGTCATCGCAACACCTAACAGCTTTTATAACGCCATGGGGATTGTACGAGTGGGTACGCATACCGTTTGGATTAAAGAATGCGCCAGGCGAATATCAGAGGTTCATGGAGCGATGTCTAGGTGAATTAAGAGACACCATTTGCATGCCATACCTCGATGATGTGATTTGCTTTTCAAAGACTTTCGAAGATCATCTTGATCATTTACGCAAAGTATTCCGGAAACTTCGAGAGCATTGTGTTAAACTTAAGCCAAAGAAGTGTAAACTCTTTAAGCATGAAGTTAGTTGTCTTGGGAGAATTGTCTCTGCTGATGGATATCGTTTAGATCCTACTGGAATTTAGTCAGTGAAGTCTATTGCAAGGAACACGCCGAAAACAGTTGGTGATGTGCGTAAGTTACTAGGATTATTAGGGTACTTCCGACGGTACATCAAAGACTTTGCACGTATCGCAAGACCCTTGTTTCAATTGCTGAATGCACCAAAGACACCAGATAGAAAGACGACAAACAATAGAGGACAACTTTCATCAAAGACGCCAATCTCTTGGGATTCATCACATCAATCAGCACTTGAAAGCCTGATCAAATACCTCACCACGCCACCCATTCTTGCATATCCAGATTACACAAAACCCTTTGTATTGCATACCGATGCATCAGAACAAGGTCTTGGTGCTGTTCTGTATCAGAAACAAGATGGAGTAATGAGAGTCATTGGCTATGGCTCAAGGACATTAAACAAGGCTGAGCGTAATTACCATCTACATTCTGGGAAGCTTGAATTTCTCGCACTAAAGTGGGCGATCTGTGAACACTTCAGGGACTATCTTTACTATGCCAACTCGTTTACAGTATACACAGATAACAACCCACTTACGTATGTACTCACCACTGCCAAGCTGAATGCGACAACACATCGTTGGGTAGCAGAACTTGCTGATTTTAAGTTTGTCATTAAATACAGACCAGGAAAAGCTAACATAGATGCTGATGCTCTGTCCCGCATTCCAATTGAAAAAGTCCTGGCGGATTGCACTGAAACAACAACGCAGGACATTATTCAATGTGCAACAAATGCATCAATCACAACATCAGAGAATGAGTACACATGGATTACAGCATTAACAACAGATGAAAATGTGCTAAATTATGATTTAGATCAGATCAAGCAACTAGATTTCAATCAAATCAGTACAAGCGATTTCAGAGAAGCGCAAGAGAATGACACAACCATCCATCGAGTGATAGAATACAAAAGTCGTGGACGATTTTCTTCAAAGGAGGAGAGAGGTAATGAGCCACACAACGTAAAATTATTGATGCGCGAGTGGAACAATTTACGTCTAGAAAATGGTATCCTGAAACGAAAAACGGGAACGTATAATCAGTTAGTTGTACCAAGGAAATTTCATCAAATTGTTTTTCGCGAACTTCATGAAGAGATGGGTCACCTTGGAAGTGAGAGAGTAATACAGCTAGCTAGAGAACGTTTTTATTGGCCAAAAATGGTAGAAGATATCACGCACTACGTAACAAAAGTATGTAATTGTTTAAAACAGAGAAAACCGCAAAGACCGCAAAGAGCACCATTGAAGAGCATAGTTACAACGATGCCATTCGAACTGATCTCGATTGATTATATGCACCTCGAAAAATCATCAGGAGGATGTGAATATATTTTAGTGGTCATGGACCATTTCACTAGGTTCGCCCATGCGTATCCAACTACCAACAAGTCAGGAACCACAGCAGCCAAGAAGATTTACAATGACTTTATTTTGCGTTATGGATTCCCTGCTCGAATTCATCATGATCAAGGTGCTGAGTTTGAAAACAATTTGTTCAAACAGCTAGAGAAACTGTGTGGTATTGCACATTCCCGAACAACGCCATATCATCCAGAGGGGAATGGTCAAGTTGAGCGTTTTAACAGGACATTGTTGAGTATGTTACGTACGTTACCAGAAGAAAAGAAAAGTCAATGGAGCAACTATGTAAACAAAGTAGTTCACGCATATAATTGCACAAGAAACGAAGCGACAGGATATTCACCGTTTTACCTACTGTTCGGCAGATCACCACGCCTTCCAATCGATTTAATCTTCAACATCGATCAAGGAAAAGATAAAACCAATCATCTCGATTTTGTTAACAAATGGAGGAATGCTATGGAGGAAGCATATTCGTTAGCTGCTAAGCATGCAAACAAATCTACAGCTTGTGGACGTGCGCATCACGACAAGAGAGCCACCTTTACAAAGTTATTAACAGGCGATCGAATACTGGTAAGGAATGTTGAAAAAGGAGGACCAGGAAAAATTCGTTCCTTCTGGGAAAAAACTGTTTATCGAGTAATGAAACAACACGGAGACAGTCCCGTATACGAAGTAGCCCCAGAAAGCGGAAGTGGAAGAACAAAAGTATTACATCGAAACATGCTGTTACCCTGTGACTTCCTTCCAGCAACAGAAACGACAACAGCAATCGTTAACCCAAGCAAGCCAGACACCTCTACGAAGAGAGCATCACAAAGCAGATATCCGAGGAAGAAAGAACATACACCTTCAAACGAGAATTTTGATAATTCTGATAGTGAAGATGATGACTTTCCGTGGTATTTTCCAGCTTGCGTCACAAATAGGAACCAAAGTAGTGAAACAGCTGTACAAAGTCCACAGCGGAATACATCTACTGCAGCCAACAACAACACACCACCGAGAGATACGACACCTGAAATTCAAGTTGAGGAAACTTCAAGTCCAAGAATACAAGAGGAACATGAACCTTGTCAACCGGAACATAATGATGAATCGTTTACAGTCATCAGTCCAGAACCGGAAGCTGAAATAAGAGACAGACCACGTCGACAGCGATTGCCTCCGGAAATGTTGACATATGATTACCTTGGAAATCCAACAACTCGTCCACCCATAATTTCTTCATGTTACGTCAGACCAATGAGAGTTGATAACTTTGTTCAACCAATGCCACCGAACATGTCGTTTACACCACCGTTTATGTTTCCAGGATCGTTTACACCAATGGGAACATATAATCGACCTTTTGTTCAAACACCTTTTTATTCGTACTGACAATCGTCAAGAACTAGGAAAGAGACCTCATTTCACATTTATCGTTCATGTTAGGACAGAGACCTCGAAATAATTTACAATTCGTTAGTATACAAGTATTCAGCACATATTTAACATTTCGAAATCGGTAGGATAATCAACCTGAGACTGTGATTGAGTACCATCACAACGTCAATATACGAGATGCGATGCGTTAACGATGAAAAGGACTAAGGAGATGGACTAAGCGTTAACAAGATAATCGATTTAAAGGAGCATAGTACATTGATCGGATCAAAAGAACTGTTCCGTGAAACGTTTTTCGTGGCCACCGTGAAACGGATGTTACTATAGATGAAGGAATCGAAGAAACTCGTAAAATATTATCGTAAGGCGTAAAACAAATGTCACGGAGGACATTTCTTTAGGGGGGAAGCATGTAGCCCTCAGAATAAAATGACAATAATTCTTTTGTTTGTACAAATAATAGCTGGTGTTAGTAAAGACATTTACCCCCGTGCAAGATAAGCGAACGTTAGAAGCGGAAGTATCGCATTATCTTAGTTGTTGAGTTTTGATATGATCTCGAAGGGAATATGAGAGAATGATGATTCCAAAACTTTACGAAACCACACCGTGCCCATCGGCGTAGGGGAAGATAAAATTTGGGGGGGCTGCCCGACAAAAATTCCATTGTTTGAGAAAATTTTGCCCAACTTGAGGCGAATTTCTGCCCGATTATGGCTGATTTTTGCAAATTTTTCTGACGTTGGGGGGGCTGCAGCCCCTCCTAGCCCCCTATCTCCTACGCCTATGAGTGCCTTTTTACTATCTTTATTATCTAAAGATGTAGGTCACGTTAAATTGGAATATTAATCTTCAAAGTCCAGATATGCGTTCATCACCAAACCAGAGCTTTTGGGTTTTGGTCTTGGCCGAGACTGTAAACTCGCTGGTCACAGAGGAATCTCCTCAATCATAGAGTTTTTCGGACAAGGATCCGTCGTTTGGGTACTCATATGAATAGAATATAAAAACTGAAAACTGAAATAAAGTAATGAATAAAATCATCAACGAATATGTTCCTGCAGTCAAACTGAATGCATTTACTAGCTCTACTGCGGTTTTTCGTTCAAAATTAAAAACTTATTTCCTTGATTCATACTCTCAAAATTAACTAGTTATGTGAACCAAACTTGACAAACCCCATCAAAGGCTCATCTGGTTATTATTGGTATATATATATTATCTGGTATCTTTGTTTTTAATGTAAAGTTCTTTTTTTTAGTTTTTGTTTTATGTGGGGGGCTCTCGATTAGTTTACCTATTTAGAGAGCTCCTCCTTGATCGATCAATTTTAAATACAATCATGTAAAGTATATATTTTTTCTTAATTTATGCTAGTAATGTTTGCAATTTTGGTTCTTAGTGTTGTGATGTGTTTAGTTGTAGAGTATTTTGTATTGAATTGTATTTAAAATAGATTGATAAATGAATGAAAACTGAAACTTTACAAAAGTACACCAAGCCAAGCAAGCACGAGTGAGCATCACCAAGGAAGATCTTCCTGCAGTCAAAATGAATGCATTTACAAAAGCAGGGGAGACCGTGGTCAATTGTAACACTTTTTGAAAAATCAGCCATATCGTCCAAATAATGATTAATTGCGCTCTTGGGGGTAGATGATATTGCAGTTGCATCTCTTGGAATAAAATAGATCTTAGTTTCCATCACCTGGAGCCAATTTTTGTGAAGCTATGATAATTGTAAAATCAGTGGTCAAGTGTTACAATTGTCCCGGTAACATGTAACACATGGTTGGAGGAATTGTTACATATCTTTCAAATCATTACAAGTAACCAGGGATTTTCCTTACATAAAATGGAGCACCAGGTAGCAGATTATTCATTGCTTTAAAAATGATCAATTAAAAATAAGACGTGGTATTAATTTCTTTGTAAGTTTGGTAAGCAAAATATCCTATCAGGATTGAAGGAAAAATGAAAAATATTCATATCATGTCTGCTAAAGCAAGATTTACGATGTTGCTTACAGAGTATAGAAGAAGGCAACCATTCAAATGCGTTACTCTTTGTGCTTTCATATCTCCTTGAAGAAATTGTAACACGGTCTGGTCCTCATAATCTAAAGTTTTTGAGTGATCCATTGAGTCTGATGCTCAGAAAAGCGAGTTCCTATGGGTAAATCAGTCCTTTCTTGGTGATAAATGGATATGATTCTGAAAACTATCGTGTTTACCCCGTTGACGGGAATCAACGGAGATAAAAGCCAAGCACGGAAGGGCATATTGTTTAGCCAGAGGAACAAAACCGTGCGTAGGAGTTGTCTTCGTCTTATCTATAGAATACCTCCACTTAGCTCCGTTGAGTCACTTTGATGCATTTTCATATTGTTGCTCTTTTGACTGCAATGATACTAATACAACTATTGAAGAGGTAACAACTTTATGGAGTAAGACTACCAAGGGCTACCATCCTAATCCCTGATTTGCATCATTCTTAGCAGTCATCTGAAAACGACACAGAATGCCACAAGCTTTATATGTAGTGAAAGGTAAGCAATTTAATAACATTAAGAAAGTGCAAACAGAGCACAAACACTAACACTTTCGTGTTCCTTAATAGATGTTAACATCAAATGTCTCAAAGGAAAATTCAAAATATTCAAGAATGATGAGATAATGATATAAATACTTTGATACCTTTTGGCTTGGTCTTCTCCAGTACCTCTGCCAGATTAAATCTATCACCAATTTCAGAATTTTGCTTTTCAGCAATATCAGTAGGATGCACATGGGTAGCTGCATTTTCATTAGCCTGCGTCATGGACGAAATTCCTTCTGCAACGCAGGATACATTTTCATATGTCTTCATGGTAATTCCCAACGGGCAAAATTTTCCAACTGAAGCAGGATTTAAACTTATGTTACCAAAAAGCTTGAGGCATAATTTAAAGATCTCTGGATGATTTATGCTCAGTGAAATTTCATCTCCAGAAATTTCTATTTCTCGCATAAACTTCATTACACTTTCAATGTTCATTTCTTCTTCCTTGCAGTGTGCCAACGCCGTTCTCATCCTGCCAATGTCACATACAGCGCTGAGACCTCTTTTTGAAACATTTCCACCTGGCAAGAAAGAACAGAAGTTTTCTTCAGTATTGCTGTCAGTCAGTTCTTTCAGAAACCCTTCCTTTCGTTCTGCAAATATTTTGTTATAGGACTGTACTGCTCTGTCAAAAATGAATGAAATAAAGTTCTGCATCCTGAATTTCTGCTGCTCGAAGTCAGCCAGGACCTTAGATTCACAGGCATCGATTTTCTCCAAGAATCTATGGGCACCACTCTCGATATCTTTACGATTTGCCAAATTTCCATCTCGAACTGATTTCAAATGTGCAA
The DNA here is from genome assembly GCA_039566865.1 of Aurelia coerulea. NCBI lineage: Eukaryota > Metazoa > Cnidaria > Scyphozoa > Semaeostomeae > Ulmaridae > Aurelia > Aurelia coerulea. The sequence goes on from CM076950.1 coordinate 10,953,061, forward strand.
TCAAATCAGTAGCTTCTTTGTAGACAGATTCAATGGTTTTTGTAACATGGTCGGCATGATTAGTCAAGAAACAATCAATACAGATAATCTCTTCGCATTCTGTACAGAAGCAATCAAATGAAAGACTATGTTCCATACAGACATAATCATCAGCATCAGTTGCAACATTGTTGGCAACTATGAAGTGATTCTGTATTTCTTTCAACCCGCTAATGTCTTGGCCTTGGGCATCTTTGAAGCATGGCTTTCTTACCATTGTCTTTCCACATGGAGTGCAATATGTGCTCCAACATCTACATTGAATGAAAATAAGAATGAAGCTGACAATGACGTGTTTTTAGCTGAACACTATTTCATAATCAATATTCTGAATCATGGCTGCTTGCAGGGTTTCAATAGACTTGGAAAAAAGCTACAAATCCTGTCCGCTTTTGTCAACCTTACAGACAGGCAGACTTAGCAATAAGATGTTCTAAGATATTTTTGATGACTATTTTTGTAGATTAGGTCCCAAAAACTGCTCATTTACTTATGGCGTTTAAACGAGACGCCATGGATTCGATCCCAACTGGTTGGCTTTAATTAGCTATAAATAGTTATCTCCAAGCCAGCCGTGAATAAATAGATGCCTTTCATTGTGCCTTTCATGGTGGGAACTCCGATGACCTAGTGTCTATTCCCGCCATGATAGGCATAGTAGCTGTTGAGTATTCTTCTTCTTCTTTTAATTGATTATAGAAAATAAAAAAAATAGATAATTATTGCTATTATCCGCTATTTGTACCAGACAAACGTGATCCTATTTGGATCCGATTGGGATCTGATTCCGAAAGGTCTTGAGCAAACGGTTGGGATCGTATCCAAACTAGTATGGATCGACAGCAAGACGAAACATTCAAAAACGTTGCTGAAATTTCAAATGGCGCAATTAACCCTATCAGGCCTAGGGCATTTGATGCTCTAGGAAGACTGTGGGGAGGCTGATTCAGCCCCCTGTTTTATTTCCGTTCTGAACAATGTAGAGCCTTGAAACTTGGCATGTGCATAGTACATCATCAGCTGAACCCAAAAATGTGACGTGCCCATGACGTCACAATATAGAATTTTCAAAGTCAATAGGGTTTAGTACTAAAAATTTTTAAGCGTTGATTGTGAGAAAACGAAAGGCAGTAAGGACATGGGTCCAATTTTAGTGTATTCTATAGCTAGTTAAATAGCTTTTGCTTTGAAAAGAAAAAATTGTGAAAAATGATGACGTCATCACTCAGGAATTCAAAGAATGTGCGCATGCGTACAGCCAAAATACGCATAATCACACATTCAAATTACAAACAAATTATGCAGGTGGATAGAGAATCAGGAGTAGCATATATTCCTCAAATTTCATTGTTTTCCTGCATTTGATGTATATTTCATTAGCATTTATTGACATTTTGCACAGACATCTCTCAAAAATTGATCGCGTCTACCCCTGGAATGAATTTAATTTTTCTAAAACGCTCACTTTTGATTATAAGAAGGATAAAAACTAACAGTCAGAAAGTTTCAGCGTTGTAAGTGCACTACGTAAAAATCCACACAAGAAAAGCCACTAGGGGCTTGATAGGGTTAAGAACGAGAGAAACCAGAGTACCAGAGTGTACTAAGTGCTCGGATCCGATCCTATGAAAGGCGAACGTAACGGTGCTGAACTGTTCCGGTGTCTGGATCCGATCAAAATATTTTCTGGTTTAGTGGTGTACCGGACCAGGGTTTTCAGAATCCGGCCGGAACCAGATTTACCGGAATATTTCATGGAATCCGGCCAGACTATCCGGCCGTATTTTGCCGGATAATCCGGCCGTAACCGGATTTTCTAATCAAAATTCGTTCACTATTCATCTAAAATCGAGTGGAGCGACAAAAGCGAAAAGAAAACATGGTTATAAAGACACCTAGTAGTCTTGCAGTCTTCTGCTGCTGAGCACTTACATTTGAAATCTGTTGAAAAATAGAGAAAGCGATGAGGGTTATATTTTTTCTTTATAAAACCGTACAAGATTTATCGATGCAGGATGATTTGAATGAGTATCTACAAAAGGGGACTTTAAACTGAGAATACATTTTGATTCATATGTATGAATAACTCGTACAAACTAGTACTGGCCAGTACTATGATGACCGAAAACTAAGAAATTCTAGTGCTACGTTTAACGAGCACTAACTTTTACAAAACGGAAATCAGCTTGTCATAGCAAAGATGTCTCTGCTTTTCTAAACGATATCTTGGGATGATTCTAACTTGCTAAAAAGAGACCATAACGGTTGGCATTTTTGCCAAAGGACCCATTTTTATACATTGCTAGTATGTATCACACGGAGGGGGGGAGAGGGGAGTGGGTTCTTGGACAACTTTGTGTATGGGGTCTGCTGCGAGCATCTTCAAAAGGGTACCGTTGGCTATACTAATTTTTACGAAAATGGTACCCTTTTTTTCATTTTTCATTTTATCAATACTTATACACGAAACTCCTTTCAGCCCATTAACAAATCATTTCAGTGAAATAAAAATAAAGAATAATTAGTAAACACCTAAAAGATGCTGCTCTGCCAAGGGGTCGTGTTTGGGTCTTGTAGGTTCAAAAGATACTTTCTAAAACCTGTTTTAAAACGGGCAATTGATTCTTGTTCTCGAATGCCGTCAGGAATATCATTCCAGTTTTTGACAGCAGAGAAGTAGAAACTTCGCTTTGCATCACCTAACTTTGGGAATTTGCAGATCTCCATGATTTCTGGTTCTATGCTCTGAAATCATGGATCTGTCAGTGAACTTACGGCGAAAACTAGAGGGACAAAGATCATGCGGAATTTTGTATGTCATGACTCCTTTGTCAAAGGAGAACAAGGACTTTACATTGAGCCAGTTACAGTTCCAACCGTCCTAATACTTGGCATCCTCTATTAGCTTCTTTGCCTTTGTCTGTAATCGTTGCAGTTGGGATTGCTTGGTGTTGGAAACAGTACTCCAAACAATGTCGCCATAGTGAAGATGGCTTTAAAAGAGAGCTTTGTAAAACTTGGTCAAGTTTCCTTTGCGGAATTATGTCTTTCAGCTTTCTCAGGGAGCTCAAGTCCCCTTTTAGCTTGCTTTTGATAGTTTTGTACTGCTCTTTCCAATTATACTTCGTCGATGTTGATTCCTAAATATTTTGTTTTGTCAACACTTTCTATAACTTCATTATCGAGGAAAAGATCTGGCAAATCTTCATCACCCTTGGCTAGACCAATTTGACCATTCTCTTGACCAATTTTTACGAAAATAGTACCCTTGGTTAGACCAATTTCGACCATTTCCTGGACCAATATTGTCAAATTCGTACCAAATATCATATCATGACTGTTCGCTAGACCAATATTGTCAAAAATTATACCCTTAGCTAGATTGTTGCTGGCCAAAATTGCAAAAAAGTATACCTTTGGCTCGACTAGAAGTCCGAAAAAGTATACTCTTCGTCGTGGCACATCCCCCGGTACCTTTATGGAAGAACCCCCCCCCCCCCCCCCCCCACCCGTCATGTATCATTTTTTTGCTCTACTGCATGTTTTATTCACATTTTTATTACTAGCTTGCCATCTTCTGCAAATGGTCTGAATTCTAAATAAAATTCTCAAAAATCCGGTACCAAGCCAGAACCGGATTTCCGAGAAATCAGCGATCCTGCGCTGGGTTATCCGGCCTACCGGATATCCGGTACACCCCTATTCTGGTTGCATGTAGTGTAAAGTACCAAGGGGGTACATAACATGTTGAGGGAACAGGTAAGGTGTGCTCAAGGAAAACCGCATCCCTTTTCAAATAAAAGTGAATCGAAACAAAAACCAAAATTACCAGGAGATGAGTAAAGTGAGTGAACAGGTATTCGGTCATATTTTTCCAAAATGTTTTGGTTTTTTACTTTGTCTGCTTTTCCTTGACAGCGATATTCATGAATCTGACTTTAGCACATCTAAAGGGCATGACCATACAAATTTTGCCAGGGGTCACGTTCCTAGTCGCCCCCCCCCCTTGCCCTACCTTCACTCCAGCATCCCTGGGAAGACTTGTAAACTGTAGTTTTAATTTCAAATTGAATAATTTCTTCTATTATTGACCACCCTAGGTTTCCAATAAAAGGGAGAGATTGTACATCATAAGCAGGGGCGGTTTAGCAATCTAAAACTGCAGGGTGGCTAGCAAACCAAAGGGGCCCAGTTCAGGGTGTGACAGATAATTTTTTTACCACACCCACTAAGGAAATCATCTTAAATACCGGGTGAACACGAAACAATTTCCCACTTTTGAAAATTCATAGCATCATACTGGATGGATTGGAATGAATCAATATTTGCTTGACAGCCAAAAGATCGAAGTAGTTTTGTAATATTTCTCGCCCTCTTATGAGCACTGGAAAAATTGGTAAATTATTCAAGTTTACAAAAACTTGGTGGTTGCAAAATGACTGAAAAAGGCTTAAAATACTTTATCAAAACAACAGGGAAAATGCTATTTCCCTTGGAATTTATCTATATTTGAAGTGTTCCTAAGAATTCATTGCAAATTCTTATCTTAATATCTCCAACCCACCAAAACAAATTGACCTGGCCCATCAGAAAAATATCCCTATTTGGGGGGGCTGAAACTAAGTGCGAGCGCAGCAAACCAAAATGGGGGTCCAGGGGCTTCCCCCCAGTCAATTTTCATAACCAAGCCCTCTAGATAATCGGAAAACACACTATTTCTAACACTTTGCCATCGAGAGAAGCAAAGGATCATGACTAATGGGGGCCGTCCCCAGAAAATGTTGCAAATAGGATCTCAATTTTACGAGGATGTAGATTCTTTTTGAATTGTATAATATCAAAAAGGTGTTAGCTTGATAAATTTTAAAGTAACTCTCTCGAATATAGATAAATTTGAATCTTTATTTCAATGAGCTTGGCTTTCACAGCCTTTTTACTTACAAAATCAACGAGCTTCAGCAAATTATTGGGAAGTTGTTATTCAAAATAGCTCTACTTCAAAAACTAATAAAGACCAACTACTTACAAAAACAAAATAAATTACAGTTCATGGTAAGAAACGAAAATACCCTAAAACACCCTATTTACAAATTTTGCAACGGCAAGTCTCTCCAATCCATTTTTTATGCATGACTTGAAAGAACAGACGGAGGCGGCAATTTTTGTATCATTAGGCAGGGAATTCCATAATATGCTACCACGAAAAGATAAACTATCGTTGCCATAAGTAGTTGTTTTAGTTTGAGGCAACATCAACAGATTCTTTGATCGTAGATTGTAATTATAGATCTTTTCATGGAACATATCCCACAAAAAAGAAGGGTTTTGTTGTGTTAAATTAACTTTTGCAAGTTCTTTTGATGAATAGTGCGCTCTCTTATGGGTGCGATTGAGATCATTATTAGCAACCTTTCCGCAAAACATCCATATCAACGGACAATAATTAAACTGAGACATTATGAATGAGTTGTACAGTAAAAGAGATTGTTTCTCATTTAAATAATTTGAGACTCTAGAGAAGGCACTGATCTTGTTGTTTGCTTTTTGACATAATTTTGCCACATGTTGGTCCAATTTTAATGGTAATCCCCAATAATTTAACACTACTGACAATATCAACAGATACATTTCCAATATCGAGAACAATATTATCATTTGTCTTCAAACCGAGTAGCATAACTTGGAATTTTGATGGATTGGATACCATTTGATAAGTCAATCAAAATCATACCAGCAACACCTTTCTTATCTAATTTCTTGCGAATAGTTTCAATAAGCCAAAACAGGGCATGTTGTGCACGATGTCCTTTTCTATAAGCACATAATAGTTTTTAGAGACTGATTTAAAGTCTCTTTTCTTTGCCTCCATCTCCTTACCAATTTTTAGTATTTCACCTACCAAATATAATAGTTTTTGATATCTTTGCAGTCACAAAAAAATTGATCTGTTTAGCTATCAAATGTTCAAAGAATTTGGATATCACTGTTGCTACACTAATTGGTCTACAATTAACTTTACAGGTGGATTCAGAACTTTTGCATAACGATGATACATCGACGGCCTTAAGGGGATCGGGGAACTCACTAGTGAAAAGCATCATGTTGAAATATTTAGTTATCTCGATGTGACACAATCCAGATATTTATTTTAGAATATCACCTGAAATACATCCACTCGTTTTCTTCAAATTATCTAGCTGCCTAATTTCATTCCAGACATCATTAGGGCTAACAGGATGAAACTCAAACATCTCATTATTTACAACAATATTTCTAATCAACAATACACTAGGGTGGTTGTCGTATTTCTTGATGGCATTCAAAACAGGGTCCTGCAAAGGGACATATGATGGTGGGATCACAGGAGCCTCAATAGGTAGTGTAGCAGTGATATTAAAAAAGTACTTGTTAAGACATTCTGCTATTTGTTTGTCACAGGTGATTCTTGAACCATTTTCAGCGAGAATGATCTTCTCTTGATTATTTGATGATTTGCTGGAAAATAACGGCTCAAAAGTTTTCCAGAAACGTTTATCATTGCCAATAGTTGCGGGATCTGAACTTTGAAAATATCTCTTCTTTGCAACTAGTTTAATAATTTTATTCCTTTGCTTTGCTTTTATACCTACGAATATCTTCTTCCTTATGCAATTTGGGGCAATTTGTTGGCCATCCTTTTAAACCGAGTCTACACATGATTTCTTTTTTCATCCCTTTTGAGACATGTGGTTTATTATTGCCTCTAATGGTTGCCTTTTTGTATGGTGTGTGTTTGTCTAATAATGTTTCAACTAGCCCTTCAAATTTGTTATAATTATCAGGAATCTTTGAACAAAAAGCACTTGAGAGGTCTGTAAGGAAATCTGTCTCGGATATTGTATACATTGAGGCAGGTTGCCTTAATGTGAGTTTAAATTAGGGAACTGTGAGGTGGGCCCAAGTTGCTATAGCTAGGATATTGCTGCATACCTTGTCAGCCTATCCTTGTGGCAGTCATGAGGATACTCCCCCACAGAAACCATGTGTCATAATTGGTTTCTGTTTCGCAATCATGCACGTCAGCATCACTCAGCCAATCATATTGGAGATGTACTTCCTCCTTCCATATTTGGCCTAGTCTGGCTATAATATATAAGCCTGTGCACAGATTCTCTGATCAGTTCTGGAAAATTGGCATATTCATCGCAACAACATTTCTACAGTCAATCTTCGGCCCCCAAAGGGCCCTTGGGCCTCTTGGGGTCCCATTTGCAATCATCAGCGATGTGTTACCACCTTTTCATATCAGTAATAACGCTTGTCTGCACTGCACTATCTTGGCTTCTCAACAACAACAACTAACAGGGCTGGCCTTGGATACCCTAATTCAAGAACCGGAATTCAAGAACCAACTTTGCACACCCTAATTCAAGAACCAGAATTCAAGAACCAACTTTGGACACCCTAATTCAAGAACCGGGATTCAAGAACACCCCAAACTTTATAATATTTTTGGCATTTACCAACGGACCCTGCGGTGTTATGCATGGTTTACATCAAAGTTGGCCTCTATACCGTCCATTTCATCCCGGGGGTGAATACCAAGAACTTTAAGAAGTTTAGATTCCAGAATTCAGAATTAGAAATTCTGTGTGCAAAAGATTTTCGGCCTTCTCTTGTTTTCATGATTCAAAATTACATAATTTATGCCATAATCACATTTATTTCAAAACAGGCTTAGAATATGCAGCATTCTGCTGATGCTGGCCAGTGGCGTGGTGGTGGCCAATATTGTATGATGATTTTTAGCAATACGACATACATTTCTATGTTTTATACTCTTTGCTTTTGACAAATTTCATAGTGAATGACAACTATCCATTCCAAGTAATCACAAATATGCAAATACCAAACAAAGATTCACCCTCTGCTGCTGTCTGCAGTCACAAGTACAAGTAGTGGTGGAAAATTAGTATGAAATTAACAAACTTGCAAATGTTGTCTGGATCAGGCCATATATATAGACAATGGTTGGTCACAAAGCTAGTGATGTAACTCTTTCCAAAGAAGTGTATCACAAACACACAAGTTTATGGAAATTTAAAACATAGAGCAATAATGGATAGCCTGATTCAACGACCAAACGAATCAAGCTAAATAATGGCATCATTCCACCGTAAATAATCATAAATTTTCTTTATGAGTAAACTAAATTTCATCAATCATGCATGGTTGATTGATGTAAACCATGCATTACACTGCAAGATTCTTTGGTAAATGCCAAAAATATTATAAAATATGGGGTGTCTAACTTTGATTCTTGAATTATGAAATATGGGGTGTCTAACTTTGGTTCTTGAATTCCGGTTCTTAACAGGGCTGGCATCATAACAAATCGTGTTTTTTCACCATCATCATATGGCCTAAATGGAAGGATCATTTCATCCGAACTTTCAGATAAACTCCGACATCATTCTGGCTTGATATTCGCCGGGAACAAGACGCTGGCCATTCATCGCTTCGCATATGTGCATGGAGAATTCCAACAACTGCTGGCTATGGGTTTTTCAGTGCCCTTGCTGCCTTGCTATTTCATCCTAAGAATTTTTGTCATCCGTGCACTTCTTCCGCAACTTGTTTCCCTCTGCTCTGCTCTGGACAGTCCTGCTTGATGGCTGCTTCTCGCTAGAACGATGCTTTCCAAATGCTCACAAGATGGAGTGATTCCACTTTGCAATTGTTGGCTCTGATGGCACGAAAACGCTCTTCAATCAAAGTTTGTTCACCTTAGCTTCTTTTGTCAAATAACTTTAGTTGATCTCTGAACATTTTATTCTTTGATTGCCACGCCTTACTTTGCATAATATGAAGTGAGACCTTGTCTCCAAGGTCAGTCTACGCTGCCCCGTGCTTTTCAACTGGCCCTAATAACCGGGGTTCAGGAAGCCAACAATGGTTCCTTGTATTTTTAGGCTTTTTGTGTACATCATGTGGGTTTCTGGCTGGGGTATTGGCTGGTTCCTCCCTAGCAGTACCACCTACTTCTCAATATGGTCTCACTTCATATTCCAGATATATATTTTGCACTTTTAGTGTACTTTCAAACGTAAGGTATTACCAGCCTTCAAGTAGCTCATAAAGTCTTGATTGCTCGTTTTAACATGGGTATTTGTGTGTTCTATTTGTGTTTGTATAATTAGTTTCATTTTGCTCCAGCCCAAAGCTTGCTCATCAGTAGGTTTTTCATACAGCCAAAAACTAACAGGCTTTAGCAATACAGCTTCATTTTGAATCATCTGGTTGGCGCTCAAGCCACACCTTCCTGTGCTGCACAGCTTTGGTCTGGGGCAAGCAGTTCATATGGTTTCGCAACGGTTCATGGTCCCCCGCACAAAACCATGTTGCTTTCGCATAGGTTTAATGGTCACCCTCACAAACCATTCACGCAGGCTCATGGTCCTTCATCCCATGTTGCAGTAATTTTGTTCCAGCCCAAAGCTTGCACATCAGTAGGTTTATTGTTCAAAACAGCCCAAAAACACAGGCCTATAGAGAAACAGCCGTTGAATACAGTTTCTCTGCCTGCCTCTATGCATTTCAATTCATCTTGTTGGTGCTTCAAGCACACCTTCATTTGCTGCACAGCTTTGGTCTGGTACAAGCAGTCCGTATATGTTTTCGCAACGGTTCATGGTCCCCCGTACAAACCATGTCGCTTTAGCATAGGTTTAATGGTCACCCTCACAAACCATTCACACAGGCTCATGGTCCTTCATCCCATGCCCCAGTAATTTTGTTCCAGCCCAAGCTTTCGCATCAGTAGGTTTATTGTTCAAAACAGCCCAAAACAACAGGCCTATAGAGAAACATCCATTGAATACAGTTTCTCTGCCTGCATCTGCATTTCAATTCATCTTGGTAGTGCTTCAAGCACACCTTCATTTGCTGCACAGCTTTCGTCTGGTACAAGCAGTCCGTATATGTTTTCGCAACGGTTCATGGTCCCCCGCACAAAACCATGTCGCTTTCGCATAGGTTTAATGGTCACCCTCACAAAACATTCACACAGGCTCATGGTCCTTCATCCCATGTCACAGTAATTTTGTTCCAGCCCAAAGCTTGCGCATTAGTAGGTTTAATGTTCAAAACAGCCCAAAACAACAGGCCGATAGAGAAACAGCCGCGAATACAGTTTCTCTGCCTGCATCTGCATTTCAATTCATCTTGTTGGTGCTTCAAGCACACCTTTATTTGCTGCACAGCTTTGGTATGCTACAAGCAGTCCGTATATGTTTTCGCAACGGTTCATGGTCCCCCGCACAAACCATGTTGCTTTCCCATAGGTTTCATGGTCACCCTCACAAACCATTAACACAGGCTCATGGTCCTTCATCCCATGTCACAGAAAATATGTTCTAGCCCAAAGCTTGCGCATCAGTCGGGTTTATATTCAACACAGCTAAAACTAACAGGCCTACAGAGAAACAGTCCTTGGGTACAGTTTCTCTGCCTGCATCTGCATTTCAAGTCTTCTTGTTGGCACTTCAAGCCACACCTTCATGTGCTGCACTGCTTTGGTCTGGTACAAGCATTCGTTTATGTTTTCGCCACAGCTCTCGTGCAAGCATTCCCTATATGTTTTGCAACTGCTTCCGTATATGTTTTTGTATATGCTTGTTCCATCCCTAAGCTTGTGCATCAATAGGTTTGTTCAACACAGCCCTACACAACAGGCCTTAGAGAAACAGCTCTTTGGTATAGTTCCCTGCATGCATCTGCATTTCGATTCATATTGTTGGCACTACGCCACACCTTAATGTGCTGCACATCTTAGGTCTGGTACAAGCATTCCATAGTAAGTGGTACAACCCATGTTGCTTCACATCGGTTCAATTGTCACCCTCGCAAACATACATACCGGCTCATGGTCCTTTCTCCCATGCCGCAGTAATTTTGTTCCAGCCCAAGCTGCCTGTCAGTACTTCAGGGACAGGCAAGGTAAGGTTTCAACAAAAAAGAACCAATATACGCTTTATGTCACAACCCACATCCACAACAACCATTCCACATATCCTTTGGATTTGGGGGAATATTTCATATTCATTCAAATTCAATATACACTATTTAGGTATCTTATTGTTGTTTTAGATTAATTGTTTGTAATTGTTGTATTTTAATGTTAGTAGTAGTATTAGTCTTATGGGAGTATTCTGTAAGTTGTCTTTAGAAATAATACAACTTTGGCCCAACACGTGTCTATATCTCATGGTCTTCTAATTTAATGTATACATTGAGGCAGGTTGCCTTAATGTGAGTTTAAATTAGGGAACTGTGAGGTGGGCCCAAGTTGCTATAGCTAGGATATTGCTGCATACCTTGTCAGCCTATCCTTGTGGCAGTCATGAGGATACTCCCCCACAGAAACCATGTGTCATAATTGGTTTCTGTTTCGCAATCATGCACGTCAGCATCACTCAGCAATCATATTGGAGATGTACTTCCTCCTTCCATATTTGGCCTAGTCTGGCTATAATATATAAGCCTGTGCACAGATTCTCTGATCAGTTCTGGAAAATTGGCATATTCATCGCAACAACATTTCCCACCCTCCTCTTCCCTCTAATAATAATTCCTATATGCTTTAATCCTCAAACTAAGAGGGGGGAATATTTCATATTCATTCAAATTCAATATACACTATTTAGGTATCTTATTGTTGTTTTAGATTAATTGTTTGTAATTGTTGTATTTTAATGTTAGTAGTAGTATTAGTCTTATGGGAGTATTCTGTAAGTTGTCTTTAGAAATAATACAACTTTGGCCCAACACGTGTCTATATCTCATGGTCTTCTAATTTAACCCGGGGGGGGGGGGGGGGTACATAACATGTTCAAGGTACGGGTATGTGCCGCCCATATGGGTGGGTTTTTAGGCCCAAAATTCTCTAAACAAGGGTCCTTTTTCGGCAAATTTTTCATAAACAAGGGTGGGATTTCGCTGAAATTCGCAAAAAATGGTTAAAATGGGTAATTTTCCGCCAAAATTCATCATAAGAGTGGGTACCAAAGCAAATTTCGGTAATTAGAAGAGGGTAGCTTTCTGAAAACCGGGCGGCAGACCCCCGTCCATCCACAAGTCATGTACCCCCCCCCCCCCCCCCGGGGAGGTGCGTGATGATTTACACCTTTCTTCATTCTGACTCGAAAATAAAAGGCTATCTGTAAAACATGGAGTGTGGAATGATGGAATGGAATGATGGAATAGAATAATGGAATGGAATGATGGAATAGAATAATGGAATGGAATGGTATAGATGGAATGGTAGATACGGAATAGCCAAACTACTGGTCGCTTTGGAAAACAAATTACACCAATGTGTTCCTCAAGATCTTCTTAGTTTATTTTACATATGTTTTCTTGAAAGTCTCATGAAATTCCCTTAAATATCGACTGAAACAACAAGCATGATAACAGACTGTGTGGGCAGACATCAGTTAAGTCGCTTAATTGATGTGAGTTGTAGGGAAAAAATCTGTAAAACATGGAGTGATGGAATGGAATGGAATGGTCGACATGGAATAGCCAAACTATTGGTCGGTTTTGAAAAAAAATTACACCAATGTGTTCCTCACGATCTCTTCAGTTCATTTTGCGCATATTTTCTTGAAAATATGCTGGAATTCCTTCAGATTTCAACTGAAACAAAATTGGATCTATGCTAGGCTCGCGTGAACACAGCTGTGGAATGTTAAGAAGTGACAGGGGTCAATGACAGTTTTAATCCTTATCCTGTAATGGCGCCAAGATCATTTTTATCATAAACGGGGGTTCGTAAGAAACTTTAGACAACAGCAAATTGAGTTATTGCTGCCCTCATGCACTCACTCACTATTGTTTGAAAACAATGCCCAGTTGTTCATCATTTGCACAGTTTGTGGTATTGTTTAGATTTCATTTCAGGTTGTGCAACTGTGAACTGAACTGCGTCGATTTTTCAAAAGCTATGCTTCACCACGTTGTGACTTTCGTCGGAGAATCCATAGTTTTATGCTGCTGGCATATTTTGTCTTATCGGGTACCATTTTATTTTCAGAATTTTTAGGCACTAATGGTAATTTTGTCTGTGCAGCAGGCTTCACCATGGTGGGCTTTGCTTTACATACAGTCAAGCACGTGTGTGCTCCCAGAAAACTGTCTTGCAGAATTTCAGTAGCTGACGAAGCCAGATTTAATTTCCTCCGTGCTTGCTACTTGATAGAGGGAATGTTTGGGTTTTACGGTCACGGGGTTTCACCATATTTTGTAATCTTGTACGCTATGTTTCGGTTTGATGTAAAATATCGCAAAATGTTTTGCATTTTAAATTTTGAGCGGTTTTACGGTTTTGGGACCCCCAAACATCCCCTGTTGGTACTGTCAGAAAAATCACCAAATTCACATCAACAATCATGTGAAAGAAATCTACAAAAGTAACAAAGTTGTATGTGGTAGAAATGTTCGGTCACTGATCTGTACCTTCAGAGCTTTGGCTATGGGAGGTGAGCTTCTTTGACAGTTCGAAATATTTGCTTGAAAGAAGGTAAAAAATGCGTTGCAATGGTGACCATGCTAAAAAGGAAATAGTCCCCCAAATGCTATATTAGTCCCCCCAAGAGGTTCAAACAATTAGATTTTGAGTTTTCAAGTTTTTATGGCAAGGAGTCACTAAAATTTACTAAAGGCTGGCACCATCGATGTGTTGATTTTTCCAGGCACTTGCCACGCCATCCCCATGTGCAGAGATTCGATTGAAATTAGACGGGAAGTCAGAACATTATGATTCACAGCTGGTTTGATTCCGGAAGAAATTCTCAACAATAATACACTCATTTTTATAATAAAAGTGGTTCAAGTGGCTCTAGCCATATCGGATATCAGAATTTCCTGTTATTTTTGTCAAAGGTTTATAGATCCTGAGATTCCCTTTAAAAAACTAAACTATGAATTAAAAATACGAAACTTTTGTAATTTACCGTTATAATGTTCTCCGGTGACTCAAAATATGTTTTAACCATTTTTAAATTCTCTTGAGCGCAAATCACTTTATTACTAGTTTGAAATCTTATTACAAAGTGATTTAAGAGCTCTTCGAACAAAAATAAATCATTCCAGAATAGAAATTAAAACTCATTCAGAGACTTTAGGTAGCAAAAGTATCCTAACATTTAAGAGACTGTCTGGCAATCTTTGACCTTAGTTCTTAAAAAAAATTAGTTTAGACGTACTTTTCTTACAATTTCTTATTTTTGGGAAGTCCAAACATGACAAAGACTCTGGGGACTGAGGTTGAAGAAACGTTCTTTTTTAGCTCCCTAGCTCCCCTCTCTAATAAACCCCTCCCTCTCTGGTAAGCCCCTCCCTTCTAAGCTAAATGTTCTAAAGAAGCCCCACTTTCCATCCTCCTTCATTTGTATTAAAAAGGATGTCAAATTTCAGTTTATTTAGCTAAAAAAGTGTGCAGGTTAATTTTGATACTGCTTTGATAAATATGTCGAATTTGTTCATTTGACTCGGTAATATTGTATGTCATTCCTCAAAATTGGGGATAAAAGAGTTAAGATGCTTTAATTTATATCCTTTTCATTTGAGAATAAACCCCCTCTCTAGCTGACAAGCACCCTCTCCCTTAAAGCCCCCTCTGGAGTCTTCAAGATTGAGTAATAAGCACTTGGGGCTCAAAATAGCCTGTGTTCCAGACCATTACGCAAAGATAATTTATTTTTCTGGAGTCTGGAACACAGGCTAGCTCAAAAAAGCTTCTTGCTACTAAGAGTTTCTTGGAGTCTATCAAATTTGCACTATTTTTCAGAATCATTCTGTTTTTTAAACAGGGCGTCCAACGTAACCAGTAACATAACACAATCTGTGGTACAATCTGCGTTAAAGTTATCCATTTTCATAGCATTTTGAAGGCAGTGTTCATGCTCTAAATGACAATCGTGTATGTAAAACCCACCATGGTGAAGCCTGCTGCACAGGCAAAATATGCTAGCAGCTTAAAACTTTGGATTCTTCGACGAAAGTCACAACGTGGTGAAGCAAGAAGCATAGCTTTTGAAAAATCGACGCAGTTCAGTTCACAGTTGCACAACGCGAAATGAAATATAAACAATACCACAAACTGTGCAAATGATGAACAACTGGGCATTGTTTTCAAACAATAGCGAGTGAGTGCATGAGGGCAGCAATAACTTAATTTGCTGTTGTCTAAAGTTTCTTATGAACCCCCGTTTATGATAAATTGGTGTAATTTTTTTTCAAAACCGACCAATAGTTTGGCTATTCCATGTCGACCATTCCATTCCATTCCATCACTCCATGTTTTACAGATTTTTTCTCTACAACTCACATCAATTAAACGACTTAACTGATGTCTGCCCACACAGTCTGTTATCATGCTAGTTGTTTCAGTCGATATTTAAGGGAATTTCATGAGACTTTCAAGAAAACATATGCAAAATAAACTAAGAAGATCTTGAGGAACACATTGATGTAATTTTTTTTCCAAAGCGACCAGTAGTTTGGCTATTCCATATCTACCATTCCATCTATACCATTCCATTCCATCATTCCATTCCATCATTCCATTCCATTATTCCATTCCATCATTCCATTCCATCATTCCACACTCCATGTTTTACAGATAGCCTTTTCTCAATTTGTAGTTTGCTGAATCCATCCGGTTAGCCTAGTATCCTTCTTACCTCAGGCAGACACATGTTGATGGTTTCTCACAGCAGCCACACTTTGCTATACAAGTTGCTTCGTTGCTTGGTCTTTCAACTGCGCATGTCTCTTCATAAAAATCAAGGATTTGCCTGATGACATGACTTGTCCTAATCTCAGATACCGTGCGGAATCCGCTATGCTCTGTTTTGCAATTAGGACATTTGATCAACAACTCTTTTGCAACAAAAATGTCAATATCTCTGTTAACCAATAATTGAGCTCTGACAATCTTCGCAACACATTGCTTACAGAATGAATGATCACATCCCAATGTTTTTGGCTCTGTATACGGGTCTAAACAGACAGAACAAGTAATTACCTTTGTTAGCTTATCTTCTACTGTCGCCATTCTCAACTCTCAAAAATCAGTGGTTTCTTCTCCTTCTTTTCTTGGAAGAATGCTTTACCCAAAATGCATTGTGGGAGCTAAAAGTTCTAAATGAAAACAAGGCTGGAAAGCGGAAACTGAACTGAATGCGAAGAAGCAAAGACATCGAAGGCCGAAGACCAGGGGTGCAAATGAGGGGGGGTGTGGGGGTGTGACACCCCCCAATAATTTCATAACTCGGTCCCAATCGCTATTTTATAGTGATAAAATCGGTCCCGATCCGGCTCTGAGCTTGAACCTGAATTTTTCAGCACGTCGATACTCGAAATGCAAAGATTTCTGTGTCAGCTGTCTTTCGTTTTTTTGTAGAGACTAAGTTTACAGAAAGAAATCCTCGAGATTCCTTTAAAACCGTAGAGAGAATGGCTGGGTGATATCCAAGTCGGGTAAGGGATGCCTTCTGAGCCAAAGTAGAGGATGTTTCTTTAAAAATTTTCTTCGTGCTCCAATTTATGGGATAACTGTCGCAAAACTATCAAAGTTCCCTTGTTGCTAATGGCATGCATGGTATTGGGAGATGAGATGCATTCTAAGCCAAAGTAGAGACTGTTTCTTCGAAAATTTTCTTCGTGCTCCGATTTTGAGGATAACTACCGGGTGCGCCAAAAATAAACTATGCACGTTTCGCATGCCACAATAAATCGTACACACTGGACCGATTTTGAAGATTTAGGACTCATTCGTTAGCAGAAAGCCTGAATTAGATACTGGGATTTTTGCAAATTTTTTCATTTCCAGTTTTAGAGCTAGAAGCGAGTTTTCTAAGATTTTTGTTTTCGAAAACACTGAAGACGATCAAAAAACATCGATCAAATTTTCTACAGAATAGACATGAATGGATAAAGAGAGAACTTTTTCGTGGTGATTTGCGACCTAAAAATCGACCAATTGTAATCTGTTGTACGAGAGTTCATACTGAACCCCCAAATCCCCTGAAAACGTTTTCTCTTTGTTTGTTCATGTTGGATGTTGGATCTTTTAAAATTTGATCGACGTTTTTTTATCGTTCTCAATATTTTCGAAAACGAACATTTAAGAAACTCGCTTCTAGCTCTAAGAACTGAAAACGGAAAAATTTGCAAAAAGTCCTAGAATCTAATCCAGGCTCTCTGCTAAATATTTAAGTCATAAATCTTTAAAATCGGTCCAGTATGTTCAAAATATTGTGGCCTTCCAAACGTGCATAGTTTATTTTGGCGCACCCGGTGTCACAAAACTATCAAGGTTTACTCGCTGCTAATGGCAAGCATGATATTGGGAGATGCATTTTAAGCGAAAGAAAAGGATGTTTCTTCAAAAGTTTTCTTCATGCTTCGATTGATATGATGACTCACAGGATAACTATCACAAAACTATCAAGGTTTCCTCGCTGCTAATAGCAAGCATGACATTGGGAGATGCATTCTACGCCAAAGTATAGGGTGTGGCCCCAAAAAATTTTCTGGCCCCCAGGCCCATGCATTTTCCTGCCTCCCGCTTAATTTACCCTGGACAAGTCAATTATTGATTCCATATGAGCAAGCATGCATGCCTAAAAACATGGCTATTCTGTGAAGCTTTGACTGGATCATTCAGGGCAGATGGCTAAGATGCTAGCCAGAGACAACTTGATGTCGAAAATTGTTTATAACGCTTCGTTTGACGCAAAAACCGCATTTCTACCCTTTGCCGTTTCGCAGAACATCTATCAAATGTTTTTTTTATACATATAAAATATTAGAATGAATCTTACATTCTACTATACCTTCCTAATACTGTACAACACTACAGGGACGATGCCAAGGGGAGCGAAGGACAATGACTACCCCATGGCCAATAGAAAAGACACGCAACGTTAAACTACATACAATTAGGTACACTACGATTACGAACGATTAAAACCTAATGGATACTATATTAGATTCTGCCTAACATTAGATGTCGGGTCAGGTTTGTGATGAAATTTAAAATGTCACGAGCGCAACTCTTCATTGGTTTGAGGTCGCAAACTATGCCCGGCATCTAATGTGAAACAGAACTTACAAAGAAACAGAACATTTAAGTTAAGGGATTTGTTGGTTGCTTGGTGCTGAAGTTACGAAAGATCTTAGTCAAACCGACCAGTTTCGTGAATGAAACGCAAAGTCAATTCGAGTATATTTCTGTTCAAGTCATTAGAAAGGTCTTGGTCACCATATATTAAAAGCTGCGTCAGAGCATCATTTGGAAGATCGGTGATTTGTACATATGGTCGTAGTAATTCAGCAATTCCAGCGAGAAGATTTTGCGGTTGAAAATCAAAAGAAGGGCAGAGCAACAAAAACTGCTCCGTATCCTCAATGGCATCGCTTGTTGGGCACATTGGGTTTATGGTATCCCTAGAATTATGCTTGAATTTGTGGAAATTCAACTTGCTGAGACCAACTTTAAATTGAGTAAGGTTGGATAATCCTTGTGGATCGTGAATTCCAAAGACAGATTTTGCATAGGGAGGCCGATTATTGATAAGATCTTTTTCTTAAAAACAGCAACAGAAGGTGCAAGTCTCAATTCAGGCTTAAGCTCATTCCATTCGGATAAACAGTTAAGATAGAAGCTAGACTTGAATTTTGCTGTCCTTGCCTTTATTCGCCCTATGACATCCTGGTCGTGAAGCGGTACTGCGAATGATGAAGAGGGGGGATTGGATCTACTGTATACTACTGTATCTACGGTATACTCTATCAAATGTGTAGGCCATCGTGGGTGACGTCACTCACATACCTCTCCTATGCGGATGACTGTTTCAAGATACTGTCTCGATTGTTAAAAGTTTACAAATTTCAACTCAATTCAACAAAACTACAATGTATAACGCTTCGTTTGACGCAAAAATCGCATTTCTACCCTTTGCCGTTTCCCAGAACATCTATCAAATGTGTAGGTCATCGTGGGTGACGTCACCCATATAGTCTCCTATTCAGATGACTTTCAAGATTCTGTCTCAATTGCTAAAATTTTACGAATTGCAACTCAATTCAACAAAACTACAATGTATAACGCTTCATTTGACTCAAAAACCGCATGTCTAACCTTCGCCGTTTCCCAGAACATCTGTTAGATGTGTAGGCCATCGTGGGTGACGTCACCCATATCAAGGGCGCCGGAGCCACGGGGGCAGCGCGGGGGCAGCAAAGTGCCCTTTCCAAAAAATGTATTTCAGAGAACTATTGACTAATCGCATCTGTGAGTTGGAAGCGAGTTGCTTCTCGTGGGGTCCGCAGTCACAATAATAGAACGATTCCTTCTGCTCTCAAGATTACAGTACGTTCGAAGGACAGTAGCGTCGCCACGGGATGGTCTGGGGTGGACATGTCGACCAAAATTTCCACAGAGTCAATGTTATAATTTCTCGAAATCAGTCAAAAAGATTGGGGAGGGCAAATTTTTATTGACTTGAAACTTTTGTGATAACTGGCCTTCCTCTTGAATTCTCAATTCCTTTATTGAAGATTTCGAGAAAGGCCTTATTTCCAACCATATCTTTTACTTCCTCATAAATAAATATATGATATTCTTCTCTGTTTCGATATTTGTTGCACAAAAATGCCCGCTGTTGTAAAAAGTACTGCTTGAGATGGTTTTCCAGAAAAGATCGAAATAGATCAAAATAATAAAAAGAGCATTCCCATCATGTTCTCCGAGTGTCTGAAGGGCGTTTCCAACATTTTCCGAGGGTCTGAAGGGCATGGTCAGGAGAATTTTTTCTGGGGGCTTCGCCCCCAGACCCCCTTCTGCCTTTCCGTCCCAGCTTTTTGGGCTGGCGACGCCCGTGTCTAAATAGATGTTGAGCACAATATCCTAAACGACGATTCCGATTCCCGATTATTTTCGACGCCAAACTTTGACACCCTAAAGCGCCATGTCTGCGATTCCTGCCCCCACCGCATCATGGAGACTCCGGCGCCTCTGTATAGTTAGCCGTGAGAAACAGTCATTACATAGTAGTAAAATAATAATAATAATAATTCCTTCGTTATACAAGTACGAGTGTACCCACAATCACGGGTACCACTGTCGCATTTCTTATGTTCCAAAGCCTCTTGATTTCCCTTTTCAAATTTAGATATTTCTGCATTTATAACGAAGACATTGGGTGAATTGTTAGAAAAATTAGATATCTCATTGAGCACAGCACTATTACAGAAGGAGACATTATTAGGAACAGCCACGATACTGAGAAAATTTTTTGAGTACTAAAAAAGGAATGATCCCAAGGGATCCCTGGTCATGGGTTTTGACCCGCGCCCTTGGGATGTAAATTCGGCTATGACAACTGCCAGTGCTTAAAGCAGAAAGTATGAAATAATACTAATAATAATAATGAAAATAATAATAATAATAATAATAATAATAATAATAATAATAATAATTGGTGGGGTTTGTACATCAGGGACGATTGAGACAGAAAAAACCATCAGTAAGAGTGAATTCAAACGAAAGAAGGCTCAGGAGACAAGTGGAAGGGGAAAAGGATGTATGGACAGTTCATCAAGGAAATGCCGGAGAAGGTAGACAAGGACAAAACCTGGAATTGGTTAGTCAGAAGTGATTTAAAAGTTGAAACGGAGGCGTTGTTATGTGCTGCACAGGAACAGGCGATCAGAACAAATTATGTAAAACACCACATTGATAAGAGTATTGACAATCCTCTTCGTAGGATGTGTGGAAAGAAAGGAGAAAGTGTGCAACAAATAATAAGTGAATGTGAAAAATTAGCTCAGAAAGAATACAAGAGACGCCATGATAATGTAGCAATGAAAATTCATTTGGAACTGTGCAAGAAAAATGCATTAGAACATAAGAAAAGATGGTATGAACATAACCGAGAAAGAGCGGTAGAGACTGAAAGTGTAAAATTGTTGTGGGATATAAATATACAATGCGATAATGTGATAGAGACAAGGAGGCCAGACATTGTTATAATTGATAAAAAGGAAAAAAGCTGTATAATTGCGGATATTGCAGTACCCGCCGATGGAAGAGTACACGAAAAAGAAAGAGAAAAGGTGGAGAAATACCAGGACTTGCGAAGGGAAATTGGAAGACTGTGGCAACTGAGAAAGGTGCAGGTTGTTCCTGTGGTTGTAGGTGCCCTTGGAAGTGTGACAAAAGAATTTGACAGGTGGATTGAGAAGTTGGGGATACCGGGTGATGTCGGAGCTGCAAAAAAGACTGCCTTGTTAGGAACTGCAAGGATCCTGAGGAAGGTGCTAGAGATGTAAAAGAAAGATTTCCTGTAAGCCCTTGGTCATTTGTTATGACTAGACTTGCCCCAAGTCCCGCTCGTGTCAGAGCCGGAGAAACGATTCGTCGTTTCTCATGCTCTGACACGAGCGGGACTTGGGGCAAGTCTAGTTATGACCCGCCTAACAGGAGGAATGACGGCAATTCCAACAACCAGAGCGTAAGCTGAAACAATGACAATAATAAAAATAATAATAATAATATTAAAAATAATAATAATAATAATAATAATGATAATAGTAATAAAAAAAATTGAACTAAAAGCACCATCAAAAAACAACAGAAAATAATACATATGAAAAAACACACTGTTATTTGTCAAAAACGTTTCGATTAAAATCTTCATCAGTTTACTTTACAACTCCGGACAGCCAGGTTTATATACAATGTAAATAAAATTAGATTAACATAAAATTTACATAAAATCAAAATTACGATACCCTTGATACTACGATACTACGATACTACGATACCCTCGCGCGGTGTGTCCGCCGTCTCTCTGGGAGGTGGGCGTCGCTCCGTACCTCGTAGGGAAGGCATGCTTTTAATCTTGTATATAATCCACTAAATGTTTTTATTGATTAGCTTTAGGAATTAATTTGTAAATTTTGTAAATTTTTGTAAAGTAGGCCTAAATTAGCTGTAATTTAGCTATTCTTTTTATTTTACTTAGCCTACATTAAATAAATTATTGATGATGATTGATGATGATGATGATGATACATTCCAAACTATAGACTTACAATAATACAGACGTTTTACAGCGTAAACAAAATTAACATAAACTTATTAAGATAAAAACAAAAATACCCTAGACACATTCCAAACCATAAAATGACAATCATACAGCCTATCTTTTAACCTTTTACCCACATGGGATTGAGAGTGTCAGCCGAAATATAAATGTTTACAAGGAAACAGGAAAACAGACGCCAGCCAGTAACCCTCCAAGGATTTGCTTAAGTTGCTAAATCCCGAATGGCCCGATGGGGAATTCCACAGCAACACCACGTGCAAATTGCACGAAGTTAACCAGCCAGCATCCCCTCCCCTTCCCCTGAGATCTAAGTGCAACGGTAGAAGGATTAAGCGCTCCCGCAGGCAAACAAGTCCAACTCGACATCCGCTACCCTTTCATTTAGGCCCTGTGGAGAAAATAAACCCAATTTATACTGCCAAGAAAAGCTCCTTTCTACGGAGCGAATATACGTCACCTGCACCATCGATGATGCTTATTTTTACCAAAAACTCGCCCCGATGATTTTGTTCAAAAAAGTGAGAGAAAAAGCTTGCCCGTGGGACCGGCTTACCCGTATGAAGATTACCACTGAGACGCTTTTGTTTGTAGGTCCGAAAATACGATTTATAGACGTTAAATCTCTGGCGAAATTTAGTCTTCGTACTACCGACATACTTTTTATTGCAACATTCGCATTGTAGCAAGTATACTACATAATCTGAGTTGCAGTCATACGCCCCTGAAAAGTTCCTAAGAACCGAGAATCATCTGCATTATAAAACGTGGACCCCTCTCGCATCATAGGGCATATTTGACACCTTCTACCATTGCACTTACGCGTACCCTTTTCCACCAGCTCCTCGTTTACCGGCTTCAATTTTGCCCGAACCAAGGTATCTTTCAAGTTTTTGGCCCTTCTAAATGAGACGAAAAGTTTTCCCGAAAAAATCCTGCGATGCTCACGATCAACAAGAAGAATCTTTTCATATTTCCTCAAGATCTCATGAACCCCAATAAGTGCAGGATGAAAAGTAAGGACGAGGGGTATCCTCGTGCCATCCTTAGATTTAGATTCCCTATTTAAAAGGGTATCCCTTTGCAAACATTTGACCGGGACATTCGGGATTTAGCAACTTAAGCAAATCCTTGGAGGGTTACTGGCTGGCGTCTGTTTTTCTGTTTCCTTGTAAACATTTATATTTCGGCTGACACTCTCAATCCCATGTGGGTAAAAGGTTAAAAGATAGGCTGTATGATTGTAATTTTATGGTTTGGAATGTGTCTAGGGTATTTTTGTTTTTATCTTAATAAGTTTATGTTAATTTTGTTTACGCTGTAAAACGTCTGTATTATTGTAAGTCTATAGTTTGGAATGTATCAAGGGTATCGTAATTTTGATTTTATGTAAATTTTATGTTAATCTAATTCTATTTACATTGTATATAAACCTGGCTGTCCGGAGTTGCAAAGTAAACTGATGAAGATTTTAATCGAAACGTTTTTGACAAATAACAGTGTGTTTTTTCATAATAATAATAATAATAATAATAATAATAAAATTAAACTAAAAGCACCATCAAAAAACAACAGAAAATAAAATATATGAAAAAACACACTGCTATTTTAAAAAACGTTTCGATTAAAATCTTCATCAGTTTTTCAAAAACTGATGAAGATTTTAATCGAAACGTTTTTTTAATAATAATAAATAATAATAATAATAATAATAATAATAATAATAATAATAATAATAATAATATATGAACTAAACCACCATCTTATAACAGAAAATAAAAGTATAAAAACAACACTGTTAACAATTTCGTACGTTTCGATTTAAAAATCTTCTTTCAGTTCAATAATATTAATAACAATAATAATAATAATAATAATAATAATAATGATAATAATAATAATAAGAATAAGAATAATAATAATAATAATAATAATAATAATAATAAGCACTGCGAAAGCCGAGCGAAAGCGACTGGTTTTAGCTTGTTTATCGTCTAAGAAAAGAAGTCTTTCCCTCAGGATTTTGAGTGTCTGCAGTGCTAGCTTTTAATAGAAGCGTATACCACCTTTCCTTTGATGGATACAATTTGTAACCCATGTTTCTTGGGGCGTATTATTTTGGGCTCCACTGAAGACGATAGACTTCTGCATTTGAACTGTCACACGCTTTCAGAAAAGAACTTTCGACACAATCCCCACAATTAATCTTTGTTTTTTTTGACGCTATCGCTTTTTGTTACTTTGATAAACATCAATTCAAAATTGATATTTCAAGCAAGAATTTGAATCAATGTTTTCATGATACGAACTAATCATATTGTAATGCTTCGCCACAATCTTGAATCCTGAAATATTAAATTTAATGTGGTTATCTTTTACCATTTGCGGTCTACATTCCACCTTTATACGCGGTTGATCTTGGTAGATTTCTTGGTTTTGACATTTTTTGGTGTCTAGATTTATGTTCGTTAAGGAATTGCCATTCGAGCAACATTTTGCGACGCCATGTTACAAAAATTCCCAATCGAATTTGAAATAAACGCAAATAGTCTTTCCCTCATGACATTTAATGTCTGCAGTGTTAGCTCACCCATGTAATTTTCGTCAGGGTGGACCTTTGCCCACAATATCCGAAAATCAGACCAACTTGGGTTCCCAGGTTTGTCATGGACCGACTTTTCCTGACGAGGACAATTTTTGACTGTCCCAGAAAATATTGGAAGGGGGTGTCTCACTCCCCACCCCAAACCACCCTTTTATAAGAGAAAGATTTTGTTAATCATCCGCCCCCTGCAAAGTCTGTCCTCAAACTTCATGACCCGATAGGTTTATCTTTTCTTACTCAACTTAGAGTCGGTCTAAGCAAGTTAAACTTCCACAAATTCAAACACAATTTTGGGGACACTGTAAACCCCATGTGCCCTTCGAATGATGGCATTGAGGGTGCAGAACACTTCTTGTTGCTTTGCCCTTCTTTTGATTCTCAGCAACGAGATCTTCTCGTTGGAGTCTTTGATGTATTAGGACCACTTGGATATGGTAATTTTTCAAATAAGGTCCTAACTCAGCTTTTACTTTATGGCGATGACAATTTTTGTTACGACGAAATATTCTCAACCTGATTCCATAGTTCATCCACAAAACTGGTCGGTTTGATAAAGGTCGATTCAAACTACATATGTACACCACTTAACAAAAACTTCCCCGTCCGTTATCGGTCTCTAGATGCAAAATGTCGCAGTTTTTTGCATGTTTCGTGTTTTCTTTCTTTAGCTGGATCGCAGTGAGGGGGTATAAAATAGACGAAACCTTGGTTACGTTTCCTCGCAATCATTTTGATCAGACGTCTAATATGAAGCATGGTACCGCCCCCCTAGTGACACTGTCGAGACCTTTAGAAAACTCGTGCCAGCATGAAACTCATGAGTTTCAAGTCGGGTCTCATGTAAAGGGCCTCTTAAGGTAACTCTGCTTTCCGCTCTAGTGCACAGCGAGATGCCGTTTCGCAAAACCACTCTCCTCAGAAAACAGTTAATTTCTCCAATATTATTCGGCCTATCGAAAAACGGTAAAAAGGATGTTGTTCTGTATAATCTGGGCAATCGAAAGATGTATAAATCGCAATGTTTCCGTCAACCCTGGTTTCACAAATCCTAGTTCAAATCTTTTTGCTAATTTCAGAAAAGTGGATTTATCTCCAAAACTACTCGAAAAATTTTCGATTTTTTTTCGTTCCATCTTTAGCTAGGTCGTTGATCTACAACTTTGCCAAGTCTGATTGAAAAAGCTAGCCTAGATTTCCTGCAATCGAATTTCGTATTTCTGTTTACTTTTCGACAGCGAAATGGAGAAACCTTGGTCAACAGATTACCATGCTATGAAGCACGCTTGCAAACGCTCAGGCTTGAAATAACTTTCAGAAGTTTTTCCATTGGCAAACAAATGAACGTCATCTTTTGGGAATACCATACGCAGGTCTCAAAAGACATCCTTAGTGCGCTTGTAAAAGTATCATTTGCATCTATTGATTAAAAATTACTGATTTTTACCAGCAACTTCAAGAAACCATGCTTTGGGTGTCTTTCGAGACGTTTGTAAGCATTCACTGACTATCAATTTCTTTTAGAGTCCACAATGAGCATAGATTTTAGATCAAGAACAACTTTTTTTGCAAAAACATTCGTTCGGCCGTTCAAATTGTTCTGCATGGGCTAAACTGTTGACCAACGTTTTTCCCCTTCGATATCGAAAAGTAAACAGAAATGTAAAATTCGATTGCAGGAAATCTAGCCTAGCTTTTTCAATCAGACTTGGCAAAGTTGTAGATCAACTACTTAGCTAAAGATGGAGCGAAAAAAAATCGAAACTTTTTCGAGTAGTTTTGGAGGTAAGTCCACTTTTCTGAAATCAGCAAAAAGATTTGAGCAAGGATTTGCGAAGCCAGGTTTGACGGAAACATTGCGATTTATACATCTTTCGATTGCCCAGATTATACAGAGCAACATCCTTTTTACCGCTTTTCGATAGACCGAATAATATTGGAGAAATTAACTGTTTTCTGAGGAGAGTGGTTTTGCGAAACGGCATCTCGCTGTGCACTAGAGCGGAAAGCAGAGCTACCTTAAGCACGCGGAAATCATCCAATTTTACGGTGCTCAGCCAATCATATCGCCTCTTTCTAACCACGTGATATCAAATCAGTCGTTGGAAGGGAACTCTTGAGTACCCTAACGAAAATTGAAGTGGCTACTAAGTTACAATAATTAAATGGAATTTTTTTTGAAAAATCGGTAGAAGGGATGCCCCTCTGCAGTTTGTAGCGTGCGTGGACAAATTTCTCATTTGGAACCGAAATTGTATTCACTTTCCGGTCGAAGAATATTGACCTTCGTTAAAACATTGATAAAATTCGCTACAAATAAGATATAAGGATAAACATCTCAGCGATTATGGATATTGCCCTAAGAAATAACCCAAACACTTTCCGTTCTTTTACATATCAAAATCACAGGCGATTTTCAGCGATCTCTGTCAGAAGTGTCATTTGGGCCTCAGCTTCTCACCGATTAAACCTCATACGTTGGCTCCAATAAGGCTTAATTTGTATTCTTGAGTTAAATGATTCACTTACCAATGACTCCAGCATCAATTTGACTTCATTTTCAATTTAATGTCTCCAAATTTTGTTCAAAAACATCCAATCTTGAGCAATTTCTGCAAATTTGTTTCGTTCCGTATTTCTCTGCAAGCGCAAGTAACCTGCTCAAATGTCGCAATCGCTAGGTTATTGTGATACAAAGTAACGCGATTCGACACTGTTGATGCACTCATGAACAGATTTGGCACGTCTGTCTTTCTCAATTCATTCAAATTGAAACAAAAGTGATAAAACACTTTTTGGCTGTTTGGTACATTAATGAATAGATTTTACACAAAACAGCAAAGCAAGAAACAGTTTTGAAAGCAGCTTTGTCGAATCTATTCTTGAATCAATGCAATCAAACAAAAGGACCAAAGCTGTAAACGTGCATCGCAAAAAACCATTTGTCTTTTCTTTTGTGTAAAATCTATTCATTAATGACCCAAACATCCAAAAATATTTTATCCCTTTTGTTTCTATTTGAATGAATTGAGAAAGACAGACGTGCCAAATCTGTTCATGAGTGCATCAACTGTTTCGAATCGCTTTATTTTGTATCACAATAACCTAGCGATTGCGACATTCGAGCAGGTTACTTGCGCTTGCAGAGAAATACGGAACGAAACAAATTTGTAGAAATTGCTCAAGATTGGATGTTTTTGAACAAAATTTGGAGACATTAAATTGAAAATGAAGTCAAATTGATGCTGGAGTCATTGGTAAGTGAATCATTTAGCTCAATAAAACAAACTAAGCCTTATTGGGGCCAACGTATGAGGTTTAGTCGGTGAGAAGCTTAGGCCCAAATGACATTTCTGACAGAGATCGCTAAAAATCGCCTGCGATTTTGACATGTAAAAGAAGGGAAAGTGTTTGGGTTATTTCTTAGGGCAATATCCATAATCGCTGAGATTTTTATCCTTATATCTTATTTGTAGCGAATTTTACCAATGATTTAACGAAGGTCAATATTCGTCGACCGGAAAATGAATATAATTTCGTCCCCAGATGAGATATTTGTCTGAGCACGCTACAAACTGCAGAGGGGCATCCCTTCTACCGATTTTTCAAAGAGAATTCCATGTAATTATTGTAACTTAGTAACCATTTCAATTTTCGTTAGGGTATTCAAGAATTCCCTTCAAACGACTGACTTGATATCACGTGGTTAGAAAGAGGCGATTTGATTGGCTGAGCACTGTGAAATTGGATGATTTCCGCGAGCTTCAGCAACCAGTAAGGATTTGAACTGTATGCTCCTGAAACCAGAGGTTTGAGAAAGGGCCTAGCCATGATTAGACATCACATAGAATTTGCAAAAGAATTTTGAGCTTTGAAATTTAATTTTCTACTTCTGAAAAGAACTATTCCTTGAATTGTTTCAATTTTTCCTGACTTTTGAAAAGAACTATACCTTGAATTGTTTCAATTGTTCCTGAAATGACTTTTCTTTGAGCAATCGGTCCTTGCATTCCATTCCATCCCAAATGTTTTGTATCAAAGACGAGGAAAAGGAGCACATGCACGCTTATTGTGGAGATATGTCATGACTTTATCATTCTTACTACATTTTTATTATATTTGTTTAAACAGGGCTATGTCCATGCGTCTTATTTTCTTTTCAAATACAAACAACGAGAAATTAAAGTTTGGAGGTGCTTTGGAAAGTATTCATGATACAAATCATGGCTAGGCCCTGTTTCAAAACCTTTGGTTTTGGGTGCACTGTAATTTTTGACTTTGCGAACTTGCATCTCCGGTGTTTGATGGTCGATTTGTAAATGCAAGGTATGTGCATCTAAGTTGAAGATTGATGAATTTAGCTGTGAACTCGGAAAGTAATGATATTTTATCGTTTTGTTCCTATTTCCACTCAAAAGGGGGTACTTTTTTCGGAGACACCCGGTAGATCATGCAAGGAATCTTGACCAAAAGCAGATCAAGTGGAAAAAAATTCCAGTATTCAATCATTTTAATTTTTGATGATCTGAGAGTTCAATTTCTTGAAACGAGTTTCATGCCATTCAAATGATATAGATAGACCGTTGATATAGACAGACCGACACTAGATGGTTATACGCTTATCAAAGATAACCATCCTCAAATGTGAAAAGGGGTGGTGTTGGCCTGTACATCAAAGATACCCTTCCTTCAAAAAATCGTTCTGACCTGGTGACTCTTCCTCAATGTATTGTGTATGAAAGTCAATTAAATAGGAGAATATACTTTTTGTGGTTGTTTATAGAAGTCCAAGTCAAGATCAGACTGAATTTGATAACTTCACTATAACTTTTGAAGTGATGCTGTCCAAAATGTATGCTGAAAATCCATTTGCAGTCGTTGTAACTGGTGATTTTAAATGCCGATCGACACAATGGTGGGAAAACGATACGGAAAACAATGAAGGAAAGCTGTTTGAGCCACTAACAGCAGATCTAGGCCTTCATCAGTTGATTTCAGAACCAACACATTTGATGGGGGATTCTAAATCCTGTATTGATTTGATTTTCACCGATCAGCCTAACCTTGTAATTAAGTATGGCGTTCATCCTTCACTTCACGAACAATGCCATCACCAAATAGTTTATGGAAAATTATCTGTTTCAAACACAAAACTCCCTCCATATACACGCAGGATCTGGTATTACGACAAGGCAGACTTCGTTGCCATTATGAAGAGCATTGAAATATTCCGCTGGCACGAGCACCTTAGCAATATGACATATCCTGATGATCAGGTTAAATTTCTTAATGAAGTTCTGTTAAACATTTTCTCCAATTTCATACCTGATAAAGTTAAAACGATTAGACCTCACCAAGCACCCTGGATAACAGACAATGTTAAGAACTTTCTGAGGAAATAGGATCGTGCTTACAGAAATTTCGTGAAGAGTTGCCAGCCATCTGATAAGTTAGAGGGAATACAAAAGATGATATATGAAGGTACGAAACTGATTGAGGATGCCAAGCGAAATTACTTCCTTAAGGCAGGAAGCACTTTAGCTAACTCGGGTACTTCTAGAAAAAGATATTGGTCTTTAAAGGAGCTCTGTCACGCAGGTGATTGGTTTAGAGAACAAAGCTTAAACAAAGGAAAGGAGCTAGATCCCAGACTCTTTGAATTTTTCGCATGATAAAAATGCAGTTCAATTCGAAACGGGAACGATCTCTTTTCCAATTCTTTTCTGATAATCCCGCCATACAAATCTTTAATCCCCTTATACAATCTTCAGCCAATTGTGAATGAGACAGATTGCCTTTAATTAACACTGTCCTAGACAAGGAAAAGATTCCAATTATACCACCCCTCTTAGAAAACGGGTTGTTTATAACGGATTTCACTGAAAAGGCACAGTTATTCAATGACTATTTAATACTCCAGTGTACGACGATTGATACAGGCAGCGAAATTCCACGTAATGTACCAGCACCTTCTTCCCTGATAAATGACTTTCCTATTACTGATGAAAAGATACTGAACATTATAAGGTCATTAAATCCTATAAAAGCACATGGTTGGGACGGAATATCTGTTAGAATGATAAAATTAAGTGATGCTGCATTAGTTATTCCACTGAAAATAATATTCGAAAACTGCTTGAGGCGTGGCCAATTTCCCAAAATATGGAAATATGCAAATGTAGTGCCAGTTCATAAGAAAAATGAGAAAAATATGAAGGGGAGCTATCGACCAATTTCTCTCCTACCAATTTTTGGGAAATACTTGAGAAAATTATGTACGACTCTTTATATTCACATCTAGTTTCCTGCAAGTTGCTCAATCCAAATCAATCAGGTTTTCGTCCCAGTGACTCAACGGTTAATCAGTTAATTTCCATAACGCACACGATCTTTAAAGCCTTTGACTGTAATCCTCCCCTGGATGTTCGTTCTGTTTATCTTGATATTTCTAAAGCATTTGACAGAGTATGGCATGAAGGTTTGATTTATAAACTACAACGTTGTGGCGTCTCGGGAGAGCTTCTTTCGCTTATACAAAGTTTTCTTAAGGATCGAAAATAGCGAACAGTTCCAAATGGACAGAGTTCTGATTGGGGAGATATTTCTGCAGGAGTACCCCAGGTTTCTATTTTAGGACCCTTGTTTTTCCTTGTTTATATTAATGATCTTGCTGCTGACGTAAAGTGTAATGTTAAGCTTTTTGCTGATGATACATCATTGTTTACCGTAGTAGAAAACTTAAACTCAGCTGCCAGTGATATGAACCATGACCTAGAGTTGATAAGACAGTGGGCTCATCGTTTAATCCAGATCCCCAAAAACAAGCTGTTGAATTTACTATATAATCTCAGAAAAGAATTTAAATGAATCATCCAGAAATTCGTTTTAATAACATACCAGTGATGAAAGTAGATGAACATAAACATTTAGGACTTATCCTGGACTCAAAGCTTTCATTTTCGGCTCACATTAAAGAGGCCTGTGCAACGTTAGTGCTTTGCGGGCTCATTGCTTCGTGAAAGAAATAAACAAAGCACACAAGCCCACGTGGAAGCACGGTGGGAAACAAATATATCGTACGTACACATCATTATCTTACAGTTTTCTTTGATGCCATAAGCATGGTTGTTAGTCAGTTTTTTCACTTTTTAACTGTGCACAACGAGTACATGAATCTGTGAGGCACGTCTGATAACTCTGCAACAACTACAGAGCAAAGTCGTTGTTTGAAATTGATTTCACGCCACAGCACGCCACCACTGTCTGAAACTTGTGACTTCAGTCTTGTCCAAAATTCATACATAGACTCGCTACGGTACAAGACATGTTGGTGTTCGCCACAACTTGGTCTTCCAACTTTATTCTCTGCCATACACATTGTTTCAGGAGAGGAAAAGCTTTGATCTCTTGAGACGTTCCTGCCTCGAGGTAGCCATCTTAATTTCTGATTATCAGAAACTATTGATCACAGGGAACCAAGGCATATTTGCGGTCACAAAGCAGTAACGTTGCACAGGGCCCTTTAAGGCAGCTATCTCTAAAACGAGAAAGGGAATTGGTTTGCTGAAATATCTCTCCAAGTACCTACTCAGACATACCCGAAAAAAATCATTTAAGCTCTATGTGCGACCTCACCTGGAATGCGGGGACGTTATCTATCATATTCCGGCTAAAGTATGTGAGTTTAGCGGTAATACCATTTTGTCGAGCTTGATGGAAAAGTTGGAGTCCGTTCAGTATTCTGCTGCCCTTGCTGTTAAGGGAACATGGAAGGGAACGTCACGCGAGAAGCTGTACGCAGAGCTTGGTTGGGAGTCACTGGATGGAGTAGACGCCTTACGTTGTTTTACAAAATGATAAATAATCTGATGCCTGAATATACAATAGATCCAATCCCACAGCTCCAACAGTCACAGTACCCTATTCGCAATCAAGATGTCGTTGGGCGAATAAGGGCAAGGACAGAAAAATTCAAATCTAGCTTTTATCCAAATTGCCTGTCTGAGTGGAATGAATTATGTCCAGAAATTAGAATTTCAGCATCAGTTGCTATCTTCAAAAAAAAGTTGCTTTCGAAAATCCGTCCCCCTACTAAATCTGTCTTTGGGATCCATGACCCAACAGGCTTATCTTATCTTACTCAACTTAGAGTGGGTCTTAGCAAATTAAGCCTTCACAAATTTAAGCACAATTTTAGGGATACCATAAATCCAATGTGCCCTACTAACGATGGTATTGAGATCACGGAGCACTTTTTGTTGCTTTGCCCCTCGTTTGAGGATCAGCGTCGAGACCTTCTCGCTGGAGTTTTTGCATTACTACGACCATTCGGATATATCGATCTTTCAAATGAAGTTTTGACGCAACTTTTATTGTATGGTGATAAAGACCTCCCAAATGAAGTCAACAGAAATATACTCGATTTGACTCTACAACACATCCACACAAGCGGTCGATTCAATTAAGATCACAGACATCTAGCGAAATGCAACTCAACCACCATACCAAGTCCATATTCGTAAAGTCTCCTGTTCGCTGAGTCTCGTTCCTCTATTCTTTTGTTCTCTTGTTTGTAAGTAGCTTTTCGTAACACACCCTTTAGCTATTCTACAAAAGAGCCTGGATTGAGCGTCTTTCTTATACATTTCATACGCGTTTTTCGATTGAGTGGCGATAAAGCTTCTATCACTATTGTGTACATTCGAAAATTCCATTTGCAAAATATCGTTCAATTCTAGTTCTTTTCTGAATAGCTAGGGGGCCTCTTATATATTTAGTTGTATTTTAGTTTACCTCCTTCATGTGATGGCTCTGGGGTAGTCATGATCTTTTGCTCCCCTTGGTATCGTTTCTGTAGTATTGTATGGTAGCTCGTTTGTAATCTTAGGTAATTTGTAAATTGTAAATTTTCAACATTGAATTTATAGAAGAAAAAAAATGCCATTCAAGTGGCCCAGAATAAATAAAATCTTTAATACCAGAGAATTGTTTCATTTTCATTTGGTCAGGAATAATTGTATGATCTAGATGGAGGCTACAAATTCACAAGAGACCCCAGAAATCTCCCAAACCCAAAATGACACTTTTTGTACTCTGTGTGTACTCAGATAGTGACAATTTTGAGAAACTCTCAATAGACGATTACGATAAGATGGCGGCAAGGTTCATTTTACCAAGATGCATTGCGTTCTTTAATCGAATTCCTATAGAACTGTCAAAGATTCGTAATTAGAACGAATTGCATGTTGGTAAAAAGTTCCTCGCCGCCAATTTTAGCGTAATATCGTCCATACACGTATTTTTTTATAAGGGCCAGATTACATGGGCGAGTTGACCCGTTTGTAGCTCGTTTCTGGCCAGGGGCGGACTGGCACTTTTTTTCTGGGGTGGCGTTATGGCTCAGCAAGGGCCCGTAGGGCGCAGCCAGTCCTTAATTGGGTGCGGTCACTTGAAACAACCAAATTTCACGTACTATTATAAAAGGTGATATGAATTTTTGCATTACTCAATCCGTTCGTTAGCGAGGAATCATTGCAAAGTTAAGCTTACTAAAGGCTGGAACCGGTTGCAACGAATTTGACAGTTGACGAGCTATATCGTTTTAAATCTGTATGATGATGAAGTATTTATATTTCTAAATTTCTAGATTCTACTTCTAAATAACTTTTGCGCAAAGACCAAATCGACTACGCAACCCCTGTGTCATGACGTTCAAGTGGTGGGGCCTTGCGTGAGATCGAGCCCTGAAGGTGAAGGTGAAGTTGCGTTTTTCAGCGCCAAGCGCTGGGATCGCAGAAATAGAGCAGATCTAATCGAGTCCGCGACCCCTTGTCATGACGCTCAAATGGTGGTATCAAACCCACTCCACCTGAATGTTCTGGCTGCAAAGTCAGAGGATTACACCAATGCGCCACAACACCTTACATGGCGTGGCCAGGGTAAATTAAATGGGGGAATGAGGGAGTCTAGAGGCGAAGCCCCCAGGAAAATCTTCAGGCCACGTCCTTTACTTTGGCTTAGAATGCAGACAAGGAAACCTTGATCGCTTTGTGACAGTTATCCTATCAATCAGGGCACGAGGAAAATTTTGGAAGAAAGATCTTTTACTTTGGCTTATAATGCGTCTCCCAATATCATGCTTGCCTTTGGCGACAAGGAAACCTTGATCGCTTTGTGACAGTTATCCTATGAAGTATCATGCTTGCCAGTGCCTAAAATGGAAGATTTGACATTTCTCGGAAAATTCTTACCCAACCTATACCCAGCTATTTTCTCTTCGGTTTTAGAGGAATCTCGAGGACCATCTTTCGACAAAATTGGGGGGGGCAATTGCCCCCCACACCCCCGTGGCCACGCCACTGTCTGCCAGAATGTTCTGGCTGCAAATTCAGAGGATTACACCTCTGCGCCACAACACCTTCTGCCAGTTTGGGAAAATGGAAGGCCCTTGGTTGACTCCTCTATAAATTGTATAGCAAGGTCTCTATCTGATACGTCTAGAATGTTGAAACAGAAAGGTCCATCTAAGGCTGAGTAACTATGAATGTCAACTGCACTGAATGGAGTTTTTGGCGCTTGACAATAAAGGGGTAAAGCTGTAGAATAAGTTGAACGAAAAGGGCCCAAACCAATGGGCCAAAAATGGGGATTTTTGCTTCAATACTGGGCTAGGAAGGGCCTACTGGGCCAATGGCCCGCTTGTTATAATATTAAAAGATGCCCTGACTCAGGTGTTCATTTGGTTGGGGCCCAGAGACATTAGACGTGATAGCCATTGTTTCGAATCAGCTTGCGAAGCTTATAGATTGATGCTTAAATTCAACAATTTCTCTTTATGAAGGGCCCGCTTTTCAAAATTTTAAGGGGGCCCGGGTGGCGATCGCCACCTAGCCACCCGGGCCAGTCCGCCCCTGTTTCTGGCTCATTGAGTTGTCCCAATGCTTCGGTCAAATCCTTCATGAAAACAAGTTGCGATTACATGAAGCAAGCCAACCGGTTTTGCCGGGTTGGCCCGTTTTTCGAAAGTGGGTCAACCCGGCCAGGCGAGCTGGTTTTCCCATGTAATCGCAGCAACCGAATCAACGCCGGGCTGACTCGCTGTACACGCATGCGCTTTGATTGTGAATCATCAAATAACGCCTCGCTTTGGTTTTAGCCGGGTTGGCTCAGGGCCAGAGCGGAGCTACAGGCGGGTCAACCCTCCCATGTAATCACGATCATTGGCGAGCCAGAGCCGAGCTAGATCCGAGCTGCAAGCGGGTCAACTCGCCCATGTACTCAGGCCCTAAGAAACTAAGGTCCGGGGCTGGTGGGCATTTTCAGACAAACTCTTGCGGCTTCAAAATCCATCATGCTGCAGGTGTTCATATGTTTCTTAAAAGCCACCTTTCGCGTGCACAAGGTGACAGTTTGCGTACTAGTTTCAGGGCAGCTTTTGCGGCTTTGTTTGTTTTGAATTACTGGTTGAGAGAATTTCCTTTGTCTGCAATCGCTAATCACTTTGAATTCAGTTGTCAGAAAAGCAAAAAGCAACTCATGCTATTGTGTTACGAAATCTGTCCTTGTTCGTTGCTTTGATTTGATGTTTAATTATTTATACAGGGTGATGTATTCTGTAATGAAAACAATCACGGATTTACAATGTGCCCTACCTAAAACCTAAGCAAATTAAAATACTATACAATTCAATAACTAAGAAACGCCAAATTAATACACAACTATTATGGTAAGGAAAATAAATTTGCTTGAAATAGAATTTTCACACCAGTTTCTCAAAGAGTGTTTCAGCAAATTCTTGAAACTAGTCAGTGAAGGGACATTTCTTATTCTGTATTTACATTACTGGGTGTCCAAAAAAAAGTTCCGGCGTTCGATTGAACGCAGAGGAAAAATAATTGAATTTAGAAGTTTCTATTCATCCAGCATAGGAATCATTCGTCGTACATAGCCGATTGCTCGTGGCCCATGGTCGAAACCGCCAAAGCCTCATTTTCACGGACCAATCAGACGGCTAAAAAGCGAAGGAGACAAAAAAACCCGTGAAGATTTTTCTAAATTTTACCTACCTTCATAAAACGCAACCAGGACAAGATAGGCACTAAATCCTTACTGGCTAAGAAAATTGACACGTGACATGCTCTAAACCAATCAAATGGAGGCAAAAACCAACCGGGAAATTTGAAATCTCAGATTTAGCCCTTTTTAGACGATTTAACCACCCTTCACCAAATTGGATACGAGGGAAATGAAGATTTTCAAAAACTTTTTTCACAGACCTATTTCCAATGCCCTAATGCATTGTCAATCAAGAGCGCTACGAATTATTTCAAAATTTGAAGAAATGCCAAAGTTTTTATTTTGACCTTATTGACTTCACTTTAGCCTGCTATGACAAAAATCTCAGTAATGGCGGAAACGTAATCATATTTACATGGAGACAAACAATTTGCTTCGAAGGTCCTACTCTGTGTGTTTAATCATCTTACAAATTAATAGCGACTCCATGAATTTAGAGCATGTGAGCTTCTCGGGCTTAGACTTGCAAGCACTCACCCTGCTGGATCCCTGGATGAACTCGAAACCAGGGTATTTTTTAAGGATTTTCTACTGGTGGGACAAACAGCCAAAAGGGCCCCAAATTTTTACGGTATGACTTTACCACAGAGACAAAAGTAAATTACTTATCACTAATAAATTCAGGTCACTACTTTCAAAACTGCATCGGTAAAATAATGTTTTTGATATATACAGGGTGTCCCAGAAAAATTGTTCGATGTTTGATTAAATATTTAAAAGTAACAATCAAATGTACAGGCTTCTAGTTAGATAAACCTGTTCTTGATGCCATTTTTGATGCCAGAATCTTGCGAATCCGCCAAGAATTCACGGAGCTATAAGCTTTTGAAATCCCAGTTTGTGCGAAAACTGAAACCAGACCCCCCTAACTGACTTTTTTCAAAAAGACGTCCCAAAGTCGAGTTAGAATAAGACTGTCCAATGTTTTACCTCTCCTTGACATCAGAGCAAATCAAGAAGGACTTCAAAAGTAATCTGCAATTCAGTGGAGTGGACTACATATGGAATTCACTTACCAGGGTAACAAAATTCAAATGCTTATATACAATCTATCCAATTCTAGGAACATAAATTTACCAAATCTAAGTCCAAAAAATAATCGATACGTTTTTCATTCCAAGACTTAGGCCTATATTTTCTTTTCATGTCGAACATTCTTCATGAGCCTGGCAAGCATGAAGCATAAAATGAATGATCATCGATCGCCCGCACAAATAACAAAATGGTCGATTGTTCTCATACAATTCATTTCAATAATAGCTTTGTAGCATTTAATAGCAACATCAATAACAACGTTTTGTTTACAAGGGAATATGAAAAAGGGCCCCATTTTGACTTACGCCACTGGGGCAAAAGTACTAATTTTTCCTTCACTACTGGGACAAGCAAAGGGCCCACTGGGGCAAATGTCCCACCAGTCAGTACGTTAAAAAATACCCTGCTCGAAACACCGTCAAAACAGGCCTAAAAGGGCCAAATATCCTATACAGTCACCCACCTTTCTTCTTTCAGGACGTCGAAACCAGTATGAATACTCAATGAGCCACTATTTCATCCTAGCAGAGTTATTTATCTCTTCATTTCTTGACTAAATCTTTCTCTTTTGAGAACGAAGCGCAATTTGTAAAACAATCTTCACAACTCTTGCGTTGTACCCACTCAATTCGAGCTGCACGAAGCCGGAAAAATGCACTTACATGATCTGGCACATGGCAGGTCAAACAAAGAAATGACAACTATTTTTTAGATAAAGAAAAAACATGGAAGATGGAAGCTTCTTCAAATTTGCACAAAACTGTTTGCTTTCTGTCGAAGTTAGCCCTGATTCAATGGAGGAATGAGCATAAATTGGTGCTGGAGTCAACGGTGAGTGAATTATCTAGCTCGAGGATGTATATTTTGGCTGATTCTGAGTCCAAGAAAAAGTTTTTACCCAGGATAAGTCTAGGCCCATTTGCCTTTCCAGTTGGAAATCACTAAAATTTGACAAATAATTGGAGATCTAAGGCAAGCAAATGCATGTGGGTTGTTGCCAAGGGCCATATACATATTCTGTGAAATTTTCATCGCTATATCTCCTTTCTAGCAATTTATATGAAGTTTTGAAGAAAGGTAAACTTTTCTTGGCCGGTAAACGCTCGTAGTTCCGGCTTCAAGTAAGATATTTGCCTAAACATGTAAAAAAATCTGGACGGATACCTCTGCAACCGATTTATCAAAAAATATTCTAAATAACTGCAATAATCTAATATCCATTTCATTTTTCGTAAGGGTACTAGAAATCCATCTCGAACGACGGATTTTGTTACAAGGGGTTAGAAAGCGGCGATGTCATTGGCTGATTTTCGTGAGGTTGGATGATTTCCGCGCGTTCTGGGAACCAGTAAGGATTTGAGCCTTATCTTGAAGCAGGAAGGCGTACAAACTTCTCTGGTTTTGCCTTCAACATGAAAGTGAAATGTTAGAGCACATAGCTCCATTTTCAGATTACTAATTTCTTCCCACGATATGCCAAACTGTAAGTTAAAATGTGTAGCATGTAACTCAAACAAATAGAAATTGCCATATTAAAAACTTTTCTCTCAGTGTTAAGTCAAATTTCGGACCTTTTTTGAGACCCCCTGTAGGTTATTCCACACAGTCACACCTCGATTCAGATGATTTAAACTAAGTTTTAAAACATTTCCAAAGAAAGAGATCTAAGTCGGGAAACATGCATCGTACATCGATGCGACTCCAGTAGAAGATCATTATACGAACTGACATGATCATTTTAAAGGAATTTAAGTGCACATCCTTGTATCTTTTCTATCTTATGATGGATTTTAACGTACAAATATGCCACGCTAAAGGACAGTAATTGAAATTTGAATAAGTTTTTTAGTTGACCAATTCAAATGTAAAAAAGTTTGCAGACCCATTCTCAGCCATCTAAAATAACTCAGAAGGTAAATTCTTTTCGACTCATAAATTTATGAGGCTGGTTAATTTTTGCCTTATGACAATGTTAGGTATTGTGACCTCTCTTCCAAGTCGAGGTCGCGTTTTACGTAGAAACTTTAGTTAAATCTCAAGCTCAACATCAACATAATTCACCAAGATTTTCTGAATGCAAGTTTATGGAAAGCTAACGTATACACTAATTGCTTGATTTCACCACAGAAAAGTACGCAGAGATAAAATTCCACCCCTTCCTTAGTACGTTAATCCAATTGAAGTGTTTTCATTCTCAATGCTGCCTTCAAACAAAGGTTACCAAGCAATGTAAATCTGTTTTACAATAACCCCTTTGAAGAAAGCCTGCCCCATTCATCTCTAAGTTGCATATAAGTGCACGCAATTCATGTTTATCATACTTTTACGAAGAGGGCAAATGAACTCGTTTTAAAATTACGTCAAGCTTTGCTCCCTCTTTTTACAAAAATGCCGAAAATACCTTCAGCTTCTCGAAGGAGCGAAAGGTCATCGACACGAGCAAGTACGTCAAGTTCTCAGCCAAGTTCTCAGCCGAGCACGTCAAGTTCTCAACCAAGTACGTCAAGTTCTCAGCCAAGTTCTCAGCCGAGCACGTCAAGTTCTCAACCAAGTACGTCAAGTTCTCAGTCTATTGCTGAAAACCAAAACCCTTCATCGGTACAGGTTCCGCCAAGCCAGCATTTCACTACAGAGCAAACTGCAGCTATTACGGCACTGGTTTCCACTGCAATAAGGGATGCACTTGCTGGGTTTAATCAAGCAAGCACTGCGAGGCCACGCGATGAGCAATCATTTGTTGTATCGCCACCAACAAGAAGTGATGACCCTACAACTTGTCCTGCTGTAGAAAGATCCTTCGGGAACATTTGCAGTAATTTGGAGAGCCTGGGTGCTCATTGCCTTGAGGAGCAATCATCTGCTGCTTCTGCTTCTTACGACCAAACCACGGAAGTCCCTGCAGCCTATATCAAAGCCATTCAAAGTGGTGAGTTCTTTGAGCTATCAAAATTATTACCAAAAAATCTGCACAAAATGCAGATAGATTCTGATGAAAACGAGTTTTCTCTCTCTGTTGGGAAAAACTCGGAGCTAAAGTTATCCAAGCGATCACCTCGCCACTCAAAAATTCTTAGCATCGATGACTGGACAACAGCTTTCACTTTATTTATGAAGATCATGTCTCGAAAGTATCCATTGAAAGCAACTGAGCTGATCGAGTATATGGATACTATCCGTTCTGCTGCCAAACAGCACAATTCTATTGCCTGGCAGATCTACGACTATAAATTTCGCCACAAAATCGCGAACAACAAGGCCGCATCGTGGAAGAGAATCGACCAGGAATTGTGGATAAAGATTTTCTGCGCCAATCCAGGACAGTTGCAAGATGAGTATTCTGTTTTCACTAAAGGACCCTCCACTGGCGCAAATGGGACTGACAAAAGGAGCGTCATCAGCTGCAACAATTATAACAATGGGACACAATGTCGCTTCAACCCTTGCAAGTTCCCTCACATCTGCAATCGACCAGGGTGTGGTGGAAAACACCCAGGAAAGTATTGTACTAAAAGTAGCTCCAACACCAACTAATGATTTTTCTCCACAGGATGTTCATGTAACCCCAATTAATGTCGATAGGCTAGAACAAGAGCTGTCCGATCACCCAGATCCTACCTTTGCCTCAACATTATGTGGTCAGTTGAGATTTGGGGCTCATATAGGCTATAAAGGCCCTCGCATCGCAAGGTTTTCAAGGAACCTTCCGACAGCTCTTGCGAATCCAACTATCGTTACTGCAAATCTGGAGGCAGAAGTCAAGTTAGGCCGGGTTGCAGGTCCTTTTGCTGAGCCACCTTTCCCAAACTTACAAGTCTCTCCGTTAGGAATTGTTCCAAAAAAGCATTCTGAAAAATTTCGGACCATTTTTCACTTGTCATATCCAAAGTCAGGCGTATCAATTAATTCTTGTATTGACAAGGAAGAGTTTTCTTTAACTTATGTTACTATTGATAACGCAATCCAAAGTATTCAGTCCTTAGGCCGAGGTACACTCATGTGTAAGACGGATATTGAATCTGCCTTCCGTTTGTTTCCGGTCCATCCAGATGACTATGACCTCCTAGGTATGCAATGGGATGGTTCTTATTATTTTGATAAGGTTCTTCCCTTCGGTCTCCGCAGTGCCCCGTTCTTATTTAATCAATTATCTGATAGTATTGAGTGGATTCTTAAGGAAAAGTGTGCCATCACGTACGTGACCCATTTTTTGGATGATTTTCTAATCATGGAGCCTCCTAGCCATAACAAAAATGGTGATCCCTCACAAGCAGGTATGGCAAGCCTAAACAGCATGTTACTCACGTTCAAACAACTTCAAGTCCCCATTTCCCACCCTAAGACTCAGGGTCCCTTGACACGGTTAGAGTTCCTGGGCATTGTCTTAGACTCAGAAAAAATGGAAGCATGCTTGCCACATGACAAGGTCAGCCGTATGCAAGAAGAACTTGATAAATGGCAGACAAAAAAGTTTGCCACTTTGAAAGAGCTTGAATCTTTGATAGGAACCCTAAACTTCGCATGCAGGGTAGTACCCC
The DNA here is from genome assembly GCA_039566865.1 of Aurelia coerulea. Taxonomy (NCBI): domain Eukaryota; kingdom Metazoa; phylum Cnidaria; class Scyphozoa; order Semaeostomeae; family Ulmaridae; genus Aurelia; species Aurelia coerulea. The sequence continues at coordinate 10,995,501 of CM076950.1, forward strand.
CGGGCCGTCCCTTTCTCCAACGTATTATTAATCTCACAATCGGAGTAAAGAAACCCCATCACCACATACGGCTTACAAAAGAATTTTTTGCAGACTTGGATATGTGGAAATTATTTGTTAGGGATTGGAACGGGCATCAATTTTTCTTAGGCCAATGTTGGGATACTTCTGCAAGCTTATCATTGTACACAGATGCTTCTGGAACGCTCGGTTTCGGTGGTATCTATGGAACCCAGTGGTTCCAAGGCAAATGGGTGGAGTCACAGCTACTCTCTGCTCCAGGCATCAGTATAAACTGGCAAGAGCTATACGCCATAGTTGTTGCTTGTAGCATATGGGGTCCGACATGGTCCACCAGAAGGGTGTTGTTTTATTGTGACAATAGTGCCGTGGTTTATATCATAAACACCAAAAGGTCAAAGTGTAGTAGAATTATGTCACTTCTTCGTAGTTTAACATTAGCAACACTTAAATTCAATTTTTGCATCAAGGCAAAACATGTCCCAGGTGCTTCCAATGAAATTGCTGACTCTTTGTCTCGCTTTCAGGTTTCGCGCTTCCGGCATTTGGCTCCTTGGGCGGATGTCAACCCACAGCCTCTGCCACCGGATTGTTTGGTTCTTTGAATGACGAATTACTGAAATTTGCCTCTTATTCACTGGCTCCAGCTACCAAACTGGCCTATCAGACAGGCGAAAACAAGTTCCTCCAATTTTGCAATCATTTTCGGGTTGAGCAGTACCAACCAATTATTCCGGCAAGCGAGACAATCCTTTGTTATTTTGCCGTTTATTTGGCCAGAACTGTAAAACACGACACAATCAAAGCATATTTAACAGCTGTTAAGCATCTTCATTTAAGAAGCAATTTTACGCTCGAATGGGACAAATTTGTCAGGCTTCAATACATTTTACGGGGAATAAAACGATACCAGGTCCAAAATCCAAAACCACGCTTACCCATCAGAAAGGAGCACCTTCAAGATTTTTACAACCTGCTACAACCTTTTACGCACACAAATTACGACAATAAAATGATATGGGCTGCCATGTGTCTGGCCTTCTTTGGTTTCCTTCGAACAAGTGAGTTCACAGTTAGTCAGCAATTTCAGCAAAGCGAGCATTTGGGACTCGATGATCTTGCCTTCTTCCCGTCCCTCGAGGCACCGACACACATGTCATTGACAATAAAATGTTCAAAAACCGACCCCTTCCGGAAAGGAATTACACTAACACTTGGAACTACAGAGTCGAACGTTTGTGCAGTAAAAGCCTTGAAACACTACCTTCCTTTTCGCGGCAAATCTCCAGGACCACTGTTTCAGTTTTCAAATGGAAGACCCCTAACCAGGGCATTATTCGTTAAAGAACTCCATCAACTCTTAGCTTTTTCTGGGCATAATTCCAATCATTATAATGGGCACAGTTTTAGAATCGGTGCAGCAACCTCTGCCGCAGCCAATGGGCTACCGACTTGGTTAATAAAAGACCTTGGAAGATGGACCTCTGATTGTTACGAACGTTACATTAGAACACCAACTGAAACTTTAATTAATGCCTCAAAACGTCTTCCCGAGTGACCAGCTAGCAAATACAAACAAACAAGTCAAAACAAACAAACAAACAAAAACAAGCATTTTGCGATTGTATTTTCTCGTATATGGGGAATTGCACGGAGTGCAATACGTGGAGGTGGCGCCCCCATAATCGGTGGCTCACTGCCATATACTTCAAAAATTTCGGTTAATTTGCGCTTTCCAGTGTGATTTCATAGATCGTGCCTAACTTATAAACAATGTCTGGAATAACCCCTTTTTGCAGCAGGGAGTGACCCCTGGTCTGCGCAACGGCAGGGAGTGACCCCTGGTTCCGTTGCCTAAAAATGCACTGTATGTTTCTTGCTAACAGGATTGGGGGTTCTCGCGTAGAGACACTGCAGCCTCATCCTGGGCCAAAATAAACAAATCTCTCCACAGCAGGGAGTGACCCCTGGTCTGTGCACGGCAGGGAGTGACCCCTGGTTCCGTGGCCTAAAACATATTCTGGACTAAGATCTATGTCTTCACACTGGTCAGCTTGAATGTTCTACAGTTATTGGCGCCCCTCCGTCTCGTGTGCATTTCCGTCTTTTCTCCATTTACACCCGTGTTAGAATCCGTTACTATTCTCATAGTCGTGTTATGTTTGCATCTATGAATGTCGCTGATAAAGACACTTATCTTTGTCTTGAATCTGTATTTATATTCGACGCGATGGTCCATTCTGAGCCCCCAGCCTTTAGTTTTGGAATATGGAAAAAATTAATTTTCGACTCATAAATTTATGAGGCTGGTTAATTTTTGCCTTATGACAATGTTAGGTATTGTGACCTCTCTTCCAAGTCGAGGTCGCGTTTTACGTAGAAACTTTAGTTAAATCTCAAGCTCAACATCAACATAATTCACCAAGATTTTCTGAATGCAAGTTTATGGAAAGCTAACGTATACACTAATTGCTTGATTTCACCACAGAAAAGTACGCAGAGATAAAATTCCACCCCTTCCTTAGTACGTTAATCCAATTGAAGTGTTTTCATTCTCAATGCTGCCTTCAAACAAAGGTTACCAAGCAATGTAAATCTGTTTTACAATAACCCCTTTGAAGAAAGCCTGCCCCATTCATCTCTAAGTTGCATATAAGTGCACGCAATTCATGTTTATCATACTTTTACGAAGAGGGCAAATGAACTCGTTTTAAAATTACGTCCCCACCCAACCCACCCTTACGGCGATTTCTTATTAGTAGGTAGCAAGTTACAGCAGTATTTAATGTATCATAAATTTATTCTATATCATGAACTCTTGGACTTTAGTATTTGCTTCATGGCTCATACGTATTATTGCTAATTAATTGAAATGCACACTCGGCAGGTGGCGCCCCCATAATCGGTGGCTCACTGCCATATACTTCAAAAATTTCGGTTAATTTGCGCTTTCCAGTGTGATTTCATAGATCGTGCCTAACTTATAAACAATGTCTGGAATAACCCCTTTTTGCAGCAGGGAGTGACCCAGTGCTGTAGAGCTAGATTAATAACTAGGGGGGCTCAGTGATCAGGTAGAGAAAGAGATGTGGTACCAGGAAATTTGTTGGGGCCACGCCTTTTACTTTGGCGTAGAATGCATCTCCCAATATCATGCTTGCAATTAGCAGCGAGGAAACCTTGATAGTTTTGTGACAGTTATCCTATAAATCGAAGCACGAAGAAAATTTTAGAAGAAACATCCTTTACTATGGCTTAGAATGCATCTCCCAATATCATGCTTGCCATTAGCAGCAAGAAAAGCTTGATAGCTATGTGACAACTGACAGTTATCCTACAAATCAGAGCACGAAGAAAATTTTAGAAGAAACATCCTTTTCTTTGGCTTAGAATGCATCTCCCAATATCATGCTTGCCATTAGCAACAAGAAAACCTTGATAGTTTTGTGACAACTGACATTTATCCTACAAATCAGAGCACGAAGAAAATTTTTGAACAAACATCCTTTTCTTTGGCTCAGAAGGCATCCTCTGACTCCATATTTACCAGTGCTATTGCCGAAGCGTTGCCGAAGCTTTGACAACACAGTTCAATTATGTAATCTCCTTCTAGCATTTGGCATTTTACGGAAAAATTCTCACCGAACCTATACCCAGCCATTTCTCTTCCGTGTTAAAGGAATATCGAGGACCATTTTTCGAAACAAGTGGGGTGCACCCCATGCCCCCATCGCCTTGCCATTTATGACGTCTGTTTGCACTTCCTTGTTCTATTGTCATTTGCAATTTTGTGTTTCTGAAGCCATTTTGATGTAACATTAGTGGCACGGCACCCCATAGATGTACAGGAGACCCATTTATGGTTATAAACATCAAGGAAGATAAGAGCTTGACAGTCATTGAAGATCTCATCTTGGTGCAAACCAAAAACCAGGATCTCTTCTTTAAAAGAATATAACGTTACCTTGTTCTGTCATTTTGGTCATAAGAAACAAATTAAGAAATCAAAATTTCTTCAGAATAACTAGGGGGGCTAAAGCCCCCCCAAAATTACGGAAAAAATAACTAGGGGGGCTGAGCCCCCCTGAGCCCCCCCAGCTCTACACCACTGCCCCCAGCCTTTAGTTTTGGAATATGGAAAAAATTAATCCCGGTAATTTTAGGATTGATTGTACCCATTTTATACCCAACTTTTATGAGAATTAGCACAACTAATAAAATGATCAACTGAAACTGAGACAGGAACAGAAATCAATATCTTATTTCATGCCTTGCAAAACGAATGTCGAAAATAGTAGAACAGACTAGAGGGGTGTCGTCCTGATTGAGGGTATTTCACATTTGGCCAAATATTCCTGCTGAGTGAAAGAATTTTCAGAAAGGAACTAACCATGAATACCTCCCTAAACTCTTCCCCGTTGTTGATATCAAATATATTTGTCATTGGTGACATCGTCTTTTGGAGCGAGCTGCTCAAGCACACTGCGGTTCAGAGGGCCTAAATTTCCAACGTCGCCCTGATTGCGGGTATCCAAGCTTTCACTTCGTTTCGTGTAAGTTTAAAACAATTTGATGCAAAATTATCCGTATATTAAATGTTTTCTCATTGTGTTTGCTAAGTTTTGTTACTGTAACCATTGATCTTTGTTACCGCATATACGTTTGAAAATTTTAAGCAAGCTGACATCAATTCTCCCTCCATCTATGACCTGAACAATATCTAAATGAATTCCTAATATAAAAAAATATTTTTCTAGTCTTTCAATGGAATCAACCTGTTTGTTAACAACCTAACACCAGATTATACAAGAGTGCCAATTCCACCTTTGCTAGAATCGTCTTACCCTTTTCGCAAACGCAACGTAGTTGGGCGAATCTGTGCAAGAACAGTCAGTTATGGTGCAAGTTTTTATCCTCATTGTCTATCTGAGTGGAACATGCTTGATCCTGAAATCAGATCATTACCCACAGTAAGTGCATTCAAGAACAAATTATCATCTCTCATTCGTCCCCCTGTAAAATCGGTTTTCAGTATTCACGATCCAAAAGGTTTAGCAATTCTTACACAGTTACGTGTGGGTCTTAGCAAACTAAATCTCCACAAGTTCAGGCACAATTTTAAGGATACAATAGATCCAATGTGCTCAATAAACGATGGCATTGAGGATACGGAACATTATTTGCTGTTCTGTCACTTGTATGTTGTTTGCAGACGTGATCTTCTCAACAGTGTCAATGCAATATTGCACCAACATGGCCTGTCAAACCTTTCTAACAAAATTATGCTTAGAGTTTTGTTGTATGGCGATGAAAGGCTGCCAATTGTCTCGAATACAGAAGTCATCAAGGCAACTCTGAAATACATTCATGCATCAGAACGTTTCCGATAAATCGCTGCAATTGTTTCCTCTCGCAAACAGTTTCCCTTATTTTTCATTACGTGATTTTTCTTTTATAGTCTTGTTATTTGTTTCTTTTATATTTGTTGTCAAAGTCTGTTCCAAAATAGTAACAGGTAAGGCTTTCTCCTCCGACAATCACTATTACTCATGCATATCTCGATATTCATCGAAATTTTCCTGAATGTCTGGCCTGGCGTCTATTTTGGGACAAACTTTGAGTTAATTTTAAATGGCCGCAGGGTTGTTGTGAAATTCCATGCTCCCTGTGGCATCGTTGTGTAATCGTATGTGATTGTGTGTATGTAGGTTGTATTTGTAGTTTAGATATATTGTAAATATTATGAGCATACAAAAAAAAAAAAAAAAAAAAAAAAACCTGTTTTTGTACCGTAAATTGTCCTTTTACCACAATGTGTCGCCTGTGGTGCTTTGGTAGCGCAGATGTTGTTCGAAAACCGGAAGATACCACAGGGCCCTCAATCAGGGCGACTTTAGGCCAATCTGACGACTTACAAAGAGAAACCCATCGTGGCGGAAACGGATTTTGTATTTCATATGCTACGTGAAGTACTTCTTCTAGACACCCTTGGCTTGCTTTGTTGCCATTTTTTATTCGGAAAGTTAAATAACGTCAAGAAAACCAGCAAAACCAAAACACTGCAACAAAATTTGAAATGAAAAATTGCGGATACTTACAGCTCAGTGCTCAGGTGAGCTTCTGTGAACACTTTCTCTCTGTTTGTGGACGGAATTTTGTTCAACAAAAACAAGCAAAGACTTAGCAAATGTTGTCAATGAGATATTTTCACGAACGTTGTGATTCTAGCTCGGCAAAACACGTGTTATTCTACAACAAACCACAACATAATGAAAACCGGTCAAAACGCGTTTTCCCTCCATCAGGGCGACACCCCTCTAGTGCGTTCCTTCTATTTTGAGATACCTTTTTGATCGTATGTTTTAAGCAATTTTCTAGATGTGTTGCAAAACTAATTTGATAAATTTTTCATATCTACCACGCCTACCATGGGATTCCTTTTCGTAAAATTAGAAAAATAATGTGAAAAAATGCTTCAATGTTGGAGAAAAATAAAATTTGATGATTAGCGCAAGTAAATCTGCTGCAATCATTTTTCATTATCTTGAGTCAGCCGATTTATCAGGATGTCATAGTCAGAGGTGAAATAGAAGCACAGAACCAATCATGTGCGATAATAAAGTCAAGATGAATCAAACCTAATAAATCGACAGTATTCAACAGTACATTCTATTTTCTATTTCTTCATTCTAATCATATTTCTTCATCTTCAGCAGGACTACGTATCCAGTATTTGAACCTGAAGAAAATAAAAACTGAATGAATTTGAATTATTTGGAACACACCAAAAACTCGCAAAGTAGGAGAAAGTAAGCATTTCCTAGAACGATAAGGTGATTAGCGAATCGGACTCGTACGAATATCTTGTTGTTACTGAGGACAGAAATTTGACCATGACAGTGCATCTCGCAAAGGCCCACCTACAAGAAAGTCTTACCAAGAACAGAATTGATGGCACGTACACCATCAGCCCACGCCATGGGAAGCAGAAACGATCTACAATTTAATTATTTTGCTACAGATGTTGTACTGCAGTAATATCATGCACGGTATGTCTAATAAACATAAATCACAATTGGAAAGAATCCGGAATAGAGTCCTTGTCATTATCAATGGAAAGAGCCAATTCATTCATTCATTCATTCATTCATTCATTCATTCATTCATTCATTCATTCATTTTTATTTATTTAGGCACGGTAGCCCCGTCAATCCATATGAACTGCTTTTCAGGGGGCCGTGGCAAAACATTTACTAATTTAAAAGATCACTATATAATAGTTAACAAAAAATAAAAGAATTCTAGGCCAAAAGACCAAACTATTTTTGTGACTTTTTTTACTTTATAGGAGCACTCCAAATATAGGTAAATTTGACTGGTTGAAGAATGCAGGAAAGGGGCCTAATACGCGTATCAAATCAGAAGTAATCTCCTCCCATAGATCAATATGCAATGGCATTTTATTATCCTCAGGAAAGATAAGAAATAGATAAGACCATAGACGAGCAGCTTGTAGACATGCAAGAAATACTTGCAGACCATAGACGAGAGCTGCCAGTCAGAAATATACCAATTTAGTCAAATGCAGTTTTCAATGGCTCAGAGCTGGACCTGGACAGAGTATGAAGTCATGCGTTGGAAAAAGGAGGAAACAGTTTTCGTCGTTTCATGTTTAGTGATTAAAATGTTTTCGCGAGTTCTATTCGCAGTAATTTCAGAATCGTGGGTCCCTTTTTGTCGTTGGAATTTTCGTGGGATCTCAGATTTTGTGCCTCTGTTAGTGGTTCATTTCGTGGTATCTTTTCATGATCAGTGTGCATACGATATCTCTCCCATGAAAAATATTACTCTCTTCATTGTTCTGTTAGAGGAATTCCTTTGAGATTTGATCAAGTGTTTTAGGCCTTTTTTCAGGCATTTTTACAACCAAGGAATTTTCGTAAAGTCAAAATCTCCTGCACTTTCAATGCTAATAAAAACGCAAGAAAAATGACAAAAATACTTCGATTTCTCAGCTATCACTTAAAATTTGATTCATTCCAATCCATCAATTATTCTTGGTGCTATGAACTTTCAGAAGAGGGAACTATTTTCTGGCTCACCCGGTATTATTAATTATTATTGATTTAATATTATCAATATGCATATGACCGAAACGCCTATCAAATTAGATTTGGTCAAACGCACAATGGAAGCATTAAACATGATTTAATTTGAAAAAAGAAAACATCATACCAACTTCTATGTGTATACCGAGTAGGCTCAGGAGCTTGAGGCACGACATGTCGTAGCGTATTAACAGACGAATCTTCTTGTAAACGGCGAGGAGGCTGATGAGCTGGAGGCACGACATGTCCTAGCATATTAACAGACGAATCTTCTTGTAAACGGTGAGGAGGCTGATGAGCTGGAGGCACGACATGTCCTGGCATATTAACAGACGAATCTTCTTGTAAACGGTGAGGAGGCTGATGAGCTGGAGGCACGACATGTCCGAGCATATGATTTGGTGTGGTATTATCATATTGTCTAACAAATGAAATGAAAGATAAATTGTACTGCTGCTGAGACCAATCATTGTAAAAATCATACACTTTTGGCTAGACTAATCCATAGTCTAAAGGTGCAAAAAACTGCACTTTCCGGACGCAAATCGCTATAATTTGGCCATCGCTAGACCAAACACTGCCAACAAGTATACACTTGCTTGAACCAAATTGTCAAAAAGTATACCCTTGGCTAGTATACACCTTGATTAAAAGTTCAAAAACGATATGCTCTTGACGGCAGCACATTCCCAGGTACCTTTACTATTGAAGAATTGAAGACCCCCCTACCCTGAACAGGATAGACGAATTGAAAAGACCTTTTGAATTACTTCCATGTGAAAATTCTCGTGCCGCTATGAGATCAAAAATGCAGGAAAAATTTGATAGAAAAACTAGAGTCTGTCCAGTACTCGGCTGCTCTTGCTGTAACAGGAACATGGAGGGGATCTTCCCGGGAAAAACTGTATACAGAGCTTAGCTGGGAGTCACTTAGTTCCCGAAGGTGGAGTAGGCGCCTCACTTTGTTCTATAAGATTATGAATAATCTCACCCCCTTGTATACAAAGGAGCCAATCCGAAAACCTCTTGAGTCGAATTACTACCTTTGCAATCAGGATGCTGTTGGGCGAATAAAGGCAAGAACAGAAAAATTTCAATCTAGCTTCTATCCAAACTGCATATCTGAATGGAATGAACTTGATCCTGAAATAAGGCGTTGCTGTTTTTAAGACAAAGCTTCTATCCAAAATTTGCCCCCTGCAAACCCTGTCTTTGGTATCCATGACCCAATAGGCCTATCTTACCTTTCCCAAATAAGGGTCGGTCTCAGCCGGCTAAACTTCCACAAATTCAAGCACAATTTTAGAGACATCGTAAACCCAATGTGCCCAACGAATGACGGTATTGAGAATACGGAGCACTTTTTGTTGCTTTGCCCTTCTTTTGTGATTCAACGACGAAATCTTCTCGCTGGAGTTTCGGTAGTATTACGACCATTTGTTGAAATCAACAGCCTTTCTAACAACGATCTTGTAAAATTTTGTTGTATGGTGATAAAGACCTTTCTGATAACATTAATAAAAACATCCTCGAATTAACTCTTGATTTCATACAAAAAACAGGTCGGTTTAATTAGATTTGAATCCTTGTTTTACGCCACTCAGCCACAAAGTCCTTTTTTTCTTTTCTTTTTTCACTCCTGTACGTCTGTTTTGCATTGGATATCGGGTAATTTCAGTGTATATAACATTATTGCGATTGACGTGTAACTCACACTTAAATTAAAAGCCTTCCAATGGTTGCCTGACATCCAATGTGAAACTGACTCCAGTGTTTATCAGTAGAAATTGTTTGCGCGTAATTATAGTAGTAATTGTATTTAATTGTATGTAGGTTTAATTTAGTTGCTCGTCTTTATGTCAAAGCCATGGGGTAGTCATGGTATTTTGCTCCCAATGGTATCTCGTCCTGGTAGTGTAGTAAAGTAGTTCGTAAATGTTGTAATAAGTAATCCCATTTTCGTAAATTTTTATACTGAATATAAAAAAAAATCTGCGATCGACGGATCTGAATCTGAAAATACCATTACTTAAAACAAAAACAGGTCAGAAATCTTTCTGCTACAGAGGAACCACCCTTTGGAACAGCCTGGATAAAGCTGGTAAATCAGCTCCCTCTCTTGGTGCGTTCAAAAATCTGCTCTAATAAGTTGGATTACATAGTTTTCCTTTGTATTTACTTTATTGACTGTATTTTGCGTAAATTATTGGCTTTTGTAAATATATAATATCATTGTAACTAGTTTTCTTTTGTAGCTTAGATTTTTTAAAAGGTCAGTTTGAAAACCAGATATCATTCTAAAAATTGTTAAGCTGTATAAATATTTTAAATGCAATGAAATAAATGATGACTGTTGACATTGTACCAGATCAATGCTTCCGTAAGGTGAAAATTGAGAACAAATGAACCTAATCAGGGCTGTCTTGTTCAGTTCTCTTTTTGGTCCCTTTTGACCAAAATTAACGGCAATGGTACAAGGGACATATGTAGCCAATCTATGCATCAGGTACGTCAACTAAAAGAGCCTTTGTGTAACGATAGTAGCATAAGTCCTAACTAAAAATACATATCGATGGACCAAACCTACTCAGAATTTTGATTCCGTCTTTCAACTTTCCTTCTGGAAGTCTTGGCACCTGTGGATTGAATAAATCAATCAACAATTGACTAGAGAGCAAACATATGTTCCTTACCGTAAGAATGATCAAGCTAATTTTTATCTTATACAGTAGATTCTAATTCGAGTTGATTCTTAGCTCAGATATTGCAACCTTGTCTCAATTCTCCAAATTTGCTGCGCAGTGGTGCGAAGCAGAATATAGTCTCGAAAGCCATGATTTTAGATCTGGTAAAATTTCGATAGTTGGGACATCACCAAGGAAGACAACCCTAAGTTGTGCTCCTCCACTTGAAATAATTCCATTGCGGCGGTGAATTGGTTGTGTAAAATAAGGGAACAAAAGAACAATAACAACAGTCTGTGATTGGACAGAACAAATTCCTATATTCACTTTTAGGTGAGTAACGAAAGTAGTTCAGGCCATTTGTAGACACCGGCACTGGAATAGTGGCATTGGCATTGGTATTACCACGTAGTTGAGGCAGCACGCAGGCTACCCAAAGCCTCCTTTCTCTCTGTTGTCACTGCCCTGCGTAGCAACCTTGTAACAAAAGCAGTCGCCGACAATGAGACCCATTCTCCAAAATAATAAGTTCACAAAACAATCACGATCGCCCAATTGATTATTTTAACCCACTATTCAAATAATGTGTGACGCGCGTCTCGACAAATCACAAAGGGAACAACTAAAACCAACCCATAAACAGGAGATTCTTGAACTTTGACAGCTCCTTTCTTTTCAACAATAGATAGCAAAAATGCATCGGTCCCTAAACCTCTGAATGGAGAAAATCAGCGTTTTGCACCGGCGAACCAATGCAGTCCAAAGGTTACTATTGAGCAATAGAGAGCCCTCTTCTATCATTCTTGTTCGCTAATTGGTTATCTCTCGTCCAAATGAAAAGTGCAGTGCACCAGAACGGTTCTTCAAACTGGTGATGAAAACAGGGCGAAAAAATGTGGTTGACTGAATTATTCAGTGTTCTGGAAGCACCAAATTCCCAAATCAACAGACGACAAAATTTGGCCTTTCTAGGCAAGGTAAGTTGTCCTGCCAAGGTGTAAACAGCACGTCGAAAAGCATTGGCCTGAATAGGTCTGATCCGAGGTAATGTCCATATCCTAGCACATGAAATATACAGCTTTAAAAGGAAGGTCTTTCTGCCCAAAAGATCTTGAAAAAGGGCGTTGCCCATGTTTTCCAAGAGTTTGAAGGGCGTGGTCGCAAAAATTTTCCTCGGGGCTTCTCCCCAGATCCCCACTTTCCATCGGTCACTCAAATGTCTGCATCCGCCCCTGGCTGGACAGGACTTAATACATCACAATATCCCACAGCAAAAGATATAACTATTGGAAGGGTCCTGATTTATCACAAACTCTCAAAGCAAAAGGAAAACCTGCTGGGCTGATCTTAAAGGGGATGTACAAGATTTTTATAAACAATCGGAAAGTATGGGACAACCCTTGCATGTGACTGAAGCCTTGGGTTTTTAATGGCGGCCAGTTTCATCGCAGCTTCTACGATAGTTCCATTGCAGTGTTTTCTTGTCTATGTCTATGTATGATGGAACTTTTGATATCAATTAAAATTTCCAAATATTCGGAGCTAGAAAGATGGAAAAGATCCTCCACCAAAGCTTCGAGCACCAAGATTGTCGCAGATACTTTGGATTACTATTCACTGTGCAAAATCGCCATTAGCTTTGTTGTGTTTAGCCTGAACCCATCAGATGATGTGACACGCAGATCCAAGCAGAGAGGACGGGTTGTACTACAGCCCTTTCAGTCATCACAATATCCTACAGGAAAAAGGGCGAAGCTGCTGACTGAATCTTAGTATATCACAATATCCTGCGGACAAATATAAACCCACCGAACAGTTCTTAATTTTTCAAAATACACTAAAGCAAAATGTAAAACTGCTGGATGTTGCCTTTATTGATCACAAATTGTCACAGCAAAAGACAAACCTGGTGGAAAGGTCTTATGAAATCACAATATCCCACAGCAAAATGTTAAACTGCTGGATGGGTCATAACCAACATAAAATAAGAGAACTAGTTCTCTTATTTTATCTTGTCATAACTTATCACAATATCCAACGGCAAAATATGAAACCGCTGGACGGGTCTTAACATATCACAATATCCAACGGCAAAATATGAAACTGCTGGACGGGTCTTAACATATCACAATATCCAGCAGCAAAATATGAAACTGTTGGACAGGTCTTAACATATCACAATATCCAGCAGCAAAATATGAAACTGTTGGACAGGTCTTAACATATCACAATATCCAGCAGCAAAATATGAAACTGATGGACGGGTCTTAACATATCACCATATCCACCGGCAAAATATGAAACTGCTGGACGGGTCTTAACATATCACAATATCCAACGGCAAAATAAAAAACTGCTGGACGGGTCTTAACATATCACAATATCCTACGGCAAAATATAAAACTGCTGGACGGGTCTTAACATATCACAATATCCAACGGCAAAATACAAAACTGCTGGACGGGTCTTAACATATCACAATATCCAGCAGCAAAATATAAAACTGTTGGACAGGTCTTAACATATCACAATATCCAGCAGCAAAATATGAAACTGTTGGACAGGTCTTAAGATATCACAATATCCAGCAGCAAAATATGAAACTGTTGGACAGGTCTTAACATATCACAATATCCAGCAGCAAAATATGAAACTGTTGGACAGGTCTTAACATATCACAAATACCCAACAGCAAAATATGAAACTGTTGGACAGGTCTTAACATATCACAATATCCAGCAGCAAAATATGAAACTGTTGGACAGGTCTTAACATATCACAATATCCACCGGCAAAATATGAAACTGCTGGACGGGTCTTAACATATCACAATATCCAACGGCAAAATAAAAAACTGTTGGACAGGTATTAACATATCACAATATCCAGCAGCAAAATATGAAACTGTTGGACAGGTCTTAACATATCACAATATCCACCGGCAAAATATGAAACTGATGGACGGGTCTTAACATATCACAATATCCACCGGCAAAATATGAAACTGTTGGACAGGTCTTAAGATATCACAATACCCAACAGCAAAATATGAAACTGTTGGACGGGTCTTAACATATCACAATATCCAGCAGCAAAATATGAAACTGTTGGACAGGTCTTAACATATCACAATATCCATCAGCAAAATATGAAACTGTTGGACAGGTCTTAACATATCACAAATACCCAACAGCAAAATATGAAACTGTTGGACAGGTCTTAACATATCACAATATCCACCGGCAAAATATGAAACTGCTGGACGGGTCTTAACATATCACAATATCCAACTGCAAAATAAAAAACTGCTGGACGGGTCTTAACATATCACAATATCCTACGGCAAAATATAAAACTGCTGGACGGGTCTTAACATACCACAATATCCAACGGCAAAATACAAAACTGCTGGACGGGTCTTAACATATCACAATATCCAGCAGCAAAATATAAAACTGTTGGACAGGTCTTAACATATCACAATATCCAGCAGCAAAATATGAAACTGTTGGACAGGTCTTAACATATCATAATATCCAAAGGCAAAATATGAAACTGTTGGACAGGTCTTAACATATCACCATATCTAGCCATGGAGCATTGCGGACACCTTTATTTTGTAGGAAATTTTTATTCGATACTACTACCTTAAGTCCTCTGCGGAGGAGCATTATCTTCTCAAGCGCTACGCTAGCTCGCTCCTTCGGAGAGGCAGCTCGCTTCGCGAGCAATGCTCCTCCGCAGAGGACTTAAGGTAGTAGTATCGAATAAAAATTTCCTACAAAATTTCCTACAAAATAAAGGTGTCCGCAATGCTCCATGATCTAGCAGCAAAATATGAAACTGCTGGACGGGTCTTAACATATCACAATATCCAATGGCAAAATATAAAACTGTTGGAAGGGTCTTAACATATCACAATATCCAAAGGCAAAATATGAAACTGTTGGACAGGTCTTAACATATCACCATATCTAGCAGCAAAATATGAAACTGTTGGACAGGTCTTTACATATCACAATATCCAGCAGCCAAATATGAAACTGCTGGACGGGTCTTAACATTTCACAATATCAACCGGCAAAATGTGAAACTGCTGGACGGGTCTTAACATATCACAATATCCACCGGCAAAATATGAAACTGCTGGACGGGTCTTAACATATCACAATATCCACCGGCAAAATATGAAACTGCTGGACGGGTCTTAACATATCACAATATCCACCGGCAAAATATAAAACTGCTGGAAGGGTCTTAACATATCACAATATCCAGCAGCAAAATATGAAACTGCTGGACAGGTCTTAACATATCACAATATCCAGCAGCAAAATATGAAACTGTTGGACAGGTCTTAACATATCACAATATCCAAAGGCAAAATATGAAACTGCTTGACGGGCCTTAACATATCACAATATCCAGCAGCAAAATATGAAACTGCTGGACGGGTCTTAACATATCACAATATCCAACGGCAAAATACAAAACTGTTGGAAGGGTGTTAACATATCACAATATCCAACGGCAAAATATGAAACTGTTGGACGGGTGTTAACATATCACAATATCCAACGGCAAATTATGAAACTGCTGGACGGGTCTTAACGTATCACAATATCCAACGGCAAAATATGAAACTGCTGGACGGGTCTTAACATATCACAATATCCAACGGCAAAATATGAAACTGTTGGACGGGTGTTAACATATCACAATATCCAACGGTAAAATACAAAACTGTTGGACGGGTGTTAACATATCACAACATCCAACGGCAAAATATGAAACTGTTGGACGGGTGTTAACATATCACAATATACAACGGCAAAATATGAAACTGTTGGACGGGTGTTAACATATCACAATATCCAACGGCAAAATATGAAACTGCTGGACGGGTCTTAACGTATCACAATATCCAACGGTAAAATACAAAACTGTTGGACGGGTGTTAACATATCACAATATCTAACGGCAAAATATGAAACTGTTGGACGGGTGTTAACATATCACAATATCCAACGGCAAAATGTGAAACTGCTGGACGGGTCTTAACATATCACAATATCCACCGGCAAAATATGAAACTGCTGGACGGGTCTTAACATATCACAATATCCACCGGCAAAATATAAAACTGCTGGACGGGTCTGAACATATCACAATATCCACCGGCAAAATATAAAACTGCTGGAAGGGTCTTAACATATCACAATATCCAGCAGCAAAATATGAAACTGCTGGACAGGTGTTAACATATCACAATATCCAGCAGCAAAATATGAAACTGTTGGACGGGTGTTAACATATCACAATATCCAACGGCAAAATATGAAACTGCTGGACGGGTCTTAACGTATCACAATATCCAACGGTAAAATACAAAACTGTTGGACGGGTGTTAACATATCACAATATCCAACGGCAAAATATGAAACTGTTGGACGGGTGTTAACATATCACAATATCCAACGGCAAAATGTGAAACTGCTGGACGGGTCTTAACATATCACAATATCCACCGGCAAAATATGAAACTGCTGGACGGGTCTTAACATATCACAATATCCACCGGCAAAATATAAAACTGCTGGACGGGTCTTAACATATCACAATATCCACCGGCAAAATATAAAACTGCTGGAAGGGTCTTAACATATCACAATATCCAGCAGCAAAATATGAAACTGCTGGACAGGTGTTAACATATCACAATATCCAGCACCAAAATATGAAACTGTTGGACAGGTCTTAACATATCACAATATCCAAAGGCAAAATATGAAACTGCTGGACGGGCCTTAACATATCACAATATCCAGCAGCAAAAGATGAAACTGCTGGACGGGTCTTAACATATCACAATATCCAGCAGCAAAATATGAAACTGTTGGACGGGTCTTAACATATCACAATATCCAGCAGCAAAATATGAAACTGTTGGACGGGTCTTAACATATCACAATATCCAGCAGCAAAATATGAAACTGTTGGACGGGTCTTAGCATATCACAACATCCAGCAGCAAAATATGAAACTGTTGGACGGGTCTTAACATATCACAATATCCAGCAGCAAAATATGAAACTGTTGGACGGGTCTTAACATATCACAATATCCAGCAGCAAAATATGAAACTGTTGGACGGGTCTTAACATATCACAATATCCAGCAGCAAAATATTAAACTGCTGGACGGGTCTTAGCATATCACAACATCCAGCATCAAAATATGAAACTGTTGGACGGGTCTTAACATATCACAATATCCAGCAGCAAAATATGAAACTGTTGGACGGGTCTTAACATATCACAATATCCAGCATCAAAATATTAAACTGCTGGACGGGTCTTAACATATCACAATATCCAGCATCAAAATATGAAACTGTTGGACGGGTCTTAACATATCACAATATCCAGCAGCAAAATATGAAACTGTTGGACGGGTCTTAACATATGACAATATCCAGCAGCAAAATATGAAACTGTTGGACGGGTCTTAGCATATCACAATATCCAGCAGCAAAATATGAAACTGTTGGACGGGTCTTAGCATATCACAATATCCAGCAGCAAAATATGAAACTGTTGGACGGGTCTTAACATATCACAATATCCAGCAGCAAAATATTAAACTGCTGGACGGGTCTTAACATATCACAATATCCAGCATCAAAATATGAAACTGTTGGACGGGTCTTAACATATCACAATATCCAGCAGCAAAATATGAAACTGTTGGACGGGTCTTAACATATCACAATATCCAGCAGCAAAATATGAAACTGTTGGACGGGTCTTAACATATCACAATATCCAGCAGCAAAATATGAAACTGTTGGACGGGTCTTAGCATATCACAACATCCAGCATCAAAATATGAAACTGTTGGACGGGTCTTAACATATCACAATATACAGCAGCAAAATATGAAACTGTTGGACGGGTCTTAGCATATCACAATATCCAGCAGCAAAATATGAAACTGATGGACGGGTCTTAACATATCACAATATCCAGCATCAAAATATGAAACTGCTGGACGGGTCTTAGCATATCACAACATCCAGCAGCAAAATATGAAACTGTTGGACGGGTCTTAACATATCACAATATCCAGCAGCAAAATATTAAACTGCTGGACGGGTCTTAACATATCACAATATCCAAAGACAAAATATGAAACTGCTGGACGGGTCTTAACATATCACAATATCCAGCAGCAAAATATGAAACTGCTGGACGGGTCTTAACATATCACAATATCCACGGGCAAAATATGAAACTGCTGGACGGGTCTTAACATATCACAATATCCACCGGCAAAATATGAAACTGCTTGACGGGTCTTAACATATCACAATATCCACAGGCAAAATATGAAACTGCTGGACGGGTCTTAACATATCACAATATCCACCGGCAAAATATGAAACTGCTGGACGGGTCTTAACATATCACAATATCCAGCAGCAAAATATGAAACTGCTGGACGGGTCTTAACAGATCACAATATCCAAAGGCAAAATATGAAACTGCTGGACAGGTCTTAACATATCACAATATCCAGCATCAAAATATGAAACTGCTGGACGGGTCTTAACATATCACAATATCCAGCAGCAAATTATGACACTGCTGGACGGGTCTTAACATATCACAACATCCAAAGGCAAAATATGAAACTGCTGGACGGGTCTTAGCATATCACAATATCCAGCAGCAAAATATGAAACTGCTGGACGGGTCTTAGCATATCACAATATCCAGCATCAAAATATGAAACTGTTGGACGGGTCTTAACATATCACAATATCCAGCAGCAAAATATGAAACTGTTGGACGGGTCTTAGCATATCACAACATCCAGCAGTAAAATATGAAACTGTTGGACGGGTCTTAACATATCACAATATCCAGCAGCAAAATATGAAACTGCTGGACGGGTCTTAACATATCACAACATCCAGCAGCAAAATATGAAACTGCTGGACGGGTCTTAACATATCACAATATCCAGCAGCAAAATATGAAACTGCTGGACGGGTCTTAGCATATCACAATATCCAGCATCAAAATATGAAACTGTTGGACGGGTCTTAACATATCACAATATCCAGCAGCAAAATATGAAACTGTTGGACGGGTCTTAGCATATCACAACATCCAGCAGCAAAATATGACACTGCTGGACGGGTCTTAACATATCACAATATCCAGCAGCAAAATATGAAACTGCTGGACGGGTCTTAACATATCACAATATCCAGCATCAAAATATGAAACTGCTGGACGGGTCTTAGCATATCACAACATCCAGCAGCAAAATATGAAACTGTTGGACGGGTCTTAACATATCACAATATCCAGCAGCAAAATATTAAACTGCTGGACGGGTCTTAACATATCACAATATCCAGCAGCAAAATATGAAACTGCTGGACGGGTCTTAACATATCACAATATCCAAAGACAAAATATGAAACTGCTGGACGGGTCTTAACATATCACAATATCCACGGGCAAAATATGAAACTGCTGGACGGGTCTTAACATATCACAATATCCACCGGCAAAATATGAAACTGCTTGACGGGTCTTAACATATCACAATATCCACCGGCAAAATATGAAACTGCTGGACGGGTCTTAACATATCACAATATCCACCGGCAAAATATGAAACTGCTGGACGGGTCTTAACATATCACAATATCCAGCAGCAAAATATGAAACTGCTGGACGGGTCTTAACAGATCACAATATCCAAAGGCAAAATATGAAACTGCTGGACGGGTCTTAACATATCACAATATCCAGCAGCAAAATATGAAACTGCTGGACGGGTCTTAACATATCACAATATCCACGGGCAAAATATGAAACTGCTGGACGGGTCTTAACATATCACAATATCCACCGGCAAAATATGAAACTGCTTGACGGGTCTTAACATATCACAATATCCACCGGCAAAATATGAAACTGCTGGACGGGTCTTAACATATCACAATATCCACCGGCAAAATATGAAACTGCTGGACGGGTCTTAACATATCACAATATCCAGCAGCAAAATATGAAACTGCTGGACGGGTCTTAACAGATCACAATATCCAAAGGCAAAATATGAAACTGCTGGACGGGTCTTAACATATCACAATATCCAGCAGCAAAATATGAAACTGCTGGACGGGTCTTAACATATCACAATATCCACGGGCAAAATATGAAACTGCTGGACGGGTCTTAACATATCACAATATCCACCGGCAAAATATGAAACTGCTGGACGGGTCTTAACATATCACAATATCCACCGGCAAAATATGAAACTGCTGGACGGGTCTTAACATATCACAATATCCACCGGCAAAATATGAAACTGCTTGACGGGTCTTAACATATCACAATATCCAGCAGCAAAATATGAAACTGTTGGACGGGTCTTAACATATCACAATATCCAGCAGCAAAATATGAAACTGTTGGACGGGTCTTAGCATATCACAACATCCAGCAGCAAAATATGAAACTGTTGGACGGGTCTTAACATATCACAATATCCAGCAGCAAAATATGAAACTGTTGGACGGGTCTTAACATATCACAATATCCAGCAGCAAAATATGAAACTGTTGGACGGGTCTTAACATATCACAATATCCAGCAGCAAAATATTAAACTGCTGGACGGGTCTTAGCATATCACAACATCCAGCATCAAAATATGAAACTGTTGGACGGGTCTTAACATATCACAATATCCAGCAGCAAAATATGAAACTGTTGGACGGGTCTTAACATATCACAATATCCAGCATCAAAATATTAAACTGCTGGACGGGTCTTAACATATCACAATATCCAGCATCAAAATATGAAACTGTTGGACGGGTCTTAACATATCACAATATCCAGCAGCAAAATATGAAACTGTTGGACGGGTCTTAACATATCACAATATCAAGCAGCAAAATATGAAACTGTTGGACGGGTCTTAGCATATCACAATATCCAGCAGCAAAATATGAAACTGTTGGACGGGTCTTAGCATATCACAATATCCAGCAGCAAAATATGAAACTGTTGGACGGGTCTTAACATATCACAATATCCAGCAGCAAAATATTAAACTGCTGGACGGGTCTTAACATATCACAATATCCAGCATCAAAATATGAAACTGTTGGACGGGTCTTAACATATCACAATATCCAGCAGCAAAATATGAAACTGTTGGACGGGTCTTAACATATCACAATATCCAGCAGCAAAATATGAAACTGTTGGACGGGTCTTAACATATCACAATATCCAGCAGCAAAATATGAAACTGTTGGACGGGTCTTAGCATATCACAACATCCAGCATCAAAATATGAAACTGTTGGACGGGTCTTAACATATCACAATATCCAGCAGCAAAATATGAAACTGTTGGACGGGTCTTAGCATATCACAATATCCAGCAGCAAAATATGAAACTGATGGACGGGTCTTAACATATCACAATATCCAGCATCAAAATATGAAACTGCTGGACGGGTCTTAGCATATCACAACATCCAGCAGCAAAATATGAAACTGTTGGACGGGTCTTAACATATCACAATATCCAGCAGCAAAATATTAAACTGCTGGACGGGTCTTAACATATCACAATATCCAGCAGCAAAATATGAAACTGCTGGACGGGTCTTAACATATCACAATATCCAAAGACAAAATATGAAACTGCTGGACGGGTCTTAACATATCACAATATCCAGCAGCAAAATATGAAACTGCTGGACGGGTCTTAACATATCACAATATCCACGGGCAAAATATGAAACTGCTGGACGGGTCTTAACATATCACAATATCCACCGGCAAAATATGAAACTGCTTGACGGGTCTTAACATATCACAATATCCACCGGCAAAATATGAAACTGCTGGACGGGTCTTAACATATCACAATATCCACCGGCAAAATATGAAACTGCTGGACGGGTCTTAACATATCACAATATCCAGCAGCAAAATATGAAACTGCTGGACGGGTCTTAACAGATCACAATATCCAAAGGCAAAATATGAAACTGCTGGACAGGTCTTAACATATCACAATATCCAGCATCAAAATATGAAACTGCTGGACGGGTCTTAACATATCACAATATCCAGCAGCAAATTATGACACTACTGGACGGGTCTTAACATATCACAACATCCAAAGGCAAAATATGAAACTGCTGGACGGGTCTTAACATATCACAATATCCAGCGGCAAAATATGAAACTGCTGGACGGGTCTTAGCATATCACAATATCCAGCATCAAAATATGAAACTGTTGGACGGGTCTTAACATATCACAATATCCAGCAGCAAAATATGAAACTGTTGGACGGGTCTTAGCATATCACAACATCCAGCAGCAAAATATGAAACTGTTGGACGGGTCTTAACATATCACAATATCCAGCAGCAAAATATGAAACTGCTGGACGGGTCTTAACATATCACAACATCCAGCAGCAAAATATGAAACTGCTGGACGGGTCTTAACATATCACAATATCCAGCAGCAAAATATGAAACTGTTGGACGGGTCTTAGCATATCACAATATCCAGCAGCAAAATATGAAACTGTTGGACGGGTCTTAACATATCACAATATCCAGCAGCAAAATATGAAACTGTTGGACGGGTCTTAGCATATCACAACATCCAGCAGCAAAATATGAAACTGTTGGACGGGTCTTAACATATCACAATATCCAGCAGCAAAATATGAAACTGCTGGACGGGTCTTAACATATCACAATATCCAGCATCAAAATATGAAACTGCTGGACGGGTCTTAGCATATCACAACATCCAGCAGCAAAATATGAAACTGTTGGACGGGTCTTAACATATCACAATATCCAGCAGCAAAATATTAAACTGCTGGACGGGTCTTAACATATCAAAATATCCAGCAGCAAAATATGAAACTGCTGGACGGGTCTTAACATATCACAATATCCAAAGACAAAATATGAAACTGCTGGACGGGTCTTAACATATCACAATATCCACGGGCAAAATATGAAACTGCTGGACGGGTCTTAACATATCACAATATCCACCGGCAAAATATGAAACTGCTTGACGGGTCTTAACATATCACAATATCCACCGGCAAAATATGAAACTGCTGGACGGGTCTTAACATATCACAACATCCACCGGCAAAATATGAAACTGCTGGACGGGTCTTAACATATCACAATATCCAGCAGCAAAATATGAAACTGCTGGACGGGTCTTAACAGATCACAATATCCAAAGGCAAAATATGAAACTGCTGGACGGGTCTTAACATATCACAATATCCAGCAGCAAAATATGAAACTGCTGGACGGGTCTTAACATATCACAATATCCACGGGCAAAATATGAAACTGCTGGACGGGTCTTAACATATCACAATATCCACCGGCAAAATATGAAACTGCTTGACGGGTCTTAACATATCACAATATCCACCGGCAAAATATGAAACTGCTGGACGGGTCTTAACATATCACAATATCCACCGGCAAAATATGAAACTGCTGGACGGGTCTTAACATATCACAATATCCAGCAGCAAAATATGAAACTGCTGGACGGGTCTTAACAGATCACAATATCCAAAGGCAAAATATGAAACTGCTGGACGGGTCTTAACATATCACAATATCCAGCAGCAAAATATGAAACTGCTGGACGGGTCTTAACATATCACAATATCCACGGGCAAAATATGAAACTGCTGGACGGGTCTTAACATATCACAATATCCACCGGCAAAATATGAAACTGCTGGACGGGTCTTAACATATCACAATATCCACCGGCAAAATATGAAACTGCTGGACGGGTCTTAACATATCACAATATCCACCGGCAAAATATGAAACTGCTGGACGGGTCTTAACATATCACAATATCCACCGGCAAAATATGAAACTGCTGGACGGGTCTTAACATATCACAATATCGGCAAAATATGAAACTGCTTGACGGGTCTTAACATATCACAATATCCAGGATCAAAATATGAAACTGCTTGACGGGTCTTAACATATCACAATATCCAGCAGCAAAATATGAAACTGCTGGACGGGTCTTAACATATCACAATATCCACGGGCAAAATATGAAACTGCTGGACGGGTCTTAACATATCACAATATCCAGCAGCAAAATATGAAACTGCTGGACGGGTCTTAACATATCACAATATCCAGCAGCAAAATATGAAACTGTTGGACGGGTCTTAGCATATCACAACATCCAGCAGCAAAACATGAAACTGCTGGACGGGTCTTAACATATCACAATATCCAGCAGCAAAATATTAAACTGCTGGACGGGTCTTAGCATATCACAACATCCAGCAGCAAAATATGAAACTGTTGGACGGGTCTTAACATATCACAATATCCAGCAGCAAAATATGAAACTGTTGGACGGGTCTTAACATATCACAATATCCAGCAGCAAAATATGAAACTGTTGGACGGGTCTTAGCATATCACAACATCCAGCAGCAAAATATGAAACTGTTGGACGGGTCTTAACATATCACAATATCCAGCATCAAAATATGAAAATGCTGGACGGGTCTTAGCATATCACAACATCCAGCAGCAAAATATGAAACTGTTGGACGGGTCTTAACATATCACAATATCCAGCAGCAAAATATTAAACTGCTGGACGGGTCTTAACATATCACAATATCCAGCAGCAAAATATGAAACTGCTGGACGGGTCTTAACATATCACAATATCCAAAGACAAAATATGAAACTGCTGGACGGGTCTTAACATATCACAATATCCAGCTGCAAAATATGAAACTGATGGACGGGTCTTAACATATCACAATATCCTGCAGCAAAATGTGAAACTGTTGGACAGGTCTTAACATATCACAATATCCAGCAGCAAAATATGAAACTGTTGGACAGGTCTTAATATATCACAATATCCAGCAGCAAAATATGAAACTGATGGACGGGTCTTAACATATCACAATATCCAACGGCAAAATATAAAACTGTTGGACGGGTCTTAACATATCACAATAATCCAACGGCAAAATACAAAACTGCTGGACGGGTCTTAACATATCACAATATCCAGCAGCAAAATATGAAACTGCTGAACGGGTCTTAACAGATCACAATATCCAAAGGCAAAATATGAAACTGCTGGACAGGCAAAATATGAAACTGCTGGAACATATCACAATATCCACGGGCAAAATATGAAACTGCTGGACGGGTCTTAACATATCACAATATCCACCGGCAAAATATGAAACTGCTTGACGGGTCTTAACATATCACAATATCCACCGGCAAAATATGAAACTGCTGGACGGGTCTTAACATATCACAATATCCACCGGCAAAATATGAAACTGCTGGACGGGTCTTAACATATCACAATATCCAGCAGCAAAATATGAAACTGCTGGACGGGTCTTAACAGATCACAATATCCAAAGGCAAAATATGAAACTGCTGGACGGGTCTTAACATATCACAATATCCAGCAGCAAAATATGAAACTGCTGGACGGGTCTTAACATATCACAATATCCACGGGCAAAATATGAAACTGCTGGACGGGTCTTAACATATCACAATATCCACCGGCAAAATATGAAACTGCTGGACGGGTCTTAACATATCACAATATCCACCGGCAAAATATGAAACTGCTGGACGGGTCTTAACATATCACAATATCCACCGGCAAAATATGAAACTGCTTGACGGGTCTTAACATATCACAATATCCAGCATCAAAATATGAAACTGCTGGACGGGTCTTAACATATCACAATATCCAGCAGCAAAATATGACACTGCTGGACGGGTCTTAACATATCACAATATCCAGCAGCAAAATATGAAACTGTTGGACAGGTCTTAGCATATCACAAATATCCACCGGCAAAATATGAAACTGCTGGACGGGTCTTAACATATCACAATATCCACCGGCAAAATATGAAACTGTTGGACAGGTCTTAACATATCACAATATCCACCGGCAAAATATGAAACTGTTGGACAGGTCTTAATATATCACAATATCCAGCAGCAAAATATGAAACTGTTGGACAGGTCTTAATATATCACAATATCCAGCAGCAAAATATGACACTGCTGGACGGGTCTTAACATATCACAATATCCAGCATCAAAATAAGAAACTGTTGGACGGGTCTTAACATATCACAATATCCACCGGCAAAATATGAAACTGCTGGACGGGTCTTAACATATCACAACATCCAGCAGCAAAATATGAAACTGTTGGACGGGTCTTAACATATCACAATATCCAGCAGCAAAATATGAAACTGTTGGACGGGTCTTAGCATATCAAAACATCCAGCAGCAAAATATGAAACTGTTGGACGGGTCTTAACATATCACAATATCCAGCAGCAAAATATTAAACTGATGGACGGGTCTTAACATATCACAATATCCAGCAGCAAAATATGAAACTGCTGAAACTGTTGGACGGGTCTTAACAGCAAAATATCACAATATCCAAAGCAGCAAAATATGAAACTGCTGGACGGGTCTTAACATATCACAATATCCAGCAGCAAAATATGAAACTGCTGGACGGGTCTTAACATATCACAATATCCAAAGACAAAATATGAAACTGCTGGACGGGTCTTAACATATCACAATATCCAACAGCAAAATATGAAACTGTTGGACGGGTCTTAGCATATCACAACATCCAGCAGCAAAATGTGAAACTGCTTGACGGGTCTTAACATGTCACAATATCCAACGGCAAAATATGAAGCTGTTGGACGGGTCTTAACATATCACAATATCCAGCATCAAAATATGAAACTGCTGGACGGGTCTTAACATATCACAACATCCAGCAGCAAAATATGAAACTGTTGGACGGGTCTTAACATATCACAATATCCAGCAGCAAAATATTAAACTGCTGGACGGGTCTTAGCATATCACAACATCCAGCAGCAAAATATGAAACTGCTGGACGGGTCTTAACATATCACAATATCCAACAGCAAAATATGAAACTGTTGGACGGGTCTTAACATATCACAATATCCAAAGACAAAATATGAAACTGCTGGACGGGTCTTAGCATATCACAACATCCAGCAGCAAAATATGAAACTGCTGGACGGGTCTTAACATATCACAATATCCAAAGACAAAATATGAAACTGTTGGACGGGTCTTAACATATCACAATATCCAGCAGCAAAATATGAAACTGCTGGACGGGTCTTAACATATCACAATATCCAAAGACAAAATATGAAACTGTTGGACGGGTCTTAACATATCACAATATCCAGCAGCAAAATATGAAACTGCTGGACGGGTCTTAACATATCACAATATCCAAAGACAAAATATGAAACTGTTGGACGGGTCTTAACATATCACAATATCCAGCATCAGAATATGAAACTGCTTCACGGGTCTTAGCATATAACAACATCCAGCAGCAAAATATGAAACTGCTGGACGGGTCTTAACATATCACAATATCCAGCATCAGAATATGAAACTGCTTCACGGGTCTTAGCATATAACAACATCCAGCAGCAAAATATGAAACTGCTGGACGGGTCTTAACATATCACAATATCCAAAGGCAAAACATGAAACTGCTGGACGTGTCTTAACATATCACAATATCCAACAGCAAAATATGAAACTGTTGGACGGGTCTTAACGTATCACAATATCCAGCAGCAAGATATGAAACTGCTGGACGGGTCTTAACATATCACAATATCCAGCATCAGAATATGAAACTGCTGGACGGGTCTTAGCATATCACAACATCCAGCAGCAAAATATGAAACTGCTGGACGGGTCTTAACATATCACAATATCCAGCAGCAAGATATGAAACTGCTGGACGGGTCTTAACGTATCACAATATCCAGCAGCAAGATATGAAACTGCTGGACGGGTCTTAACATATCACAATATCCAAAGGCAAAATATGAAACTGCTGGACGGGTCTTAACATATCACAATATCCACCGGCAAAATATGAAACTGCTGGACGGGTCTTAACATATCACAATATCCAACGGCAAAATATGAAACTGCTTGACGGGCCTTAACATATCACAATATCCAATGGCAAAATATGAAACTGCTGGACGGGTCTTAACATATCACAATATCCAATGGCAAAATATGAAACTGCTGGACGGGTCTTAATATATCACAATATCGAGCAGCAAAATATAGGTCTCAATCTATCACCGTGCCTCGCAGCAAAATATATAACTACTGGACGGGGTAAATATAGCACAATACCCAGCAGTAAACATTTTCAAAATCTCTTTCGACTGATCTGATCAAAACGTTCACTCAATTTTCTCAATCAGTTAGTGATAGCATAGGTGATATTATCCGCAGTTCATTTGGTTTTTTCTCAAAAACAACCTTGAGGATCTCATTCAAATATTAGCGACGACATGGGCATAATGGGCGACACAACTCTAGCCTTCCTTACCTTGCCCTCTTTTTGGTCTGAGCCGCACATCCATGTTCTGATTAGTTTGATTTCGACCAAATATGGACTGCTCACCATCTTGACAATCTCTGAAAATAACGATATTCAATGTGAAAGCTCTACTGTGCAAGCTCAGATGATCTTAAAGATGAGATTCACCATTCCGTAGGAAAAACCCCTCAGACTTATGCTTGGAGCTACCAAAGGATACCATCATGGAGCAGCACAATTTGGGTCAGAAGTAACAAGCATAGATTTTGTAAAACAAAAGCACGAGTTGCTTTTGATTGACACCTCAATGCAGAGCGATTAGCGATTGCCGACAAAGGAAATTCCCTCAACCAGTAACTCAAAACAAAGCAGCGAATGTTTCTCTGAAACCCAAGTAGCTAACCCACTCGTTGTGCATTCCAGAAATTGTTTTTAAGAGCAATCATGAGCATATATCGAAAAAAGAAGGACATATCTTCACATCTACAACGGGCATGTTATGTCTTTAGTTCAGAAGCTGAGCAGTAAGTGTTTTAAATACACCTGCAAAAATAAGAGAATTGAATCGCCTCCCAATCAGCTTTTGAACCAAACAAATTAAATGCCCGAGGCAGATTTGTAGATATGTCCTTCTGCTTTCGATTTTTTCTCTTAGAAGTAATTTCTGGAATGCACAACGAGGGAGCTAGCTACCGGGGTTTGAGATAAAATTGTGCAGCTTTTCTTGTTTTAATCTACTGGTTGAGAGAATTTCCTTTGCCTATAGTCACTAATCACTTTGAATTGAGGTTTCAATCAAAAGCAACTCATGCTATTGTCTTCCAGAATCAGTCCTTGTTGTCAGCAGTACTGAAGGCGGAGCTGAAGTAGCGCCAAACCCTAAAATCGCAGAAGTAAAGAAGACCTAATCGAGCCCGTGACACTTTCACTCGATGCTCAACTTGTGGGGCTCTACCTTGGATCGAGCCTTGTCCGTTTGACTGTTCTGGCTGCAAAGTCAGAGGACTACACCAAAATACCACACCACCATTACACCATTCCTTCAGTACTGCTTGGGGCGTTCACAGAAATATCAACATTTAAACATGAATGCAGCAGATGGGGTCCATTGGCTTAGAAACAACTTGCCAATAAAACTTGTTTGTACATTTCATTCGTAAAACACAAAAGAAACATAATCATTGTAAACAGTTGAGTCTGGAAGTAACGAAAAACCTATAAAGCTTGTTGGGGATACGCGCAAGCGTTGACGAGGACGTGGATATCCCCTCGGAGACTATGAACGCATGCGTAGTGTGTAAATTTTTGCTGATTCGATTACGTAATGCCACCATTTTCATCACGAACTTTTAGTCATTTGAAAGG
The DNA here is from genome assembly GCA_039566865.1 of Aurelia coerulea. Taxonomy (NCBI): domain Eukaryota; kingdom Metazoa; phylum Cnidaria; class Scyphozoa; order Semaeostomeae; family Ulmaridae; genus Aurelia; species Aurelia coerulea. The sequence goes on from CM076950.1 coordinate 11,025,259, forward strand.
AAACCGGAAGTCAGACATTGAAACGAAACCACATCAGCCAAAGAACAATCAATTTTTGATGAGAGAACAATGTGAAAAGTAAAAAGTTTTCATTCAGAGTCACTCGCGATAGCGTTTCATCAATGGAGGTTTGGTAAAGAAATGTATTTATCTGGTTAAGAAACGATATTCATATGCCAACTTAGCTTTGCTTGGTTTGCTTCAAATGGCCTCCTTGAAATTCTTTCGAAACGGGTCTAATAACGGGGCTTTCCGTAGCACGGAGCGCTATCTTGTTTTGCCTAGGCCAATTTATCAACGCAAGACCAAAATCGTTCAACATTTACTTCTGTGCCAAGCTTCCAGAAAGGTTCATTATGAAATCATTGTTTGCAGTTTCTTGTGGGCATATATCAAACATAACTGCAGTTAAGAATTGATAAAATATAAGCTAAGATTCCCGCATATCGAGCTGCGAAACTTCCCCGACTGCCTGTTGTCACTCCAATCTTCTTCGCAACGGCTGCAGATATTTGAATGAGTGTATTATGTCCACAGCGCATGCGTTCAAAGTCCCTGTGCTGATTGGCTGTCAAGTTGACCTAAACAAAGCTGAAAAACAATACATGTATCCCCAACAAGAACGAACTTGCTGGGAACGAACGAATTTCCGTTTTAAAAACAAATAATTGTAATTTCTTTCAGTTCAATGAAGAGCAGACACAAAGAACTCTCTTCTTTCAGTTATTTCAAAGTTATTTCTATTTTCTGACACAAAGAACTCTTTTTGTATTTGATGCTGTTAGCTTAGCATTGTACTTATTTGTAATGTAATTGTGTACAGCTGTATGTAGATTGGATCAATAATAAAATGAAACTGAAGCCGAAGCCGAAGTCGAAACTTTCTTGCTCCTGGAAACTGGAAATCTAACGAAGAACAACAGATACCTCGAAGTAATAAAACAAGCTAAAAATCGTTCTCAGTTTATAATGAATTAGAATAACTTAATCTTCAGCAAATAAAACATTTCTGGAAAAAAATATGAGATTTCGCAGATCTACTGCTTACCAAGTATTCAGGCAGGAATCTAGTTTATTTCAAATCCTGAGAGACCCAATCAAATTTGGAATTTGTTGAAGAAACACAACATTTGTAGGTGATACAAAATGCACAACCGGAAATTGTGACAAGGATCCAAGGCTCAACCAAGTATACTAAATCTATATCAATGAAATTTTGATAGTAAAATTTTCGACGAATGGAGCAAAATGGAAAAATTGAGGTGAGGCCGAGATTCGAACTCAGAATCTTCTGCTTTCATGGCAGACACTGTACCAGTTGAGCCATCTCACCACGCAAATACATGTATGCACGGATTATAGAGATCCATACTGGTGTGGTGACGTAATCTCTGTTATGCATGGCCTGCGTGACTATGTGATGTCAAAACAAAGATTGGCCCGTTGCCCTGCGTGGTGAGATGGCTCAACTGGCTCAACATGGCAACTGGCATTCTCGTACAGTGTCTGCCATGAAAGCAGAAGATTTCGAGTTCAAATGTCGGTCTCACCTCGATTTTCCATTTTTCTCCATTCGTCGAAAATTTTAGTATCAAAATCATGGTTAAGAAAATGTAAGTATCAAAATATATCAATGTGAATGTAGATCAAAATTATATTTGAAAGTGATACCCATAATTTACGATCTTACCACAAATGATGCCCCTAAATTTATAGCTATTTGTTATCCAAAAATTGTTACTTAAAACTTATTTCTATATGAAAAAGGCATTCCCAAAACGGCACAACCTATACTGATTTATACGGAGTGTACCTTGGTGTTCGAAATCAGCAACGATAATGGAGCAAGAAATTTTCCCGAGATTTTGGGATAACATACAAAAACAAATAATTTGGTAAATTTTTTGACAGATGGAAAAATGGAAAAAGAGTGACGTGAGCGAGATCTGAACTCTTTTTCCATTTTTCCATTTGTCGAAAAATTTACCAAATTATGTTATAACTTCTACCAAAAATACAAAAGCAAAAATGTTTCAATATTTGTTAGAAACAATGTCAACATATATAAAATACCAACAAATATTGAATCACATGGAATGGACTTCATGCAGCCTAAAAGTTAAAAAAAAAACCTATCTTAAATGATCAAAAGTATTTCAGATGTAATCATTGATGAAGAATCAAAGATCAAGCATCAGCTATTTTACTTAAAAACCAGCATGCATGGTGCTCCGAAATCAGTCATAAAAGTTTTAGAAATAAGTTACCGTGGGTTGTTCAATTCAAAGGTGAAGTGTGCTTGGTGAAGAGTGCACTCCATTTCACATAAATCCGGTCTTTTATTCCAGAACCTCTTTTCTAGCAAGAATCCTCTGTCATACTGTATTCTCTCTGAAACGACAAGGCATGCGTGATCGACAGGCAGTACACATATCTTTTGAAAAGGTCCTAACGAATTCGAACTGATTTGTTCCTTATTTCAGCACTTGATGAAGGGCTACCCTCCCTAAATATATGAAATCAAATCAAATAAAATCACATCATATGATATCATATCATATCAAATCATATGATATCATATCAAATCAAATAAAATCAATCAAATCAAATCAAATTTCACATGTGCAGCGAGCGCGGCGATTACTGCGCGTCAGAAAGAAGAAACAAAGAAAATATTGAAACTGTGAACAAATATTGAACTGTTGCTATAGACGTCTTCAAATTGTTGCTATAGACGTCTTCAAATGTTTGAATGGCCTTTCACCAGAACAGTTCACGCAATATTTCAAGCGTCATCAGCGTGGAAAAGACACAAGAGGAAATAATTCAAGTCTAATTTTACCATCTATAAGAACAGAAACTGGCAAACAAACTTTCGCTTTCCAAGGAGCTCATATTTTCAATAAACTTCCCAAGGACATTCGGGACGAAGAATCTCTCGGGCGTTTTAAGCACAAACTTAGCCTTTTATAAAACATTTTAATGAAACAGTTTTGAACACAGTTTTAACTTCGATGTAATTTTTTATTTCTCATTTTATCTTTTTCGTTCAACAGGTCCTTGACTGATAACAGAATTTCTATTCTGAACAAGTAAACCTGTATAAATATTACTTATTATTATTATTATTATTATTATTATCCGCTGTCCTGTTGAAATGGTCTCCACCACAGTTCTGAGATTAAAACTCAATCCTTTAAAAGTTCAATTTTATTTCTTGATTTCTTTCAATAAAGTGCATTCTTCATTATTCACATTTATTATAGTTTTTATTTGCAGTGCATAGTTGAGTCATGAAATGTAACTTCAAAAAATGACATTTGCAACACTAGTTTATTCTAAAGTTATATTACGCATTAATTACCAATTTTTCGTATCAATTGAATCAGCATTACCACAGAGGACAGACAATCTAGTATCGGTTGTCCCAAAAAAGTAACAGATTTGGTCGGGGCTAGCAATAAGAATTTATATCGGATCGATCCCTTGTAAGCTTTGAAGTACTCTTCCATAGCTAACACGAAGATTAATACCTAGGTTTTAGGTATTAGTGCACCGAGAGTTGAAATATTAATCTTCAAAGTCCAGATTTGCGTTCATCACCAAACCAGAGCTTTTGGGTTTTGGCCTAAACTGTAAACGCGCTGGTCACAGGGAAATCTCCTCAGTCATGGAATTTTTTTGGACAAGGATCCGTCGTCTGGGTATTCATACTAATAGAATACAAAAACCGAAAACTGAAATAAAGTAATGAATAAAATCATCAAGTAATATGTTCCTGCAGTCAAAATAAATGCATTTACAAAAGCAGGGGAGACCGGGGTAAATTGTAACACATTTTGAAAAATCAGTATATCGTCCAAATAATGATTAATTGCGCTCTTGGAGGTAGATGATATTGCAGTTGCATCTCTTGGAATAAACTTCGTCCTATTTATAGATTACCTCCATTTAGCTCCGTCGAATCACTTCAATACATTTTCATACAACTATAACAATAATTATTACTATTATAGTTCGTATTATTACGCTCAGTATTACACTGGTAGTTTTGTCCTTTCGATCTGGTTACAACTAGTAACCTCAGGTCTAAGGGTTTTCTTTACTGACCGTTATCCTTCTTAAAAATCCAAGAGAAAGTCTACATTAACAATGTTTTTCGTAATATTCTTGCAGTTCCAAGAAGCGTACTTCTTTGCAATGCCTCTGTTCTGATGTTAACACCAATTTTCTTTATCCATGTTTCTAACTTTTTTGATATCATGCCTAGTGCACCAATAACAATCGGGATGACTTCAGTCTTCTTCATTCCCCAAAGGGTTGCAATCTCTCGCCTTAGGTCTTGGTATGTTTCTACCTTTTCTTGCTCTTTATTACCTACTTTCACATCATTCGGAACAGCTATGTCGATGATTTTACACTCCTTTTTTCAACTTATTATTATCATTATTATTATTCTTATTATTATTATTATAAAAACAACACTGTTAAAAATTTCGTACGCTTCGATTTAAAAATCTTCTTCAGCTCAAATTATTATCATTATTATCATTATTGATGTTATTGTCATTATTATCATTAATATTATTATTATTATTATTATTATTATTGTTATTATTAACAATTACTTTTACAGGACAAACAAGAAAAAATATATACAGGGTGTCCCAAAAAAATGTCCGACTTTTAAATTTGAATAAATCAGGAAATGTTCGATATATATGAACCGTTCTGGTACCATTTGGCAGCTGAGACATGTAATTTTCTTTTGAGCCTATTGCACTTCAGATTTTACAACTACAAAGAAACCAGGAGGTTCTCAAAGTTATGGCCAATTTTTACATGTTTTCTTGACCTATGGTCTACTTTTGTCTACTATTGTTTACAGTCATACTTACTGTTGGAAAAGCAAACCAGCCCTATTCTTAGTGAAAAAGAAGGCTTCAGGTTTCTTTCTTTGTATCCGAGTTATTCGAATTACCCTAAATTTAATTGTTACCAGGTAAGGGGGTATGTTGCCTCCAGATAATGCAGCATTGCATTATGTCAATATTGACCTCGACATGTAAAGAGTTGGAGAAAAGCAGATCACTGCCTGGTTTTGAAGGAATGATTGCACAAATTTGCAAATGCAATCAAAGAAACTGTCCAATTGTCCGAAATGCATTCAATTTCAAAGCGCAATGTTTGCATAACGGACCAAAATTTGACAAAGCTGACATGTTCACTACCAACGGGCTAGAAAGACTGTTTTCTATAACTAAGGTCCTGTCTCCTGTCTTGCAATATCTAAGATTTGGAAGTTTTGCAAGTTAGCACATAACGTTCTCAGGTTTCTACAAATACTTTAATTGTTTTTCTAGACTATCTAGGCAGTCTATTCAGAAATAAGAATAATGTTGGAGAATAGAAGAGCAATGAGTGAAAAACACTGAAACACTTTTTTGGGACACCCTGTATAGCCAATAAGCAAATTAACGCCAACAAATAAGTCAAAGCTAGTTTATAATATACTTTGCTACTTTAAAACCTACAAAAATCCTAAATCTTTAATTAATACTTTGCACAATCTGCAGATGCAAGTATTTCCATTGCAAAACTTTATTTTTCGCTTGAATTCAGAAAGTGTATTGGAATCTTTAATCTCATTTGGCAATGAGGACCACAAAAAGGTGACCTCTGTACTGAATATTCTCTATTCCGTATGTTGCTGTCTTTATATTTGGCAACTGCAAATGATTTTCATTTCTCAAATTGTAGTGAATATTTCTTTCAGTAAAAATGCTTGTCATAAATATTGGATTTAGATTTTATTTTATTTTGAGCATTTCAATAAAATTGTTGCTCTTTTGACTGTAATGATACTAATACAGCTACTGAAGAGGCAACAACTTTATGGAGTAAGGCTACCAAGGGCTACCATCCTAATCCCTGATTTGCGTCATCCTTAGCAGTCATCTGAAAACGACACAGAATGCCACAAGCTTCATATGTAGTGAAAAGTAAGCAATTTAATAACATTAAGAAAGTGCTAACAGAGCACAAACACTAACACTTTCGTGTTCCTTGATAGATGTTAACATCAAATATCTCAAAGCAAAATCAAGAATGATGAGATAATGATATAAATACTTTGATACCTTTTGGCTTGGTCTTCTGCAGTACCTCTGCCAGATTAAATCTATCACCAATTTCAGAATTTTGCTTTTCAGCAATATCAGTAGGATGCACATGGGTAGCTGCATTTTCATTAGCCTGCGCCATGGACGAAATTCCTTCTGCAACGCAGGATACATTTTCATATCTTTTCATGGTAATTCCCAACGGGCAAAATTTTCCAACTGAAGCAGGATTTAAACTTATGTTACCAAAAAGCTTCAGGCATAATTTAAAGATCTCTGGATGATTTATGCTCAGTGAAATTTCATCTCCAGAAATTTCTATTTCTCGCATAAACTTCATTACACTTTCAATGTTCATTTCTTCCTCCTTGCAGTGTGCCAACGCTGTTCTCATCCTGCCAATGTCACATACAGCGCTGAGACCTCTTTTTGAAACATTTCCACCTGGCAAGAAAGAACAGAAGTTTTCTTCAGTATTGCTGTCAGTCAGTTCTTTCAGAAACCCTTCCTTTCGTTCTGCAAATATTTTCTTATAGGACTGTACTGCTCTGTCAAAAATGAATGAAATAAAGTTCTGCATCCTGAATTTCTGCTGCTCGAAGTCAGCCAGGACCTTAGATTCACAGGCATCGATTTTCTCCAAGAATCTATGGGCACCACTCTCGATATCTTTACGATTTGCCAAATTTCCATCTCGAACTGATTTCAAATGTGCAATCAAATCAGTAGCTTCTTTGTTGACAGATTCGATGGTTTTTGTAACATGGTCGGCATGATTAGTCAAGAAACAATCAATACAGATAATCTCCTCGCACTCTGTACAGAAGCAATCAAATGAAAGACTATGTTCCATACAGACATAATCATCTGCATCAGTTGCAACATTGTTGGCAACTATGAAGTGGCTCTGTATTTCTTTCAACCCGCTAATGCCTGGGACTTGGGCATCTTTGAAGCATGGCTTTCTTACCATTGTCTTTCCACATGGAGTGCAATATGTGCTCAAACATCTAAATTGAATGAAAATAAGAATGAAGCTGACAATCACGTGTTTTTAGCAGAATACTATTTCATAATAAATACTCTGAGTGAAGCATGGCTGCTTGCAGGGTTTCAATAGACTTGGAAAAGAGCTAACAATTGTGTCCTCTTTTGTCAACCTTACTTAGCAATAAGATGTTCTACGATATTTTCGAAGACCATTTTTGTACTGTAGATCAGGTCCCAAACTTGCTCATTTACTTATGGCGTTTAAACGAGACGCCATGGATTCGATCGCAACTGGCTGGCTTTAATTAACTATAAATAGTTATCTCCAAGCCAACCGTAAATAAATAGATGCCTTTCATTGTGCCTTTCATGGTGGGAACTCCGATGACCTAGTGTCTATTCCCGCCATGATAGGCATAGTAGCTGTTGAGTATTATTCTCCTTTTAATAGACCTTTTTGACATTTAGAAAAGGGTCTGGGGAGAGCAATATTTTTCTGGTAAATGGCTGAAAAAATTATTCGCCATTTACCAGATCTGTGTCCGCCATTTACCAACAAAGTTTACTCCCCCCAGATCATTTTCCTAAATGTCAAAATGGTCTGGCTATTTGAACCAGACAAAAGTGATCCCATTTGGATCCGATTGGGATCTGTTTCTGAAAGGTCTTGAGCAAACGGTTGGGATCGGATCCAAACTGGGATGGATCGACAGCAAGACGAAACATTCAAAAACGTTGCTGAAATTTCAAATGATGCAATTAAGAATGAGACAACCGGTGTACCAGAGTGGAACTAAGTGCTCGGATCCGATCCTATGAAAGGCGAACGGTTCTGAACTGTTCCGGAGTCTGGATCCGATCAAAATGTTCTTCTGGTTTAGGGGTGTACCGGATCAGGGTTTTTCAGAATCCGGCCGGAACCGGATTTACCGGATTATTTCATGGAATCCGGCCAGAATATCCGGCCGGATAATCCGGCCTTATTTTGTCAAATAATCCGGCTGGAACCGGATTTTTCTAATCAAAATTCGTTCACTATTCATCTAAAATCGAGTGGAGCGACAAAAGCGAAAAGAAAACATGGTTATAAAGACGTCTTGCAGTCTTCTGCTGCTGAGCTCTTACATTTGAAATCCGCTGAAAAATAGAGAAAGTGATGAGGGGTATATTTTTTCTTCATAAAAGCGTACAAGATTTATCGATGCAGGATGATTTTAATGAGTATCTACAAGAGGGGTTTCTTTAAACTTTAAACTGAGAATACATTTTGATTCATATGTATGAATAACTCGTTTATAACAAACTAGTACTGGCCAGTACTATGATGACCGAAAACTAAGAAATTCTAGTGCTACGTTGAACAAGCATTAAGTTTTACAAAACGGAAATCAGCATGCCAAATCCAACAAATCCTTTCAAAGAAATCATAATAAAGAAGCTACTGTTTATAAACCTGTTTTAAAACGAGCGATTGATTCTTGTCCTCGAATGCCGTCAGGGATATCATTTCAGTTTTTGACACCAGAGAAGTAGAAACTTTGCTTTGCATATTCGAACCTAACTTTGGGAATTTGCAGATCTCCATGATTTCTGGTTCTATGCTCTGAAATTATGGATCTGTCAGTGAACTTAGGGCGAATATTATCGGGATCAAGGTCATGCAGAATTTTATATGTCATGACTCATTTGTCAAAGGAGAACAAGGACTTTACATTGGGCCAGTTACACTCTTTGCCCTTGTCTGTAATCGTTGCAGTTGGGATTGCTTGGTGTTGACAACAGTACTCCAAACAATGTCGCCATAGTGAAGATGGCTTTAAAAGAGAGCTTTGTAGACTTGGTCAAGTTTCCTTTGCGGAATTATGTTTTTCAGCTTTCTCAGGGAGCTCAAGCCCCCTTTCAGGTTGCTTTTGATAGTTTTGTACTGCTCTTCCCAATTAAGGCCTTCGTCGATATTGATTCCTAAATAGTTTGTCTTGTCAACCCTTTTTATAATTTCATTATTGAGGACAAGATTTGGCAAATCATCACCACCCTTAGCTAGACCAATTTGACCATTCTCTGGAGCAATATTTACGAAAATGGTACCCTTGGTTAGACCAATTTTGATAATTTCCTGGACCTATATTGTCAAATTTGTACCAAATATCATATCATGACTGTTTGCTAGACCAATATTGTCAAGAATGATACCCTTGGCTAGACCGTTGCTGGCCAAAATTGCAAAAAAAACCCTTGGCTAGACTAGAAGTATGAAAAAGTATACCCTTCGTCGCAGCACATCCCCAGGTACCGTTACCAAGGAAGAACCCCCCCCCCCCCCGTGATGTATCATTTTTTGCTCTGCTGCGTGTTTTACTCAAATTTTTATTACTGGCTTGCCATCCTCTGCCAATGGTCTGAATTCTAAATAAAATTCTCAAAAATCCGGTACCAAGCCAGAACCGGATTTCCGAAAAATCAGCGATCCTGCGCTGGGTTATCCGGCCTACCGGATATCCGGTACACCCCTATTCTGGTTGCATGTAGTGTAAAGTACCAAGGGGGTACATTGCATGTTGAGGGAACAGGTAAGGTGTGCTCAAGGAAAACCGCATTCCTTTTCAAATAAAAGTGAATCAAAACAAAAACCAAAATTACCAGGTGATGAGTGAAGTGAGTGAACAGGTATTCGGTCATATTTTTCCAAAATGTTTTGGTTTTTTACTTTACCTGCTTTTCTTTGACAGCGATATTCATGAATTTGACTTTAGCACATCTAAAGGGCATGACCATACGAATTTTGCCAGGGGTGTACCCCCGGATCCCCTAATCTTTCGGCTCACTTCGCTCGCCTTTGGTCTACCCTCAAGTTCCTAGTCGCCCCCCTTGCCCTACCATCACTCCGGCATCCCTGGAAAGACTTGTAAACTGTAGTTTCCATTTCAAATTGAATCATTTTTTCTATAGTTGACCACCCTAGGTTTCGAATCAAAGGGAGAGATGATACCTTATAAGCAGGGGCAGTCTAGCAATCTAAAACTGAAGGGAGGCTAGCAAACCAAAAGGGCCTGGTTCAGGGTATGACAGATAATTTTTTAACACACCCACTAAGGAAATCACTTTAAATACCGGGTGAATAAGAAAAAAATTCCCACTTTTGAAAATTCATAGCATCATACTGGATGGATTGGAATAAATCAATATTTGCTTATGACAGCTAAAGATCAAAGTATTTTCGTGATTTTTCTCACCCTCTTACATCCACTGGAAAAATTGGTAAATTCAAGTTTACAAAACTTGGTGGTCCTGTACGAAAATACAAGGCCATGCAATAGCCATGTACAAGCCTTGTAGGTATGGCCTTGTAACCTTGTTATAGCCTGGAATAGCATTGCTGTAACCTTGTAAATGGTAAAATGCTAATTAGCCTTGTAGAAGCCTTGTGGAAACCTTGTGTTAGACTGGTTGCAACTTGGAATCTTACTGATAGCCTTGTAATTTTCTTCCAAGGTTAGTAAAAGGTCATAACAAGGTCATAATCCCCTCTACAAGGCTAAAACTTGGCCTGTACAAGGCCAAGTTTAGCCTTGTATTTTTGTACAGGTTGCAAAATGACTGAAAAGGTCTAAAATACTTTATTAAATCATAAAAGACTCCTCGCTCAAAACAGTAACGTATTTTCACTGGATTACGCACCCCTGCTACCAAAACCGACTAAGATATGGAGAGCGCACCAGAGATGCTGTTTTCGGTAGCAAGGTTGCTGATAACCAGCGAACCGTCACTGCGGGAGGAGGGATGGGTCGATTTTTCGCTTTGTCGCCGAGATTGTTGCTTGGAATGCACTAGGCGTGGTCCAGCTCATGCTTAAATACGATGAATCCCCTTGGGGCCTTAAATTCACGCGCAGAGGGCTACGTGAAGCACGATTAGCCACTTGGGACTTAGCCCTTTTGTTATTCGGAGTTTGTAATCCAGTGAAAATAGTAACGTATTTTCACTGGATTACGCACCCCTGCTACCAAAACCGACTAAGATATGGAGAGCGCACCATCAATTGCTGTTTTTACCGGGCACACAAAGTGAAACTGTGATCTTTGTATACAATCAATAAGTATCCTGATGATAAATACATTGATCCTAGCATATACTATCCATAACTCAAGAGTAGGTTTAGGAGTAGGTCACCAATATATACCAGGGCCCGATTGTTAAAAACTGATATAAGGCTAATACCAGATTGGAACAATACAAATGACTACCGAATCATGCCTTAATCCAAGATTAGCGCCAATCGTGGTTTGAACAACCCGACCCAGGAGACAATTTTTCATCTGGCATTGTATTTTATTTTTTTATTTTTTTTGCACAATACAATCTGTTGTTAAATATGTGCTCCAAGGAAAGAGTTGTTTGCAGCCTCAAAAGGCAGTTTCTCTCTAAAATTCTGTCCAGCCTCTTCCGCTGCAGTAGAAGAATTGAAGAGCAAGGAGCAAACATCGTTTTATGAGTAGGTGACGTTCAGCTTTTGACTAAGATTGAAGAGGTAATTTTTGTTAAGTGGGATATTTTTTCCACCCTAGTTGTTCCAAAAGTGTCATAGATATTGAAATCGACAATAACATCATCACTACATTGATAGATCTCCTTGGAGAAGGTAATTAACGATTTGTGGAAGGCTATTGTTCTCTGATCGGTGATTAGTAACAATATTTATCCGACCAAATAGTCATGTGATTCGAGAGAAAAGCTTTGTTTCTGAGAATGAGAACTCTTCCCCAGCCCGTGTTAGATGCATCTGTAGAGATTTCTATGTTGAAAACTTTTTTTTTCGTTTTACAGTTCGGGATTTTTTGTTTTTTTGTTTGTTTTTTGTTTAGCATTTGCCGAAGCTTGCATTATTTGTTTGGTTTAGAGCATCACTGCTGGTACTGCAAGAGTAAATAATGTTGCTTTTCCTGTAAAGGACTGAAGTATATGAAGGCAGATGTACTTTGAACTCAAGATAGACTCTCGAAACAACGCAAGAGCTGCTTTTTGTCTTGAGAATGCATGTTTCACGGAGATTAGCCCCAACAACACAAATACGTTGCTGTAGTTACAGGATAGACTCTGCAAGGCCTATAAAGTAGACACACGAAACTAATGTTAACGCTGTGATGATAAAAAGGGGCTGATTCAGTAACTTCTAAATTTGATCATGACTCCGTTAGATTCCTTGGTGACTGCAACTGGCCAATGTGCCTGTCGTCGATGTACTGCGTTAAAGGTACTCCCTGCGATCGAATGAAATGGGAGGCTCCAAGGCCGATCGTTTGATATACGTAGGAGCTTGGGTTCCACCCAAAAGGTAGCGTATTATATAATGACATACCCTCCTTTCCAAGACAAATCAAAATATTCTCTACTATCTTGTGTAATTTTTACGTGGTCGTAGCCTGAATTATCGTTCAATTTTGTCCAAAAAAAAAGTCCCTGGTCAACATTTTCGTCCATGAAAGGAGAAAAAAGCTGATCATGGCGCATTCTTGGCTTTTTGGTTTTTATTGTAATAGTCGTGGTGGAATACAGTATCCATGTTCACCCCAGATTGAAAATGAACCGTTGTGGAGGCGTTCCAGAATTTTCATGGAGATAAACTCTTCAAAATTGATACAGCTAGGGTTATTAGGAAAAGACAGGCTAGGGTGATTTATCAGAATGATAAATCTTTCCTTTGAACGAACCTTGAAATGGTGCATGACATCAAAACAGAAACACAATGGTTGATACATTTTCAGGACTTCTCCCCGTTAGTGGTAGTTGAGGAGAATAGTCTGCCATACATTATCATTATTATCATTATTATTATTATTATTATTATTATTATTATTATCATTTTTATTCCTATTATTATCATTACTGTTAGTATTACTATCATTACTATCACTACGATAACCATTACTACTACTACTTGTATTACTATTATTATTATTATCATTACTGAAGAAGATTTTATATCGAAACTTCTGCCCTGAAACAATTGTTTTTTTATTATATTATTATCATTATTATCATATTCATCATTATTATCATATTTATCATAATAATTATTATTTTTAATCATTTTTAATCGGACACTGTATATCATAGAACTTACTGTGGGATTTGAATCGAACTCGAATGAGAATGCTTTACGGAAAAAGCAAAAATATTCAGAACTCGTCGAAAACTCTTTCGCGAAAATACGATGCTGTTAGATTTGGCAATGTATCCATGGGTTCTTTGGGAATGTTTGAAACCAGTTGTGATACTTTTTCAATGTTAAACAAACTCAGAACGATCCAGGGCTAAAAGGATTATGTGCTAAAAAGTATAACAAACATTATGATTCGTTGGACGTATTACATATTTTGTATACGAAACAAGCCATGGAATAACCAGCTCACCTCGAACTCTGAAGAATTACAGAATCTTAACTAAACTCCTGAGTGCTAGCAGTCATATCTTTGCGTTGACAAAGAGAGAAGAATGAAGAATGAAGAAGAATGACCGGCTCTTTTATACTTAATTTGTGTATTGTAAATTTTGTTATATCTTTTACTAAGAAGAATTTTTAAACCATTATAAATGTATAGATTTTGATTTTTAAAATGAAAGAAGTTCCCATCATTAATACCTTTATAGTAGGCGTTAAAAGTTGTAGCTAAATTGCAGCTAATTGATGCCTACTAAAACAAGAATTAAATTTTTATTAAGTACAAAATAAAATAGATCTAATTAATATGTTAAGCTGTAATTAAAACAGCACACCTAATAACTTTTCCTCTGTACTCTCTATGAATGTTGTAGTTCAAATTTTTATCGATAAATCGTTGCTTTTTGTACCAAAAATCACACACTGGCACTTATCGCCACAGCTTCTTGCAGTTATTTTAAAACCACTCTGAAAGGATAGGGAGTCGTTTAAAAACGATTGATTATATTTCATGATTGCGATATAATTTTGTGACTAATAAATTAGGATTCAAGCAGTCAATGGCTTTGGAAAGGTCCATAACTACGGTCTCAGCATTGTTTCCACTGCCCAATGCCTCTCTGCAGTTTGCAATAATTTCCTTCATGCAGTTTTTCTGCTATCTAATTGATTGAAAAGATCTCCAACCACAAAATTAATCAGGATTTCGAAAAGCCAAATCTAGTAAGGAGTATTTTTGAAAACCGTCTTTTATATCTTTTATCAGGTAGAGAAAAATTCTGAAAGACTGAGCAAGAGGGTAACCCCTTATAGTCACACCAAGATATTTCTCTTCGAGAACATTCCATGCTGTTCAGTTCTTCCATGATTGTATCGAAAGATAGGTTTTTTGGTGAAGACTAAAAAAGAGATTGGGAACTAAGAAAAAAAAACTTTTTGTAAAACCTTTTTTGGGGGTACCCTCCAGCTCAGCCATTCAGAACTATCGCACGAGGCCATGTATTAGATCTTTAGTAAGATCCCCAAATGGCTGAGATGGAGCGTGTGGACAAGAGTTTTTGTGGAAGACGTTGACGGAAAAGAGCCTCCAGCTTCGTCTGCCAAATTTGAAGGCAACGAATAGAGATATAACAGCAGTTGTATGCAACAAAGAAAAGCATGTATTTAAACGCAAGAAATAGTTGAAAGTTTAATATCAAAACTAATTTTTTGTTATTTTGTCCGTTTTTTCTGCCTCCCTGTGTAGGGGGAACGGCCTCCTTCTAAAACACTGTCTTTTTATATTTAATTTTCTAAATTCATTTTTAGGCCGTAAGCGAATGATTAAGCTTCAACGGCAAAAGAGAATAAAAGTAAGCTAATCAATTTTTGGGAGTAAGCGAATGATTAAGCTTCAACGGCAAAAGAGAATAAAAGTAACCTGATTAATTTTTAGGCCGTGAACAAATGATTAAGCTTTAACGGCAAAAGAGAATAAAAGTAACCTAATCAATTTTTAGGCAGTAAGCGAATGATTAAGCTTCAACGGCAAAAGAGAATAAAAGTAACCTAATCAAGTTTTAGGCCGTGAACGAATGATTAAGCTTTAACGGCAAAAGAGAACAAAAGTAACCTAATCAATTTTCAGGCCGTAAGCGAATGATTAAGCTTTAACGGCAAAAGAGAATAAAAGTAACCTAATCGATTTTTTAGGCCGTAAGCGAATGATTAAGCTTTAACGGCAAAAAGAGAATAAAAGTAACCTAATCAATTTTTAGGCCGTAAGCGAATGATTAAGCTTCAACGGCAAAAGAGAATAAAAGTAACCTAATCAATTTCTAGGCCGTAAGCGAATGATCAAGCTTCAACGGCAAAAGAGAATAAAAGTAACCTAATCGATTTTTTAGGCCGTAAGCGAAATGATTAAGCTTCAACGGCAAAAGAGAATAAAAGTAACCTAATCTATATTTAGGCCGTAAGCGAATGATTAAGCTGCAACGGCAAAAGAGAATAAAAGTAACTTAATCTGTTTTCAGGCCGTACGCGAAGGATTAAGCTTCAACGGCAAAAGAGAATAAAAGTAGCCTAATCTATATTTAGGCCGTAAGCGAATGATTAAGCTTCAAACGGCAAAAAGGGGAATAGAAGATAACCTACTCGAATGATTAAGCTTCAACGGAAGCGAACGAATCAATTTTCAATGGACGCAAATGAATTAAGCTTCAACGGAAGCGAACAAATTAAACTTCAACGGAAGCGAACGAATTAAGCTTCTACAGAAGCGAACGAATTAAGCTTCAACGGAAGCGAACGATTTAAGCTTCAACGGAAGCGAACGAATCAATCTTCAATGGACGTAAACAAATTAAGCTTCAATGGAAGCGAACAAAATTAAGCTTCAACGGAAGCGAATAAATCAAGCTTCAAACGGAAGCGAACGAATTAAGCTTCATCGGAAGCGAACGAATTAAGCTTCAACGGAAGCGAACGAATCTATCTTCAATGGACGCACAGGAATTAAGCTTCAACGGAAGCGAACAAATTAAGCTTCAACGGAAGCGAACGATTTAAGCTTCAACGGAAGCGAACGAATCAATCTTCAATGGACGTAAACGAATTAAGCTTCATGCTATCCCTGCCATTTTAAACTAGGGGTATTTTTATACTAGATCTTTAGTTTTTATTACCATTTCATACATGTAAATAGCCTTTCTTTCCTTTATTACATTTTTAATTTTTACTTTGTATGGCAAAATTTTACATACATACATACATTCAATGGAAGCGAACAGAATTAAGCTTCAATGGAAGCGAACAAATTAAGCTTCAATGGAAGCGAACAAATTAAGCTTCAAACGGAAACGAACGAATTAAGCTTCATCGGAAGCGAACGAATTAAGCTTCGACGGAAGCGAACGAACCTATCTTCAATGGACGCACACGAATTAAGCTTCAACGGAAGCGAACAAATTAAGCTTTTAACGGAAGCGATTTCAGTGCCATGATAAAATAAAAACTACTAAAATGTTAAATAATAAATTGTTTGTTTGTATGTTTGTATGTTTGTTTGTTTTTTACGACCGCAAGCAGAAGGTTAAGCTTTAGCGGTTTACGAGCAAAGTTGAGAGGCATATCACTCTGGAAAAAATCTCGTACGCCTTAGGCAAAAAGACAACCTATTTGAGTAAAAAACATTAAAATATCCCTTAAAAACCTGTAGTAAAACAAAAATTAGAATAAAGGTCTCGTACGGTTTTGAAGAATGATACACCCCTCAGAAAGAATAAATATCCTACAATACGTTTTGTGAACATATAGCACGTGCCTTACTAAAACCTCAATTACCCTTTTCTTGTTTTTCAGTTTGAGTGAAATTTACGAGTAGGCCTAGCCCTTTTTTGTGACCCTATAGAACTGCTGCAACACCCTGAAGTAAACTTTTTGAAAAACGAGTCTTAACGAAAGACAAAAAGAAGAAAACCAAAAACTGTGTGTCGAAATAGAATGCGTTGAAAAAACAAAGGGCAGCTGTATAAGAGCTAGTGAAAATAAACCTTCATAAAAACTCGCTGTGTCTAGGCCTATGCACCAAAATGGCAGTGAAATATCACACGTGCAGCTATGAGAACAGCAAGAAACTGCCAAAAAATGAAAACAAAACTCACGTTGTTCGGGGCAGGTGCATTTGCAACTGCTGGATTTGGTATTGCTGCTGGTTGTTGAGCAGGTTTTCCTTGATTTTATAAAACTGCAGTGACTTCAGCATCAGAAATCTGCACTGGCTGCTGTGCTTGCTGTGTCGTGGCAGTGACGGTTCGCTCTGTTTCGATTTTGAGATGCAGTTCGCAGAGATTGTTGCTTGGAATGCACTAGGCGTGGTCCAGCTCATGCTTAAATACGATGAATCCCCTTGGGGCCTTAAATTCACGCGCAGAGGGCTACGTGAAGCACGATTAGCCACTTGGGACTTAGCCCTTTTGTTATTCGGAGTTTGTAATCCAGTGAAAATAACAGGGTAAATGCAATTTCCTTTGGAATCTGTATTTGTAGTGTTCCTAAGGATTCATTGCAAATTCTTATCTTAATATCTCCATCCCAACAAAACAAATTGACCTGGCCCATCAGAGTAATATCCTTATTTGGGGGGGGCTGAAACTAAGTGCAAGCGCAGCAAACCAAAATGGGGGTCCAAGGGCTTCCCCCCAGTAAATTTTCATAACCAAGCCCTCTAGATCATTGGAAAACACACTATTTTTAACTCTTTGCCATCGAGAGAAGCAAGGGATCATGACTAATGGGGGTCGTTCCCAAAAAATTTTGCAAAATATGATCTCAATTTTACGAGGATGTGGATTCTTTTTGAATTGTATAATATAAAAAAAGTGATAGCTTGATAAATCCTTAACTTTCTCGAATATAGATAAATTGGAATCTTTATTTCAAAAAGCGTGGCTTTCACAGCCTTTTTCACTTACAAAATCAACGAGCTTCAGCAAATTATTGGGAAGTTGAAGCCCCAACCCACCCCCATCAGCCTCCTGCTAATCTGTGTTCCAGACCCTAAAAGTAAAGGGTCTGTGTAACCGTTGCAGATTCCTAATATGCATGTCTTAATTATGCTTGGTAACGTGACAACTGACCAACAAATTCTTTCAAACTTATTACCGAAAAGGTTCTGTGCAACACAATGCCTTTGACGTAATTTAGGAAATTCAAACCAAGACAAACAAATGACCCGTAAAAGCCTTTCTGCAATATGATCTCAAATCATTTGCTGTGACCAATTGCATTCAAATGATGCAACAGACAGCTAAAAAAGTACAGCTTCAACAAACAGAATTCAAAGAGAACTTGATAATGATCAGATTGTAGAATGGGGACTCTTCATTCAACTTGAAAGAGTTTGTTTTAGATTTGACAAGTGGTCTCTAATTATTCGAAAATCTGACAATCCAGTTCAACTGCTGAACAAGGAATCTGCGACGTTTACACAAACCCAACCTCGTTCCCAAGGGTATTTGTTGCTTTTATTAGGAGGCTAGACCTCAACAGATAAGCTTGGGACCGGTTTACAAA
This sequence comes from Aurelia coerulea, assembly GCA_039566865.1. NCBI lineage: Eukaryota > Metazoa > Cnidaria > Scyphozoa > Semaeostomeae > Ulmaridae > Aurelia > Aurelia coerulea. The sequence goes on from CM076950.1 coordinate 11,043,865, forward strand.
TTTTGATCGGAATAAATAATTAGCATAAATTGGCAGACAGCAGGTCCTTTTGAATCCCAATATTTGACAATTTTGAAATGTATATTCCATGGTTCGAACACCACTCATTGTATCCAGAGCCATTCGAATGTTCTTTATTTTGACTGAACGCCACAGCTTCAAAGCTGAGAAACTTCTTTTGTTTGGAAAAGAGCCAATCAAGTAGCAGAATAGCCTAACAGTCTCTAGGGTCAATGTAGGCGTTGAAGTTTACAGAAAAGCTTTATTGTCACTGGGTACGAGGTTGACACAGACCCTCTACTTTTAGGGCCTGGAACACAGGCTACCTCCCGCCCACAAGTCATTTCATGCGAGTACTAGCAACAAGTACCACACGGGGTTACCAATTTCAAGTTTAACTGAATTTTGTAAATTGCAAATCCAAAACTTCTGATCGCAATCCCGATCGTTTCTATCAAACAACTCGCCAAAAAAGACTGTGATCATATGATTTTCTACATTTCCTCAATAATCCATCCGCTGGTATCCTTCTTACCTCAGGCAGACACATTTTGATGGTTTCTCGCAGCAGCCACACTTTGCTATACAAGTTGCTTCTTTGCTTGGTCTTTCAACTGTGCATGTCTCTTCATAAAAATCAAGGATTTGCCTGATGACATGACTTGTCCTAATCTCAGATACCGTGCGGAATCCGCTATGCTCTGTTTTGCAATTAGGACATTCGATGAACAACTCTTTTGCAACAAAAATGTCATCTCTGTTAACCAATAATTGAGCTCTGACAATCTTCGCAACACATTGCTTACAGAATGAATGATCGCATTTCAATGTTTTTGGCTCTTTATACGGGTCTAAACAGACAGAACAAGTAATAATTTTTGTTAGCTTATCCTCTCCTGTTGCCATTCTCAACTCTCAAAGTCACAACAAATTTCTACTGCTTTTCTTGGAAGAATGTTTTACCCGAAATGCATTGTGGGAGCTAGGAGTTCTAAAATGAAAACGAGGCCGGAAAGCGGAAATTGAACTGAATGCGAAGAAGCGAAGACCGAAATGGAAGACAGCAGCATTTCAGAATATTACACAGATGATGAGTCTGTAGGTGTTACGCTTATGGCATGGTAGCTATACTGGACGTACGCACACGTTCTCTTTGTATTTTTAAGAGCTGCTAGTAGAAGTAGAGAAACTTGCCCGAACGGGAAGAAACCCGTCTCTCTTAAACGGGAGACCGTCTACTGCCATAGTGCATTCCATTTTTCTCTCCGCTGGATATTCCGCCAGGGATATGAGCGTAGCAGGATTCCACGCCAATGCCTTTTTGGGGCTGAGCACTTCAGGGGAAATCTACGCCGCACCGCCTACTTAACCTGTGTTTTGAAAAAGTTAAGTTTTTAATAAAGATTTTCCATTAAAAGCCACAATTTGATCATACTTTCTGAAATTCATTTCTTCTACCTTTTCACTTTTGGAGTGAACAATTCACAAATTCTCTATTTCATTATTTTTGATCATTTTTATCTTTTTAGTTGAGCTTTACTGTGTTACTCAGGCCCGTCGGAACGAAATTCATATTGGGGGGCCTGAAACTTCATGCGAATGGAGTGACGATAAATAGGGGTCCGGGGGCTTGCCCCCGGGAAATTTTTCATGGCCACACCCTTTAGATCGTTGGAAAACGGCCCATTTTTGGAGAATTGGCAATTTAAAAGAGCAAAGGATGAAGTCTGATGGGGGTCTTTCCGAGAAAATTCTGAAAAATGGGACTTCAATTTCACGAGGATATAGATTATATTTGAATTCCATAATATTAAGTATGATAGCTTGATAAATTCTAGTAACTTCCTCGAATATAGATAAGTTTGAATCTTCATTTCCACAAGATGGGCTTCACAGCCTTTTTTACTTACAAAAGTGAACGAAATGCAGCAAATTATTGGGGGAGCTGAAGCCTCCCCAGCCCCCCCCCCCGGTTCCGACGGGCCTGGTTACTTGGGTTCTGCTCACATGTTTGTGTGTGTTTGATCGAAACAGTTCATAAATCATAAACCTAGTGTTTTCATGCATGGACTTGAGTTGAAGAGTGAAGCATAGCAATCCAGTACAAACAACAGTAGTTGTAAGTCAGGTAGATATTGTAACTTCAGCCTTTTCGAAGCAGTCATTAAACAAAGCCTTAAAATCTGGTCTGAAAGAGACTACATTTGCAAAAATGTCCATTGAGCAAAACATAACTTCTAAGAATCTGAAAAAATCTTGATCATATACAGTTTGAGCATAACTAGACTATCTTTCAAAATCAAATGTCTTGCACAATGACCAAGATGTCAATATAGAATTCCTGTCTGAACTGACCGTTTTCTTAAAGTATTGACAATAGTATATTTCTTTGCTTTCAAAAAAACATAACCTAGGGAGTTTGTAACAGAGCAGAGATTGCCTTGTATTTTTGCATTCTTGCTGCAGTGTTGACCAAAGTTACAAAGAACGCAGACAACGAAAAAGACTATTATACTGGTTTGTATAATAACCATTGCCACCAAACCACGCCAATTTTTTGAATTCATGATCGAGATATTGCGCCACGCCAATTCTGCCCGCCAGACCATAAATCCAACGAAATCTCCGCCAAAAACCTTGGCGTGAAAAAATCGGAAGATAGCTCTCCGCCGGATTTCTCCGGCGGAAGGGCCTCGGAATGCACTGTGGGTCTACTGAACAGGAGAGAGACGTGAGTCAAATTTATGAAGACGTCATATCCATTGTATTCCATTGTTTTCGTTCTTTGTGTACAGCTTTTTTGACAATGGTTTATAAGAAGCTAGTACTATGATTACCAAAAATTTAGGAAACTCTGCCCTGGTACTACGTTCAAGAACAATTTTAAGAAACTCTAAAGTACTATTTCTAGAATAAGAATCGATGGATTATGGTTGATGCAGCATTTTTTAACTTTTGCCTGTAGAAAATTGGTAACTATTTGCCTTAATCAGCATGCCTTATTCATGATGTAATATCAATGCAAAATGCAAGCATTTTGTCTATAAGAAGGCTCAACTTCCAACCATAACACAATGTTATAGGCCCCAAAAATGAGAAACTAATTAAGAAACATTTACTACTAAAACAATGACATTTTCAACTAGTTCCTACATTGTGACAGGTAAATTTCATGCGAAATTAAGAAACTTTTAGTACCATATTTTAGAGAGCAGTAAAGCTTTGGAAATACTCAAGAGAAAGGCAAAGAAAGAATGGCTAGAAGGTGACAACAGTGAACTGTGAAGAGCTAGTACAAATGACAGAGTACATCAAAACATATATAGAAAATATGGAAAACGATGAAAGAGTAAATATTGTAAATAAGAGCCTAACACATTGGCAATGATTTGCTGGAAACAGTAAAATGGGCGAAGAAAAGGATTCAAAGTGCTGATAAAATTTTCTTTAAAAAACTGTGTAATGTTTCAAGGTTGAGAAAAGCACTTTAATGTATAGAGATGGGTTTCTCTGCCAAATTTGGAAAGGGATGCTTACTTTAGTTTAACCCTTAGCATGCTGCAGGCGAGATATCTCGACACATTAATCCCCTTTGTTCCGACTGCGGGCGAGATATCTTGACATTTCAGGCAGGCCAACGAAATCTTCGGTTATTGCGGGAGCACGCGAACAAACATAAACATACGGGAACTTTTTTTTCAGCGTACAAAACAAGCTCCACTTTGATGTCAAAAAAGTTAGGCCTTCCTATTGCCGTTTTTTCATAGCATCACTTCCAACGTTTTTATACATTTACCAAGAATCAGCTGACACGCCATTAACTTTTTGAGATGTATGAAGGTGAAGAATGAAGACAGCGACGATGAACATTTTTACGGCTTCGGATTTGTAGAAACTCGTGTCTTGTGTTGATCTTTGGTACCATTTTGAAGCCCGTTCTCTTCTCTTTTGACATAGCCTCTTTCTGATATGATTGGCCCTCAATTGAGGCCACACCAACTTTCAAAATGGCGAGTGGTCAGCAAGAGCGCCGCTCTTTGCCACGGAGGAAACCAGAGCAATTTCAGAAATATTTATGATCTCATTACTCACAAAATACTGGGAAACTTACCGTTTGTATCACAAAGATTTATTCACATATTTGTTCTCCAAAATTTGCTTTATAATCTTGCAATACTTCACTTTTTTGTCAAACATCGATTTGACCCAAAACAATTTGACAAAAGTTGTTCAGTGATTCAATGCGGGATTTTTCGAAAATGCTCAGCTGGAAAGGTTGGGCAATCAACAAAGCGACCAGCATGCTAAGGGTTAAGGGATGCTTACTTTAATGTTTGGAATTATCTTTTTGCGATGAATTAGGTTTCTTATCAAATTTTTAATGTCTCAAATGTTCCTTGACTCTTCTATGATTCTATGCCTCTTTCAAATCTTCCATACATATGCTTGGTAGCATAGTTCAAAAGGTTGTTATGAAACAAAATTTAATAATAAGAAGTCATAAGATTATTCTGACAGTACAAAGATTATTCCAACTAATCCATCAGAAAAAACGGGCCACTTTCAAAAACGCCTCTGCAATGGCAATTTAAACGCCATGAACTCATGCAATAAGCTTTCACAATTTTTTTTAATTGTTTTAAAAGAGAGGCATGAATAAAAGTGGCAAGAAGAATGCCCAGAAGAGTCCCGGAAAGATTTTCTTGTGTTTATGTATGTGTGTACGTACGTATTATTTGCCACTAAAAATATTTACAAATTTATGATATAAAAATGGATACAATACAATATAATACATTAGGTTAAAAACGTGAAGGAAAAACACTTCCCTAGCAGGGATATAGCATTAAAAGGTCAAGATGACCTTAATTCCATAATGGTCCCCTCAGAGGTGTGGGACAATGAAAAAACATGAGAACATTTTTTAGCTGTTTTCCGTGTAAAACATGGTTTATAAGACGATACCATAGACTATCATAGTCAGGAGAGATAATGAGGAGTCTTAATAGAAGACATATATGTCATCTTCCTTTTCTGGTATGTTTTAGAAAAAAATTAATGTTATTGGCCTTATGGTTCCAAAAGTCAGCAGAGAGATGTTCATTTAATGTCAAAAGTATTCATTCTGTTTGGTTCATATTAAAGATATCATGATTCTGGATTCTCTTCTCCAGGTTATTGGTGAGATAAAAATTGGAATTTGTACACTTTTTAAAATGTTGTAGCCGAAGCAAGACATTTCTTAGAAGGCAAAATATGGAGGATTCTGAACATGTCAATGTTGCTGTTTTGAAGAGATTTGCCAGAGACAATTTGATCGTTCAACTGGAAGCAGTAAGACATCTAATTTTTGTCATTCACATCAAATACTTTGGCTAAATAAGGAGTGACAAGGACAAGAAAATAGGCACGTGTTGGGCTTTCGGTGAACACTCATTCAAAACAAAGAACCATAAAATACAATCTAACAGACATACCGTACAATTACCCACGTTACGCTTAATACAAGTTACAATAGACAATTACAAATAGAATACACGGTAGATAAATATTCCCAGTCCTAGATAAAGCTAAAGTGGAAGTGGTGGGAGTGGAAAAGCACAAGATTAGCAGCAGCAATCGCACACTCAGGAACAAGTGAATGAAGAGATAAAGCACACCCCCTTAAACCACATGGAGGACTATCCAAATAAAGACAGCCAATTAGGAACATAAACCTTGATTGGGCAATACCTGATGGTATGATATGATACCATGAGAAACCTACGTGGCATCAACTGATACCAATCACGTGACTAGAAATACCTGAAATACCACCCCACTGCAAGTGCTTCTCCCAGAGCAGAGACACCAAAGGTATGCATGCCAACCTAAGCCAAGCATGAATTCCTGACCCCTTATTTAGCCTCACATTGAAGCTATGCCACAATGTCCACATAAAAAAGATGGTCAGGATGAAAATTGGCCTTAAAGACCCTCTGCTAACATAGACGCTTTGCGAGCATTCTTCGCTGTGCAACTAGAGATGGCACGTGCGAGGTATGCGAGGTATGTCCGTTGCGAAGGACCCTTTGAAATTGTAGAAAGGGAAATATCACCTTTTGGACCCTATGCTTTTGTCTACGCTAAATACCCATTGTCAAACATGATCATTTGTGTGCCGAATGAATAGCAAGGCAAAGAGAATTTAGGCCAGAAACGACTTTCAGATAATAAGAAAGTCTACTTTGGCGCCACAAAGGATCATGGTTAGCAGTGGCTCTTTAAATGCATGTTCAGAACTTGCTTTTATGCAGTACGCACTTTGAAGAAGGGGGGCTTCAGATTTGGTGATTCGAGTTTTGAGATGTGTCATGGGTCTATTGGTTTTGCCAATTTTTATGCTTGGGTTTGGGGCATTTCATTCAAAACTTCCTAGTATGTTTTCGGGTTTTCAAAATCATACAGTACCTGTAGTTTGTAACTGAGATTGAAAAACCAGCTTTCAAATGCTTGAAATGATGCACTGTAAGTGAAAACTATGCAGTAAAATGTTGGAAATTATCGAATATTTCTGACACAAATTGAGAATTTTTGTTTGGAAGTACAATTTCAGGTTTTAGATTTTTTGCTTCAAGGTTTTCATGTTTTTGCTAATTTTGATCTGGGTTTGCGGGAACTCTAGTACCCCCAAAGCCCCTCTCTTTGTAATATGAAGATTTCTTTGAAAAGCAAAACTACTATATATCAGAGAATCTTGAAACTTATCGGGCAAATTATAATTCCAGCTGTTTAGTGACTGGTTTTTTCTGCCAATTATGTCTGGGGTTCCTGATATTCTTTCTTGATATAACAGACTATCCAAGAGAAACTTTAGAAGTTAGGTTCATAGCCCAAGTTTGCTTTCCTAATATCAAAACTGTTTTCTTTTATTTTTCATTCTTAATGCTTTGTTCTTTCTTGTATAGATTCATGGCAAAAAGGACTTAGTGATTGATGAAGAGTTAATGAGACCTTTCGATAGATTTGCTGGACTATCAGTCCTCAGGGTGAGACCTATTTTTGTCTATTTCCAGAGATACATTTTTCAATCAAATACCCAACCTATATGTAGCTTGTATTTTATCAGTTGCCTTTCCACTTCCAAGAGAATTGGTTTGTAAGTCTTTACAGCAATAATACTTACCACATTTGTATAAATAAGATAAAAGTGTAAATAAGTGCAAATACTGGAGGATAATACTGAATATGATAAGTCAAGAACTTCAACATGCAAATATATGTTTCTTTTAACTTGTGCACTTTACATCTGAATGCTTTCAGGTATATATACTTTCACTGAATTTTTATTTTGAGAGACCGCTAATGCTTGCTTATGAATGAAGCATTCAGGTTTATTCCTATGGAAGATGTGGTAATGTAATTTGATAAAGACTCACAGAAAGGTGAAGATTACATGTAAAAGATATTTAGATAAGAATGACAGACATGATGTACATATAGACATTATTGGGAGAGTAAATTAATGTGTGATGTTGTTGTGATGGGTTACAGATGGTCACACTGTTTAGTGGAAGACCATACTGTAACTATCAGAAAGAGATTTCAGGCAGATGCTGCAGGAATTATAAACAAACTTATGATATTGGCAAATGTAAGAAACAATCAGTTGCCTAGACAATGTTTTACTTTGTAGGAGCACCCTGGTGAAAAAGCATGGGACAAAGCACGGGAACCATGGAATTACCATGGTTGGCCCATGATTCCCATGCTTCCCATGCTTTGGCTCTCCATCAGATCTGAGGGTGAAGCATGGAAAGCATGGGATTGATATGCACCTTGATTTCCGAGCATGTGAAAGCATGGGAAGCAAGGGGCAGCAAGCTTCAAAGCATGGTAAAGCATGGAAAGCATGGGTCCCGTTCCATGATAACATTTTTATAGCAAGGGGAAGGATGGGAAGCATGGAGAAACTTTTTGGATCAACATTTCGTAGCATGGGAAAATTTTTGGACTGAAATTTGCAGCATGGGGAAAGCATGGGAAGCATAGGATGACATCAAATGCTCTATGATTTGATTCTATTTTACTTCGATATGATCCCGAGAAACCAAGGCACCACGTATAACCCCCCCCCCCCCCGAAGCATAAGACAGCAAGTTAAAGCGTTGTGATTTCCGTAACAAGTTCTCAACAGGATAAACCTATACTCCCTGCTGACAGGCCATAGTTAGACCTTTGCTCTTACTCTTACGCTTGATGCACTCCGAGGGGCACACCACTCTATGAAAATCTCGTGCACCTTTGGCAAAATTATTTTGTTCTCAAGAAAAATCCCTAAAAGTCCTATTGCTCTAAAAATCTCGACGCATTTTCGGGGGAGTGATACAATCCTCCGTTCATTCAGGGGTAAAACTTTTAGAAATGCAACTGAAAAGAACGTGAACGTTATTTTTGATTCAAATTAAGATTTTTTTCGTTATCGTTTGATTGTTCGAACATTTCCTAACTCATTTTTGTTTGGTCAAAAAGTTTTGATTCCGTTCGGGAGCGATAACTCATAAACATCGTGTTGAAAATCAAAACTACAATTCTCCGTTACTTTATAGTTTGCATGGAACAATGCAAACGAGGAACAATATAGATCTTAATAGTTTTCTGGGGGATTTGAAGAAGAACAGTGGAGAGTGGCTTTATGATAACTGCCATCAAAAGATTTATTAATATAAAGCACTGGAATTACGTTTATTCAACAACTCAATAGCAGGGTGAAAACTTGCGTTCAGGATATAAATCTAAAGAACAGGTTTTGTTTTTATTTCAAAGATTTGAAAATACGCGCTTTTCTCGCAACGAAAAATCTCAATGGCAAATCAATAGCCCTGTTTACACTACACCAACTAAGCTGGGTTCGCCCCGGGTTAGAACCAACCTTACGAAAAATGCGAATTTTGTCAAAACATCATTGTACCAAGTTTAATGGCAAAATTAGAGTATTTTCAATATTCTGCTGCTCTTGCTGTAACAGGAACTTGGAGGGGGACTTCGCGTGATAAGCTGGATGTTCAGCTCGGTTGGGAGTCACTGAGTTCCCGAAGGTGGAGTAGACGCCTTACCTTGTTCTATAAGATCATAAATAACCTCACCCCCTTGTATACAAGGGATCCAATCTCACCACTTCATCAGTTGCAATACTCTCTTCGTAAGCGGGATGTGGTTGGGCGAATGGGGGCAAGAACAGAAAAATTCCAATCCAGTTTTTGTCCTAATTGCATCTTTGAATGGAACAAACTTGATCCTGAAATCAGGCTAGCTCTGTCTGTTGCAGTTTTCAAGGCAAAGCTTCTATCAATAATTCGTCCTCCTGCAAAATCTGTCTTTGAGATTTATGACCCAATCGGCTTATCGTATCTCTCCTAAATAAGAGTCGGTCTTAGTAAATTGAATTTTCCCAATTTCAAGCACAATTTAAGGGATACTGTAAACCCAATGTGCCCAACTTTCATCAATCACATCTTCTACGCAATAGAGGCTTCTGAGATCTGTAATTTTGCTGACGATAATACAATTTATGCATTATCTCATGACGTTGAATCAATGATTGCCAAACTAGAAATTGATATCTATAATACACTAAAATGGTTTGACTCAAATTTTATGGTGGCAAATCCAACAAAATTTCAGGTAATGTTTCTAGGTCTCAAAAAGCACCAAAATTTAACCTTGGAAATCAATGGAGAACCTATAACCACCTCCAAAGAGGTGAAACTACTTGGTTCACAATTGACTCAAAACTGAACTTCAACAGCCACGTCAAAGCTCTATGTCTGAAAGCCAGCCGAAAAGTGAGTGCATTTGCTAGAGTGGCTATCTAAACCTCCAAAAAGCAAAATTATTGTACCAATCTTTTATTGCATCAACTTTCAAGTACTGCCCATTGATTTGGCTTTTTTGCGGAAAAACGTCAAATAACAACATAGATAGAGTACACAAAAGAGCGCTGCGGGTGCTACTTGACGATCATGAATCCACATTTGAAGTTTTGCTGGCAAAGAACAATGAAACAACTATTCACATCCAAAACCTTCGTGTGCTTATTATTGAGATATACAAAACACTTAACTGTACCAATCCGTCCTTCATGCAGGAGTGTTTTGTTAGAAAGGACACCAAATATGACCTAAGGACGAAAGATTTATTACAAATCCCTGCAACGAAAAGTATTATGTTTGGCATTGATTATATTAAGTTTCGAGGCAGCCTCTTATGGAACAGCATGCCTGATTTAATAAAGAGCGCTTCATCAGCTGCTACATTCAAGAGAAACTTAAAAAATTGGAGTGGAGACAAATGCCAGTGTAAAATTTGTATATAATGACTATTAGTAAGTTGCATTACATTTTTTGTAGGTTTATTGTATTATAGGTTTAAGTATGCATGAAGCATACTTAGCTAAGTGAAATAAATTTCACAATTTGATGCACGGAGAAAACGATTAATTTTAGAGGCAGATTTGCTTTGCCAAATGGATTCCCCAAAGCTGATTTCCTTTGAGAGAAGACGAGAGACACAGTCGAACCACATTCAAATGGAAGCTGAGGTTGGGAGTTTTCGAGGACACTGATGTCTAAGGTGAGTGATACAAGCCTATAACGCAGTATTAATTATGTTGTGGTTTTGGATTCAGGTGAGACGATTTTCTTGAAATTTTAAAACGAAAGCTCCTCATTCCAAACGGCTGACGGCTGAGAATGCAAAAGTGCACGTTGGTTGCGTTTGCAATATCAATTTTGGTTTATTCGATCCGTCGCACATAACAGCACCGTTATAAAATTTGAGAGCTACCTTTAGTAAACAGGTTTTCATAAACGGCTGAAGTCCTGATCCAGAATACTTGTCAACATAGTCATGTACGATTTGGGCTTCAACAAACTTATCATGAAAGAAGAAGTCTTCGTAAATAATCACTACTCTAGTACGTTGTGTATTTTCACTATTCTTGTATATTGTCGTTGGAAGCCCAAGAAAACTGTGATTTTCACACATAATGGCTATATCAACGGAACAAAACTGAAAAAATGCTCCCTTTCTCGAACTCTTTAATTTTCGAACTCATATTTTTGTCCTCTTTGCTTGGATAGCGTCCCCAGTGTTTGATTGAGTTACATGACTGCTGATTGAACAAATCATTCCACACCAACAACTTCATTACTTCATATTTGTTTGTGTTTTAGAATTCATCATACAATATTTGCAATAGTAGAATAAAATCCAATACCAGCACTCACAGGTTCTGCAAAGAATTTTCAAGAGGACTACGAAGAACTGCAGATGAGAGTTATTAGAAAATCACTGCTGAAGATGACAAGTTCAACTGCTATAAAAGTATGTCATAAACATATATTACCACAAAGACTCGAGCAAATTTCATTGAACTCAAAAGAATTTTGGATCCATCCAAGCTTTGACTTGAGCATATATTGTGCATAATTCAAGCGAATCTTCATAATGGACAGCCTTTGAGAAACTTTTCTTTTGCATGGTATAGCTTAATTTTAGTTATGTATGAGTGTGACTTTGTTTTATGCATAATCGTATGTGAGAATGTACAACAACTTGTTATTCTTACTGTATACCTTTACGATATCCATCTGTTGCTTCCGAATAGCATCAGGATTTGGTGTCCATAGCCCCCCCCCCAAAAAGCCCATGGTTTCCATGGATTTACATGGTGTGTTTACCAGGGCCCTGTTGCCAGGTACCCATTGATTACATTTCCATGTTTTCCATGGTTATTCCATGGTTTTAAGATTCTTTTTTCGTTAAAAGTAGCCATTCTTTCCATCGTTTTTCTATTCTCCTTTTGCTAAATGTATCCATGCTTTCCAGGGTTTTCCATGGTTTTGATGGTAAGATATCCACATGCTTTCCATGCTTCTACGTGCTTTTTCTTGGTTCCACATCACCCCATGCTTTCATGTAAAGCATGGGTCTCATAAGCGTAAATTTCGCTTGCTTTCCATGGTATTTTGCACTCGTGGTTTTTCCATGGTTTTTATGGATTTCCATGGTTTTTTGCACGTAGATAAACCATGGAATTCCATGGTTTTCCCATGCTTTTTTACCAGAGCAGCACACATTTTCAGGTGAAAACTTTTAACAAGAAAAGGATCCCTTTGTAAGGTGTTTAAGTATTGTTGCCCTATTGTAGTTTGTCATCGTATATATGTTTTATCTTAAATATTTTCCAATGGCTATGATTTTGCCATTGAAATAAATGGCAAACAAACAAAAACACAGTTATAGTATGATTTTGCCGAATTTTTGATAACAGAGAGATATTTGTCAGAGTTACTCCATACCAAGATCACAATTTTTCCCCGTTAAAGCCATATTCCTGCAAGAAAATATCTTGATTGCATGGAAAGACCCAAGATTGAAACATTCATGGTTGACTGGTGCAATGAACAATAAGATTTTAGAAGGGCATTATGGATGGATATAGTTATGACAAAACTGCCAAGACGCACAACCATGTCACTCTACTTGAGTTGTGTCCTTTTCTGTTTACTTTCAAATCCTTGTGTCTTCTTGCTCGGTATCATGATCCAAATTTTCACATCGTTTAAATTATACCCATTGCCAAATGAAATGCCCATATTTGTGTTCATGAAACTCCTGGAGCTTAGATAGAAGTAACGATTTTACACATAGATAACCACACAAGCACACTCCACTCAAATGCTGCTTCCAGTCGCTCAGCTGCATTAAGATTGTCCAGTTTTGCTGTCAGAGTTGAATGAATTTGCAAAAGGTCTCAATGGAAATGGAAACGATTAATGTCAGGGAGCAGCTAATAGATTTTGGCCAACAATGTAGCAGCTGAGTAGATATATACGAATGGACTAAACGTGTCTTAAGGAAAGGTTCTGTTATACCATGAAAGAAAGAAAGGAAGGTATGATGAAATTACTCTAAATCAATACCTCTATCGCTTATTCTAGCTCCAGCTCTAAGATTTTACTAATAACTCAGTTTCTTTTCAGAATCATGGTGTTGAAAAGATTTTCAAGCTTGACAGCAAAGGTATCGAAGTTGGCTGTGAAAGGTTAGACAGTGTTTGGTTAATGTTTTATCTATTTTACGGTAGACTTTATACCAGCAGAGACCTTTACTTCACCCACAATCAACGGATGAGTCAAAAAAAGTTCAGACGTTTGGTGAGATGTGGAAGGAATCTTCTCCACAGCTGCAGATGGTGCACTAAAAACGGACCAGGTGAATTCCTCGAAAGTAGTGGAAAACGTGGAAATTATTGTTCTCTCATAAGGTACATATAGCTTCCTTAAAATCGATTTCTGCGGAATTCACTTTGGAAGTAAGGCCAAAGTGAATTCCGCGGAAAGATGATTCCGCAGAAAGTTTTTGGCTTTCACTCGAGCAAAATAGAATAAAGGGAATATAAACTGATGAACCGATATTTTTTAATGACCTTGCAGCGAAGCTGCGTGAAAAAAATATGTATGAAATTGCTTTAGCATCCACATTTACTGATCTCATTTCATTTCATATATTTAACTACGGGGAGGGTAGCCCTTCGGCACAGGTGCCGGTTTTCAAGGGGCCCTCCCATAAGATTAAAATTTAGTTACAAAAATAAAGATTAAAATTTAAAAACTATTATAAATACCAAAAACCTATTTACAACCTTAAATCTTATTTACAATATGTTCTAATATTTACAAAAGAAAAGATGACCTAAATTGTTTGTTTAAAACAACTTAGGAAGGATGCCTGCTTAGACTCTGCTCAGAGGCTATTTCACAGCTTTGCTCCCCTATAAGAAAAGGTTTTTTGACCATTCGAGGTCTTCTTAAGAGGTAGCCTTAGATCTGTCTCTGTATTCCGAAGACTGTAAGAGGAGCACTGTGAGCTTTTTGTGAAAAGGTTACACAAGGGTTGCGGAGCCAATCCGTGTAGGGATTTGAAGACCATTGTTTGAGACTCATTTTGAATGAGTTCCTGGATGGTCTTCCAACCCAGACTCTCGATAATTGGATTGCTTGGGGCATCAAAACTGCTGTTTGTTACAATTCTAGCAGCACGGTTCTGGAGTTTTTACAACTGATTAATTTCAGTTAAACCGGCGCAGCCCCAAACAGAGCAGCAATATCGAAAGTGGGGCTCCACGATACCTGTGTACATAGTTTTCAAAGTTTCCATTGGTAAGAAAGATTTAGCATGCTTTAAAAAGCCTACTGCCCTGGAAACTTTTTTAGAAACAGCCTTGATTTGCTCTTTCCAGTCCAAGGAGCAATCAATTTCTACGCCAAGGTATTTTGTTTTTTGAACAACTTCAAGCCCATTCTCTCGAATTTTCAATTCTAAATCTTTATTCTGACTTTTGAGAATGATATGCCTCTGTTTAGTAGAAACCAGCATGGAATGAGTTTTCACCACATTTAGAGAAAGTTTGTTACCCTGCAGCCAGGTATTCAGTTGCTTAAGATCGCTGTTAATAGCCTCATTCAGCTGAGTTATATCTGAGGATTGATAGCACAGACTGGTATCATCAGCATACATGGACACAGTAGAGTCTTGGACAGCTTGTGGGAGATCGTTGATGTAGATGAGGAAGCAGTGGCGTGGTGGCCGGGGGGGGCCGGGGGGGCACGTGCCCCCCAGCGGTGCTAGAACGAGGGGGCGCCGAAGGCGCCCAAGGTTTAGGGGGTGCCAAATGCCTGGAAGCTTGATTCACACTAATACGAGTTAGAATGTATAAATGTGACAGAAAAAGTGTGGGGAATATTTTGTCTCAATTTTTGATTTTGAAAGCGCCTTTTGAAGATGTTTTGATGGGAACAGAAATGTTTTTATTCGATGTGGAATCGATAACTCACTACAAACGCGTTCATAAATTGTCTAGAGATCGTGCCATCCCAATTCCAAGGCGTTTTTACTCAAGTGTGAACCAATCCTATGTAAAAAAGTCAGTGTTGTGGCCACGAGAGGTATTCTTTCCACAAGGGGCGTTTTCTAACGATAAGAAGGGCATGATCTCAAAAATGTTCGCTCGCTCCGCTCGCACAGAGATTTGCTCCCATCACCAAATGGTACGTTTTTTTGTTCCGATGAGAGTGCAGGAAAATCATCATCCTTTATTTTCAAAGCATTTCTAAAGAAGGAACCAGTCTTAAAAGCCTTGGCGCATTGTGTAGGAGACGAGAGACAAAAGTCACAGTTTTCTAGGGGCGCCAAAAACAGGTTGTGCCCCCCAGCCAATTTGGAGCCACCACGCCACTGTGAGGAAAAGAAGGGGGCCAAGGCATGAGCCTTGTGGTACACCAACCTCTATGTCCCCAATTTCTGAGTATACAGTACAGCATTAACCCGACAAAACTGTTTGCAGTTGGTGAGATAGGATTCAAACCAGGAGAGCTCAAGCTTTTTGCAAAGAATTTTATGATCAACAGAATTAAATGCCTTTTTCAGGTCAATGAATACCAATCCCACAAGCTTACCAAGATCCAACCCATTGTACCAGTCATCAGTATTTTTAAATAAGCACGTGACTGTGGAACGTAGTCCTAAAAAACCGGACTGGTCATTGGAAAACTGACCATTTTCATTATATGTTGGTACAGTTGGTCAGTGACAAGCTTTTCAAAGAGCCTTGAGATGACAGGCAAGACTGATATTGGTCTGTAATTAGACTTGTTAGTCTTTTCTCCCTCTTTGAAAATTGGAGTGACTCTAGCTACTTTCCATAAGTCAGGAAACTGACTTGTTTCAATGGATGTATTGAACAAGACAGCAAGTGAATTCCCGACAAAATGAAGTGCGAGTTTCAAAAAGTAGCTAGAGATGTTGTCAGTCCCAAAGCTCTTTGCTGTTTTGACGGTGGCAAATACATCCCTGATCTCTTGAACCTCAATTGCCTTAAAGCGAAATTTTGTCTTATTTTCGTTAACTTTGTAGTCACCTGAGAGAAGGAGATTTGGAGCTGGATCTATCTTGCCTGCTAGATCCTTGCCTACTGAGCAAAAGAAATTGTTCATTGCATTGGAAATGCTCTTTTTGTGCACAGTTTCTGAACCATTTTCTTTGAGACAGTCAATGTTACTTGACTTTGATCTTTTATTAAGAAGTTCATTGATTGTCTTCCAGGATTCCTTCATTCCTTTGCTTGCAGAAATCTTATTGGTATAATAATGCTTCTTTAGCTGCTTGTTCAATGTATTTACCTTGTACGGGTCTGCCTGTACGATTCCATGAGAAAGGAGGACTTACGTTTGGTAGCAGCCTTTTTGTCCCGGCCTCTAGTTCGCATTAGGTTTGGGAGGTCCTAATCAATCCAGGGGCAGTATTTCTCTGAGACACGCATTTCAGTTAGAGAAGCATGTTTGTTAACGATGAGAGAAAGTAAGTTTGTCCAATTATTGACAAGAACTTTAGAATCGTCAGTTTCATTAAGCATTTGCTCCCAACATATGCCAGAAACATCCGACAGGAATGCCTGTTCATCAAAATTTTTCATTTTGCGTCTTATGATCATTTTATGGTCTTTTTCAACAGCACCATTGAATTTTCGAATGCAGTAGACCATATAGTGATCACTCAGTGAGACTTGATGCACTCCTGACTTTACAATGTTCTTGGTACATATTGTGGCAACATGGTAAATGACAGATGCAGTGTCAAGAGTGACCCTAGTTGGCTCCTCGATAAGCTGTCTGAAACTGAACAGCTCATAAATATCACAAATGTGTTTTGCATTGTTATCCAATGGCTGATCAGTTGATCTTTTGGTAAGGTCACAATTTGTGTCACCAAAGAAAATGATTTCTTTGCCCTCCTTGTCAAGATAAGCAAGAGCTTGTTCCAGCTTATTGAAGGAGTCAACAGGGTCACTGGGTGGCCTGTACCAAGCAACAACAAGAAAGGGCTTACTTTTGGGTGGAGATATCTCAATACAAAGAAGCTCAAGCCCATCAGAAGGCACGTCGTTCCTGGGAGCTACTTTAAAAGAATCCTTAACATAAAGTGAGATACCCCCTCCATTGCAGGTCCTATCGAGACGTTTCTGCTGATAGCCGGAAATCCCAGTCAGCTCTTTTGGAACGGAACCATCCAGCTTAGTTTCATTTAAAGCGAGAATATGTATCCCTAGGTTATATATCAGTAATCGAACTTCATCAAGGTGACTACGGAGACCATTAACATTCAGGGATGCAATTGCCATACCTTTTTTTTACCCAATATGCTGATGAGACCTGACTGATACCACTGTAGTTTCGTTAAAATCTGAGTTAACTGTGTGGTTATTGCAAGCAGCCTTTCTAAAGCTTACCTAACCAGAGTTAACATGGGCAATGAGGTTTCTAGCGAACTGTTTATTTCCACTGTCATTCAAGTGCAAACCATCATCTAGCAAGTGTTTAAAAACAATGGAACTGTTATCTATGAAGTCCACACCATGTGTATTACATTACTGTTGTAGAGCTTTGTTTGTGTCGATAGCCTTGATGTTTAAAGCAGTATTCTTCTTCTGAAGGAAAACAGAGGAGCGTGCCATATTGACATCTGGATTCTTGCTCTTGATTGACTGCATAGCATTGTCAACATGATGCACGATAGCTTTGGGCGACTTAGTACTGAGATCATTTGTACCAATATGAATGATTACTTCATCTACATCTTCGATATTTTCGTTGATCACGTTGTTGTGTCTTCTAAGAATCTCATCACCTTTGAGGCCGATAATAGACCATTTTGACATTTAGAAAAAGGATCTGGGGAGAGCAATATTTTTCTGGTAAATGGCTGCCACAGGGCTTTTCACCAACGATAAATTGCACTGTGGCAGCCATTTACCAGAAAAATGTTGCTCTCCCCGGGCCCTTTTCTAAATGTCAAAATGGTCTATACCAGCAGAAATATATTGGTTAGCTTATCTTGATTTAGTCTGCGAACATGAGAGTCCCCGAGTAGCAGAGCTTTCTTGTCAACTTTAGATTTCTTTTGCAATTCTGTTTCCTCATGCTTGGAAAATGACATCCCCTCATGCTTCCCATTTTTGTTTCCTTTTAAAGATCCTTTGTTTGGCCTATTCTGATGATTTGCTGGTAGCCAGGGTTCAACTTCATGTTCTTTTTCATCAATAAGTTGATTAATGAAGGTTTGCATTGTGGTGAGACGTTCTTTGATGGTAAAGTTTTCTGATTTTAGCTTTGCCATATCAGAGTTTTGTGAACTGCTATTTTTTGCCTTGGTTGAATCCTTGCTGGTTTGACTATGGATAAAGCCTGTTTCTTGTGACTCATTTTCCTCATCATTAGCCTGGAATTTAGTGCTGACATCTTGAACCAACTTCTTTTTATTCACATTAGGTATTGGTCTTCTATTTTCAGCCAAAAGTTTAGTCAGGTTTGCCACTTGATATTTCAGATCATCAATTTCAGTCCTGACAGCATTAATATTCTTTACACTCACTTTACACCTTTCACAGAACCATGGAGAGATACGTTCAATGGCAGTTTCATCAAGTCCATCTAACCCAATACTAGAGAGATGCAGCCAAACATCGCACATGTCACACCTTATCATCGGTTCGATAGAAGCGCCTCTCTGGTCAAATTTGCAGGCCACAGTGCAGTGCTTTTCTAGAGCTTGTAGTGACTGAGCCCTGGATGTTGGGGCAAAATAATGTGTTATCTTTTTTCATCCCATCCACAACGTCCGGATTGGCAGAAATGGGAGGCGCACCACTTTCCTGTGTAGGCTCCTGTGACTGTGTTTGTATGATTGTTGTTGTTCTTTTTCCAGTACGACTTCTTGTAGATCTCGCAGTAGGTTTTGACTGACCGATGTCTGAAGATACTTGACTTGAGCTTCCATTGCTGACTTTCGTTTGAGGCTGTTTAATTGTTTCTGATATATTAGCCTTTTTTGTCGTTTTCTTGGCATTCTTCGCAGCTGGGACCTTGTCTAAAGCTTTGCATTTCTTTTGATTTTGTTTAGTTTTTGCTTTACATTGTCCCCTCTGTTGTTTTCCATCTTCAATTTCGTTCGATTCATTGCTGCACGTGTCCTGCACGTCTTCGCCTAGGCCCGTTATGCCATCACTGGCCTGATGGCAAGGAGAATCTGGAATACCATCATTTAGCGGTCAAGGGAATTATTTCTGCAGTTACATCCAGTTTAATTGGACTCTCCAGGAGTGAAAAGGCCATAGTTTAGACTTCAGATCGTTGCTGATATTCGCTTTTAGACTCGACTCGCATGACTCGACTCACGGTTAACATTCGAAGATCGAATGCTGTTTTCTCTTCAAGAACGGTCGATGTTAAAGCTTACCTTTTGGAAGAACGATCATTTCTTTTTATTTTCTGAACAAATGAAACATTTTCTGCGAAGTTCAGTTTAGATGTATGTAGATTTCTCGGAAATTTTTTGTTTTCAGCTGAAGCATTGAAGCCAGCAAATTGAAGTCCCACAAATAAGCAAATATCAAGCTTACCATATTTTTTCTGCGAAATTGCGATGAAGAATTCGCTTTGGCTTCTGTTCGACCATTTGAGAAAGCAAAAAAAAATCAACTTTTGCTAACTGTACTGCTTGTTTCGCCGTTCACGCAATTTTAGGCCTGGACGTATGTCGGGCCATGATTTAAGTTAATCTTCGCATTGAACGAAAAGCAATAGTGCCGACTGCATGAGATTGCAGACATGCTGGGAACGATGGATGTAGAGCGTTGAAACGTATTGTGAGTCGTACGAAGCTTATATGCGTCGGTATATTCAGAACGGGTAGAAATTTATTAACCTTATTTGAACCGGGTCTTAACATTTATCATTTTATATATATGGTTTATTTAGCTCGAGTGAGAGGAAAATTTTTCCACTGAATCGTCTTTGCATGGAATTCACTTTTGCCTTACATCCAAAGTGAATTTCGCGGAACATTGATTCCATGGAAGCTATTGTTTATAAGAGAACAATCTTAACATTTATCATTTTATATATATGGTTTATTTAGCTCGAGTGAGAGGAAAATTTTTCCACTGAATCGTCTTTGCATGGAATTCACTTTTGCCTTACATCCAAAGTGAATTTCGCGGAACATTGATTCCATGGAAGCTATTGTTTATAAGAGAACAATATTTTCCGCATTTTCCGCGGTTTTCGCAACTCTTGCGGAATTCACATGAACCTAGAAATATTTGTTTCAATAAGTTATTCTTTAAGTGGGCTGGAAGAACTTCTAGGTATTTAAAGCTAACTTAAGCCCACTATGCATGCCGCATCCACGCATGGGATCCCTAATTTAGCGTCCCTTCCGAAGGACACTGCGAGGTGAGCGGCGAGGTCAGGCCTCCGAGAGGTCACCTATCCGGAAATTTACCTCACTCAACCGAGCTTAACATCAGCCACCTGATGGAGACTGTATAAGCCGCTCAGCCATTCCCCCCCAAATGGCTTTCAAGACGTTGACACGAAAAGCCTCCCAGCTTTAAATTCAAATATCTTTTGACTTGTAAATCCCAGCTTACTAAATGAAACGTTTTCTAAGAGTGCATTAAAGGCAATGACACAAACAATTCCCCAAAAATCTTTAAACTATGAAGGGGTAACCTTCATCATCAATTTTGTTTGAACGTGAAAGTAGAAGTCTGCACAGGAAGTACAACGTTTACTTCAATACAGCTACGAGACTGCTCTGCAAATCACTGGATGGCAACCTTGACCTTGTTTATGACTTTTATCTAATCATGTTCCCGAGAACTATCGTTGCCACAGAAATTTGGGGCCATTTATCCAATGCAATCCTTACAATCGGTATAATCATTGACACCAATGTCCAAAGGCAGGGTGATTTAAAAAAGGCCTCCCAGCTTTAAATTCAAATGTCTCTCGACCTGTAAATCCCAGCTTACTAAATAAAACATTTTCTAAGAGTACATTAAAGGCATGGTATCCATGTAAGTACAGCCGCGTATACGATCAATCAAAATATGCTAACACGATGCCGACGAAGAGCCTCAAAGAGCTCATTGTGATTGGTAGAATTTGACTGATCACATGCAAACTAAATTCTAAATTTCTCAACGAGACTGCCTGCTGTGGCCTGTTGTGAGACCTCAAAATGTGTTGGACTGACCTGCCTGAGCTTTTTACATGTTAGAAAAGAGGTTTGGATTGATTGGTAGAATTTGACTGATCACATGCAAACTAAATTCTAAATTTCTCAACGAGACTGCCTGCTGTGGCCTGTTGTGAGACCTCAAAACGTGTGGGACTGACCGGCCTGAGCCTTTTACATGTTAGAAAAGAGGTTTGGATCGAGCGTCCAAACCTGGTAAATTTTGTGAAGGAGAACAAAGTCATGACCCCCTTTAAAAACACTGTTTGCTGTGGCAAGAAGTTGCTTCGGATCTCAACACTTTTCAGAGAGTTAATCAACGACAAATTTGCTTGAATGGGTTCAGTTTATACACTGGCAAGTTTTATTTGCCTTCTGGTCTTGTTTCTCATTATTATCATTTGTCGTTAGCGGATTTTGTTGTGTAACCATTCAAAACAAGGTGCCAGCATGCAAGGGTTTCATTTTGCGACTTCACAAATCGAATTTTGTGTTTTCAACCGTTGTTATTCAAATGAAAAAACGCCAGCTAAAAATAAGTGAAAATAACGAGAAACAATGCAAAAAGACCAATAGCACTTGACTATGTGTAAACTAAACCATTGCTAATTCACTTTGCGCAAAGTAGATGATAACGGACTCTCTGAAAGTTGTTGAGATCCGAAGCAACTTCTTGCCATAGTTAACAATGTTTTTACTGAGAACGGGGGTCATGCTTTTGTTTTCCTTCGCAACATTTGCCAGATTTGGACACTCCATCCAAAGCTCTCAAATAAAAAGGTCTATTGGTCATCCCATAATGACTTGCCTGTATTCGGTCAACAACACCCTTGCCAACAGACTATTTCTTATTATCTGAAACATTTCGTCCACATTTACTTCATTTAGCCAAGTTAAGTAAGTTTTCTTTGCGCTTGCTGTGGTAATGAAAACGGTTGAATATAATTCTTTGATATGATAGCGAAAACCTCCCTCATATTGTGAATTGATGTTGATTTGTTACCGTGCTGCCTTTTGAAAACTGAACATTAATGTAAATGAATGAATTTAGATATCAGTGTTTAAACCAAAAGAGATTTTAGAGTTTCATCCTGGGCATCCCGGATATTATTGAGAAGATAACGCATTTGCACGAAGGCAAGTTTTTCAGATCATTGAAGGCATTGTCTGTGTCCTCTTGAATCAACCCCCTTCCAGGAATTCTGAAATTTCCACAAACCGTAAACATTCTAACAAAGTGGATGTTTTAGTTAAGCAATCTAAAATTGCATAAATTGTCACTTTATTCCGTACAACGAAGAAATTATTAGATGTCAAAAGTTGGGAGCTTTAAATTTTGATGATTTTTCAAGCAGTGATGTTCATTTTGAGAATCTAGAACGCAAATCATGAACATGGTATCATAGATCTTTTATTGCCTAGGAAATGACCAGTCATGTTTGAACAAGACACAAAGTGCAAGGGTTCAAGTTTTTAGACTTAGAAGCTGTTTGAATTGGGGTTATGGTTAGAGTTATGGTTGGGTTTAGAGTTGGTTTTGGGGTTGTTTCCTAAACCCCCTTTTCGCCTTGATTAGTGTCTTTCAACTCACTCACTTTGAATACATTATCGGTATGATTTTTCGATGGTATAATTCATTTTGTATCTTCCAAATGTATTCAGTCCCTTTTTATTCGCAGGAGGGTGTACATCACAAGACCATATCTTTCACGAATGAAAATGATAGTCGGTTAGTATTTGTTTTTTATCAATCGAAAACACATACAATACTTTGCTCTTTGTCTCTATAACAGTCAGTCTCACTTTCTTTGTAACATTCTGCAAAACGTTTTCATAAACAAGAAGCTTATACAGCAAACTTATGGCGTTCTTTTTTCAGATCATATACGAGGTGACAAACAGAGAGGTTTAACAGCAGAATACAGAATTGTTTTGACTCCGAAACGGGTGAGAAAAACATATTTCTTGCATTTCATAAACTTAACCTGCGTTGCGTTATTACCTGACAGATTCTGACTTATGCTACGAAAAGGAGTTCTCTGCCATGCCGTCAAAGAGTCTCATCCTCGAGAACCAGCAAGTTTTCCGGTTGGTTTGCTTATCATTCTGCTAAAGTCTCTGACTGATTAATTATTGATCGATCGATCGATTTGTTGATTGATTGATTAACAAATTGATTGATTGACGAGTGCACAAAAGGCACATGTCTTCTTTTTGTCAACTGTTTCTGTAATTATCATATTTTTCAAGGAAAATGACAAAGAATTCTTTTGATTATTAGCGTAGAATGTCTCCAAAGATTGTTCATATTTGCAACATTTGTTTCATGCATTTGTCATGTTCTATCATTTCAAAACTAAAAAGCACTACGTCTGCTTAAAACCGCTGCGTCTCCCTCGACCTACGCCTGCTTTCAATCAATGCTATGGCCATATTAGACGGAAAATGATGGAGTACAGGGTGAGCCAGAAAATTTAACACGTTTGGTGGGCTGTAGAATGAAAAGTACGCTGCCAATATTCAAAACTGCACTGTTAATCTAGGCTTACTCCAATGTGAAAATTTTGTTTCGTAAAGTCACTCAGTTTTTGGACCCAGAAATTTGCAAAATGCTGGTAAGGGTTTTGCTTGGGAAGGAGAATTCCACGTTAGATTCTGGTCCATGATTTCTTGACATTGAAATTTGAATTCTATTTCTGAAACTGACATTCCAATGGCAATAGAAGCATTGACCAGGAGTGAACATGGAATTCTCGCTCCCATACAACCCCTTACCAGCAGGGCCAAAAGTTTAGTCATGCTACCAGGTAAAATGTTCAGATATTAGTTATTAGCCTTTGACTGATAGATTAACATTTATTCTTGAATATTGGCCGTATATTGTTTATTCCACGGCCCATAAAACATATTAGCTTTGTTCGACTCACTAGGTATGTCCGTGCAGTATGGTGGACCTCAGCTGGATTTCCGCAAATTTGTACAAATCTTAAACGTATCAAATTCAAAAAATTCTGAATTGTAAGATTTCTCTGTTTTATGTGTACGATAATCCTTCCCTGACTTGGAGGATTGTTTCATGTTGTTGTAGCTTGCAATCTGCGATAGCGTTTTGGAAGAAGAAGGGGTGTATGGAGGTAAGTGCCTGAGCATTATCACAAAGCAAATTCAAAAGTTATCATTAGACGTTCTTTTGCATAAAACGTAAATTAATTTTCTTAAATTTTGATATCCTTGAAAATAGGTGTCAAATCCTTGATCAAACCTGCTGAAAATTTAGCACCATATCTATCTTAATTAAATTCATTAATTAATTAAATAGAAATTTCCTCCAAACCTGACGTATAACGGACACCTTTGGGAGTGGGACTATTGTTATTGACCGTTTTAGAGAGGTGTCAGCTGTATGGAGGTGTCATCTTTTATCATACTGTATTTTGGGACGAAAATATTTATCCGTTGTTTGGAGGCGTCCGTTGTATACAGGTGTCCGTTAATGGAGGTTCCACTGTTGCTGTTTTAATAGTGTTCATAAAAGCCAAACAGTAGTACTTAATGTTCAATCTTTTCCACAATTCCTTTTCACTGAATTGGAATTATTTATGTTTCTGTTAAAGATATTAGCATCGATGAGTTCCCATTGGATTTCATTTTGTTGGATGATGATTTACTTTCTATGGAAATGCCATTGTTCTTTAGAGACTACTACATGGTAGGGTTTTACAAATTTGCTTGACAGAGTTTTTTCTGAATTACCCGAGGAATTGAATGATCTCTGCCCATTTTCATAATTCTTACTTACATACATCAATTTGAATTTCTGTTGGATTTAGAGAGATAAAACTTTATGCATTTTTTTCTATATATAAATGCTGTACTTATGGTCAAAATTCAAGATTGATTTTATAGCTTTTGCCAAGCTACGCTTGAAGCCATTTTGTAAACTTCTATGAGAATGTTAGATGTTTATTTTTCAAATGGGCTCTCAACGAAGAAATTTTTGGTACCCGGTTATTTGCCCTTATTTGCCTCAGAATTTTTACCCTTATTTGCAAAATGAGTAAATGGCAAACCATACATTTCAAGATATGTGTCAAAAATTTGTTTATTATGACGACTCTAGAATACACAGTAATTTATTTCCTATTTTGAAACTTTATTTGCCTGGGTAATTCATATATGTTAATTTATTTATCATTTCGGTAAACAGTCATAACAGGACATTGCTTTCTCTTAGAATGGCGATTTTACTTGGGTTTCAACAGTTGCAAGAACGATAAATACAATTCAGTCAACCTGTGGTACAATACCAAGCATAGCATGCATTGGTGCTGGATCCAAGGTAATTATTCATAAGATATCTGTGAGCAAGACTTACTACTATTGAGCTCCCTCGTTCTTTGTTGGGGATACGGATCATTAAAGTTCAAAGCAACGGTTATCCCCCACAACTGAAACCTGTGATCATGAGCAGAAAGCATGCTTGATTTGTGGAGAGAATGTGGGAGAATCTAACCACACTATCCAAACAAGGATTAGCAAAGAAACAAAGAGATTCTTGTTCATGGTAATAGGTTTTCCAGCTGTTGATCTGCTTTGAACTGTACCAGCATAACAAAAGGCTCAGACAAAAGGGGCAGTATTTCCTTAGGATCTGCCTTCAATTGTAATAATAATAATAATAATAATAATAATAATAATAATAATGATGATAATAATAATAATATCATATTTATACAGGTTAAACTTGTTCAGCAAACAATTTGCTGTTATCAATCAAGGACCTGTCTAAAATATACAAAATTAAATGTAAAAGAAAACAGCAATATACATCAAGAAGATAAAAATGTTAAAAGTCAAAGTTAACATTTTTACAGAAAGTCTTAAATCGTAAAATTGAAGTTTCAGTCTTCATTTCATCTGTCAGTTTATTGAAAATCTTTGCTCCTTGAAACGAAAAGGCCTTCTTTCCTGTGTCAGATTTGACTTTGCGCAAAGCGATATTTTTTGTATTTGCACGAGTACACTGGCTGTGGTTGACTCTCGTGAAGTACTTTTCAAAGGCGTGTGGCGATACGCCATTCAAACTTTTGAAGACTTCGAGAGCACACATCTTATTTCGTGTACTGCTGACTTTTTCAAATTTTACACTATGCTTATTGCCATTTATTACTTTTAGTGCACGTTTCTGAATGTTCTCAAAAAGGGCTTTCTTTGATGGTGCCATGGTTCGGAATGTTTTATTGCTGCACAAATGAGCGAGTGTCTGGAGCTACAACAACGTCATCAGAAATTTTACTAGGAACAGCCGGTTCTAGAAAACCTATTCTTCTTTTCTTCTACTCGTGAAAATAGTATTTGATAGATTCTACGCTACTGACCGCATTGCAAGGACAGTCAATCCGAACGTGAGGGTAGATGATATCGATAGTGGGTGAAGCCAGTTGCAGAAAAATTGGGCCAGAGGTACTTCTCAATGAAAGTTTTGCATATACATCATGTAGATTTGCGTTAAAGGTTACTAACAATATTGCAATATTGTAATCGACGGAGATGCAGCATAGCTTCCAAATCTTTAACTCCGCGGAAAAAGGTGGTTGTAAAATTCTGTGATCTATTTCTTCTGTTTGAGTGGCTTGAAAAAAACTTTAGTTACTTTTCTTTAATTCTACCGTTGGACATTTCAGAACTTCTGAATATTTTTTGAAATTTCAGCGTATGTTACATTTCAACTCATTTGAGGGTGTGACGTCATCAAATGTCTAAATCATAAACCAGAAAAGTGACAGACTTTTGCTTGATACCATATTGTAGATATCCATAAACTATGGTTTTCTTCGAAATTATTTCATGTTGTTTCAAACAGTTTATTCTTGAAAAAGTAGAAAAACACTCTAATTTTGAAAATATTGATGATTTCAGAAAAGTCCAACGGTAGAATTATTGAGAAATAGCTGAAGTTTCTTTGAAGTCATTTAGTTCAAAGAAATAAGTAGCTGAATTTTACACCAGCATTTTTAAAGATTTGGAACCTATGCTCGGAGATGCTCTTGATTTTAGGCATTTATGAAGAAACTTAACATGACTTTGATACTTGAAATTAGAAACAATGAACGTGTTATTCTTCCGAAGCCAGCTGAGCCTCTCTCATAGTAAATGAATGGCGTTCAGAGGGGGATTTCTTTCCCCTAGTTGTCCATAAAAGCCAACTATAGAGGTACAATTTTTTTTGCAAGAATTGTTCTCCCTGTTGTCAGCGTTAATTTTAAGTTTTAGTTTTGAAATCAAGTAAATGTGTAATGTTTTATTCTTTATTCCTAGATGGTGTATGACCTGTTGCAAGTGCTCATGGAAGATGAACGAGAATTTGTACCTCTTGATGGACCAGAAATATCATCGCTTATTCTCATTGACCGAGGTATCGATTTGCAAAGTTTCTGCCCGATTAACTAACAAAATTTACGAGCAAGAGTGTTCCTAATTCAATCAAAGCTGGTCCTGGAAATGCTGAATTGGGCTGAAACAAGATTTTATGCAGGAAATTTTTTCGACCAAACTCCCCAGATTCTTGAAAAACGGAATAAACCTCTCGTTTAGCATTATCTTTGTTTGTCATAGTATTTTGGGGCCCTATTAAGTTGAGGCCTTGGGCAATCCGCCCTTTGGTCTACTCTCGGCGTAGATCAATATATCCGTCATCATTAGATAGACTTGATTAGCAGTTGGATAATCCTTTTAAGAGATGAGAGGAACTAGAAACGAGGAGGTATGCGATCACTTCAAGGAAGAAGGATAAATGTATTTTAAAAGGAAACTTAACTTCCTTGGAAGGACAGGCTACGATCGCTACCGCTCTACATCAAATTGCATTGATTTCTATGCAATATTTTATTATTTCAATTTCAATTTTTTCATTTCATGTATATTCTCAGCTAAAAGCTACATGTTAAACTAATATAATATGATGCTAAATTATACAGATAATGAGAAACGCGTGAAATATAATTTACGTAATGCATCTAAATCAGTGGAGCTGAAGAGGACATATAGAAAGAACTCTGGTAGAGCTTTCGAGCTATATGCCCTCGGTTACGTGGTTTATAGCGAGCGATAACATTTATTTAGATACGAGAAATTGTAATTATACAATCATGCTATTGGAAATACTTTTGGCTATAACGATATACAAAAAATAGGGGCAGACACAGAGAGAGGAAGAAAAAAATGATCGGGAGAGAGTTTATAAACCAATGGCTTTTTAATGATTAATAAGTCTGCAGTAAAAGTTGCTTGTACCGCTTTCCGAAAATCTTTTTTGAATGAGAAGTCCTAATGTTATCTGGAATTTTGTTCCAGATTTTTACACCAAAGTTGGTTATGAGTCTACTTTTGTAATTAGTTCTGGCTACTGGGGGGACAAAATTTGTCTGAATGTGGTGTCTTTGACTAGTTAGTTGGAAGAGATCACTGAAAAATTGTTCACAGTTTTCTTTGGAGATGTCGTACATGAATTTGGCACATTCTAGCTTATAGGTGTCTTGCAGGTTTAATGAGTTTAGTGTCTTGAACAGTGGTTGGCTATGTTCATTTCGTTTTTTGAAGAAAATTATCCTGGCTGCCTTTTTTTGATTTTTACTTAAAGGATCTAGTGAGTTTTGATACGCTCCTCCCCAGTTTATGATAGCATAGTTAATATGTGGAGAAATAAAGGCATTATATATATTTCGCAGGATATTGTTTGGAACAAAGTGCCTCATTTTAGCTAAGATACCAATGCTTTTTGCAACTTTAGTGTTAACATGTTGGATATGCTGTTTCCAAGTAAGGTTATTGTCGATTAGAACTCCAAGATATTTAGCATAGTTAGTTTCATTTAGGTTGTCACCATTTATACATAGTTGAATCTTTTTAGGTAAATTTTTCTGTCTTGGCTTGATTATCATGAAATTGGATTTATTTGTATTTAGGCTTAACTTGTTTGCTACTAACCAATCTGAGATACAGCCAAGTTCAGCATTAACATTTTCTTCTAGAACGTTGATATTTTTATGAGAATAGAAGAGGCTAGTATCGTCTGCAAATAGGTGAAAATTCATAATTTTGGATGCTTTTGGGATATCGTTTATGTACAGCAGGAAAAGAAGAGGGCCTAAGACGCTCCCTTGCGGTACACCGTGTTTGATTGTCCTTTCTACAGACAGCTCGCCACCAACAAAGACGCGTTGGCTCCGTTCGTTTAGGTAGGAACGAAACCAGTCTAGGGGAATACCTCTAATTCCATAGTGTTCTAATTTTTTTATTAGTATGTTATGATTTACCGTGTCAAATGCCTTTGCAAAGTCGAGGAATATGCAACAGGAGAATTCTCCATTTTCAATGATTCTATCAATTTTATGCAAACATCAAGTATAGCAAGTGAGGTTGACTTATTTTTCTGAAAACCAAATTGATGTGGGAATAGTACTTTATTTTTGTTAAGAAATTGAATTAAGCGGGAATACATTAATTTTTCAAAGATCTTATTGAACAGGGGAAGTAAGGATATAGGTCGATAATTGGAAACTTCATATTTAGAGTTTGCTTTGAAGATTGGTATGACTTTGGCATATTTTAGTGACTTTGGATAGTAGCCTGTGCTAAAAGATAGGTTTATTAACGTTGTTAAGGGTGAAGTTATGTGATTTTTAATTAACTTGATTAGTTTGACTGGAATGTTATAGGAGTCGGCAGCCTTGGATTCATCTAGAGATCGTAACTGATCAAGTACTTCAGTATCTAATACGGGAGATAACATGAAGCTATTTGCAGCAGGATCTTTTAAGTAATCACTATATACTTTTTTCGAATTTCCAAGTTTATCTACAAGCTTTTGAGCTACACTTGTGAAATATTCATTAAATTTGTCTGCAACTTGTTTTTGATCGTTGACCAGGACTCCGTTGTTTTTAATACTCTTGCTCTTGATTTTAGGCATTTATATTTTCACTTCAGATATAGATTGTGTGACACCCCTTTGTTCTCAACTGGCCTATGAAGGTCTTTTGGCAGACGTTTTTGGAATTTCAAGTGGTTTGTATCTATTTGTTTTATTCATTTTGTTAACTTGGTCAAAGAGATGTTGCTGGCGTTCTTGGAAGAAGATTTATTGAATGCTGAGGCTCTAGGATGAATCTTTTTTCACATGAGGTGGATATTATACAATACTTAAACAGCTCTAAAAATGTCATCCAAAAAGTATTTGATGCAAGTTTTCAAGATCCATTTACTACTAGAGCGATAGGAAAAGTCATTGAATTAGAGATAAATCCCGCGTAAAATCCGGTATCTCAGATTCTTGTTATTTCTTCCTTTCCCTGCATTCAGTGATGTCTCGGAGTGCATCATGGAGTTTTTTGTTGCGATGATTCTTTGCATTCGAAGATAAATCGACCAATCGAATCAATCGAAGTTTTATTCAGATGCAAAGAATCTTGGTGAATGATATTCCCTGACGCCATTATTAGCAGCTATTTTAAGCAAGAAACTTTCGCTGGAAGAAACTGTCGTGAGTTCTTTTTATACTACTATACTACTAGGACGATACACTTTGGGGAGCCACGGGCTTCGTCTACCCCAAGGCCATTGAATAAAGATAAAGAAAACTACTTTAACTGCACGACTATTCCCACAAACAAGCTACAAAGCTGTTTGGCTTATGAAGGGATGGGGTAAATGAATACAAAATTTCACTCGAATCGACCAGTTCGTTGATAGAATATAGCGTAAACTCAAGAATATTGAGCGTAAACTCAAATAGAAATTATGCATGAACTCAATTCAGTGAATTGGGGAATCTTTTATCGGCCATACAATAAAAGTTGTGATCAAGTTTCATTTGCCAGATTTACATATCCAAGTGGTCGTACTAAGGCATAGATTCCAGCGAGGAGGTCTTGTCTTTGCACATCAAAGCAATGACAGATCAACAAGAATTATTCCGCATCTTGAATACCACCATTTGTCGAACACATAGGATTGTGGTATGTTAAGAACTGTGTTTAAATTTTTGAAAATTTAACTTGCTGAGACCGACTCTAAGTTGAGTCATAGAGGACAGCAAACTAAGTTTAACATGTAAGACAGTTAAGCAAGACAGCTAGCGAGTTGGAAAAACCTCGAAAAAGTCCAAGCGTTTGGCATTTTCTGAACCCAGAATCTTTTATTTTACAAAATTTGCCTTGCTATTCTCACTTGATAGTTCAGCATTCCAAGCAGAAAATCTAAGGCTTTGTAAGATAATACAATATATTTAGCATCAACTTGATCCTTGACATAATAGTTGGAAAAGAAAAGCGAGATTGCTAGCATGATCAGATTTAACATTGCTTTGGCATAGTGAAACATGAAACAGTAAAATCCTAACGAGCATTCCCCTACCTTGAGACATGCTTGATATTTTGATGAGTGGTGTAGTTTCCCGGCTCTGAATCGCTAGACCGACTGTGCTGCACTGTAAGATATCAGCTATTTTGTTATTTCTTGGCATTTCTTATTAAGTAGTGTTGATGACCAAAATAAATTTTTTTCGATTGACTTGGACGAAGTAGAAAATAGTAGCAGTGTTTAGCTAGGAATCAGGTATGTTAGCAATGGTTTCAAGATCTGTCTCTCTCTTGTTTTAGGATATGTCGACTTTGGTAAGGAAGTTACTGGTGTCGATAAAAGCACAAGAATCTTGCTAGACTCAAATGACACGGTATCATGTGTTTAATCTATCATAAACTAAAACACCCAACATGCGAGAATCAACATTTTTGCACAGCCTCTAATAGAGTGGTACTTACTGTTTTTGATATACTGGCTGTCCCAAAAGGATGTGTCAACGTTTGAAAAATCCAGAACATTCGATCTCGCTCCTTCTTTTCAATCTTTTTCTTTTCTAAGTTGCATCGAAGGCCAAATCATTTTAGCTGTGGTACAAATTTTGCAAAAATTATGCGAAAGATTTTGAATTGATAGCTTTAAACCCGGTTTTTTTTAGCCATAGAATTTACAAGACATTTTAGATCTTGCCTAGTATTCCTAATTTCACTATTTCGCATTTACTTTTGATTCGTGCATTGTCACAAGATTAATCTCCAGCACAATTAACCATGTCAAAGACAATGAATGAGCTAAGTCGAGTTATCTATAACTAGAACAAGGAAACTGACTACGCTCGTTATTATTTTCCAGCTAAACAACATCCACGGACGTGCCGAAATCATCAAATACGTACTATAGGCTGACTGATTTTAGACTTGCTGTTTGTAGCTTTTATTTAACTACGTTTATTCCCTTTAAAGAAATTGAGGATACAAAGGGAAACCTTCTTAAGGCTCTGTGCAATTTCGTATTATCTTCAAACCCGGCAATTAATAAAACCTCAAGAATTTCACACATTGGAAGCCGTAGATAGGATAGTCTACTTTCCTATGTTTAATTTGATCTTCCAGGCAACACTTCGAAAAGGAAGATTTAGCACTGATCGGATTTCCTATTTTGGTAGATTTTCAAACGCTGATACATCATTTTAGGACACCTATTATACGGGTGTGCTTTGTCCATAGCATAAGTTTTATCCTTTGTATTACTTCCTCCTGTAAGTTGCATAATGCATTTCTGTCACTTAAATCATTAACCGTATGTCCCAAAATATAGGTGACAGATTGGAACAAATTCAGTAATTATTCCATTGTATAAATCATTTTTGAATTTGATAAATAATTGTCTAGGAAAGATGACTTGAACCTTAAAAACTTACTTGTCAAAGTAAGCGCCGTGAATGTCGAGACATTCATTCTTGAAGATCGAATTTGTGATCAGGCACAATGGAAAAATTTACCGCAATATTTGATGCATTCGATAATAATATGTTTTTTTTTACTTTGGGACACCCTGTACGTCATTCAAAACGCTTGCCTACCTGAAAAAGACAATTTCAAAACAGCAGAGTTCCTTAGCTGGCTGATAGCATCCTTCTCTTTCAAGGTTTTCAAAGAAATTCGTGGAATGCACTTCACAAGTGTTTTTCCATTGCTCAGTGGCAAGGCAAAGCAGCTTCAGACAGGATATGATGTAAGTTTTCTACAGAATTGCCACATAGTAGTTGACACAGAAATTTGCTCTTCTAATCGTTGGTTCACACAAGAGTAAAACGTGTATGAATCTGGATATCAGTTATCCTGAACCCATTTTTAATCCATTTTATTGATTATTGCTTCCAAATAGAATCGAAACTTCTTGATTTTGAAATACCAAATTGAGGCAAAAGAAAATCGATGCTTTTTCAATCACTTTTCTAATGCATTTTCAGCGCATTTTACTCTAGTTTCAACCAAGCTTAAGAGAAAGTTTCTCGTAAAAACGAATTATCATAATATCTGAGAAAATCACAAAATTCTTGCTGTTATGTTTTCCCCTTTTTTGTAGCCATAGACCTTTTAGCTATTCTACAAAAGAGTCTGGAGCGAGCGGTACTTTTATACCTCTTTATACATAAGATTCATCGGGGCTGCTATCACTTTTGTGCAGATTCGAAATTCTACAAAGTGTATGACAGTGTCGTCCCATTCAAACTCTGTTTTAGAGTAAGTAAAAGTTTTATTGTGGAATTTACATGCTGTAAAGCAAGCGGTTTCTCGCATGAACGTCGTATCGAGATTCCAGTAATTCTAAAACGATGCAAATATTGAAAATCCGAGCAAGGATGAAGAAACTTTGCCAGGTTGTTTTTCACAGATCGCTGCGAACAAAGATGTCGAAACGAATATTCAAAACAACGTCGATATTCATTGACGGTGATGAGTCGCAAACAGGTGACGAATAAGACTAAAGTTTGGAAACGCAGGATGCGAGAAACCGGTGGTAGACAGCCCTGGTATCTTTTTATACACATACCTTTTGTCCCATGAAAAGTTCCCAATTTGAGCAGATACAAAAAAAATACAAGTGTCGCGTTTTCAGCAATAAATATTGATCCAAGGCTAACTTGTCTGATATTTTGCCGATTAAAAGCCAAGGGAAATAAACTAGCGATAGAAGAGGTTTCATGTTTTATATAGGTATGAAGACCATACTATTGGTATTCAAATAGGGTAATATGTAAAGTACGTACCACTGAACCTTGCCTTTGCAAGCTTCTATTTTCTTCAAAACTCAAGCAAAGTCATGTTTTTAGGGGCACAACAGACAAATATGATCTTTCAGGGGTCATTTTCTTGGAATTCTTTCTGTTGGAATTTGTTGAAAAAGTTTGACTTCTGTGGATCTGATCCACAGGTTTAGCAATCTTATTGATAAACTGTTTTTGGTGAAGGTGAATGTGAAGGTGAAGGTGAAGGTGAAGGTGAAGGTGAAGGTGAAGTTGAAGGTGAAGGTGAAGGTGAAGGTGAAGGTGAAGGTGAAGGTGAAGGTGAAGGTGAAGGTGATTCTTGACATTTCATTGTTCTACCTCTGATCATGTGACCCCAGTTATACCATATTTGGAGAGTAGTCAACAAAAAAACTTAAAATGTCCGTAGTTTTTGTGTCGTTTGCCTGATTGATCTCAAATATGCACCATTCGATTCCATTTGATGAGTACTTTCATTTGATATATACATATTTCATATTTGCTGACGTCAGCAAAATTTAATATCTATGACGTCATTCACATTTATGACGTCATTGATCTAGTAAAGAAGTGTAAAATATAAATCTATGTTGTCTAATTTGCTTCATCTTATTAATTTGATTCATTTTGAGTCTATATTCACCAGATAAAAGGACAGAACTTGCAAAAACCTGTGATGAAAACAAATGCATGTAACAAAAGGCTGATTTAAAGCTAATTGTGCTGAAAATAGATACTATAAATTTTGTAAAGTGCATATTTTTGAACTATGACATGTTTCCTACTATTTGAAAAAATTTGGATAAAATCGGTTGAGCGGTTGATTAAATAGAATTTTTCTGGTAAGAAGGTATACATTTGCCAATTTTCCTCAGTTTTTCGATTGCCTAGCAACGAATCACGTGACGTATTAATTGCAATTGTTATATTTGAATAACCAATTGTCTAAAGAACAATAGTGGTAAGTCTTATTGTTGCTATGAAATTGTGCGAATCGGTTGGGTGGCTCTTGGGGTGCGGTTTTGCGGGCGAGTCGTACATCTTTCCTGAATCACCCAGTAGTTTTTATTTCTTTCTATATTAGTTGCCGCGGGGTTGTCATACTCTATTGCTCCCCGTGGTATATCGTCCTTGTAGTGTTTCGTAGAGTAATTAGTAGGTAGCGTCATAAGTAATTCGTCTTGTAAAAAATTTATAATGGTATATAAAAAAAAAGAAAAAAAGAGTCTTATTTTCATATCTTTGTTAGTTTTGGAGGAAAAGAGCGGGGACGAAAAACGCCCCCCCCCCCCCAGTACAAAGTACCTATAAAATCGCCCAGTACATATAGGCTTAGTGTGTTTGTTCAAGGTTAAGAATTTGCCTTTTGAAAAGGCAAAGAAATCTAAAAATCTTCCATTCAAATTGCAGTTGGCCATGACCAATTGATAGCCAAAGTAACAATGCTGCGCCTGAGCTTCTTCTTACTTATCATTGTATATTCCCTTTAAGCCTGGGACCGGGACAGCTTTATGTCTAGAGTTGCCATAATCAAAGTGCTTCTCTCCATTCAAATGAAGGGCTATATTCTATTCAAAGCCTGCTCCATTTATCCCATCAATTGCCTTGGACTGTATATATTACCTTTTTCATGCTCCCTTCCAGAAAAAGAATGATTTAAAAAGTGTGCGTGAAATGAAAACTTTTGTTGCTGAGGATTTGAAGAATTTGAAACAACAGCACAAGTCATTGACACTGCGTGAGTTGTAAACGTATTTATTCAGTCTTCTTAATTTCATTTACTACTACAGGAAAAACCCGCTTATCAGAAGCTATACTTTACAAGTGAGCGTGGGTTCTTGGAGATAGCTTCTTATAAAATGGTAGCCTAATTGGAAAATTTAAGCCTTTATGTTCTCAATCCAGTAGGTTCTTATATATTGATGTTTTTCTTTCCTGGAATCAATTTGGAAAATCATATCAAACGTTTTAAACGCTGATTATCATAATGTTTTATATTCACTTCAGCTTGAAAGCGATTCCTCTAACTGAAAACCGTAAATAGATATTTGAAAATAGCCTTACATAACGGACTCGTCGTACTAAACCCATCAACGCAAAAAAACACCGTAATCTGTAGAAAAAAAACTAACAACCAAACTAAACCCGTAATTAGAGAGAAAATTGTTGAATCCTGCAAGAGAAAAACGAGTTAATCTTAAAACTTGAAAAGGAAGAAATGAATTGGTAACTCACCAGTAACTGCAATAAAGAACAACGTTGAATAACCAAAAACGTCTTTCTTCGCACACTCGTCAGTTCGGTTTATGATAAAGACAGGACACTTTTATTACCAGACGAACAAAAGAAAATTGAAAATCACATGTCAATAACACCTAAGCCACTCATTGGCTAAACTCAATAAACAGCCGCCAAAGGTCAAAAGCCTTTGGCGCCAAGTCAGAACAATTCAACGTAAAAACAAAGTCCTTCTTCTGTCGGCAGAGGGAGGGATCTCGAAGTTTAATAAACACCTCTTCTAAAACCTTGAGGTGGAATGCAGACCTTGCCCTACTCACATTTCGGAAACAAAATTCGCTATAGCTGTTACCACACTCATTACTGCTCAGCAAATGAGTACCAATGTTAATTTCATATTTGAGGAAGGACTTCGAAACATCTGGTAATTTTGACTTGATGAAATGAGGAAAGTTTAACTAACAAAATTGGCATCCGGAGGAATTTCTGGACTCTGACTACCATACATACAGGTACGGGATGCGCCAATTTTGGGATGCCCTTTTCAAGCAGAAATAAATTTCAGGGTGTCAGTTTTTGTAAGATCATAAAAAGCCATAAGTTTTGGGATGTCCTTTGAAAGAATCATTCTTTAGGGTATCAATGTATTTTTAATTGTCCTTAACTTTTGGGGTATGGTTTTCGAAAAATTGATACATTTTAGGGTGTGATTTCGCAAGTCAACATGGGACAACCTTCATCATCTGCCTATTGAAGTTACCCCACCCCCTCCCCTGGGATCACAATATTTGTAAATAAAGGTGCCATTTTTCAAATATTGTATACAAGCAGTGAAGTCCATTCTGTAGTATAAAAGGCATCGAAATCGCATAAATAGCTTGCTCATGACCAATATCAACTTCTTTTCAATGATAAAACAAGAGTTGTGACTTAATTGCTATTGAAATTAAACCAAAGAAATTCCTGAGGAAAATGCAAGGATTAAGATATCTTTGTTTCCCACTGCCATTGACTGTAGCACTACTTCACCATAGCAAAGAAAAATCAGCAGTTTGTCAGCAGAAATTCAGGATAGCGTTAACGCTCTTGTATTTACATAGACTCAAATGTTGAAAACAGTCTTGAATTATCTATTAGTAACAGTGGCGCGCTCCTTTGATTGCATTTAATCTTTCTTTGCTAATACATAATTTTTTTATTGTCAAATTCTACTTAGATATTAGTGCTTGTGAATCAATTTTGAAGAAGAAAACTGCAGAAGCATTTGAGAAATTTTTAAGAGCAGAGCAAAGTAAGCTTTATTTTGATATCCTTCCAAGTTATTTTATCAAAATTGTACTACACATCATACATGTATTGATATATCTACCGGGTGGCGCTGAAAGTGAAGTGTTTTAAATGTCTGCAAAATTAATTTCTATTACCTACCATTTGTGTCCAGGACTAAATTGTTTTAGTTTTATTGCAAAGTCTTGAAAAGGCTTTTGAGTTGGCATAAACTGGCTCTTTTAGGAGCTACTTGTTCTTAAAGCATGCTGCACAATCGTAAGAAATGATAATGTAATTGAATCTCCATCCCTCACCACTACTTAAATTGGTCGCTGGTGTCCTTGACGTACTTCTCACACCACCTACGCCTCGAACTATCACGTAGAATTGCAAGCTATTCCTTTTGGCTAAAATGTGATATTTATGAAATGCTATTGCTGAGAATGTAGTTTTTCATGCCATAAGTTCATCATCGGTCTCTTGAAGAATTGAAATAACCTTCATCTAACAAAATCATTTGGTCCTTGCTGCAACTCCAAAAAAGGAGTTGAAGTATCTGAAACAAAATCAAATTTCACTGCTTTTTCGAAAAAATTCACTTTCTGTTGGGTCAGCCGGAGCATTTAAATAACTTTTGACAAGATTGCACGAGATAACTATCCTTGGTAAGAATCTACAAACATTGAAAATCGAAATATATAAATCCATAAGTGCCATCAATCGTTCCATTTTATTGGAGTTCTTCACAACTAAAGGTGTGATTTTTACTCTAGGAATGCAGTAAAGAGCCTGTCCCAACTCCCTGAATGAAATTTGCATGTCCGTTCTGAAATAGACCTTTTAGCTATTCCAAAAAAGGAATCTGAATCGAACGATATTTAGATACATTTCGTAGGATTTTCACATCACTCTAACGCCTCTAAATCAAACCTTCCGCATAAAAGTGTATGAAACTATCGCTCGATCCAGACTCTTTTGCAGAAGAGCTATAATGTCTATTATAAGAGATCTCAAGAAAACCCCTTCAAGAAAAATTCAACAACAGTATAATCAAACTTCCCTAATATTCTGTCTTGCAGAAATGACTTGTACATGCTTTAGCATGTGTCATCCCTTCGGGAGGATGAAAGGTCCAACCTAGAAGCATAATTCGAGGAACTTTCATACTCCCAGGCGGATAATATGTTCAAGTCATTGCTTTGATTTTAGACCTGTTTTGAAGGTTTCTTGAAGGGCTTTCTTGGGAAATACCGTAATAATCTCAGAACGGAGTGGCCAATTTTACTCAACTTGATTTGACCTTTATTTGAAAATATCCACTATTAAACGATATTCTTGCCTAGTATTGTTTGAGGTTCTTCGTTAGAACCTCGATATTGCACGATATTGTCTCGTGTTGCTCCTTGTTTCTTGTGAGTAATGATACAACCTGCTTTTTTGCAGATTTGCTAGATGATACAGAAAACAAAGAAGTTTACGATTTTATCGAAGAATGCATCAATAAGCAGGTAAAATCAAATGCAGTTTCTATGAGTTTCTCATTTTCGATTGTCCGTTTTGATTACATGATACCTTGTAATTTTTTATTTCAATGGTTTTTTGAATCTACAAACAAACTTTGTGAAAGACTTATCATTTTCTACCTAATTTACCGTCATCACAAAAACTTGTCACAAATATGCAGGTTTGAAACAGTAGAATTGTGTGAAATAGTGTCAAATAGTCTATCTTCAATTCTCAATAGCAAGTTTAGCTAATTTCGGAAAATTCAACTTGATCTTAGTGTTGCAAGGAAAGAAGATTTTTAAGTATGAATTGACCTGCATGGCTTTTAACGGAAAAATATTAAAGGTTTTTCGTTTGCCACCGACCACCGAACATTAAAACATGGAGTACATTCAATGTCAAAGAAGTGTTGTAGTTGTTCATTTAACATAGGGGTCCGATCAAAATAAATGAATTGGGTAGCAAACGATAAGTCTTTTGCAAAGTTCATTTATTGATGCAAAGTTTAGTGTACATTTAGCTTGAGATGAACATAGTAAACATTTAGCTTGGGAGGAACATATCCATTTTGTACGATCTAAGGTTTCTCGTGCTATTAGATTTCTTAAATATGCCAAGAAGTTACTTCCAAAAGACACTCTCTGTAAAATGTAACGTGGTATCGTTGAACTGCATCTCCGCTATCAGTCTGGGGGCATGTGGGGGACCAGGTTGCAGGTGCTGCAAAAAGTTCAAAACCGCGCAGCTGGAATTGTAACCAACAGCAGTTATGATTCTCCTGCTTGTGCTTTGATTAAGAGTCTGAATTGGCCTACTGTAGCAGATATGATAAAAACCGAGACAGCTTGCATGGTTTACAAATCGATAAATGACCTTGGTCCTGATTACCTGTCAAAAATGTTTACCAAAAATTCGACATGCAGTAGGAAAAATTTGAGAAACACCGCAACTGATCTTCAAGTCCCACTAACGAGAACAACTATTGGTCAGCGAGAATTATCGTGGTGCTGGAGTTTGAAACCTCTTGGATTGTGAAGTCAAGCAGGCATCCTCTTTCAAAGCATTTAAAGACGCTTTGAAATAGTTTATTTATTTATTCATTTATCTATCATTGTAACTAATTTTTACTTTGTATTTATTTTAACTTAATTTGTAAGGTTTTTGCACGGCGCCCTGAAAAGCAGTCTATTGATTGATGGAGTTACCGGTTAAAGAAATTAAAATGAAAAATGAAATGAAATGTACTGAATGAACATAATTTTACACACAACTTTGATAGTCTTAATCCATTTAGTGCTTGTGGTACCGACATTGAAGACAACGAGCACTTTCTCCTGCATTACCCCCAGTTTGACTCGATGCGGCATAGATCTCTTTGATCAGCTCTCTGAAATTCCTGGTTTAAATGTCAATCTAGATGATAAGCCTTTGTGTGATTTACTTCTGTTCAGAGACTGACCATATAATGTTATTGTCCATCGAATAATCCTTGAAGCAATAGTTTTTTATCAAAAGTACGAAAAGGTTTTCAGATTAGATTTAAGCACAAAACAGCAGCAATATCTTCGTTTTATTTGCAGTATTTGTAGCGGATGTTTTATAAAGAAGTACTTCCATTTGTATCACGAATAGCAGATCTGGTATACTACAACCATCATGATATCCTTGGGTTTTTCATCTATTTGCGTATATTCGTTGGAGTCAACCATATGCTGTAAGGGAGTTCTTCTCTCTGAGACGTCCGAATCAATTTTTCAATTTATAATATTTATGCACAAAAACCCTATCAGCCATTAACGGAACAACGAAAAAGCCATAATACCCTAAATTCTATAATACAAAATTCAAAATGCAAATCTACAGAATGCTGTTCCTCCTAGGAATCGTGCTTTGGGAATCATTGCTGACTTAGCAAGAAATCCTTCAATTTCTTTTTGAAAGTGTAAATTGTAGGACTAGTTCTGATGTTCAATGGAATTCATTCCAAACTTTAGCTCCTGAATAATGGAAACTCCTCTTTGAAAATTCCAAATTTTACCTTGGTACGTCGATATCTAACGAGTTTCTTAACGGATAGTTAGATAGCTGTGGCCTTGTTAAGAACCTTCCTTTCAAGCTGTCAGGGCACAAATCATTAGTTATCTTATAGATCATGATAGCCCTGTCGTATTGAATCAAGCTTGAAACAGACAGCCAAGTGCATCTCCAGCCATTTTTCAATCTGGAGTTCTCTATAAGCGTGCAAGCTCTGTTCTGCAGATGCTGAAGGTGATCAAGTTTGGTATCAGACAAACTTTCCCATACCATCCATTTGGATCGTTCTTTTCTTAAATTTTTCATTTTTTTTCTTTCCAGCTATGGCAGCCGTGTAATATTCATATTTCGTTGCAGCTTAGTTGTTTTCCTTGTGATAGAAATAAAAATAGAATAAATGAAGGTTCTTTTAAAAATTAGGCTTCTTTTGTTATTTTCTTCTCACAAAATGTGATGAAATTTGATCATGGTCGTAAATGAAAAATAAGGGATATTGCAACTTGATTGCAATCTCAAACTGGGGTGATTTTTCAAAATTATAACAATTGATGACACTTGTTTGATCAATTTGTTTAAAAGCCAATGTTTTCTCTTTCCCTGTGTTTGCTCTCAACTTTTCAAGAACAATTTTCCACATCGCTCAAATTAAGATTCATAACCTTACTGTTACAAATGCTGATAAACGGTCCCAGTTTTTTGGATGAGATGTTTGTATTTAGCCTGGTGTTCTCAAGTATTTTGTAAAGTAGTCTCAGAGCTGCGTTGAGGAAAATTATTTTGCATTAGATGTTCAGACAAATTTGAGGAAGGAGTTATTTTCAATGCCATCAAAGATAAATCTGTTTTAAAGGTTAAAACATTCAGATAGTTGTTTATTTCGAGATCTTTAAGCGTTATTGTTTGTGCTCCAAGTGTTGCTATGGAAAAGCTTCGTGTAGATTTCTGAACAGTTTTATTTTGGGTTATTTTGAGTGGCGAGGGCGGTTGCTGTTGTAATCAAAAATCCAATCTTGGTACCCCTTGTCGTAAATTTATGTCTGTAGCATCAATACTCACATTTCAATGACTTATTTATTCTGGCCAAAATTATAAGCAGTCCATTGATCTAGACTAGTTAATATTTTGATTGCACAAACAATTCTTTACTTCTTTGTAGGTATCTCCGAACAATGTTCTGCGGATGATGTGCTTGCTTTCTTTAACGCGTGGAAGTAAGTTATGCAAGAATATGTTTTAATTTTCTTACCTGCGTCACCATATTCTTGCCTTTATTTTTGTTTACGTTGACATCAAGACTTGTATATGCGAATGGCGTTTCATCTCTAGAAACAAAGTACTCCCGTTTAGGAAATCATCAACGTTCGATTGTCAAGCCTATCACAAAACTTCCAACTTGATTTCTTCCTTTCAATGATTCAAAGTTGATAAAATGTTTATTTTCATTACTTAAATGGTACAGTAAAAACCTGCATATAAGAACCTTACATTTTGAAATCACCCTGGTTAGGTTCTTATGCATGTGATACTATTCTTGAAAACAGGATGCAATGTTCTAAAATAGGTTTTTATCAAAAGAATTAATTATAGATCTTCGGGAATTTAGGCCAAATATAAGAAAATAAAGTTTTCACATACTCACTATCAATACACAATTTTGTAAAGAACAACCTTATCTACCTGGCCTTATCTGTATCAAATCCATTTACAAAGAATTGTTTGTATATGCTTTGTATCTACTTAAGTATTTGGCTAAATTTTTTAAAACATTTTATCACATATTATCAACCAGTAGTTTACATTCAACTTTTTTAAGATAAGAACCTTCCTTGAATTTCAGGATGAATAGGTTCTTCTGTAATGGGGTGAAATTAGAACATTTTAGGCGTTAGTTTCTTATAAGTGGGTGGTTCTTATATGCGGGTTTTTACTTTAAGATATAAAAGATTGAACAACCTTATACTGAGCTATACTCTTTAAGCAACCTTGTTGATCTTGCCTAAGAGCCATTATTCTAAGATTTGTCATGAACCTTCAAGTTTACAATGAAAGTCTGTATTTCTTTCTGACAGTTATGATCAAACTAGAAGCTTAATTTGCAAAAATGAATAATCTGGTAATTATCAATGCTTTTTGCAGTATGCTTCAAAAGCAGCAAGCCTTAAAAAGCTAAATTTTCCAATTTTAGAAAAGTTTACAAGATCGATCATACCTGGAAAATAATTTTGTTATTGATCTACTTGTCAAAACGAGAAATTTAAAGATCGGCGTTGTAGTTCTGGGGATTTTTTCAAAGAGGAATACTTTTTTGGACCACACATTACTTCACGTTTCATCCCCAAAATCATGTTGTTGTCGAAAGTGAAGATCTTGCTCTGGATTTTGATATCTCGTGCATTGTAAGTGAAAGGAATTTATCACCAAAGATTTTAATGAATTGAATTGATACTGCTGAATCGCCAACTAATCACTGGACAGCAATTTGTATTTGTTATACCGGGTGCTTCAAAATGACGTATCTGTGTTTGCTGAATCGTACAGTGAGTTATCCACCGAGTTCAATGAACTTACTTAAAATTTTGAAGCAAAAAGGCTAACTTTGATGAAAATATAATTTAGGTCACTAGAATTGGTCATATAATTTATGGAGATATGGACAATTTCGACAAGGAATCTATTTTCAAAACTCTTGAGAATGGCTAAAAATTGCGATCAATG
This sequence comes from Aurelia coerulea, assembly GCA_039566865.1. Classification (NCBI taxonomy): domain Eukaryota; kingdom Metazoa; phylum Cnidaria; class Scyphozoa; order Semaeostomeae; family Ulmaridae; genus Aurelia; species Aurelia coerulea. The sequence continues at coordinate 11,087,876 of CM076950.1, forward strand.
CACTTCTTTTATGAGGTGAAAATTGTATTTATCATTTCCCAAGGCATTTAAACAAGCAACCCAAAAACATTTGCATACAGGAAACACATATTCGTTATTCGGTTTTGCTCCTTAAACAATTTCATGCTTTCCTTTTGTGAAGCTGGACGTTGGCAAAAGTTATCAAAAGTTTTAGTTCTCTTGCAGTTATTTTCAAAAAGATCCCCAAACAAAATGGCCCAAAACTCTATAATAGATAAAACCGATTTTAGTCAAGTAAATTTCAACATGTAAGCTTGGACTTTTTTTGAAAAATTATTCGTATTTCACTCAAAATCGGTGCATAGTTTTTAACGACAGTGCATTTTGGCAAACGTCAATACATCCTCTTGGGACACCGGGAATACTGTATGTATGAATTTCTGCAATAGAGAGTGTTCTGTTACATTTTACAAGCGACATATTTATAAGAATTAACATTTTTATGTTATATTCATATAAAATATTACAATAAAGACAGTTGGGGGGCTTATTCACTCCAGATGGAGGCTTATTGGAGAAGGGACTTATTAGAGAGGGGGGCCTATTCATGAAATATAATGACAAGGATACAGATGATAGCTTTTGAGTTCTTTTACACCATATTTTGCGGATTCTATGAGTCAAATACATAAATTCGACATAGTTTTATCTCAAACCATATCAAAATTAAGGTGCAAACTTATCTAGCTCAATAAATGGGAAACCTTTGGTAACCACGGGAATTTGATATAAGAGGGGGGCTTAATAGAGAGGGGGGCTTATTTAGAATTTTTACTCAGAGGGGAGGGGCTTATTAGAGAGGGGCTTGATAGAGATGGGAGCTTAATAAAACTTTTATGGTAAGTTGATTTCTAACATGGAAAGTAGGACCCCTATTAGAAACAGAGACATCTCAAATACACGAGAAGATCAGAAGAAATATTATTTTAATATTTTGTCTTTTTAGCAATGGATGCAACACGTTTAAAATCGTTGAAACACCAGTACTTGCAGGTAATTCGATTTTTAGCATTGCTACCCAGATGATATCATTTCCAATGGTTCATTGTCGTTTTGATGAATTCCATCCTGTCGATTGATTTTTTTATTTTATGTAGTACAGAAGATGGGACCCTCCCATTACTTCTGTGGTACCATTATGTAGATTTGCAACGGCTTTCAGCTACTATACCCAAAATATAATTGATTTCGAAGATATCAAGATAATTGAAGATAACCTGACGATATCTCACCTGAGGGGCGTTGATTTGCGGATAAACGTATTTACCGCCACCGATTGCCTTTAATATTTGCCCGGCACCTTTTCCAAGCAGAGGTTCCCAATCTTTTCAAAAGTTCATGCAAAATTCTGTGACCCACTTCTCTGAATATCTTGAAAAAGAAACGTAAGCTACTTTGCTATAATTCTACTATTGGTCTATCCGAAAATCTTCCATATTTGTTCAAACTGCAGCGTATTTTCTATTTCAACTTATTCGAAGATATCGGTTGACGCCATCAGTGTTGTCTAATCAATGACTAATCACTCTCAAAATGTTCCTCGATAGTTAACTTGAACAAAGATACCTCGTTTGTTGGTATTGGTGCTGTGAGAGCAGAAATATCAATCTTGAAAGCTCAAATTTGCGTCCACTCGCAAACCAGAGCTTTGGGTTTTTTGGCCTAAGCAAATTCCTGAAGCACATCGAAATCAAGAACTGAAATTAATGAAAAATTAAGAAACTTCCCAATGGGTGACTGGGGGTGACTTCTAAAAAACACAATAACACAAGATCTAATATTGTTAACATTTTATCAAGGCTCTCGTTGATTTATATGCTGTGCCTTAAGAAATTGCTTAGGCCAAAAGGCTAAAGCTCAGGTTTGCAGGAAGGGGCAAATTGGAGCTTTCAAGATTGATATTTCTGCTCTCAAAGCACCAATACCAACAAACAAGGTATCTATGTTCAAGTTAACTATCGAATAACATTTTGAGAGTGATTAGCCATTGATTAAAGCTAAATTCACAGCGTTAGAGTCAACCAAATCCGTATACATTTTTTGGGACACCCGGAAGTAAACCGTAAGAATGAAAGACTTTTGAGTTTTGAGTTGTTTTCAAAATTTTCAAGCATTCTTGAAAGGGAAGAAAACCCTCTAGTCCTCAAAACATTGAAGATTTCAGAGAAGTTCAAAGGTAGAATCAAGGCAAAGCAAAGTAGCTAGAATTTCTTTCAGGCCATCCAATTCAACGAAATATGCCATAGAACCATAGAATGTTACTCCAATTTTCTTTAAAGATTCAGAACCAATGTTCCCTTTTCTCTGATTTCAGAGTTATGGATATGATCATATAATTACATTTGATAATCTAAAGAAAGTTGGCTTGTTCACAGAAAGTGCAGAGGTTTGTTCTTTACACTCGTACAGTCGCACTTCCAGAAAATCTTTGAGATAAACTGTAATAATGGTATGTTATGACATGGCGTTTGAAAAGACGTCTCCTCGGACCGGCAATGGAGCAATTTTAGTGGTTCTTGGTCAGTCCCAATAGCCATATTTTCCAAACCGTATTGGACTGGTGTTACCTTACAAATCAACAACAAGAAAGGGGCTCCTTGTGTAAACCTGACCGTTGAAATAGATAGCCAAGGTTTAACTTATTCCTCGAAGGCTGCCTGGCTGTAAGTTTTGAAGACGAAGTTGCAATCTAACACGAAGGAACTGCGAATGTATAGCGTCGAAACGATCAACTGCCGTTATGAACAGGATGAAACTACAGTAGAAGAACAGTACAATAATGTAAACAATGTTTCTGAAAACGTTCTGCCATATAATAAAGCCTTTGTTAAATGGTTATTCGATCCATGCTAGGAAATATTTGAACCTTCATTCCATGTATCTCCATTCCTACGTCAGACTTTGGTCCAATATTTTCCAGCATAGACTTTTTAGCTATTCTAAGATAGAATTTGAACAATATTTTGCTACATTTTGAAGAATTTTTGAATGTGAACAATATTGAAACCAACGCCACTCGATCGAACCTCGCGGATATAAATGTATAGAAATAGCGCTCGATCCAGGCTCTTTTGTAGAAGAGGTCTATTGGCCTCGTAATCGTTTAATAACCACTTAGTCATTTATACAGGGTTTACCTTTTCAGCAAAAGTGCTGCATTGTTATCAATAGGGGCCCTGTCCATGACTATGAATATGACTTACTATGACGTAGTTCGTCTGTCTTTTCTTTCATTCTGTTGATGATTATCTACAGGGTGTCCCAAAAAGATTGTGCCCCGTTTGCCTGAAGATTGCGACAAGACGATAAAAGCTTCTCGCAAAACTTTTACATGATGTTGCTCTTGAGATGTTCAAATAGAGTTTGCTGCCATTCCCGTAAAGATCCGTTAAAAAATGATGGAGCTATGACCTTCAGAAGACCAAATGTGCCTGATGACTGAAACCAGCGGTCGGCCATTTTGTCTTGCTATTTTTAGTGATAAATAGCTTCACGTGAGGTAAGAAATATTTTCTGTGAAGTCAGAAATAGTGGAACTCTCTAAGGATTATCGGAATCTTCATGAGAGCTATGACATTGGAGGCTGCTGCTTCATTTTCCATCCATGAAGCTATTTATCGCTGCAAAATAGTAGGACAAAATGGCCGACCGCTGGTTTAAGTCATCAGGAAAATTTGGTCTTCTAATGGTCATAGCTCCATAATTTTTCAATGGATTTTTACCGGGATGGCAGCAAACTTTATTTGAACATCTGAAGAAGAACATGGTGTAAAAATTTGGCGAGAATCTTTTGCCGTTTTGTCGCAATGCAATCTTTAGGCAAACCGGGCACAATTTTTTTGGGACACCCTGTAGAGAAGGAATTCTGATACATTTCTTCAAATAAAGTAATTAGTTATTATTCTAGCACGGCTCCCTTTGAACAGCATTTAGCAATTGATTTCTACGAATAAGAAAATTGAAGTGAAAAAAGTTAAACTTAAGATTCGACACTGTTATTTCGATCGAAAATGTTAGGCTGTTTTAAAAAGCAACTGGGCTTGAAATTTGCTATTGTGTACCTATATAAATGTTCCTAGATGATGGACATGCTAAGCAACCAAGAGAAACATGTACCTGATACAAATTATTGCAAACCAAAGTCATTTAATGCCTCCTTTGCTGCTAAATTCCTTGCCTACATGCCATCATTTTGAGCAATTCTTAGATTTTGGATAAACGGAAAGATAAGATTTTTACTTTACACTTTTTCATACCAGCCGCCATTGTGAACATTTTTCAGATTTTCTCATACGTTATTTTTGAAACAAAATCTTGAATTAGAAGGTAGAGGGGTTGTAAATTCTCACGCTGAAACTTCTCATTCGGTCAATTCTCTAATACTAATTCAAACCTTTCTCACATGCAATCGAGATTTCTAAAACTAGGAATGATGAAAATGAAAAAATAGAATATCCTACGTGCAAAATCCAAATTAGAACTAGAATAATGCCGTAATTGTTGCTTAGCTCAAAGGTGTGCTCAAAGAAAGACAAGTTGACTGTAAGGCTACAATTTCACCCAGTTGCGGGAATTCGAATTGGCAGTACTACAAATCTCATAAAATTTACTGTGCTCCATTGCTCTGTAATAGATCTGACTCCTGATCCGGGGGTGGGGGAGGGTAACTTGCATATGTATCGGTACAGGATGTAACCATGTTGTGGAGTGTAGGCTATTGAATTTGATCTAACTTCACATCAAGGTATGTACATGGAGCAAAGCGGACACCCGGATATCTTTATTCTAAATGACATTTGTCTTCGAGACTATTACCTTAACTGCAGGCGAAGTGAGCTACCTCTCCGGAGGAGCACTGGGAGCTAAGCGAGTCACAGTCGCTTCGCTCGCAGGGTAGTGACCTCGAAACAAAAATTCATTTGAAATAAAGTTGTCTGCATTGCTCCGCGATGTGTATTTTTGAAGGCCCGTAAATTTTAGGGAATGGATTTCGGAAAATTTAGAAAGTTTAGAGTGTGATTTCACCAGTGAAGCTGGCACACCCGCGTCTTCTGCCTATTGAACCCCCCTCCCCCTCCCCCTCCCACCTCCACCAGGCTCCTGAGTTTATTCCAATTTCAGTGTGTCATTGAACATTTATAAGAAGTTACATTTTGTTACATGTACCGGGAGTTCCATAACAACATTTATTTGCTTGCCTATCTGAAAGCCTCGAGGGAATAAACTACTGGACCTATTTTCTGAAATTTCTTAGGTTATTTGTAGCACTTAAACTTGTTTCATGTCGAGGTGCAGTGCATTAGCTTTATTCAATTGTGACGTGTTTATCTCTTTGATATTTCATTGCTTTTCCATTTCAGAAAAAAGGATTGTTTCAAAAGCTAAAAAGAAAATTGAACTTGGTAAGAACATTCAGAGTTGTAATTTACTTTCAATGCGAAGCTTGCTTGAAGTCAGTCTTTGGATAAATGTAGATCATTACATCCTGAGCCGTTGTCACAACCGTTATTTGTTTTCAACAATATGTAATGTTTATAATTGCAGTGTACTATTGCGGATTTCGTTTGTAGATTTCACGACGATTTCAATGTATTTTTATAGAAAATGTGCGCCTCGCGATAGTAAACGTATAAAAGATATGTGCATTATCAAGGGATTGTCAATGGCATCCAACAGACATGATAATTTCCTGAACCAGCTGAATTTGAAAGCAAGACAGAGATCGGGTCCAAGAAGGCTGCAAGGGACTTTCCTATGCATCAATAATGTGTAAACATTTCCACACAGTCCAACAAAATAAACAAAGTCCAGTTCTCCTTCCGAAGTTCGGCTAACTTTCCTCGAAATTTTGTTAAAATGGCTGAATGATGAAATTGGTTTATTTTTAAAATGCTAACGGAATATTTTCGAGATTCCCATGGCGACGTTATGTTTTTTGATGATTCCATTCTGATTATCAAGGGCAAAACTGATAAAGTTATAAGACATGTCATCTGGAAAAATACGAAGTCACTTATGATTACTTAAACACATCATCCAGGTACTTACTTGTCTACTATACCGCAGCACACTCCATGCAGTGAAGAGATAATGTCCTGTTTGCCATAGCATTTTCGTATGGGATGATTTCCTATAGAATTGGGTACAGTTCAAGTCGCAATTTATTCGGCCATCTGCGTTTTCTATACTGTCTGGAGCAATTCACGAAAGACTCTTGGAACGGTGCAATAATTTTTTTCTCAATTTATTAGGTGCCAAAAGATCCAAGTACGATCGATCTCAAGAACCCAAAAGATATGGCACATATTTTTGGTGGAGCTTATTCTCCTCTGTCGATAAAGATTATTGAGCAGGTAAGGTTTCATGGCCCTTTTCCGAAGAACCGAAGTGCCTCTGAAAGAGACAGTTAACTTTCCACTCGTTTTTGCTCCCTATATAAATTATATTAGATGGTCTCTGTATTGTCCAAGGCGTGCTGCTATTGTCCTTGCTTTATGGATCACAATATTTAGAAACTTGATAAAGGTTTTCGGCTATGTTTGGAAGCAAGCTTATTTATAGAATTGCTCATATATGTGGAGAGGTGAGCTCTTCTTGTTTCCTAAGAGATCGTTGGCTTAACATATAGCTTCTACACAAATTATTATGTTAATAACTACGAAAGTACATTTTCCATAGACTGAATCTCTTCCGGAAGCGTACTCTCGTAGACTGCTGATACTTGAATTGATTTTTTCAAAACCTTCAGTGAAAGTGTGTGTAATTCTTTCATTTCTGATAAGCTAATAAAAAGCAAGCATCATTAAGAGCCTGCTCTTGGTGCTTGTAATCGGCTATGTTCAAGGTAAGAGCGCAAAAATTGACGTTTCTGTTGTGTTTTATATCCCGTATTTCGTAGTCCAGAAGCTTGTTTTCCATAAAAAAGTATAGTAAAGCAACCTTTTGAACTTTGTATTGAAATTATTGCCATAAAAGAAATTTCAGTTCATTGAGGTTTTCTACGCTGAATAGAAGCCTGTCTCGGCGCGCGTATCTTGAAAAGGTAGATTCTGTATACAGTTCTTCCCCTATACGCTATTATACTCTTCACCCCTTAGTACTTGTTGAAAGGCCTAAACAGCATCGAAGATACATTAAAGATTGCAAACGTGCCTGTGTTTGAGAACAGAAGACCTTCTTCAGTGCGTGGTAAGTGTGTACCTATAGCAAAATATCTTTCAGGACAACTCTTCAGCAAGAATGTCAAGTCTAAATACTAGACAAAGCCGTTCTAAAAGGGGACGGTCTAATTTAAGATCCGAAATTTAAAGATATCCAAGCTTTGATTTTAAGCTCGAGGCTTGGAACTTCAGATCCAACTTTCGGAATTTAAGATCCAAGTTTGAACTTTTAGATCCAAGTTTTGAATTTAAGATCCAAGTTTGGAATTTAAGATCCAAGTTTGGAATTTTAGATACAAGTTTTGAATTTAAGATCAAAGTTTAGAATTTAAGATCCAAGCTTGGAATTTAAGATCCAAGTTTGGAATTTTAGATCCAAGTTTAGAATTTAAGATCCATGATCACAATAAGATGTAGAATCGAAGATGTATGGACCTGTGGAACATACTTAACTTGGGTCTGACGGTGGTAGCCTGTTTCTTGAATTTTAGGTCGGGCCAGAGGGATTTTAGCACATTTTTCCTACCTTAATAGTTGCTTCCAAAAAGTACCTGATGCCTGATGGACCATAAAACGATTAGCAGAAATCCCATTCAGAATAATGTAAAAAATTTGTTAACAATATAAGCATCTGAAAAAATTGTGAATGACATTGAAATATCAAAGATTACAAATCTTAGAATTACAAAGATTTCTAGGTTTCTTGATGCAGAATTGTTGACTTCCCAAAAATTAAGCCTGCCTTTTCTTATAAGGTTCAAGTATGGTAAAAACTGACCAACTTGGTCAACTGGCGGTAAAATGGGTAAGTTTGGGATAGAAAGGGTAGGGCGAAAAATATGTATGAATTTAGATAAAATGTCAGATTCGCAGTGCATCTTTGTAAAAAGTTCCTTGCCGCCATCTCTAGCGTAATGGCCTATTTCATCACAAAACAATTCTTATGGTCAAAAACAACTTGAGCGTCTTTTTTAACGAGTAAAATCCCTATCGCTTGAAATGTATTGACTAATTATCTTGATCAATTGGTTTTTCATTTTTTACTTTACAGTTTTGTTGATGGTGTCTCTGATGAAATTGTTTGTAATCCTTTTGACAGTAATTAGCCAGTAGAATATAAGAGAATGAGCAATTGATTTTGTAAAATCGCTAATTTGGAATTATTTTTTAGCAAGTGGAAGTCATACACAACCATCTCCATCTGCAAAAAGAACAATTTTGGTTGTATTTTTTGGTGGTTGCACACACTCCGAGATCAATGCCTTGAGATTTCTTGGCAAACAGGAAGGTAAAGTTTTGCTGTTTTGAAGTTTTTTTAAAGTGTTTTATAATACAAATTGTCCCTCTCGTTGTTGCAAAGCTCCGTTTTTATTCGTAGTTGAAAAGTCTTTTCTAAAGTCAACAATGTTGGATATTGTTCTGGAAAAGGTTAATTCTTATTCATTTACAAATGAGATATGGGTACTTTAAGCTGAGCTGAACACTTTAAATGTGGTGCTTGCATTGTTTAGATAACAGTTAAGTGCGGCAGTTCGATAAAGCTAAACTTTATCGGAGCATTGCACCCCAAAGTTGCCTCAAGTGTGAATTCATCGTTATATATGAAATGAACATATGCTTCTTTCCTTCTGTGAATGCGCTATTCCATCAAAGAAAAGAACATTTTTCAATGAGTCCGGTTAAATATCATGCATGTTTCTAAAGTTTAGCGTTTATACAGTCCAAAGGTGCGTAACGAATTCAGTGATTGTTATGTTATGTTTCTAATTGAATACATGCCAACTTTGAAGTACTGGGATGCGGTGGAGTCGAGGTCGTCTTTCTGGATTCAAACTTTTGGTGAAAATACACCTTTTTGAGTGGAGGAGCAAGCGCAGTCAATTTTCCAAGTCGGAGGAAATGCTTTTGCTTTGATATATTTTATTGGAAGACCTGATATAAATAGGACCCTTTAATTGTGCCAATAGAATATGTTTTTAAAGTTTCAAAACTATCTACAGGGTGTCCCAAACAAGTTGTGCCCCTTTTGCCTAAGATTGCGACAAAATGGCAAAAGATTCTCGCCAAATTTTTACATGGTGTTGCTCTTCAGATTTTCCAAGAATGTTTGCTGCCATCCCCGTAAAAATTCGTTGAGAAATGATGACTGAAACCAGCGGTCGGCCATTTTGTCTAACTATTTTCAGTGATAAATGGCTTCATGTCAGATAAGGAATAGTTTCTGTGAGGTAAGAAATGGTTGAATTCTCTGATGATGATCGGAATTTTCATGAGAGCTATGAAATTGGAGGCTTCTGTTTCATTTCATCCATGGAGCTATTGTGATCCCTGCAAAATAGTAAGACAAAATGGCCGACTGCTGGTTGCAGTCATTAGGCACATTTGGTCTCCTGAAGGTCATCGCTCCATCATATTTCAACGGATATTTACGGGGATGGTAGCAAACTTTTATTAAATATCTGAAGAGCACCATCATCCAAAAGTTTGGCGAGAATCTTTTGCCGTTTTGTTGCAATCTTCAGGCAAACGGGGCACAATTTTTTTTGGGACACCCTGTATATTCAGCAGTTGATAGAAAATTTCTTAGGACGCTTCTCAAAATCCAGTTTTTCCTGCCCCCAACATGGGAACTTTTTAAAATTCCTAATGAAAACCCCAAGTCTTATCGAATAGGGGGGAGGGGGGGCCAACCCTCATCATAACTTCCACCACTGCTTGCAGATGTCGTTCCGGTTCTGCGCTCATTTGGATTCATTGACAGTCTAAGATGTCCGTCCAAAATGTCCATCCAAGATGTCCTTTTACAGATTCTTTTGTAGGCGAAGAAAAGTTTCCCTTTGAAGTGAATAAATTTTTCCTAAAATTTGCTATCTTGTATATTTTAAATCATGATCCTTTTCATTAAATATCCCAACATCTTGTGCCAAACTTACATATGTGTGCTATTTTCGGTTGAATAATGTGTATCATGATTTTTAAACGTTTTCTCTCATCCAAAAACAGATCAATTTTCCTGGCCTTTATTGAGTGTCACGCTCTTATTGAAGGGGGCTCTTATAGAAAAGAGAGTGTTGTTAGTCTAAATATGATGTGTCGTGTGTATCTTGTATTACTAACAATTTAACTCCCAGTGGTATCGTAATTGTAATTTGTTGCTGTAAATTCTTATGATGATAAGGATGCCGCTTTCGCAGGATTTGATGATGCAGAAAAATGTTTTCCAATTTAGTAATGCAGTATGGTGTTGGTCATGATGTACATGTGCACATTGAGGGCTTGGCCCTTTTGTTACTGCGCTCTCCAGTGAAGATGTATATTTGTTAAGCTTGACCTTACGTAAAACTCTGTTTCATCAAGTTGTTCTAGCTTGTATAATCATTTTGCCAAAATATCATAAACATTGCCTTTAAATTTGTATCCCTTAAACATTACAATCATTTATAATCAGTTTTTTAATTTTCAGGTTATAAATTCATGATATTGACAACTGGAGTCACAACCGGAGTATCATTCGTCAAGACCCTACTTCCAGCGTAGAAAATTGAATGGAGGATATTGGCCTGTCATTTTTCAAAAAACGTTGAACTTTAGAGAGATCATCTGAAATTGACTTAGTAATATTCAAATCTTCCAATGTCCTTTGTGCTGTCTTATTGAGGCCAAATTAACATGGAGATGATGCTGGAGCTGTTCTAGTTAGAATAATAGAATCATCTTGAGCTACCCTTTTTACTGAGAAAATTATATTAAAATGGCAGATGCCAGAAATGAACAGTGTCTGAGAGTGGTGGTGGTGGTGGTGGTGGTGGTGGTGGTGGTGGTGGTGGTGGTGATGGTGGTGGTGGTGGTGGTGATGGTGGTGGTGGTGGTGGTGGTGGTGATGGTGGTGGTGGTGGTGGTGGTGATGGTGGTGGTGGTGGTGGTGGTGGTGATGGTGGTGGTGGTGGTGGTGGTGGTGATGGTGGTGGTGGTGGTGGTGGTGGTGATGATGATGATGATGATCATGATCATGATCATGATCATGATTATGATTATGATGATGATGATGATGATGTTACTCCAACGAACCCCAAAAAACATGCCAACGGATCTAAGTCGAAGAGAAGACGTCGTGACACTTAGATTCCTTTCGTTTCTAGCATCTCCCATTTCAATATCATTTTATCGTACAAAGTTTACCAAACATAAAATGCATGTATCTCAATGAGTACAGAAACGTTTCGTAGTAAAGAAATTTTGAATTTGTTTTACGATAATAATTGTGCTATCTTATTTGATTCATTAATTCTCGTTCATTACAAATGCAAAAGAAATTTACCTAATTTAATGAAACTAATCCACGATTGAAGTGATATTCTGAAACATCAATACGAATTGAAATGACAGCTTTCATTCCTACTTTCTACCGATTCGATAATAAGGTTGTAACTTTGGACGCCAAGAAAACGAACTCTAATGAGCGTTCAGGCCAGGTGCCCGTTTTTACAAATTTCCTTTTTGGGCTAAAATTCTTGAAATTTCAACCTCGTTATGCTGTATCCTCTTTATCATGTGCAACCAATTGATAACTTAACCCTATCAAGCCTAGAGGGCTGAATCACCCCCCCCCCCCCCCCTAGTGGTTTTTCTTCTGTGGATTTTTACCAAGTGCAATCACAGCGTAGAGACTTTCTGATTTTCAGTTGTTATCCTTCTTACAATCAAAACTTAATTTCGTAGAAAATCAGATTCATTCCAGGGGGTAAACGCGATCAATCTTCGAGAGATGTCTGTGCATAATTTCGAACAAATCCTAATGAAATCTACAGTTCATTAGGATTTCCACATCAGCTGCCCAAGCTGCCTTAAGATAACCTGTATAATATAAATTATGTATTTATGTATGTATGTATGTACAGTTAATGTGATAAAATGACGGAGGACGATGATTACATACTACCATCTCTTTTTTGAGATGGTCACCTCGACTGCTTGCTTTATATGATAGGGTCTGGATTGAAGGACATTCTCCATTTACGTGCCTAAATGTTGATCAGGCTCACAGCATATGATTCATGTCGACAGCAGCTGTATTTGGATCATGAACGACAGTGAAAAATTGGTCTATCGTCAGCAAATAGCCTCACGTTGCATTTTAAGCCATCTGTCAAATCATTAACATTAATTAGGAAGAACAGGGGCCCAAAGATAGAACCCTTTGGAACTCCAGCTTCAATAGCACCCAATTCAGATGTTTTGCCATTCAAAACAGCACGTTCTTTTCTGTTGGCAAGAAAGCTTGGTGAGCTCCAAGTTTTGCAGTTCGATGTTAGCCTTTGTTCTATGCAATCAATTCAAAATAAAACGAGTTTGCGAATTAAGTAATTGCATCAATGCTAATTGGCAAACAGCGCACGTTTTCCGACTCGCCCGGCATGTCAGCAGCTCAATGGCAGACACTATGATTGTTGTACCGGGTGACCCATAAAGAAATGACCCAACGCAATCTGCTTTAGAAAAAAGTGCGTGGCTGATGGAAATGCTTCAAACGTTGTTCTGTCGCTAAAAGACCAGCCTGCATTATGAGTATTTTTTGGAATTTTTTTGGCACTGTAGATTTCCCGAATTAAGGCTTTTGAGAAAATGGGCAAGCTTGAAATCCACTAAAAGTCGTCAAAAGCAGGGGATCGATTTAAAGCCATTTCAGATCTTTAAAACAACGAGGAGGGTGCTTCATTTCAGCCTGGGAATAGGCAACTCAGTCAAAGGTTTCACGAGCAAGTTGTGGAAACTGTATGGAAATTAGTTGGTTGACTGTTGAGTTGCCAGGACGAAAATTAACCTGATTGATTGAGGTTGAGTAAATCACAGGAAACAAAGTGGGACAATAGGGAATCTTACATAAGCGTTTCAAGGATCTTTCCAAAAATTGATAGTAGAGAAATAGGACGGTAGTTACTCTTCACGTTTTTTTTCATTTTTCTTGTGAACTGGCACCACAATTTGCACACTTTCATATTTCAGGAAATACACCTTGTCTCAGACAAGGGCGCCTACCTTGTAGGAAGTGTGTTTATTCCCAGTACTGTCGAGTAATTGGTGTCCTGTGACCCAGTACAGAGAGTGTCCTAGAACCGTACTGTGACACAGCAGTACACAGAGTCAGTCCTCTCGAGGTCAAAATGACGTATGAATAACTTTGGTGTTTAAAATTCCGGTGTTTATGTAACACGATATCAACTGTCATACGATCTGGCCACAGGGAATCAGACAGCGTGATTTTTGATTGGTCAACACTAACCGGCGTTAGAGTTTGAAAATCCCTGTAACTAGAAAAACTAAACTTCAAGCAGCATGTAAAGTCAATATGCAAAAAGACGTCAAACAAAATTGGAGCCTTTTCTAGGATTGCTCCAAATCTTGACTATGAGAAAAGCATCATATTATACAATTCCTTTATACTGTCTAATTTCAATTACTGTCCATTGATCTGGATGTTCTGTGGGAAAACATCGAACGATGATATCAATAGACTTCATAAACGTGCCCTGAGAGTGCTGCTGATGACTATGGGTCTACGTTTGAAGAGCTCCTTCATAAGAGAGGCGAACACACAATACATACAAGAAACTTGCAAAAGCTAATGCTTGAGGTCTACAAATGCTTACCCTCTGGCAATCCCTCCTTCTTATGGGACTTCTTCAAACGTAGACCCATAAATTATAATCTTAGAGTAAAGGATCTCGTCCAACTTCCAAATACGAGGACTCTGAGATACGGGAATGATTCTTTGTCATTTAGAGGAAGCATACTTTGGAACACACTCGCTGACACAATAAAATCTGCAAAAAGCAACAGTCAATTTAAAAACAGCATTAAAGATTGAACGGGATCCAATTACAATTGTATGATATGTAGATAAAAGAGAACACTGTAAATAGGTAACACCAGTTGGCCTTTATTAGTTTATAAACTATTCCTTTAGCCAACTTTAAATAAATGTATTATTATTATTATTATTATTATATAAACTAAACCACCATCATGTATAAACAGAAAATAAAATATAAAAAAAACACCACTGTTTATTTGAAATTTTATTTGTTTATTATTATTATTATTATTATTATTATTATTATTATTATTAACTCCATTGTTCACTTTTCTCACAAGCGCCGTACACGTTGCTGTGGTCAGAGCCCGTTGCTATGGCCAGTAAACAAAACTTGCGGTAAATTGAGCTGGGGGTTGGCACTGCTAAGAAATTTTTCAGCTGGTTGTTCGCTTATTGTGGTCGTCTGACTTGTTGTGTTGATTTGAACTAAGGTAAGCAAAGTTGTCTAAATCAACCGTTTTGTTGTTGAAATATTGATTTTGCAAGTACTTTTCTTTATTCAAAGTAGCATAGCATAAAGGAAGAATTGGTCCAATAGCATGCAAGCGTTTAATAAGTTTAAATTCTCGATTAGGCTAAGGATTTGCCTTATGTATGCATGAAAGGAGACTGTGGAATTTGAATGAATAGTGTATTTGAAAAATATTCATTAACTTGGAAATTGACCTCTTCTTTTCATCATGGTTTCTTAACTTTTTGTAGACTAGCTACACTAGTCCCTCGATTTCGCTGTTGTTGTTGTTGCTGATGGCCAGCTCAATGAGGGACTAGTTGCCAGAGAGTGTCTCAAATCGGAATTTTCAGAACGAAAAACCGAATTGTAAATCTGATTGGAGCATTTCGGCTAAAACAATAGAAAATTTTTTTGTAGCCAATCAACTTTTCCTCTCTTTACTTATTTTTACTGGAAAACCTCCCTTTGAAGTAGAGGCCTGTTTGGTCTGAGTTTTTCAAGGAGAAGCAATGGCGACCGGCGCTGTCGTCGCAGCTTGATCGACCAGAAGCAAATGAAGCTGAAGGAATTTAGCCAGCCATTTGGCATGATAAAGTGGGCACTGGGAAGAGATATTTGTTTGTGCTCTAACAGGAAATGGCAAAATGTAATGCTGTTGCAATACTTGAGAGGCATTTTCAAGACAGCAGTGAGTGTCATTTGTCAGTACAAAACTGCAGTGTAGTGTAGGTGTAGGCCTACTCTAAGTTCAGGTTAGTAGTGATTTTTTCGTTTACATTTGGCTCGTGTATTTCAATTTCTAATATTATCTAACTGCAAGCATGTTACTTCGCAATGTTGGGCTGTTGTACTTTATCACCTTAACAGTTGTTTTGGTTTGAATGCACTTGATTTGCCAAATGAAGCAATCTTTAGATATTTTAGTAAAAAAATTTTATGGTTTTTTGTGAACATGACTAAAAATCCCCAGGTACTTTTACTATGGAAGTTCCTTATGTGATCCAACCCCCCCCCCCCCCGTGTTTGGATCACATAGGGAAAGGAAAGGGTGATATAATTTTTTGCTTGTGATTTTAACAAGTATTTGTTACTTCATCGCATTGATGTTGATATCTTTAATCCATAGGGGTTTGTTTAAAGCAAGATACCTGCTTCATTATTATCAGACCTTGTACCAGGATGCATTTAGATGGCACTTTTCTTGGAGAGAGATTGTCTATATCACTTGGAGCAAATATAAAGGACAGTTCCTTTGAAAATTCCTTGCACTTCAGATACCACTTAACTGATTGCTAATGATAATGTATAATGATGATGTAATGCCTAATCTTGTCAAATCTTTGATTCCTTTATCTTTGGTCACTCTGAACTCCTCTGAAATTTCAAATTTATGTTCACTGTCCATGCTCAATTTTGTCAGAGTCATAAACTGTCTAAAATTCTTTCAAATTCACATGAATAAAACTTGGTATCAATGTGTTGTTTTCTTGAGTCATTTTGATGATTACTGATCACAGCAGCAACAACAACTAAATATTAATTCTGTGGTCCGCGTTTTACGCATGTAGCGCTTATGAAAACGAGGCTATCAAGTTAGTCCGATTTCAGACACTGTTTGGCAACAAGTCTCTGTATTAGCGACAAATCAGTTCTAAGGAGCATACAGAGATTGTGTAGCCAGTCTAAACTTTTTGGAGGTGCAGGCAGAATTTCTTGAAAGCCGTTTCTCTCGTCCTCAAACAATCTTGAGGATTGACTTTTTCACGCGACCCTCTAGTTTGCATACGGTGTCACTTTTCACATCTGGTTGAACAAAGGCTTATGTAAACAATTTTGCTTGACCGAAACCACAACGGATAGAACGCGCTTGTGATAATCTTCTCTTGAGATCCTGCTCGCTGATTGGTTTATCTGTAGAAGTTGCATACCCCTTAATTTCTTATGATATAAAAAGATTAACAGGACCGAGTCATAGGACACCAATTACTACGCGTACAGTACCGGGAATAAACACAATTCCTACAAGTTCGGCGCCCTTGGTCTCAGACAGTTTGTTAATATTGTCTTAACTAGGGACGCATCGCTTATGCAGCTATCATCTTATTGCCCCGACCCCCCCCCCACCCCGGGATAGGCGGGGCTGAGGCGGGGCCATTCGCCTCCTGTTCACTGAAAAATGTTGCCCCGGGGAGCGTGGACACCCGGGGCGATTCGCTCCTGCTTAAAAGCTTGAGCATACCAAGGCGGGGCTTTAACCGGGGACAAACGTGAGCTATCGCCTCCCATTCGCAGAGGAATGTTGCCCCGGTAGGCGGGGACATCGCTCACTTTCACAAGAGAAGAACGTGAATGACCCCGCATCAGCCCCGCCTATCCCGGGGTGGGGGGGGGGTCGGGGCAATAAAATGATAGCTGCATTAGTTTTATCATTCTTATAGAAATCTCATCCAAGCCATGTGCTTTATTAGGATTAAGTGATCTTAATATATTCAGTATCTTTTCTCCAGAAATTATAAAATCACCTATCATGGTTTTTCACTGCCAGTGTTGATCGTCGCGCATTAATTATTGATTATAATAATTCTAATAATAATTATTAATAATTATTGAATATCTGTGCTTTTTCAGTAAAATCTGTTATGAATAACCCCTTTTTCTAAGATGTGTCACATGATACACGCAAATGCGGTCTATTTACCATGATTGAGGGGTACTTCGGTGGGTCACAATACCGCAATACCGCACGAAAAAGACACCAAATACCGCAATACCGCACCAAAAAATAGCAAAGTACCGGAAACACTAAAAACTACAAACAATGCTGTTAATACAGTATACCGGTCTGTAGCAGTTTGATTCCGATCTAAATCCACCTGCCTTCATCAAAATTTGTAGTTTGGTCTATTAGATCGTAGCTAGATGTTTTACAGACAAAAGTGTAACGTGAGAACGACGGGAAAAGTTTCATTGATGTGCTTTCAGTAAAACTGCATTGACGGCAGAAATTTTTAATATATACCGGGTGAGCCAGAAAAAAGTTCCCACTTTTGAAAATTCGTAGCACAACAAGTACTTCATGGATGTAAATGATTCAAATTCTAGTTAAAAGCCAAAAGATCACACAAGCTTCATGTTTTCCAAATGACTGAAAAAGGGCTCAAAATATTAGATAAAATCGTTAGGACTCTCCTAACCCAGAACAATACACACGAGCGCTGCACCTCTGTCAAGAGCAATAACACATAAGATTCTCAAACAGATACTAAAGATTTTCAATCCCATGGCAAAAAAAATGTGCAGACGATATCTCTTACCCATGAGAAATTACTTTTTCTATGTTGTAATCCTTTATAATTTAATCACGTATTTTAGGCCTTTTTCAGTCATTTTGCAACCGCAAATTTTTTCTAAATTTGACTTTACCATTGTTTCCAATGCTTGTAACAAGGCGAGAAAAATCATAAAAATACTTAGATCTTTTGGCTGTCAAGCAAATATTGATTCATTCCTATCCATCCCAGTACTCTTCATCCTATGAATTTTCAAAAGTGGGAACTTTTTTCTGGTTCACCCGGTAGAACATATCATTGTTTTGAATATCGATTCTGCTACATAAGGGCTGACTTTTTCGCGAATACGAGATAAAAGTTTACTATTGCTGAAGTTTTTTTGTATAAATTTTCCAAATGTCGATGAAGGTTCAGATGGTTATCCAAATCTACACCAAGGTACTTGTATGGTTTTGTCTCATGAATAGTTTGATTGTAGATTTTGATGTCCACGTTTGGCTGTTTGGACAACTTTTGATGTGATCCATACAGGACAAATTCAGTATTACCTTTTTTCAAGTAAAACAAGTTAGATTCATCAAGCCAGTCTGCAACTTTTTGCAGTTCACTGTCAAGTAAATTTTCTATTTCATTTGAGTTCTTTCTTGCACAATTTAAAACAGTATCGTCGGCATATAGTGTATTGCCAGCATCAGTGAGCGGAATATGGATGCCGTTGATTATCAGCCCAAAGAGAAGGGACCCCAGGATGGATCCTTGTGGGACACCACATCTTATGTTTCCTTCGCATGAGCTGGTGTTATCAAAGATTTCTTATTGTTTCCTTTTAAAGAGATGATCACCTATCCATTGCAATTCCACATCATCTATACCATAACTTGGCAAGTTTTCCAGGAAGGTTGCATGACGTACTGTGTCAAAGGTTTTACGGGGGTCAATATAGACAGCACCACTAAGTAGCCCTTTCTCAACGTTCTGTCTAAACTTCTCTGACAGAAAGGTAACTGCATATTGCGTAGATGTCCCTTGTCTAAACCCAAACTGACGTGGGCACAACAGGCCATTCGATTCAAGGTACTGGGACAGGTGATTATAAATGATCAGATAACCTTTGATAGAGCAGGAATTACCGTGATAGGCGTAGAGTTGTCCAACATTGTCGGATTGCCTGATTTGAAAATAGGGGTGATTTCCCACATCTAAAGTATTTATTCGTGCAAATATTTTGATTCTTTTTCTTTTGATAAAAATGCTGCGGGCTCTCCTCCGCAGGTAACTCATCAAGGTTGAGCTGGTGGAGCAGGCACAAGGAGAGAGAGATAAGGGGCCTCCTCTCCTTCGTTTTTCTTTCCTCTATCAATTCGTCTCGAAGATGCTTTATTCTTCAACAGGAAAATGGCGTTACATGAAGTTTGGATGTTAATTTTCGTACAATACCGCATACCGCGCTGTGAAAGCTCGATACCGCAATACCGCAAGTTTCCCCCATCATTACTGCAATACCGCACAAAATTTACCCCCGATACCGCAATACCGCAAACCCCGAAGTACCCCTCATGATTCAATGCCTTTAAATTGTTTCAATTGTCCAATCCATTTTACACATGATTGCATTGTGGTCTGTATATATGGTCCTAAAATATGTTGTCCCTGGATTTGCTAATATTTGCTCTGTCTTACGAAGGTATTTCTTTTTAGCATCCTCGATCAGTTTTGTACCGTCAGATATCATCTTTTGAATTCCTTCAAGCTTGTCGTCTGGTTGACCGTTTCTCACGAAGTTTGCATAAGCATGATTCTTTTTCCGCAGAAATTTGTTGACAGCCTTTGTTATCCATGGTGCTTGGCGACGTTTAATTATTTTAACTTGGTTGGGAATGAAATTTGAATTAAGTGTTTAAAAGGACTCCATTAAGTATCTTCACCTGTTCATTGGGGCAAGTAATTTTACCAAGCTGCTCGTGGCAATGGAACATTTCAATACTTTTCATTATATTGACAAAATCTGCCTCGTTATAATTCAATATCCTGCGAGTATACGGAGGAGGCGCTATGTTCGAAACAGAAAGTTTCCCATAAACAGTTTGGTGATAGGGTGATGACATTGCTCCTGTAATGGTGGATGAACACCATTCTCGATAATGAGGTTCTGCTGATCTGTGAAGATTAAATCAATGCAAGATTTGGAATCACCCATTAAATGAGTTGGTTCTGAGATTGGCTGATGAAGACCCAAGTCAGCAGTTATTGGTTCGAATAATCTTCCTTCATTATTTTCACTATCGTTTTGACCCGGCAGTTGAAATCGCCAGTGATAATAATGCAGAATGGAGAATGGATTTAGTTCACATACATTCGCATTTTGATGACTAGAAACTCTATTTGATGACTGGAAACCAAGAGTCACCTTCTTGCCAAACCTCGAAAGGTTTTTCAATAAAATTATTCAATTGAATGTAAAACTTCAGGAGAGCCATTGTTTACCCGTAACCACAATTCATAAGCGGCAGACTATACAACTATTTCAAAGGAAAGAAAAATGAAAGTATTTTAAAGTTCTTAGCTGGTTCACAAGTAACAGAATGATATCGTCAGTTGATTATAGATTCAGATAGGTTCTTGGCATCATTTGTATAATTGGTTTGTTAGAAATGGATTCACATCGTCAAGACATGCCTGAAGAGAAATCTGAGGTCTCTGAAGATTTGCAAGTTTACGACGACATTGAAACTATACACGAAGAGTATCATCTCATTCCTAACCAGGAAATGCAATCTCTTGGTAACACAAGAAGCCAACTACTCCGGCCCAAGTTTATAAAGTCCCTTGCTCGGTGTACTTTGGTTAGTTTTTTAATGACATTACTGGTTGGCATATGTGTTGGCATAATTGCGACAATTGTTTGGTGGTTAGGTTTGAATCTAGTGCATTGTTGCTTTGGTCTTCAAGACAACTGGTCCAAAATGCCTGTCAAATATCAACGAATTCGACTGATTTCTGAGGTTGTACATGGGATGCTTCTTCAGTTGTGGTCGTTTACGTGTGTGGTTCCAGTATTTGATTGGACCATAATAAATCAGCTCAATTTGCCGATATGGAATGTCCTTGCTTCATGCGCCGATGCCATTTTCCGTCTTTTGTTATTTGTGTTTGGCATTTATCGTTATCAATGGAAATCATATGTTTTGAACATTCTTTTCCTCTTCATATCGTTCCTCAATTTTGCAAGAATTGCTCGATATTATCATGATCACTATCACCTGGATTGCAACATTTTTTTACTTGCAGTGAAACTCGGGATACAGTTTTGGTTTGGTTTGCTATTTTTGCTGCCCTTTAACTACTTGTTCGTACCCGCCTTTACTACAGCAACTGCTCTTGGCAGGACCATCATGTCCATGAGTTTGCCAATATTTTTCGGAATTCCGAAAGTAGTGGTAAGTTATGTGATTGGTCGTGTGGATAGAATTTTCAGTCCAGGCAAAGCGATGATATTTACGATCCCCACGCATACGGCAACTACCCTATCATCAAGGCTCATTCAAGCCAACAGCGAGAGCTTTGCGCAATTTGTAGCTATAAGCATTGTCCATGGTGTCATAAGTATACTGGATAATTGTGCTTTCCCACTCAAAGCTAAGGTTTTGAGATTTGTGTTCCGAAAGAAAGACCAGAAAACATCACCACGTGTGTCACGGCTACTCGCGGATGAGACAATTCTCAGCATGCTGACAAATTCCGCCTGCATAGTGTTAGGCTGCGCAGCGGTCAACATTTTATCATATTATTATCTACGAAAAGCTGTTACAGGAGAGAGATACAATGGACGTGCGCTTCTGTTAATCTTTATTGAACGAGTCGGCAGTGCACTTATAATCGAATTCTTCTGCAATGTCATATCATTGAAGATTCTATCTTATACATATAACATACCATTATTAAGAGTCTGGTGGAATAGAAAGTATTGGATTATTGCAATGCTCCTTATTCACATGATTTTTGCTGTTATTTATACTCCTAAATACATTGATAATGCTCTATTGGCTTATGAGCTGAAGACCAGAAACCAAACTGTTGCCTGCCTGGGACCTTTCGAAAGATTCTGATTAAACGTCTTCTGGCAGTTTCGAATATAAACAGACTTAGACAATTCAGTGCTTCCGCCATCATCCCCTAGGACACAGTGGAATGGAAATAGTTCGTCCACACCACCTTTATCTCCGTTTTTTCAATAAGAAACTTGGTTCTGATTTTTGTAGTAATAATTGGAAGTAATAATTTTTCTTAATGTAAGGCCCAATTCAGTAAAAGTTTCTTGTAACCTTTTTGTTTATTCATAGAACGGAATTTCATGTTTTATCAAAATTCTTTGAGGATCACTTTTTGAACCAAGATTTACCAGAAAGAACCATATGAAGGACAACCATTGTACTATGTATTGGTATTGTTTGGGTTTGTAATTCTCACTTTCCATTTGAAAACATTTTGCAACTCATCAACTAATATGGAGAGTCTCTTGACCTTGAGTTTGAATTTTGATCGTTTCTTGTAGAGTTTCTTAATTTTCTGGAAGAGCCTATTTACAGTTTCTTACTATTAGTTTCTCACAAAATGAATGTTCTAGCTATCAAAGAACCATTACATCACTGTTTCGAAGAAGGAAGTCTTTGCTTAGTAGCATTTCATTTTGACACATGGAGTTTGCGAAGTGGGTCAAGGGAATAAACGACAAAATTCTCTTCTTGTGTATGGTGTGATGGGATTATTGTGTCATGGTAGGAAGGTTGATATGAGCCTTGCAACAATGCGAGTGCACTGTTGTAACAAGCACAACTATTCAAGATTCTGAGGACCCTGCGATGGAGCAAAAATGTAGCCTTGTTCGCGTATTACAAACAACTCTACCAAATTAGCATGATAGTCTATGATTTCATTTATTTTGCTTCAGTATATCTTGCCCTTAGAATAGACGGTTAATTTTTGGATAATCACAGATCAATCACTTTAATCACTAAAAATGTACAGTATATTTACTTCATATGTATTAAATTTTGCAATCAGTTGCTAAAATAGTATGAAATAGAGTTTCTAATTATATAACAAAACCATTGCTATTTATCTGTGGAGAACTTTCAAGACAACAATCTAATCTGTAGCTTTTACTCTACTGCTGAGATGTTATTACAATGCCTGTGTGTATATGCAACCAAACTAAATGTGAATTTCGAAAGTCAACCTCAAAGATTTCCTTATTTCAAATGAAAAATAACAAGCAACTCAGAAGTTCAGCGGACTGAATTTCATCATGTTATTGTTGACCATGTATATATTGTTCAAATTACTTTTGCATGATTTGGAGCTCTTACAGTATATCCCAACACATGTTGTTCAGTACAAAAGCATGCCGCATGTCAGACTAAAACTTTTTCCCTTGCAGTCTTAATGAAAGTTGTGTAGGCTGTGATCTGGGGATAGCATAAGGCCCAGTTACCAAGTCATTATATGGAATATCATCATCTTCATTACCAGTTAGAACAATGTTTCTTAGCTGAGGCAGCTCATGGAATGGTAAATATTCTTCACCATAAGGCAATCCCTTTTGCTGTCGGGAATTCAAATCATCAAATACCGTCTCATGTTCTTCCCAATGTTTGTCACAAGCAGCACAGAGAAAATTAGAGTCAAATGCAAAACATGTGCAACTTTTGATTCTACATTTTCTGTTACTGTTTGGATTATGTTCCTCATGTGTGTGTTTACACCTACACTTTGCTCTCCAGCTACTCAAGTCAAAACCTGGCCGCTTTTGGAGCCACCACTCTCCAATCTCTTCAGGTCTAGATGGAATAAATGCAAACTGTTTGCATGAACAACTTTGTGCCAAACATTCTAACGTCTGCTTTCTACTTGCAGTAAATTTTGCATGCTCATTCAGTTGATGTCCGCAGAAGCATTTAGAGTTATCACCAACTCTTATACAATCAAAGTTATTCCCAAGACACCTCCAGCCAACATAAATGCTTGTGTGTATTGCTTGCAAAGCTGCTTCCCTCTCTGGGTCAAAAAGTTTCTTTACTCTTGAAGCAAATTGGTCCCTATGCATCGCTCTTGCAACGTCAAGCAGCTCAGCTGTTCTGGCTGGGATGACAGGCTTGATTGTATAGTCATGGCGAGGCATCAAAGCCCTTGTCCTTATCGGCGAGTCTCTCGAAGTTAATGCCATGCTACTGTTGCTCGGTTTCTTAATATCTATGCTTTTTACTTGAGGTTGGACAGCAAGGGAGCCATTTCTTGGCAAATTTCTGATCGGACGAGCTGTCGTATGACTGGAACTGAATCTGTTCTGATTATGATCAGGCCCATGCTTGCTCCCCCTTCTAGGTTGAATATTGGCAGACTTGCGTTCATTTCTATTCAAGGCAGGTAATCTTGATTCAGTTGCATTGTGCTGTCTGATTGATGAGACCGATCTGCTTTGCCCAGCAATACCAGAAATATCATTTCCAGGACTTGGCCTGCCACCATCACTGCAAGCCTCATTGTAGCTTTGTGTTAGCCCTGTTTTCCCTGATGACTTATTAGCGAATGTGTGTGAACTGTATGAGGCAACTGTCTTCTTAAATGCGTCTATTTGGAGATCATTTGTTGCAGTTGTCAAGCGCTCAGTTCGCGAGTTATCATTTCGCTTCTTGTTGTTCTTCGCCGCCATGTTCGTTTCTTTGGTTTCCGGTTTCATTCCATTTCCAAGGAAACGCGACCAGTACCTGCAAAGCAGTCTGCGCAGTTTCCTGCGCAGCACCATTGCATCCAAAGACTCATCCTCGGCTGTTCAGCTGAGGCGCAAAGGCTCCATTTCTTTGATTGGCTAACGGCCAGACACACCCTAAAAATGTGCACACCTTGAAAGCCCAGGGATTAAGCCTAAGTTAGGAACTGCTTTTATATTGCATTTTCTGTGATCCAAGCAAAGTACGTAGAACTGCAAGCCAGGAACAATGTCATTGATTGATGATGATGGGCCTAAGCGTTTTGATTTGAAGCCATCGAGGACAGCAAGTCGCTTTCAAAATCGAGAGAAACCAGATCAATCTTGCGAGACAGGCTAAAACACCTAGCAAATACCACTGTCTGAATATGAAATGTTTCTTTGCTGCTAAAATAAGTTTAAATGAAACCAGGCTGTACGATGACAGACATTTGCTTGGTTGCTTCTACGTCTGGCCGCCGTGTAACAGAAATATGTAAGACTGACGGCGGCAACCGATTCGCATATATCATTCATTGCTGTTGCATGCCGGGATACTAGCGGAACCCCCCCTGTTGAAAGCCAATGCCGCTGGAGAATATGTGGTCACATGACGGGAAACGCCCCCTTTTGGCCAGTTTTTACACCCCTTCCCTCTAAAAACACAGGTAAACTCTGTTACAAAATTTTGAAAATATTTTTTCTCGCACGTGTTGAGCAAGCCTAGGAGCAAATTTTCCTCGCGACCTTTTCTCATATTCAAAATATTGATGAAATTATGCCGGTTTGAAATTGACGTAAGCGTTTTTACGGTCTAAACATAGGATAGAAACTTGCAAAGCAGCAAATATCGAGCAGATAACTGGTCTGAGTTTCAAATCGGTTTGAAACTCATTTCGGTCTGCGGTCTAAGCCTTTCTTCGATCATCGCCAATCTGCGCATCTATGGAGTTGAAGGGGTGGAGCTTGACTGGTTCATATCATACCTAAGTAATAGGAAGCAATGCTGTAAGCACATCAAATTTGGGGGTCTCAGGGCTCCTGCCTTGGTCCACTCCTATTCTTGATCTATATCAAGGACTTGCCGTTTGCCTTACAGAGAACTAAGTTCACAATGTTTGCAGATGACACAAGCATTTTCTATTCCTCGAAATATCTCCGACCTGAGCAATGCTATCAACTCAAATCTTCAGAATCTTTGGTCGTGGCTACGGAATAAACTGTCTCTTAATGTCGTAAAGAGGTAGAGCATGATCCTTGGTACCGCATCCAACCTCGAAAGATTACCGAGTGTCTCAGAAAAAGTACCGCTTTTTGACTGGCAATAGGGACAAAACGATAAGATATCATTGTTGTCTGAGTTCATAGCTAAATTCATCAATCTTCAACTTAGATTTACACACCTTGCATTTGAAAATCGTGTGTCGTGAATTTGTTTATGCATTTGAAAGACAACTGTCTTGCGAATTTCTTCGTTACGGTAGCCAGCATGAATTTGTTCATGAATTTGATAGAGATCTTTCTTGCGTATTTCTTCGTTACGGTAGCCACAATGATATTTTTTATGAATTTGAGAGAGATCCATCTTGCGTATTTCTTCGTTACGGTAGCCAGCTCATTTAACCCTATTGCAATTTTGCTACTTTTTTCGCGAAAAATAATATTCGAGAATTGGCGATTTTGACAGAGTCAGTTCCGGAAAATTGTCTCCCTCTCCCTCATTTGTCAAAATATTTTCATAAAAGTTCTGGAGTCGTTGCACATGAAGTAGCAGCAAAAAGTCAGAAAGTTTCCGGGCCATAATTTTTCCCCAAGCAGAGTTATAACAACGAATCTACTTCTCCCCCCCAACCAAAGTAGGGTTAAGGTAGCATCCCCCCTGTTATAGAATTACTATGAATATGGGTATACAACCAAGTTGAGATGGTACATAGGCATGAATGTAAAATTTTTGGACTGAAAAATTCAAAATGGTACCTTTCAAGTTGCCATAGCAACCAAAAATAGCCGAAATTTTGCAAAAAATGGTACCCGGAAAAGTATTTTTCATTCTTTACTGGTTAAAGATATCTCAATGAAATTTGCTGGACTTTTTGCAAGTATGTAGTTGGTCAAAATCAAGCAAAATCTTTTAAGAGGGTTGACTGGTTTTCCAGATTTTGCATGATTAAATTTTGATGGAAAAAAAAATCAAATATCAGGGTCTTAATCCCCTTGTGCTTAGCCAATTGTAAAAGCAAAGGTTCATTTTGAAGCCCCATCTTTACTGAACATTTTGACCAAATTTCATCTAAATATCTCTTATGGTTTGGAAATTAAAAATATATCCATTGCACTGATTTCGTGAAAATCGCGTTTCCGGGAAATTGACTTCAAAGTTCATGATAATAATCAAATAGTTGAAATATGCTAGGTCAATAACTTTCAGCCTCTGAAATCTTTTTCTTGTCATTGTTGGACTGCCCTTTACTCCTAAATTTGTTTCTTGAAACTTTTGAGGCTCACTTCTCATTATTTTCTGCAACAATATTCTGGCGCTGTCAAAGTAAACCAATGTCTTTATGTGAAATGTTTTTGTGCTACTTCACAATTTCTAAGGATTGTTTTCACTGCCTGAACACTCATATCAAAGTTTGCAATAACATCATAAACACATAGGCGTAGGAGATAGGGGGCAAAGGGGGGCTGCAGCCCCCCCAACGTCAGAAAAATTTGCAAAAATCAGCCATAATCGGGCGGAAATCCGCCTCAAGTCGGGCAAAATTTTCTCAAACAATGGATTTTTTGTCGGGCAGCCCCCCCAAATTTTATCTTCCCCTACGCCGATGCATAAACACCAACTCAAACAGATATTTTCCAGTAAAAGTAGATTTTTAAATCTATCCCAAATAATCCTGCTGAAAGATAATATGATTTTATTTCCATCCGCGGAGAGCAGTTTGTCACTTCCAAAAGACTTTCAATGTTGTGCCTTGAGAAAATTAGCTTCAAACAGTACTGCAGCTTTGAAGAATTACTCTCTGCATCAATTAGATTAATTTTTGTTTGTAGAAATACAGTTTCATAAGCGAACAGCCATTCTTTGCACTTGGAAATCTTCAACCGAATATTGCACAAACATCAATATGAAACAGTCTTGTTGATTTCAAATTTCCTTTTCCTGTTAGTGTTACCACAGCAAATTCTTTGTGGCAGTGAAAGAGCAAGATAACCAGCAAATCCATTTTCCTCCTTGAAACCACATCAAGCAAGACAGGAGTAATCTGGGTGAGGGGACATTTAGGCAAAATGTTTACATCCATCATCATTTAACATTTGATTCATTTCTAAGTTTCAAATCTATCTTGATTTCTACCCGAAGTGAATGCAACCTGCTCTCTATACCCTTGTTTCTGCAATGTTTTTTGAAGGGAAATGATCTTTCATGTGTCTATCACATGTAAAATGCCAGGGACGCATTTGCAAAGATTTTTCCGCCTTTAGATGCTTATAAGAGAAGATTTGATCCGTATAGCTAATCCTTTATTCCATAAGTTCTAAGGCAACTCCAATTCAAAATTGCTAATAACTCTTGAATGAAATGAGCTATTTGAGGGAAATAAGTTTTATGGTTTAAAATAGCATGTTAACTATAAAATGGCATATAATGCGATGAATTTGGTGGATAACCAATTATTATGCAGTTTGTAAAACGCTGATACTTTTTTTATATCCCCCGTGACGCTTTGCTTTTCTTAGAATCTGGTAGGAGCACAAATAGCTTAACCCTATCTGACCTGGGGGGGCGGATTCCGCCCCCCCCCCCCTAGTACATTTTTGTTTACACCGATTCCACACATGCAGCAGGCCTCTGATACTTCGTAAGTTTAACTTTGTACCATAGAGCAATAAAATTGTAACAATTTGGACATTCTATTTTTAGCCTTGTTTCCATGGTTACCAATTTTTCATACTGCACTCTGTGAAAAACATACTTTGTTTCTCTTTTAATCATGTTTAATTGGTCCAATTAAGTCTAAATTAAGAATTTATATATATATTGATCTATATCTTTAATTTCTTTATGAAAAATAAAGTTTCATGACCTTTTAGCAACCTTTCATTTATATGACGTCATATGACATCATAATGATCATCATGCTCTAGCAACAACAACAACATCTCTAATTGGATTATGATTTCAAATTTTTATTGTTTACATAATGAACTACCTTTGTGCCAAGTTTGGCTGCCATATCTCTTATGACAACAGAGATAAACAAGGGGGGTGGAATCCGCCCCCCCCAGGCATTGAGTGTTTCAAATCACCCATGTCAGATAGGGTTAAATGAGCTGGCTCCGCAATACCTGTGTGACATCTTCACAGGAAATTCGCAGTGTTCCATCGTACAGCCTTCGTAATACAGGAACCAACCTTAGGTTACCATAGAAAAGGTCAAATAATGGCCAGAGATGTTTTTCCTACAGAGGTGCAAAACTGTGGAATAGCCTCTCAGCCGAGTCTAAGCAGGCAGCCTCACTGAAAAGATTCAAGACTATTTAGGTGCAGGAATCTTTTTCTTTGATTTTGACTGTAAATTTTAAACATTATTGTACATAAGTTTTGAACATTGTAAATAAGGTTTTACAATTTGATTTAATGAATACCTATTTATTCTGTTTCAGTAGATTTTGATTATTGTTTTTTTTCGGAGGGCCCCTTGAAAACCAGCTTCTGCTGAAGGGCAACCCTCCTTGAAAGCATTGAATATGAAATATGAAATACGTATTTCTTCGTTACGGTAGCCAGAATTAATTTTTTTATGAATTTGAGAGAGCCCTGTCTTGCGTTTATCTTCGTTCAGTAGCCAAAAAGAATTTGATTATCACCTTGAAAGAGCACCGTCTAGCGTCTTTATCGCTTAGTGGTTAAGCAACAGTCTTGGCGAATTTTTCCATTACAAAAGCTCCTAGAAGGCTTCAATCCGTTGTTTATCTTAATTTTGTTTTTGCAAGGGTTTGGTTTTTCTGAGCTATGGTGTAGATATCTTTGAGGTTTTATGGCATAGCTACCGGGTGTCTGAGAAAAAAGTACCCCTTTTGACTGGAAGTAGGAACAAAACGATAAGATATCATTACTCTCCGAGTTTACAGCTAAATGTATGAATCTTCCTCTTAGATGCACATACCTTGCCTTTAGAAATCATACACCAAACACCGGAGATACGAGTTTGCAAAGTCAAAATTTACAGTGCACTCGAAACCAGAGGGTTTGACAAAAGGGCCTAACCATGATTTGTATCATGGACATTTTCCATTTTTCCAAAGCACCTGAAAACTTTAGTTGTCAGTTTTTTTGTTTTTGAAAAGAAGAAAAGACAAAAATGATAAAAATGTAGTAAGTGACAAAGTCGTGCCACACAACCAAAATAAGCGTGCATGTGCTCCTTTTCCTTGTCCTTGACACAAAACAATTGGGATGGAACGCAATGCACGGACCGATTCCGAAGAAGAAAAGTCATTTCGAGAACAATTGAAGCGATTCAAGGTATAATTCTTTTCAAAAATAAAAACTAAAGCTCAAAGTTGAAAATTCTTTTACGAAATGTTATGTGAAGTCAAATCATGGCTAGGCCCTTTCTCGAAACCTCTGGTTTCAGGTGCACTCAAAATGTTGACCTTGTGAACTCAAATCTCCGGTGTTTCGTGGACAATTTTAAATGCAAGGTATGTGCATTTAAGTTGAAGATCGAAATATTTAGCAGATTTACAGCTATTTAGCTTAAAAATCCCGAAATTTTATGGTTTTGTCCCTTTGTTCGGTCAAAAGGGGGTACTTTTTCTTGAGACACCCGGTATATTTTACTGCTAACGTTTCATCTTTCTTTGAATTCTCTGCTTGGCACATGACCGAAATTGTGACTTCTGGATCACTCGGATATCTTAGTCGATTTGAGGGGGAGAGAGTCACTATTTGGATGAGAATAGGTTGCCATTTTCATGCAGCGAAATTTTAGCTACAATCTGAGGCTTTGCAATGACGCTGAATTCCCAAAGATACGAACCATTTTCTTTGGAGTTGAGTCCACAATTTTCCTTGTAATTAAACTGTGCCAGTTTCTACCGTAAGAAAGAAAACGCAAAAAACACCCTTCCCATGTTTAAAAGACAAATTAGGTATTGGAATCGTAATAAATGTCACCGTAGACTCTGCAAAATGGATAAACAAACTTGTATTTCTATCCTATGATATACTTGCCCATTTTAATAGTTCTTGTCTTTGTAAATTGTAAATTATGCAGCAAAGTGTTGTGATGCAGTGGTGTTTGAAGTTTGAAGGTGTTGTGGCGCAGTGGTGCAATCGTCTGACTTTGCAGCCGGAACAGTCAGGCGGACAGGTTTCAATACTCGGTAGAGCCCCACCACTTGAGCGTCATGAAAATGGGTTGCGAACTCGATTAGGACTGCGCTACTTCTGCTGCACTTGGCGCTAAAGACGCAATGTTAGTTACTATATTCGGTTGAACTTTAGTTTACTGCGAAAGACTGTGACTGAATGAAAAGGATTGGCCCAAACAAAACATAAATACTACTACTGAGTCACGTGACTACTAACAGACGAGTGTTAGCAAGGGTTCCCTACATTTCCCCCTTCCTAAATAAACGAAGTCAAAACATAAACGACAACTAAATACGTAATGCACCCCAAGGAATGGTGTCAGGTAAGAATCTTTGTTGTCTCTGTCTTCTAGGTCGCTCTCTGTTTAAATCATCATTCTCGACTTCTCCATCTGCACCGGAATCCGAGTCTGAATAATCAGTGCTATCTTCTGAAAGCTCACTTTCACTTGATGTCGCATTTGGGATACGATCGTTTCGGAATCCATTGTCTATAACAGGTAAAAGGCGGTCGTGATGAACTATCTTTCGTTCTTTGCGAGAATTCTCGATCTGGAAGTTTACACCATTAGGTAACTTTGAGATGATCTTCCACGGGCCATCTCTACGGGGGGCCAATTTTCGGTTTTCGCCTGTCTTGTAATGTTTCACCTTCAACCAAACTTGCTGACCCTCAGAGTAATCGATAAAACGAAGATTTCTATTATACTGCTGCTGCATTTTCCGCTTACTAATCTCTAAAGTTTCGACTACACGAGAAAAGATATCTTTCATTGACGAGCTTGTCGCGTATTCGAATTCTGCCGGTAGTATCTCATCATGTTGGTCTGGAACTGAATTATCAAAGACAATGTCTTGAGGTAGGATGGCAGATCTTCCGAAGACCACATTGTACGGAACACAACGAGTTGCCTTGCTCTCGCTAGCGTTTAAAGCGAAAACTAATCCAGTCAATATGGAACGCCATTTACTTTGTTGAAGACGACGATGTAACAAAACAGCACGCAGTAAATCTTTGACCGTACGAATATTTCTCTCGGCGAACCCATTACCTTGGCTATGATATGCCGAAGATCTACGCTTTTCGATTCCGAGTTCATTACATATCTCTGCCATAACTTCTCCGTCGACATTTGAGCCTTGATCAGACAAAAGATAAAAAGGACTGCCATGAATATAAATCTAATTTCTCAGTAAGGCATCAACGATTTTTGGCGCTGTCTGATCTTTCAAGGGTACGGCTTGCACGAATTTCGAAAAAATATCCCCAATGAGCAAAATATATTGATAGCCATTATTATCTTTAGGTAAGTACGCTATGTCGATGGATAGGAATTGCATAGGTGCATTCGGGATGAACATTGGTACTAGTGGCGCTTTGGGTGGAGATGTGGCGCACTTTGTTTTCTGGCAGGTTTCACAACCTTGGCTAAACGACTTGACGTAATTGTACATACTAGGCCAATAATAACGATCTTTCAATAACGAATAAACTTTGTCTGTTCCAAAATGAGCGATGTTGTGATATTCTGTCACAATGAGTTTCCGCAGCGAGGGAGGAATGACAGGGCGGCCTGATTTTGTAAGCACACCATCACAGACACGTAACTGCAACTGGACTCTTTTCAATTTGCCTTTCGAAATTTTTTCTCCATTTAGGACGCACTTGGTAGCATCTGATATTGAAGGATCTCTCGATTGTTCCTCCTTTAGCTGAACGTGAAAACCATCTTTATTTCCGAAAAGGGCATATATGTTTTCTTCAAACTCTGTTGGTGGTTGAGCCTCACTTGCCACTTTATTTCGTGACAGGGCATCGGCTTTGATATTGAATTTACCCGGAATGTATTGGACTGAATAATCAAACTCTTCCAGCTCTGTTAACCAACGAGCAAATTTACCTCGTGGATCCTTCTGTTCACGGAGATGTGTCAAGGGATTGTGGTCAGAATTCAAAACAAACGATTTGCCTGCCAAATAAACTTGCCAATGCCTGACTGCACACACAAGAGCGAATGCTTCTTTAGCTGTTGTCGACCAGTTCTTTTGTGAAAGCTGTAAGGCTGTAGAGAAATACGCTATTGGATGCAGACTTTCGTCGTTTCCAACTTGCGATAAAACTCCACCAACTGCATGGTTACTAGCATCAACCTCGACGATAAACGGTTCTCCTAATTTAGGGAAACTTAAAACTGGTTTGGATGACAGTTTCTGTTTTAAAACTGAAAAAGCAGCTTCACAGGAATCATCCCATTGAAATGGAACATTCTCGCTAGTCAGCTTGTTCAAGGGTTGGCAGATTGCGGCAAAATTCTGAATAAATGATCTGTAAAATCCTGCAAGCCCAAGAAATCCCTTCAATTCTTTTCTAGTTTCCGGGCGTTTGTAGTTATCAATTGCTTCTGTTAGCCGGGTTTGTGGCTTAATTCCTCCTTGCGAAAGCTCAAAACCGAGAAAATTGACTTTATCGCTGGCGAATACACACTTTGAAAGCTTTAGTGATATTTGCGATGATTGCAATCTTTGGAATACTTGCTCAAGATTGTGGAGGTGTTCTTGAAAATTTCCACTGAAGATTACTATGTCATCCATATAAGCCAAGACTCGATCAGAAGGAAGACCAGACAAGGTGATATCCATCATCCTCTGATAGGATGCTCCAGCATTGCATACACCGAATGGTGTGACATTAAATTCAAATTTGCCCCTCGGCACAGAGAACGCTGTTTTCTCTTTATCTTCTTCTGCTACTGGCATCGACCAATATGCCGAGGCAGCATCTAGAGTTGTCCAGAATTTCGCCCCTTGCATTTTGTCGATCACGTCACGAAGATGCGGTAGAGGATATGAATCCTTCTTGGTTACGTCATTAAGCCCTCGGAAATCACAAACGAAACGTATAGAATCGTCTTTTTTCTTAACGAGAATAACTGGGGCGTTCCACGGCGACGAAAATGGTCGAATAATGCCATTGTCAAGCATCTGTTGCACTTGAGTACTAACTTCTTCATTCCAAGCATGAGGAATGCGATATGGTTTCTTATGAACTGGTTGCGCATCGTTCGTGATTATACGGTGCGTCATATTCCGTACAGGAGTCGGTTTCTTTGGATTGGAAGCGAAAACCTCGCCGTACTTGGAAATTAGTGCCTTTAGCTGATCCCTTTCATTATCAGAAATATCGTTTCCATGGACTATATCAAACTGAGGGCTTGTTGGATTTTCATCCTCGATCAAATCAATTTGGGAAACAGCTTCGTTGACTTTGGTTAAATTCCCAACGAACTTCCTAGAATGGACTGTTACTTTGTCATTGGTCACATTCAATAACGATATTTGAAAAACACCATCAACGTCTGGAATGACTCGGCAACGCGTAGCATATACACCCATTACTCCACCTAAAGGCTTTGGCTCGAAGTCTGCAGTTATCAAGGATAATGGATTTCTGCATTTGACATTAACTATGCTTTCAGAGCGTGGGGGCAAAGATACATTGTTTTGCATTCGGACTGGTTCTTTACCTTTCGAAGAGACACACATAAACCATTCTTTACCCAGCTTAACTCTAGTCGCGACCATATCAAACTCCATTGATCCGAAATTGGAAAGAAAATCTCGGCCCAATAATACGTGTTTATATGTTTTTGCATTGAGAACCTTCAAATGTTGCTTGATGAGTTCACCGCCTAAATTTATGGTGACTAGCACAGATCCCATTATATTCATTTCTCTACCAGATGCATCGACTAATTTATGTTCGGTTGCGACAATTTTTGTGTCTAAACCTAGCGTTTGTAGGCTTCCTATATCAATCAAAGAGCAACTAGCCCCTGTGTCTAATAAAGCGTTTACTTCCTTGTTATCAAATTTAACATTGAGGACAGCAGAAAATTCTTCAGCAAAATTACAAGCTTCTTTGTCGACACCGGTTAGTCATTGATATTTGGGGCAAGATGGATCCCAAGCATCATGACCTTTGTTCCCACAAGCTTGACAAAAGCGAAGGGGGCACTCACGGAAAAAATGCTCAGGGCTTTCACAGGTGCGGCATTTTCTCCCTCTTTGCAATGTGCGGTTATTTTTCTGGTTTCCAGCCCTAGGCTGATAAGACTTGTTTGGAAAATTACCTCGTTTTCCTCTTCTTTGGTACCCACGCCATTGATTGCCAACAAAATTCGCTGTTGCGGTTTCTTGTTTACCCCCGTCGTCACCCCCGTGATTGTCAATCGATGTACCTTTCAATTTTTCAATCACTTTTTCTGCAATTGCGTCAACCACTGCTGGGCTGTCAACACTCATACATTCTTTAACTTTACTTGAAACAAATGAATCGATTCCGGCCAATTGTAGTCTCATTGTCTCCGTTGCCAGCTTGTCGATATCGGCATCAGTAAAACTTGGCAGGGATTTCAACGCGATCTGCATCTTTGGATGGACTCCTTTCAAATAGTAATCCTTGGCGATTGTCTTTCGTG
This sequence comes from Aurelia coerulea, assembly GCA_039566865.1. Lineage (NCBI taxonomy): Eukaryota > Metazoa > Cnidaria > Scyphozoa > Semaeostomeae > Ulmaridae > Aurelia > Aurelia coerulea. The sequence continues at coordinate 11,123,276 of CM076950.1, forward strand.
TGTCATCGTTAAAAGAAGGGTATGCAAGCTTGACTAAAGCGATTATTTTGTAGGCAAAAGTTTGTGCTGATTCATCTGACTTTCTTCGTCGATTGTTTAACTCAACGATTGCCGCTTCTCTGTCCAAATTTCCATTTTCAAATTCTTTTAGCAATTCGGACTTGATTTTATCGGCCTTTTTTCTGTCATCTGCAGATAACCGCATGTATACATCGAAGGCACGACCCTCCAGTTTGCTTGCCAAATTTTGGGCAGCTTTTTCCCCATCGTATCTTTTCAATGACGAATGCAATGACACTTTCTCGAGAAAAACATTCACATCGCCGATTCCATCAAAGCATTTAACTCTCGCTTCCATTTTGAATCATTCAGTCACAGTAATGTTAGTTACTATATTCGGTTGAACTTTAGTTTACTGCGAAAGACTGTGACTGAATGAAAAGGATTGGCCCAAACAAAACATAAATACTACTACTGAGTCACGTGACTACTAACAGACGGGTGTTAGCAAGGGTTCCCTACAGCAACTTCACCTTTACCTTCACCTTGTCCTTCACCTTCACCTTCGAAGTAAGCCTTAATTAGCTGCAAATTAGCTATTTTACAACTCTTGCCTACTGTAAATAAATTATTGATGATGATGATGATGATGATGATGATGATGATGATGATGATGATGATGATGATGATGATGATGATGATGATGATGATGATGATGAATATTGGATCCGACAAGCGACGTTGAAATATTGGCCTGTTCTTTTCACATTTCAATATTAGTGTATAGCCTGGTCGAAGCGCATGCTAAAACCAAGCAGACCATCCCCACTGGCACTTCATCTCAAGGGCATTTAAAGTGAATATGACGCGAAAATTTTTATTGTCTTATCTGATGCATTAAACATCGCTGATCACGATGGTGAATTTAATTTTTCGATTTACGCTTTTATTTCGCTGGAAAATGGGGTTAAAGAGCCCCCACTCTGCTTCAAAAAGTGGCGGCAGTTCTGCACGGTCTAACCGTTGAGTACCAGATCTCTGTGATGTAAAGTGTTTGGGCAACGATACCTCGATACACAAAACAACATGAAAACTGGCCATAAAAGATCAAGTTTGGCTTGATTTCCACCTTTATACCCAATTTAAACTGATAAATTTTCCTCCAGATATCTTCAGTTACTCCAGACAAGGTATGCAACGAACTTTTTGGAGGTTTTTCGCACTAAAATGTTTCTATAAAGTGGCATGTTTGGAAGGGATATTACGCGCGATGACATGAAAGTGAAAGCACATTTCGCAACACATCCCACACACAGGTCAAAGTTTCCAAAACAAAAAATAAACATTACGTTTGTGACTATTTAATAAACCTTTAGATAAATAAACGTTACATGTTGCGACTATTTTAGTAGGTTTTGCCACATAAATGGATTGGTTTGGGTGCTTCTAATCGATAAAGCCTTCCAAGTCAAGTGAAGCCGTGAAGCCGAAGGAAGGCGAGACAGGGTTCCAGACCATGACCATAGGCCATCAGACAGCTCCGTATATTTTGGTCTGGTTCGATTGGATATAACGGATGATAAAGCTGTAAACTTACCCAAAAAAGCTCGTCCTCTACCAAAATCTAAGCCATGAAATGTTCACAAAATATGATTATGGAGGAAAGTATTGCTGTGCCGGGTTACCAAACAAAATGAGCTGACAAAATCGAAGTTCGATGCCTGGCATTACCCACCATCGGTTACCAAAGGATCCAGAAGTGCGAAGACAGAGAATTCATATCATAAAACGACACCGCGTGGATTTCAATGCTTCAACATACTCTACTAGTCATTTCCTTTATTCTTTATTTTGTTGCAACTGACTTCCAAAGAACGCATGCCTCCCTGCGTGAATTTAATACCGAAGGTATGAAAAACTTCCTTCGACGTGTTTACGATACAACGCAGTTTTGACGAGGAAGCAACCAGGCAGTCCAGACAAAAGAATGGTTATTAGACTATTGTATCTTATTGCCTTTACTTACGTCATTCTCAAAGAAAGATCCAATATCTCGCTGTAGGAAATAATACCCCTTTGAAAAGTGAAAAGTACAACAATAACCTTGGGCATGTTGACTTCAACTGCCCTGTTCCTAAATATTTCATCAATGCTACGGTCCTTCAGACCAAACGTTTTTTAAATTTGAAACCAAGCTCTTTGATTCTTTTTCGGTGGGTAGGTACTGCAAACCAATGACTTCGGCCCTCCTGTAGCCCTCCTATGGGGGGAATTTGATATGTTACTACCTTTGTAAGAGCGGTTTAAAATAAATAAAACTTATTAAAAATTCAATTTTCTATTATAGTTGCTAAAGGCCACTGCAGCCAAAGGAAGGGAAACTGAAGGCAAGGAAACACCCGAAACACAAGAACCGAAATTTAGCTGTTATTTCTCACTGGTCGACTGACTGCTTGCTTAGGCCCCAAACACTTTACGTCACAATTCAAAAGCCGCCCCAGACTTCCCGGACACTTTTTCGACGAAACAATCAATTTCAAAACGCTATTATCTACGAAACGACTTAGAATTTGAAAGTCTACAGTTTAGATTCGAAATCAGCGTACTTGAATTGACTAATATCGACAATAAAAATTTTCGCGTCATATTCACTTTAACATTTTTCGAGGAGAAAGCAAAAGAAACTTTCCAATGAAAGTGGTTGATACTTTCCTAAAGCAGCGAGACAAAGATTCTATAGCACAACTTTTTGCATTGTAACAACTAAGCTAGCCTACCACCTTGGATAACAAGGACGAGAAGAAATTACCAATAAGCAGCTTCAATTTCAAAAGAAAATTCCCTAAATTTATGGTAAAAATGATAAAATATACACGACCTCGCTTTATTTACATCAACAACCAAGTTCTTATTCAGATATAGCCTTGGGATATTAGACATCATCGAAAGAACAGTCTCCTTGAGATTGATAATTTGAGCAGCTATGAGCTCTTTGCTCTGGCAGTGAATCCTATTCCTTCAACTCTGAATGGATGTCGTCGATGCGTTCTTTCTGGGCGTTCGATTGCACTTTTAAGTTTTCTTTGATAAGTCTTTTCTGCTTCCTAATGGAAAATGATGAAATCTGTGTTATGATATGAATTTATAAAAATTACAACAGGAGAGGGTGAAAATATCGGCGGGGATGGGATTTACATTTCTTTTATATACTCTATTAGGCCTCATTAGTTTACGTGAACGGAAGAGCTCCATTTTCAGGCACAAAAGATCATCATACACTGCTTGCTGGCACCTTTACTGTAATCAGCACATTTTTCGAAGCCATTTGCTCGAAGGCACAACATATGTTCAGGGCGTAATCTTTTTGGGCATCTGAAGTCTGCAAAGTCTTCTGAAAAAGGTAGGCTTGGTAGCGAAAAGTGCCAGTTGCCAAAAGATTGCGCATTCTGAAAACGGCGGAGTTGCCAGATTTGGCACAGAAATATGCCACTGAAGATACATTCTGAAAACGGTGAGTTGGAAGACTTTGCATAGAAAACTCCCAAATGAAAATTATTCATAATATTTCATAGTATTTTCGAATGGTTTGTAAACCGTTTCTTTTACGAAAAACAAGGCTCTTTGCAATCTCTCAGAAGTCTACCAGCTTCAGGAGCAGCAGGTTTCCGAGGACTCAAAAGTCTACCGCTTTTAGTAGAACCCAAAAGAATACGTCAAAAATCTCTTGGAAGTCTACCAAAAACAGAATGACCGAAATGATGGGCTTTCATAAAAAATAGAGGGCCTTCCTTATCTTGAAGAATGCAAGAAAAAAGTGAAAAAGTAAAAACAGCTAAGTTTCTACAAGCTTTGTAAAGGAAGCATTGAATGATCTTCAAGAAAATCATCGTTTATGAATGTCTACGTACAATATGGAATGGTATCAAGCAAAATTCTTACACTCTTCTGGGTTATGATTTAGAAATTTGATAACGTTACATCTTCAAATAAGTTGTGATTAGAAATACGCTGCAATTTCGAAACTTTTGAAGATTTCAGGAAAGTGCAAAGGCAAAATTATAGCATGGTGGCTTAAGTCGTTCAAACAATTTAATCAAAAGAAAGATGTGCTAACGATTGAAATTAGAATTTTTATAGCTTCGACGCATATGCTTTGGTGCAAGAAATCAAAAAGAAAAGTTTTTGAAACATACAAACCTTGAAACTTTCTATCTCCCTTCTTGCCTCCTCGATTTCCCTGTCATTTTTTTTCCTTTGAAATTTAACTTGGTCGACCAAATTTTCTTGATAAGTTTTATTCTTCACTCGTAATCTCTCTATTTGTTCAGCTTCTAGCCTTTTGTATTCCTCGATTTGCTGCAGTAACTCTTGTCTTTCTTGCAATGCCCCTTCTTGCTCTTTCTTACGAGTTTCATCTGAAATGACAGACAACAGTATCGGGTGAGTATTATAAAGGCTCTTTTATAAAGGGCGACCCAAAAGAGTGAGCAAGGGAACTTGATATGCAAAAATTAAACACTAAACTGGTTTGCATGAAATGTTTAACCTGCATCGTGTTTTGTGTCTTGTCAAAAACCGTAGAAATTTGTGAAAAAACGGATACTTGAAACGGAATATGGAAACGTGAAAACATTTATAACATGATAAAATTTATATTTTTCGAAACTATTGTTTCAGTTAAAAAGTATTGTTTATTTCTACTGTTTACGAACAGAACATTGGATGGGGGAAGCACCCTCTGCCCCCCAAATGTTCACCACTGGATAAAATGAGTAAACGCGATTACCTTGCCTTGCAGAACTATTGCATACAAGTAATCAACACTGTAGTCGTTTTTAGTTGTCACCCCAAGGAATTAGGACGATCAGTGTTAAAGCGCTACTTAGGCCCAGGCTAGGCCAGACAAAAAATCGTCCAAGTGCTTTATCAATTTAACGTATGTTCCATGTTTCAAGGAAGTTTCGCTCAAAGTTTTGGATTTCTCGATGCTATTTTATCCTACTTTTCCACGTTGTACCAATTGTTGACGAAATAAACTCGTACTTTTCTTATCTTAAATTTCGGCTCGCAGTTGCAGGGAAATGAGTTCTTGTTAGCCTAAATTTAGCAAAAAAATTTCAAACTCCAATATTTTCTAAACGAAGAAAGGAATAATAACTTTGAAGATATAACGCAATAGTTGTAAACATCTAGTTTTTAAAAAGGCTGCTGGTTTTGCTGTAGCCTTTGCTGTTTTTCTACAAAGCTCAAAGGTTATTGTCACTTGAAACCATGACCGTTTAATCTTTGTTAACTTTACGTGCTTCCTTTTACGAACTTGTCTGCTTTTTAGTCAGAAAGCAAACGCCAACCCCGGATGAATGTATCACTTTCGAAGTTAATTTGATGCTGTCAGAGCTTCTATTATTTTGGAGTACCTGCTAACCGTTTGGCAACCAAGGCAAGAAAATGATAGCAGAAATTTGATTTCATGTTCTGAGAACTTTTTGTCAGGAATGGCCTAAATGTAAACAAACAACCTTGCATTGTTGCTGATGTTCTTGGGACTAATGGGGAAGTTCTGGCCTAGAAATGGGAGATTAGATTTGTGTACCAGAACAATGTTATCAAGGCTACATTGTGCCAAAAATCATCAGCGTTGACTATTTTCCTATAAATACAAAGCTTACTGTGATTTTTTGCCCTCAAACAAAGCTTACTGTGAATATCGCTGTGGACTGAAGGCCCTCCTCTACATCGTTCCCTGAAGTAATATTTTTCGAGGAGCTTAGATATTTTGGAAACGTATCAGCAAATTAATTGTGCATGTATTGAGGTAAAATCCAACTGAGAAACACATTTTTTGGGTCAACTCCCTTGTCAGCAGGACTACTACAATTTCCGAGAATCTCTAGAAACTTTAGTGTGACGTCATACCAAAAAAGCGCAAAATGTCTAAATTTTTGCCACGACTGTATGTATTCACGAGATGATATGAACAATTTTCCTCCTGGTGTAGTAGTCTTGTCATTGATTAAAATGATAGGCTTTTGACGATTTTTAACTGGCTCAATATCAGTCTTGATACAATCCAGTCATATACATATTCACATTAAATCACCTTCAGTCAATTCAGTCATATAATCACAATTCAGTTTTTCGAACATTGTAAATAGGGTAGAGTTGGCCTTTATTAGCATTAGCTATTTCTCTAGGCAACTGTAAATAAATTGTAACATTATCATTATCATTATTATCATTATTATTATTATTATTGTTATTATTATTATTATCATTATAGCTATTATAGCCAAACTGTATCAGTCTATGCTATATTGCAGCTCATACGTTTGCTACGTATATAAATATGGCGCACCAAAGCAGTCAAGATTCTAAAATTATGATTTTTCTTTCTGTTCTTGATATTTATCTTCCAGAACACAAAAGCTCTGTTCATACTAACATATTGATACATCTAAACCTTAGAAATGTATTCGAACCATACTTCTTTCTTTCTGAAATGTATTTACTTCTGAGCTTGCTTAACCAAACTTTCTAAACTCTTTCTCAGGTCTTTCTAAACTCTTGAAATTTTCTTCTGAACTAATAGCCTGCTTTTTCAACGCATAAAATAAAGTCCAATAATGATTTCCTTTAGTTTTCTATTGCTGAACAAAATTGTTTTCCTTCTGAGCTTTTGTTTTACAGGCTAGACTTCAAAATTTTCCTTCTTAACTCTCAATCTGTTCCTTTTGAACTCAAGAGTAAGTCTCTGTTTGAATAATTATGCAAATTATGCGTGTTCGTCCCAATATGCCTTGATTGAGCTTGGGACGGCATTCAATGCATGCCAACATGGCAGGATGCCAACATGGCAGGAACAAATGGCGAGTGACTGGATTCATTGATCACAAACACATATCTCAGGTAAGAGCAATGTAGAGATATAAATCTTATAGAGGACAACTAACCCTTTTCTTTGACTTGTCCACGCCTTGTGATCAACACATTTTGCAGCAATGCTTGCCTTGCTGCTTTCTCTCTTTCTTTCTTTTCATCTCGTCGAGCATACTGCTTTTCAACTTCATCATTGACTATTGATGCAAATCGTTGTTGTTGTTCCTTCTCCTCCTTCCGGGTCATTTCAACATAGTGCATGAAGCGTTGATTCTCGTCCCGCAGTATTTTCTGCAGACAAATATGAAAATTAGTCCTGTAATTAAATATGTGTAATGTTCAAACGCTTATACTATGCATCGGCTGCATCTTGCTGACGAAACACCGGCTGGGTTTCAGTTGACAAGATAATCGATATGGGCACATCTCCTATGCTGAGGAAACCTTTAAATTCTCTTGCATCCAATATATTTCGATGCAGCAACAAATGTCCGCTGAAAAAACATTATGTAATCAGATACATAAACTCAAAGTGATGCAACGGTTTTCGCCAAACCTGACGATCATGAACCATGCAACGATTTGAATCAATTATCTATCATTTTGACACAAAAATGCTAACTTTGATTTCGAACTCTATTGCACGAGGATCCTTCATACTGTTCTAGAGTTCTGAGCAATTACTTGACTTAGAAGCTATTCTGAAAAGTCACGAGAAACGCAAACCAGTTATCGAAATTCCAAGTTCTCTTTGAAATACGTTCAAAATCAATTGCCAAGCAAACTAACCAGTTGCTCTAGAATGGTGCGAAAGAGTTTTAGTGAGTTGAATTTTTGATTAAAGCTAGACTTTCTACTACAGTATTGATTGGTATTTCATTCAAACTGATGGATAATTCAAGCATAGATTCCAAATCTTTATCTCGGTGTAAAAAGGTGGGTGTAAAATTCAATGACCTATTTCTTCTGATTGAATGGCTTGAAAGAAATTTTAGATACTTATCTATAATTCTACCGTTGGACTTTTGAGAAATTTTGAATATTTTTGGAAATTACAGCGTATCTTCCATTTCAACTCATTTGAGGATGTGACGCCATCAAATTTCTAAATCATAAACCAGATGAGTGACAGACTTTTGCATGATACTATATTGTAGGCATTTATAAACTATTGTTTTCTTCGAAATTATTTCATGGTACGTCAAACAGTTTAGATATTACGATGGTTCTAAGTTTTTTTGAAAATCTTTCTTGAATTCTTGAAAAAGAAGCAAAACACTCTAATTTCTGAAAATATTAAAGATTTAGAAAAAATCCAACGGTAGAATTATAGAAAAATAGCTAAAGTTTCTTTGAAGTCATTCAGTTCAAAGAAATAGGTCACTGAAATTTACACCAGCCTTTTTAAAGATTTGGAACCTATGCTGATAATTCATGATTTTAAATTTTGGTAAGCGTTGATATATATCATTTTCCACCACCTAGGTAGATAAGATATGTCTTCTCGATTATCTGATGTAAACTGTCAGGTGTTGTGTTACGTAGCAATGAGGGCAACCTAGTCATACATTGATACATCAACTGAGATACCGGGTGTCCCAAAAAAATGAATACGGATTTGGTTGAATCCAGCGCTGTGAATTTAGCTTCAATCAATGTCTAATCACTCTGAAAATCTTCCTCGATAGTTAACTTGAACATAGATACCTTCTTTGTTGATATTGGTACTTTGAGAGCAGGCGTATTAATCTTGAAAGCTCAAATTTGCCTCTTCCTGCAAACCAGAGTCTTAGCCTTTTAGCCTAAGCAATTTCTTAAGGCACAGCGTATAAATCAACGATAGCCTTAATAAAATTGTTGAACAATATGATATCTGTTTTCCAGAAGTCACTCCCAAGTAATCCATTGGGAAATTTCTTAATTTTTCATCAATTTTAGTTCTTAATTTCGATGTGCTTCAGGAATTTGCTTAGGCCAAAAGGCCAAAGCTCTGGTTTGCCAGTGGACACAAATTTGAGCTTTCAAGATTGATATTTCTGCTCTCAACGCACCAATACCAACAAACGAGGTGTCTATGTTCAAGTTAGCTATCGAGGAACATTTTGAAAGGGATTAGCCATTGATTAAAGCTAAATTCACATCGCTTGAGTCAACCAAATCTGTATACATTTTTTTGGGACACCCGGTATGTCTTACGATTAAAGACTCTACGCTAACCAGCAGCATTTGCAAGCATTCTTTGCAAACAAAATAAACGATCGTATTTTTCCGATTAAAGTTGATAGCACGTGCAAGGTATGCAGGTTGAAAAGTGCCCTTTGAAAGATTGGAGAAATGGAAATTTCAAATTTGGGACACAACGGTCTTGTCTATGTTAATAGCTCAATTCAGATGTAGTGATTTGGTTTGTTATCAGAAAGAATACCGTGTTTTCATGCAAAGAGCTGACAGGAAATTCCACATTGAAAAAATTCAATAAGATTAGCTCACAAGGCAAAGACGTTCTAGAAGTGCAAAACTCGAAATATTTTTATAAACAAGTGGACGTTCTAGAATTGCAAGATGGAATTAAAAAAAAACTGCATTGTGGTATAACTCCACTTAAAGGTGTTGTGGCACAGTGGTGTAATCCTCCGACTTTGCAGCCAGAAAGCGGAGCGGATTCGATACCCGGTCGGACCCCATCACTGGAGCGTCATGACAAGGGGTCGCAGACTCGATTAGGTCTGCTCTATTTCTGCGATCCCAGCACTTGGCGCTGAAAAACGCAACTTCACCTTCACCTTCACTGCGCAGAGACTGTTGGTTAGCGCAGAATCTTTAAAGAACAGTTAATCAGTGCTAACATAAGGAGAAAATGTTTTTGACATGAAAAAACGATTGCTGACATCGACATGCCCACATAAATCCAGTTGATCAACATCAATTTATAACGGAAAATACTTTAGGAAAACTATTTTGCATTTGTGCCCTCTCCTCGTTTCAGTCATTATAACAATATGCACTTTAGCTATCTAGCTGCAACGCCGGTCAATAAAAAAATTCGCATAGAAATGTCACTCCATCTAAACATTTTTGTTGACCAAAGCTGAAAGATCTGTTTGTGGAGCAAACCGTAGCACTACCGGGTGTCCCAACACAACGCAACAGATTTAAAAAATTCTACTGCTGCAAATCTGCAATAATTAGATTAGATTTTGATATATTTTTGAGTATTTTTGGTGACTTGGTTGTGGAGCAAAAAGGCAGCAAACTTGAAAATTGCCCCCAGGTCAAACCAGAGCTGCAGCATTAACAACGAGGAATCATAATGTCAAATTGTAAAACATGAACATCCCTGCAATTGCAAAGAATTGCTGACAAACACGCAAACACACGATTTAATTGACAGACATTTTCATAAAGATTTGTGTCAAAACACTGCCATGCTTCGTAAGTGTCCATGATGGTTCCTTGCTTTTTCTAAATGACTAGGCCAATATTAGATTTATATTTTCAATTATAAATGAACACTGAAAGCTCCCTCAAGAATAGATAACTCATGAATCTGTAAGAGATCCCTTTGTTGCAGTTTCTTAATGAAGTCGTGTGCTTGTTAATGTACTCATGTAAAGTTTTAGATATTGCCATTCTTTTAACTGTACAGTATACTTTGCATTAATGCTGGTAGCTCTGGTTTTGCCCTGACAGCAAATTTGAAGTTTGTTGATTTTTAACTCTTCAATCAAGTCATCAAAAATTCTGAAAAATATATCAAAATTTAATCTAATCATTGCAAATTTAGATAAAAATAATAATTTGATTATTAATTTGAAACAGCTTCCGTCAAAATTTTTTGAATCTGTTGCGTTTTTTTGGGACACCCGATGCTACTTATAAAAATGTGTAAAAATGGTATATAAATATATTGCCTTGGCTTCTTTCGTTCTTTTTCGCCAGTATTGATCGTAAAAAGGTTGTTCAAACTGAGTTTATATACGATTATGAAATGAAAAGTGAAATGGGATTACCTTTCTGTTTTTATCCTCCAATTCCTCATTTCTGGTATCTTCGATAGCCTTTTGTAAAATTCGCATGTCCAATGCAAGCTGTTCTTGTTTCTCTTTCGCCTGAAAATAATGAACAGGATGAAAATTAACATCGCATTATCATTATTGCTATCATATTGCTAACATGAACTGAACCATTCTCAGATATAACAGGAAATGAAAAAAAAAACAACAACTGTTTATCTTCTTCATCGTATTACCATTGTTATTATCATAATTGTCATCACTCTCAGTTATCAAAGAAAGGAAAATAAAAAGGCACAGCTTTTTTTGCGCAAACGTTTCCATTATAAAATCTTCTTCAGTCATATTAATCTTCATCGTCGTGTTATCATTGTTATTATCATAATTTTCATCATTTTTTTCAGTTATAACAGACAAAAAATAAATACAAAAAGCACAACTTTTGTTGCACAAACGATCCCATTATAAAATCTTCTTCAGTCATACTAATCTTCTTCATCGAATTATTATTGCCATTTTTGTTATCATTGTCATGATACAAATTATATCAGTGTCCATTAATTTGGCAATACCATAGTAATTGGGCGCAAGCTAAGTTAAAAAACAATCATTAGGAAAACATACTAACGAAGTAAAAAATGTTGCTAAGATAACATTGACAAAGAATATATCACATACATAATCTAAATTTTCTGCGGAGCAAAACCTAGTTAAAGATGAAATATTTTTATACTTCATATTCATTATCTGATTCTTCTAAGGTGGGTTGCCCTTCAGCAGAAACATTTTTTCAGGGGGCCCTCCGATAAAAACTTAATTACAATATACGGTTAAAAATAACCTAACACTAGAAAAAACAATAATTTTAAAAGCCTATTTACAATTATACAATATTTACAATAAAAAGAGAAAAGAACCCTTTATTGATTTTTACTACCAATCAGGGAGGAAGCCATGTTAGACTCAGCTGGATCCGTTTTATTTCTAATTCAACTTGTGTTTCCAAACTATTACTGTTCCTGACATGTTGATCTAACATGTTTAACATGTTAAGTAGTTTGTTTGTAAAAAAAATCTATATTGAATATATATAAAAAATGTTGATCTTGTTTTTACTATAACATTGGCCCCAAAAATATTTTCCGTATTTGGCTGACTTGTAGGTGTTGCAGCGTAGTCATGTGATCCTTTGACGTTGCACCCAGAACATTCAGGCGGCCAGAGTTCGATCACAGGTAGAGCCCTGCCAACTGAGCGTCATGAAAAAGGGATCGCAGGTTCAATTAGGTCTTCTCTACTTCTGCCACCCCAGTACTTCACGCTAAAACTACATCTTCAATTGTAACTTGACAAAGAGCGAGTTTCGGAAAGCATATCCTGTAAGTTGTCTCTCAAGCATGCATTGCATTGGCTTCGGTGCGAGACCATTCTTAATTGTGTAATAATGTGGTTTTAAATCAGCCGACCTTGACGCGATCTTTCAGAAGTTTACGCTAAGTACGAAGATAGAACTATGATGTATTCAATGAAGGATGGTCCGAAAAAAATAATCCCTAAAATCTTAGAGGCATCACGAGAAAAATTTACCCAAAAACATCTCGAAAATTGTCAAGGGTAATAAAAAAAAAAGAAATCGGACGTAATTTTGCTCAAAACATTCATTGTCGGAAACTTGTGCGTCACGACCACTGATTTTACACGGGCACTATCATCAATTTCGTTACGATACACAATCTGGCATCTAAGCTCCAAATCTGCGCTACACCAAAATGTTCCTCAATCATCGAGCTATACTTTTCAACACTTTGTTTCTTCATCTGCAATGCTTAAAATTAAAAAATGTGCAACTGTTTCGATGCAAGTCTTCTCAAATTCACTTGCTCTATACACTTCGACCATCGAATTTTCATCCGCCAGCATCGGTTACCTTTGCACAGAATATACAAAGAGACCTCCCGTCTGTAGGCTGATCAACCAAAACCTAAGAATTGCACCCTGGGGGAGAGCAGGGCTTCAGAAGAGGGTGCAGGGGGTTTCACAATTTAAAGCCAACCACCTGGGCCTCCTATGGCTGCACAACTTCATTATCTAGCAGACTTAAATGGACGATGTGATTAACCTTACCTCTTTTTTCTCTTTCAGTTTAGTGGAGATTTCCCTGTTTCGTTTAGCAGCCATTTGCTTTCGCTTGCGTTCGTCGGCAAGAAATTTATCTTCTTCCGCACGAATGGCAGCCTCTTGTTTCTGAGAAGGAGAAAAATATCGATACGCTTTGAAATGATCCAAGACAAAAGCATGAAATGTACCAACATCCGAGAGCAAGGGATTTAAGCTGCAATGCAATTGAAGTTAACTTAACATAGATTGTTATCACATTTGCAACACATGCATGCATCTTTTTTTTAAACTGCTTATAATAAACCAAACTCGATGATACTGGAAATTATTGTTTGCTAGGTCTAGGAAATCTAAAGAAAAGTTAATGTTGTATTGCATTCCTAAAAGTCACTCGGGTCGCCTCTAGATAGAGAAACTGAAACCTTCTCTGCAACATTAGTGAAAGAAGCAGTTTCCCTTCAAAATGAAAAAGATTAAAGTTCGAAAACATCTTCAGTAACGGCTCAAGTTCTTAGCTTCGTGTGCAAAATGTATATAGTATATGTAGAGTACCATCACCCTGAACCGCCAACATCTAATGCAAAATTATTTCAAATATCAACTTTGAGGCTGATATCATGACTTGGCGGGAAAGATCTAATGACCATTAGATTATGAGATTTCAGTAGATGTCCGTCTACTCGGAAAAAATGACGGTGCTTGAGAGCGTGAAAGTAACTGCCCAAGCAAAGGGTTGGCATGTATATAGAATATAATCAAAGGCTTAACATATGGTATTAAAAGCATTTTCAAAATCAGAGCTGTTGTTGTATCTGATAAGTTCATGTCAGTCTACCTTCAGCTTCGAAGGAAATCCTTCCATTATAGTTAGTTTGCATCACGGAGGGGGGGGGGGTTCTCCCATAGTAAAGGTACCTGAGGATGTGCCGCGACGAAGGGTATACTTTTTCGGACTTCTTGTCTAGCCAAGGGTCTACCTTTTTGCAATTTTGGCCTAGCAACGGTCTAGCCCAGGGTATCATCTTTGACACTAGTGGTCAAGCGAACGGTCATGATATCATATTTGGTACAAATTTGACAATATTGTTCCAGGAAATGGTAAAATTGGTCTAGCCAAGGGTACCATTTTCGTAGAAATTGATCCAGACAATGGTCAAATTGGTCTAGCCCAGGGTACCATTTTCGTAAAAATTAGTCAGCCAACGGTCTTATTTTATAGGCTTGGATTGAATTGTTATTGTATCTCTAATTATTTACTGGTTCATTTAATGTCTTTATGTTCTCTTTATTTAGATCTAAAAGGACACATGTTGATAGCAGTTTTTTATTAAGCTGAAATGTACATATCCTTTTAAAATATTCATAATACATACATACATACATACATACAGGTACCATTTGAATATGCTAGCGGCAGACCCCTACCCAAAATTTTGCCAAGAACCCCCCCCCCCCCTTGGTTTGCATGGCATGATACGACTCCGATAAAACTATTTGTTCGAAATAAAGTGCAATAGTTTATAAGGAAACGTTACGAAGGGGAATGGAAATTTGTTCAAAATAGCAAGTGTTTGAGGTAACGGGAAGTTTATGAAGAGAAATTCAGCTAAATTAACTGCATGTCCGAGGAGCCGTTTTTTCAATGTTTGAAAAGTCTGAATTATGACATAACAGTAAAAATTCATAAAAAAGTCATAACAGCAGAAAGCAGCTCATCCCTGACGCCAGAATTAAAAGCATGTTATTGGGTTAGCAACGAATAAAAACCAGTACTTACCAACCACTCTGCCTCGTATTGTTTGAATTGCCTCTCTTCTTCCTTTTTCCTGTCGAATCCAGCTTTTTGAATATTCAATATCTAAGCAAAGAATTACATTGCAATGACTGTGTTATTATCATTATTATTATAAAAACAACACTGTTAAAATTTCGTACGTTTCGATTTAAAAATCTTCTTCAATCATCATTATTATTATTATAACATTATTAACAGTTGGTTAAAAAAACTGATAGTTCTAAATTGAACTAATTAAGACCAACTATTTACACAAAAAAGAATACTAATTACAATGAATAGATAAATGCATGATTATAATACAGAAATTTTTCTGGTGAAATTCCCACGGACTCTTTATCTACATATTTTGCATGAGCAACTGTCACCCTTCCACTCTTTAATTGATCTCTTAAAGCTAGCACTGGTTTCCAGGCTTTTTATTGAGTCAGACAAAGTGTTTCAAAGGATGGCCCCCTGAAAGATAATGAATCATTCCCATATGACAAGGTGTTGGTGCTTGGTAACCGTAGAAGATTTTTAGTCCTTAGGTTATAGGCTACATCTTTTGCCTGGAAGATATTCCACACATAAAAGATGGATTTTCCGAATTGAGGCATTTATAAATTTCCAGCATTAATTTTTGCAAATTTCGAGTGTGAATAGCACATTCGCTACCCCTAGCTAAGAGTTCAGCAAAGGGGGCTGCGAAATCCTCAGTGCCCTTTTATGAACTCTGTTTATTGCTGCATTGGCATCTTTCCCACAGAACATCCAGATTAAAGGACAATAATTAAAATTTGACATGATAAATGTATTATAAAGAAAACGCCTCTTGTCCTGATCTAAATATTCTGCTACTCGTGAAAACGCACTGGTCTTGTTGTTGGCTTTTGTGCAAAGTGTATTTACATGTTCGGAAAATTTTAGCCGGGGGTCAATAGTAATACCTAAGAGTTTCACTGTGCTAGTCGCAGGAATCGGTTTCTTATCAATTTCAAACACGTATTCCTGGTCTGGTTTCAGCCCAAGAAACATGACTTGAAATTTGGAAGGATTTGCAACCATTCCATTGACCCGAAACCAACACAGCGCATTATGGGTATCATCCTTAAGACAGGATACAACATGTTCTAGGTTTTGACTGCATGCATATATTGTATTGTCATCTGCAAAACTACAGAACTCTGACTTAGTAATGGCATATGTGAAATCGTTCATGAAGAAGTTAAACAGAAATGGACCTAACACTGAACCTTGGGGGACACCTGTGTTTGCCAATTCAAATATAATCACAGTTAAAAATGAAAAAAGAACTCCATTCCTAGTCAAAGTAAATTAACTTCTGAGAGTGGCCTTAATTAGTTAACTTCTATTTGTAGCATCTTTCATCTGAACAATGAGAAAGTCAGACATTTTCTTTCAATTTTGATTTAACCGTCTAGGCGAAGCTTCAAGCCCCGTTCCAGCGCTGATTCAATTAAAAAAATCATTCGTTCATTTCTTCAACCCTATGATGACTAGGGGAAGGGCTGATTCAGCCCTCCTGTTTTATTTCTGTTCTGAACAACGTATTGCCTTGAAACTTGGCATATGTATAGTACATTATGAGCTGAACCTTGAAATGAAATCTATTTCTATTCATGTCGCGTAACATGCTCATGACGTCAGAATGTAGAATTTTCAAAGTCAATATGGTTCAGTACTAAAAATCTTCAATTGTTGATTATGAGAAAACGGAAAGCAGATAAGTCCAATTTTAATTTGTTCTATAATTGAATAGCTTTTGCTTTGAAAGAAAAATTAATAAAAAGTTATGACATCATCACACGTGAATTCAAAGAATTTGCGAATGCGTACAGCCTAAATACGCAAAATCATACGTTTAAATTATAAACAAATTATGTAATTGGATAGAGGATCAAAAGTAGCACATGTTCCTCGACTTTCGTCGTTTTACTGCAATTGCACCTTTATTCAAAATTTTGCACAGACAACACTCAGAATATAAATTCCAAAGGAATTTGATAAAGTTTTTCGTAAATTGAGGTACGGCCACGCTCCGTTGCAGCCCCTCTCCTGTTCGCAATGTTGTCGCTTTACGAAGGCTGCACCCATCACTTATACTTAATAGACTAGCCAAGCTTAAAAAATTCTAATGGAAATTCATGAGTTTGTCATAACTTCAATTTACTCTCAGATACCAATGCCAACATGCAGGATTGGCGTTCTACCCACTTATTATGCTGCAAACAATCTTGATGCTATAAAAGCAGTCATAATCGATGAGATTCATTCCAATACTTACTTCGACCATCTCCCGGTTTCTTTTAATTTGCTCTTGTGCCTCAAGTTCCTCTTTTCGTGCTTTTGCCAGCCTATCTTGTTCCCAAAGCTCTCCATACATTTGTTTTATTTCCTTTTCTTGTTGTTGCTGGGCAGCTTTCTCAGCTAACTGAGTTTGTCGTTCTTTGAATAAATCATCTCGCTGTCGGAGGCTCATGATCGATCGCAATTCCTCGCATTCTTCCCTGGAGTACAAAGGAAACACATTATTGTGGCGCAGTGGTGTAATGTCTTCCCTGGAGTACAAAGGAAAAACATTATTGTGACGCAGTGGTATAATCCTCTGACTTTGCAGCCAGAACAGTCAGGCGGAGTGGGTTCGATATCCGGTAGGAACCGTAGGACCCCACCACTTGAGCGTCATGACAAGGGGTCGCGGACTCGATTAGGTCTGCTCTACTTCTGCGATCCCAGCGCTTGGCGCTGAAAAACGCAACTCCACCTTCACCTTCACCTTCATTAAAATGAATGACCTGCGCCATATGGCTTGGTTCTATTAATGGGAGAGAGGAAAACCAAAACCATGTCACTGTTTCTTTCAGTTTTAATTTCTTTGGGTACGCATCTGATGATCAAATACAATAGGTTATTTTTAATACATGAGATCTCTTCATTTTAACCCAGGTTATTCATTTTAAAAGCATGAAGGTTGCTTTGTACAAACAATGGTTTAGTTCAGATATAAGTTGTTTGTTTGCACGTGCGGCTACATTAATTGATAAATACACAAAATATCTTTAAATGAATGAATAGCCTAGAGCTTAATTTGCTAAACGTTTCGGGCTTAACCCTTCATCAGTAGTGTACTGATGAAGGACTAAGCCCGAAACGTTTAGCAAATTAAACTCTAGGCTATTCATTCATTTAAAGATATTTTGTGTATTTAATGGTTTCGTTCCTTGCCAATCTTTACCTCCTAACACAACATATTGTATTATTTCATTTTTCACTTATCAACAAAAGCCCTATAATAAAAACAACAACAAATCCATAATACCCTTAATGCTATAATACAAACAATGAAAATTATAATTGTACAGGTGTCCCAAAAAAGTATAGGCGTTTGAACAGTTCCTGTGAAGGAGCCTTGTATTCAAACATTTTTATTTTCAGTTTATGTTATAGATGAGATCTCAACTTAGATTTTGCAACCTCACATGGTCAAATCGGATTTGCATTCCAAGAGTAATTCACCTAAACAAGAAACATTTGTGAGGTAGCCTGAGACAGATGGTTATTTAACTATTCTGCTACAATCAATGTGTAATTTGAAGAAAATTTGGAGTCAGCTCAACCATTGAAATTTGTATTCTTAAAAATCTCCTGATCAATCGAACTATTATACAAATTAGAGAAAAAATTAAAAGAAAAGATGCATTTACACTTGAACAGTTCACAGGGCAAGGTTCTAGGACTGAAGGAGCTTGAACGGTATGGAGTAGTGTCTTTAAAGAACTACAGGATCTTTCCCACCCAAGTTTAGTTGCAGTTGTGATTGTTCATTCATATAGGGCTTTTGAATAGTGAAAAGTAAATTGCACTTTCATAGCTCAACAAACTTCCAAAAATAATGTATCGTTTAGCTGCCCCAAAAGCTTTTTCTAAATTGAATATAGATAGTAACTGCATAGTTGAATAACCATCTGTCTTAGGCTGCCTAAGAAATTTTGCCTGTTCAAGTGAATTACTCTGCAAATACAAACCCGATTTCGACAAGCAAGATCGCAAAATCTAAGTTGAAATCTCATCTATACCATAAACTGAAACCAATTTTTTGAATACAAGGTTCCTTCACAGGAACTGTTTAAACGCCTATATTTTTTTTGGGACACCCGGTATATTCTGTGGAAGTAATTTGGGGATTGTGGCATTGGGCACTGTCGTATTATAACAGTATAGAATTGATCAGTGTTGTTTGGAACTAGTTTCATCCGTTAATGGCGGACTCTGTAGTCAGCAATAACTGTAACGTAAAGATCCTGTCACGAACAGATCAAACCAGTTCAAAAGAGCACTTCTCCACGTCTTCTCCCACACGTCTTTATTATCAGAATTATGATAACTTTAACAACTGTCGTCATTTACACGGGTGTCCCAAATGGTATAAACAATTTCAATTCAAGTTTTTTCTTGGTTTTCAGCTTCAAATGAAAGCACACACAGTCATCCTCTGATGAGCAAAACCCAATGACAAACATGTGGCTCTTATATGTAAGGTATGGGTTGCTTGTTTGAGTTCCTAAGAAGATACTTGATACAATTGTTATCGTATTAAAGATGAAAACGGAATGAAAAGTTATCGTAATTTTTAGAATCTCTCGAGAATTTCTGAAAATAGCTTCTAAGTAAAATAGTCCATAACTGCAGAACGATTTAATTAATTTCAGTGTATTAAATTTCTCCATCTAAGTTCACCACACCGCTGGGCTTCAAAACAGCAGGCAGTTTATTCAAATGTATGCATAATTCATCACTGTACCGTTTGGAAAATGCTGACACTTCATTTTAGCACACCCGATATTTGGCCTAATAAATCGGGTGACTTATACTTATAGCCCATCTTTAGATGACAGGCAATCGATTGGTCACTTTTCAATTGAATAAATAGTTTAACTGTTAGCATTAGAATAAATGAGGCATGAAAGAGATAACTGAACTCATGTACTGCAATAAGTCTGTCCCATCATAGCCTTATGAAGGAAGCTCCACATTTCTAGATAAACTCATAATGAGAGGAAAATGCTCTTGAGATTTCCATATCACTATTGTATCTGTCTCGGCATTATGGTAAGGAATCAAATGTTTCAGCCAATTTTTGCTGGTGGCCCATGGCCGAAAACCTCCAAAGCCTCATTTTCATGGACCAATCAGAGGGTGAACGCGAGATGAGGGCAAAAGAAGCATGTGAAGATTTTTCTCAATTGTAGGTACCCTCATTAAACGCAGCCAGGACAAAACTGCTGGAAATTGCCCTAATTTTTTTGAAGAAATCTACTATCCAGATGCTTAGTTATAAAAGTTTGGATGACGGTTAAAATATCTCCAGGTTGCGAGGAGTTATGGCCTCTCCAATTCACACACAAAACGAAGAGGCACTCAGTCAATTGCTCTACTTGTTATTGACCTTCCGCCACAGTTTCTTTTGCTCAAGAGTCAATGCCCCTGCGGTTTCTGTGTGAATTGAAAAAATCTGCTAAGGTCTGTTTACGCATTTCATGTCATATGGCAAAACTCTTGGGAAACTTCTGTATTATTTTACTTTTTGTATTTATGGCACAAGTTTTCATGGTGTGAAGTTTTATCACCTGATTTGAAGAGGTGCATACAAGCTTCGACAAACCTTAGCCGATTTAGTCTCTTGGAGAGGTCATAACACTTCGAAACTTGGTGATATTTTAACCGGTATCCAAACTTGTATAACCAAACATATCAGCACAGAAGATTTCTTCAAAAATTTCCGGAAATTTCCGGTAGGTTTTTATCCTGGTTGCGTTTTAGGAAGGTAGGTAAAATTTAGAAAAATCTTAACAGGTTTCTTTGTCCTCCTCGCTTATTCGCCATCTGATTGGTCCGTGGAAATGAGGCTTTGGAGGTTTTCGGCCTGGGCCACGAGCAAAAATTGGTGGAAACATCTGATTCTTATGCTAGTAAGGAGGGGAGGGGATATGGGCGGGGTCATTCGAAACAACACAAAAATTCAAACAAACTGGTACAGGTAATGCTAAAACCTATAATGTAGAGAATAATCACACATGAATAAATTCACGAAAGAACAAACATAGGTGAAAGAGTTCATATCCAAAAAATATTTGATAAGATACCTGAATCTTTGGTCAAGCTTCTCAGCCACCAATGCTTGCCTCTCTGCTTCTCTCTTTTCTCTTAATTCATTTGCTCGCTGTCTCATTTTCTCCTGCCTATCTTCGATGGATTCTTCATTCGCTTCCATTTCCTCAAGGTAATACTCTTCTTCAGCAATCAATAACTGACGAAGCCTTCAATAGGAAATAACGATGTTAAAACCTTTGAAGGTGTTGTGGTGAAGTGGTGTAATCCTCTGATTTTGCAGCCAGAACAGTTAGGCAGACAGGGTCCGATACCCGGTAGAGCCCCACCACTTGAGCGTCATGACAAGGGGTCGCGGACTCGATTAGCGCTTAGCTACTTCTGTGATCCCAGCGCTTGGCGCTAAAAACGCAACTTCACCTTTACCTTCACCTTCACCAAAACTTGCTCAATTGGGTCAGTTAATAAACCGTTTAGGGCCAATGTACGAATTCATATAGGTGCTGTTCCTGTGGTCTGGGCAATACAATGCAGTGGCTCTGGTCTACACTCAAATTTGAAGTCACGTGAAAATGCGAATGAATAACAACAATTACAAAGTTTTACATGAGTATCTTCATCATCATCATCATCAATCATTCATTCACAGTAGGCAAGAATTAAAAAGTTTTCACGAAGTTTCCATTAATTTCGAGGCGAAAACGTAAGTTTAGGACCTTCCGATCCCCCCTTAGATTTCCTCTCATTCAATGTTGGCAAGGTCGAATGGCGCTTGACTCAAGCAACATTGAAATGGAGGGAGCAGGGGCCATATAATCAATTTCGACATAGTGCGATTTTGTGACTTGTTCCAAGTATTTTGGCCAAGTTTGTAGCTTCATATGAAATAGCTAACAGATCTACTCACTTGTCTCTTCTTTCTTCTAAGCTAAATTTCTCACGTTGAAGCAGTGCTTCAACTCTGCGGGTGACAATGTTCTTTTGAAGTTTCTTCTCACTGGCCTTTTCCCACTCGGACTGAAAAAAGATTATATATGCTAACAAAAACTTATAATCCACAATCTACTGAGCTATAAAAGTTATCAATTTTGCGTTGCGTTCCCACTGACCCAGTTAATCTCAGAGTGGATCAGTTTTAACCCCGGTATCTTTGAACCCACCAGTGGGTTAGTGGAAATGCATTCAACGGAGAACGTTGACCCAGTTGCAACAGGAACAGCATACTCTACTTATGGCAGTTCAAATTAAAGTTGGAAAGGAAAAGAGGGAGATAACATGACTAAGAGGAACTGGTGAGAACGACTAAAAACGAGTAAAAACAAGTTCACGGTATAACTACCATTTCCATTGATTAACTTTAAAACGGATGACTTTTAACCCGTTTTTTAACCAGGGCTAATGTAAAGGCAGCCTAATTTATGAATACATGGTGTATCAAAAGAGGCTACTAGTCAAAACATTTAAATATCTCTGCAACAAAGATCTCGCGTTAACGATATACTGATTTTCTAAAATTCCGGCTCGTGCGCTTTTATTTGATGTATAGGGTAAGGTGAGGGGTAATTTGGGTTTAAAATGGCCATTCTTCAAAATAAATTAGACTCACGAACTCGTTGGGAATGTTGAAAACCTTTTTGTTTTACCTACATAGAACCTTCTGTCGTTCTTGGGAACTTTATCCCCTTCCTGTAATTTGACGTCTGAATAATTTTTTGGGAATTGTTTACTCTTTCCTCACCTTCGCGTGTAATTTCAAATTGATGGCGGGAAATTTAGGTCTATTCGAGAAAATCAGTAACTGTTTCATAAGGAGCATTGTAAATTCAATAAAATAAAATGTTGGGATGTTTTTATGGTTAACTGTGATTGAATGTTCAGAATTTCGTAGCCAAAGACTTGAGAACTTGCGCAGAGAAAGTTAAAAATGAACCTCACCAGCACAACATTGCAGTCTCTAAGCCCAATTCTTGAAAGCATGGGAATATAAAAAAAGTTTTCATTCTGAATAAAAGTTAAGAGATACGAATCCTTGCGTCTTGGCACTAAACCATGAACATATGTATACCTACTAAGAATGTTTTCGATTTATACATTCATTTGCAATATCATCTTCAATTTTTTGTTTTAATTTGGAGACTTGTTGAGCATAGCCCTAGTACACCCAAATTACCTCACCTTGAAAAATAATCGAAATAAAATCTACCAAACCGCAAAAAAGGCCAAAAGACCTTTCCGACCCTTTCAAAATGAAAATGAAACACTTTTCCAAATAATTGAACTCGAGATCCATAATTATTTGTTGACAAAAAGAAATCGTAAGGCTTTTGACCCCTTTCCAAGTGATTGAACTTGAGATCCACAATGATTTGTTGACAAAGAGAAATCGTACGTTGGTGAAAATCGAAAGTTTGCTACACTGTCAAATAGTAATCAAACTTTAGGCTGGTAATATGAAATCTGGTGGCGTGCTGGCATTCGCACGCCTTGAAAATTTTAGGAGTGTGATGGCGTGCGATCCAAAAAAGTGTTTTTTATCGTTGTTTGGGACATTTAATAGCCTTTTAAATGTCATGTAATCATGTAATGCTGGAATCACTCATCGATGTCAAAAAAGAGTAAGTGAGAGAAGACAGACATTCTCAAATTCAGCGAAAACGATTACATTATTTTTTCAATTGAATTGGACATAAATCGAGAATACCAAGCGTAATGTGTTCCTACGGTCTATGCACCTTCTTGCCTAAAGCTCAATACAGTTCAATCTTGGAGCAATTAACTCTAAAGGGAACCACATACACTTGCATTGGGGGCTGGTTATTTCGGTTTTAAACTGTATGTAGTTTACTTCGTGCTCTTCCATGACATTTCGTCTTGAGTATGGAATCTTGTTCTTGAAAAACTGTCGCAAAAATTGTTGATGAGTTGTCGATCACCCTCCAGAAAAAAGCATATTGCCCCTGCCCCAAGAAAAAATCGCTATGATGCACCACAACGGCAACGATGCCCAGAGGCCAGAACTGTTGATCAATTTACAACCTGAAACTATTTGTCTCGAGGGGTATTTCGCTTCCAAAAATCTCATACACCTTCGGCAAAGCCTGTTTGTTTTCAAGAAAAACCCATCAAAAATCCTCTTTTCTGAAAAATCTTGCATGCTGTTTCGAAAGAGTACAATCCCCATTGGTTAGCTAAACCATCATTTGATGACTACATGGTAAATGTTTTAAGTTTGGCAAGGCCTTCAAGACGAAAGAATACCAAAGGAAACCTGACCACTTCATATCTTAGCAAAATGATCCCAGCAAGAAACCGTGCAAAGAATTGCTGAAAGCAAGGGGGAACACAATCATTCTGTCAGCGTAAACAATTTTCCTTCCCATTCTATCTATCCTCATGATCAATTTTCTAAATTTTAGACAAATGAGCAAAAATCATGATAATCTTTCCAGATAGATGTCCGGGAGAAGGCCAATGAAGGAAAGCAAACCAAAGGAAAAAATATATCAGTATTCATCAATAACCACATAGAAACTATGAACGTCCAACTAGGAAAAGTGTGTTTATCGCCCTGGACATTTCAGGCGTGTGTGGAGGTGTGCGTGTGCGATCGCATGCCTAATATTACCAGGACTGTTCATGCTACCCCAAGATTTTACAACAAAACTAAAAAACTAACCTTCAAATCAAGCTTCTCCTGTTCAATTGTTTCTTGAATGGTTTTGTTTCTTATCTCTTCGCGTTTTCTTCTTTCAAGAATGATCTGGTCCACCGGCAGTTTATTTGTTGGCTTGGCAAGCTGAAGAATATAATTGCGTAATGCTATACAGTGGGTGGTAATAATAATTACACTCACAATTGGGCTTTGGGTAGGAAACTAAAAAATTGGCAGGCATTTAGGGTTTTATTACGTAGTAATAGAAAATATGTAAATACTAGTAATAATATGTAGAAAGAAGTAGGATCCTTCAGCTATGTGAAAGATTCAAATCTTTCAACAAAAATTCTTAGAGAACTTAAACTTAAAAGTTTTCTCAATAATCAATCTGAATTCTTAGGTAGGAGAGCAGTTTTGTAAATATGAACAAGGCCTGCACACATATTCCATTTGTCTCCAACCAAAACAGACTAAAAAAGTACCGTGACTGCTACAACTATGAGTCATATCCTTACATATTAAGCAAATTGGACTACAATCCCAAGTTGCAGCGAATTCTTTACTGTAAATAATCAGAGAACAGTGGTTAAAGAGAACAGTTTAAGGTTACTGTACCCTTCAGGACGATAACAAATTTGTTATGAGATCAATTTTTGGATTTTAGATCATTGGATAGCATACACATCTACCTACAATGTCTGATAATTTCAAGGAATATCCCTTTATTTTCAGTGAATTATAAGCAATTCAAAGCAACCACTTTCCAGCTAGGAACATGCTATTTACATTTGGAGGAAAATTTGATAACTATAGGTTAAAGGTTTCAAGAGCCTTTGATTTCCTGTTGAATGGATTTTGTGATATTGACACCAATTACATCATCATAAACTCTAAATCCATAAAGGATTACTCCGTTTGCTCTCGTGGCCAGATTAATGTCAATCATTGACAACAGTGGAGTTGTAAAGAAACTATTTCAGCCCCTTTCTCAAAATCAAATTTTCAGCAAACAATGAGTTTTCGTACAGCTCCCTGTACCCAATAGCTTGACGTAATTGGCTGAGATTTAGCAGATGGAGAGAAAAAGCACCTGGGGACCAAAGAGTGTATCACTTTTGAGATAAACTGGATGGTCCAAATATCTCATTGAGGTCTATATGAAATTTATCGCGGGGGGGGGGGGGGTGGTACAGGGAGGCTATAGGAAGGGCCAATGTCCAAATTTGACATTTTTGGGTGTATAACACACAATTTCACGATATTCGTATTCGATTGGCTTACAAATACTCCCCATCTAATGACAAATCGAATGATATATAGTTTATGCGTGTTATGTCGCATGTGTGATAAGCAAGAGAGAAACCACACAGAGAGTGGTCATTTAAGGGGTACAGTAACCTTAAATTCCACTGTATGACTATCATATAATACAGGCCTTGAGCACATCAATGTGGCTTTCCTCCCTTAGAAAGAGGATATCAAATATACTGATGAGGCATAAATGCATTCCAGGCAGGCTAGACATAAAGGCAGGCAATATTTGGTGTTGTGGGCAGAATGCATCCTTTGTTATTCACTTACAGCATATAAATGGAATGACTAACCAAAATATAGAAAAATAAAAACAAAAAGGAAATAGCATATTTGCAACAAGTGATAGAGTTTGAATAAGGTACTTTTACATTGGTACAAATAATGGAATTAGAAAGTGTGATTTTTCGCAAAAACTTACAGTAGCAAGCGAGCTGGCTTTGAAGCTGAATGAACAATATGGTGTGATAATGATATGGATAAGGAAAAAAGTCTCTTTTGAAATTGTTAAAGCTGCACTATTGAGTGCGAAGATCTGGAGCTCCTTTGAAGAAAATGCCATTGACAATTTTGATATGCTTGAAGCAGCTTACCAAGCTTTATTGACTACAGAGTGTCCCAAAAAATTGTACCCTGTTTGCCTGAAGATTGTGACAAAACGGCAAAAGATTCTCGCCAAACTTTTGCATGATGTTGGTCTTCAGATATTCAATTAAAGTTTGCAACCATTCCCGTAAAAATCCATTGAAAAATGATGGAGCTATGACTTTCAGAAGACCAAATTTACCTGATGACTGAAACCAGCGGTCAGCCATTTTGTCTTGCAATTTTGCAGTGATTATCTTCACGTGAGGAAAAAAATAATTTTTGTAAGGTAAGAAATAGCGGAACTCTTCGAGGATTATTGGCATTTTCACGAGAGCTATGACATTGGAGGCTGATGTTTCATTTTCAATCCATGCAGCTATTTATCACTGCAAAATAGTAAGACAAAATGGCCGACCGCTGGTTTCAGTGATCGGGCAAATTTGGTCTCCTGAAGGTCATACTGTAGCTCCATCATTTTTCAACGGATTTTCATGGGGATGGTAGCAAACTGTAATTGAACATCTGAAGACCACCATAATGCAAAAGTTTGGCGAGAATCTCGTGCTGTTTTGTCACAATCTTCAGACAAATGTGGCACAACAATTTTTTTGGGACACCCTGTAGTTAGGGCTTGTTTGCACTTTCGCGGACACACTTGTAACATTTCCCTGTGTGTTAATGGTCGAAATATTTTGGATGTAAAAGGTATCAGTACTTAGAATGAAGTACACTTAGCAGGGGTTTAGGGGAAGCAGCCCCAAAAATGATCAGCATCAAGGATATATCGACCACGCTGGAAAACATAATATGTTACACCAAATATTTTTGGCATGAAGCGACATCAAGAATAGTGGCAAAACAATAGGCCTATTGCCGTTAGACAATTGGCGGGGCGTAAACCTTAGGCATAGCAAAAACAAAATTTCCACCCTGGTAAATTGATTAGCGGTTCCTGCTGCAGAGTTAGGCCTTGTTTATAACATTTGGACCTCTTCTCGCAAGTGTGAATCAGTTGAATCACCATCAAATTATTACAGTATCCAATCAGATGACAGGGTGTTTATTGCTACAATTTAATAACCAATCAGCAATCAATTCTAATACATATCTTTTTTTGTAAGAAACTAAGAATTTGGGCCAGTACTGAAAGTTTCTCAAAATTATCAGATTTTGAGTACTCAGAGTTTCTTAGACGTTCCCATAACAATCTCCATGTTCACTACCTGTTTCACTCTGAACATTTCAAAACACGGTTTTTAAGCCTTTCTAATGTTTAGATATTACTCAAGTGCCTTCTAAGAAATGTGAGATGAGAAACATGTGAAAATAAAGTAAAACTATGTCAAGGATTTCCTTTGTCAAAATAAATAGTTTCTTTACTTATATTTTCCCATTTCTAATGGAGTTTCTTAATTTTTGGTGATCTGAGAGTTGAGATTCTTATGGGCAGTAGCTTAAAATAAAATATGTGTATTACGATTGAATCCAACTTCTGTTTTGCTTGGAAGCTGTGTCCGCTAAATGCATTTGACCCCTAGTAAGTTTTGGAGGGCTTTTGGTGAACAAGCAAGGGGTAAATAAGTATGATAAATGTTTTCGCCTGTTTTTCTCTTTCATTTATATTCAAAGACAAAGTAACCTTAAATGTGAATAATCTTGAAATTTTGCATTATCCAATCACCAGGGTGCATTCCATGTAAAACCTATGCCGAAGGTACGCCAAGCCCTAAGCTTTCGTACGCCAGATATTTTCAGGGAGAGAGAATAAACGTCCATATACATTTGATCATATCAAAAGAGACTGCTAATTTACATAAGAAAAGATCGAGGACAACTTCACATTAACGCCAATGTAGGCAGATCTTTGTATGCCATCACGCCAAGAATCAAGACCTTTTCACGGAAAGAAAAGCATGCTGGGAAAATGGGGGAGATTTCGAGATTTCGACACCACGCAGCTTCGAATTTCGCCAGGTTTTGCGAGGCTTATTTTCGCAACAAAACCTCTCTCCTAAGCACAAACACAAATGTTAGATATCTTTTGTGCATATCGATAAAATCCTTAGACTTCAGAGATTACGAAATAGCAATATGTTTTTGAATCTGCTTCCTCTAAATCTTTTTACATGACGAGAAAGAAACCCGAGGCAGTTTTGAAAATCGCAGAATCATGCTTAGGCCCTTGCGACCCGACGCCACATCTGGGCGCATAATTCTGCAATCCATTCAGGAAATTAAGTGAAATTTAAAATGAAAGCACTTCATTTGTCTCTGAAGTCGGATATAAATTTGCAGACTGTTGCCTAAACGCACACGAATGCAGGGAGGTCAGACAGCCCAGATCGCATGTCGTCCTTCCCAATGAAAAGTTTCTACTAAAGAACCGTCCAGAAACCGAGTTCAATTTTCCTACAAAGCAAAACGAAACCCTTTGATTGCCGATTTTTGCATCCAAATATTGTTGACAGATATATTTTCTACCATTTCATTGATATTTCTAGTAACCACCAATTTTGAAGTATCATCTTTTCAGAAACTTATTTTAGCTCGTAAATCCAAGTCAGGCCTAGGCCTATGGCTGTTCCTAGACTAAACAATGAAAACTGTAAGCGTCTATACAAGATATTTTGTGAGATCATTTGGGCATTATCTCTTCATCTGCTATTTGAGCTAAACGAAAAGATTTAATATAATGTTTAGGGTTAACGTTCTTTGGGCTGCATGCTCTTTAGAAGAGAAAAAAGCAATTCTTGAATTCATTTTGATGTACTTTTGGCTCGCTATTTGTGATCGTCTTGATATATTTTAGCACTGATCCTTTGTTTCAATGTAGCAACTAAAAGTTGACATGATTGAATTTCTACCGTTCTACGAGTCGAATATAAATGAAGAGAATTAAAGATCTACGAACCTCGAGCAACCTTCTTTCTTGTAGTAGTTTCTAAGCATATTTATGAGTTCTGGCACTCGAACATCATCAAAATGTTGTTTACTGTCTCTGAGGAAAGCGAGACAAATCAGAAACGATGACAGAAGTATTCTGCCCGTTTTGATGAACAGTGACTTGCAGCAACAATCTATACTTCCACACAAAATAAATTTGAAGTTATTCCAGCTTTATATTCTTCGTAAAATATTTTTTTGGCTTCTTGTTGCAACTGTAAATTCCACCTCAAATCAAAATCGATTTAGAAATAACGTGTAACAGTGCTTAGGTCATGTGACAACTGCACTCCTTCCTGAACTTTTAGTTATTCACTATCTCATTCAATGAAAGGAAAATGTTAATTAATAGTACATTTATTTTTAGAGGGGGCTTAATAGAGAAGGGGGCTTATATAAAAAATTTTGGCTCAGAAGGGAGGGGCTTATTAGAGAGGGGGGCTTAAAAGAGATGGGGCTTAATGGAGCTTTCACGGTAGGTTCAAGGACCTTGAAGGTTGCCACACCTCAAAATATATTCCTGTTTCACGAACCTGCTAATCTGCATGAATTAGAAGGACTTAACGAGAAGGGTCTGCAGTCTTTGTAGGGTTCTTGTACTAAAAATAATTCAAAAAGCGTATAACTTGCATCTACTTATCACCGCACGAGTCCAAATTATGATGAATTTCCTGCTGCTTTAATCACAGAATAGAGTGCTTTAATCTTCCTCTCAAATTATCTATTTTATTGTTACTATTTTTGTCAATTTCATAATAATGTTTTAACGAGAATTAAATTCTCAAACTACACATAGATTTTTGGTAAGAAACTGCTTATAAGAAACTCAACGCTCAGAGCGGCTCAGATCGCCAAAAAAACCGAGCAAGTCAAGTACTGGAAAGATATCTCGAGAAAGTACTTTTTAGTAAAGGAAATCCTTCGCATATGTTTACTTTAGTTTCACTTGTTTCCTGTATCATAGAACTTGAAAGGTACGTAATGTCTAAAAGTGGAAAGGCTTCCAAAAAGATTTGTTTTGAAATATTAAGGATGGCACAGGAAGTAAATATGAATCTGATAATTTTACTGGCCCAAATTCTTAGTTTCTTCCAGAATCATCAAATTTTTCACAATATTATAAGAATATGTCAGCCTCAACTCGCATATTTGTGTCCCATTTTCAGCAGTTGCCTGTTTTGCGATGTTCATAACAGAGAATCGCATGACTGATATGAATATTTTAAAAATATATTCAGGTTCAAAACGAAAAAGTCTTAACAGCATTGAGGCTGGACAAAATTTACAGTATTCTTATAAAAAGACTGTATGGTGGGAGGGGGATTAAAAATATTTGATTGGATGACACGAAGAAAAGTAACTATTTCTTACATCGTGATCTCTGTTATCCTGAACCAGTTTCATTTTGAGTTGTGATCCGACACTTACACTGCAAGGATCGTTATTGCTAGGTGGATATTGTTTGGTTTGCAGCCCAACGCTCGGCCGGCATCGCATCATTGTGGGGATTTCCATGGATTGTACTTGCAGTATGCTTCAGACAGCTTTTCACCCCCCCCCCCCAAGAAACACCCCAATCAAAGAAGAGCTGAGACACTTTTCTTTCTCTTTTAAGCGACATCTAAAAATATTTATAACTTATACTTCCATACTTCTGCTACAATTTTGGTCAATATTACAATGATATTCTATAAAAATATCATTAATTTAAAAAAAGCAGTTAATAGAGATAGTGTTTAATGTTCAAAAAGAAGCTTTCTCATCAAAACCATTTTTGTTTAATCAGTGAATGACTAAAAGTTCAGGAAGGAGTGCAGTTGTCACATGACCAAAGTTCTGTTACACGTTTTTTCTAAATCGAGTTTGATTTGAGGTGGGATTTACAGTTGCAACAAGAAGCCAAAAAATATTTTACGAAGAATGTAAAGCTGGAATAACTTCAATTTTATTTTGTGTGGAAGTATAGATTGTTGCTGCAAGTCACTGTTCATCAAAACGGGCAGAATACTTCTGTCATCGTTTCTGATTTGTCTCGCTTTCCTCAGAGACAGTAAACAACATTTTGATGATGTTCGAGTGCCAGAACTCATAAATATGCTTAGAAACTACTACAAGAAAGAAGGTTGCTCGAGGTTCGTAGATCTTTAATTCTCTTCATTTATATTCGACTCGTAGAACGGTAGAAATTCAATCATGTCAACTTTTAGTTGCTACATTGAAACAAAGGATCAGTGCTAAAATATATCAAGACGATCACAAATAGCGAGCCAAAAGTACATCAAAATGAATTCAAGAATTGCTTTTTTCTCTTCTAAAGAGCATGCAGCCCAATGAACGTTAACCCTAAACATTATATTAAATCTTTTCGTTTAGCTCAAACAGCAGATGAAAATTCCCAAATGATCTCACAAAATATCTTGTATAGACGCTTACAGTTTTCATTGTTTAGTCTAGGAACAGCCATAGGCCTAGGCCGGGCAGTGACTTGGATTTACGAGCTAAAATAAGTTTCTGAAAAGATGATACTTCAAAATTGGTGGTTACTAGAAATATCAATGAAATGGTAGAAAATATATGTGTCAACAACATTTGGATGCAAAAATCGGCAATCAAAGGGTTTCCTTTTGCTTTGTAGGAAAATTGAACTCGGTTTCTTGGACGGTTCTTTAGTAGAAACTTTTCATTGGGAAGGACGACATGCGATCTGGGCTGTCTGACCTCCCTGCATTCGTGTGCGTTTAGGCAACAGTCTGCAAATTTATATCCGACTTCAGAGACAAATGAGGTGCTTTCATTTTAAATTTCACTTAATTTCCTGAATGGATTGCAGAATTATGCGCCCAGATGTGGCGTCGGGTCGCAAGGGCCTAAGCATGATTCTGCGATTATCAAAACTGCCTCGGGTTTCTTTCTCGTCATGTAAAAAAATTTAGAGGAAGCAGATTCAAAAACGTATTGCTATTTCGTAATCTCTGAAGTCGAAGGATTCTATCGATATGCACAAAAGATATCTAATATTTTTGTTCGTGCTTAGGAGAGAGGTTTTGTTGCGAAAATAAGCCTCGCAAAACCTGGCGAAATTCGAAGCTGCGTGGTGTCGAAATCTCGAAATCTCCCCCATTTTCCCAGCATGCTTTTCTTTCCGTGAAAAGGTCTATTCAATTCAACCTCTGTTTTCCTTCGAAGCTGTGATTACTTCATACAATTGTATATGTATGTGTGAATTTCTAAGCCATGACAAACGCGACATCAATTTTTCCAAAAGAAAATTCTTGAGACCTCACTTTAATTTCCCCAGAACAAGATTCACATTCAGATTCAGAACAAGATTCAGATTCAGAAAAATTTCCCAATATAATGACAATAGCGCAAACAATAAAAATCTGACACAAACCAAAACCAATTTACTGATTAGAACACATCATTAGCTTCCTTTTATCAATCAAAACCAATTTACTGATTAGAACACATCATTAGCTTCAATTTGAGGGGTCATACAATTTCATACCCCTGGGGGGCTCTTTAGGAAAACGGGGAGTTGGTCCCAAAGTATGCAAACAGTCAGTAGGCTCTTGTCACTGTACCAAAGGCCATTGTCCCAAAAAGGTAAAATTTATCAATCAAAACCAATTTACTGATTAGAACACATCACTACCTTCAATTTGAGGGGTCATACAATTTCATACCCCTGGGGGGCTCTTCAGGAAAACGGGGAGTTGGTCCCAAAGTATGCAAATAGTCAGTATGCTCTTGTCACTGTACCAAAGGTCATTGTCTCAAAATGGTAAAATTTATCAATCAAAACTAATTTACTGATTAGAACACATCATTAGCTTCAATTTGAGGGGTCATGCAATTCCATACCCCTGGGGGGCTCTTCAGGAAAATGGGGAGTTGGTCCCAAAGTATGCAAACAGTCAGTAGGCTCTTGTCACTGTACCAAAGGCCATTGTCTCAAAATGGTAAAATTTATCAATCAAAACCAATTTACTGATTAGAACACATCACTACCTTCAATTTGAGGGGTCAGACAATTTCATACCCCTGGGGGGCTCTTTAGGAAAACGGGGAGATGGTCCCAAAGTATGCAAATAGTCAGTAGGCTCTTGTCACTGTACCAAAGGCCATTGTCTCAAAATAGTAAGATTTATCAATCAAAACCAATTTACTCCATAATAGTACAATTAATCAAAGAGTTCTATTCTGCTCCCAGGACAGGGCAACAACGATCACTGGAAATTGTAAGGCTGGTCTTCACAGACACGTTGCTGGCAACATATGCAAAAGAAGAAGTCCAGGACTACTTTCCATTGTTGATAGAAATCCAAACTGAGCTCAAATTAGATTAAACCAAATTGACCTTCATTCTGATATACCTTGGAGACATATTTGCATACATTAAGTGCAAAAATTTTCGGCGTGACAAACTTTCGGACAAAGACTTTTCCGAAAATTTATTTGTACGAAATATGTAGTTGTCCGAAAATTTGTCACGCCGAAAATTTTTGCATATGTATGCACATGCGTAGTATGAATTTAATGCCCAAAATAAGAACCAAAATCTGAAATCGAATCTCCAGCACGTCATGAAAGGTTATGTAAACATGCAAAGTTTTTGAAAAATACTGTTCCAATCCAATATTATTGTCATAGTCAGAACTTATGGTTAGAACAAGTAACAACAAAGTCCTCTTCGTCTACCACCATTTACATGCTCTCACTATTGCTGATGTAATTCGAAAAGAATTCATATCAAAATGACCAAAATTGATGATGCTATCAAAATGACATAGAACGAGAAGACCCTTTTGCAGATTTAAACTGCCTATGACAACCAACTACCATTTAAAGCAAGTATACAAAAAATTGAAGAATAAGAATAGAAACAAGAAAATTGGTGAATTTTTTGCTATTCTATTTTAGAAAATTTTATGTTACAAGGGACTGTAGAACATGCTACGGCTCTATTCCAAGCTTTATGAAGGTGTTTTGTTTCAATAAATTTATAAGCTGCTGTGATATTGCATAAATGATCCAAAGACTAGTCAAAATTTTGTCCGAAAATTTCTTTGTCCGAAATACCAAAAATGTGTCCGAAAATATTTTCGCCGAAGTTTATTGTCCAAAATTTTATCCGCCGAAAATTTTTGTACTTAATGTAATCAGTAAATTGGTTTTGATTGATAAATGTTACAATTTTGATTCAATGGCCTTTGGTACAGTGACAAGAGCCTACTGACTATTTGCATACTTTGGGACCAACTCCCCGTTTTCCTGAAGAGCCCCCCAGGGGTATGAAATTGTATGACCCCTCAAATTGAAGCTAATGATGTGTTCTAATCAGTAAATTGGTTTTGTTTGATAAATTTTACCATTTTGAGACAATGGCCTTTGGTACAGTGACAAGAGCCTACTGACTATTTGCATACTTTGGGACCAACTCCCCGTTTTCCTGAAGAGCCCCCCAGGGGTATGAAATTGTATGACCCCTCAAATTGAAGCTAATGATGTGTTCTAATCAGTAAATTGGTTTTGTTTGATAAATTTTACCATTTTGAGACAATGGCCTTTGGTACAGTGACAAGAGCATACTGACTATTTGCATACTTTGGGACCAACTCCCCGTTTTCCTGAAGAGCCCCCCAGGGGTATGAAATTGTATGACCCCTCAAAAGGAAGCTAATGATGTGTTCTAATCAGTAAATTGGTTTTGATTGATAAATCTTACCATTTTGAGACAATGGCCTTTGGTACAGTGACAAGAGCCTACTGACTATTTGCATACTTTGGGACCAACTCCCCGTTTTCCTGAAGAGCCCCCCAGGGGTATGAAATTGTATGACCCCTCAACTTGAAGCTAGTGATGTGTTCTAATCAGTAAATTGGTTTTGATTGATAAATCTTACCATTTTGAGACAATAGCCTTTGGTACAGTGACAAGAGCCTACTGACTATTTGCATACTTTGGGACCAACTCCCCGTTTTCCTGAAGAGCCCCCCAGGGGTATGAAATTGTATGACCCCTCAAACTTGAAGCTAATGATGTGTTCTAATCAGTAAATTGGTTTTGATTGATAAATCTTACCATTTTGAGACAATGGCCTTTGGTACAGTGACAAGAGCCTACTGACTATTTGCATACTTTGGGACCAACTCCCCGTTTTCCTGAAAAGCCCCCAAAGGGGTATGAAATTGTATGACCCCTCAAAAAGGAAGCTAATGATGTGTTCTAATCAGTAAATTGGTTTTGATTGATAAATCTTACCATTTTGAGACAATAGCCTTTGGTACAGTGACAAGAGCCTACTGATTATTTGCATACTTTGGGACCAACTCCCCGTTTTCCTGAAGAGCCCCCCAGGGGTATGAAATTGTATGACCCCTCAAATTGAAGCTAATGATGTGTTCTAATCAGTAAATTGGTTTTGATTGATAAATTTTACCATTTTGAGACAATGGCCTTTTTGGTACAGTGACAAGAGCCTACTGACTGTTTGCATACTTTGGGACCAACTCCCCGTTTTCCTAAAGAGCCCCCCAGGGGTATGAAATTGTATGACCCCTCAAATTGAAGCTAATGATGTGTTCTAATCAGTAAATTGGTTTTGATTGATAAATTTTACCATTTTGAGACAATGGCCTTCGGTACAGTGACAAGAGCATACTGACTATTTGCATACTTTGGGACCAACTCCCCGTTTTCCTGAAGAGCCCCCCAGGGGTATGAAATTGTATGACCCCTCAAATTAAAGCTAATGATGTGTTCTAATCAGTAAATTGGTTTTGATTGATAAATCTTACCATTTTGAGACAATGGCCTTTGGTACAGTGACAAGAGCCTACTGACTATTTGCATACTTTGGGACCAACTCCCCGTTTTCCTAAAGAGCCCCCCAGGGGTATGAAATTGTATGACCCCTCAAAAGGAAGCTAATGATGTGTTCTAATTAGTAAATTGGTTTTGGTTTGTGTCAGATTTTTATTGTTTGTGCTATTGTCATTATATTGGGAAATTTTTCTGAATCTGAATCTTGTTCTGAATCTGAATGTGAATCTTGTTCTGGGGAAATTAAAGTGCAAAGCACAAACACACACCACAAATCAAATATTTAGGCCCTTCTCGTTAAGCCGTAAACAGACAGAATGAAAATAACCAATACTCACGATTGCAACAGAGTGCGGCGTTGGACCAGTAAACTCCCGTGTTTTTCGAAGGGATTGGATCATCATTTTGATGCAGTTTATTGACGATTATACACAAAATTCGTGCTGCTACTTGAATGGCACCTCTTCCATATCCACCATTATCGACTTGTGTTGCAGTAACTTGGAAACAACGATAAGAGCCTGGTAATGAGCTGGTTGTTGCTATGCATGTAGCCTCTTTCACGTTGGTATGGTATGACGATACAGATGAGAGGCTGACTCGAGGGAAGTAGAACAGAGGCCTAAAAAAATGGTAAGTATTACATTTTTGATATGAAGGGGCGTATTCTTTTAGGCATGTGAAGGAACGAAAGACCTCTGAAAACGACAGACTTTTGCAGAGAAAAGAACCAAATAAATCAAATCACACATGTTTTCCAACGCAGGTTTCATGTTTCATTGAAGGTGATCTGAAGCGAAGCACTCAGCACTACTGTAACAAAACAAGGACACGACAGATTTTGTAACACAATAGCATGAGATACTTTTGTTGACACCTGAATTCAAAGCGATTAGTGGCTACAGACACAGGAAATTCTCTCAACCATTAATTCAAAACGAACAAAAAGCCGCAAAAGTTTCTCTGAAACCCAAATAGCTAGCGCGCTCTTTATGCATTCCATTCCAGAAATTGTTTTTAAAAGCGAACATGAGCATATATAGAAAGAAGAAGAATATATTTACACATCTACCTCAGGCATTTTATTTCTTTGGTTCAGAAGCTGAGCAGTAGTAAGGTGTTTTAATTACACCCAAAAAAGTAAGAGAACTGAATTGCCTACTAATCGTCTTTCGAACCAATTAAATTAAGGTTACTGTAACCGTTCAGGCGGCGATTAAGAAACTCCGTTTACCACGGCCGTTCGTCAAGATATACCAAACAAACTTATGCATCATTCGATACAGAATTAAACGTAGAATATCATAAAAATATATTCAGTTGATTCAATAAAATCATTCATGATTTATTCTAGATTCAAGGCAAAATCGACCACCCTTGCGAAAAAATCTTTGTGTACCCCAATGACAATCGTTGGACCAAAACTATCTATTTACCAAAGACTTAAGGCCCTGAACTGCAAAACCATGTCACGAATTTTTGATAAAAGGTATTGCCTTGAAATGATATCATTTTAAAATGTAAATGTCTTAAATGTCTTTTTTAACTTTCAGACCCTTGTAAAAATCGGACCAGTGGATCTATCACAAATCGCTGACACGGTTTCGTAGTTATATGCATTGTGACTCTGTGTGCCAAGTTTCAAGCAATTCGATTGGCCTGTTGGGTACACAAAGATTTTTTATTACCCACCAGTACTCGGGAATCCTGTTTTGAGAAATCAGGCTTTTATCAAAATGAAGAAAAAATTGCGGGAAATACGATTATGCATGAAAGGTCAAGCAATTAGGCTTAAGCGTGGTATTGGTAAAGCATTATGTCAATAACA
This sequence comes from Aurelia coerulea, assembly GCA_039566865.1. Classification (NCBI taxonomy): domain Eukaryota; kingdom Metazoa; phylum Cnidaria; class Scyphozoa; order Semaeostomeae; family Ulmaridae; genus Aurelia; species Aurelia coerulea. The sequence goes on from CM076950.1 coordinate 11,161,340, forward strand.
CAGCAGCACGGGATGTCATGAACATAGCTGCAAGGTCAAGTGAGTTTACTTTAATCCGCTTATGTATATTCCCGCAATTTTTGAGAAACAGGATTGCTCCTTTTAAAATGCTCAAATTTCCAAGTAATTGTGACTATTTCTGGAAGTGAGTTGGTTTAAACAGTCCTCAAATACTTATACCATCAGATTATGACAAAAAACGAAAAATCGAAAATTTTTCGTCTGAACAGTTACAGTAACCTTAAATGCTCGTGGCAGATGTGTAGATACAGTACATCCTTACCCTTTTGATCTTTGCTCATGTTTGTTCTTAGAAATAATTTCTGGAATGCACAAGGAGTGAGCTAGCTACCTAGGTTTCAGAGAAACTTTTTGAAGCTTTGCTTGTTTTGATTTACTGGTTGAGAGAATTGGTGTCAATCAAAACCAACTCGTGCTATTGTCTTACCAAATCTGTCTTTGTTTACCACTGTTGAGTGATAAAAACTTCTGTCAAAATTGTTGTGATACCTTGTTTCATTTTTGAGTTATCCACTATTTTGTAGGATTGGCTGACAACGTCATTTTGTTTGCACAAAGTGAAGAATGTGTACAAGGTTGACTATGCTTTGAAAGAGAAATCATAAACTCACTTTTTGCAATCAACATGCCTTTCTAAACATGATCTTAGTTCACCAGACAATTATATTCCATAAATGTAGCTTAGCTGCAAAGTTATTTGCACCTGTAACCATTTAAAGATCAGATACAGCTATATTTCCATATAGTGTCCTAATAATTTGCAAACAAAATGATGGATAACTTGAAAACGAAATGAGATATCAAATAACTTTTAAAAGGATTCCTTGTCATGTAACAATGCTATTCGTTTGCACCCATAAAAATTCACTTCAGGCCACTCAAGGGTTGCCTTCACAGGCCTTACTGGGAATGGCGTGCGATCGCTCTTGCACGCCTTGGCGCACCCCTTCTCTTCCCAAGGAGTGCCATAGATCACACGCCTTGTCTTTTGAAATGATGATTAAAATCTTGTATATCTCTTGAAGCAAATACCAACCAGGAAGTCCTAAATCCAGAACCCTTGATGAATTGATAGTTATCATTAAATTGTTTACAAAAGATAATCCTTCAGGATGTGATATCACTTTAGATCACTTAGGTTGAAGAGTTATTTCTTTGACCTTATGTTTTATTTCTTGAAATATCAGTTTCTTTCTTGCTTGCTTTCCAACCGACTGATAGAATCATTTAATTAAAGGCAATCTGTCTCATTCATAATTGGCTGAAGATTGTATAAGGGGATTAAAGATTTGTATGGCAGGATTAACTGAAAAGAATTGGAAAAGAGATAATTTCCAATTGAACTGAATTTCTATCATTCTTTAAATCAAGGCTCAATACTTAAAGTTAGTTGAGGGAGCTAAGTAGAGGCAATCTATAAATAGGACAAAGAAACGCCTATGCACGTAATTGCTCCCTAAGGAAAAGATATGCACGCACGTGTCGATATCATCAAATACAATAGGCTAATTTTAGACACGCATATGCAGTTCTTGACCTAGCTATTTATCTCCGTCAACTAACTTTAACCACTGTCACAAAAAGAATCAGTATGACAAATTTTCTGATGTCTTATCTCTTCATTAGAAACAGGCAAATATCATTACCAGCTAATTTTTAGTTGCTATTAGGGCATTTCCAAACTTCATCCCGTTTTTGCTGGTCAGTTCCAAAAATTAGTAGATGTTCGAGAAGTGAGACAGAATTCTCCAAAATACTAAAATTCTGAGTGTTTGATTTGAGTTCGCCCCATAGGCCCAACAAAATGAATAGGAATCGTTAGAAATCTTTTGAAAGAGCTCTAGATTGTAATATTAAGATATCCGAAAGAGTTAATAAGGCTTAGAGCTCTCTATAGTAGTATGGAAGGATTAGCATTATCAAGCATTTTAAAGCCTCGATAGTTCAGGCAAAGAATTTGCAATTGACAAGAGAGTGTTTCATGTTTTAGGATCTTCATTACAAATGATTACAGATTGTAAAGTTTATTTCTGATGAAGCGACAGCGAAACGTAATTTAAGTACTATATTTTTGAATTCTTTATTGCATTTATTTAGTTGACAGAAAAGAGCTTATGATTTATCGTTATATGATTAAAGTTTACTCAAACATTGTTTAACTCGGACAAGTCGATATTTCGAACAATCAAACATGTCTCTTTCAATGGTTAAAGATGGGGATAATTTTGGAATGGTCAAATGGTGGAGTAAAAACCCCAAAAGACATGCTTCTGATGAACGTTATGGCAAGTTTCAACTGCACTCCATCGCACGCCTGGAAAGCACTAGGAGTGCGATTTGCCACACTTCTACCAAAATATTCCCAGTAAGGCCTGCCTTCAGCAGAGCTAATTTTCAAGGGGCCCTCTTCTATAAAAACATTAATTACAATATAAATACAAGTCTAAAACAACCAATTGCTACCAAAAAACTATAATATTAAAAACCTATTTACAAGAATATTTATATACAGTGTTAAAAGAAAAAGAAAATAATCTCTAAATGTCTAAATATATTGTTTAAAACTATTATTTAGAGATGATACCTGCTGCCTGCTTAGACTCCGTTGAGTGAGAAGCTGTTCAACAATTTCGCTCCTCCATAGGAAAAACATTTTAGCCCATTTGTTGAGTTTTTCCTTGGCAGCTTCAGGTCCGTCATCGTATTTTTTGTTTATATACCGGGTGTCCCAAAAAAATCGCAACGGATTTGATTGGGACTGGCGACAAGAATTTAGGTCCAATCAATCCACAATAATTTTTTATATAATCCTCGATAGCTAACTTGAAGATAGATACCTTGTTTGATGATATTGGTGCATTGAGAATTGGAATATTAATCTTGAAAGTTCAAATTTGCCTGAACCTCCAAACCAGAGCTTTTGGGTTTTGGCCTAAACTGCAAACGCGCTATTCTGGGGAATCTCCTGAATTACCGTGAAATAAGAGAATAAAGCCTCATGCTGAGGAAAACATTTGAATAGAAATTCAATCAAATTCATCAATTTTGTCCTGAAAAGACATCTTTTTTTGTGCTTCAAAAGTTTCGAAAAGTTAGCATTGCATTTGTCTCATAAAAGAAAGTAATCCGCAAAATAGTTTCCTTGGGTGTGAAAATGAATTAGTTCTGGCAATCTTCATGACTTTAATGAAATGCATTTTGTATAATCTTTCTTCGAATTATTACGAAACAAGAAATCAAATATACCCAAGGGAAAATTATCCATGGATAAGATCCTTAAAACTGCTCATTCGTGCTTGGCTCTTTTGCTGGTGCACTATGATTGAAGAAATATATTCCTTTGTGAATTTTCCTTCGGCATTGTTATGTTTGTCAATTTTTGGCTTCCAAATTTCAATCGAAGTGTGTACCTAAACATGTGTGCCTTAGCATGCTCACACTACTACACTTTGAATATGACTGAGGAGATTCCTCAAGCGCGTCTTCAGTTAGGCCAAATTCGAAACCTCTGGTTTGGAGATGGAAGCAAATTTGGACTTTCAAGATTGATATTCCGACTCTCCATGCACCAATATCAACAAACAAGGTATCTATCTTCAAGTTAGCTATCGAGCATTATATCAAAAATTATTTTGGATTGATTGGACCTAAATTCTCGTCGCTAGTCCCGATAAAATCCGTTGCGTTTTTTTTGGGACACCCGGTATATAATCAATTAAAAGTTACAAACTCAATTCAATTCAATTTTATTTGTAAAATACGCCCTAATATAAAAATAAGAAACTTCTAAAATATTCGTATTCTACGTGACCCAAGAAAAGCAAAGCTTATCTAGCTTGGGCCGCAAAAATATAGTTTTAAAGGACTACAATATGTGCTACTACAAAATCAACTACAATTTTTTTTTAACTATAAGATTAATAAGGAACAGCTACTTGAAATACATATGAATCAACTGTATGGTATTACTATTATCTTTTTTTTTTTAACTTTTTATCATTTAACCAAGCTGAATGGCAGTCAGGTTAGTATTGATCAATAACACTTTTCTTTAGTATGAATGCGAACTTTGCTGGGTTTTGAATGCTTTTGAGCGAGGAAGGTAAAGCATTCCACAGTCGAGCCCCTTTGTTTCGCATCATTTTGTTTGCCCATGTTTTGTTTGCCTTATGAATTTGATAATGTTTACTTTGACGAGTGTCGTATTTAATATGTAAATTTTCATTTGTTACGAAGTAATTTTGAAATACGGTTGGAAGTTTAGTTCAACAAGTACATCTACTGTGCCTATTATGGCGGGAATAGACACTAGGTCATCGGAGTTCCCACCATGAAAGGCACTTACAATTCAAAAATTACAATATACTGAAAGAAAGAACAACAAACTAAAAGAAAAAGTTAATGTCTGTCTCACATTTGATGTCAGGCAATGACATCAAACATTTTATAATTTGGAGAAAATAGATGCAAGGCAGTTAACAGAGGGCCCCACGCGCGGACAAACAGCCGCCGCCCCTCGCCACATGTGCCACCCCCACCAGGATAACACATGAAACTAAAGGTCAGCAGCCGCCCATCCACACAGTAGGACCCCATCCATCCACCACCCTGCACCCGCACCCCAAGATAAAATTTACAGTTGTCTATCGCCTAACATCAAATGAGTGACAGAATTTTCTACAAAAACTACCAAAATCACTCAAAAGGATATTTGGGGGGGGGATGCTGCTGCTTTGTTTACGCTTCAATTGAATCTCTTCGTTGCCTTGATGTAAGTAATTGTTGCTTCCATAATCATCCTATTTGTAATTAGGGTTAGGTCTGCATTTCCAAATAAGATTAAATGGCATAAGGATTGTGTGTCCAATCCAACTATATCTAACCCAGGAATATCCGATAAGCTGCCAAGAAGATCTCTTCGTGCTTCTTTGAAAAAAATGGCAGTGCAGGAGGAAATGCTCACTATCTTCATCAGCAGTACCACACCGGCAGACAGGATTGAGACAGTCAAAGTTATGTCTGAATCTATGCTCATTTAGTCCACTAAACTTTAGTCGCAATTTCGACAAATGCCTAATCCCAGCAATATCATTTATACCGTAAATTGAATTCTTATTGGGTCTTACCATCGCAAGTAATTTGCGCTTAATCTCAGAAATTGACGTTGAATTTTTTGTTTCATCATCAAGCAAATTCCACTGAAAAGGAGCATTTTGAAAATAGGTGTTTGAGTATCGCGCAGTTCTTCCAACATTTTGGTGATACATTCTCATATTTCGAAAATTGTAGCTTGCGTTTCTCTCAGGGGGGATTTCAGCGAACAAATAATCTGGGGAATGGGATTTTGTCGAATTGTAAAAATGACACAGTCGTCTATACCATCTCCTGAGATACAAGTCCTCCCAGCCAAGTTCCCTGTAAAGACGTTCCCTGCTTGTTCCTCTCCATGCACCAGCTACCGCTAGGGCAGCACAATACTGAGTTTGTTCAAGTCTCTGTGTAAAATTTAGACGCATTTGAGGATCGTATTTATGATAAATGATATCTCCATAATCAAGATGTGGTCTAACATAAAGCTTATATATTTGATCTAAAATATCTCTCGAAACATACTTGGAAAGGTATCTTATCATCCCGATGCCGCGCCTCACTTTTTGTATTGCCTCTCTAATGTCACTTTGAAAGTCACTTTGAAAGTCATTGCATTATGGAGAGCATGGGCGGAGCACTGTGAATTAATTGTTTTTTCGATTGAAGAATGGCGGTGACTAGACCACTCACTGCTCGGAGTGACATTGTCAAGCTCTTTTTTGTATTAGTACACACTTGGGTGACGATATTTCACTCCAAGGTTGTTTTTGTAATGCTATTAAATTCAAGTTAGTTCAAGTATGGACTCATTGTCTAGGGTCTTACTTATGAAGTGCATACAAAGCCAATCTATCTTCTGCAAAAGAAAGTTGTTGCTATCACCTTCAAGAGTTTTACAGCTCCATCTACGCCAATTTTACCTTATTTGAAAATTCTTACATTGAATGATTTGTTTGAGTTAAGCTGCTTATATTTGTTTATGAATCTGTTAACATGATTTCTCCTGACTTTTTTCACAATTTTTTTAAACTTTGACATCTGTTCATCCGTATGATTGATACACGGCAGGCATCCAAATGTGATACTTTTATGACTCAAGGAAACACCCTGCAATATGGTTTAAGATCTGTTAGATATGTATGCAGGTGCTAAGTCGTGGAACAACATTCTCTGTGTCATCAAACAATCTGCTACAGTGACAAATTTTCGTCGGAAACTCAAAATTGCATCTGTTCTCTACCAGATACCAACAATAGACTTTTGTAATGTCTTTCAGAACTATGAAGATGTTGTCATTGGCTGCTTTGTGTGGGGGTGTGGGAGGGATGGGGATGGCTGTTGTGCGGTCTTTGCTCTCTTTTGTTCAGAGGTAGTGGGGGCCGTGCGGCAGTTGTTTTTGATGGTTCTGTGGCTTCATGCTGGGCAGCCTGTGATATAATCACTAAATTGATAGGTTTTTACTACAGGGGATGCTCTCTCCTTGATTAGTTTATCTATTGAGAGAGCTCCTCCTTCAAGAAATTCCTGCATGCAAATCTCCTTGGTTTTTTACAATTATTTTTACTTTGTTATATTTTTTTCATTGTATGTAATTTATAACATCCTATATGTAACCTGTTGTTGTTTAAGATTTGTATGTATGGATTTTAAAATGAAATCAACTGATAAAAAGGTTACACAGGTATTCTGGAGCCAACTCATGCAAGTATTTAAAAACCACTGTTTTAGTTTCACCATTAATAAGTTCTTCAATGGCCTTCCATCCAAGCTCTTGGATAAGTGGTCTGCTTGGGGCACCAAAACTGCTATTTGATATAACCCTGGTACCCTGATTTTGAAGTTTTTGCAAGTGTTGAAGTTCCATTGAACCGCTACAACCCCAGACAGAGCAGCAGTATCGAAAATGGGGCTCCACAATACCTATATATAGAGTTTTTAAGGTTTCCTTTGGAAGAAAGGACTTGGCATATCTCAAAAAGCCAACAGCTCTTGAAAATTTAGTGGAAATTGCCTTGATTTGTTCTTTCCATTTCAAGACAGCTATCAATCTTTACACCAGGGTGTTTTGTATTTTGGACTGCCGGGTGTCCCAAAAAAAGGTAACAGATTTGATTGGGCCTAGCGATAAGAATTTAAGTTGAATCGACCCCTGATAAGTTTTGAAGTACTCTTTGATAGTTAACTTGAAGATTGATACCTCATTTGTTGATATTGGTGGATCAAGAGTTGGAATATTAATCTTGAAAATCCAAATTTGCCTCCTCCTCCAAACCAGAGCTTTTGGGGTTCGGCCTAAGCTAACTCACTGTGCTGTGGAATCTCCTCAATCATAGCCAAGTACAAACAAGAAACCTCGTGCTTAGGAACACATTTTAGTGGAAATCTGACTCTGAACTTTACAATCAGATTCAAGAATTTAGCCTCGAAGAGACCCCTTTCTTGATTCTACAAAAACTTTAGAAAATTTCACCTGCCTGAAGTCCCGTAGGCTTTAACACATAGACTATCTTGCAATCTTCATTGCTTCAATGAAATGTTTTTTGCATCATCTCTGACGAAATTATTACGAAACAAGCAAGCGTATATGACCAAGGGAACATAAAAAATGCTCATTCGTGCTTGGCTTGGTATACTTTTGTAAATGCATTTTGACTGGAGAAAATTATTCCTTGGTGACTATATTCATTAATTTGTTTGTTAGTTTTCAGTTTTTTACGCTCTTTTCAAACGGGTACCCAAAAAAGGATGGATCCTTGTCCAAAAATGTCTTTGACTGAGGAGATTCCCCTAACCAGTGCGCTAGCAGTTTAGGCCAAATTCAACTTGCACTCTCATCACTAGTCCGCATCAAATCTGTTACCTTTTTTTTGGGACACCCGGTACTTCAAGCTCATTATCACGAATTTTCAAGTCCATACTTTGATTTCGATTTTTAAGAATTCTATGTTTCTGTTTAGTAGACAGAAGCATGGAATGAGTTTTTGCAACATTTGAAGTAAGTTTGTTGCCTTGTAGCTAAGTGTCTAATTTTTCAAGATCATCGTTTAGCTTCACTCAGCTGAGTCATATCACAGGATTGATAACACATAGGTATCATCAGCATACATAGACACACCAGAATCTCGGTAAACACTCAGGTGAACATTAATTCAAAAAACGAAGAGCTCTGCTGACTGATAGGGGTTTTTGGGAGCAAGGGAGCCCTGGGGGGGGGGAGGATACTTCATTGTGACTGTGATCAGACTTGCATCTGGACTTGGACAGAAGCACCTATTTGTATGACAGAATATTGAAGAATTGTAAACCCATTTGCATGAATATCAGGAAATTTCTAACCCATGTGTATGAATTTTGTCAATTTGAAGACGCAAGGTCTATTCAAATTTCTTCAGCTTTGACTGGCTGCACACTGTTTTTGTCGTTGTTGCAACAAAAAACGCTTCCTTTTCTTGAATTCATCGTTTCTCAAGCAAAATACAAGGAAATTTTCAGTTATTTGGTGCGGATAGTCATTATAGGACCCATTGATAAGAAAATTCTTGAAAAAGGCACCCATCTTCCAGAATTATAGCCTGCGCGCAGACCCATCTGTACCAAATTTCAGCTGAGAAAACCCACCCATATGAGCGGCACGTCCAGTATCATTTAACAATGGAGTACCCCCCCCCCCGGGAAGGGAGCATAAAAAGGGCCCGGAGCAAAGGAGCATGATTAAAATATGCGGGAGCTTGGGAGCACATGAATCTCTGGAGAATGTACTTCAGAAATTTATGCCTTTTTTAACGAAGCATTCACTTTGGAGGGGAGAACACAATAAATACTCAAATTATGGTCAAATTAACTGAAAATATTAAAATTAGGAAGATTGGGGTCAAAGCCCCCAGGAAATTTTTGAGGATACACCCTCTACTTTGGCTTCAAGCATCTCCCATCCATTGCCATTCCGGTGCTAAAATAGATTGTTTAACAATTTTATAACTGTTACTTTATAAATCGGCATCGCCGAGAAATTTGTGAATTGAATTCTAACACACAGTCAGAACTTATGAGCTTTTCCGTGGATGTTGTTTCTGAACTGGTTGACGCGGGCTGGAACTGGTTTGACAAAGGATAAAAAACTTAACTTTGTCAAGTTTAAGCATTTGCAGGTTGAAATTAACAAAATATACCTTGCTATCTAAGATGATGCAAAGAAACGTTCATATCTTGATACAGTATGCATTTAGCATCGGACTAAGCAAAAACACAAGTTTGGAACTTCCAGGCATCTTCATCCCTATCCGCACCTCAGTACCTCGTAAAAATCACGAAGCTAGTTATCATCAGCACCTACAGTTTGTGGTGCTCTTTGCATTCAAATCCCTGAGAGAAATTTGACACTAAACAAGAAACACTTCTGCTGCACAAATGGTGAAGGGATGGACAATCAAATTAGGGGGTTGGTACAGTAAGTTGGTAAATTGCAGATATTCTTCAGCCATTTTGTGCCGCCATTTACTAACCACCCTGGCAAAACAGCTACCAAGACTGACTGTCACCTCTCTGTACTTCAAGGCTTAAAAGCAATCGCAAATTGTGGTTGAAATTGCAAGGTGGGGGTCGTAGGGGCTGACGGTTTGCGGTTTTCAGCCTTTTTTGGGACGGTTTCACGGTTTTCGGCCTTGAAAAGGACGGTTTTACGGCTTTCGCCGATGGTTGACGGTTCGCGGTTTTAGGCCTTTTTGGGGACAGTTTCACGGTTTTCTAGACCTGAAAACGATATCGAGGCAAGCTGCTATCATGCAGTGGAGGTGAAAATCACACCAAGTGCCGAAAAGCCCGGGAAACCCATTTTTGGTGGATTGGTAAAGTGCGAGTTGCGAGTTACGAGTTGCGAGTTGCGAGTTGGTGCTTTCTGCGAGTTGCGAGTTGCGAGTTAATAGTGAAAAGTGCGAGTTGGTACATTTAAAATGCGAGTTGCGAGTTCGGTAAAAAAACCTCAGATTTTCCATCTTTTGCAGCTAAAACAGCGTCATTTTTTGGAGAGCCTTTGTCAGGATCAGGGGAGTATAAAAAACTGTTTTGTTATTCAAATGATTTGCTTTGAGCTCGGTTAATTAGGCCTAAGAGAAGAGAAATTATTCTCTTTGGTTTTTTTTTTGAGTTGGTAATATAGGCTGCATTGATTGAAAAGTTTCTTAAAGATTGAAAAGTTTTTTAACTTCGAATTGACCTCCCATCGCTTCTATAGCCTACGCGTAAACCCATTATTTCAAAAAAAGAAAGGGTCTACGAAACAATGAGCAAAAGCTTGCGACTACAGTTCCAGAGTTCTGGAACTTAATTTATGCAGCCTTTGTTGATGAGACGCGTTTCAGACATTATTTGAACAAAGAATAATTAATTGGGCAGCCGTAGCAAGTTTTATCTCTTTATTTCATGTGAAATTAAGAAACTTTTACTTCTATGGGCTTATCCAAGTTTCTTATAAAAGGAAAAAAGTCAGATCATGATTCTTTTAAGACAACTAAGGCAAGTCCCCAATGTACTGCATACAGTGACATTCGTGAACAGCTAGAGGGGAATGAAAGCTGCAAATTGTAAGGCCCCCGTAGCTTCTTATAATTTGCTACTTATAAAGAAAATTACAACGGCCTAAAAACGCTTGGTTACAAAGGGAAATCCTTAAAACAGTTCCAAATTCAACTGCAGCTTCAAAAAACAGTTTTATTTGGCGAAAAATGCATTAATTCAAAAGAAAACAGACAACTCGTAATTTTAGTTTCAACTCGCACTTTTGAGTTTGCAACTCGCACTTTTGAGTTTGCAACTCGCACTTTTGAGTTCGCAACTCGCACTTTTGAGTTTGCAACTCGCAAGTTAAGTTCAACTCGCAACTCGTAACTCGCATAATAAATGCAACTCGCAACTCGCAACTCGCAAAATAAGTGTAACTCGCAACTCGCAACTGCAACTCGCAACTCGCACTTTACCATATCACCATTTTTGAGTACAGGGTGTCTCAAAAAATTGTTCGACGTTCGATTAAATATTAAAAAATTATGATATAATGAAAGGGCTCCATAACAAGATATCGAATTAATTTTAGACACCAGAATCTTCAAAATCCGTTGATTTTTCATGGGGATACACGGGATTACACGCCTTGAAGAACAAGGTTGTGCGAAACCTGAAACCAGAGGCCCCTAAATGGCATTTGTGGTAGAAATAGATGGGCTATCGTTTCTTTTCTTCTCGTTTATTTCAGAGGAAGCCAAATGGAATTTGAAAATAATTTTGATAACCTAACTTTCAAGCATATGGATGTTTTGGGGAATTCTGTTGAGCAAAGTTTGAAAATGATTCAGTCTCTCGTCAATGACGTTTTTCGATACATGCATTCTTAAGCAAATTTTCACGATGATTATAAGGGTTTAATTACTTTCGAAGTCTTATTTGGTTTGCTCTGATAATAACGAGAGGTATGACTTTGGATAACCTTCTTTTACCTCGATCTTGGAGCTTTCATGCGTTACAAGTCATCCAGGTGTCTTTGGTAGCTGTCGCAGTCGCATGTTTTTGATCTTTGAAACTTTCAACGAATTCGCAACGATTCTAGAATTCTAGTCTCCAAAATCATTTCAGAATCTTGGGGACAGGCTTGCCTTCCTATGAGCCTGCTCATGTTATCGTTATTTTTCAATATTTAATCAAATGTCGAACATTTTTTGGGACACTCTGTAGTTGGTTATGTAGGGAAGGGTAAGAATCTTTCTGGGAAATACTGGATGTTGATTGGGAGAGCCATTTTAAGCCAAAGTAAAGCTAAAGCTTGGTGTTATAAAAGATTTTCCCAGGCAAACTATCATAATTATGGATACTTCCATTATTGGAGCAGGCAATTGGATTGTGAGAATCTTTCTAAGACAAGGTAAAAATGCGTTTGCACAAAGATTTTTCCTGAAGGTTGTCATTCATAGAAAACTGCTACAAATTGGCATTCTAAGCCAAACAAAAATTGAGTTTTTCAAAAAGTTTTCTGGGGATGCCATAATTTGTATGATCACCTGTTAGAAAATGATCAAATTCAATTTTAACACCACAGACATTGGATCGCTAGAAGCGGATCGCCAGAAGTTGCCCATTTCGGCATGAAAATATGCATTTGATCACACATTGAAGTCTCTCATCATGAACTGCTCTTGAAGAGGATGCAAGAGACTTTGCAAATGATATTAAAAAAAGATAAAAAGGAAACCCAAGATATTATAAAGTTTTGTATGATATCTTGGTTCAGTTCAACTGAATGATAGTTTTAGTTAAAAGCAGAGGGCATGCCAAGGGCGGGCATGTCACACTGGGAACGATGGTCCTACCTTTGTCCGAAAACCGGTAGTTCATGAAAAGATTTTGCACCACCTTTGTCCCAAAAACTGGTCTTTTTTTATGGCAAATGTCCCCTGTTATTTTTCTTCAATTTGTAGGACAATAATAACATTACGTATCACTGACGATATTTGTCCAAAAAACCGGTAATTTCGACCAGCTGCTGCTTTCGAAAGCAAGTGGTAATTGTAGCCATGAAAGTACAAGTGTCCCAAAATCGGTTGCCGGACGAAGGCAAGTCCGCTTTGGTGAAAAATTGGAAATCCTGGTCTTTTTTTCGGAAATTTTCCGGACAAAGGTAGAACCACTTTGATGGAAAATTGGAATTTCTGGTCTTTTTTCCGTAAATTTAGCGGACAAAGGTTATGTGAAATTTGAAATACTGGTCTTTTCTGCTTGAATTTGGCGGACAAAGGGAGAACCAGCTTGAAGGTAAACTTCAGGATTTTGATTAGAAAGGAGATTAGAAACTTGATCTTCGTGACAAACTGACGAAATAGGAAGAATGATATTCAAATTTTACCTTTGTCCCAAAAACTGGTTGTTTTGGCAGGAGAGTCGTACTATGTGATAAAAGGACCGGTTATTTTTTCCAATTCCTCTAGACAAACATGGGGTCAAATATTTTACAGTACTGGCCCGCCCCTGGCATGCCTCTAGGCACCATCAAACGTTGTGAAAATCATGAAGTTTTGGTGTACTTTAGCTTTTGGAAGGGAAGCGGGAATTCGTTGAAAAATTATGACCAGAATCTGGAATTTGGCTGAAAACGTAGCGGAATTCAGGAATAGGGGTGGGGCCTATTGAGTGCCCTCGACACTGTGTGATATCTTTGAGGTATCGTGTATGATAAAAATCCTCCAAATCTTTATTTCCTTGGGAAAATATCTGGCGGATGAGTGAAGCAATCGTGAGTTTAAATGACAAATATTTGCTTTGCTCGGTGGACTTGCTTTATGGATCGTACGTCCCTGAAATGCACAGTTGAATGCCGTTGAGTGAGTGCCACTGCGTCTAAATGAAAGTGATGTGGTGTGGCGCAGTGGTGTACTGACTTTGCAGCCAGAACAGTCAGGTGGACAGGGTTCCATACCCAGTAGAGCCCCATCACTTGAGTGTCATGACAAGGGGTCGCGGACTCGATTAAGCCTATTCTACTTTTGCGATCCCAGTGCTTGGCGCTAAAAACCGCAACTTCACCTTCACCTTCACCTGAATAACATAGCTTCTTATGAATTTCTTATCATTACGGTTTTAGTAGGAATAATAGGGCGGTTTTTCGGTTTTGCTATCAAATTTTAGCGGTTTTACGGTTTTCGCCAAATATTTTGGCGGTTTCACGGTTTTCGGAACCCCCCTACGACCCCCACTGCAAGGAAGAACCAGGTTACTGCTCTGAGAAGTTTGCCTTCTCCGCCTTCTCAGTGTTCCTGAAAACTACCTTTGGCCAAATTTGCACCTTTTGGGCCATGTGGTAAGGAAACAAACAAGCAATGTTTGAAAGATATGACTTATTTATGCCACGCTGAATGTTTAATTACAGCAAATGCACAATATCACACTCTAAACTGATTTGAATGTGAGATGAGCAATTACACTATTTTTTTTAGGAGGCTCACTACTCATCAGAAGACAACTTAGAGGTTGAATTTCCTGTCAAGGTAAAAAACTCTTCCAACAAATGTTAGTCTGCATGTCTGCAGATTTGTCAAATTTTACTGAATGAGGTCAATGAAATATGTAAATTAGGTAGCATACATTATACCCAGTAAGTCAAAGAAGACTCCACGTTTGGAAAGCCACTCCCTGAATATCAAAGTAATAATATCGAAAACTGTCTTGTTTTATTGCCAATATGTTCAGGAGATTTTCTGCAGACAGCTATTTCCAATGACCTGCAAAAACGAGTGAAAACAATGAGCAAATTTTCCTTGTTTTTCCATCTAAAAATGATGATCCTCACATGTATTCATGCATTTTGTCCTCTTTGGAGATTTGAAGACTTGTTCATCCTCCCAAGCATCGGCAACAGTTGGAAAGGAGTCACCGGTTATGTTTGGCAAGATAGGTATAACCAGGATCTGATGGTAGATATCTCTTACCATATGAAAGCTGTGGCAAACGGAAACGGGATGACAGTTTATGTTAGTTGTACAAAAGTTCAGCGGTTTGGCCAGGGTAGATTAAGTGGTGGGCATCGAAATAAGAGGGTCTGCTCAGGAAAATTTTTGGGGTCACGTCTTTTCCTTTGGAGTAGAATGCATCCCCCAATACCATGCTTGTCAATAGCCTCAAGGAAACCTTGATAGTTTTGTCACAATTATCCAATGACAATTATCCTATATCCTATATCAATTATCCTACCGGATGAGTCAGAAAAAGAATCCCCGTTTGAAAGGTCATGGATCCCTGGATATCAAGACAATGATATCGGCAAATATATAGTTTAATGGTAGAAATGTTCAAGTCTACTATAAAATTTACCTAACTGAAATCGGCCACTCTATTCTGAAATCATGAGGGGTTTTCTCGAGAAAGCCTCTTCAAAAAACCTACAAAACGTGCCCAAAGTCATGAACAAATTTCCCTAACATTTCTGCCTTACAGTGGCCTTGCAGCAATCCCCTTGGGAGGAGGAAATCCCCCCCCCCTTGGTATTGATGACCGATTCAGGGGGATTCCATTCTCCCAAGAGGACAAACTACATGAATTTATGTGAGTGTCATCAATTTTAGGAAGGAAAAGTTGCTCATTGTTTTCATTCATTTTTGCAGGTTTTTGGAAGGGGCTTTCTACAGAAAATCACCCATATCCACGGGATGGAATGGCCGATTAAGGCCGAGTAAATTACTGAACCTAATCGAACATATTGGCAATAAAACAAGACAGTTTTCAATATTATTGCTTTGATATTCAATGAGCAGTGGTGTTCCAAGCGGGATTCTTTTTTTGACTCACCCGGTATGTCACAGCTATCCTATATCCTATCCTTTGACACAGTTATCCAGAGCACGAGTAAATTTTTGGAAAAACATTCCTTTACTTTGGCTTAGAATGCATCTCTTAATTTTGTAATTGCCATTAACGACAAGGAAACTTCGATAGCTTTGTGACAGTTATCCTAGAAATCGGAGCACGTAGAATATTTTTGAAGAAACATCCTTTACTTTGTCTCGGAAGACATCCCCTGATTGCATATTTACCAGTGCTAAAATGGAAGCTTTGACAACACAATTCAATTACGAAGCTCTTTGTAGCATTTTGCTTTTCTCAGAAAATTCTTACCCAACCTATACCCAGCCACTTTCTTGTTGGATTTAAAAGAATCTCGAGGACCATCTTCAACAAAAGTTCTGCAAAAAATATCAAAATTTCCCTTTAGTTTCTGCATGGAAATTTAGGGGAAACGGACATGTTTATCTGGTAAATCAAAGGAAAACGGACATTTCCATTTCCCTCTTTGGAAATTACGGGGAAAGTGTCCGTTTCCCCAAAATTTCCCCATGAGAAAACATAGTGAAATTTTGTCATTTTTTGCAGTAGGGGGACAATTGCCCCCATACCTACCGTGGCCTCGCCACTGCAAAGGTCAGCATGGACCTGAAATGATTTGATTATATGCGAGAATGACTGATGCACTTGCATCGGTTGCATCTGTTTGGATCCATCCCTGTGACCTGCCACGTGGTGCTGGATGATGGTACAACGTGATCCAACTTCATGAAGTTTTTGGTGCCCTTCCTAAACTTTGGCGCCCCTTTAGAATAATCCGCTGGGGGGGCAATGGCCCCCTGGCTCCCCTACCAGGCAGCCACTGCTTTGCCTATCGATAATCGGCTTATCAATTTTTATCAACATCATCATCACCATCATCATGAATTTATTTAAAGAAGGCTAACAATGAATAATTCAATTTAGAGCTATTAACGCCTACTATCTAAGATTACATTATTTACAATTTGATGAAACAAAACTATGAATATGTCAATAGTTATTACAGGAAAATAGAAAATCTATCCCATCAGAATTCCAACTTTGAGGATTTATACTTTGCAGAGCCTGCAGTTGCATTTATCACCATTCCAACACGCAATTTGTTTTTGAAGATAGGAAGGCTGTTTGATTGTTTTATTACATGCGCTAAAAGCGGCCACAGTTTATTGGGTTTTACCAATCAATGGCCCTGGCCCTATGGCCCTATGGCCCTATGGCTCAATGGCACTATGGCCCTATGGCACTATGGCACTATGGTCTTGTATCTTTTATTACGAATACCCAAAGTATGAGTCGGGCAGTCTATTCGACTAGAATTCGTATAAATATTGCTTCAAATGATGCCCAAACTGAGATGCACAAAGTTCTCGTTCACCGAGCGAAAATTCCCCCGAAGTACTAATGCAGGGAATCACCAGCTGTAACTTTCTTTGCTTATTTGTTGCTATGGGAAACACGGCAAAGGGCGCAGCATTGTTGTCAATAATGTGTTTCTTATCTCGCTTCTCTTGTGAGATAAAGTAGAGGAAGGGGTCCGACAAATCTCCACTACACGTTTTTTTTATAAGAAACTGGTTTATAAGAAACTAGTACTACGATGACCAAAAAATTAAGAAACTCTAGTACTACGCTCAAGAACAGTTAAGAAACTCTAAAACTTTATTTCTTTGTGTATCTCTTATTCTATGTCTTTCTAACAAAGGTACATTCGTCTTTTCTTGACTTTTAACTGCAAAATTGGTAAATTTTTGCCTTGATGTGCATGGCTTCTTCTTGATGACAATGTCAATGCAAAATGGAAGCCTTTTCTCGAGAAGAAGGCTCAACTTCGAACAATACCGCAATTTTAGGCCCAAAAAATAAGAAACTGATTAAGAAACTTTTACTACTAGAACACCGAAATTTTTATACGAAATTAAGAAACTTTTAGTACTAAGTGCTGATCCAAATTTCTTATACAAAAAACGTGTATTTTCCAACGCATTGCAACGAAGCTAATATCATGTCTTAATTTTCAGAACTTTCAGCAGTGGCTCCTATTCTTAGTTTCTTATAAAAAAAGATGCGTGCATTACTTGGGCATTACTATAGATATTGCATGTAACAGATTTACAGCCTGTCACGCTAAAACCGCAAAAAACACTTTAAGGAGTGGGGCAAAATGTGCCAGAGCCAAAATGTGCTGCGTTGTATTATATTACTGTATTGTATTGCCTGTTAACTTGTAAATACCGGGTAAATACCAGTACAATCGCCAAACAATAATTGTTTGTTGCTTTGGAGGATGTTTGTGAAAGCTTCGTACAGTCCTTTCAAATTTGATGATTTCAAGGGGAATTCCCCACATCACTTTGGGGAATTCTTGCTCGGCGAACGAGAACTTTGTGCATTTCAGTTTGAGCATCATTTCGAGTAATATTTATACGAATTCTAGTCGAATACACTGTCAAACTCATACTTAGGGTATTCGTGATAAAAGATACAAGACCATAGTGCCATAGTGCCATAGGGCCATAGGGCCATAGTGCCATTGGGCCATAGGGCCATAGGGCCATAGGGCCAGGGCCATTGATTGGTAAAACCCCAGTTTATTTCCGATGTAAGTAATGGACTCAACCCCAAAGGACCTTTGGCTGTTGAGCGCCATCACAATGCTTTAGATTCTAGTTTATGGTGTTTGCTGTCAAGTTGGCTGCCACATCTTAGAACTTTATTATTGACAATGAAGCTAAGCTTAGCTTTAAAATTGGCATGTATCTCCGTGAGTCACTGGCAATAAAGATTCATTATAATCTTTAGATAGCGGAATGGATAGTGAAGTACTGAAGTTCTTCTGGAACCTGTAAAATATTTCAAGATGAGCTTTCTCCAAGCCTAAGAAAGCAGACCATTGTCCTGAATACATCTTTTATTTTTCCAAGAATATACTGGGTATGTCAGAAAAAAGTAAAAATGTTTGGCGGGATGTGGTATAAAAGGTAGATGTAAAAATTTTGTTTGGTAAAATCATTCATTATTTAGGCCCAGAAATTAGGAAAATACTGGCAGGGGTTTTGTATAGGAACGAGAATTCCACATTTCAGTTCTGGTTCATGATTTACTTTCCATTGAAATTTAAATTCAATACCTTTCTCAGTTTCAGAAATAGAATCAAAATTTCATTGGCAAATAAATCCTGGACCGGAATTGAATGTGGAATTCTTGTTCTCATACAAACTCCTTACCTACTGTTAGAGAACCTCAGTCTCTTCTCGCTAATTCTACTGATAGTGAACCGAAGAAATGTAACAATAACGGAGACATTTTAACGTAAAAACATCTTTCATAACTCGAATCGTCTCAACTCTAAAACCTCATGATACTCAACTGTTTTCGATGACTAAGCACAGAACTTTCTAGAACGAATACAATAATTTTCCTTATAAGGTTCGATCATCCTCTACCGGGTTTCACAAAGGATTCGTCTACCAATCAGATTCTAGATAGTTTGATTTATTTCGTCGTGTGCTAAGTGATAACATATATTAAGCATTAGTTGTTTCCGTGTCTCGTTTCTATGTAGAGGTTCTGACGCAACTTTTTTACTAGTACGTGCACTACAAGATGAATCTACTTTTTTACTGTCCGTGAGTGGTTACACAATATACTAAATACAGGTAACTTCTAAACTATGCGCGGATTGTGAAGGATTTCCCAACACACCCCCCTCCTTGACCTCCTAGGCGTCAAGCATAAGTTTGGACTTCCATCGGGAATCCTTAGCAGCAGCGCGGGGTGGCTGGTTTCTCATACAATTTGCATCTTCAATCCTATTGTTATTTGTACCTTCACTCCTCTCCATACTTACCTCTTTGTCTTTTGATTCACTCGCGTCCTTTCCCTCTTTTTTATCATAACCTGTGGAGGCAATTTCAAGAGGAAATAATTTCAATACTGAACGGTTTAAAGTTTCATTCTTACCACCTGCCTTGCGAACCTTTGCACCTCGTATTATCCCATCTTTTCCCTTGATCAGATCTTCTACAACTCCCATTTTCCACTGTCCTCGTTTTACATTGTCTTCCTGGATTAATACCAAGTCTCCTTTGGAAATATTTGCCACTCTTGCATCTGTCTGCTTGTGGAACTCTCTCAGATCAACCAAATATTCCTTTCTCCAACGATTCCAGAAGTGGTTCAGTTTCCTAGAAAGATAAGAAAATCTTTTAGTCATGTTACTTTGCAGTTCATTGTCTGATTCATCAAAAGAAGCATCAATATTCTCAGAGAGTGGTGATATCCTTCTCCCACACAAAAGATGAGATGGGGTTAGTGCTTCAACAAGGTCATCGTACTGATAGGTTAGTGGCCTGGAATTTATTGTACACTCTATTTCTGTGAGTACAGTTGTCAATTCTTCAAAGTTCAACTTTGCATTTCCCAGGACTTTCCTCAAACACCTCTTAACGGTACCTATCATTCTTTCAAACACCCCTCCAAACCAGGCCGCACGCTCTAAATTGAATCTCCAAATTATCCCCTTTGTACTCAGATGGCTCTGTACTAACTTGTTCTTAAAGAGTTTCTTGATGAACTTTGCAGAGGCTTTAAAAGTTTTTGCATTGTCTGTCACAAGGAGAGATGGTGTACCCCTTCTGGCTGCAAAACGTCTCAGGCAATTGATAAAAGTTGAGGCATTTAGATTTTCAACTAGTTCAAGATGAATTGCCCTTGTTACGCAGCATGTAAATAGTGCAATATATGCTTTTACCATCCCATTCTGACTCTTGACATACACAGGTCCAGCAAAATCTACCCCTACTTTCCCAAAGGGAGGAGCTTCTCTGACTCGAAATTCTGGAAGAGGTGCAGTAGCTGGGGATTCATAGGGCTGTCCTTCTAGTTTCTTGCAAATGAAACATTTTCTGATGATTTTCTTCACATATTGTCTGCCTTGTGTGACCCAGAATCTTGATCTTAATTCTGCTAAGGTGCTTCTGACCTTAGAATGATGTACTCTACTGTGGCAATCTAGAATAATAAGGTCAGTGAGTCTATGATTCTTTGGGAGAATTATTGGAAATTTGCATTCTTCATTCAATTCTGAGTTTTCAAGTCTCCCCTTGCACACAAGGATCTCATTTTGCTCGATCACATTCAAGCTTTCTCTTGTCTTCTCAAAGTTTTGATTTAACCTAAGGTCTTGCTGTGCATTTTTTATCCAAATACTCTCAGCATTCCTCAATTCTTCTGCTGTGAGTTCACCTAAGCACAACTCTCTTCTCTCTCTTTTGAGTCTAATGTTCCCTAAGAATCTTTGAACATAAGCAGTTACTCTAAGCAATTTACCCAGTGTGGAAAATCTATCCAAATCAATCACTTTCCTAACCTGCTTACTCTCTTGGGCAACATTCAACATTACACTTGTCTTCTTTCTCTCTTCTTTTATTTCTGTGGAATCCTCTAGATTAAAGTCTTTTGGCCATGCTTCTTTCCCTTGTTTCAACCAAGAAGGGCCTTCCCACCACAATATGCTTTGCCTTAAACTACTAGCTGTCATCCCTCTTGACCCAATATCAGCTGGATTTTCCTTACCTGGTACATGCCCCCATTGTTCCTTTTTGGATACCTTCAAAATCTCATTTACGCGATGCTGGACAAATGTTTTCCACTCTCCTTGATTAAAAATCCAAAAAAGAGCAGTTTTGCTGTCCAACCAAAATCTTATGTCATCGATCTCCAATTTTGAGCTCATGGAATTCTTCACTGTTTCCATCAGGGTCACTAGAATACGTGCTGACATCAATTCTAATTTGGGAATAGACAACTCTTTCAAGGGAGCTACCCTGGTCTTAGCACAGAGCAATTTGGTGTAAGTTCCTGTGGTAGTCTTGCAAACAAGATAGACCATGGCACAATATGCATGCTTGCTGGCATCTCCAAAACCGTGAAGAGTGGTACTTATGATCTCACCATCAATGTCCCCCAGTGTGCATCTTGGGAGGGAAATAGTGTCACTACTCTTTAAATCTTGAAGCCATGCTTCCCACCTTCTTACCTTATCTTCTGGGAGGGGATCATCCCAACTTAGCTTTTCAAGACACAGCTCCTGAAAAAGGACCTTTGCTGCTACTGCAATGGGACTAATGAGCCCTAACGGATCAAATATTGCAGCAAGAGTGCTCAAAATACCTCGTTTAGTGGCAACAGTAGTAGGGGTATTTCCAACCTTTCTCATATCAAATTCAAGTCTGTCTTTTTCTGTGTCCCAATGGATTCCTAGAACCTTAGTTTTGCCCCTAACATCCTTTGACAATCCTAAAGTTTCCTTAGCATAACTGCAGTCATCCTGAGCATTTTCTCTCACTCTTCTTTCTACTTCCTTCTCATTCCTTTCAATTTTCTTCCTTAATTCCTCATCATTTGTCTTCCACTTTCTGAGTCGTAGACCAGCCTCTAACATTCTCTGTTTTGCTTTCTCATACAGTAGATAAGCTTCGGATGTACTCTTGCAACTTGTTACTAGATCATCTACGAAAAATCCTTGAATCATGTCTCTAGTAAACTCTGGATCTACTTCCTGGTATTTGTTCAAATGATGCCTTATTACAGCATTCAAAAGGAAAGGTGAGCTCGAAATTCCAAATACCACAGTTCTATAGCGATAGATCTTAATTTGGGGCTCCTTGTCATGGATGTTACTTACCCATAAAAAACGTAGAGAGTCTCGGTCTTCGGGATGAATTTCAATGTTTAGAAATGCCTTTTCAATGTCTCCTACAAGAACTACCTTGTCTGTTCTAAACCTTAAAAGGATGTCAAAAATCAAGGGTGTCAAGGATGGACCTTTGTGCAAGCAACTGTTCAATGATACACCTGTATTCTTATCTTTACATGATGCATCAAAAACTACCCGCACTTTGGTTGTCTCCACATTCTCCCTTATAACTGCTTGATGGGGAAGATAAGATACTCTAGAGCCTGTGGGTTCAAGGTCAGAGACTTCTTCAATGATACCTTCCTTGAGTTGCTCTGAAATGATTTGGTCATACTGCTCAAGAATCTCAGGTGTTTGCTTCAATTTCTTCAGTTGACTTTTCAATCTAGCTTGGCTATTTGCAAAGTTAAGTGGAACTGGATTATGACCAACTCTCCATGGCAAACCAACTGAGTATTTAGACCCTGTAAAATAAATGTTGTCAATTACAGTTTCATGAACTTGATCTCCTTCTCTGATCCCAATGGAATCAAGGTCCCACAATTTGTGCAAATTCAATTCTGCTTCCTGTTTCTTAGAATGAATGTTGTCAGTGCAAAGATTAACATTTGTAGGTTCAGTAAAATTTATTGTCTCACCTTTGAGCGGTCCTGAGAGTACCCAACCAAGAGAAGTTCTGACGGCAATTGGTTCTCCTGGCCCCCCTCGTATGCATTCACCATCTTGGAAACTCCACAAAAAATTTGAGCCACACAGAATGTCAATTTCCAAAATTTCTTCATTCCTACTAACATCTGAAAAGAAAACGTTAGTCAAATGTGCAAAATTATGTTTAATATGCTCGACATGAATATTTGCAACATTAGATATCTGATCCACTTCAAAGGCTTCTACTTCTACAGGGTTACCAGTAAACAAAGGGCTCAAAGAACATTTGAAGACTCTCCTCACTGCCATGTCTGCTTCTTTTCTTCCAAATGTTTTTATACCAAGCTCTTCATTTCTCTCAGGCTCTAAACCTAAACGTTTGACAGCCTTGGCACTAATAAAAGTTTTCTGACTCCCACTATCGAACAGTACTCTCACTTTTTTCTCTTTCTCACCATCTAAGCAAGCTAAGGCTGTCTGAAGTGCAACTTGTACTCCGCAACCAGCAGTGTTTCCCACCCAGGTGGCAGCATGGGCGTTTAGGGTCGTAGCTGATGGTGGTGCACTAGGTCTAGGCTGCGCGCTGTTCTTACTTATGGCTCCTGCTGGGGCTTGGGGTTCCCTGTCAGAGATCTTCGCGCCACTCGCCTTGCAAATCGCAGAGTGATGCTTACCCTTACAATACTTACACCTACTTCTAGACTTGCACTGAAATGAACGATGCCCTGAACGCAAACAATTAAAGCACTTAGCTGATTTCATTAATACGTTCTTTCTTTCTTCAAGTGTCAATTCATTACAGTCTTCACTCCCATGACTCTTCTGCTTGCAAAATGTGCATGTCGTTTCTTCATTGCTGAACAATGCGGCTGCTGTTCCTCCATGTTGTTTTTGCTGCTTTGGTTGTTGTGGTTGATGCTGTTGCTGTTGCTGCAACCCAAAAATTGGTACATGTGATTCTCGTACTTCTAATTCTTTCTCAAAGGTTTGAATCAACTCATCAACGTTCCAGTCAAGGTGGTTGCTTACGCTTGAAAAACGTATCATATTATACCTTAACGATTCTGGAATTTTTTCCATCAGCACTGGAACTACTATTGCAGAATATGACTCTTGTGCTACTCCCAGTGCCTCCAAGCTGCGAAAATGGCTCTCTATTTGATCAAACAGTGATCTTAATCTGACCACGTTTCTTTCACTAAACACTGGCGACAAGTTTAGTAGTTCATTTATGTGGGCTTTCTTGATTACACTTGGTTTGGCAAATCTTTTGTGCAATACCTCTACTGCCCCTTCATAATCAGCCTCTGTGAGAGGGAATCCGGCAATGACACTACGAGCTGGCTCTTCAAGAAAGCTTCGCAAGTATTTGAATTTATCAACACTGGCAAGTTCTTCGTCGTCGTGTATTGCACTTTTGAAGGCGTCCCAGAATTCTTGCCACTGCGAAACCTTGCCTGAGAACTTTTTCAATTCAAGCTTCGGTAATTTTGCCTTCACCCGTCGTCTAATTTGATCACTTTTCTCGCTTGTACCCGATGCTGTTGAGGCGATACTCTCTCTAGATTCGCTTCTGGGGATTTGTGATTTGGTGTCGTTTTCCTTGAAAAAGTCTTCGAGGCAAATCTTTGCGTAAGTCATCTTTTCTTTTATCTCATTTGCATCCTCGGCTTCTTTTTCGATATCTTCGTCTTCGGCGTCATTTTCAATCAACTTCTCCAAAATGTCAGAGTCCAGCTTCTTGAGCACTTCAAAGTTTTCATCTAGGCTCAGCAACCATTGTCGTAGCTGTCTCAAGTCGATTTCTTCTGGATCTTTCTTCTCGACATCCAAAATCTTGTTCACTAATTTTGTGACAATTCCTCTTGTCGTTTTTCGTTTCTTCTTCAACCTGTCTACCTCCATTTCAACGATAAACTATATCCAGCTCTGGTGGACCAGTATGTTAGAGAACCTCAGTCTCTTCTCGCTAATTCTACTGATAGTGAACCGAAGAAATGTAACAATAACGGAGACATTTTAACGTAAAAACATCTTTCATAACTCGAATCGTCTCAACTCTAAAACCTCATGATACTCAACTGTTTTCGATGACTAAGCACAGAACTTTCTAGAACGAATACAATAATTTTCCTTATAAGGTTCGATCATCCTCTACCGGGTTTCACAAAGGATTCGTCTACCAATCAGATTCTAGATAGTTTGATTTATTTCGTCGTGTGCTAAGTGATAACATATATTAAGCATTAGTTGTTTCCGTGTCTCGTTTCTATGTAGAGGTTCTGACGCAACTTTTTTACTAGTACGTGCACTACAAGATGAATCTACTTTTTTACTGTCCGTGAGTGGTTACACAATATACTAAATACAGGTAACTTCTAAACTATGCGCGGATTGTGAAGGATTTCCCAACACCTACCAGCATTTTTCTAATTCCTTTGTCTAAAAGATGAGTGATTTTACCTAAGAAATTTCACATCTAATCTAGCCTTTGACTGATAGATTAACGTTTCAGTTTTGACTATCGTTTTTGACTATGGTAAAATTGACTATCAGTTTTGACTATGGTAAAATTGCCTCAAATAAAAACACACACTTTTGGACTACACTCTGTAACCTTCAGAGGCAGCATCCTTTGGAATGCACTAAGTGACGATATTAAAACATGTGAAAAAGTGGCAGCTTTCAAAAGGAAAATAAAAACATGGAAGGGGGCAAACTGCAGCTGTAAACTATGTTGTAAATAGGATATTGTATTATACTTTATATTATGTAATTATTTTTAGTTGTAGTTGGTTTAAATTAGTTGATGTATATATTATGCTGATAACTATTGTAAATAACCAACTTTAAAGAATGATAAAATGAAAAAATATCGGCCACGTACTTTATATTTCACAGCCCGCCAAACGTGTTAACTCCTTTTCTACTCAAGCGGTAAATGACATCATGAATTTTACAGAATTTTATGGACAGACTGGTCCCAGAGTAATTAGCAAACTTGTGGAGAGAACTATCTCTGAATGCCGGCTTTCCATGCTCGTAAGGGCGGAAAGCAGAGTTACCTTAAATTCAAAATAGTTATTACATACATGCATGCATACACTTATCAACATACAATCGATTAATTCATTTGTTCTGCACATTTTTGAATTTATAAAAAACTATAACTCTCTACCTTCTTCTTCATTGTAGAAATCAACTCATCTTTGTAGCAAGAGAAAATATGTTTTGGTAAGATTTTTGTGTGATAGCAGGTGCGCCAAAAGAAGCTATCCGCTTTTATCAGGCCACCATAAATCGTACTCTGGATCCATTTTGAAATGTATCCACATTTTAAACTTGTAGATGGAAGGCGGGGGTAACATCGAACCTCACAATGGCAGCTCTTGGCCTAGGTAGCCACGTAAAGAATTTATATGGTTAAGATGGTCAACCGTTGCGTATCCAAATCTGCACTTCGTTTACTTCTCAACCAAATAGATTTTGTCTATATACGACAGAATGGTTGAGGGCTAGCAGATTTTAGAAAATCCGGTTTTTTCAATAACAAGGTAAACAACAAGCCCATAAAACAACAAATAGCAGGGAATTCACAGTGAAACGGTCAAGGGAGTTTGACTGAAAGTTTTTGATTGGAATTAATGCTGATTTCTTTGAAAAATCGTAGCTATTCAGTTGGAATTGGGGACCTGAAATAAAATTTTCTCGAAAAGGCACTTGAAATGTATCGATTGCAATATCTCATGCGGGTAGATGAGCAAAAGAGAAATACGACAAAGAAATATTGAAAAGATTGCCTTAACAAATTGCAAAGTTACCGCACTGATAGTTTGATATAGTTTGATATTCAAATACAATGTTCTTTGACAAGAATTCAACGATCAATTGGCATGGAAAATAACTTTGGATCATTCTCTCTTGAGATAATCTTCAATGGTCAATACAGTTTCACTGTGATAAAGTACCTATTATTCTTGGTGACCTTTTTCCTGGTTTTTTTCTCGTTATTGACGAAACAGATTGTTTGAAAACCTGTTAACCCTTAGCCATTGTTTTGTAAATAGAGAAGAATCTATTTGGCGGAGAGATAAACAGAGCAAGGGTTCTGATACAGCTAGAGTATGCTGAGTGTCTCAAAAAGCACCCCCTTCCTTTTGACCAGCCAAAGGAACAAATGGATAAGGTGTTGGGACTTTCCGAGTACATAGCTACATGTTTTAATCTTAAACTTGAATGCATACATACCTTGCACACAAAGTCCAAATTTATGGTGCACCTGAAACCAAAAGAGGTTTCGAAAAAGGCTTAGCCATAGTTTGATTCCACGACGCACGAATGGCATTTTCATTTTGCAAAGGAATTTTCAATTTTGATATTTAGTTTTACTTTTGAAAATAGTTACACTTTGAAATGCCTCAGTTTTTTTTAAATTTCTGCTCTTTGAGGAATCGGCCCTTGCATTGCATTCAATTGCAATCTGTATTCGTGTCAATGAAAGAGAAAAGGAGCACGCACCCTTATTTTGGTGATATGTCACGAAGTTTATCATTCTCACCATATTTTTGTTCTATTCACTTAATTAGGGTCGTGGTCATGCGCCTATAAATCTTTTAAAAAGCAAACATTGAAAAACAGACTTTACAGGTATGCTTTTGAAAATGGCCATGATATCAAATCATGTCTAAACCCTTCCTTTTTTACAAAACTTCTGGTGCATGTGTACTCTAAATGTTGACCTTGTGAACTCGTATCTCCAGTGTTTGGTTCACACTTTAAATGCAAGTTATGTGCATTCAAGTTAAGATCTATGAATTTAGCTGGGGACTCAAAAATCCCGATATCTTATCAATCGTTGTGTTCCTTTGTCTGGTCAATAGGGGGTACGTTTTTTGCGATACCCCGCACATTTCACGTCGGCTGCTGCGTAGGCCAATAATTGCCTTTTTGGGGACTCGATTCCAACCCTTTTCACAAGTTTAAGTTTCGAAAATGTTTCATGAAAATATTACCCTCCTCTTCTTCTTTTCTTTCGAAATAGACCTTATCGTTTACTAGTCAGCAAATAGAGTCGAAATGGCATCAACAAACATTTTTACGCTTCATCGTTTTGGTCGTACTGTAGGAGGTAATGACGTTATCTTGTACATCCGTTCTTCCATAGGTTGCCTTAGCTACCATCATCATCATCATCATCATTACTATAATTGGTGTTGTCATAGCAGTTACTGTTGGTAGTAAGTTATTTTACACGTAATTTTCCCAATTTGCACCGGGTGACTCATTAAATTCCCCCTGTGTGAGACGTAATTGATGATAGAGATTGATTTTTGTTATAACTAAAAGGGTTGAAATATTCTTAGATTCTTTTGGTAATTTTCAAAGTTTTAGTCTCTTGGTAAATCTGAAAGATTTAAAAAATACTTCTTGCAGAATAGCCGAAAAATGGTCTAAAACGCACGATCAAACATACCATGCCTTTTGAAATCTATTTGAAATCCTTTGAGAAGTAGCATTACATAAATCCCCGCATACAAGCAAGAACCTGCTTTTTGAGAGCCAGTCTGAAATAAGTCCTTATTTTATTGGTATCAAGACAAATGCCAGGGTATAAAGTTTCTCATTTGAAGGGTGCCTTGGGTAGGCTTTTTCGGAGTCTTCACCAAAGATCTTCAACCCTGTGATTTGTTTTGGCAAGCAAAGTTGCTCTTACAACTAGCAGGAGAGGAGGTTCAAATTTTAACTGCCAACTGGGACAAAAATGAACTTACTAGAAAAAATGTATAATCAACTTTGCTTTCGCTGCAATAAGAACATATTTTTCATCAAACTGAAACAGGTTCTTGATTACAAGGTTAATAATTTAGGAAAAACAGCCGCTAGGTTCTTATTTTGTAGGTTCTTATATGCTGAGATTTACTGTACTAATAGAATGATAAACGGAAAATGAAATTGATATGTAATTGATTGCTATGAAAAAAAAAGTATTGAAAATAATAAAACTGTCAAGCTTTGTTTCTTTTATTTTGAGATGCCTTCGACGATCTTTCGAATTTACGACGGGACTATTATTTTGAAAATTAGCCACAAATACAAAAAATACTTCAACTTCTCCCGTGGTTAGGATTGCGGGAGTGCAGACGCGATCGCAAACGCAAAGGCCTGGAATTTTATTGTCATTTTAGGCCGCTTTGAAGGTTTTCGAGGAGGCCTTGTCGAGAAAATCCATTTTATTTTTTGGCAAAGGGTGGCCGTTTTCAGCCAATAAAATCCCAATACTAGTTGAGAATGTTATCGTGGCTATTCAACAAGACAATGCAAATATTATTGCTGTAGATATAGATACATCATCTTATTTTCTTCACTAGATAAATCAAAATCTACTCAAAAATATGGCTGTGGAAGGTAGGGCCTGTGCCTTTTTGACACTTTTTCATTGGCAATATATCAATACTGTCGACGTAGCATTTGCTGTACTACTGGGTGCGCCAAAATAAACTATGTATAAACTATCTATTCTTATCTCAAAAGACGAAAGCAATGTTTTTGGATAAATGATACGTATAGTTCCTTCCAAGACGTTATATCTGGTGTACCCCAGGGCTCTGTGTTGGGACCTATCCTGTTCAACGTTTACATAAATGATTTATTTCTCTTCATAAAACAGGCAACACTTTATAATTACGCCGACGACAATACACATGCTTATTTTTCAAAAAGTATGCCCGATCTTGTGAGCACTCTGGAAAAAGAAACTGGAGTTGCCTTATCTTGGTTAGAAAATAATGAAATGATTGCAAACCCTGAAAAATTCCATGCTATATTGCTGAGGAAAAACCAGACAAACACTAGCGGAGAACACATTAATATTAATGGAAAAACAATCAAGCAGGCAACCTCTCTGCATAGTTTTAAGAAAACTATTTAGAAACAGGCACTTTTCTTTCTTTCGTTCTTATTGTAATTTTGGCCATTATTGTACATATATTAAAAATATCATAAATAAGGTTTTATAGTTTTATTCAATTAATAGCTTTTATTTTGTACCTTTGTACCTTAGATTGTAATTATTGTTTTTATCGAAGGGCCCCCTTTATAATCAACTTGTTGAAGGGCAACCCTCCTTAAAAGAATTGAAAATGAAATGAAAAATAAAATGAATGAAATGAAATCTGAGGAGACTGTGAAACTTTTAGGCGTTACGTTGGACTATAAATTTGATTTTGACCCACATATTTCCAATCTTTGCAAGGAAGCTGCAACACAATTAAGTATTCTTAAAAGTTTATTGGCTTTAATGAGAAAAAGATTCTTGTGGAGATCTTGGTATATTCTAATTTCAATTACTGCCCCTTGCTCATGCATTTTTCATCTTCCGAATCATTACTCAAAATTGAACATTTACAAGAA
This sequence comes from Aurelia coerulea, assembly GCA_039566865.1. Lineage (NCBI taxonomy): Eukaryota > Metazoa > Cnidaria > Scyphozoa > Semaeostomeae > Ulmaridae > Aurelia > Aurelia coerulea. The sequence continues at coordinate 11,191,566 of CM076950.1, forward strand.
CGTGCTCTAAGATTTCTTTATAACGATCATATCAGTTTGTATAACGATTTGCTCTTGAAGTCAGATAAATGCACGATGCTCATTGTTCGCTAGAGAATTCTCTGCATTGGAATATTCAAAACAGTAAAACAGTTAAACCCACCTTTCATGCAGAACATATTTAAAGTACGGACTTCAAATTATTCATTAAGAAATCCAAATAACTTAGCCCATGTTAGGCCTAATCAAACAACCTTTGGGTAAAACAGTCTGATGTCTATTGGGCCACAGATTTGGAACGGCCTACCAAACGAGCTGACCGTATGAATCTCCATGGCGAACTCTCAGAATTTCTGAACCTAGATATTGCCAACCTTGAGGATGATATCTTTTGTTCACTGCTATTGTATGGAAGTGTTGAATTTTCGTATATCATCAACAGAATGATTCTTGAAGCTACAATAAAGTACATTAAATCGTCCAAGCGTTTTGATCTTGTAGATTACGAAACTTAGCATCCTCTGGAAACAAAGAATTCGTACTTTACATGTTAGTGACTGTATCTGTATGAGTACTATGTGTGAATGTATCTGTGTGTACTAGTATCTGTGAATGTATCTGCGTGTGTGTGTTCGTATTAGTCAAATTAACCTTATATATTTGAAAATGTAAGTGTCATCCATAGTGGGAACTCGCTGACAATATGTCCTTTCCCGCTATGGATGGCACGTAGTTTATAAATCTTGTTGTTTGTTTCTTTTAATTGTTTTCATTGAATAAAGAAAAAAAAAAAAAAAAAAAAAAAAAAACGACCTGAAATCAAGTGGAACGGACCAACTTGCAAGTGTAGTGCCTGTCATTGCCTACCTGTAAATAATTTAATGTTATAATTTATAAAACTATTTAATTTGTTTACCTTAGGTATTTTCGATTTTGATTAGTTCACTTTGTATATATGTGTATATGTGTATAAAATGGATACTATAAGTGCGGATGAAGAACGAACGAGAAATAGACAAAAATTTGATGTTTTTTAGCACACTAAGGCCTTTCAAGTCATCACTATCATCAGAGTGTGACTGACAAACTGAATTGAAATTCTTATAATAGTACTGAGATTAATATGTTTACGTAATAACAGACGAGTGAGAATAGTGTTAAGTTAATGTGTCAATTGAGGATTGCGTGTCCTGCTTTGAATAGTTTTTCTTCATAGGTGGTCAGTAATTTCGAGGAACTTAATGACATGAACGCAAAGACTTTGAAAAACGGTTCTTTCAAGTTATTATGTTTATTTCCACATTGAAAAACATGTCTTGGAAAGATGCACGACGAGACTCCAGACCGTGACTCTGAAATGTGGTTGTTCATGCGGAGGCGAAAGTTTGTCGTTTGACCAATATAACTGACTTTTTCATGACACAAATTGCATAATAAAAAGTAAAGAACGTTTTTGCTCTTGCACGATATATCGCATTTTATGTTCCAAATAACGTTTTTTGCTGTTAAAAACGAATCAACGGGCTGTAAATACAATTTGCAAAGTTTACATCGCTTATAATTGCATTTAGTTTTGTCACTTTGCCCAAGAACGTGGATCCATCGTTACTTCAAAGTGCTTTAAACGAAATGGACACTTCAATCCAATTTACAATGGAAAAAGGAAAAACGCAACATGACAACACGGAAACCCTTAATTTTCTTGACATTAAAATAATTTTACGCGAAAACCAATACATTACAACAGATATCTACTACAAAGAAACCAACCCACATAAATACCTGGATTATCACAGTGCACACCCTTCTCACATTAAGCAAACAATCCCGTTCAACCTTGCGAAAAGAATAATCGTATTTGTGTCCGATCCAGATTTAGTTAAAGTACGTTTAAATGAACTTGAAAAATGGCTGCTAGATTGTAACTATCCAAAAAACGTTATTAAGCAAGCATTCCATAGAGCAAAGCTTCAAGGACCTGCACCCAACCAAAGTGATATACGCAAACTACCATTGGTAACAACACATTATCCCAATCTTCAATTTAGTCATATGATGAAAACAATCCATTCGTTGCTCAATCATCTATCTTCAACAACAAAAGAAAAATTCAAAAACACACAACCCGTTTTAGCACTCAAACAACCCCGAAACATTTCATCGTTGTTAACAAATGCTAGATTCCTGTCTTCGGCTAACACACCAACGACAACAGCAACAATATCCTCTAATGGTATCACTCTTTGCAATGATAAGCGATGTAAACTTTGCAAATTGTATTTACAGCCCGTTGATTCGTTTTTAACAGCAAAAAACGTTATTTGGAACATAAAATGCGATATATCGTGCAAGAGCAAAAACGTTCTTTACTTTTTATTATGCAATTTGTGTCATGAAAAAGTCAGTTATATTGGTCAAACGACAAACTTTCGCCTCCGCATGAACAACCACATTTCAGAGTCACGGTCTGGAGTCTCGTCGTGCATCTTTCCAAGACATGTTTTTCAATGTGGAAATAAACATAATAACTTGAAAGAACCGTTTTTCAAAGTCTTTGCGTTCATGTCATTAAGTTCCTCGAAATTACTGACCACCTATGAAGAAAAACTATTCAAAGCAGGACACGCAATCCTCAATTGACACATTAACTTAACACTATTCTCACTCGTCTGTTATTACGTAAACATATTAATCTCAGTACTATTATAAGAATTTCAATTCAGTTTGTCAGTCACACTCTGATGATGCACATCAAATTTTTGTCTATTTCTCGTTCGTTCTTCATCCGCACTTATAGTATCCATTTTATTGTTTCTTTATTGCCAATATATATGTGTATATGTGTATTTGTGTATATATTGTTAGCTATAATGTTATATCGAATAAAAATAGAGTTACAACAGCAATGCAGACTTTACTTCAGTGAGTAAGTTTTGCGCTCAGGCTAAATAAGCTTTGTTGAGTCTACTCCGGTAGGTTTCAATCTTTCGTGGACTCTGCCTATGCCAGTAGAATTAGTTGAATCCTGATATTACGGACTCCTGAAATAACGAACTTCTCGGTCTAATGAACTACATCGAACCAAATGTGTAGTCCATTTGATAGCAAAATGTGTTATGAATAATAATTCCCCTAGTTTAACGAACGCCTGTCATATTAAATATTTTTTGGTTCCTATCTCGGTGTGTCATACCTAAATACAATAGTTGTTAAGTGAATTACAAAGGAATTATTGCAAACTTAGTTTGAACCTTTTTTCGTTTGCTTTTAGCTTCACAAGACCAGCTGTCATTCTGATATATACGGATGGATTCAGACCAGATTACTTAGACAGGGGTTATTCGCCAGCGATCAACCAATTAGGTGAGTCATTGCTCAATTTATTGAGGTAAAGGGGTAATACCAACCTCGTGTCTATGTATGCTTATGGACGCTGGCGACGACCTCGTTTTCATTTATTAGCTAGGCTTACTGTGCTTACTGTTGTGATTAGGTTATGTAGCTTCGCAATGGCCTTTCTGATGTTTGTTGTCATTGTTTTGTTTTGTTTGCAACTTTGTAAACTGTTGATCATCAGCCTTTAAATCCCACTTAACGTTTCAGGGCTTTAATTAAGGTACATTAATTAATAGTGTGGGTGCCCTCAGTGCTTTCCCGTCGAAGAACACTGTCAACAGTTGCTTTTTTGTTAAGTTGTTCATTGTACGTTTTTTCAAAGGTAGGGGTAGTTCACTTTTTGTATTTGGCAAGGCTGCACGTACCAAGATATCTCCCAAGCTTGCATGCTTCTTTAGAGACAGGATGTGTGTGGCCGGCCATAGTTCCTTTAACCAGCGTTCGTTATTAATTCAGTGCCAATGCCTTTTTAGAATGCTGCTGATAGATTGGGTAGTTTTGTCAAATGGGACAACGAAGGGAAGAATGTTGAAATGTTGTTCTTGCTGTTTTTCACTGGTCAAGAGTTGTTTTTAAGATGATGTAAAACTTTGTTGAATTCTGAGTTGATTTCAGAGAATTTGTATTCTCTTTGTAGAAGTTGGTCTCCGAGTTTTGTAAGTGTTGCAAGAGATTTTCCTCTTTTGTTATGACTCGACGATACCGTAGGGCTTGTGAAAAGATTACGCTTGCTTTCGTGTGTTCAGGGTGGAAAGATTGGCGGTGAATTAATGCAAATGTGTCAGTTGGCTTTTTGTATATATAGGAAATTTATGTCGTTTTAGAAAAATGTACTTTCGAACTTGATGTATTTCGAACTTGATGTATATTTTTGGGTGTATATCGTTGATGAATTTGTGAAACTCTGTTAGCTCTTTTTCGCTGTGTTGCCAAATCATGAAAATATCATCTATAAACCTTAACCACAGAAGGGGTTGATTTGTAAGATTTTTGTTGCTGTTGATAATTGTTGATAATTGTAAGTGTTGATAATTGTTTTCTTGAGTTTAGCCATGAAAATGTTTGCATAGTTTGGGGAGCAAGGTGTTCCCATAGCGGTTCCATGGATTTGTAGGTAAAAGTCATTGTTTAAAGTGAAATAGTTGTTTTTTAAGACGAAATTGAACATTTGTCTTATGACTGGTATTGGTAACCGTATGCTGTGACCGTAATATTGACGCATTTGTTCAATTTTTAATTGTATGCCTTCTTCTTGTGGTATGTTGGTGTATAGAGATTTGGCATCGAAAGAAACCGGTAGTTTTAAGTTAATGTAGAAGATTTTCGTTAGGAAATCGTTTGTGTCTTAGATATAGGATGGTAATGTTCGCACGATTGGTTCTAGGTAATGGTCTAAGAAACGAAAGATTTTTCCGTTCGGAGAACCTTAACCTGAAATAATTGGGCGTCTTGGTATGCCCTCTTTTGTGAACTTTTGGGAGAAGGTAGAACACTGGGATACGAGCGGATGGCTCTGGCCTAAGGTATTCTATTGTTGATTCGTCTAGGATTTCTTCGATTCGTTTGTTGCGAGGAAGGACTCCATATTTAAGTGCCAGTTCTCCTGTTTGGTCTTTGTATAACTTTAGGTAATATTTTGTGTCTTTGAGTCGTTTTAATGCCTCTGACATGTGTATTTCACGCGGCCATAGTACGATTCCCCCCCCCCCCCTTTATCTGCTCTCTTTATCACATTGTTTTGGTTGTTTTTGAGTTCTTGTAGAACGTCAAATTGGTCTTTCGTTAGGTTTTTGTGGGTTGTGTTTTGGGTTTGTGTAGAGATCGCGTATATCGTTTTGAACACAAGCTAAATAATCTTGTATCGGAGTGCATTCTTGGATGGGTGGGTCGCAGTTTGATTTTTTGTGAAAGGTTGGTTTTTCACTGTTATAATCTCTGAAATGGTATTGTATGTGCATTCTTTTTTCGAACGCGGAAAATGCTGATAGGATTTCGCTTAACTGAACCCTTTTGTGAGTCTTGGCAAATATTAACCCTCTAAAGTAGTCTAATTTGCGATTCAGATCTAAGATGTTGTTATTCTCATTAGCATTATCATATGTTTTACGTAATGCTCGAGCTAGGCCTTTGCGGGTTTTGTGTTTGCTGTCTTTCGTTTTAAACTTGTGTTTTCGCTTCATGCCTAGCAATATGCGAATAAGCGTGACGCCATTGTGGTTTTGAAATTCCTTGATTTTTCTTTAAAGTGCCTATCAAAATATACTATTCCATGGCTGGACAATGTAATGCTACCAGCCTATGGACCACATATTTATGCCTTCCATCAAAGCCGGGGGGGGGGGGGGGGGAGGTGGTTATTGGATAAACATGATTGTGGCATGGAAAATATGATAATACTACAATTGGATTGGAAAGATATTCGAATTTACAGCTGGTTCCAAGTTTACATTTTTGGCAACATCATACTCATCAACTATTTCCTATACTCCTCTATTTTTATTGATTCAGGTTGGTTGAGGTTGTTCAGGTTTCAGGGCAGATCTGAAGGCCATTAAATAAAAAGAGAGAAACAGGCAAAGTAAAAGTCGTTTCTGTTGCTGGAAAGTCAATAAAATCATCTTTCTAAGATACTGATCTCAGAGTTGAGCAAAACTAAGGACAACTCACCGTTCTGTGGGCCAGGTAAAACCATTCTGTGTCTCCATGATCTTCATTTGTTCCTTTTCTCTGATTCCACTTGAAGTAAGGCCTAACTCTTAGCAGCGCTGGCCATAATAAAACTCGAAAACACGGTTCGCCGAATATCTATCAACTTTCCTGAAGATCCAGGCAGTGTCGAGAGACAGGTCTTTCGAAATCCTCAGCCATAAAATGCTTGTACAGACCGCGGAATATTTTGAAGGCTGCAGCTGGAAGTAGGCCCGTTTCATGTACACAAAGTCAACCCATTGCTTCTTTGGCCGCTTGGCGATCGGGTTATCATCATTTCCATCATTGAATTATAAAAGTAAAACTCCTTTTCCTCAACAATCCTTGTTATGAGCTACAACCAAACACGACACATCTGTCTAGCATCTTTGAAGTTGGGTTTCACTCGCAAATTTTCGAAGAAAAAACGCAATAACAAACATATCTCTAATGTTTTAAAGTTTAAACTCAAATTTTTTGAAGTGACCTGATAGGCACTTTAACGTGCTGGAGGTGTAGCATAACCTGAAATAGTTGTAATTAAAGGAGTATCCGGTATGGTTCAACTAACGGGCGAATGTTGGACAGATTTTAATACTTCAATTGCGCAACAGGTAGGCAATTTGTTTTAGGTATCTGTAAGCTGTAGGCTCTATTGTACTATGTATTTAAATATAAACTTTTCAACAATGTATGCCATGACTAAGCAGAGGGTTGGAGAACAATGAAAAGAAACGTAGAATATTATGTAACATATGTAACGCGAATTCAGAAAAGCTAAATTTGAGAAGAATTGAAATTGACAATAGAGTGATGTAACTGAAATGTTTAACATCTTATTTTTTTCATACTAGTTGTGTTCTGCAGATGTTCTTTGTTCTAACGCCCGAATTCGTGAGTGAAGGAGCGCAGTTCTGCCTTAGAAGTTATTTCCTCTGTAATAGTTTTGTTATTGTAGCCTTATTCAAAGGTGTTCGTCAAAATTTTGATTGCTTTTTCCTCTTCAATTAAGGTTTGTTTGTGATGTTCAAGGAGGGCAGTGCTTGTAGCTTTTTAAAAGTTGTTGATTGCAGTTGCAGCATGTATGTTATGAGCGAGCGGCTTAGACATTTTGATGTCTGTTCAAGGGTGGGTAAACATCGGGATATTTTTGAAGGCGGTTGCCTTCTTGTAGTTTTCCACCCATCCTTTGTGGTATCTTACGCAAAGCTTGTGAGCCGCTAGTTTGTCGATTATGTGTTCTTTTGTGTTTTGTTGTTGTTGCCAAATCATGAAAATATCATCGATATACACCCGTCCTCCTCGTAGTATCGTGAAGTACTACAAGTAAGGTGATTTGTAAGTTGCGTTGATAGTAAAATTTATTTGTAAAATTTTTGATTGAATATATAGAAAGAACAATTTAGGAAAGTCCTGCAATCTTTTTTAGATTGCTTAAGATCACACTTTCCAGATTATTGTGTTGCACTTTTTGAAAAAATTTGTTTATCATCATTTGAACAAGCTATGGCTTGAGTATTGGAATGCATGCAAGAGCTGTGCGAACAATGAGTTGAATGAGTAAGTAGGGAATTTTTCCTTCGTAAACTTAACAATAAAACATACAGCATTTGGTATGGTAAAACGGAAACAATATTTGCAAAAGGCACGAAGTTTATAAACATAATACAAACACCCTTACTTGAGATGGAAGGAATATCATTAAAGGTCGAATTTACATAATCCCTTTAATGATAAATATGAATGGAAACGTAATATATCATTAGGGAATTAAAACAAAATATATACTTTCTATCAATCAAAAGCTCAAGTAAGACGAAGCAATAGCAAGCCGATGCGATAATACATTTTTCCTTAGATAGTCCCTCAATTTTTGATTGATCTTTACCGTAAAAGCTCTATTAAGCCCCCCCTCTCAATTAAGCCCCCCTCTCAATTAAGCCCCCCCCCTATATCAAATTCCACAGGCTACCAAATATTCTCCATTTATTTAGCTACATAAGTTTGCATGTTAATTTTGATGTGTTTTGAGATAAAACTTTGTCGAATTAATGTATTTAACTCGTAAAATTGTATGATTAAACCGCAAAATGTGGTGCAAAAAGGACTAAAAAGTGTCCAAAATGAAATAAGCCCCCCCGGGGCGTAATAGAGCTTTTACGGTATCTGTAGTTTTAGAAAAACGTTCGTTGTGTTTCGATATTTTTTATCATCTTGATATGCTAAAACCGAAAAAATACGCGCACGATTTCAAGGGCTGAACTAAAGTTCGCATCTACCCTGTGGCCATTACCATAAACATAGACAAACAAGGTGCAAAGTACAAGCTAAAAAATGACTTACGGTACCTTACATGACCTCATAATTTCAAATTTTCGTAAAGTCAAAGATCTTCAGGTAAAACGATAACTGAATATCAGGTTTTATTTTTTTAGACTTAGACCTCGGGTTCCCTTGCGTGTATGTAATGTAACTCAAGCTTGTTTACCTCGTATTCTTTTGTCTGTTTCCTTTATATAAATTTGCCGCGTATCGTCATACAAATTCGCTGAAGATGAACTAAGTTTGGTTCGAAATATTCGAAAACATGTTTACGTCTGATTAATTATTGCATGAATTTTTAACCGTGTATTTCAACTAGAATGCCTTAACTGTTTACATCTTCTGGAATTGTCAGCTGATGACATATTTACAACATTGAATGTTTGAATGTCAATAGACTGAAGCTTAAAATGACTTCCGTTGCTTGCCTCATTCTCCGTTTTGTAACCAAACTCTCCACCGAGTTGTCCAATTTGAAATCAAGTAGATACCGAACTTAATAATCTTTTATTTTCAGAAATGGTCAGAGCTCCAAGCTGTAGGAAATCCATATTGTCTCGTCCATTGTCACGTAGTTTCTAGTGTTGTTAGTACAATGTATGGAACTGAATCAATATCTGACAAGCAACGTCACTAACCTATCCTTCGCTTCTGACAAGTGAACCTTCCTATTACTTGTACTTTGAGAGTTTTCTTACATTATTTCTTCATGCTGTATTTTGTACTTTATAGTGTATTTTCTGAAGTTTTATATTTCGAAATTTTTGCTTCTGATCAGGAAAATTAATCAGCAAGTCAAAAAACTATCATCTATTGCGTATTTGTGTTGTTTGCTTTCCTTTAATGTCGCAAAACCTGTTGTCTTTCAGCCAAAACAGGAGTCCGTGCAAAAGCAATGAGGAGTCAATTTCCAACAACATCATATCCCAATCTGCACACAATCACAACTGTAAGTAGTGTTTAATGTTTATTGCTTTAAATATTTTACACACCGTGGAGCGATTCAATCCCTTTAGCGGATCTGCATACTTATAAATGCACTTCAGAGTAGATACAGTAAGTCCCTGCATGTACGAAACTCAAAATTTCAAATCAGGCTATCTTGTACGTAATTATATAATGTTCTTATAGGTAAGAAAATATTGTTAAGTGATGCAAGCAGATATATTATATGTCCAATGAGAAAATTTTTTTTTCATATGGCATGTTTTCCTATGGCATATAGTATTTTCCGAGCTCTAGAATAACACCAAGATAAAATAATAAGGAGAACTAGTTCTCCTTATTTTATTTTGATAACACTGAATATGGTGAATTCAATGAATTAAGGATATCCCAATCTTACAAAGGTCCAACGGATTTAAGGTTCAACGATCTAAATCATACAAGATACGGGATCAACTGAAAGATTTAGGATCTTAAATCTCACACCGAATTTGAATTGGTTTAGATGAAGAAGGTAAGTGTGAATGCGGTATGAAGCTGTATGCAGGGTGTCACAAAAAAATATCAATCTAACCTGATCTGAACAAAACATGAATTTGGTTTCACCCGAAAGATATTCAGAAGTTTCGCTGGCGACACAAGCTTTAGCCTAAGTTAGCGAACGCCAATGAAAATCTAGAACCTGCTCGTGAGTTTTTGAGTCGGGGATCGCATCAGTTACTCTGACTGCTTTTAATAGAGTGGTGCGTAAAATGGACTCTCAAATTATGACTTGTTGGTTGATGTTAAAAAGCTATTTTCCATTTTGAAATGCTTTGTTCTGCTTGCCACATGTTTTTATTTGCGCAGAATATTGCCAAAATTGTATATCTACAGGTGAATCGGAAAAAACGCCTGTTTTTGTTTGAGTGCAGTCCAAAGAGGAAGTGGCATTATTCGGCGCATTGAATTTCTGAGAAACAATGGAGATTCATTGTTTACTTTCTTCAAGGCAGGAACACCAGAGAGGCACAGGATTTAGGAAAAATATTGATGATAAAAGTTTGAAAAGCTATCTCAAACAAAATATTGACTTTGGACTCAGCCGAGAATTTTAGATATTGAATGGATCTGTTCCCATCTTCCGCTGTGGCTTGGGGGTACTAAAATTGACGAAAGCTTCCACAATCCCCGTTTGAAAGGCCACTGCTCCCCGGACATCAAGATATTGGCAGATGTGATTGGGCATGTTCAAATCCATTTTAAAATCTACCTGACTGAAATCGGCCATTTTGTTCTGAAATTATAATGAATTTTCCAGAGAAAGCCTTTTCGAGAAACCTCCAAACGTCAACACGGTTTAGCACATGTCATCTCTTTGGAGGATGAATTTGCCCGCAATAAGTTTGTTATGTTCACAGGGATTACACTTTCATCCTCCCACCAGGCATAACATGCGCTAAAACACGTAACAGTCATTGAATAATTTTTGATAGTCATTTGGGGTTTTAGGGTTTCATGAAGGGGCTTTCTTGAGCAAATCCCTCATAATTTCAGAACGGAGTAGCCGATCTGAGTCTGGTGAATAAAAAGATATATTTATATTGTCTTGATATCCAACAAGGGCAGATTTTGTAATACAATAGCACAAGTTGCTTTTGTTGACACCTCAATTCAAAGCGATTAGCGATCACAGACAAAGGAAATTCTATCAACCAGTAATTCAAAACAAACAAAGCCGCAAAATTTTCTCTGAAACCCAGGTAGCTAGCTCGCTCGCTGTGCATTCCAGAAATTATTTTTAAGGGCAAAATGAGCATAGATCGAAAGAAGAAGGATATATCTACACATCTGCCGCGGGCATTTTATTTCTTTGGTCCAGAAACTGAGCAGTAAATGTTTTGATAACACCCGAATTGAATCGCCTCCTAAACGGCTTTCGAACCAAACAAATAAAATGCCCGCGGCAGATGTGTAGATGCATCCTTCTTCTTTCGATCTACGCTCGTGTTTGCCCTTAAAAACAGTTTCTGGAATGCACAACGAGCGAGCTACCTACCTGGGTTTCAAAGAAACTTTTGCGGCTTTGTTTGTTTTGAATTGCTGGTTGAGAGAATTTCCTTTGTCTGCAATCGCTAATCGCTTTGAATTGAGGTTGATATCCATCTGCCCTTGTTTTGATATCCAGGTAGCAGTGGCCTTTCTAATGGGGATTGTTCTTTTTTACACACCCAGTACATAATATTCCTTTGTGAGAGTAAAATTTATTTTAGTTAAAGAAATTTGGCAATAGCTGATATTTTTTATTAAAAGTAAGGGACTAAATATTTACTTTGCAATTGAGTTCCCCAACAACAGGTGCCAAAACAGGCTTTTGTAGTCACGATATAATATTGTCCATCCTTAGGTCTGGCATCTATTTTGAAACCCATAACCCAAATTGGAGAAGACCTGTATGTGTTTGAATTTTTTAGCTGAAACCAAATTCATCCCTTGTTTTTAACGATTTTTTCACTGATTTAAACTCAAGCAAATAACAGCCGTGATTCTTAGTTATTAATGTACTTTTTCAAATTGCATCATTGATATAAATGTATTATATTGCGGTAGGTCTGTCGCAAGAAGCAAAATGAAAGTAACACTTATTAGTTCGGAACTACACGTCAGCTTGGGGAAGCTCCGGAGACTTTCACGATTACCTCTTCCATATGGATTTCGGCGGCTTCCTGTTGCATGCCTCTTTGCTCCCTCTTTTCTATCTTATACTCTTGAAAGAGCATTACAATTATGCGGGCAACGAGCAGAATTACAGAGATGATCAAAATGGCAAAGATAAGGACTTGGTTATTCTTTCCGTTTGACCAGTCGGGTTTAAGAATTCCAGCAAAAGCTGCAACAAAGGCAACATATTCCACGAACACTCCTCGCATGTAATCACGGAAAACGACATTTTGTAATGTGAACCAAAGGAGCATACCGAAAAGTAAAAGTACCAAAACTGCTGTCGCCGTTTTAGTCCCAAACAGGCCAGTTTTATATTCAAGGTATATTATCAAATTAAGACACATTATGAATATCACCCAGGAAATATAAAACGAAATGCCATTTTGAGCATAGAAGAGGAAAACGACGTCAGATTTCTGTTGCTGACTTGGTTGATTTCCATCCTCCTCTTCTCTTGATAGTCTTTGATGGTATTGGTGCCCAGCACATGAACTGTTTATTAAACTTAGTGCCAGAGTCAATGAAACAATGCATATTAAGATTAACAACAGTTCAAGCTGTGCCCTTGCCCATGCAAAAAACCAAAGCGAAAAACACACGCTCGAGAACATAAAGTAGACGTAGAATTTTGTTGGGAAAACATCAGTAGGATTTTCTCTCGATATGAAGCCAATCGTGTAGAAGAGCCAAATCTGTAGAAATATGATGAATCCCCATAAATTTGTAAAAGTTTTGTCACTTGGTGTTATGTCGCTGATAAATTTATTCTTTACGCTGACTTGAGCATGTGGAAATACAGGCGAAGGCTTTGTAGATATGTACATTACAGCAGCCAGGCCAATGAAAGCAATTACGTTTGCTGCAATTAGTACTCTTTTTGCATGCATATTGATTATCGTCGGCCGCACTTTGAAGTTTGTAATTCTTCGTTGCTTCTTTTAACGTGACGTTGCTTTGGTCAATTCAAATTTGGGTATCCTTGTTATGTTACATGGAGCTATGTTGAGTTGTGGATACCTGCTATTTGAGCAAATACTGTTCTTAAAAGCCGTGAAAGTGTGCATGCAGGGCAAACATATTGTGGAAGGTCCAATTGCGTGTTGTAAAAACCAGACCGTAAGACCGTAGGACCATTGGCATCCCGAGGACCTTCAATTACTAAAAATTAAAAGGACCCTTAATACGAGAGGTTCGTGATCAGGAAGTTGTGCACCGTTGTGCATCGTTTGCATCCTCTCTTCCATCCCATGAACTTCCACTCTTTCAAACCAATGCCAAGAATCATGCCGATAATTCTGCATGATTAATGACGTCCTAGCGTTTGTTTGAACGAGCGAAAATTCGTAGGATTGAAGAGGGGAAGAGAGTATATTGTCTGTCTGCGGTGATAACCCTCTGGTGTTAACCCTATCTGACCTGGGTGATTTGAAACACTCAATGCCTGGGGGGGGGCGGATTCCGCCCCCCCTGTTTATCTCTGTTGTCATAAGAGATATGGCAGCCAAACTTGGCACAAAGGTAGTTCATTATGTAAACAATAAAAATTTGAAATCATATTCCAATTAGCGATGTTGTTGTTGTTGCTAGAGCATGATGATCATTATGATGTCATATGACGTCATATAAATGAAAGGTTGCTAAAAGGTCATGAAACTTTATTTTTCATAAAGAAATTAAAGATATAGATCAAAATATATATAAATTCTTAATTTAGACTTAATTGGACCAATTAAACATGATTAAAAGAGAAACAAAGTATGTTTTTCACAGAGTGCAGTATGAAAAATTGGTAACCATGGAAACAAGGCTAAAAATAGAATGTCCAAATTGTTGCAATTTTATTGCTCTATGATACAAAGTTAAAACTTACGAAGTATCAGAGGCCTGCTGCATGTGTGGAAAACGGTGTAAACAAAAATGTACTAGGGGGGGCGGAATCCGCCCCCCCCCAGGTCAGATAGGGTTAAGGGTCCTTTTCATCTTTGATATTTAAAGGTTCTAGGGGTCTAGGGTCTTAGGGTCTGGTTTTTACTACATGCCAGATCCAATACGTCAAAAGCGCAACAGGGTGTCAGTACCATAGATATATCCGAGACGAAAACGTCTTTATTGTTCTTGCCTTCTTATGTAGACAATAGGCATGTGTCAGTTTTTAGCCTGTCGCCAATTTCTGTCTCTGTAAGTGGGCTGAATTTGTTCTGTATAAACACATGAGTAAAATCAGCTCCATGCCGGGTTCATAGGCCAGCAGGCGGGCTCTGATTTGAGGTTTTAGGAGCAAGGGAGCATGGCCTAAAAAGGGCCGGGAGCAAGGGAGCATGACTAGAAAATGCAGGAGTTTGGGAGCACATGAATTTCTGGATAATTTTCTGCAAAATTTTTATACCACTTTCAGTAAAGTCCCTTGTCTATTGCCCGCCTCCAGTTATTGTACAGATTGACAAGATTGTCTATTTTGAACTGCCAAGACAATCAATGCGATTAATGTGTACTTTTTAAGGTGAGGGGAGCTTTGAGCCATGAGAAAACGGCCATGTCTCAGGAACTTTTAGGAATGCCCACACAAATGGGAATAACATTTTTTTGAGAGCATCGACGCAGTCCCAATTTTTGCTGCATCATTCATAGACACAGATTCCGATTCAGATTCATACATTCATCAACCAAATACTAATGGTTCTAGTAACCTATTACATACAAGATACGCAAGTACTAGTTATACATGCATGCTACAACGAATAATATGAAAAATATATAGATATAGTTAAAAGAAAGATAACAAGAACAATAAGGTATAATACTAAAGACATTTATATAATTTTCTGTAATCTATATCAGATGACATGCGGTCATCTCATCAACTTTATTACGTTTCTTTACTAATTCTATCTATTTGAATCATTTATATTGAGACTATTTCTTTTTAATTCTGACTTGTATATAGATTTTGCAAGGACCCTCAGATCTTCTTTTTTCACCGGCTTGTTTAAGATGCTTTTGAATATTTTATGTTTGGCCTCATCAGACATTGCTTCTTTGTCATATCTGTGTATTCCTGATGTATTTAAGAAAGAGCCTCTTTCTTGTTCATTGTGTGTACAGTCACATATAAAGTGTGTATTTCATCATCTACTGGCACTGATATTTGTTTGCAAAAGTCACAATTGCTCTTATCTCTATCTATTCTTCCATTTACAGGGGACATTTACACGGGTCACAAGTGCGCTTATCTATCTATTGTTCCATTTACACGGGACACTGGGGAACTGAACACAAATCAGTGCCCCATTCATTAAAGTTTAAAACATCCAGGAGGTACTACGAGGCTGGTACAAAAATGTACAAGAAATCACTAAATCCACATGTATTATCCACTGTTTCGAGGGAACAACAGAATTGCTAGGCTTGATAGATCATGAACTATCAGCCGCAAACATAAGCAACTATATTTGCTACCATGGCACCATTTGACTTTAAATTTTTGAATTTAAACAAAGGAAAAAGTATCATTGAAATTAATGGGAGCACAAGGCTAATTTTTGATGGGAGCATGGGAGTATGCTGCTTCTAAAGAGGGAGAAAGCAACCATCCCCCTATCAAAGCCTCTAGAATGGATTGACGATTCAT
Source organism: Aurelia coerulea (assembly GCA_039566865.1). Lineage (NCBI taxonomy): Eukaryota > Metazoa > Cnidaria > Scyphozoa > Semaeostomeae > Ulmaridae > Aurelia > Aurelia coerulea. The sequence continues at coordinate 11,207,227 of CM076950.1, forward strand.
GAATAAGATTCTTGATTCCATCATATCCCAGCAATTCTGTGCATATTGCTAGATATTGCATAAAAATGTTCATTCGCGTTGGCGGGTTTTTGAAACTAACAATCATCACCATTTACACTTGTGTACTTTGCCAGCCATGACGGTTACATGACGCAATTGTAACTTCATCTCTGTGACTAGCAATGGTTGTTATATTTTCAAGCTTTTCCTGGATCTTTTTGTATCAATTTTAGCCAGATTACCTTTGGGCATCCGCATTTACTTGGTCTTGCGGATGGCATCCTGGAGTGCTTATCAAGTCCACATATTTGCACATATTTAGATAAGTCGGCGGTCCACATATTTGTCCTACCGGATGTTGCAAAAAGAAATCCTCATTAAACAGTCAACGAAACTTGATTATCAAATGATAAAATTTTCTTTTTGATTTGTTTCATCGATGACCTAAAGATATTTAACCCTATTTAGACAGGGGGCGTTTTCGTCCCCCCTCCTACCAAACTTTCTCTATTATCTCCGCCGCTACTATAGATGTGGAGCTGCAACTTCTTGACTTTTACTAAACATTTATTGGCCATTAAATTATAAACTTTTCATGGTCCATTGTTGTACCAGGTGACCTCTAGATGCCCTTATTTGGAGACAGGTCATCAAGGAAATCTTAAAACCCACGCTAAATTCTTTCAACTAGTGCAAATCATAACGTTATATACAACATTCGATTTGTCTCGAAGAGCATTTTCATTTGATTTATGTTTTGTTTACATTTGTTGACATCAGCAAATTTTAATATTCATAACGTCATTTATTTTGATTCATTTATTTAGTTTGAATGAATAGTTTTTCAAAACATCTCAAAACTTGCAGAAAACAGCCCTAGGGTCCTTGTTACTACCTATTTTTACTAATTAGAAGTCTAAAAATAGAAAATAATTGACAATAGAAATCTCAGTTAGTCTATTGAAATGGCAATTGCTCTTGATTTTCTAGAGTTGCAATTTAACTCGAACAATTTCTCTTCTAATTGCTTTCTCTACTCTTACTTGCTACTTTTGGCTTCAATTCTGCCTGTTATCTCATGTTATCTCGGCGAATTTCCCTTTTTAAGTCAGAAGATCATTTTAGACCATTTCCCCATTGTTTTGGGTGCCTAGCTATGACCACGTGACTAATGAAACTCTATTGTTAGTTTTGTAAGGTTAATTTTCCAAGAATTGGCGTAAGTTTCATCATTAGATCTCTGGTAGTTTTGGGGAAAAAGAGAGCGAAGAACCCCCCCCCCCTTTGTCAAAAGTACCCTGGCCAAAACACTTCTAATCGGTCCAAATAGGGTTAAAGATGATAAAATATCTGTTTTTGTTACTTAAAGGTAGAAAAACCGCACGTTGAAAATGTTATTTTGAGCTATATGCTACAAGCAACATAAACTAGTCAATCTTGCCTAACAGCCAAATAAAGTCTCAAATGATAGGGTGCGTTTCATTCTGTCATCTATGAACAATTCATAAGCTTACTGTACACAAATAAATCAATCTGGTAATTATGAGGCATTCAAAACTGGGCAGCCCTAAAAAGAGCTAAAGTTGCTATTTCTTTTGCCAAGAGCATACCTTAAATCTAATATATTTATGATTATAAGATGCTATTGATATATCCTATGCAACGATAAAGCTAGATAAGCTGATGTATGGCATTTGTTTGCATTTAATTTCGTCCTTAACGTTAGCGGCTGAAAAGTGCATAAGAAACTTTCAGCACTGAAAGGAAGAAAATTCTGAGAAAATTTCAATGTTGAAACCGTTTTAAAATTTCGTAGTCAAATCATAGATCATAATATTATGACCTGAATGAAGATAATCACACATTTGTTCTAATTTCAAGACACCAGATATATGTGTTTGAGGTTTATCCAACAGCAAACCCAAAAGAGAACCGCATAGCATATTTCAAAACAAGTTAGGGCCTGCATAGACGGTGGTGTCTTGCATAAAATAGAAATTTGATAAACAAGATGGCTGTCGTCATGACAAAGGAACACCCGAAAAGAATGCTTGGTCAAGGCATAAGTTATGAGGAAAAATCAGATCACACACCTATCAAATCATTGATTTGCTGTATTGTTGGGGTAGCACTGATTTGCCTAGTCGCACAGTCTGTTTATCTCAGTAAGCTGCTTGGTGCATTGGAACGAAAGGTGGCCTTCAAGGCGAGAGATTATCGCTCAACGAATGCCTTACCTGATCTTGCTCGAATGAAGCTTACCACATATCATATGAAAAAGCAACAGTTAAGAATGTCGAAAAGGATCTCAGAATTAGAGAAGCAAGTGGAATATACACGTACCTGGGTGCATATTTATTCATCAGATAAGAGGCGAGCCAGAAGAAGCGCCTGGCAACAGACCAATGAGGAGTATATGTTATTCAAGCTTATACGAGGGGCATCATTGTCAAAGAAAAACAACAATACAGTGATATGTATGCCCGGGCAGAAGGGGGAAAAGGGCGATAGAGGAGCAAAAGGCAAAGCTGGCCCTCGTGGTTTAAAAGGAGACCCAGGAACTAATGGGCCGAAAGGAGCAAGTGGACCGGTCGGTTTTCGTGGTAGAAAGGGGGAGAAGGGCCAAAAAGGAGATAATGGGGCTACAGGTATTCCTGGTAGGTCAGTTCAAAAGCCAAAGATCGTTTCGCATTTGCCATCAATCACAAAAGTTGAAGGTTCCACTTTGATTGTAGGCTGTGAGACTACAGGCCACCCAGAGCCCAAAGTGACCTGGACTTTCAACGGAAAACAGATCGACAGACGATATAAATTCCCAACTAAAGGAATCCTAAGGGTAGAGAACATTAGCTACTCAGATAGAGGGGATATGAATTGTCTCGCAGAGAACATATTTGGGAAAGACATCAGAAGTATGAAATTAGATGTACACACAAAACCTGTGGTATCTTTAGTCAGCATAGTGGAGACCAGAGAAGGCAACACAATTGGACTTGAATGTAACAGCACAGGGAACCCAACTCCAACAATAAGATGGCGAAAGGCCGTTGGTTATATGCGTGGCATAGAATCACAGTTTGGTAGCAGTACCAGAAGATTGGTCATAAACAAAACAGTTATTGGAGACAGTGGGCACTATGTTTGCACAGCTGATAACAAAATTGGCCAGGATAGCAAGACAGTTCTCGTCGTTGTTTCTTCTTCGAAGCCAGACTGCTCAACATGGCGAGAAAGAGGCTATACAAAAAGTGGTGTGTACTCAATTTCACCAGATGGGGGCTTGCCATTTGACGTATTCTGTGACATGGAGACCGGGGGTAAAGGTAGGCCAATGCTTTTCCATGCTATTAGTCGATTTGACAAAAGTTCAATGCGATCATTTAACCATAATATCTGAAACGGTTATACAGTAAGAACCCGCAAAATAGAAACCACTTTAGAAGAAACCTCAGGCTGATTTTCTTTAGAAATGGTGCCCTCATATAAGAAACTTCTCAGCCTGATTTAGGGAGGTTTCTTACAGGAGGATCCCAAATTAACTCATATCTAGCACTCTTTGTCAAAATCAGGTGCCAAAAATTTTTAAAGGCTTCATCCAAAGCATCTCAATCTACGTATATAGATATATACCTAGCATGTATGCTAAGGTTGAGTAAATTTCGAGCAAATGCAAGGTGACAAGACAATACTGTTTGATAGTGTTTGCTCTGGGTTTTCTTCAAAGGTTTAAGTTGAAATAACTGAAGGTTTCTTAATCATGTTATAAGAAACCTTTCAGCCTGTTTCAAGATTAATGACCTTTTAATAGGAAACTAAACAGGCTGTTTTGGAAAGACTGGTTTCTATTTTGCGGGTTCTCACTGTACTTGATAAAAGATATAACTTTCATTACAAATGGCGAAGAAGTATGCGTTAACAAAGGGATATCCAAAGTTGTGAGAAAAAAGAGGCTCATACCTCTTGCAAGGCTTCTTAAGTTTCATTTTTCTAACTTTTATCATTCTTCATACCTGAAACTCATTCAGATCAATACAAAATGTTTGGACCCCGCAAAGAAGAAGACATCTTCAGAGAAACCGTCTTCGTTGGTCCCTAAAAAAATTACACTTTTAGGTATTCCAAGGAGAAAGGTTATTGAAATTGGTTTTTATCTAAAACTGAAAAACAGGTATAATAGTAATGGACCTTTTAGCTATTCTAGAGAAGAATCTGCATCAAATGATATTCTTATACATTTTGAAGACATTTTGAATGTGCACAATAGTCAGCAAAGCTCTAGTTAATTCATGTAATTCCTTAGAAGTTCTTCTCCACATCATCATCATCATCATCATTAATTTATTTACAAAGTAGGCTGAAATAAAACCATAGCTAAAATTACAGCTAATTAAGGCCTACTTATTTACAAAATTTACAATCTAATCTAAAAATAATATGTATATGTATAATTACAGTAATTTCACTAACTATCCTGTTATGAACCCAACCTGTTGTACAAATGTTTTGCAAAGCCTACAGTTGCATTTATCACCATTCCAGCACCTTATTTCCTTTTTGAAAATTTGAAGGGTGCTGGAGTCTTTTATCTCGTGTGGTAGCAGCTGCCACATCATATTTCCAAGGAAAGCTATTGACTCGATTCCAAAGGACGTAGTGCGTACTTTTGGAAGCAGCGCGTCGGTCCCATGCCTCAAGTTGTAGCCAGTGTTCCGCTGCGTGAAAATATCCTTCATAAAAAGTTGGACTTAGATCTAATTTTGTTTTAAAAATCTCAGTCATAAGCAACTGTAGGTTTCTTATATGGATGGGTACTGAATTCGTTTGCTCCAGGAGAAAACCAAAATCATGTTCGTAATCTTTCTGTGCAATGCGCAAAGCCCTTTCGTGAACGTGATTTATTCTTTGATTCAAGGTTCTATCGCAGAACATCCAAACAAGTGGACAATAGCTAAAATGGGATAATACGAAAGCACGCATTAGTTGCTGCAATTTTTCTGTGTCCATGTAACAGGATATTCGGTTAAGAGCATGAAGTTTTTGGCTGGCTTTCTTACATAGAGATTTGACATGTTGTTTGAAGGAAAGAGATCGATCAAATTTTATGCCAAGAAGATTCTCCTCTGTAGATTCTTTCAAACAAGCGCCTCCTATTTTGATGGATACTTCATTGTCTTTTGCACCGAAAGTCATTAAATGGCATTTATCCTCATTTAGCTTCATGAGATTGTTCGGAAACCACTCAGTTAACTTAAGGGCATCATTTTCTAAATGCGCAATTACATTATCGATTTTTGGACCATACGCTTAAATCGTTGTATCGTCCGCATAGTTAAATATTTCGGTCTCCTCTAGGCACAGGAACAAGTCATTCAGGTATATGTTGAACAAGAGGGGGCTTAGGACAGAACCTTGTGGTACACCTAGGGTGGTCTTTGTCCACGTGCTGAATGAGCTTGTTGCTGCCAAAATTTTACTTTGATAAGATAAGTTATTAAAATTCAATGTTTAATTGCTTCACACTTGGATTTCAGGATGGACTGTTTTCCAAAGAAGGGCTGATGGAACAGAAGATTTCTTTTCGCGAACATGGAATGACTATAAAGTTGGATTTGGAACACTTACGAACGAATTTTGGCTCGGTAATGACAAAATTCACCGAATAACACAACGAGGAAATATGATGGTTCGCTTTGATCTCGAAGATTATACTGGAAAGAAAGTGTACGCCGAATATGATTCGTTTTCGGTCGAGGGCGAGAGAACAAAATATAAGGTTCATGCTGGGAAATATTCTGGCAATGCCGGCGATTCCTTCAAAAGGCACAATGGAAGACCATTTTCAACACGTGAAATGGGAGGCTGTGCAGCAAGCTATGGAGCATGGTGGTATGAAAACTGTCACTACTCAAATCTGAATGGAATGTACTTAAGGGGTGATCACAAGTCATATGCCAATGGAGTTAATTGGTATCACTTTAAAGGGTATCATCATTCGATGAGAAGGACTGAGATCAAAGTCAGACCGAAATGATTAAGAATGACTGTTCACATTGTTCTCATTCGGTAGTAGCAATGAGCATATTTTATAAATGAGCATCATAGAAATCTTCTAAATTTAGTATACTGTATATTTAGTTTTTTTAATGCGCTCTGTGTCTGTCTGACCAATCAACCCCCTCCTCCTCCGTCACCTTTTCTAAGGGGTCTCCATGCATACCTTGCCTTGCAGGTGAGGGGTGTCCTCGGTGTTTCGCGCTTGGCGTCGGTTGGTGGGTCTATGGGGGACGGGGGAGGGGGGGAGCTTGCAACATAGATTGCATGCAACAAGATATCAAATGTGGAGTACCTCAGGGCTCTTGCCTTGGTCCACTCCTATTTCTGATATACGTTAATGACTTGCCGTTTGCCTTGGACAGAACTAGGGCCACAATGTATGCGGATGAAACGAGCATTTCTTACTCCTCGAGATCTGTTACTGATTTGACCCAAGTCATAAATACTGATCTAGATAGCATTCGCTTGTGGTTAGAGGGTAATAAACTTTCTCTAAATGTTGCCAAAACTCAATGCATGATTCTGGGTTCTGGAGTCCAGGCGCGCAACTAGGAATTCTACAGGGCAGGGGTTCAAACCAGAAAAAGGGCACACTCCGGATCATTTCAAGAAGTGATGTCGCATGGGATATCAGTTTTTCAAGCTCAAAAAGCGAAGGCAGAATTCAAGGTTATTTTTCTAATGCTCACCGCTCTAAAGCATATCAATAAACAAACATGTCAACGCACAGGAGAAGCAGTTTGAAAACGGTAAAGGAAATGCGAGCGAAGAGAGCTGGGAGGGGATTCGGGGGCTTGCCTCCCAAAAATTTTTAAAATCACGCTCTCTAGATCGTCGGAGAATGCCTATCTTAAAAAGAGATTAAAACTAAAAGAGAATGAAAGGCACCCGCCTAAGAGAGACAAGTAACACTGAAAAGGCTGCTCATACACGCTTTTTATAAGAAACTGTGCTCTGAAGTTTGTTGTTTGGTTTCTCAACTTTGGGCCAATTCTTTTACATGGTTAGACAAAATGCAATCCTTATTTGAAAGGCCACTGCTCCTTCGATAAGAGAACGAAAATAGTGGCAAATATATGATTCAATGGTGGACATATTCAAATCCTTTTAAAAATTTAACTGAATGAAGTCGGCTACTCCAGGGATTTTCTTGAGAAAGCCCTTTCAAGAAACCTTAAAAACCGGCCTAAAATGACGACCAAATTTTCTAAATATTCCTGCTTCACAGTGATTACTCACCCAGTCATAAAAGTGTCTTGCAACGGCTTCTTTTAACAAAGTGAGTCTTGTCTTTGAGCATCTAATTCGTAAGTACTTTCACATGTGCCATTTAAGACAAAGGAGTTGCAGAAATCTGTTGAAATTTTCAGCCGTATTTGCAAGCTTTTGAGCCTCAATGTTGAGAAAATTGCTGATGATTTCGGAACGATAGATCCAATTGAAGCCTAGTGAATTCTCAAACTTTGTTCAACGTCTTAGCAATTCAAGAAAGCATTCAACAAAGATTGATACTTCATTGCAAGAACCCGTAAAAATAACGGTCAGTAATACGTCAAATTAACATAACTTTCTCCCTAAAAAGGGCACTTTTTTGCCCTTATCAAAAAAGGGCAGGGGTCTGGACCCCCAGGACCCCCACCGTAGTTGCGCCCCTGAGTACGATTGCGGAGTCTTGGACGAAACGATGATACGGCTAGTCCCGACTTTCAATATCTCGGTGTGCAAATTGATTCCCAACTAAGTTGGAAAGAACATATCACTGTCGCACTCAGTAAGATTTCACGAGGAGTAGGAATGCTGAAGTATTCCAAAAAAATTCTGTCTTTAGTTAGAGACTGTCCAGAAAAAATGTATTTAGGCATAGTAGAACCACATATCAGATATTGTTGCTCGGTCTGGGGTTGCGCTGGCGATACAGTCCTACAAAAGCTCCAAAGAATACAGAATCGAGCTTCTCGCATCGTTACAAACAGTCCTTTTGACAAAGCATCACTGCCGTTGATTTCTCAACTTGGGTGGCTAAATATAAAAGAAACGATTGATTTCGAAACTATGGTTTATAAATCGCTCCATGGACTAGCCCCTCCTTACATGCAGGACATGTTTCACAAACTGTCTGATTGTAGGAACCGAGTCCTACGGAGTACTGAAACAGATCTTGAGATCCCACGTTATAAAACATCTAATGGGCAACGAAGCTTTTCGTATCGCGGAGTGACTGTTTGGAACCAATTGAGCCCCGAAATTGAAACCGCCCCGTCACTGGCGATTTTTACAAACAGGCTCAAGACCTTTTCGAAAAATCATAGATATATCCCCGGATGAAGACTATTACATCGAAACCAGTGTTTGGTCAATTTTTCTTTTCTTTTCTCTTCAAATTGAGATTTTCTTCCTTGTTTTTATTGTAGAGTTTATATCATAGATACACCATGTAATTAGGTTAGATTTTATTGTTTTTTTAGCAGGGCACATTGTAAAACAGTTTTCTTATATATAAACTGAATGTATTACCCTGGGTAAATAATTAAAAATGAATGAAATGAATGAATGAAAGATATTTTCGTGCTGTGGGCCTTTCTGGTCCTCCGTGTGCCCGCTGGTTGGTGCTGGGTGCGGTTGTTCGTGGGTGGCTTCTCTTGCTGCGGCCGCGGCGGTTTGGTATCTTCATTGGGGAGCTCCCTCGTGCCTTCTCCCGGGGGGGCTTCTCACCGTACTGGGCCTCCCTGGGGGGCCTTTTCTGCTTTGATCTTGTGATATAAATGAATAATGCCTTAAATTAGCTGTAATTTAGCCATTTTCAATGTAAGCATACTAGAAATAAATAAATGATGATGCACACCCAGCTCGTACATATTCATTTATGTGTGGGTTTTCCTTTTCAAATGCTTGGGGCTGAAAAGTGAGTCAGCCATGATCGTTATTGAACTTTACTTTTGTAACTGCGAAAATATTGTGAGAACCGTTTGCAGATTCAAGAGATTGTGACTCTTACATATTGTAATGTGGTACCTGGCCAAGTTCAACAAGCTAGGAGCAGTTTCCATATTACAATTCTTGATTGTGACTGGTCAGTTATTCTTGCATTGCTAACGTGGAATACATATAAGTTCACTTGTAGTTAAAGTTGTTGTTAAATTGGAAGAAGAAACGTCCATTATAGTGTCATGTACACGAGGTTGAGGTTTCTCAATGAGTTATTTTATACTCTTTGAATAATGAAAAGAAAAATTTTACCATCAAATATTTCTGGAGATCAAAAAGAATGTTTACAAAAGGTTTGATAATCAATTGGCGATTTTTCAAACGGGAGTACTTTTTTGGACACCCACCCATAGTAACATAGTGTTGTGTTTGAATACTATTCAGAGCCCCGTAGAATCTGCTTAGTGCGAGAACTCTTTCTGTAGCTCTTTTTTCTTCTTTTAACTGGAGAAACTCCAGTCATTGACATAGCCTCACTCCATAAGGACCTCGACCTACGCTCATCTTATCTAATTGAGTTGATGTTGTTGTTGGTGCTCTAGTGAGGGACCTATTTCCCAAGAGCTGTAAAACTTTGGCAAAATGTCATTTTTGTGCAAAGGGCGCTCGATAAATTTAGGCCATATTGAGTTATATATGATATTGGTAAGAGGCTTATCCGATTCTGCAAGTGAAGGGAAATGAGGGAAACGAGTAGAAGTTTTAGACTACGGCATCTATTGAGTCTATCTGTAAGAAGCGCCGTAGTTGGTGTGTTAATTGGTAATTCTATTCAAAGTTACCGTGGTCTTCATTTCTCTCGTCTTCTGCTTGCTATTTTGCTTCAAATAGTCTTACATCGTGCTTGCTGCATCCAGCCATTTTGATTTCGTGAACTGGGAAGTTCAGGGGCAGTCAAGTACGGTAAATTATATGACCCCACCTTTGTCCTGACAACAAAAATAAGCAAGCAGATTTTGACCTAGGTCCATGCCACACAACTTAAAAACCGTCAAGTTTTGAGGACAAAGTTTGTCCTGAAAACTTCACCCAAAAAGCCAGATGTCCAATGATTTGATCCAAAAAAGCAACAAAAAAGCTCGGCAAACAGTTCAAAACGACGGCACAAATCTTTTTTCCGTGGATTTCTAGTAACAAGCCAGAGAATACCTTTAAGCAATTGCGATTTCAGCTTTGTCTTGCCATTGAGCAGAGACAACCAGTGCTGATATACTGCCAATACAACCAGTTTTTGTGACAAACCTTGCCCAGTGACAAATTGTTCAAAAATATCGGGCGAAAAAGCCAAATTCCCTGAAAACAAAAAGCCAACTTCTGGGGACAGAGCTGATCCCGATTTCAGAGAAAAAGCCAACTTTTGGGACAGCCCTACAGTCACTGGTTGTTTTTATTTATCGATCTAAAAAACAATTTTAAAAACTACAAAGTAGATACATTTCTATGTACCAGCCATAGCGGGGAAGAACACTGGGTCATATTAGTATTTAGTAGTTGGCTTGGATTAGCTAGTGTAGTAATTATTTTTAATTTTTACTGTACATAGCTATGTAGCGCCAACTTTAAATAAATTGATGATGATGATGATGATTATTATTATTATTGTTATAGATCATAGAGCCACGCTCATAGAGGCACTGTCCCCATAGGGACATGCCCATCCCTGGTAGTTTCCTCCCGCGAAGGGAAAGGGAAATTTAAGGCCAATTGCGCAGCCAAAATCAACGCATATTAAGTACTTCACATTTTTATTTTCAAGCACTCAAAAAAAACTTAATTGGCCATAAAATGGTAGTTCTTGTTGATAGCAAGATAAAATTTTCAGGAGTTGTCACACAACTCATAGTGTCACTGAAGAACTGATTTTTTCTTTGAAAAAATCAAATTATGTTAATTTATGCTAATTTTAGCGTCGCGGACCATTTTTCTTGGGAAGATGATAACTTAAGAACCAGATACTTTATTGAGCTCAAATTTTCACAGAATGTGTGGAACAAGGTTCTATGTGTACTGAATAGACAAAATTGTAAAATCATGACCTAGACAGAAGTTAATTGGGAAAAACACTGTTTCCATGATAACGGCTACCATTTTGCAAATTTTGGAAATCTGTCTATTCATTACACTTGCATACATGTTAGTCAACTGGAGTGAAAATTTCAGATGAATATCCTATCCTGTTAAAGAGATATGATCTGCCCAATTTTGCTAGGTCAGTAAAATGCAGTTTTGAGAAAAATGCATTTAAAGTTTGCGTAGTACTTTTTTGTCTTAATTCATTGCTTCATATCACTAATAACTATACACAATCATTTGACAAGTTTCAAACAACATTCAGTGACCAGGTATCTCAACTGTTACAGTTTATGCTCCCTTAAAATTGGTTTTATCAGTTCTATGGTACTTCCATGATTGGGAAATCAGTTGATATTGCGTCAAATTAAAAATCACGCTTTTTGCACAAGAGGCCCTCCTGGCTCCCACTTTTGCCTTTACCCCCAAGTATCTCCATCTCTTCAGGGTGGTACACTTCTCTCTCCATTCTATCAAATGCTCCAGGATCATAGTCTTCTTTCAATGTTTCCTTATTTGATTTTTTCAATCTCTTTTTGTTCAGATGCTAGGCCCTGTACTTATGCAAAATTTATCAGAGGCTGACATCTGGTTAGCGACGTGCTCTTTCTGTAATGCTCTGAGTGAATACTGGCCAACATTTTCTATTCCTTAGAAATTAATGCTTTCAAGCCAGCACCAGTATTGAGACAGCAGACTGCTTCTGGTATAGCAGAAACGACTCTTGCCTTTCTGCCTTGCTTTCTATTCTGCCGTATAAGTTGACGTTTCATGAAATGTTTTGTTGACATTATGAATTCAATGTAATACTAATGCTAGAGAAATATTATATGATATTAATCCTTCCACTTCATAATCATTATACTTCTGTCATGTTACTTGGGCATAACATACAATTTAATAACCTCTCTGCTGCCTCTCTTTAAATCCTTTTCCTTGGAAAGGCCCAAATTATTTTGATACCTCTTATTTTGGTACCTCTTTGCTCCTGGATTCTCAAGTTTATAAAAAGATGGATTTTGCAGCTTTTTGGAAAGGCAGTTAATGACAGATCTCAGCTCCATTTCTGGGGTAAAGAAGAAACTTGGATGGCTGAAAGTTTCCAGTAGTGGGCCTAAGCAATAACATTGGACTGAAATTCTGCTGGGTCTTCTTCTGTATCGAAATGTCTTGCTTTCGACTGTGATAAAACTTTCTTTTCTTTCTGAATCTTGTGACAAGTGCTCTTGACTTAGTTGCTGGTATTCTATTTCACTGCTTTACGAGAAATAACCAAAGAAAACATCATATTCACAATCTACCATGGCCTCTGCAACTTGCTCCAAGTGCTACACCCAGACTGCATTGTTTGCAAAATGCGCGCGGAAGATAATAATTTTGGCCAGTAGTTGCGCGCCTGCACCTGGCTGCACAGAGGAAAATGCGCGCGCCTCGATAATATGCCTACAGGGAAACAAAGCATAAGTTAGCGATCAATCACGCGATTTGTGCCTTTTGAGCGCTGGCCTGGCCTAAATATTGCAGTAGAAAATGAACCAATCGACCAATTTAATTGGAATATTCACTATGCAATTCCTCAATTTATTGGGAATCTATATATATCAAAAGTTGAGTGAATACAAGTATCAAAATTATGCCCTTTGAAGTTTTGTGAGCTGCAGTCAGGTAGGCCGTGCATTTATCTTTCGTTCCTCCCGATCTAATCCTTTGGCTTTGTTCCTCGCAGTGGGGTTTCATTACTCAAATAAACACGGAATGAATCCAGATTCCACCGTAACCAGTCGCTATTTGTCGGTTGTATCAGAGAGAAAGAGATACGTCGCAGAGAACACAGACCATTTAAAGCAACAAATATTTCAATGAAACAAAGCTCGACAAGAAATGGAATGGACGTACAAGATTCTAATCCTGCGCACGTGTTTGCACGCCCGCCCCTAACACATAAAAAGCGCGCCTGTGGAAACATAATATTTCAAGCGCGCAAAAAAATGCGCGCGGAAGATCTTCCGTGCGCACGACATAAAATGCAGTCTGGTGCTACACAACGAGAAAAAGCCCCAGAACGTGAAAGGAGACTTTTATTCAGCTTAGAGCCTCAGTACCGCAAAGAGGCTACCATAGGGAGCTCAAATACGAATTTAGAAGACCTCAGGGTACCTTTCGAGGGTTTCCCTTTAAATTTGGGACCAGAAGATGACTAAATATGTCCCTAGAAACGGAATCAACATTGTTGCTAAGGAGGTTCTCACCAACCCATGTTAGGAAAATTTAGAATAGACTAAAAAGTAACGAGAATTCAACAAAATCATTTGAAAAATCGGATTCTATGATAATTTTTCGATAGTTTTAGCTCAAAATCCGAAAATCGAAAATTATGAGGAAAAGCTTTCTACAAAGTGTGAAGTACATCCTTAACAAGCAGAAGTCAAGAGGAATAAAAACCAAGGTACCTTTGAATATCATTACTACCGCGTTTCTTACAGCACGGTCTATATATGCAGCGTAAAGAACTTTGTTGCGAAGAGAAATAGCCCTACTCATATTGCATAACTCGAAACCTCAATGGTTACATGAAGTGAGTGGTGAGAAGTCAATAAGCTGGCAGTAAGGGAATCCCTGCTACTGGAAGGCAGTTTTCAGTTTTAGTTGTCAGTTCAGTTTTCATTTTTCATCAATCTTCAACACATAAACTCGACAATTAAATACATTACAACATTATAAAGTAAAAGTTAACAATACTTCACAAATCCTAGCTTTTAGGATACCCAAAGAGCGAGCTTCCTTTGAACGTAAAGCCTTGGTATGCTCATCCCATACAAGATATTTATCAAGTTGTGTTCCCAAGTATTTAGCATTAACTACGACATCAATATGCGAGTCGCCAATCGCGAAAGACGGGGTCGGTACTGATTTTTCTGATATCTTTTTGATATTAGGCCTAGAGCATATAACATTGCTTGTGTTTTAATTACATTCAGAGACAGCTTGTTACCCTCAAGCCACTGTTTCAAGGAGTCTAAGTCTCTGTTAAGGGTTTCAGTAATCTCGTCGATATCCTTGGAAGAATATGATATACTGAAATCATCGGCATATATCGTTCTTTTTAAGAGAAAACGGCAGATCATTGATATATAACAGGAATAAAAGGGACCCAATGCTGGAGCCTTAAGGAACTCCACATTTTTTTTCAGATACGAAGGAAACCATGTGTGTTCAAGGCCACTCACTCCATACTTTTCTAACTTTTGAAATAGAATATCGTGATCTACAGTATCCAATTTCTTTTTCAGGCCATTCGTTCCTGATTTTTTTTTAGCCTAAGAGTTTCTACTATAACGCGCTTTTCAAGACCAAGATTACGTTCGAAACTATATAGATTCTGTAGAAATGAATCTACCTTTTGTCCATATTATCAAACCAGTCATTGGTAGACTTCAGCAGACAGGTGCGACAGCGGAGTGTAATGACTGTTTATACTACCGGGTGAGTCAGAAAAAAGGATCCCCGCTTGGAAGGCCACTGCTGCTCCATGAATATCAAAGTAATAATATTGAAAAATGTCTTGTTTTATTGCCAATATGTTCAATTAGGTTCAGTAATTTACCCGGCCTTAATCGGCCATTCCTTCCCGTGGATATGGGTGATTTTCTGCAGAAAGCCCCTTCAAAAAACCTGCAAAAACAAATGAAAATAATGAGCACATTTTCCTTCCTAAAATTGATGACACTCACATAAATTCATGCATTGTGTCCTCTTGGGAAAATGGAATCCCCCTGAATAGGTCATCGATACCTAGGGGAGGACTTGTTCATCCTCCCAAGAGGATAGCACGTGCTAAAGCGTTCACAAGTAAGGCCATTGTAAGGCAGAAATGTTAGGGAAATCTGTTCATAATTTTGGGCACGTTTTGAAGGTTTTTTGAAGAGGCTTTATGGAGAAAATCCGTCATAATTTCAAACTGGAGTGGCCGATTTCAGTCAGGTAAATTTCATAGTAGATTTGAACATTTCTACCATTAAACTATATATTTGCCGATATCATTGTCTTGATATCCAGGGAGCTGTGACCTTTCAAACGGGGATCCTTTTTTCTGACTCACCCGGTATATTAGCTTGTTTTTATCTACCAGGTGTCCCAAAAAAATGTATACGGATTTGGTTGACTCCAGCGATGTGAATTTAGCTTTAATCAATGGCCCATCACGCTCAAGATGTTCCTCGATAGTCAACTTGAACATAGATGCCTGGTTTTTTTTTGGTGCTTTGAGAGCAGAGATATCAAATCTTGAAAGCTCGAATGTGCAACCACTTGCAAACCAGAGCTTTGGTTTTTTGGCCTCAGCAAATTCCTGAAGCACACCGAAATTTAGAACTGAAATTGATGAAAATTTAAGAAGCTCCCCAATGGGTGACTGGGGGGGGGGTGACTTCTGGAAAACAGAATAGCACAAGATCTAATATTGTTCAAGTTTCATCAAGGCTATCGTTGATTTATACGATGTCCCTCGAGAAACTGCTTAGGCCAAAGCCCGGGCCAAAGGTAAAGCTCTGGTTTGCAGGAAGAATTTTTGAGAAGTCATATTAGACTCCCTTATTCGGTTAGAGCGTGTGACACTGTAGAAACTTTTAAATCCCGTTTGAAGATCCATTTATTTAAACAGTGTTTTACTTAGATTCTAAATAAAACGTTATGAACTTTTGTAGTTTTCTCAAATTTTTAATTAGGCTTTGTGTTTTTATTGTAATGTGCCTATGAGCCCTGTGGATATATGGCGCAATATAAGTGCTTTTATTATTATCATTATATTATTGTTATTATTGCATGTCAGCAAACGTCGTGCGCAGCCAACACACGAGATACTGCTGCTACCTTTTTCCAAGGGTGGCCATGCAGATATGGAGACAGTGGTGCTATGTATGTCCCAGATATCGGTTTATTTTGTCTTTAATTTGACAGTGTTTGTCCTCAAAACCAGATTTTTTCATAGGCCTTTGAAAGTAGTTTATTTTACAATGGACTATTTATATTTTGCGATCTCTGTCCCCAAAAGTGGGTTTATTTCAATGCCTGAACCTGGACAATGCTGTCATCGGAATTGCTATGTTTGCAGAATCCAGAATTTTTTGTGAACTTGGTAGACGAAGAGCTTGTCTGATAACCCTCTGCCATTTTATTGAAAATAATGGTTTATTTCTCAAGTAATTCTGGACAAATCCCGAACAAGATCTTCGCATTTTGAAATAGTTCAGATGTATGGGTTTTTCACGCCTGAAAGAGGACAGAGGTGGAACCACTTATGCGGTTTGTCCAGATTATTTCTTGTATCTTGAGGACAATTTGAGGCAGATGCTTAAAAAAATTGGTTTATTTTCGGAATAGTTTGGACACAAGTGGAAACAGTTTTACTAAGATTGGGTAGATTAAAGGTGTCTGGAGAGACAAAGGTGGAACCGAGATAGTGGGAGAAATGGGTGTTTTGAGCTGAACCACATATAGATTTAGCAAATGTTTTTATTGCAAATGCCTGTCCCCAAAACCAGTCTTTGCTGGACAGTAGATCACATTAATTCTCCAGAAACTGGGTAGATTAATTTCTTCTCGTGGACATACGTAGGACCACAAAAATTACATGCCCACCCTTGCTTTTTTTCTCCAACAATTCTTTCTCTCTTTCTCCCTATTTTGGTTCTATAATAATCCTGTTTAAGTTTTGCTTCATTGGATTAAGCAAGGACTCGTGTGATAAGTACATACCCTTGACCTGAGGTTCATAAAACCATATGATTGAAAATCGGATTTCTTGTGTAACAAACATATAACCTCGTGGATGGTCAGGCGCCCGTGCTGTTGCGTGTGTTGAAGAGGGGATTGCCACTGAGGTCTCTCACTTGCAACCAGAGTAGAATTACCATAGAAATAGGAGGATTACATAAAGTCCATAGTACAGCTTCAACAGCAAATATAAGTCACGATATTTCTCGCGAAGCTTAAAAGATCACATAACATTGCAACTACATTCTTTGAGACAAGCGTTCAAGATGTTGGCCAAGACAGCACTTATAACCATCAATTTCGCTGTTTTTATTGTACTGTTGGCTTTGAGCTACATTTCAACGAGTCCTTCGTCGCTTTTCCCTCGCACTCAGTCAAATGTATCGCACGAATATCCTACCGAAATTACACCAAGTGATGGAACATTCGCTATTTGGGGATTCATTTTCTTCTTTCAAATTGCCTGGCTCATTTATTCCATCACGTTGAACATAAGAGCAGAACCAGGAGATATCCTTCCTGGAAAATTCTTCAGTTATTTCATCTTATCAAGTGCTTGCAATACTTCATGGCTGTTTGCTTGGGCGAGAGTGCAGTTTGGCATGTCTCTGGCTCTTGTTTTTGGTGTCGCCCTAACTTTGGTCTTAAGTTATATTCATGGATCGGCTGGTTTGTACAAATACCTCAAAGAGTTCCCTAGCAAGAAAGGCAAGCCTAACCTCTTTGATGTGTGGTGTACGAGAATCTTGGTTCAAAATGGCGTCATTTTTTATGCTACTTGGGTGAGCATCGCAACATGCCTCAATCTGGTGATCTTCCTCCACTACAACCTAGGAATGGACGGAAGCAGAGCAGCAACAGCCGCCCTTGGTATTCTGCTTTGTGCTACCTTGCTTTGGTTTATCATGGAAAACTTTGTCTTCCAAGATTATACACGTTATGTCTTTACAGAGTACATCGTTCTTATCGTGGCTTTAAGTGGTGTTCTCAAGGCACATTGGACAGGGGGACAAGGCAACCAAGCGTTTGTCCTTGCTTTGTTAATTGTGTCTGCTATCCTGCTCGTTGCTCGAATCGCCCTGATTGTTGTTCAAGAGATAAAGATGACGAGGAGAACACAAACTACGGCGATCATGATGGGGTAAATTGAACGTTAGGGGGAGATTCTTGTCATTTTATGACACAGAACTATTGAACGCAATATTTACCTCCTCCCGAACAGATTTTGATTTGAAGACTAAAATGTTGACATTGTTGAAATTCGCTCTAATTGTTCCAAAGGACATAAAATTGTTTCGAAGCTGTTTTATCAAGCAAGCCATAGCCATACTAAAAGATGAATGGACTTTACAATAGGCTCATTTTGATGCAAGAAATCAGAACTTATCAAAGCATCTCGTCCTGAGTGTGAATTTGTCAGCAATGATTCAAATACATCGCAAATAATTGTATGTTAAATATTAGATCTTTGCTCATACTGTGGTCGTTATTGGTTATTTCTCCAATGAAGAAACATTTAAATTTTGCCAGTGCTTTGCTAAAGCTTTGATTTTGCGTTGCTTAAAATGATTTGGGAACTTTGTTTGTTCTTTGAAAATTATATTGCATAGAAAAATTAATTGGTTAGTTCATATAGCAAGAAAGTTAGGTTTTTACCAAATGCCTATGTACAAGAACATTGTGACATACGTTTGGATGGCCTGAAATAAATGAAAAAGTTGGATAAATAAATGAAATATCTAAATAAAGATAGATAACAATGTACGCCAGTCATTTTATGCCATCAGTTCCTGAAAGCTTTACGGAATTTCTCGTGATTGTACTTAAATACTGGATGTTGATCTGCTTGCCATTTCTTCATCCTTTTTCAGCGTTCCGTTTTTTTTATGTTCATGTTCAAGGGCGCCGGAGCCACGGGGGCAGCGGGGGCAGCTGCCCCCGTTGCCCTAGTGGTACGGGGGCAGCGCGGGGGCAGCAAAGTGCCCTTTCCAAAAAATACATTTCAGAAAACTATTGATTAATTGCGCCTGTTAGTTGGAAGCGAGTTGTTTCTCGTCCGCAGTCACAATAATAGAACGATTCCTTCTGCTCTCAAGATTACAGTACGTTCGAAGGACAGTAGCGTCGCCACGGGGTGGTCTGGGGTGGACATGTCGACCACAGTTTTCACAGAGTCGATGTTATAATTTCTCGAAATCAGTCAAAAAGATTGGGAAGGGTAGATTTTTATTGACTTGAAACTTTTGTGATAACTGGCCTTCCTCCTGAATTCTCAATTCCTTTATTGAAGATTTCGAGAAAGGCCTTAAATTTCAATTTCTAACCAGTGGCGTGGCCACGGTGGGGGTATGGGGGGCAATTGCCCCCCACTTTTGTCGGAAGATGGTCCTCGAGATTCCTCTAAAACCGAGGAGAAAATAGCTGCGTATAGGTTGGGTAAGAATTTTGCGAGAAATGTCAAATCTTCCATTTTACCACTGGCAAGCATGACATTGGGAGATGCATTCTAAGCCAAAGTAAAGGATACTTCTTCAAAATTTTCTTCGTGCTCTGATTTATAGCATAACTGTAACAAAAAGATCAAGGTTTCCTTGTCACTAGAGGCAAGCATAATATTGGGAGATGCATTCTAAGCCAAAGTAAAGGATATTTCTTCAAAATTGTTCCTCGTTCTCTGATTCATAGGATAACTTTTACAAAACGATCAAGGTTTCCTCGTCGCTAAAGGCAAGCATGATATTGGAAGATGCATTCTAAGCCAAAGTAAAGGGCGTGGCCCCAAAAAATTTCCTGGGGCTTCGCCCCCAGACCCCCTATTTTTACATTCCCCTCCCACTTAATTTGCCCTGGCCACGCCGCTGTTTCTAACCATATTTATTCCTTCCTCGTAAATAAATATATGATGTTCTTCTCTGTTTCGATTTTTGTTGCACCAAAATGCCCGCTGTTGTAAAAAGTACTGCTTGAGATGGTTGCTTTTCCAGAAATATCTAAATAGATCAAAATAATAAAAAGAGCATTCCCATCATATTCTCCGAGTGTCTGAAGGGCGTTTCGCACGTTTTCCGAGGGTCTAAAGGGCGCGGCCAGGAGTATTTTTTCTAGCCCCCAGACCCCCTTATACCTTTCCGCCCCAGCTTTTTGGGCTGGCGACACCCGTTTCGAAATAGATGTTGAGCACAATATCCTAAATGAAGATTCCCGATTATTTTCAACGGCAAATTTTGACACCCTAAGGTGCCCTTTCTGCGATTCCTGCCCCCGCCGCATCATGGAGCCTCCGGCGCCTCTGTTCATGTTTGTGTTATCCCCACCCTAATTAAATCACAAATCTTACTATCATATTCGTACTAAAATGCTGGTCCATAGCGCTGTTTAGGTTTAAAGTCATCATATTCCTCTCCGAGGCAATGCTGTCCTAAATGGGAGCAACCAAGGAAGTCGATTGCTATTTCACTAAAAACACATGATCTTATCAATTTCCAGTTATTCTTGGGTGTAGAATCTGAGTTTCGATGTTATGCAGCAATATCTCTTCCGGTAGAAATATTTTGCATTTTACCCTCACACCATTGATGAACTTGCCACTTTGGTCGAAAAACGGGAGGAGGAAGACAGGGAGACAAATCTTAAATGCAGCCGGGACTTCACTGCTCAAGAGCGCGAAGAACATCTTATATTTTGGATATGGCTGCTAACATCAACGGTATCATGAGAACGCCAGACACATTTATAGAACAGTATTTCTTGTGACGAAGATAAATTTGGCATATGAACTCCCGATATTCGTATTCCTGCTGACATTAACAAATTTTTAGAAATAATGGAAGGAAAGAAATAATTTCAAGGCCGATGAAACATGTATGGCTTGAAACCAGTCATTAACTCATTGGACGCTCACTTTTATGGCATGAGATATGTCCTGTATAAAGGCCAAGAATGGAACATCGATTGACGTGTGGAAGAAATTGAGCATGATCACGAAAAAACAAATGCCACAGAAGCTTTCCTCCACGACGAAAAAGCATTTGACTCGTGAAATTGTCTGTTGACTCCACAGAATATGGGGCATAGGAACTAAAAAGCTATTGTTTATATCCTTGGCAAGGTGCATAACCCTCCCTTCTCTAACGAGCCCCCTCTCGGGTTTCCAAAATTACACAAGCCTCCCGGGTATTCTTTGCAAGAGCTTTTACGGTATTCTTCGTAAAGGAAAACAGTTTTGGTGGATACATATGAAAGGTACATGTCTTGTTCGCTGTTTAGGGAACAGTCAAGCAAGATATAATATCTGACCAGAGCTGGATGGATTGGCACTTCTTTTAGGTAGAAGTTTGAAAGAAAGCAGCAGTATTCATCAAACAAAGTGATGACAAATATAATTAGGAGATTGAAAGAATATGAAAATGGCATTGACTTGTCTCTCCTTCCACCATACCAGACAGCAAACTTTGTTACAAAATGTGGTGAAATGCATCAAATCCTGATCGCTGGGTTATCCAGGCCAATCAGGCTGATTACCAGATATAGTGATAAAATTGGACAGAGGAAGTGTATTCAGAACAGATACATTGGCATTGGCATAAGAGTCGGGTGGCTGGGGTGTGCTGCATAGCCCCTCTAATCAGGCAAAAGTTATTTCACTTCAGGCGCGATTCAAGCACTATTAAAGCAACGAAGCCATCATATTGGGCACTATCCATGAAATAAGCCCATCTAAACATTAGGCTGCACCTAAGTCCAGGAAAGGATAGCAGAGTTGCTGATTAATGCCAGCAATGGAAGAGATGGTCGAGAATAATGACAATATCTTAAGTTCTGATTTGTTAGCCCATTGCTAGTTCCTTTGGATTTAGGATTCGCATCCGAATCTTTTGCTCACCGATCGGCAGGCAATTGCATCCGAATTTGACATGTAAGGAAGGATTCCAAACGGAAAAGTCTCAACGAAAGATGCAAATCACAATAATGCAGCCGAAAGTGCAAACGGGCACACCACCATTGTTATCCTTTACAAGAGAGCATCATGAATAGATTCGCGTAATTTCATTGGATGATTTAATGGTAAGCCATCGTCCTAATGTCTTTGAAGTGTGGATTTGGATGCGAATTCGAAGTCCAAGGGGACTGGAAATTGGCCAAAAATGTAAAAAATAGAGTAACATGAACTTGCGGTAATTACAGAATTTTTTTATTACTGAACTGGTCTATTAACGATCCATTCAACATGTTGCAACAGAGCCTCTTTATAGGATCATGGCTGAGGGCACCATCCAATGTTTCCCTTGATTGAAAGGAACCATAGGTAGGTATGAAGTTTGAACCGTAAACACAGTAGGACCAAACAAGGCTCTCTGTTGCAATGTTACTGTCGGAAATTCATAGGATGAGGCACTTCGACCATGAAGTGGACACAGATAATCTCTCTCATTGCCCCTAAATTCGGGGTAACATTTCGGGGTTAGAAGAAGGTAACAACCTGAAAAAATAGATTAAGCTATTGCTATTCATGAATTTACTGATCCCAAATTCCATTTCCCATAGCTGAAGATCAAAATGTTTATGCTTTGAGTGAGGCGTTCGACAACAACAAACTTTACCCCATTTTTAAGGCAGTCGCCCCCGGGGGGGGGGTACATAACATATTTAGGGTACGGGTATGTGCCGCCCATATGGGTGGGTTTTTCGGCCCAAAATTCTCTAAACAAGGGTCCTTTTTCGCCAGATTTTCCATAAACATGGGTGTAGTTTCGCTAAAAATTCGCAAAAAATGGTTAAAATTGGCAGTTTTCCGCCAAAATTAATCATAAAAGTGGATATCAAAAGCAAGTTTCGGTAATTAGAAGAGGGTAGCTTTCTGAAAACCGGGCGGCAGACCCCCGTCCATCCTCAAGTCATGTACCCCCCCCCCCCGGGCAGTTGCCTCTATATTTGAAAAGCTCCCTTTTCCTGTTAAAATAACATCTTTCTATGAGAATCATTACAAGATTTGAAATGACAAGCACCAAAGGTTACCAAAAGAGTTTGACCTTTGACCCCTATTTGGGGGCATTTGCCCCTATATTTCATAAACTGTTCCTCTCCCATCAAAATAACATCGAAATTCGGGTTCTACACCCCTGAATTGGTATGGTAAGGTACTTTTAGTGAATTTTGAATCATCTTGCTTTGTTGCCCCCATTTGGGGGCAGGGTTACCCCAGAATGATCCGAAACCTCGAAAGTACCTTTTATGAGCTAGATGGGGCCATTATCAATGTTCTAAAGCTAAAAATGAACTTTTAAAGGGGTACATCGAGAGTCTTAATAATACATAGGTGAGGACATCTCCACTGTAGCACACATGTTTTTCAGTTTTCGGTAGTATTGGCTTCCTTGGAAAAACCTACTCTCCAATGCAGAGGTTCCCCTCCCCTGCTTTTGCATTGCAAGGATGAAGAACCAAAGCAAACTCGTGTGCTTAAGTGGAGATCTCCTCTCCTTCGGGGATGACACCAGCATGAACATAAAAATAAGTCGAAGGTAGAAAAGGATACGAATATGGCAAACAGATCAAACACGCAAGTACGTGGGTAGAATCACGCGACTTCCGTAATTCAAGGAGGATAAGTTTTTTGCAACTTGCTGATGACCTTACCAGTCCTGTGTTATGATCATATGATGACTAATAACGTAAATTATAACGTAAGTTTGAAAGGCCTCAGTGTGCTGAAAAATCTGTCTGTTTTTTGCGTCCGTTTTTCTCCTAGTACCTATTATTTAGTTTATACTACGGTACCAAGTTTGATGACTAATGAATGTAGCGATGTTTCTTTCATTCAACGTCTGAAGAATAAATGATGTCGCCTTGAAGAGAAACTTGTAATGGTTTTGCCAAAAGTTCTTTGAACATTTGACCAACACAAATGTCTTGCTCTACCTGCCTTCGAAATTGTTTCCATTTTCACAAGACTGACCTATAGATTCAGCAGCAGAATAGCTGTAAAGAAATTGAATTAATTTTGTCAAGCACTCATTGCCAGTTGGACAGTAGACCTTTATGTGTTAGAGTAAAAACATTATTTCCATCGTCTTGAATGAATGCAAACTATTTGGCGTGCATTTGTGCATTCAGCATCCTCGTCTCTGTCCTCTGCCTCGATATTCTCATCCTTACTGTCCGACTCTCCATGCTGAAAGGGCATATTCACGCTTGATGCGATTTTGTGATGCAATGCGGCGTGCGCCACAAATTTGAGTAACTGTGAAAGGTTCATGCCCTCCCTATTAGCCCCTCTCTTTAATGTGCCCCTCCCTTCTCAATCAAAATTTGAAAAAAGCTCCCTAACCCCCCCCCCCCCACTTATATCAAACACCAGAAGTTGCCAAAGTTTTTCCAATTAAGCTAAACAAGCTTGCATGGTAATTTGGATATGGTTTGGGATAAAAACTGTCGGGCCGTTCCATCTGCAAGGGTATCGATCTAATGATTTTGGTCTAAGAACCGGTATCGATTTTGATGATTTTGGTTAAAAGAACGGTGTCAATTTTCACGACTTTTTTGGAAGTTGATATAACGTTTCTTTCACGATTTTGCTCTTTTGTGAATGAAGTCTTAGGCCTAGGTTAAACGTCGCTCTACTCATGCGCCGAACCTAATACAATTAGGAGCGACTGTAGAGCGACGGTAGAGCGACACTGAATTATACGTCGCTCCTAATGTGTCGCTCCTAATATAAAGACAATTGAATTTCTGATATCCTTTGTAGCCTAGCAACAAAATCATTAGAACAGGTCCTTCAGCTTTTGTTCTCAAAGTAACAACGAACAAAAGCATGTTGAAAAGACTGACGCAACCAATTTTGAGAAAGCAAAACACAACGAACTCTGGGCAAGCAAAATAATGTTTAAACTTTGTCATGGACATAACTGTACAGTGTTTTATCGTGTAAAACGAAGAATAATCAACAACATCTCAGTCATAAGTTATACCTGGTAGCTAGCCGGGGACGTGCCAATTTTGCAATGTCACACGTCTTCGTTCAGAGTTGACTTTGTGTCCATCATGCGGAAATCAAGCTATACTATTAACTGAAAATTTTGTTTTTGTTTCGCTCGATTGAAAATTAGAATACAAGCCCAATATTCTGTCTCAGTCACAACAGAATCAAGAGAAGCCATTGCCCTTTTAGTCACTTCCGGCAAATTCCCGTTATTCGAAGATATACGCATGCTCCGCCTCGCTTTAAAACGGAACATTATGAGGAATAATTTATGCATTAAGTTCGGCGCATGAGAAGAGCGACGTCTAACTTGAAGTCGCTCCAGAGTCGCATAATGCGACTGGACCAGTCGCTCCAAGTACATTCTGCTGCACCTAATTAAATTTGCCGAACTTAATCAAGTTAAACGTCGCTCTTCTCATGCGCTTAATTCACCTATTAGGTTCGGCGCATGAGAAGAGCGACGTTTAACCTAGGCCTTAGTGTGGCTGGTATAATAATAATAATGATAGTTTATTTGTTTAGTTGAAGTAAGCAATAGTTTTAAAGAAAACTAATAAATGCCAACTATCTATTATACAAATTAAAGATATGTAATAAAAATGGGAAATATATTGTCTGTGTTCACATCGTCTGCAGATGTTGCAACGGTAAGTATCTCCCTTACAGCTCTTAATGATATTTTTGAATTGTTTTGTGTTTTGAGCAAGTTTTATCGTGTGTGATACTGTCTTCCACAAAATGACAAAGAATTGTTCTCATAAACTAACGTACTGGTTTTAGGGAACTGCAGGAAGTTATTTTTTCGTAGGTGATATTGAGCATTCTTTTGTTTGAAGAAATCAAACATGAAGGAGGGGCAAGCAGCATTTATGCATTTATATATTCCAAGCATTAGTTTTTGCAAATTTTTGCAGTGGATTGTTAGCTCACCCGACCTTCTCAAGAGATCTTCAAATGTTGCATCATGGTCCCTATCAGAGCTCTCAGTGCACGTTTATGCAAACGGTTGATTGTGTTGTTTGCGTCTTCCAACAAAAGTTCCAAATTAACGGTCAGTAGTTGAAGTTTGAGAGAAAAATGCATGGTAGAGTATCTTGGCCTTGTCTACATCAAGATATCGCGCAATCCAAGAAAAAGCCCCTGTGTTTACTGATTCATTTTCTTACAAATGTGTGTTATGTGATCCCGAAAGTTCAACTTTGAATCAACCGTAGCTCCTAAGAGCTTTACTGTGTCAGTATTGGCTCTAATGTTACCAGTTATGTTAAGACAGTTGGTACTAATTCTATATTTCACCTTTCATTCTTTTAAGGAGAGTTGCCTCTGGGCTGAAGTTGTTTTTCAAGAGGCCTCCATTCTAGGCACAAAACTTCTTAAATTTTGAAGTTTTTTAATAGAAAATTTTTTTTGTACGGACCAGACGAGGGCTGATGCTGATCTGAGTTTCTTATTGAGAAATATGTACCGATCAAAGAGAATTCTTGGATCTCATTGCATCGAAAAGGCTGTGGTCTCTAGAATATTGATCATGATGTCTGATCGATCTTATTGCATTAAACAGGGCCTGTATCCAGAGTCTCATGGCATCGTATCAAATTCATTCCTGAATGAACAGAGAACTGAAACCTTCGCATTTTGGACTCCTTCTATTAAAGAATTCAAGTGGTGGCATGGAGAACCGGTAAGCGCAAACGTTATCTTGTGCTCAACTCACTTTCTAGCGTATATTTTCGGTATGGTCTGAAGTGCAACCAACAACTTTGTACCTTAGAGGAGGGTTGTTTTTGGTCATGCAACTATTACTATATTGCAAAATACTGCACGCTGTCTATCATTGGTTCATTCAGCTCTTGGAAAAAAATGAAATTAGGTGTCCCCCAAGGATCAGTTCTGGGGCCTCTCCTCTTTAATATATTTATCAATGATATTTTCCTTTTGTTGAATGAGACTGAAATCTGTAATTAAGGCCGGTTTACACGGGCGCTTTTTCCT
The DNA here is from genome assembly GCA_039566865.1 of Aurelia coerulea. NCBI lineage: Eukaryota > Metazoa > Cnidaria > Scyphozoa > Semaeostomeae > Ulmaridae > Aurelia > Aurelia coerulea. The sequence goes on from CM076950.1 coordinate 11,234,084, forward strand.
AAATTTTTCGTAAACTTTTTCTAAAATTTTCAACATTTAGAGAAAAGTTACCGTGTAACAGGAAAATATTTACGGTGAAGTTTGATCTTATCTCCGGTTTTTAATCTCGTTAATTGGTTTTAATGAGCCATCGTTGACGATTTTATTCTGATCCAGGGTCAAAATAAAATCGCTTCTAGCATTTTTTTTCAAAGGAGCCGACAACATTTGAGATATTTGACTGACTTTGCTCAATTATTTTGGCGCGCTATTTGAATTTATTTCACAGAGGATGAAAATTAATTCGAATTGAGTATCTTCAACGACTTTATGGCTGTAGATTAGAATTATCTCCATGACAAGCATACTTCCCCTTTCGATTTCGGTGCAAAAATGGCAAAGCGCGACAAAACCGGAATAAGATCATGACGTCAGTAGCAACTTCGTTTCCAAACCAATGTCGGTGGTGCTGGGGACCATCTGTAGTGAAGCATAAATTGGCGATTTGTGAAATATCAACTCAAAATTAAAATGGATGATGACGAGAATGAGACTGTGGCTGCTTGTGCAATTTTGATTGGGTGTGCTTTGAGACTGAAAAGAAAGAGGGAAAGAAGTGTATGGTGCAAAGAATGGCTTCAACGAAGAACCGATAAAAGTATATACACTGGTCTAGTCAATGAACTCAGACTAGCTGATAGAGGGGACTATCGACGTTTTATGAGAATGAATACATCTACGTTCGAGGTAAGCCCGACTGAGCTTGCTGTGAAATCTTAAGGGAGTTACGCTGAAACCTTAAACATCTTTTTGATAGAAATTTACTGATCGTTAGATTTTAATTCTGCTGGAATTTATGAGACAAGTATTTCCACCATTTTTTTACAGGAGTTATTATACAAAGTACGACCGTTTATTGAAGGGCAATCAACAAATATGAGACAACCAATCACTGCAGAAGAAAAGCTTGCAGTAACATTGAGATTTTTGGCAACTGGAGAAAGCTATCAAAGCCTGAAGTATCAATTCAGAATCCACAACACAACTATAAGCCTCTTTGTTCCAAAAGTTTGCAAGGCCATCTACGATGTCCTTGAATCTGATTATTTTCGTGTGCCAACGTCAGAAAAGGAGTGGATCGATCTTGCCAATGCAACTGAAGAAAGATGGCAATTTCCCAATGGCTTTGCAGCAGCCGATAGGAAACGCATTGCAGTGTATCACCCACATGATTCTGGAGCAAAATTTTATAATTATAAAGGGTTCTACAGCATAGTTTTGATGGCGTTTGTAGATTATGATTATAAATTCATATATGCTGATGTTGGTTGCCAAGGCAGGATAAGCGATGGAGGAGTTTACAGAAATTCTTCTTTTGCCCAGAGTCTATCTGCGTTAGAGTTAAAGCTTCCTCCACCGAGACCTTTGCCTCGATCAAATAACCCATCTTGGGAACCTTACGAAAATGAAGAGGAAGTTCCGTTTGTCTTCGTTGCTGACAATGCATTTCCTCTTACCAAAAACTGCATGAAACCTTATCCAGAAAAAGGCCTAACTGACCAAAGAAGAATTTTTAACTATAGACTTTCAAGATTTCGTCGTATAACAGAAAACGCCTTTGGTATATTAACCAACGTCTTTCGAATTTTTTCGGCAAAGATTAATCTAGACCCGGACAAAGCAACGGCGGTAGTAAAAGCAGCTCTGGTGCTGCACAATCTTCTTAGAACGAAATCACCTGAATCCTACACACCTAGTGGATTTGCCGATGAAATAGTGAACGAGAATGTGATAGATGGAGCATGGAGAGGGCAGACAGAGAAGAGTACTGCGCTGCAGCCACTGCCGCCAAGATGCAAGGGAAACAAGCCATCACAAAATGCTGAACGAGTCAGAGAGATTTTTGCTGAACACTTTTTTGGACCGGGACAAGTTCCTTGGCAGTGGAAATCTCTTGTTTGAATTGGAAATACTGTGACTATAGAACTGATTTTCCAAAAACAAAATCTTGAATCTTTCGATGTGACAAAGTTGAGTAGATGTTTGCAAAATAAATATCCGTTGAGAAAAATTGCTGCGTATGTGAACCAGTCATGTTCCTGTTTGGATTCCCTTTTACGTTCTGCATTTCTATTGTGGTATTCAGATAAATTTGTACCTTTACCTTGCAATTTATTGCATCTGTCAGCCACTCCTGTTCCCGTTTCGATCCCCTTTTACGTTCTGCATTTCTATTGTGGTATTCAGATAAATTTGTCCCTTACCTTGCAATTTATTGCATCTGTGAGCCACTCCTGTTCCCATTTCGATTCCCTTTTACGTTCATTCCTATTATGATATTGTGATACTCGTGTTTTCCGTGTTGCAGCTTATTTAAGCTGTTAATTTGCAAAGAGTGTTCAATCTGTTTTGAAGGTTCCTTCGACTCTCCACTTGCAAAAATTTATGATATCCTGATAACCAGCTTTTCTGCTACATACAACATGGATGAATATACACAACGTCATTTTCAACAATATCTTCGCAGTAAAATGGAAGAGGAAAGAAGGTAATATTACTTTATATGGAAAAACATTCATCCAAATATATCGTTATTAGAAATATTTGCAATGTTAGAGCTTTTGTCTTCTTTGTAGAGCATTCGAAAGCTCCTAGCACATGAATTTTGTCAAGTACCATATATCAATCGAGACTTTGAGAGTTAAATAGTGAAAGGCTATTTTGGAAGAATCTTTGTTTGATCTTGTAGGTTTGATGAATTGCAGGGAAATCAAAATTCATTTTGTGGGGGATGAGGGCCAAATTCGTCCATTAGCAACACTGCCAGCAAGAATTCTCTTTAACTTATTTTTAAATCTGCCTTAACTTTTTTATTTCTAATGAGCAGTAGATGAATACGGTGATGACCTAAATTGTAATTTTCTGTTTCTCTCATTAGGTTGGGAGCTACATTGCAGGGACAAGGAGTCATCGAAAAAGATAGCGAGAAAGATGAGCTAACGCAACCAAGTAGTGCTTCAAACACCAAGCAAGCCAAAACTGCACCCAAAAAAAGCAAAACACCAACGAGAAGGTATCAAAATTTGAATGGCCTGATAACTTGGTAGAAAGTGTGATAAATGCCTGGCAAGATCAACCAGTGCTTTATGATGTCAGTCATCCAGAATATCATTTGAAAGACAAACGCCGAAATGCTATCCAGCGAATTGTAAGTGCCCTTGAAGATTTGGAAGTCAACCCCATGCCATCACATGACGAAGTAACAAAAAAAATCAGCTCCCTGAGAGGCTATTTTGTATCTGAGAAAAATAAGATGAACCAAGCAAAAGTAAATGGTGCAGGTGCAAACGAAGCGTACAAAAGTAAGTGGCAGTTTCTATCAGACAACATCATCCCAAGAAGAACAGAATCAAATTTAGTGAAGAGAAAGAAAGAAGTCGAGGATGATGACAAAGATTTTACCTATCCGATTGATAACACCCCATCGTCAAAATCGGCCAAAAAGATGGAGGCAAGGAGAACAAATGACTTGATAGAAACGGCAATAAATGCCCTGAATCGCCCAAAACAAGCAGTGGCTAAAGGAGCTTAAACAGAGGTACGATCTGCCGACAAAATATTTGGGGAAATGGTTTGGAGAATGTTGGAGGAGATACCGGATGGCTACGCAAAAGATATGGTAAAAATAGACATTCACAAGCAGCTATGCCAAATAAAGCACACAAGTTATCAACAGCAGCAAGGTTTTATTCCGATGCAGCAAAGCCTCAATAACCAAGGTCAGCAGAGCTTTAACCCCCAAGGTCTACAGAGCTTCAATCATAGTCAGCAAAGTTTCACGCCTGTTCACAAAAATTGGAATGACAGTGGAATATCTCGGATGCAGGAAACGTATCAGCGATCATTGTCAAGAGCCAGTACATCCACCCTTTCACCAACAGTAGAACTTGGAGAACAATACGACACAACAGAACAAATTGATATCGAAAATGATTTTTGAATGTAAAAGAATTGTTTTTTTCTTGAAAACTGTTGCTGATAGAAAAAATCTTTTGTTTTGTCTTCTCTCGATGCTGTTTTCCAAAGTATCCACCAGTCCTCTGTGAAATAAATTCAAATAGTGCGCCAAAATAATTGAGCAAAGTCGGTCAAATATCTCAAATTTTGTCGGCTCCTTTGAAAAAAAATGCTAGAAGCGATTTTATTTTGACCCTGGATCAGAATAAAATCGTCAACGATGGCTCATTAAAACCAATTAGCGAGATTAAAAACGGGAGATAAGATCAAACTTCACCGTAAATATTTTCCTGTTACACGGTAATTTTTCTCTAAATGTTGAAAATTTTAGAAAAAGTTTACGGAAAAATTTAGGAAAAAGCGCCCGTGTAAACCGGCCTTTATGCAGACGATACGACAATTTACTGTTCTCATCAAGAGTTACGGGAAGTTATTTTAAAGCTAGAAAAGGATACTACTGAACTGAGCAAATGGTTTGAACAAAACTGTATGAAATTAAACGAGGAGAAATGCCATCTCCTTGTACTTGGCGAGAAAGAAACTGAAATGTCAATAAAAGTTGGTTCCTCTGTCATTAAAGAGAGTAAAGAAGAAAAATTGCTGGGCGTTGTAATTGACCAAAAGCTAAATTTTAAGCAACACGTGAAAATGGTGTGTACGAAAGCAAGCCAGAAGCTACATGCTCTTGCAAGGCCCTCTACGTATATGCCTGAAGAAAATTTAAGATTGTCATGAGGGCTTTCGTAATGTCACAGTTTAGCTACTGTCCATTGATATGGATGTTTCACGATAGACGAGTTAACGCAAAAATTAACTCTATTCACGAAAGAGCATTGCGAATAGCGTAGCATGATCGGACCTCCAGTTTTGAAGAACTGTTAATTACAGACCATTCAGTCTCCATTCATCAACGAAATCTACAGTTGCTTGTCACTGAAATTTACCGAACAAGAATGTATTTAAATCCTTGTTTTATGAGAGAAATTTTGCGGAGAGAGAAATACATTACAACTTAAGAGTTACGAGCAGCATCTATGCATGCAAACCTAGGACTACAGCCTATGGGCTAGAAACTGTGAGCTTCCTGGGGCAAAATCTCTGGCGAGATTTGCCATTGCATATAAAAAAGTCCCGATTTGTAGAGAATTTTAAAAGGGAAATTAAGTTTTGGAATTTTTCATGCAACTGTAGATTGTGTAAGGATTTTATTGTAAATTTAGGTTATATTTAGGTTAATTATAATTATTACACATCTTTTGTATCGATAATGGTTGGCATTAATTAGCCTAGTGCTATATACCACGCCAACCGTAAAGAAATTAATTATTATTATTATTATTATTTAAAAAAGATTTGAGAGCAAGACTTGAATATTTCAAGAGTTACAAATTTTGTTGACTTTAAGGGGGGAGGGTTCATTTGAAGTTTTTGTTATCAATATAGCAGAACAAATTTTGTATCTTAACAAAATGTGATATCTTCTGATTAAGAATCTGCAAGCAGAATAAGGTAAGATTCGTTCATCCTGCACCGGCGAGCTCCGTAATAGCCCCTGGTCCAGGTTATTCCTGTCAAATTTTATTGAGAAAGATCAGGAGCAAATATTGACCACAGTGCATTCTATGATAGTCGACGGTGACGCTATTCACTCCACGAAAAGTCTATCTACACATATTACTGTTTGCGAAGACCTGCACTTTTAAATGATGTACCGAGCATGGAATCATTCGTCGTACATAGCCGAATGCTCGTAGCCCATGGCCGAAACCGCCAAAGCCTAATTTTCACGGACCAATCAGACGGTTTAAAAAGCTAAGGAGACAAAAGAAACCCGTAAAGATTTTTCTAAAAGCCTTTTAGACTTTTTCAATTCACATAGAAACCGCAGGGGCATTGAATCTTTAACAAAAGAAAATTTAGCGAAAGACAATAGCAAGAACAATTGAGAACGCAGATTTTAGCGTTTTCGGGTCGTTTTTACAATCACTATTGTTATTACTATTGTCTCCTCGCCAGAATTTCTCTTCTTCAAGGTTCAGTGCCCTATCGGGTTGTTTGTGGCCATAACTCCGCCAATCCTGGAGATCTTTTAACCGGCATCCAAAGTTGTACGCCCAAACATCTGGAGAGTAGATTGCTCTAAAAAATTCGGGAAATCTCGAGCAGTTTTTTGTCCTGGCTGTGTTTTATGAAGGTAGGTAAAATTTAGAAAAATCTTCACGGGTTTCTTTTGTCTCCTTCGATTTTTGGCTGTCTGATTGGTCCGTGGAAGTGAGGCTCTGGCGGTTTCGACCATGGGCCACGAGCATTCGGCTATGTACGAAAAAAATGATTCCTATGCTGATGTACCGGGTCAATCAATAAAAAGGCCGAGCGTTTGAAAAAATGCTGCTCCCTCAATATCAAAGCAATAATATTGAAAACTGTCTTGTTTTATTCCCGATTTGTTCAATAAGGTTCAGTAACTTGCCTGGCTTTAATCGGCATTCCTTTCCGTCGATACGAAAGATTTTCTTCAGAAAACCCCTTTCGAAAGCCTACAAAAACAAGAGAAAATGAGAAAGAAAATTTCCCTATGTTATCCTTCCTAGTAATAATGACAATTGCATGCATGTATTATTTATTCATGCATTTTGTCCTCTTCCCAGATCATCATCATCATCATCATTAATTTATTTAACGTAGGCTACATAACACAAAAAGAATAGCTAAATTACAGCTAATTTAGGCCTACTTTACAAAATTTACAAATTCCTAAAGTTAATCAATAAAAACATGTAGTGGATTATTTACAAGATAAAAACCATGCCTTCCCTACGAGGTACGGGAGCGACGCCCACCTCCCAGAGAGAATGCAAACACACCGCGCGAGGGAACCCCCACACGCATATCCTAAGCCGCGGTCGCCGCTGGGGCTCAATTCCCCAGTTTAACCGCAGCCCAGTGCCTGCATCGTGAAGGAGACCTCACATCCCGCACAGCACATCCCCCATCCCAATGAGAAGCAGCGCACCGCCCCCATCCTTGCAAGAAGACCCATGAAACGTTTATCATGTTAGAAACCCAACTCTTAGAATATGTGTTTTGCAGAGCTTACAGTTGCATTTATCACCATTCCAACAAAGAATGGAATCCCCCTGAATAAGTTATTCATACTAGGAGGGAAGACTTTTTCTTTCTCCCAAGAGCATAGCACGTGCTAAAGCGTTCTCAAGTCATTGCTGTAAGGTAAACATGTTCGGGAAGCTTGCTTATAATTTTGGCACGTTTTTCAAGGTTTCTCGAAAGGACATTTTTTGTAAAATTCCCTTTAAAAATCTTAACGGAGCGACCGATCTCAACCAGGGAAAATTCTAAAAATCATTGGACATGTTAGCTATTCAACAAGATATTGCAAGATATCGTTACTTGTATATTCAGGGAGCAGTAACCTTTAAAATGCCGGACCTTTTTTGATTTACCCGGAAAAGGAAATTATAAATTTTTTGAAACAAAATTGTTTTATAAATTCCCAATAGACTTAACCTACCCCCTTTAATTAACACAAATTTTTCAATACTTGCAGAATCAAAGAGTCTAATAGAGTCTCATACGCACAACTTGACAGAAATTAAGCGAAAGCATCAATTTAGGAATTGCAACTGTAGATTGCGTAAGAGATTTGTAAATAATTTAGGATTTTTATAGATATTCATATATTTGTATAGTTAAGATGTAAATGGGATTATTTAATTTTGAGTTTTTGTTTTTGTTAATGGCTGGCTTTAATTAGCTTCAAGTAGTTATCTTCGAGCCAACCGTAAATAGATAAGTTGTTATTATTATTATTATTATTATTGCTCAGGTCATTCCACCGCGCAAATCTACCTTTTTCAATACACATTTGCCATATATTCAAAGAGACAAACGACTGTGACTTTATTTTGCAAATAAGTGGAATAAATGTTTGACTATTGCAGCTGCCTTGTGTTGTGCTTTCTGTGTTCTTTGAAACGTAGCTTGGAAGTTCTACAGCAGATGTGTTTTCTAAAATCTTTTGCAATTGTAGGGCATTCTAATCATCCTCTTTCACGTCGTACTACCTTTATTGTAGATATGGGTCACGGCAAAAAAGCAAGGGGTGAAAAGCGCTGTTTACTACTTCATGCCTGAGAACGCGAGAAAAGGTATCAGTTTCTAAGATTACTCATGTGTTGTACCGATCCATTTGGTCCATACGATCGATAAATTGATTCGTAAGAAGGAAAAGAGAAGGATTTGTTTTTGAGCAGCCCTAAAGGAAGATTTGTTCCAAGTTATCATCCAGTAGTTAAATCACAGGAAGCCCAATCGCGTAATATGGCGCCCTAGCTAATAAGCGTTGCTGCTGTTTCCTAATTGCAATAAAAAGATATCAGTATTTGCTCTTTGAATTAAAGAAAATTAAATTCATACCGTAAATGGTTGATTGTTTTTTGTCTTTCTTCTTGTGCTCTTGTGCTCCGATATCATTGAAGCATTCTGCCACCATGGTCACAGAATTGATGTTGTTGTTATTGTACTGGAATAACGACGCAACATTATAGGTTGAAGTGTGTATATAAGAAATAACAAATAAAACATTACCCGCCGAAATCTAGCAACGGTTTTGTCCTCGCTCAATATCGGTGAATTTGGCATCAAACGCCCAGTTCTTGCATGAAAATGTGCCCTAGCTTTTAAACTTCGTACTCAATGCATTTGTTTTCACTTTCCTCCTCGAAATGATTTAAAACAACGCGAAACAAAGCTTATCACTTTGGCAGTTTGAAATCTGCTGAACCTTGGTCCCACCATCGTGACCAGGATAAAAGGCGCCGACGTTCGAAATTCGTCAGATTCTCGACGAAAATCATGACGCTGACCCCCGGATCTTCAACGAACGTATTTGCTGCCAATAATCCTTGCTCACAAACATTCGGGGGATAAAACCTTGATTTGCAGCGAATTTTGTTCGAATTTCGAACGTCGACGCCTTTTATCCTGGCCACGATGGTGGGACCAAGGTTCGGCAGATTTCAAACTGCTAAAGTGATAAGTTTTGTTTCGCATTGTTTTAAATCATTCCGGGAAGGAAAGTGAAGACAAATGCATTGAGTACGAAGTTTAAAATATGGGGAGCATTTTCATGCAAAGAACTGGGCGTTTGATGCAAAATTCACCGAGATTGAGCGAGGACAAAACTGTTGTTAGATTTCGGGGGGGTAAAGAAGCTTCGCTCCTTGTTATTTCTTACATACACACTTCAACCTATAATGTTGCGTCGTTATTCCAGTACAATAACAACAACATCAATTCTGTGACCATGGTGGCAGAATGCTTCAATGGAGCACAAGAGCACAAGAAGAAAGACACAAAGAACAATCAACCATTTACGGTATGAATTTAATTTTCTTTAATTCAAAGAGCAAATACTGCTATCTTTTTATTGCAGTTAGGAAACAGCAGCAACGCTTATTAGCTAGGGCGCCATATTACGCTATTGGGCTTCCTGTGGTTAAATCGGCTTGGTTGTATCGTTAATTGTTTTTGTCGCACGAACCGAACTGGCGAGTGTGTGGAAAGACACATTTTTGGTTATTCAACGCTGCTCTTTAATGTAGCTTTTAACTTTTTGCTCGCCTTTCAGGGTTTCAGATTTTTACGTTGTTTCTCTTGCAGGATTTAACAATTCTTTCCCTTGTTAAAATTTGGTTGTTACTTACTCCATTACATAAATTAACAGCTTTGTAACGTTGTTGCGTTTTTGGGTTTACTACGATGAGGCCGTTATTTAAGGCAATTTCTAAATTCAGTGGTTGTCAGACAGACATTAACAACTCTAGTAACGGAATTTAGTAATCAAAGACCTTTACAATGGAAGATAGGGATCAGTTTTTTTAGCTGATTTTTGCTCGTGGCCCATGGTCGAAAGCCTCCAAAGCCTCATTTTCACGGACCAATCAGATGGCGAATAAGCGAAGAGGACAAAAGAAGCATTTGAAGATTTTTCAAAATTCTGCCTACCTTCATGAAATGCAACCAAGACAAAACTGCTGGGAATTTTTTTTTGGAAGTAATCTACTCTCCTTATGTTGGGGTATACTTGTTTAAATGCCCCTTTAGATATTTCGCAGTTTCAAGGAGTTCTGGCGTCTCCAAATGGTCAAAATAATCGGCTAAGGTTTGTTTATACTAGTTCAAATCAATCTCTTGATAAAACCTCTTTTGAATTCTTTAACATACTTCGCACAATGAAAACGTGTGCCATTAATGTAAAAAGTAGTACAATCATGAAACTTCCCTATGGTATTGCCACATGGCTTGAAAGGGGTAAACAAACCTTAGTCAATTTGTTCAATTCACACACAAACCACAGGTGCATTGTATTTTGAACAATAGAAACTTTGGTGGAAGGACAATGGCAAGAACAATTAAAAAGGTAGATTTTTGGCGTTTTTGGTCGTTCTTTCAACAATCACTATTGTTATTACTATTGTCTCTCGGCTACAATTTCTATTGCTCAAGAGTCAGTACCTCATCGGTTTATGTGTGAATTGGAGAGGTCATAACTCCATAAAGCAGCGAGATCTTTAAACCGTTACTTAACAAGTATACCCCCAACATCTGGAGAATAAGTTTCTTAAAAATAGTTGGGAAATTTAAAGCCGTTTTGGTCCTGGTTGTGTTTTATGAAGGTAAGTAAAATTTAGAAAGATCTTCGCGAGCTCCTTTTGTCTTCTTCCCTTATTCGCCGTCTGATTGGTCCTTGAACATGAGGCTTTAGGAGTTTTCGGCCATGGGCCATCAGCAAAAGTCGGCTAAAGCACAACTAGTGTAAAAGTTTGTTATCTTTTACAAAGGATAAGAATAACTAAAATATATATGTAACTTTAGGCTTATCAGTTCACTTGTTGCCATTACATTTCGCAAGTTATCAAAATCTTGATTGTTGAATCTTATCATGGAAAGCTTGTTATTCTCATTGGGATCACATTTTATACTCCCAAAGGGATATCACGTGCTATAAAAATCATTACTGTGAGAAAGAAATTTTAGGGAAAATTTGATCGTGATTTAGGTCGTTTTAGAGATCTCTTGAATCCCTCGTAAATTCAAAGCAGAGTGGTCAATTTTAGTAATATAGATTTCAAAATCTAATTGATTATGTCTACTATTAAACAATTTTACTTGCCAATGTTATTGCTTTGTACCCATGCTATTGCTGATGTTATTGCTTTCAACATGATTGATTCCAACGGGACAAATTCTCTGTGACAGTTTTCTATAACTCGCATGGTTGTTTTTGTCACCACTGCCCAAAAAGTGTCACAAACTCCAAGCCCTTTGCGAAGAAGTGAGGGGTTTACTACTCTTTGGAAAAAACGTGCATGTTTTAAGGAGCATTTTTTTCTATTTTCTTAATGTTACAACACAAAAATGTGGAAAAGAATAAATGGCTTAATTCCATTTTATGTTATACGTAATAATCCAAATATGTACAAAGACTGTGCATTAGATACTGCATCTTATAAAGTTAACGAATGAATGAATTTTCGCTTTTCGGTTGGCCCGACTCCATTCCATTCTGATTATGACTATGTCTATTCTGTCTCAAAAGAGATTTTCAGGCAAGATTTGATAGAATAATATAAAGTCATCAAGTCATTCATGAAAACTGATTGCCCATGATTCGAACTAAATTGATAGTTCATTACGCGATACTTATATTATGGGAGTCTGGGTACGAATCATTGACCACGTGCAGACCACCCCTGGAAAGAGGTTTTGGCTGGCCCATGCAACGGTAAATTACGACCAAACTTTGCTATTCTCGTGATTTTGATGATGTACCTTGTTTCTATGTTCCTACCTAGCATCCGAAAGTAGTTTTCAGGACGCTGAAAAGCTGAGCTTCTCGAAACAGCGTCCTGGTCCATCCTCTCGATGTGACCACATACACCATCCTTAGCCTGAAATTTCAGAGAGTTGGGGATGTGATACTGGGCCTTTCTCTGCGTAGCAGGCTGACTCGAACCGCCAACGTTCAGACTGGTAGTCACGCGTGCTACCATTGAGCCATCTCCTCTAAATATAGCTTTGATGGTAATTCTTTTTTACAGAAGAGAAACCGGATTACTGGATTCCTTATGATAATGGGTGAGTTATAGCATGATTGCCATTTGATACCTTAGATTGGTACAATAAGCTCCACCTTTCGCTAGCTACAACGATACTAACACCAAACGGTTACTGCTCGAACTGAGGACTCGTAATTTTACATACAAAGAAACCGGAATACTGATTTGCAGATACAACTGTAGTCTAGTTTCTGTGCATACGAACCATCCCCTTTGGAGTTCAGTCCATAACTTACTTTGGATATTAACTGTGTCTGTTTTTATTCCAAGAAATAAAACACAAAACACCCTTCCCATTTTCAAAAAAGCAAATTAGGTGTTGAAATAGTAATAAATTAGACTCTTGAAAACACATATTCTAAATGTTGGGTTTCTAACAGGATAGAAACTTGACTCGTATTTGTCCTGTAATGCATTGCCCATTTTGATAGTTTTGTTTTTCTAAGTTGTAAATTATGCAAGCTAGTATTGCATGCCTTGATTAGCTGTAGATAAGCTATCTGTAGTTTTCGCCTCCTGTAAACAAATTAATGACGATGACGATGACGATGACGAAGACGATGACGATGACGATGACGACGACGACGACGACGACGACGACGACGACGACGACGACGACGACGACGACGACGACGACGACGACGACGACGACGACGACGACGACGACGACGACGACGACGACGACGACGACGACGACGACGACGATGACGATGACGATGATGATAATAATAATAATGATACGGATGATGAGTTATAAGCATATACATATCAATACCGCAGTAATTGCGTAGACTTGTGACCTGGAGTCCCATGTTCCCGTGTGATCTTTGACTTGATGATGGCGCTTCGGTCAACAGAAACTCATAATACACTCCCGTCACGAAAGTATCCGGACAGCCGAAACAAAATGGCGTCGAATTTGACCGTTGGTCCTTCGACCCCCAAACGGTTCAGCCGTTATGCGGCATTTCAGGGAGTGGAAATAAACGATTTACCGCCAAAATTGTGTTTATCAATCACGCAATCAAGGAAGAAATAAAAAATTGTAAAACAATGCAAGATAAAAGTGTTTTGATAATAAAACATGAAATTAGCTGCGAGGAGAAAATGTAATCGATAACAAAGGAGCCTCCCAACTTATAACTGATATTTAAGATACTCTTCCAAATAATTCGTTCACTGGAATAGCATCACTTGGTGCAGAAAAGTCTGAAATTTGCAAATATGAAAGAAAATTCAAGTAAAATCCAGATATAATGAAGTTATAAATGAAAAAAGAAAGAGTTGCTGCGATCGAGGTAAGGTTTTGTAACAACAGAATTATTGCAATCAAACTCAATACCAAATTGTTGCAAAGAAAATTCGTTAGGGACTGTATAATTTTGCTCAGATTGATCCCCCTATGTAAGATGTACAAAATGATACCAACTTTAGGCCAACCTTAGGCATTAATTATATTTTTGAGGCTTTGATACAAATTTAAACTTACCTTGGCAAAGATGATATCGCAACCCTACAGCCATGGGAGACTCAAATTTAATTTTGCCATTTTATAGCCAAGTGTCTTTTTGCTATCATTCACATGATTCCTAAAACGGCGATCTTTTCTGCTTCATTTGACATAAAATACAATCTTCTCCTGTCATGTAGCAGCCTCCAAGACTGGAAATTTGTTGAGCATATTGTCTTGTTTTCGATTGCTTTTCCTTCTCACAGCTAAATTCATATTTTGCTATCAAAACACTTCATTTTGCTTTGTTTTTCATTTTTTCATTTCTTCCTTGATTGCGTGATCGATAAACAAAGTTTTGGCGGTAAAATAATTGGTTTCCAGTCCCTGAAATGGCCGCATAACGGCTGAACTGTTTTGGGGTCGAAGGGCTAACGGTCAAATTTGACGCCATTTTGTTTCAGCTGTCCGTATACTTTCGTGACGGGAGTGTATTATTCTGAAAAACCTGACCCTATTTAGGCCCAAACTCTCGGCTTCCTAGAGTACCAATCATATTGCGAGATTTGTGAACTACTATGGTGATGGCAACTATGATAGAATTTTCAATTCGATGGAACAACCGATAACATTCGAACGAGAGTCGACATTAGAGGCCGTGATTCCATCATAATTCGACTGATAAATGCATGTTACAGGGTTAGCTATTTCACTGTTTCATTATGAGTCCCTGTTGAGCAAGGTTTACCGTAGGGATATGGACAGAAGGGACTCGTCATCATAAGTCTAGTAATTACGATGTTATAATTAGCACGCTCACATACCTCCAAAAGTTGAGGCAAACTAAAGCCTATCTACCTGATGATCCAAACAGAAGTATTGCTATTTGAAAACTTGATCTTTTTCGCGTAAAATTTCTGCAACAAACATCTAAAGTGCCAATGCCAATTTATTTCAAAAGTTTCAAAGTATTTTCAAAAGGGATAACTGTTTATTCCTGTATGTTAGATATTGCAGAAATAGTGCTAACTTGAAATGCAGGACTGCCTTTCACTTTCTAGTTTTGCCAAACTATCTCATTATTTTTGTCATTTTACTACTTGTAACTTTGCATTCAAGATCCGTCCAATCGATCATAATTTTGTTGTTCCCACTCTTTCAGGAAGGCATCGTTTGACAGCAGAGTTGATAAAGTGTTAGAATGGCTGGGGATGGAAGCCTCTTCAAGGTATTGCTTTATTTGGTTATTTATGTATCCATAACAACCACACTGGTCCAAAACTTTGCAATTCCGATTCTTCGATCAAATTTTTTATATTCAACATTGTTTGTAAGTCAAAATAAAACTTCCCTTGATGTAGTATTCGGTACTCAAGAATATGTAATTGTATTCTATGAAACACTGGCAGAAGGGAAATAATGTTTGTTGTTTTAAACAAAGTTTATTATCAATGATTCTTGATTAAAGATAAAACAAACGTATACCGGCTGTCCCAGAAAAAACGCAATGGATTTGATCAGTGCTAGCAACGAGAATTTAGGTCCAATCGGTTCCTGATCAGTTTCAAGTAATCCTTGAAAGTTAACTTGAAGATACACACCTTGTTTTTCATATTTGGTGTAATGATAGTTGGAATATTAATATTGAAAGTCCAAATTTGCCTGAACCTCCAAACCAGAGCTTTTGGGTTGTGGCCTAAACTGCAAACGCGCCATCGTGGGGAATCTCCTGAATTACCGTGAAAAAATAAGAGAATGAAGCCTCATGCTGAGGAAATATTTGAATAGAAATACGATAAAATTCATCAATTTTGTCCTGAAGAGACGTCTTTCTTTATGCTTCAAAAGTTTTCATCTGTCTCATAAAAGAGAGTAATCCGCAAAATAGTTTGCTTTGGGTGTGAAAAATTGATTAATTCTTGCAATCTTCATGACTTTCATCAACTGCATTATTGTTTCATCTTTCTTGGAATTATTACGAAGCAAGCCATCAGATAAGCCCAAGGGAAAATTATCCATGCATAAGATCCTTAGAAATATTAGCTCATGCTTGGTTTTTTGCAGGTACACTATGATTGAAGAACTCGTATTCTTTTGTGAATTTTTCCTTCGGCATTGTTATGTTGATAAATTTTTAGCCTTCAAATTTCTATTGAAATGTGTGCCTAAACATGTGTGCCCGAGCATGCTTACGCTATACTATGCTATGCTTGTGACTGAGGGGATTCCTCAAGGCCAAAACCAAAACCTCTGGTTTGGAGATGGGAGCAAATTGGATCTTTCAAGATTGATCTTCCAACCCTCTCTGCACCAATATCAGCAAACGAGGCATTTATCTTCAAGTTAACTATCGAGAATTATATTGAAAATTACTGTGGATTGATTGGACCTAAATTCTTGCCGCTACTCCAGATCAAATCTGTTGCGTTTTTTTTTGGGACACCCGGTATGATAACTGGACTGAGACGTTTTGACCTGACTGTAGGTCAATGGGATATTTCCGCTAAAAGTCATTTCAGAGTTCGAGCTCCTCATTCTACACGTTCTTGACTAATTTGCTCGAACTTTCCACACCCACCGCCCTTCCCATCCCATCAATGCCTGGGATTTCTTTAGCATAGAGTTGCTTACCGCTCTGCAAATGCGTTAAATTGCTGTCAAACAGAGAAAGTGTGACAACTATCATCTTGTACCTGCTCAGTTGTTTAATTGAAAGAGTTCAAAGTGGTGAATAATATGGACCCACGGAGACCGTAGATGGATACTCTAGGGATATAATTACATGCTGCCTGTCTTTTCTTTTTTTTTCAAGAATGTGTTCATTAGATAATGAAGTCTTAGATCGATAAAGTTGTAACTACTTGAGTACAATCTTAGTTCCACAGTATTTCCCGTCTCTCTTTTTCTTTATTATTCAATGTTATGGCTCAGGTTATGACTTCGTTGAGAGATGGTCACGCAATCACGGTTGATTCCTCATCGACATAAGCAACAGGAATTGTGTGAAATTTCTGAGAAGCCTTTAGACAGATTGTTTTCAGTCGTGTTTTCTCATTTCAGGCCATATTTTATATCCTTGTATGTTGGAGTACCAGATACTCCTGGTCATAATCATGGCCCAGATTCTCCTGAGGTATGTTTCAATTTTTTTTTTTTTATTCCGTTTTTCGTTCCCACCGCATCTTTTCTTCGTTTAGAAACAGTTCCCAATGCTTATTTTAGTCTTTTCTTATTTAAAAATATATGCAGCAACTGTATCTGTTCATTGATGCAGTTTCAATGTAAAGGGTGTTCCATAAAATTGTGCCCCGTGTGCCTGAGGATGGCAACAAAACGGCAAAAGATTCGCGCCAAAAATTTCATGATGTTGCTCTTCAGATATTGAATTAAAGTTTCCTACCATCTCCTTAAAAATCAGTTGAAAAATGATAGAGCTATGACCTTCCGGAAACCAAAATTGCCTGATGACTGAAGCCAGCGGTCGGCCATTTTGTATTACTATTTTGCAGCGATAAATAGCTCCATGGATGAAATGAAACAGCAGCCTCCAATGTCTTAGCTCTCGAGAAAATTTTGATAATCATCAGAGAGTTTTCAATTATTTCTTACCTCACAGAAACTATTTCTTACATCACATGAAGCAATTTATCACTGCAAAATAGCAAGACAAAATGGCCGACCGCTGGTTTCAATCATCAGTCATTTTTAAGGGGATGGCAGCAAACTAACATCATATGAAAGTTTGGGGAGAATATTTTGCCGTTTTGCCGCAATCTTCAGGTAAACAGGGCACAAATTTTGTTGGACACCCTGTAGTAATCATTGATGTGTGCATTTGTCAGACAACGATGCATAATTTTTGTTTGCGTAGCTATGCAGACGAAAAGAAGCAGAGTAGCAGAGGAAGACATTTCTTTGAAAATACATTTCTTATACCGATTGATGCAAAATCGTGGCGCATTTTTCATGCTATATTTTGGGAGAATCTTTTCGATTTATCGCTTTTATCACGGAAAAAGCCAAACTTGTAACAAAATCTAGTTTGCAGAAATCTGCCATTCCTTTGCATTTGTGGTCATAAAGTGATTCTGGTGAGAACGTTAGCATTTGATTATTGAGTGTCTGCTTCAGAATGATGACAAGTTGGCGCGCCGCCACTTGGGATTAGAAGAAAACGATGTCTATTGTGTTTTTTCTGAACACAATGCCTCTCTTTTGTAAATTTTCTGGAAAAGAAACAATGTCCTTCTTACTGCTAGTGAGCTGCACTTGTATGATAGATGATTACTGTCACTAGCCTATTTCTCGCGAAACATTGCTGGTAAATTTCCCTATCTAGGCAAGGTTTCCTATTATCGAATTTTTAAGAAGAAACATTATTATATTCGCCTCTGCCATACACTATGGCACACGCAAAACATTGTTTAAATTTACATAGTATTGTTGTTTCTTTTAGAATAATGCTGGGGTAAAGAAAGTAGACGATATGGTTGCCAGGTTGGTTACTGGTATTAAAAATCGTAATCTGGATGGCTGCGCAAATGTTATAATTGTTTCAGATCATGGTAAGTAACTGAATCACGAAAGCAGGTGAGCTTTCTTCGCTTACTTACGGAATTACAGTGTGGCCCTTGAAAAATTGCAAACAGCCCCCTGTTTGTACAAGTGTACTAGCAAAAGGATTTTCTTGATTTTCACCAAGCAGGATTCTTTCAATAGCTTAAAGATTAGAGTGCTTTGTAGAATTTTTGCTGCATTATTTAAAAGATCCTTTCATTCATTTTGAATTTTAAATGCAGATGATCTTGCAGTGTAAGAAAAAAAACATTAGAATCTATACCGGGTGCGCCAATATGAACTTCACCCGTTTGAAAATTCGTTATCTGGAGAATACTGGATAAATTTGCATGAATCAAAGTTTTATTGATAGCGAATGCTGAATTTTTTTTCGTTTTGTTCTATTTTTCCGAGCAATGGTAATTTAGAGAAAACTTAATTTACGATATCTCTGTTGCTACAAAATGCGTAAAGAAGGGCCGAGAGCCCTCGATCATAATTACAAAGAATCTCCTCACTCACTCACATTTCATCCTCCCTTAAGAGTTAAGAATCAACTACAGGGTGTCCCAAAAAGATTGTGCCCCGTTTGTCTCAAGATTGCGACAAAACGGCATAAGACTCTCGCCAAACTATTGCACAATGTTGCTCTTCAGATATTCAACTAAAGTGTGCTACCATCCCCATAAAAATCCGTTGAAAAATGAAGGAGCTATGACCTTCAGAAGACCAAATTTTCCTGATGACTGAAACGAGCGGTCGGCCATTTTGTTTTACTATTTTGCAGCGAAGGATAGCTTCATGTGAGGTAACAAATAGTTTCTGTGAGGTAAGAAATAGTTGAAAACTCTCTGATGATTATCGGAATCTTACCGAGAGCTATGACATTGGAGGCTGCTGTTTGATTTCATCCATGGAGCTATTCAACCTTGATACAACGGCCATTACTCCTGCGTCGATACTGACCTTTGTACTTATTAGGCTAATTCGAGATCTGATTGGCTGTTCAAAACGAGGATTATCAGTAAAATTTACGTGACAATTCGCATAAATTAATTTCTTCAAGAAGTTTTCATTCGGAACAGCCAAAATCAAAGCTGCGAGAGAAATTGTTTTGAATTAAATGTCTGAAAAATAATTTCCTAGTAACAAGAAATTGTTGCAGTAAATTCACAGTAGAGGGGTTTTACACTCATGCTAGAAACTGAGTGTGGTAACATTAAATTGTGAAGAATAAATAATCAATCTTAGATCATTTTGGTTCGGCACAGGTGTTCAAAGCAAAAGTTGAAGATTCAGTTTCAGTTTCATATGACTATCCATCAATCCTAAATACAATCAATACAATTATTTACACTACAATTATTAAAAATATATACAGATCTTAACCAACAAATTACAAGTACTTAACATTGCTACATTGAATGAACAAAAAAGAGGCACGTTACAAAATTGTATTTAAGATTGATAGACTAAGGTGGACTCTAAATAGAGACACTAATCGAGAGAGAGCCCCCCCCCCCCCCCCATAAAACAAGAAACTAGAACTAATTTTAATAAAAACATTAACCTTAACCAGATGAGCCTCAGACAGTTGAGTATGTTGAGTATGATGGACAAACAAAATTCGGAAACAAACGAAAATGTTAAACAGATAATTTAGGTGTAAGAATCAATAAGGAAAGTTTTCAGTTTTGATCAAAAGATGTGATTTGAGCAAGCAACACGTATAAAAAGGGGAATGGTATTTCAAATCCTAGAACCAAAATATTGCACTGTTTGAAGACCATAAAGTGTCGTCTTTTTCAAAGACAAGAACAGATCACTTCTGGTTACCTGTCGAGTTCCAATTCTATGAACAGATGAGTTAGGTTTGAAGTAATCATGGAAGCAGGTAGGAGAAAGCTTATTTATTGCTTCATAAACAAATGTGAGGCTAACTGCTGTATCTCAAAGGGAAGACTGAAAGCATTGCGACTTTGCGCCCTAAATGTTCAAAAAAGGAACTAGAAATCTGGATAGATTCAGGGACAAGCACAATTAGACGAGGCAAGCTACTGCAAGTGAAATACAATATGAAACTTTCACATCCAATTTAAAAGTCTGAACCTTTCCCCTTCGGAAAATTGTAGTAAAAGCCGGTCAAAAACATTGATTTGCAAAAGAGAGCTTTACCTCAGCGACCTCATCTACCTAATTCCACGAAAGAAAGCTGCAAGTCTGCAAGAAACTCCATCAGCTGTAAGTATCTTGTTTGCAGCCAACCTTCCACTTACTTTTCGATATTTTGATTGTTTTTTCGCTGAAAATCTGTAAATATTTTGAGCCGCTTCGCAGCTATTGTAAGTGATTTATTTTGAAATTTCTCGCAACTCTCATTTCTGAAAACAAGTTGGTAAAGTCACGTGACATGCTGTCTATGTTTCAATAGTTTCAATGAGTTTCAATGGGCAAGAGGGGGGTAATCACAGGCGGCAGGGCACTATGGGTATGCATAAATAAAAAATCCATAATGGTTGCAAATATTGCCTCTAAGTGGGAATTCATACCAGGGCCTAAATCGGTTGACAGTTGAAATTGTGAGAAGACTGTTTGGGGCCTGGGAACGAGGCTGGGAGCTTTTTATTGCTGTGAAATAGTAAGCCAAAATGGCTGACCGCTGGTTTCAGTCATCAGGCATATTTGGTCTCCTGATGGTCATAGCTCCATCATTTTTCATCGGATTTTTACGGGGATGGTAGCAAACTTCAAATGAATATCTGATGAGGAACATCATTCAAAATTTTGGAAAAACTCTTTTGCTTTTTGTTACCATATTCAGGCAAATGAGGCACAATTTTTTGGAACATCCTGTATTTAAAAACGAAGTACTCTATATATGATCTAATAACTGCTTTAAAGATCAGTCTCTAAACGTTGCGGGAACTTGAAATTGTTTGCATTTTGCTCCAAATGGGAATTTTCTTTATAAACTTATCGAGCGATTTAGGTCCGTTTTTGCGCAAATCACAATAAAAGAATTCAAAAACGTTTACTATGCCAATAGTTCCAATGCTAGAAAATAGCACAACATTGCAAAATACTTCAGCGTTTTAGCTATCAATCAAAGTTTGATTCATTCTATTCTATCAAGTGTTCTCCGTGTAGCGGACCTTGACATGTGCGAACTTCTTTTTGGTGCACCCAGTATATGGGAAAGAATTTTCAGCCAAAAATTCTGGATATGCCGAATTTAACGATCAATGATACCGTGAAATGCATGCTCGTCTATTGCAGTGTTTGTTTGGGAGCATTGTTAATTCGTAGCTTTCCTTCAACAAAGCGACTGATGATTACAAAGTCTCCAAGGCCTGATGTTTTCCGACAATTTCATGTTGTTTCTTTTTTCAAGAGTTGCTTGCCAACATGGAAAAATTACCAACCTAAGTGGCTCCGAGCTCCTAATTTAGAACTCTTAATCTAAAATGAAGGTCAAGCATTGATTTGCAAGGTAAAGAAAGAGGAAAAAATTGTGTAGTTCAATGGCTGCTTTCGTAAAATTGAAGGGTTTGCCAACATTCCATAGGTACCCTATTCTATACTCTGCTCTTTCCAGGAATGGCAAACGTTTCCTGTACAAACAGTCACTACTTAGACAAGGTAAGTTAATTCGGAATTCGATATTATTAGCCTAGTGTTAACGAAAACCCTTTCAACTGCCATGAGGGGAAACCAAACTTGAAAACTGTATTAAATCCAATGTAATGGGCAGGTTCATAACCAATGAAAGCGACATGGGCAGCTTCTTACCAAGATTTAATCAAGATCGTCGAAGTTAAATATCTCCACGCATATACATAAGGGCTTCTTTTCTCTGTTTATCGACTGCTTTGTTCACTGTCCTGCCTAAGCATTATAATTTTTTTCGTCTTTACAGGCATTATCCAGAACCTTATTTTCTTTAAAAGTTGGCAATTTGTCATTTATCTTGGACAAAGACATTTCACGATTCGTTATACAACCTAGTCTAGTAATTAGAGTTGTAATCGCATCAAAGTTTCTGTAAAAACATGCATAACTGAATACTGGTGTGCAGCCTGTTAACTCAACTCACGGTCGAATTTTGAAATTTGAGGTCCCATGGGAACATAATTCTTGGAGCCTCCATTAACACAAATAACATTGCATTACAGTACTTTCCAAGAGCTTCTTTCGTCAAACTTTTAAATGAAAATGGTTATAGAGTAGTAGCATATTTTTGTGCACGCTAACTAATGGTTCATCAGACTGCAAACTAAAAATCGTTCATCAGTTGAGAGAATAGAACAGAATTTACAGATTGTTTAGTTATACTGGATGAATCAGAAAGAGAACTTAAACTTTTGCATGGCTGTGGAATGAAATTTACGTGGCCGACATTCAAAACTAAAATGTTGTTTATCTGTCTAAGGCTAACTTAGATGTGAAACTTTTGTTTGGCAAAAGCACTCATCTTTTAGGTCCAGAAATCAGAAGAATGTTGGTAAAGGTTCTGTATGGAAACAAGATAATTTACTTGCCATTGATACTGCAATTCTATATTTCAATGGCAAGTATATCGTGGACCAGGCTCGAACATGGAATTTTCGTTCCCATACCAGCCCCTTAACAGCATTTTTCTAATTCCTTGGTCAAGAAGATGAGTGCTTTCACCAAAAGAGTTTCACATCTTAGTTAGCTCTTGACAGATATTGTTGGGGATGCGAACAGGCTAAGTTGAGAGCCTCAAGGAATCCCCCAAAAAGGGCTCCAGATCGCATGCGTAGTAACCATTTACTTCACTTATGTAACATGCAAATTAGCTTGACCGTTGAGAACAAGGGAAGAAACAAAAGCAGCGATGCGCATGACAACGTGAGCCCCAGCGTCGATTCGCTCTCAGCAAAGCTAAAACACAATGTATCAAAACAATAGGGTCAGCACTTCATCTCCCCAACAAGATAGGTTAAGAATTTGGTTTTGAATATCGGCTATGTACTTTTGATTCCACAGCCTACCAAACGTGTTAACTTCTTTGGCTGATTCGGTAGACAATATAACTGCAAAATGATATTGAGAAGATTGTCTCGCGGATAGGGAAGTCGAATTTCTCTCTCTTCGATAATTCTTCAAAACATACCCCCTGTTGATTTACATTCATAAATCAAACAACTGCGTCTCTTTACTTGAATAATTTTTGAGATTTTTAGGGTATTGAATCTGGAGGAAGATTGTTTTTGTTAAGTTTTTTTCTCATATAAGTTTGTATTGATAATAGACTTGGTTGTTTTTCAGCAGCTGCTCAAAGCATTATATTTGTCAATACTATTAATTGTTGGTCCATAGTTTTCAAATCAGTATGGTCTTGGCTTCCACTACTCGATTTCTGTGATCAGAATAATGTATTCTCAACTGCTTCCTCGTTCCTTCTCAGATGACTTCTATGAGCAATTTCACTGTCTTTGGCCATGGACCATTTTTGTCAATCTACTCCAAAAGTAAAGGTATAAGAATATCAAGCCATTTTTCTTCTCCCTACATGCACTCCTTTCCTCCCTTTCCATGTAAATTTTTTTTATTTTTGCTCAGCAACAAGTACAATCAAGGACATAATTTATGAGATTCATTTTTTCTAATATTTTGATTGATTGTGCATCCCCTCCCCCTAAATCAATGTTGGAAGCTGTGAGCAGCCGTCCTTGACACGTCACCGACATTAAATAAGGTGAAGGGGGTTCTTCAGTTTTCAGATCTTGAATTTTGAATTTGTCTCACAGTATTTTGTCCATGATTGTAGTGTCTGGGACCAATTTTTGCACAAATAATGTCTATTACTAAATGTCTCAAAATGCTCCTGGTTGAAAAGTCACACAAATTTAAATGCAAGGCAAGTCTTCGATTTCAAGTAGACCAAGGACCAAATTATTTTATATACCGGGTGAGCAAGAAAAAAGTTCCCGCTTTCGAAAATTCGTGGCACCACAAGTACTTCATGGATTTGAATGATTAAAATTCTAGTTAAAAGCCAAAAAGATCAAACTATTGTTGTGATTTTTCTCGTCTTCTTTCGAGCAAAAACATTTTCTTAGGTATAGCTGATGTTGTGATTGGCTTAGAATAGTAAGTTTGCTCTTTTGAAGGCTGCCTATAGCCCCATCGCCCTGTTCCGATCACTGGCTCCTGAGAGCGCTTTGGTGTACCATATCGGGATAGGAATGGATCCTATAATTAAAAAAGCGGGCGAAAAAATACTTTGCTGATGCCATGAGCTTCAAGTTGAGACGTGGTTTGCTTTTTTCTGGCGTGTGAATCCAGCGATATGGGAAGATATCGGGTTATCTTATCGAATTTCAATTATTGCCCTTTGATATGGCTATTCTGCAACAAAGGTGCATACAAAGATATTGACCATACACACAAACGTGCTCTTCGGATCCTCCATAAAGAATACGAATGTCCCTTTGAAACATTGCTCACTCGAAGTGGCAGCTTTTGTATACATGTTAGAAACTTGCAAAAGTTGATGACAGAAATCTACAAGTCCATGAATCATCTTAACCCATCGCTTGTATGGGAGTTTCATGAAAAGAAGCATGTAGCTTATGATCTAAGGATACAAAATCTTTGCAAACTCCCACAAATAAAGACACAGGGCTATGGGCAAGAATCACTGTCCTTTAGAGGGAGTTTCCTCTGGAACACCCTTGATGATAGTGTTAAAAATGAGCCAACACTTTCTGCTTTTAAAAAGAGGATCAAAGACTGGGCTGGCGATAAATGCAACTGCAAAATATGCCGATAATTTTTTGTAAAAAGTATATTTTTTTGTAAATAGTTGGTTTGAATTAGTATGTTCTTAGTTACTATTGTAAATACCAACTTTAAATATGGATTAAATGAAAATAAAAATGAAAAAAATGAAAGAGGCCTACCTGTGATGGAATCGCAAATAGCCGCCATTCTTCACTTCGTGTTTCTTTGCAGCAATTATCTTTTCTCTTGTTTCTCTGCTACTGTTTACTAGAACCGCAGTCAAAACATTTCAAACTTTACTCCAACTCTCTAAGCGAATATTTACAAAAAAATTTCGATCATAATATCTTCTGCTTCCCAGCCGCGGGTAAAGTTCTAACTGCAGTCAGATAGGCTACAGATCGCCCTCTTCCGATCACGAGGTTTGGCTTCGAATTCTGGGATCTCTCTCAATGAAGAGACGGGGTGGAAGGGGAAATAAACAAAGAAACATCACCAGGGGGTTACGTTGACTTTGGATTAGCGTGAGGTAGGGTTTGAATTAATGCCACGGGGCATTGAAGTATGGGAAGGGGGCTATGCTATAGTGCTGCCAGTTATCCTGTAATAGACTGTAAATTCCAATTGTAAATTGCTTATGGTGTCATTAAACGAATAAAGAGGCAGAATGTAACTTATCAAACGATAACATGAGATGAATATCTTTCGTTATGTGAATGACATCCATTTCAATTGGAAACTGCGCTTTCTTGCGCACTCTGCGGTGGTACCGTCCGAAATTCATGCGTGAGCTTGCGTGATCGGAACAGGGCGATGGAATGAAGATATCGCGATTTTATCGCTGTGTTTTCTGACAACGATTTTACAGAAAACGGTCGCTAAATGTACAATAACTGGTTTCCATATTTCAAACTATGAAATAAGGAATAATTCATTAGCATTAACTTTTCCGATAACATTTACATAGGCCAAGTACTCAAGGTTTCTTTTTCAGTGATCAGAACAGGGCGATGGGGCTCTAGTTTTGAATCACACTGCAAAAAATACTGATGATTACAGATCGATTTCTTTGTGTATATTTAGCTATTATTTTAGTCATGAATGGCGGGAAAATTGCACATTATCTTAGGAGGCTTCAAGGATAATAAAGTAATAATGATAATAATGATGATAAGTAATAACTGAGGAAGATTTTAATCGAAACTTATTTGCAAAATTACATTTTTGTTTTTATAATTTTATTTCTGTTATTTATTGATGGTGCTTTTTGTTTAATATAATGATAAGTAATATTTATACAGGCTTACTGGTTCAGAATAGAAATTCTGTTATCAGTCAAGAACCTGTTAAACGAAAAATGATAAGATAAGAAATCAAAAATTACTTCAAAGTTACAACTGTGTTAAAAACTGTTTCATTAAAATTTTTTTATAAAAGGCTAAGTTTGGGCTTAAAATTCTCGAGAGATTTTTCGTCCCGAATGTCCTTGGGAAGTTTATTGAAAATCTGAGCTCCTTGGAAAGCGAAAGCTCGCTTGCCTGTTTCTGTTCTTATAGATGGTAAAATGAGACTTGAATTGTTGCCTCTTGTGTCTTTTTGGTGCTGATGACGCTTGAAATATTGTGCGAACTGTTCCGGTGAAAGGCCGTTCAAACATTTGAAGACGTCTATTGCAACGCGTCTGTTACGCAATTCCGCTGCATTGTCCCAACACCCAAAAGTAGTTCACGAGGGCCTGCGATCTTTGCCGCTCTATTCTGAATATACTGTAGCTTATCGATGGTACCCTTAGTTAGTCTAAGTTGTCGTAGTTGATAGCAATACATTAATATTGCACGTATCATAGCTTTGCTTATCGATTCTGCATCATGGGGATTCTGCAATATCGCTTTTTAACCCTAATCCTACCGGGGGGGGGGATGTTTTCCACCCCCCTGTCGGTTTTTTTGCAGAGCATTCTTTAACGACAAAAGTATGACCCTCAAACTCTCTGACAATTACTAATTATCTATTAGCTACATTTCAACAATTAAATTTTTGAACAATAGGTGTCGCGTGACAGGTGACACTACCATATTTGGAGCAAGGTATTAGAAAAATTAATGATTTTGATATTTTTGCTCCCAGAATTAGTTCCAAATGTTGACTATTGTACTTTAAAATAATCAGCAAACAATTAGCTTTCTATTGTTGTCAATAACAATGGAATTTGCTGACGTCAGCATTCTTAAATGATGACGTCACTCGGGGCGCCATTTTGGGTCATTTTGGCAAATTTTGAAGTTTTTTCCCATAGATATTGTTAAAAATTGTTGTTAAAAATATTGTTTGTCCACGGCTATTTATCCCCCCCCCCGGCTATGTTAGATCAAAAAAAGCCCAGTAGGATTAGGGTTAAACGTGTGATATGTTAACTAGTTTTGAAAACAAATATCTTATTACTGTAAATATTTTTGGATCATTGACAAAACAAATTAAAAGACTCTTTCATCATAGATTTGATGATTGACTTTTGGTGAATTTAAAAAAGAATTACTTGTTAACGACACCCTGTGGAATTTGTAATGGAAGTTCACTCTAGCAATTTGTGGACCTTTTAGTTGTTATAAAAGCAGAGGTAGAAATGCAGCAGGCTAACCTGTTAATAAAAGTTTGGTGCAATTTTTGTTGATCGGTAAATCTATGTTGCTTGAAGTAGTTGAATTACTAGCTGATTCTTCAGGTTTACAATGTTGTCATTTTTTATTTTTACCCTTTTTCTAGATGAAACAAAATCACTTGTCGGTGATGTAAAGGTAGTTTCTCTTTTCCCTTACTGAATTGATTGTTAAGAATTATGTCTCATTAAATTTTGAAATTATTGACAGGTAAATCACTTCTTAAAGTAAATGACCAGAGGTAAAAGTAGCTAGTAGCTTAGCTACAATGCCTGCCAAAAGTCCTTGGAACACTTAAGCCATTTCTTGACAATCCGCAGTTCTAACCATAGCGATTAGGCTTAAACACCCCCTCACCCCCAAAACAATGTTGATTTGCAAGGTTATTGTCCTAGCATTCCATCAGAGTCGTGAGTCGTCCTGCCATCTCCATTTTGTCATCACAGAACAACATTGTTCTGAGGGGGAAAGGGGGAAAGGGGGAAATCGCAAAAAAATGCAAAAATAGCAAAGGTGTTCCAAGACTTTTGGCAGGCATTGTAGATGGACTGGGTCAATCTAAACATAACCTATTGTATTTTATGTTCTCGATCGATAACAACGTTAGGAAAACAAATGGCGCATGCCATTCTTTTATGCTGTGTATAGACTAGATCACTATATCTCCGTTCATTCACTTTAATCCAAGGCTGTTACTGATCTGTAGAATGCCTTTTACAGAAAAATTGATTAAACCAATCTAATTTATGTTACGTAAGCCAGGTTTATGTAATTTTTTTAACCGAAAGGCCGTTGGAGATGCATCAGCTATTTCTAAATTAAATCATTTTCAAGAGAAATTTTGTATTTTCTTGCACTTTTTTACGAATTGAAATGTTCTTGCTTGACAGATCAAGGGTCTTTGACGATATTTATGTGGCCTAAGTGGTGCTTTAACATTAACTTCAGACCTCATCTCTTTTATATGCTCTCACCTGAATTAAGTGAGAATGAAGATTATGGTGCTTTTAAAGCTGTGGTAATGGCCGTGCTGAAAGGACATACACCCGACAAGAAAACATAAATTCGTGCAAATGATAAGCCTTTTGTGACAAAAGCTCTGCGTAAAGAAACTTGCATAGAACTAGGCTGCTCAATAAGTATAATAACAATAGTACTGAGGACAATCTCAAAGCTTTCAAAAAGCAGAGGGAAAATTCGTGAAATTACTATGCAGGTCCAACTTTGACTACTATAGGAAAATCGACCTTGGTAAGCTTGCCGATAACCATAAATTTTGGAAGATTGTACAACCATTGTTTTCAGACAAAATGCAAGCTAGCTCTGGTAAGTCAGGACTCTTAGATCGCAGAGATCTTCAACCAATATTTCGCAAATATCACAGATAGTTCAGGGATCTCTTAAAATGACGCACTTTTGCTACCGGCGAGTGATATGCTAGATCCAATTGACAAATCTTTAAATACGAAGCTCATTCAAGTATTTGCAAACTTGGAGATACTATGAAGTTTGCAAACCGATTTGAACTCACCGTCACCACCGAAGAGGTTGGTATAGAATTAGGACAGCTTAATCCGAGAAAAGTCTCTCCAGCTGACGTATTCTCTGTTGCCATAAAATATCGTTCATCTCTGGTTTATCCAAGGGTACCTTTCCCAAAGAACTGAAAGCAGGAGATATAAGCTCGCTCTCAAAAAGGAGGATGCCTTTACGAAAAAGAACTACCGACGCATCACAGTGTACCAACGGTATCAAAAATCTACGAATGATTGGATCTTATTCTGAGGTGTGAAAGCCTTCTGTTCTGGAACATTTAGAACGTTTATTGATTTATTGATTTATTGATTATTTGATTAGTGACGCTGGACTAACCCATTGTTAGGGAAATATAATGGACCTTTGTTATGTTAATTCGATCGTACGATAGCGTGTAGAAAGACGTAAACAATTTAGGATAGGCAGATAGAAACTTGATAGGAAAGCGAGGGAAAGATTCGGAAAGATTCGACGACTGAAAAGATGGTAAGAAAGCGAACGCGATAGCGATAGACAAATTTATAGTGCGATAGTTTCCTTTAAGATTTGGTTTCATATTTTGCTGATTATTTTGGTTTAGCTGGGCTGTTGGCTGTATTTGTAGGTTAGGTTTAGTTGAGAGGGTTTCGCTGTGTTTTGAGTTTGATTTTGTGGGCTTTTGTTGTAGGTTTAGGTTAAGCCACAGGCGACAGGGGTTGTTCTTTAAAAGAGGTTGTCAGGGTCTGAACTGGGAGATTGGGGATTAATAAGTACATTCCAATAAATGTGGTGCCGTGAACGGGGATTCTGGCAAAATGGATGCTAAAAAAGCAGCAACCCTGAGAATAGCACACAGAAAGATTGCAAACAACTTGGCAGCGGAAGTACCAGGCCTAATAGCAAACAAAGCGTCACTACCTCCTAAGAAATTGGAAATGGTGAGAATTCAGTTATTTGAAACTTTGACAGCTATCAGAAAATTTGATGAAATAATAGAAAATGCTGTTTGTGATGAGAAAGATGGTGATGTTCTGAAAGAAATTGAGGAAACAAAGAACATAAATGGAGAGTTTCACAGAGCCTTATTGATTTTAGATGATGAACTGAGACAAAATATACACGATGCAGCAACTAGTAATGCCAGTACAGAAAGGGTAGTTAGGCCAAAATTAAGAAAGCTAACTTTAAGAAAATTTGATGGCGACCCAAAGGGGTGGATGGAGTTTTGGGATTCCTTTGAGGGCACAATAGACAAAAATCCTGATATTTCAGATAGAGATAAATTTGAATATTTGAAAGATTCTCTTGCAGGCCAAGCTAAGATAACTGTTGCAGGATTTAAAATGACAGAAGCAAATTACAAGCAAGCTATTACAATGTTGAAAGACAGATTTGGAAGGCCAGATGAGATAAGCAGAGCACACTATGAAGAAATGCAAAAATTGCAGCCAGTTTTCAGTGATAAAGACATAGGAAGAGTGAGAAAACTTTATGATGAAGTTGAATTCCATCATAGAGCATTACAGGCCTTAGGGAAATCACAAGATCAGTACTCTGATGTTTTTGTTCCAATGATTGAAACTAAGCTACCTGAAAATATCAGAGTGTCAGTTTTAAGTCAAAAGAAAGGTTCTTGGAATATGGACCAACTTCTGGAAGTTTTGTCAACAGAGATAAATATCAGAGAGATAAGCAAACCTACATATGCAAGAAAGGAAAATGAAAGTCAGAAAAGATGGACAGCAACAGCAAGTGCATTGTTAGTAGAAGGAGAAAAGAAACTTTGCATTTTTTGTTATAAAGATGGACATAAAAGTGAAGAATGCGAAAAAGTTGTTAGCACAAAAGCAAGAAAAGAAGTTATCAGGAAATATGGTAGATGCTACAAATGTCTCAAAAGGAATCATAGGGCAAATGAGTGCAGAAGTTCTATAAAATGCACCAAATGTTCTCAAGGACATCATGTCAGCATATGTGAGAATGGAAAGGAATCTGAAATTGTTAGCCCAGGATTGCATGTGAAAGATGGGGGCAGCATTGCAATGCAGACAGCACAGGCTGTCATTCATACAGAAGGAGGAAAATCCAGAGTGAGGTGCAGAATTCTCTTTGATTCTGGAAGTCAGAGGTCATTCATTAGATCCACCATAGTTGAAATGCTGGGAGGGAAACCTAAGCAGAAAGAATGGTTAACATTAAGTGGATTTGGAGAGGAAGAACCAAAGCAAAGATGCTGCAATATTCATGAAATTCAAGTGAAATCAGTGCAAGGGAACAATGTTGTCAAGATGAAAGTAACAGAAGTGCCAGTTATATCAAAAGGCCTAAGAAACAAACATGTAGAGAAAGTACAGTGTGAGTACAAGCACCTAGAAGGTCTTTGGTTTTCTGATGTCAGTGAGAAAGAACACTTAGAGATTGACATTTTAGTTGGGGCAGACCATTTATGGGAATTTCAGACAGGAAGTATTATACGAGGGGAGCTGGGAGAACCAGTCGCTATAGAAACCAAGTTAGGTTATGTATTATCAGGCCCAATGAAATGTGTTCAGAGAGAACCAATAAGCATACAATTATGTTTGACAAATGAAAGTCTTGAGGAGAAAGTACAAAAGCTGTGGGATCTTGAAACCATTGGGATAAAAGAAGAAGATCCAATACATGAAACACTGATTGATGAAATAAGCTTCAATGGAGAGAGGTATAAAGTCAAACTACCATGGAAGGAGAAAGATGCAAAATTACCATCAAATCATAATCTAGCAATGGAAAGATTGAAAGGACAGTTCAAAAGATTGAAGAGAGACCCCAAAATCATGGAAGAATATGACAAGATCATAAGAGATCAAGAAAGAGAAGGCATTGTTGAAAAAGTTCCAGAAGGAGAAATAAAGAAAGAAGGAAGTAAAGTTCACTACTTGCCACACCAAGCTGTGATTCGTCAAAATGTTGAGACCACAAAGGTAAGAATCGTATACGATGCCTCAGCAAAAGAAAGCAAAAGAAGTTTGTCATTGAATGATAGTCTTCATATAGGACCACCACTTACACCACAGATGTATGATGTGCTATTGAGAATGAGATGTTATGATGTTGCATTGATTGGAGATATTCAAAAAGCTTTTCTGAGTATTGAGGTGGATGAAGAAGACAGAGATTCGTTGAGATTCATTTGGGTAGATGACATCAGAACAGACACGATAAGACCAGTCATTTACAGGTCAAAGAGGGTTATATTTGGAGCAGGCCCCTCACCTTTCTTGTTAAATGCCACAATCAGACATCATGTTGAGAAATATGAGAGTGAAGACCCAAAGTTTACTGAGAAAATGAAAAGAAGTTTCTTTGTAGACGACCTTGTAACGGGAGCCAGAAATATTGAAGAAGCATTTGATTTATACAAGAAAGCACAGAGCAGAATGGCTGAAGGGGGATTTGTGATGAGAAAATGGAAGAGTGATAAATGTCAGCTGGAAGAATTGATAGAAACAGATCTAGAAAGTGAGAACATTCAGAATGACAAAGCAACTGATATAAAAGTAGAGCAAGCCAAAGAACCACAAGGAAAGTTAGAGAAAGTAGTTAGCAACAGTGATAAAGTACTTGGAGTGAAGTGGGACAAATCAAGAGACAAGATCAAGATAGATACAGAGAAATTCGTAGAAGAGGTAACAGAGAAAGAGCCAGAGAAGGTGACAAAAAGATTAGTCCTCAGTGTGATTGCAAAACTGTTTGATCCTTTAGGAATCATCAGTCCAGTACTAATTGATGCAAAGATATTACTACAAGAGTTGTGCAAATTGAAAATCGATTGGGATGAAGATCTGCCAGATCATGTCAAGGTTTTATGATGCAAGCCAAAAGGCATATTGTGCAGCTATTTATCTTGCTGTCTACACAGAATCAAGATGTCAAGTTCATTTGTTGACTTCCAAGACCAGAGTTACACCCATAAAGGAAATGTCCATACCACGTCTGGAGCTCACTGCAGCAAGAATCTTAGCAAAACTCATGGAGACTGTGAAGAAAGCACTTGAGAAAACAATAGAGATACACGAAACACATTTGTGGACAGACAGCATGACCACGCTGTATTGGATAATGAACAGAGGAGAGTGGAAGATCTATGTTGCAAATAGAGTGAAAGAGATTTTGAGCAAAACAGAGAAGAGCACATGGAATCACATTCCTGGAAAAGACAACCCAGCGGATTTAGGGTCCAGAGGAGTGAAAGCAGCAGAATTGAAAGCCAATGAATTATGGTGGCATGGGCCAGAATGGCTACCATATAAAGATCAATGGCCAGAGAGGACAGAGATACAAAAAGCCGAGGATTGTAAAGCAGAAGAAGTCAAAGCAGGATTGGAGAAGAGAGCAAGAACTAAAGGTAGATTAACAGTTGCAGAGCTAAAGGAAGCAGAGAACATACTGATTAAAGAAGCTCAAGAAGAGATGAAAAGAGATAAAGGTTACAAGAAAGTTGCAAGAGAATTAGGTGTGAAAGAAGATACTGATGGATTGTTGAAGTGTTACGGAAGATTGGGAAATACAGAGATTTCAGAGGAAGCAAAACAACCAATTCTATTGCCAAAGTACCACCCATTGTCAGAGCTTTACATTCTAAGAGCACATACAAGAACAAGACATGGAGGAGTCAGAGATACATTAGCAGAGCTACGCAGCCAATTTTGGATACCACAGGCAAGACAGCAAGTCAGGAAGATCAGAAAGAAATGTTGCATTTGTCGAAGATACGAGGGACAATCTTACCATGTACCAGTCACCGCAGAACTACCAGAGTTTAGGGTAAAGCAGTCAAGACCATTTAGTCATGTGGGAGTTGATTTTGCTGGTCCAATGTTTGTTAAACAAGGTAAAGGTGCATCAAAGAAGGTTTATTTGTGTTTGTCTACTTGTGCAGTTACGAGGGCAGTGCATTTGGAGATTGTTGAGGATTTATCGATGGTTGAGTTTTTACTATGTTTGAGAAGATTTAGTGGAAGGAGGGGAATGCCGTCGTTGATAGTGAGTGATAATGCAAAAACATTTAAGGCAGCTGCTAAGTTTCTGAGGAAGTTGATGAAAGATGATGATATTATGACGTATTTGGAGGATAATAGTATCGTTTGGAAGTTTAATTTGTCGCGCGCGCCGTGGTGGGGCGGATTCTTTGAAAGAATGATAGGGTGTGTCAAGCGCTGTCTTAAGAAAATCTTAGGAAACGCACGTCTATCGCTTGTTGAGCTACAAACAGTTATGTCAGAAATAGAAGGAACTGTTAACAATCGACCATTGACATATGACTATTCTGAATTTGGAGAAGATATGATTACACCATCACATTTGATTTATGGATATCGATTTGACAATATACCGGATGAAGTAAAAGATGAAGAAGATGAGAAAGATTTGCATCGAAGACTTCGATACATCGCAAACAAAAGGAGACACTATTGGCGAAGGTGGCATCGAGAATATTTACTTGATCTGAGAGAGCATCACAAGAAGATTCAGAAGAAGAATGGTTCACAGTTGATTAAAGATGGAGATGTTGTTATCGTTTTCGACGAATCGTTACCTCGAGGGAAATGGAAACTTGGTCATGTAACTAAATTGATTGTTGGAAAAGATGATCACATACGTGGAGCAGTTATTGATGTAGTTACTGGTAAAGGAAGATTGACTCAACTGGAGAGACCAGTGCAGAAGTTATATCCACTGGAGGTGAATTACAATTATCGAGATGAACAGGTAAGAGGGAATTCTATTACTTTACCTGAGAGACCTGGAAGAAGAACTGCAGCAATTGATGCAGACTGGCGACGCCGTGTGTTAGATCAGATGGACTGATCTAAGAGGGGAGTGTGTTCTGGAACATTTAGAACGTTTATTGATTTATTGATTTATTGATTATTTGATTAGTGACGCTGGACTAACCCATTGTTAGGGAAATATAATGGACCTTTGTTATGTTAATTCGATCGTACGATAGCGTGTAGAAAGACGTAAACAATTTAGGATAGGAGATAGAAACTTGATAGGAAAGCGAGGGAAAGATTCGGAAAGATTCGACGACTGAAAAGATGGTAAGAAAGCGATAGCGATAGACAAATTTATAGTGCGATAGTTTCCTTTAAGATTTGGTTTCATATTTTGCTGATTATTTTGGTTTAGCTGGGCTGTTGGCTGTATTTGTAGGTTAGGTTTAGTTGAGAGGGTTTCGCTGTGTTTTGAGTTTGATTCTGTGGGATTTTGTTGTAGGTTTAGGTTAAGCCACAGGCGACAGGGGTTGTTCTTTAAAAGAGGTTGTCAGGGTCTGAACTGGGAGATTGGGGATTAATAAGTACATTCCAATAAACCTTCTCTTGCGCAGAGAAATTCGATCTCAAAAGGATTTTGATGGCAGTGGCAGTTGCCTTGCTTTGATTTGGCCTGCAAACTGTTTTATATTGATGAGAACAGAGAGGTAGTAGTAAAGAAAATAGAATCCCCTTGCACAACGATTGTATAGGTAATAAACGCGTTATCCATTTTTATTTGTCACCCAAAGGATTTAGGACGGTCGATGTTAAGGCGCCACTAATAGGCCACACAAATGTCGTCCGAAGGCCCTTGGACAGATGGACACAATTTTATCCAGAAACTTTCCAGGTTTTTTGGATAAAATTGCGCCTATCTATCAAGTCCACATACCGGCCGATATATTTCCATGTTTAGTTTTTGCCCTTATAAATCTTGAATGGGATTTACCATTACTGCTCCAATTTTCAGAAAATTATTGAAACATAGATTTGTGTTGGTTTTTGTTCTTCCCGTTTTAATGTTATGTCTTTCATTCTTAGTGTAAAAGTGAAAAGTTTTATACATTTGCAAAAGATGATATTTACTTGCCAAAGAGATTTCATTACTCACACAACAAGTACGTTTCGTGACATAAAATCATTTTCAATCCAACATAAGCACCACCCTCATTCGTATCGATAAAATTGAAAACTGTTTTGGTCAGTTTTATGGAATAACCCTCCAAGGCTAGCTTCAAATTTTTGCAATGTTTTGCTTTGCTGTTATTGTTGTATTGAAACAAATGCCATGCAGTACAGAATTTGAAAAAGCCTTAAATAACGGACTCATCGTAAGAAGCCCACAAACGCCGCGAAACGCGTCTTTTGTTATTCAACGTTGCTCTTTATTGCAGCTTTCGACTTACTTTCTCAGGTTAATTCGTTGTTTATCTGGCAGAATTTTCTGTAAACAAAAAAAGAACATAAAACTGCTGGTGAAAAACTAACCATTTGAATTCTAAGCAGGAACGGTATGGTTTAGCTATGAATTTTTCAACATCATTGAACGGATAGACCATAATATGGTTCAAGAGGAATCAATTTGTGGTATGCAAGTTTATGATACAATCGTAATAGCTATAACTGAACAGGTATATTCCTTCTATAGCCAAAAGCTGTTTGTACAAAATTTCTTACATGTCTAATAATACAAAAGCTCATGCTATTTAAGAGAAGACTAAGGATTAAAATCAAGATATACTTTTCTGCAGTTTTGCATTTTAACTTTTTAGTTTTCTTTTGAAATTTTGAATTCCTGAAATATTTTTGTCCCAACCAAGGCTTTCAAACCTTTCAAAAGGTTTTTAGAGCAATTTCCTGAATTGAACAGATATACTGAAGTTTTAACATTAATTATGCAGATTTAAATCCCAAGTGAGAAAGTTTAGTTGATAACATTCCAAAATGTGTGAAGGTCTTTTTCAGAAAGTTATGCATTAAGCTAAGCCTTATTTAGGAATATGATCTAAAAAAAATTAGACAATTCTTAAGAAACTATCAGTTTTCTCAAGAATCCTTAAGAATTCTCAGGCAAGAAAACAGGGTGCCACTGACTTTACTTTACCTGTTGCAGACATCTTTAAAACTATGATTCATTTTTCGTCCACTGATTCATTTACTGATTTGCTTGTCTAATACGTTCTTGTTGTCAATTCTTTCTAGAATTTTAGTATATTACAGTGCAAATTCTTACATTCTAGCTTTTCTTTCTGGGAGCCAAAATATTTTCTGGGACCAATAGTCCCGTGGTCCGATACTTTTTTCACCCCTGCCCCTTTCAATTTTTCATAATCTCTCTATGCGACTCATGTTAATTTTTGTGTGTTTCAAAACAGTGTTTTATATTTTCTTGTATTTTGATGATGTAGGCGTATTGGAGATATTATTGTGGTACCTGAAATTGGCTGGAGAGTTTATTCGAAGTAAGTAGCTTGCAATCAATGTTATATTCCTTGCACTCTTGCATGTAACATTTGTACTTGAAGAAGGATGTCAACTCCAGTATGCTTCGCATGCGTGGCAATCTTTTTCAATATCAAAGATTCTTTATAATTCAATTTGCCAAAGTTCATTTATTTTCTTTTTGTGTTAAGTGTAGCTCTTGTGGATGCTTCGTTGTCACAATCACATGATCAGCGATAAGCTCTGGAAGTATGCTGGCTATTCTATCAACGGAGACAAACGAATGGTCTGAACGGCCTTAGTTACGTTCGTGCCTTAGAGCAATGAAGATTGCAAGTGATTTAGTTACTTGCATAACATTGTTAGCCCTCCGTCCCCCGTCCCCTCCCGAATCAGTGTTGGGAATTCAAATCACGCACTTTTCGACAACAATGATAAAGGGCAAAGAGGTTCGATGCAACATTGATTTGAAGGGAGGGGCTGGGTTGGAAACTTTTCGTTGGGATATATCGAACGAAGTCCTTTCTCCTCCCTTTGTGGTTTGTTATACCATGATTCAATAATATTTTTAGATGCATGCCAAACTTTTTGCAGGTCTGGTACTTGTGCTACAAGGGATCGCGGCCAACATGGGTATGACAATATAGAACCACTAATGGCGGTATGTATTCGCTGCCAACCAAAATTTTCTGGAGGTTTGTTATTGTTAGTTTGTTCATTGGTTGAGTTTTACAAAAGGTAATGGATAATGACCTCCCTGAAGAAGTCTCGAGGGAGACATGTTTTAACTATCTTCTAAGTAGGGTGAAGTGAAATCTGAAATATCTCCTTCAATTTTGAGCTACGATTTCGTATAGGATATAGTACCTATTTTGAAAAATCAAGTGAATGTTTCTTCATGTAGACATAGAGAATGGCAAGTCTGACCGTTGCAAAATCTATTGATATCATACAAATTTTCCAGTTGATATTTCTTGCAATAAGTGAAGTAAAGTAGAAAATTTGTCCAGCCTCCCACCAACAGTATGGTTTACTACGACAAGGAACATTGCTAAAAATATCTAATTTTCTTTGAAGGCATTATTTGTTGCGAATGGACCATCGTTTAAAAATGGCATCATTGCAGATGAATTTTCAAACATTGAATTGTACAATCTTATGGCAGGTAATCGATAGTCAATACTCTAGTGTAAAAAGACTATATAATATTGTAAACAATCTTTTATTTTTAGAAAATTCAAGGACTGTTTAAAATGTTTGACTTTTTCGAGACACTTTCCGAGGGAACTTTCCCGCTAGAGTACTAGCAGGGTTTATCAGGCAGTGGAAGATATGAGACAGTTTTAGCTTTCAACATTCAGTATCAGTATAATACGCTTATCAAATTAGCTCCAGCTTAGGCCAAAGTCCATTTGCATCCATCTCGTTGTCACAGCATACTTTAAAGTAAAGATGCAGAATGCAATCAAAATCGTGCTGATCGGAACATCTGTAGTCATGGAAGCTTCACTTAAGTTAGCTTTCGTTTTAAAAATATTTGTGTAGCGCTACTTGGTGTGGAAAGCGAAAAATGTTTGATTCGTTGCCCTGCCGGATAAATCCCACAAGTACTCTAGTTTATAGAAAGCTTCCGTTTGAACCCTTGTCAAACGAGATATGACTTATTCATGGTTTCTTTGAGGGTCCGTTATATGGAGAGATCACCGCAGATCGGTTCTTTTATTCGTGTAGTTCCTTGTTAGTTTATTCTTTTGTATTTAAATTATCATCCTTAGTATTAGTCCCGTATTAGTGTTTGTATCAGTATTTAGGTTAAGTGTAATAGCTGCAGGGTTGCAATGTATTTTCATGCTCCTTACGCTATCGTCTCGTAATGTTAATGTTTGTTAGTAGATTGTATATTTTAGGAGAATTCATATTTAAAAAAAGCTTCCTTTTCAGTTGCATATTTGCACAGGGAGCCCAATCGCGTAATATGGCGGCCTAGCTTACTAAGGTAATTTACGTTGCTGCTATTTCTTCACTGCAAAATAGAGATTGCAGTAGCTAGTTCTTCTTTGAATTGAAGGAAATTAAATTCGTAAATGGTTGATTGTTATCTCGGTTATCTCTGTGTCTTTCTTCTTGTCCTCTTGTGCCCTGAAATCATTGAAGCATTCTGCCACCATGGTGACATGTTATTATTCTGTTGCTGTTGTTGTATTGCGATAACGCAGCATTATAGGTTGCAGTGTGTATATAAGA
The DNA here is from genome assembly GCA_039566865.1 of Aurelia coerulea. Taxonomy (NCBI): domain Eukaryota; kingdom Metazoa; phylum Cnidaria; class Scyphozoa; order Semaeostomeae; family Ulmaridae; genus Aurelia; species Aurelia coerulea. The sequence continues at coordinate 11,273,634 of CM076950.1, forward strand.
AAGAACTACACACTATACTTCTTATATACACACTGCAACCATATTACAACCTATAATGTTGCGTTATTCCAGTATAACAACAACAATATCAATTCTTTTACCATGGTGGCAGAGTGCTTCGATGATTTCGAAGCACAAGGGGACAAGAAGAAAGACACAGAGATAACTGAGATAACAATCAACCATTTACGGTATGAAATTAATTTTCTTCAATTCAAAGAGCAAATACTGCTATCTGATATTGCAGTTAGGAAATAGCAGAAAGGTAAATAACCTTAGTAAGCCAGGCCGCCATATTACGCTATTGGGCTTCCTGTGATGTTTCTACTGAAATGCTGCTCGATTTTGTTTCAAGAGGATGGTAGGAAATTTGAACAACGTTTTGTTCAAAAACATATTTGATTGATACGAAATGATTCAAATCAAAAATCATTTCCTTTTATTTTGGTTATTCAATTTTTTTGTCAAAGTTGTGCTTGTCCTTGACACAGCAAATGTTGATGTAGCAATACAATGAACAACATTTTTAACTGAGAAAGGCTCAAATACGGTTTTTACCACTCATATATGATTTTATCGCTCATTTAATAAAAAAATTAAGTGATGCAAACCATCTGTGATACCAAGATTCTTGGAAAAACATGATGTGGCGCTATTGAAGCGTTTGCACAAGCAGACGACTCCATTTTTTACTTGGTTTTATGTCGATCATCTATTCAAAGTAAACTGAGGAAAAAATTTCATTTGATTTCAGGCATACCTTTGAAGAATTTGAAAGTTTGAAATGCAAGTTTGAAAAATTGTGTGAGAAGAACACATGTAATGTTTAGTCTACTAAATGTGCTTCCTCCAAATAGACTGTTAATACGCGAACAATCCTTGCTTTATGCGTTTTGTACGATGAGCTTCATAAAACAACGAATCAAAGTATAATGGGTGTGCCAAAAAGGGTTCCGGTGTTTGCAAAATCGTAGCACCTAGAGTACTGTATAGATTTGAATTAATCGAGCTTTCCTTGATAGCAGGAAGATTCACTTATGTTTTTACTTTTTCGTGCATTTTTTTAGTAAAGAAAAAGTTGACCAAGGGTGTAAAACACCCGATCAAGGCACAAGGGCTATTGATCTCTTTCAAGAGTTATAGGAACTAAATTTTCAAACAAATACTAAATACTATCGATCCTATGGCAATAAATGTGCAGACGACATCCGATACCCATGTAAAACTCTACTTTTGTGTTTTTCGGGGTTAGAATTTTCTTTACTATTTGATCAAGTGTTTTACGCCCTTTTCGGGCATTTTGCAACAATTCATCTTTGTAAAGTCCCATTTACCTATATTTTCTGTGCTCATAAAACATTCACTAAATCATGAAATATTTCAATCCTTCTTCTATCAACCAAAACTCCATTCATTCAAACCCATCCAGTACTCTTTTTTAGTTCGACACTGTCATCAGATACCAGAACTTATTAAAATACCACAAATGTTAATGGTATTTTAGTAAGTTCTAATGAAGGAAAAAGAAAAAAAGTTTCTCTGTGCATTTTTTTCAAGAAGTCAAAGGTATTTCTCGTATGCTATGTTTGTTTTATGAGTTTTGTAGATTTATAATCTCGAACTTGTTTTAATCCCGTCATTCCAGTACTCATGGCTCTACGATATTTCAGACGTCTGAACTTATTTTTGCGCACCCAGAATGAATTTTACTTTGAACAAAGTATGATATTTCAACAACATTTCGAGCCAAGCCCGTTATCAAGTAAAACAAAGTTCGCAAGTTGACTCGATAGCATGCTTAGCTCAAAGCGTCGTCGAAAAACCATGCTCTTCAAAGTACAAGCTATTATGTATCAACTGCTTGTTTCCTCCAGATAATGTTTCCAAACGCTTATGTCACTTTGAAAAGAAAAAAAAAATCCAATGTTTATTTTGCTCATCAGTACACCTCTTGTCTCGAACATAGGTGTACGATTTCACATGCGTTTTATCTTAAATTCTTCTGAGAAATTGTGTCTTTAACTTATTCATAGAAATCATGAAAGTGAAACCAGCTCCCAACAATGGCACGGCTGGTAGCTTGTCATATTTACTAAAGACACCTACGACATACAATAAAAAGAAGCCTCTTGGGGATGGAAATGACTTCTCCATGGATTGCAATTTCCCAGCTGATTTTGCAGATGCTTTAAAGAACTGCTCATCTTGCACTTGCCCGTACTGCTCTGTAAGTATATTTTATGTCAAACCAAAGATATCTGATCGGGTTGGCGCGGTTGTTGAGGGTTGAGCAAAGGTTAAAAGCTTCCAACGAGTAGCCTCCAATGGACGCTCACTCTTTCAAGCCCTTGCACATGTTAGCATTCATTTGAACTGTCATGAGGCGTATTTTGAGATTATCTTCCACTATTTGACATGTATTTGTTGAATGATGCTGAAATGCTATGTTCTGGCCACTTATCAAAAGTGGTCTCTTAAAGATCAGAGAACATTGAAATACCTTTGCATTTTTTCTACGGTTGTATTATCATAAAACATTTAAATCTTTCTCGAATCTAAAGGAAATTTATCTGCAGATTTTGTCTTCAACCAAATTATAATGTATTTTACACTCCTTCCTTCACCTTATTATGCCTTCAGCCGTACTCTTTGTTTTAACCAAATCCTTTTCAAGTTTATTTCATTGTCTTGAAAAAGTGGTTCTAACTTTGACGCGGCTGCTGTCATATAAATTGCACCCCAAGCTTTAGCATGTGAAAGACATTATTCTTCTGCACCTTCGGTCATAGGTAGTGGTAGACTGACTTCATTCGCTTCCCATTAGCTTCAGTTTTATACATTGAATTCAATGGTTTTTGGCTACAAACGGAGACTCATGACAATACAGTTTCAAGATAGGAGTCAGCAGATGTACAAATCCAGCCCCACTTTGACTATATGCATGCAGTGCTTGGTTTCCATTAATTAATAAAAGGTTAACCAAAAAAAATTCAAACAGCTCAAAATAAATGTATCAGGTTCTGTTTGAATCTAAATAAGGGGGTAATTTAAAGATATATTGGCTCCCCACTAAAGAGAGATTTGAACAATGTATTGCCATAAACGTTTTAAAATTTTTTGATAACTCAACCCCATCCTATATGTCGGAGACACTCTTACCAGTTGGCTAGAGCCGGATCACTCGAAGATCTAAAAACAATTTGAGTCAACCTTTTCGAAAGAGTAACACATGGCAAAGTGGTCTCTCCTTCCTTGGACCTAAATTCTGGAACAGTCTACACTCTGACCTAAAATCTGCCAAGAACGTTAACAGTTTTAAACATAAGATCAAGGACAAATTCTTACAAAATCTAGAAAATAGCCCCCATGTATATTTAGAATTCCAAAAGCTACAAACATTTGACACAAAAACTGAAAAATTTTCTTTCAATGACACCTCTGGACGGAACATTATGGAAACAAGATCGCACTGACCTTTTAATGCTATCCCTGCCATTTTGACCTGGGGTCTTTTTAGACTAAATTTGAACTTTCATATCTATATATTGTGCACGTGTAATTAGACATCTCTTTTTTTCCTCCCGATACTTTATAGTACATTTAATTTAATTTTGATGGCAAATATTACAAACATACTTACATACATACTACCGTAGCCCATCTCTGAACCGATTAAACCATTGCTTTCTTGATAAGGTTAAACCACGTGCCTATTCTTAGCGTTTTTTTTTGACCGATTAGATAAAAAAGTTAGCAGTGAAACGATGCTCAATGTTTCGTGCAACGTTTGCAGAATAGAGCATGTTCCACCTTTCTTCAAAATACTCATCAGATTTCAGTCCTTTTCTAGAATCTGTTTATTCGTGAGTCCTTGTATGAAAGATAATTTTTTATGAACACATAGAAGCGAATTTAAAGGAATATGGAGATAATAGCTGTTCTTATAGCCTGCGCGTAGACCCATTATTTCGAAATATTTGAGAATGTTAGGTCTACGCGTAGGATACTGCTTTAGTTGATTTAAGCGAATGCGAGGGCGTTGTGAGTCTGACTTGTAGGTTACAGCTGAAATAGTGTTACCTTCTCTATTGGTTAACAGCTGTTTCTAGATTTCCAAGTAATCAGAAGCGCTCTCGTTTTTGATTACAAAGTCCACTTTGTAATCTAAGAAGGGGCTTCGATGTCAGTCAGAAAGTAAGAAAGAAAGAAAGAAAGTAAGTAACCCACTTCCGTCACGCTCGTTAAAGCGATTGATTAACGTTTTATCTCTGCTAATTGGCACTGAAATAAAGAAAGCGCACATAAAACGCACACAAGACAGAAGTTTCCCGCGATCCTATAGCAACATTTGACGTCGGCTTATTTCATGTTAGACAGATTTGACACCATAAGATGGATAAATCACCATGATGTTTACCCTGGCACAACAACAATTTTACCCAGAATTGGCACGTTCTTGACTTCATTAGCAGCTTAATTATGTTAAAACAATCGTTTTCTAGAACGAACGCATCATTAGCCACTTATTGATAGCACTCATTATGCAAATAAGTCAACTTTAGAGGATGATGTAACCGGCGGCCTGCACAGAGGGTAGTATTCGCAGCATCACTGAAGGTAGAAGGACCCAGAAGGACCTCCCTCCTACACAGCTACAGATGCAAATGTCGCAGGTGAAGTTGAGAGGAAAGGTGCAGAATCTCAGCAAACAATGGCGCCATTGACTGGGGAAGGCACGTGATCACACTGAACCAAAACATCTTCATGCATACGATTCTGCACAGAAGTTATTTTCGTGACTGCTTGTCTCAAATTAGATGCCCGCGAATACACTCATTTTTTTATAAGAAACTAAGGTCCGGGGCTGGTAGGCAGTTTCTTAAATTTTTGGGCCATTTTGCTACCAAAACTTTCTTACGTGTTTCTTATATTTTTATTGCCAGAAGTTTAGAGTTGATTTTGTCTTGTATAAAGGGCTCCCAAGTTACTTAGTAAGATCTCAAAACAAATAAATAACATGATTCGCACTCAAAATATTGTCCAAACAGTTGCTTTAACTGTACAATGTCAAAATATTTTTGAGTGTGATAGGAAAATTAAAACTGAAAATGACAGAAGTTTCTTAGCTTTTTTCAATTCAGGTAGGGTTGTTTCTTAGCTTTCGAAAAATTGAGCCTACCGTTTCTTATAAGCGGTTTCTTATAAAAAAATGAGTGTAGTAACAATTGGAACGTTCTGCAGGGTTCTGAATAAGTAATTTTGCGTTATCGTAAATCTCACATGACATCTGATTTGAGACAGATGCACCAATAGTTTCATGCACGAACTGAGCAAACGAGGAGTAATTACTTTTGATTTTTTGCGAGGCGATTCTCGTTCTTATACAAGGGGCTTGACTTTCTATTGAAGGCGACTTTAGCAGCAACGCTCATCTCTCTGACTGTAGCTAAAAACAGCATCCACGATCATTTGGGGTTATGAAGAAATCAATATTCAGATATTCTTATGCTTGCTTAGCTCATGACAGACTTTGTAATCATCCAAAAGGATCTTATGTTTCAATCTAAAAGGTTGGTGGTTTGAGCCCCCGTCCTGGCAAACCTCCTACCTAGAGCAAGGATAGTTGCCAACTCTTTGTAATCTTAAAGACCCCACTAGACGTATTCACATGGAGAAGACTGACAAGAGTGACGAGGACACAGTTTAGACAGGGAATTCGTATAACTATCTAGCAACCTGCCTAACTTTTGATCTTATGCTTGATTTGTACTAAATCGACCATTGGGATTCAAATTAGACTTGGGTACATTTTCGGTTTTGACTGGCAGTGCCATTTTTGATGACGTCAATAACTTTCAATTTCAGAACTAATGTCGCTATAACTTTGTGTTTGCAAGTCAAATGTATTCGAATATACTGTAGTTAGACAGCATTTGACAAGGCTTTTCGACAAACTTCTTTCAAACTTGCTGTGCGGCTTTCGAAATGGACATAGTGCAGAACATGCCCTATTCAGGCTCACAGAAATGTGTCGCAAGGCCCTAGCTGATAGGAAGGTTGGGGGGATGGTACTTATGGACCTTTCGAATGCCTATGACTGCCTACCTCACGACCTTCTAATAGCTAAACTTGCAGCTTATGGATTCGGCCAACATAGCTTACTGTTAATCCACAGCTACCTTTCCAATAGAAAACAGCGCGTGAAAGTTGGATCTGAGTTTAGTGAATGGCTAGGGATCAAATCAGGTGTTCCACAAGGGTCCGTACTTGGACCACTTTTTTCAATATCTTCATTAATGATCTGCTTCTCGCAGTTAAAGAATCTGAAGTTTGTAACTTTGCAGATGACACTACAATATATACATTTGGGAAGGATATTGAAAGTGTGATATTGAACCTTGAGGGAGACCTGTCTAGCACCCTTAACTGGTTCAGAGATAATCATATGGCAATGGCAGCCAACCCTGCAAAATTTCAGGTTATGTTTTAGGGCTGAGAGAGGAACCAAAATTCATCCTCGAAATCAATGACAAAATCATCCCCCTTACGGACAAAGTTAAATTGCTAGGAGTCACTGTTGACTCTCAGCTGAAATTTGATGACCATACAAAAGCCCTCTGTCAGAAAGCGAACAGGAAAGTGAGTGCTTTTTCGCGCGTGGCTCCCTATCTGAACCAAGAAAAGGATAAGATCCTCTATAATACATTTATTATGTCTAATTTCAATTATTGCCCTTTGATCTGGATGTACCATGGGAAGACATCAAACAACCAGATAGACCATGTCCAAAAAAGAGCATTAAGAATTTTGCACAATGACTTCAATATGCCATTTGGAGTACTACTGGAAAGAACAGATGAACGAAAAGTCCACTTTAAGAATTTGCAAAAATTGATGCTTCAAATCTTTAAGTGCCTTTCAGAAGAAAATCCATCATTTATGTGGACATTTTTTGAAAGAAAACATATAAAATATGAATTACGAACAAAGAATCTGTTGCAATTACCGAAAAGAAATGCAAACTCATTCGGAGTTAATTCACTTGCATTCAAAGGCGCTCTCCTATGGAACACTCTACCAGATACCATAAAAAATTCAAACTCAACAGCGATATTTAAAAGAATGATCAAAGAATGGAATGGGCAAAATTGCACATGCAAGATCTGCAATTAAATAAGAAACTTAGGTGATAGTGAGGATCCCATATTTTTATTTTATTAATTCGTAGTATTGTAAATAGTTGGTTTGAATTAGTTTTTTACTATGTATTATACCAACTGTAAATAATTTGATAATAATAATAATAATTGATATATAAATGTTTTGATTTTGACGAGATCTGAACAATTTTCATGACGTCATCAATCAAATGACGTCATAATTGAGCTTTTTTAGAATCATTTCATCTGTAATTTTTTCCCTGAATTTGGCTAAATCGATCATGCAGATTCTGAATCTGCAAACGATGAACAGTTTCTATGCCTAGAAATAACACTGTGGACCATGTCTTTTCCCCAATATATCCTTCATCCGCCAAATAAGCGGAATCATGACAAGGTCTAAAGGCTATTTCTGTACATGATAACTGTTTATAGACTGCGAATTCGAAATCTACATGGTCTATTTAACTACAATCAAGGAAAAATTTCGAGATGAAATGATTCTAAAATAGGTCAATTGTGACGTCATTGGATCGATGACGTCATAATAATTTTTCAAAAAAATTATATATCAAGCAAAAGTCTCGCCAAATAATGTCTAGCTACAGTATTTTCGAACACGTTTGACTTACATGCAGAGTTATAGCGACATTAGTTCTAAAAATGACCGTTATTGACGTCATAAAAAATTAAACTTCCGGTCAAAACTGAAAATTTACCCAAGTCTAATTTGAATCCCCATGGTCGATTTAGTACAAATCAAGCATGAAATCAAAGGTCAGGCAGGTTGCTAGATAGTTAAAGAAATTCCCTGTTTAGCTACGATGAGTTTGGTAGAAAAATACAAAACATTTCTACTTTTCTACATATATTAGAGTGATTGACCTGAGCTATATGGCATCCGTCTATGAAAAGGAGAAACCTAGACACTACATTCTTTTCTTTGGCTTTGCTTTCTTTCGCCACTCGTTGGATTATCAAATACAACAGGCTATCCATAAACCCATAAGATCACATCCTTTAACTCGGGTTATTTCCTTTAAGGTAACTCTGCTTTCCGCTCTAGTGCACAGCGAGATGCCATTTCGCAAAACCACTCTCCTCAGAAAACAGTTAATTTCTCCAATATTATTTGGTCTATCGAAAAGCGGTAAAAAGGATGTTGTTCTGTATATTATCACCACGGAGAGAAAGACTTCGGTCTATCGAAAAGCGGTAAAAAGGATGTTGTTCTGTATAATCTGGGAAATTGAAAGATGTATAAATCGCAATGTTTCCGTCAACCCTGGCTTCGCAAATCCTTGCTCAAATCTGTTTACTGATTTCAGAAATGTGGATATACCTCCAAAACTACTCGAAAAAATTTTTTTTCGCTCCATCATTAGCTAAGTAGTTGATCTACAACTTGGCCAAGTCTGATTGAAAAAGCTAGGCTAGATTTCCTGCAATCGAATTTTACATTTCTATTTACTTTTCGACATCGAAGGGGAAAAGCGTTGGTCAACAGTTTAGCCCATGCAGAACGATTTGAACGCCCGTAGAATGTTTTTGCAAAAAAATTAGTTCTTGATCTAAGATCTATGCTCATTGTGGACTCTAAAAGAAATTGATAATCTGTGAATGCTTACGAAAGCATGGTTTCGTGAAGCTGCTGGTAAAAATTAGTAATTTTTAATCAATAAATGCAAATTATACTTTTACAAGCACACTAAGGATGTCTTTTGAGACCTGCGTATGGTATTCCCAAAAGATGACGTTCTTTTGTTTACCAATGGAAAAACTTCTGAAAGTTACTTCAAGCCTGAGCCTTTGCAAGCGCAGAAATACGAAATTCGATTGCAGAAAATCTAGTCTAGCCTTTTCAATCAGACTTGGCAAAGTTGTAGATCAACAACCTAGCTAAAGATGGAACGAAAAAATATCGAACATTTTTCGAGTAGTTTTGGAGATAAATTCACTGTTCTGAAATTAGCAAAAAGATTTGAACTAGGATTTGCGAAACCAGGGTTGACGGAAACATTGCGATTTATACATCTTTCGATTGCCCAGATTATACAGAACAACATCCTTTTTGACCGCTTTTCGATAGGCCGAATGATATTGGAGAAATTAACTGTTTTCTGAGGAGAGTGGTTTTGCGAAACGGCATTTCGCTGTGCACTAGAGCGGAAAGCAGAGTTACCTTAAGCCTTTTCCACAAACTTGAATTGAGACAGGAAGCAATGGCACCATATAACAAAGTAGCTTTGATTTGTTTCAGTATGATATCTACAAGAATCTTACCACATACAGAATGCACCTTAATCTATCCAAGGAAAACAGTAAGTTTTTTAATTGATTGTTTATCCTTTTGCCGAGTGCACTGAGGTATCCTCTTCAAACTTAACATTGAAATATGCTCGATATTTCTGACCATGGTCTCACTGTTGAGCACTGACATTATTCTTTCCATTTCTACGGCAATCAAGATCGGTTTTCGATTAAACCGATTAAACTTGCACAATTTTCCGATTTTTACAACCATCTGTTCTGCTAATTTCTGTGAGGGCAGAAAGAACCGAAGAAAGTTGTCAGTAGCTGCAATTTTACCATGGACAATAATGCACCATTGGTGTGGCCTGTATTATGATCAAATTGGTATTCTTACTCATTGTGTAGTTTTGATTCAACGGGATTGCAAAAACTTGATAATGGTGCTTTCCCAGGGAAGGGGGTACTCCCATTATCCCATTATGGCCTAACAAAGGGGTCCAGTTGGCCACAAAATGGCTACCAAATGGCCCTATTTGTCAAACACATACTACCGATTCCAAGATTCCTGGCCAGTTATAAAATTTCAACTCAGTAGGCTCTTCTGCATGGCAATATGGTCATTGAAGCAATAATCATCAATGGATTTGAAGTTTTTTTACAATGGAAATTTTTTTTTTTTTTTTTATATCAATTCTCCTAAAATTTACAATCTACTAACAAACATTAACATTACGAGACGATAGCGCAAGGAGCATGAAAATACATTGCCAGTGGCGGATCTAGAGGGGTGCGAAGGGTGCTCAAGCACCCGTCAGATTTTTTAACTGAACATTTTTCTCTTTCAATCTAATTCTTTGCCAAAATAATATGCATACATTTTTCTGCTACAAAATGAAAGCTCGTGAGCTGTCTGAAGCTCCGCATTTCTTCTTTCCTCGACGTTATTTATCACTGCGTTATCACGCCCCCGTCTCGCCTCCTCCACACTGTCGATATTACAACTCAAAACTCTTCTGTCTAAACTCCCCCTGGTTGACATTTCCTACACTTTGCGGACTCGGAATCTATTGTCTTCTCTCCAGCCAGCGCAACAGAGCACCCATGGCCTGTAAATCATCCGAGTTTGAGCACCCGTGGAAGTGAATAAACCAATAGGCTTGCCAAATCTTGTGCTCAGATTTGGCGGGAGCACCCATGCGATTTGAAAATCCAGAAACATCAAAGAAACCGAGCTGCTCGGGGGGGATTTCAGTGACTGAAATCAAAGTCGATGATACTACGATATCATATCAAGGGGGGATAAAACTAACCAGGGGGAGCTTCATTACATCATAGTCATAAGAATTACAGAATGCAGTTGAAGGCGGGGGGGGGGGGATAAATTATCATATTTTCCAAGTTTATCCTTCCAAAATTTGGCGGGGCAGTTTGCTGCTCGCTAATGGCCTAAGCTATGTGTGTTGCAAACGTTCAATTACTGTTCTAAACAACTCAAATGTGTAATGCATTTGGAAAACAGTAATTCGAATGGGAATCTAAGTTGATAAAGCAAAATAAGCAAGACATGAGTTAATCAAAGATTTTTGAAATGGATTTTACTGCAACTGCAAATTTTGGGCTGGAAGGGGTGAACAAGAGGAGATCCAGAGAGAAGGAAGATCGGGTGTTACGGTAAGATGATATGAAATATGGTTTGTGCTTCACTTTTGGGTTATTGGGGGTTCTCGCTATGGTTCCAGATGCTAACGATCCTAGAAATATTGAGGATCACACCCGGGATCACAGCGACAGCTTGAGAGTTCCTTGACATTAGGCCTATTGTTGTTCATGAATCATGAATTCTATCGTCTTCTGTTCTGTTTTTCTGTAATAGTGTAATCGATAGATTAGCCGCCTACGCAGTTCACACAATGCGAGACAAATTTTCTGCATACCATATCATCTTTTATCAAGAAACAATGGGATATTGCGACAATTCATTCGGGAAAGAAAGAAAATTACATGAATACTTCCATAGGATTTCAAAGAGATTTCCTCGAAGTATCAAGCTTGAGCAACAAACTACCCAATCGTTGAACTGGTAAATAAAGCATTTTCTGGCTATTTATGGGCGTGGTCATCATTTCCGAGAGAGAAAAGGGCGTGGTCACCAAAAATTTTTCCGGGGGCTTCGCCCCCGGACCCCCTCACTGTTCCCTCTTCAGCACCCCTCAGAATTTTTCCTAGATCCGCCCCTGATTGCAACCCTGCAGCTATTACACTTAACCTAAATACTAATACAAACACTAATACGGGACTAATACTAAGGATAATAATCTAAATACAAGAAAATATACTAAAAAAAAATACATGAATAAAGAACCGATCTACAGTGATCTCTCCATACAACGGGCCCTCAAAGAAACCATGAACAAGTCATATCTCGTTAGACAAGGGTTCATTGGGCTGCGAATTTGTGTTCAATGGATTATGTCCTTGGAAAATGGGTCTTTAAAAAACGAGAGTTCATTAGGATTCGCTATATGGAGAGCTCACTGTGCGTTACGTTAAAGAAAAAGAAACTGGCGTTGGTTCATTCAAAGCGCTCTGTTGCGTATACATACTTCAATGTAGCCTCAAGGATCATCGTATTTGACATAAGTGGCAACCTTGCATCACCATATAAAAGTATTTTGAGAAGCGCTTCATTAGAGAGGTTTGATAAGCCTTGAGGTTGTAATATGATGTTAATGGCATCGAGAAGACCCTGTCTTTGCACATCATAGTTATGGCAGAGCAGCAAAAAGTGTTCCGTATCCTCAACTCCATCGTTGATCGAGCACATTGGATTTACTGTGTCTTTAAAGTTGTGTTTGAATTTGTGAACATTTAGCTTACTTAGACCCACACGAGAAGTTGTGTTAGAATTGCCAAGCCTTTCGGGCCATGAATGCTGTAGACTGGACGGGGTAGGGGGCGAATGAGTGAAAAAGCTTCTTTTTGAACATGCCCAGAGTTGGTGATTGTCTTATCTCTGAGTCAAGTTTATTCCATTCCGAAAGACAGTTTGGGTAAAAACTTGCACCAAAGCTCACTGTTCTTGAACGTATTTGCCCGATTATAGCTGGTTTACGAAGGCGATAGTTAGATTGCGGAAGGGGTGGAATAGGGTGCCTCGTATAATCCGGTGCTTGGTTGTTAACAAATTTGAAAAATAGAACAAGACGCCTGCTGCAACGTCTGAGGTTAAGCGATTCCCATCCAAGTTCGTTATACAGCTTCTCTCGAGATGTACCTTTCCATGCACCAGTTACTGCTAGTGCAGCAGAGTATTGAACGGATTCAAGCTTTTCCATCAGATGATTCAATTTTAGACTTTCACTATATTCGCACTTAGTGGCCGGTATGTGATAGATAACGTCCCCATAGTCTAGATGCGGTCTCGCATATAATTTATAAAGCTCGTTAAGGGTATGTCGAGGTAGATACTTCGAGAGATATTTAATCATTCCTATTCCTCGTCTAGATTTGGATATAGCTGACTTGATATGACCATTGAATGATAACTTCGAATCAAGTACAAGACCTAGATGTTTGTGCTCTTCAACCTTTGAAACTGGGGTATCATTGAATAGGATAGGTGGATGGTCAAGAGGTTTCCTCTTTCTTGAAAATGTTATTTCGACCGCTTGTTTCGTAGGGTCTGGGTTAAATGACATTTTCCATTTGTTTGCCCATTGTGTAATCAGACTCAAATCATGGTTCATATCATTCGCAGCGGACACAGGGTCACTGACAACGGTGAAAAGACGGAAACGGTGGAAAATTTTGAAATACTGCTGAAAATTTTCACTACCAGATGCTACCAAATGGCCCAATTTTAGGTCTACGAACTGCCATTTGGGGGTTTCTGTAGAAAGATACTACCATTTGAGGGTAATTTTCAAAATTTTTGCTTTCGCCTTCTTTAACCCTGACTGGATCCCCCTCTGTCAGGCCACAATGAGAGTGCCCCTTGGGGATGCTTTTCATTCGTTTACCTCGTCACACACAACTTCGATTGAATGCCACTATCGTTTAACAAGTTCAAACTGTGTAGGGTAGGGTGGGGGTAATGTGGGTCTTCGGGGTAAAGTGGGTCTACTGAGCTTTTTGCTAGGAATATCCTTCCTTGTTAAATGGAAGAAAGGTGGGCTATTTTTCTTGTAATGTTTGCATGATAAGCTCGCTTTTTATATAAAACATTCGTCTTAGATGCATCTCCACTCAATTTATAAATATTTTTACTAAGCGGCCTACTGTGCAAGAATCTCAAAGTCCAGAAAAACATTCCCCTACCACTGTTATTTTGCTTTTCTGGTCCATTTAATGAACATGAGGCGAGAGTTTGGTCTTTTACAAATGAAATAACGTTTTTTCCAAAATCATTCAAGCGATGGTTCTTTTTATGTTTATTTTTTTACCAGGTGGGGTAATGTGGGCCTACTGAGAATTCACCATAATTCAAATTCAACGAAGCCTTTAATTTATTAAAATTTTCGCACTTATATTCATCCTGCCACGTTATTTTATGTCTAAAGTGCAAAAGGGCTTTCCTGTTACTGCGGTTGCTGTCTTGTAACCAGAAAATGGGAGTAAACAAACTGCAAACATTTTTATTTGATTGTTACTATCAAATTTCGATCACTGCCTTCCAAGTTGAAACGATGGTGGATCACCGCATAAGAATGGTAGTTTGATTTTCGTCGCGGAAACAAGATTGCTTCCGATAAATGGCAAATAGTAGGGCTTTATCAAATTCGAAAAGAAAATAGTTGGGAAATATAATTCCCATTACTCTTTTTAATCATTTGCCCACTTATATTCTGATATTGTACAAGTTTTGATAATAGACCCACTTTTCTCGCTCGTCTTGAAAAGTGGGCCTATTTTAGTTGCCAAAATAGAAAAATGTTTTAGAATATTTAACTGCCTCTATCAGAGCTGAGCTTTTTTGGCAGGAACCAAGAAGCACTGAATGTCAATTAAACAAAAAAATTTGAAAGTGTTTGTACTTTATTGTCGCTTTATAAGCTATGCACTTTGAGATTTCGTTCAATGTAGACCCACATTCCCCCCCCCCCCCCCACCCTACCCTATCGCGCGTGAGCTTCCATGCAGTGATACGTCTCATTTCAAACTTCCACTTAAAGTGCAAGGATATGGACATCTACAATCCTGGCCAAAAAAAGCTCGGACAAAAGCAAGTTTCAGTGTTTTTTATGATTTTTCCTAAAGTATGGAGGTGAACACGTACGTTTAGAACCTCCTGATACCCCCTTCCCCCTAATTCAATGTTGAGAAGGTCGAATGGGATTTGATTCAAGCAACATCGAAACGGGGGGAGCGGGGGGCACGTAATCAAAGACCAAAGTAGTGCAATTATGTGACTTGTCCCAAGTATTTTGACCAAGATTATAAGTGGAAGTTTGAAATGAGACGTATCGCTGCGTATGGGGCCATTTGGTTTCAACTCCTTTTGAATAATGGCGTCATTCGATCCTTGTTGTGACGAGAGAAGAACAAAAGGAAAGCACTATTGTCAAGCTTTTTTGCAATCCCGTGCAAGAGAAACAACACAGCGAGTAAGATATAAATTTGATCATTATATAGGCCACATAAACTGTGCATATTGCCCATGGTTTTACTGGTTGTTTTTACTTCGTGATTTCTTTTCAAAGCAACAGGTTAATATGCCCTCTCAAGAAAACGGTGCATGATTGGTAATCAGGATCGAACTCTCGCACCTGTTGTGTTGTTTCTATTGTGCTCGCCTATTACAGTAAAAACCCGCATAACAGAACAAGTGGATTAAGACCCCGTTTACACGGTAGCGGATCAAAAGTGTTGCGGATCAAAGTGTTACGGATCACCCTCCCGTCTACACGGTAGCGGATCAAAGTTGTATCGGATCAGGGTCTCGTTTACACGGTAGCGGATCAGCAGTCACCATAGAAATAGTGCGAGGTCACATTCAAGATTTTCTCGGATTTTCAGTGATTTCCTTTTAACGTCGAAATTTCAAAACAAACTGCAATTATGATTAAACCTCGTTTGCATGGAAAATACCCTCGTAATGAATCCGAATCAAAATTGATGCGGAACACTTGCGTTTACACGGGGCAGAGCAGAAGTGATCCGATACAAAAGTGATCCGATACAAAACGAGTTTGCTTTCGTAGCAGGACCAAAATTGATGCGGATAGCGGAGCAGAAGTGTATCGGATCACTTCGAGCTCGTGTAAACGGGAGGCTGATTCGCAACACTTTTAGTATCGGATCAAAAGTGATCCGCTACCGTGTAAACGGGGTCTAAGAACACTCAGGCTGAAATATGGTTTTAAAAGTATCATAGACATAAGGACACATTCAGCCTGAAAAATGAACATTGTTCTTATGTAAAATGCTGGATGGCATGAGTTACTGAATTAGATACTGTCACTGTTTTGAACTTTGCTAAGTTGTGCATCACCAGAACTGTTCCCCTCTTCCAGTGTGGTAATATTGCCATTATGTTGAAGTTAGTTCTACCCAATAATTATTAAGAAGTTTTGTACTTGAACATTATTTCATCCGTTCAGTGTCAGTGGTCTTACGTTTAGAAACAAGTTTAAAAAACACCTTGAGAACACTCTCAGCCTGATTTCGCAGAAAACACCCGATAAATATGAACAAGATCAGACTGAACCCCCAAAACATGTGTTCTTTTATGCGAATTTTTACTGTACCTCGCTCTTCGTTCTTGGAAGTTGTTTCTCGAACATTCTTTGACGATTGTACTCAATCAAACGACGTAAGTAAATTTTCCCGTACACCTTCCTTATTTTTAGGTACTGTTTCCTGATTTATTGGTGATACTTCAGCATAGGTTCCAAATCTTTAAAAGGCCTGGTGTAAAATTCAGTTACTTATTTCTTTGAACTGAATGATTTCAAAGAAACTTCAGCTATTTCTCTGTAATTTTACCGTTGGACTTTTGTGAAATCTTCAATATTTTCAGAATTAGAGTGTTTTTCTTCTTTTTCAAGAATTAAAGAAAAATTTTCAAAAAAAACTTAAAACCATCGTATTTTCTAAACTGTTTGAAGCAACATGAACTAATTTCAAAGACAACCATAGTTTATGGATGTCTACAATATGGTATCAAGCAAACGTCTGTCACTTTTCTGGTTTATGATTAGTAACATACGCTGAAATTTCAAAAAATATTGGAAATTTCTGAAAAGTCCAACGGTAGAGTTAAAGGTAAGTAACTAAAGTTTGTTTCAAGCCACTCAGTCAGAAGAAATAGATCACAGAATTTTACACGCACCTTTTTAAGTCGAATTAAAGATTTGGAAGCTATGCTTGATACTTCACTGTTAAGTATGATACAGGGCATTGTTGATTACAGGCGTGGTGAGCGTTAGGCCTACAGTCCCTGTACACTCATTTTTTGTTACAAGAAACTAAGGTCCGGGGTTGATAGGCGGTTTCTTAAATTTTTGGGTCATTTTTCTCCAAGAGTTTCTTACGTGCTTCTTATATTTTTAATGCTGGAAGTGTAGAGTAATTTTGTTTTGTCTAGATGGCTCCCAAATTACTTAGTAAGATCTCCAAACAATTAAATAACATCATTCGCACTGAAAATAATGTCCAACAGTATCAAAACATTTTGAGTGCGAAAGCAAATTAAATACTATAAATTACAAAAGTTTCTTAGCATTTTCAATTCATGTAGGGTTGTTTCTTAGCTATTATTGCAGCGAAAATATGCTGTTTGCCACTGGCAAGTACAGGGCCTTAGGCCGAAGTCCCGCTGTACTTGCAATCAACAACTGTATCACATTGCGCTGTGAAATATAACCAAAAATCAAGAAAAAGTGCTTCAAAGTGTAGAAAGTATAAAGGACAAGTTTCTTACTGCCTTTAATTTGATAAAATAATTCGAGAAACAACTTCCAAGATTAAAACAATAACCGATCACAGTAAGAAATGATACAACGCGTGCGAGAGAGTTCAATCCTGATTACCAATCATGCACCGTTTTGTTGAAAGGGAGTATTACGCTGTGACATGTGACGGCAATTCGTTTTTCACGTACAACGCTGTTACAGTGCTTTGGTTTGGCCCAAGAAGCTAATCCTACAAGGAAACTATCAGAGACCAAACAACGGGCATTCTAGGGTGTGACCGCGTCACTGTCATGTCACTGTGTGACCGCGTGTTGTTGTGTCGTTATAATAATAAAGAATTTATTTAAAGTTGGATACAAAGTTTAGTTTACTCTATAAATAGGGCAACTAATTCAAACCAACTATTTACAAAAATACAATATTTACAATTTCAGCTACTTACAGATATTACAATTGCAACTGTCTCCATTCCATTGTTCCACGTTGCCAGGCCTTCTCTAAAATATATTCTGTGCCTGCGAGTAAACGGTTGGGAAAATTGTGCCTGCATTCAAATCAATCTGAATACAGTGAAAGTGCCAGCAACTAACATGTAATGATGTTTTTTTATATTCTCATGAAATCTACAATAACAAACAATTACAAACATTACAAAACAACGGCAAAGGGAGCATGGAAATACATAACAACCGTAAAACCTACACATAACATAGAGGTAAATATTACAGAAACTAAGAAAAATAACTACAATAACTACAGTGTTGTTGCCCATGTTGTCGCAATTTTGAATTTCTCCTCAAAAGTATAATCAACAAACCAACTAGCTAGTTTACTGATATTTCTTCCCTTCGAAAAGTGCTCGTGTAACAAAGTGAAACAAGAAAGACAAACAATTCAAATTATAACAGGAAAATATACAATGGCGTGACTGCAGCCATTTTGTCTTTGACAGTAGCTTTACAAGTGAGCATCTTCAGAGCTTTAAAGGCTGTTTCAATTTTTATGTCAGGTGAGATGTTTTAAAATTTTTCATGCAGAAGTCGTCAAATGTTTTTATTCCCAGGCATTTGACCTGAAATCTGTTTTGATATTATGTCCAGTCTTTAGCACTCTGTACCAGGTATTAAACCACCAATAGACACTTAGACGTGATTCACAAATTTCTTATCATTATTCGATTAATTATTTTTAACAGCACGAAAATCATTAGATACACATTTACCATGGGGCACGGCGAAAGGAGGAGCTGGCAAACAAGGATGCATTTTGACTCAAAAACATTACATTATTGGTTACAGTGGATACCTGCACATCCCACTGTGGGTTGCATACAGGATGACTGCCACGGTAAGATTTACGAATAGATTACTCGAATTTCGTCGTTTTACTGCACTTATTGTAGATGTTATTAGCATTTATTCAAAATTTTGCACAGACACCTCTGAGAAATTGATCGTGTTTACCCCTTGGAATGAATTTAATGTTTCTAAAACGTTGATTTTTAATTACAAGGAGGATATGAAATAAAAGTCAGAAAGTTTAAAAGTTGTATGTGCACTTTGTAAAAATCCAGAGAGGAAAAGCAGCCCCCCCCCCTAAGCTTAATAGGTTTAACAATATTAAATCGTATTATATCCTGTTAGCCTGTTAACGTGCCTTTTTTTCAAAATTTGTTTTACTTTTCATTTTTTTTCATTGCGTTTTTGCCTGATCTCAGGCTAGTATTCTGTTTACTGGAAGTCACCCAATGTGCCGTTGCCAGCATAGCATTAACATGCATTTTCAATTGTCATGCCCATAATTGCGAATTGCACACAATGCGAATCATACTTTGCCATCAATTAAAGAAGGGCCTAATTTTAATGTTTACTGAAAGTTCAACTCAATTCTCGTTGTTTTACTCTTTATTTTTGGATCCTTTATTTGATTCACAAAAGGAAAGATTTCCTTTTGACAAGTCAAACTTTCCCACTCAAATATTCTTATTGTCGTGTAGCACTGCCGGGGGGGGGTACTTGACTAGGGAAGTGACGGGGGTGTGCGGAAAACCTCTCCACACCCTGCACCCTGTCGCATAAAAAATAGGCCAAAAGTACACCCTGTCGCATAAAAATTTTGCATCTCAAATATAGTGTAGAACGCAATTTTTGCTTGTGATACCCTGTCGCATAAATTTTTTACCTATCACAATACCCTGTCGCATAATTTTCGTTAGAAAAGGACACCCTGTCGCATAATTTTTACCGTAAAAGGACACCCTGTTGAGCGGCACATCCGGTCAGGTCAAGTATGGGAGTACCCCCCCCCCCTCCCTCCCCCGGGGTATCACTATTGCATGTTTCTGCACTCTTTACAGAGCGTTACATCCTGACAAAACATCTTCCATCGCTCAGTATCAGCTAATTGACTAAGGTTTGTTTGCCCATTTCAAGTCGTGTGATCGTACTTTTGGGAAGTTTCAGTATTGTGCTACTTTTTGTATTCATGGCACAAGTTTTCATGGTATGTCAAAGAAATCAAAAGATGTTTTATCAAAAGATGGATCATTTGACTTGAAACGAGCCTTAGCCGACTTTGTCTATTTTATCTCATTGTGAAAATGTTCAACTTCAATGGATAGGAAGGAACACAAAATCTTTATCATTTTGCAATCTTTTGTACCTTCTTGCAGCAACTAAATACCAACATTCCAAGGAAAAATTGTTTCAGAAGAGATATTCGTCTATCCAATGCGCAGTCATCATATTGTGCTGATTATTCGAGATCTGGTTATGACAGAGGTCACATGGCACCAAACGGTAATTTTCATCCTGCTCTGTATAAATTACCTCTGATAAATGCCCAAGCGGAGGAATTATTGATATTGAAAGGTTCTTGGCATTTATACGTAAATTTCCCTTGCTCGGTTCCTGCCAAAGAATGGGCAGCTTATCAGTTCAGTTTGATACCCTAATTCGCATTTGCAAGTTAAACTATCTTAATCTAAACTAGATTATTAAATGTTGCATTCTAATTGGCTAATCCAGCTAATCGAAATTCATTGACTGGTTTAAGTCCTGGAGGGAAGGTACAGTAAAGCCCCGCACATAAGAACCTAAGATTTTGAACTCAGCCTGTTTAGGTTCTTATGCAATGAGGCACATCCAGTAATCAGGGTGTATGTTCTTAATATAGGGAAATATGTGAATCTAAATCATAGCCAACCTTATTTGCACTCTTGGCCCTATCCATTTCGACCCAATCTTACCCAGTTTACCCATTACCCATACAGGCCCTGCCTATCACAGTTCTGTAAGTAATGGTTTGGAGTTCATGAAGGAGGTCGATTGGCGAAAATGTTGCATTTATTTCCCAATGAATGAATGAAACCCTTTATTAAGAACCTAGTTAAGATATCAGCCTGAAATGGTTCTTGTTTATTGGGTACAAAATATATTATTTCAGGCTGTAGGTTGTTAAAAGATGAAGGTTCTTATGTGCGAGTTTTTACTGTACATAGCATGTTCAGGATATGGGTATGTGCCGCCCATATGGGTGGGTTTTTTGGCCCAAATTCTCTAAAAAAGGGTCCTTTTTCGGTAAATTTTTCATAAACATATTTGGGGTTTCGCTGAAAGTCGCAAGAAATGGTCTAAAATGGGCAGTTTTCCGCCAAAATTAATTTTAAAGGTGGGTACCAAGGCAAATTTTGGTAATTAGAAGAGGGTAGCTTTCTGAAAACTGGGCGGCAGTGGCCCGTCCATTCACAAGTCGTCATATTAGGGGTTAAGATCTAACCTAAGTTTGATAAAGGTAGTTTAACTTCATCAATGTGAATGGGAATAAGATGTGTATTGTAAAGAGGATTTATTACCATTTATATAGCAATACCTGCTGTGATCCTGTACGACTGCATGCTCTACTCATTTTTCATTTTGGATTTTATCAGATTATTTTTTCGCATAGTTTCCGAACATTGTTGTTTTGTAAATGTCTGCGCCATGTAATTTGTACTTCGCAACGACGTTTATAAGAACAGCAGTCAATTTAGCAAAAGGACTGACAATTAAATGATTTGAAAAGTTGGAATTAACACCAATCGATCAGAATGTTTTCTCCGTAAAATTTTTTCAAGATCTGCTATAATTCTTTTCTTCTGGACCTTTATTATTCTTTGAAATCCTAAAAACTTCAATTTTGAATTATTTCTATACAAAATCAGATATAATTATGACAAAGCCATTGATGAGTACATTATGGAATCGTACTTATTTTGACATATATGCCTTTGATCAACTTATTTACGCACTGTGACAGGTTAAGTTTGGTTGCCTCCTGGAGATGAGTCATGAATCTCTTAAATTACATATTCTTAGAGACAATTTAAATTCAACACCACAAGATCAAAGTCACTTTTCAGTAATTTTTTTGCAATGACTCATCTTGTGTCTCTTGACACATTTTTCAGGTGATTTCAACTTTGATCGGTTTGCAGAGCAAGATACTTACATGTTAAGCAACATAGCACCACAGAGCAAGTATTTTAACAGAAATCCAGGTATGGAAATTATTGAATTTAAAGTTCATCTTTTCATCTTTCTGTTTCAGATTTCGATTTTTTTTTGGTCGAGAGATGACTCGATCAAGTAGAGAATTGTTTATTTTTCCTTCGTATTTCTGATAGTTAGCTTTACCTGGCGGGTATCCTAAAATGAAGTATTGGGGTTAGCGTAGCCAAAACGTATCGATCATCCATCATCAATATGATCATCCAATGATCACGGGCCGTAGGAAACTCTAAATTATAAATCAGATTCATATATGATACATTGAATCTTCCTAGTTTATTTTGTTTCTCACATTTCAAAATATCAAGTATCAATTTTAATCGCTATTCGTGACAGATTTGCGTGATCTGGAGCAATTATGCCACTCAAACATAAACTCCTCCATACCACACTCGAGTTACATATTTGCTCTACAAGGTGTTCCAAAACACATGCACGCTGTTTGGATGGCTACTGTGGAGGAGCTATAAATCCAGCTTGACCCATTTTTCAAATTTTGAATAGACGTGATTTCAACTTAGAGTTTGGCATTAAGTTTTAGCAAATCTGATAAGTGGTTGCTGATTTATTGAGAAAGAAAGTCAAAATCAGTGGTTGTTTCAAAACCAGACGATTTTATTTCCGTACTTTACCTTATAACTTGAATTTTAGCATCAAAAGGACTTAAACTTTGCAGTTATGTCATGAAACAAATTTGGGAGTAATGAATGACCACATAACTCGAGGATATTGACCAGGCAGCCTGCTGAACGCAATATTATTGGTTTAAAACGACTTTATCACTTTTGAGAAGCAAAATAACTGACGAACGCATGTCATGGCCTGCAGCATTTGTGTTCCACATAACCATTTCCAACAACCCTAGCTATGTTCAATATTCTTGGTTATCACACAATCCAATTCATGACTATCTGTTTCACTTGTGAACATCAGAAAACCGGGCTAGGTTTGTTTTTTTTTTTCATTCGATTTCTTTGATTTTAACATAATGGAGAATAATGAATCCTCTGGTTTTGTGGCAGCCGATGCTTTTGACTTTCTTGCTTCATAAATCAGCAGCTACTTATCAGATTTATTCAGACTCGGTGTCAAACTGTAACTTGAAGTCTCTTCTATTAAGCATTTTGAGAA
The DNA here is from genome assembly GCA_039566865.1 of Aurelia coerulea. Taxonomy (NCBI): domain Eukaryota; kingdom Metazoa; phylum Cnidaria; class Scyphozoa; order Semaeostomeae; family Ulmaridae; genus Aurelia; species Aurelia coerulea. Next base: position 11,296,638 of record CM076950.1, read on the forward strand.
CGGAACATTTGATTTTTGGCTGCTCCGCAGCAGCCACTCAAACAGCTCGCATGTTTTTTGGGACATCCTGTAGCTCACTTCAATCTGCCAAGCGTAAACGTTTTACTAGATATCTTGATATCTTGATATGTCAGAAACGAAATAAACTAAGAAGATTCCATATAGCTTACGCAGCGCATGCACTGATTTCACTTAATGATCGATTGCTGGCTGAAGTTTTCGACACAGCTGCCATGTAACCCATGTTGAGATTCATTCAATTTGGAACCATACAGCATAGCATGTACAATGAGACATTATTTATTTAAAGAGCAATTATCGCTCACGATTCTTTGCGGACAGGTTGCAATTTCAGACTACTTTAAAATCAAGGCCGGGAAACATGGATCCAAACTGCAATAGTTGAACTGATAGAAAACTATTAAACTAACATCAACGTTTTCTACTGGGTGTGTTTGAGAGGCTACTGCTACCTGAATATATAAGCAATGATACTTTGACATGTCTAGTTGAATAGCTAACATGTTCAATTATTTTTAGAATCTCTCCTAGCTGAAATCGCTCTCTCCGTTAAAATTTTACAAGGGATTTTCTAAAAAATGTTTTCTAAGAAACCTGAGAAACCAAGTTTCCCTAATGTGACCCCGAGAACGCATTAACACGTGCTATCCTCTTGTGTGAAGGAACAAGTCTTCCCCCGATCATGAATATCTTCTCAGGGGATTCCATTCTCCCAGGAGGACAAAATGCATGAATGCATGTGAGTGTCATAATTGCTAGCTTGGATGGAAAACAAACGAATTTTTTTGTCGTTTTCCTTCATTTGACAGGTTCTCGAAAGGGGCTTTCTGTAGAAAATCTCTCATATCGACTGGAAGGAATGGTGGATTAAAGCCGGGTAAATTACTGAACCTAATTGGACATATCGGGAATAAAACAAGACAGTTTTCAAAATCATTGCTTTGATGTGGGGGGCAGCATTTTTTCAAACGCTGGGCCTTTTTATTGCCTCACCCGGTATCAGTTCAACAACTGCAGTGTGGATCCTTAATTTTCGTTTTGGCCAGATTAGTTTTTAAGGTAATTTGGGATCGCAGCATGACTGCAAAGGACCCTGTGTCACAATGGCTCTTTAAAAGATCAATTTCCTCCATAACATTCCTCGTTTATTCTCATCTGTATTTCAATTGTTGCATCAATAATGCTGGGGGGGGGGGGGTTAGCTGTTGTCTGAAACTTCACTGCTCATTGTGTCATCAAGCCAGTACTGACCATCTTTGATTTGAATTCCAGGCTTATGGTTCAAAGCAGAAGGACTTTTTCGTGAATGGGCACAAGAGTATGGATCAGTTTATGTCATGTCAGGGTCAATATTTGACGCTAACAGCGATGGATTGCGAGACAAAGATGAACACCCAAAACGGTAAACATTTTCTTATCTTTTAACTCAGTCATCTGGTCTAAAATTGTATATCTCCTTGATAAATGATACGAACAGACGGTTGCGTTACAGATTGTGACAAACGAACTTTTTCCAAGATGCATCACATACTTTAATCGAATCCCCGTCAAAGCCTTTAATTGAAATGCAGTGTGTGTTGGTAAAAAGTTCATCATAAACATCGCTTGGTCTTTATAAGGTAGCTTGTTAAATTTCATTAGCAAACACAACACTCTAATTGCATATTGGCACCAATAACGACGTAGACATCCAATCCTGTTCCTGGACAGACTGCAGCCGTTACCTGTCAATACCATCTATTTACTTACTGTTTTCACATTTGGTGTGAAGCTTGAAAATTTACCCTTACGAGATATATTTGTTAAGACTGATAAAATAAGCTCTCTCAAAGATAAGTTGTTGTCCATACAAATTTCCTACCATTTTTCCGTATCTAAATTGGTCATACTTCCTAAGATGCGTCAATCCAGTGATAAATAATTCAACTAATGAATCTAAGCTGGATATCATTGGAAAGGAGATTTCAGACTGTGTACATTTCATCTATTCAAATGTTATCATTTTTTAGTAAGTTTCAATTATAATTGGGCTGCGTTTTCTGAAACACCCTGTAAGATTTTCATGCTACAAACATAGTAGCAAACCGCAGCAAAAATAGCCACTGCTGAAATATATGGTAACTAGACATTCATTCCACACGAAGACTGGTGGGCACAGCTCGTAGCTAGCCCTGGTCTCCCCTGTTTTTCTTCTGTGGATCAATTTTTTCAAGGACATGGTGTATCTGTTTATAGCATCCTTTGTCTTGCAGGTGGGTTAAAGATCGAAATAACAGTGTCGCCATACCCAGCCACTTTTACAAGATAATAGTGCGCTGCAATAAGACCACAACCGAAGATGGAATACCAGGCTGTAATGGTCCACTGGAAGCTTTATCATTTGTGTTTCCTCATAATGAAGAAAAAGATTGCAAGGTAATACCGGGAGTCCTGAAAAGAAGTCCTGTTTCAAAAGTCTCTAATGTTTGATTATATTGCATTTCTTTTTAGGCAAATTTTTCGCCAGATGTAGCTGGTCTTGTGATTGGCTTTAATAGCAGCAAATTCAACTCTTGTTGAGGCTGCCGTGCTTTTGAATCATATTGCAAAAAACACTGATGATTGCCAGATTAACTTATTTTTGTTACTTTAACTCTTATTTAACAAACTAACAGCCTATCATTGTAAATTTGAAGGATAAAGGACCATGAAAATCTAAATGTAATTGCTCTTAGGCTTGATTTAAGATGCTTAAAAGGTATAGCTAAAAGTAAGGTTTTAAAACTGTCATTTCATACCCTTAAAGAAATGAAGACAAACATTTTATCGTCTCTAATTATATGGTGAAGGTGAAAGGTGAAGGTGAAGGTGAAGGTGAAGGTGAAGGTGAAGGTGAAGGTGAAGTTGTGTTTTTCAACGCCAAGCGCTGGGATCGCAGAAATAGAGCAGACCAAATCGAGCCCGTGACCCCTTGTCATGATGCTCAAGTGGTGGGGTCCTACTGGGTATCGAACCCACTCTGCCTGACTGTTCTGGCTGCAAAGTCAGAGGATTACACCACTGCGCCACAACACCTTCAAACACCTTATATCTGGATCATTGTCAAAAGATATGAAAGAAAATGTTTTAATGGGTTTGATTATCAAGCCATGGTGATTTTTTAAACAAGAGTACTTATTTTGGGACACACAGTACCTTTCTGCTTGAGTTGAATGCAAATCTTCCACGTGACTTGTCGACCAAATCTCATTTCATGGTCTAATATCTAAGCAAGCAACATGAAGAAATGATATTAACAAAGTTTATTTAACAAACAAGGACAATAAGAACTTTTTGAAAAAATGCTTCAGACCTTTCCCTTAGTGCTCATTAGGACCATCTTTGCAATTTTTTGAAGCGCATTCAGAGGCGAAGCTAAATAAAATTGTTGAGGGGAGGGGAGGGGTGCAGATCCCCCAATTTGCCAACAAAAAACGAAAATACCATTACATATCATCGACGTTTGAAAAATTTTGCGCAATAGATAATTAAACTGAAAATCTAGACACATGGTATACAAGTATTTCAGGGGCATACGCAGCACTTGATGAGTGGGGGAGTCTGGGGCATGGCCCAGGAAAAGTTTGTTACCACGCCGTTCAGACGCTCGGAAAATGACAGAAACGCCTTTTTTAGTTATATTTTGCATCGTAAACATGGCTGCAATGAACAGTAGCAAATAGGGATCCCTATAGCCAATGCCACGTACAGGTTAAGACAAATGGGATCTTGAAATACACTCATTTTTTTCCCAAGAAACCGCTTATAAGAAACGGTAGGCTCAATCTTTCGAAAGTTGAGAAACAACCCTGCCTGGATTTAAAAAGCTAAGAAACTTTTGTAATTTACAGTTTTAATTTTCCTAGTGCAGTCAGAATTGTTTGACACTGTGCAGTTATTGCAACTATTTAGACATTATTTTTAGTGCAAATTGTTGAATTGTTTTGAGATCTTACTGATTAATTTGGGAGCCCTTTAGGCAAAATAAGATTAAAGGCCGATCTCCATATCCAGCATTCTGAGCGCGCAGGCGCTGCGACCGAATAGGAGCATGCGCAGTTGATAAAAATCTAGCGGTCAATTTGATCGCTGGCTGCGGCTAATCTTCGGGCGTTTTGGGAGTAGGCAGAGACAGAGACCGAGAAAAAGTCAAGTAGTGGACAAAAATGTTTTTCTTATCGAGGAGCAAAAATGTGGAATGACCTTCCTGTTTAAACCAAACAGGCATCTTCCCTAAATAGTTTTAAGCAGTCTATTTAGAAGTTAGTGTTTCTTTTTTTATCTTGAACTTTGTAAATTGTTATTAGGTTTTTAAAGTTATGGTTTTTATAGTGTATTTAATCTATTCCTTAGTAATTTTATATTGTAAGTAGTGTTTTTAGTGGAGGGCCCCTTATGAAACAGCTCCGGCTGAAGGGCAACCCTCCTTAAATGAATCAAATATAAAAAAATATCAAAGAAAAAAATTAAAGTTCAACTGCCATCGCGGGCGCTTGCGATCGCTACCGAAAGAACCGAAAGAACCAATCACATTGCAAGATATTGACATAGTGCACCATCTCATTTGCAACATGGCCAGTGAAGAAAGTGAGCCCCAAAATCAAATGGAGATTAATGCCAGAAATTATGGAACGCGCTCGATTATAGTTGCAGTGCCCGCGCGCTCAAAACACTGGATATGGAGAGCAGCCTTAACTTTATTCTTCTGGCAGTAAAAATATAAGAAACACGTAAGAAACTTTTGGTAGCAAAATGCCCTATTAGAAATCTAAGCTGCAAACAGAAATTAGTCACAGAATTATTTGTTTACAAAAGCCAATAATTTATATAGAATAAAGTGAAATAAAGTAAGATACAAAAGAAAACTACGTTATCTGACCTTTTAAAGCAGATTTTTGAACGCACCTAGAGAGGGAGCTACAATGCCTGCTAAAAGTCCTTGGAACACTTAGGCCTTTTCTTTACAATCCGCAATTCTTACCATAGCGATTAGGTTTAAACACCCCCTCACCCCCGAAACAATGGTACACCTTTCAAGTAAGTTTGGGCTAGTTTAGCCAAGGGCGCCTACCTTGTAGGAAGTGTGTTTATTCCCGGTATTGTGCGCGTAGTAATTGGTGTCCTGTGACCCGGTCCTGTTAATCTTTGTATATCATAAGAAACTAAGGGGTATGCAACTTCTGCAGATAAACCAATGAGCGAGCAGGATCTCAAGAGAAGATTATCACAAGCGCATTCTATCCGTTGTGGTTTCGGTCAAGCAAAATTGTTTACATAAGCCTTTGTTCAACCAGATGTGAAAAGTGACACCGTATGCAAGCTAGGGGGTCGTGTGAAAAAGTCAATCCTCAAGATTGTTTGAAGACGAGAGTAGTACCTGATAATAACAATAAATACATGTTTTTATAAGAAACAGCTTTCAAGAAATTCTGCCTGCACCTCCAGAAAATTAAAAAACCATGATGAAAAGAAGAGGTCAAGTTCCAAGTTAATGAATATTTTTCAAATACACTATTCATTCAAATTCTACAGTCTCCTTTCTTGCCTAAGGCAAATCCTTAGCCTAATTGAGAAGTTAAACTTGTTAAACGCTTGCATGCTATTGAACCAATTCTTCCTTTATGTTATGCTACTTTGAATGAAGAAAAGTACTTGCAAAATCAATATTTCAACAACAAAAACGGTTAATTTAAACAACTTTGCTTACCTCAGTTCAAATCAACACAACAAATCAGACGACCACAGACACTACGTGATAATAAGCGAACAACCAGCTGAAAAATGTCTTAGCAGTGCCAACCCCCAGCTCAATTTACCGCAAGTTTTGTTTGCTGGCCATAGCAACGGACTCTGACCACAGCAACGTCATCATCATCATCATCATCAATAATTTATTTAATGTAGGCTAAGTAAAATAAAAAGAATAGCTAAATTACAGCTAATTTAGGCCTACTTTACAAAAATTTACAAAATTTACAAATTAATTCCTAAAGCTAATCAATAAAAACATTTAGTGGATTATATACAAGATAAAAGCATGCCTTCCCTACGAGGTACGGAGCTACGCCCACCTCCCAGAGAGACGGCGGACATACCGCGCGAGGGAACCCCCACACCCATATCCTAAGCTGCGGTCGCCGCTAGGGAGCAATTCCCCAGTTCAACCGCAGCCCAGTGCCTGCATCGTGAAGGGGACCTCACATCCCGCACAGCACATCCCCCATCCCACCGGGAAGCAGTGCACCGCCCCCATCCTCGCGAGAAGGCCCAAGAAATGTTTATCATGTTAGAAACCCAACTCTTGGAATGTATGTTTTGCAGAGCCTACAGTTGCATTTTTCGCCATTCCAACATCTAATTCGTTTTTTGAAAATAGGAAGGGTGCTTGATCGTTTTATTTCGTGCGGTAAAAACTGCCAAAGTTTATTTCCAAGGAAGGCTATGGTCTCAACTCCAAAGGACGTGGTTCGCACCTTTGGAATTTGAGCGTCATTGCCATGCCTTAGGTTGCAGCTAATACCTCTCTCCATAAAAATATCTTTCATGAAAGGTGGATTTAGATCAGACTTTGTTTTAAAAATTTCCGTCATAAGCAACTGTAGGTTTCTTACATGGATGGGCACCGAATTGCTCTGTTCCAGGAGAGAACCAAAATCACTTCCGTGATCCTTGTACGCAATGCGCAGTGCCCTTTCGTGAACATGATTTATTCTATGGTTTAAAGTTCTGTCATAAAACATCCAAACAAGTGGACAGTAGCTAAAGTGCGATAACACAAATGCTCTCATTAGCTGCTGCAATTTGTCAGTGTCCATGTAGCAGGATATACGGGCAAGAGCATGGAGTTTCTGGCCGGCCTTTCTACATAGGGTCTTCACATGTCCTTTGAAAGATAGTGATCGATCAAAGGTTATACCGAGAAGAGTTTCCTGTCTACTTTCTTTCACACAGGCCTCGCCTATTTTGATGGTTATTTCATTATCTCCCTTCGCACCAAAAATCATTAAATGGCATTTGTCTTCATTTAGCTTCATACAATTGTTTGGAAACCACTCAGTTATTTTAAGGGCATCATGTTCTAAATGCGCAATGACAGTTTCAATCCTAGGACCACACGCATAAATTGTTGTATCGTCTGCATAGTTACAGTGTAACGCGCTTGTGAGAAAAGTGAACAATGGAGTTATGAACAATTTCATACCCCTGAAGTTATTCTAGTTACAGGGATTTTCAAATAATAACGCCTGTTAGCGTTGAACAATCAAAAATCACGCTGTCTGATTCCCTGTGGCCAGATCGTTTTACAGTTGATATCGTGTTACATAAACACCGGAATTTGAAACCACAAGGTTATTCATACGTCATCTCGACCTTGAGAGGACTTACTCTGTGTACTGCTGTGTCACGGTACGGTTCCAGGACACTCTCTGTACTGGGTCACAGGACACCAATTACTCTACAGTACTGGGAATAAGCACACTTCCTACAAGGTAGGCGCCCTTGGTTTATCCTGCGCAGGACCGTCGAGAGGGGGGGTTGGAGGGGGTAAAAGGTCCGGGGCCCGGGCCTCGAAGGGGCCCGTAAAAATATCGTTCGACAAAAATTAGTTATTGCTGTAAATCTCCTCGCAGCAACTTTTATGGCAATCTAGCTACCTGCCTTAAAACATAGACATAAGAAAATAGTTTTCTTATGTGGCTATTTTTAAAAGTTTTTGTGTCCGTACCTTACGAGGTGACTTTGGCTCGTAAGAGGAAGTCACCTCGTAAAAGAGAATCTTTTCATTGTTTACCGTAAGTACTGCTTCCTTGATAACTTTTTCATGGACTATCTCAACAATTTTTTCTAATAAAGCTTTCTTTAAAAGGGCGTTTCCCTCATTCTCCGAGAGTCTGAAGGGCGTGGTCACAGAAAATTTTCTTGGGGGTTTCGCCCCCAAGCCCCCCCCTGAGGCCCGATCCTAAGAACTGGTCCAGGGCCCGAGCTGGCTCTCGACGGCCCTTATCCTGCGTCACAGACGCAGGCTAGAGCTAGTTGCCAAACATTGTGGTATGTTTTTTCGAATGATTACAAATTGTAAAGTATGAGTGTATCCTGTCGATTTCAAACATTTTGAGGCCTAGAAGCGCGTAGATTCTGTCACTATTGTTTTTCACTTGGTAATGTGACATATCTTATTGCCTACCTGCATTGTTTCATGCGCTTAAATTGAACGACATTGGAAACGACTAGCTGAACATGAATTGCTTGGAAACTGAACACAAAGGGTAACGGATAGTCACCTTGCAATTTCGACCCTTGTCGTCTGACTTGATTGTCGATTGCTCTCAAGGACAACATCGGAAGGCACACTGAGGGCGCATCTCACCATGTTTAAAACCATATGAAACGATCACGTTTAAATTAATGTGATCTGTCTCTGTCAACAATTTTGAGTTTTACCATTACCGGTAAATGTGCCAATAACAATTCTTAACTGTACTAGACTAGCAGAGGGGCCGATTAAGTAACACCAGTTGGTCTTTTTTAAAACGCGTAAACTGATAGACTTTCTTCACTTTCTCCATAACACTTGGTCTAGTCAACCCGAAAGTACGAACATTGTTCTGAGGGGGAGAGGGGGAGAGGGGGAAATCGAAAAAAGGTTGTTTGTTCCAAGACTTTTGGCTGGCATTATAGTTTACTACAATCCTTGCCAAAACTCTTGAAAAAAGGCACTTATTTTTGCTCAGCTCTCCCCCCCCCCCTGCCCTCTTACGAAGTTGGAACCTTGTGCGATTACGCATTTCCCAATGCAGCAAAAGTGATTTTCTTCATATCTGATGATCAGTGCTTCGGCCCAACATTGTTCAGGGGGGCAGGGGGTGGGGAAAAGAGTAACATGCAGTTTCCTGCAATATATTTTGGATACAATATATTTTGGATATATTTTGAAGATGAACACAAAAATAAGACGACTTGGAGTTCTTCTACAATTTTCTTCTTCAATTCTCTACGCGTTTCGACTCTATGGTCATCGTCAGGAGAATGAATATTTATGTGATGGTATGCCCTTTTTATAGCCTGTTAGCGGTCACGTGATTAAAAAGGGGTCACGTGATGCTTAGTTGGGGTCACGTGATGCAAAATATGGCGTCACATGAATCCTTGATTGGATTTTAAAGTTACGTTTTATGTGTAGAAAATGATAGGCCACAGGGAAACAAAGTATTGAATAAATGGGCGAACGGAAACAAAATGGCCTATCCATTGGTTTTTTGAGGAATTTTTTGCTAATATTTGTCTGGGTGGTTAAGTTTGTTATTTAGACCTTTTGGTGTAAGAGTCTGCAGTCGCATAATCCAGTTATCTTCGTGAGTTTCCAATAATTTTGTTATATTGTCGGCGTCTTCTTTCTCAATTCGTTCGATTATTGTAAACCTTGCGTCCCTTGCAAAGATATGGTGTTGTTGTTTAAAGTGTTTCTCTACGGGAAGGAGCTTGTCGTATTGAGTTGATTTTATTCTAGAACGATAGTTGTTCAATCTGTAGTTAAAAGGCCATTCAGATTTACCGACATATTGTATGTTACAGCGAACGCATTCAAGGAGGTAAATGACATTCATGCTCCTACAGTTTGATTTATGAAAGATCTTGTATGTTTTTTTGGTGGTTGCACTTATAAAAGAATTAGTTTTGATGACATGATTGCAGCAAAGGCTTCTACTGGTGTTACAAGGTGAGCAATATTTAGCTATTTGGTTTCTCGCTTTCTTTCTGAAAACTTTGTTATTAGTTATGGTGTTGCTACCAATAATCTCTCGGAGGTTTTTGCATCGACGGAATGCGATAATTGGGGGTTCTGGGAAGAGTGCCTTTAATTTTGGTTTTATATTTAAGATATCCCATCTTTCTCTTAGGATCTTACCAATTTGGGGAAGTGTAGAGTTGAAAGTAGTTACTAGGGGGATTCTTTTTGTTCTTTCTTTCAAGGTTTTTTGTAGCGTAGTTTCTCTTGGGGTTGTGATGGCTTTGTGGGTCTGCTCGTGGAGTATTTCTTTGTGATATCCACGGCGTATAAAATTTGCTTCCATTTGTTTGCAGTGACTCTTTAATTCACTATCTTTAGTGCATATTCTTCGGAGTCTAAGTGCTTGAGAATATGGTAGACTGTTCTTTAAGTGCCTGGGATGAGCTGATTTGTAGTGGAGGTAGTTGTGTGTATCGGTTGGTTTGATATATTTTGGATATACATTTTACAGCCCTGAAGAAGTCCTGCATGGCAGGACGAAATATTGGCATAAAATTTATTCAACCATTTGCTGTTGTTTTTTTTTTGTATTGCGGTGTTTCTGCCTTTAAACTTATTGATTTATTCGTCTCCGCAAGCATCTTCGGATCTGACAATCGACGCTGGTATCGTGGTCTTTCCTTTTTCATAATATTTTGGATGCTTGGTCCAACAAGAACGCAGAGAAATGAAATGCATTTTCCACGTTGTTTTGGCAAGGATTGTAGCTTTATCCAGGCTGTTCAAAAGGGTGGTTCTTCTGTAGCAGAAAGATTCCTGCTTATGATTTAAATTAAAATTAATGGATATTGTATGAAGGCAAGTTTTATGATTTTGGAAGAAAGAACATTTCATGAGTTCTGTTTATTTTATCAACCCCGCCCAGGGCTTGCGAAATCTTCAAAAACGTTAAATTTTCTAGAATAACAATGTCTTGGCCTGATAAAACCACATTATTTGAAAGCTGTGAAGCACCAAGCGCTAGAAAGGAATGGTGAAAAGTTCACGCGAATCTGGCGATCCCTCCCCCTTCTGTGTCAGTTACTCGATTCTATCAAACAAATCCTTGAAAAGTTACTGCGTTATCACGCTTTTTAAAATGTGTCGTACTGTTTTGCTAGGGCATGCAGGTGAAGAGACATTTGAGTTCAAACCTGGGAGGCATTTTGGGAAACCATGTAGGACAGTCTCTTTATTGTTTTAAACGGTTTATATTTTTGCCTTGATTTTAGCTTCACGATTGGAAAAAGAGAATGTTGTTGTACACAGCAAGCATAAATGACATTGAAAAGCTGACAGGATCTGATTTGTTCCCCAAACTTCCGTATCCTTTTGCAGCTCGTTTTAAATCTAAACTGCCATCAAAGTTATGGCCTATACCAAACTCATTCTTATGACACTTAGTGAATTTAAACATTCTTAGTTTATGTGCCACAATGATTAATAGCAATTATGATGAGCGTTTGTATTTGATAGCAATGAATGAACATGTGCATGCACCGTGAAATTTAAGGCCTGGTTACGTGAGCAGGGATGGCCCTGAAGGCTGCCTTTGTAAACTTTGATTAAATTGGCGGCAAAAATCAAATCATTGGTAACATTTGGCTTTGTGCATGCAAAGTTGGGAACTTTGGGAAGCCAGCCCTGTTTCCAGCCCTGCCAAGCGATTACAAGAGAAGAATATAATTGTTTCAATTCAGCCCTGTTATTCACAAGTGGGATCCCAGCTGCCAGGGCCGGCCCAATTACCAAATAATTGCGTTGGCTTGAATTAGCCTTTTTATGTGGCTATGTAAGTTGCCAACTTTAAGCAATCAATTATAATAACAATAAAGATATATCGAAAATTTTCAAACAAACTAGTCTTGTTTTTCTTCGTATTATCGACGTGAAACAGGAATACTCAATCTTACGTGACGCCATAACAATAAGAATAATAATAATAATCCTATTTACAAAGGGATCTCGCCTCTCCAATAACGGGCAGGCCTGCTCATATAATCAGGCCCTCGCAAATAAACATTACAAATAACTATAATTAGGTTTTATCATGAAATTATCATATAATCATACGCGTATCAAATCACACATTTTCAGAATATTTCAGGAATATCGTATTTAATGAAAGTGCCTACTTTGCTTGAATGCAGGATAGATTTGTAAAAGCCGTTCTTGATATGCCATTCAAGGGTGAAGGATCGATCATCTTCCATGACTTTTATGATAAAAATACCGAATCGTTATAGAAATCCTGTTCAACAATAAAGACCACCTTGCTCACTCCGAAATCGTACAATTTCGCAACTGAAGTCCAAAAGAAAGGAAATTGATGGCCTATCATGTCTTTTTGTCAACGCTTTTGACTGCGAAAATGTTCAACCAACTTCTTCATATTTCAGCGTTAGAATCATCAGAAAAGGCATTCAGATTAATATTTCCCCTTTGCATACAGCAGGACAACTTCTCCCGTATTCTGCAATCAAAAATGAAGATTTCTGCAGAGGCAGTAACTATTGACCTTTGAATTCTTCGAAACCGAAAACCGCTATGATTACCTCGTTGTTTGCTCGGTATTTTCTACAGGGTGCCCCAAAAATGTTGTCTACGTTTGTTTTTACATCTTGAAAAATAATTATAAAATGAACCCAAACCTGTCTCAAGGACTTTAGATTAATTTAGATGCCAGCATCTTCCAAATCTTCTGAAAAATTACTGAGCTAAGCTTTTAAAGTTAACGTTTTTGCCACAGCTGAAATCATAAACTCCATATGACGTGATATACAAAGCAGCTCCAAAATCTAGGCAAAAGAAGGTAATCTAATTTCATAGCTCTTGTCCACAGCAGAGCGGACCAAATAGGACTTGAAAAGTAATTTTATTCCTGTAACCATTATCGATGTTAATGAAGAATGAAAGAATCCAAAAACATTGATACTTGACGCTTAGCGGCCGCTCGCCGAAATACTGAACAGCAGAAATAACGACCTTTAAGTGGCATACTTTTGAATCCCATACTTTGATGTCTCATACTTTTAAGCCTCATACTTCTTCGTACTCGTTATTTTTTTTATTTTTTCATTTTCATTTTATCTTTTTTAGGCATGGTAGCCCCTCAGTTTAAATAACTGCTTTTCATACAAACATACAATTGAATACAAAGCCTAATTACAATACCGGGTGTCCCAAAAAAGTACTCCTGTTTAAAGAATCACCAAAAATTGATAATCAAACCTTTGATAAGAATTTTCTTTTTTCAGTTGTTTTGTCAAAGACCCAAAAATATTCATAGATGATAAAATGTTTTGCTTTCGATACAGCAAGGTAGAAAAATTACACGTTGAAAAACCTTATTTGAGCTATAGTTTTAAGCAAAATACTCAATCTTGCCTACGAGTCGAGATTTTCAGATTTTTTATCATCATTGAGGTCTGCAATGATAGCGCACATTTCTTTCTGTCATTTATGACCAAACTAGATACTTTATATGCACAAAGAAGTTGATCTGGCAATCATCAGTGCTTGTTTGCCGTATGATTCTAAACCAGGTAGCCATAAAAAGTGCTAAATTTGCTTATTTTAAAGTCAATTACAAGATCAGCTATGTCTTGGAATATTATTTGGTCCTTGATGTACTTGGCAAAAAAAGAAAATTGAAGATCGGCTGTGAAATCAAATTTTGGTGATTTTTCAAACGGGGTTACTTTTTTCTTGGGACACCTGGTATTAATTATAACTACTAAAGAAAAGGCTAAATAAGACCAAAGAAAAGAAAAAGGTCTGGCTCTAAGGAAGTGGTTGATGAAAGTTCTTGGCTCAGCAGTGAAGGTTTTTAAAGATGTAGATGATTTAGCTTCTTTACTTAGGCCATTCCAAAGCTGTGCCTCATGATATAAAAAGCTCTTTTGGCCTAACGATGTCTTTAAGAAAGGAATTCTTGAATTAACTTAAGCGTTCCTGAGAGAGCGAGAAGTAGACCTATTAACTCTCGTAAACATATCATTCATATAGGATGGTGCATCACAATTCAGAGATTTGAAACCATTTTTTGGGTCTCGGAGTCAATAAGTTCTTTGACAGTGGGCCATTCAAGCGCACGGGGCACGAATGACTGGTAAGGCGGATGTGTCATATGGACTATTGGTAACTAGTCTTGCAGCTCGATTTTGCAGCTTCTGTAACTTATCAAGCGCAGTTACTCTCAAATTGTCCCATACGGGACAACAGTACCTGAAAAAGGCTCGACAAGACTTTTGTACATCGATTAAACGGTTGAAACTGGCAAGTAGTGCATTGAATACCATAGTATACCAATTCCTCTGGACACATTACTGACCGCTTTTGATAATTGAATAGACCAGTTCAGTTCCCTGTCCGCAGGAACTCCAATATATTTGACATCATTTACAATCTTTATGTCTTCATCCCCTATCTAGTTTTGCTTTAGGAGCACCAGTGGAGTCTAACTACGAAGTTTTGCAATACTTCCAACTACTATTCCTTCAGTTTTGCAACATTTAGGGGCAACTTGTTTCCCTCAAGCCAACTTCTCAGAGCTGTCAAGTCAGCATTAACGGCATATTTAATGTCAGAAATAGAGTTAGAGGCATAATAAATGCTGGTATCGTGAACAGAAGAGGCCCAAGGCACGGTCCCTGAGGTACTCCATAGGTTTTATTTACAGTCTTAGAGCAGATGCAATTAACTTTGCAAAATTGTCTTCGGTAAAATATAAACACAAAAAGTGTGGATTAACGCACTTTATTAGCGACTGAATGGAGTGAGACTGGTTGGAGAATATCGGCCGGTTCTCGTTCAAGTATGAATACAGTTGATCATAAATCAGTTTTTCAAACAAACGAGAGGTAAAAGGAAGCACCGAGATAGGTATGTAGTTTGACCGATCATCCTTTGGGCCATCTTTAAAAGTTGGCGCTACTCTATCAATTTTCCAACTATCAGGGAAACAGTTGACAGAGACAAGTTAAAGAGCTGTGCGAGCGAAGAAGCAAGAATTTCTATCCTCTCTTTAACAAAAAAGCTGAAGATGAGATCGCTGCCGAAGCCATTTGATGTTTTGAACTTCAAACAAGCTTTCTTCACCTTCGGCATCTACAGGTGTAAGTAAAAATGGTTTATCAACTTTACTCTCAACGTAGTCCCCATTTAATAGAGAGTTTTTCTTATTTGGTATTTTATCGCTAAAAGCTTTACCAACTGAGCGAAAAAACTGATTCATAGAGTCTGCTGTTTGCAAGGGGATAGAAATTACCCTTTCCCTTTGCTTGATTGACTTAATCTCAGTGGTCTTACATCTTTTATTAATCAGTTGGTTAATGGTCGTCCAAGTATCCTTAGTGTTTCCTGAACAAGATTTTATTTTATTACTGAAGTATTCCATTTTCATTTTGTATTAAGTTTTGATGCAAAATATTCAAGTGCGCTTTACAGTTCCTAAAGTCTTTAAAAACCTAAAATGTCCATTTAAAATTAATTGAAAAGGAATGTTTTTAACTTTTTCTTAAATGTTTCAATATCACTGCATTGTTTTATTTGATTAGGAATGTCATTCCACAGCCGAGGTCCCATCATGCTGAATGATCTGTTGGCAAATGATTCTCTTTTTACTCTAGGAATATCCAGTTTCATGTACATCTCGTTTGATCTTAATAGTCTCACATTTTCACTTAGTTTCAGCATATCTTTTAGGTATTGAGGAACTGTGCCTTTAAGTGCCTTAAAAACTAGAGTTAGAATTTTATGTTCAATTCTCAGATGTATGGGTAACCAATGGAGTTGTTTTGGACATCTTGTGCTACTTTCATGGGCTTTCTTCCAAGTACAACTCTGGCAGCTAACACTTGTACTCTTTGCAGTCTGTTGATTTCGTGTTTTGGTAGGCCTATTAAAATTGCATTTGAATAGTCTAGGTGGGACATTATTATGCCCACGGCTATTGTCTCTGCAGCTTCATATGTTAAAACTTGCCTAACTTGCTTCAATCTGTACAGTGCATACATTGCTTTTCGACACATCCCTGTTACATGTTTTTACATATTGAGTTGTTCATCCATATAGGCTCCAAGGTATTTTATTACATCAGTCCTCTTAATTACTTCTCCATTCACATCAAGGTTCTTATTTTTACACTTTGCAAGTTGATGAGAAGAACCAAAGTATATGTACTCTGTTTTGAGGCATTCATTCTCAGTCTATTACTATCCATCCAGTCTTTCACAGCAAGACAAAGTCCCTGTAATTGCTGGTTGCCCTCATATTCATCTTGGTGACATGGTTTGAAAGATGTACCAAGAGCAAGCATAGGGCTCAAATCTTTCAAATCTTTAGAAAGGTCGGTGTAAAATTCTATCATATTTTTCTTTGAATTGGATTGCTTGAAAGGAACTTATAGTACTTTGCTGTAAATCTGCCGTGGACATTTTATGATATCTTTATTTCTTTCAAAATGGCGGCAATTGGATAATTTTTGAAAAAATTCATGGGAAAATTTTGAAAAAATTTAAATCATTTTAAATCCTAAATTAATATAGGAAACATTGCATAACATTCAAGAAAACCATAGTGTATGGAGGTCTACAATATGGTGGCAAGCAGAAATTTGTAGCTTTTGTAGTTTAGGATTTAGAAATTTGATGACATCATAGCCTCAAATTTAATAAATGCCACCATATTGAAATGAATCAAGATATCAATAAATTGCCACGGCAGATTTACAGCAAAAACCGTAAGTTCCTTCCAAGCTATTTATTTTAAGGAAAACGGCAATAGAATTTTCAATAGAGTTCAGCGGACCGATTTTGGTCCGCAGGATAGGATAGCAAGGGGGTTGCGACAATCTCGTCCCCAGAGTGAGTTCGTTGCTCTACCTCGTTCTTTGTAGAGCAACGAACTCACTCTGTGGACGAGATTGTCGCAACCCCCTTGCTATCCTATCCAGTGGACCAAAATCGGTCCGCTGAACTCATTAATATTCATGAGCCTCCAGCTTAGACAAATCTATTCAGTATCGTTCTCATTTCTCCTTCGCAGCGTCACCTTAGTAGCTTACGCCCCCCCCCCTCCCCCGCAGAAGAAATTGTATTCTGTTATTGCTGATGGTCCATTCTCATTTCTCCTTCGCAGCGTCACCTTAGTAGCTTACGCCCACGCAGAAGAAATTGTATTCTTTTATTGCTGATGGTCCATTGAATAGACTTGGAGCAAGTCTAGATGTCGTGTAACATCAACAAACTTCGATAAGATGAACACAACTGTGAACAAAACAATTACCCTTGAGTCAAATAGCGTTCATTGCAAAAATTTCTCTGCTTTCGAAGCTGTTATTAATTTACTTTTTTGTAAGGACCAGATGTTCGCAAACTAAACAGCACCTTCCCCGACAAACTTTAAACTGGCTGACGTGTCACCAATCTTTAAGTTGGGCGATTCTTTCCTTAAAAGACATAAGTGTGCTGTTAGCGATATCCAAGATATTCGTCATTCGGCGTCATTCGTCATTCGGGCGTCATTCAGGGGCGCTTGGTGGGTGGGGCTTGGGCCCTGTGGTGGTTGCGGTCATTGCGGGGCTCGGGCTCCGCTTGCTCGGCTTATTCGGGTGATGGCTGGTTTGTGGTTTTTGGCGGTGGAGTGGCGGTTTTGTGGCCGGGGGCGTTTCTGGTCTGTGGGGTCTTTGGGAATTCTTCGGAAACTTGATAAAAACCTGACGATTGGCGACCCCTTATTCTTATTTATGTTTAGTCTTGTTTTGAGTAAGCCCTTTGTGAACCATGGCACCAGTCATTGGTGACTCACATCCAACCATCTTTACACAAGTTTTGCACCAGTGCATAGTTTTTATTTTTGTTTTGTTTGTTTGTTTGTTTGTTTGGTTGTTCTGTTTTGTTTTTTTGTTTTTTGTTGTTTTTTTTTTGCTTTTTGTTTTTTGTTTTTTCTTCCTTTTTTGTTTTACAATAATTCACCTAAACTAAGCTGGCGTATGCTAAAGGAATTGTCAAGTGCCGTTCATAGCCAGAACCAGATGACGTCATGTCTATTTCTGCTATGGACGGCACAGAATATTGTATTTGTATATTGTTGAGTTTTAACTGTGATATAAAAAAAAAAGATGTTCGATCGCTTGATGTCCAAACAAATCTGCCTATTTGCTTACAGACTTTTTTCAAACTAGCTGTGCGGCTTTCGAAGTGGACATAGGCAGAACACGCCCTATTCAGTTTCGTTCTCATTTCTCCTTCGCAGCGTCACCTTAGTAGCTTACGCCACCGAAGAAGAAATTGTATTATTTTATTGCTGATGGTCCATTCTCATTTCTCCTTCGCAGCGTCACCTTAGTAGCTTACGTCCCCGCAGAAGAAATTACATTCTTTTATTGCTGATGGTCCACTGAATAGACTTCGAGCAAGTCTACACGACATCTGGTACGTTTCCAAGGAAATAAGCTTGGACTTACTCTCAAGTACCGAATAAACGGGGGTGAGAATAATTGGGGGGGGGGGGTTGGAAATGGTTCAATATAATAATATTCGGGGGGTTGGAAAAATTGAGAATAGTCGTTTTTCGTTTTCTTAGTAAAATTTCATTTTCATTTCATTTCATTTTAAAATTGTTTACCCAGGGTACAAATTCAGTATAAATACTGTTTTACAATTGGCCCTGCAAAAAATTACTTACAAAATTAAAGAATTATATACTACAAAATTTACAATAAAAAGAGCGGAATACGTCAAAATTAAAGATATATAAATTTACAGCGATACACCTCCATATATAAAAGGTTTATTTTTCATTGATTTTGGACTTGAAGGCATTGATTGAGGGAGCCATCTTTGTATCCAAATCAAGACTGTTCCAGAGACTGGCCCCACGATAAGCAAAGGATTTTTGGCCATTGCCAGTTCTCAACGTGGGTATTGCAAGGTTTGTTTTAGAGTTTCTTAACTCTCTTGGATGTACCTCGGACAATCTCACGAAGAGATCGCTAAGATATTGAGGTGCAAGAGAGTTAAGAGATTTGTAAACCATAGAACCTGTTTCTTTATTTATCAGCTTTTGTACAGATGGCCAACCAAGTCTCTGGAGCAAAGGAGCTGCAGATGCATCGAAAGGGCTATTTGTTACTATTCTGGCTGCTTTATTCTGTAATTTTTGAAGCACGTCTAGCTTTGAAGCACCACAAGAGCCCCAGACAGAACAACAGTAGCTGAAATGTGGCTCCGTGATGCTTCTATATAAATTTATCAAAGTGTCAGTTTGAACAAAATTTTTTGCATACTCCAATAGGCCAATAGCTCTGGAGATCTTCTTTTGAACCGCGCTTATATGACTTTCCCAGGTAAGGCAATTATCAATCATGACCCCGAGGTATTTTGTTTCGTTTACCAGGTTGATTTCCTCGCCCCCTACTTTGAAAGAAGGAAGTGTGCTAAGATTGTTTTTTAGTTTTTTAATTTTTGGCTTTGAACCAATTATCATAGCCTGGGTTTTAACAACATTAAGGGAAAGCTTATTGCCTTGTAGCCACCTTTCAATGTACGACAGCTCCTCGTTGATTACTAGGTCCAGTTCCTCACTTTTATCAGAAGAATAGGAAATTGCTGTGTCGTCGGCATACATGGTTGCTTCCCAGTATACTTCCCACTGTCTATGTCAATGTACCAATCACTAGTTCCTTTTAGCAGACATGTCACAACCGAATGCAGAGAACGAAATCCTGACTGGTGAGACGCTAGATACTTGTGCTTATCTAGGTACTGGTATAACTGATCATATATAACCTTTTCGAAGAGTCTTGAAACGACCGGTAGAACAGAAATAGGCCTGTAATTTGAACGGTCATCAGGCTTGCCTCCTTTGAAAATAGGGGCCACACGGGCTATTTTCCAATTTTCTGGAAAAGACCCCGAAAATATGGAAAAGTTAAAAATATCACAGATCTAACATGGGATAAAACACGTATCTAACATGGGTACCACGTATCACAGTGATCCAGGGAGTGGAAGAAATTCCAAAATACGAAGTTTCCAAATCTGAATTTATTTCATGCCCATAGCATCAAGTACAATCTGAATGTTTATGAAACGCAAACATTTTAAGAATTGGACAACGGATAGCCAGGAAAATGAATTTTGAACTTGGGCCTAATTACTTCATTTGTTTACATAAGCACTTCCGGAATAACGCTGCCTGGATTGAATTTTCAAAGCAATATTTCTCTGCTCAGAAAGGTCCGACAATTTTCATTTTGATCTTATTTCAATCCTCTAGTCATGTACTTTTAAGTAATTGCAACAATGATTGGACATATTTATATTTTGGTTCATTTTTATGTGATTCATAATGGCGGAAATTTGTAAAATTCAAATTTCTAAAAATCATTTTAAAAATTCAACAGTTAGAATGTAAAAATTGGGGCAAAATGTATTTACCAAAAAAATTACAAAATTAAAGCCACTATTTGTGCAGGTGTTTACCAAAGGGTTTGTTCTGAATCGTACCCAAAAAAAATGAATTATGGTCATTCTTATTTTTGTGGTACAATGGAGATTTTTTCAATGTTTTCTGCAATAAAAGTAAATCAAGGCCTGCTAAAGCCATCAAAACTGACTCAACTCTATCTCTTTGACATAGTGTCATGAAATTTAACCCTCAGAAAGCTTTGCTTTTTATCTTTATATATAAAATTACTGTTTTCAAGCATTTTCAGTTGTCACATCAGCAGAAAACGACCAAAAACGTGTTTTTTTTTCATGAAAACTACCTCAATAAGGGACTTTAAGACTTAATTAGTATAAAATTGTCCTTAGAATGACGAAAGTGAATGATTTTCATCACGCAAAGTCTCTTCAAGCCTCAAATGTTTCGGTAGTTATGATGGAAAACACGTTTTTCTTTGTTTCTGCTGACAGGACAAATAAAAATGTTTGAAAACAGTGATTTCATGTAGATCAATGAAACACAAAGCTTTCTGAGGGCTAAATTTCATGAAACTATGTCAAAGAGATAGAGTTGATTCAGTTTTGAAGGCTTTAGCAGGCCTTGATTTATTTTTATTGCAGAAAACATAGAAAAATCTCAAAAATGTCCGTTGTACCACAATGAACCACAATATAAATATTTCCAATCATTGTTGCAATTACTTAAAAGTACATGACTAGAGGATTGAAATAAGGTCAAAACGAAAGTTGTCGGACCTTTCTGAGCAGAGAAATATTGCTTTGAAAATTCAATCCAGGCAGCGTTATTCCAGAAGTGCTTATGTAAACAAATGAAGTAATTAGGCCCAAGTTCAAAATTCATTTTCCTGGCTATCCGTTGTCCAATTTTTAAAATGTTCGCGTTTCATAAACATTCAGATTGTACTTGATGATATGGGCATGAAATAAATTCAGATTTTGAAACTTCGTATTTTGGTATTTATTCCAAACTTTCTTTCGTTCCGGATCACTGTGCGTATGTAAAACACGTATGTAACACGGGTCATACAAACAAAGGAGAATAAAGTTAATAAATACAGTAAGTACATTTGCTTAGCAGGAATTGTTAAAAAAATTTGTTCACTGTTACTTCTATTTTTCAAGAATTGATAAAAGTTGGAATTAAAGTTTTGGAAAATTTTTCAAAAATTAATAAGCGGGGGGGGGGGGACGATTATTCGGTACTTAAGAGTAGTTACCGAATCAATGGCTCCAAAGGAGGATATTCCTAGAGAGACGATAAAAATGCAAAGAATGAGATTTTTGAGAGCTTAAAAGCTGGTGACGATGCTCAAAATAGCTAATCCGACTCTAATGCAGACGGCATAATTGATGGAAAATAGTTGGTACAGATGTGGAGGGAAGAGTAAATCCCAGATTCACATGGAAATGTGTGTGACTTCAGAAGAGAAAATCCTTAAGTAGTCGAAAATGTGCGGGACTTTAGTTTATGACATCTGGCATTTTCTCAAATCAAACTGTGCCCTTATTGCGGCTTATGCTTCACAAGTCGAGCTTGGGACTTTTAAAAGCTGGCAACACCGCTTTCTTCTCCAAACGAACCTCATTAAGAGAGAGGAACGGTGCTTAGTCTTACGGATTTGCAGCCTGGCCGTACATCTTCAGTATCTACTTTCACTTTGAAGAAACATGTCCAACTCGTTGCTGTTTTGGTGCCTGTTAAAGTTTGTGTGGCAACCATTTTGCGGTAAACGTTCGTCAGTTTGTGTTGCACAGAAGAAGAGCTGAGAATTTTGGTATTTGTGAGTTTCCGACCAATGACTCTTGCATCATTTTGTTGTAACTATTTGTAGTTGTATTGGATCTCAAAATTGTTCCAAGTCAATTTGTGCCTGAACAATTCTATTGTTGCTTGGTTGACTTCGTCTTAAAAAATTCAGGCTTTACATAGTACAATTCCAGTGTTGTTTTCGTATTACGTTAGAGTACTGTTCAAAGCGTTGATTTCTCCTTGACGACAATCTGGTTTATACTGTCTCTGAATTTGTATCTTACAATCATGTTTTTGTCACCCTAGTTTCCTGTCAATACTGCAAAAGTTTATTTTCATTTCTTGTTCATGTTTTATTTACAATGAATTGGCTTAGGATTGCTTTCATTTCTGTTAGCGTTGTGAAATTGTGTTGTTGTAGCATCATCTTTTTTCTCGATTTTGATTCAGATTAAGCTGTTTTTATGGTTCTGAAAGCCAAAGTCACTACGATATTCTATAGTTTATAGATATGAGAAAGAATCCCTGAATTTGTTAGCTTTTGCTGCTTTACGTTACATTTGAAGCCAATAGTATTTTGGATCATTCTACAGAATGACCAACTTAACAGACATTTCAACGACATTAAAACAGTGTGCTTACAATTGCAGTGGCAATTTCACAACAGCAAATTTAGCAAGTCAATCATGCCGTATGATGCAAATATCCTTTACATCAATGAACTCTTCACTGCAAGTTTCTACAATTGCAGTCATCATACTTCACATCCTAACTTCGATATTCGCAGTTGTCATAAACCTGCTGATCATGATAGCACTAGTCACCAAGGAAGAGATGAAAACGGCAGCTAACCTGATCCTGACCAGCATGGCATTTAGTGACTTTCTTGTCGGGCTATTGGTGCAACCTTTGGCCACGTCTATTCAAATAGTTGATGTAACTGGTAGGTCGTCCTGCACTCTTAGAAGCATCTCAAATTTTGTCGGCTCGTTATGCGTGGGAGCATCGTTTGCAACTATCGCTATGTTTGCGTTCGACCGATGCTTTGCTGTTTCAATGCCACTTCAATACATCCGTTATCAACTATACAACAAGTATACAATTGCTGTGGTAACTGTTTGGGTCTTACTAACAGTCTTGGTTATATTGACAAATATTGGGGTCATGAAATACGGAGTTTTCGAAACCTTTATGATTCTCCTGCTTCTAGCTGCTTTCATAACAGTCACGGTTTGTTATATCAAGATCTATATTGCTGTTACTGCCCAACGCAATAAGATAACGGGTACAGGACTTGGGGCCATCAATGCCTCGGTTTCTAGCACATGCAATGACTACACAAGGAACTTGAGAACGCTAGAGTCAACTCTCGTCAACACTATGGAGGGAAATGATGGGAAATGTACAATCAACATGCCACTTGAAGCCCCTAAAGAAGATCCTTTCTTCATAAAAAATGGGTTTGGATCTTCTGTGATGAACTTGAGCCCCAATGAGTCTTCTTTTGTCACCAATATGAAGAGAAAGGCAGGAAAATCTACGACCAACATACCACTTGGAGCTGCTCAAGAGGATCCTTTCTCAATCAAAAGTGAGATCGAAGTTCCTGTAAAGGTGAAAGCAAATGAACATCCATGTGAAGTAATCATCCGCATTACTGATGATAGTTTGGCAGCAAATACGACACCCGGCAATTTTCAAGCCAGAACGATCGAACGGGTGCGTCGCTTTGTCAAAGCTAATGGAGGCTGTAATCATTCTGGGGCTAGGATATCTAAACATGCGAGGCAAAAGTCAGGGACAAATACTGTTGCTGTACTTGTTGCAGGTATGGTTTTGTGTTATCTGCCAATTACCATATTAAATATTGTTCGTAATCAGCTTCAGTTGGATACAGTCACAGTAACAATTCTCTACCAGTGGGGAAATTTTTTGATCGTTCTCAATAGCTCAGTAAATCCAGTTATTTACTGCATTCGAGTGCAAACAATTCGCCAAGCAGTGAAACAACAGTGGAGGAAATTTATTAATTCTGTGTTTTATTAAATGATATATCTCCACTAAACTAGCGAAAAACGCTGTTATAACAGTCTTCAAGTTGGATATTGACCTAAAGAAATAATGTTTTTCAACATTAAGGAATTTTGAGGTCCTGGCATAAAATTCACCTTGATATATCATGAAATCAGCTTCCAACTATGCGTTTGACTTCGACCACATCTGGATTGTGGCGATATTATACCGGGTGAACCAGAAAAGAGTTCCTACTTTTGAAAATTCATAGCATCAAGAGTACTGGATGGATTGGAATGAATCAATGTTTGCTTGAAAGCCGAAAGATTGAAGTATTTTCTTTTTTATTTTTCTCGCCTTCTTATGAGCACTGGAAAAATTTGTCGATTCAAGTTCACAAAAACTCTGTGGTTGCAATATGACTGAAAAGGCCTAAAATACTTCGAGGGGTGTATCACTCTGTAAAAATCTCGTACACCCTTGGCAAAAATCCTTTTGTTTTCAATAAAAAACCCTGAAAAATCCTATTATTTAAAAAAATCGCGTACGACATTTCGGAAGAGTGATACACCCCTCGAAATACTTGATCAATCAT
Source organism: Aurelia coerulea (assembly GCA_039566865.1). Lineage (NCBI taxonomy): Eukaryota > Metazoa > Cnidaria > Scyphozoa > Semaeostomeae > Ulmaridae > Aurelia > Aurelia coerulea. The sequence goes on from CM076950.1 coordinate 11,321,276, forward strand.
AAAGGACCCCTCGCTCAGAACAACAGAGAAAATGCAATTTCTTATGGGTGAGAGATATCGTCTGGATATTTATTGCCATGGGATTGAAAATCTTTAGTATCTGTTTGAGAATCTATGTCTTATACCTCTTGGGAGAGGTGAAACGCCCTTGCGTTTTGTTCTGTGTGAAGAGAGATTTGATCAAGTATTTTAGGCCCGTTTTTAGTCATTTTGCAATTAAAACAATTTTTTAAAGTTGAATTTACCTATATTTGCAATGCTCGCAAGAAGACGAGAAAAATCACAAAAATACTTCGATCCTTTGGCTGTTAACTAGAATTTGAATCATTAAAATCCACGAAGGACTAGTTGTCCTACTAATTTTCGAAAGTGGGATTTTTTTTCTGGCTCACCCGGTATATCACATTCCACATAAAACTTGCGATGTCAGTCAACTTATAACATTGAATGATCACATGGAAATCTCGAACCCGTTCAATACTCCGCCGCGTTAGCGGTGGAGCATGGAAAGGCACATCACGTGAGAAACTCTCAATGAACTGGGGTGGGAATCGCTCAACCTCAGTCGATGGAATAGGCCCCTTGTTCTTTTTCACAAGATTATGAACAACCTAACACCTAACACAAGACTGTCAATTCCACCTTTGTTAGAATCGTCTTACTCATTTCGCAAACGCAGGATTGCAAATTGCAGGATCGTGCGGCTAGAATCATTACAAATAGCAGCTACGATGCTCCTGCCTAAGCTTTGATTAAAGAGTTCAAATGGCCAACTGTGAGGGATACCGTAAAAGCTCTATTAAGCCCCCCTCTCTATTAAGCGCCCCCTAACTTATATCAAATTCCAGAAGTTACCAAAGATTCTCCATTTATTGAGCTAAGTAAGTTTGCATGTTAACTTTGGTGTATTTTGAGATAAAACTTTGTCGAATTCATGTATTTAACTCGTAAAATTGTATGTTTAAACTGCAGAATGTGGTGCAAAACGGACTAAAAGGTGTCCAAAATTAAATACGCCCCCCCCCCCCCGGTATGAAATGTTACGGTATGATTAGAAATGAGACTGCAACAATTGTCTGTTGATAACGTCGCGCCTGATTATCTCTCACACTTGTTTATCGCAAATTCTGATCGCAATATTATCAATCTTATGAATGCCGAAACTGACTTGCTAGTACCATTAATGAAAACTAGTAAATGGGCGGAAAGCGTTTGCATTTCGTCGAGCGAAAATTTGGAATGGTCTTAGCCGCAAGGCCAAGCAAGCTCCCTCTTTATCTAATTTAGATTTTTTAATAATTTGAGAACAAGATAAAGGGTTAATTTTGAGTTGATTGTAACTAGTTTTAAATAAATTATTCATGATTGTAATTAGTTTCCTTGTCTGTTATGGTAGATTTTTAATTTGCAAAGTTTTTGGTACGGCCCCCTTTACATGAATAATCTTAAAATGAAAATAAAAAATGAAAGCATTAGTTGCTTTTGATTGGTACCGCTATTCCAAGCGATTAGCGATTGCAGAGCCCTGATGAAGTCCTGCATGGCAGGACGAAATATTGGCATAAAATAAATTCATCATATTTGCTGTTGTTTTTTGTCGCATTGCGGTGTTTCTGCCTTTAAACTTATTCATTTTTCGTCACCGCAGGCATCTTCGGATCCGACAATCGACGCTGGTATCGTGGCCTTTATTTTCTCAAATTATTTTAAGCCACAATAGTTGCCCTTAAAGTAGCACGACAAGCTCTCGCCTTGTGCACGCGATCAGTGGTTTTTTAAAGAAGTTATGAGTTTATAACCAAATAAGAAGGATGGATGTAAAAATCTGTCAGGCGGATTTCATTCACGTGATTCAGGAGCTGAGTAGTGGTTGCTTAAGTTAAGCCCTAAATTTGCGAGAGTTGCAATGTCTTCTGCTTGGCTTCTCTCTGCTTCAGGAGCTGAGTAGTGGTTGCTAAGTTAAGCCCCAAATTTGCGAGATTTGCAATGTCTTCTGCTTGGCTTCTCTCTGCTTCAGGAGCTGAGTAGTGGTTGCTTAAGTTAAGCCCTAGATTTGCGAGAGTTGCAATGTCTTCTGCTTGGCTCCTCTCTGCTTCAGGAGCTGAGTAGTGGTTGCTTAAGTTAAGCCCTAGATTTGCGAGAGTTGCAATGTCTTCTGCTTGGCTTCTCTCTGCTTCAGGAGCTGAGTAGTGGTTGCTAAGTTAAGCCCTAAATTTGCGAGAGTTGCAATGTCTTCTGCTTGGCTTCTCTCTGCTTCAGGAGCTGAGTAGTGGTTGCTAAGTTAAGCCCTAAATTTGCGAGATTTGCAATGTCTTCTGCTTGGCTTCTCTCTGCTTCAGGAGCTGAGTAGTGGTTGCTTAAGTTAAGCCCTAAATTTGCGAGATTTGCAATGTCTTCTGCTTGGCTTCTCTCTGCTTCAGGAGCTGAGTAGTGGTTGCTTAAGTTAAGCCCTAAATTTGCGAGAGTTGCAATGTCTTCTGCTTGGCTTCTCTCTGCTTCTAGATCAAATAAACAAAACCTGACATGCAGATCTTTAGATCTATTCACCTTCTTTCGTTATAAACTCAAAGTTCTCTTAGAAAACCACATTTCGCATGCACAAGGCGACAGTTTGCCTTGATGGCTTCAGGGTAACCTTTGCGGTTTTGTTTGTTTTGTTTAGAAATCATCCCTGAATAAATGCCTTAATGACGAGAAATTCTAGAGAAAAGACTACAGCTTAAAGCATAACCAAGCCAGCTACTGTGGAAATTCATTAATTCCTATACGTATGAATTTACATTTGACAGAAACTTTAACCGTATTCATTTATTGGAATCCGCCAGGGTCTGCTATCCGCAGCAAAAGTGCTCTTTCATAACAACTCTCCAGTTTCTCCTCGTGTTTCATGCCGACCGAGTCCCTGTGGACCCAGTTTTTGCAATCATCCTTTTGTCTGAGCTGTCTTTTAGACCCCGTTTACACGCGAGAAAACTGGATCGATCCAGAACGGGATCGATCCCAAACTGGTACGGATCGGCCTTGCGTTTACACGGGATCGATCCGCTATCCGTGCTAGTTTGGAATCAATTGCCAGATCGATCCAGTTTTGATTCGATCCCGTCACAGCCTCGTGTAAACGGCTGGATCGATCCCAAACTGACACTGATGCAAAACGAGGCAAGCTGAAAAAGGACATCGAGGCATTTTCATAACGACACCTTTTGGTCAGCCTGACAACAAACAGCGCGAAGTCATTACGCATGCCCAAGTCTTAAGGAGTCTGGGAATCAGTGATAATATGCCTGGATCGATCCCGTGTAAACGCAACATAATTTGGCCGATCCTGTGTAAACACCTGCTAAATTTTGGAATCGATCCAGTTTTCTCTCGAGTAAACTAAGACCCCGTTTACACGGGAGAAAACTGGGTCGATTCAGAACGGGATCTATCCAGTTCGGGATCGATCCCAAAATTGAGCAGTTGTTTACACGGGATCGATCCCAAATTATGTTCTGTTTACACGGGATCGATTCAGGACCTTATCACTGATTCCCAGCCTCCTTATAAAGATTTGGGCATGCGTAAAGACATGCGTAAAGACATTTTTTTTTTTTTTATTTAGATTGTAAATATAGGTAATTTGATAGTAATTTTTAGTAACATTGTAAAGTTTGGCACGGCCCCCTGTAAAGCAATCCTCTCGATTGACGGGGCCACCGTGTAAAAATAATGAAAAATGAAAATGAAATGAAAATCGTGCCATTTGTTGTCAGGGTGAAAAAAGGTGTCATTACGAAAATGCCTCGATTTCCATTTTCGTCTTGCCTCGTTTTGCATCCGTGCCAGTTTGGGATTGAAGACCCCGTTTACACGAGAGAAAACTGGATCGATCCAGAACGGGATCGATCCCAAACTGGTACGGATCGGCCTTGGGTTTACACGGGATCGCTTGGGACCGATCTGCTATCCGTGCTTGTTTGGGGTCGATTGTCAGAGCGATCCAGTCTGGGATCGATCCCGTCAGAGCCTCGTGTAAACGGCTGGATCGATCCCAAACTGGCACGGATGCAAAACGAGGCAAGACGAAAATGGAAATCGAGGCGTTGTCATAGTGACACCTTATGTTCACCCTGACAACAAATGGCGTGAAGTCCTTACGCATGCTCAAATCTTCATAAGGAGTCTGGGAATCAGTGATAAGGTGTCTGGATCGATCCCGTGTAAACCCAACATAGTTTGGGATCGATCCTGTGTACATACCTACAAAATTTTGGGATCGATCCCGAATTGGATCGATCCAGTTTTCTCTCGTGTAAACGGGGTCTAAGATCACAAAGGAGCATGACGTATTGCAAAGCTTTCCTGAACTTCTATCTATTTTATTTTTGAGCGAAAAGCGCATAAAGTGCCAATTTAGTGTACGCCGCGCCAATTGTTGCTTCTCAGACCATGAACTGGGAATTGATTAACCATTTCATAGTAGTGGGCATGATTGATGATGCTTGCAATGTTCTTATCCTTGACTTCCTTAGCTACTTCGTCAATAACGAATGCAATTTTCCCTCTTCTTCCATTAAATATTTGCCAACGTCATAGTCTTGATATCCAGGGAGCCGTAGCTTTCAAGCAGGGATTTTTCTGTCTCGCTCGGAAATTGTATTTAGGCATTCTCGGCTTCCCTTGAAGACCTATTTTCTGCCACTATCCTTCATCACTTTGCTGGGCTGTTTCCCAAAGGCCAAACATCTCAGCATGATTACAGACAGCATGCCTACATGTGATCCTGGGATTTTCTTTGGTTGAAGAAGACGCTAGATCAAAATGGCCTCCTAAAAAATTTGTTACAAATCTACAATTGCGTCAAATAAAGGGTAGGGGGCTCAGTCCCTTGGAAATGATGTTAAGTGTTTTATTTATCTTTCTTGTGAAACAAAGTTGGCATCCTATGGACCTGTGATGCCTTCTGATTAGGAATCTGCAAGCAGAATACGGCAAAGTCGTTTCTTATGAATCAGTGAGCTCCAGAGTGGTCGAGTTTATTTCTGTCAATTTTTATTAACCCTAGTTGGATCGGTTAGAAATGTTAGTATTTTCGACCCCTGCTTTTCTCCAAACTACCAGAGATGAAACAACGAAACGTGTGACAATTGTTCTTTAGACAGCTTCACAAAACTAGCAATAAAGGGTAATTTGCCACGTGGATCGTTGCTAGGCAACCAAAGCAATTGAGCTTCTGCAAAATTCTTCCAGATTAACATGAGATAACAGGCAAAATTGTAGCCAAAAGTAGCAAGTAAGGGTAGATGAAGATATTTACGCAGATACTTTTGAATGTCATTTGCAACTCTTGCTAATTAAGAGCAATTAGCCATGGAATAGACTAATTGAGATTTCTATTGTCAATAATTTTCCATTTTTAGACTTCTAATTAGTAAAAATTGTTAGTATCAACGTTGAAATTTTGAGATAATTTCACTAATTCATACAAACTATGACGTCGTAAAGATAAATGACATCATGAATATTAAATGTGCTGATGTCAGCAAGTATATATAAATTATATATCAAATGAAAGTCATCTTTAAGAATCAAATGGTGCATATAACTTTATGATTTGCGCTAGCTGCAAGAATTTAGCGAGAATTTTAAGATATTCTTTGTGACCTGTCTCCAAATAAGAGCATCTGGAGGTCACGTGGTACAACAATAGACAATAAAATTCTTTGAATCTGAAGGCCAATTAAAGTTTAGTAAAAGTTAGAAGTTGTAGCTCCATATCTACAGTAGCGGCGGAGATATTTGAGAAAGTTTGGAAGGGGCTGTCCAAATAGGCTTAAGAAAGTATAGGAGCAAAAAACTGACCACAGTGACATTCGGTGACAGGAATTTTATAAAAACTTCATAAAATTCTTAAGGGACTAAACCCTCCTTAAGTAAACAAAATTTTATAATGCTTGCTAGAATCAAGTGCCGCTCGCTAACCTCTTTCGAATGATATCTAGGTTCTAGGTAGCATGATTTTAGACAATAATCGTAGTTCTATGCCCAAAAGCAGTTTTACTGAGTATTCTATATGTCGAGTCTTCGAGCCTCGAGCCTTAGAGCCTTGTGTTTCGAGCCTCGAGCCTTCGAGCCTTGTGTTTCGAGCCTTCGAGCCTTCGAACTTCGAGCCTCCTTTTTCGAGCCTCGAGCCTTCGAGCCTTGTATTGCAGGCTACATATTGCCAGACTGGATCAAACATAATAATAAATGAGGCGACATGTTTTAATGAAGGTATATATCAACTAAGAACACAGAAATCTAACAATACCCTCGAAAACTATATTTTGAACATGAGATTGAAAGCAACAACGGCATAACAACTTAAGACATAAGAGCCTTTTTCACCCTTGAGAAACCTGTCTTCTCACAATTGTGCTCACAGATTTTGCAGCGATTCTTGCTGTTGCCGTGATTCAAATCCTAGCAATTTGGAGTGAGATTTCTGTTGAAATTTGTCATAGGACTTTAATGGGTCCTCTTGAAGTCCTTTCAACAAAATTAAATTATCTTTGCCAAAAAATTAGAGCATCAACAATTTATTCAAGCATTGGAGCACTATTATTAACAATTTAAGAAAGAGACATCTGGTATCAAAAATGGCCTAAAATTTAAGAAACTGGCTGCCAACGCTGGGCCTAAGTTTCTCACAGAAAATAAAGATAAAGTTAAATGATTGAGGTCTGTTAGCTCATGATATACAACAGAAAGGCTCGAGGCTCGAAACATAAGGCTCGAGGCTCAAAGGCTCGAGGCTCGAAACACAAGGCTCGAGGCTCGAAGGCTCGAGGCTCGAAGGCTCAAAGTTTAGAAACACTCGTTTTACTTGACATCGTTTTTGGTTGTTCTTTAGTCTTAATAGGGCCCAATATACCCGTTCTACCCAAATATAGCCAAAGAATTATAGACGCATGGCTATGACCCTAAAAGCGAATTTCCAGTCAGTAGAATTCTCCGAGCGGGCGGAATTTTAGACAATAAAAGGTCGCTCAGCCGTAACTTTCTATTCAATTCCAGGGCGACATTTTCTCTTGCAGACAAAGGAAATTCCACCCGCTCGGAAAATTCCACTGACTGGAAATCAGCGTTAATGAATAGTATGATAATTTGGTAAGAAGGATAAACTCGCGACACACCTTACCCTCCTGGGTACCATAGCCTCAAAATAAGAAGGAAATTGAAAATTTGTTTATTCTATTATTTTTTGGCTCTGGTACCCAGGGTATGCACACCTCCAAGATAAGCGTGCATTTGCTCCTTGTCCTCTTGTTTGATAGGTATAACTCCTTAAAGTAATTCCAAGAACACTTGAAGCAACTAAAAGTAAAGTTTTTTCAAAAAGTAGACACTAGGTATCAAATTTGGAAAATTCCTTTGCAAAAAGCTCATGAAAGAAAATTTTGTATAGCTTTATTTGTATCGACAAATTACATCTAAAAGCAAACTAAAAATTTCCTTCATAAAAATTTTGTGAAATAGATCCTTCAAGAATTTATTCTTCTGTTAACTGGATGCGTTCGCTACTGAATATCTAAATGAATCGTATAATTTCTTCATTACTTGACAACAATTTTTGAAGCGGCTCTCAAAGGGTATCGATCATCGAAGTGGCGCAATGACAATTAGAATGCGACTGAATCTCGAATCACTTAGTTTGATGAGATCAAATATTGCTCAATCTCAAAAAGTAAAGGAAAACGCTACATGCGAAACTTCAAAGCAATTTTCTTAGCAAATTAGGCGTCAGATAACATCTTAAAGTTTACGGCGAGAAATTGCAAGCTCAAGAGATACATATGCATGTCTAACATTAGCCTCTTGTATTTGATGATTTTGACACGTTCACGGATACAGTTTAGCCAAAGGAAGAACAGCATGCGCAAGCATGTTTTGTGCTATTTATAGATTGCCTCTACATAGCTCCGGCATGAACTATGGTAGCAGTGTAAGTGAGATGACTATTTGGACGAAAACTTGAACGAATTATTATTATTATCATTATTCTTGGTTCTTTCATGTAAAGTTGGCTAAAAATTATAGCTATAATTGCTAATTAAGGCCAACTATTTACAAAAATACATACAACATTATAATAAAGATATGATTTACGATAAAAACCTAAACTACGACAAATTTTGCATAATTTCCAGTTGAATATAGTAAATGGATGCCACTCAGTCTCATCGGTTTCACCTCACAAAACGTTTAATTAAGTTATTTACTTAGCAAATCAGACGTAAGATCAACTTGGTTAGATTATTTTTGAAACAGCGCTGCATCCGTAAATGCTTATCACAGTCAAAGCGACAGCAGGAAGAAATTGGCATGCTCATTTTGATGATGATGGTATATGCGATGAAGTAAGGATTCCATTTACACAGTCATCTTTGCGAATGTAATTCAGCAGCGCATGTTAAGAATTTGCTGGAAACCCATGAACTCTACTAACGAAATACAAACTATTGTTTCGAAATGGACTTAATATAGAAGAGGACAATTATTTTTCAGGAAAAGTATCACGATTTCAAATGGGGTACGAAATCTCAAACAGGATTTCTGCGTATCGAAGATTTTTCATTCCCAACATAATTATTGCTTGTTCAATCATCCTGGCTAATGCTTTGTTGATTCGTGCATTATGGACACGAGAGAAAATTACAAACATTTCATTCAAATTTGTTTACATTTTGGGCGTAGCTAACGTTTTCGTTGGCTTAACAGTGATATTGGAGAACGTGCTCCTGCAGCCCATAATACCTAAAGAATATCTTCTAATGTCATGGAGTGTGATAGCTGTTCTTCGAGTATCTGAAGCACTATTTACAGAGTTGATAATTTTGCTTCTTGCCTTTGGTCGCTATTTGCAGATGACAAGAATTCAAAGCTATGATCGAATTATTACACACAGAAATACCAATAAATTTGTTATATTGTGTGCATTAATTACAATGTGCCTAGCTACTCTCATTGGAGCCGGCTATTACTATGGCTTTTATGCACAGGCAATACAAGCATTATATGGATTTTCTGTTCTAAGTGTTGCCTTGGTGTCGATTTTGTATTATAGAGCTGTCAGGTCTGTTACCATCAAGATACAAAATGACTTTTCAGCTAGAAATATTAGGATGCACAAGGCTTCGAGGGAGATATCAGTGGCAACTCTCTTTGTTCTAACCTCCCTGTTGTTAACTTCCGCACCCATGGTTGCCTTAACCCTTGTTTCGTTTTATTTACCTTCTCAAGAGTGGATACTTCAAGCACTATACGTGTCCTATCTCATTTACAATGTGAATTCGACGGTGCATGCTATCATCTTCATTTACGTCAACCGAGATCTCAGAGATTACGTCACACACTTTTTTGCGTCCAGCAGACAATCATCATAACCATAGTTTTGGAGCTTGGTTTTTGCCTACAATCAATTTGGAAATTGTGTAAACTTAGTTTATAGGAATTATCTGGTATGGCATATTTGAAATGATATGGCATGTATATAATCATATGTAATGATGTTCTTTTATTCAGCAATACGTAATATTGGTCAGTATCTTATATCTCAATTGCTCAACGAATAATCTCGTCTAATAGCATTTGCATTGTTCTACCGGTTGTCCCAGGAAAAAGTCCCTGTATCTGATTGAACGCAGAGCAAAAGTTCTCAATCTGGATATTTCTATTAATTCTAGTTACATGCTAGACATTGCAACTTATTGTCTGGCATAACGCGAGAAGAAATTAATAATCTGACAACGGAGTTAGGAGCTCCAACACTTCCTGCTCATCATATCAAACGCAAAACCAGAGATATTTGTATTCCTTCCTGTACACCGCCGTGAAAGGGGAATATTCGAACGAGGAAGACAAACACTGGGTTGACACTTTCATTCATTACCAGATGACGATGAGCAAGAGTTATGCCTATTTAATATACTGAAGTAAGGTCAGAGCAATTGAGTCAAGTAGGTCTCATAGGGGTCACTGAGTTCGTACTTTGCCACTCTATGCGAGCTGCACGAAGACGGAACTGCACTATTGAATAATTTGCCAGGTTTGACAAAACAACTTTTCTCGCCGGACCGGGCGCTCGACGTGCGCACTATTCTATTCACAAGAGTCAAGTTTGGGATATGCAGCTTCTCTCTCTCTCTCTCTCTCTCTCTCTCTCTCTCTCTCTCTCTCCTCTCTCTCTCTCTCTCTCTCTCTCTCTAGATATTTTAGTTTTGTAACTTTTGCTGCGTAACCGTCTTTTTGCATATATTTTAGTAAGTATCGCTTCTTTTCTCGGAAAAACGAGTCAGATCGTACTCCTTACACCGAATGTAAATGATGCTAGAGGAGGCAGTTTTATCTGTCATCGTATGTAGGTAAAGTAACCGAAGACAACTTTGCAATGCAGCAAATGTCACACTATCAGTGATAAGAAATTTAAAATGAATTTTTCGTCTCTCCCCGGTTATGCAGGCAACGTAGCAACTAGCAATGCTCTTTTTCAGAGTACCTTTCCTTATCACAGTCATCAGCAAGTGAGTTTTTCAAGCCATGAAAATGTTCTTGCTACTTTAAAGAGTAAAAACCGAAAACGATTTGAAAATTTTCTCGATTTGGAAATCTTCAAACTTTTCAATTGAATTGCAAATAAAAGAATAAAAAGAAATCGAATCAAATTAACTGAGGTACCATCTGAAAGAGCCAGTATTGGAGAATACATTGTGTTAGTCGGAAGTAAATCTGGCAATTTTTTCCCGTTTTATGAAAGTTTTTTCCTTGATAGGTCAAATTAAGCAAATTCAGCAAATGTCACAGATTTGAGATTTTTGTATCTCTCCATGCGATATTCATGAACAAAAGAATTGGCCATTTCTTCAAAGTGATTATGGGAAATTTTTTGCAGAAATTTTAACTCTATATGTGATATAAAAAACGTGAAATTATCTTAAATTAGGGACACTTCTAATTTGCGAGACCCTCCCCCCAAATTTAGGTAATGTGACAATTGCTGCGTTTCGTATTTTTCTCGATGCAGCAAGTGTTACAGGCAAGCGATATTTTTTCTCCTCGGAGCTCGGTATTATGGTATTTCAAATAAAGATGCCTAACGATTATTAGGAAATACTAAACGATACTTAGTCATTCTCGTTTTCAAGCCATATTGTAAAACTCTGATTTTAATTGTTTCGGAACCTTATCTCACCGGGGAGGGGATGGAGGGGTGGATTGTTGCATATATTAGCCTCAAATGTGGTCCATATTATGCTGGTAAAACAATTTAAAGAAAAGATAATATCCAGCATTAGCTGTATTTCAGGGACACTCACATCTTGGATAAGCCCATAGTATTAAAAGTTTCTTAATTTCACGTGAAGATTTCTGCTTTTTAGCACCACAAATGTCTTAATTTTTCCCCCAATTTTTGATGGCATGAATTATGATGTAATTTCTGATACTGTTGCAGATGTGTTTCTTGACATGAAGTATGAGTTAGGAGGAAAAAGTGTTCTATTCTATTACGCCAAAGAGCTAAAACTAGAGATGATATTACTGAAAAATACAAGTGTTGCAAATGTCTTGAGTGGTCGAAACAGGCATGCAATATTGATTTAGTATTCAAAAGTTTTAGCTTTTCCTTTCATTTTTGGTCATCCTGGTATCAATTTCTTGTGAAAAAGAAACTTTGCCCAAACACATGACCTGCCATGGGCCCGGGGGAGGTACTCCTATACTTGACCTGACGGGATGTGCCGCTCAACAGGGAGTCCTTTTACGGTAAAAATTATGCGACAGGGTGTCCTTTTCTAACGAAAATTATGCGACAGGGTATTATAATAGGTAAAAAATTTATGCGACAGGGTATCACAAGCAAAAATTGCGTTCTACACTATTTTTGAGATGCAAAATTTTTATGCGACAGGGTATCACAAGCAAAAATTGCGTTCTACACTATATTTGAGATGCAAAATTTTTATGCGACAGGGTATACTTTTGGCCTATTTTTTATGCGACAGGGTGCCGGGTGTGGAGAGGTTTTCCGCACACCCCCGTCACTTCCCTAATCAAGTACCCCCCCCGGGGCCATGGGCTACCTTGTCGATCACAAAGAAGCAGTGTATCGTATCACACAATTTTCTTTTTGGATAAAAAGGGAATTCGGTTTGCATGCCAATGATATCCTTGATCCCCTGTGTTGATTCGCGCATGGCAAATACCAGGGAGAACCAGCCAGCCATTCACACAATCAGAAAGTTGAATTGATGGAAGAAGCGGGAAGATTTTGAGAAGCGGTTTTCGTACTGATTGTGGTAAAGGTAAGTTAGTATATTAATTATATTATTGTGTTGTTATGTGCGTATTATTGTTGGCTACGTTATAAACTCGAACACTGCTATCTTCTTAGTACGCCAGACGTGCATCTATCATGTAAAATAAATAGGCCAACCTAATTTAGCAAAGGCTAGCTAGGCCTATCCAACAGAATATACGTATATACCAGGGAAGGCCTAATAATGAGACTTGTTCACAATTTTGTTTAATGTTGTAGTGTATGTAGCAATAACTGGATAAGAAGCCAAGAAAGAAGGGGAATACTCCGTATAATCTCTAACAGAAAAGCTATTTTGACCTAACTATAATATCATTATCAAGATTCACAAAAAATTAACAGTGTACAGTCCTGGACAGAGTGAAGAGGCTAATCCTATTTCTCTTGTTGACGCTGTTGACCCTAAAAATCGTGAGGCCCATCTTCTTTTTCTGTTTGCTATCAATGATTGTACAGAGCCTACAACAGGTATTGATTACGTACAGCAAGTTTTCACATCGATGTTATTTGACCCCTAATAAAATTCATTTGATCTTTTCAAGTCACTTTCATAAAGTTTTTTTGTTTTGAACAGCACACAAATCCATTTTGAGTTTCTCAGTAAGATATATCATATGAACAGGCAAATAATTGTGTTAATTGACATTTAACTTAGGTATGATCGTATAACTCCAGTTGGTAATATTTTCAATTTTTTAGGTTCCATTGAAGATTGAAGTTATACATAGTAGGTATGTATGGAGATAGCTATATAGAACAGGCCATTTGTAACTTAACATCATTTGTGCACTTAAGGAGTCTCACAATGCCGTGTAAAATTGCACAATCTTGTGCAAATTAGCAAGACTTTGTATGAAGCAAAAGAACTTCTTTCGTACAAAATCAGTGGGTGAAGGCATAACAGCTGCATTAAAATGAGACTCTCTTTCATACAAAATCATGAAATGAAAGCGTGACTGTGAAAATTAAACAAGACGTCTCTTTGAACAGCATCTTTAGGAATCAAAAGAAAGATTGGTTGTTTAATATGCACTACGGTTGACATTTCCTTGGAGGGCAGTCATGGGCTAAAATGCTGCTTTGTGAATCTTATGGAACGAAAGTCTTGCTTACGAGTAGCAGACCTTGAACTGCACTTTGAGGCAGAGTAGCAAGTTAAAGTTAGTTGACAAATCTTGTCAAGGTTACAGTAAGGGAAGTGGTCCAATTCAGGATCTTCCAATTTTTGTTTTTGTTTTGAACATAACACAAATCCATTTTTAGTTTCTCAGTAAGATATATCATATGAAAAGGCAAACAATTGTTGTCATTGTCATTAATTTGAGATATTATGATCATATAACTCCAGTTGGTAATATTTTCTATATTTTTCTAGGTTCCATTGACGATTGAAGTTATACATACAGTAGAGGGTATGTATTGAGATAGATATATTGTGGCTAAAGATTGAGTCATCAAAGAATGTTATCCTTGTATAGAAGATATCATATGATACACTTTATTTTGTGTAAGATGGCCTAGAGTTCATATTTTTGCAACAGCTTTCAAGCAGTCTTGGTTTCTCAATGGGTATAAAACCAACAGGAGCATTAAAATTTAACTAAAAGCGTTAGAAGTGAACATTTTGGCAGTGCAGAAAATCAAACCCACATTCTCTCATTTTCTTGGCAAGCATCTTGAACCCTTTCATGCTTGCCATTCATTATTGGTAGTCCTAGCATGGGCCTAAGAATTGCAAAAGCAAAGCAATATTTGAAACTTATTTTTCAGCATAAGAACTGCTTGAATTAAAAGGCCTTTTTGTGCAAAGGAATTTTCGAAAACACTACCCAACAGCCAAAATGTAGAATAAAGTAAATCTATGCCTCAATTTGCCTAATGTTTAATTCTCAGGGCAAAGCAATCCAGCCAGGCCTGTTTGTTTAACACAGGCGATCACCCTCGTCAGGTCCCTCACAAAATGTTTAATGTGGGCAATTGACTGACCCTGCCTTATAAAAATTGTACTTTGGCCAAAGTTCCAACAGGATTTTGTTTAAAAAAGACTCTTGAAACAAAGCCCTCTAGATTTAAACTTTTTCTCTGTCAGTCATTATACAGTGTGCATTTAATTTTCCTGAATAGGTCTTCAACTTCTTTAGGAAAGAAACCTGCTGCGAAGGCTGGCTGTTAGCAAATAAAATGAAGAGAACCTAACGAAACAAAGCTCTAGATGTCGCTGTTTTTTTATTTGCCTTTGACAAAATGATTTTAACGAGAAACTTCAAAGAACTGCAAAATGCAGAGGAAATAGTGGTCCACAATCCCCTTCTCTATTCTGTTAATGTTGTTTGAATGGAGCTTCTCAATCAATAAAACATCAGGAAATTAGTTGGCTTAACTGCTTTGACTGTTTGCTAACTTTGGAAAAAAAGTGGAGCAACAAGGAAGAACATTGCAAACAAATGGAATAAAATCCTCTGGTAGCTTTGTATCACAAATTGTATAGCCTGTTCGAATGGACTCTCTTCTCTCTAGTCCTGGTAAAGGAAGCAGTCCAAGTTGCAAATACAAGACCTTGAAAGCTTTCATTGCCTATTTGTATAAACAAGTAAAAACACAAGATTATTTTGAGGGGCAATCACCCTCCCAAGCTTAACTACAAGGGTGATAGGACGCCCTTGTGGAAATGTCTTCACGAAAAGGTCCGAATCCAGCTGATATTGACACAAAGCTTTCCTGCATCTTATTTTCCCATTAGTCTATCAATTATCTTTTTAACATCCTTCAGAAACCTGTGTGGACCCTCTAAAATGAAATACCCGAAGAATTCTACTGGGGTCTAGCACTGACAAGAATATCCTTCTTAAGGTTCTTACATCTTCTGAATGCTATTAAGGGTGGCTTAGGAAACACTTCCCCATGCTCCACTGAATTTGCTGAGCATGTAATGGAACACCTTATGAAGGCCTATGCCAGAAAGTTTACACAAAGTTGCAACATTTTTAGAGGCTTTACTCAACCAAAAAGTACTTTCACAATGAATTTGTTTCTTTAAGGTTCATTTGCAGAACAATTTTTTGCAATACAAATTTTTTTGTGTTGTCTAAAGCCTTGGTCAGACATTAATTTTTTAAGTTTGTTGATGTTGAAGGAAAATCCTGAAATAGATCGAAAATGGCAGTGATCATGCACGAATCCAATCGGGATTTTGATGTGATTAAGGTTCCGTTTACACTATGATGGTACAAAACAAATATGGCATAAAACTGTGCCCTATTGGTTTATCTGTTCAAACAGAACGGCCGTTTACACCACACGTATTTTTTTATAAGAAACTGCCCATAAGAAACTCAACTCTCAGATCGCCAAAAATTAAGAAACTCCAATAGTGGGAAAATATAGCTTAAGAAACTATCTATTTTTGAAAGGGAATCCTTAGCATATCTTTAGGCTATTCTCACTCGTTTCCTTATTCATATTACTCGGGCTTCAAAAAATTTGTTTTGAAACGTCTACCTGGTTCGCCAAAATAAACTATGCACGTTTGGCAGGCCATAATAAATCGTACACTGGACCAATTTTAAAGATGCATGACTTGATCTTTAGCAAAAAGCCTGAATTAGATTATAGGATTTTTTGCCAAATCTTTTTGTTTTCGGTTTTTATAGCTGGGCGCGAGTTTCTTAAAATTTTCGTTCTCGAAAACCTTGAAAACGATAAAAAAATGTCGATCCAGTTTTCTAGTAAATAATCGAAATGAATGGACAACGAGACAACGTGTTCGTGATGGATTTGGAATTTAGAAATCGATTTATTGTATCGATTAACTGTATCGATTTCTAAGTCCCAAATCACCACGAACGAGTTTTCTTTATGTCAGGCCTTCAGAAAATTTGATCAACGTTTTTTGATCGTTTTCAGTGTCTTCGAAAACGACAATTTTAAGAAACTCGCTTCTAGCTCTAGAACTGAAAACAAAAAATTTGCAAAAAATCTTAGAATCTAATTCAGGCCTATTTGCTAAAGATCAAGCCATGAATCTTTAAAATCGGTCCAGTGTACGATTTATTGTGGCCTGCCAAACGTGCATAGTTTATTTTTGCGCAACCGGTAGGGGGGCACAAGTAGTGAACATGAACATTGCTATGGAACTTTTAAGAAACTCGTAAGAAACTCCGAGTACTCAAAATCTGACAATTTTAAGAAACCTCCAGTACTGGCCGAAATTCTTAGTTTCTCATGAAAAAATGCGTGTATCCAGTACAAAATTAATGTGATAGGTCTTGACCATGGCAGAGCGAGGATTTTTCTAGTTGCATGCTCTCATTTGCCAGATGATCGCCTCGATGCGAATTCACCATGAAACGATACCGTATTCGCCGTCTACACTATGCCGGTTGAGCGGCAAAGCCAATTAGCATGGCATTTTTATTTTGTGCCGCATTCAAGTAATAACTATGCCGGCATAGTGTAAACGGGAGGCCGATTTGGCACAGTTTCATGCCGTATTCATTCATTTCGTACCGGCATAGTGTAAACGGGGTCTAATAAGATGTGCCAAGACAAAAGCCCTTTTTATGCTTGCTAAAAGAGGTTTCGATGGAGCGTCTAAATCTTGTATTAAACTTTTAACCTCCTTGCAGTGATAATACGCAGGCTAGCAAACGTTATGAAAGCTAACAAAAGCATGGCCCCGTTCTTGGTAAATACGGGTAAACCATTTAAAAGAATATAGCTGTGGCAAGAAGTTCTATAGATCTCAGAACACTTTTGGGAGAGTTAGTCAACGATAACTTTGCTCAAATTGACTTACGAGTGGTTCAGTTTTATTTGCCTTCTGGCCTTGTTTCTCATTATTTTCATTCATCTTTAGTTGATTTTGTTGTGTGACTATTACAAACGAAATGCGAGCATGCAAGGGTTTCATTGTATGACTTTGCAAATCTAAGTTTGCATTTTCAACAGTTATTATTCAAATGAACGAAATCTGCTGAAAATTAATGAAAATGGCGAGAAACAAAGCAAAAAGACTAATAGCAATTGTCTCGTATAAACCATTGCTAACTTTGCTCAAAGAAGTCGATGGCAAACTCTCTGAAAAGTTTTGAGATCCGAAGCAACTTCATACCACAGCTAGCAGTGTATCCACTGAGAATGGGGGTCATGCTATCGTCTATCTTCCCAAACTCTACCAGATTTAGACACTCGACCCAAGCCTCTTTTCTAGCAAGTAAAAAGGTATATTATTGTTGTTGACATTCATCTTAAGATTTGAATGCTTGCATGACAGCGTCCGTCAACGATTTTTTGCTTTTTTTCTAGGTTGGATTGAATATTGTGGTCACATCATATCTGTTTGTGCAGGTATGTAACTGAGTTTGTGTACCTTGGGCATAAACTAACTTCCTCTAACTGTACCTCTAACGATACCTGTTTAACATAGGTTGGCAAGCTTTTCAAAAGTACAGGAATGTCCTAACACCAAGACGTGCTTCCTACAACTAAAACTAAAATTTACAATGTATACATTGAGCCCGTTTTGTTAATGGCCTTTATTGTGTAAATTGGACGACAGATCTCCTCAACAAAGTTGAAACCTTTCAGAACTATCATCAGATTCATGACAAGCAAATGCTTATACAGATCATATAAGAATACAACCTCTTCTTGATATAACATTTTTGACTCAAATCATACCGTTAATCAAAAGTAAAACACTGAAACTCTATAGCCACACCAAGCGCAGTGAAAATGGCCTATCAAAAATTTGGATTGATACAGTGCGAGTTGCAGCAAAGAGTTGCGAGTTGGTGCTTTCTGCGAGTTGCGACTTGCTAGTTAGTACCGAAAAGTGTGACTTGTTACATTTGAAATGTGATTCGCGAGTTCGGCAAAAGAAACTTCAAATTTCCATCTTTTGCAGCTGCAGCACCGTGATCTTTTGGAGAGCCGTTATAAAATCAAGCGAGTTAAAAGGAGAGTTTCTTATTTCACAGAGGGGCGCTAATAAAGGATTTGCTTTAATCTAGGAGAATTACAGGAAAGAAAATCATTCTCTTTGGTGTTAGTTGAGTTGGTAATAAGCTTTATATCTGAAACACTTTCAGCTCATAATCAAGGATTGACAAGTTTCTTTACTTTGAATTGACCTCGGATCACTTCTTTCGTGTTTCTTCATTTTCTAGAACGCCACTTCACCATCTCATAAGTAGGTTCATACTTCTTGTGTTGAAAAATAACTGCACTCGAGGTCTGACTGAAATGTACGCAACTAACCAGGCTGAAGCAACTTTGAACACGCTTAATATATCACTCTATCGAAAATACCTACAAAATTTGAAAGGAAAAAGGGTGTTTACGGAATTGTTGCCAATTCCTTGAAAAGGAAAGCATTTTTGCTAAATAGCACCATTCTTTACAAGAGTATAGTGCTTCCCGAATTTGCTTTTATGTATACAAATGATTTGTAGTACATAATTTTAAAATAGCCTGTAACAGACTCGTGGTATTAAACTCATGAACGCAACAAAACACCGTGATCTGTAGAAAGAAGACTGTTAACTTCTGTAAAGGAAAGGAATACCAACCAAAATAAACCTGTATCTAGAGAGAAAACTGTTGAATCCTGCAAGAGAAAATTAAATTAATCTTAAAACCTGAAAGGAAAGCAACGAACCAGTAACTGCAATGAGGAACAACCAGTCAAATGGTCGCACACTTGTCAGTACGGTTCGTGCAAAGAACAAATTAACGATACAAACAGGCCTATTTTATTGCCAGACGAACAAAGAAAATTGAAAATCACTCGTTAACAGTCTTGGAGTTAACGATCTTCTTTTTACAGACTGCAGTGTTTTGTTGTAAATATGGTATTAGTATAGTAAATGAGTGTTTAGCTTGTGGTTTTTTATAATTTAGATTTAATTTATTATGTATGGTGATTAAACTCATTTAGCAGAGGACCCCTTGAAAAACAGTTTCTGGTGATGATCCACCCTCTTTAAATGAATGAAATGAAATTGAACAATAGTACGTACAATATGCGACATAAGCTGCACAATAATGCGTTAAATGTGTGACATTGGCTGCACGATACTACCTACGATATGTGACATTGGCTGCACAACACTACGTAAAATATGCGACATTGGCTGCACAATAGTACATACGATATGTGACATTGGCTGCACAATAGTACGTACAATATTTGGCATTTGCTGCCCAATAGTACGTGGAAAATATGTAAAATTTGCTGCGTGATGATAGATAATAGGCCAGAGAAGCTGTGCTTCTCTTGGATCGCGAAGAAAACATATTTTTATCTTACATTGCATTAGGCTGTTGTGTTTTGCGAATAAAATTGACTTGCATATATACATGCTTTGTAAATACAAATAACATGCCACCCACCTCAACAAAATTTATATGTTCGACCTAGTCTAGTCGCCAACAACGCGACCATGAAACAGGCAGTAATGGTCTACGTGGTTCTGATAGCAGATCTAAGTTAACCTCATTCATATAGTGGAACTAATCGTGAAAATTTCATTGAAATATTTTCACATATGAGGGAAGAAGAATTTCTTTCGTTGACCGACCCTTTTTTCCCAAATTACAGTCCGGTTAAACAATAGCTAAATCTCTCACAAATTTCATCTGCAGAAGAGTGCCATTTGATGTCATTGATCATTATCAATGTACTTTGATCGAGATTGTGCTCCATATTTTTTGAGCAATTATACTGAGTGTACTCTGTATTTTTCGAAATAATTACTTCCACACTTTGTTAACCAACAATAGTGCACTATAGTAAACAGAGTTACTCATGTTCTCAATTTAAAACTGTTTGTTAATTGATTCATAGTAAATTGATTTATTTGTTTATATTCAGATGGCGTCTGACACTAAATTTGAAGATAGAAGTATGGGATCCAAACCTGAGGTACTCGTTGCATTGCTCAATTCAAAGTTTCTACATTTATTTTCTGTTGTTCCAGAATTGGCTACCTTGCAAATGATCAAACTGATGTGTTACTTGTTAACTTTTTCGTTCATGCATGATCACGATAATAGAATTATTAAGTATAAAGACTTAGAACTGTGATTTGCATAAGGTTTCTGTTTTGGAAAGAAAAATTTGTACACATTCTTGTCTGTTGAATACAGCTCAGAAAAATAATTCTCACGGAGTGAAATTTATTTGGATACTTAAACTGAGCAGTGGCTTCTGCTATGATTGACCAATCTTACAACGAATACAGGTGGAAATAGTGTTTTCAAGCCATTTAATTTAACACTGTTTCACAAGTTCACACCACTGTGTATTTTTAGATTTGCAATAATTATTAATTTTTTTAATTTGTTCTTTGCTTAATCACATCAGGGAAAGAGTTGCAAGATCTCTCAAGTTAAAAGATCCAACCAAACACGAAAGGTTTGTGTTCATTAATTAATTATTTTGTGTTAGATTTAAAGTTGTTTTGCATTTGTTAGAGAATATCATTTTGAGTTTTACAATTTATTTACCTCAATCTCGTAATGTGAGTATGATGCGAACAATGTTAGTGATGAGAATGTCAATTTGAATGTGCTGAATTTACGTATTAAACTTTCCAAAAAAAAGGCAGTTTTTAGATATTGCCTTTGGAAATCAACTTTCTGCTCGCAAATTGTTCATGCAGAAGATCTGGGTCGAATTAGGAGTAGTGACCTAAAGTATTTGGGTGACAAGAACGGAGATACTAGCACAGCAAGGAAAATTTCCTCCGATTATGTTGACTTTCATTTTCGCAAAATATCTCTCTCATAAAGACGGGATTTGATCCTGTTTTGGAATTGTACACTTTGGTCATGACAAACCATAAGTACATATTGAATTTGCGATTGCATTAAAGATTTTATCGAGGAATTATTTACCGCGATCCTTTGCGTTATTGAAGAAATCAAGCAATCAAATGAAACTCAATTCAATGTGATGCAAAGTATCATGGTCAAAAATTCCTGTCAACCATTTATACCACGATTGTATATTTCTTTAATTTCTTTATTTTTAGACACATGCAGAAAATGATTATGAAGATGAAAGTTGCAAATCGAAAACAACAAAAAAGGTAGCATTTTCTTAGCTATTTTCCGCTGCTTGATTTGATTTTCAAAATGTGTTGTGTTGTATATTATCTTAGAATCTATTTTTTCTAACTATTTCGCAATGGATCAAATTGATGTTAGATTCGTTCACTGTTTCATCAATGCATAATGAAATCTTAAAGGGGCCCAGTCGTCAAAATGTAAACATTAAAGGGGCCCATTAGCCATGTACGAAGAACGCTGGCACAGAACAAAGGTTAAAATAGCTTAGGGTAAATGCTTCCAAAAAACCATTGCAGACAGGAAAGAGCACATGGTGACCTTCAGATGGGAGCAATGAGCTTCTTTGAAGCTGTGGCAATTCCGATACTTTTCTTGTTTCATATTTCTATTTTCTACTGGAGGGGGCAGTCCTTCAGCACACAAGGACTAGTTTTTAAGGGGTCCTCGCATCCCTTGTTCGACCTAAAAGGAAAACATGTTCCCGTGGATTGATGCTTGCACAGCGGCACAGGGTCAACTCGAGTCAACTGTAACATTTGCCCCAAGAAAGTAAAATTTCAAAACAGACGTTCATTTACCCCATCAAGTTATTGATTGAGGCCTGACGTGAGCAGTCCCGTGTCAGGTTTCAAAAGCAGTTACAGCATCTGCGATCTACAATAGACCTTTTTGCTATTCTAGAAAAATCTGAATCTACAGTATTTTTATAGATTTTCTAGAATTTTGGAATTTATACGAAAGTGAAGCTCTAACACAACTCAGCCTGCAAGTGTCTTCGAGGTCGAACGCGGCGACCTCTGTGGTGGCACGTAAAGGCAATGTAGCCATTATGGGATTTGGCTTCGAAGCAGAAGTCCGGGTACCAATGAAGATATTTATTTCCAGTATCCAAAATTGTTGAATTGAAAATCTGCCAACACTTTGGTAAAGAGAGCAACATGCAATATGGTTAATGGGCTCATTTGTGGTCGAGTTGGACATGAATCGACTGCGTCACAACGTTTCTTCTAGAATTTTCGTTGATCACATGACATCGAAAATAATTAGTGCAAATGGTTTGTTTTCCTGGTGCTCTGCCAAAAAAGTCTCAGCAAATGCAGTGATCTGATGGTGCGGAGGCGCAGCAACAATACAGCAGTTGGCAACTGATTGCATTCTTGGCATTCTTAGCTGGTTCGCGGAATGCGTTCTTGGTTCGTGACTTAGTTAGTTATTTAGTGCGTTACACCACCTCACTCCTATATGTACTCGTTTTACTTCGTACATAAACATAAGATCCTTTTGGATGATTACAAAGTCTGTCCTGAGCTAAGCAAGCATAAGAATATCTGAATGTTGATTTCTTCATAACCCCAACTGATCGTTGATGCTGTTTTTAGCTACAGTCAGAGAGATGAGTGTTGCTGCTAAAGTCGTCTTCAATGGAAAGTCAAGCCCCTTGTATAAGGACAAGAATCGCCCGAAAAGCAAGATTTTGATCTTTATGTCAAGCGAGGATGATACGCAAAAAATCAAAAGTCATTACCCCTAGTTTGTTTAGTTCGCGCATGTAACTATTGGTGCATCTGTCTCAAATTAGATGTCATGTGAGATTTACGATAACGCAAAATTGCTTATGCGGAACCTTGCAGAATGTTTATATTCACGGGCTTCTAATTTGAGGCAAGCAGTCACGAAGATAACCTCTGTGCAGAATCATGCATGAAAATGTTTTGGTTCAGTGTGATCACGTGCCTTCCCCTAGTCAATGGCACCATTGTTTGCTGGGATTCTGCACCTTTCCTCTCAACTTCACCTGCAACGTTTGCATCTGTGGCTGTATTAGAGGGGGGTCCCTCTACCTTCGGTGATGCTGCGAGCGCTAACCTCTGTGCAGGCCGCCGGTTACATCATCCTCTAAAGTCGACTTATTTGCATAATGAATACTATCAATAAGTGGCTAATGATGTGTTCGTTCTAGAAAACGATTGTTTTAACATAATTAAGCTGCTAATGAAGTCAAGAACGTGCCAATTCTGGTTAAATTTGTTGTTGCGTCAGGGTAAACATTTTGGTGATTTATCCATCTTATGGTGTCGAATCTGTCTAAGATGAAATAAGCCGACGTCAAATTTTTCTATCGGATCGCGAGAAACGTCTGTCTTGTATGCGCTTTCTGTGCGCTTTCTTTATTTCAGTCCCAATTAGCAGATATAAAGCGTTAATCAATTGCTTTAACGAGCGTGACGGAAGTGGGTTACTTTCTTTCTGACTGACTGACATCGAAGCCCCTTCTTAGATTACAAAGGACTTTGTAATCAAAAACGATGATTTTTGCACTTTTTTAAAAGGTGATATCACACAGGATTTTCGTTTCTTTCTTCAAAATGAAAGTTGCTGTTTGGGCATTAATCCTTGTACTTCACTAAGGAACAAACCAAACATTCATATCTTCTACGATTGCTCGGATATAAGTGGATATGACCGGTCACTTTTTTGTGGCTTGCGTGAAGCCACCAAACAAATTGCAGAGAACAATGGATGAACAGTTGATGATCCCCGACACGTGCGAGTTTACGGATTTGTTTACTGTTTGACGACTGAGCCCCTTTAAATGTATTCTAGTTTAAGGGCTACATCTGTTCCGGGGTATGATTTAGTCTCCGAGTTATGTTTATTTTGCTAGTAATGGAACCCGTTATCTCATTACTCGTTTCAAGGGGTTTCAGTTGTTCTCTTTGGTCCTGCATTTTCTTCGAGACCGTCGTCATTCATAGGGTGTTTGGACTAATAAAGACATAACACTCCGTGCTTTAAAAAGATTGTGTAACATCTAACAATGTGGAATTTCCTTTTAAATCTTTTTAAATTGATCGCCATACTTATACAGAGCAGTGTTTTCTGAAATGATTGACCAATCTTCAAACGAACAGATGTAAACATAATGTTTTAAAGTCATTTAATTAAACACAATTTCGTAAGTTCACACCACTGTGTGTTTTTAAGTTTGCAATGATTACGATTTTTTTATTCGTTCTATGTTTAGTCACACGCTGAGAAGAGTTTCGAGATCTCTCAAGGATCCAACCAAACACGGAAGGTTTGTTTTCATTAATCAATTATTTTGTGTTAGATTTAAAGTTGTTTTGCATTTGTTAGAGAATAGCATTTTGAGTTTTACAATTTGTTTATCTTTATCTCGTAAAGTGAGTATGATGCGAACAATGTTAGTGATGAAAATGTCAATTTGAATGTGCTGAATTTACGTATTAAACTTCCCAAAACAAAGGTAGTTTTTAGATATTGCCGTTGGAAATCAACTTTCTGCTCGCAAATTGTTCATGCAGAAGATCTGGGTCGAATTAGGAGTAATGACCTAAAGTATTTGGGTGACAAGAACAGAGATACTAGCACAGCAAGGAACATTTCCTCCGATTATGTTGACTTTCATTAATTCAATGTGATGCAAAGCATCATGGTCAAAAATTCCTGTCAACCATTTATAGCACGATTGTATATTTCTTTAATTTCTTTATTTTTAGACACATGCAGAAAATGATTATGAAGATGAAAGTTGCAAATCGAAAACAACAAAAAAGGTAGCATTTTCTTAGCTATTTTCCGCTGCTTGATTTGATTTTCAAAATGTGTTGTGTTGTATATTATCTTAGAATCTATTTTTTCTAACTATTTCACAATGGATCAAATTGATGTTAGATTTGTTCACTGTTTCATCAATGCATCATGAAATCTTAAATGTATTCTAGTTTAAGGGCTACATCTGTTCCAGGGTATGATTTAGTCTCAGAGCTATGTTTATTTTGCTAGTAATGGAACCCGTTATCTCATTACTTGTTTCAAGGGGTATCAGTTGTTCTCTTTGGTCTGCATTTTCTTTGAGACTGTCATCAGTCATAGGGTGTTTTGACTAATAAAGACATAACACTCCGTGCTTTAAAAAGATTGTGTAACATCTAACAATGTGGAATTTCCTTTTAAATCTTTTTAAATTGATCGCCATACTTATACAGAGCAGTGTTTTCTGAAATGATTGACCAATCTTCAAACGAACAGATGTAAACATAATGTTTTAAAGTCATTTAATTTAACACAATTTCGTAAGTTCACACCACTGTGTGTTTTTAAGTTTGCAATGATTACGATTTTTGTTATTCGTTCTATGTTTAGTCACACGCTGAGAAGAGTTGCAAGATCTCTCAAGTTAAAAGATCCAACCAAACACGAAAGGTTTGTGTTCATTAATTAATTATTTTGTGTTAGATTTAAAGTTGTTTTGCATTTGTTAGAGAATAGCATTTTGAGTTCTACAATTTATTTACCTCAATCTCGTAATGTGAGTATGATGCGAACAATGTTAGTGATGAGAATGTCAATTTAAATGTGCTGAATTTACGTATTAAACTTTCCAAAGAAAAGGCAGTTTTTAGATATTGCCTTTGGAAATCAACTTTCTGCTCGCAAATTGTTCATGCAGAAGATCTGGGTCGAATTAGGAGTAGTGACCTAAAGTATTTGGGTGACAAGAACAGAGATACTAGCACAGCAAGGAACATTTCCTCCGATTATGTTGACTTTCATTAATTCAATGTGATGCAAAGCATCATGGTCAAAAATTCCTGTCAACCATTTATAGCACGATTGTATATTTCTTTAATTTCTTTATTTTTAGACACATGCAGAAAATGATTATGAAGATGAAAGTTGCAAATCGAAAACAACAAAAAAGGTAGCATTTTCTTAGCTATTTTCCGCTGCTTGATTTGATTTTCAAAATGTGTTGTGTTGTATATTATCTTAGAATCTATTTTTTCTAACTATTTCACAATGGATCAAATTGATGTTAGATTCGTTCACTGTTTCATCAATGCATAATGAAATCTTAAAGGGGCCCAGTCGTCAAAATGTAAACAAAACGATGATTTTTGCAGTTTTTTAAAAGGTGATATCACACAGGATTTTCGTTTCTTTCTTCAAAATGAAAGTTGCTGTTTGGGCATTAATCCTTGTACTTCACTAAGGAACAAACCAAACATTCATATCTTCTACGATTGCTCGGATATAAGTGGATATGACCGGTCACTTTTTTGTGGCTTGGGTGAAGCCACCAAACAAATTGCAGAGAACGATGGATGAACAGTTGATGATCCCCGACACGTGCGAGTTTACGGATTTGTTTACTGTTTGACGACTGAGCCCCTTTAAATGTATTCTAGTTTAAGGGCTACATCTGTTCCAGGGTATGATTTAGTCTAAGAGCTATGTTTATTTTGCTAGTAATGGAACCCGTTATCTCATTACTTGTTTCAAGGGGTATCAGTTGTTCTCTTTGGTCTGCATTTTCTTTGTGACTGTCGTCAGTCATAGTGTGTTTTTGTCTGATAAAGACATAAAAGTATGTATCTCTTTATTCCATTGCATCCAACGCAAAATTAAAACTTTTTTTGTACATCTAACAGTGTGAATTTTTTTTACTACTAGCTGAATGACTGCACCTCTAGTGAAGAAAGTTATGGAAATGACTTTGATCCGGACTATGTAAAAGAGGAAACTTCGGACGAGGATGACTCAATGGAAGGTAAACATTTTTCTAAATCATAAAGTTTTAAAAAGCAATTCTCTTCATGAAATATAATTTTCTTGCAGCTTCTTCTTCATAATCATGCTACTATCGTAGTTCATAGTATTCATACTTCTTTTATATTCATACTACTATATAAGCACAGTTATATAGTGATGTAAATACATTACACCGAAAAATGTCTGGAAAACGGTGTGATGGCGATATTTTATTGATTTTTGTATTGCATGCAGAACAGCATAAAAAGAATCCTGGTAAATTTATCTTCTTAGAGATAAAGTGTTTTGAAAACTTATTATCACTAGAGATTCTGTAACAAGATAACCATTTGTCAAAATAATTGACCAATGTAGTTTTTTTTTCTTTGAAAAAGACATTTGTCTCCTAACAACAAAAAGTGCTTTTATAGGATTATTTCCGCTCTAGCTTTTGAAAGAACCTTTTCATTTGTAACACGTGCCATCTAGGATACTCTCACGATTCGTTTATAAAAGTGCATCTCAATATAACAGCTCTCAGTCTATATTCCATCCGTGATGATATCGTCCAACACTAACTGCCCTTCAAGATAATATTTTGATACATGAATCCAACATTTTTTCTTTGTCTCTTATGAGATAATGCGATCTTTTTGCACTTTTTCCAGTTTTCCAAAGCACTTATTGCCATGCTGACCCTTGTTTTGTTTCTTCGTTGCATTTTCCATTTTCTTTCACCATACTACCCAGATTGTTAAGCTTATACTCATGGAGATGGTCGTGACTGAAACAAAACATTGACAAAACTATGGAAGGTTACATGTTAGTACTGGCAAATATTCGATCAGGAAAGGCATTCTAAGTCAAAGTAGAGGCTTGTCCTCAAAAATTTCTTGGAGGCCTCACTTCTAGATTCCTTCTTTTCAATAACCACAGTTCTTTTACCTTGGCTATACCATCAAACGATTCATTGATATTGTTCAAAATGTGGTCGAAATATTGTTTGGGTTAATATTTTTCTGGGAGTGTGAACCATTTATTCAACTTCTCTTTTTTGCTTTTTGTTTTTGTTTTGTTTTTGTTCCTTTTTTGTTTTACAATAATTCACCTAAACTAAGCTGGCGTATGCTAGCGTCTGCCAAAATGGAATGGTGCCATGGTACACAAAGTGCTTAATAAGATTGCTGTTAAAGAAATTGTCAAGTGCCGTTCATAGCCAGAACCAGATGACATCATGTCTATTTCTGCTATGGACGGCACAGAATATTGTATTTGTATCTTGTTGAGTTTTAACTGTGATATAAAAAAAACTTCTCTTTATAAATTCTGTGCCATTTTTTTCAAGCCACATAATGGTCTTGATAAACAAATAGAAACATTTTTGTTATTGATGTATCTAAGTATTTGACGAGTTCATATCTAAAAGTTAATTTGAATAAAATTGAGACCTTGAAATCCAGGTTTGGAGGAAGGTCAAGGACTTTTCGCAACTCTGTATTCTTGCATTGCTCGATTTCCTCACATTTCTTTTTGAACCACCTTTCTTTGCCTTTTTTCAAGTGGCTTTTACCTTTTAGTCAAGAGTTTTCTGTTTTAAACTGTTCCGCTAAGAAATACCCGTCTCTTTGTCATGAGATCGAGAATACCATTGGTCATCCATCTGCTTGTTTTTTGTTCTTCTCTCTTTCCTTGGCAGCACTTCCTCGGTTATTTTCACCAATGCTTCTTCAATGGTTCTCCAATTGGTTTCCCACATTTTCCAACACTTCAAATCTGTTTTTGATGCTAATACGGATCTCTCCTTGATAATGGGATCTTTCTGTATACACTCATATTGTGATTGTAGTTTCAAACTTGCATTCCCTCTCTTCCATTGCTTTAATTTTCTTGCTTAGTTTGTTTTGTTGTTTAGAATGTTACCAGATTTTTGAGGCATGCGACATTCCTTTTTGACCTACCAGACACAATTAACCTAATATGAAGCGCAATGTTATCTGGTTTTAGAAAATGATATATACAATGGCTCCTTCGACATTTTACCTTAGATACTGTTTTTCTTTGACAGGAATTGGCAAAGAATATCCTGAACCAAAGGAAACCAACCACAAAGAATTTTCAAAAAGGGCACCAAAAAGAGGTATTTTGTATTTCTTAAGATCTGTAGATTGTATGAGAATTTAGGATTTAATTGGAAAATTTTTTAGTAAATCCTTTGTATTTCTGGTGTTTTGGCAAAGCTAAAGTTTCTAAACGCTTGAGCCAATCTTTTTTCTTATTTTTTGCATTAGAATTTTTGTATTGTTGATAAAATGGTTTTTGTAGAATTGTAATCCATTATAAATCAGATTTGCAAAGTTAAACGTTGAGGAAGAGCCTTTTTAGTTTACTTTTAAGTGATGTGTGGGTGTCGTCTAACTTTCAATCGAAATTCCTTTTTATTTTCAATATCATAACGAGTCTAATTCAATTATTAGCCAAGACAGGGTGTCCCAAAAACACGTGCACCGTTTTGAGTTGCTGCTGTGGAGCAGCGATAAATCCAATTATCCCGTTTCTAAGATTTTTAACAGAAGAGACTTCATTTTAAAGGTTGCAATCTGCAGGCTACCTGGTAAATATTCTTGAGTTATGTGGTCATCAATTATTCCCAAATGTGTTGCCTGACACAACTGTAAAGTTTAATTTCATTTGGTGCTAAAATTGAAGTTATTAGGTTCTGTACAGGGATAAAATCTTCTGCTTTTCAAACAACCAGTGATTTTGACTTCCTTTCTCAATAAATCAGCAACCACTTGTCAGATTTATTCAAACTCGATGCCAAACTCTAAGCTCAAATCTCTTCTATTCACAAATCTGCAATGCGGGAAAGTTGGACTTATGGCTCCTCCACAATAGCCATTGAAACGGTGCACATGTTTTTTTATACAAATCACAAAATTGACCAATTTATTGATAAATGCTGATTCAGAAAAATACATCCACTGACAGAAGAATCGTTCTATGAGGATTTAACTTGATTCTGAGAGTTTATTTATAATTTAAATTGCATCTCAATCTTAAATGAAGGATTCCTAAAGACTAGCTTCGGTGGACTTTCATTAAAACTATTGAGTGACTTAATCTCATCCACATTAGAGTGGTAAAACATTATTTTTCTTTTCTCCGGCATTGCTTCATATGCTCTCCCACCCATCCTAAGCATCAACAATTCAAAATCTACGCGATAATGAGCATGCCATTTTTAGCTGTTTTGAGCCATACTAAGAAGTGAGAATGTTGGCCAACTCCTAAATTCAGGTGGAAATAACGCACCCAAATTTATGAGAAAATCTAAAAACTAAATTGAGGCCCAGATAACAAGGAAAGATTTCGTGTTTAGCCCGTTTCAGGAGTTTTATTGTGAATGCAAGAGACAGTAGTTGCATTTGGAGACAATGTAAAGTCTTTGCAGGATTATTTTCAAGTTCTTTGAGATGTTAATGTTGCATTTACTAAGTTTGTAAACAATGCAAATACATTTCATGTGTATTGCGAAACCTTTTTTTCCAGAGAATCATTTGTAATTTTACAATTAGATGGCTAATCTTTGGATGGTAAAACTTAGGTTTGTTGGTATAGAATTATTGCATTTGACTTTAAATTTTCATGTCATCAGGTATCTCAGAATCGCAAGAGACTATAAAAAGCAAAAACAACACGACAGCTGGTAAGTACCAAATTTTTTAATGTATAATTGCTCGTAGTACAGTAAGGCCCTGCATTTAAGAAACCAATTCTTCACACCTTAACCAACAAGTTTCTTTTATCTACGATGCTGTTCCTTTTTTAGGCTGAAAGTTTCTTGAGTTTCTAATTTCTTTTCTGGAAAGTCCTGGAAAAATAGGTCACAACTGGAAAAGGTTATTTATAGATAGATGCGTGTATATTATCAATGATTGCCATGAACATCAATCAAAATTTACGCAAAAATCTTTTAAACCAAAGACAGCTTTGTAGGAGATTCTTATGACCCCTGCATGCAGTGGAATACTCATCAGACCGTCAGAACAGGACTTATTGTTGATCAAAATACAAAAAACTTCATTTTGGGTATGAGCCTCAAGAGGTTCTAATAAGTAGGGGGGTTAATCATTTTTCAGTAGCCTAAACGTTTCTTTCAGGTGGTTTCTTAAATGAGGGGCCTCGCTGTATTTTTTGGCAGTAAATACACTTTCAACGTATTTCTCGTTTGCACGATTCCTCAAATCAAGGCTGCCTGCCCTACTGATAATGCGATCAACCGTATCATTTCGGTAAGCCTTGATCACAACAACAGGGACTCAAATCAAAGCAATTGTTGCCCTATTTTGTTCATTCATCAAGCGAATCATGATTGAATCAAAGCCTAAAGCCTTTTTGACCGTCATTTTGCGAAAATGAAATGAAACAAAAATCATGGCAAACAAGCATTTATTCAACAAACTAATCATAAAAAACAAATAGCAAGCTTACTTTATTTGTTGCATGCAAAATAAGTCTTGACACTCAAAATGTCTAACCAATTAAATATTTGCAACAATGATGTTTTAAGATTACTTAATGAACTCTTCATGGGCACATATACACAATTTAGACCTCTCGATGCGGTTTTGGTTTGTTTTTCGAAAAAATCAACTCTAATTATTTTAATCAACATATTTTTTCAGGCTCAAATGCAAAGAAAAGGAAAAGGGAAACACAATGCCCCGTGAAAACGTGCCGTCAGGTACGATATGATCTTCCTCGACATATGAGACTCGTCCATAACTGGTCAAAGGAAGAGGCAAAATATGTGAAGGCTCGGTATGGGCTCCGGAAAGAATATGCAGTGAATAATGCTAAAAAGCCTGCCTGCAAGATCGACTACCACCGATCAAAAGCATGCCCTGTGGACGGATGTATGGCAGTCACGAAGGTTATGTCCAGACATCTACGATCTGTCCACAAAATTTCGCCAAAAGAAGAGCGGTACAAGGTTCTTCTCAGTCGAGCAGTTAGTATTGACAGAGGAAAACGACAGAATGTCTCTTGCCAGCCAAAAGCAGAAAAGAGGGAAACGTTGGTACCTTTGCTTTTGCAAGATGATGATTTAGAATCTGATTCTAATGACTCTTCTTTCAAAGCTCTGTCATCTCATCCAACAAATTCGTGCCAAGATCCCGATGAAGATGCCTCCTTGTCTTCTGACAGTGCAAATCCAGAAAGCATAGAAGAGTCAGACGCAGATTATTTGAGTTCCTTGGGCTCAGATAATCAATCAAATGAGGGTGTTGTCAAGGATATGATGAAATCGTTTCTTCTCTTCCTGACCTCTGCCGATTCTGGCAATAAAGATGAAAAATCTGCGAGGCAGTGTCAAGTGCGCGTGTTGAAAATACTGCAGGTAATTGACCAAGAGTTAAATTTAGAAAGTTTAGTGGACAGAAGGTTGCTCCGTGATGTATTTTTGAAAAGGTACTGCAAGGACAAACAGCTGGAGCCAAAAACCATTCAAACTTATCTGAAGAGCCTTGAGCACTTTTTCGACTTCGTTTTGTCCGAGGGCATATCTGCTTTTGATATGACAAATGTAACGAGTCTCAAAAGTAGGCTAAAGACCTGGAAAAGCTCCTACATTACGCAAGTAAAAGTGGCAAGCATGGCCAAAATGGAAAAGGATCGGCGCTCGAAGGTAACGCCAGAGCACATCGTAAGATTTGAGCAAACTTTTCTCGTCCGAGAAACAGTAAAGCTGTTTGCCAGTTTGGCAGAAGGAAAACGGGCTGAGATCACTCAGTCTCGTTTCACGAATGCAAGAGACTTTCTCATGACAGAAATCTTTATTGATAATGGTCATCGGGCTGGTGTTCTCGCAAACATGACCATGGAGGAATTCCGCCTTGTAGAGAAAAGACAGGACCAATACGTCATCACGGTTTTCAAACACAAGGAAGCCAGAGCAGGACCTGTGCGAGTCACGATGTCACCGAGACTGTTTGAATGGCTCAACATGTACGTTGAACATATTCGTTCATCGGCCGTTTCGAATGAA
This sequence comes from Aurelia coerulea, assembly GCA_039566865.1. Classification (NCBI taxonomy): domain Eukaryota; kingdom Metazoa; phylum Cnidaria; class Scyphozoa; order Semaeostomeae; family Ulmaridae; genus Aurelia; species Aurelia coerulea. Next base: position 11,354,290 of record CM076950.1, read on the forward strand.
AATGGAAATTCCGATGTTTTCGTCACGTGGGGTGGGGGAAGATTTGCCAATTCAGGAGGTGTCACAAATGCTTGCTCGGCATTTTGGCAAAAGGCAGGGATGGTAGGGCGCGTAGGAGCAAATAAATTCCGGAAAGCAGCTGTATCTGCCACTAGAAGTGCCAGGAGTGGAGATGATAAAATTCACAATGACTTGGCAAACTTGATGGGTCACAAAAAATCTACAGCTGACCGTTACTATTATTTAGAGGACAAGCTGGAATCATCAGATCGAGCAGCATCAGCTCTTCCCAAGATTATGCGTGGGGGTTTGGCAGATGAGCCACATGATGATAGAAGTAAACAGCCAGCAGTCGTTGAAGTTGAAGAGCAACAAAGAAGAAGAGTGGCTTTCTCCGTTGATGAAGTAGGTGCAATTTCTGCATCGTTTGCAAAAGAAATTGATGAGGGTGCGCCAATAACTATGGACATAGTGCATACGAAAGTTGCAGAAAGCCCTGTACTAAACGGAAAAAATGAACGGCGCATCTATGATAAAGTGAGGAAGATGGCATCCCAGGCATCCAAGGAAAGTGTTTTAAAACTGCCAGCGGAGAAGGAATCACTGGAAGATCGAATTGCTCGATTCCAGGCATCAGCTGCTTCTTCACAAGCAGAAAGTAGCCAGCCGGACAGTGACAGTGAGTTCACGATTGCTGCAACTTCAAAGGTCTCAAAAGATCTGTTTACAAAGCACGAAGTGCAGTTGTTACAGAAGGGCTTCGCAAATTTGATAAAGAAGAGAAGTGTGACAGAGTCCGCAGTTCAGCTGGCAATATCAACGCATTCTGCAGCAAAAATCATTGGTGCGAAATTCAAGCTTTCAACCATCAAGAATCGCTTGAAATACGAAATTCGCAAGCTGAGAGCAGAGGATAAATCAACCATTTAGCTACCGTCGAATGAGGTGACTTTAATCAGGAATCCGTTATGAACGACTTTGATAATTCAGTCCTTTATAAGAGACATTCCATATCAAGTGCAACCAGAGCAAAATCTCGATGCTCACAGATTTGCTCAATTTTTTACGGAGGTATGCACACTTAAGATTCATATAGTACTCAGATCTGACCTTGTTACGTCAAACAGTTTTGGAATTATGTACCGTCAAACTTTTTAAAATTTGACGTAATCATCCGTTAACCATGCCACACCTTCATTCCATATCTTCATTCCTTTATAACCTGTAATATAGCTTTGTATATAGAACGAATGAACATTTACCGTCAAAAGAACATTCATGTGCAAGCTTCTTGTGCTGAGAGAAGGTGGTAGCATTTCTTAGTTAACGACGCCCAAGCAGCAACTTTTTTATATTTTCTTATTTGAGTATGTCTTTTTATGGTTCATCATAACATGAAGTTACAGGACTGGCTGGCTAGGGGTATTATCACAATAGAGATGGGCATATTTTCTCCATACAAAACATTACAATGACAATTACTCGTCTCTATTCAGGTTGTTTTGTGATAAAACGCATAGCTATCCTATATATTCATATCATGATTCACAATTACAAAATGTACTTGACTTGAATTTGAAAATAGATTTGCTGCTTGGGCGTGGTTAACTAACAAAGGCTAATAACTTCTCTCAGCACAAAAAGCTTGCGCATTATAGTTTTTACAGCAAATTCTCTTTTGGACTGACAAGAGCTTTCATTCGACAGAAGCTCATCATTATAGGGAGATAGTGAGGAAGATAATATGGAATAAAAGTGTGGCACGGTTGAAGGCTAATTGCACCCGCCATATTTCCAAAATTTGTCGGTATATAGTTCTGAAACTATTTAACATAAGAAGCCATAATTTGAGAATTATATGCATCTAACATGGGAATACATCTGTAAAAAAAATTGAGAAAATTCTTAGCATCAAAATGTTGCTCTTCTGGCTATACTTGAAATGGAATGTCCCATAACTTTAATCTTTAATGTAAAACCAGCCACTACTTGGGGGGGGGGCATTAACTTAAAGCTGTCCAACTGGTACAATTAAGGTTCATTTGATTGCTTTTTTGCACAGCATGAAGTTTATACAGACGTCCTTGCATTTGAATTAAAAAGCATTTGGATATTGAAAGAAAGCTGTTAGAGTGTTATGTCCACACTGCCTTTATCAAAATACGATGTTTTACCCAAAACTCCCCACTGAGGTTTGGGATCTTACTTATCAAAGTTACCCTATTATCATGTGAGATAGCCGTGGTTACTTGATGCTATCTTGAAAGAAAATTTGTTAGAAACACCAGGCTGAGAACTGAGACAATCGTTCAGAAATTGCCGAAACTGTTTGAGTTGAATGAGCTATTGAGGTACTAGATGTTAGGTTACTATGATATTAAGATGCTAAGTGTGATCAGGTCTATTTGCAAGAGTACAGAGATTGATCCAATATCACGCTAATCATTGAATGAAATCTTCGCCTTCTTACAACGTGACACAAAATCAGCCATTCGGGGTGAATTTTCTAGCACTCTGTTTAATTACTGCGAGAGTACTGCAGCTATTCAAGATTCGTTTTGATATATCCATTATAGACATGCCCCTCCAGAATTTTTTTGCATGTTTCAGGGCCGATACCTCGTTTTGGGTAGGAGATGTATTTGCCGGTAATGGAGAGCCCCTTTGAAAGTCAGCTACTCTGAAGGGCAACCCTCCCTAAACATACAAATTGAATGAAATGAAAAGAAAGGAAACTTGGTATGTTTTGGTAAAGCATTATAACTTGCTAAAAAGGAAATATAGCAATAAGATTACATCCTGGAACTGAATGACTCCCTCACCATTTACTACATACAGCATCAATTTGACTTCATTTATACAATAAATCACAGCTAATTTCGATGAAAGAAAGCTAATTTTTAGCACATTTCTATGAAAGCCTTGCTCCAGATTTTGTTAGAGCACATTATCACTCTCCTTAGCGATGGTAGATTTGTAATCTATAAAAGATCTTTGCAAAGCGAACGTATTTGGGTTATTACCAAGGGCAATCTACGTATGGTGTACAAATTTTCTATTTCTCTTTGCTTTAATTCAATTCTATGATTTACTTCAATTTTGCAAGAAATATCAATGTCCCTTGACCTATCAAAAATAATTTCAAATAACTGCAATAAATCAGCATTTATTTCATCTTCCTTGTGCTAATGATCTCTGAGCCTTTTTCACATCATGCCTAGATAAATTTGGATCTAATAGACTTGGTCACACTATGCAGTTACACGTACTCTAAAACGAGTCATACTCTGTAAAGGTTATACTCTGTCATTTTGTTAGGGTCATTTTGTTAGGCTTAATTGTTGTGTAGCTGATTTTTGCTGTAATCTTCTTTTTCCTGGGGTGGCACAAAAGCTTTACCCCAAGAACAACTTCTATATACTATCACTAAATAACTAAATCCTAAATCATTATTATCTAAGACTGCAATCACACGATGCCGGCACATTTGAAAATGATGAAATGATGAATAGTGTTTTCAAGTTGGTGTAAAAACCGTTTTCAAAACGTACCGGTTAGAGTTCTGTTTTCAAAATCTACCGTTTTCAAAATCTGCCTGCAAAATATGTGCCGTTTTTGTGTCTTTATCCATCATATTTTTCTCCATTTTCAAAATGTGCCGGCATCGTATGAACGCACAGTCTTTGCTTTCAGTTTTTTTTATGATAGATAGGTTAAATAATGAAGATTTAGTGAAACCAGGCACATCTTCAACCCGTTGCAAGTTGTTGAAAATGAGGGATCAATCTACCCAGTACGAGACAATAAGAATCCGTTTCACCTTGACTTGGAAATACGAAGTTCAAACAGAAATGCTTTGTGCATACAATAAGTTCCCATTTGCGAAAACTAAATGCTTCTACCTCTGAAGTATAGTAAGTCCCCGCATATAAGAAACGGACATATAAGAAACCGCAGCCTGTCAGCGTAGAGAATATTTTCTTCTTTATAAGAAACCAGGCCGCCTGATGTTGCCTGATTTGATGCTAAGTTGAAGAATACTCAAATACACTACTCTCGTTTTTCTGTGTAGCTTTCAGTACTAAAGCATGTAAAATCTGCTCAATGTTTAGGGGATGTACAGTATTTCATATTTGCTTCATCCATAATCATTTAGAGGGGCATTCTTGTTTGATCCTTGAATTTGAAGATGTTTTTTGACCAGAAATCATTCTGTTAAAAAAGTTTCTTAATGGACATATAAAAAATATGCAAGCCTTTTTTGAAGATATTTTCTTTCATATAAGAAACTAGACAGCCTGATTGGAAAATTTGAGTTTCTTATATGCGAGGACTTACTGTAAGACAAGTTTTAATACCCTAAGGGAATTGTGTTAGGCAACTGGTCGAAATCGATCCCTTGACTTACGATTTTATACAGGTTTTAGTACCAAGCATACTCCCAAAAACTAGATCAGCAAAAACGTTTTTTAACCGCTAGAATGAACTTGATATAAGAACCTAATAACACAATATCTTCTCAATTATCATACTCCGCTCTTTGAGATCTATCGATCGTTACCTATTTGACAATGCTTGGGCAAGAAATACAAATTTTACACCTTTTTGCACATCTAGTTGTTGAGAGTACTGTACGTTGATTATACTTAGTTTCTTTTTTACTTGGTGTCGTTTGGTTGCGTTTCTGCTTTTGAAGTAAGACCTAATGTGTCTTGTTTATTTATCTTACGAAGAGCTGTTAGTAATTGCTTTAATTATTCACTCACGTGCACACAAAAGGTGAACTTCACCAGAAGTTCTGCACAACCAGAATTTTTGCACAACCATAAGTTTTGCACATAGCATCAAAGCTGATGTTCTTACGTTACTGACGCTGATAATTTCGCATAAGATTTGCAAATGAACAGCTAACGGCATGGGGTTACGAAGGCAATGATATTAATGTGTCGTCCTTTCGAACTGTCTTGCATCTGCTCGACGTTGTCAATGGACTATATTTTCGCTAATGTTTAGAAAAATGAGTTTCCCATGAAAATGTCAGTATTCAAAACATGTTCTTTAAAATGTTTCGATTGATGCCTTATGCTTTATAGGCTTGCTTTGTAATAGTAAGCGAGCAAGAACACATGATAGGCCAAGTACTTTGACTTTTGAAACAGACTTTTGGGACGACAAATCGTCTTCAGTTTGAATTTGGACTACAGTGGCATTAATGCACGGGGGGGGGGGGGAGGGGTTCTTCCATAGTAAAGGCACCTGGGGATGTGCCGCGAGCAAGGGTGTACCCTTTTTCGGACTTCTAGTCTAGCCAAGGGTATACTTTTTTGACAATTTTGGCCTACAGCGGTCTAGCCAAGGGTTTCATTTTTGATAACATTAGTCTAGCGAACGGTCATGATATCGTATTTGGTACAAATTTGACAATATTTGTCCAGGAAATGGTCAAAATTGGTCTAGCCAAGGGTACCGTTTTCGTAAAAATTGGTCCAGAGAAAGGTCAAAATGGTCTAGCCAAGGTACCATTTTGAATATGCTCGCTGCAGACCCCTACTCAAAAATTTGGCCAAGAAACCCCCCCCCCCCGTGCATTAATGCCATTTTGTGCGAATAAGATTTTATCAAGAGGTACATACTTTCAGCCAAACGTTATAACTTATAGCAAGCGCACCTAATGCATGTATATTGTTAGGTTGATATTACAGTAAGATTTGCTAAAAGAATTACTTGAGTTCAGTTATTTTTTGACAGTTATTTACGATGAAGAATCAATTTGTTTGTTCAATTTTTGGATATTTTCTTTCGTTTCCTTTTGAGCTCTGTGCTTGAAGCCAAGCTAAATAGGGGAAGGGGCACTAGTCTACACGGGCAAGTTGTCTCAGGATCTTTTCAGGCAGAACAGCAAGCTTGATTAAAATGATGAAACACACTTGTTCAAGATTCTTCAGAAAAAAGTGACATTTGAATTAATTTGACGCATAGTGCATACCATCTGAAAGCACAATCTGTCTACTTTCCAATGATATCCAGCTTGGGCAGGTTAATTTGATTATATTCATCATATAACGGTTGTTTTAGTAAATATCGTCAATTTTAGATGCAGGAAAATGGTTAGATGGGCGAAAATTCGTCTCTTTGAGAGTCTATTTAACACCTTGGATAGATGCATCTCATGGGGGTAAATGTGTACGTTTCCTTCATCATCGCTTCAAGTGCTTCTAGACCTGAAATATTTTTGCTGATGTCTTTTGTAACATTTACGGGGTAAAAAGGTCTTGACTTTGCTCTTGCAGCATGTTATATGTAATATGGAGCATACTTGATGAAATATCAATGATATTTCATCAAGTTCAATTAAATAATGAATATTTCTATCAATGTATCCAAACTATGCATATCTTTTGAAAGAAGATAGATTTGTGGGGATTTGTGCTTTCAGCTGGTACATCCATTCAAATCTTATCATTTTTCCAGAATGTGCAATCGTTGCTGGGTTGCGTTTTTTCTGAACACTCTGTAAACCATAGGCTGGAGTGGGAGTATGGTCACCAAGAGGGGGAATTTATGGGACGTCGTTGTCCAAAATCAGTTTTAGCGTAAATTATCAAGTTGGGTGTTGATAAGGCCGTTGATGGGAGCTTCTCTAAGATACAGAGGTCGAACGCCAAAAAAAGACAGGTATCACTTTTATAAGGAGCTTCGCAAAATTAGATAGAGGGCTTAGAACTGGCAATTTGAGATCAGTCATTTGCCTAGATCACAAATACGAATATAAGATGAATATATGAGTATAGGCTTTCCTGAGATATTGGGAGTGAAAAGCCCGAAAATAGGGAAAAGCAGATACTTTTGCGTGTACCGGGCGTCTCAAAAAAGTACCCCCTTTTGACTGAAAAAGGGAACAAAATGATAAAATATCGGGACTCTTTAAATTCATTGCTACCTTTGTTGGTCTTCAACTTAAATGCACATACCTCGCATTTTGAAATCGACTACCAAATACCGGAGATAAGAGTTCACAAGGTCAAAATTTGGAGTGCAGCTGAAACCAGAGGTTTTGAGAAATGGCCTAGCCATGATTTAACACCACGCAGGCATTTTGCAAAAGAATTTTCAACTCTGACCTTTAGTTTTTATTTTGAAACGACTTATACCTTGAATTGCTTCAATTGTTCTTAAAGTGACTTTCCTTTTGAGGAATCGGTCCTTGCATTGCGTTCCATCCCAAGTGTTTTGTATTGAAGAAGAGGAAAAGGAGCACATGCACGCTTATTTTGGAGATGTGGCACGACTTTATTATTCTCACCATATTTTTATTATATTCGTTTAATCAGGGCCGTGTCCATATGCGTCATTTATTCTTTTCAAGAGCAAAAACGGAAAGTTAAAGTTTACAGGTACTTCGGAAAATGTTCATGATACAAATCATGACTAGGCCCTTTTTGAAAACCTCTGGTTTTGGGTGCACTGTAAATTTTGACTTTGCGAACTAGTATCTCCGGTGTTTGGTGGATGATTTCTAAATGAAAGGTATGTGCATCTTAGTTGAAAATGGATAAATTTGGCTGTGAACTTGGGGAGTAATGATATCTTATTGTTTGGTTCCTATTTCCAATCAAAAGGGGGTACTTTTTTTGAGACACCCGGTAGTTGATGAGTTAAAAAATGACATTTCCGCAAGAAGGTTTGCTAGACCAGTTTTTTGGACAGACTATTAAACCCAGAGCTTATTGGGCGATCGAGCGAGCTTTTCTGTGATACGGGTTGTCAAATGCAAAAAAACTTGAAATAACAATGTTATGATGAGAACTTGCTGGAAAACCATTTTTAACAAAATTCTGCCCAAAGCGTGGGATTTATTATTTCCAAACTTTCTCAGTCTTTAAAACTTTCAAATGATTCTCACTAAGTGTGTCTTATTTCATAGAGTTATTGAGATATATTACATGAAACACAGGAATAGCCAAATTGCACAAGGCTTAGAGCTTTTTAAAAATTGCAATAGGGAGTTGTTCTTTTTGGCCATATACAGATAGCAATAGAAGTATTGAAAGGAATACCAATCTCAGCACCATACAACAATTGTGTGAACCAACGGCCAACAAACACTGCATGAATTTTCCAAAGGAGAAAATCAGTCTGTCTGTAAAGCATTAGTTTTCATGCACTTTGAATCAGATTTCAAAATACCTAGCTGCGACAACGACATCCTTGCTCTGGTCTCTGGACGTAGTGATGAGAAATGGGGTTGCGATTCCCAACCACTTTCCATGAAACAAATATCCCACTAGCTAAAAGAAGCTCCGTAGATAAAACTTACTTTGAACAGGTTTCTCGACTCATGCAACAAATCTTACAGTAACATATGCATAACTGGTTGAATTTTTTCATGCAGTAACACAACTTACAAGAAGAGGTCTGGGACGCCGAACGAGGCGTTACCGCCCAGGAGGACCACGGTAGAATGGGGTAGAATATAATGTTCATACATTGAAAGGTTTTCGTGCATGCTGGAAGAGTTCTATCACCCTTACTTATCATCGGCTGCTTCCAAGGCTTTTGCGTTTGCAACCTCACAATGTTTGTTTGAATGGGGGTGGGCCTAAAAGCACAATTCAGTGCCAGTCCTTGTGAAAAACCAAGGAGCTCTTCTATTTTCAAGAAACAAATGAAATGTTGGAAAGGTGGTAATTGCAAATGTAGACTCTGCAAATTATATCTCCCAAAAGTTGGGTTTCTATTCTGATGATACCCGGCTTTGGAGACAATCAGTGAATAGTATACTCCAAAACATCCAAAATTCACTGCACCAGTTGGACTAAACTTTACGTATCACCTTTTTCCAATGACAAAGAAATTGAATTATGTTACAAAAATAGAAGATTGATAGATTTTTGACCCTACCTAATACATACATTGGACATTTCTTAGAACACTTCAATGAAGATTGTAACGAAAATAAAACGGTTGCATGTATCCCAACAGAAGGCAACTCTATGTGTGTTGAAACTGCAGTATGCAGCATATGTCACATTTCTGTGCAGCCTATGTCACATGTTGTGCAGCATATGTCACATTTCTGTGCAGCATAAGTCGCATGTCATGCAGCATAAGTCACATGTTGTGCAGCATAAGTCACATGTTGTGCAGCATATGTCACATGTGAGAATGCAGCAAATGTTACACATGTGCAGCTAAAGTCACCTATTGTGCAGCATATGTTACGGTAAATATCTCTCTCTCTCTCTCTCTCTCTCTCTCTCTCTCTCTCTCTCTCTCTCTCTCTCTCTCTCTCTCTCTCTCTCTCTCTCTCTCTCTCTCTCTCTCTCTCTCTCTCTCTCTCTCTCTCTCTCTCTCTCTCTAGACTAGTGCCAGTCCCCTGCAGTACACGGGGCATATTTAAACCTTTGCACGAGTCAGATGTAGCCTTCTTTAAAGAAAAAGCTCAATAGACCTAATCAGCTAAGGTATGTTTTACCCATTTCAAGTCATGTGACCATACTCTTGGAAAGTTTTAATATCATGCTACTTTTTGCACTCATGGCATAACTTAGCATGGCACGAAATATGTTAGAAAGATTAAAAGATGTTTTATCAAGAGATTGATCACATGACTTTAAATGGGCGTAAACAAACCTTAGCTGATTTTTCTATCAGCGAGCTCCTGGAATCTTTTGCGACAAATCGTGCTCTTCCACTGACAGCGAAATTAAAGATATATAAATTTACAGCGATACCCCTCCATATATAAAAGGTTTATTTTTCATTGACTTTGGACTTGAAGGCATTGATTGAGGGAGCCATCTTTGTATCCAAATCAAGACTGTTCCAGAGACTGGCCCCACGATAAGCAAAGGATTTTTGGTCATTCCCAGTTCTCAACATGGGTATTGCAAGGTTTGTTTTAGAGTTTCTTAACTCTCTTGGATGTACCTCGGACAATCTCACGAAGAGGTCGCTAAGATATTGAGGTGCAAGAGAGTTAACCCTATTTTTACCGGGGGGGCATTTTTCGCCCCCCTATCGGATTTTTTTTAATAGCTTCCAAACGATGCTACTTACAATGCTGAAACTCCTTGACTTTTCCTAAAATTTAGTTGGCAATAAGAAAATAGCAATTTCAATACCTATTGTTTGATCACGTGACCACTACATGCCCATATTTGGAGAGTGGTCACAAAGAAATTCTTTAAAACGGTTCTAATTTCTTTCTTTGTTACTAAATCTCAACAATATATATACCATTCGATTCGTCTCGATGAGTACTTTCATTTGATATATAATTTATTCATATTTGCTGACATCAGCAGTTTATTATTTCTATGACGTCATCAATCTTTATGACGTCATATTCCTAATGAATGAGTATTTTTTCACGCAAAAGGGATGTAATTACCTCAAATATTGATGAAGGTACTTGATTTCACCAATAATATGCGAAATTAATGGTTTTAAATCATATTTATTGAGCTAACAATTTTGCATTGAATCAAATTTTCATTATTTAGTTAGTTAATTTATTAGAAACCACAAATATCCGTATGAAACCATATAAAACTACAAATCAATGGTGTCAAGCAGGTTTTTGGATGGTTTTTTTGCCAATTTTACCAAGCTATTTGCAATTATGGGCCCTTTTCTGCAAATAGCTCGATTTTCTCAAAATTTGCATTGTTTTTGGTTGCCTAGCAACCAATCACGTGACTATTGATTGATTGATGCTATTTTTAGATTCTCCTTACTTCAATAATGACACAGTGCAAGTTTCATTGTCATAGCTGTTATACTTGTGGAGAAAAACGGGGGGGGCGAAAAACGCCCTCCCCGGTAGAAAATCACTTTTTTTTACCCGGTTAAAATAGGGTTAAGAGATTTGTAAACCATAGAACCTGTTTCTTTATTTATCAGCTTTTGTACAGATGGCCAACCAAGTCTCTGGAGCAAAGGAGCTGCAGATGCATCGAAAGGGCTATTTGTTACTATTCTGGCTGCTTTATTCTGTGATTTTTGAAGCACGTCTAGCTTTGAAGCACCACAAGAGCCCCAGACAGAACAACAGTAGCTGAAATGTGGCTCCGTGATGCTTCTATATAAATTTATCAAAGTGTCAGTTTGAACAAAATTTTTTGCATTCTTCAATAGGCCAATAGCTTCTGGAGATCTTCTTTTGAACCGCGCTTATATGACTTTCCCAGTTAAGGCAATAGCGAGCCTGAAAGGGCCTAAATAACTGACGAAGCCAAAGTTTCCCGAAGGACAATTACCCTCACAGATGCTGCTTCTTTCTACTCAATGCAACAAAGTACAAGCAAGCACAAGACTTGTTTGGCCAATGGCTAGAAAAACTGGGGGAATGGCTTCTATTTTTGACTTGGAAGAACAGGTAGGTGTATACTCGCAGTTGAACCTCGTGTTACAAATTCTCCCTGTAAACAAGTGATTCGTGGTACAAAATTTTAAAATAGCCTTAAATAACGGACTCATCATATTAATTCCATAAACGCAATAAAAACACCGAAATCAGTAGAAAGAAGACTATTAACTCCTGTAAAAGAAACAACAACCAAAATAAGCCAGTAACAAGAGAAAAACTGTTAAATCCTGCAAGACAAAACCGAATTAACCTTAAAACCAGAAAGGAAAGAAACAGGTTTTCACTTTGCAATTGTTCTAATTTGCGCAAAAGGCTTTGATTTTTGGCGGGTGTCTATTAGCCAACAAGTGGCTTAGGTGCTAAAGGCGTGTCGGTTTTGTTCCCGGGGGGAGGGCTACTTGACTTTCAATTGTACGGGGGGAGGGTACACTCCAAGAAAAACTTTTTCACCCGGCTTTAGAAATTTTCCCTCGAAATGATAGCCGGCTTTAGAAAAAACAGGCGAAAAGCATATCCCAAAACGTAAAAATCGGCTAAAAACGTACCCCTAAACGTAAAAATCGGCTAAAAGCGTACCACTAAACGTAAAACTTCGTGGAAAAGCAATGAAATAACACGTTTGACAACCGGCTTTAGAAAAATTGCCTTCTTTTGATACCCGGCGTGAGAAAAAAGAAGTGAAAACGATACCCGGAAAGGAGTGCACATGGCGTCAGCAAAATATACTAAGTACCCCCCCCCCCTCTCCCGGGGATTTTTTTCGTCTGCTATAAAAGTGGCCTGTTTTATTGGTAATTTGTTCTTTGGACGAACCAAACTGATGAGAGTGCGACGAAACTAGTTTTTGGTGATTTCCACGCTTATATTTTCAGCAGTTATTGGTGAGTTATTAACTTATTTCTTTCCCTTCAGGTTTTAAGGTTAATTCGGTTTTGTCTTGCAGGATTTAACAGTTTTTCTCTTGTTACAGGCTTATTTTGGTTGTTGTTTCTTTTACAGGAGTTAATAGTCTCCTTCTACTGATTTCGGTGTTTTTATTGAATTCTCCCTGTATTAATACTGAGGGTTATTGATCTGTAAATTCACATCTCTGGAAATATTTTGCTTCAACACAGCAGTTCAGCAGGTATTACATGATTCTTGCTTATTGTACAAAATTTCGTAATCCTTAGTCCTGATGGAATATGCATTCAATGATTCTTTATTCTTATTCTTTCAGGTTCGTATATAATCTCAACAAAAGACCCATGTTTGTTTTTCTCAAAACCTAGTCCCACATACCATAGGACTGTGTCAAAGATATCAGCGACATCAAATTTCCTGGCAATCGATTTTGTTGTGATAAAGTTTATGCAAAGTCAGAATATCTGTCAGCTGCTTTGGGAGGTTTGCATTTGTTGCAGACTCGTAACCCGAGTAACGGGCTGTTAATGATTTGGATAAGTTGCAATATGTAACCCGATTAACGGGCTGTGAGTGATTTGCATAAGTTGCAATATGTAACCCGATTAACGGGCTGTGAGTGGCTTGCATCGGTTGCAATATGTAAAACGATTTACTGGCATTTGAAAAATCTGCATTCATTCAAAGTACGAAAATGAGGACTCCCTTTTTACAGGGATTGTTTGATTTTTTCCTTTTGTTGAGAATTTACTGCCTTGGATGAATGATAAGAGCAGTCAGCTTGATGGCTATTATGATACTGGCCAATGAATTTTTGAAGTTTTCAGGTTTCTTCGAGACATTGTTTCTGGAAATCTGGCCATTTACTTATGATTGAAAATCTTTCAGTTAGAATTTCAATCCTTATGCGCTAGGAATTGTATTCTTTTTTCTAAACAATATTGGTAAATTGACAAACAGATAATTTTGCAGGGAGATTTATATTCGTAAACCAGTGGCATGGCCAGGGTAAATTAGGTGGGGGGGAGGGAAACGAGGTGGTCTGGGGGCAAAGCCCCCAGGAAAATTTTTAGGGCCACGCCCTTTACTTTGGCTTAGAATGCATCCCCCAATATCATGCTTGTCATTAGCAACAAGAAAACTTTGATAGTTTTGTGAACGGTTATCCTATGAATCAGAGCACGAGGAAAATTTTTGAAAAAAGATCTTTTACTTTGGCTTAGAATGCATCTCCGAATATCATGCTTGCCAGTGCTAAAATGGAAGATTTTACTTTCTTGGAAAATTCTTATTTCTTACCCAACCTATATCCAGCTATTTTCTCCTCGGTTTTAGAGGAATTTCGAGGACCTTCTTTTGACAAAAGTTGGGGGGCAATTGCCCCCCATACGCCTCTCCCCGTGGCCACGCCACTGTCACAAACAATCTACTTTCAGACCTCCAAGGGAGCGGTGTGGCCAGAGTAAATTAAGTATGGGGCATTGACATGGAGTTTTGCCCACAGGAAAATTTTTAGGACCAAGCCCCTTACTTTGGCTCAGAATGCATCACCTAATGTCATACTTGCCATAAGCGATAAGGAAACTTTTATAATTTTGTGACAGTGGCAGTCATTCTATAAGTCAGAGCTTGAGAAAAATTTGTCAAAGAGATATCTTTTAATTTAGCATAGAAGGCATCCCCTGATTCTATAATTAACAGTGCTAAAATGGATGGTTTAATAGTCCTTATAAATGAGGTAATTGAGAAGACATCGTGCCTTGCGGACCACATAGTTGCCCACGAGAACTTGACTACTCTTGAGCTTCTCTTACAGTTGTATGAAGGAACTTATTGGTTTCAGCAGATGAAAGATGCCATCATCGATAGAGTGGTCTTCCCGTTTTTCACACGATGCATTAACCCCAAAAGCTCAAAAGCTCAAAAACAATGCCAAGATAACCCAAAGTACCGGGTGTCCCAAAAAATGTATACAGATTTGATTGAATCCAGCGCTGTGAATTTAGCTTTAATCAATGTATAATCACTGTAAAGATGTTTCTTGATAGATAACTTGAATATAGATACCTTGTTTGTTGGTATTGGTGCTCTGAGAGCAGACAAGTTAATCTTGAAAGCTCAAATTTGCCTCTTCCTCCAAACCAGAGCTTTAGTCTTTTGGCCTAGGCAATTTCTTAAGGCACAGCGTATAAATCAACGATAACCTTGATGAAAATTGAACAATGTTGGATCTTGTGTTATTCTGTTTTCCAGAAGTCACCCCCCCCCCCCCAGTCACCCATTGGGAAGTCTCTTAATTTTTCATTAATTTCAGTTCTTAATTTCGATCTCGATTTCGATGTGCTTCAGGAATTTGCTTAGGCCAAAAGGCCAAAGCTTTGGCTTGCAAGTGCACCCAAATTTGAGCTTTCAAGAAGCACCAATACCAACAAACGAGGTATCTACGTTGAAGGTAAAGGATCTTGGGATACATATTTTGGCTATTAACGAAACTAAACTTGATGGTAACATCGATGATGCTCTCGTTAGTATTGATGGCTATTCCATTAAGAGACGCGATCGTAATCGTAGTGGTGGTGGCGTTGCACTATATATTAAAGATTCGATTTTCGATAAATGCTCTGTTCGTGAAGACCTTCCAGAATCGTCCTTAGAGTCTTTATGCTTGGAAGTTAAACCTGTTCGAGCTGCCCCCTTCTTTGTTTTTGCTTGGTATCGTCCCCCTAATGAGTGTGCTGATATCTTTCGTCAGCTAAATGAGAGTATGCATGTTCTAGATAGAGAAAACAAAGAAATCATCCTCTTGGGAGATACTAACTGTGATATCTTGCCTAATTACTCGGATGGGGATAGTTTGAACAGAGAACTTCCAACTCACTCGTTGCTTATTCTGGAATTTTATGACCTTTTTGGTTTTAAGCAGCTAATCAAAAAGGGGACCCGGGAAACCTTGGAATCTATCACCTTAATAGATCACATTGCCACAACTAACAAGTCTAACATAGTAACATCTGGTGTGCATGAAACAAGTGTCAGTGATCACTACATGGTATACTGTGTAAGAAAGTTCCGTGGGGCTTCGAAAAAACAGCACAAAAATATTACCACAAGACAACTAAAACGCTTTGATCATGCCGAATTTATAAATGATTTACTTCTTGTTGACTGGAAGGGTATTGTATCGAATGGCGATGATATTAACCTCATCGTTGAACAGTGGACCAATATGTTTTCACTGATACTTGAAAAACATGCACCAGTACGTAATAGGCGTGTTTCCGAAAAGTTTAGTCCCTGGTTGACAAAAGATTTTAAGCAATTGTCTGCTACCAGAGACAGGTTGAAGAAACAAGCTGTGCGCTGTAAATCCAAAATTCTGATGGATGCTTACAGGCAGACAAGGAACAAAGTCAACAAGCTGAATACAGATTTAAAGCGAGAGTTTTTCACCAATAAAATTGCCTCGCACAATGGTGATTTGAAAAACACTTGGAAGACGATCAATACAGTCCTTAACAAGAAATCGAAAACCACCCAGATTGCAGCACTTGATGTTGATGGGAGGCAGATTTGTGATAATAATAGTATTGCAGAATCAATGAATAATTTTTTTTGTAGTATTGGCAATACCCTTAGCGGCAAGATACCTGAAACATTAAATCCACTTCTGGAGAATGAGTACTCGGTAAACCCACAAAATCTACGCTTCGAATTCGAGGCTATCACTGTGTCTCAGTTAGAGGGAGTATTCGGCAAATTCAAAACATCCAAGGGATCTGGTGCTGATGGTATTGCTAGCTATTTTCTGAAGATAGGCCTACCCGTTATCGCTGAGTCACTCTGTGACATTTTTAATCTTTCGATTGCAACTGGTGTATTCCCAGATAGTTGGAAAATTGCAAGAGTGGCCCCTATTTTCAAAAGTGGTCAATCAAATGATCGTTCGAATTATAGACCGATCTCAGTGCTTCCGTTTCTGTCCAGGGTTTTCGAAAAGTTGATTTACAACCAACTTTACGAATACCTTGACAAAAACAAGCTTCTTTTTTCCAAACAGTCTGGGTTTAGATCGCTGCACTCTGTTGTTACTTGTCTGCTTAATTGTACCAATGACTGGTATCTTAACATGGATAAAGGTCGGTACACAGCGATGGTATTTATAGACCTCAAAAAAGCTTTCGACACTGTAGATCATGAAATTCTACTTAAAAAATTGACAAAGTATGGTATCACAGGTCTTGAGAATACCTGGTTTGCATCTTATCTAGATAACAGAAAGCAATTCTGCAGAGTTAATGGGGTATCCTCAAAACTTGACGACATAAATTGTGGGGTGCCGCAAGGCTTTTGTCTTGGTCCTCTTTTGTTTTTGATCTTAATGATCTGCCATTTTCTCTACAGAATAGTCAAGTTACCATGTATGCGGATGATACCACCATATCATATTCTTCCAAAAACATCGATGATCTCAACAAAAACCTAAATAGAGACTTGAACTGCCTGAAACAATGGCTTCAAGGAAATAAACTGTCTTTAAATGTCATTAAGACTCAAGCCATGGTTGTAGGATCTCGGCCAAATCTTAAAAAGATCTCTGATGGAAAAGTCCAGTCCCCCTCCTTTGGTATAGGTGACTCACAGGTTGAGATTGTTGAGAAAACTAAATACTTGGGAATTCAACTAGATCAACATCTTGTTTGGGATGAGCACACTAGATTATTGCGTGCTAAGGTCTCTCGTGCTATTGGGTTTTTAACCCTAATCCTACCGGGCTTTTTTTGATCTAACATAGCCGGGGGGGGGGGGTGCTTTCCACCCCCCCTCTATAAATAGCCGTAGACTAGTGGGAAATCATTGAAACTTGGCAAGGGCGTAGTCCTAGCTATTCTTAGCCGATTGGTAGTTTTGGGCGTGGCCACCTCATTAGGTGACGTCACTATGACGTCATAATGCCGGAAAATGTCAAAATATATGGCTATGTATGTATGTATGTAAAATTTTGCCATACAAAGTAAAAATTGAAAATGTAATAAAGGAAAGAAAGGCTATTTACATGTATAAAATGGTAATAAAAACTAAAGATCTAGTATAAAAATACCCCTAGTTTAAAATGGCAGGGATAGCATTAAAAGGTCAGTGCAACCTTGTTTCCATAATGGTCCCTCCAGGGGTATTATAGAAAAGAAAAGTTTTCATGAAAAAAAAAGAGACGTTCATAAGAAAGTGTAACAGCCTGTTGGGCTTGTTATTTATGCAGTTTTTAGAAATTTAATAATATATATAGGGACTGTTTTCTTGATTTTGGAGGTCTTTAAAGAAATTGTCCTTTATCTTATGTTTGAAACTGTTAACGTTTTTAGCAGACTTTAGGTCAGAGTGTAGATTGTTCCAGATCTTAGGTCCTAGGTAAGATAGACCACTTTGCCCTATGTTGCTCTTTCGGAATGGTTGATTTAATTTGTTTTTAGACCTTCGAGTAATCCGACTCTGGCCAGCTGGTAAGAACATCTCCGACATATAGGATGGGGCTGAATTATCGAAAAATTTGTAAACGTTTGTAGCAGTACATTGTTTAAACCTCTCTTTAGTAGGGAGCCAATTTATATTTTTAAATTCTTTGATTCCTATGTGTGCTCTGTTATTCATACTTAAGCAAAACCTGATACATTTATTTTGAGCTGTTTGAATTTTTTTGGTTAGCCTTTTATTAATCAATGGAAACCAAGCACTGCATGCATAGTCAAAGTGGGGCTGGATTAGAGCATTTGCTAGTAACCTACGAAGAGAGAAGTCAAGAAAATTTTGCTTTCTATAGAGGAACCTTAGCCTGCCATTTATTTTGCCCAGGGTCCTGGTAGCCATTGATTCACCAGACAGGTCTCCATCAAGAATACAGCCCAGATAGGTCACTGAGGTGTGCTGTTTAATCCTGATGTCACCCCCTCTGATGTCCAGATTTTGATTGTCGGTTCTCATTTTTGCTCTGCCAAAAAGTATAGACTTTGTTTTGTCCTCTCCAAAATGAATGCTTAGTTTGTTATCAACGAACCAATCACAGAGGGAATTAAAATTCTTATTTAGTTGCTTTTCTATTTCATTGACGCTATTGTCACTGAATACAAGGCAGGAGTCATCTGCATATAAAAGAAGGTCACAGTCAACTGCCTGAGGCATATCATTGACATACAAGAGGAAAATTAGTGGGCCAAGAATAGAACCTTGCGGGACTCCACATGATAGTTCCCCAGGTGACGAGATCTCCTTCCCTATATTTACGAAAAAAACATTTTGATATGCAACGTCTTGGTTGTTACAACACTATGCATTTCTAGTAACTGACCATACACGGATAACATTGTCAGTATAACCTGCAAACAATGTTTGGCCATTGGCAGACCAAGCAAGTGAAATGCAGCTGGCACCTTTGTCTTTGCTCGTACTCATGCTGATTACCTCTGGTTTCAGTTCATCAACGATCGATTTGGATTCCAAATCCCAGATCTTAATGCTTGGTCCAGTTGCAGCACACAACCAATATCTGTTAGGACTGAAACACAATGCATTGATGACATCCCCGCTATCAAGGGTGTACAAATGCTTGCCATCATTAAGATCCCAAAGCATAGCCAGACCATCTTTTCCACCTGAGGCACAAAGGGAACCATCGGGAGAGACAGTGACAGTGTTGAGGTATCCACCATGACCAAAGTGGTTGGTCCTCAGTTTGCAGTTGGTAAGGTTCCAGACTTTGACAGTTTTGTCCCATCCGGCAGATACAATGATGGGGTTTCCAGTGTTTGGTGAGAATCGTACAGCTGATACCCATTCTGAGTGGCCGTCATCCGTAATAGTGTATTTGCACACTCCAAGGGTGTTCCAGAGCTTAATTGTCTTGTCCCTTGATCCAGACACAATCTGTCTATTGTCAGCTGAGAACGCAACACTCAACACATCCTTTGTGTGTCCAACAAATCTTCTTGTTGTCTTTCCAGTGTTCAAGTCCCAAAGACGAAGAGTTGAATCCCATGATCCTGACAAAGCAAACTGTCCATCTGAAGACATGACAACATCAGAGACAAAGTGATTGTGTCCCTTCAGGCATCGTTTTGGGAGACCATAATTGCTTTCATCACGAGTGAGGTCCCAAAGAATCAAAGTCTTATCTCTAGAACATGACAGGATTTGGTCTGGTGTTTGAGGAGAAGTTGCAATCTGAGTTACCCATCCAGTATGGCCTTTAAGGGTTCCTTTCAATGTCATTTGTTCACCCATGTTGGCAGTTTTATCTTGTGGATTCACTAAGATTTAAATCGGTAGTGATCTGGGTGGCTAGGCCCGTTCATCCACGATTCCAAGAGGCTTTCCGGCTTATTTGTTCTAAAAACGGAATAAAGGTAATCTGAATGACTTTTTCCATTCTTATTTGGCGTATTATTCATTTCCAATTCAAATATGATGCATATGAGTGTTTTTAGACTGTTATTTTGGAAGAAAATGACAAAAATTGATGACGTCATAACTAAAAACTGTGTTTTTCTGCCAAAAATTGATAATAATTAGCTCAAAATGCTTTTAAAGTATTGCATAACGCAATTCTATGCATTTTTAACAAAATCTATCGGAAAAAACTTCAAAATTTGCCAAAATGACCCAAAATGGCAGCCAGAGTGACGTCATCATTTAAGAATGCTGACGTCAGCAAAATCCATTGTTATTGACAACAAAAGAAAGCTAATTGTTTGCTGATTCTTTTAAAGTACTTTTAAAGTTCTTTTAATAGTCAACGTTTGGAACTAATTCTGGGAGTAAAAATATCAAAATCATTAATTTTTCTAATACCTTGCTCCAAATATGGTAGTGTCATCTGTCACGTGACATCTATTGTTCAAAAATTTAATTGTCAAAATGTAGCTAATAGATAATTAGTAATTGTCAGAGAGTTTGAGGCTCATAGCTTTTGTCGTTAAAGAATGCTCTGCAAAAAACCGACAGGGGGGGGTGGAAAACACCCCCCCCCCCCGGTAGGATTAGGGTTAAAGTATGCTAAGAAAATACTACCCCAGGAAACTCTTAGCCAAATCTATAAAGGTATTGTTGAACCGCATTTCCGCTACTGTTGCTCTGTGTGGGGGAGCTGTGGGGAATCTAGGAGACTTACGCTGCAAAAGTTACAAAATCGCGCTGCCAGAATTGTGACAAATAGTAGCTATGATGCACCTGCCGATGCCCTTATACAAAAGTTAAAGTGGCCAACTATCGCTGAAATTATCAAACGAGAGACAGCGACGATTGTTTACAAATCCTTAAATGGTCTTGCACCGACCTAGCTCTCGAATATTTTTTCAAAGAACTCAACACGTGACACTGTCAAGTTGAGAAACTCTGAGACTGACTTACGTGTCCCTCTTTTTAAAACGAGTAATGGGCAAAAGTCATTCGCATATCGTGGTGTGAATCTGTGGAACAGCCTTGAACCAGAGGTTAAGCAAGCGCCCTCTTTATATGCTTCCAAACATCGACTTTAAAGCATGATGATGGGTGGTGGTATGCAGTTGGATTGGACTGGTGTCTGTCGGACTCTTTGCCTGCCATGGGGTGCTACATGAAAGTGTGGCATTTCAGGGTGGGCATAGGGTTTGATCTGTTCTGGTCCGGTCTGATTGTGTCCTGCCACCCTTGGTTTTATCAATCTCGGTTTTAACATTATGTATTAATTTTAATTTCACTTTAGTTTTGTGATTAGATTATTTATTTTCGTTTGTAGATTTTAACATGTAAATTTAAACTGCACTTTCTCGCTCAAGAAACAACGAGTGCAGTCTGGCACTACGCGGCTTGCTAGAACTGACAAAATTATTTTTTGACTAATTTTAAGAAGTGGAGCCCTGGAGCCCTGAAAAGTCTGAAATGGAGCCCTGGAGCACGACAATTTTGCCTTTGGGAGCCCGGAGCCCATAGAAATATGCCCCGGAGACTCGGAGCCCGAGATCTCTTAGGGGGCCTCGATACTGGCCTATGAATTTTTGGACAGAATAAAAAGGTCTTCATTGTTGATATCTGCTTCATTATCGTTATCATCCTGTAGATTAGCTTATAGAAACGGCTTTGAATTACTACTTTTGTACATCAGAAGGCTACTCTCCTCCGCCGGTTTCTAGTTCCTTAGTCCATAGTTCTTGGCTCCGTAGTTCTGTAGTCCATGGTTCCGTGGTCCGTAATTTTGCGAAGGGAAAAAAGGAAGGAAGGATTTCCTTTCCTTTTTCCCTTTATATTTTTTCAAAAGAAACCGGCGGAGGAGAGTATCAGAAGGCTGTGATTACTGAGTTTTGATCGAATTTTTACCAAAATTATGACCAGCAGGGACCTGCAAGCTGAAAATGTTTCGTCCGACTTTGCTCACAGGAAATCGTCAAATGAGAATTCAATCAGAACTGGTTGCTACTATAAGTGATAGTTTTGACTTGTATTGCATATTTTTTATAATTTCAGCCAATTCATACAGCTTGATTGTGGATTAATACGATTTGCCTGATCAAGGGCCCTAGGGCGATATACATTTCTTACCAAAATTGTCCTTGGTTGTTTCTTTGTTGATTATTCTCTTGGCTTTGCTTCTCAAACAACATAAATCCGGTATTTTCTCAAAACAACTCAACATTGCTCGCCGGCGCCATTTTGTTTCCTTCGACAACTAAAACGAAAGTGAGGTTGATCTCAGGTGCACGTAAAAAGAGGATGGGCTTGAGCCGCACGACATGACAAACCCATCCTCTTTTTACGTGCACCAGAGATCAGCCTAGACTCAATACAGCGTCCCAGGTACAGCGATAAACGAGTGAGGAAGGAATGTCTGTTCCGTAACGTTCTGGAGCTCTGCGATTTCTTACTGATCTTCTTGCAACTGTTTGATTGTTTTCAGTGTCTTTGGTGCGTGTATCATAATCAACGTTTGAATCAGTGTCACTATCAGAGTCTTCTGGGAGATTAGGTATCGGTATCGACATGAAGAATGAAGCATTACGGGTATTATGATGTCTGCTATTCTCAGCTGTTATTCTGGTACCTTTGCACTTAATGATCTTATATGGTGCATCATTAAATCTGCTTGTAAACTTATTTCGTTTCTCTTGCTTCACAAGTACGAAATCTCCAACGCGTAAGTTCGATGGTTTCGCGTTACGTCTCTTATCTGCATAGGATTTATGATATTTCTGACTGATTACTTCATTGCTACGTGCTTCCTTATGTCTGTTTTTAACTTTTTCTTTCAGTAAGGTTGGAAGTCTGCCTTGGACGGTACGGTTGAACAGAAGTTCACATGGTGGTACTTTCGTTGTGGAGTGTGGCGTGGTGCGGTACTGCAATAAAAATCTATTTAGCTCTTGTTTCCACACTCTTCCTTCTAAACGAGCTGTCTGCAATGCTTTTCTGAGGGGTTGCATGAACCTCTCCACTTCTGCTTCACTCTGTGGCCACAACGGTGTGCCTGGGTCATACTTGATGCCTAACGCTTTCACGTAATTCTCAAATTCTTCTCCGTTGAACGGTGGACCATTGTCCGTCTTGATTTCTCGAGGAATTCCATGAACTGAAAATATTCTGTCTAAACGTGGAATGACTGAAGACGTCTTAGTAGATTTCACTACTTCTACCTCTGGAAATCTTGAATAGCGATCTATAATCACTAATAAATACTCTCCCGTGGGAACTGGTCCAAATAAATCGATGTGAACCATATCCCAGGGTCCTTCTGGCATACTTGTCATATTCAAAGGTTCTGGAGGATTAGCTTTCCCAGTTGCTTGACAAGGTATACATTTTTCTACTGTGGTTTGAGTGATTTTATCAATCCCTGGAAACCATACCTTCTCGCGAAGCAATGCTTTAGTTTTAACGAGTCCTTGATGAGAATCATGTGCTAAGTCTACTGCTCTTTGCTGTAGTACGCTTGGTATGACAATTCTATGTCCTCTTAAAACTACATTCTCTGAATTGATTGTCAATTCATCTTTGATATTCTTAAATGGTTGTACGAGATCTATATTCCATTGATTCGTTCTGATTGCTGCTCTCACTGCTTTCAGTGTTCTGTCTGTATCTGTGGCTTCTTTTATTTCCTCGAGTGTCATGGCTTTCGGGACTGCATAACGAGATATGAAATTGACGTACTCTTCAGTAAGCTTCTCTTGACGCGTGATTGGTTGATTTTCAGAATATCTAGACAGATAATCAGCTGGATTCTCTGCTCCTGGTTTGTACTTGACTGAAAAACTGTATGGCTGAAGTCTCAAAACCCATCGTTCTATTCTCGCTGATGGTTTTGATTTTGTTATACTCATTACATAAGTCTCAGCATCGCTCATATTGAATTGGATGGTATCGCTCATACTGAGACTTATGACCAAACGCATCAAAAATAGGGACTAATTTCAGGATTACCGCGGCTTTTCCCGCGGACCCAATCATATCTTAGATATCAATCACATGACACAATCCTTACGGAATCCCCACGGAATCCTCACAGAATCCACAATTCTCATTGGATAAAAATGCTCCTTCTTAGCGTATTTCCCGCATGTATGCACCGTCTAATGTCCTGAACCTAATGCTTTACAAATGTATCCTGGGGGTCGCGGGGTCGCGTAGGTATTTCCGTTTGACTTCATTCAATTCAATGATTGACGTCTGACGAAACGGCCAGCCAACATGGAGATGCTCGAAGCTGTGGAGTCGAAGTACGATGCTTATCAACGCTAGAATCCTGTCCTGGAAAACATAGACTACGGTACGTGGTATTGCAATGAAGCATGCAGGATTTTTGTTCATTTACAGTGGTAGAGGTTGACACACAGCTCGGATGCTTGGAGTTTGAATCCCATGACAAGACAACATTATTCAGGTAGGCCTAGGCCCAATGAATGTTGACTTTGTTGACATTATTTGTTCATAATCGCTTTTCTTCAAGCGCTCGTACTTGTCTGTTGCTACACTAATCCTTAGTAAAACCCGTCAGAAGTTATAAAGAGCGCGTTTTGGGAAGTTTAACTCGTATCGCTCACTGCTGCTGCTAAATAAAAGAAATCAATCTTTGTGAACAGCTGAGCTTGGCAGGCACTCCTTCCCAAATGGGAAATGTTTGCCCAATCGGGCAACACTATCCAAAGTCATTGAAATTCAACTGAAAGTTGTTGCCCATTCCCAATTGGACAACAAAACTAGAACAAAATTTCTTGTGGTGAGTTTGTGTATTTTCACATGCTGAATCCAAATATTAAAGAAGAATTTTATACAGTGGGACCCACAAATAGGAAACCACTTTTTAAATTGAGGCCTCAGAAAGTTTCTTATTCAAAGAGACCTTCTCATGATCAGGGACAAAGTTTCTTATACATAGGTAATCAAGTCAAGTCAAGGTATATGACAGACCTTACATTTATGTGTATTGAACATAAATGGTACATTTTACATTTTTACCATGTTACAATTTTGTTGTGTGAATCTTCAATTTTGAAAATGCTCATCCTGTTTTGAGAATGCTGCATTATATTACATTCATTTATGGGAATATTTTTTGGCATTTAGGAACAAATTATGACAAATCTGAAGATAAGAAATAGTTAAATTTCAGACCTAAAATTGTTTCTTATTAAAGGAGCACTTTTTGAAGAAAATGAGGCCTGTTTCTTATACAAAGGGGATTCTTATTTGATGGTACTTACTGTATTGTCTACCGTACTGTTTTCTGCGCTGATATAGTTTTACATTTTGTTTCCTAAAGTGGGAAACTGTTTTGCAAAAGGAAAGGTGATGGTTTCCTAAATGGGAAACATTGCCTACTTTTAAAAGACAAAGAGTGTCAAAGTGGTAAATGTTCTTTTTTAATCAATTTTTAGGAGGGAAGGGATGGTGACCTCTAGATGTCAGGCCAAGATTTCTACACCAAACGCTGCAACTGAAAATACCACTGCAGATCCCCCTCTCAGCCCATGACAGCACCCAAAAATGGTGGAAGCCCTTCCTTGCATTGAGGATAAAACAAGTGTGACAAAGGATGAGTTGTACATGCCATGACCTGCAACTTACAAACTACCATGCCAAGAGGAAGCCAACCAATTTTAGAACACTTTTGATCAGTTTCACAGAGGTTCAGGAGTTGATAGATGACTAGAAATGTGTTTACAATGATTTATCAGCAAACGAAACATTGCCTTATCTCTGCAAGTTACAAACTGCTACCTACTATTGATATCAACTACTACTTATTATGCTACATATAGACCGGAATCTCCTAAAGAAGGCTGCTGTAATCTGCTGTGTCTTAATTTTGCTAGCTGCTTTTGTGAGTATCAACAGAGATGGTACCAGGGAAGAAATGCTAGGGGGGGGGGGGCAAATATTATCAGTGTGCCAACAGTGAGCAAAGCGAGAAAATTTTTATGAAACGATGCCTTTCAAGTTCATTGAGATGAGCAAAGAAATCTGGAGGTACAAGTAATGAAAGTGCTGACAGTGTATAGAAATTTCCAAAAATTTAAGTGCTGGGGCTCAATTAAATTGTGAGGGGCCTGCTCCCTATGCCCCCTGCTGGCACTATCCCTGAATTTCAATGGGTTAGTGAGCAATTCCAACAACATAGAGGATTGTGCTAAGGCCTAAGGGTGACATCAGGGAATCTCTTGCTATGACCCTTTGCATCTGAAAAGATTGCAATTGATTTCTTTGGTGGATTTGTTGTGGATTGCAAAGAATTCTAGTAAATTTCTTGATGCCATCTTTGAATTGCTCACTATGTCAATAAATGGTTCCTTCATAAATGGTGGAAACAGAACCTTTGATATTTTATTTCAGCAAAATTTTTAATTGAGCAACATTTTTATATTTTGCATTGTTTGAAAAACCACATTGTTACTTGGGTACCAGGCGGGACATTTTTTCAGGTTAGGCATTAGCAAAGCTTTCAAACCACAAGTGGAATTCAGTGTACCAAGAAATGTAGACATATTTGTTTACAGATCATACATAAAGTGTGTAGAGTGCTGTGCTCTTTGAACTACAACTTTTTGAACTACAACTCTCTGATTTGGCAATCTTGAGAAAATTTGTTAAGAAAGACACAAACACAGGTTGATTTTGCATTAAACAGTTCGGACACTTTCACAAAGGTTTCTAGCAAAGCAGAGTGATGCATCTCAAGTGTTTGTAAGTTCATTACTTTTTCTACATGATTAGAGACTCAATTATGTATGAAGAACTTTGAGACCTGGTAGCTCATACACATCAAAGATCTCTTTGTTACAGAGCCTTGCATACATTTTCGTGTTCGTTAGTAATCCTGTGAAACTGCAGATATTTTCATGCATTCTAATGCTGGCAGCTATGATTTACTGTAAATAGAAAACTTTCCAGCATGCTTAAATGTGGAAATGCGGATACGGAAACATAAAGTATTCTTCTATGTCATATGTACTAACTTGTTCTGATAGTGCAAGATCATTTTTTATTAGGCATTTAAAGTCATCAAGAGGACTGGAAAATATATCAAACATTAAGTACTGTATATAATTATTAAAGATTTAAATAGATAATTATTTGACTATGAGTTTGAAACAGATTGTATTGGAAATTTCTAAATGCTGTTGCATATTTTTTTGTTTTTGGACATCTGGTATGGTAGAAAATATGATACTAACTCTTGAAACATTACCAGGTTTTTGATATTTTTACAGTAGGTGTTGTTTCAAAGATTAAACTCTAACACTATGGATGACAGTCGTACAGTATAGTAAGGGCCATCACCCCTTGTAAGAGAAGAAGCCCCCTTTGAACCTTTTGATCAAGGCCTGGCTTAATGCGATTTTACATTTGGCATTGATTTCACATCAAATATCAAACTTAGGCAGGCATCTGAGACAGACCTGTCATTATCCTTTTGTATCTGAGTTCTCACTGAGAAAGCCAAAATATCTTCAAGTGCAGATTTTAATCATTTTTAAAATAAGAATTTTCATGAGCTATGAGGTGTTGCCTACGTAGTCCTCACAAGGGCCCATAAGAAACTCATCATCATGGATTGCAAAAATTAAGAAACTCCAGTATTGGGCAGATATACAGTAACTAATAAATAATTTCTTATGATATAAGAAACTATACATTTCGATGATTTAAAACTTTGACAGACAGTAGTCTTACTTTATTTCAACTTTCTCTTGTATCATATTACTCAGAAGGTGCTTGAGTAATGTATACAGAGGCATAAGAGCTGGGGGCATGTGCCCCCCCCCCCCAAGATTTTGCAATACACAAAGTGCTCTCCTTTTCATTTTCAGGAATTGCCCCTTTAGCTTCATGAAAAGTGCCCTAAAGTGTCATGCCCCCCCCCCAAAGCTTGAGATGCTTCCTAATGTCCCTGAATGTCTAAACATTGGAAAGGCTTCAAAAAACTTTGTTTTGAAATGTTTATCAGGGGACAGGCACAGCCTCAGATTTTTAGTTTCTTATAAACAGATTATGTGCAACAGGTTCTAATAAAAGATACAATAATAATGCAACCAGAGGAAATGCAATACTTATGAAAAAGTCTGGCAAAAATGAATAAAAGCTAATGCTTTCTAGTGAGAGCTGCTGGCTGCAGTCATGAAAGGCTTTCAAACAATTAAATGATCTGCAATAACTCAGTATAGTAATGCTTTGGTTATCAACAACAACTATCATTTACATCCATCACACATATTTTTTTTCATAAGAAGCTGTCCATAAGAAACTCAACTTTCAGATCCCCAAAAAGTTAAGAAACTCCAGAACTGGCAAATATAAGTTAAGAAACTATTTATTTTGATAAAGGAAATCCTTGACATATTTTTAATTTACTTCATTTGTTTACTGTATCATATTACTTGCAAGGTACTTACTGTATGTGTAATGTCTAGATATTGGACAGGCTTCAAAAACCTTGTTTTGAAATGTTCGCAAGGTCACACAGGTAGTGAACATGTCATGAAAGTTGTTATTGAACCTCTAATAGACGCGTAAGAAACTCTGAGTACTCAAAATCTGATAATTTTAAGAAACTTTCAGTTCAGTACTTGCCCAAATCCTTAGTTTCTTACAAAAACATGTGTATTGCAAGCAAATCAAAACCCATTTAGGTACGCTAAAGATGCAGACACACCCCTCATCATTTTTAGCAACACAATTATACAGCCCATGTCAAAGTTATCAACAACAGATTATATCTTGGCCTGCACCAGTTTTTATCAGTATTGATTTCCTCTTGGACAACAAGTCTTTGTCAAGAGATTCGCTTCAATCCAGAGTTACAACGGATCCAGAATCCATAATCTTTAAAAGCTTTAAAAAGACATCTGCCAGCCAAACCAGCAGCCTTCGAAACCATTACTTTGACTTAATACAGTAAAAACCGGCACATAAGAACCTTCATTTATTAAGAACCTACAGCCTGAAATCATATATTTCGTACCCAATGCATAAGAACTATTTCAGCCTGATATCATAACTGGGTTCTTAAAAGAGAGTTTCATTCATTCATTGGGAAATAAATACAATCTGTTTGCCAATTGACCTCTTTCATGAACTCCAAAACATTACTTACAGAACTGTGACAGGCAGGGCCTGTAGTGGTAAACTGGGTAAGCTTGGGTTGAAATGGATAGCGATAGAGCCAAGAATGTAAATAAGTTTGGCTAAGATTTAGCTTCACATACTGGATGTGCCTCATTGCATAAGAACCTAAACAGGCTGAGTTCAAAATCTTAGGTTCTTATGTGCGGATTTTTACTTTACAACATTCTTGCACAGCACTGAAGATGGTTGACAGCTCAAATCGAATCCTGGTTGCCTGGTTGCAATGTGGTAGGGCTGGTTCACCGTCGTCTTTCGCCCTGCAGCAAAGAAGACAAAGAAATAAGAATGACTTGTTAATATCAAAGCATAGTCAATCAAAGCATCTTCTGGAATTGTGTTTTTCACTGGTTTGAAATAGTGCCTTTAAAAGTGCGGAAAGAGCGATCAGCAGAAAAGCAGATTGAAACAAAAAAATTCAACAACATTACCTCAGAAAATATGGCTGTCCGCTGTAAAAATCCAATCAGTCTCCAAGCTGAATCATTGTTTAATGTCTGCCTTGCAAAGTGTGTCTATCTGTGGTCCTGGACAAGTGTTTATTTTGTTTATCTGTCTGTGTCTGAATTGAAACTTGCTTCGAAGCTGCCATCCGCCATTTTCTGCCTCGATTTGAAAGTTGCCAACCAGCTTTTGGCTTTGGCTTTTACCCCCGGTTTGCAATAAGATTTTGATTTCGAGGCATTTGATTTGAAAAGAATGCAGAACGAGGCATTCGACTTCAATATTATTTAGTCCCTGTTTAGAATCTGATTGGAAGTGAGTCCTTATATGAGAGAAAATAAAATATCAGATTAAAAATGTTGAACGAATACAAGGAATCACGTCGTAAGTCTATTTGAAAACAACATTTTTCTTCGTCAGCTCACGAAGTGGTGCTGATATAGTAGCATAGTCCTTGATATACTTGGAACTGTAATTTACCGTGCCAAGAAAACTTCTGATTTCTTGGGCTGACGTTGGTTTCTTTGTGTTTTCAAGTGCTGAAATGCGCTTTGGATCTGGAGTTGTACCTCTTTCTGAAAATATTTGACCAAAGAAATTCAATGATTTCTCCAAAAACTTGCATTTGCCTGGATTCAAAGTGAGTTTCTTTGCAGCAAGTCTGGAAAGGCACTCCTTAAGGGCGTGGTCATGCTCCTCCCTTGTGCTTCCGAACACGATAATGTCATCGGCTAAATTCTTTACTCCCTTGATTCCCTGTAAACTCTTCTGCAATGTATGTTGGAAAATTTCAGCCGCTGCGTTGGTGCCATAATTAAGTCGCGTATATCTGTAAAGTCCAACATGAGTACTGAATGTTGTGATTCCTCTGCTGTCAGGGTCGAGTTCTAGTTGATGATAAGCCTCATTCAAATCTAACTTTGAAAAATACTTCGCTCCGTTCAAATCGAGGCTGATGTCTTCCACGGTTGGAATGAGATATCTGACTCTTTTGATCGCTGTATTGGCTACCCTCATATCTATACATAGTCGTACAGTGTCATTTGGCTTTGGAACTGCGACTATTGGGCTAATCCAGTCAGTTGGCTGATCTGCTGGGACTTTTTCAATGAGTCCTTGAGCCTGCAACCTTTCTACATTTTAACTTTGCCCCGGATGTGGTAGGGTGTTCTCCTTTGTGGCTGAGCTACGGGAATGACCTCTTTGTCAATGTTAAGGGTTATACAATGGTCTTTGAACTTTGCTATTCCAGTGAATACGTCCGTGTATTTGTTAACAATGTCACGAATCTTTTCATCCTTTGTGTCCATGTCAACGGTTTGCACTTCCTGTTTTTCGGGTGTCGTGACTTTGTTCAGATGAAAACTAATCAATTTCAGGTCTTGGGCAGATTCTGCACTCAGTAGGCAACCACTGTCTTGGTGTTTTGTTACATAGAACGTTGCTATGGTGTAGTGTTTCTTCGTTTCAATCAACGCTTCAAATTTCCCAATAAATTCAACAGGCGTATCGGTCTGTCTGAATCGGATGATTCAGCGAGGTTTAAAGGGTGTACTGCTTTCTTACCTCTGCGGAAATTTGGCTTAACTTTATTTGTCTGCACTTTTTGGCGTTTCTCTTTACAGACGTTGGAAAAATGGTTTTCTTGCCCACAGTTATTGCATGTTTTCCCTTTGGCTGGGCACTGACCTCTGTGAGGAAAGGTTCCCCCACAATTCCAACAAGACAATTTGCGGCGTGTCTGTGCTGGAACACTGGTTTCTCGTTTCTTTGTTATTGTATTAGCCTCCTCAGCGTGAGGGGTTTCCTTAGCTTCGATATCTTTGGACTGATATCTGCTCATTTCATCACGTCGCCCACTGGTACACTTGGATGGATCTTGCCAAAATAAGGCAAGATTCGCTCAATTATGGATTTGCAGTTTGCTAGGCAACGATAATTGACAAAAAATGATCGTTGCTCTAGCGCTAATTCTGAAGTATATAAATAGACCATTTTGACATTTGGAAAAGGGCCTGGGGAGAGCAACATTTTTCTGGTAAATGGCTGCCACAGTTCAATTTACCGTTGGTGAAAAGCCCTGTGGCAGCCATTTACCAGAAAAATATTGCTCTCCCCAGATCCTTTTTATAAATGTCAAAATGGTCTATTATATTGAGAAAGTAAAAACAAACACTTTGAGGACCTCATTTCAACCCTTTTTAAGGTATTTAATCATTAATCTAGGGTTAGCAAGTGCATTTAGTAGGAAAACGAGCACGATCCATTTGGGTGGAAAAGGGGCTAAGTTGACATTTTCGAGAATTTCCCCCACAGCTTTGAAAATAGAATGGCTCGTTCTTCTGCGAATTTTAGAGATAAATTGGAGATTAAATGTGTTGTAGTGAAAGAATACGGTTTTCCTTCGAATACGGAGGCCGCGGCCGTTTACCCCTCGCAAAACGGAGTTACGGCGTAAAATGGGGTAGGCCAAAATTTTTCCCTATTTTTGGGGGGGGCGAGCGCTTCGCTACTGGGTTAAATATTTAACCACAAATTGCGTTTTTCGACTTGCAGACGAGTGGTCTCTTGAAAACTTTTTTTCCGTTTTGAATTCAGGCATGTAACCACTCCAAACGTAACGTCGGGTTGAAAAATCGCGTTTTTCCAACCCCTTGTTATGACGTCATAATGACCCCAAAATTTCCTGAAACCCTAAAATTCGGATGCGCCATGGTCCATTACCCCTCTGAAACTCCTCACTTGCCCCATACCCCCCATTGCTTTTTCAAATTAGCGATTCAATAGAGGCCATTTTTTAATGTGAGCCAGAGCCAGTTATAATCTGATGTTGCTATTAATTTCGAATAGCCAATCAAATTACCGAACAGCCTCTTGTATCCCAGAGTAGAGGTAGAGCAATGAACTCACCCTGGGGACGAGATTGGGACTTATGACCTAACGTCCTAAGTACTGGCCCAAAATGGCTGCTGGTAGCACCTTTTTTGTCGCACCAATGAGAGATCAGAATTTCATAGTAGAACAAAAGCGATTGTATAACATGCCAATCAGAGCCTTCCATTGATAGTGAGGCTCAGAATGACAATTCTCGGTTTTCATCGATTTGCATTACTTTGCGTGTACATATGAAATTGTATATAGTAAGCTAGATGTAAATAATCGATATAAATAAGTGGACAAACAAACAAGGTAAATTCTGACTTGAATTTTCGGAGCATGACAAATCATTTGGTTTTGTCCTCGGTTATTCGGTATTTCATATTTTATATTTCATATTCATTTATTTCATATTTTATATTTCATATTTATTTATTTCATATTTCATATTCATTTATTTCATATTTTATATTTCATATTCATTTATTTCATATTTTATATTTCATATTCATTTATTTCATATTTTATATTTCATATTCATTTATTTCATATTTTATATTTCATATTCATTTATTTCATATTTTATATTTCATATTTATTTATTTCATATTTTATATTTCATATTTATTTATTTCATATTTTATATTTCATATTCATTTATTTAATATTTATATTTCATATTTATTTATTTCATATTTTATATTTCATATTCATTTATTTTATATTTTATATTTCATATTTATTTATTTCATATTTTATATTTCATATTTATTTATTTCATATTTTATATTTCATATTTATTTATTTCATATTTATTTATTTCATATTTTATATTTCATATTCATTTATTTCATATTTATTTATTTCATATTTTATATTTCATATTCATTTATTTAATATTTTATATTTCATATTTATTTATTTCATATTTTATATTTCATATTTATTTATTTCATATTTTATATTTCATATTTATTTATTTCATATTTATTTATTTCATATTTTATATTTCATATTTATTTATTTCATATTTATTTATTTCATATTTTATATTTCATATTCATTTATTTCATATTTTATATTTCATATTTATTTATTTCATATTTTATATTTCATATTTATTTATTTCATATTTTATATTTCATATTTTATATTTCATATTTTATATTTCATATTCATTTATTTCATATTTTATATTTCATATTCATTTATTTCATATTTTATATTTCATATTCATTTATTTCATATTTTATATTTCATATTTATTTATTTCATATTTTATATTTCATATTCATTTATTTCATATTTTATATTTCATATTTATTTATTTCATATTTTATATTTCATATTCATTTATTTCATATTTTATATTTCATATTCATTTATTTCATATTTTATATTTCATATTTATTTATTTCATATTTATATTTCATATTCATTTATTTCATATTCTATATTTCATATTTATTTATTTCATATTTTATATTTCATATTTATTTATTTCATATTTTATATTTCATATTCATTTATTTCATATTTTATATTTCATATTTATTTATTTCATATTTTATATTTCATATTCATTTATTTCATATTTTATATTTCATATTTATTTATTTCATATTTTATATTTCATATTTATTTATTTCATATTTTATATTTCATATTTATTTATTTCATGTTTTATATTTCATATTTATTTATTTCATATTTTATATTTCATATTCATTTATTTCATATTTTATATTTCATATTTATTTATTTCATATTTTATATTTCATATTTATTTATTTCATATTTTATATTTCATATTTATTTATTTCATATTTTATATTTCATATTCATTTATTTCATATTTTATATTTCATATTTATTTATTTCATATTTCAAACATATTTATACAGGGTACAAAATTCAATAAATATTGTTTTACAATTTGGCCCTGTCAAAAGTAAAGTTCCTAATATAATACATATAAGCAAATTAGATAGAAATTTACACCTGAATACAAAAAATATCTGTACAAAATTCAAGAGATTATTTCTAACTGTCTCAACCTTGATTTAAAAGAGTAGACCGAGGGAGCCTCTTTGATATAGTCGTTAAACATGTTCCACACTTTTGTACCGCGGTAAGAGAATGCCTTTTGGCCACTTACTGTTCTCATTAACGGTACTGCAAGATCATTTTTAGTGTTTCTTAGCTCACGAGTGTGGAAATCTGATAGTCTTACGAAAAGATCACTGATGTACTGTGGTGCTAGATCGTTTAAAGATTTGTACATCATAGTAGATGTTTCTTTCAAAATCATTTCTTTGATGGACAACCAGCCTAGTTCTTTGCGTAACGGCACAGGTGGTGCATGATAACGACTACCCGTAACGATTCGGGCAGCCCTGTTTTGCAGTTTTTGTAGAGACTCTATTCTAGTAATACCACTACAGCCCCAAACGGAGCAGCAATAGTTTAGATGTGGTTCTACAATACTACGATAAATGTCCTTCAATGTCTCCATAGATACGAAGTTTTTACAGTATTTCAAAAGGCCAATTGCTCGAGAAACTTTCCCTTTTATACTCTCAATTTGGCACCTCCACGTTAGACTGTTGTCTATTTGGAGACCAAGGTATTTTACTTTGCTCACTAAATCAATGTCAGTGCCACCAACGTTAAACACAGGTAACAAAGCAGGCTGCACTGCCATTTTATTTACATTTTGCATTGACCCAACTATCATAGCCTGTGTTTTGACGACGTTCAAGGATAGCTTATTACCTTGAAGCCATTTCTCGATATCAACAAGTTCGGCGTTTAACACCATGTGCATTTCTTCCAAGTTTTTGGAGGAATAGGAAATCATGGTATCATCAGCATACATGTTTGCCTCGGCCTCCTTCAGTCGGTCGGCCTGGCAAGGTCGGCCTGGCAAGTTGATTTACATAAAATGGAGGAACAAATTATTGATGCTATCAAAGGACAGTTCAATGTGAAATTACGAGATTTTCAGTGGGCAGTTTACTCGAAAGTGTTGCAAAATAAAGACGTATATGTTGCGTGTGCTCCGACAGGATCTGGGAAACTTTTGCTTTGCTTTTTTGTCACCTATTTTGGGGAGAAAAACAGAACAGAAGACAGTGGCGCTGCGTAGTGAAAGCTAAGCTTGAACGACATTCTGAGAGTTGAGTTTATTATGGGTGGGTCCTTATAAAAATACAAATACACCCGGGGCTAGGGCTATTTTCGAATCGGACTGGATGTTTTGCCTGAAGGTTTCTCCATTTCGCTGTCGAAAAGTAAACAGAAATACGAAATTCGATTGCAGGAAATCTAGCCTAGCTTTTTCAATCAGACTTGGCAAAGTTGTTGATCAACAACCTAGCTAAAGATGGAACGAAAAAAAATCGAACATTTTTCGAGTAGTTTTGGAGATAAATCCACTTTTCTGAAATTAGCAAAAATATTTGAACTAGGATTTGCGAAACCAGGGTTGACGGAAACATTGCGATTTATACATCTTTCGATTGCCCAGATTATACAGAACAACATCCTTTTTACCGCTTTTCGATAGGCCGAATAATATGGGAGAAATTAACTGTTTTCTGAGGAGATTGGTTTTGCGAAACGGCATTTCGCTGTGCACTAGAGCGGAAAGCAGAGTTACCTTAAAAGGTCGGAAAGCTGACCAGTGCTTTTGACGTTTTTGCGTTTGCAACAGCCAAACACACCTTCCCGTTGAAGGAAGATTGGAAACAAGGTTATCCTTGCATCTTATTAACTTTGTTAGAAAGCAGTATAGTATAGTAGAGTAAAAACAAAACAAATGAACACTTACCATTTCTCTACACAGGATTTACACACAGAAACGATAAAATCTTTGGTCGATTTTCGTCTAATTCCTTTCGCGCGCCATAACGATGTTATTCTGTGGACAAAATTGCATCATGCGATAGGCTTTATATTTTCCTTGGGTTGGGCTTACGACCTGCAAATGGCGTGGTCCCATGGTTTTGGTCTAATCACACCTATTTCTTTGACTTTGCCTTTGTTTAGCCACACAAACACAAAGTCGGAAGTGATATTGATCTGATCTGGTTCATTTGTTCGCACATTTCACTCACTCAAACGATATGCGCAAATTTCAAGAGGTAGGAAATCTAACAACAACGACGCAGGGGCGGACTGGGGCATCAATTCCTTACCGGGAAATTAGCTATTAGGGGCCCCACATTTGTAGAGGTTGAAATTATATTTGTAAATTATCTAGCATGTTTGAAAAGTTACTTCGCAGTGTTTCTAGTGGTGTAGCCAGATTTTTACCTTAAAAGGAGGCAACTTTGGGCAAAGCAAGTGAAACGAGGGTGTGGGCCTCGGTCCAGGAACATTTTTAAGTGTACAATTTACAATTTTACAATTTACTTACAATTTACAATCTGCTAAGCACCCTTATTTTGAAAAATCCATCCTTAATTGGATATGGGATGAGCCTTCAAGCAGTCAAGTGAAATGAGATGTTTTAGAAAAAGTGAATTCACAAGCGACAGAGCGTTTCATGGCAGCTTTAAAACAAATTATACTTTTTTATCAAATTCTCGATTGATTATGGCACAGCTAAAAAGAAAGAAGCCAGCAAAACGAGCTGAACAGTTGAAATACCACTTCGTTTACCTTCCAAGAAAATGTTTTCATGTGGACATATTGAGAGCCTAAATAAAGCATACAACAGCGATGACAAATCAAGTGGTAAGGTATCGAAATAAGGGGTCTAGGGAGAAAATTTTCAGAGCCTACGCCGTTTACTTTGGCTTAGAACACTTCTCGCAATCTAACATTATCGGTGCTAAAGTAGAATTTGATCATTTCGTAACAAAAGTTTTTCAAATTAGCATCCACGGTAAAATTTTTGAGGAAACAGAATTCTATATTGTCTAATTTTCTTATTTCACGGCTATCATGGTTTGTCATAATTTATCGTAGTTCGTTTTGGAAAATTTTGTAAAAGCGTACCTTTACTTTGTCTTAGAGCGACTCTCCTAATGCCCCCAATTACTCTCCAGTATTTTTCGGATAAATTCTTACCCTTCCCTACCTATACAAAGCAATTTCTCCTCGTTTTTGAAAGAATCTGGAGGATCATCTTTTGACAGAAGTAGGGGGTGGCAAATGCCTCCATCCCTTAACCCTAACCGGGGGGGGGTGCGTTTTTCACCCCCCCTATCGGATCTTTCTTAATAGCTCCCAAACGATGTCACCAACAATGCTGAAACTCCTTGACTCTTCCTAAAATTTAGTTGGCAATCAGAAGATAGAAATTTCAATACCTATTGTTTGACCACGTGACCACCACATGCCCACATTTGGAGAGTGGTCACAAAGAAATTCTTAAAAACGGCTCTAATTTCTTCCTTTGTTACTAAATCTCAACAATATATATACCATTCGATTCGTCCCGATGAGTACTTTCGTTTGATATATAATTTATTCATATTTGCTGACATCAGCAGTTTATTATTTCCATGACGTCATCAATCTTTGTGACGTCATATTCCTAATGAATGAGTAATTCTTCATGCAAAACTGATGGAATTACCTCAAATATCGATGAAGGTACTTGATTTCACCAATAATATGCGAAATTAATGGTTTTAAATCATAATTATTGAGCTAACAATTTTGCATTGAATCAAATTTTCATTATTTAATTAGTTAATTTATTAGAAACCACAACCATCCGTATGAAACCATATGAAACTACAAATTAATTATATCAAGCAGGTATTTGGAAGGTTTTTTGCCAATTTCATCTCGCTATTTACTAATAATGGGCCCTTTTCTGCAAATAGCTCGATTTTCTCAAAATTTGCATTGTTTTTGGTTGCCTAGCAACCAATCACGTGACTATCGATTGATTAGTGCTATTTTTAGATTCTCCTTTGTTCAATTATGACACAGTGCAAGTTTCATTGTCATAGCTGTTATACTTGCGGAGAAAAACGGGGGGGGGGGGGCGAAAAAGGCCCCCCGGTAGAAAATCACTTTTTTTTACCCGGTTAAAATAGGGTTAAAGAAGATTGTTATCATTATCATTATCATTATCATTATCCCATCCCCACCTGTGGCCGCACCATGCCATTGGCATACACAGTTGCACAAAGTGGCTGACAGTAGCCACCGAACACATTCGTCTTGAAGTGCGAGCGAAGCGAGCTGAAAATCTTAAGGCATATTCTAATTAGATGGGCTTGAACAGTGTTAAAATATTATTTACAACTGCAAATTTTTCTACTGTGGGCCGCCAGCAAGCATTTGTGTCCAAAGGGCCCAAGACAAAAAGTGGCTATTGTCTTGACGAGGGCCCACCGGGAAATTTCCCGGTATCCCGGTGGGCCAGTCCGCCACTGCAACGCCGGTCAAGGGGCATTATCGGACACTTTCGAAACATCCCGGCAAACAATCGTGAATCCCGAATGAACGACGAAAATAGATTATTAAAGCGTGGCTTTGGGCGTGGGGTCTGATTTGTTCTGGTCCTGTCTGATTGTGTCCTGCCACTCTCGGTTTGATCACTGTGCGTTAATTTTAATTTCACTTTAGTTTTGTAATTGGATTATTTATTTTTGCTTGTAGATTTCGTTTCTTAATTTTCAAAAAATTGAGCCGACCGTTCCTTATAAGCGTTTCTTATAAAAAAAACGTGTATTAGATCAATGAAGTCATAAATGTGAATGACGTCATATATATTAAATTTTGTTGACGTCATGCAATATGAAAAAAGGAAAAAACAAATGAAAGTACTCATGACATGCAATCGAATGGTGCATGTTTGAGATCGATCGGACAAACGACACAAAAGCTACAGACATTATAAGCTTTTTTCTGTTGACTGCTCTCTCCAAGTATGGTATCACTGTGGTCACATGATTAGAGGTAGAACACTGAAATGTTAAGAATTTAATTTCCTATGAAATTTGAGTAAAAGTCACCAAAACTGGTGGTTAACCCTATTTTAACCGGGGGGGGGGCGTTTTTCGCCCCCTGTCGGATTTTTTTAAATAGCTCCCAAACGGTGCTACCTACAATGCTGAAACGTCTTGACTTTTCCTAAAATTTAGTTGGCAATCAGAATATAAAGATTTCCTGACCTATTGCTCGACCACGTGATCACCACATGCCCATATTTGGAGAGTGGTCACAACAAAATTCTTTAAAACGGCTCTAATTTTTTTCTTTGCTACTACATCTTAAAAATATATATACCATTCGATTCGTCTCAATAAGTGCCTTCATTTGATATATAATCTATATACATATTCGTTGCAGTTGGATGTGGCGTCATTCCCTTGTCCCTCTCACGAACGTTCTCATTGTCTAGACAGTTCGATTGGCAGAACAGCAACATGGGCGAAGTCAAACCGCAGGTGAAAACGTCGCCCAACATTCCGTTCCTCCTG
Source organism: Aurelia coerulea (assembly GCA_039566865.1). Taxonomy (NCBI): domain Eukaryota; kingdom Metazoa; phylum Cnidaria; class Scyphozoa; order Semaeostomeae; family Ulmaridae; genus Aurelia; species Aurelia coerulea. Next base: position 11,393,971 of record CM076950.1, read on the forward strand.
GAAACGTCCTCTTTTTCCAGTCAAGGCTCTGGTCGAGGGGTTATTAGCCAATTTCCTCACCCCACTTTCGGCTTGCCAAGCCCTTTGTTTCCCTTTGTGTTGAGTTCGAAATCCTTTGTCATTCCATTGTTCTCGCGCTGCTCATGAGGTCGAAAAATGGGTGCCCTTCAACACCCCATTGAGGGATTTTCTGATATTTTTAAAAATCGCAATGGGATCTCTTTTCGCTTGATATGCATTGGGACCCATTTAGAGAGGGATTCAGGTCCAGGGACTTTCTAGGTGCTGGAGGGGGGTCGAGTGGAAATTGCACATTTCCTACCATTCAAAGGCCCATTTTCCCCACTTTATTGTCTAAATGTTGTCTTTTTGACAGCCTTGCTATATTTAAGGATGAGTTTCTACCTCAATATATGAGTTATTGGGAGAGGAAGTGGCGCTCCAAAGTGCCACAATTGCAACATTTTCTTATTTTTAGATGCCTTTTTATCCCTTTCTCGGGGACTCCCCCTTCTTTCAAGAGAAACATCCCCTTTTATGTTTTCAACTACCATCTGAGTTGTCACGCAAAAGGGTTTTGACATTGTTGTGCAGCGTGGAAAATTGCTTTCAAACTGTTGATAGTTTTTAGATTAAAATAGTACTTGAATTGTTCCTTGAGAGGATTAACATTTACGATACTCTCGACCAGCTTTTGGCAGCAAATAGCCACGAAACCTAGATTGGCTGGGTCTCTTATTAAAGAATAGGCCTTCATGGAATGGGAAGAGGGAAGGAAAGGAAGAGTAAAATGGTGTGAAATATTGGACGATAACTGGAAGTAAGGGATCGGCAACGAATGCGTGCATTCTGTTTTTGCCAGAAACCACATGTGCAGAAATTGAAGCTGAACAAAATCCTTCAAAGAAGACAGGGGCCAAGTCTTGGGCCAAATCGAAATAAAGTTTAGCTATGGGAGTTTTCCAGATTCCTGTCGACTCTTGTGATTTCCTGCAGTCTTATCTTATGAGTCTCCGTAAGTTTGATTTTTACCTGACGTCTTTTTATGCTTTTATGAGCAATGACTGGGACTTGTCTGCTATTTTACAAGGCAGTTTTACAAAGAAACCAGCGATTTGCACATCGCCCTTAATTTCATTCTAATGTTGAGGCTCTGGTACCCAGAGTACGTCGCCCTTTGCCTGATTAAAAAAACGTGCAACGAGTTGAGGGGTCTTATCACTCTTCCGAACTATCCGAGGCTGAACATGATGAGTGATCTGAATTGAGAGGCCTACAAGCCATTCTGTTTTCAGAGGTCATTGAAATTGAACAACAATACATTAAACATTACATTACAATTCTATTTGCACTTTCTTTATTGTCAAGGCAACACCGCTAATTGCCCTTCCATTCAAGACACATATCTGACGTCAATGCTTTTCAAACCAGAACAATGGCTGGAAAGAACAATCAGAAAGTGATTTCAGAGCCTCTGTTTGGGATGAGAGGGCTAGAAAGCAGGGGGTGAGGGGGTAACTCCTATAGGGGGTCTGGTATATATGTGACTTTGAGAATTCAGAGTTAGGACCCGTAACCAGGGCAAAATTTTAAAATATGACCCCATAAACCGGGAAAATCTACCACAATAATCGTAACATACAGAGTAAATTGAGAATTTATCGAGCTTTATTCCTTTTTATGAAAGTTTTTTGTAGAATCTTAGGAAAAACGGGTATTTTTCTTCAGAAAATATTCCAACCCAAAAACAGTGAAATGCTGGCTGGTGGACTCGGGGCCCTAAAATAAAAGTCAAATTCACCTGGCCCAAGTTTCATACGCCAAGTACCACACCCTTTTATCCTTGGGCCACGCCCTCCTATGCACGCCCTTCTATGCACTGGTGAAACGCTGCTCGCTCAATTTCTATCGCATATTTGGCACCCACTTTGCAAGTTGCCCCCCCCCCCTTCAACTTCGGGCTGGATCCGCCCCTGCTGCTTTTAGATTTCATTTGGAATCTCAGTGGGCCTGCGGGTCTGAAAATGTTCCTGAAAGAAAACTACAACAAAGAAAAAATACATACCTAATTTTTGCGGGCCCCCAATGGCCCCGAGCCCCCTGGTAACTACCCTGGCTATCCCCCCTCTCAACGGTCCTGCTTAGAAACAATGTTTGTAGTGTACAGATTTCTTTAGGGCTCAGTGATACTCCTGTAAAGGGGGGTTACCTTCAACATTTTCTATGATAAGGAGTTTTTTCATCAACTAGAATGTCAGAGAAAGGCTATCCTATGGAATGGTATGGACGAGCATGATCGTGATGTACCTTTTACTGTTGAATAGCACCCACCTGGAGTGTGCAGTACAGTTGGGGATGTTCAGTACAGTTGGGAGGTATGTTTGAGTACAGTGGGGCAATTCAGTATAGTGGGGAGGCATCCGGAAGGCAGTGGGGGATACCTTGAGTGCAGTGGGGGACGGGGGTGTTCAGTACAGTGGGGAGGCAACTGGAGTACAGTGGGGGGGGGGGATACCATGATGTGTGTGGTGAGGCATAATCAGTATAGCAGGGGGATATTCAGAACAGAGAGGAGGGGTAGCCAGGGTAGTTACCAGGGGACCCGGGGCCTCTGTTGGCCAGCAAGAAATAAGGTATGTATTTTTCTTTGTTGTAGTTTTCTTTCAGGAACGTTTTCAGGCCTGCGGACCTACTGAGATTCTAAAAAAAATCTAAAAGCAGTGTCTTACCAGTGCATAGGGGGGGGGGGCGTGCCCCAATGATAAAAGGGCGTGGTACCCGGCCTCTCTCTCGACGGCCCTGGGGGTAAACACTCATGTTGTTAAATGCTCCCTTGCGCAACTATGAACAGCAGCTTAGTAGAATGTAGAATGAACCTATGACGAAACTTTGGTTACATAAAGTGACAACAGAAAACAACGTCAAGAAGCAACAAATTCTTTCCCAAGCAATCACTCGGTACGACAACGGGCCAGGTCGGCGCCGCAGGCGCCGACCGGCAAGCCTAGTTTATTCATATTTGCTGACATCAGCACTTTATTATTTCTATGACGCCATCAATCTTTATGACGTCATATTCCTAATGAATGAGTAATTTTTGCATGCAAAAACTGATGGAATTACCTCAAATATCGATGAAGGTACTTGATTTCATCAATAACATGCGAAATTAATAGTTTTAAATCATAATTATTGAGCAAACAATTTTGCATTGAATCAAATTTTCATTATTTAATTAGTTAAATTATTAGAATCCACAAATATCCGTATGAAACCATATGAAACAACAAATTAATGGTGTCAAGAAGGTATTTGGATGGGTTTTTGTTAATTTTATCAAGCTATTTGCTAATAATTGGCCCTTTTTTGCAAATAGCTCGATTTTCACAAAATTTACATTGTTTTTGGTTGCCTAGCAACCAATCACGTGACTACTGATTGATTAGTGCTATGACACAGTGCAAGTTTCATTGTCATAGCTGTTATACTTGCGGAGAAAAACAGGGGGTCGAAAAACGCCCCCCCCCCCCGGTAGAAAATCACTTTTTTTACCCGGTTAAAATAGGGTTAAACCTTTTGTCGTTTTAGCGTATTGCAGCAAAGTCTGGTAGGGGGAACGCCCCCCCCCCCCCCATCCAATACTTATAGTGTTAATCAATTACCATCAATAACTCATCACATCTACTGTGCTTTCGAAGAAAATCCAAGCAAGGAAAATAGGGCAGTATTTTAATTGGGCTTTGCATGAAGGATTGATATATAAACTAGAGTGTGAAGGTATATCTGGGAATCTTCTAAACCTTGTGAAGAGCAATCTAAAAGATCGTAAACAGCACGTGGTATTAACTGGGAGGAGCTCTGAATGGGCAACAGTATCTGCCGGTGTTCCACAAGGATCGGTTCTTGGTCCTTTATTCTTTCTTATCTATATCAATGACCTCACTGAAAATGTAGCTAGTAGAGTTAAATTGTTTGCCGACGACACCTCTCTCTTCTCGGTTGTTGAAAATGAAAATGAAACTGCACTGAAATTAAACAGTGATCTCGAAAAACTTCATACGTGGGCCTGGCAATGGAAAATTAAGTTCAATGCAGATAGAACAGAAGAAGTCTTGCTCTCTAAGCGGAATAAACCGGCCCACTCAATTCTTAAGCTTGGTAGCAGTGATATAATTGCAAAAATTGAGCACACGCAGCTTGGTATGATACTTGATTCTAAATTAGATTTCCAAAGTCATGTTAAAGAAGCTATTGCTAAAGCAAGGAGAGTTATCGGCATGATAAGATATCTTTCCAGGTATGTTTCCAGAGAGGTTCTTGATGCTATATACAAGTTACATGTAAGACCACATCTCGACTACGGCGATAGGATCTACCATAAATTTCGAGACAAATTTGACCCTGACATGCGCTTGGCCTTCAATTGTATGATAGCCTTATAAAATCCAATTGTATAGTGAACTACCCCAAGAGTGGCAATTGCAGTATAGGCTAGTCTGAGAAATCTTTTTAGTTTTGAACAACCAGTCAGCAAGACGGCCCGTTTTGCAAGCACGCATTTTCCTAATGCGTTATTCGAATGGAATTTACTCCACGATGATACAAGAAATTCTAAATCCCTGCTTCAGTTTAAGATAAATTGCTTGCAAATGTTAGACCACTAAGAAACTCTACATACAAAATTTGCGACATTTCGGGTGTCAAGCTGTTGACAAAACCCCGCGTGCACTTCAGTGCTCTAAATGAACATCGCTTGGAAAATGCTTTTGACTGCCATGGCCAGCATACGAGTCAAATCTTTTAACAGGGCACAGAGAAACCCGCAAATCTTCCAATTTCACGCTTATAAACCAATGATATCGCCGTATTCCGATCACATGACTGAAAATAAAGCTTTCGAGATAACTTTTCGAGTACCTTCACCAAAATCAAAATGGATATTCGACTAATAAAGATACAGAGCTGGTTTTACTACACGAATCGATCCGAGAAGCCCCACTCCATATTTTTGTTTTTCTGCATTTGGTTAAAATCTCATCAAGGATCGACGTTACATCGAATTGAGTTCCTTTGAAAATAGGCCTATGTTCGAGAATTTTTCAGGAACGCTACAACTAAGATATAGCTTTCACAATTTAACATGTTACGTGAATTATGTCCAGGAATAACATGAAAATATTTGTTTATTTGATTTTAGAAAATCCTTGACGAATTAAAGCTATTTGCTGCCAAGAAACTAATGAGGGGTACTTCGGGGGGTCTCAATACCGCAATACCGCACGAAAAAGACACTAAATACCGCAATACCGCACCAAAAAATAGCAAAATACCGCAAACGCTAGAAAACTAAAAACAACCCTGATAATACAGTATGCCGGTCTGTATGTAGCAGTATGATTCTGACCTAAATCCACCTTCTTTCATGAAAACTTGTAGTTTGGTCGACAAGATCATAGTTAGATGTTTTACAGACAAAAGTTTGACGTGAGAACGACGGGAAAAGTTTCATTGACGTGCTTTCAGTAAAACTGCATTGACGGCAGAAATTATGAATATATACTGTAGAACATATCATTGTTTTGAATATCGATTCTGCTACATAAGGGCTGACTTTTTCGCGAATACGAGATAAAAAGTTTACTGTGGCTAACGCTTTTTTGTACACATTTTCCAAATGTCGATGTAGGTTCAGATGGTTATCCAAATCTACACCAAAGTACTAGTATGATTTTGTCTCATGAATAACTTTTGATGTAATCCATATAGCACAAATTCAGTTTTACGTTTTTAAGTTAATGAAAAAGTTAATTATTTTCATCAAGCAGTCTGCAACTTTTTGTATTTCACTGTTAAGTAAATCTTCTATTTCATTTGAGTTCTTTCTTGCACAATATGAAACAGTATCGTCGGCATACAATATAATGCCAGAAGCATCAGTGAGTGGAATATGGGTGTCGTTGATTATCAACCCAAAGAGAAGGGGCCCCAAGATGGATCCTTGTGGGATACTACATGTAACATTTTCTTCGTATGAGCTGGTGTCATCAAAAATTACTTTTGCTTCCTATTAAAGAGAAATTCACCTATCCACTGCAATTCCACATCATCTATACCATAACTTGGCAATTTTTCCAGCAAGGTGCATGACGTACTGTGTCGAAGGCTTTACAGATGTCAATATAGACAGCACCACTAAGTAGCCCTTTTTCAACGTTCTGATGCATTCTGTCTATACTTTGCTGACAGAAAGGTAACTGCATGTTTCGTAGATCTCCCTTGTCTAAACCCAAGCTGATTTGGGCACAAAAGGCCGTTCGATTCAAGGTACTAGGACAGTTGATTATAAATGATCTTCCAGATAACTTTTGACGGAGCAGGAATTACCGTGGTGATAGGTATAGTTGTCGAACATTGTCGGATTGCCTGATTTGGAAATAGGGGTGATTTTCCCACATCTAAAGTGTTGATTCGTGCAAATATTTTGATTCTTTTTCTTCAGATAAAATTGTTGCGTGCTCTCCTCCGCAGGTACCTTTTCAAGGTTGAGCAGGTGGAGCAGGCACAAGGAGAGAGAGATAAGAGACCAACCTCTCCCTCGTTTTTCTTTCCTCTATTAATTCGTCTCGAAGATGTATTGTTCTTCAACAAGAAAATGGCGCGGAAAATGGCATTGCATGAAGTTTGGATGTTAAATTTCGTACAATACCGCATACCGCGCTGTAAAAGCTCGATACCGCAATACCGCAAGTTTTTTCCGTCATTACCGCAATACCGCATAAAATTTACCCCCGATACCGCAATACCGCAAACCCCGAAGTACCCCTCACTAATGGGCCTACCTTCATAACCAGCGGATACATTTACGAAAGACTTCACCACAATCTAATTTCTTTCCACCATTTTATCCTCGATAATTTCGATAAAATGTGATAAGACTTTACAGCCTCTGCAGCAAATCGTCCAACTACCATCGATTCAAAATTTTCTTGTTGCAAACACATGGAAAGCTTGCATAAAACAAAAGGTTGTGCAAGGCTCAGGTCTCCCATGTGACACAGCAAATTGACACCTTTGATAATAGATTATACAACTTTGAGAATAGATTGCAGTGGAAATTTCTTTACACAAATCATGTACTTTTCCGATGTGATAAAGAAATTTGAAATCTTTGAGAAATGTATTTTTAACACAAATAAGGTATAGCTTTCAAAATTTCACATGTTACGTGAATTATGTACAGGAAAAACATGAAAATATTTGCCCTATCGAAAGATTTCCCTGTGCCCTATCGAAAGATTTGACTCGTATGCTGCCATGGCCCAGTTCATTTTTGTCGTAAAGACAATGAAACTAACAAGCATTTTCTCCTGCATTGCCCCCTATATGATATACTGCGTAGAGATCTCTTTGACCAGCTCTCTGATGTTCAAGGACTAGACATTAAGACATCGCCAGTATCAATAATATGGACGCTGATACTCTTTGTCATCGACTTTCGTTTGGAAATCCATCTTTAGGTACTATTGAAAATACAGTAAGACTGGATGATATCAGCAGCAGCAGTTCCCTGTTCGTTTTCTGTTGGGTTTTTTTTTGTAGTTTCACATTGATGAGGTAGATCACTGGGGACAAGCACTGAATTTTTTCTCGTTGTCCACCTACGAGTTGTAAAGCTCAAATTTCCTCTTTTGACCAGTAATCTGCCTTAGCTTTGGTGTTTGTTGTCTGTTTTGTGTAATTTATCTTAATTTTGTCATTTTGTTTTGTGTATTGAAAATTAATGTGAATTGTAAGTGCAATCCACAGTGAAGACCCGTTGAATTTGTCTTTTTCACTATTGGTGGTACAGTGTAATGTATGTATAAATATTTTAGTTGTAATCTTAATAGAAAATAAAGTGCAATGACTGTTTGGATGCAAACTTGAACGAATCACTATCATTATTATTATTATTATGGATTCTTTCATGTAAAATTGGCTAAAAATTTAAAGCTATAATTGCTAATTGAGGCAAGCTATTTACAAAATACATACAATATCATAAGAAAGATATGATTTACAACAAAATACCTAAACTACGACAAAATTTTGCACAATCTGCAGTTGAATATAGCAAATGAATTACTGATGTCAGATAACAAACACTCAGGCTCGCCGGCCTTACCTCACAAAATGTTAAAGCTATTTTCTTAGCAAATCAGACGTAAGATAAGATAAGCTGGATTAGATTATTCCTGAAAGAGCGCTACAGCCGTAAATCCTACTCACAGTCAAGGAGACGGCAGAAAGAAATTTTCATGCTCATTTTGATGATGATGGTATTTGTGATGAAGTAAGGATTTCCATTTACTCAGTCAAATTTGTGAATGTAATTCAGCAGCGTACGTTAAGAATTTGCTGGAAATCCCTGAACTTTACCAACGAAATACGTACAACCTATTGTTTCAAATTGGACTTACGATAGAAGAAGACAATCATCATTCAGGAAAAGTACAGCGATTTCAAATGGGGTACGAAGTCGCAAACAGGATTTCTGCGTATCGAAGACTTTTCATTCCCAACATAATTACTGCTTGTACAATCATCCTGGCTAATTCTTTGTTGATTCATGCAATATGGACACGAGACAAAGTCAGAAACATTTCATTCAAATTTGTTTACATTTTGGGCGTAGCTAACGTTATCGTTGGCTTGACAGTGATATTGGAGAACGTGCTCCTGCAGCCCATAATACCTAAAGAATATTTTCTAATGTCATGGAGTGTGATAGCTGTTCTTCGAGTATCTGAAGCACTATTTACAGAGTTGATAATTTTGCTTCTTGCCTTTGGTCGCTATTTGCAGATGACAAGAATTCAAAGCTATGATCGAATTATTACGCACAGAAATGCCAATATATTTGTTATATTGTGTGGATTAATTACAATGTGCCTAACTGGTCTCATTGGAGCCGGCTATTACTATGGCTTTTATGCACATGCAGTACAAGTATTATATGGATTTTCTGTTCTAAGTGTTGCCTTGGTGTCGATTTTGTATTTTAGAGCTGTCAGGTCTGTTACAATCAAGATACAGAATGACTTTTCCGCCAGAAATATTAGGATGCACAAGGCTTCGAGGGAGATATCAGTGGCAACTCTCTTTGTTCTAACCTCCCTGTTGTTAACTACCACACCCATGCTGGCCTTCAACCTTGTTTCGTTTTATTCACATTCTCAAAGGTGGATACTTGATGTACTATACGCGTCCTATCTCATTTACAATGTGAATTCGACGGTGAATGCTATCATCTTCATTTACGTCAACCGAGATCTCAGAGATTACGTCACAAAATTGTTTGCGTCCAGAAGACAGTCATCATAACTAGAGTTTTTTCGCTTGGTTTTTGCCTGTACTCAATTTGGAAAATTTGTAAACTTTGTTCTTAAACATTACATGGTATGGCATATATGAAATGGCATATGGCATGTATCTATGTAATCGTATCTATGTATCTCTATGTATGTATCGATGTATGTATAAAATTTCGCGCGACACATTAAGAATATTCCTCTATTCAGCAATACGTAATATTGGTCAGTATCTTATATCTCAATTGCTTAACCAAAAATCTCGTTTGATCTCATTTGCATTGTTCTACCGGTTGTCCAAGAAAAAAGTCCTGGCATTTGATTGAACGCAGAGCAAAAAGTTCTGAATCTTGATATTTCTATTAATTCTAGTTACATGCTAGACATTTCAACGTATAGTTTGACATAAAACGAGAAGAAATTAATAATCTGATAACGGAGTTAAGAGCTCCAACACTTCATGCTCATGTGAAACGCAAAACCAGAGAGATTTGTAGTCCCTCCTGCATCACAACTGTGAAAGGGGAATATTCGAATGAGGAGGACAAAACTGCGTTGGCATTTTCATTCATTACCAGACGATGATGAGCAAGAGTTATGCATATTTAGTAGGTCAGGTTGGGGTAATGTGGGTCTACGGGGTAAAGTGGGTCTAATGAGCTTTTAATTCGGGACTATTACGACCACTTGTTCAAATCAACAGTCTTTCGAACAGCGTTCTGCTACAACTTTTATTGTATGGCGATAAAGACTCTGTGATGACGTTAATCAAGTTATACTCGAACTGACTATAGACTTCATTCACAAAACTGGTCGGTTTGGTTAAGACAACTTCAAATTCTTGTTTGTGCCACAAAGTCACGAAGTCCTTTTGTCCTTTTTGTCCTTTTTGTTTTGTTTCTTTTGTTTCTTTTGTTTCTTTTTTTTTATCGTTTGTTAATGGGTCTGTTTCACGTTTGATGCAAGGCATACATGATTGAAACATGGCAATTCATCCTTACTAAATCTTCTCTTTTTTATATAAAGTGTACCGTTGAAGAGGGCCTACCATTCGAAGAAAACAGGCATCAATTTGGTATTTTGCACTTTTATTCTTTATTTCAGTGCTGACTAGTTTCGCCCACTAGGGCATCTTCAGAGCAACTGATTTATTCAGAGTATCTACCTCTATTTATAGTGTATTGTCTGTCCATATAAGGTTAATTAGTTTACAAGAATAATTTTGTCCTTATAAGGTAAAAATGTTCTTGTCGTATGCTGTTGTTGTTGTTAGCCTCGTTCTCGTTGTTTTCAGTTGAGTCGTTGTTGTCGTAGGGGTCGGTTCTCGTATCATGGTGTTGTATTTTTGTGCTATGTCACTTGACGTCAGATTGTCTTTCGTCCATCGTTCTACGAGCTTCGCTTTTCCAATTTCATTTTCGGTCCTTCTTTGCAAGTGGTTGATTCCGTGAATCTTAAGCCACCCCGGGTGTACCTTTACCCTGTTCGTTCTGTTCTGTTCGGTTCTTTTCAATGGCGTTGTTCGCAATGCGATGTTTTCGTTTTGAAGTGTTGTTGTTATGTTGTTTCTTGTCCTATGACGTCGGTTTTGTGTCTTCGTAGTCTTGCTGCTGTTGTTGTTGTTACGTGGTTTCTTACCGTTCTGTAGTGTGTCTTTCGTAGTCAGATGTTTTCCCTGTGTTGTAAGGTCAGATGTTGTTGAGTTGCAGTTGCAGTTGCAGTTGCAGTTGCACTTGTTGTTGTTGTTGTTGTTGTTCTCTTTTTTATATATTTGAATCTTTATATTGTGAATGGAGGCACCCCTGATCCTGGATCATGTGCTTTCGCTAGCCTGGCATCCGACGTGAAACATGCCTCAGTATTTACTGGTATTAATCATGTATGTGTAGCTTCTTGTAATTGTATATCTATTTATAATTAAGTTGGATGTTTCTTTATGTTACGACCATGGGATAGTCATTGTCTGTTGCTCCCTGTGGTTACCGTCCTTGTAGTGTTGTATGGTTGTATAGTAATTAGAAAGTATAGTAGGTTGTAGCATGTATTGTAGCATTTTAGAGGAATATAGAAAAAAAATGAGCTTTTAATGTCTACATAATAAACTGCCTTTTTACATAAAACATTCGTGTTATCTCCATTCGCTTTATAAAATAACTTTACTGAACTGCTTACTGTGCAAGAATCTCGAAGCCCGGAAAACTTTCTCCTGCCACTGTTGTTTTGATTTTCTGGTCCATTTAATGACCATGAGGTGAGAGTTTGGTCTTTTACAAACGAAATAACGTTTATTTCGAAGTCATTAAAGGGTATGTGCAAGGCTAAGTTGGCCTATCTAAAACAACTTTCGATCTAGGCATGCGCAATACGCCGCGCTGAAAGTGATCACATGATAGGCTGCCGGGTTGTGTTGTTTTGAAAAATAGATAGGCCCACACTGTGCCGCTCGGCGCCCTACCCTGTTGCTATTTGTTGCTCTCCTCCTCGCATTTTTTGCTCTATTTCTGTCCCCTCAATTATTGGATAGAAATAGCAAATGATTCCTTGTGCAGAAGTAAAGCATGGAGATCTTTATCATTTGTCATGGCCGTGAAAATAAAATTGTATTGCTTCTCATTGAATTTTCACAATACTATATGTGAAAGTCTGCAGCTTTGATAGAAGTCTCCATGGGTGGGGACACGCTCTGCCTCAAATTACAATAGAAATGTAAGAACTTTGATTTCAAACAAATTAATTCTCTGGGTGGGGCTTTTATAATCCTTTTATAATCCCAGGTCTCTTGGCACATTTCAAAATCTTTCGCGTGAGATTCTCATTGTCCGCCATATTCGTTTCTTCCTTTCCTCGAACTGATCACATGCAAAGTTTCTCGTGACCTGAATACTATGCTGCCATTGGATGATTCGCTTGATCTATTTTTAGAAATTTTTGCTTGTGCAAATGCAGGCTTTTAACCTTGCACAAACCCTTTAAAGCGATTGTTCTTTTTATGTTTATTTTTTACCAGATGGGGTAATGTGGGCCTATTGAAAAATTCAGCCATAATTCAAATTCAACAAAGCCTTGAATTGCTTAAAATGTTTGCAGTTATGTTCATCTTGCCACGTTTTTTTCTTTCTGAAATGCGACAACGGGTTTCCTTTCACCGCAGTTGCTGTCTTGTAACCAGTAAATTGGAGTAAACATACTGCAAACGTTTTTGTTTGACTGTTACTATCAAATTTCCCTTAAAAAAGATCCCTGTTGACCATCCGCCTATCTTCTTCAATGATGTAACCGTTATGAAAGTTAACGAACATAAACATCTAGGTGTTGTGCTTGATAGTCGACTGACGTTTTCTAGTCATATTCAATCTGCTATCAATAAAGCGAGACGTGGGATTGGTATGCTACGGTTTTTATCAAGCTACTTGCCAAGACAAACTCTAAACGAACTGTATAAACTCTATGTTCGTCCATATCTCGACTATGGTGATGTCATTTATCATATCCCGCAGAAAGTGTGTGACTTCAGCCATGAAATCACCTTACATCGTCAGATGGAACGACTTGAACAATCCAGTATTCTGCTGGCCAGCCATAACTGGCGTGTGGAAAGGTACTTCAAGAAACAAAATATACGAGGAACTTGGCTGGGAATCATCAAATGACAGGAGGTGGAGCAGGCGTCCCCGGGGGGGGGGTACATAACATATTTCGGGTACGGGTATGTGCCGCCCATATGGGTGGGTTTTTGAGCCCAAAATTCTCTAAACAAGGGTCCTTTTTCGGCAGATTTTCCATAAACATGGGTGTAGTTTCGCTGAAGTTTGCAAAAAATGGTTAAAATTGGCAGTTTTCTGCCAAAATTAATCATAAAAGTGGGTATCAAAAGCAAGTTTCGGTAATTAGAAGAGGGTAGCTTTCTGAAAACCGGGCGGCAGACCCCCGTCTATCCTCAAGTCATGTACCCCCCCCCGGGCAGGCGTCTCGTTCTTTTCTTTAAGTTCATCAATAAACTTGCTCCGGAATATACAAGATATCCTATTCCACAGCTTCGTTGGTCAAATTATGCTCTTAGAAATCAGGCTGTTGTTGGGCGAATAAATGCAAGAACAGAGCGCTTTGAGTGAAGCTTCTATCCCAATTGTTTAACCCTATCCAGACTGGGCTTTTTTAGCTACTAGAAGACTGGGGGGGGCTCATTCAGCCCCCCCTCTCTAAAATCGCCATTCCTTCACTTACGAAGACGAAACTCACCATGCAGGTAGCCGTACTTATGATCTATCATTTCTAGTAAAAAAAGTTCTAAAAATAGATATGACGTCATAATTATTCAGGACCAACTGGCACGTGTCCACGAAAAAAATGAAAAAAACAACTTTTTTTTAAATCTTTATAATTTTCTAAGAATGATTCATGAAACCAAATTATGCCTATCAAAGCATTGTTAGAAGGTGAAAATATACTTATAAAGTGAAAAATTTGATTTTCGCAAATTCAAGATGGCGGACAAAGAGATTAAAAATCTTGTTTTTCTGAAAAATGACAAATGCAGCCATATTAGAGAATTTCTCCATAGTTTACAATGAAAACTACTTCGATGATAAGTGATCGTTGCATACTTCATTTTTCCTTTTGAAACTTTTGTTTTGATCATTGCAAAAAATGCTGACATCAGCATTTTTTCCCAGTAGTAAGCAAATGAGTTGTAAGGAAGAAGGAAGGGGGAAAAAGGGGATTGAGGATAGTTATTTGGTGGAATTTTGATAATATCTTGACAAACTAAACACTTTCAAGTCAAAAAAGTCTCACTGTGAAGCAGATTCTCAAGATATGCATACAAACTGACCGTTAGTAGTACTATGTGAGGATACCCCCGGGGAATCTTATACCGTTTGCGGCCAATGATGCACAAAATTCAAACAAAATTACACAGCTTAGGTGGAAACAACCCTGCTGATCAGTTTTAATCTATTTATTGCTGCTGTAAAACATTTGGGGTCGAAATATCCTTGCAGAATGTCCGCGAACTAATTTTTGCCATTTTCTTAAAGATGACGTCATTGATGAAGTCACGTGACACATAATTGTTCTATTGTTCTTGGAAAAAATTAAAGAGACCTTACAAATTATAAGTTCACAAATGAAAATGGATATTATCAAAGGATTATGAGGTGATCTGGAATTACACCCATAAACAGCTTACCTAAAAGTTGGCCCCGACCACTCTGAAAAAAACAGCCACCCCCCGGCCCCCTAAATTTTTTTTTCAAAATTTCACACAAATTCACACTTCAAAAGGATAGAAACTAAAAGTCAAAAAATAATTTCCTGGTTCGTTGAACCAATTTGGAGCAGTGCTCAGTTAAGTAGGTGGGGGGGCTGAATGAGCCCCCCCCCCCCAGTCTGGATAGGGTTAAAAGAATGGAACAGTCTTGCTTCTGAGATCAGGGAATCACCTACAGTAAGCTCATTAAAAAAAACAGACTCTCTTCTCTTATCCGCCCTGCCCAGAAACCTGTTTATGGAATTTATGATCCAGAAGGGTGTTGCCATCCTCACCCAGCTACGCGTAGACCTCAGTAAGCTAAGTTGTCACAAATTCAATCATAACTTTCGAGACACAGTTGACCCAATGTGTCTAATTAATGATTGAATTGAGGATACTGAACACTTATTGCTGCAATGCCATGCATATGATGATCAAAGGCGTGATCTCCTAAGCGCGGTTCAGTTGCGTGCTGGGGATGAGATCGCAGGGGGGGCAATAGGTCAAAATGGCGCCCCTTTCTAGACTTATGACTTATCGTCCCTTGTTTCCCCGTTTCCTTTGATTTGCTGATATCAGTTGCTCAATAGGGACTCATACCATTACTCTTATAAAGTGGGTCCCCTGTTTCAAAACGGCGTAAACAAGCGGGAGTTATCGTACACACAACAAAATCACTTGGAGCTTAAACATTGAAAAGCAAACTTTAGTACAAAAAAAATGTTTTCCTAACCTACCCATCACAGACAATATACCTTTCAAAGCAGTAATCTTCCTCTGTAGAAACAAAATAGATCCATCGCAGCTACGAGAACTCTAGGCCGTATCAACCGCTTTTTTTTTGGATGCGACAACAAAAGCTGTCTAAATAGCAATTACAACAGTTGTCCTTATTGGTTGAAAACTAAATTCTAGCAATTTGATGGGTAAATACGGAACCACTCTATGTGGGCCTAAAGGGGGCCCACTTTATAAGAGTAATGGTATGAGTCCCTTTGACCAAGTGATAGCAGCGTTGGGTGAATTCGTCTATTCCAGTTCATTTGTTCATACCAATACAGATTTTCGTTGCAAGGGAAGCAAGTCAATGCCAGTTTTTCATGATAAAATGCTATTGAAAGTTCTCGAAAACTTCTTTCTAATTCTAAACTGTCAATGAGCTCGTCTTTGTCGAGGGAGAGAAAATCTTTTTTCCAAACGCCATCATCAGAAGGCCCTCAAGGAGCTCTTGAACCATCGTTGAGCGCATCTGCGAAGTGGAAAACGAATGCTCAGCGGTTGATGAGCTCACAGGAATGGCAATTGCAATAGCATAAACGTGCCCTAAGATGGGATATGCATCCATTAGATGGTACGTGGGATGACATAGCAGCTGCAAGGCATCAGAAAAGGATGGCAGCTTGCTCTTTTCGTCAATTTTCTTAATGTGTATCGCACCTGGCCAATCAAAATCTTCATCATAATCATCATAGTCATCATAATCATCATAGTCATCATGTATTCGTTGGTTCGTTTTCTGTTTGGCTTGTCTACACATCAAAATCAAATTCGACGTTTGACTGCTAATTGTGTGATTGATATTAATTAAGCTCATTTGATTGGAATCATACTTGAATAGATGCGCAATGATTTATGAAATAAAAGATAATGACGTGAGAAGTATGTATACGGATTTGGTTGACTCTAGCGCTGTGAATTTAGCTTTAATCAATGGCTAATCACTCTCCAAATGTTCCTCGATAGTTAACTTGAACATAGATACCTTGTTTGTTGGTATTGGTGCTTTGGGAGCAGAAATATCAATCTTGAAAGCTTTAATTTGCCTTTTCCTGCAAACCAGAGCTTTAACCTTTTGGCCTAAGCAATTTCAGGCACAGTGTATAAATCAACGAGATCCTTGATAATATTGGAACAATATTAGATCTTGTATTATTACGTTTTCCAGAAGTCACCCCCCCCCCCCCAGTCACCCATTATGATGTTTCTTAATTTTTCACTAATTTCAGTTCTTAATTTCGATATGGTTCAGGAATTTGCTTAGGCGAAAAGGCCAAAACGCTGGTTTGCAAGTGGACGCAAATTTGAGCTTTCAAGATTGATATTTCTGCTCTCAAAGCACCAATACCAACAAACGAGGTATCTATGTTACAGGTTAACTATCGACGAACATCTTGAGAGTAATCAGGCATTGATTAAAGCTAAATTCACATCGCTGGAGTCAACCAAATTTGTATACATTTTTTGGGACACCCGGTATTAAACAGCGCCTTCTTTGAGTTTCCATTTGATATCCTAGTATCATTGCGATGTTTCAAGAAGTTTTCTTCGTTCACTAACTAATTGATCAGGGCGCCTTCGGCGCCCCCTAAAATAGAAATCCTCTCTGGCGCCCCTCAAAATCGACCAGCAGGGAGGGCAGTTGCCCCCCCTGCCCCCCTGCCAGCACGCCACTGGCTTGGTTAACGAAGTATTGCAACTACACAACATCTTAAACCTGCCAAATCAAACCCTTTTGCAAATAATGTTGTATGGTGATAAAAGATTTTCTCATAATCAAAATTAAGAAATTTTGGAATCAACGTTAAAATTCATTCATACATCAGAGCGTTTCTTGTAGCACCAGCAATTACAAACCTAGGTAAATTAATCTTCTGTCTCATCCTTCTCTATTAATCTTTAACTTCTCATAAAATAATATATGTATAGTAAATGTATCTATGTTACTAAAGACTATACCAAAATCTGTCAATTTTTAAATTTTGAGTCAAGCAGTAGTGTCTCCATATCTTCTGATTAAGCCGGTTTCTCCCTTAGGAGAGACCAAAAGAAACTTTGGTATAGCCTTTAGTATCTGTATTGTTATTTGTTAAGATCGTTTAGGGTAGCCATGCCAATCATGCTCCCAATGGTATCGTCTTTTGTAACTATGTCTTTGTTAAATTGTATATTTTTAGATTATGTATAAAGAAAAAAAAAATCGATGGACCCTTTAACCTTTCTTTTCACACAAAAGTCTGTTTGAAGTTCCCCTACAAACGCCGCATCTCTTCCCAATGATGTTAGTCTCTTAACTTGCTCCACCATCAAGCTTGACAGCGGGGAAACAACCAAAATTATGTTCCGATGCAAATACTCGGCAGCGCCACTGTCTTCTGTTCTGTTTTTCTCCGCCAAAATATCTGACAAAAAGCGAAGCAAAATGTTTCCCAGATCCTGTCGGAGCACACGCAACAAATACGTCTTTATTTTGGAACACTTTCAAGTAAACTGCCCTCTGAAAATCTCATAATTTCACATTGAACTGCCCTTCAATGGCATCGATAACCTGTTCCTCCATTTTGTGAAAATCAACTTGCCAGGCGAGACAACCGAGGATAAAACCGAATGAATTGTCATACTCCGAAAGTTCACGTTCGAATTTACTGAAAATTGTCATTCTGAGCCTTACGATCAATGGAAGGTTCTGATTGGCTTTTTATACAATCGCTTTTGTTTTACTACGAAATTCTGATCTCTCATTGGTGCGACAAAAAAGGTGCTACCAGCGGCCATTTTGGGTCAGTATTTAGGACGTTAGGTCATAAGTCCCAGTTAGAGCAATGAAAATTCAATTCAATCATGAAAATGTTGTTGTTGCTGTAACTGGGACGTTGTAGAGTCTACAGCGAGATGCCGTTTCCCAAAACCACTCTCCTCAGAAAACAGTTATTTCTCCAATACCTTTCCGCCTATCGAAAAGCAGTAAAAAGGATGTTGTTCAGCATAGTTTGGGCAATCGAAAAATGTACAAATCGCAATGTTTTCGTCAACGCTGGCTTCACAAATCCTAGTTCGAATCTTTTGTTGATTTCAGAAAAGTGGATTTATCTCCAAAACTACTCGAAAAAGTTTCGATTTTTTTTCGCTCCATCTTCAGCTTGGTAGTTGATCTACAACTTTGCCAAGTCTGATTGAAAAAGCTCGGCTAGATTTCCTGTAATCGAATTTTATATTTCTGTTTACTTTTCGACAGCGAAGGGGGAAAGGGTTGGTCAACGGATTCCCCTGCAGAAGAAGTTGAACGCTTTTGCAAAAAAATTAGTTGAGTTAGTTTTAGATTGAATGCTCATGAAAGTCTCGAAAGACACCCAAAAAAGCATGGTTTTGTGAAGTTTCTGGTAAAAATCAGTAACCTTTTAATCACTATCATAGTAGATGCAAATGATACTTTTACAAGCGCACTAAGGATGTCTATTGAGACTTAGGTATGGTATTCCCAACAGACCACAAATGATGTTCAGTTGTTTGCCACTGGAATCATTTCTGAAATATATTTCAAGCCTGAGCTTTTGCAAGCGTGCTTCATAACATGGTAGTCCGTTGACCATGGTTTCTCGTTTTCGCTGTCGAAAAGTAAACAGAAACATAAAATTCGATTACAGGAAAGCTAGCCGAGCTTTTTCAATCAGATTTGGCAAAGTTGTAAATCAACTACCTAGCTAAAGATGGAGCGAAGAAAAATCAAAACTGTTTCGAGTAGTTTTGGAGATAAATCCACTTTTCTGAAATCAACAAAAAGATTCGACCCAGGATTTGTGAAGCCAGCGTTGACGAAAACATTGCCATTTTTACATCTTGCGCTTGCCCAGACTACGCTGAACAACATCCATTTTACTGCTTTTCGATAGGCCCAATGATATTAGAGAAATTAACTGTTTGCTGAGGAGAGTGGTTTTGCGAAATGGAATCTCGCTGTTCACTGGAGCGGAAAGCTGAGTTACCTTAATTTGGATGTTCTGTGGAAAAGGTACAAATAATAAAATCAATGACATCCAAAAACGCGCGCACAAACGAGCATTACGTACTTTGCTTGATGACTATGATGCACCATTTCCTGATCTTCTTGTCAGAAGCAGTGAAAAAACTGTCCATGCTCAGAACTTACAAAGACTGATGATAGAGATTTACAATTACATTACATTATGAGAACCCTCTATTTCTGTCAGAACTATTCCAGAAAAGAGAGGCTAGGTACAATCTTAGAATAAAGAGCACAGTCTTACTGGCGAGCATATCTAACGTGGCTCTTGGCATGAACTCCATATGTTTTAGAGGTAGCATACTCTGGAACAGCATACCTGATGTGATAAAGAGCAGCGAAACGGTCGCTTCCTTTCGCAAAAAAATGAAAACATGGGCTGGGGGAGGATGCAATTATAGATTATGCTGTTTATTGTAAATATTATGGTTTTGCTGTATCTAAGTTAAGTTATGTATATAATTTGGTTTTTATTTTTATTGGTTTTCCATTATGGAATGTTGGAATGACGGATCCGGGAAATGTGGGGAAGGGATCGGTCAGACGGATTTAAGGAATAGAATTGCGGCGAGTCTAGGGGTTGGTATGATTGATGATGAAATACAAGATTATACTGCTATGAATGGTGCGTCGTACTTTTTCCCACCATTTTTCATCTTTTCCCTGTGAACTTGCACATTCAAATAAGCTACCTGAGCGAAATGAGGTGACAAAAGTGCAGATGATGTGTCTTTTGGCGTCATTTTCAACGAAAACGAGGCTGTTCTATTGTTTTCTCCCCTCTTAATCATTGCCAGCCACTTCATCGTGTGATTATGTAAGAAAATGGCGATATAGCGACCAAATTTGGCCTAAACGATCAGAAGTTTCATTGAATTTACAGCTGTTTCGAGCCTAAAAAGTGGAACAAAGTTCAGAATTCGCGGCAGTAGGTGGTCAGCTAGTTTTCTAGCATTAATCATATCTACGACGGACCTGTTCTGAAAACAAAACTTTGATCTAGAGTAGTATAATACAGAGTATATTTGCTTGTTTTCAAAGTGCAGCTTGATAGAGCTTCTCTGTATCTGTGTTTTAGATTGCCTTGATCTGAAAAATTACCTCAAAATCATTTGAGCTATGGCTAAAGCTAATCAAATGCAAAGTTTTGATACAACATAAATACTAGGTTAGCTGTTAGGCGTTATCGTGAAATTATCAGCTATAACAAGCAAACGATAAAGTTTGATTTTTCGCTGTTGATCCCTTTTCGGTGTAGTTTTACACGCAAATTTCTATTTAGCTGCTATGAAAGTTTCTTACTTTCGAATTCGTTACATTAAATTATATGATTCCTTTGTCCGCATTCATTAGAATATCAAATATTCATCTGCTAAGTGTTAAACAAGTTCACATGCTGTTTTATGTGGGTAACTTCATTGGGCACGAATCTTGGAAAACCATGGATTTTCTCTACCTATATCTGCAGAAGCCACAAGCTGCTGACAAACGATTCAACATGGTGTATTTCTATTCTGGTGTAAGGTGTATTTCCATGTTGCCAATTCCCATTTTTGAAATGTTTAGTAAACAGGTCCCTCGTCTGCATCATCATCATCACCCATTCCAAAGTCATCATCACCTTCGTCGTAATGATTCACCAGATAGTCATTTTCCTAAGAAACGAAATAAACCACGCTATACTCCCATTACAAGGTATTGTGAGGGACCGGACCGGCTCATCGGTACACTGCATTTGAAGGACTCTATTACCGGATTAGCTACTGGGTGTCTCATCAAACGCTCCAGATTTGATAATTTTTTAAGTAAATAGCTTGAAACCCATCATCAAGCAATTTGTGATTTGCGCTGCACAGCAGCTGCAAATCTTTAAAATGAGCATGGGGAAGCAACCTGACATGGCGCGCATGACTGAAGTTCGAGTGAAAATTTGATGGTTTCATCAAACGATGTACCTGGAAAACAGACTCATGTCTTCTGCGTTAAGGATTGGCGTCAGCGGAAGTTATCATCCGTTGTTGTGCACTCAAGGAACAAAATTTTCTGCGCAAGCAGGAGGAAATTATCTGCATCAAAGAAAAGAAAGTCCATTCGTTGGCTGTTGTTGATAATATTTGGAGGGGCACTTCTTTGTCATTTGAAAAAAAAATATTTGCAGTGTACAACAGGCAAATTCTAATCGATCGTTATTGCGAATGCACTTGGTGGTCTCACTGGTTCTTGTGATGCTTTCTGCAAAGGAAATCGTTATCAAATGAGGGGGAAGGGCATGTTCTTCAACAAAATTGGTAAAAGAGGATGCTAATTTTCTGGGATTGAGCATAGTTCTTATGATTATGACTTGAGAGGTTTACTTCGGCCAAGACGAAGGATGATGGTAAGGCCTACCATCACTTACTGAGGTGCAGTTTACGTTACCATGTATCCCACTTTTTGAGTGATGTAAAAGTGGGTGAAAACTAGCCCAAGATCTCTTCCCGAAAATCGTAAAGGATTATTTTTCAAATAGAGTAGCTTCTGTCCATCCAGGCAGATTCCATCGAATTCAGACGTAATCAACATTCCAGCTAAATAGTTAAGATATTGTTTGATTATTATCTGCAGATTTGCTCGTAGGTCAAAACCAGAGCTGCCAGCATTTGAGCACAAGATAATGGACAACTATAGAGCATCTTAATCTCCGCGATTACAGAGAAATGCTGACAAGGATGCTAGCACACAAGTTGCATTTTATATTGAACAAAGGTTCTTTACTTTCTCAAAAATTACCTGGTCATAATAGAGTCATACCGGGTGAGTCAGAAAGATGTATCCATTGCTTAAAAAATCGTACAGAGGAAGCTATGAAATTAATTTATGAAATTCTAATTTCACCATCTTATTGAAACTTCAACTTAATAGACCACTTTACATAAAGCAAAGGATCATGGGCAAAATTGGATTCTTCGAACGTATGTTTCAATAAAATATCTCATTCTTTTCATCTCGGCGTACCATCCAGGTGAAACAGCACAGCACTTACCTGGAACATAGAGTCCTGCATTTTCAGTTTCTTTTTCTGTATGGACCTTGCTGAAGTTATGTGCTTCCTTCACAAACTGCGGTCCTCTTCGTGTTTGATACTCATCCGTAAGTCTTTACAAGTAGACCCCTGCCCCTCTTTTCGATTGCTAGAACCATGTACAACACAGCATACGCTTGATTTCCAAAATGAATTCTCCCATATTTCAAATTCCAAGAAGTCTCCTTGTCATATCTTTCTTCTCTAGGACAAAATACGCTTAAAATTCTTTTTTTGCTGTTTGAGGTTCTGCAGGTTCCCAAATTGATTCGAACACAACTGTGGAACGTTCTGAAGCTGTCTGGGGATGTCATCAAATGCACCAGGGCGTATGACATGGGGTAAGCCAAGTAGAGACAACATTTCCAGAAACACACGTCTCTCTTCGTGGTACATGTATCTTTTTTAAGAAGCTGCCAGTATTGCATTTCTTGTAAGGTACTTGAGCAGTTTTTAAACATTGAAACTTTGTTTCGAAATATCGAGGATGGCACAGGAGGTACATACGACAATCGTTGCGGAACCGTTAAGAAACTCGTAAGAAACAATGAGAATTGAAAATCTGATGATTTTAAGGAACTTTCACTGGGTTAAGTTCTGCATGTAGATTCTCGAAACATGCGCTGAAGAATCTAATTTTCCCCAACTCACCCATGATCCCTTGGCACGACAAATAAATAAGAGATAATTACTCTACAATAGAAAGTGAAGATTTGTAAACAGTCACGTCAATTGATTTTGATAGAAATGCATTGTTGAAGGGGATCGGCGATCACTGACAAAGGACATTGTGTCAAATTGCAAATAAAAACAAATCGGCAAAAGAGTGCATTCGAAAAAGGGACCGTTAAGGGAGGTCATAGGTCTATATCAAGAGACGTAGGATAGATCTGAACATCTGCCTTGACAAGTATATTAATCTAAGTTATGATCTGAGTATTAAAAATATATGAAAGTTATGACATTGCCCAAATGAGGGATCTGGGCAATCCAAGCGTAGTATACTGTATTTTATTAATGATCAAACAAGAGGTAAATAAATGGCATGTGGCTTTGATTTGTTTCTCTATCAAAATGAGATAGCTATGTGCCCATCATTTTGCATTAGGTGCCTTACTCACACCAAAAACATACAGGTCACAAGAGTTGTAATGCCTACCGTTCACCTTCTGAGCAACATAATTGCTGCGTGAAATACATAATTATTGAATGAAATTAATAATTGCCTGTGGCAGATGCAGGGATCTGTCCTTCTGCTCTCTATACATATTGATGACTACCCCTAGTGGCCTCTTTTCGCGTGCAAAAAGAGACAGCAATACACGTGACGAACATCTCCTCTGGCGTTGTTTGTTTTGTTTTACCGTGAAGAGAATCCCCTTTCCTTGCAATGGATAATTACCTTAAATTAACGTGTCAATCGATAGCAACAAATACTATTCAGAGTCAGGAATGGAAAAAGGCTGAGGATGATTACGACAACTGTAAGTAAATCAATAAAAAACCGACACGAAAAAGACAACAGACAAAGCACAAACCTCTTCCTCTTCTTCTTCGTAATACTCTTCTTCAATCTCCACCTCATCTCCTTCTTTTACTTCTTCGTCATCTTCAACAACCCGCTCGCCCAGTACCTTTTCTAACACCTGCAATCAAAGTGGTATTTGCACAATTTCTACAAAAACTGGATGTAACTTGATATCAGGTGAATAATTTGTTTTAAAAGGGTATCAAGATAGAGAGCGTCACATTAAAGCATAATTCCTCCCATACAGAACCTTCAAGGCAGACAATTCTTCTTTCTTAAATTTAGTTTCATTTTTGGAAAAGCCATTTGCAAAAACAGCGTTAGCAAGTTGTTTTGCTGGTTGTCTTGCTAATAACAAGAGGGATGTCATTCCAGATATTTTTGCCTTGAAAGCTTAAAAAATGTTTCTTCAGGGGTGGTTTTAGCTAAAAAAGCGAACTTATCTGTGATTGCTTGACTAGTTTGATAGCGATGTCTTTCTGTATTACTACGGTAACAGCAACAACATAGCGTGATAAATAAACATCATCGTTATCATCAGTCATTAGGAAAATCCATTGCTTCAACTGGCAAGATGTTAGGATGTAACCCTATCCTGATGTCAAAACAGACCCTGTAAGCAAAACGTTTCTTATTTCTGCAGTTAATGAATAAAAAATCGACGGAATTGCTGAAATGAAACTAAACAGCACAAATGTGTCTCAATGGAAAAAAATTGCCAAAAAGCGCTAAAAGTTGCCAAAAGGCAATAACTTGCAAGCAAGGCAAAAATGTACCCAAAATTTGCGGAACAACTTGTCGACAGGGTCATTACCAAACCAGTTATGTCTTGGCTATTGTTGGAAAATGGAACATTGAAAAGCATAAGTAAACACTGCCATTGGTCAATTTACATGAGAAAGTGATGTCATTCTCTGAAATGTTTCAAGGATGGCTTCAGAAAAGGATCTTTGAGACACAGTTTTGCAAGAATTTCCACAGCCCCTTTAAATTTGTCAAACTATGGCACAAACAGTGACATCTCCATTGTGAAGTCAACCTTGTGCACCCTACCTCAATCGTACCAGGGTCGTCGAGTGACGTTGTCTCAAGTTTAATCCGGTTTTTGCCCTTCAAAGTAGGTGTTGCAACAACTAAAAAGAAAAACATTTCTCAGGAATATTTCTCCTTGATTTGAGACGTGAAAGTCTGCACAAGTCATCAAAGCAAAAGATAAATGGTATCATTTACAATGATATCTGAAAGAAAAGAAACGAAATAACACGAAGGGATGACAATTCTTAACAGTAGAAATAAGGGATAAGAAAAGCATGGGAGTCAAATATTTGCAAATTTTCAAAATTAAGTGGGTAAAAAGTTATAGCCCCATTCGTTGGAACGATGGAAGCCTCGGGTAATTTGCCATAATTAGAGATAGAGCATTTGTGATAGGATCATTATTTTTGGAATTACAGTATTTCTATGTTTAATGAAAGAATGTATGAGAGGATGTATCTAAAGCTGTGATAAACATTAGAAGCATAAACTCCATACTGACTGTGGAAAATCAACATGACCAGTGCAAGAAATACACGGTTTTCGAAGGCGCGCAAGGTGGTATATAGCAACATTTTGCAGCTTTTATAGTTTACAATTTAGCACTTTGATGACATCATAACTTCAAAATTAGCAGAAATATAAAAAACGCTGTCATTCTGAAAACAATAATGATATAAAAATTTCTTTCTCCAGGACCATGGTACATTACCTGAAATTTCCCATGCAATTCCTTTGAGAAAATAGGCAATAATATTTTAACACTGTTACAATTGCCCTGTTGTAAGCTGGCCGATGGCTTGGTTTTGATTCAGTTTCTAATCTGATGGAACAATGTGCATCCATGTTGTATCAAAGAGTTAAATGTTGAAAATTGCAAACAAATATTATTTTTTTTCAATCGATTCAATCATTTTGAACTGATGCATCAAAATTTACAAAGAAAAAAGACCACGTTCATTCTTTATTTGCTCTTTTTAAAGCAATGAATAATCTGCTACCTAGTGTTGCATTTGTGTACGGAAAAACACAGAGTAGTGCAAGAATTATCTGTAAAGTTGAAATTCCTTTGGAAAAAATGCCCATGATATCAACTTATGGCTAGGCTGTGTGTCAAAACCTCTGGTTTCCAATGCACTCTAAATATGGACTTTGCGAACTCGCATCTCCGGTTTTTGGTGGACGATTTTAAAATTCAAGTATGTGCATTCAAGTTGAAACTTAACAAATGTACCTATGCACTCAGAAAGTTCTTATGTCATATCCGTTTATTCCTTCTTACAGTCAAAAGGAGGTATTTTTTGAGACACCCCGTACTTTGCGCATACAAGACATACATAATTTGAAAAAGGAAAGGCCACGATACCAGCGTCGATTGTTGGATCCCAAGATGCTTGCGGTGACGAATAAATTAATAAGTTTAAAGGCAGAAACACCGCAATACAACAAAAAAACATCAGCAAATGGTTGAATAAATTTCATGCCAATATTTCGTCCTGCCATGCAGGACTTCTTCAGGGCTGTAATGTCAAACATTACAGCCCTGAAGAAGTCCTGCATGGCAAGACGAAATATTGGCATAAAATTTATTCAACCATTTGCTGATGTTTTGTTGCTGTATTGCGGTGTTTCTGCCTTTAAACTTAAGACATACATACCCATTTTTCTTTTCTTCTTAGCTTTTATTTGCAACTCCTTTGGCAGCAATGAATTATCTGTTTTAAAAGATACCACACATTTTTCACAGAAATAAAAGCGGAAGAAATAGAAGTAACTTCAATATATATTTGAATGCAAGCTTTGGATGATATGATATTTCCATCAACTTTCGAACCTTTTAAAAGGAAGGGTTGCTGTTTCTTTAAAAAATTCAAAAAAACACGAAGACAAAAGAAAAGCGTGCTATCAAATTTGGAGAAAACTGATCATATTTTTCCATTATTAAGTCCACAGGGAGGGGGGGGGGGGGGGATTCTTGGCCAACTTCTGGGTAGGGGTCTGCCGCGAGCATATTCAAAATGGCTAGACCAATTTGACCATTCCCTGGGCCAATTTTTACGAAAATGGCACCCTTAGCTAGACCAATTTTGACAATGCTTTGGACAAATATTGCCAAGTTTGTACCAAATATGATATCATGACCGTTCGCTAGACCAATATTGTTAAAAATTATACCCTTGGTTAGACCAAGCTTGAAGGTGTTGTGGCGCAGTGGTGTAATCCTCCGACTGTGCAGCCAGAACAGTCAGGCGGAGTGGGTTCGATACTCGGTAGGACCCCCCCACTTGAGCGTCATGACAAGGGGTCGCGGACTCGATTAGGTCTGCTCTATCTCTGCGATCCCAGCGCTTGGCGCTAAAAAACGCAGCTTCACCTTAACCTTCACCTTCGTTGCTAGGCTAAAATTGCAAAAAGGTATACCCTTGGCTAGACTAGAAGTCCGAAAAGTATACCCTTCGTCGCGGCACATCCCCAGGCTTTACTATCGTGATTAAGTCTTGGCGACAAGGTGTATTAGCTCACATTTATTCTGGTGAATTGAAAGATATTTTACTTTTCGTTACTAAGCCAAATTCTACTTGCGATTAAGGACCATTAAGGAATCAAGGTCTCTTCTTGACCTTTTTGATGACATTCCTACCATCTCAAATTGGAAGGGTTTTCCTTTTAATTCATATGATAAATATCTTAGGTCTTTAATATACATTATTCTGGTTAAAATTCAAAAATTTGTGATTGTAACCTTTTTCCCGAATCGTGGTTGACATATGCGAATGTAAATCATAATTTAGATGGCAAATGGATACTTACTTTCTTCCTTGAGTAACTTTGCAGTACTGAAAAACGATATGCTCCTGGACATAACCTTTCCAAATATTGCTGTCCATCATTAATGTTATCATATCATTGGTATCATTTATCCCTTTTCATACCATATCATATAGGTATCAAATTAATATTTACCCCTGGACATAAACATTTCAAATATAACTGTCTATCATTACTGTTATCATATCATTGGTATTATTTATCCTTTTTCATACCATATCATATAAGTATCAAATTAATATTTACCCCTGGACATAAACATTTCAAATATTTATGTCCATCATTATTGTTATCAAATCATCAGTCACCTAGATTGGCGTTACTCTTATGGGTATGAATGTTTGTTGTCTTTCTTCTTCCTCTATTTTTTTTTGTCAAAGTTCGGTTCCCATAAAACAGACTTCAAAGCAATCTCTTCAGGGTCGGAAACACGACGCAAAGCCAATTTCAAATGCCTTTCAAAAATCTTGGTAGTAACTTATGGAAGCGTACAGCAAAATTGTAAGCTTGTCATATGCTGCTGCCATGCTATATTAAATGCCATCCTTAGCATTCTAATGTATGTACCATCCATGCATTCTTCAACCAGTTTGGTTAAAATCCATGCTTCGCAACCTTAGAGTCGCAGTACACTGGATAAAAGGGCTATGTGGGAATGGTACTGATGGATTTGTCAAAAGCTTACGACTGCCTTCCACATTATCTTTTAATAGCTAAGCTGGCTGCCTATGGTTTTGGTCTGAAAAGCCTGAAACTATTTTCAAGTTACCTCTCAAACAGGAAGCAACGAGTCAAATGTGGCAACTCATTTAGCGAATGGCAAAACATAGAATCAGGTGTCCCCCAAGGTTCAGTGTTAGGTCTATTTCTGTTTAACTTCTTCATGAACGATTTCACATATGCCATTACTAAGTCAGAGCTCTGTAATTTTGCAGATGACAATACAATATAAGCATGCAGTCAAAACCTAGAACATGTTGTATCCTGTCTTAAGGATGATACCCATAATGCGCTGTGTTGGTTTCGGGACAATGGAATGGTTGCAAATCCTTCCAAATTTCAAGTCATGTTTCTTGGGCTGAAACCAGACCAGGAATGCGTGTTTGAAATTGATAAGAAACCGATTCCTGCAACTAGCACAGTGAAACTCTTAGGTATTACTATTGACCCCCGGCTAAAATTTTCCGAACATATAAATAGACTTTGCACAAAAGCCAACAACAAGACCAGTTCCTTTTAACGAGTAGCAGAATATTTAGATCAGGACAAGAGGCGTATTCTTTATAATACATTTATCATGTCAAATTTTAATTATTGTCCTTAATTTGGATGTTCTCTGGGAAAGATGCCAATGCAGCAATAAACAGAGTCCATAAAAGGGCACTGAGAATAATGTGGGAGGATTTCGCAGCCCCCTTTGCTGAACTCTTAGCTAGGGGTAGCGAATGTGCTATTCACACTCGAAATTTGCAAAAATTAATGCTGGAAATATATAAATGCCTCAATTCGGAAAATCTGTCTTTTATGTGGAATATCTTCCAGGCAAAAGATGTAGCCTATAACCTAAGGACTAAAAATCTTCTACGATTACCAAGCACCAACACCTTGTCATATGGGAATGATTCATTATCTTTCAGGGGGGGGGGGGCAATCCTTTGGAACACTTTGTCTGACTCAATAAAAAGCCTGGCAACCAGTGCTAGCATCAAGAGATCAATTAAAGAGTGGAAGGGTGACAGTTGCTCATGTAAAATATGTAGATATTCCGTGGGAATTTCACCAGAAATATTTCTGTGTTATAATCATGTATTTATCTATTCATTGTAGTTAGTATTCCTTTTTGTGTAAATAGTTGGTCTTAATTAGTTCAATTTAGAACTATCAGTTTTTTTAACCAACTGTAAATAATGTTATAATAATAATAATAACAAAAGACCAGTAGTGACTCCACAGTAGCAAGGAAAGGAACCGGCAGATTTTTATCGATTTGGCAAAGATTATTTAACATTCGTGTACCTTGTAGCAAGCACACCGCGCTTGTGCATTTTGAGTTTTTGTGTCTTTTCAGAGCTACTAACCCAAGCACCTAGATATCTGAAGCCCTCCACTATTTTTCGTTGATCACCATCCCTTGATTTCAACTTAAAATTGTAACTTACATTGAAATATATTGCTTCGGTTTTTTTTTATATCAATCTAAAAAACGTTAAAAAACTACAAAATATATACATTTCAATGTACCAGCCACAGCAGAGAAGGACACTAGGTCATCTGGTCTCCACTGTGGCTGGCACTTACAATTCAACTATAACATATGATACAAAACAAACAAAGAATAAATAGGAGGGGGGATTGCTGCTTGGTGTTATGACAAAATATACTGGCTGAGTCGAAAACGCCCGCCGACGTGTGGTACATAAGAATTTGAGTAATCAAGCCATTTCCACGCGCCAAGCACCACCCCACAGCAAAGATGCCAACCAAGATGCAAGGACCCACCCCACCGTATACGGTTAGACAGAATCCTCACACCCAGGCCAACACCCCCGCCAGAGAGCGAGCCATAGCACTCGGAAACGCTTGGAAGATCAAGCAGCTTCGAAAACACCGGCCGGCATTTTCGACTCACCCAGTGCAATTCAATCAAAACGATTCGTTTTGTCAATAAATGCTATTGTAGCTTCAAGAATGATTCCATTCGCCACAATTTTCAATTGAGAACTTCCAAATAATAACAGACTGCATAGGGCGTTTGAATCCAAATTCGTGATATCTAAGCCTGGAATATCAGTGAGCTGACCAAGGAGATCTATACGCATTGGACTAAACAGGTGGCAGTGCAGGAGAAAGTGCTGGTTATCTTCAATGGCACATCCACATGCACAAATTGGGCTGAGGCAGTCAAAATTATGCCGAAATCTGTGTCCATTTAGAGGATTAAATTCTATTCGAAGTTTTGTCAAGCGTCTAATGCCAACAATATCGTAAACTCCATAAATAGAGTTTTTTAACGGTCGTACAGTTGAAATTAGCTTCCTTTTGAATGCCGCAAGAGATTCTGAATTTCTCACGTCACTATTAAGGAGATTTCATTCCGCTATTACATTTTGGAAATATGTACTTGAAAATCGAGCAGTCCTTGTGCTTCGGTTTTTGGATGCATGTTGAACACGTGCCAGATTTGTTCTGATAACAGGTTGATGTCATTAGCAAACGTACATAATATTTACTACCTGACCACCATACGTACCTGGGGAAAATTCAGCTTCATTAATTTGTGCGTTCTTGTATTTATCAGAATATCTGGTAATGTCTAAAGACAAATGAAAATACAAAATTTCAGCGGAAATTATCTTTAAATTGTTTCCACAATGATCAAATGGGACTTTCTAGATAACAATTTCAGAATAAAAGCAGTTAGCATCTGCCAACATCAATCAAGTGGAAGGAATTTCAAGAAGTTTGCTGTTTGTAGCATAAAAGCAGTTAGCATCTGCCAACATCAATCAAGTGGAAGGAATTTCAAGAAGTTTGCTGTTTGTAGCATGTGTCTAAGCTTCCACTGAAATGAAAAACCTGCATATGCTAGAAGTTTTCATTCCATTCTGAATATGGTTCATATCACCTTAGATTGTAGCTAGTAAATAGTAAGTTGTCGTTATTTTTAAGTTGATATACTAGGTGCGCCAAAATAAACTATGCACGTTTGGCAGGCCACAATAGATCGTACACTGGACCGATTTTGAAGATTTATGACTTAATGTTTAGCAGAAAGCCTGAATTAAATTCTTGGAGAGCTAGAAGCAATTTCTTAAAGTTTTACTTTTCGAAAACACTGAAAACGATAAAAAAACGTCTATCAAATTTTAAAATACCCAACATGAACCAACAAAAGAGAAAACGTTTTCAGGGTGATGTCGATTCTTTAGAAAACTTGATCGATGTTTTTTTATCGTTTTCAGTGTTTTCGAAAACTAAAATTTTAAAGAAACTCGCTTCTAGCTATAAAAACTGAACATGAAAAAAATTGCAAAAGATTCCAGTATCTAATTCAGGCTTTTTGCTAAAGATTAAGTCATAAATCATCAACATCGGTCCAATGTACGATTGATTCTGGCCTGCTAAACGTGCATAGCTTATTTTGGCACACTCGGTACAAACAAGATTGCAGCTATGGACGGCATTTCTAAAAATGTCACTTGCAACTTACTAAAATGCAAAGTTATTGCAAATCAACTATTGTTGCCCTTGTAATCTCGTGTCTCATAAAAAGCATCCAAGTTCTAAACTAAAAAGTCTCTTGACTGCTTACACAAACAAATCAAATGAAAGTTTTTCTGAAAGCATAGGAATACAGCTACTAACTGACAAGTGGTTTCATAAAATCGAGCAACGGTAACAAAAACAAGCGGTCGTCAAATTTGAATCAATATTTTAGCGTTTTTAGGCATCGTTTTGAATATCAGCATGTGTAATTGGCCCTACCGTAATGATCTGTGTATATTCTCCTATTCATCTAAACACCAATGACACCCCTACAGATGAAATATGATTTTATTGTATTAAACTCCAGTGCTGTAAGCAGGGCGGGGGTGTGTGTAGCGAAAATGATAAACATGCCAATCTCACGTTCAACTTTTTATCCTCGAGAAATCATCCAGATGTATTACGACCCCTCAAAAACAGTAAGGATAAAACGATTTATGATAAATTGTTCTGGTCAAAACTGTTCCTGAGAGGTTGAAATACATCTGGTTGACTTATCGAGGATAAAAAAGTCCAATCTGAGATTAATGCGTTTACCATTTCACTACACTAACCCCGGTCTTGCTTACAGAAACAGAGTTTGTAACAATCAAGATTTATTGATTTCGTTGTAGGGGTGTCATTTATGTTGAGATGAATAGAAAAATATAGGTAGATCATTACGGTATAGCCAATTGCACATGATGGCATCGTAAAACACTGCTGAAAAGTTGATTGAGATTTGACAACCCCGCCATTTTTGTTACCGTTCCTCAATCTTATCAAAGTAGTACCTATTTACTGTATTAACTGCATTTCTACACTTTCAGAAAATGTTTTATTCGCTTTGCAGGAATAAAAAGGTCGAGATATATTTGAGTTTAAAACTGGGAAGCTTTTTATAAGACACTGTGTATCAACACGTGACTAATGCATGGTGTATAGTCTGTGCTAACAGGAAATGAAAAGAAGATCATTTTGCATTCCCTGGAAAACATTTACTTTTGAAGAGAATTAACAAACCTTTATTTTTAACATTTGCTTTGATGAAAAAAGGTGAATCTCTCATTCCACCACGGAACTCTTGTTTTAATGCAAGAAGATATTCATCTATTTCTGTATTACTTAATGGAGATGGCTTGAACTCTAGAGGCTGGAAATGATAAGATGCAAGAGTAGTTGATACAATGAATTTATGGCAAAAAGGTGCCATTACTATTTCATATTCAGCTAGAAATGAAATTCTTAGAATCAAATAATTCAGATTCACATTCAGAGCACAATCATGTTCAGATTCATCAAATTAAGATCAAAATGAAAAATGGCGAAATAAATAAAAACCAAAATCAACTGGTTGACTATGAAAATTTTACTGTATTGTGTACCAGGTGAGGTGAGCCATAAAAATGATTCAATTTAATTCAATAAAATGTTTTTCATTCAATAGCTAACGAATTGGAGCATTATATGTCACAATTTGGTTTCCTTCATTTGGGAGCTCCTCACAAAATTTTGGATTTTATAATGTTTTTTATTTTGAAGAAACCATTTCTATAAGTTTCGGAAGAGGTTCTACTGTATATGGAAATCACAACACTGAATTGCAACGACAAAAAACATGAGATCAAGATCAAGAATTCATAAATTTGCGTAAAACAACATTTTTGTTACTTCTAATACACCCCATGGGAGCCTATTGGAAGGGGGCTCATTTTTCAAAATTAGTTGTGATAAATTAGTGCGATAGTTTTCATTTTGCTCTTCAAAACCTTGTCTCTGAAGTATCTTCTGCTCTTTATTCTGCTCTTTATTTTTTGCTGGCCAAACCACAGACATATTTTGTCAGAATCAATTCTTCAAAACTATGCGGTCGGTTATGCCAAACATAAGGCAAATGATTTTACCCGCCTACTTTCGATTTGTTAAACGCTATATTTTGAACATACGAAAATACGTTGTCACAGGTGCAATATAAGGAAAGCTGCATGTTCATCTCTTGATAGTTAAGAACAACAAACACAAGATTTCATGTTTCAGCTCATAACCACGAAAGGGGTCAGATACTGATCAACCCTCCCACCTTTTTTAGAGGAGTGAAGTAGGCCTAAATTCGAGAGTAAAATCATTTGACAGATCCAGGGGTACAATGTAGCCAAGGGACCCAATGCACTCTGTTATAAACTGTAGCTTTTTGCTATTTTTGCGCTGCAAATGCTATTTTCCGTTGATTCAAAGTGTCTGTAATTTCTGAATGTGGTTTCCCAGGAAATATCAAAACAAAAACAAATTAATATCGTTCATACCAAAAACGGCACAATCTCGTCTCGGAAAGGAATGGAATACTTCATAGAGTCCATATGGGCCCAGTACCCTTGAAGCACTCTTCTTTGATAACTTGAGTCCTCTGCAGTGGCTATTATTAACATTTCCTCTTAATTTTGGAAGTTTTTGAGACTTAGGCAGAAACAACAGCAGAGCAATCCTAGTTTACTCAACGGCCTCAGCTCTCGTCAGGTCAAGAATTTTCCTGCCACTCCAGATTTTGGCCAATGATAGAAGAGGGCTTAGGTCAGGCTCAGATATTGATGATCAAAATGGAAAATTGATGAAAATCTTTATAAATCAAATGCTATTTTTAAATCAAATGAAATTGACAATGCAAAGTCATTAAAATTCAGCGAAGAAAGTTTAGCTGTGTTGTTGGGGTGAATTAATTTCCCAGGAACGCGACAATGAGGGGGACCTAAGGGTGATATAATATGCTACTTTCTCCGTCGCCACTGCCTCAGTGATAAAAGTTTAGTAGCCAGCTAGCACTTTTATAATGTAGTTTGATATGAATTTACGTGGTTTTTGAAGGGCTTCATTGGTGAGGATGAAGATCCCAAATGATGGGCCTTTTTCAAAGTCAGTTTTCTCCGGATTAACGCGTTCTTTTAGAAAAAGCCGCAAGGAAAATTTAAAGATGTTAGTGCTCCTTGAAGAATTTTAATTTTTCCTGAGTCTACCCTTATGGAAGCTTGCACTATGAGCTAAATGTCAGGGATACTTTTTCCTGCCATTTCTTTTGTTTGCATGATGTCATGGTCACATCTGATTGGCTAACGTGCAAATGTAAACATCCGGTTTGGCTCTATTGAAAGATTATTTGTATGGTTGATTAAAGAGTAAAATAGTATAGCCCAGAAAAAGGGTTTTCAAGCTGTCACTTTACATCCTTTAAAGTCAGGAAAACAAACATTTGGCAATCTAAAAATATATTTGGATCATCGAAAAAGGAGATTAAACAGAATAATTAACCCTATAATAGTGGTCAGACAATATGAAACATCCTATTTTGGTCAGGGAGATGGGAATAAAAGCCCCCCCACAGTGTGCCCAGGGTGGGAAAAAATTAATTTTCGAGTTTTTGATTTTGAACCTTTAAGGGATATTTTTCAATTGCATATACCCTGTACTAAAAGGTGCAAAAGACCAGACGTCAAAATATCCATCCGTTCCAGAGATACAGCACTTCAAAGTTGCAAGTTTCACAAAACTTAACTGAACGAATTCTTCAAGCAGCTTTTTGTCTCAAATAGTATGCATCAAACATTTAATCATTGATTCGCTTCCCCTAAAGTTACAGCGATTGCAATAGGCTTATTCAAAAACTGGGGAAATAAGCTTTCTAACTATCATCAAAAGAATTTGATACTGGCAATGAAATGATTTCAATTTTGTGAGCAAACTTGTGACATAAAGAGTTTTTATTTCCCTTGTCGCCGTCTGTAACATCTTGTTACGTTTTATAGATTTCAAAAGATGCAGGTCATTGCGGGGATATGCCGTTGCTTCCTTGTTATTGCATGCACTTCGAGGGAGTAAAAATGCTAATTTCGCTTAAGGGGGGATAAGGACAAAGGGTGGGGAATGGTTTCAAGACGGTGCTTTCGGCGTCAAAATTACAACAGTTCTTGCTCTCATATGTTCTGTTTATGTTGCACTACCTGTAGGAAAATATTTCGTTTAATACGATGATGCTTTCCTCAATATAATACCCAGGACCGTCGAGAGGGGGGGGGGGGGGTTGGAGGGGGTAAAAGGTCCGGGGCCCGGGCCTCGAAGGGGCCCGTAAAAATATCGTTCGGCAAAAATTAGTTATTGCTGTAAGGTATCTTTACAGCAACTTTTATGACAATTTACCTGCCTTAAAACATAGACATAAGAAAATAGTTTTCTTGTGTGGCCATGTTTAAAAGGTTTATGTCCGTTCTTTCAGAGTCACCTCGTAAAAGTGAATCTCTTCATTGTTTACCGTAAATACCGCTTCCTTGATAACTTTTTCATGGAATATCGAAACAATTTTTTCTAAACTAGCTTTCTTAAAAGGGGCGTATCCCCCATTCTCCGAGAGTCTGAAGGGCGTGGTCCCGGAAAATTTTCTTAGGGGTTTCGCCTCCAAACCCCCCCCCCCAGGGTCAGGGCCCGATCCGAAGAATCGGTCCAGGGCCCGAGCTGGCTCTCGACGGCCCTGATAATACCAGCCTTAGCTCATCCCAAACTTAAATTTGAAAAAGGAGGTTGATGGGCAGGGGGTCAAAGGAGCGGAAGGGGGGGGGGGAGTAAAGTGCGCATCTCTTTCAAAAATGGAATAATAAGAGCTTATCACCATATTATGAATTTCGATATTGCATTCTTCCATCAACAGTATAGCATAATAAACACTGTATGCATTTTAGGGGAAACCATTCACATGTACATTGATGCTGTCATCTCTTCAGTCTCAAAATTGTGGTGCACGTTTTTTTGCGTCATCTCCTACTTTTCCACACACTAAACAACATGGACATGGTCGCTTTGAGGCAATATAGGGATTTGACACGATAAGCACACACCGGAATATGCCATGAATGTTCTTTTTTACTGAAGTTTGCCCTGCCCGTGCACATTGCCCACTTTGAAATGACCTCACATGTTTGTTCCAGCTTTCTAATTGATTCTAACTCCACTTCGCAATTGATTTTGCCATCCAAGAAAGCTATTTTCTCCTGCATATTTTGCAACTAATATTAAATTTTCAAATTTACTAATTACATTAAAAGAAAGATGCAAGAAATATGGTAATTATTTGTAGTAAACAAATAAAACCTCACTTTTTTGTCAAAAACAACTCAGTTCTTGTTAGTAAACAACTCGAATTCACACAAACCAGTTCACAAGTTTTTCTTTATTCCTTGAGATTTATATTGAAATGGATATAGTGAAACACCCTTAGTCTTAGAAAACTTTACGTAATAAAGAATACATTTTTGGAAAATAAAGAAATCTAGTACAGAAAGATGGACATGAAACCACTAAATATTCCCATGGGAATATTGGGTCCCAGACCTCGTAAATAGTAGTTATTTCACTCAAGCTCGTTGTCTTTACCATTGCTGATTCCTGATGCGCTCTTGAAACCTTCTCTGGAAATACCAGCAGTAAATTCAATACAGTGCTATTTTGTCAAAA
The DNA here is from genome assembly GCA_039566865.1 of Aurelia coerulea. Taxonomy (NCBI): domain Eukaryota; kingdom Metazoa; phylum Cnidaria; class Scyphozoa; order Semaeostomeae; family Ulmaridae; genus Aurelia; species Aurelia coerulea. The sequence goes on from CM076950.1 coordinate 11,431,561, forward strand.
TCGCCCAAATAAGGAAATTTGCCCCAGCACCCCCCTATTTCGGAAAATTGCAAGATATCCATCATGTCGTGTCCTCCTTTAGAAAACCTTTCTAACGAGCCCTCAACCATATTTTTATCAGTTTTCTTTCTTGCGCTATGAATCTATTCTCGAAATCGGAGATCTGGGCACACTGTGCCCCCCCCCCCTACCTAAAACAATTGACTGGTAATAGTTAGAGCAACACAATTTGGCGTGCTAATAGCTCAAGGCATGTACTTATCAATAATGTAAAGATTAACCCAAAATTAGCCATCATTATTGCTCACATCTATTGCATTATTTTCTTTATATAGATAGTCAAGAAAAGTGGCAAAAAATTGGCCAAAATCAGGAAAAATTTGAATCAGTATTTGAGCCCAATTTCCATCCATACATGAGAAATTATGATGAAATCAACCAAATAAGTGTGGAAAAGAAATTTGCAAAATACTGCAATTTTGCTACTTTTTTCCTGGAAATTGTAATTTGAGAATTTACGACTTTGACAGCATCAAGCAGGCTCAGTCCAGGAAAGTTGTCTCCCTCCCCCTCCTATGTCAAACTATTTCAATGAAACATTGATGCTAGTAGTAGCACAACAATATAGTCATAAGGCCTATGTAGCTGCAAAAAAGTCAGAGAGAAAGCTTCATATAGTCTATTATACCGTATGATCATATTGAATAATTGATTTTCATGCATGGTTTCTAGGTTTTCCGTTTCTTTTCTCTGAATCAGGGCCTGGAATATGAAACTGAATTAGGACGAATTTCGTCTAACTTGTATACGGTGGACTTAAATAAATAACAAACAAACCCTAACAAACTTACTTGTTGTTTCTTTTTGATAATAAACAAACTTACCGGAAAGAGGGGTGGCGGTTGCAAAATTGCGGCTGGCACACCATCACCCTTTCCAAAACCAAGTGATCCGACATCAAATGATACGGAACCTTTACCTCTGCCACGGCCTCTTCCTGCCATCGAGCGAGACCGAATCGAGCGTGAGGTTTTTGCGGATCTTTCATAGAGCTATTAGAGCTATATTTTCTTCAAGTGCCTAGGCCATATAGCCTCGTATTCACATTGAAGCCTTATCTTGAAGAAATTCAAAGAATTTTTTTGAAGAAGAAATTGTGAACAATAATGGGCTCCGCACTTCAGTAACATGGATAAAGTTTTGATAACAGGTAAGTAAGTAAGAGCATGCAACATTTAGTTGTACATCAACAACTATCATCAGCCAATTTCTGGTGCTTTGATTTGATTTCAACGAAACGAAGCTAGCTAGTGGTAGGCCCTTATTACAGCTTAATTAATTAATATTAACAGCTAGACAGCAGAGAAATAAGACAGAGAAACTCATTTCAAGACCCCTCCTCTCCTGGACCTGAACTGGAAACCGTCTCATGAACAAGAGAAAAATCTATGAACATTATTGATCTTAGCCAAATAAATACAACAAATTCAGTTTTGGTAACAAAAGTATCTAGAGTAGGCGGACTGTGGCGGTTTTCCGTATTATTGATTTTTTAAATCTCGCAGAATCTCGCCTCAAATTACAGGGGGCTGTGGAGATTTACTTACACATAAAACAACTTGATTTCCCTGTTGTGACCTATTTACTCAAACTGAAAGTTCATAATCATTAGTCATCCATTGGCATTGTCCTCTGTTATTCTCTTACGTTATTTGGTTTCAGTTTCATATGTATTAGTTATCAATCAATCATTTCTAATTACAATATTATATTCCTACACTGGGATGGAGAGGCATTCTAAAAGTAAAAGCCAACGAAAAAGATGCTTACTCAAAAATTTTCCTGGGGATACTGATCTTTGAAAGTAGTGTAATTAGAAACGTTCAAGGTTCTGTGTGGGGGTCGTAGGGGGGTTCCGAAAACCGTGAAACCGCCAAAATATTTGGCGAAAACCGTAAAACCGCTAAAATTTGATAGCAAAACCGAAAAACCGCCCTATTATTCCTACTAAAACCGTAATGATAAGAAATTCATAAGAAGCTATGTTATTCAGGTGAAGGTGAAGGTGAAGTTGCGGTTTTTAGCGCCAAGCACTGGGATCGCAAAAGTAGAATAGGCTTAATCGAGTCCGCGACCCCTTGTCATGACACTCAAGTGATGGGGCTCTACTGGGTATGGAACCCTGTCCACCTGACTGTTCTGGCTGCAAAGTCAGTACACCACTGCGCCACACCACATCACTTTCATTTAGACGCAGTGGCACTCACTCAACGGCATTCAACTGTGCATTTCAGGGACGTACGATCCATAAAGCAAGTCCACCGAGCAAAGCAAATATTTGTCATTTAAACTCACGATTGCTTCACTCATCCGCCAGATATTTTCCCAAGGAAATAAAGATTTGGAGGATTTTTATCATACACGATACCTCAAAGATATCACACAGTGTCGAGGGCACTCAATAGGCCCCACCCCTATTCCTGAATTCCGCTACGTTTTCAGCCAAATTCCAGATTCTGGTCATAATTTTTCAACGAATTCCCGCTTCCCTTCCAAAAGCTAAAGTACACCAAAACTTCATGATTTTCACAACGTTTGATGGTGCCTAGAGGCATGCCAGGGGCGGGCCAGTACTGTAAAATATTTGACCCCATGTTTGTCTAGAGGAATTGGAAAAAATAACCGGTCCTTTTATCACATAGTACGACTCTCCTGCCAAAACAACCAGTTTTTGGGACAAAGGTAAAATTTGAATATCATTCTTCCTATTTCGTCAGTTTGTCACGAAGATCAAGTTTCTAATCTCCTTTCTAATCAAAATCCTGAAGTTTACCTTCAAGCTGGTTCTCCCTTTGTCCGCCAAATTCAAGCAGAAAAGACCAGTATTTCAAATTTCACATAACCTTTGTCCGCTAAATTTACGGAAAAAAGACCAGAAATTCCAATTTTCCATCAAAGTGGTTCTACCTTTGTCCGGAAAATTTCCGAAAAAAAGACCAGGATTTCCAATTTTTCACCAAAGCGGACTTGCCTTCGTCCGGCAACCGATTTTGGGACACTTGTACTTTCATGGCTACAATTACCACTTGCTTTCGAAAGCAGCAGCTGGTCGAAATTACCGGTTTTTTGGACAAATATCGTCAGTGATACGTAATGTTATTATTGTCCTACAAATTGAAGAAAAATAACAGGGGACATTTGCCATAAAAAAAGACCAGTTTTTGGGACAAAGGTGGTGCAAAATCTTTTCATGAACTACCGGTTTTCGGACAAAGGTAGGACCATCGTTCCCAGTGTGACATGCCCGCCCTTGGCATGCCCTCTGCTTTTAACTAAAACTATCATTCAGTTGAACTGAACCAAGATATCATACAAAACTTTATAATATCTTGGGTTTCCTTTTTATCTTTTTTTAATATCATTTGCAAAGTCTCTTGCATCCTCTTCAAGAGCAGTTCATGATGAGAGACTTCAATGTGTGATCAAATGCATATTTTCATGCCGAAATGGGCAACTTCTGGCGATCCGCTTCTAGCGATCCAATGTCTGTGGTGTTAAAATTGAATTTGATCATTTTCTAACAGGTGATCATACAAATTATGGCATCCCCAGAAAACTTTTTGAAAAACTCAATTTTTGTTTGGCTTAGAATGCCAATTTGTAGCAGTTTTCTATGAATGACAACCTTCAGGAAAAATCTTTGTGCAAACGCATTTTTACCTTGTCTTAGAAAGATTCTCACAATCCAATTGCCTGCTCCAATAATGGAAGTATCCATAATTATGATAGTTTGCCTGGGAAAATCTTTTATAACACCAAGCTTTAGCTTTACTTTGGCTTAAAATGGCTCTCCCAATCAACATCCAGTATTTCCCAGAAAGATTCTTACCCTTCCCTACATAACCAACTACAGAGTGTCCCAAAAAATGTTCGACATTTGATTAAATATTGAAAAATAACGATAACATGAGCAGGCTCATAGGAAGGCAAGCCTGTCCCCAAGATTCTGAAATGATTTTGGAGACTAGAATTCTAGAATCGTTGCGAATTCGTTGAAAGTTTCAAAGATCAAAAACATGCGACTGCGACAGCTACCAAAGACACCTGGATGACTTGTAACGCATGAAAGCTCCAAGATCGAGGTAAAAGAAGGTTATCCAAAGTCATACCTCTCGTTATTATCAGAGCAAACCAAATAAGACTTCGAAAGTAATTAAACCCTTATAATCATCGTGAAAATTTGCTTAAGAATGCATGTATCGAAAAACGTCATTGACGAGAGACTGAATCATTTTCAAACTTTGCTCAACAGAATTCCCCAAAACATCCATATGCTTGAAAGTTAGGTTATCAAAATTATTTTCAAATTCCATTTGGCTTCCTCTGAAATAAACGAGAAGAAAAGAAACGATAGCCCATCTATTTCTACCACAAATGCCATTTAGGGGCCTCTGGTTTCAGGTTTCGCACAACCTTGTTCTTCAAGGCGTGTAATCCCGTGTATCCCCATGAAAAATCAACGGATTTTGAAGATTCTGGTGTCTAAAATTAATTCGATATCTTGTTATGGAGCCCTTTCATTATATCATAATTTTTTAATATTTAATCGAACGTCGAACAATTTTTTGAGACACCCTGTACTCAAAAATGGTGATATGGTAAAGTGCGAGTTGCGAGTTGCAGTTGCGAGTTGCGAGTTACACTTATTTTGCGAGTTGCGAGTTGCGAGTTGCATTTATTATGCGAGTTACGAGTTGCGAGTTGAACTTAACTTGCGAGTTGCAAACTCAAAAGTGCGAGTTGCGAACTCAAAAGTGCGAGTTGCAAACTCAAAAGTGCGAGTTGCAAACTCAAAAGTGCGAGTTGAAACTAAAATTACGAGTTGTCTGTTTTCTTTTGAATTAATGCATTTTTCGCCAAATAAAACTGTTTTTTGAAGCTGCAGTTGAATTTGGAACTGTTTTAAGGATTTCCCTTTGTAACCAAGCGTTTTTAGGCCGTTGTAATTTTCTTTATAAGTAGCAAATTATAAGAAGCTACGGGGGCCTTACAATTTGCAGCTTTCATTCCCCTCTAGCTGTTCACGAATGTCACTGTATGCAGTACATTGGGGACTTGCCTTAGTTGTCTTAAAAGAATCATGATCTGACTTTTTTCCTTTTATAAGAAACTTGGATAAGCCCATAGAAGTAAAAGTTTCTTAATTTCACATGAAATAAAGAGATAAAACTTGCTACGGCTGCCCAATTAATTATTCTTTGTTCAAATAATGTCTGAAACGCGTCTCATCAACAAAGGCTGCATAAATTAAGTTCCAGAACTCTGGAACTGTAGTCGCAAGCTTTTGCTCATTGTTTCGTAGACCCTTTCTTTTTTTGAAATAATGGGTTTACGCGTAGGCTATAGAAGCGATGGGAGGTCAATTCGAAGTTAAAAAACTTTTCAATCTTTAAGAAACTTTTCAATCAATGCAGCCTATATTACCAACTCAAAAAAAAAACCAAAGAGAATAATTTCTCTTCTCTTAGGCCTAATTAACCGAGCTCAAAGCAAATCATTTGAATAACAAAACAGTTTTTTATACTCCCCTGATCCTGACAAAGGCTCTCCAAAAAATGACGCTGTTTTAGCTGCAAAAGATGGAAAATCTGAGGTTTTTTTACCGAACTCGCAACTCGCATTTTAAATGTACCAACTCGCACTTTTCACTATTAACTCGCAACTCGCAACTCGCAGAAAGCACCAACTCGCAACTCGCAACTCGTAACTCGCAACTCGCACTTTACCAATCCACCAAAAATGGGTTTCCCGGGCTTTTCGGCACTTGGTGTGATTTTCACCTCCACTGCATGATAGCAGCTTGCCTCGATATCGTTTTCAGGTCTAGAATTTGATATGAAGAGTCTCGTATTGTGCGTGCCACTTTTCGTCTTCTCGTCGACATTTCCGATTGAATAAATATCTGAAAATCGCTGAGGAGAGACAAAAACCGTGAAAACATTGTTTTTAAGACTAAAAACCGTGAAACTGTCTCCAAAAAGGCTAGAAACCGCGAACCGTCAGCCATTGGCGAAAACCGTAAAACCGTCGTTTTTGAGGCCGAAAACCGTGAAACCGTCCCCAAAATGGCTGAAAACCGCAATCCGTCAGCCCCTACGACCCCCACTTCTGTCTTAGCGCCAGCAAATATGAGATCCCCAGAAGTGTTCTAAGCCAAAGTAGAGGGTGTTTCCTCAAAAATTTCCTGGGGACTTTGTCCCCAGACCCCTTAATTTTAACCCCTACACTACATAGCTCCACTTATAACAGGCCCGTAGAAGCAGGGGCGGATCCAGCATTGGACTTTGGGGAGGGCCATTTGAAGGAAAACGGGGCTCTGGGGGCGTAGCCCGCAGGAAAATTTTTCGTGACCACGCCCTTCAGACTCTCGGAAAACGTGGGAAACGCCCTTTTTGCTTCATCTTAGATCATTTAGCCCATCATTTAATTATGCTTCTCCTCAAATACAAACTGGCATTTATATTTCATGCAAAAGCTAACGCGCCATCATTTGGAAAGTGAGGGACCAAGAAATGTTTATCATAAGCACCAGTTTGAGAATGCTTATCGCTAAAATAAGCTCCATCCACTTCAATGGAAATAAAACTGGCATAAAAACGAGGTATATCTCAAATTCACAAATCAGAGGCATTTCAATGTTAGGTGAAAGAAATGTCCAATTGTAAATTCCATAATCGGAGTCACTAGTAAGTTATAAAAATTCTCATAGCTCACCAAGTTTCTACAAGCTTCACTTGTATTCTAAACTGTATACCTTAAAATTGAAATGATTTGATTGACACTTTATAACTCTCGCAACAGAAAATATGAGTCTTTGTGCGAAATCTATCATGTCAACAGCTAAGTTCACTGGAGGATTCTAACTCACAACAACAATTTGACAAAGTGAATGCAACAAATGATTTTCAAGTTCGATTTCCACTGAATGAAATCTTTATTCAGAATCGCATCTTTTCATACTTTTTGATGAATTGTACTTTTGTTTGTGAGTTTTGTTTCAATGGCTTGTAGCTGTAGTTAGCTGAGTTATCGTGTAGCTGTGCCATGGTTATTTTAGGAAGTAAAGGTTTGAAACTCATTCGTTTCTTTCTCTAAGACGATGGTTTCTAAGAGAAATTTTTTAAGTTTGGGGGGGGCCATGGCCCCCCCGGCCCCCCACTGGATCCGCGCCTGCGTAGAAGCGTTTTTCAGATTGGAGGGGTACTAATTCACACCGAAGGGGTAAAGCTTCCGGGGGTCCGGGGGCAGCCCCCGGAAGAATTGCTTGGTCAGTGCCCTCTTTTCTTTTGGCAACGCCCTTCTATGCATTGCTGAAAGGGCAATTTATGATCAGAGGTCCTGAAGAAAAATAGGAAATTTACGAATCCAAATATATTTCAAACAGGTTCGCTAAAATCAAACTACGATAGGATAGGAATACTTTGTCGAGAGCATTGCGTAAGATTTACTTGATATTTGATTTATAAAAGTCGTCACACAATTTTCATGGTGTCTTACGAAAGCCATGGCATGGCCAGAGTACTTAAATGGGCGGAATTGAATTGAGGGGGTCTGGGGGAAGCCCCCAGGAAAATTTTTGGGGCCACACCCTTTACTTTGGCTTAGAATGCATCTCCCAATATCATGCTTGCCATTAGCGACAAGGAATCTTTGATAACTTTGTGACAGTTCCCTTATGAGTTGAAGCATGAGGGAAATTTTTGAAGAAACATCCTTTACTTTGGCTTAGAATGCATCCCCTGATTCCATATTTGCCAATGCTAAAATGGAAGATTTAACATTTCTTGGAAAATGCTTTCCCAGCTATACCCAGATTTTTTCTCTTCGGTTTTTGAGGATCTCGAGGACCACGCCACTGCTCGTTAGTTTAGACATGATTATTGATTGATGATTCTTGAAGTCTGGGTACTTTTTGTCTCTCTTGATGAAGTGCTTCTGATGTCAAAAGGGTTGAGCTTTCCAAAATTGAATTTTCTTGCATTGGAATCTATGATAAATTCGTTTACGATGCTGACAAGGTTGAATTTATCAACTCTGTCGTTGTGCATGTATGTTTCACCATCAGGTGGTTGAGTCAGTAGTTTGCTGTCGTTGAACTTAGATAGGTCTTGACTTGCTTCAGTGCCAAGGGCCTGTCACTGATGATCAGTTTTCTATGTTATTATGAAGAATAAAAATTCAACTTCTGGAAATTATTGGGAGGGGGGGGGGACGGGGCCCGACCGGCCCCAATAGGTGCTACGGGCCTGCTTATAAATGCACATCTACAGAAAAACAAACTGCAATAAAACTGCAATAAATAAAAGCAACATAAAGGATATTACAAAATTTTATTTAGAAATGTCTGACAAGGAGGAGCTCTCTAAGTCAGGGGCGCAACTACAGTGGGGTCCTGGGGGTCCAGACCCCTACCCTTTTTTGAAAAGGGCAAAAAGTGCCCTTTTTAGGGAGAAAATTATGCTAATTTGAGGTATTATTGAGCGTTATTTTATGGGCTCTTGCGATGAAGTATCAATATTTGTTGAATGCTTTCTTGAATTGCTAAGATCTTGAACAAAGTTTGAGAATTCACTATGCTTGAATTGGATTCATAATTCCAAAATCACCAGGAGTTTTCTAAGCATTCTAAAAATTTGGATACTACGCCCTTCAGAACGTTGGAAAATGCCCTTTTGAACAGGCTTCCTTATTTACAATTTGGTTTTGAGAAGAAGTTGATTCTCATTCAAATATACCGCTTTTGCAGACTTGAAGCAGGTGATAAAAATTACACAGGTGAGTATTACCTTAGTACCATGCATTAACCTCTCACCCCCAGGGCCATTTGTCATATTAATCATATTGGGCATGGGATTGACGATAATTAGATTTTTTTACAGAAATTCTTCACTGTATGCCAAAGACCAAAGCTAGGTTTTCTGTTGTTGAGACTTTACATCCAAGAGTTCTTCCAGGTGTCCCAAAAAGTATTCGGGTTGAAAAAAGGCCAAAACTCGATTGTGAAACTGATCATAAATGTTCTTTTTATCTCCTTTTTCAATGATCCAAGTGCATTTAAGGATGAGAAGATATTTGTTTTCATTGCTTAATAAACTATACCCTTTAAAGCAAAAGTCTTCAATAATGTCTTGCTTTTCTTTCTGATATTTGTGAACAAACAAGAGTTTAATAGAAATCAATAATCGTCAGTACTTTTAAAAGTATTCTTGAAAACTAGGCAGCCCTAAAAAGAGCTAAATTTGCTAATCTTTGAAACCCAATAAGAAGGTCAGCTATACCTGGGAATATAGTCATGATTTGATGTTTGATTGACTTATTGCCAAAAAAGAAATGTTGGGATCGGCCTTGTCATCAATTATTGGTGATTTTTCAAGCAGGAGTATATACTTTTTTGGCACACCCTGTGCAAAACCCTGTTTTTCTGACTTGGAACTCGCAGTGAGTTTTCTTCAGAATATCATCGAAACATATGACTTTTGATGATGATCCTCACCAATCAAAAATTTCTCTATTTGTAAAAATTCTCCGAGAAAAACACGGGGGAGTAGTTTTGACCCCTTCGTAAGACCAATGGCATTGAGGTCCTTTTTTAAAACTCGCAATTTTATTTTAAAATGTCATCGAAACTTCATCCTTATCAAGAAAGATTCCTAAATTTATAAAAATTCTTAAATCTTTGAAAAAATGGGAGGGGGGGGGGGGAATGTTAGCTCCTATTAGATGCATTTCTTATCCTTTGAATCAAATCAATGCCAACGTGATTGACTTGAAATCGCCTAAGAAAGTAAGAAAATTTGATGTTAACAATCAAGACGCATCACGCAGTCACGTGCTTTAAAAGTCCATTTCACGAAATAACGACCAAATTCTTAACAAACCACGCTGCACGACAAATTCACCTTGATCACAAATTCACGTGCCGGTAATATCAAAATCACAAAATCACTTGCGTAAATTAGCCAAATAGCACTTCACGTACAAATATGGGGGGTGGGGGCTCTCATTGGGCGAATAAGGGCAAGAACAGAGAAATTTCTTGAAAGCTTCTATCCTAACTGCATCTTTGAATGGAATAAACTTGACCCATAATCAGGCTTGCACCTTCTGTTGCTGTTTTCAAAGAAAAGCTTCTGTCAATAATTCGCCCCCCTTCAAAGTCTATCTTTGGAGTTCATGATCCAAAAGGCTTAAGTTTTTTTCCTAGGAAGGGTCGGTCTCAGTAAATTGAACTTTCATAAATTCAAGCATAATTTTAGGGATACAGTAAACCCAATGTGCCCAACGAATGATGGCATTGAGGACACGGAACACTTCTTGTTGCTCTGCCCTTGATTCGACATTCAACGACGAGATCTTCTCGCTAGAGTTTCGGCATTGTTACAACCTTTTGTCCAAATCAACACCCACTCCAAATCAACTGACTCTATAGAAGTCTCGTTGAGCCCTATTTTAGGTATCATTGCCCTGGTTTGGGATGTTGCGCTGCATCAGCTCTCGATAAGTTGCAAAAAACTGCATGGTCAATATGAAACTTGTTAATGTTTTCATAGGTATTTAATATTCATTGTTTTTTATTCGAATTTCAATCATCATATACATTCTCATTGTAATTGAGATACATTTGTCTAATAGCTGTACCGTTTCTTTTCACTCCAATTTAAGGTTTTGGTCCATTCGAAGGTCACACAGTCAATGCAAGCTGGGAGACAGTACAGGTGACATATAAATCCTTCAATTTCCTTCGTAATCTCCTATTCTGAACTCGTTTTGATGCAGACCTGAAGGGAATATTTTAGGTTAATAATGATGGAAGGCAATGCTTATAATGTTGTCTAAAGTTATATCAATGTAAAGTACGATGTTCATGAATAGTTTAAAGCAGCAACCCTTTACATTGCCTCATAAAATTAGCCTCTGTAATCTTTCAAATATGTAACAGTATTTTGACTCAGCTAATAGTGTCTTAGACTTATGACGATGATTCCCTTTTGTCCCTGTGATAAACCATACTGTTGGCCGAAGCGCCATCTTGAAGTAAAGAAGCACAGGGAAACAAGGGATTCTAAGTCATAAGTCTCATAGTGTCCAGGAGGAGCATTTTGATCTTTAATTATTGCTTGTCAAAGGCAAGTATTTCACAATGCTATTTTTCCTAACTGTGAAACTGCAAAGGTAATTTGAAAATCAGCGGTTGATTCTCCTTGGCCAAAAATTGGTGATAAAAGTAGCATTTCTCGACGAAGACTGATTTGTATTGATTCCGGTAGACTGGCAACTGACATATGCGTGATTGCTGAGTTGACGATTACTCTACGAATGTGATCGATAATATCACAATAAGATCATTTAGGGCTGTACTCTTAGATAGCAGCTAATTTAATTTCCAAAACAGAGCAAGGCCAAGAATATTGACTTTAGAATTGTTCAAACGAAGTTGGGCTGGTCTTATAATCAGGTTATTCTTTGTTTGTTTGCAATGACTGAATATGATGAATTATTGCATGTGTTATTTCAGCCGTAAATTACCCTTGAATCGCAAGTAAACCACTGAAACGAATTCGATTTGGTTTTGCCAGTCTACTGTCTACTGTGTGTCCTAAAAAAGACACCCGTTTGAAGAAACACAAAGATTTCATTACCAGATAAATCTGCAAGTCAGAAGATGCATACATGAAGGTCTTGTTCTTTGGCTGATAGATAAAGGTCTAAATCATATTTCCATCTTAGAATTATATTTTTGATATCATTGAGCTTGCAGATATGGCTGTTTTTGAGAGCTGCCTGCTTTTCAGACATACTGCTATTGTGCGCAGATGGTTATTAGGATGATTTCTTTGTCCTTGTGAAGCATTTCTCGCGGTCTTAGAAGTTGGAAACTGAAGTACACTGTCCTAAAGACTTGAATCTAATTGCAAGTTAGTCAAGAACTGCAATGTCTCTTAAACTATGTGGCTCAAAATTATAGTCCTCAAGAGCAAGATCGACGTTTATACGATAGATTCCGTCAGATAGATTTCACACCTCTGAGTGCACTTAATCTAATCAAGATAAACAAAGAATGCAACCTCATGACTGGCTGTGCAGAAGGTGTGGAAACTATTCTTGAGGTTGCAGTATTGCTCCTCTTAGGGCCTGTTTGTATGAGCCCACTAAACGAGCTTGCCCGCTAAGCGATATCTCACTGCCTATTGAAATCTATAGAAAAGTTGGATTTCGTTTATATGGAGAAGCGAGCCAGCCCATTGAGCGGAATTTCACTGGAACACTGCCAACATTTTGGGAGGGGGGATCAAAATTTTGCCATTTAAATTCTCCAGCCCGTTTACCGAGATGAAAATGTTTTTACTGCTCATGCCCTTCTAATTTAGACAATGGGCTTGCGTCAGTTTTAGACACGTGTCCAATTTCTGTCTCGGTAAGCGTGCTGGAATTGCCCCATAGCTATAAGCACGTGAGTGAAATCAGCCCGCTTACCGAGCCAGCCCGTTTACCGGGCTCATAAGAACAGGCCCTTAATCATCTTGTATCAATTGTTTTCAAAATTTGCCCATGCTTTTTTCAGGACGTCATAGGCCTACATTGCTTTCAAATTTAATTTGATCATTGAATGAAATAAAGAAAATGACTATTAAAGACAAATGATAGAGATATAAGACAACTTAAGTTAGGGGCCTGAGCAATTTAAATATATCCTATTGTATTCAATTTTATTTGATGATCTCGAGAGATTAACAAATCAAATGGACAAATGAAGGCACTCAGCCATCTTTTTCTATTGTTAACCTAAACTCCATATATCTGTCATTCCTTTAATAGGAATAATGTTAGAATATTGACGATTATTCAAATGTGTCTTGTTTGTTTGGAAACGAGGTAGTTTTAAAGCGTTCCTGGCTACTATACTGCACAGACTCACGTAGATTTGAGTCTCATTACTTCTACAGGAAACTAATATCACTAGCCTAGCCTATTATAAAGTCGGAGAAATAGTTCATAATTCTAAAAATTTACCTATCAACTTTCCGATATTCCTTTCAAAGGAGCTTGAGAGGAAAAGTATTGCTGATGGTATTGAACTGCACACAAGAGAAGTACCAGTTTGTTACAAAAGTGTCCAAGAAGAAATCCCCAAACTGGAGAGAGAAGTTAGACCAAAAGTGAGTATTGTGAGATTTGATTGTTAAGGGTTGACAAAGTTTTGTTTGAAACTGTTCCATCTTTCGATGCTCTCTTGTTTATCATGGTTGTTTATGGACTTGGCTTAAGTTTTAACCAGTTAGTTGGCATCAAATCATGGATTGGATTTTATTTTGCAGCCGAGCAATTTGTCTTTATTTTTGCGTAAGATAATCAACTCAACTTAATCATTTGATGCAAGCTAACACGTCGAGCTTGTATTTTCTTCAACAGGCTACTTAATTTGGATCGTGTTTTAATGCGTGAATCAAACGAGAGACCAAATATTGGTTCATTTATCAGATTTTTGGCCTTACCTTCGCACACGAATTTTTTCTTTTAGCGTATTCGGCATACGCTAAGTATGCAGGACTCGAAATGAGTTAAACGTTGTACAGTAAAAACCTACACATAAGAAGCCCATTTTATCGGATCAGGCTGAGCAGGTTCTTATCAAGCAAACAAATCTTCTATTTTGTTCTAAATAATTCTTATACTTTGATACGTAAATTTAAAAGAAGTCAGCCTGCAGTTTCTTATAAGTGAGTTTCTTATATGCGGGTTTTTACTGTAATTAGGATGAATCAGATTCACCAACTATCAGCAAAATTTTTGAACTACCCGGTGAGTCAGAAAAATGTATCCTTTGTTTGAAAATTCGTACAGGGTTATCTATGCTACCAAATTTTACTGTCTTATTTCTATCATCTTAGCAAGGCGTCAACTGAATTTGAAGGCTTTCTAACAATTTTAGGTGCATTATTTCCTTCTGGAATTAGGAATTTGTCGAAAGTCATATTTCTTTATATGCCCACAACCAACTAAATATTGTTAGTTCAAGATTAAGTTCCAAGGTAACTATTCTGAATACCGATCCATATCATAGGCATCCTAAGCTGTCTAAAGTTAATACGGTCTTGACAATACTTACTTGTTACATTGTTTATATTATTACATATAATATAATGGTAACTTTTTTAAAACATAATGTGGGGACATACTATAGACTCATCCAAAAAAAGGAAAATCTTCATAATTTTACACCTACATTTTTCTACTCTCCACTTTCCAACCGGCAGATCCCGCTGCGCCATAACCTTTACCTTAAAAATGACCTATTACAGAGTCATTTCTTTCTCTTACGAGAGCGTGCAGTATTCACCATTTTCGAGGACGGAGACGCTGCTGTCTACATCTCCTTCGGCTGACACTAGCTCACATACAGAGCAAGCCTACTCGCAAAGGCTGCTGACTACACTTCTTCAATGGATAAAGGCTCACATACAGAGCCATCGCGCTTCTCCTACGAAAGCGTCCCACCTAACCCCTCAACAATTTTCGAGCACGGAGACGCCAATTTCTTCCACTTACACTAGCTCACATACAGAGCCATCTCTTCCTACCCTCAAATGCTGCTGCCTACACTTCCTTCAACTCATGAAGGTTCACATACACAGCCATCGCCCTTCTCCTACGAAAGCGTCCGACGTAACCCCTCAACCATTTTCGAGGAGGGACACGCCAGTGTCTACACCCTCTTCGGGTTACAGTACCTCACATACAGAGCAATCTCCTCCTACCCGCAAAGGCTGCTTCCTACACTTCCTTCAACTGATAAAGGTTCACATACAGAGCCATCGCGCGTCTCCTACGAAAGCGTCCCATCTAACCCCTCAACAATTTTCCAGGACGGAGACGCCTCTGTCTACAATTTTTTCGATTTTCCAGGACGGAGACGCCTCTGTCTACAATTTCTTCGCCTTACACTACCTCACATACAGAGCAATCTCCTTCTACCCTCAAAGGCTGCTGCCTACACTTCCTTCAACTGATAAAGGTTCTCATACAGAGCCATCGCGCTTCTCCTACCAAAGCGTCCCACTTAACCCCTCAACAATTTTCGAGGACGGGGACGCCTCTGTCTACAATTTCTTCGCCTTACACTAGCTCACATACAGAGCCACCTCCTTCTACCCTCAAAGGCTGCTGCCTACACTTCCTTCAACTGATAAAGGTTCACATACAGAGCCATCGCGCTTCTCCTACCAAAGCGTCCCACTTCACCCCTCAACCATTTTCGAGGACGGGCACGCCGGTGCCTACACCTTCTTGGCCTAGCACTACCTCACATACACTGCCATCTCTTGCCTCCACGAGAGCCAGCACTTTACAACAACTTCCCGTACTGCAACAATGAAGTTACCTACTTCAATAACTCATGCACACAACCCGAGATGTTCTACCGCCATACTTGCACTCCCGAGAAGGCTTCCTTCGCTTGGAAACTTGAACTTGAACCTTGGTTCAAGATCATGTAGATTTAGACTTTTTGATGCCAAGCATTGATAGGGAAGCATGATAACATTTCAAGAGTTTCTGTATCATTTGCAAGCAATGCCAGATCAAAGAATGCATCAATTTACTATTTTGATTGTTGAAACATTAATGAAATTGAGCGTATCACTTATAGCTTTAGGAAAAGCAAATAAAAGTTAATTTCCGGGGATTCTTAACTGAGATTAAGATAATGCATTTTGAATTAAGAATGATATTCTCAAAATTAAGTTACAGCCTCAGATAGGCAGCAGAGTTGTAATTTTTCAAATTGATGATATCCTTTTTGTATCGCAATGTTACCAAGAGTGTATTCATTTTACCCAGAAAAAACTTCATGAACTAGATCATAACTGGCCCTCTGAAATCAAGCGCTATTGTCAACCGCTTCGCATCACAGTTTAGTTGAAAGTTGAAAGTATTAGCTATCTTTTAAGTTGATGCATGGTCATTTTAAGCAATGATTACCATCCGAAATATCAGATTCAAAGACAATTTTGAATCCTGGACTCCTCATTTTGAGTGAAATAATTGCCATCATTTTCCAGTCAACATTTTATGATAACTCAACGTAGCGATGGTTTTGAAGTCGTCTGGGGAAACGTCTTGTTTGCAAATTGATTGACCTTTGTTTCTCGTTCAAATTGTGTGCACCAAAGCAAATTTGGAATTCAGCTTTTTCACAGCTTCCAAAACATTTTTTCACATCTTCAAAAATGAATGAAATGCAGTCTGAGAAATGAATAAATGTCCATATTTTTGAAAATGGCTTTTCAGACTCTTGGTCATTGGGCAGAGATATGATGATCCAGTTACTGTTAGGATTGGAAATGCTGATATAGTTAATAGCTTTGAAAAGAAATTACTTGGAGTTCATGTCGATAACAAATTTTCCTCCGACCATCACGTCTCGTAACTCTGCCAAAAAACTAGCAATTAACTTTATGCACTTGCTCACATATCCCCGTATATGCATCAGAGCAAATTAAGAAACTTGATGAGGGCATTTATTACCAGTCAGTTTCAATAATGTCCTTTAAAGGGAATCTAAGCATATATAAGCCTTTGATAAAAATAGTCGTGCGAGGACAATGGACGCTTGTTTGAAATATTTTCTAATTCCCTACATGCACAAACCACAGTAGCTAGCAAGTGTCTTTTCAAAGAAATGGTAAAAAACTGAAAGTTTTTATGTTGATAAAAATGATATTGATGTTGTGCAACCATTAAATGACCGCTCGTGCGAAACAATCCATTTCAAATCCCTAGTCATTTCGAGGAGCACTACTTGTTCAGTCTTTAGAAAATTTGATCACTGTTTTTCGATCTTTTTTGGCATCCGCAGGCAAAATAATTCAAGAAATCGTAAATATATTGATAAGTAGGCATCCGAAAAATCGAAAAAAAAAATAACCAAGAATAATATAGGATATTGATTGAAGATTAAATCAAAATTATTTGAAATTGGTCCAGTGTATGATTTATCGTGGCCTGTCGCAAGTGAGAACTTTTTTCTGGCTCACCCGGTATTTTTAGATGTTGATAATGATAACATCAATGCTTTTAGTCAATGCTATCTCTACGTCGTTAATCGACTAATTTTGCCAAAATTTTGTTCAGTTTGTACAAATGAATATTAATTCATATAAGTTTCCAGATTTATTATTGTATTTTTTTAAAATGATGAAATATTTCTCTACAGGTAATCTTGTGAAATAATATTGGAAGAGTCGCTAGTTTTGAATTGTCCATCGCTGTACTATCCTCCTCTGCAATATATATTGTCCAAAGGACTGTATTGATATGAGCTGGTGTAGTGAATAATATGCTTCACTCATTTTCTAGCTTATAGTACACGTTGGTGTGTCCGGTGTTACAGAATGTGTTCAAATCGAAGAATTTGCTCATAGCACTGGATATGTCAGAGAAGACGTCCGTGGATGTGCACCTGATGAGACTATTGTCAAGCCAGGTAGAAATGAAAGCAATATAGCTGGTGTCTCTGAAATAAGTATACAAATTTGGTTGGTTCCAGTGAAACGAATTTAGCTTTAATCAAGAGCTAGTCACTCTCAAAATGTTCCTCGACAGTTAACTTGAACATATCGAACTTGGTTGTCGTAACTGTTGCTTTGAAAATAGAAACATTAACTTTGAAAGCTCAAATTTATATTCACTTCTAACCAGAGCTTTGACCTTTTGACCAAGCAAATTCTTCAAGCATATCGAAATTGAAAACTGAAATTAAAAGAAAAGTGAGAAACTGCCCAATAGGTGACTTCTGGCAAAGAGAATATAACATGATTTGATATTGCTCGAATTTTGTCTAGGCTATCGTTGATTTATTCGTCGTGCCTCAAGAACTTGTTTAGGGCAAAACACCAAAGCTCTGGCTTGGAGGTGGACTCAAATTCGAGCATTTAAGATTGATAGTTCTGCTCTCAAAGCACCAGTACAAAAAAATTAGGTAACTTTTTCCAGTTAACTATCAAGAAGATTTTGACAGAGCTAAGCCATTGACCAAAGCTAAATTCAAATCGCTGCATCAAACTTAATCTGTATACTTTTTTTTGGACAACAGGCAAATTTTCTTAATTTAGCGGCTAAGTCTATTTCTTAATTTTGAAATTATAGAACTTCATATTCTGCATGGTAAATGAATACAGGACCATTGAGTTGTTTGCGGGGAAGAAAGACCGTTTTTGTACAGAACATCGTGCGTTTTCTTAAATCTGCAAAATTGCAGATGCCTTTTTGTGAGTCTTTAGAAATCCTACTGGAGCTCCAGCCACCCATCTGCAGGATGTTGCATAGTTTTTGTTTGTCAACTTATTTTACATCTAGCTTACTATGTACAAATATACAAAGTAAACTAATCTAAATCGATGAATATAATAATACATAAATAAATATTTTTACAGTATTTTAATAAACTAACCAAATTAAATAAAAAGACTAATCTCCAGACACATATTGACAAGCACTACATTTACAATTCGGGCCATCCCATTTTTTAATCATAGTTTTAAAGCTATTTAGATTTTCTGCCGATTTTATTTCATTTGACAACCCATTCCAGATTTGAGGTCCCAATGATCGAAGGCTATTGGAACCAAATGTGACTTGATTTGGTCTATAATGCTGTAAGCCATTGTAGTTTCGTAATGGGTAATGTGAAGGTTTTATTTTGAAAATGTCATGCATGAAGGAGGGGTTTAAATTTTTCAAAGTCTTAAAAATTTCTACACAGAGAACTCTTAGACGGGAAACATGCATAGTACACTTCTCTGACTTCGAAAGTAAATCGCTATACGAGCTAATGTGATCATTGTGTAAGAATCTAAGGGCGCGTTCTTGAATCTTTTCAATCTTTTGCAAAGATTTAGCTGACGAGAAGTACCATACAAGAGGGCAATAATCAAAATTTGAATATACAAAGCTTTGGACAGGAATCTTCTTTTCATTAAAGCCAATAAATTGTTTGAGCCTTTTTAAAACATTGAGTTGTGATGCAGCCTTTCTGCAAAGTTCGGAGATATGCTGTTCAAAGTTCAGTTTATAATCTAGTTGAATGCCTAGCAATTTGACCGTTTCTTCCGATTTGACCATTTTTCCTTGGATGTTGAAATTTTCTCCACTTGTATTCGTTTGATCCTTTCTAATAAGGAGTGCATGGAATTTTTCTGGATTAGCTATCATTTGATTTTGTTTTAGCCAAGTCAAAGCAACTCCAGCTTCTTCTTCCAACACCTCTACCAAATTTGATAGAGTCTTGGAAAAATAAGCTAAAGTATTGTCATCAGCATAGTTATGTAATGTTGCTTGTTTGATGAATAAAAATAGATCGTTTATGTAAAAGTTGAACAGAATAGGGCCTAAAACAGAGCCTTGGGGTACCCCTGATAAAATAGTTTGGAAAGAACTATACGTATTATTGATTCTAACAGACTGTTTACGCCGTTTCAGGTAAGAATATATAAGGACCAGAGCATTTTCATCCAAGCCATAAGCATGTAGTTTGGCTATAAGTAAGTCGTGTGGAATACAATCAAAAGCTTTCGACAAATCCATTAGGATAGCCCCTACAATATTATCATTATCGAGTTTAACCCTCCATTCTTCAATCATTCTTATCAATACATGTTGTGTGCCATATGATTTTCTATAGGCAGCGATGAAGAGCAAAAGGGTTTCATCTAAGTATGGGATAAGTTGGTTTTTCAATATCTTTTCATAGATTTTGGAGAAAATATTGAGTATACTGACTGGACGAAAGTTTCGTTCAACTGTACGATTTGCCTCTCCTTTATCTAAAGGACATACAGCGGCGCGCTTCCCATTATTTGGAAACCTATGGTTTCGTATACTGCTATTAATAGCATCTGTTAAGGGGAGTGCAAGCTCACCTGCAGTTAACAGCACCAGTTTTGGTGGTATTTGATCTTCACCCGTGGATTTCCTACCGTCCAAAGACTTTAGTTGTTCCCTAACTTTACAAGCTTCTACCTCGTGAAAAGAAAATGACTTGAAACTATTTTCAGGATTTTGAATGAAAGCTAAAATACTCGGATGATTTTCGTATTCTTCAAGAATCAACTTAATGATTTGCCGATCATCATCAGTTGCAACCGTATCTGCAATGCTGCAAGGTTTTACACCGCTAGATTTTTCCACAATGTTGATGTAGTGATCGTTAAAGATCTCGGTTAGCTCTTTATCTTCAGTTACAATTGCATTATTTTTAACTAAGGAAATATCACTACCAGCTAAGCCTCCTTTGTTAGAGAGGAAAGGTTTGACAAGATTCCAGAAAGCACGATTTGATACCAGTCCATTTTCTGTTGCTTGTTTGAAATGCTGTTTAATTGCCTTTTTTCTCAAGGAAACACATTTATTTCTTTGTCTTTTAAAATTAAGTTCATTTTGTTTTGTAGGATTTTTGTTGAACTTTTTCTTTAGCCTAGTTCTGGTATAAATTCCCTTTTTTAACTCCCGATTCATGAAAGGAGCGCTATTTCCCCGCAGCACTTTCGTTTTTAGAGGGGCATGTTTATCGACCAATTTTCGAAAATTGCAGACAAGATTATCGTAAGCTTGGTCAGGATCCTTAGGAACATTAAAATTTGCCAGCTTTACATCTGACAAGAAATTATCAGCAACAAACTTTTTGTAGCTGCGATACTTGACTACCTTAGGCTTAAGTCTTGGAATATGAGACTTCATAACAGTCATGACAAGACCGTGATAGTCACTTATGCCTGTTTCATAAACCGAAGTTTTTTGAAGGCATCTCGGCCGATTTGTGAGGATGACATCAATGGAGGAACTGCTGTTTTTGGTAAAACATGTTTTGGCAGTCACTAAGCTTGACAACCCAAAGACGTCACAAAAGGAAACCAGTTTACTGTGCCCAGTGTCTTGCCTGTTTAGGGTATCGATATTGACGTCTCCCATAACAATTACGTTGTCATATTTATCTAAAGCAGAGTTTAAAGTTGTTGAAAGATCGCTAAAGAACGCATCAATATTGCTAGAATCAGGGGGCCGGTAAATACTGTAGACAATCCATTTCTTTTTGCTTACTATCAGTTCAGAGCAAAGGAGTTCAAGAGAAGGACTGGAACTCGGTTACAAACTACACCTTTCCTGACATACAGCATAATACCCCCACCAAATTCGTTCCTATCACGACGCATAGGTTTTTGATAATTATTCACAAGAAATGTAGTTTTAGTGTAGTTTTAGTTTTAGTAGTTTTAGTGAATATAGCACGTGTCCCTAAAAAGTACTCCTTGTTGAAAAATTGCCAATATTTTATTATAAGGCCGATTTTTTGGGCAAATAGAGCAAATATCAAATTATTTTTCTGGGCACATGTGATCTAGTAATTGGTTTTAAGATTTAACATTGTGTGATTGTGTGATGTCACCCAGTATTTTCCACCCAGTGGCATCGGCCTTGTAGGGTCGCTAAGTATTTTGAAAGTAGTGTAACTAGTAAATTTGCATTGCAGATTTTAAAAATACGGAACTCTGCGTAAGACATGTAAGCCCCTCATTGCTCTCTTATCTCTTTCTACTGCCTGCGATATCTTAGCTGGAGAAAGGAACCAATCTGAGAAAAATGACATTTGAGATGCATATAAACCGATCCCCCGGGGGGGGTACTTAGTATATTTTGCTGACGCCATGTGCACTCCTTTCCGGGTATCGTTTTCGCCTCTTTTTTCTAACGCCGGGTATCAAAAGAAGGCAATTTTTCTAAAGCCGGTTGTTCAAACGTGTTATTTCATTGTTTTTCGACGAATTTTTACGTTTTGGGATATGCTTTTCGCCGATTTTTTCTAAAGCCGGCTATCATTTCGAGGGAAAATTTCTAAAGTCGGTTGAAAATTTTTTTTCTTGGAGTGCACCCGCCCGTACAATTGAAAGTCAAGTACCCCCCCCCCCCGGGACCGATCCTCTCTTTTTTGCTCTATTCCCTTGAGAATAAATTCTCCCTCTCACTCGAACGCCCCACCCTCCCTGAAGCCTTCCTTGGTAGGGAACAAATTCCTGGTCTTTCCTGCTTGGATTCTTTTTTTTTGAGCTTCAGCAGTCTAGGTCTAGACTTATAAAGTAATTCCTTGACTTCGTTCAATGTTTGTAATCTGATCTGTTAGTTCGAGCGATAAATTTTAGTTTTGAAGTATGTAATGCGCCTATGAGCCCTGTGGATATGTGGCGCAATATAACGACCTTTATTATTATTATTATTATTATTATTATTATTATTATTATTATTATTATTATTATTATTATTATTATTATTATTATTATTATTATTATTATTATTATTAATATTATGCTGCTTTTACACGGTATTGATCTAACAACCGGCCAATTGTCTGAATTATGTCTCTCATCGAACCACTCCCCGTGGTCTAGGATGGGAAGCATTTCTGTCCTTCTTCTTATTACTGTCCTTCTGTGCAGTACTCCTTTTTTTTACTTTGTATCGAGGACCTTCCGGATAATGCGCGCTGTTCCAAGAAGACATGTTTTTTGGAGAGCGTCAACCCCCAGGTGCAGGCCTACCTTGTCAAGGTTTTTTCTTAAATTATTTGTCACAGTTCCCAAAGCCCCTATGATGATTGGTAAGATCATGACTTTATCTACTTCTTTGTTCCATCATTTCAAAATTTCGTATTTCAAGTCGTTGTAGTATTCTATCTTTTCTTGCTCTTTTTTCTTGATTCTGGTGTCAAACGGGCATGCAACATCAATTACGAGGCACAACTTCTGTTTCTTATCTAGGACCACAATATCTGGCTTGTTATGCTCTATTCTCTTTTCAGTTTGTATAGAAAAATCCCATAACAGTTTAACTTCATCGTTTTCAAGAACATTCATCTTTGTTTCCACAAAATGCTCATAGTATTTCTCCGTGCATGCAAAACCAAATTTCTTGCAATAGTTCCAATTGATTATTGCGGCAATCTTATCATGTCTGCACTTCTTGTAATCATTTTGAGCTAACTTTGAGCATTCAGATACAATATGTGCTACAGTTTCGTCTCGTTCGTCGCACATTCAGCATTTGGCTGAACAATATTATTATTATTATTATTATTATTATTATTATTATTATTATTATTATTATTATTATTATTATTATTATTATTATTAAAGAATTGATCGAGATGCCTTGCTTGCTGATAGTTAACAACAAATAAAAAACAAGACTGCTTGTGTGAAAACTTTCGATCTATCGTAGATCTTCTTCAGTCACTAAATTATAGCATTCTATAAATCTAATAGTTAATAAACGTTTAACAAGAGAGAATGTTGCGTTCTATAATGGAAAAAGAATTAAACGTTCTCCTAAATAATGGAATGTAAGTTTCTAATGATGTGGCGTCATGAAATACGCGGTTAATTCGTTTTGCTAAATAGTTTTAAATGAACACGTCCTAGTTCGTTGCAACTACTGTTCATGCCTAATGGTTCGTGAGTTCTAAGTCTGGATATCCATTGACTTTCTTTCTGTGCAAGGATATCAGAGTCCCCTTCAACGTTCTCTAAGACGTGCACCCGCAGATCGCGATCAAAACTGCACAATTCACTGTCATAAAAGTGTTTCCCCAACTCCGTTGCTGTCGGATCGTGTTTCGAATCACTCCGATGCTTGTTAAAGCGCTGGCTCAATGTTGTCGATGTGTACCCAACATAAAGTAAATTATGCTTAGTGCATTCGGCTGCATAAATCACGTTTTTTGATTGACAAGATCCTCCTGAAATTTTGTATTTCTTCCTTGCATTTATATTTTCTACCAGATCAGTTTGCCCCATGTGGTCGCATAATTTACATGGGCGGCCGCGTTTCTTTGAATTCTTCTGTGTGCATCTCACACTCAGTCCTGATGGTCTTTTTACCTTTGGCTGACAGGAAACTAGGAGTGAACGAAGGTTTGGATTGCGGCGGTAAGATACAATTGGTGGTTCTGGAAAGATTTTAGCGAGTTTAGGGTGATCTTCAAGCATTGTTTGATAGTTTCTGTGTAGGATGGAAGCTAGTCCTTTAAATCTTGTATGCCAGTTGATAACTAGAGGTACTCTATTGTTGTCATCACAAACATTCGGTTTCTTGAAAGTCAAGAGATCTTGACGGTTTTTCTTTTCTACGTCATTGGCTATCCGAATGAGTTTAATTCTTGAATATCCTCTGTTTACATAAAAGTTTATAAAGTCCGATGCATGTTTTCGGTAATCAACAACAAGACTGCAAATTCTTCGAATTCTGATAAACTGCGAGAGTGGGTTAGATCTAATTGTATGGTCTGGATGATCTGAGAGTCTGTGTAAATAAGTGTGTGTAGCCGTAGGTTTGCAGTATAATTCAGTGATGAGAGAATGTTCATGAATTTTTACTCTTGTATCTAGAAAAACAACCTCTTTCTTGGAGAATTCAGATGTAAATTTGATTTTTGACTTGCAATTGTTCTCTTCGGCAAAGGAATTGCAATAGGAAAGAAATGCTTGTAAACTGACTTGATCACCCTTCCATATGAAAAATGTATCGTCGATGTATCTTATCCATGACAATGGTTTAATTCCATGGTATTTGTGAAAGTTTTGCAGCAATTCCGTTTCAAATTTAGACATGAATAAATTTGCAAAATTAACGGCCATGGGAGTGCCCATTGCTGTTCCTTTAACTTGATGGAAGTACTTTTCTTTAAATTTGAGAGTATTAGTTGGGTCGAAATCTACGGTCCCGTGACAACTTTTAGGAGACCTTGTTTTGAAAGTTTCTTTTGGTATTTTAAAGTATGCTCTACAAAATGGGCCTGGGTACATTTTGATTTTCGATGGGCGTTGGCCGGAAATGACGTCATAAGATTGGCACCTAGAAAGTCCTTTTTACGGTCAAAACACGGGACAGATTAGTCGAATTCATCCAAGTAATGCACCATTCGACTCCTCGTGAGACAAGCTTTCGATTGATATACACTAAATCCTTTTTTGATTATATCAGCAATTTGTGTCATGACGTCACTGAGTGTTGATGACGTCAC
Source organism: Aurelia coerulea (assembly GCA_039566865.1). Taxonomy (NCBI): domain Eukaryota; kingdom Metazoa; phylum Cnidaria; class Scyphozoa; order Semaeostomeae; family Ulmaridae; genus Aurelia; species Aurelia coerulea. Next base: position 11,456,687 of record CM076950.1, read on the forward strand.
AAAAAAGATACAAAGCATGCAGTTCTGAAATCACTGAGATCGAACACATTTCAAATTTGATTATTGTTTTGCAGTATTTATGTCTTTTAATACAAACTTATCAACTTTCCATGTCAAAAATTGGAATTATCATATCATGTGCTGACGTCACTGCCTTAACAGAAATAACTACGTATCATTATAACAAATGTTTGTGAACTGTCTGAAATATAAAGCGGAATGCTGATGTGAAGAAACATGCAGTTCTTCACATCCTGTCAAGTAGTCAATCCATGATTAGTTATCAAAAATATCAATTGCACCATCTGGTTCTGAGCTGCTGTCTGAAAGCACCTCAGACTCTGGTTCGGATTCATAGTCAATGTTTTTAACATCTTCTTGTTCGTTGAAACCATTAACTCGTAGAGTTATACCATCATCGGGAATTGCTCGCAGCTTGCAGTGTCGACAAAACTGGTTCTAACACAAAAGAATGGTGCCTTCTCTGGTTTCTGGTTGGTTGAAATAGTAGTACATAAAGTTGCGACCAGGGTCGAAGCCACCGGGGGAGGAGCGCCCCCTGCAGACTATTTGTCGGAATTTTACTCTTTGGTCGGATTTTTTATGATTTACAGGTCTACTTTTGGAAGATTTTGAAGGAGAAATGATGCAAAGAACATGATTTTTTAAACGTTAAAAGATCAAGTCTAGCAGGAATTATTGAATTTGTGGCATGCATTTGATAAATCTTTATTAATTGTGTGAGTTGCAAGATTGGATTGCGAGGTAATGCTTGGCTCAGTCATATCACGCATGAATGCAACGTATGTTCGTAAAACTGTTGTTGTTGCTGTTGTAATTAATGATTTTCTGTCGGAAAACTTTTGTTCTTTGCCCCTTATGCCGTCATGGCAGGTATCGGGTCTTGTCGTGGCACCGAAACTGATGACCTAGAAAGAGAAGCGCGTGGCCGAGTGGTTAAGGCGAGTGACTCGTAAACCAAAGGTCAGAACGGCCGAGGTTCGAATCCCGCGCTGGACAGTTTGGTCGCTGTCCGTAACTCTATCCTAGGTCGACCAGAGCCATGTGAGGGAAATCTGGTAGCTGCGGCGGGTTGATGGTAAAACATCCGTGGCCCCTGCTGGAAATAAGTCTCTCTCAGACTTTCGCAGGCTAGCCACGTTAAATATGATTACCTACCTACCTACCTACCTACCTACCTACGTACCTACCTACCTACCTACCTACCTACCTACCTACCTACCTACCTATGAACGAATGAAATGGGAAATGAAAGGTGTGATCCTTTTGACGAGCAACACAAGCACCTTCAATCACTTGAATCTGGATTACTTGCATCCCCAAGTCTTGTTGAAGAGATCTCAAGTGCATACAAAGAAGGTGAAAAGCGGGTCCAGTCATTTTTAAGGAAGATTTTTCTCATCAAAGAGGCCAATATCAGACAATAAAGAAAACGGTTGTTACAATTTCTTCACACAAGAGAAACCAATAAAGCACAGCCAGTGCAAACCAAATGAAAGCCAGTGTCCCAGAGGAGCACTCAATACATGCGAATACGGGGTCAGTTTGAGAAATTTTCAGGAAACCCAAAAATATCAGTTTAGTCTCATTGCAACCAAAAAATATTAGCTCCTTTTTTTAATTTTATTTCTTTACACGAACATAAGATATCCCGACACAATGCAAGTTAGAAAGTCGGAATTGCCTCTAAAGAACCCAAAAATATCATCTTCACAATATTTTATGCCAAAAACTATCATGGCCATAATTTCAGTTTATTTGGACCCAAAAATACATCAATTTTGGCAATATTATTTTGCATAATGCTGTGCGTTATTTAAATGCTAGACATCCAATTCAAGTGATTGTTTCAGATGTTTGCTTCTTTCTGGAACGGATCCAGAGTTTTGAATCTGGTGTGTGATATTCACAACAACAGCTTCTACACTGCCAAGCACAACGAAAGCAACTTCTTTAGCGTGTTTTAAATTCATGAAGGCTTTTTGTACAGTTGTTTAGTATCTGTAATGTTAGCTTTCAATAGCAAGAAATACCCATTTTGATGGATTTCATTTGTAACATACTTTTGTGTCGGTTTTCGAGATATTTTGGCAAATGTCCGATTACCACCGCCGTCCGATTACCACCGCCGACACCCTGAGGCTTTTCTTTCATGCCTCTAAAGTGCTCCTGCAATGCCGAAACCCGATCATAATTGACAGTGAAGATATGGATCTTGGTGCAATTGCTGCGCAAGCTGCTCATGAGCTTCCTGGCCAAATGCTCTTTTATGTATCGGAAAAGCTATCTGTTTGATTGGCCAAGCGTGTTCTTGCTTTCACAGGTGCAGATGCAATCAACGGTTTATTTGGTCATGGACTAGTCTTTACGTTGGAGAAAGCGAAAAAACCCCCAGAGTTTGCAGTTTGATTTCTGATTTTGGATAAAAAACTGAACTATGTCCAGAGGTTGTGCAAAAGTTACCGAATTTGACCACCAAATGTAATTATCGTGATGTATCAAGCCAATCCTTGCAGACGTGACACAACTAAGATTCTTAGAATGACTTTCAATGAAGTGGTAGAGTACAGAGAGGCTTCTTCCTAACGAAGATTCATTGGCACAGCATTACCGAGGAGCCAATTACCAATGTAACATTTGGAGACGTTTTCATGAAGCAACTCCAACTTCCAACTCCTTGACCGCATGGATGGAAGTTCAGTTCAGTAGGGCTGTTATAACCAATAGACCTTTTATAGCTGTTCTAAAAAAATCAGAATCGATCGATATTTTACTACATCTTGTAGAATTTTCGAATGTGCACAATAATAATTGAAGCTCTATCGCCACTCGATCGAACCGCGCGTATAAAAATGTATAAGAATAACGCTCGATCCAGGCTCTTTTGTAGAATAGCTAAAGGTCTATTCTGTCAACACTCCCAGCTGTAAGCAATTCCCGATTATGTGATAGTTCCTCGGGTGAATCGTTTCAACGAATAAGATGCTAAGAACATTGACTATGAATCCGAACCAGAGTCTGAGGTGCTTTCAGACAGCAACTCAGAACCAGATGGTGCAATTGATGTTTTTGATAACTAATCATGGATTGACTACTTGACAGGATGTGAAGAACTGCATGTTTCTTCACATCAGCATCCCGCTTTATATTTCAGACAGTTCAAAAACATTTGTTATAATGATACTTAGTTATTTCTGTTAATGCAGTGACTTCAGCACATGATATGTTAATTCCAATTTTTGACATGGAAAGTTGATAAGTTTTTATTAAAAGACAGACATAAATATTGCAAAACAATTATCAAATTTGAAATGTGTTCGATCTCAGTGATGTCAGAATTGCATGCTTTGTATCTTGTTTGTGACGTCATCAACGCTCAGTGATGTCATAACACAAATTGCTGATATCATCAAAATAGGATTTAGTGTACATCAATCGAAAGCTTGTCTCACAAGGAGTCGAATGGTGTATTACTTGGATGAATTCAACTAATCTGTCCCGAGTTATGACCGTAAAAAGGATTTTCTAGGTGCCAATCTTATGACGTCAGTTCCGGCCAACGCCCATCGAAAATCAAAATGTACCCAGGCCCATTTTGTAGAGCATACTTTAAAATACCAAAAGAAACTTTCAAAACAAGGTCTCCTAAAAGTTGTCACGGGACCGTAGATTTCGACCCAACTATATTGCTTCTGAGGATGAATAGAATTATATCCGAAATGTAACTTGATGGTACTGACTTATCATTGCGTTTATCAAGTGCTTGTTTACAGGCAAGAGCACCTTCTTCATGGTCAATGTTTGGGTATAAAGAGCATACGTCCATGGTAACGAGATAGAATTCTTCTTTAGCCAAATCAAGACTGTCTAAACTCTCTATGTGCTTAACAAAATCAGTAGTATCTCTGCAATTGCAATTGCAAGTCAAAAATCAAATTTACATCTGAATTCTCCAAGAAAGAGGTTTCTGTCGTAATATTATGCTGTATCAAGTTGATTGTAGGTTTGTTTAAATTATAAAGGATTGACCCTTTGTAGCCTCTATCAAGTTGATTGTAGGTTTGTTTAAATCATAAAGGATTGACCTTTTGTAGCCTTAACTCAGTGTTAACAGTTTTAACAGTAAATATGGTTTTAAGGCTACAAAGGGTCAATCTTTTATAATTTAAACAAACCTACAATCAACTTGATACAGCATAATATTACGACAGAATTAAATATTACTGGCCTGAATGTGACAAAACGAGCAAATAAATAGATAAATAAATAAATAGTTAGGATGGATTTTAAAGTTTTTGGCTTTCAAGTTTAATCTAGGTTGTTTACCGTAGGATATAAAATGCTCGGTTGCTTTGTAAAGTTTAGCTGAAGAAGATTTTTAAATCGAAACGTACGAAATTTTAACAGTGTTGTTTTTATACTTTTATTTTCTGTTAATAAGACGGTGGTTTAGTTCATATATTATTATTATTATTATTATTATTATTATATTATTATTATTATTATTATTATTATTATTATTATTATTATTATTATTATTATTGTTATTATTATCCTTTATTGTTATGGTACACTCTTATAATCTATTAACATTGTGACTGAAGAAGATCTACATAAGATCGAAATATTTCACTGAAAAGTTCTTGTTTTTCTTGACTCTATTATTATTATTATTACTATTATTATTATGAATGTTACGCACAAATGAATTAACATTTGGAATTACTGTCCAAGATATCGGGTCACATCTAGTGTCCTTAGATATCAAGAACCTGTCTGATGATTCTTGCCGTGCCTAGAAGGGTTGACTTCTGGATTAACTCAATTCTTGTTGTTACACCTATTTCCTTCAGGTACTGTTCAAGTCTGCCTGTTACAGTGCCAAGGGCACCTATGACAATTGGGATGACCTTGGTCGACACATTCCAAATCTTTCTGATTTCTCTGGCTAGATCTTGGTACTTTGTGATCTTTTCCTGTTCCTTGTTTCTTATGTTCACATCAACTGGTATGGCTACGTCTATTATGATCGTTTCATTCAAATTTTTATCCACTATTATGATGTCTGGCCTTCTCGCATGTATTTCAAGATCCGTCTGTACTGTAAAGTCCCATAATACTTTGAAGTGTTCATTTTCAACAACGCTCTCAGGTTGATGTTGGTACCACTTGTCACTAATTTCAAACCCTCGCTGACGTAAAATATCCCAGTGGAGTGCTCTGGCTACGCAGTCATGTCGGCGTTTGTATTCTTTTTGCGCAAGATTGCTACATCCGCTTACAATGTGGTGGATTGTTTCATCCTTTTCACTGCACATCCTGCATTTTGCATCTTCCCTGCTTTTATCAATCCTTGCTTTTATGGCATTCGTTCTGAGGGACTGTGACTGTGCAGCCATTATCATTCCTTCGGTTTCTTTCTTTAGTTCTCCCTTCTGTAGCCACGTCCTCATCTGTCTAAAATGCTGCCCGTGAAGTTCCTTTCCCCAGATATTTGTTCCTCTCTCTTCTTTTCGTCTTTTCTTGTAAGATTCCGCACTTTCTACCTCTTCTGTTACGCTTCCTCTGGCTGCAGATATCAGTTTCTCTTTGCTTTTCATTACATATTCCTTGAGACTCAGCTCTGCGATATCAACACAATCTTCTATCGAAATAAGTCCTCTACCTCCTTCCTTTCTGGGAAGTTATAGCCTGTCCACACTGTCTCTCGGGTGTAGGGCTCTGTACATGGTCATCATCTTTCTTGTCTGTCTGTCTATGACTCTTAATTCTTCTCTTGTCCAACTCAAGAAAGCAGCAGAGTATCTTAGTAGTGATACTGCCCATGTATTTATTGCAGTGATGCTATTTCCTCCATTCAGTTTTGATTTAAGAACTTTCTTTTAATTATAATTATACTAGGCTTGCCGCGCGTCGCCTACGGCGCCGCGCTGGCCCGCCGTCGTATTTGTCATTCAGGTGTATGGACAGTTGAATTCAGTGCGCCGGTGACAAAGGGATAAAATATACATATACATATTTGTTTATTTCCATAATACATCGTTCTCAAAAGAACACTGGTGAAGAAGGACATGAGTATAATTTGGGAGTATCTTTGAACACCAAGGCCAAATGTTGATACTTTGTTAAGAAGAGCTATTTAGCGTTACGAATCAATGCAGTCAGTTTGTGGCGTATTCGACCCTCCAAGGGGCTCTGTTGTACTTATTTGAAAATTTAAAGCAAGAGGGAGCCGATGCGAGAATGAACAACAGTTGTTTTTCTTAGAATTATATCGCTGCTGTGCTCTCTGTTTTGCAAACTTAGTACACACCCTTTACATGGCATCTATGTTCTCCTTTTCTCTTTTCATTTTGCATTGCTCTTTCCACTCTTTGTAAACTATTACCCTGAAAACTTCACTGTATACCTACTGTAAATGCTCTATTAAGCCCCCCTCTCTATTAAGCCCTCCTCTCTAATAAGCCCCTCCCCTCTGAGCCAAAATTTTAAATAAGCCCCCTCTGTATTAAGCCCCCCTCTTATATCAAATTCTAGTGGATACCAAAGATTTCTCATTTATTGAGCTAGATAAGCTTGCATGTTAATTCTGATGTGGTTTGAGATAAAACTGTGCCGAATTTATGTATTTGACTCATAAAATTGTATTGAATCCGCAAAATACGGTGTAAAAGATCTAAAAGCTGGCGTCTGTATCCCTGTCATTTGATTTTGTGAATAAGCCCCCCTCTATAATAAGGTCCCTCTCTAATATGCCTCCCTCTGGAGCGTCCAAAATAAAATAAGCCTCCTGGGGGCTTAAGATAGCTTCCTCCCGGTCATAGAACTACTATGAATATGGGTATATAACCAAGTTGAGATGGTACATAGGCATGAATGTAAGATTTTTGGACGGAAAAATTCAAAATGGCACCTTTCATGTTGCCATAACAACCAAAAATGGCCGAAATTTTGCAAAAAATGGTACATGCAAAAGTATTTTTCATTCTCTACTGGTTAAAGTTATCTCAATGAAATTAGCTGGACTTTATGCAAGTATGTACAATGCCTGCCAAAAGTCCTTGGAACACTTGGGCCATTTCTTGACAATCCACAGTTCTAACCATAGCGATTAGTTTTAAACACCCCCGAAACAATGTTGATTTGCAAGGTTATTGTCCTAGCATTCCATTAGAGTCGCGAATCGTCTTGCCACCCCCATTTTATCATCACAGAACAACATTGTTCTGAGGTGGAGAGGGGGAAATCGCAAAAAAGGCAACAATAGCAACGGTGTTCCAAGACTTTTGGCAGACATTGTAGGTGGTCAAAATGGACCTAAATCTTTTCAAGGAGATTGACTGATTTTCCAGATTTTGTATGATTAAATTTTGATGGAAAAAAAATCAGACATCAGGGTCTTAATCCCCGTGTGCGTAGCCAATTGTAAAAGCAGAGGTTTATTTTGTAGCCCCATCTTCGGTGAACATTTTGACCAAATTTCATGTAAATATCTCTTATGGTTTGGAAATTAAAAATATATCCATTACACAGATTTCGCGAAAATCGCGTTTCCAGGAAATTGACTTCAAAGTTCATCATAGTAATCAAATAGTTGAAATATGCTAGGTCAAAAACTTTCAGCCTCTAAAATCTTGTTCTTGTCATTGTTGGACTGCACTTTAATCCTAAATTTGTTTCTTGAAACTTTTGAGACTTATTTCTCGTTATTTTCTGCAACTATATTCTGGTGCTGTCAAAGTAAACCAATGTTTTTATGTGAAATGTTTTTGTGCTACTTCACAATTTCTAAGGGATTTTTTCACTGCGTCAACACTCATATCAAACTTTGCAATAACATCATAAACACCAACTGAAACATATATTTTCCAGTAAAAGTAGATTTTGAACTCTATTCCAAATAATCCTGCAATTGGATTTTATATCCATTCGCGGAGAACACTTTGTCACTTCCAAAAGACTTTCAATGCTGAGCCTTGAGAAAATTAGCTTAAAAAATACTGCAGCTTTGAAGAATTACTCTCTGCTTCAATTAGATTAATTGTTGTTTGTAGAAACGCAGTTTCATAGCTGAACAGATATTCCTTGCCCTTTGAAAGCTTCGACCGAATACTGCAACAAACATCAATATGAAACAGTCTTGTTGACTTCAAATTTCCTGTTCATGTTAGTGTTACCACGGCAAACTCTTTGTGGCATACCGGGTATCCCAAAATGATGTATTATCGTTTGATTGCTTATATGTCCATAACCAATGAACTGATTTTCAAAAGCTATATTTTATTCGATTGCCGAAAGGCTAAATTATATTTGAGGATGTTGTTTGTGGTTTAAGCCGATGTCTTCATGCGAAAAGAAGATCGATAAATCTGCTCAAATTCAAGCCTTAGATGGCATGAAAAAGAAACGGCCTTTTTTCCCAGTCAGCATTTTAGATGTGATGCAAAAGGCTGAACTTATATGTCGTTCAGAGAATATATGTCGTTTAGGGAATACAAATTCAGTTAATACTGAGTTTAGACAATACGAATACGATTTCAGCCTTTTGTATCACAACTAAAATGTTGACTGGAAAAATAGGCCGTTTCTTTCTCATGCCAATTAAGGCTTGAATTTGAGCAGGTTTATTGATCTCCTTTCCGACATGAGCAGCCATGGTAAGACCACAACCAACATCTTAAAATACATTTCAGCCGTTAGGCAATCAAATGAAACAAATTTTTTGAAAATTGGTTCATTGGTTATGGACATGTAAGCAATGAAACAGTAATACATCATTTTGGGACACCCAATATAACCAGCAACCAGCAAATCCATTTTTCTTCCTTACAACCGCACCAAGCAAACAGATGAGTAATCTGGGTGGGAGGACATGTAGGCAAACTTTTTATATCCATCATTTAACATGTGATTCATTTCTAAGTTTCAAATCTATCTTGATTTCTACCTTAATACTACCGATTTCTACCTTAATAATTTCTACCGATTTCTACCTTAATGATTTCTACCTTGATTTCTACCTTATGATTTCTCTCTAGACCCTTGTTTCTGCAATGTTTATGAAGGGAAATGATCTTTCGTGTGTTTATCTGACGGATTTAGGCCTGGGCTATGCTCTTAGAAAACGTGAATCCTCTTCTCTTCTGGAGGAATGGGCCGCCTAAGCAGGGCCTACGTCACTTTGATAACTCTTGAGCCGATTCTGAAGCCGTAAAAGAGGTCTTTCTCTCTTCTTTACTGGCACTTTGATTTATCAAACATCACTTCCATCTTTCTTGATGCACTGGTTACCAGAAAACTTGCGCTTTAAATTTCCAAATGTAAAAACAGCATTGCAATCTTGGCTCTTCCATAGCATGTTGCACGGTGATTCCAAGTGTCTCATTGTTGTAATAGTTGCCCTCTTATTAGCTATGGTAAAGCTTAATTGGGTTTTGCTTTAGCTAAGATTCTCACTTTCAATTTGACTGGACTTGTTCTTAAAATTGATCCCATACCTACTCTTGTTCTTAAATTTACCGTCTCCGACTTTCGAAACGAAGTTTTGAATTATAACAATCACGGAAGTTTCTTATGTACAACTTTTCATTCACTAAACTAAAAAAGTTTCAATACCGCATCTCCTGAATTCTTGAAGAAGTTGTTCTGCATTATTAATAAGTTTCATAGTGGACATATCCGTGTCCAACCTCTACGGCCTGTGAAAGAAAATATGAAACTCAGAGAAGAAAAGCAACGGCAACCAGAGCTACCGGGGAGAAGTATGAGTGCTATTTCTCAATCTTTGCAAGGAAGAATAAATGGCTTTCCTACCTATCAATCATTTTGAGTAGATTCCCAAGTGTTGCACCACTTATTAAAATGTGATGGCTCATCGATTTTTCAACCTGTGAGATGACGAATCAACAGGAATTCTTGACGTCACGTAAGTGATCTTGCCACCGGGTTCCCTGAGTATCAGAGCATTCTCTTGGGCCTAAGCCGCAATAATGGTGCAACTTTGTGTTGCATGAGCTCAAGATATATCGCATGGTTGATCCTCGTTTTCGTCAGGCATCTTGAAAGCATTGCAATTCATTGCAATGAATGGCTCCTTTACCAACTTTCCTCATTCCAAAAAGTGGGCTTTTATATGTAGGCCGCTCAGACCTCTCAGCATTAACATTGATATTATAGCGAGACGAAATCAAAATTTGTCACAAGATTAAAGGAAAAAGAGAGGAAGAGTAGAGGATCATACTCACAGTATTCAAAAAGTTACCTTCATATTGTAAAAACTTACCCCTCTAGTATTTGACTAATCAACGAAAGAAAGAAAGAGTCAGTCGTTATCGCATCCCTCAACCATTAAAGCACATTCCTTGTTCGATTCACAAACTGTTTAGAATAAAATTCCCGTTCATTCGAGACCCCCCCCCCCCCCCCTCGAAGCACTCCGTGGTAGCGAGCATATCTGTTCCCCTCCTCTAGGATGGGCGAAATTAAATGAGAAACTCAGAGAAAGACATGACTCTCATTGCCCTTATGTCTCCTCCTCTGCCTCCGCCTGCGGTATCTCTTGAGAAAGGAACCAATTTGAAAACAAATGTGAGAAGATCGTTTCTTTTTAGCTCTATGCCCCTGCGAAGAAATGTGCGATCCTATTTGAGCCCCCTCCCCCTGAAGCCTTCCTTGGTAAGGAAGAAATTCTTGATATTTTCTGCTCGATTTCTTTGTAGGCCTTCAACAGCCTTGGCCTAGACTTATGGCGTAATTCCTTGAATTCGTTCTATGTTTTGTAACTGCGCGAAGCGAAGCGTAGCTCCATTTAGACGGGATAAATTCCCGGGGGGGGGGGGGGGGGTTACTTGACCAGGTTTTGGTCGGGGACGTGCCATCGAAGCTTCAAAAACATACCCGTTCCTTATACCAATTTTGCGAAAAAGTATACCCGACTTTATACCAATTTTGCGAAAAAGTATACCCGACCTTATACCAATTTTCCGAAAAAGTATACCAAAATCGTTCTTTAAGCCAAAATCGCGAAAATCGATACCGTTCCTTATACCAAAATCGTGAAAATCGATACCGTTCCTTATACCAAAATCGCGAAAATCGATACCCTTCCCGATGGCACGTACACGTACCCACAATATGTGAAGTACCCCCCCCCCCCCCCCCCCCCCGGGGATAAATGCCAGAAAAGCTTTTCCTTTTGGCTAGCAGTTTGCAGCCTAATTACAATGAGTCCCAGTTACCTTTGCTGAAAGCAAGACTGTCAAAACAATTCAATAGTGATAACTGCCATGATGTGATAAGTCTTATCAGATGTCAACTGTGAAAGGCCTGATGTTGTCTTGGGACAGAACAAAAGCTCTGCAATGCGTCATTCGAGTGGAATTTATACTTAAAACAATAATGACTACATTCAAATTCAATCAACTTGTTCTAATTGCTTCAACATTTAACAATGCTCAAATGTTATGGTTAAATGAACGACAGACTCGACTGTTTTGAAAGCCATTACGACAAAGGCCCTAATATTTTAATGTGGTCTAATCACACAAACAACAGGATATGACTGCTGCTTCGCAACTGAAATGTATAATCCGGAGCAGTGGAATAATAGGAACCTTAGAATATCAGTCCATTGCACCTTAGCATGATCTCCCTTTCTCATTGGAAGCCCCCATTAAAATTCCCCTGTTCTCTCCTCTCGAGCCAACGATATTTTAGCTGGAAGAAGAGGCCGATCTATGAAACTCTGCCCTTGCCCTTTCAAAAGAAAAAGGGGAGTAGGACAGCTCCAATGTAACATTGATCCGGCAATTATGATATGTCTAAAGGTCATTCCCTTGTACACGGAAAGCTGAAAGGGATTCCGCCAATCCTTTGATGTCACCGAATTCGCCCCTTACCCTGATTTGGGGGCGAATTTGAGAAAACAAAATCTCTATTGCACCCCGTACAGGGAAGATGAAGATATTTGGAAAGTTTCGCAAGGATCAGTGCAACGGTGCTCGAGTTTTACGCCACACAAAATTCGCTTCACGTTTTAATAATATAGATTATTATTATTATTATTAATTTGTTATTAATTATCCTAGGAGACTTTAATGAGGGTCTTTTCGAGGGGTGGGTAATTCTGGGTCTCTTGGGGATTGGATCAGTGATTGGCCTGATCCACTGAGGTGAACCCTTAGCTAATGTGACACGCAATAAACTTGTTTACTGCAAAACAGTTCAAACTCTAACATCATTTTTGTCCCCATTTGGGTTTTAATGTCAATGGTAGTCATGCTTGCTAAGGATGGATTTTATTGTTTTTGGCTTTATTTCAGTTTCAATTATAATCTAGGTTGTTTACCGTAGGATATATAAATGCCGCTTGCTCTGTATAGTTTAGATGTAGAAGATTTTTAAATCGAAACGTATCGTAATTTTGAACAGTGTTGTTTTTATCTCTTTATTTCTGTTAAATTAGGATGGTGGTTTAGTTCATAAATCATTATTATTATTATCATTATTATAACCACCCAAGTCAATGATTGATGCTGATGCTTATGTGATGAGTCTACCCTTGGCCTATGATTTCATGAAAACGGAGGACATACTTTTATCTTGCATCTCATCTGGTTTTCAAAATCACACAAACAGGAGGTTGCGCATTTCAATGAAATGACGGCTCCCGGAGCACTGGAACTAAAAGAGTCTTTGATTTTTAATCCCTTGTTGCTAACAATGACTTCCCTCTCTCGTTTGAGGCCCCCATTAAAACTTTCCTGTTCCCTCCTGTCCTCCTGGCTCCTTCTAAAAAAGAAACTGGGAGTGAGACAAAGATCCAATGCACTAATGGTCCAGCAATCAGGATATGTCTAAAGATCATTCCCTTGTACGTAGAAGTCGGGTAAGGAGATTCCTTCGATCATTCAGATTTGCTGCATTTGGCCCTTTCCCCTGATTTCGGCGTGAATTCGAAAAAATTTAAAATCTTTATTGCGTTAGGTTCAGTGAAGACGAAGATATTTGAAAAGTTTCACGAGGATCGGCTCACCGGTGCTCGAGTTTTACGCGGCACAAAATTTGCTTCAGAAAATATGAATATAGATATTGGAGATACGATATATCTAATTGTCTTTTAGAATGCCTCAAAACATCATTGGATATCAGTGAACTACGGATGTATTGTGACAAGCATCGTTGCTGTTGTGAGATAATGCCTTCTCAGAACGCTGGCCGGTAAGTGGTTACAAGTCATGTTTCAGCTGTCCGGAATGTTTTGTGTTATTTGCAATTGTTCTTTATAATTGCTATTTTTTATATAAATTATGTAAAGCAGTATAAACCCGCATAAAATAAAGTGTGATTTTCTGTAATAGGCTGTAACGGTCATTATGTAAACGATACTTTACAGGATAATAGCCTCATTAGGTTTTTAAAGGGAGTACAAAGACCAGCATCCTTTGCCGTCGTTTGTTTTTGTTGTCGTGAATTTCGTACCGTCAGTTATTTGGGAAGCTGTGCAGAGCAAGTCGCTGACTTCGTGCAAAGCATGCTGGTCTTTGTACTCCCTTTAAATCAATCCTAGACTATCATGGTGCATTAGGTTGACCAAAAAAATTTATTTTGAAATTTACAAAATTGGTTCAAAATGGTTGAATTTTTGTACTCTACTGCTGTGCATGGGTTTTAATGATCTGGCACATATACCTGGGTTTGCACCAGTGTTTCAATATTTATTAATCTTTTGTATAAGAACCTACTTAGTTTGCCACGCTGACGTTGTTCTTGTCTGCAAAGTGCTTGATTGGTCAAAAATCAATCTTAACGTTCTTATTCTACAGTGTCTTTTTTGCGCGTTTTTACTGTATTTAAATGTAATGTCAATTTTGAGTCTCTATGTTAAATGTAATGGTCGCAGCAGGGTTGCTATGTATTTCCATGCTCCCTGTGGTATCGTTCTGTATTCTTTGTATGTTGTTTGTAAATTTTATGGGAACATAAAACAATGCAAGTTTCTCAAGACAAATGATATTATCAAATGAGCTAACTTTCAAGTTCAATGCTATGATACATTTAGAAAAAAATTAGGGAGCGGGAGCTAAGAATTCTCAATAAAGAGAATACTTTGCCAACTAAATTCTTATCATGATCATCTGTTTTCATTCGTACAACAATATTAGCCCAAATTCATATTACTGTCGTGGCATGTCTTACCTGGTGAGTGTAAAAAGGATAGAAGGCGTGTCAATTTCGTAGATTGTTATTGAAAGTTGGCTATGTGCAAAGTGCGGGCCACAGGACCATGTTTTAGGAAATATATATTTTTCAAACAACAAGCAAAATCGTGCCTTTTACGGGCGAAAACAGAACATGTTTGTCTTGTTTCGATCCATTTTAGGGGTGCAGCTCCTTGCTGCTAGAATTTGTTGAATAACCTCAACTTCTATAGGTTTTTAGCTCCAGGTTCAACGATCGTATGCATAAACTGCGCTCAGTTCTTTCATGAACTTAAAAACTTTTGGTAGAAAATAAACGCGCGCCGATACAGAGATGAATGAAATACAGCAAGAACCTGCACAATAGAAACCACGTTTTCAAAACAGCCTGTTTATTTTTCCATTATAAAATGAAGAAGACATGTTCCTATTGAAGAAGACAGGAGAAGACATACTTTCTATTTTGCAGGTTCTTACTGTACTCAAACCTAAGTTGGGCATTTTATAAGAGTCTTGTTTGAAAATTTGCTAAATAACACTCACCTTTACTAACACAACATCTCAAATCGGTAAACTTTTTCGTGACACCTGGTATATGATTTGCTACTTTAGTAAGAATTCCACTTTAAGCCTTGAGGGAGAGTAGATGTGTTTTATGTTGATTTGATAGTGGAAATTACTTATTCATTTTTGACGCATTTCGCAGTAAGGAATTTTCATGAATTCAATGTTACCAATATCCACAATGCTCAGAAAAAGAAGAAAATTCACGAAACTACTTCGGCTATCAACCAAACTTTGATTCATCCTAATCTCTCAATCATTCTCCACACAACGAATTTTCAAACATGTGAAGTTCTTTTGGAGCACCCCGTAGTATTCGACCTTTCTAATGATCAGATAGTAAATCAATTAGAGCCACAAACTTCTGTCTTCAGGCAAAGCGGAGAGAAATGAATTTTTTGGACAGCCTTTATTTGAGGGCAAAGTTATACATTCTAAATTATGAAAAATTCAAAATTGATCTGAAGCCGAAGGAGTTAAGATGTTACGGACGAAGGAGTCAAGATGTTACGGATTAGTAGCTTGTTGTTTGTGGTGGAATTCATCAAACAGGAGATACATTTTGACTTACATCAACAATTGTATAATGCTAGCCATTATTTCCATGGGGGATTACTGGTTTTGACGCTAAATTCCACATTGCCAATGTCCATGTTTCCAGCAAATTGTTTTGGAGATACTTAAGATGTTATTTGTCTACTGCTGTTTGTTCAGTTCTATTTACCGCCTTGCCCAAAAACATCTTCCGAAAAGTGGAAATCATAAAATGGTATCGGCGATCATTCAATGCAATCAGTTTTTTAAGTAGAAAGGCCAAATTTTTTGTGAATATTTTCACTTGAAGCTTTCAAATCGTTCTGCATTTCATTTAGTTTTTGTTTACATATGAACGAGCACTTGTGAACTTTTTAGCACTGCAAGGTAGTCCTTTTGTGGCGCTCACATTTTCTCCTCCCTTTTCAACGGTTTTATCAATGTGAAAAGTTACCAAGACTTCAGTGCACCCTGATATGAATTCTGCCTAAACAACAGCCGTTGTCACAGCAGGACTAGGGAGCATGCATTCATTCAAGAGTTCTTGGGAATTCTACCACTGTTTGCGTTTGAATTTTAATAGATTCGATCTGTTAGGAATTTGCTTTCTGATGACTTCAGTTCTAGTGCCGGTTTTGGGAAGGTGGCAAATTTGTTCTTTCATTGTGAACATTTTTATAACCGGGATGCCAATATCAGCATTTCAGCAAATTGTTCGTTGTCAGGGTTGAGCAAATCTGTTCCAAGTTTTCAGGACACCAGGTCCCTTGAATTTCCGCTATGAAATGAGCTGAAGCTTGTTCATCTTGGTTGTGCAGTCTTATAGGCAAACACTGAAGCTATTTTTCCTTTCCCAGGGTTTTATCATAACCTCAGGTATTTCAACTCAATCTACCAATTACCCGCACTTCTTTTATTTGCTTTTTTCCGCCGTTGCTAATTGTTTATCTTTGCTTCAGGTATCTCTGCGAATATATTTACTACACCTCGTTGAAAGCAAACATTGCACCAGTGCTGTTCGTCCACGTTCCATGCTTGGATAAACCATACGATAAAGAAAAACTTGCTGAGGCATTAAAACTTATCGTTTTGGGTGCACTTAAACAGTGTGCAAGTTGATGCTTATGTCTCTGCGCCAAATACTAGACGGTCTTTAGAGCAAAAGGGGATACTCCAGAGAACTATTCATTTTGCAATTTAGAAATATTATTAGAATTAACTGTAGATCATCGGGACTTGGTGCAGCCTACGCATTGCCTATCATGATATTGGAACAATAGCTATTCTTTGTTGATAAAGTAAAAGGTTTATACACCAAATACAATAAGAATGAAGCAAAGCTTTATTTTTTCGATGTCTCAAAAAAGTACCCCTTTTCAGCTGAAAGGCAACCAAGCGGTTAGATATCTGGACTTCCGTAATCATACCGATTATTTGAAAGAAAATTTATTTCAATAACAATTTAATCATCTCGAAGTGTAACTCTTTTCAAAAAAAGTAAAAACTAGAAACTAAGAATGACATTCTAAAATTCGTTGACAAACATCTTCCTGGTCTCAAATCATGGCTAGACGCTTTTTCATATTCTCTGGTTTCGGTTGCACTATATAAATTTGACTTTGAGGGCTCCTATCTCTGCTGTTTGGTGGACGATTTGGAAATGCAGGGTATATGCATCTAAGTTGAAAATTAACAATTTTAAGGTATTCAGCTTTTACTAACCCAGTGAAAAGATGAAATAAAACAGATAATGGTACTCAATCAAAGGGATGGGTCATTAATTCCTGCACAGGAGGGGGTGAAAGACATTTTCAACCATTTGATGGAATTTCTGCAATTCCTCTGAGTTTCCTGAAAATGTTGGTGCTCTCTCTGTTATTGTAGAAAATATTTTCAGTGTCCTAAACTATCATGGTTTAAATTGCATGAAGATTTGCAGCTTCACAGCTGGTAGCACATGAAAGACAAATGCCATTTCAAATGTGATGAAATCAGAACGAGCTGTTGCAATCAAGAATTACTTTAAGATGAGCCTAAAATTAGAACTAGATTTTTAGTAATTTGCAGGATGTACTTAAAATTACTTTCATAGCCCCTCCCTAAAATGTGCGGTATTCTTTGCCCACCCCCTCTTCTCTTCAAGTTGATGAATGTTTTGGTCACCCCTCCAAGATGTCTTCCGCCCCCTCCCCGTCAAGAAATAATGGCTGATCCCCCCAAGAAAATTATTAAGTAAATTCGTACGGAGCTACCCAAACAGTAGTAAAACTTTAAGAAAATAGCTTGAAATGGAGTCTCCTCGAACGAAAATACGCAAGGGCGTTTAACATCAGTAGTTATAAGAAATTAATTTTCAAACAAATACTTAATGTTCTGGATCCCATGGCAATAAATGTGTAGACAATATCCCTCAATCATGAAACGTTTTACTTTCCTTGTTATTTTGTGTGAAGAATTTCTACATAATGTAATGTGATCAAAAATTGATACTAAATGTGGTTACTAAAGATTATATACATAGAAGTCACACTCTGATTGGGGGGGGGGGGGGCTCTCTCCTCGATTGGTTTACCTATTGAGAGAGCTCCTCCTTTAAGTAATTCACTCCATACAATTTATCTCATTTCTCTGTATTTGTATATTGTATTAATTTTCCGTATCAATGTATTAATTTCTGTAATATCTTATTTCCTTCTAGTTTAGTTATCTGTTAATAGAGTAATTTATAAATTGTATGTTGTAGATTTGAAATATATGAACTGAACTGAATTGAATTGATAAGAACAGAGGTTCAAAAGGCCTCTGTGTGCCAGAAATGTATCTGTTTCTTTGCGTCCTCCTTCTCCATAGTATATAATGATTTGATCAAATGTTTTTGGCCTTTTTAAGGATTTCATTAACCATAAATCGAAAAATTCGAGAAATCGAATTTACCAATCTTTCCAGTGCTCATAAAAGCGCGAGAAAACTTAATTATTTCTGCTATCAAGCACAGTTAGGTTCATGCCAATCCGTGCCAATCCATTAAGTATTATTGATGCTAACAGTTTTCAATAGTGGCAAAATTTTGCTTGCTCACCCGGTATGAATCCCAAGACAAAGCATTTTAGCTAAACTACGATATTTTGCAAAGGCCTATTGATAGAATTATGATTTTCATACCTTGATTTTATCATGTCTCTTGAAAAATCATAGATCATTAAAATGATCAAATTTAAGCGATTTTTCATCGTAAGATTTCACTTTATTTTGGGTCTCCCGGTGGAAGGATTCAATACAGAGAGGACAAGAGAAAGTGTTCATGAATAGCTTTCTGTCTATGTTTCTAAGTCCTACATTTACTACAATGACCGAGTTAGCGATCAGACCTTTTTTGCGTTCTTAAAGCAAACCTGTTATGTATAAATATTTCAAAGAAATTCAGTAGC
This sequence comes from Aurelia coerulea, assembly GCA_039566865.1. Classification (NCBI taxonomy): domain Eukaryota; kingdom Metazoa; phylum Cnidaria; class Scyphozoa; order Semaeostomeae; family Ulmaridae; genus Aurelia; species Aurelia coerulea. The sequence continues at coordinate 11,475,432 of CM076950.1, forward strand.
TTTTTAAACAACATACTTCTTCATATTTACATCAGCTACCACCATATTTTACCTCTACACCTCTACAACTTTTAAAACAGTTTTTTATACTTACATTAAATGCAAATAAGTCGTGCTTTAATATTCGTTAATTTTTATCATATTGTAAACTAAATTTGGTTCTTTTTTGTGAAACAACTAAACGTACATGTACACTTTCCTACACAAGGTCCCAACGAAGGCAGCTCATCAATGAAATGTGGCATCAACGCTTGCCAAGTGAGTAGAAAAAAACCTACACTTTTTAAAATATTAAAGAATTTAACCGAACTGACGGAATTTAAAGACCGTTGCTTTAACCTTGGATAAAAGTCTTACTTAAATCGAGGAACCAAGTTTGTTGATATTTTTGCTATTCAGGTGTTGTAAAAGTGATTACCATGTGAAGTATGTTCCATTAGGCCTATCAAAAAAGGCTGGTACTTGCATAGAGTATGTAACAATTTTCTGTCCTACTGAAATGAAACTTTTACAAACTAATGCCGCATTTACTATGCCGCATTTACATAAAAGCCAGGTTGAACTTAAACCAATCAGATGCATTCGATTTCTTGGATTGACCAATTAGAAAATTGACCAATTGACCTAGTCTAATTTAAGCTTGTTTATCTTGCTGACAACAAGGCTCCGAACTCACAACAATCCATTCGTCATTTTCTGTGACAAAGAAACTTTGCATAGAATGTTGAGAAGGTAAGACCGAGCAGCCCTTTCCTTGGGCAAAGTAAAAAATTGACCGGCCTTTCCTTGGGCCTAAAGAAAGTTATATAAGAATTGACATTGTGATTGCTACATCAACAACTAACTAAATGTTGATATGGATATGAATATATTGCCTTAACAGAAATAACTACGTATCATTATAACAAATGTTTGTGAACTGTCTGAAATATAAAGCGGAATGCTGATGTGAAGAAACATGCAGTTCTTCACATCCTGTCAAGTAGTCAATCCATGATTAGTTATCAAAAATATCAATTGCACCATCTGGTTCTGAGCTGCTGTCTGAAAGCACCTCAGACTCTGGTTCGGATTCATAGTCAATGTTTTTAACATCTTCTTGTTCGTTGAAACCATTAACTCGTAGAGTTATACCATCATCGGGAATTGCTCGCAGCTTGCAGTGTCGACAAAACTGGTTCTAACACAAAAGAATGGTGCCTTCTCTGGTTTCTGGTTGGTTGAAATAGTAGTACATAAAGTTGCGACCAGGGTCGAAGCCACCGGGGGAGGAGCGCCCCCTGCAGACTATTTGTCGGAATTTTACTCTTTGGTCGGATTTTTTATGATTTACAGGTCTACTTTTGGAAGATTTTGAAGGAGAAATGATGCAAAGAACATGATTTTTTAAACGTTAAAAGATCAAGTCTAGCAGGAATTATTGAATTTGTGGCATGCATTTGATAAATCTTTATTAATTGTGTGAGTTGCAAGATTGGATTGCGAGGTAATGCTTGGCTCAGTCATATCACGCATGAATGCAACGTATGTTCGTAAAACTGTTGTTGTTGCTGTTGTAATTAATGATTTTCTGTCGGAAAACTTTTGTTCTTTGCCCCTTATGCCGTCATGGCAGGTATCGGGTCTTGTCGTGGCACCGAAACTGATGACCTAGAAAGAGAAGCGCGTGGCCGAGTGGTTAAGGCGAGTGACTCGTAAACCAAAGGTCAGAACGGCCGAGGTTCGAATCCCGCGCTGGACAGTTTGGTCGCTGTCCGTAACTCTATCCTAGGTCGACCAGAGCCATGTGAGGGAAATCTGGTAGCTGCGGCGGGTTGATGGTAAAACATCCGTGGCCCCTGCTGGAAATAAGTCTCTCTCAGACTTTCGCAGGCTAGCCACGTTAAATATGATTACCTACCTACCTACCTACCTACCTACCTACGTACCTACCTACCTACCTACCTACCTACCTACCTACCTACCTACCTATGAACGAATGAAATGGGAAATGAAAGGTGTGATCCTTTTGACGAGCAACACAAGCACCTTCAATCACTTGAATCTGGATTACTTGCATCCCCAAGTCTTGTTGAAGAGATCTCAAGTGCATACAAAGAAGGTGAAAAGCGGGTCCAGTCATTTTTAAGGAAGATTTTTCTCATCAAAGAGGCCAATATCAGACAATAAAGAAAACGGTTGTTACAATTTCTTCACACAAGAGAAACCAATAAAGCACAGCCAGTGCAAACCAAATGAAAGCCAGTGTCCCAGAGGAGCACTCAATACATGCGAATACGGGGTCAGTTTGAGAAATTTTCAGGAAACCCAAAAATATCAGTTTAGTCTCATTGCAACCAAAAAATATTAGCTCCTTTTTTTAATTTTATTTCTTTACACGAACATAAGATATCCCGACACAATGCAAGTTAGAAAGTCGGAATTGCCTCTAAAGAACCCAAAAATATCATCTTCACAATATTTTATGCCAAAAACTATCATGGCCATAATTTCAGTTTATTTGGACCCAAAAATACATCAATTTTGGCAATATTATTTTGCATAATGCTGTGCGTTATTTAAATGCTAGACATCCAATTCAAGTGATTGTTTCAGATGTTTGCTTCTTTCTGGAACGGATCCAGAGTTTTGAATCTGGTGTGTGATATTCACAACAACAGCTTCTACACTGCCAAGCACAACGAAAGCAACTTCTTTAGCGTGTTTTAAATTCATGAAGGCTTTTTGTACAGTTGTTTAGTATCTGTAATGTTAGCTTTCAATAGCAAGAAATACCCATTTTGATGGATTTCATTTGTAACATACTTTTGTGTCGGTTTTCGAGATATTTTGGCAAATGTCCGATTACCACCGCCGTCCGATTACCACCGCCGACACCCTGAGGCTTTTCTTTCATGCCTCTAAAGTGCTCCTGCAATGCCGAAACCCGATCATAATTGACAGTGAAGATATGGATCTTGGTGCAATTGCTGCGCAAGCTGCTCATGAGCTTCCTGGCCAAATGCTCTTTTATGTATCGGAAAAGCTATCTGTTTGATTGGCCAAGCGTGTTCTTGCTTTCACAGGTGCAGATGCAATCAACGGTTTATTTGGTCATGGACTAGTCTTTACGTTGGAGAAAGCGAAAAAACCCCCAGAGTTTGCAGTTTGATTTCTGATTTTGGATAAAAAACTGAACTATGTCCAGAGGTTGTGCAAAAGTTACCGAATTTGACCACCAAATGTAATTATCGTGATGTATCAAGCCAATCCTTGCAGACGTGACACAACTAAGATTCTTAGAATGACTTTCAATGAAGTGGTAGAGTACAGAGAGGCTTCTTCCTAACGAAGATTCATTGGCACAGCATTACCGAGGAGCCAATTACCAATGTAACATTTGGAGACGTTTTCATGAAGCAACTCCAACTTCCAACTCCTTGACCGCATGGATGGAAGTTCAGTTCAGTAGGGCTGTTATAACCAATAGACCTTTTATAGCTGTTCTAAAAAAATCAGAATCGATCGATATTTTACTACATCTTGTAGAATTTTCGAATGTGCACAATAATAATTGAAGCTCTATCGCCACTCGATCGAACCGCGCGTATAAAAATGTATAAGAATAACGCTCGATCCAGGCTCTTTTGTAGAATAGCTAAAGGTCTATTCTGTCAACACTCCCAGCTGTAAGCAATTCCCGATTATGTGATAGTTCCTCGGGTGAATCGTTTCAACGAATAAGATGCTAAGAACATTGACTATGAATCCGAACCAGAGTCTGAGGTGCTTTCAGACAGCAACTCAGAACCAGATGGTGCAATTGATGTTTTTGATAACTAATCATGGATTGACTACTTGACAGGATGTGAAGAACTGCATGTTTCTTCACATCAGCATCCCGCTTTATATTTCAGACAGTTCAAAAACATTTGTTATAATGATACTTAGTTATTTCTGTTAATGCAGTGACTTCAGCACATGATATGTTAATTCCAATTTTTGACATGGAAAGTTGATAAGTTTTTATTAAAAGACAGACATAAATATTGCAAAACAATTATCAAATTTGAAATGTGTTCGATCTCAGTGATGTCAGAATTGCATGCTTTGTATCTTGTTTGTGACGTCATCAACGCTCAGTGATGTCATAACACAAATTGCTGATATCATCAAAATAGGATTTAGTGTACATCAATCGAAAGCTTGTCTCACAAGGAGTCGAATGGTGTATTACTTGGATGAATTCAACTAATCTGTCCCGAGTTATGACCGTAAAAAGGATTTTCTAGGTGCCAATCTTATGACGTCAGTTCCGGCCAACGCCCATCGAAAATCAAAATGTACCCAGGCCCATTTTGTAGAGCATACTTTAAAATACCAAGAGAAACTTTATATGGGCTACTTAGTCTTTCAATTAATCTCAGACTTTTGATGAACGCAAGTGGTCTACCAGATTCATTCCTACAATTTTCAAAGGTGGAGTTTCGTTATCCACCGTGTGCCGGTGTAGTATGCTAAAGTGTCCCCTATGCGGAAGTGTACCCACCTGAAACGCAATGCGTTTCGTGACTCTATTTTGTGTGACCTCAACGGTATGCGTTTCATGACTGTAAAGACAATAACCAGGAACTGAAACGCATTAGCGTTTAGTGACCATGCACAAAAGCCATTAGAAGCACTGACTCATGAATGGGTTTGGGAGCAAGATCTACTACTCGCTATTGCAAAATAAGAGGGGTGGTCTTCAATCGGGGGGGGGGGGGCAATTGGGGGAAGGGTTGGGAAACAAAACAAATGAAAATAAGTTAGAGCAAATACTTTGAAATTGAAATATTATTTAACACACTTTTAGTCACTTTCGCTTCAAACTTCAAATATACCCGGACGAACTTTTTTCTGGGTTTCGGGTTCAGGTCTCGGGTTCAAGGTTTCGGGTTCAAGGTTTCGGGTTTAAGGTTTCGGGTTTCGGGTTTAAGGTTTCAATTTGTAATTACCATTTTTGCCAGGGAATACTCTAATGATAAAAATAAACATTTAACATAAACTGGGTCTAGGAAAGTGACGAATGTTCACCCACTAGTCCGGTAGCAGAAGGGGGGGGGGGGGGGGGGGGGGGTAGTACCACCAAACGAGGTAATTTGTGAGACCAAGTGATTTTGGTCAATTTTGGGGCGTAGAATTCGAATATCGATGTTCTTTTTATGGAGGAGGGGCCGTTTTTGAGATACGGGGGTAAATGCCCCCAAAATTGAAGGAAAATGTGTTACTGTTAAGACTCTTGATGTACCCCTTTAAAAGTTCATTTTTAGCTTTAGAACATTGATAATGGCCCCATCTAGCTCATAAAAGGTACTGTTGAAGTTTCGGATCACTCTGGAGTAACCCTGCCCCCAAATGGGGGCAACAAAGCAAGATGATTCAAAATTCACTAAAAGTACCTGACCATATCAATTCAGGGGTGTAGAACCCGAATTTCGATGTTATTTTGATGGGAGAGGAACAGTTTATGAAGTATAGGGGCAAATGCCCCCAAATAAGGGTCAAAGGTCAAACTCTTTTGGTAACCTTTGGTGCTTGTCATTTCAAATCTTGTAATGATTCTCGTAGAAAGATGTTATTTTAACAGGAAAAAGGGAGCTTTTGAGATATAGCGGCGACTGCCTTAAAAATGGGGTAAAGTTTGCTGTTGTCAAACGCCTCACTCAAAGCATAAACATCTTGATCTTCAGTAAATCAATAAATTCATGAATAGCAATAGCTTAATCTATTTTTTCAGGTTGTTACCTTCTTCTAACCCCTAAATGTTGCCCCGAATTTGGGGGCAACGAGAGAGATTATCTGTGTCCACTTCATGGTCGAAGTGCCTCATCCTATCAATTTCTGACAGTAACATTGCAACAGAGAGCCGTGTTTGGTCTACTGTGTTTACGGTTCAAACTTCATACTTACCTATGGTTCCTTTCAATCAAGGGAAACGTTGGATAATGCCCTCAGCCATGATCCTATAAAAAGGCTCTGTTGCAACATGTTGAATGGATCGTTAATAGACCAGTTCAGTAATAAACAAATTCTGTAATTACCGCAAGTTCATGTTACTCTATTTTTTACATTTATGGCCAATTTCCAGTTCCCTTGGACTTCGAATTCGCATCCAAATCCACACTTCAAAGACATTAGGACGATGGCTTACCATTAAATCATCCAATGAAATTACGCGAATCTATTCATGATGCTCTCTTGTAAAGGATAACAATGGTGGTGTGCCCGTTTTCACTTTCGGCTGCATTATTGTGATTTGCATCTTTCGTTGAGACTTTTCCGTTTGGAATCCTTCCTTACATGTCAAATTCGGATGCAATTGCCTGCCGATCGGTGAGCAAAAGATTCGGATGCAAAATCCTAAATCCAAAGGAACTAGCAATGGGCTAACAAATCAGAACTTAAGATATTGTCATTATTCTCGACCGTCTCTTCAATTGCTGGCATTAATCAGGAACTCTGCTATCCTTTCCTGGACTTAGGTGCAGCCTAATGTTTAGATGGGCTTATTTTATGGATAGTGCCCAATATGATGGCTTCGTTGCTTTAATAGTGCTTGAATCGCGCCTGAAGTGAAATAACTTTTGCCTGATTAGAGGGGCTATGCAGCACACCCCAGCAACCCGACTCTTATGCCAATACACTTCCTCTCTCCAATTTTATCATTATATCGGGTAATCAGCCTGATTGGCCTGGATAACCCAGCGATCAGGATTTGATGCATTTCACCACATTTTGCAACAAAGTTTGCTGTCTGGTATGGTGGAAGGAGAGACAAGTAAATGCCATTTTCATATTCTTTCAATCTCCTAAATATATCTTTCATCACTTTGTTTGATGAATACTGCTGCTTTCTTTCAAAACTTCTAGCTAAAAGAAGTGCCAATCCATCCAGCTCTGGTCAGATATTATATCTTGCTTGACGGTTCCCTAAACAGCGAACAAGAAATGTACCTTTCATATGTTTCCACCAAAATTGTTTTCCTTTATGAAGAATACCGTAAAAGCTCTTGCAAAGAATACCCGGGAGGCTTGTGTAATTTTGGAAACCCGAGAGGGGGCTCGTTAGAGAGGGGAGGGTTATGCACCTTGGCAAGGATATAAACAATAGCTTTTTAGTTCCTATGCCCCATATCATGTGGAGTCAACAGACAATTTTACGAGTCAAATACTTTTTCGTCGTGGAGGAAAGCTTCAGTGGCATTTGTTTTTTCGTGATCATGCTCAATTTCTTCCACACGTCAATCGATGTTCCATTCTTGGCAAGGACGCCGGAGCGATGGCAGGGCAAGGGGGGGGGGGTGACTAGGAACGTAAGGGCAATCGAGACCGAAGGCTAGCGAAGCGAGCCTAAAAATTAAGGGTCCGGGGGTACTCCCCCGGGAAAATTTTTGTGGCCACGCCCTTTAGATTGGCTTAAAATGCTATCAAAAATGTTTTAACGAACATTAATCATGTTCTTTCACGAAATTGTTCGGCTATTTCTCCATAAGTCCTCATTCCGAATCGCATAAAATCGCATGTTGCTTATTTTGAAGTTGCAATTGCCAGTCATTTTTCGTGACTGGTGCGTTTCTGATAAGGCAATGAAGCTATGGCGGCTTTTATATCAAGTACCCTTCCCAAACAATGGGGGGACACTTTCGCATAGTCAAATTTTGCTATGCGTTTGTGTACCCGGACCCTTTTGCATACGAAAATTGGCCATGCGTTTGCGTACCCTTCCTAAAACAATGGGGGGACACTTTCGCATAGTCAAATTTTGCTATGCGTTTGTGTACCCGGACCCTTTTGCATACGAAAATTGGCCATGCGTTTGCGTACCCTTCCTAAAACAATGGGGGGACACTTTCGCATAGTCAAATTTTGCTATGCGTTTGTGTACCCGGACCCTTTTGCATAAGGGTACGCAAACGCATATTACACCGGCGGTGGTAATCGGACGCTCAATAAAAATTGAATCTTTTCATAAGAGCAAATAATCACAGACAGAATCCAAGGTTGCCAGGTGAATGAAAAAGTTTTAGGAAACATTTTCCCAACGTGTTTGGGTCCTTGACTTTGCCTACTGGCCCTTGGTAACAGCTTTTTCAAGGCTGACCTTAGCAGTGGTTTTCGGACAATGGGTTCACCTTGCAGGATGTGTCAAGAAATATACCTTTCTATGTATAGGTACATATTTGGCAAGTATTCCGTCTATAAACTCTTCTGCTCATTTTTCTCGAGATCAGTGCGAAAAATTATTACATAGATGTCATCAAGCGATAAAAGTATTTCTGAATTGTTCAGGCAATATTTTGAATTCTTATTGTTAAACCTCTGAAAGCGAGGTCGTTGCTCATTTAGGTCGTGCTCCATTTCTCTAAAAAGCCCCATATCAGAGCCCCATTGCTGACTACCTTTTATTTGAGAACTGTTTCTTATTTCACTAAACTTCAATGAGTATGATTTTCATATCCTATACGTCCTCGATATGGAACATTCCATTCCTTTATGTAAGAACTTCTTGCGGACGGTTTATGGGTTTATAAGTGTCTTGCTTCCATCTCAGCTTATTTTTGCAAAAAGAACCGTCCTTGTTCTAGAGTAACCCCAATTTACCTTTTGCAATCATCCTGAATTCTTTTCTTAATGAAATTTGATTTTACATAACATAACAAAACTGCAGCTTCTAAATTCAAGATACGTAATGCTACTGGAAGCATACAGCAATACCATAAATACAAACTAACAAGGCCCAATGGGCTCTACTACGACTATTTCCGCGAAGAGAAGGCTGCAAAATGACCAGATTGATTTCAATTATCTTAAACATGTTTAAAAGGGGGGACGATGGCTTTGTTTTTGCAACTGCCGTACTTTAAAAAAAGCTGCATTCTGTGTTTCCTCTTTCAGATATAAGTACGAAACTTGTATCATGGGAATGGCTAAAAGCACTTCAAGATCGTAAGTTCCAGCCCAGTTTGAATTTCAGCTCGAAAATAGGCGTTGCAGTATAATCATATTTAAGGAGTGCCATATTTCAGGATTTTCGGTCGATTTTCATACCCATTCTTAAGGATGTTTGGCGGAAAAGACTGTTCAATTTCCCAGAAATCCAGTTTCATATCACTTTAAAAGTACAATTATGAGCATGCAACAGAGCCAATAAGCTACAAACAACCGAGTTTCAGAACTAAAACGAATAATATCCAGCATTAAAGGGAATGTAAGCAAATAAAAGCCACTTGCGATCAAATTCTAGCCTATCAGATATCAGTATTTCCTATTGACGTAGATCGGTTACCCAATATGGTGCGGCACGTGTTATGGTCTATTGTCTTTGCACGGCTATTTTTGATCGTGGGCTTACATATGCTTAGATTCCCTTAAAAAAAATTGGGAATGTTTTTGGTAAAATTTAAAAATGTACCCATTTCTAGTGAAACAGTTACATTTTGAGACCCATATGTTAGGATTTTCGAGGTTAAAAAACCTTTCTTATGGGTGGCACGTATCTCTACATATGGAAGTCATCCCCGCAACACTGGTCCATGATCACTTGACCGCTAACGATTGTGAAAGCTACAAAGTACCCAAGTTCTTCTATATGCCCATGCCCGTAACCCTTGGTAAAACAATAACTGATTTTATAACAATGAAATCCTTTCCTTTTTAATGATGTGCGAGTGCAAAGCATTTTCATGTCACATGTCCTTTTGATAAGGGTAAGGTGGGGGTAATTTGGGGCCACGGGGTAATTTGGGTATATTTGCTTTTTTCGCTATTACAACTGTCGTAAGTTGAACATTTTTATTCATGGCCCTCAAAGTGGTGTCATGTGAAGTTGTCGAAGGATTTTTCGATCATTTATAGAGCTTCAGTTTCCGGATTTTCCCTGGCCTAACCTTTTTGTCGTGATGTGAAAGTGTAGGGAACTTTCGATTCATGCAAATGTACGATTTATTTTTGTCCAAGAATCATCATGGATCTCAAGTTCAATCATTTGAAAGGTTTTAAAAATTTGTCTTAATTTTTTGCAATTCGGTAGATTTTATTTGGATGGTTATTTTGCATGGTGGGAGTGATTTGGGTTTACTGGAGCTTTGTATAAGGAATCGCATTGTGCAAAAGTCGACAAGAGCTCCAAAATAAAAAAGTGAAGAAGATGTTGAAATGAATGTATAAATCGAAAACAACGTTAGTAGGTACACTTCCGTTTATGTTTCAACGCAAAAATGCAAGGATTTGTTTCTCTTAACTTTTATTTGTAAAACGCAAGGATTTGTTTCTCTTAACTTTTATTTGTAAAAGGCAAGGATTTATTTCTCTTACCTTTTATTTGTAAACGAACCAAAAATCTATCATTTGTATCCTTGCCATTTGATTTTGTGAGTAAGCCCACCCCCTACACTCTCTAATAAGACCCCCTCTCTAATTTTTCTCTTAGCTTTGTTTACATTTCCATGGTTTCAAGAACGAGGCCCAGGCATTGCAATTTTATGCTGGTACGGTTTGTTTCTTATTTTCTCTGTGCAAGTGCTCAAGTCTTTGGCTTTGAAACTGTGACAATCCAGTCACAGTTATCCATAAAAACATTCTAAAATTTCATTTTTGTGAATTTACAATACTCCTGATTAAATAGATATTGATCTTTTCGAATAGACCCAAATTTCCCGCCAACAGTTTGAAATTACACGTAAAAGGGGGGAAACTAAAAAATTCCAAAAAACCTATTCAAACTTTAAATTAAAGAACGGGAATAGGTTCCCAGGAATGACAAGAGCTTCAATGTAGGTAAAACGAAGAAAGATCTTCAATATTTCGAATTTTAAAAAATGGCCATTTTAGAAACAAATTACCCCCACCTTACCCTAACCTCTTTTCGAATATAGCTCAAGTGAGCTAGTCTACAACATGCATAGGCATCCTTGATGCCTCTTTACGCTTACGGTGTGACCAAAGGACCGTTGAAATTCTTTTGGATGCTATCACTGATCAATTTGTATAGGCGTGTCAAATGAATTAAGTGGGTGCTATTCTTATAAAATCTGCCGGTATCCTATGTAAGCATATCTATCAACAGACAGTTTCGCAAAAGAGGGTACTGTGACTTTTTTGGTCATTTACTTCTTGAAAGAATTTTGATTCAGTGAAAAGTTCATCATGAATCACAAAGGATCAAAGTAAACATTTCCCGACGCCAACTTTTGGAGTATCGTCTATTTGAGGTATTGCTACAAGCCTCTATTAAGCTATTCAACTAACCAATTGTTGATAATGACTGTTCGATACATTGGAATCTTGGTATGAGCATTGATAATCACCATACTTGTTCCACATGCCATACCCTGAATACGGCACAGCGTCTCGAAAATTCTGGTGCGAGGTCAGTAGTCTAATACTTGGTCTTGTGTGATCTGCATATGAATTGACATGCGTCGTCATAGAAGCCAATGACATCTGCTGCACGCCAGAAGGTAACGGTGGTGAGCAAACAGGCAGACTTAACTCATCACTCAGTGGGGATGTATGCATTGAAATATGATTCTGCAACATGTCCTAAAATATAGACCATTACATTAGTCGTCAAGGTATCCAGAGTGCAAAGGGACCTTTTAATTTCAAAAGTTCGCAAAGGGTCATTAAAGGGTTCCAGAAACTAAGACAGCAACGCCAGCCAGAACATCATCTTTCATTCTGCAAACGAAGTATTGTTCCTTAAACGCAACCACAAAGCGACAACGAAACCTCCTTTCTTAGTTTACAGTGCAAGACACTATTTTACAGAATTTTAAGCGAATTAAACTAACTACAATATTTATCTGGAGGGGGCGGCTCGAGTTGCTGCAATTCATCGATGTAGCGGGTGAATCAGAAAAAACGTAGGGCGTGTAGCAAGTCATAGTTTTGTGGAAACAAGTCAAATCAGGTACTCTGATTCGTAAAAAATGGATTAAAATGATTTGAGATATTTAGTTAGTTGAAATAAGTCATTTATTTCCATATTTATTTGTGATTTTGTGGTATGGTTATGTGCATGTAAAGTATCGCCATAATAAGAACTTTCTGCTTTATAACAATGACAATTAAACGAATAGCTCTCCAGGGATACGAAATATATATAACAACGACAAGTGTTCTGGCACAATACACTTTGTGTTTCAATTTTTTGCCAGAAATAACAGTAATTTTGTCATGGTTTAGAAGTTCACACGTGCATGGATATGAATCTGATTGAATGCCTATCATAGGAATCATGTAAAGCACCATTTTAATGAAAGCGCTCACAATTATGAAACCAAATGACCAAATTTGACCAAACAAATTTTTCACATTTATGATAGCTTTGGTTTTATGCAATTAAATTTGAAAAAAATGAACTTGCAAAGTAAACTTCATCAATAAAATTGGCAAGTGTCCCGCCCCTTTTTTCTGACTCACCCGGTAGATAAGAATGCTGACAAGTGCATCAATCACAAAAATGGACTTGAAACACACCGATATACATTCCATTTGATTTTTAGAGATAAAAAAATTATTTTTCACACGCTGGCTTTCTCTGGTTAGATATAGATGCTTTGGTGTGTCATCGTGTGATAACTACATAAAATCTAGTACCAATTCATTCGGAAAACATTCGAAGGTTTATGAAAATAAATTATAGACAGTGGCGGACTGGCCCACCGGCCCACCGGCCCGTGGCCGGTGGGCCCCCCTCAAAATCTTGTAAAAAGGGCCCCCTTTTTACTGGAAAAGGGCCCCTTTGGCAAAATAAGGAACTTCTGTATTAATTTTACATTTTGAATAATGGACATCTCACTTCACATTTGAATCCTTCCGTGTTAGTGTACTTGTTCAAAGAAATTAATATAGTCAGAGAGTGAAGATACGGATGGCGAAGAAAGGAGCACCGTTGCAGAAAAAGTAAAGGTCCCCTCCACTTCTGTAAAAAAAATGGTTCTCGAGATCAGTGGCATGGCTACGGGGGAGGGGGCAATTGCCACTCCCCCCATTTTTGTCGAAAGGTGGTCCTCGAGATTCCTCTAAAACCAAAGAGAAAATAGCTGGGTATAGGTTGGGAAAGAATTTTCCGAGAAATGTCAAATCTTGGCACTGGCAAGCATCATATTGGGAGATGCATTCTAAGCCAAAGTAAAGGACCTTTCTTCAAAAAATTTTCCAAGTGCTCTGATCCATAGGATAACTGTCACAAAACGATCAAGGTTTCCTTATCGCTAAAGGCAAGCATTAGGAGATGCATTCTAAGCCAAAGTAAAGGACCTTTCTTCAAGAATTTTCCTCATGCTCTGATTCATAGAATAACTGTCACAAAGCGATCAAGGTTTCCTTATCGCTAAAGGCAAGAATTATATTAGGAGATGCATTCTAAGCCAAAGTAAAGGACATTTCTTCAAAAATTTTTCTCGTGCTCTGATTCATAGGATCACACCCACTTAGGGCCCCCTTAACTTATCCATGGCCGGTGCAAAAATCAGAGCCAGTCCGCCACTGATTATAGAAACTGAATACAGTATTTATCTGGAGGGGGCTGTAAAAATCTATTTTTGGGAGTGGGCTGGTTGGAATACACAAAGAGAACACAACGGACATTTTCAGCTATTTTCACAGGGATATTTGCATGAAGTCCAATAACGGAGTTGTACGAATATATCTATGTGAGGAATCTTGGCAGTCTTATTTGGTTTAGTGTATTTCATGCTCTCCATGAAAGATAGAGCATATAATAATAAAAGGCACATGACCCTTCCTTCGTTCTATCTTTGGACTACATCGCTATATTCACATTTTCTGTTTAAACTTTCTAATTGTTGCTTATTAGACGTGCATTGTGTAAAGCGGCTTCTGAATTCAAATTTTCAGGTGTCTTTCTTTGGTCTAGTCTATTCTTGTTGTTTGAATCTGATTTGTTTACATTTAATCAGCTGATTTTCCAAAATAAACAAACTTGATAAAGGCTTAGCTTACGAGACGACGATCCCAATACATGGCTACAAGGTGGTTAAACAAACTCGAAAATGTATTCATCCTTATTTATATTTTAAGAACTATGGCCTGAGAGTGACAAGTGGTGAGAAATAATCAATTAAGCAGTATTTGTTCATGCTTCGTGTGTTTGAAATATATCAAGGGCTTAATCGCTGTTTGCAGTAGTTCGATAATCGAATTTCTAAGCTCTAACGACAGTTATCAATGTTTATTTTGTCCAAATAAAACTCATCAACTTCCTTAGCAGATATACAAATGAGATTATGGAGTGCAATGATGACATCATGGCTAACCATCGGGGGGCTATTTCACTATCCAATCATACGGGCAAGTGTCCCAGTTTTGGCCCAGTTTTGGGGTGGTTTTTGGGAAGAAAATTCTGGGAATGGGACTATACACTTTGTAGAAATATTCTGGGATTGGGGTCTAATTTTTTCTAGAATTTCTGCGAATGCTCAGATTTGGGATAAACAGCAATTGTTTTGTTGCAAAAATATTTGCCAGAAATCTTATCCATAATCTGCGATTGGGTCTCAACATCACGCCTATAGTCTGGGATTACGTCATAAAAGAAATAAAATGAAGTGCCCCCCCCCCCCCTCTCCCGGATAGCTTGAGTTATAACACCCAACATGCACTCATTAGATTGATTGAAAAATGCAGATCTTTCCTAGATGTGAAAGGGTTCGCAGGTGCAATTCTAAGGGACCTTTAGAAGGCTTTTGATTGTCTGAATCACGAAATACTCATTGCAAAACGGGACGCTTACGGTTTCAGTAGATGTGCCCTAAAACTGGTTCATGATCATCTTTCGAATAGGAAACAGCGATTTAAGGTCAATGGGTCATTCAGTTCCTAGCAGAGATCAATTATGGGTGTACCGCAAGGCTCTGCGTTGGGGCCCCTCTCATATATTGTATTCATAAACGACCTTTTCTTTTTGGTGGAAGAGATTGAGATTTGCAATTACACCGATGACACGACTATCTATGTGTACGGTCGTGAACTAGAACATATTGTTTCTAGCCTCGAAACAGATGCTCGCAGGCTCTCTAAGTTATTTCTTGATAGCAGTATGAAACTAAATGCTGACAAATGTCATCTTTTGATGGTTGCGTATGTCGAAATTGCTGTAGTTGTAGATTATTTAATATCATTGTAAGCTATAGATTTGATTTTGTTTGCATGTTTGTAAACATGTATTTAAGTTTGGGTTGGTGTTAATTAGCATCAGCTAGACTAGAAGCCAACCTTAAATAAAGAAATTATTATTATCATTGATATCATTATTATTATGGCAACCCAACCAGACCTAAATACACCTGATTCTCTCGGTTTATAATGGGTTATGTACTAAGGCATTTTCAGGCAACAATCTTCCAAAAACTCGACTGCCAACAGTGTTAACGTCTTACTATAAATGTCTCCTTAAAAATATGACAGAGATACGAACCCCTATTTTTCCATCACCACCATTCATCATCATTCTCTTTTTGTCCTTGCATCGCTTATTCTGAAACCACACGCGAATTACGCGCGGGCTTAGGCCAGTCATCTCCACCAGCTGTTCTTTCATGACCGAGTCAGGACGCGGGTTTGCTGCGTAACATCGCTTTAGGGTTGACAACTGCTTTTCGTTGAGAACGGTCCGAACTCTCGTTGGTTTGTCTTTACAATTCTTCCTTGCAGCGGTCGGAACACGTGGTTTACCATCTTTTATTAACTTTTCGGTTTTCACAGCCTTTTCGACAGAGTTGCTTGGCGAAGGTGCATTTTCCAAATCTATAGAGGTGGCTAAAATGGAAAAGAAGTGCTTTCAAAATCGTAAAGAAACTTTCTTTCTGAATGAGATGATACAAAGAATGTTTAAACCGGCAACGAGAAAATCGGTTTCTGTGAGCATAAAGATGAATTCAAACTAATTCAAACTGGAAGTGTATTACAACTGCCTAACTACCACTTGTATCTCTCAAGAAAGGTCAATGGGTCCCAAAATACGAGCCTTTTGCATTGGCTGCATCAAGAAAAACATCGAATAGTTTTGAGGACATTTTAGCTTTGTGCAACCCTGGGTACCAGAATAGATTTGTATTGGAGTACATTTCTATATGAAATGGGACTCCGTTTGGTAAACAGTCAAGCGATCCTCATAAGACTTCACATAGGAAGATTTGCACTTGGTGGGTTTTCAAAACAGTCAATTAGCATTATTCAAATTTCAAACAAAAGAAAATTGCGCTTGGTATTATGTGACTCCTATCTCGACCGGGGGCTACCTCCCCCAAACATGTTTGTCTTTGTGACATTTTTTGCTGATTTCTTGGCTAATTGTATTTTGCTGACTTTCCTTAGCTATCTATTTTCCATCTTTTGTCAAGAGTTCTTCAAGATATCTCGTGTATTTTTGAAATACCAGGTGATTAGAAAATGTCCCCTTGTTCGAAAAATCATTGCAATAAATGTAGTCGCACGCTACTCATAGGGACTGACTTTCTCAATAGCCAAACAATTGAAGTATTTTTGTATCTATTTGGTAATTTTGAAAGTAGTGGTCTCTTGGCAAATTCAAAAGACTTAAAAAGTCAGCCTTTCAGAACAGCCACGCGTTTTTAGGCCATTTTCGCGATGTTATGCAAGATTAATTTGTTTAATTTGTTTTAATTTACCACAGGACTACAATCATATAATATGACTACAATCTTGAAAATTACCAAAAAATACAAACAATACTTCAGTCTTGTAGCGATTAGAAAAAGGGACGGTCTAATTTAACATCCCAAGATCCAAAGATTCAAGAATGAACATGGACTTTTCGGTTTTTAGCACCAAGCGCTGGGATCACACAGGTAGCTAAGAGCTAATCAAGTCCGCGACCCCTTGTCATGACGCTTAAGTGGTGGGGCTCTACCGGGTATCGAACCCTGTCTCCCTGACTGCTCTAGCTGCAAAGTCAGAGGATTACACCACTGCGCCACAACACCTTCAATCCAAGCTCGGAAGGTAAGATCGATGCTTGGAATTTAAGATCTGACTTTGGGAATTCAAGATCCAGCTATCAGGATTAAGATCCATTATCATAATAAGATGTAGAATTGAAGATGTATGGACCTGTAGAACAGTTGCAATCATTTTTATAACAAAATTAACTTGCTGGGGGTGGTAGCTAGGTTCTTAGATTTTAGGCCAGGCTAGAGGGATTTTAGCAGATTTTTCTTAAAATATTAGTTTCTTCCAAACAGTATTTATTTCATTTTTGGGCATATTTTATATTTTCATTTTTCAATTTATTAAGAAGGGAGACCCTTCAGCCCAACTACTGATTTTCGCGGGGGCCCTCCACATAAAAACTTACAGGAATTTCTCCAAAGATCCAGCAACCAGCGATCCAGCAGAAATCAAGCACAGAAACAACAGGTGCGGCAGCTACCCGACCGCTAGAAAAGCCCGCAGTCTATTATAAACTATGTTTGAACAGAAACAGGGGCGAAGCTAAAGAAAATTGTTGGGGGGGGGGGTGCAGACACCCCAATTTGCCGACAAAAAAGCGAAAATACCATTATATATCATCGAAGTTTGAAACGTATAAGCAACGGATGATTAAATTGAAAATGTAGACACTTGGCATAGTATTTCAGGGGCATACGTAGCACTTGATGAGTGGGGGGGGGGGGGGGGTTATGGGGCATGGGCTAGAGAATTTTTTGTGACCACGCCCTTCAGACGCTCGGAAAATGAGGGAAACGCCTATTTTAGTTTTATTTTGCATCGTAAAAATGGCTGCAATGAACACAAAATGGGCAGGATGTTTTATTGAATTTGCATTGAGAATTTATACCCATCTTAGCAAGTTAATCTAGGAAAGTAAACGAACATGTCAGAGTACAGCTAGCTCTTCAAATTATTTTGATGAAATTGCTTGAAGGAGCAGTAGCAAATAGGGAACCCTATAGCCAATGACACGCACAGGTTAAGACAAATGGGATCTTGAAATAAGTAGGTCTGGGGGCAAAGCCACCAGGAAAATTTTGAGAATATGCATTTTACTTTGGCTTAGAATGCCTCTCCCAAGACCCAAGATCGTTCAGTCATTCAGTTCAAAGAAATCGGTCACTGAGTTTCACACCAACCTTTTGAAAGATTTGGAAACTATATTCGCCGACAGACACTCAGTAGTACCAGTACCAAGGAAACGTTTTTGATTTGCCGACAGATATTATCAATTTTCCGACAAACTGAATGTTGGGGGGGGGGGGTGCGGCACCCACCTGCACCCCCCCTTTGGCTACGCCCCTGAACAGAAATATTGTGGAACAGCTTTTTCGATATTGTTGCATCACTAATTTATACCAACTATTTACAAAAAACAACTTTAATAGAAAATATACAAATTTACAATTCTGGCTTTTTACAAATCCGGCAATTACACTTATCGCCAAGCCAGTGCTTGATCGCTCTTTTGAAAGCTGTTTGGAGTTGCTGTAGTTCCACAGAAAAAGCCACTTGCAAGAGCTCCACAACAGGACTGCTAGAATAATCACTGCTAGTCGTTTTGATGCCTCAGGCGTACCCCTTTTTCTTGGTTGGCAAACAATTGAGGAATTGATTGGTTCTGAGACAAAATCATGGTAATTAAGGCATTAAATGGTCTTGCTCCTCAATACTTGACCAAACATTTCTTGAAAAACTCGCAGGGCTCCCCTCGCACCCTCTGAAATACTTCTGCTGACCTTAAGTTGCCATTAATGAAAAGTGGAAATGGTCAAAGATGTTTTTCATTCAGAGGAGTAAAATACTGGAACAGCTTCTCAGCTGAGTCCAAACAAGCAGTAAAACTCAATAGTTTTAAAACAACTATTTAGGAAATGATATCGTTTCTTGTTTGCATTTTTTCTTCTTCTGTAAATTCAAACAATTTTGTATCTTAGATTTTCATTTTAAATCATTGACAGCACGAAATTTAGATTTTCAAATAGGTTTTTCTTTGTCCTATTTATAGACGAGCGCTAAATATCTCAGGTCAGTCACTTTAATGGCGAAATTCTTGCTTACCCTCAGCTGGGAGGCTATTCCACAGCTTTGCACCTCAATACGAAAAACATTTCTGCCCATTTGAGGCCCATTTGCGGATGCTTTCTTTGGTAACATCAAATCTGTCGCCATATTTCGAAGGCTACGAGAGTTGCAAGCGGAGTTTCTTGTGAAAAGATTGCTCATCCTAATGCCTAATAGGCCTAAAATTTAAGAAACTACCTACCAGCTTTGGACCTTAGTTTCTTATAGAAAATGAGTGTATCTTCACATTATACCATTATACAGAGGTGTCAATCTCCACAGAATGTCCTTTTCCGATCCTATAGTCGTAATTATCTTCCAAACTTGGATCTTAAATTCCGAAACTTGAATCTTAAATTCCGAAACCTGGATCTTAAATTCCGAAAGTTGGATCTGAAAAATTCTGAGCTGCATGGTAGACCTGCCTTGCTGTTTATCCATCTTCACCGACAGGAAGCAGAGGGTAAAAATGGTTCATTCAGCACGTGGACAAAAACTGTCTGGGAGTACCACAAGGTTCAGTCTTCTTATCCTAGGATTGAAACTGTCATTGCGCATTTAGAACATGATGCCCTTAATAACTGAGTGGTTTCCAAACAATTGTTGAAGCTAAATGAAGACAAATGCCATTTAATGATTTTTGGTGCGAAGGGAGATAATGAAATAACCATCAAAATAGGCGAGGCCTGTGTGAAAGAAAGTAGACAGGAAACTCTTCTCGGTATAACCTTTGGATCTTAAATTCTGAGCGATCTTAGTTGGATCTTAAACTCCAAACTTGGATCTTAAATTCTGAAAGTTGGATCTTAAGTTCCAAGCCTGGATCTTAAATTCCAAGCTTCGATCTTTGGATCTTGAATCTTTGGATTTGATCTAGGATCTTAAATTAGACCTTCCCTTAGGAAAATCTATTTCGATGATTATAGCACAAGTAAATATTCTCCGATGAATTTTCGAACAGAGGGACATTTTTTGAGTCACCCGGTAGGACAATATCCTAAGGGAATAGTTTTAATATCTTGTTTGTTGTACGGTCAACCCCTTTCTAACTTCAAACTAAGAAACCTCTTGACAGAGCTCAGGTAACTGGATAAAATTTCAATGCAACCATCACTCGATAACAGAATATGGAGAAAATATAATTTCTTTGTTTTTCTAAGATTTAACGTCATATTTGACGTCATACAAATAGTGAACTTTCATTATTTTTTCAAAAATTATGTTTCTATGAGATATTTATGTCATATCGGTCAAATAAAGTTAAAATGAGCGTATAATTTCTCTCGACTGAGATTTTACGGTCAAGTCTGTATGAGCACTGTTTTCGCCTAAAAAAAACTTACGTACAACAAATTGAGTAAAATAAATTAGATAGTTAGAATTACGTACAACAATTTGAGTAAAATAAATTAGATAGTCAGACTTTTTTCCCATCAAACTATACAAGATAGCTAATTTTCTTTCTTGTAGTTCTTTTCAATTCTGATTTCTGAGGGGGAGGAGGGTATTATAGCTCCCTGGCCCGTGGATGCTCAGGAAAGCTCGGTCCAGATGGAGTTAAGTGTCAGGATTTCCTGTAAAACGGGCCATTTGGTTTCTGTTCAAAACAATGATAATTTAAGGATAACATTCAATCCCCTGCGCAGCCACCATATCTGAAATTCACATGTAACCTCTTTTTTTCAAATCGTTGGATATACTTTAATCCTAAAGGTGATAGCTAGCGTACAGCAGCTCCAAAGAAGTCCTGCGTCTTTTGTCTGCACAAGGGCCTTTTGTCATATTGGGGCGGAGACGAAGTGACAAAATGACCATGGAAACCTTAACATGACAAAAAAGCTTTGGGGACGAGGTTGCGTGGCTGGACGAAATACTGTATTGTCAATCTAGACATTATGATGAAATAACCTTATTCGTCGTTGCTTTTGTCGATTTGAGTCGCTCCCGAGTTACTAGCTCACTTTACAATTAAATCATCACTATTAGATACGACAAGCGGGGCTGATGTGATGGCACGTCCTTTTGAGTTTTGCTATATTGGAGGTAAAAGGCTACCAAAAAAAAAAGAAAATTAAAGAAGGAAAGCAAACAAAGTACAAAATGCTCTTGGTTTGAAAAAGGACAAATCTACTTCTATTAATTCATAGCACACACAAAATACTTGCTATACTGTTGAAAGCTCATTTTTACCACTTTGTGCCACCTTGCCCTTTCCAGTCCTACTTACTTTTCGATATGCAGATTCCCTATTATTATCTGTCAGTGGAAAAACGAAGTGCACTTTGATCAAAACATGACAGTGCACTGGACACAGAATGATTGTACTGACTGTAAAAAAAATCAAATTTGTTGGAAAAAACTAATCAAAATTCATTGAATAGTATGCTCTAAGAGATCATTTTCTTTCTCAAACTTTAGCAAAATGGGCTTTTCACTTGAGACAACAACGCAAAAAGGCAATTTGGCAACAATAATGCACATGTTTGTCTTGGGAAATATCACCCCAAATCAGTCTCAAAAACTTATCAAACATTTAGATAACTAAGATTCCACCGCAAACGTTGATGTTTGAAGTTTCTCTAAGGCAGCAGAAATCAATAAATACGGAAACCATATTGGATACATTTGTACGACCTCTGACCCTGTGGTAGGATAAGACTGCTTAGGATTTACAAGCAATTACGAGGGCAAGGGGCAGCCCACACACCACGAGGAGAATGGTTAATCCCTGTATGCTTTCACATCAGTCATTATTTTAGCTACAACTACTGAGGTTACCACTCTTTCCGTTATCCAAATTTCATTTTGATTGTCAACGTGTGTCATGAAATAACTCTAATGAATCCCAGAAATTAAGGTAATGCTGGGAAATCCATTTAAGGTGGAGGCTAAGATTAACCTCTGTACCCGTTATCAATGGGCAAGGGGTGTTGTCTTCTTAATACTCTATCTTCTTAATTTTTGATAACGATTTGAGTACTCGCAGTTTCTCAAGGTGTTCTTAAGAATTTGCCAAATTGTTGATGTTTACATATTTTTCTACATCATCATAGAATCACTAACGAAAACACATATTTACAGTACTGTGTACCATTCGCAACCAGAGAGAACACATGGTTATCTAGCTTCCATTGCGAGTGGTACTTACAATTCAACAATAATATTTTAATATCTAAAATCACCACACAAAAGAATACAATCACAAATCGCAAAACAACTAAGATAGGGGGGGGGGGGGGGGGGGGTTGGGTGATACAGTTTCAATACATCTATCAATTCAGCCTCTTGGTCAATTCAATGAATGAAATGGTTACTTCAAGGATAACTCTGTTCTCCATTACATTAAGGTGTGGGTTTCCATAAAGGAGCAGCTCACATAGTGTGTGCGCATAAAGTTAAATGTTTACATATTACATATGCTCTCTTACATACACTCATGATTCGGCCCTACTAAATTTTATTTCATCAAAAAGCACTTTAAACTTCATACTTTTTACTCATATTTTATTTATTTTCATTTCTTTCTGACAATCTTACATTTTCTGTTTAAGAAACCTAGGTCAATTATGGAATTAAGGTCAATACACACATACATCTTCTGCCTTTGCGAAAATTTCACGACGCGCAGCGGTGTAAAGCACATGACCATCTGAACAGATCTCAAGACCTCCCGAGTAATTAGATTCAAGAAGAACATGAGAATAAAGTGAAAATATGCTATGGGATATGTACTAAAAGAAAATGCTTCTTAACTGATTTTACCTTATTGAAGCTAATCATTTAATAATGATATGAACGTCAGCTTCTTATAAAGAGTTCCTTCAGCGATTCCTCACAAGGAACAAATGATTGATGTTGTCATTTGATTTGGCTTTGACGGAATTTAAAGAATAGAAAAGCTTTCACATCAGTAATATAATGAAATTTTCTCATGTAAACGATTTTACAAATAACAAAGGTTTTTCCAGCGGCCGAGTTGAAACTCAACCCGGGGTGAAACTCCACCCGGGTTGACTTTTCTCATGTAAAGGGCCTCTTAGTGATCCTTCATCTTTCTTCTCAGTGATGCCAAAACTACAATTAGCTTCTCTACTTTTAACAAAGCTGTCACGAGAACCACGATCATATATAGATTCTATATGTTCTTTTTTTTCATCACTTCAGGTTTGAAGTAGTATTGTAAATAGGATTCATATTCTTTTTGTTAAGTGACAGGGCAAGCTGTAAATACAGTATTGATGCTTCTACCCTGTATAAAGAATTGAAAATGAAAATGAAATGAAGTGAAAATAAAATGAAAATTTCAAAATTGGCAGTTTTATCTTGTCAGCAGTATAAGCAACGATACACCGTGAGACTATGTATACTGACCTAAATCTCTACACGGTCCAGTGCTGACACTGCTGGTTGCATCACTCCAGCTATCATCAGACGATGCTACTGTATCTTGAATACAATTATCTGACTGACAAAACAGTTGTCCATCACTTGAAATCGAGAACTGATCACCAGGTAAAAGGCGTTCATTACAAGCCAAACAATTGAAACAGTCAACATGAAAGAAATAACCATTTGCTTTCATAACCAAGGAATTCTTGTCCAGCAAGGTGTTACAGCCCTGACAATTTATTTGTAGCAGTCTAAAATAGAAAATAGATGATGTTGAACAACAGATGAAGATCTACGATTCACACCTTGACGAGTTGCGTTACATCCATGCTGACTTTGATACCCTATGATTTGGTTGAAAAAACAATGCGAGGTCTTAGATGATACCTTTTTCAAAAACAGCAGATGCCAAATTGGCTTAAAAATGTAACTATAAAGGGTGTCCCAACAAAATTGTGCCCTGTTTGCCTGAATATTGCGACAAAATGGCAAAAGATTCTTACCAAAGATTTATATGATGTTGCAACCCCTATTACATGTGAGAGTACCTTAAGGACTGGACGAAGAAAGGAGGTTAGCAGAGAGTTAAGATTAAGTGAGGACAGACAGCTCCAGGTAAGTTACTCTAAAGGATATAATTTTTAGGGATGAAGGTGTTAGAATATGATACAGTGCGAGAATTATGGAGAAAACAGAGTGATTGACAGCAGATGACCTAGTTGGGTGATTTACTCGATTACTTGATTCACTGCAAAAACACCTATTGTTGCTGCATTAGAAAAACAATGTCATGATTATGATTAACCTTGTGCCGCTGTAAAAATACCTATTGTCGTTGCTGTAGATATGCCATTGTTAGGTGTTGTTATCAACATTGTCATCATCATTCCTATTCCAAAACTAGCTCAAACCGGATCACGTGGGTTCCAAATGTAGCTTAACCCTAAAGATCATCTGTCATGTATGATCACTATGAGGTTCAGGATGTCAGGATAATCAACATGGTTTGTGGTTCAGAGATCCAACCCAAGAAGTCGGACAGAGATAATATTTGTCCATATATTTGCCAAAGCCAATGTACACCTGCATAGTTACAAATTTTAGAAGAGGGAGATTTTACAACCATGTTAGGTGAAGGTGGGAGGTGGCAAATAAAAGGGTCTAATGGTCTCTTGCCATCCGCTCTAAAAGATTTGATCCCAAAAGATGTCCCAAAGAGAGAGT
The DNA here is from genome assembly GCA_039566865.1 of Aurelia coerulea. Taxonomy (NCBI): domain Eukaryota; kingdom Metazoa; phylum Cnidaria; class Scyphozoa; order Semaeostomeae; family Ulmaridae; genus Aurelia; species Aurelia coerulea. The sequence goes on from CM076950.1 coordinate 11,500,107, forward strand.
CCGACTTTTGAATTTCAATAAAACAGGAACTATTTGATATACTAGAACCATTCCGGTATCATTTGATAGCTGAAAAATGTAAATTTCATTCAGGACCGTCATGAGGGGGGTGAGGGGGGGGGGGGTAGAAGATCCGGGGCCCGTAAAAACGTCGTCCCACAAAGATGAATTATTGCTGTAAATCTCCTTACTGCAACTTTTTATGGCCATCTACCTGCCTTAAAACATAGTCATAAAAAACAGTTTTCCAATGGCTGTGAAGTTTTGTTGTGACCATGCCCTCCTTTGATAGTTAGTCACCTCGTAAAAGCGAATCTTTCATCTATTCACTGTTTACCATGAATACCGTTTTCTTAATAACGTTGTCATAGACTATGTAAACAATTGTTCTAACTAGCTTTCTTAAAAAAGGCGTTTCCCTCATTCTCCGAGAGTCTGAGGGGCGTGGTCGCGGTAAATTCTCTTGGAGCTTCGCCCCCAAACTCTCAGGGTCCGATCCTATGAATCACTCCAAGACCCGAGCTGGCTCTCGACGGCCCTAATTTTATTTGAGTATACTGGAGTTTGCCAAATTATAAGAAATCAGGGGCTTCCCGAGATTGTGGCCATGTTTTGTTCACCTTTGCTCTGCTATTGTTTAGCTTTGCAGTGATATTTACTGATGGAAAACCAAGCTAGGTCTCTTCTTTGTGGAAATGAGAACATCAAATTTTCTTTCTTTGAATAGATATATATGTAGGGTGTTGGCGGTGGTAATTGGACGGCGGTAGTGATCGGACACTTGCGAAAAGATCAAGAGAATCAATAGAAAAGTACGCTACAAATAAATCCAGCAAAATATGGTATTTGTTTGTGGACATGTTTTACTGATTGGCAGAAAATCCCCCATTTTGAAAGTCGAAAAATTACAAAAATGAGCACTACAGGAGACAAACGTAATGAATTTGCACAAGACTTCAGTCAAATATGTATTTTAACAAATTTAACCAGATAAAAGTTGGCGAGAATGTGATTTTAGAGTACTTTTGTGAGATATGAGTCATTTAGGATTTCGCTCACAGGGTACTCTTTCTCGAGCTTGGATTAGTAAAACCTAATTAAATACTTAACATGATACCTTCGATAACACTGAATGTCCCGAAGAGCAGCTTTCAGTTAAAGATGAGCAGTCTGGGAGCATCTTAATTGCCAAGACCAGAAAAGAGAATTCTAGGATAATTTTGAAAATAACGAAATCTGACAACAAGTTTGCAGCATTCCTGTACCCACAATAGTTTTGTCAATTGTTTCTCATTTGTGCAAGTGACAAAAGGGGAGTAGCTCGAGAGCAAATATTCTCTAAAACACACAAATCTTCAAGACCAGCTAGATGTGTCACAACAAATGTTTGTGCTCCTTTTAGAAATTAGGAAACCCACTAACATCCCAAATTAAAGTAGGAGCTTAACAATCTTAAAGTATTTCAGGTAGCTCATACCTCAAAATTTGTTGAGAGCTTCAAAGGTGTCCTACAAAGGCGTCCTTCAAAGGTTTCTAGCAGTTACGAGTAGAAATTAAACTGTTAGGTAAAAATGAAACCTTAAAATCAATTGAATTACAAAATGAGTGAAGCGAACAGTTATCATGCACTCCCTGCGCTTTGAGCAAAGCGTGAATATCCTTTTGGTCATAAGGATCCTTTGCTCTAGAACTCCTCATTGTTTAAATCTGCTCTCAAATCCATTCTCTTGATCTATCCCCAAACACTCTCCTTAGTAAAACGTTCATGGAAATATTAATTGATTCTATCACTTACTGAGTAGGTTAAGATCGAGCCAAGAAGAGCTATACTATTGTACTCATTTAGTGCTCTTTTTTATATATCTCAGAAAGCAATGGCACCAACAATATTGTCTTCATTCAGCCTGCAATGTCTTGCAGACAACATACCACGTTAAGATGCATTCATTGCTTGAAGACTTTTTAGCTCATTTGATCCAAGGATTCAATGGCTCAACAACTACTACTCCTGACTTTGACCGTTGATAGCTCAAGAACAAAGCGTGATAGAATCATGCAGAAAAAAGGACCTAGAAATTCAATGTTTTCTCGTTCGATTTCACTTATCAAATTTAGTTTAGATGGTAAAAAATTGCAGTTTTCTGCCACTCAAAAAAAATAAACTTGTACTGAAAGCTAGTATTATAGATACTACACACCTTAACGAAAAGCCTTTTCAAATGTAAAACGTGTTAAAACCAGTCGTTTTCTTTATGCTAGGCCGTGGAGAAGTAGCTGTTGTGAACATCACACCTTGATTCGAAACTCTTAATCCGTTGCTGAACGAAGCAAAAAATTATAAACAATCAAGGAAATTGGATGTCTACCATGTGAATAACACATAGGATCGTACCAAAGACTTGACACAATTTCGAAGAAGGGAGGAACATAGATTCTATATCGATTGGGCTTTGAAGTTAATGGCGGTGGTTTTCGGACACCAAATAAATCGGTTTTTGGAAGAATGAATGAAGTGCAGATTTGAAATGCGATTTAAATTTTAATATTTCTTTTGTAAATATCTATACGTAGATTAATCGAAAGTAGTAAAGGGATCAACAGCATTTATCTTCATCATCTCCTTGTTTATAGATTGGTTTGCATGAACCGAGAGCACTCCAGAACATCGTTACGAGAACCCATGGTCGAACCATTGTTTTCGCAGTCAAAAATAGGAAAACAAGACAAGCAAAATGAAGCACAAGAGTTTATAGACGGAATACTTGCCAAGTATACATAAAAATAAATCTCTTGGCACATTCTGCATCATGAACCAACTGTCCGTAAACTACCACCATATTCCGAAAATCGCCGCTAAGGTCAGCCTAAATAACGTAGTTGCCAAGGGCAAGCGCAGGCAAAATCAAAAGCCAAAATACTTTGGAAAAGTATGCCCAAATACATGTCAATTCACCTGGTAATTTTGGTTTCGTCTACAGTGAATTTTTCTCATGAAAAGATGTAATTTTCCTTATGTGTCCAATTATCACCGCTGGCACCCTAGAGATTGTGTGAAGAAGTCACCAAAGAAATGGGAAAAGTCAGTGAATTATGATTTTGTAGAGCAATAGACTTGCAACTATATATTTAACCCTATTTGGACTGGGTTGAAACTTTGATATTTTTGACCGGGGGGGGGGGCGTTTTTGGCCCCCCTCTTTTTCTTCAAAACTGCAAGAGATATAACAATGAAACTTATACCAATTGTTCTTTGGACAATTAGCTTTACAAAAACAACAATAGAGGTCTAATTGGTCACGTGGGTCGTTGCTAGGCAACCAAAAACAATTGGGAAAATGGTCTAAATTGAGCTACTGACTTAAAAAGGCAAGTTTCGTCCAGATTAACATGAGATAACAGGCAGAATTGTAACCAGAAGTAGCAAATAAGAGTAGGGGAAGATATTTGCTCAAAAAAAATTCAATTTAACTTTCAACTTTTGCTAATGAAGAGCAATTAGCCATTGAATAGACTAATTGAGATTTCTATTGTGAATTATTTTCTATTTTTAGACTTCTAACTAGTGAAAATAGTTAGTAATAAGGCACCTGGCACCGTTTTCTGCACGTTTTAAGAACTATTGCCTTAATTCATTCATTCTATGACGTCATAAAGATAAACGACATCATGGATATCAAAAGTTGCTGATGTCAGCAAATATAAGCAAACTATACATCAAATGAAAGTAATTTTTAAGACCAATCGAATGGTGTATATAACTTTATCATTAGCGCTATTTGCAAGAATTTAGCGAGGATTTTAAGATTTTCTTTGTGACCAGTCTCCAAATACGGGCATCTGGAGGCCACGTGGTACAACAATGGACCATGAAATTTTTAAAATTTGATGGTCAATTAAATCTTAGGAAAAGTCAAGAAGTTGCAGCACCATATCTACAACAGCGGTGGAGATATTTGAGAAAGTTTGGTAGGGGGGGGGGGGGGGAGCGAAAAACGTCTTAACCCTATCCAGACTGGGGGGGGGCTCATTCAGCCCCCCCACCTACTTAACTGAGCACTGCTCCAAATTGGTTCAACGAACCAGGAAATGATTTTTTGACTTTTAGTTTCTATCCTTTTGAAGTGTGAATTTGTGTGAAATTTTGAAAAAAAAATTTAGGGGGCCGGGGGGTGGCTGTTTTTTTCAGAGTGGTCGGGGCCAACTTTTAGGTAAGCTGCTTATGGATATAATTCCAGATCACCTCATAGTCCTTTGATAATATCCTTTTTCATTTGTGAACTTATAATCTGTAAGGTCTCTTTAATTTTTTCCAAGAACAATAGAACAATTATGTGTCACGTGACCTCATCAATGACGTCATCTTTAAGAAAATGGCAAAAATTAGTTCGCGGACTTTCTGCAAGGATATTTCGACCCCAAATGTTTTACAGCGGCAATAAATAGATTAAAACTGATCAACAGGGTTGTTTCCACCTAAGCTGTGTAATTTTGTTTGAATTTTGTGCATCATTGGCCGCAAACGGTATAAGATTCCCCGGGGGTATCCTCACATAGTACTACTAACGGTCAGTTTTCATGCATATCTTGAGAATCTGTTTTACAGTGAGACTTTTTTGACTTGAAAGTGTTTAGTTTATCAAGATATTATCAAAATTCCACCAAATAACTATCCTCAACCCCCTTTTTCCCCCTTCCTTCTTCCTTCCAACTCATTTGCTTACTACTGGGAAAAAATGCTGATGTCAGCATTTTTTGCAATAATCAAAACAAAAGTTTCAAAAGGAAAAATGAAGTATGCAACGATCACTTATCATTGAGGTAGTTTTCATTGTAAACTATGGAGAAATTCTCTAATATGGCTGCATTTGTCATTTTTCAGAAAAACAAGATTTTTAATCTCTTTGTCCGCCATCTTGAATTTGCGAAAATCAAATTTTTCACTTTATAAGTATATTTTCACCTTCTAACAATGCTTTGATAGGCATAATTTGGTTTCATGAATCATTCTTAGAAAATTATAAAGATTTAAAAAAAAGTTGTTTTTTTCATTTTTTTCGTGGACACGTGCCAGTTGGTCTTGAATAATTATGACGTCATATCTATTTTTAGAAATTTTTTTACTAGAAATGATAGATCATAAGTACGGCTACCTGCATGGTGAGTTTCGTCTTCGTAAGTGAAGGAATGGCGATTTTAGAGAGGGGGGGCTGAATGAGCCCCCCCCCCCAGTCTTCTAGTAGCTCAAAAAGCCCAGTCTGGATAGGGTTAAAGGAGACTTCCGAAGTTGATAATGCTTAAAAGAGTGTTCCTTTGTTCACAGGATTTTCTTGAGGAGTATGTAGAGAATGACAGAAAGACCAGCAAAATAAAAAGCCTAAATGTCTCTCGAGCAGCAAGAACCATAGTCTCATTCTAAAAACATATTTCTTATGAAATAGCTATTGGAAGATTGGTTCATTAATTCTCAATTTTGACAGGGGTTCTAAAATTTGACTTTGTGAGATAAGACTTCTAATCGATTAATTCAGTGCTTTTAAGGGACTATAAAATGGTCCTTTTTAAGGCACGAGAAGCTCTTGAATCCAATTTCAAATATAGAACAGTGTATTCTATCCATTTTTCTCATTCTAAATTTTTTTATACACGGTAGCCCCGTCAGTCAGTATGACTGATTTTCAGGGGGCCGTGCAAGCTTCTATCCGCTGTGTGAAAGCTTCTATTGCACACGCAAGTCCAAATTCAAGTAGCTATGATATAGGAAATAGTATTTTGTGGCAAAATCACATATAAAAAAATAGCCCAAGGTTTCTTCGATGGAGATATATTTTTGCAACAATCCGCACATTCTACCGGGTGACCCAGAAAAAAGTGACCCCACGCAATCTGTTACAGAAAACTAATTAAGTGGCCGATTGAATTGCTTCAAACGTTGTTCTGTAGCTAAAAGACTAGCCTATGCTATGAGTATTTTTTGAATTTTTTTTGGCACGGTAAATTTCCAAAATTAAGGATTTCGAGGAAAACGGCATGCCTGAAATCCTCAAAAAGTCGTCAAAAACAGGGGATCGATTTACAGCCGTTTTAAATCTTCAAAACAACGAGGAGCGTGTTTCATTTCAACCTGGGAATAGGCAACCCAATTGGAAGTCTTCAGAGCAAGTTTATTGTCCCTAGGTACTTAAAGATATTCTCAGGTAAAAATAAAGCATGCTTCTCGTTGTTTTGAAGATCTGAAATTGCTTGGATTCGATGCCCTGTTTTTGACGACTTTTTGAGGAAATCAAGCCTGCACTTTGCTTCAAAATCCTTAATTCGGGAACCCATGCCATGCCCAAAAAATTGCAAAAAATACTCATAATGTAGGCTAGTCTTTTAGCCACAGAACAACGTTTGAAATATTTCAATCGGCCACTTACTTTTTTTTCTGCAACAGATTGCGTTGGGTCACTTTTTTCTGGGTCACCCGGTATTTCAAGTAATTGTTCAGACACTTGAAAGATTATAGTAATTAGTGTTGGATTGAGTTCAATGTTTCTTGTTTTTTATGAGTACTGAAAACATAGGTAAATAAAATTAGTTTCTTGCAAAATTCCTGAAAAAGGACTTGATCAAATCTTAAAAAAAAACTTCTCACACCGAAGACAGAAGTACAGTTTTCCAGAGGAATTGGATGTGGTCTGCACATTTGTTGCCATGGGATCGAAAAAACTTTTAAACACTAATTTCCAGTATCTCTTGAGAGAGATTAACAACCCTTGACCGAGCCTTGCTCCGTGTGAAAAATTCCATACGAGTTGATTTGAGTGTTTCAGCGTCCGTTTCAGACATTCCCTTCCACATACGAATGTTCATAAAGTCGAATATAGCTATCTTTTCTTTGCTCAAAAATTACATGTACGAAAGTACCTGCAAGCATAGGATTCCTAAATTAGGTCATCAAATCACTCCTCAGCATCATGAAAGTTCTCTTAGAACTACAGCGTTAAACAGCCCATAAAGCAAGGCTTTATCTCTTTGAGTCTGCAGTGAATTTGTTTAACGACGCCTAGGGCAGCGTGGTTCTCAACTAACTTGCTCGCGAAAGGTCGAATTTGTCTATATTTGTCGATATAAAACTGAATACGGCGGAAAAACACCTGGAAAGTGTGAAGAAAAGCCTAACGAAGTGTAGTCAGAAGCAAAAATAAAACAAAAATTAATGGCGAGATTAAAGCTTTGACACTTCCTTTTCAGATAATTTGAGGTTATATTTGGGTAAACAAGTTGAGTACTTAATCAGCTAAACAGTTTTCAAAAGGCTTACATCACCAGTCTGCAAGCAAAGAGATGGATAAGGTTTGATGGTTTGACAGCTCTATTAGCATGTTGTTCCCATTCGACGAATCAAATCATCCAATTAAACAAGTAGTTTTGTTCTCAATTACAAGAACAAAAAGAAAGGCTGTGCAGCTGAAAAAAGTACTCATTTCTGAAATTTCTTTAAACATGAAAATAAATGTTCTTTTAGATTATATGGAAATGAAAAGTCTCTAAATGCTACCAATGCGAGAATACAATGTCCTCCTTTATAATCCAATTTAGGCCATTGACAATATATGACTTTTAGCTCTTTTTTATTCACGTACATCAATCGATGACAGTTTCAGGGAGTACGATTTGTATCAATTAAAATTTGAGCCTCTTAAAAGCAATCCGGATTAAGATAGTTTTTCAAAGCATTATGTAGGCCTCATGGTTGGTCAATGCTTTTCCTACATAGCAGGTCCTGTGCGCAGATTTTTAGAACCGTTCGGATATATGCTTAACACATTCAGATGAATAGTTGAAGTTAGAATACTTTGCCATGATGGGTCATTAAGCGCTGTTTGAAGATATCGATTGTATACATTCTGTCAAATCAATTTTTGGCAAAAGAGCAAACGATCGGTGATTCTTTTCATCATTAAAGGTCAATGATAAAGCAACAAATATGACATGCAGATTTATGAGTAGGCCTATACCTCAAAATGAGTTCAAGCTTGGGCAGAAACACTCATGTGGAAATTCTGTGATTAGGTTCCAATATTAAAAATCCATGTTCTTGTGGTACAGTCTTGAAACTGTGGGTAAATTTTTGACTCAACTGGAGGTAATGAAACATTATATATGTGAGCTATAAGATTCCCCTCCATTCATTCAAAAGCATAGTGCTGCAATGCTCTTTGGCATGCTCGTCTTATATTTTATGCTAATACGGGTTACTGGTCAATACAAATTACAAAAGCTGGAATCCAATACATCAATTCTGAAGAAAATATATCATCCAGTATAAAAACCAATTCCTAATCTAACGCATGCATTTCTGGACATGCAAACTATAATTTTCTTACTCAAAAACATCAAGCTCTTAGTGCGTACTATTTAAGAATTAAGGTACCGCGATATCTTAGCCATAAGCTCAGGTAAGACGTTAGCTTCTTACAGTCTCTGAATGCTTTTCTGATAACAAGCTTTTGTCAAGTTTGTAAATAGTAGTTTCTTGCAGATCAGGTTTGTCGAAAGAGAGATTTCAGTTGTTCTTGCACAACAAAGTGCAAGCTACTTTCTTTTGTTACATTAGCATCAATCTTTATGACGAACATTGATTGATTTTCACTTAAAATTGCTTCTGGTAGCATGCAAATACCTTGAATTTAACCACTTGCTGTTTGTTAATAAACTGGTTTACAGTAGAACTATGTTACTGAAACTACGAAGCAACGGATATCCGGCAGTTTGTTTATTTTTATCGTATCATTATATCTTATTCATTCTACTCGAGAGGGTGATTGCATTGTTTCCCTTGCGCGAATGTTGGCAAAGTAATTGCTGGTTCCAGTTGCCCTGGCTTTAAGCATATTATGGAAAACATCTTATTGTAAAAACTAGCTCTTTCCCTAGGCATACCGAGAGCTTTAAATACAACATTATATTCAGATAGAATTTAATAGCGCATACGCGGCACAAGTGCTTGATTTGATCCTCGTCTATAACTCTAACGATTGGTTCAAACAAGGGTAGTAAAACGCGTTAGAATTGGATTGATAAATTCTCAAAACTCATTTCTAACACATTGTTGGTGAGTTATGACTACCTAATGGACTGAAAACTGTTTTATTTTATCTAAATGCGTTTGGAGATCTTTAACCCTACGGAGTGTAGGAATACGATGCCCTGTGAAGTCAGGCGGAGGGGGTTGATTCAGGGTATATTTATTTCAACTTTTGAGCAAAAATATGGAATCAATTCCACGAAACATCAGAACTTCGCCGTCGAAACAGATCTTTGGAAAATGCTGCAAGCAGTAGTATTATAAGGCAGATATATCAAAATAAACTCATTGGCATTTGAGCCCCATTCATCTGCCATTGCTTTTATGCAGTCACGAGAAACCAAAACGCAAGCAGTGGCATATCGGTAGACCGATGCAAATTTGCAAGGCTTAGTGGTAGCATGCAGACGAGACATTGCATTATTGAAAGAAAGCTGGCAGTAGGATACAAATGCCAGTAACATTGACAAGGAACAGTATACATCGGTGTTTGCTGACTGTTGTCAAGATCTTCTACTTAAAGGATTCTTTTGATTCTGAATTTCGATAATTTTGAAAATTGAGGCAATGATTTCCTTCCAATAAAGTAAAGGAATCAATCAAGCGGTAACCCCAAAGTTGTCTATAGCCCTACAAAATGAGTTCTTATACTTGAAGAATTCCTGTTTAAATTAGAAATTGCTACATTATTCTAACGCCACAACCTCTCTGTGTGAGCCATTTATCTAATTGATAGTTTGTGAGTTTGATTCAAATCAAAGGTATAAGAAGTCTAGCAAAACTGTCAGGTGTACACAAAGTCTGATACGACAGGCTTTAGATTCCTCAATAAAAAACTTGCGTTCTGGTACATTGCACAACTACAATTATTTTATGAAGAGAATGGGACGTTAAACAAGGGGCCCCCATGCCTGGATGCAGCATGCATAGTAGGCCTAAACCAGATTTGAATAATTAGAGCTCATTCCAGCCTCCTTAGATTGAAGAAATGAAAAGAGGGAAATCAGTTCCAAATTCCGTCAAGGTGCTTTCAAAGAAGGGGTTTCAAGAGAAAGTATTTAACAAGAAACGTTTGCAGTCTTTTGTATAAAATGACAATAGCAAACTTTAGAAGGATCACTTTTCCATATAGCCATAAACATGTAATGAGAAAATGTTCTCTATGCTTTTTAAAAATTGAAATATTGAGCCCTCATACTTCTAAATTACTTTTCAAATGCTACGGTATGATAAACCAAAACAAATTTTCGAGCAAAATCCCTCAGACTGACAAACTATTCTCATTTCTTATTTAGATTTTTTTGAAACAATTAAATTTGAGATACAAAGTCTACGGACGGCTTGAGCATCAAATAAGTTATTCTGTTTATCGCTTGAACCCCCGGGGGGGGGGTACTCCCATTATAGCCTGACAGGGGGGTCCAGTCAGGGATAAAGAGGGCCAACGCAAAAATTGTGAAAAGCACCCTCAAATGGTAGTATCTTTTCACAGAAACCCTCAAATGGTAGTTTGTGGACCTAAAATTGGGCCATTTGGTAGCATCTGGTAGCGAAAATTTTCTGCAGTTTTTCAAAATTTTCTATTGCAAAAACTGATTGAACAAAGCAAGAAAACTTCACAATTCAATGATAATTATTGCTGCAACGACCATATTGACATGCAGAAGAGCCTACAGAGTTGAAATCTTATAACTGGCCAGGAATCTTGGAATACCCCCAATTGGTAGTAGGAGTTAACAAATAGGGCCATTTGGTAGCCATTTTGTAAGACCCTCAAACCGACTGGACCCCCCTGTTAGGCCATAAAGGGAGTACCCCCCCTGGGCTTGAACCAGCAGATTTTGCTGCTGCAAGACATCTCAACAACATCAAAAGTAAAGCTTTACGAACAGAACTTGTGAAATAAAGATAGCTTTCATTAGACAACTTGTATTCCTGTTAAATCTTCAAGCTCCATGAATCTTCCTATCTAAACAAACAAGAAGCAACCATAAACAGTATCCGGTAACATAGAACTGTTCCTTCTGTTAAATGAAAGGTACTCTCCGTTCTCTACATTTAGTTAAGGGCATGTAAAAAAGCATGAGGGTAAATAGAAAATCGAAAATTCTGCTGTCATAAAATGTAACAAACAACTCCGTCACGGGTCTTTCAACTGATCTTTTTTCGTGGGATTTAGAGATCAGGCGCTGTGTCAAGTGGATTTGGAAACCCTAAGATGACTAGAAAACGATTGTACAATCTGAAAGTATGTTCTGCGCGGAACCCAGACAGTTTTGTGATAACCAGCTCTTCCACAACTTAGAATTTTTAAATAAGTACTTCGAGGAATCTCGATCAAAATTGAGTTGGTTTATTGCTGGTGTCAAGAAAAAGATTGGGCCTAACAGTATGCGTATGTGAGCCACTCAATCAAGCAAACTGAGCAAAGGACGATAGTTTTTAAAAAGGAAATCTGTAGATTCTTAGAAGCTCCTGCGAGAAGATCTTCTTTAGGCAACCGAACTATCCTGACAAAGAATGCTATACTACCTTTTCTACACAGATATTTTAAGGCATTTCACATTGAAAATAACTTGTAAAACTGCCTACTATTATATAGGGAAAGATTTATAATTGTTTGCTCATTGATAAACAACTTGCAAATCTTAAACAAACTATTTTGCAGACACTTGTGACGCATCATGTATTATCAGAAGAACACAAGAAAATGACTTAAAAGTCACAAAAACGGTGGCTAACGATTCCTTCTAAAATAACCCTTTATGAACTATCTAGTTTAGTCGTGGCTAAACTGAAATGTATCATAACTAAATGCCAAAGACAAAAGGAGCAGAGATACCGTAAAAGTTCTATTAAGCCCCCTCCCTATCTATTGACCCCACCCAGGTTAGCAAAGATTCTCCATTTATTGAGCTAAGTAAGTTTGCATGTTAATTTTGTTGTGTTTTGAGATAAAACTTTGTCGAATTCATGTATTCAACTCGTAAAATTGAATGTTTAAAGAGCAAATGTGGTGCTACCCTGGGTACCAGCCTCTCTAAGAGGCTGGTACCCAGGGTAATGTGGTGCAAAATAGACCAAAAAGTGTCAAAAATTAGATAAGCCCTCGGGGGCTTAATAGAGCTTTACGGTAATTGGACCAGATATGCAAGCTCTTTGTAAACCATTGGTGTTTTCATTTAGCGTAAATCTGCATTTATGCTGGAACAAATTCAGGTCTCTTTGCGAGTCAAATGAAAAGAGTCCAATTCTTGCATAATGCAGTCATCGTCTGTCTTGAAAGCGAGGTATACTGAAATATATGGCAAAATATGCAATGACTTAATTGCAGTACAGTCATTGATATTTGCACGCTTCATTTTTCTTGAGAGAGATTTGGAAAGACCTTTTCGGTAATCAGAATACTTTTATGACCAAAACATCATCACAACCCTGCACGATGTTATTTGGAATCAAAATTACAAAATTCGGAGTGCAGACATACATGGTGCAGTGAAGCTACCATCTGTGCTAAAAGGAGCCAAATAATTGACAGCTGAGTCACTGTTACTAGGAAATTTTGATATATTTCAATAGGCAGGAAATGCGCTTATACATGATGTTGCCGCACCTCCAAGTTTCAAGGACCTTGAATGCAAAATTACATATGCTGAACGTATGTTTACAGCTCTTAATTATAATTGAATAGATGCAGCAGCAACATACTTGGTCGACTGCAGGAAATAGTCCATGTTGCCAATAATTAGTGACAACAACCTATTGCTCAGCTTTTGAGAAGTAATGTGCTTGCACTGTACAAAACTATGCACCAACGGTATGAGAAGTGCAGCGCCAAAACCTATTGCCTGAATGGAACATGTGTACGTCCTCCATCATAGCTGAGCATTATTAACTTTGATTTTAGAGTCTCGTAGCATTTTTGAGGAAGAGGTTTCAATTTTTGTCACCTTAGATGAAACGAGTTGCAGCTATATACGTTCTCATTTCGAGGGCTGGCAAATCACAATTTCTCCGAGGGAAATTAGCAGGCAACATTGTCTCAAATCGCAAACAAACTCAGAGTAATACCCGTTTACACTGTGCCGGATAAATTCTATCTGCATAAAATTTGTTCGGGTTGATTTGCGTTTACGCTGTGCCGCATAAATTTTGTCCACTTTGCCCTCCCTTTTACACTGTGCCGGATAACTGCAGTCTCCTGACAAGAATCACGCGCAGAACAACATAAACTCGCACCAAGAGTACAACAATGATCAGAGACTATACATAACCTGCTTCTTGTTCGCAGTCAAAGCAATTGTAAAAGCAAATCAGTTGAGTCATAATGCGTTGTTGCAACTGCAAAGTAGCTGAGATGGAAGAAAGGAGGAGGAGATAAACACTTTCCAGGGCAAAAAGCCCACATCTCTTCATACAGCTTCTCAGTGTGAAAGTATCTACAGCTAATACACACAATGCGAAGAATAAGTTTCAAACATTCACAACGAGGTACAAATATTTGACTGTTTGCTTCTAATGCTTGCCTATACACTGTTAGAATACTTTCTCTCCTGTTCACTACCATCATCGTGCCGGACATGTTGGTATATCACTTGCGATATCCCTGGTAAAAGAATTCAATGATAAACGACATTTAAAAAAAATCACCTACTTTTCGTAGTCACTCTTGCAGAAAGGTTTCCCATTTTTCACGTAGCATGAAGGCAGCCCACTCAGGCTGACATTACATTGTGAACATCGCAGGCAGGAAGAATGCCACTGTAGATCTGGAGAAACGCGAAGAATGAACTGGTCGGAGATAGGCTCCTCACATCCATGGCAGACCGCCATCTTAATGAGAATCTGAAAGGAAATTATGTTGCTTGTTAGCAGAACAGCCGTACACACAGACTGCTCTGGGATAGCGAGTGTTCTTATCAATGCGTGCAAATATGGAGAAAACAGGGGGAAAAGGATAGTTTGTTCAAGACGGGGGATTCATGTATCAATGTTCATCGAATAAACAGCCTCAGAACAATGCTGGATTTGTCAAGGAAACGGAGGCTGGTTAGAACCATTTTTTATGGATGGTTTCCAATATGCATAGGATTTCATGAGTGTTGTGCGAAACTCTATAAAGTGAAGTTCCGAGATCTCATTGCAAATGCCTATCTATAGCGGCGATTTTTAGTTGAGGTGCTAGCTTACAAATTCCGATTTTAGGAAAACATTTTCCTTTTCATTCAGCTGAATTTTCTAGACTTAAGTACAGAGTTATCAATAATTTTTGGAAGAATTCGTCAAATTGCAAATGTTAGCCCTTATGACATCTGGGGGCGATGCTGAAAGACTCCAATTTCATACTCAACTTCTCATATGAAGGTGAAGTATTGTTGTCTCGGTGATATGACTTCATTTTACGGAGTCCAAATAAAAATTTTACCAACAGGACAAAAACATTCTATTGCGAAATAATTGACCTCGATGTCTATGATTTTGTTACTCAAAGCGTCAAATTGTTATGACTTAAACATGCGTTGGAGTGCAGTTTGGCAGATTTCATATCGTCTCCAAGCACATGGGAATGAAGCCAAACACTTGAAGGAATGTTATCCTTAAATTCGATATTCCCATGCAAAGCAAACTAAAATGAACTGCACAATTATAGCTTTCTGACATCGAACTTTTGTCCACTTATAGGAGTGAAAATCAAGGGGGTGGGGTTTAATTTGGACTAAGAACGTGTGGAGAAGGATACTCGAAAAAATGGATCGAATAGAGAGAAGGCCGTCTGATATCACCTGAAAGATTTTATCACATTCAGTACGTTGTGTTTGGCATTGGTCAGGTTCGCAATGGAACTTGACAATTGATTTGAAATCTATTGCAAGCTCCTAAATTTGCAGTGAAGGAAAACCATACTTAATGGAAAATTTTATGATCAAATCGATGGTGTTGCCATGGCATCACCTTTGGGCCCTTCCATGGCAAAAATGTTTATGTGTGCCCTTGAGCAGAGATATTCAAATGATTGCCCTTCTGAATTCAAGACGGTGCTATATCGAAGGTACTTCGATGATACATATTGCTTTTCTAGACACAGAGAACATGTTGACCAGATTATTGAACATATCAATAAGTTTCATCCCAACATTAAATTTACCATTGAGATAAAAACTCATCGAAGCTTGCCATTTCTTGATATGTTAGTTACGAATGAGCAGAATATCTTTCTACAAGTTTCTGTCGCAAGAAAACGGTTACGGGGCTTTACATTAATTTCACCAGCCTTGCCCCAGAAAACTATAAGATGCATTGGCTTCGTATTTTGGTATTTCGGGCCTTCCTTCCATATCAGCTCAACTCATACTATGAATTTTCATAATGAATTAATTCTTATTAAAAAAGGTCCATCATCGACTGTGTGATCAAATCCTTTTTAGAGAGCAAGTTTCTCCCCCTTGTGAAGGCAAACGACACGGGTGGCATCATCGTCGGTCTCCCTATCTTATGCTGTTATAGCTTGCGGATTAAAACGAAGCTGCCGATCAAAACGACGCTTGCTAGGTTAGTTAAAACATGTAACCCCAATCTTAAGTTTGAAGTTATTTTTCTTCCTCTAAGCGTATATTTTTCCAGTTTCAATTTGTCCTGGATACCATGCCTTGTACTATGGGAAAGCAACCCGTAATCTTGTTGTTCGCTGCAGAGAGCATTTGGGAATTAACAAAGCAGGTCAAATGATAGAAAATAGTCCTTCTGTCTTCGGGGACCATATTTCTAAGTCTGATCATGATGTGTCCCTTGAGGATTTTGCATTATCAGCAAGACTGACAACTAATTTGAACTTCTTACTCATGAGAGCCTTTTGATTTTACGGGATCAGCCTGTGCACATGCAAATACGAGAATAAGCCATTCCATAATTGCATCAGAACGAAAAGACACGATACTATTGAAAAAAAAAAAAATTCCAATCGGAGTTGTGATTCCAGAGATGAAAATACAAATTCAGTCCAGACATAGAAATTGAAATTATCATATATCCTCAACGAGAAGGCCGATTTTCAAAATCTTGTTTCATCTTAAAAATCTATATCTACGCTTTCTTAATACACAAATTCAATTGTTAAATTCTCAGGCTGAAATTTATTTTTTCGCAATGGAGTACGACACTTTTAAGCCCAAAAAAGTGGAAACGATCAACATTTCTTCATTTTATACTGAAAACAAAAATCTAACTAAATCTAAATCTTATCAAAAGATACTAAAATTAAATCTGATGTTTTGGGAGCATGGATTCGTACAGTAAAATTTTTACGGCACTTTAAAAATACTAGGCCCTGTTCGCGTTTAACGTTGTGCATAAATGATTTATTGCATCGTGATCCCATTTTAACTGGAAAGTTTCGCTCCGGTCCCAAAACTTGAAACATTTCTTGAAACTGTATTATAAAAGAAAGTGGTATGACTTTTTCATCCACTTATGATCTAATCGCTTTTGTAACTGGGATTGACTTTAATGGCTCAGATACTGTTTTCTGTTATGAGTGCATCAAATGTCAATCCATATCAATAGCCTTGGTAGGAGAGAGTTTCCTTTTGGCGTTGACGATAGGTCCATATTGTCTGAAATGACTCCTTTGCTACATTTAGAAGCTTTGCTTCATATGGTCAGCTTTTTTAAATGAAATTTTCAACTTGAAATTTCACTCCACGTATCACAATATAAGAAATGTTAGGAGTAATTCCATAGTAGGAGAAAACATAAGAACAAAATGAACAAACGTTACATCTGAATCAGACTGACCCAAATTGTTTCACAAGCTTCATTGAGTAGTCGCTTTTTTAGACTAGGAATCCTATTCAGTTTCTACAACGACATAAAAAATTGTTTTAGGAAAATCTTTGGTCAGTTTTTGCCGATAATAATTGTTTCAGAACAGAAGAGATAACGCGGAAGCTGTATGCGGAGGCCTGCAGTGCAGAAGGCTGGAAAATATCGGAATTTTCCAAAACTTGGATATTTCTTCCATTCATGTCAGTGGGCTACCAGCCCTTGTCTATGTTTGAAATTCTCACGGGGTCTGCACCCGATATGTAGCAGCTTGTTGATGATATGTGGGGTGAACTTGTTAATACCAAGGAATAAACTTGATTGTTACAAGAAATCCTTGTACCCTTCAATCATCGTAGGCTCATTGTCCGCTTCGGTAGATGTTAAAAGCCTTTTTGACTTTACACTACACGTTTTGCTTTCGAGCGACGCGTTATAAGAAAAACTTGACCTGTTAAAGGGTAACAACGTTTATACTGACTACCAGAGCGACAACGTTTTGATTCAGATACCATCAGAATATAATTGACATTGGATAAACATTTATCGTACAGGAAACTATTCTGTTGCATTGAGAACCACAATTGCTGGAAAACCAACATTGAACCCGAGTAGGTCCTAATATCTTCCCCAAGTGGCGGGAAATTTTTGTTGGATGCAGGGTTGAGATGCAATGTTGAGATAAGTGGATTGCACCAAAGGCGGTAGCAGCGAAACTTATGTTAGTCCCATTTCCAAACTCTGTCCCACATTACACATATAACCTTTTATCCTGGTCTGAGATGATTTTCAAGATTGAGTTTCAAGATGTTTTGCAAGACTCTCGATTAGCCACAGTTTCTCCAATTTTTCAGGCTCATCCTTTGTACGGATTTACTGTACATGCTTGTTTCTAATTACCTATTACTGTTTGACTGATTCAATTGAATGATCATACTGTAATACACTGTGGTAAAAATTCATGGAAAATTAGCTGCGTAGAATGATAATCATAATAGAAACGGAAGTCTGTCATCCAAACACCAACGAAGCTTTCGCAGAATAATGCTGTTTGGCAAAATTAGAGATTTCTTAAAAATTCCAAAGTCAATTCCATTTCAAAGTTGATGCCATTTGAATCGTATGCTTGTATTTCTATGGCTGCAAGGATCTTTTTGCCCGAAGTTTGCATCTCCAGGCAATTCAGTAAATCGCGAATGTTTCATTTGCATATGAAATGCCTCTTCTGGCAATCAACTTTATGAAGACACCGTAAACTTACATGCAATCGAAGGGTAACGCATAGCAAACTTCTTTCATATACATGAGATTGCTTTGTTTAAATAAAATTGATTTTATTAAAGTGGTATTTGAAAATAGCCTTAAATAACGGACTCATTATGTTAAACCCATAAACGCAACAAAAACACCGAAATCAGTTGAATGAAGACTGCTAACTCCTGTAAAAGAAACAACAACCAAAATAAACCTGTAAAAAGAGAAAAAAAACTGTTAAATCCTGCAAGAGAAAACCGAATTAATATTAAAGGACAAGTCCGGGGTTGGTATGATTGATGATATAATACAAGATAATACTGCTATGCATGATGTATGATACTTTTTTCCACTATTTTTCACTTTCCCCTTGTGAAATTACGTATTCAAATATGCAATTTGAGCGAAGTGACGTCATATCGCACAAATGAAAACAAGTCTGTGCGATTGTTTTTCGCCGCTTTATCGTTGCAAGCCTCTTTATCGTGTTATCGTGCCATTTTCAGTGCATGAGTACACGATAAAGAGGCTTGCAACGATAAAGAGGCAAAAAAACGATCGCACAGCGTCGTTTTCGTTTGCGCGATATGACGTCACTTCGCCAAATTGCCTATTTGAATACGTAATTTCACAAGGAGAAGGCGAAAAATAGCGGAAAAAAGTATCATACATCATTCATAGCAGCATTATCCTGTATTTTATCACCAATCATACCAACCCCGGACTTGTCCTTTAAAACCTGAAAGGAAAGAAATAAGTTAGTAACTCACCAGTAACTAAGATCAACAAAAATCACCGAATAAGCGTTTCGTCGCACTCTCATCAGTTTGGTTCGTGCGAAGAACAAATTAACAATAAAACAGGCCACTTTTATTAGCAGATGAACAAGAACAAGAACAAGTGGTATTATAAAGTTAAAGGTAATCGGCTGGGTTAAAAGGTGCATTGATGAACAAGGGCATAGGCAAAAGTGAAAAATGTACAAAAATTGCTGAAACTTGTACGTGCATGAGACAAAGAGCAAAGAGACAAACTGTGTTTGTGTTCTACTTTTTTCCATTTACAGACAATATTTACTTCTGCCTAATACCTTTATCTACTTTCTCTTCAAACCTTTGCCTCTTTTTCCTGATCTTACATCGGAAAGATTGCTTTGTTTGCTTATGGCCGCGAGTTTTACATTTCATCTTTTTATTACAGGACACATATTTTTAATTTCATAGAGAGCACAAATGAACTTTACCACAGGCAGTGAATAGTTGTTGAGAAAAGCGTTTGGTCGAGGTCGTATTTCAAGCATAGCTTCTAGGAGAATGACTCCCTTTGCAAAACAGCAATTGGCTGGCCGTTTGACAAATTTGGTGTGGACGCCTAGAGCATGTCTCTGTACTTGTTTGTCCTGATGGTTAAATTTCAATTGATTTTCCGACTGGTTTTGCAAAAACAAGATTTTGCAGCAAAACAATCCAGAATTCCCAGAATTCCCAGAATTGATCTTCAAAACGTATTGCGAATGACTTCCTCATGCTACAAAGCTGCTTTCAAAGTATGATAAAATTATTTTGTGGTTCTAAAACGTCAATGGAACTGACTTGATCAAACAATAGGTTAAAAGCGTACGAGACAGGGGGCAAGGGGGCGGTAGCCCCCAACGTTGGAAATATTATTGAAAATGAGCCCCAATTGGGCAAAACTTTGCTCTCAGTTGTGCAAAAATACGGTAAACAATGGACTTTGTGTAGGGCAGCCCCCTAGATATTTTCTTCCCGTACGCTTATGGGTTAAACTCAAGATCAAGTGTCACTCATGATATAGGCTTCAAGAGAATGTTAAACCTGATGTCAGTATGTTTCTATTGTTCTACTCATAGGCAAAAGTACAAAAACACACTTTGTGGAACCATTGGGAGCACAATGGACACTGCCGCCATTCTGAGCAACCATGTGCATACTTTGTGTGGCAATGGGAGCCAGTTTTATCATCTTCATGACCACATACTTCTGAGTCGGCCTCATGTCTCTACCATAGAAATGTATAGAAAAGCGATTCTTCTTGAGTGAGGGTATAAGATTTAAGTTGGCAGATGATTGAACCTTCTCTCAACTTTTTGAATCTTTAAAGTTCGTTGAAAAGCAGGTGCTCATTGTACCATCTCAACCTCATCGATTACATCAGAATCTGGAAGGCATAGTGATGAAATTGCAGCTATGACTGAATCCAGATTTAACAGCACGGAATACTATATTCCTCAGAGAGCCAAATGCCGTCCATGTTCTTTAGAAAACTAATGCAATCCATAGGACCCTTGCCATGACGTCATTTTTTCATTTAATATTACTTATACACAAATTAACCCTTCAGCAAATTGAAATATATAACATCTATTTACAATGATAAAACCTTAAGAGTAAAAACGTACAGCCCTATAAAATTTAATCATTGCTATACTTCCAGGGAGTTGTGTTTGGGAGTCTAGCTCTTTAGATGCGTGTTAAGTCGCTTTTTAAAACGATAAAGTGTCGGTAGGTCACGAATTTCGGCAGGTGTATCATTCCATTACTTGAGAGCTGCGTAATGAAAAAACCTTTTCTTGCAAATTCAGTCCTATATCTAGTGATCTGGATATCTTTACAATGCCTCGTATTGTAGGTCGTCGTTCATGGTAGTGCCAGGTTATGTTATTGTCTTTCTTGAAATGAGTGAGCAGCATGAAAACATAACGCGAATGGAAATGGGACGCGTATTCATCACTACAAATGTAAATATTTTCGAAACAGTTATCCGAACATTTCTGTTGAACGTGATCGATCACCTTTGCAATGCAGGTCATTGCCGCAATTCGGGAATGGTCGGATGGATGCCTCACTTGTGACCGTCGCATTCTTTCTCGATATCACTTGATTTTGTTGAGCGAAAGTAGCAGCAAGCTGTGAAACTGCTGAAGCTTGTACGACCAAAATATGCGCTTTGAACTTCCCCTGTTGGACGTTTTCATAATTCTCGCTGAAGTCGACTTTAATCAGTGCGTCTTCAACTAAGAGTCTGTTTTTGATCTCTTCCAAACTTCCAACTTGTGCTTGTTTGGTATATATATGCTCTTTCGGTGTTTGCACTACCACTCCCTAAAGAGATATATGGCACTGCTTTTTCAATTCTGAATCTTGACCTTTGTAACCTTACTCGATTTATCACGTTGCCATTCAAAATACGAAAGGCATCAATCGCCACTACCGTCGATATTGCCACTGTCATCTGACGAATGTAGAAGATGTACCATCATTAGAAAGGAGTGCTTCAGTGGAAAGGCCACTCTCAGCACAATTTTGGCACGTACTCAGCATACAATTTTTTCTTTCTGTGTTGCAACGAATTGTCTCCACCAGGTCATGGGGATTACTTGGAGGGATCATATCCTGGTTTGCTATCATTTTGTTGATGCCATTTACCAGAAGACATATGTTTTCACAGATTGTCCACACAGACAGGAGCTCAAGGGAGTGTTCTTGTTGTATACATACTTCTTGAGGCTTCTGATGAAATTGTGCAGTTGGCTGAAAGATCTTCTTTCTAAAGTGATCTTCAAAAGTTTCCATCATACCTATATTTAGGAGATTATTGTTGGCTGTTTCTACTATATCTTTCAATGGTCAAAGAAGATGTCACTTCTGCACATATTGCTTCTCGCCATTTTCTTTCCCAATGTAGATATTTTCTCGCCTTCCTGGAGTTGTGTAGGTCATATCAAACCTATCAAGGAACTCAATCAGCCATTTTCTCTCCTCTTCAGTTAGATCAGTTCGCTTTCTTCCTGCTTTTTTAGGTGCAAAGGCAACAGGAAGATGGAATTTGTTTATCAACAACCGAACTACTTCATTTATTTTCTTGGACTTTTGGTAAGGCTTCCTTGGTTTTGCTGAAACTTCGCTGCTTTGTTGATTTATGCGTCAACAAAGTGTCAAATTCTTCTGTATGTATGTCGATATTATGTCCCTGTTCTTGATCTTTCTTCTTACGACTTCTTTCTAATCTTTTCCTCATACGATCCTGCTCTTGCTTCGCTTAAAACTGCAGGAGACAAAATGAGTTGCACAATTCATTTGACCTGACCCCTTATCAAAATCTATACTATTGTCCCTTCCCCAACTTTTCTCTCGATCAGCAGAAAGAGAATTATCTAAGAATAAGAAACCGACTTATTTGTTTGGGCCCTGGATAGCAGAATTACTCCATTTGGTCCCTACTCCATTTGGGTCTTCTCCGAGGCAATGCGTCTCCTTGTTTGTGCAAACAAATGTTTTTTTTCAGATGTGATCAGTTTTGCGTCATTTCAGCTCAAAAATTTGAATGTCGTAGACATTTCATCAACACTGTAGCGCAGTGAAGACAGTGCTGCTCAAATTGTGGAAATTATCGATTTATTCTGGCTAAATTCGCTTGTGTAGCATGCAAACTATGGACTTTTGGACTTATCCGGTTTTGGTTCATCGTAGCAAATGAAGAACTGGTGAGTTCCTTGCGATTCACATATTATTTGTGACATTATTGCTATTGGTAGGGGTTTCTTGTTGAGTTTTGGCCCTTCAGAAGATGATTGTAGTGCTTCGGAAGATGGTACTGTGCTCAGTATCACAGAAGATACTGCCCATTTTGAGTGTTTTGCAACACCGAAAAATTCAGGGAAACAGGTTCAATGTTGTCTACGAATCAATATTTGTTGCCTTTGTGCAACAGACTGAAGTAGTCGGTCAAGGAATATCCTTCTGCTGAACCTAGAACATTAGTCGTTGCCTTGATTTTAGGGTGTTATCTAAACATATATTTCTCTCGATCTGAGTTGAATATCAAGATCCGAGACGGTAGAATTTTCGACAAGCTTATAGTCTAACAGAAATTATAAAAACATTCCTGATTTGTCAAAAATTTATTTGCACGTCGCGAGTTTTTGGGGGAAGGTATTTTTGTATTCTTCCCCACGGTTTCTGAATTTCCGCAAAATTACGGTGTGTCACGTGATTTAAGATAACGTAGTGTGACTGGTTAATCTCACCGATGTAAATAAACACGGTGATTGGTTCAAAACGAAATCTGTCCTTGTTGCTTTGCTTTGCATTTCATTGGATTAATCAACTTCAGTTGGATCCATTGAAGTACCTTACGTTCGCTGTCATCTATCCTGCATCTGTCTTTGTTCTCCTCAGGATATTTGCGACAATATTGTTTGTTCTTCTCATCCACAAACTTTCTAGGAGCCATTGTATGATAACTCCCATAAGCCTGTATCGAATGAGTTGCCAGGGAAACATGATCACGCAATGCTAACGCCATTCTTTCGACAGCAATCGAATGCGACAGTGTGTTTGTTATTGTGCTTCTTCGATTTGATTGGCACTGTTGCGCTGTATGCATTGTTGTATAATTGAGGAGTATTGTGAAAAGTAACCACCAGCATCTGTCGAACGGACAAGCTCTTTAGTCAAAATTAAAGGCTGTAGATAATTCTATTCATGCAAAGGTGATTTCTCATAAAAAAATAAGCAAGTTGGGAGATAGCTGCAACAATATTCCATGGCTTTATCACTACACGTTGGTTCTGGAAAAAATAAATCCTATCTTTTATCTGTCGGACGGACAAATTACCAAAATATTTTGTTCCTAACTCTGCGTGCAATCACAAATGCTGATCACATTTCTTATGTCAGTGGTATAAAGCAAACGATACATCTAAGTTAACAAATTCGAAATTATAGAAAATTTTATTTCTAGTTGAGCATTCAGCAAAGATTGACCTCATATCAAAATTTACTTCACAGCAAGCAAGAAATGGACAAATAGTTAAACTTAACATGAATTGAGAACGCCTATGACGGCACAGTCAAATCCATTCAAATTGGTCATATTGCCATAAATTGAAAATAAACACATATGTCAGTATGCAAAAACTTGTTTGGTATGAAACTTTGTAAAGAACAAGATTTTGGACCCCAGCACGGCATAATCTCAAAAATATCAAGAAATTCTGCGTTGCCGCTCTTATTTTGAAAGGTGGATTCATTGAAATAGCAATAGCGTTGGATGGAAATCGATAGAGTTCTATGAAACTGAGTGATTTTGACGTAAAAAATCGCTTGAACTTATGGCCACAACAAAGAAGCAATGCTAAGCAACAAAATATTGAATTTACATATGTTGTAAATGCAATGAGCATTTGAAAAGAGCATCTTTTTAAATAATTGATGACACGCCCCATGAGTTGCTGATCATATCATATGTATATGAAAATGATTCAGTTTCGATCCCTTAATTCTTACCTACCATTGGTACCTGTAGTTCATGGCCTCTGCAAAAATGTCCCCTTATCAATTTTTTGGGCAAGCAAATCACCGCTAAAATGCCAAGAGAAAACTGTTGTTTCAGAACTCTGACAAGTTAAAATCACAGCAGTCAGCAACAATTTTCAATATACCAGTTCACTGTTTCAAACGTTGTCTACGCGCGCAGCTATTAGCTAATGCATCTGGTAAAGTCTATTGCAAACGTATTTGAGAATAAAGCTATTGTATTGTCAAAATTTTCCACCTCACTGCTCTTTCATTTTGCATTTTCCATTGAAAAATACTTACCCTGGGATACAATTCAGGTTAGTAATGAGTTGAACAACTGCTTTTAAATTGTCCCAGCCAAAAAGTGAATAAACAAGCTTAACAATTTCAAGAGATGAACTTATTTACAACTTTAGGATTAGATGACTAGACTTGAAAAAGGAAAGAAAAAGGAAAGAAAGATTATAGTTTGTAGACCAGCTTTCTTTGAATATTCTCTGTTCAAACATACATGTGCATACATAAGATAAAATGCATGCATATCGCTTTCCAAAAACTGAGAACTGATTCATTCCTTACAGTCGATAGGGAGCAAAAGGTCACAACTCAGATGCCACAAAATGATAACAATATATTCATACTGTGACTAGCTGACTGTAGCTCAAGATATTTAGATACCTCAGCTCACGAAATAACACAGAAGGTCGCGTTGGTGCAAGGAAGTGCATGACTAGCAAATGTCGAAGATCAACGAACGTCCAAACACCTGTCAGCAGCAGCAAGACCAATGATTGGCTAGGTAGTAAAAACTGTCTTCCTCTGTGACTCATTACCACCCATAGAATCACCTGCGGTAGTATCGCAACAGCAGAGCACAAATTACTTTAGTGCAACAATAGAAATTTCAGTTATTATAAAAAACAGTTAGGATTGAGTAGATTTTGGTCCATTTTTATATGAAATGTTCGATTGAGTGGTGTCAGAGCTTTTAGTACTGTTATGCTCATTTGAATTTTTTTCAAATTTCTACGCAAACTATAAAGACATCCCTTCTCACTCAAACGTCTATTCAGCCTCCTATGGGGATGCGAGGTGGACAGTTGGAATCATCCTAGGCATCATTAATATTAGCATCATCATCGTCGTCATCGTCATCATCGTCGTCATCATCATCATAGCTTTTCGCTGCCCTAGAGTTTTCTCCGACATTGTTTCTTACAATAAATCATCTCATCAGGGGCAACCGAGAGAAAACAATAATAGAAACAGTGGACTGATTGATCTTGAATTAATCAATGGGAGAGTCTCTAGCAATTAATTTGTCAATCAGGATGGCGTAAATCAAAGCTAACAGGGTCTCAATTGGAAGCTGGCAGATTTCGCATGCTTTGAAGAAAACGAAAGGATTGCTTACTGTAATTGTCAGCATAAATTTACTTTCCCTGCAAATGTGGAATACTGACCGAGTCACATTGTCCTGCCATTTTTCCACTGCAACCTCGACTTGGTTCCTCATTTTCTGCAGAGGATTTCTTGTGGGCTACTACTGGGACACATGTTGTTTAATTCTAAGAACCTGATTTTGGCGAAGTTGACCCATGTACCTCGCCTTACATTAGTACAGGTGTTCGAAAAAATTTCCAGACCTTGATATGCGATGGAAAAGAATTGGTTTGAGATGGCTGTCAAACTTTTGCAACTTGAAAAGGTGAACAATGGGGGTAACAGTCCAAATAATTTACAAATATAGGTGTTTCGATATAGGATAAAAGACACTGACAGTTTTGGAACGAATTTACGCTCTGTCGTCATATTTTAATTTTGAAAGAAAGTTTTGAGGCATAAACGTTAACAATTTTCCAATGTCTAGATCAAGATTTGTAGGAGAACAGATGATCAAATTCATGTGACAAAATGTTTTAACAAATCTTCATGTGTATGACGTATGACTTGTACTGGGACGTTCAAAAACGGTTTTTTTTTGCTTAACAGCAGAACAAAACTTTATTTGCAGATAGTACTGGAGTCATTCAAATACATTCAATACCTTGTAAGAATATTTACTAGAATCTTTGAAACCTGTTTTCTGACGTTAGATTAGCTGTAAAACAAAAGCTGTATCAGTGATACAGCAACCTGTTTAATGCTTTTCAAAGTTAGCTTGGAGCTGAGCTAACGGTCAAAACAAGGCTGAACTGAATCGGACTTTGGAACTTTTGCATATTGCATGAACGATAGTGTGAAGCATTTTTCAATTATCAATAACTTGCTTGCTAATTGAAGCATTGTATGAAGCATTTTTCAATTAGCAATTATTGGATACCTCTAATGCAAACGAGAATGATGTTTTCATCCAATCACACAGCACCTGACATAAACTTGTGCCATATGATTAATAAGCTAAAAGAGCACCCTCAGGGAACAATAAGTACCGGTGGTAAAATACACAATTTTCAGTTTCACGAGATTGTAGTCTCTTCACTTTCATGACCCCCTGCAATTGATATTCCCCCCCCCCCAAGACCTAGGAAATGCAAAATTTGTCAAAATACTTAACAGCCTCGTGGGGGTATTTACGTAAATTACCTTTTACAAGTAAGTAGAAAATGTTAGAAACAGGCCATTCTCATGTATTTTTTGCCCTTCGGCTTCCTATATTTTGAAAACGTTCTTTAAGCATCCAAGCAACATCCGGATTTGTATTCGACGCAAAAAATCGAGTTAGAAAAAGTTGGTCTGATAAATTGCCCGCTCGGGTGATAATGCCCCCTCCCCCCCTCTGGCCTCTGGTTTATTTGGGAAAATATTCGAAAATACCTGTCGATTTCACCTGGTAATTTTGGTTTTTATATTCTTTTGTTTTTTTATAAACTGCTACATAACATGTTACCTACCGGGTGAGTCAATAAAAAGAATCCTTGTTTGAAAAATCATAATTCCCTGAATATCAAGATGATGATATTGGAAAACATAACATTTAATAGCAGACATTTTCAAATGGACCTCAAAATTTACTTGACTGAAATCGGCCACTCTGTTCCGAACTTTTGAGGGATTTTCTTCAGACGAGATATCTTCAAAACAGGCTCAAAACAACGACCAATATTTCGCGAGATTTCTGCCTTATCTCAATGAGTTCAACACATTCAAACATGTTGTATCCTCTTAGGAAGATGAAATCGTCCGAAATGATCTTTCTTGCCCCCAGGGATGAAATTTTCATCTCCCAAAGGGATAAAAGATGCCAAAGCATGCACAAGCCATTGCTATAAGGCATAGACATACGAGAAATTTGGTCGTGATTTTATGCAGTTTTGGAAGTTTCTTGGAGGGGCTTCCTCGAGAAAATCACTTGTAATTTCAGAACAGAGTGGTCGATTTCAGGCAGGTAAAATTTAGAATATGTTTGAACATGTTCACTATAGAATGACATATTTGCCAATATTATTGTCTTGATATCGAGGGATCTGCAGTCTTTCAAACAGGGATTCTTTTTTGACGCACCTGGTACTATACATTCTAATTACTATACTACAATACAATGACTACGCCTTTGGCCATTAACATAAAGACATGTAAATAAATGAACATTATGTAAAACAACTACAAAAAGTTATACATACAATGAACTACTGATAAATACTGGGAACTGTTTCACTTTTAATGTAAGGCCATCATATAGGCGCACGATCCCGAACGATAGGCGTCCCTCTCCCGAGTCCCAACCGCCCACCACACTACGCAGATGCTGTCAGGTCAGGGGTAGGGTACTGATTTGCAATGCAATCCCTTTGAAATAATCGATTTTGTGCGGATGAACTTTAATTCACACTTCACTTGCCGAACTTCAAATGTGAAACAGACTTAACGACAAATGGGGAGCAAATAGATACTTTGTGGCTGCGTGACGTAAAACAAAAGTTCGAGTTCATCCAAGCCGACCAGTTTTGTGGATAAAATTTATCAGAAAGGCCTTTATCACCATACAATAATTATTGTACTAGAAAGTTATTTGGAATGCTGCTGATGTGAACAAATGGTCGTAATAATTCCAAAACTCCAGTGAGAAGATTTCTTTGTTGGATGCCAAATGAACGGCAAAGCAACAAAAGATGTTCTGTATCCTCAGTGCCCTCTGTGCCATCGTTCGTTGGACACATTGGGTTGACCGTATCTCTGAAATTGTGCTTGAATTCGTGAAAGTTCAATTTACTGAGACAAACCCTCATTTGGAAAAGATAAGCTAGGCCTATTGGGTCATGAATGCTAAAGACAGATTATGCAGGGGAGGGGGGATTTTTGATAGAAGCTTTTCTTAAAAACAGCAACAGACGGAGCAAGCCTTATTTCAGGATTAAGTTTATTCCATTCAGATATGCAGTTTGGATAGAGCTAGATAGAAATTTTTCTGTTCTGGCCCTTATCCGCCAAATAGCTCCCTGATTGCGAAGGGAGTAATTCGACACATGAAGTGGTGGGATTGGCTCCTTTATATACAAAGGGGTGAGATTATTTGTAATCTTATAGAACAATGTACGGCGTTTACTCCACCTCTGAGAACTTAGTGACACCCAGCCAAGCTCAGTGTACAATTTTCTCGAGATGTTCCCCTCCATGTTCCTGTTATAGCAAGAGCAGCTGAATACTGCACAGACTCCAATTTTTCCATTAGATTTGACAAAATATTGCTTTGATTGAAATCACACACTTTAGCTGGAATATGATAAATACCATCCCCGTAGTCCAGATGGAGCTTGTATAATTCATTTAAGGTATGCCTTTGTAAATGTTTAGAGAGATACTTAGAGCAAACCAATGCAAATTCTCGTTTTAAAGATAGCATTTTAATGAGTTGAGAAAGAAAGCTTTGAGTGCAAGATAATGCCTAGGTGTTTATGTTCGTCTACTCTTTTTACGGGTATGTTGTTAAAGTGGATCTTGCCTGTGATAACTTTTTCTTTTTGCCTGTGAATTTTTGTTTTTGCTTCTGATAAATTTTTCTGATGAAAAGATTTAGTTTTCCTTGCGCGTCTGATTATGACCGCCGGCACACTACCCTGCGGGTACCAGGGCCAAAACTTATACATGAAAAAATAAAACGAAATTCTTTTATTTTTGGCTTCTTTGGCTCTAGTAACCAGGGTATGAAAGCACATGGGGTTATTTTGAAAATTTTCTGTTAAAAATGGGAGGTAGGAAAGAGCTTTTGCACCCCAAGAAGACTTTGCAAAAACAAGATTCAAAAAATAAGGAAAATCTTCGGCAAAATAAATAAGTTTCCAATTAATTGTATCGTTGTAATTATCTGGGTGAACTATCTAAAACATTTGAACTCTTTCAAAACATCAATGAAATAATAAAAACACGATACATGTCCAAAAGCTTTGTTCATTTTCGGAGTTTGAATGCTATTGGTATCAGGGAAAGGTATGGAAAACGTTAGGAAACGTGCTTTAACCACTGAAATCCTTCAATGATATATCAAAAGGGCTGAATAAGTTAATTGTTCTAAAACTCACGAATTTCTTCCCCTGTTACAGCCGCAATACATTGCAAATGAAGTTATTCTCTATGTGTTTGAACTCTGTAGAATTAGCCAATGCACTCATGTTTTGGGGGTTCAGGCTGATCTTGTTCTTATTTATCGGGTGTTTTCAGGGAAATCAGGCTGAAAGTGTTCTTAAGGTGTTCTTAAAATTGTTTTTAAAATTAAACACTGAACAAAACCACTAACAGTTAACAGATGAAACAATGTTCAAGTGAATTTTTTTTGATAATTATTGGGTGGAACTAACTTCAACATCATGGCAATATTGCCACACTGGGAGAGGGGTAACAGCTAGCCTCACTACATAAGGACCCTCAACTTACGCTCATCTAATTGAAGTGAATTAATGTTGTTGTTGTCGCTCCAGTCAAGGGCCTTATGGACTAACTCTTCTCAAAACGGCAAAAAAATTCTCGCCAGGAACAAATTTGTTCCTGGACCAATCAGGATGCAAGACTTGAAATAACTTGATGGGATTGGCTGATTCTTCTTCAATTTAAACTTCCCGCCAAAGGCAAACAAACGAATTCGAACAACGCGTTCGACTGAACTGCTCCAACGATCAAAATCTCAAAGTAGCGAACGAATTTACGAGATCTTTTGCGTTCCCAAACAACCAAAATATCACTTATGGGTAGGATTTTTTTGCTTTAATAGCTTGAAGAAACATTCATCTAAGTACTGATTGCTTGTTTTGCAGTGTAGCACTTCAGGAAAACCACTTTTTGCGGCGATTTAGGGTCGGTGGTTTTGAGAAAAAATAGCAGGTGATTTAGGCCATGTCCGTTTCTGGAAGCGTAAGTCCATGAGTCGTAGTTATAGCGTCCATCAGCCTATCAATAGCGATAACCTACGAACATATAATCAGTCTAGGTAACAGCTCTGGTGATACACAACTTAGCAAAGTTGAAACACATTGACAGTATCTAATTCAGTAGCTCATGCTATCCAGCTTTTTACATGAGAACAATTTTATGATACTTTTTAAACCAAATTTCAGCCTGAGTGTTCTTAATTCACTTGTTCTTTTAAGCGGGTTTTTACTGTACTTTCATTTTTTCCTACCAAAAATAGAATCTCTATTAAAACGGTTCCCCCGGTAATTATACCGTCGGCGACCCCCCTAGGCAGAACGAGTCCATATCATGAATAATTGATCGCCCTGCCCAAGAAGAGACGCACACCAATATTCTAATCGCTTAGAACTCACCTGATCACAAGCAATCGGCGACAGAAAGGGGTTTAAAACAGTCAAAGGTAGCGGGTGGTGTGCTTTGCGGCGTTCATGGAACGAATCAGATTTCAAACGAGCTCAACTTCCTCTAGAGATACGAAGACATAATTTCATGACTTTTAAGCATGCGTGAGAATGGCTTTTGATATTTAGAAGATTTCTGATCTTTCTTAATGAGGCCTGAGACGCTCAGCCGTCAAAATGTTTGCATCATGAGTCTTTGGTCATTCACAAAGGCCTTTAGCTTCGATGAACATCTTAAATAAACAGTTACACAACAGAGAAAATGTTCCAAGCTAAATACGAAGGACAGTATGACCGATAAAGATGATATTTAGCTACATGTTCATGAGCATTAATAACAAGAAGCACAGTGGATGACGCAAACAAGTACCGTGATTTGCCAAGAGTGTTTTTGCTGACGATGATCAATTCATTTACTTACCTTTAATTTCTCTACCAAGAATTAAAAATATATCATCAGCATTCCATGTTTCTTGTGAAACATTCTCATAACGAATGTCAAAGAGAAATCGAGAAAAATACCAAAAATGAAATAATTCTCAGAAGGTTTGTCTATCTAAGAAAGCCATTGCAGAGCAAATCGCTGATAACTGATTGAGATCGGTGAAGAAATCATTATAGTACATTTTTTTTTTTTTTTTTTTTTTTTTTTTTTTTTTTTATATATTCCAATAAAAAGTTACAATATATTTACGAGCTACACTACACTACTTACAGAACTACTTTACAATATGAGCTACCCTACACTACTTACATAATTACCCTACAATACTACTACAACGATACCCCAAGGAGCAAAAAAGCAATGTCTACCCTGAGGCCATTAACATATAGATATATAATATAAAAAAAGAAGAAACTAGTCAAAATATAAGACAAGAAAATAAATGACATGAACAAAAAGAACAACTACATAAAATCTACTCGTAAATTACTACTAAACGGGGAAAGGTGGTGGCATGTAATGAAGTTTGGAATTATCTTAATCAAATCGACCAGTTTTATGGATATACTGCAAAGTTAATTGTAATATATTTCTATTAACTTCATTGGAAAGTTCTTTATCACCATACAGTAAGAGCTCCGTAAGAACCTTATTTGAAGGATTAATGTACCCAAATGGTCTCAGTAGCGAAAGGACTCCAGCGAGAAGATCACGTCGTTCCTCATCAAAAGAAGGGCAATGCAACAAAAAGTGTTCAGTATCCTCAACACCGTCATTTGTGGGGCACATTGGATTTATTGTATCCCTAAAATTGTGCTTGAATTTGTGAAAGTTCAGTGTGCTTAGGCCAACCCTTAGTTGAGTAATATAGGATAATCCTTTAGGGTCATGAATACCAAAAACGGATTTTGCAGGAGGGCGTATTATGGATAGCAGCTTTGACTTAAAAACAGCAACAGTTGGTGCAGTTCTAATTTCTGGATCAAGTTTGTTCCATTCAGATAAGCAGTGAGGATAGAAGGCAGACTGAAATTTTTCTGTCCTTGCCCCTATTCGCCCAACGACATCCTGATTGCGAAGAGAGTATTGGGACTGTTGAAACGGTGGAATTGGACTCATGGTATATGCAGGTGTTAAATCATTCATAAACTTGTAAAACAAGCTGAGGCGTCTACTCCACCTTCGAAGGTTTAGTGATTCCCAGCCCAACTCCGTGTATAGCTTCTCTCGCGATGTCCCTCTCCATGTTCTTGTCACAGCTAGTGCAGCAGAGTACTGAACAGATTCTAATTTTTCCATCATATTTGACAAGATGATATTCTGACTGAATGCACATATTTTTGCAGGAATATGGTAAATCACATCCCCATAGTCTAGATGGGGTCGCACATAGAGTTTGTATAGTTCATTTAAGGTATGCCTGGGCAGATAACTGGAGAGATATTTCAACATACCTATACCCTTTCTTGTTTTAGAGATAGCTTCTTTAATGTGAGCAGAAAAAGACAATTTTGCGTCAAGGACAATTCCTAAGTGTTTATGTTCATCTACTTTCTTCACCGGTGTGTTATTAAAAAAAATGTTTGGATGATCAATTTCGATTTTTTTCCTTGGAAATGTCATTTCTTTCGTTTCAGTCTGTTTTATTCATACTCAGTAGGCCTAACAATATAACACTGTCATCTTCTGCCATAACTGACGAAATTTTAACAGTTTCGGCAAAAGTTGCTTGTTCTGCTATGGAGGATGAGACAGAAAGCGTTCAGATTTGTCAATTACAGTCAAAGCGGAAGAAGCATACTATGAAAATTGAAAATAATTTGAGAAGAGATTTTCATAATTGGATGATCATTCAAATATTGCCTCTTACATGGCTTCCGATTTATTTGAATATTGCTTCCGTCGGGCGGAGCAACCATTATATAGAATACAATAGGAGTTCCTTCCTCCTGAATATCACCACGAAATTGAAAGATTTTTTTATGCATGGAAAGCAATCTTCAATTAAAATACGGTTCTATCTTGAATAATGAAACAAAGATGGTACGCTTCTTCCGCATTGGTTGTAATTCAGGTGTATTGAGTATTTCTGTATGCAGAGTCCTAGAGTGGTGTCGCCCATTATGCCCACGTCATCGTGAACTTTTGAATTAGATCCTCAAAGCTCAAAGAGATATCAAAGACAAAAAGTATCGAGGTTAGATCACCAACTAATGGAGACAAGCATCAGAGAGTGCTGAGTTTTTACACAAGCAATATATATAGATTTTAGGCGATTTTGAAGTTGGTGGCAAAATTGTATTTTCTTCAGGCGTTGCCCATTATGGCCGATGGCAAACAAGAAACTCTCCGGTAATCTCCAGTGAAAAGGCTTGAAAAGAAAAATAATTTTCATTACTGCTATTTATTTATCATTGAGTGCTTTTAGCGCAAAATTTAGTGCAAGTTTTGGCAATTAAAAATCATGCTTCGACGTTCTGTAAATCCTGCCTTATTACTGGCGCGTAGGATGAATTTTTTGCGTACTTTTCTAAAATGCAAATAAACTGAATGTGATGCTGCATTTTTGAGGGCTTCATTGATTGTTCAAGTCACTACGTAAGAATTTCACAAAAATTTGTGCTCTTGGAATACATTTCTGCATTTCAACATTTGGAGGTGACTTTTCTGGTGAACTGATTGACATAATGGGCGATAAGAATAGCAAATAACTGCACACAAACTAGATTATCTCTCAACAGAAATGGTTTTTAAAAAATCAAGCAAGATTAAAAAAACTGAAACCGCAAGGCGTTGAGCGAAGGAAAAGAAAAAGAAGAAATGTGAGTAGAAACATGAAATTGGGAAACAGTTAAAGAGTCGATAAGACATGTATCCCGTCGTGTTTCAATGCAAAGGGACTCTAGCTTTAGTGAAGGTCAAATCATGATAAAACAGGTGTCAGCGAAGATTTCTCGCGCAATTGCAATTTGAGTCGTGGTAGGGGAGACCGGTGTCAATTGTAACACTTTTTGAAAAATCAGTCAGATCGTCCAAATAATGATTAATTGCGCTCTTAGAGGTTGATGATATTGTAGTTGCATCTCTTGGAATAAAACAGACCTTAGTTTTCATCGCGTGGAGCCATCTTTGTGACGCTATGATAGTTTTGATATCAGCTGTCGAGTGTTACAATGCCCCCGTAACACGGGGCAATTGTTTCACATGGTTGGAGTAATTGCTACATATCTTTAAAAATTCATTACAAATAATTATTGCATGACTTTGGCTATTCCTTACACAAAATGTAACACCAGGTAGCAGATTATTCATTGCTTTAAAGATAACAAATAAAAAAGACGTGGTATCTATTTCTTTGTAAATTTGGGTGCATCAGTTGAAAAAATGAATCGATGGACAAAAAGTTGTTTTTTGTTAACAAATTTCAACTTTTAACTAAACATTGCTTGACAAGATTAGAAACTGAATCAAAACCAAGCCATCAGCCAGCTTACATCGGGGCAACTGTAACAGTGTGTTACAATTGCCCCTGACCTGGTCAGCTATCGTTATTTCCTCTTTTCACATCTCATAAGCTGTGGAGCTTAAAAGTTTTAATGTAGTTTTGATCCTAAATAGATGTCATGTTTATGATGTGAAAATGAAATTTTTTGCTCAAGATCAAAATATTTCAGACTCAAATTCACAGTCA
Source organism: Aurelia coerulea (assembly GCA_039566865.1). Taxonomy (NCBI): domain Eukaryota; kingdom Metazoa; phylum Cnidaria; class Scyphozoa; order Semaeostomeae; family Ulmaridae; genus Aurelia; species Aurelia coerulea. Next base: position 11,535,511 of record CM076950.1, read on the forward strand.
AAAACATATCCCCCCCCCGAAAGTTTTGCAAACTTGGCTGAACATTCCTAAATCTCAAATCGTATGTAGAAGGTTGGAATGAGCATGTTCTGTGCAGAAACCACATTTCTTGCATTTTTCTGCAAGGCGCGAGAGCCGGTGTTACAATTGCCTCGTGTTACAATTGTCCCCGGTCTCCCCTACTCAGTGACCTGAAATTTAATAAACTCTTGCCAATCGTTCAAAATTGGCGACATCACTCTATAAACCAGTACCTTGGAGTACTTGACTTACAATTGTACGGGGGTGTGCACTCCAAGAGAAACATTTTTCGTCTGGCTTTATACATTTTTCCTTGAAATGATAGCCGGCTTTAGAAAAAAGTTGGCGAAAAGCATACCCCAAAACATAAAAATCGACAAAAAGCATACCCTAAAAAATAAAAATTCCTCGAAAAACAATTAAATAACACTTTTCAACAAAAGGCTTTAGAAAAATTGTGTTCTTTTGATACCCGAAGTTAGAAAAAAAGAGGCAAAAACGATACACGGAAAGGAGTGCACATCTCGTCAGCAAAATATACTAAGTACCCCTCCTCCGCCCCCCGGGTATCTTGCTTATAAATGATTTTATGATAAGAAATACCTGAGCCACAGTAAATCCCCGCTTATAAGAACCTACCAAAATAAGAATATAGAGGCTGATTTTCCTAAATTATGCATTGCGTAATTAAGAACTTGTTTTGGTTTGATGAAAAATATGTTCTTATTGCAGGGGTAGCAAACGTGATTTTGGATGGTCGTTGTTGAGTTCATTTCTGTCCCAGTTGGCTGTTAAAGTTTGAATCTCCTCTCCTGCTATTTGTAAGCTTAGGATTGGGTATTGCTTTACCAAAACAAATAACAGGGCTGGACATCTTTAGTGAAGATTCTAAAACGGCCTACGCAAGGTACTTTTCAAATAAGAACCTCCATGCAATGAAATTGGTCTTGGTACCTTTGAAATAACCTATTTCAGCCTGGTTCTCAAAAAAGTAGGTTCCTATATGCAGGGATTTACTGTATTACTTAGGGCAAGTTACCCGTCAAAAAAAGTGACAGATTTAGGAGTGGTAAGCACATACAAGCAACCTCTTCCTGATGAAAAAGGTCTTAGCAGGTATTCCTAAGCAAGGACTTAGGGCAAGTTACCCGTCAAAAAAAGTGACAGATTTAGGAGTGGTAAGCACATACAAGCAACCTCTTCCTGATGAAAAAGGTCTTAGCAGGTATTCCTAAGCAAGGACTTAGGGCCAGTTACCTGTCAAATAAAGTGACAGATTTAGGAGTGGTAAGCGCATACAAGTAACCTCTTCCTGATGAAAAGGTCTTAGCAGGTATTCCTAAGATCTTCGTTTGCCTTCAGCTCATTTTTTGTCCACAGGAATCACCCCGGGAACTTGCCGCATTTATCCTTAGCCTGGATCCGCTACTCGGAAAATTCAAAATAAATTGAAGATTTTGAAAAATGCTTGCAGCAAAATAAGATGCTGTATGATGGTCAAAAAATTGTTTGCATTGGTCATGATTTTGAAGATTGGACAGCAGCAGCCATTATTCAAAAACTTTCAAATGCAAAGGCAACTCCGCTATCGACTCTATTTGCAGAGAAACATTTGAGACACGCACAGATATCAAAATCAGCAGATGACCATTGATCTTTTTTCGTGTGGATATGTTTGTTTTGTCATCAATGAATCGATTGGAATTATCGATCTAGTATTCCTTTCATTCAGCAGCAACGAAACTGACACACGAACCCGCTTTAGGCGGCCGCTCACAAAGAATCCGAGACAGTTTCAAGCTTGGAAACATAAATATTGAAATTGTTAAAAGCAAGCAAGGTATGCTTTTAGAGCGTCAAGAAGGGGCAAGTGCGTCAACTGCATGTCTTGACCTGCAAACACGATGTAAGCTAATAAAAAGGAGAACAAAGACATCACATTGTAAAGCCACCGCCACAAAACTAAAATAACAGTAACTATTTTAAGTATTTTGCTGTCAAGTATGTTTTCAGATTCAACATTTTTGCACACACCTAATATGAATTACAAAATATGTGAACGATTACCACACCTGCCTGCATATTGGTCTAAATCATGAGAATTGTGCCATATGCTATCAAATTGTTTGGCGCTGCTATAAGTTTTATACAGAGAAGACAAGCATTCTCAACTCTTGTCTTTACAACAGACTTGCCATAAATTAAGCCTTAATTTTCTAGAGACAACACAGTAAAATGGAGGAAGATGCTCCTGTCAGTTGCTTCTCCCAAAGGCACACCATCCAAGACACCACGCTAATGAAGAAAATGTATCTTTTCAGAATAAAGTTTTCTTTACACAATCGCGTTTATCTTGGAGCAAATTGAATTCAGAACGGATCGTACCCCTTAAAATTTATGTTAGGTAAGAACAAATCCATACTACTCCAAGGAAGATTGTGAACTCACCCAGCTTTGAGGTCGGATGACAAAACTACCTTTCTCGTACTGTTCCTTACATAGCAAAACGATGTAAACTCTATTTTAAGGTAATATATTAGCTTCCTACCGGGTGTCCCAAAAAAATGTATACAGATTTGGTTGACTCCAGCTATGTGAATTTTGCTTTAATGAATGGCTAAGCACTTTCAAAATGTTCCTCGATAGTTAACTTGACCATAGATACCTCGCTTGTTGGTATTGGTGCTTTGAGAGTGGAAATATCAATCTTGAAAGCCTAGATTTGCTTGCCCTTGCAAACCAGAACTTTGGCCTTTTGGCCTAAGCAAATTCCTGAAGCACATCAACATTAAGAACTGAAATTAATGAAAAATTAAGAAAATTCCCAATGGGTGACTGGGGGGTGACTTCTGGAAGACAGAATAAGACAAGATCCAATATTGCTCAAATTTTATTAAGGCTATTGTTGATTTATATGCTGTGCGTTAAGAAATTGCTTAGGCCAAAAGGATAAAGCTCTGGTTTGCAGGGCGAGGCAAATTTCAGCTTTCAAGCTTAACATGTCTGCTCTCAAAGCTCCAATATCAACAAACGAGGTATCTATGTTCAAGTTAACTATCGAGGAACATTTTGAGAGTGATCAGACAGTGATTGAAGCTAAATTCACAGCGCTGGAGTCAACTAAATCCGTATACATTTTTTTGGGACACCCGGTATAATTATTATTGACATCGTGAGACTCTCGTCTAGTATTTTGGACAATTGTTGTTATTGGCAATGATGAAAAATTATCTATAAATTGGCTCTGGCTACCCTTAGTAATGGGTAACATATACTCTATAAAAAATCTCTGGAGAATCTGGTACCCGGGACAGACTTTGTTTAAGTGCTACAAAAATATGATGAGAAAATTGAAACAACAAATAAAAACAATGTTGCAAAACTTTGTTTGCAAATACAATATCATAAAAAAGAAGCCATGCTAACTTAGCATGCTGAATAGTTGTATCAGCTCTAATTGATGGCTCACACGACAATGCTAATCATGGCCCATTTATCCCTTAAATAAACACATTTCATTTCAAATCTTATAAACTACATTCACAAAAGGAAATCAGTTATAAGCTATATTAAAAAGCCACTTAAAGGGACCGCGCCATGCTACGTAGGCCTGTCTACAACTAGAACTAAGAAAACACTCAAGACGCATTAGTATGCCTGAACTGTCCATTGTTCATGATGAATATGCAATTTCCATTTGAATTCGATATTTTGATATTTTCTAGCTCTTTGCAAATGCAAGCATTTGACGTTACACAAACTTTTTAAGTGGTTTACAGTTGCTAGACGGTATATTCTAGACGGTATTCAGCAGCAAGACTGAGCTTTGTAAAACAAAAGATTTCAATCTGCACAAATGAAAAATTAGTTGCCTTTCTGAACAGTAGATTTCATACCTTATTGTGCACTTTATCATATCACAGGTGTGATCACATACAATAGAAAGATAAAGCAAAGCATGGTTCTCTGCGCAGACGTGGGGAATCAATTGCTTTGTCTTAATCAGACCTGCATTCTTTTGCGATGTAAAATCTGCAGTTGACGTACGAAACAGAATGTTCATCGTACCAAACGTGTGTGCATGCTTTCAATGTCATATATAGGGTTAAATCGTTTGCACATCTTCAAAGCAATGTCTTCTAAAGCCTACGTGCTGACTATACTCAAGGAAAAGGTATACTCAGCGCAATGCCGCTCATTTTCGTGTAGGGCGTGCTTCAGCATTTTATTTCGCAATGATGATAGTGAATAGTGATAGCAAAGAAAGCTGATTGTTGTAACAGCCAATAACATCACTTTCCTGCGAACGAGGAAGCAATCAGATTTGAGAACGGCTATCATATGATTAAATCTCAGGCTTCGCTTTGTTTTCCAGGCAAACATCATTAATAATACAATACTTTGGAATTGTATCTACAGAAAGGGCCATTCAAATTGCTCAGCAAAAAGGGCCATTCAAATTGCTATTAAAATGAAATGCTGACGCATACAATACACGAAATTGAGTGGCACTGCGCAGGCTATACGCATTCCTTGGGTACTGTCTGCACGCAGGTTATGTCTTCCAAAGAATTTTGAGTTCATCTATAGTGGGAAATTTCTAGAAATTTTGCCTCATTTGAATCCCTATAAAATTGAAGAGAAATCAAGGCAAAATCCCGGCAAAATCCCGGCAAAATGCTGATTTGGATTCCGCACTAGTGTGATTTGCCTCTAGCTTATCATTGATTTTGGTATCGTTCCTCGCCAAATCTTTCTTCAGACGCAGACAACTGGGAGAGCGTCTTTGACGGAAGTTTTCAAACCGATTCTCTTGTTTATTTTTCACATCTGTTACTTGAAAAATCTTACAAACTTGTTTCACGTGTTGATACGCAACAGTTGCTTGTTGATTTTAACAGTCCATGTAAATACAAACATTGTGCACAAATATTAACTTTGAAGGAGGCTTTGGTGAATAAGAAATGCGTTGCCCAGAGATCAGCTAATCGTGGCATGGCATCCTTTCCCCGATTGCTTATCTCTCCTCTCCTTTTTCGATTCTTAGTATTAGTTGGTAATGTTTGCTATCGAAGTTGAAAATAACAAACACAAATATAAAACCAACGTGAATGGTGCAACAATTTGCACAAAATGTCCCTATGGGTAAAAGGTAATGTGTATGACGGGTTGCTGTAAACTTTGACTTAGGCTGTCACGTGTTCAAGAGAGAGCACGTAAATCATAACAAAGGTATGAGATTCTTAGCCTTGGTAGGCAGACTTGTTAAAATGACGGTTTTTCGCTCTCTGCCTAACTGACATACCTCTACAACTGCTCACAAAAGAGACAACAACAGCGTTCACTCAGTTGTAATGCCAAAACATTTTGCAACAGTTTTGTACTTTTGGGACAATCTTTGCTCTTTGCGCCTTTGCGCAACAAATAACTTTTGCTTGTTTTGTTTTGTTTGTATGTCAACTTAATTTAACTCAATTTCATTCCAGCTTCTAATAGAAAATAATCTAAATTGAACGATTAGAACATCTTTGAGCGCTTCTCACAATGCAATGGTTGGTTGTCAGAAAAAAATGGAGGCCTTGGCGACTCTGCGATACGTTTGCGAATTTTTTTGAAATGACTATCTTTTTGGCTTAGAACGGCTCTCCAAATCAATGTCAAGCACTTCCTGTAAATATTCTAACCCCGGAAGGGGAGGGGGGATACTTGACTTAAGTTTGTACGGGGGTGTGCCCATGAAAAATTTTGTTTACCCTGCTCCAGAATTTTTCGCTCAAAATGAAAACCCATTCTAGAAAAAATGGGTGAACAGTATACTCCAAAACATGAAAATTTGACCGAAAAACGACCCGACCTAACAATATATCCCCTTTTGGCATGTTTTGACAACCTGCTCTAGAAAATGGCCCTATTTTGATACCCTGTGCTAGAAAAAGTTGGTGAAAACGATACCCTTGAAAACGGCACATCCCCGTCGGACAAATATACTAAGTACCCCCCCCCGGATTGTAACTGTCTTCATGGACCAACCTTTGGCCAAAACATTGAAAAATAGCACCAACTTGGATTCGAACTATCCAATGTTTCTCATGGACCGATTTATCCCTAACGAGACAAAATAGATGACACTACCATATTTGGGAGAAGCTATTGGAAAAAATTGATGTTTTTGATATCTTTACTCCCAGAATTAGGTTCCATCGTCGACTATTGTACTTTAAAAGAATCAGCAAACAAATATTATTTCTTATTGATATTGTTATTGTTATTAAAAGGATCAACAAACAAACAAATATCGATAACAATGGAATTTGCTGATATCAGCATTCTCAAATGATGACGTCACTCAGGCCACCATTTTGCATTATCTTGTAAAATTTTGAAGCTTTTTCCAACAGATGTTATCAAAACTTGAAAGCATTTCGAGCCACTCATTATCAATTTTTGGTGGAAAAACACAATTTGTAAATGACGTCATCAACGTTTGTCATTTTCTTCCAAAATAACTGTTTAAAAACACCTCTACGTATTACATTTGAAATAGAAATGAATGATATCCCAACTAACAAGGGAAACAGTGATTCATGTTATCATCATTCCGTTGTTAGAACAAATTTGCCGGAAAAGCATCTATTTAGACATGTCCAGCATTATGGCGTAACAGTGACGTCATCTAACTAGGTAGCCACGCTCAAAGCTACCAATCGGCTAAGAACGGTCAGCACAACGCCTTTGCTAAGTTTCAATAAGTTCCTATTAGTCTACGGCTATTTATAGGGGGGGTGGAAAACACCCCTCCCCCCCGTTATGTTAAATCAAAAAAGCCCGGTAAGATTAGGGTAAAGTTGAATTTCTGACTATTTGGTTGGATTGTATCACACCATGGATAGGGTAAGGTGGGGGTAATTTGGGTCTACGGGGTAATTTGGGTCTATTTGCTTCTTTCGCTATCAAAATGATCGTATTGTTGAACATTCGATTCATGGTTCAGTGGGTGGTGTAGGATATACCTAATTTCTAGTGCTTCAATTTCCAGATTTTACCCCGGCCTAAAGTTTGACTATGATCTGACAGCATTGCAAACTCTCGATTTTGCCAATGTATGATGTATTTTTGAGAAATTTATTACGGATCTCAAATTCAATTAGTTGGAAAGGTGCTAAAAGTTTTTTTGTGATTCGGTAGATTTCATTTCGATCATTTTGCAAGATGGGTGTAATTTTGGCAAGCTAGGCTTTGTTCAACGAATCGCATTTTGCAAAGCTTGACAATAGCTTCAAAATAAAAAAAACATGAAAAAGATATTGTAAATGAATGAATACATCGAAAACAATGTTAGTTACATTTCCGATCATGATTCAGCGCAAGGATGCAAGGATTTACTTTTGAGTTTAAATTTCCATACTTTCGAGAATTTGGCCTAGGCATTGCAGTATTACGCTGGTAAGGTTCATTTTTATTTTCCAGACATTTATCCATAAAAAGAAATAGAAATAAATGAAATATATTTATAATACACTCTTTTTTATAAGAATAATGTTTAAAAGAATATTCAGGCACAGAATCATACAATTTTTCAGAATATGATGAGAATATTTCAGCCTCAGCTCGCATATTTATGTCTCCTTTTTCAGCAGTTTCCTGTTTTGCGATGTTCATAACAGAGAATCGGATGACTGACATAAATACTTTAAGAATATATTCAGGCTCAAAACGAAAATTTCTTAACCCTGTTTTAACCGGGTAAAAGAAAGTGATTTTCTACAGGGGGGGGGGCGTTTTTCGCCCCCCATGTTTTTCTCCACAACTATAACAGCTATGACAATGAAACTTGCACTGTGTCATAATTGAACAAAGGAGAATCTAAAAATAACATCAATTAATCAGTAGTCACGTGATTGGTTGCTAGGCAACCAAAAACAATGCAAATTTTGTGAAAATCGAGCTATTTGCAAAAAAGCGCCAATTATTAGGAAACCCCTTAAAAAATTTGCAATGTACAGCTTATTGCGCGATGTTCCCTTCCAAGTGCCTGTTACAGCACGGGCAGCAGAATACTGAACAGATTCTAATTTTTCCATTAAAAAAACCATCCAAATACCTGCTTGACACCATTAATTTGTAGTTTCATATGGTTTCATACGGATATTTGTGGTTTCTAATAAATTAACTAATTAAATAATGAAAATTTGATTCAATGCAAAATTGTTTGCTCAATAATTATGATTTAAAACCATTAATTTCGCAGATTATTGATAAAATCAAGTACCATCATCGATATTTGAAGTAATTCCATCAGTTTTGCATGCAAAAATTACTCATTCATTAGGAATATGACGTCATAAAGATTGATGAAGTCATAGAAATAATAAAGTGCTGATGTCAGCAAATATGAATGAATTATATATCAAATGAAAGCGCCCATTGAGACGAATCGAATGGTATATATATTGTTGAGATTTAGTAACAAAGAAAGAAATTAGAGCCGTTTTAAAGAATTTCTTTGTGACCACTCTCCAAATATGGGCATGTTGTGGTCACGTGGTCAAACAATAGGTCTTGAAACCTTTATTTTCTGATTGCCAACTAAATTTTAGGAAAAGTCAAGACGTTTCAGCATTGTAGGTAGCATCGTTTATGAGCTATTTAAAAAAATCCGACAGGGGGGGCGAAAAAGGCCCCCCCCGGTTAAAATAGGGTTAAGAATATCGAGGCTGGACAAGATGTATGGTATTCTAACAAAAAAAGAGTGTATATGAAATATATGAAATGAAATGAAATCAAATAAAAACATTCTGAAATATTATTTTGTTTGATTTACAATACCCTTATAAAATAGATACTGATTTTCTCGAAGAGACCTAAATTTCCCCCCTACCATTTGAAATTACACGCAAAAGTGAGGAAGTAAAAAATTCCAAGGAATTACTCAAACTTCGAATTAAAGAACGGGATAAAGTTCCCAAGAACGAAAAGAGATTTAATGTAGGTTAAATGAAAAAAGATCTACAATATTTCCAACGAGTTTGAAAGGGTACTCTTTTTATTTGAAAAATGCCAATTTCAGACCCAAATCACATCCACCTTTACGCTTGTGATTCAAACCATGATAGATTCGTCACTCGAAAGTGATTCAAAAGAATTAGGGCACGTCGATCAATTCTCAGAAACAATTACTTTGCAACTGCATAAGTTCGTGCAGGGAGCTGAACAAAAGTTTAATTCGGCAAAAAGACCCTCGTCTTTCGAGTTGAAAGATCATAAATCGCCTGTCTCAGTCTTTGTTGCTTGCCATGGTAGTTGATAATTTCAATATGCCTGCTACGCTGTCACCAGTCACCACGCAGAACTCGCTCAATGGCCACGTTCCCCATTTAGCTATCGGCATTTTGTTTTCAAAATTTAACTGAGACATATTGAAACTGATCTTTCATTATCTTTCCAAAAATAGGTGATTGGCAAACGATTGTGTCTTTTCGTGACATGTCAAACATGTCAAAAACTTGTAGAAATTGATGACAGAAATTTACAAGGCAATGAATTACACGAATCTCACTAGGCTGGAGATTAATGCACCTGTAAAATATGTCGCCAATTATACAAATTGTTTTTACTGCTTTTGTAGATATTATGTTTGTAAATATTTGGTTTTAATTAGTATTTTGCTTATGTAAAACAAACTTTAAATATTGATATTGATGATTGATTTTGATAATTGATTATGACTGCAAAGAACGAGCATAAAAGGAAACAAAACAAGTGCTACAGGGTGTCCCAAAAACATGTGCGCTGGTTGAGTGGCTACTGCGGAGCAGCCATAAATCCAATTTTTCTGTTTTTAAGACTTTTTGATAGAAGAGACTTCAACTTAAAGTTTGACACCGAGTTTAAATAAATCTGATAAGTAGAGTGGTGTCGTCCATTATGCCCATTTCGTCGCGAAGTTCTGAGTTAGATCCAAAAAGAGCAATCAATGAAAAAACCAAATAGCCAGATTATATTAATTAATTTATCAACTAATGGAGAAAAAGATCACAGAGTACTCATTTTTTACGTAAACTCTTTATACTGATTTTAAAAGATTTTGAAGAAGGGGGTAAAAACGTCGTTTTCTTCTAGCGTCGCCCATTATGGCCGCAGGAGAACAATGAACACTACTCTCCGGTAAAAAGTTTTAAGAAGAAAAACAGCTTTAATTACTGTTCTTTGTTTATCATTTGGTATTGTAAACCCAAAAATATCAATAAGAATTAACCTAAACTTCGAATTTTGGCAATTGAAATACATGCTTCGAGTTGTTCTAAATCCTGCCTTATCTCTTGTGACTCTTGTGCATGGATGGATGAGTTTTGGCATAGTTTCTAAAATGAACATAGACTTGATATAATGCTGCGGTTTCTGGGTTCCGATGATTTTCCAAGTCAGTAAGTAAGATTTTAACCCAAATTGGTGTTTTCTTTATAAATGTTGCATTTTAATATTTTGAAGCGATTGGAAACTTCTCTGGTAAACTGATGGGCATAATGGGCAATGAAAATAGCAATTAGCAGCACTGAGACTTCATAACCTTAAATCTGAATCAGAAGCCACTTTGCTTTGGTTTCATTGTAGATTTCCTCTCTAGAGACAGGACTTCTGAAAGATCAAAACGTATTTCAAAAATTTCAAACCGCAAGGTGCTGAGCGAACAAAAAAGAAGGACGGAATGTAAATAGAGTCATGAAATTTGCAATTCTTGAAAGAATCAATTAGAGATAGAGATATGAACAAAGCATCTCGTCATGTTTCAATGCAAAAGAACTGAAACTTCAATGAAGGTCAAATCATGATAGAACAGATGTCAGCAAAGATTTTCCACGCAATTGCAATTTTATTACTAGTCGTCAATCCCCTGAAATTTAATTTCTCTGGCTAGCCGGCCATAATGGGCGACTGGCCATAATGGGCGACGCTACTCTAGCTGCTGATTTATGGAGCAAGAAAGTCAAAATCATTGGCTGCCTCAAAACCAGAAGATTCAATGTTAAAATCGAAGAAATCGATTGAAAAAACAAACCTAGCCCGGCTTTCTGATGTTCACAAATGAAACAGATAGTCATGAATTGGATTTTGTGATAACCAAGAATATTGAACATAGCTAGGGTATCTAAAAAATGGTCATGTGGAACAGAAGTGCTGCATGCGTCCATCAGTTATTTTGCTTCTCAAAAGTGATAAAGTCGTTCTAAACCAAGAATGCTGCGTTCAGCAGGCTGCCTGCTCGATATCCTTTCGTTATGTGGTCAATAATTACTCCCAAATGTATTTCCTGACATAACTGCAAAGTTGAAGTCCATTTGATGCTAAAATTCAACTTATAAGGTTAGGTACGGAGATAAAATCCTCTGGTTTTGAAACAACAAAAATCAGATTTGCTCAAACTTGGTGCCAAACTCTAAGTTGAAATCTTGTTTATTCAAAAATTGAAAAATGGGTTACGTTGGATTTATGGCTCCTCCACAGTACCCATTCAAATAGCATACATTGTTTTGGGACACCCTATAGATGACAGCTCTTGTCGTACACTTGACTGACTTGATTGTAGAATCATCAAGCAAACTTTTATTCAATTTGCAGCAACAACATAAAGAAGTGCACCATTACAAGTAAAGCATGGATCGTCTGTTAATTTCAACGAAAAAAGCGAAAAACTAGCAACTGAATAACGTGAAATGCATTTCAAAGATAAAATCATGAATAAAAAACTTAGTTACTGTACGGCCTTAATAGATTGTTTATATTGCTTTTGGGCAGCCTGAAAATGATGTAACCTTCAAACGATACACTCATTTTTTTAAAGAAACCGCTTATAAGAAACGGTAGGCTCAATTTTTCGAAAGTTAAGAAACAACCCTACCTGGATTTAAAAAACTAAGAAACTTTTGTAATTTACAGTTTTAATTTTCCTGTCGCAATCAAATATTTTTGACTCTACAGTTATCATAGCCGCGATCATAGCAACTGTTTGGACATTATTTTAAGTGCGAATTATGTTATTGGCCTGTTTTGAGATCTTACTGAGTAATTTGGGAACCCTTCAGACAAAACAAGATTAAATCTACACTTCTGGCATTAAAAATATAAGAAACACGTAAGAAACTTTTGGTAGCAAAATGGCCCAAAAGTTTAAGAAACTGCCTACCAGCCCCGGACCTTAGTTTCTTATAAAAAATGAGTGTAATGAAAAGTAAGATGACTAATGAAAAAGCTCCAGAAAAAGGATAATCTGTTCCAATCAGTTCCGTTTGGAGCTAGTTGATCAGGAAAGGTGCTTTTAGTTTGATGGGGTCAACTATTCATTTTGTAAATTCGCGTTGAATGTTTGACAGAAAATAATAATTAGCCTAATGATTGACAGAAAATAATAGTTGGCCTACTATTTGACAGAAGATATTGTTTGGCCTAATATTTGAAATAAAATAACGTTTGGTAAAAGAGTGGACAATGATAAGGGCACATTTCGCGAACTTACAAAGATTTATTTACAAAGAATTTAACGGAAAGTTTCATCCAAGGCATATCACGTCATTAATACAATGTACAGGAATCTAAATTTGTGGGTACATTTCTGAGTTCCAACCTTGATCTCCGCAGTGCGTCCCTATTTGCTGCATCAAGAATTGTATCAATATTTGTTTGCAAATCATCTTATTTTGGTTAAAGATCAATAGTCTGCTATAGACCAAAGAATTCGGTTCTATTTGCATGCCCTTATGTTAATGGCCACGGGGATAGTCAAGTTTTATGCTACCTGTGGAATCGTCCCGTAGTGCTGTATAGTCGTATAGTAATTAGAAAGTATAGTAGGATGTAGATGTAGCATATAATATTTTAGATGAATACACGTATTTTTTTATAAGAAACTGCCCATAAGAAACTCAACTCTCAGATCGCCAAAAAATTAGGAAACTCCAGTACTAGGCCAATATATGTTAAGAAACTATTTATTTTGATAAAGGAAATCTTTCACATATTTTTACTTTACTTTCACTGGTTTCATGTATCATATTGCTCGTAAGGTACTGTTTAAAAAATTGGAAAGGCTTCAAAAACATTGTTTTTTAATGTTCACGAGGGCACAGGTAGTGCATATGAAGATTGCTATGGAACCTCTAAGAAACTCGTAAGAAACTCTGAGTAATCAAAATCTGACAATTTTAAGAAACTTTAAGAAACTAAGAAACCAATACTGGCTCAAATTCTTAGTTCCTTACAAATGAATTTCGTGTATGAAAAAAAAAGAAATTGGTGATTTTGAAGCCTTTATTCTGTTATGATGTTGTGATTTCAAAGAACCTATGTTGTCAAATGTTGATGCTTGAGATCTGTGCGAATATTGATTTGTCAATCATTCAATGTTTACATTTGACATTTGTTACATACAACATTACTCTAAAAATTGCCTATGGAAATTCCTTTGCGTACGTTTAGCTATCTTGGCCAAAAAATTAAAAGATTTTAAGTAAATTTTTGCAGATGATAAAACCGTACAAGGCTATCCCTGCAGCAACGGCAATACACATGTTGCCTTAAATTGCTGTAATCCCTCGACATACAGCAACAATGCCTTCCCAGCAATCTTACATTTGGCTTATGGCACTCATGGCAATGTTTGTCGGAATGTCAAGTCGGCCTACCCAAACATCGAGATGTTTAGATTCCTGTTCCGAATGATTCGTGTTTGAAAGATGCAACCTTGGAAGGCCTTTCGGAGATGAATCCATTTTCAAAGACGTACTGTGTCTCTGTTGCAATCAAAGACAAGCTTACTATTTTCTGGCATGCTTATCATAAACGATTCTATATACGAAGATTTATCAGGTGTAGAAGCAACGCTACTTCATTCCATGTATACCATGCTTGATCAAATTAAACAAATTGCACTTCTATTAATGACACTCTTGAGAGAGTGACGGACTTGATTGAAGCTATGTACCACTCTACAAACATACTCCTCGTTATGGAAATGAGGAGTTCCCCAATTTCAACTGTTTACCCTTTAGAGCGTTGAGTACGCGATCGTTCAATTATTTCGTTGGAGCATTCATCATAAGGGGTACCACCTAACAGGGTATTTAACAGGAAACTGGCTGAAACTTGATGGCTCCTAAGATGGCACGAAAATCAAAGTCCACGGTAAAGGTCCAAGAACATAACTTAAGCAAGAAGTGGCTCAATGAAAGATAGTCTATTTGGCCGTAATAAATTATTATAAGGGTAAAGTGTAGATGGATTATGTCATGTTGGAATTCTCTCTATGACCACCAAGTGGCATAATGATTGCCTTACGAAACGACAAACGAAAAGGTCAAATTTAATCGCAACGTCTTTGAAAGGTATGGTTTTAGCAAAATAGAAGCAATGCAAACAAATGTAATGCTATACTAATTTCTCTACACTTCCATCATTCAGATCAACAACAGTCAACTGAACTTTCTCTTTCAAACCAGTCGTATGATAGTAACTACTTGATAAATTTGATTTCAGTACTCAGAAACCCTGAGTGGTATTATCGCAAAACCTAGACTGGCTTTTGAATCCAATCCATATATTGCAGGTACCTAGGAAAAATAATATTGGCATGAAGAAGCTAACGAGAAAACAATAAAGGTGAGAATAGCTACTTACAACTTGTATATCTTGCTGCAGTAGTGGTAATGCAATTCACAAGCTGCTCCTAGATTTCCAACATTAAACGTGACCTCTCCTGAAATAAAGAGATTAGGTAACGTCACAGTCAATCGTATTCAATTTGGCAGCAGGTCGACGATTCAGGAAAGCGACGCCTAGATGACAGTCAAACATGAACTCCCTTATCGCAAGGTATTCATAGATCAATCAACAATGCATTGCATGTACAAACCACCGTGTTATCTTAAACGTATTTGTGAAAAACTAACACAGGCTTACAAAAAACACTGTTTATTCCGTAACAATGAACATGTCAGACGATTCAGTCTCGACTTCGTTCCTGTGTGAATTCTGGCTCCGAGACTCAACAGTTTTGCTTGAGCCATCCCTCCATTTTCTCATATACGATAACTGAATAACGGGGGCTGCATTTGCTCAAAACACAATAAAACATGCCTCAAATGACTCAAGCAGTTCGTTTTTAAAAAACGTGTATTTCAAAATGCGAATCAAAAGTTTCTTTTGTGACCTGATGGAAGTAAAGTATATATTTTCAAGTTTGTATTGGATGGGTTTTCTTTCAATTTAGTTACATTATTTTATATCGTCTTTAGTAAATACAAGGTAAATTTCGTTGAGCTTTGGTTGGTGTGTCTGTTAACTCTTTAATCGTATGACACTGGAATAAGAAAATTACTAGCGGCTTTTCACGGGGGCCGTTGATCATTCGGAGTTAACCTGTTATGTTGCCTTTGATAAAAAAACTTCAAGCTAACTTTCAAAATCGTCAAATTGTCAAACGAAATACTCCGGTTTTTAGCTATAAATAAAACATATCATTTGTGCAAAATAGAGCGAAACATTATTTTGCTGCTGTTATTCTCCAACAAAAGAACTTATTATTCGCCCGGTATGTAACTTCTTGCCCTCAATTACTTTTCATGTCTTTTCCAACTTTTAGAAGATCGGTTCTGAATTGATTTCTGTGTTCTTAACCCTATCCAGACTGGGGGGGGCTCATTCAGCCCCCCCCCCACATACTTAACTCAGCACTGCTCCAAATTGGTTCAACGAACCAGGGAATGGTTTTTTGACTTTTAGTTTCTATCCTTTTGAAGTGTGATTTTGTGTGAAATTTTGAAAAACAATTTCAGGGGGCTGGGGGGTGGCTTTTTTTTCAGAGTGGCCGGGGCCAACTTTTAGGTAAGCTGTTTATGGGTGTAATTCCAGATCACCTCATAATCCTTTGATAGTATCCTTTTTACTTTCTATACTTATAATTTGTAAGGTCTTTTAAATTTTTTCCAGGAACAATAGATCAATTATGTGTCACGTGACCTCATCAATGACGTCATCTTTAAGAAAATGGCAAAAATTAGTTAGCGGTCTCTCTGCGAGGATATTTCGATCCAAAATGTTTTACATCAGCAATAAATAGATTAAAGCTGATCAACAGGGTTGTTTCCACCTAAGCTATGTAATTTTGTTTGAATTTTGTGCACCATTGGTCGCAAACGGTATACGATTCCCCGGGGTTATCCTCATATAGTACTACTAACGATCAGTTTTCATGCATATCTTGAGAATCTGTTTTACAGTGAGAATTTTTTGACTTGAAAGTGTTTAGTTTGTCAAGATATTATCAAAATTTCACCAAATTACTATCCTCAACCCCCTATTTCCCCCTTCCTTCTTCCTTCCAACTCATTTGCTTACTACTGGGAACAAATGCTGATGTCAGCATTTTTTGCAACAATTAAAACAAAAGTTTCAAAAGGAAAAATCAAGTCTGCAACGATCAATTATCATTGAAGTAGTTTTCATTGTAATTTATGGAGAAATTCTCTATTATGGCGGCATTTGTCGATTTTCGGAATAACAAGATTTTTAATCTCTCTGTCCGCCATCTTGGATTTGCGAAAATCAAAATTTTCACTTTATAAGTATATTTTCACCTTCTAACAATGCTTTGATTGGCATAATTTGGTTTCATGAATCAATCTTAGAAAATTATAAAGATTTAAAAAAAGTTTTTTTTTTCATTTTTTTTCGTGAACACGTGCCAGTTGGTCTTGAATAATTATGACGTCATATCTATTTTTAGAATTCTTTTTGTGAAAAATGATAGATGATAAACACGGCTACCTGCGTGGTGAGTTTCGTCTTCGTAAGTGAAGGAATGGCGATTTTAGAGAGGGGGGCTGAATGAGCCCCCCCAGAATGAGTCCCCCCAGTCTTCTAGTGGCTCAAAAAGCCCAGTCTGGATAGGGTTAACTAATCTTAACTATAACCATATTTTTGAAATACTTACTATTTTCACCTTTTTTGTTTTTAATCTAACTGCGTTGTGAAAATGGCAAGCATGCAGTGTTAATCCCAGCACTAAGAAATTGACAATGGCAAAGATATTATCATCAAAAAGCGTCTTTAAATGTTGATATATACCCACAAAATGCATTTTGTAAGGTTATTGATGTGCCCAGCTTCTAAGTCAAATGACACCAAAAAGCCTGATTTTGAAAGCCTGGCAAAGGAATATAAGGTTTCAAACAGGCAAATGAAGACCTTAGTCTAATAGTCATGCTAACCAATAACAAAGAAGATCTCCCATTCTCGAAGAGGACTTATTATTCACAGGAATATATTAACTAGGAAAAGCCAATACTGATCATTAAACTTCCAAACCAGTTCAAAACAGTATTTTATTCTCCTTTACCTTTTCTAAAATTAAACCCAAAAATTAAGTAAAAAAAGACAGTTTTTAAGGGAAAGCAGTGGTGGGCGCCAGTAGACTAGAAATGAGGGGATAAAACTGAATTGGACAGAAAATTCTTCGGGCCACACCCTTTTTGTTGATAGGAAGCGCCCTTTTATCAGCATGAAACGCCCTTTTTACAGCTAGAGAAGACATTTCAAGCATACGCTAGCATCAATACACGAATGTTGCTGTGAAAATCTCGGGAATTGCAAATATAAATTGAGTGGACAAAAATGTCCAAAAAACAAAATTTGGAAACGACGCTGGCTAGTTATTGATGAGACACCCTTTAAACATCAGATATAAGCCTGTTCTTGAGTTACAAGTAGTTTTCGATAAGAAACAAGAGATTCTAAAAGTACCAAAAAACTTCGAAAAAATATCAACCCCCCCCCCCAACCCCGTTTCCCTGAGGTGCCGCCAGTGAGCGAGAAAGATGGGATACGTTGTTGGGATACGTAGATGGGATACGTCGATAAGAAGATCGTATCTACCTCTATCAGTTACTCCATTCACCAATATTTTTGCCACAGACGGTACTTTTACCCATGCGGACCATGTTTCAAGGACTGAGGTACACAGGTCAATTTATGGGCGCCACTGATTCTACATCTAATGTTTGCAAATAAGACATTTCCCAAACAATAGGAACGCTCGAATGGAAACCCGTGGGCTGTAGTAAAAACTTTTGTTTGTTAAAGCAGGGAATTTCCAGTTTATCCAACACAGTGGTTGAGCCTAGCTTTTAGCTCACTCGCATTCTTTACAGAAGTTTATGAATTCGAATCAAGTCGCTACCGCCTGGGGAAGTAACCACCACTCATTCTTGACAGTTATCGTAACCCCTCCCTACTAAGCCCCCCTCTCTAATAAGCCCCTTCCCTCTGAGCCAAAATTCTAAATAAGCCCCCCTCTCTATTAAGTCTCCCGTCTTATACCAAATTCTTATACTCTCGAAAAAAGTATTCATTTCACAAATAACATGTTGGGAAAGCGTAAGAAAACAACACACGGTACAGTGAAAAAGGGAAAATATTTTTTTGAAAAAATATAGTTTTTGGATAAAGTGTTTTTTGAATAAAACATATTTTGAATAAACTGTAATATGGGCTTCCTGTGATGATATGTATTGTCGCATGTTTGTGGTGTCAAAAGCATCTAAGCCTTATAAATTGCCATTGAGTTTCCCATTTTTATCCAAATGATTGAAGTTTTGATGTTTTGCGTCTAAACAAGATAATAATCAACATCCCTACAACAACATATCTCTAGTTCTTTTTCCCCAAATCAAACGAAATAAAATTCACTCATTTGATACAAGACCAAAGTCATAAAGCATGCCAACAGTTTGTAATTCGTTTTGCCTCTTATTAAGCTCAATTCACTATCAATCTGTCACTAACACAACAGCTCCTTGAAGTAGATCTGAGCGAACACAAACAGTTGCGGTTTGTAGAAATGATACACCCTTCCAACCAATATCCACAACATATCAACATGTGCTACTGCCATCTTAATGAGAAGTATGCTAAAAGGTACTAAAGCCAAACAATAACAATAATAATAATAATAATAATAATAATAATAATAATAATAATAATAATAATAATAATAATAATAATAATAATAATAATAATAATAATAATAATAATCAATTTATTCAAAGTTGGCGCTACATAGCTATGTACAGTAAAAATTAAAAATAATTACTAAACTAGCTAATCCAAGCCAACTGCCGAAACAAAATCGGTTCGTGCTCATGGATCCCTGCCCTCACATTAACCAATAAAAATTTGCAAAATATAGGATTAAATTGTTGAATTTTCTAGGGTGTTCAACCATTCTCTTGGCATAATTCACTGGAGCTGTCTGCTTGAGACGAAAGTTTCTGCAAGGGCGAGTGTCTCATTTTCTGCAAGGGCCAGTTCCTCATTTTGGATAACACAGCTCACCTTCACCTACCCAAAGTCTTTATCATCTTTAGTCATTTCGACGTGTGTCCTGTTGTTTCAATATCCAACGAAACACGACGATCAAGACACTTGTTTGTATCTTAACCTTGTTCTTCTGACAAGAATCCTCCTGAGCTATGTTTAAGAAGCCCAAAGGATCATGTTATCTGAATTTGTCCTATTTCTTTGGTTGTAGGCGTTCCCGTTACATTAGATATATCAAGTGCGGTCGTGTGCTATCAGACCAAAACAATGGTTAGGGCTGTCAGTCACATAACTGAAAATACACTTCGCTTAAAATAGCTGCTACGTCCCAATCAGATGATGATTTGCAGAATACCGCAATAAATCGTAGAAAATTATCGAATATTGTGACAAGTCGCTTTTCTATCTCGCTAATACTGATTTTATCATGTTGTAGACCTATATTTACTGGACGATTTCTTAGTTGTTTCGTTCAGGGGGGAGGCGCTTTTCGCCAAACCTCTTTTTCTCTGAGATTAATTAGTCATGTGATTTGTTGCAAAGCAACAAAAAACAATGGAAATTTGGCAAATTTAAAGTTACTTAACATAAAAATTCTAATAAAGTAACTGCTCTATCGATTTTCTTCAAATTTCTTTCAAAAAGTTGGACATCTGTCATAGACATGAAATACATTGTTTGCAAAATTTTATAGTTTCTACGTATATTTAGCACAATTAGCATTGAATTGGCTTTTAGTTTCGTGGGTTCATTTTGTTCGCCCTTTTTTTGCAAGTCCTGTCTTTTTCTAGTAAATATGGACTCAAAATGAATCAACGTAATAAGAGGAAGAAAATTAGACAATGGTTTTTATATTTTACATTTCTTTATTAGAACAATGGTGTCCTGAATATGAAGGACGTCATAGAAATCCAATTTGCTTATTTGAGTAAAGATGAATAAGATACATATTGGGTGTCGGTGGGGGTAGTCGGACGGCAATGGTATTCGGACACTTGCGAAAAATTCTCGAAAATCAACAGAAATTTTTCCTTAAGAAAATAGTTAGTTTTCCTTAAGCGTTCCGATTACCACCGCCGGCACCCTACAGGGTGTTTCAGAAAAAGCGCAGCCCAACTTTATTCGAGATTCTTGGTAAAATAGTAGCATGCGAGTCAATTTGACGCATACCATCTGAAAGCACAATCTATCTTCTTTCTAATGAAATCCCGGTTAGGCGTATTAATTAAATTATTATTCACTCCATTGACGTTTTTGTAAGTATGGGCTATTTCACATGCTGGACAGTGATAGAACATATACATTGACGAATATCTATCTTTATGTGAGAGCATATTTTGTCATTCCTAATTGATGCATCTTATGGGAATAAAATTGTCATGTTTGACAAAATCTGTTTCGTAATTTTGACGGTAAAAAGTTGTTGATGTTGTTGTTGAAATCGGCCATACGCACTAAAATACCAGTTAAATGATCAAAAATTCCATAAATTTATCCAAACTGCATACCTTAGTCCCTTCAAAATTCGCCTGCCTTCAATTTTAGCTCCCTTTAATCTTCGCCCCACTTGAGCATAAGTCTCGCTCCCTTTAATTTTGCCCCCCCCCTCCCTCCAAATTTCAAAGTTTTGGCCTAATCAGTTTCCAAGCAATGGAATTGCAGAGCCCGATTATAACAACTTCCATGCGACATGGAACTACATTTGACAGGTCACTACGTTTGACTATAGGCAGTTCAGGGGACACTGAGGTTTTGAACTGACATTTCAAAAGAACACAGCGATTGTATACGTCAGAGGAAAGCTACATAAATATACATAAAAAGCCAATGGAGCGAGAGTATGGAAACGGGCATGATCCATCCGCGATCTCTATAAGTACTTCGTTACGGGGTAAAATTACAGCCTCAGATGGTGTAGGGCATATACCAAGAGAAATAAGTTGCCTTTGCCACTTTTTCTTGAACTACGAAGGCGCTTTAGAAGGCCGTGTACGAGACAACAAGCATAGAAAGTCGCCAATTCCCAAAGGTGGACTCGAAATACCGATTGTTCTAATTGTCAAGAAAGATAAGGCACCAATCTCTGTCTTCAGTCGAATGAATGAGTTTGCCACAGAGTACTATGTAGAGCCAGAGAAGATGGCAGTATATTCTGCTCAATCTGAAGCCGAGGAGAGCATGGCCGATGATGATTTGGATGGATATGGCCCCGAGGAAGAGAACACGGTGGAACTAGAACAACAAAATCACCCCTCAGACGCAGGGGATGACAATATCATTGTTATGGAAGAGTAATGCATATCTTGTATTTCGTATTACAATCAAAACTAAAGTTCTTTTATAGAAAATAAATTTTTTCGTTTCCTCTAATTTTCGCTCCCTCTAATTTCCCCCCAAAATATTTTTACAATTGGCCCCCTTAATTTTCGCCCCCCTCCGGGGCGAAAATTGAAGGCAGGCGAAATTTGAAGGGACTAAGGTATCACGAGAGAGAAGGAAGATTGTAATTTGAAATAGTATACATCACATCTACCCAAAGCTTATTCTCAAAGATTTTTAATTACAGTTGAGTTGCATTTTTTCTGAAACAGCCTGTATGTGAAATAAAATTATGTCAAAAGCAATTGAATGGTGTATGTTTCAGATCATTCGGACAAATGAGACAAAAACTATGGACGTTTTGAGCTTCTTTGTTGACCACTCTCCAAATGCGGTATTACTATGGTCACATGATCAAAGTCAGAGCAATGAGACTTGAAAAATTATTTGCCTACTAGATTTGGCTAGACTGATGATATGGTCGTAGTTATCGCTATTGAAATACTGCCGGACGCTCCTAACTACGACTCATAATCAAACGCCATTATTTTGAAATGACTATACCTGCCTCGTTTCGATAAGGGCCTAGGCGCAGAAAAGCACAAACATTTGTAGTTTTCAAATGAAACACATTGATTTGAAAACTTCACAATAAATCAGTTAATGCTTAGCGAAAGCAGCAAAATAGTACGTACGTACAAAATTTGATATTGTCGCCAACTGTTTTCATGGTATTCTTGTTCATAAGACTTTATTCTGTCCGGCCAAGCTCCTTGAAACTCTGCTTTGAGCTTCGAGTTTCCGTTGGTCAACATCAATCAATCGAATTTGCAGAGGTTCTAATGGCGTTGTATTTGGTTGTATACTTAGTACATGACTGTGTATAGCAGCCTCGTTCCCAAGGGCGTTCAAAAGTGAAAAAAAAATTTTCCCGGCCCCCGGGCATTTGACCCTGCATTTTTCCCCGGGCCCCGGGCATTTGAGTAGCATTTGGCAAGAACGAGAGCTTTTCCTTATACAGTAACTGGGAATATAGCATTTTTCCAGTGCCCGGCCCCCGGGCATTTGACCATCAATTTTTCCCCGGCCCCCGGACATTTGAGCAAGGAATTTTTGTTGACCCCGGGCTGCCCGGGGGGGGGGGGGGATGGTCAGGGTAGGAATTGAACGAGACATAAGAGCGGTCTCGGTCTGGCGTAATAGTCTCGTTTTGGATAGCGATTACTGGGACTCATCGTAATCAGTCTAAGATTTGGCAAAGAGTCATCCAGACTAAAATTTATATCTGTTGTCGCATTGTAGCAACGTTTTGTTGGGGGCAAAAACACACCCCAGTGCAAATAGGGTTAACACAAAGCTTATTCCGCCACACTGAATAAAAAGAATAATAATCGCTAAGGAAATATCTGTTTCATTACGTTAGCTCTAAACCTAGTTATAAGCCGCCCCATTGCTTGAGTCTAATTCAATGATAATAATTACGAAAATTCCTTGAAGACATTTATCAATCGATTGATTGAACTAAAAGAGAACAATGGAGATCCATTTCCACCAATGAGGCTTAGTTTCTCGATCCTGCGTCGCTTTATGCGCAGACTCTAATGGAGAAGAAACCTCTCTGAAATCAGTCGAGCCTGGATGCGGGCTAAGAACTATAGGTTCTAGGTGTGATGTAAACGACTCTAGTATTTACCGGGTGACCCAAAACAAAGTCATGAACTAAATCACATCTAGCATCCAGACAGCTAATGTATGTAATCCTTATATGAAGAGGGGGTACTTTCCGCCCCTTTAAGGCTTTCAACAATGTTACAAAACAAATGTGCAACAATATTACGTGACATTCCAATATTTGGAAGCAGATACATAAAACAACAACAATTTTGAAAAATTTTATGTCCAGGATTGGCATCTCAAGTATTACATATCAAATTATCAGCAAACAAAGAGCTTCAATTTGGTAAAAATTTGACCTGACAATTCCTAGGCAGTTCTCAGTTTACTGGGCTCAGAAAGTTAGTATTCACGCTGAAGTCTAAGCTGTATGAAACATTGCGTTCAACTTGAATTTGATCGAAAAGATACGCTGACGTCTGTGTTTTTCAAGATTGAAAAGTTTGTGCATGCGCCTATACCACCTCCTCCGATAAAGAATCTCCCATTCCAGTTCCTCAAATAGCCTCTCCCTGCTTGTCCCCCTCCATGCTCCTGTTACAGTTAGTGCAGCAGAACATTGTGTTTGCTCCAACTTTTTAGTGCTATCTAGCTCCATGTCTGGATCATGCTTATGATACACAATATCACCATAGCCTAGATGGGGTCTCACATAGAGCTTGTAGATTTGGGCCAACACATACCTTGAAACATACTTAGAAAGATACCGAACTAACCGATGCCCTCTTTGCCAGAGGCGGCGCCAGCCCTGAAAAAGTGAGGAGGACCAGAGATAGAATTGATTGCTAGATGGCATACCTAATGTTTTGATATCATTTTTGCTCAGGAATAAATACCGAGCTGAGCTGAGCTGAGCTGAGCTGAGCTGAGCTGAGCTGAGCTGAGCTGAGCTGAGCTGAGCTGAGCTGAGCTGAGCTGAGCTGAGCTGAGCTGAGCTGAGCTGAGGCGAGGAAGTTGGGGTGGACATGTCCACCCCGGTCCATCTCATGATGCCGCCCCTGCTCCTTGCTTTCAGAATCGCCTCCTTGACGTGGTTTTGGAAATGAAATTTGTGATCTAGGATCATTCCAAGATGTTTGTGCTCCGTTTTTGTCACTACCTCATCAACTCTCAGATTTAGAGCTGCGTGGTTAGGCTTTTTCCTCTTGGTAGAAAAAATAACCTCTTCAATCTTTTCACCATCAAAAATCATTTTCCATTGCCATGCCCACAATCGCACTCTTTCTAAATCTCTATTCAGCTGATTAGCTCATCGTCACTTCCAGCCACATTTTGACAACAGAATAAAGAGAAGTATCGTCTGCACTGCAAAGAGTTTAAGATCGCTATTTATATTTTCAACAAATATAAACATAAGCATGTCTATTTCTGCATAGAAAAAATCAATAGCGCAAATGATATCATCATCAGAATTGGCCAATTTTTGCCAAAATATTGCTCCAAAATCATTATTTTCAATAAGATAGTATTTTTTCAGGAAAAATGTTGATAAGTATGACCAAAAACTGCATAAAGTTCATGCAAATTCTTCTTTAAGCTTAAATTTAACTTGCGAGGCCTGATTTTCACAGATTTTCATAAGGCGTGGTAGCCACACCTAAATGACGCTACATGCTACAAATTACTTGCTCTGTAACTGTCCCAAGTTTTATTGAATCGTATTGAGTTGTACTTCGATTTCATGATCTTGGTACTTGGACAGCCTCTTTGCCTCTTAATTGATACATTTCTTTCAGATGGTATACTCATGTCAATCATGAAGCATTTCTTGTCTTTCTTGTCTTTGATAATTATGTCAGGTCTATCTTTGTCTGTGTTCACGGGCATGTCCCATAATATAGTGGTACTTTCGTTTTCAGTCACCTTCTCAGGTTTGTGCTCATGATACTTTTCTGCAGCTCGAAGATGGTAATACTTGCTTGTTCTCCAATGTAGGTACCCAGCTGCCTTATCGTGTTGCTGTATACACTCCGTTTTGCAACTACTGGACAGCCAGCTACGATATGGTCAATAATTTCTTCGAATTCATTGCACATCCTATACTTGGGGTCAGTGCTGTCTTTAACCCTATTCTACATGGGAATTCTACATGGGCAAAAAAGCCTCCCCCCCAGATTTTCTAAGCAACCGTAATGCCTATGGCAACGCAACGTGGTACACATGGTTACCAAGCAATTATGATTCTAAAGATAGCATCATATGCTAATTAGTCACATGATTTGTTGCTAGGCAACACAACAACAATGGAAATTGGCTGATTTTGGCTCTTCCCCTAAAAATTTAATATTTTCAACAACAAAACGGTGAATCAATAACTTTAAAGCTACAGATATGATACATATCGATTGTTCTTTTGAAAAATGTCAAAAATTCTATTTTTGGAATTTCATTGTTATAAAACTGTCAATCAAAGTCATGCTGAACACACACAAAAATTAGCTGATGCCTTTTTGGCATTTTAAATCAGTTTTTAGTAATAAAAGCAATATGAAATTGATCTTGAAACGTTAATTAGTCAATTTTGATCATAATGCACATATTGATAATAATGATCATAATGATCTATTCTCAGAGATGGCAATGCCTCGATATTACCAACGTTTTGACCTGCAACGCATACAAGATTAAAGCAATGCTCTTATTTTAGGCCCTTCCCAATCGATCCTTGCATTGCATTCCATCCCAAATATTTTGTATCACAGACGAGGAAAAGGAGCACATGCATGCTTATTTTTGGAGATGTGCCACAACTTTATCATCCTTACCATATTTTTATTTTATTCGTTTAACCAGGGTCATGCGTCATTGCTCATGCTCAGGGTCATGCTCATGCGTCTTTTTATTCTTTTAGAAAGCAAACAACTGAAAATGAAAATTTACAGGTGCTTTGGAAAATGTCCATGATGCAAATCATGGCTAGCCCCTTTTTCAAAACCTCTGGTTTTGGTTGCACTGTAAATTTTGACTGTGCAAACTTGTATCTCAGGTGTTTGGTGTATGATGTTTAAATGCAAGGTATGTGCATCTAAGTTGAAGATTGATACCTTAAGCTGTGAACTCGGAGAGTAGTGATATCTTATCATTTTGTTCCTATTTCCAATCGAAAAGGGGTACATGCTTCTGAGACACCCGGTATAATCTGCCACTAACGTTGTTAACTGTTGATGATAAAGCGCTATGCTAGACATGCAAATTACCTCCTTCAATGTACCGGGTGAGTCAGAAAAAAAGAGTCCCCGCTTGGAAGGCCAACTGGCTTGTTTTATTGCCAATATGTTCAATTAGGTTCAGTAATTTACCCGGCCTTAATCGGCGATTCCTTCCCGTGGATATGGGTGATTTTCTGCAGAAAGCCCCTTCCAGAAACCTGTAAAAACGAAGGAAAACAATGAGCACATTCTCCTTCTTAAAATTGATGACACTCACATAAATTCATGCAATTTGTCCTCTTGGGAGAATGGAATCCCCTTCAATAGGTCATCGATACCAGTGGGAGAACTTGTTCATCCTCCCAAGAGGATAGCATGTGCTAAAGCATCCACAAGGCATTGCTGTAAGGCAATTGTAAGGCAGAAATGTTGGGGAAATTTGTTCATGATTTTGGGCACGTTTTGGAGGTTTTTTGAAGAGGCTTTCTCGAGAAAATCCCTCATAATTTCAGAATGGAGTGGCAGATTTCAATCAGGTAAATTTTATAGTAGATTTGAACAGTTCTACTATTAAACTATATATTTGCCGATATTATTGTCCTGATATCCAGGGAGCCGTGCCGTGACCTTTCAAACGGGGATTCATTTTTCTGACTCACCCGGTAGACGCAGAGAAATTGCACCATTGGGTCTAAAAAGTATCAATTAATCTTAATTCGTTAGTGCATAATCTGCCCAAAGCACCCATGATGGCCAAATTGCAGAAGCTGGGTAGACCACCCCTGCTGGCATCTCGCATCCGAAGGAGACTTTATAATTTCTACAGGAAGAGACGCGAACAAATATTTAGGATGAATTTAGGACTAGTCCACAACTTTTATTGCAAAGAAATCAATCAACCAGTAGGCTAATCTACCAACAAAATAATGTAAAATTAGGATAATGTAACAATTTTATTAGTTTTCAATTACAATGGCAGCTATTAAAATAGCTGAAGCTTTGGATACAGGAGTTTTCAAGCAACCATCGTCGTATGTCTTTTCAGCTCAAACAAAGACTCACTGATCACCATGGTAAAGTTTCTCTAAAACTATAGAATGCTATAAAATCAACAAGAATCTCGCACGCGTTAATTTGTTACAAGAAAAGATGACTTGATTGTCTGCTTGAGAATGAATTATTGTCTACTGGAAAATAGCCGTGAACGAAAGTTGTACACGAATGCACACGCACAACAGGGTGCTAATTTGTCTATTTGCAAAACTGGCAAACAAAGCAATTGAAAAAATGAACGAATGAGGTGCAGCATATAGACTTGAATCTGATCTTATCAATCCATGATACTTTCTTCTTCCTGTAGTAATATTCAAATATTACTAATGAAGCATGCGAACATTTTAAATAGATCAACTGAATGATTCTCTCGTTGTTTTGTAATCTGCTTCTTCATCTTGCTCTGTGATATTCTTCACATTCATTTATCAAAGCTTTGAGTTCATTTTGTATTCAAGACCAATCGTATCTACTTTGGACTGAAATTATAATTGTTCATAATCAAAAATTGAATCTGTAGAAATCGATGAACAGAACATCATCGAAAACACATATCTCCCTGCTGTTTTCAACTCATACTTTGCAAAGGATGAAAGATTTTAAATTTACATCTAAGTGCCAAAATTAGACATGAACTAAAACTGTAGCCTACGTGTAGACCCATTATCCAACTGGAGAAAGGGTCTACGAATCAATGAGTGAAAGCTTGCTACTACAGTTCCAGATTTCAAGAACTTAATGTATGCAGCCTTTTTTGAGACGAGTTTCACACATTATCTAAATAGAGGATTAGTATAATTAATTGGGCAGGCGTAGCAAGTTTTATCTCTTTATTTCGTAGACCCTTTATTCTTTAGGATAATGGGTCTACTAAAACTGCAGTGTCTCAAGAGATGCAGGAGTTCGAAAAGTGTACCAAAATCTCGATAGATTGGTCTTCTTCTGACCAAAAGACAACAAAAGGCATTATCTGCTTGGTTTAAAGCATTCCTACTAGCTGACCAAAAGTGAAACAAGTTTTGTCCAATTATTCTTTACTAATTTAAAGAGTACGCTTGATATTGTCACTTTTGACGAAAAAGATTTGCATGCTGAATTGTAAAAGATGCAACATACCAACATTCGAGAAACGTGTGACATCAAATGCTCAAAAGTTACGTAAACACGTAAACATGTAAACACAACTATCAATTTGGAAATCTGTGAATTGAAAAAACGTGTTCGAAAATAAAATGATAGATTATGAAATTCGTCAAATGAAGCCGATTACTGCATCAGTTTTAATCCAATCGGATTAACACAAAAGCATTTTAAAAATTGAAAAATTTTATTTTAGAATAAGATATCTATTATAGATTATTACAGTTGATCTTTTGCATTGCTCATTTGCAATTTGAAAGACATTGCTCGTTTATGTTGAATCAACGAATGGATCGCTGTTGTTATTACGAACAAAAGGAATAAGGATAAGGAAATGCCACATGGCAAGCGAATACAAATGTATGTAAGAACTATTTCATGCAATAAGCAATTGTCACCGCTCCACCTCATAATGACATTAATTGATTTATAGTAGGAAAAGAAACAAAAAATAATTTACTACAGTTAGCTACCCCTAATTCAAGCATACCTTCATTTTTACAATTTCTCTTTATGAATATTGATATTAAACGCATGATTACACATAGAAATCTGTCCTGTTAGGAACCTACATGTGGGCATACACTATGCAGAGCCTTAAGTCGCACTTATCACCTTCCCGGTACTAGCTTTATTTTTGAACAAATAAAAGCTTAAACTATATGTACCATTACGTTTAACACCAACTTTAGACTTGCTCCAAGTCTATTTCTTTCTTCGTCAGTGATTCTTCATTATTAATTTATAAAGGAAATGCGAAGGAGCGAGCCCCTGTTTCGCCTCATTTTCAATTTTAGCTCCTTCGCATTTCCTCTATAAATTACTAACGAAGAATCACTGTGGAAGAGAAGAAATAGACTTTGAGCTATACAAACATCGATTAATGCCACTGTGTTTAAATGGTGTGTCTGCCTGTTTTGAAACATTCTGTGTATACCATATTTCTAATAATACCAGGGACGCATTTACCCATGGGCCCACTGGGCCCGGGCCCAGAGGCCCCCTAAAATTCTTAAATCTAGGGGGCCCCGAGCAAAATTTGAAAAAACCTATGAAGTGCTGTTAAATGCTCTCTTGCGTTTGAATTGAGTGCTATCGTCTTCAGACAACACAAGGTTTCATATATTGACAATACGTGATGGGCGAGCAAGGTAGAAATTTGGCAATAATGTAAGTTTGTTCAAAAGCCTCTCGAAAAGTTCCTCGATAAAAGGAGGAATCTCGTTGATACCGAAGCCGAAGTCCATAAAAAAAAAACAAAGAACTTGAAGAGACGACAACCCCATGAAACACAAAAGCCTATTTCGGATGATCTATTAGAGAAAATTGTGAAAGGTTATCCAATTTGTAGGATATCAAAGTTTCCTTGACGCTAATGGCAAGCATGATAGAAAACACAACTGTTTGATAAAAACTTTTCGATTATAAAATCTTCGTCAGTCAGTTGGCAAGCATGATATTCGGAGATGCATTCTAAGCCAAAGTAAAGGGGGTGGCCCCAAAAATTTTCCGGGGGCTTCGCCCCCAAGCCCCTCGTTTCGTCGCCATCCCACTTAATTTATTTACCCTGGCCACGCCGCTGTCTAGAGGGTTTTAGATCCCAAGAAAATCATCCACAATTTTGCAGCAGTGAAGGCAAAATGAAAATCATGAAAAACCATTGGACAAGGGTAGTTTTGTTGGGATTGTACCGAAATGCATATATTTGTACTCTTTTTTCGAGTTGTCCCCTATCAAACTTTTTAGTTGATATACGACTGAATCTGGCGGCCTTGTCCATACATGCTAACAGGGTACTGAGTACTATGATACAAATTTTTTTAGGTATATTCTAAGGGGCCCCAACTAGTTTTGGGCCCAGGGCCCCAACAGACTTAAATGCGGCCCTGAATAATACCAATAATAACACTCCCAGAACTAAAGTTATCCTCAAAGAGCGTATGTAAACCATAGTGTTATGCGAGCTTTGCAAATGCAAAATGGCAGAACACGTACCCTAAAAGCATCAGTACCTTCTCCTCTCAAGGTTTGCTGACAAGTGTTCCATGGGTCAACAATCACAAGTTGATAGCTGAGGATATGAGATTATCAGAGCCCCATAATCACCAAGTGATTGGTGTCTGTCAATACTATCTATGATTTTAGCCTCAAGCTTTTAGGCCTATCCTGTTGTAGGTACAAAATTATATTTTTGAGCGGGCATTTTGACCGTTTCATCAGCTAAAAAAAATCATGAAAGGAGCTTAAAGGGGCAGTCAGATGCGAAACGCGGGTAGCAAATTCTGCGTGTCACAATCCAATTCGTATAGGCCGAAATACCAAAATATGTCTACTGTACCTCTTTGTTCGCTGTAATTCTGATGAAATTAATTGAGCAATGAGTCCAGTAGTGTTTGAGAAAGTTCTATTCACCTGTCGGTTTCACCAAGCATAATAAATCTGACTCAAAAACCATATTCTTTGGTGAGTTTCTTGCCCACTTCGATTTATAGATTTTTTCTTCGCAGCTTCAAAGTTGCTTCAGCAAGATCGCTGTTTACGATTTTCAGGAATTTGGGATTGACAAAATAACTTTGCAAATACATGAAATCGATATAGACGAACAATATCTGTCAATTAAATCCTTGAGATTCTCAAGAACAATGTCGATGTGGAGATGGATTGAAATGTGCGATAATCCCATTCAAAATCTCCATTGACGAGTCGATGCTAAGCCTAAGCACTTTTCATACAAATACAATGAAAATGTCCCGCGCAACGTCACGTCTGACTGCCCCTTTAAGCAGCACCACCAATGACGAATGCAACAGAAACGCAAGTAACAAAAACCTCTGAATTCAGGTGAAAAATGGATTTCATAATACCACCTCTTCTCAGAAGAACCTCGCAAAGCATGATGGTTAATGCAAAGAGCCCTCTTCTTACCTATGTCCAGATACGGTTTGTATTTCATGACGCACAAGCCTTGCCTAGGTGAATGCCAGGTTTCATTGATGTACCCAAGAGTGCCGCTCGTAGGCACGCCATTAGTCTCATCAGTTGCGGGCACTTTTACTGTAATCAGAGCCCTCTGATTGCAAGCGCATTGTTCTAAGCCATTCGCTTGCAACTAATTGCTCTCAGAATATTTTAAATGGGGCTCGGCGAATGCACGTCGTTATTCTTGCATAACATGAATTTGAGTGACCAAGGGACATGGCTCAAAATGTTACGGGGAGAGGGGGGGGAGGTTATTTTTTTTCAGTCTAATCTTCAAAGCTAATTTGCCATAAGAACTCATCATTAAGGAGCTAACGTTTCAAACTTACACTGTTTGATCTCTTAACATTATGGCAAATATTCAGGAGTTTGGACTTACCAATGATTTCACAAAAGGTCAGATCAATTGTCAGAGATGAATTTCCTAATATCGATATTGTTTCTTAGCATTTGTTCGAATTTGATTTTAAAGAATTTTCAGGTAATAAAAAAAAACCTGCAGTTGACTATTATCACATATCATGAAATTGAAACAACTGCTTCTCACGGAGAAAGAATTGGAAATTATCATGCAGTCGTGCTTTGATAAAGAGTATTTACTTCTTTCAACGGGAAAAGCCAGTCATTTGCCATCATCGTGGTGTGGTGCATGGTAGACTTCCACAAAAGGCTGTTATCTGATCTTCCATCTAAAGATGAGAATGAAGGATGCTTGGATCCACCTGAGTCAGACTTTGAGCAAACATTTATTTTGCCTGTTATGCATTCATGTGTAGAATGTTTGTTTGGTGTCTCCACACCTGTGCTTATCGCCAAACAAATCAATTCTAGTCACGAGGCAAATATTGCCGACCACGCAACAGAGTAAGAATCAGTCACGATTATCGCCTCTGAGCCAAACAAATCAATTCTAGTCACGAGGCAAATATTGCCGACCACGCAACAGAGTAAGAATCAGTCACGATTATCGCCTCTGAGGCCCTTTGGAAATGAGAGGGGGGGGGGGGAGTTGGTTCCGTTGCTTCATGAATTCTAGATATGGTCAAGGACTGTTAAAATAGGCAATATATATTACAGGAAAAAATATAGGCTAATTGTCTATCCTGTTATAAACATAACTTTTGAGATGTATGTTTTGCAGTTGGATTTATTACCATTCCAGTATCTAATTTGTTTTTGAAAAACGGAAAGAGTTTTTGCGTGTCCTACCTCTTGGGGTAAAAACTGCTATGGTTTATTTCCAAGGTAAGTTATGGACTCAACTTCAAGGGAAGTGGCTCGTAGGAATATAGTAATATAGGAAATTAGGAATACAAAGGAATATGGGAATTTAGGCCATATCGAATCTCGGGGTCAAGAATTCAGCAATTAACTCATGAGTCTCAATGTTTCAACGACCACATACTTCATGCTCCTCCGCAGTTGCTTATTTCGTGCTGCGTATTTCGGAATTGAGACAAAAAATTGGGACGATTGGAGTAAGTGTACGTCTCTATACCTACACAATTAACAAAATCGCTGTTCTCCATTAGACTGATTATATCCAGGCCCTGTTTCCGCTTTGTATTTTGAATTGTTCACTTAACTGTTACTGATGATCGAGCTCAAAATCTGGTTCCTTAAAAAGCGCACAACCAATGACTTTGCGGTGCTCTACACTCAAAAACAACAGTTACGCTCAAAACATCGGTCGATGAACAACAATGACCAGCTGTAAAGAATTTTCTTATTCTAAAAATTAAAACATGGTAGTTGCAGCAACTTCACATCTAGCATCATGATACTGAAACCTGAAGAAAACTAATATAAGGAAGATAAAGCAGGATGAAACACTGTCTAGCAATGTGTATTGCTATTGCCTCTGCATGAACGTACGGGAAGAAAAAGTCAAGGGGGGCTTCCCGACACAAAGTCTACCTGTTTACCAACATGTTTACCCTACTGAGGGCAGATTCTTGCCTGATTGGGGCTGATTCTCGATAATGTTTCCAAAGTTGGGGGGGGGGGCATGAAAAATCAAAGACCGCGCGTCGCTTAAAAAATCTGGATGAATCAAGGGTTAAACATCCACTTAGCAAGTAAATTTCTTTCGTCGTCCTTCGAAGCGTTAAAATCAAAGATGATCTATGTAAACAAAACAACAAAAAACGTTTCGATTTTTTTTTACCACATCTTATCTATCCCCAAAGCAAATTGATAACGAAGAGCCAAAATCTGAAAACTTGCATAACCTTGCTACGAAATGTTTCTGTCGCTTTTGGACGAAGAGTCTATTCACTATGGATAAAAGTGGTCATGAAGTTTCAGCTTCTAATGTCAAACTTCCACTTTCTCGATTGGAGAGAGATCTGTTGTTGCTTGGAAAGCCTCCTTCGCATGCATAACCTCAAGTGTCAGATAGGTGAGTTTAAATGCCAGCCGAAGGATAAGCTGGTATCTTATTCATATTAATTGTTAACTCTTCATAATCTCAACAGTTGGTTAGTAGTATCTTACAGCCATGGCAACGATCTTTTGAATGTCCGTAGAAGATGACAAAGCGAGGGAGGAGCTTCCATGCTATTTGCAGAGAAAACGCTTGAAATGCACGAATCAGTACGCCTAGATCATTCGATTTCCTCACTATCTCTGCAAAACAATGCTTAGGCCATGATGGGCGTGTAAACAGTACGGCCTTCTAAATTGGGTATTGTTTGCAATTAATGTAACAATGTAAAGGGAGGGCATATTGATGAATATTGATAACCTAGTAAGGCCAACAGTTTGATTCTTATAGCAAACTTTGTCATGTTTTCTAAATACTTTGTGTGAGGTGGAAATTACTGCAAACGTTGATTGCCCGTCTTTTCTTTGGATAGGACAAGTTTCGTGTGCAAACCCTTAATTGAATCATATCAAGCGAAGGTGGCAATGTCAATCCAATGAATACAGAATGAGTTTGGCTTTCAAATATTTCACACTGAATAACATATAAGAAGAAACAATCATTCTGATCTAATTCTCACGTATGTTTCGCATTTATTTGTTCAATCTGGAAAGATCTCACCATCCTATTACAGTTCTTTTTGGTTAAACCAGAGAAATATTCGAGATTTGCAGCCTGTGCGCCAAGATGTCTCTTTCCTAAATTTTCAGAAGAACAAGCTTTTCATTTAAATCAAGGTCTTTATCAGATCGGTCATTACATGATTTCATATGCAAAATTTCTCTCGCCTGTATACCGGTTGAGTAAAAAGATATATCCTCTGATTGGAAACTTTGGAGTCTCTAACATAGTTTGAAAATTTGTTTATAATCTAAAATGTTATGGGTTGCCCTTGAATGAAAACTGGCTACATGGCATTTTTCTGAAAATCAGTGTTAAAGGTATATTCAAGGGAAAACAAATTTGTCTGTGAATAGGACAAACAAAACATTCAAACCCACGATGTTGCTTAGAACATTAGACTATGCACTGTTGATGGCAGGTGGCCAACGTTTATTTCAATAAGATTTTTTTAGATTTCTTGCAAATGCAGCTCTTAAATCTGCCCCTAGGGTGGTACTCTGGTATATTCAGGATAGGGATGCTCAGGTTACTTTTTTGGGTCTAAAATTTAGACAATGATTATTTTTTGGGTCAATTATTTAGACAGTTATTTTTTTGGGTTCACGAAATTCTTGCTTACTTTTTTGGGTCTCAAATATGAGAACAAGTAAAAAAATTGAGAAAAACATAATTTACAAACAAAATTAGGGTCAAGTAACAGTACTAAAATAAAAAAACATAGATATCCAAACATATTATGAGAAATCTAATCAGTTAGGGCACTTTATGCAAATTTAAGATACTGACTTCATAACTTTTGGTTATGTAAGATTGGAAAAAAATATTTTTTTGGGTCTATTTTCATGCTAGAAATTATTTTTTTGGGTTGATGCGTTGTACCCTAGCCTGAGCACCCCTATCCCAAATATACCTGAGTACCCCCCCCCTGGGAATCTGCCTTAATCATTCAATTTAATTACATTTTTGACCTTAGAAATAAAAAAAATGTTTTGAATGCTAAAAACAATGTCAAAGCCTCAGTGAACGATGAATTTGAAATTTAGGTATATGATTTTTGCACTATTATTTTCAAACTGTGGATACGTTTTGAGACACACTGACCAATAAGTCATTTCAAATCTCAAAAGTACGGCGTTAATTTTATCCATTAATTTTAGTTTCAGCACAACTCAAACTTTTGACATGAATTAGAAACTAATACAGCACATGTTCAAATAGTATTTAAAAGTCAATTTTCGTCTAATTTGAATGCATTTTCATTAATTCTCCTCTTGTTAACGCCTCTTGCTTCACAAACGCCGCACTTAATAAAGATTGCAAATAACACTCCTTTCTTGGATTACCCTAGACCCTAGACTAAAAACAAACTGATAGAATGCCAGACAAACTTCTAACTCTTTAATCATTGTTTAAAGGATATCTAGCTGCTTGAGGAAAACTGCGTTTTAATCCATTTACGCAAGGCTTTACTTTCTGGCAAATGAATGATATCCCGTCAAATGATTTTAGGGTAATACCGTTGTGGAGGGATCGCTAAAATAGGTTGGCATACAAGTAAGAGACATTGTTTATGAGTTTCTTTTGTAATATTGTACCATCATCTGTTCTATTTTCCACACTGGGAAAAGACGCGGAATCAACATTGCTGAGGCACGCAGATTAAAGACAGAATAGATCAGACACCATCTAATTGGACCTCAATTTCAAAACAAATTTCATTGGACAAATTAAGATAGATGTGGCACAAGACCCCTTTAGCTACAAAAAAGTTTAGTAGACTTATGAAGAAATCAAGTATACCTGATTTGAAAACCAATCTTAGCTACTAATGGAACCACACCATTTTTTGCCATTCTAGCAGCAAAAAACTGTTCTGAATTTTAATCCTTTGCAATTCAGGAGCCAGACTTTAATCGTTAGCGTCCCAGGCATGCATATATTTCCCTGTGTATGGACTACCGGGAGAGTCATGAGAACGGTGGGGTTTATCTTTATTGATGCACCTTATTTTGCAAATTCACCTCTTAACCTTATTTTAACCGGGTAAAAAAAAGTGATTTTCTACCGGGGGGGGGCCTTTTTCGGAAAAGGGCCCATTATTAGCAAATAGCTAGATTTATTTTTGGCAAAAAACCATCCAAATACCTGCTTGATATCATTAATTTGTAGTTTCATATGGTTTCGTACGGATATTTGTGGTTTCTAATAAATTAACTAATTAAATAATGAGAATTTGATTCAACGCAAAATTGTTGGCTCAATAATTATGATTTAAAACCATTAATTTCGCATGTTATTGGTGAAATCAAGTACCTTCATCGATATTTGAGGTAATTCCATCAGTTTTGCATGAAAAATTACTAGTTCATTAGTAATATGACGTCATAAAGGCTGCAAAACATACTGCTCATTACTTAACACTGTTCTAAACAAGGCCAAGATTCCTATAATACCACCTCTCTTAGAAAATGGGATATTCGTGATGGATTTTACTGAAAAGGCCCAAATATTTAATGATTACTTCATCCTTCAGTGCACAACGATCGACACAGGTAGTGACATCCCACGACATATTCCGGTAAATGCTACACTGTTGACTGAATTTCATTTGTCCGATGAAAAGATACTGAAAATTATTAGATCACTCAATCCTAATAAAGCGCATGGCTGGGATGAAATATCTGTAAGGATGATAAAAATGTGTGATTCTGCATTGGTTGTTCCTTTGAAGATAATATTCATAAACTGTTTGAGAAGCGGTACATTTCCAGATATATGGAAACATGCAAACGTTGTGCCTGTTCACAAAAAGAACGAGAAAAACATAAAAAGGAATTATCGTCCAATTTCTCTGCTTCCAATCTTTGGAAAAATTCTCGAAAAACTCATTTTTGACTCTCTGTATTCTTATCTTGTTTCATCTGAATTACTAAATCCTAATCAATCAGGATTCCGTCCCGGTGACTCGACAATCAATCAGCTAATCTCGATAACACACACAATATTTACAGCGTTTGATTGCAATCCTCCTCTTGATGTTCGCTCTGAGTACCTTGATATTTCTAAAGCATTTGACAGGGTATGGCATGATGGGCTAATCTATAAATTAAAGCGTTGCGGTGTCTCCGGACAACTTCTAAGTCTTATCAAAGATTTTTTTAAAAATCACAAACAGAGAACTGTACTGAATGGACAGAGCTCGAGTTGGGGAGATGTTTCAGCAGGAGTGCCCCAGGGTTCTATTCTGGGCCCTTTATTTTTCTTGGTCTACATTAATGATCTAACAGCAGACTTGAAGTGCAATGTTAAACTTTTTGCTGATGATACATCACTTTTTACTATCGTGCAAGACTCAAATACAGCTGCCAGTGACATGAACCATGACTAGAGTTGATCAGTAAATGGGCTCATGACTGGAGGATGTCTTTTAATCCTGACCCTCAAAAGCAAGCAGTCGAAATAGTATTTTCAAAGAGAAAAACTGAAACCAATCATCCCGAAATTCTTTTCAATAACATACCCGTGATGCAAGTAGTCGAACACAAGCATCTAGGAATCGTTCTAGACTCAAAATGGTCCTTTTCTTCCCATATTAAAGCAGCTATCTCCAAGGCGAGAAAGGGTATTGGTATGTTGAGATTTCTCTCAAGATATCTATCTAGAAACACCCTTAACGAGCTATACAAGCTCTATATCCGACCCCATTTAGACTATGGAGATGTTATATACCATGATCCCCCAAAAGAATGCGAGTTCAGCGGAAATTTCACCTTGTCTAATTTAATGGAAAAGCTAGAATCCGTCCAATATTCTGCCGCTTTAGCCGTATCCGGTACATGGAGGGGAACATCTAGAGAGAAGTTGTACGCTGAGCTTGGATGGGAATCTTTAAGTCTCCGTAGGTGGAGTAGACGCCTGACTTTGTTCTATAAAATTGTAAACAACCTAACTCTGAACTATACAAGGGATCCAATTCCACCACTTCGGCAGTTTCAGTACTCTCTTCGTAAACCTGACATCATCGGGCAAATAAGGGCAAGAACTGCAAAGTTCAAATCTACTTTTTATCCTCATTGTCTGTCCGAATGGAATGAACTTGAACCTGAAACTAGGCTGGCACCATCTGTTGCTGTTTTCAAATTGAAAATGTTATCAAAAATCCGCCCTCCTGGAAAACCTGTATATGGGATTCATGACCCAAAAGGTCTATCCTATCTAACTCAACTTAGAGTCGGTCTTAGCAAGTTAAATTTTCATAAATTTAAACACAATTTTAAAGATACCACAAATCCTATGTGTTCGACAAATGATGGTATTGAAGATATGGAACACTTCTTGTTGCTCTGCCCTTGTTTTGATGTACAAAGACGAGACCTCCTCGCTGGAATCTATGCATTAATACGACCACTTGGATATGTAAATCTTGCAAATGAAGCTTTACTACAACTTTTATTGTATGGCAATAAAGATTTTCCTATTTCACTAAATAGACAAATTGTTGAGCTAACGCTACATTTTATCCATGAAACTGGTCGATTCGAGTGAATTTCTGTAGCCACTTAACCATCCCTTCATAAGCCACCCGTTTTTGTCCCATAGTTAAAAGTAGTTTCTTTTCCTTTATTATCTTTATTTAATGGCCTCGGGGTAGACACAGCCTTTTGCTCCCTGGGGTTGATCGTCCTAGTAGTATTGTAGAGTAATTTTATAAGTAATGTAGTTCGTAATTTGTATTGTAAATTTTATTTGGAATCGTCGTCGTCAGGTGCCTTCTGCTCTGAGCAGGTTGGCTGTCATGGATGCCCAGTTCTCTCTGTGCTGTGCCTTTCTTGTGGCTTCGGCATAGTTCATTTGTGTCCATTCCTTGATGTTATTAAACCACGTTGATCTTGGCCTGCCTCTTCCTCTTTTCCCCTTGAACTTCCCTTCAAGGAGAAGCCTTTGAAGCCCGTCTCCTCTTATCAGGTGCCCAAAATAAGCACATTTTCTCTGCTTTATTGTATTTATCAGCGATCTTTTCATATTCATCTTTTGTAATACATATTCATTTGTTCTGTGTTCTGTATATGATATTTTCAGAATTCTCCTGTATATCCACATTTCAAAGGCTTCAATCTTTCCAATCATTGCTTTTGTTATGGTCCATGTTTCTGCACCATACAGTAAAGTTGACCAGATATAACATTTAACCAGCCGCTTCTTTGTTTCGACCTTTATTCTTCTTGATGTTAAAATCTTTGACATGTTATGAAATGCACTTCTAGCTATTTCTATCCTTCTTTTGATTTCAGTCTCATTCTTGCCATCTTCAGTCACCATATGTCCTAAATAAACCATATTAGCCGTTTGTTTGATTTGTGCTCCCTCCAGAGTGATGTTAGCTCTTGGTACGGGACTTACTTTACTCACGACCATTGATTTTGTTTTTTCAACGTTCATTTCCATCCCATATGGCTTTCCCTTTTCATTTACTGCGTTTATCAATTCCTGTAGATCTACGGCAGATTCAGCTATTAAAGCTGTATCATCTGCGTATCTTAAATTGTTGATGTTTACGCCGCCTACAACAACTCCTTTCATATCTTCCACTTCTCTAAATATCTTCTCAGTATATAAAATGAAAAGGCTTGGTGATAATATGCAGCCCTGTCGTACTCCTTTCTTTATTTTGAATTCAGGTGTAACTCCATTCTCTGTTCTTACTACTGCTGTCTGTTCCCAATATAATCTTGTTATTATCTGCAAATCTTTGTCATCAATACCTATCTCCTGCAGACATTCGATCATTATTTGGAATATATTATAAAAAAAAAAAAAAAAATGACGTCATAGAAAAAATAAACTGCTGATGTCAACAAATATGAATAAATTATATATCAAATGAAAGTACTCATTGAGATGAATCGAATGGTATATATATTGTTGAGATTTAGTAACAAAGGATGAAATTAGAGCCGTTTTAAAGAATTTCTTTGTGACCACTCTCCAAATATGGGCATGTGGTGGTCACGTGGTCAGACAATAGGTATTAAAATTTCTATTTTCTGATTGCCAACTAAATTTTAGGAAAAGTCAAGGAGTTTCAGCATTGTAGGTGGCATCGTTTGGGAGCTATTTAAAAAAATCCGATAGGGGGGCGAAAAGCGCCCCCCCCCCCCGGTTGACGAAACGCTAACTTAGATATGAAAATTAGTTTGGTCCAAATAAGTCTTTCTGTTCCACAGCTATGAGACGTTTTAGAAAAATTTTGTGTTGCAATGTTCCTAAAGAAAATATGCTTTCAATTAGATCCTTATTATGTATTTGTGAACTTCGAAAACGTGAAAAGCATACTGCTAAATAATTGCAACAAGGCTTGCATTGTGTTTGAGCACAAAAGGAAAAACTATCTAATTTCTGTTTGATCTCTTCGGGAATTATTTATTCAATTGTCATTGCTAGGAAGCAGAAAGCCCTTGTACCACCGATTACTTTGACCAAAATAGTCATATCGCAAAATTGCGAATAAAGAAGGAAAGAAGTGACTGGCTTTAACATAGATTTCTGTAACTAATTCAATCATTCTTCTGCATATGAAAACTTAAAAACATCTGATTTTTCACCAAAAGATTGCTTGTTTAACGCTCCAGGTTTTTCTGACATACGCGGTACATGCGAGATTATTGATCCCCAACTCCATCACCATCTCAAGACAACAATTTCAAATGTCCATTATTACCATTTTGGATGCTGAAGGTTTCCCTTATAAGCGCCAGAACGGATTTTGCTTCTTTCAGGTCACAAATATCCATATCAAATTGAGCATGACTGGCCTTCTGTTACCCAATGAATTTACCAAATTCTGGTTAAAAAAATTCATTTAATCGAGAATTTTTTAAACTTTTTAACCAACAAAATAATATTTTGCGTTTCTAGATACTGTATCTTCTTTGCAGAAATGATATAAATTTAATTTCAAATAAATTAGAGAGTGAGAATTTTGCATCAAAACCATCTCTCGGATAAAGCAGAACTGAATAACCATGATAAAGAGACTCATCACCACATGTTTCTGCAAACATTTTCTACTAGTTACTCTCCCAGCATAAAATGACCCTACTGTCCTTTAAAGATGCCGTATTTTCAATATCTTTCAGAGTTTTGGGATATCAATATCCCAAAAAAACAAAATTTTATTCGGGATCATATTTTGGTGATACTTGAAATGCATATGCAAAGAGTCTTGCTTTGACCAATCATTTTTGCCAGGGAATTTTTTTTAGATTTTCTTTAAAGGTAGATTTTGTCTCCCATTGTTTATTAAATCCGCAGAGTTCCAAGTTTTTACGGCACAGAGGACAATTTCTATTCGCTTGTTTGTCAGTCAGCAACAAACATATCATTTCTCAAAACTTGGAATTTCAAACAGTGGGATCAAGAAATCTTCTTGCAGATTTATGATATCAAAATATTTGACTCGAATTCTCCGATCTTGAAATAATGGTTATTGACATGATAAAGGTGAGACAGCTAATAATATATACAAAGCTTTATTAAGTCTGTCGCCCGGCTAGCTTTCAAACCTTTCCAGAAAATTCAGCATGCGATATCAATATGAATTTGCGCAATGCCACTGCCGATGTCCTTGTTCCAAGGGTGAAAATTTGCAGTGAGCAGACAGCAAACATTTCCGGGGTGCACAGACTTAGAACAAATTGCCTCTGAATGTCAAACAAGCACCCTGTCTTGCCATTTTTAAAAGTAGGCTGAAGAGTAATTTGCCCTTCTCATGGTAACTCAATCTATTTTTCATTTTTCATGCCGTAAACATAAACGACACTTACAATCAATTTCTTCTTAGCTATAATAATATTGTTAAGTTTGGCACGGCCCCCTTTAAATCAGTCCTTTCGACTGAAGGCTACAGTGTAAAAACAATGAAAAATGAAGTGAAATTGGAAATGAACATTTTGTAGAGTCACTAATGATCCCATCAGCATCACATTGCATTCCAACCCATCCCAAAAATATCCCTTCAGAGCAACTGATGGAAGCCAAATGAATAGCCTAAACTGAAATCGTTATGTATTCTGAAAAAATTCAATGTA
The DNA here is from genome assembly GCA_039566865.1 of Aurelia coerulea. Lineage (NCBI taxonomy): Eukaryota > Metazoa > Cnidaria > Scyphozoa > Semaeostomeae > Ulmaridae > Aurelia > Aurelia coerulea. The sequence goes on from CM076950.1 coordinate 11,578,347, forward strand.
ACTGATAAAGGTTTCACAAGCGCAGGTTGGCTCATTAACCAGCGCAACCGGCAACCGATAAGCAAGTCTTTGCACATGAGAACATCTGATAATAATTACCACAAAAATAACCTCTATAGCTACATGTGTTGCACTTTCTCCGCCCATTTTAGATAACTGAGACCACATTTGCTTGCCGGGCCTCTGAGAAGAACACATAATTAATTGAGTATGAAATAGAGGAGGTGCTGGGTTTTTTAATTCCTCCTTTTCACTCCCTATCTTGATTTATACATGGGATGTTGAATGGAATTTATTTCTCAACCCTCCATTGGACATCCATCAGTATCACTATTAACTCTTCATTATCTAATCTCACTGCAGTTTATTTAGGACACACAGACTGTGACAAAACCATGAAGAAACAATTTTATAACTGATGTAACTTGACCATTCAATGACTAATTCCGGTTCGCGTACGGGGGCCTCTTCACTAGCATTAGGAAACCAAATACATAAAAACACGAAATTTTGGTTAAGAGGTACAACACTTATATGAAAATTTTTCAAATTGAAAAAGCTTTGTAAATAAGTATTCTCAATAAGGATGATTGCTACGCAACACAGCTGTGTAACATTACTTAACACGTTGAATTTGAAATTGTGATGTTGCTGGTCAACGATAATTGCTCGTGCTAAGGTAGTTGCGCAATTAAATTGTAGCTGCAACAGCAGACTGTTACGCTGCACAGAAATCTATGGCATGATTATTTCATCTGACGATAGCCCCAAAAAAACTGTTCGACGGATGATCAATGGAGGTAAAACCGATCAAGGTAATGATATGAGATATGAGATATGAGATATGAGATATCGTTGGTATGAGAGGGAGCCAAATAGCAGCTAGCAAGTAATTCAATTTGTAAGCATTGTCACAATTTACTTAAAAATGTAAAGATCCAAAAATACTCACATGGTAACTTAATCGATGAGAGACTAAGTCATTTCACATTTTGCTACACATTATTTCTCGTGGCTTCCATCACCTGAATTTAATGTAGCTGAAAGTTAGGTAATCGAAAGTCCTTTCAACTTCAATTGGTTTGCTCTGAAATAAAGACGAAGAACCAACACACGATAGTCCCATGCTACTTGATATAAAATGAAAATAGAACAAAATGATAACTGCATAATAAAAAAGGCCGAAGCATAGACAATGGTATTTGGTATCGTTGACATATTTCGACAAAAGATGCAATTGATAAAAAAAACCTCTACAATAAAAAACCTCTATACTTTGAACATTTCTAAGGGGGGGGCAACTGCCCACTTGCCCCCCACTACGTGCAATTATCTGAATGGCCAGTACTTGAAACCAAAGTGACTAAAGTCACTGTAACATTCTTGGATCTCTTTGCGAAAAGAAAAAGCTTTTTTCTGAAAATCCATGATAACTGTCTCATTACCACGCTGTCTCAATATAGCCTCAATTCAAACTGGGGAAACAAGGAGAAGATTTAGATGAAAAAGATAAATAGCATGTCTTTGTCATGAAGGTATGAATTGCTTAAAGTTCCATATGCAATTGTTGCTCTGTTTTGACTGCGCAGGTTCAACTGAAATTAATCAGTGGCAAAGCTTCAGAAACGTGCTACAAGAATCGTAACAAACAGCAGCTACGACGCCCTAAGCAGACCACTTACTGAAGGGCTAAGTTGTAAGACCATTCAGGGACTCATTCAAAATGAGTCCGGAACAATGGTGGTCACATCCCTAAATAGGTTGGCTCCACAATACTTTTGCAACCTTTTTACAAAAAATTCAGAATGCTCCTGCCGTAGCCCTCGCGATCAAAAACGGACTTAAGGCTACCTATGAAGAAAACAGCAAATGGACAAGGACGTTTTTCTTTCAGACGAGCAATGTTGTGGAATGACCGTTCAGCTGAGCAAAGCAAGCATCCTCCTAAGGCAATTTAAGCAGATAATCTAGGGTTAACTCATTTTGAAGCTAAACTGATATTTTTGGGGTTCCTGAAAATTTCTCGGACTGACCCCCCCGTATGTGTATGTGCCGAGTGTCCCCCCTGGGATGAAAATATGAAAAAATATTCACACATCAGAGTCAAAAAGAAAGTCCAAAAGAAAGGGAAAGAACTTACATTGTGCAGTTCTGTGAAAACAGTCAATTCAGGAGCCTTCACCAACAAAGCTTCATGTAGCGCATGTCCTCGAATAAGCCCCTGGGGCCTTATTTCGCAAAACACATTTCAGGGTGGGGCTTATTTGAGGGGTGGTGAGGTAATTTAGCAGAAGCCAAAAATAACACCAGGGCTAATTTTTTTCTTTTGCGCGGGGCTGTTAAGTATGCTTGAAACAACTGATATATTATTTGGATATGTTGTTTTCGAGGCAATATCTAAGACCGAGAACGTTGAAAAAACACGAAGAACGTCAGTCAAAAAGAGAATCAAAAGTATTAACTAAACCAGCAATCAATTAACCCCCTATGGGGCATATTTAAGGGTGGGGACGGCTTCGAGGGCTGCTTATTCGAAGGTAGGGACTAATTCAAGGACTTAAGGTAATCAATGAATGTACTTCAGGCTAAAGGTTCAATGTAAAGAAATTTTGGATGTATTTCTTGAATTTTCAACGACAAGTAATCATCTAGAAGTTTCAAAAGAAGATATTATTTGCGAATTATGAAGGATGCAAATACAGCTCAGCAGTATAACACTATAAATCAACGATGTGCACTAAATATTCGGATGGTGTATATGACTATTAACAGAGAATTACAAATGACATGGGGTAGACCACAACATAATGAATTGACTATGAGCAGGATATACCGAATTAGTTTGCCAGAAATAAATCATCGTTCGTGATATTGATATGAGAGGGCGAGGGCCTCGACAAGATTTCCACATGATCGTCGGTACGATTTTAACTCTTTATTTTATGCACAATCTAACTAACTTCCGTATACGAGTGGAACCTATCCATCACAAAGATTTGTCTGTCTTGCTTGATTGACGTATGAATAAATAGAAAGGCCACACACAGCACAGATGCAAGCAAGGAAGGACCGCTTGCCAGGAAAGGCCCATAATAGAATAGGCCTATTGTGTGCATTCTATAAGTACAAGTACCTAGAAGGCTTCATAATGGAGCACTCGAGCAGCACTTTCACTTGCGATTGTTCATGAGGCATAACCGAGACATATGCATTTGAATTGAATAGAAATGATATTCAAATTGAAGAGTCACACAGCACCTGACTGGACCCCCACCAGGCAGAAAAATATGAGACTGGAAATTCCTTTATCCACACAGCAGGTTGAGAATGCCAAGGCCTTTATAGCAAGAAAGACATTTGCCTGTTTCCTTTCAGGTATAGACCATTTGCCAATTAAGAAAAAGGGATTGAGGCGAGCGTGGCTAATTCCGTCAGCCCTAGTAACAGTTGGAAATTCGGGGAATCCTCTCTACTTCAGAATATCTTATTCGGTGTATTTCCTAGGCTTATGATATTTCGTCCCTTGTTTCCCTGCGTTCTTTGATTCGCAGATATCACTTAGACTGATTATATGTTCGTGACAACAACAACATCAATTCACTTCATTTAGATGAGCGTAAGTTGAGGGTTCTTGTGTAGTGAGGCTAAATATCACTTGCTAATTTCACTCAGACTCAGACTCATTTCATTACTCTTATAAAGTGTAGCCACTTTAGGCCAATATGGTGTGGATCCATATTGACCAAGCAATCAAATTGCTAGAATCTAGTTTTCAACCAATAAGGAGGCGCTATTTAAGACTGTTGTTGTTGTTGCGTACAAAAATGGTTGTTTCGGGAAAGAATTCTCGTAGCTCCGATAGATCTATTTTCTTTCTACAGAGGAAGATTACTGCTTGAAAGGTATGTATTTTGCGATGAGTAGGTTCGTAAAACATTATTATTTGTACTACAAGTTTGCTTTTCAATGTTAAAGCTCTTTAAACCAGAAATTGAAGCGATTTTATTGAGTGTAAGAGAACTCCCGCCAGTTTAGGCCATTTTGACACAGGGGACCCATAGCCTCGCTACATAAGGACCCTCAACTTACGCTCATCTAATTGAAGTGAATTAATGCTGTTGTTGTCGCTCCAGTCAAGGGCCTTATGGACTAACTCTTCTCAAAACGGCAAAAAAATTCTCGCCAGGAACAAATTTGTTCCTGGACCAATCAGGATGCAAGACTTGAAATAACTTGATGGGATTGGCTGATTCTTCTTCAATTTAAACTTCCCGCCAAAGGCAAACAAACGAATTCGAACAACGCGTTCGACTGAACTGCTCCAACGATCAAAATCTCAAAGTAGCGAACGAATTTACGAGATCTTTTGCGTCCCCAAACAACCAAAATATCACTTATGGGTAGGATTTTTTTGCTTTAATAGCTTGAAGAAACATTCATCTAAGTACTGATAGCTTGTTTTGCAGTGTAGCACTTCAGGAAAACCACTTTTTGCGGCGATTTAGGGTCGATGGTTTTGAGAAAAAATAGCAGGTGATTTAGGCCATGTCCGTTTCTGGAAGCGTAAGTCCATGAGTCGTAGTTATAGCGTCCATCAGCCTATCAATAGCGATAACCTACGAACATATAATCAGTCTAGGGGACCCATTTCATAAGAGTAATGAAATGAGTCCCTAATTGAACAAGTGATATCTGCAAATCAAAGAACGCAGGGAAACAAGGGACGAAATGTCATAAGTCTATGTATTTCCCACGATTGGTTTGTAGAGTAGGGTACATAAACAAACGATCAGCTGATTTTGACCCCTTATTTCACAAGTATTAAGACCAAAACTTGAGAGAAAATTTTGAAAAATCATCGAAACTGGCCGATGGTCTTGGGCTGATTCTGAAGTGGATAAATCGAGAAACTGAAAACAAACTTTTGGAGGACCTTATTTCAACCCTTTTTAAGGTATTTAATCATTAATCTGGAGTTAGCAAGTGCATTTAGTAGGAAAATGAGCACAATCCATTTGGGAGGGAAAAGGGTCTAAGTGGAAATTTTCGGGCAGCTTTGAAAAAAGAAAGGCTCGTTATTCTGCGAATTTTAGAGATAAAATCGAGATTAAAAGTGTTTTAGAGAAAGAATACTGTTTCCCGTCGATTTTTGACATGCCAAGGCCGTTTACCCCTCGCAACACGGAGTTACGGCCCAAAATGGGGTAGGCCAAATTTTTTCTCCATTTTTGCGGCCCCCGCGCTCCGCCCCTGGGGGCAATTTTGGACCCCAAATTGCTTGATTAGACTCGCAAACGAGTCATCTCTAGTAAATTTTTTTCTGTTTTAAAATTGGTTTACAATGGAGAGGACTCCCCGGATTTCCGACTGTTACTAGGGCTGTCGGAATTGGCCGCACTGGGGTCAACCTCTTTTTCTTACTTGGCAAATGGTCAATTGAAGTTTTGGCATCAGTTGTATCTAAATTTTTTTGGTTTCTAAAAATGGTTTGTGTAAATATGTTTATAACTTAAAATCATTTTCCAGGTTATTGCTTTCCTGGCAGAAAGAGATGTATCAAGCGAAATTCTTGAGAAGTTCAGACAGGAAAAGGTTAGTCAAGTGAATTCATTTGGAAAAATATGTTTATGTTTATGTTTAGCATTTTGATGATAAAATCTTTGTCAGTTTAACTAAAACGGGGACAGTCGAGGGAGTATAATAAATACATGAAACACATAATTTACATTACGATACTGTTAACAAAACTTTACTTAGCCTCCTGTTTTAAATATTTTTAATGTCATTATTTTGATGTTACAGATGGATGTAGCAGCAATAAACAAAGCCACAGATGAGGAGGTAAAAGGCATAGTTGGGATAACAGCCAGAGGGGATCTCATCGCCTTGAGAAGCTTCTGTGCTTTTCAGTCTGCATGGGATAAGGATGATGATGATACAAAGAGAAAGAAAGAGCTCATGGCTTCAATAAGAAGAGATGATCGTGTATCAACGGTAAGCATACTGGCAGCTGGAATGCTAATGTATACCTCCTAAAATATTTTCATCGGCATTAGACAAAATGTTTCTTGATGATATCTTAGTTAGAATTACACCCAATTACACCCAAATGAATACCAATGAATACCAGAGCTCTATTATATATATATATGATAAAATGAGGGATAAGGAGGCCATTGGCCTATTAAACCCTTTAGCGTTCGTTTTAAGCGTATTCATAGTTGTACTTCTTGTTACCGCAAAAATCGTCATATAATTTCTCAAACTCTATAACTGACTTCGCATTGACTATGGTTGCTGGCAAATTGTTCCATTCGTTTATGACTCTGTTTGAGAAATAGTTCTTCCTCAGGCTCGACGATGAAGCAAACTTGAAAAGCTTGAGATTGTGTCCTCTCGTAACTGAAGTACTTCGTTCAAAAAATACTTTGCTATCAGTATCGATCATGCCGTGTAGTATTTTGAAAGTTGTAATCATATCTCCGCGTCTTCTTCTATAGCTTAATGTTGGGAGATCGAGGAAAAGTAAGCGTTCCGTGTACGATTTGTTTTTGAGTTCCTTCACCAACTTTGTTGCTCGTCTTTGCACCGATTCTAATGTCTTAATTTGTTTTACTTTACATGGATTCCAAACTGGCGCACAGTATTCAAGGATTGGCCTAACTAGGCTTTTGTAAAGAGCATTGAAGGTCTCTTTGTTGACGAATTTCATGGTTCTTTTAATGGACGCTAAAACACCGCTAGCTTTTTTTGCGATTTCTGCGATGTGTTTGTCAAATTTGAATTTGTTGTCTATTAATGTATCCCTAACGTACAGTACATGTGTACAGTATATTTAAACTTCTCTTGTGGCTTTCATACATAACCAGTGATGGAAAAAATGTTTTGTATCTTTAGACACAGTGACCTGTACTCTAGGAGTATCCTGCTTTATTTGTAATCAGAATTATGGAGAAAAGTTACAATATTCAAGATTAGGAAGAATCTGCATTGCAGACTAGCCTTGATCCATACTTTCTTTTTTCCTAAATCTTACTGCTATGCCGGCATTGCACTTGTAAACCTTATTTCATGCCAGTGGCGGACACCTGGGGGTGAGGGGGTGTGATTGCTCCCCCCCCCTCAATGTTGGCTAGAACAAAGATCTTTTGTTTGAAAACAATTGAAACAAACAATTCTTTTTAACTGAAACAATAGCTTCACCCCCCCCCCCACAATATTTGGCCAAGTGTCCGCCACTGTTCTATGCTTACTGTAAGTCTCTGTTTAACTGGTAAAGATTGCTAAATTTTAGTTGTATATAATATTTTGTAATAATTTGACTCAAAGAACCAATTTGGGAGTCGAATCTCAGTCCTTTTGGTCATGAATTATTGATGATCTTAGCTGATTGCTTGTTAGATTGTCAGATGGATCTAATTGGTTTCTGCATCAACCCTCTTTTGATACCACATGTGTTCAATGAGATTTCAACATTTCTTTATCTAAATTTTCAAGGAAGATCGATCTTACTAATTTTCTGCTCACTAGGAAAAGAAAGTTAAAGGAAAGAATCAAAGAAATGTTCATTTTGGATGGATGAATTTTGATTCAAAGAAGCACAGATTTGCATCTGTAAGGATGTCCAATGGTGGTGGAACAAGAGATGTAAAGTTAGCTCTCAGTGCCACAAAAGAAGATTTGCTAAATGTGGCAATGAACCTATTTTTTCCTGGTGGAAAGAGCCCATTGGGAAACAAAGAATCTTTCGACATAAAACTTGGAAACTTCTCAGCCGAAGAGATTGTTGATGGTCTGGAAGACAGCAGATTTACACTTGGTAATTATTGTGAAGTGAACAAGTTGTCCCATGTCAGAGTTTACCTCCTCACAAGAAAGATTAACCAATTCAAGCGCTTCCTTGGAGAAATGAACAACCCTCTCCAAGATGACTCAGATGATGAATTATTGGAGATAACCCACACAAAAAAAGTAAAGACAGATGATACATTATCAGTTGGTAGCTTGACAGCAGCATCTATGTCCGCAACAGACACCTTTCGTATGCCAGATGATGTTTATGTAACTATTCCTGGAGGCTATTTTGTAACTAATTCTATGTCAGCTATCAATAACTCTGTTATGATTGGTACTTCAGATGAACGAGCTGCACTTAATTTTGACATTTCAAGAGCATACGAAGAGTCTCTTAGAATTGACAGAGCAAAACAGCCAACTGAAAATGATGTGGCCAACAAGGTATTAGTGAGTTCTATTACTTCATGTGACCATTGACAAGGAGCACCAGGCTTTTCAGTGTGGAAATAAACATAAAAGCTCCAAGAGAACCGTTTTTCAAAGTCTTTGCGTTTATGTCATTAAGGTCCTCAAAATTGCTGACCACACAAATAAAAGCTATTCAAAGCAGGTTACGCAGTCCTCAACTGACATCATAATTTGTGTCAGAAATGTCGATTTTGTTTGTCACACACTCTGATGATAGGATCAACTTGTAGGTCTTAGTGTGCTAAAAATATAATGTTTTGTCTACTTTTCATTCGTCTTTCACCCTCACTTGTAGTATCCATTTTATTCTTTCTTTATTGCCAATTATATACCAAGAAAAGCGCATCCTTTAAACGTTTCTGTGTAAGCCTTACTCAGTATATTTATCATGAGTGGGATACACCAATTAGGGAATTAAGATGTGCCCTTCAGGCAACCAGGATTTCTCCTTTTTCGGTGCAATCAGAAACATTGAAAAAATTAATACTAACCAGGCTGCCGGGATTCTAACCGTAGTTCTCCTGCTTTCCAGGCAGGCGTTAACCTCTGATATACAATTCGACAATCAATTTTCAGGCAGTGAAACCGAAGAGTATGAAAGAAATTGCATTAAAGGTTATCAATCTTTTAAAGGTAAGGACTGTTTATTTTATTTCATTATTGCCAAGACCTTTCAATCAGTACTAGGTACAGTACAAGCCTTGCGGACGTATTAACATGGTTTTCATACCGAAGAATTCTTGTTGAGACATTAAAAGAGGCCTGTACTGTAGAAATAACTTTGTAAATGACAGGAATATTTTGTGTAAGAATAATTACCTGCTCAAATGAGATGTTTTGCATTGCTGTGCAGATTTTGTAGCACTATTTTATGGTAGTTGCCCTTGAAGCAAGCGGGATAGGTGCTACCCACTGATTATGGATTCATAATATCACGGTACCTGAAATTTTGATATTGCTTACTTAGGGCCTGTTTATATGAGGCGGGCTGGCCCGTTAGCGAGCTGGCTCGCCTCCAAGCCAGCTCAGTTTTACATGAGACATTCGATAGTGAGACAGCCCCGAGCCAGCCCGGCCCTTGGGTGCCACGTGCTGTCTTTCTTTTGTGTAAATTTGAAAGAATGCGGAAATAATTTCCTGTTTGTCCAATCTGCTGTGTTATGCGCGTGCGTTATAGGCGGGCTAGCCCGTTTCTTCCGTTTATATGAGAAAAGTCAGCCCGTTTGAGGCGGGATCCCGGCACTCGATAACCGGGATCTCGGCATGGCGGGCCAGCCCGGCATACATATAAACGCAAACTACTGTTTACAAAGCTGTGACCAGGTAAGTAGGATCTCACCTGAAGGCGAGCCAGCTCGCTAACGGGCCAGCCCGCCTCATATAAACAGGCCCTTAAGAATGGTTTGAGTAAAGCCCATATCAAATTCCGCAGGCTATGTTATTGTTTAGAGCTTTCTCGTTGAGATCTTTTCATTTCTTTTTGAGGCTCAAAAAGAAAGGGAGTTGCTTGTATCTCCAGAGCCTGGTATCGAGGGAGACCACGTAAATATAAGCGTTGTTACATGGAGTGGAATTGTATCAAGGAGGCTTCGACCATTTGATGTCATGAAAGTAAGTAACGAAAGCTTTTACCTTAGTTAACAGCCATTTACATCATCCAGTGACAAATGATTGTCTGAAGGAAAGCATGTTCGGAATTGGAATTTGTTTAGAAACTATGAATCTTAATACTCACATATTCCTTGTTTGACTTTTCTATGTATGCCAAGTGATATAGGGTCATGTGTCTGAACTGTTAGATATGGATCAATCTATTTTCAGTATAATTTCCTGTTTTCCCCTTGATCCTTTTTAAATGGCTGCAGGTTCTCGATCTCCTTCCATCGCTGCTTTTCAATAATCATGGGAGAAGGTCATCATCTCTACATTTTGCTCGAAATGCTGCTCACGTGATAGTTCATCTAAGTCTAAATTTGAATAAGTTTTAAATACAATTTGAATAAGATGTGTGGATGGAAGACTTGGAATAGGTCGAAGAAATTTTTTTGCTTCAATAGCAGCTGCCTTAGGCCTGTAAAATGTTAATTCAAAAGTCTTCACTTTCATTTTTTATATTCTCATGAAATTTACAATGACAAACAATTTCAACATTATGAAACAACGGCAAAGGGAGCAAGGAAATACGCAACAACCCTAAAACCTACACTTATCATAGAGACAAATATTACAAAACATATACAGTGGTGTCGCCCATTATGCCCATATTGTCGCAATTTTTGATTTGTCTTCACTTTATGAACATTTCTTTGTTGCAGACGCTTTACACATTCGTGTCTGCTCGTTGTTTATTTCCACGTCAATTCAGATTGGCAACGATCGAAAAGATCACTGTATCCCCCAATGATGATGCCTCCCAGTACGACAAATGTTGCCTCTATATGGAGGAGTGTGTAAGTATGAATTCTTTAAAATGTTTGTCGTTCAGCAATCAATGCCATGAATTAAAGAGGGCTACATTATCTGCTTTGGATATGTGCCTTCATATGGTGGAATGAAGTTGAATATGGCTGCATATTGTAAGGAGTGCGAAGTAATCTAAGTGTATTTTTCGGGAATTTATTCCCTGTTACCTAAACGTATGCCCAGAATGGGTTATACTAGCCAGCTGAAGTTAACACGTTCTTTTCCACGCTAATTAGAAACTGGTTTCAAGAAATGTTTGTGTTCTTTCTGATTTTTTATCAGTTTCTCTACAGTAATTCCAACTTTGTTTTAGGAAATCATCCCAGATTATGATGATGAAATATCGTTCAAAGGAGATATCTTTGGTTACAATGAAAACATCAATATGTCCCCCATTGCCAGCATGTCAATGGTAAGTAGGTAAAATGCTGATCATTTGTTTATAACACATGTGATATTGCTTTAAGAAAGCATGGTAAGATTTGAGGACTACAAGACAGCATGAATAGTAATGGATATGTCTTGCAAATGTTGATCACAATTTGGAAAGTACGAAACAACTGGTTATCTCCTAATGAAATCAAAGTGAGTTCGTAGAGACAAACACAGAATGATGTCTTTAGATGCAGCCAATTGCTATTATTCAATACAATTTAGCATATAACCACAACGTTTCAATTACATTATGTTTTTAGCCTAGTTATGATTCTTGGTACAAAGGGAGATCATTGGCCATTGCTTAGGATCTCATTATTCTGAATAAGATTATAACCAGATATCTTCTCTTTAGGCTCCTACAGTTGCTAGTGTTGGCAAGTTGGATACCCCTCCGAGGTAGGCAGGATTGTGGCATTTCTAGTAGCAACCATGACCCCGTTTACACAGTAACGGAACGATTTGGATCCGTCACAATTTCGAAACGTTTCATTCCCGTTTACGCAGTGACGGATCACCAGCGCTCCGCTTTCCTAGGCGTATCAAAAACGATACGGCTAACCGTATCAAAAGTGTGACGGATCCACGTGGCATATGTAAACGGGAGGCCGTTCCGTAACACTTTTGTAACGGATCCAAAGTGTTCCGTTACTGTGTAAACGGGGTCTAAAACTCTACTTTTTTATGATAAAAGACTATGCAATAAAGGGAACTATTGGCAACTTGATTTCTTCATAACTTGGGAAATATCATTCCAAATACTTGATGTTCATGTAATAGAATCTATCTTCCTATCGAAAGTGCTCCAATCCAGTCTCTAAGGTTGTAAAGTGCTGTTTAGATGAGACTCTGAAAGATGCTTCTGTGGCATTGTCTTGGACAGCTGCTACATTAACTATTGCTTGGTAATTTCACAGTTTCGAACCTTATTTCAGATTTCTTTGCAGGATTCTTCGAATTCACAGAGCGAATGTCTTTAAAGAAATGATCGAAAATTTTAAAGATCCAATGCTATTGTACAGCCGGATAAAAGTCCAAATGATAGATCAGAGAGGAAACGAAGAGATGGGAGTCGATGATGGTGGTGTACTGAGGGACTGCATCTCGATCTTTTGGTTGCAATTCTATGACTCGTGTACACTTGGGGAAAACTTCTGTGTTCCGGCAAGGATTCCAGGCTACGAAAAGATGGAATGGTTGAGCATAGGCCGCATACTCTTGACGGGTTATCAAGAATTCAAGTACTGGCCGGTTCGTTTGTGTCCAGCTTTTGTTCTACACATATTCTTCGAGGAAGAGAATATTCCAGTAGATTTTCTGGTGGAGTCCCTTTATGGGTACCTGTCAAGAGATGAAAGAAAAGCACTCCAGGCGTACAGAGAAGCGATTTCACAGCACCAAGTCATCCAGGAGGAAAAGCTTGAGGAGCTCGCTGAGGAGGTTATAGAAGTGTTTGGGGCCTACGAGTGCAGGAAAGTGCCCTCGCCATCAAATTTTACTCAACTAGTCAAAGAGATAGCTCACTCTGAGCTTATTCAGCGCCCAAAATATATCAGGGACCAGTGGAAGGAGGTAGTGACGCCCCTAAAAGAGTTGCTGGATTTCAGCAGTGTTCAAAATTTTGATAAATTTTTCACAAGCATCCAGCCAACTAGCAAAAAAGTTGCCCGATGTATTCGAGCTGAGCCGAAAACTGAGGCAGAGAGTACAACACTGAAGTATCTAAAGAAATTCATCGGAGGTCTGGATGATCAGCCGCAAATGCTGAGGCATTTTCTACGATTCGTTACTGGTGCCGACTGTTTGTGTATCGATGGCATCGAGGTAACCTTCAGTCAAGGCCAACGGCTTCCTGTTGCCCACACATGTGGCTGCGTTCTTGAATTACCGACAACCTATTCCACCTATCCAGAGTTTAGAGCACAACTAAACAGTATTCTAAGTGCTGGAGATTGGTCCATGGACTTTATTTAAGTTGTGGTTGAAAGGGACTGTAAACCGACAGATCAATTTTTATCTGCTGTTGTTTTTAATGTTTTATTTTGCCATTATGGGGTTGTAGTTTTGTAATCTCGCCAACTTGCCGACGTGAGAACTGAGAAATGCCCGATTCTTCAAGAGGCAATATCCCTTGTTGTGTTGCTTGGCTGCACTTTATCTTTTTCATCTTAAGAACCTGCTATATTGATATTGTGATTTCAAGGTAACAAAACCTTCAAAACAAAATTATTCATCTTGTGCAATTGTACATTTACACATTTGCACATCTACACATTACAAATAGGTTTACACATTCGTGAGTTTACAAAAATAACCCTAACCCATTATTCACGATGACAGTAGTAGCTATAGTGGTTTCTATTACCATTTTATTAAATTCAAGTTTATGCGAAAAACTGAGACCAGAAACAGCATAGCATTTTTGGTAACAGGTACTAGAATTGGTTATCATTTTTTGAGTCTCATTCGAATGGGATTTGAAAAGATTTTGATACCTTAACTCCCAAGCGTAAGGATGCTTCGATGAATTTTGTTGAGTTAAGTTGAAAATTATTCGTCGACTGTGATTTCATTCAAAGTTTTTGTAGTACCCTGGGTGGAAGTTGGCGGCTTTCCTATTCCCAATCGCTTTAAAGTTTTTCTGTATTGCATTATTTGACATTTTTTATGTTGGAAGTGAATGACTCTGAATAATACCAAATGCAGCTCAAATCATGTTAGAGTTATGGGCCTTCATTTTTCATTACAGAAACCAATTGAATTTAGCATCTGTATTAGTTGTTTAAAAAATGATATTTGTTATTTGTTATTCATTGTCTAATGTTCTAACTGTGTGGCTTTCTCAACGAGCTGTAAATACAGTAATTCTGCCTCGTCTTTGGTAGTTGGAAATCCATAGAAATTCTCTTTCATTAGAAGTAGGGCCAGTTCTGAAAATGCCCCACTGCAGCCAAATGTTGATAGATCTCCGGTTAATGACTCTGCAAGCAAAACATCTTGGCGATTGCAGTTAGTCTTATATTCATTTGTTCCATGCCTTCCAGGTAAAAAATATAAGAGGTCGGGCTTTCCGTGGGGAGCGTCAGCATATTTGTTTGGTCTTATTTTGTGGTGATTCCAGTTATCCTTGACACTGTCCAACTCATCTTGTAAGATCCCATAAAAACAGAACTTTAGGCACTGGGTGTGGATTGGGTTACTGTCATCAAACATGTTTCTGTTGCGTAGACTCTTAAAGTAGTCGCGCCACCAACCAATTGAGCATTTCTTGAGGTGTGACCACCAACATTCGATCCTTTGATTAGATACTGACTTTCCGTAAGCGAAGCTGGAATACCCTGCAAAACTGTCAGTGTGACATCTTCGAAGAAACCGTTGGATTCCAGCTACTAAAACGTTCTCTGATCCACGGTCAGCCCTTACTTTCCTTGGAAGACCTTCTGTCGATTTAACACAGTTAAGAAAATACCTTGCTATAATCCGAGGATTTTTGTTGGATGGGGATACTTCAAGCCACAGTATTCGCCTGCTGTAGCCGTCAATGCAGCCGTGAATGCAGAAACCGAATGGCTTCAACTTGTCATTCCCATCGATGTGCCAGATATAATTTGGACCTTTAGCATAATACCTTCTTCTTCTTAGTTGATGTGTCGAGCGAAGCTCAACTCCAACGGGATCAATTACGTTAAGACAAATTCTGATTGTTTCTCTGTCAGTTTGGACACCCTTTTCAATGAGTCGCTGATGAATACTTCTGTACCCAAGTGATGATCCACTCTCTTTTAGTTCCACTATCACTTGGTTAATGACATGAGATAAAGGTGTTTTAGCCTTTCTTCTAGTGAGACTCAGGCGTTTCAGGACCCTTCTCACTGTTCTTGTACTAACATGTATATGGTGCCGTGATTCTAAAAGGGCAGCAATCTCTGAATGCTGGAAGCCTTCTCTGAAATACATAGACATGTACCTTTCACGATTTTCTGCACCTGCCATTTTGCTTTAACTTTACACCTGTATGAAAAAGAAGCAATTAGGGATTGAAATAATTCACAAACACTGATATAACTCAGGGCCTCTTTAAAGGGACCAGAACTCGGGGGAAAATCAATTTATGTCCTTTATTAAATGGGGAAAAGGCCTAGGTTTGGACACAATTGGTTTGAAAAGGTAACATGATAGATCTAAAGAAGGAACTGGGCTCTAGGGCAATTGCCAACCCAGCTAGTCTGTTAAAAGAGGCCTTAATTTAACTGGTATCATACTGCAAATTAACTATTAATGTCGTTACTATTGTCGACCTACTGAATTGCGATTGTGACTGCTATGTCTTTTCCGATAACACTATAGAGCAAGTTAAGGCCTTCACGGTGAATGAAGTAGACACCATTATTTTATATCACCTGATTATGAACTGAAATGCTGCAACCATCAACATTTATTAATTCCAATAAGCAATTATTTTTATGTTAAAAGCAAACCTTGTTTCTCTTTCATTATCTTTACTTTATCCAGCACAAATCGAAATAGTTTAACAGCCACTGTGTCTTCTGCCAAAATGTGAGATGTGCTTCCACATAATTCAGCTGCCAATATGCAATAAACGCTGCTCTATTGCGCAATAGAAAGGTGCTCTATTGCGCAATAGAAAGGTGCTCTATTGCGCAATAGAAAGGTGCTCTATTGCGCAATAGAAAGGTGCTCTATTGCGCAATAGAAAGGTGCTCTATTGCGCAATAGAAAGGTGCTCTATTGCGCAATAAGGAGGTGTTTATTGCGCAATAAGGAGGTGTTTATTGCGCAATAGGAGTAAGGGTTCGATTTTTTTTTTGAATTTTCATTGGCCGCTATGGGGCACCGTACGTCGGCTTACGTATGATTGAAAAAAATGAGCTGTTGCGACACGAATGACAGACCGCTAGATATATAATGATTCAGGGGAAGAAAATATGGCAGAGGCGCCTTTTCCCACACCAGCTCCATGTATAGCTTTCACATTTGAATACTGTTTTGGTCAAAAAGATTAAACTTTGAAATTTTCATGGGTAATGGAGATGTTGGGACATTCAAAGATGACACTGCTGATGTGACTTTTGGCCTTCAGAGACATATGTATTTTCAAGTTCTATTTCTGCACGAAGGAATTTTTCTTCCATGTTCACAACTCCTGCAGAAATAAATTGATTTATGGCTATAGAATGGCTTTCGTGTCACGTACGATGATATATGAAGAATCAAATCCCCAATCTCTAAAGACAAAAGGTATGACGTCACATGCGCACGCATGCTAGCTTCATATTGAAATAAATCATGGCGATATCAGAATATGACTAATACCAGGGTCCTGCAATAATATTCAAAAGGCATTTGAAAAATCAAAAAATTAGATTTTGTTACAAATTTTGAAAATTCCATTTTGTGCATTTGTGTCAGAACGTACATATGTTTCAGAGATGACTATTGTTTAATTCCAAACATATGAAAATGATGAAATCATAAACTGAAGCGAAAGTTTTGATTAAGAGTTACTTGAAGAGATACGATTGACGCCTGTATATAACAGAATAATAATTATAATTTCTTTATTTAAGGTTGGCTTCTCGTCTAGCTGATACTAATTAATGCCTACCTAAACTTGAATATAGGTTAATGTCTGGGACTATTTTATGGAAGATGGCATTAGACCAAAGAAAACGTGCATTTTCAATACCACACTCTGTCGTGTTTGGTTTTGGTGCCAAAATATTTCTGCCACTACGAAGGGTGTAGTATCTTTCTCTACAAATATTTGATTCAAGAAAGTTGGATTGATTTCTTTTGAGTTTTAAAAATTTCAGTAGCAAGAAACACACAGTGTGTGAATGCACACAGTGTTTGCTTCGTCAGTAATTCCTCGAAACCTTAGCAACTATCTTTGTTTGTGATTATCAGGGCTCTCTCGTGGATTGTGCTTATTTTCTTATTAACTGACCTAACTGACCTATCCAAACAAATGGACAATAGCTAAACTGACAAAAAAAATTAAGAAAGCGTTCATCATAATTCTCAGTTTCTCAACGTCCGCATATTTTGAAATACGTATAAGTGTAAGTAATCCTTGTCCAGCCTCTTTTACAAATTGTGTTTATATGATTCTTGAAAGCGAGGTTCTTATCAAGCTTTACACCCAAACGTTATTCTTCAATAGATTCTGTTATCGTAGTTGCGCCAATATGCACTGATAGGTCAGTGTTTTTTCCCCAAAATCAAGAGATGATATTTGTCATACCATTATCAAGAAACCACTTAGAGAGCAAACTTAACCAGTTTCTGTTCTAGTATATGTTCTAGCAAGTAATCTGTTCTAGTACATGACCGTACACATAGAATGTCGTATCATCAGCATAATTGCAAATCTCAATATCTTCCATCAAATAGAAAAGATCGTTTATAAATACGTCAAATAAGAGGGGTCCCAAAACAGAGCCTTGCAGTACACCCTTAATTGATTCCTGCAAGGAAATGAGTGACCATTAACCTTAATTCGCTGTTTCCTAATCGAAAGATAGCTATAAAAAAGTTTAAGGTAGATCTACTAAAACCGTAAGCACAAGCTTTGCAATGAGCAGTTCGTGATTCAGACAATCAAACGCTTTCGAAGGTCCATGGGAATTGCACCGCGAACCCTTTCATGTCTAAGAATGATCTGCATTTTTCTATCAATCTAAGGTGTGCATGTGGGGTGTTATAGCCTTTACGATACGCACAAAGCTGGAAAGACAAAATATTTTCCATGTAAAGAACAATTTGACCTGAAAATATTCTTTCGTAAATTTTGGATATAGCCGGTAAGGCTGTCATAGGCCTGCAATTCTTTTTCGCAAAGGCATCACTATTTTTAAGGAGGCATATAGGCCAAATGTCTCCTTCCTTTAATTCATTTGGAAATTTGCTTGCATCTATAGCCTCTATACTCTCATTAACCCTATTTTAACCGGGTAAAAGAAATTATTTTCTATCGGGGAGGGGGGCGTTTTTCGCGCCCCTGATTTTCTCCGAAAGTATAACAGCTATGACAATGAAACTTGCCCTGTGTCATAATTGAGCAAAGGAGAATCTAAAAATAGCATAAATCAATCAAAATTCACGTGATTGGTTGCTAGGCAACCAAAAACAATGCAAATCTTGACAAAATCGAGCTACTTGCAAAAAAGGGCCCATTATTAGCAAATAGCTGGATAAAATCGGCAAAAACCATCGAAATGCCTGCTTGATAGCTTTAGTTTGTAGTTTCATATGGTTTCATATGGATATTTTTGGTTTATAATTCATTAACTAATCAATTAATGACAATTTGATTCAATGCAAAATTATTTGCTCAAAAATTATGATTAAAAACCATCAATTTCACATAAACTTGGCGAGGTTAAGTACCGTCATCGATATTTGAAGTAATTCCGTGAGTTTTGCTTGCTAAAATTGCTAATTAATTAGGAAGATGACGTCATAAAGGTTGATGACGTCTTAGAAATAATAAACTGCTGATGTCAGCAAATATAAATCAATTATATATCAAATTAAAGTGCTGATCGAGATGAATCAAATGGTATATATATATTGTTGAGATTTAGTAACAAAGAAAGTAATTAGAGCCATTGTAAAGAATTTCTTTGTGACCACTCTCCAAATATAGGCATGTGGTGGTCACGTGGTCAAACAATAGGTATTGAAAGTTTAATTTTGTGATTGCCAATTACATTTTAGGAAAAGCCTAGAAGTTACAGCTTTATAGCTAGCATCGTTTGAAATCTATTAAAAAAATCCGTCCGGTTAAAATAGGGTTAATGAAGAGTTTTACCAATGGAGCAAAAAGGTCAGAATGTCAAGTTAATATTTTCACAGGTATGCTACCCGAAGGAGAAGCTTTAGCTGGATTTAAGTTTCTAAGCTGACACAATATCTCCCATAGAGAAAGTGGAAAGAAAACTTTTCACTGACAGTTACCCTATGCTTATTAATTGTATACTTGGGTGGCCTTTTTACATATTACAGCAAAATCTACAGGGCCACGAGATTTGTTTGTTGTTGTTGTCAAATTCTCCTCTACCTCTGAAATTTCTGGGGTCACAGTCTGACTTAATCAAATACTTGATTGTTAAAAAGTTCCACATATTTAGGTCCCACAATTTTAGGTCATACGGTAGATACTCCACAGGGAGACTGAAAAAGACTTAATGAGCACAAGGGGATGAGTAGTATATATATATATATATGACCTCATGACACAATGTAACTTAGCAGGGGCGTCGTGGGTACCAATTGACAGGGGGGGCACTACTTGTTGATTTTCCGATGAATGATGACGTAAAAATCAATGATGTCATCATGCGCATGCGCAGTTTCCTTACTGTAACTGGGTTACAAACAATGATTTTCAGACTGAGTTAGTAAGACTGTGACCTGGTCAATCTCAACGATAATACAGATTAGTTCGCTACTGCTGTATGGGAATAGAGCGCACTACAATCAATGGCGTGTCCAGGGTAAATTAAGTAGGTTAGGGCATTGGAATGGAAAATTTTGAGGGCTACGCCCTTTAATTTGGCTTGAAATACATCTTCCAATATCATGCCTGCCATTAACGACAAGGAAACGTTGTGATAGTTTTGTGACAGCTCTCATATAAATCGGAGCAAGAGGAACACTTTTGAAAAAATGTTCTTTACTTCGGCTTAGAATGCTGATTCCATGTTTGCATGTGCTAAAATGGAAGATTTGATATTTCTCGGAAATTTTTACCCAACCTATACCCAGCTATTTTCTATCTGGTTTTAAAGGAATCTCAAGGAACAAATTTCGACAAAACATACCCCCCCCATAGCCATGCCACTGGGTACAATAAAGGCTCTGGCACCCAGGAAATGTGTTTGAGATGACCTCCCTCGCTGACTGTCGGAAAATGCCCCCCTCGTGAAACATCCACTTGTAAATAGGATCGTGATTGCATCCATAGCAGAAAGTTATGAAAATATATAGCGATAAAATTGTTCAGAAACTGTTTGTTTTCGGTCTGTGGTGTTTTTAGCCAGTGAATATTTTAGCCAATGATAACTTTGATAACAAAACTATTGCAGTGTAAATGTGCTCACATATGGTTTTGGAAACTGAAATATGGGTATGAAGCTACCTAAATACAACAATCATCCAAAAGCTGTTAACCTATCCAGACCAGTGAATTTTTCCATACAGCTTGTCGAGTATCTTTAGAATAGCCTAGCTTTTTTTCTGACTTTTAGTTGCTATCTTGGAGACATCCTTTCATGTCAATTTCAACAATTTTGACACTGATTCAGGGGGTCAACATATGACTTTAGATTGAGTGCTCAGCAAAATAAATATCTTTTAAGTCATAACTTTCAAACAACTGGCTCTATGACAATGAAACAAACATTGCCGAACTTTTCTTGAAATAGGCTTTCATTTGATATACAGGGTGTCCCAAAAAAGTGTCCGACTTTTAAATTTGAATAATTCAGGAAATATTTGATATGAATGAAACAGTCTGGTATTACCTGAGAGCTGGGACATGTATTTTCTTTTGAGCCTATTGCGCTTCAAATTTGACAACTGCAAAGAAACCAGTGGGTTCTCAAAACTGTGGCCAATTTTTACATGTTATCTTGACCTTTGCTCCACTATTGTCTACTATTGCTTACAGTCATACTTACTGTTGGAAAACCAAACTAGCCCTATTCTTAGTGGAAAGGGAGGCTTCGGGCTTCTTTCTTTGAATATGAGTTACTCAAATTACCAGAAATTCAATTTTTGCCGTTGGTAAGGAGGTATGTTACCCCCAGATAATTCAGCGATGCATTATGTCAATATTGACGTCGACATGTAAAGAGTTGGAGAAAAGAACATCACTGCCTGGTTTTGAAGGAATGATTGAACAAATTTGCAAATGCCACCAAAGAAACTGGCCAACTGTTCGAGATGCATTCAATTTCAAAGCGCAATGTTTGCATAACGGACCAAAATTTGACAAAGCTGACATGCTCACTACCAACGGGCTAAGAAGACAATGTTCTTTATAACTAAGTTCTAGGTGTCCCCCCGTCTTGCAACATCTAAGATTTCCAAATTTTGCAAGTTGGTAAATTACGTTCTCTGGTTTTACAAGTACTTGAACTGTTTTTCTGGACTATCTAGGCAGTCTGTTCAGAAATAAGAATAACATTGCAGAATAGTAGAGTAATGAGTGAAAAATACTTATGGTTTCCTAAAAATTCCCAAATTGAAACAGCAATAGACTGACTCAACAGAGAATTATATGTTTCTGCTTTCAAAAAAATGTCCAAATGGCTCATATACATCAATTAGTCTCAGGCATATTCAAATTTAAAAGCCGGACACTCTTTTTGGGATACCCTGTATAGTTTATTGATTGTTGATGACGTCATCAATAATTGGTTGCTGTGCATGCGTACTGACGAAAAACCACGTGAGGCTTCATTTTTCAAGAAATGAACAACATAATGTGATGCAGCAGGTCTTTTATGTATATTTAGCATTCTAGACAAAAATTGCTTTTTTTGCGTGCAAAATAAATAAATCCTGACATCAGCACAAACATTAATGTTACGAAGCAAAATTTTCAAAATGAGAACTGTGAGGATATGATCCTTCTATGTTTCAAATCTCATATCAATATGTTTTATCGATTTGGAGATGCAAAGCGACAAAGTCCACGTTGTTTTACACCCAAATTAGCAACATTTGCTGAATTCAGCAGACATAAACAAAAACAAATTACGTGATCTTGTCTGCCTTATCGTGTTTGTCACTTGTGCCAAGTTTCAAGAATAAAGTGGAGGGGGGCACTCTGTGCACCCCTAGTCTCCCCAAAGTTTCAAAAAGCCTAGTTTGGATAGGGTTTAAATACTGAAGTCTAAAGTTGCAGGCCTAACTTTGTTCATTCTTTAAGTACTTTAGATACAAAGCTGGGGAGAGAATGGAGAGAGGGAATTGGCGACCACTTACCATGCTATCCATACCAAGTAAGGTATTTGAAGCAGTAATATGTGGCAAGTAGACAAGTAGTTTGATGATCAAGTAGACCTTACCAGACAAAGAAACCAATGGGCATACAGGAAAAACACATCAACAGAATCAATGTTATTGTATCTATCAGAAATTTGGAAGAAAGCTATCAACAGTGGACAAACAGTTGGAGTTGTATTCATCGACTGCAGTAAAGCATTTGATTCGATTGATCACCAAATTTTGAAACAAAAAATAAAAGGAATTGGAATTACTGGCCAGCTATACGAATTAATAGAAAATTATTTGGAGGAGAGACAGCAGTATACTAAAGTAAATGGAACAGCATCTGAACTGAAAGAAGTGAGATACGGAGTTCCACAAGGCTCACTTTTAGGCCCAAGATTGTTCTCTATATTTATGAATGACATATCGGAATCAATTTCAGCTGGAGAGGTACATCTGTACGCTGATGACATAACAGCTTTTGTCGTAGGGGCAACAACAGATGAAACTATATACAAAATGCAAGTCTTAGCTGAAGAAGTCACGCAGTGGTGTAGAATAAACAAAATGACAGTAGACATCAAAAAGACAGAAGCAATGATGAAACAAAGCAAAAAGTTCATTGGCCCTTTACTACCGGTTGAAATCGCTGACAAAGTGGTAGATTACAAGGAAGAATGCAAGTTGCTAGGGGTGTTTATAGATAGACAACTGAAATGGAAAACACAAATAGAGAAAGTTCGAAAGAAATATTCTATATATAATGCAATGTAAAGAAAAATTAGCTTTTTTGCCATCTGAAACATTAGAAAAGATACATTACAGCATGATCATACCAAAGATAACTTATGGCTTGTTAATATGGGGAACATCGTCAAAAAACCTTATGCAAGAGATTGAAATTCAGCATGTAAAAGCAACGAGAATAGTGAAGAAATTAGGCATCAAAGTAAATGATACTGACGTTCTACAAAGTGTAAACTGGAATAGAATCGATTATATTCATAAAAGAAAGGTTGCCACAGAAATGCATAAAATAGTCAAAGGAACAGAGGATCACAGACTTAGAAACATGTATGAAACGAAAGTAAGCAAAAGAAGAGGTTTGCAGTTAAGCATAGGTTCCAAATCTTTAAAAAGGCTGGTGTAAAATTGAGTGACTTATTTCTTTGTACTGAATGACTTCAAAGAAACTTTTGCTATTTCTCTATAATTCTACCGTTGGACTTTTCTGAAATCTTTAATATTTTCAGAGTTGGAGTGTTTTTCTTCTTTTTCAGGAATTCAAGAAAAATGTTCAAAAAAACTTAAAACCATCGTAATTTCTAAACCGTTAGACTCAACATGAAGTAATTTCGAAGAAAACCATAGCTTATGAATGCCTACAATATGGTATCAAGCAAAAGTCTGTCAATCATCTAGTTTATGATTTAGAAATTTGATGACGTCACACCCTCAAATGAGCTGAAATTTAGAATACGCTGTAATTTTGAAAAATATTCAAAATTTCTGGAAAGTCCAACGGTAGAATTATAGATAAGTATCTAAAGTTCCTTTCAAGCCATTCAATCAGAAGAAATAGGGCATTGAATTTTACACCCACCTTTTTACGCCAAGTTACAGATTTGGAACCTATGCTCTGCAGTTACAGGTTAGCAGATCGAATACAGAAAGTGAACGGAACACGCTGAAAGGAGAATGGCAGCGTAAAACTATCTTTTGCCACATAACGGACGTTTAGACGTAGATTCCAAATCTGAAAACATTTTTGAAATATCTCTTTTCGTTTGAGAGTTAGGGGCCCTCGAAGTGGCGGGAAACGCCCTTTTACGAAAAAGGACGGGATTGATTGCGTATTCTCCCGCAGCATGTCACGCGATGCTTGTGACGTCAAATGCGATCAGTGGTCAGAATGCGAATTAGGCCCATCAAGTGGGAAGCAGTGAAGAACTCGTATCATCAGCGACGAGACGACTCTTCGGTTTCAACAAATATTTGGTTGACAAAACTTTAGATTCCATGTTAGGGTTTATGGAAGGCTGTGGTCTAATGGAAATGAAGGGAAAGTGGTTTGTCCATCATCACCAGGTCCGATGGGATGCCGAAGGAGACAGAGAAGAGACGGGAATCAAACGATGTCCCAAACGAAACACTCTATCCAGAATAGCGATTCCAGACTTTTGACTTCCAAAACAGGTGATCTTTGATTACTATCTTCTACTTTTACCAATAACTTTCTCTCCTCAGTTACATAGGAATTATTTTATTTGTTGGTTGCCGTTCTTTATTTTGTGTAGGCCTATGACATGAGTATTTTACGTGATTATAAATGGGGCATCTTTGGTGAGTTCCTAATATAGACCATACGAGTTTTTGCAAGTTCTGTTTCTTATTTAGCCCTTTCAAAAACCCTGCAATTACTCATAAAAATACTTGTTGTATCAAAAAGTTCTTTCCCAGTCCTAACTTATAGTGAATGCATTTAGAGGATTTCCTACATTTTACATATTGTATTTTCAGGTATCATCAAGGGA
This sequence comes from Aurelia coerulea, assembly GCA_039566865.1. NCBI lineage: Eukaryota > Metazoa > Cnidaria > Scyphozoa > Semaeostomeae > Ulmaridae > Aurelia > Aurelia coerulea. The sequence goes on from CM076950.1 coordinate 11,603,066, forward strand.
TGCATGACAGTTGAAGTGTGTTTCCACAAGATTTATACAAGATATACTTGCATTCTAAGAGCTGACAAGGAAGGGATCCTGTGTATAGCCACAGTTAGCATGCCAACTGACATAATTACAGAATGAAAAATGTTTCTCTTGTCATGTTTGAAGATTGAAAACATTATCTTATAACTAACAGCTGAGGGAGTGTCTATGTGTTGAACACAATGGGACATTAAACAGAATATAACACAAGAGGGCCTTTTCATGATTACTCCATTTACTTAACTTCCTGTGGCATAGCAGATATTGATGAAATATTTCATATTTGGTAACTTCACTCACAAGCAACAAATTAGTTGTTTGTGGTTGTTGCGTAACCCATCCAAATGTCCTTGGAAATCATTCTGGTCAACTTTCAAGTTTTGGACAAAGAAGTTTGTAAAAAAGACACTGACAAATACAGTAAATATATGTGTTGCCTGTGCGAAAATACAAGGCCATGTAAAAGCAATTTACAAGCCCTGTAGTTGTGGCCTTGTAGCATTTTTTGCTAATTAGCCTTGCAGAACCCTGGTGGGTGGCAATCCTGTGCTAGACTGGTTGTAGCTTGGAATCTTACTGATAGCCTTGTAATTTTCTTCAAAGGCTAGTACAAGGTCATAACAAGGTCATAATCCCCGCTACAAGGCTAACACTTGGCCTGTACACTTGATACTCTACCCTTGGCCTTTTATTTTTGTACAGGTGATACTCTAGCTGTTGTCAGTTTTTTTGCTTGTATTGCATACATATACTGTGGAAATGAAGAAGAAACTATTTTCCAGCTGTTGAAGTCCAATTCATCAGACATGAGAATTCACTGTTTTAAGTATTCCAAGGGCTTTATAAGGGTACAAGGAAAATTCCACCCATAGCAGAATTCAAAGAAATCAACACAGCAGTTAATTAAAGCTCACTCAGACCAAGTGGAAAAAGTTTCTATTTGATATTCTTAGCATTTGCCATTTCCTTGTTTAGCTAAATATAACAGAGATGTGTTGGCATTTCCTTCAGCAAATTTATAACCTCCATTAATTATGCACCTTGATTAAACATGTGTTGATTCCACTGAAAGTTTTGGCTACTAACAAAGTGTGGTTTTTGAACATTGTTGTTATGAAAATCTTTCAAAAACTTCGCATGAAAAATAGATCTTTTCGGTGTCTTACAAAAGAGTCCCGATAGAACAATTATATTTGTTCACATTTTTATAAGAAATTTTAACCAAATTTTCAATGTGTTCAACAGTGCCACCATACCATATGAAATCCACCATGGAAATGGGTGGCACTCGATCAAAATTTTTGAATGAAAATGTGAAAAATGTCTCTTGTAGTCTTCCACAGTATATAGCTAAATGATCTATTGTACATATGTAAGTTGTCATTCTGGAAAAATTTACCATCTAAGTCTAATAATATTCTTTACTTTCTCAATTATTTCAGAACAAGGTATTTAATTGTACATTTCTGTTGTCCATACTGTGCTTCTTTCCATAATTAAAGGTGTCCATTTTATGATTGAAATGTCTCCTTTTGAATCCAAACTTGAATGATTTGATTTGTGGCCAATAAGTCAGGGACAAACTGAAAGGGAGGATTATGAACTATATTTATGTACAAAATGCAAACGTTAAAGCCTGAATACCTGGCTTACAAGAGACTGTAAGATTTTCAAATGCTAGACCAATAGTTGACAGGAATTTCATAATATTGTACACATATTTTTTTAAATAAGAAACTGCCCATAAGAAAGTCAACTCTCAGATCGCCAAAAAATTAAGAAACTCCAGTACTGGGAAAATATAAGTTAACAAAATATTTATTTTGATAAAGGAAACCCTTGGCATATTTTTGCTTTACTTTCACTTGACTCGTGCATCACATTACTCATAAGGTATTTGAGTAATGTTCACAAGGGCACAGGTAATGAAGATGAAGATTGTTTGTGGAACCTCTAAGAAACCTGTAAGAAACTATGAGTACTCAAAATCTGATAATTTTCCAGGGTGGAATCCATGCACCCTACGCCAGAGATCTCCGGCGTGGAGTCATGATATTCTATTGTTCTTCCATTGTTTTGGCAAGAATCTCCGGCGTGGACTTTGCATGGTTTCCACCAGGGATAATTTTAAGAAACTTTCAGCACTGGCCTAAATTCTTGGTTGCTTATAAAAAAATATGTGTGTTGCAAGTACTATCCAGGTGATGGAATGCGTACTGAAATTTGTTATCAAAGGCAGATAAAATGAGCAGAGATTGATTGGGTGGGCACAATGAAGTTGATATGAAATAAGTTTAAAAGCAATCCATTTTATCTAATCTTGTTTTTTTTCTTACTCGCAGTGCATAAGGCCACATTTTATGATCATTCAAGCCCTTCAGACATGTCTGTTTTTGTCATGAAAAAAATCTAAAATAACTGATCTCTAACCAATAGCCTTAGATTGACCCAACATATTTCCCACATATTTAGGTAGTCTTACCTTTTCAGTGGTGCCACACAGTTGCCAAGGTTTTCTGTTATTGAGAATTTCATTGAGACTCAATATTTAATTCGTCAACATTGGTTGTTCACTTCCTCTTGCTTGGATGACTTTCGTTCCTTGCATGATCTGGTCTGGCCTGCCCTTTCGTCCCCATCACATATTGTTAGGTAAGGATTGCATCTCTTGTTAATGTAGTTTAGCTACTTTGCTATGAGCACCCCCAAAACATTCAAGAACGTTTGACTAGCTTCGAACTGGTCATCATCAAAATACCTTCGACTTCGTACGTTTGGCCACTGGCCAGGTTGGAAAACATGCGTGACAATGGAATCCATTTGGAACGGAAAATAGCGACGTCTCCTCGAAATCTTTGATGTGGAAGTACCCTGCTCATTGAAAACAAATTATCTGCTGTCTTCCAAACAGTTATATGGGTTAAAATGAGCCATTCTGCAAGCTTCCTTCGCCAACTCATGCATTGGCCTAACCAAACGATGCTGTTGTGGGACCGCCGACCGAAAACCACTGATCACATTTGACGTCACACATCCGAAATCAATTCTCGGAAACGACAATGAACGAGAATTGTCCCGCAGAGAAATGTGCAATAGAAAGTGCTATTATTCAAAAACTAAACGAAATATACAAAAAATTACTTCACGATCGTGTTTCCCATGATAAATAGCATAACATATCAAAAAATTTTTTTACGCTGCCATTCTCCTTGAAATACAGAGAAACTATTTTTTGGAACAGCTTAACAACAGACGTAAAGAATGCTAGCAGCAAAGAAGTCTTGAAAAAAACTCCTGACCAAGGAACGAAACAGTATTGAGAAAATAACATTTGAGAAAGGAACTGTATCAATTAAAACAAAGATCTTGAAACCTATATATACTTTTAGGCACAGGGACTAGATTTAAAATTCTAAGTAGGATAAAATTACTAGCTTATCATTAATATTACTATTACTTTACTTTTAACACTTTAATTTGTAGGTCCACATCAGCCAACTTGTGGCTGACATATTATTAACCTGCATTGTTAAATCAAGAATGTATGTATGTGTATGTATGTATGTATGTATGTATGTATGTATGTATGTATGTATGTATGTATGTATGTATGTATGTATGTATGTATGTATGTATGGTTTTCTTCAATTTGATCTTACGATTTAGAGAATTTGTCATGTATTTCAGTTGCAATTAAGAATAATATTTGCAATGGCTTGCTTGAATAAATGGTAGATGAACCAAGCATTCAAGATATCGTGTTGGAAGAGTGTAAAAGCAAATGACATAGGAACAAGTATTCAGGCATCTCAATATTTTATCAACAGTAACAAAACAATAGAAATAGGACTAAAGGCTTTCCTAAATAAGATTTTAGGTGCCACTTAAGTTTCGTTAACACTATCTATGCGTTAAATCGCACAGCCAAGTACTTTTATGAAAGAGGTAATCAATAAACCAAAGAGCAAGAATGTCGATAAATAAGATCATGACTCTTAATTTTTTTTATTTGATATTCCCTGAGTTTCCCATTATGAGAGACGAATCTAGTAATAAATCAAGTGGTATTGTATAGTTCAGCAATGAAAGTCCGAAACATTCTGTCAATCCGATCAGCTTGATCTTGGTTTAGGTCCAAGAAGTTCGTAAATAATGTTTTAATCGGAAAATAAATGGACTGTCAACATTGGACTATATGATAGCACTGGCTTTGTCACTAGTTTTGTCTGTAAGATGGAATGGTCAGGAAATATCAAATATAAAATCCTCAAATCATGATCTTGTTTATCCTCATTCTTCCTTTTTGAATCATATCTTTGGTTAACACTAGATAAATGAAAATAATTCCAATAGATTCCATGGAGCTACATACGATTTGGTTCCCATCTTTACCACAGTAATAAACAAATAAATTTAAGGATAAATCCTCACATGTGTTACCCATCAAACATCAGAAGTAAAATAAATTACCATATGCTACCTAATCGCTACCTTTGTATCACCTATTCAAAGCAAGAAGAAAAGAAAGAACCTAACTTCTTTGCCCTACATTCATGCCACAGCTGACCAAATATGGCATAATTATTTAAAGTTAGACTGCAATGCAACATGTATAAAATCTTAAACAAACTAAACATAACAATGGCAACTAGGAGCATAGCATAAAGACCAAATTATGAATTTCAAGATCTATAAAAAGTTACATCTACAGGGTGTCCCATACAAATTGTGCCCCGTTTGTCTAAAGATTGCGAGAAAACAGCAAAAGATCCTCGCCAAACTTTGCATGACGGTGCTCTTCAGATGTTCAATTAAAGTTTGCTTCCATCCCCATGAAAATCCGTCGAGAAAGGATGGAGCTATGACCTTCATTTTCAACCCATGAAGCTATCTGCAAAACAGTAAGACAAAATGGCCGACCGCTGGTTTCAGTCATCCGGCAAATTTGGTCTTCTGAAGTTCATAGCTCCATCATTTCTCAACTGATTTTACGGGGATGGTAGCAATTTTAATTGAATATCTGAGGAGCAACATCATGCTAAAGTTTGGCGAGAATCTTATTGCGCTTTGTCGCAATCTTCAGGCAAACGGGGCACAATTTTTTTGGGGCAACCTGTACAGAACAAGTATCAATCATGCAATGTCAATAACAAAACATGAACGGACGAAGGTATTAAAAGTCATACAAATGTATTGAATAATGTGCATGCAATAATTTCATGCCAATTAGTACCAGGTGCAGCAAAAAACTATCTAACTTGACAGGTCTACAGTTACTAAACTAGAACAGATTTTGAAAATCCATTGTTTCAGCTTTAGCTAAGAAGTTTGATCATTGTTAGACATAAGCATCATTAACGAAAGGGAGAACCATTTCCAGGGAAAACTCAACTTGGGATCTAGAACATGATTGGCTACTATTTGCTTTCAGTGCGTCAAATACGAAAATTTCAAGCGTTTGTTGAAAGACCAAAGTATTTGCTGATCGTTCTTGTTTTCTTAATAGAATACAACTAACTTTGACTTTACGAAAATAGCCTGACAATGACAAAAAACACTTGATCAAATCGTGAAGAGACAACTACACCGAGTGATAAAAGTTTACCTTTCCCACAGGTATCAGATGTTGTTGGCACTTTTCTTGCCATGGGATGAAAACAACTTTGGCACTTATCTAAACATTAATTCCTTACAACTTGTGAAGGAGATTAAATACTGTTATGAAGTGTTCTGCGTGAAAGATTCCTCTTGATTTGATAAAGTATTTCAGCCCGTTTTCGGCAATTTGGCAAAAAACAGATTTTCGTAAGATCAAATTTTCTTTGCTCATAAAAATGCAAGAAAAATCATAAAAATATGTCACCCGTTCTGCTATCAAGTAAAATCAGACCTATCCAGTAATTTTAAGTAATACGATTTTTCAAATGCATGAATTGTCTTTTGGCACACCTGGTACAAGTGACATATTTTAAAGCTAAAGTCTATTTGTAAACGTAGATCGACTAATTAAATAAAGACGCTCATTGTACGGTAAAAGAGCCTGCCAATCCTAAATTACATCAATCCTCCCTTTGTCTTCATTCTTAAAATTCGATCAGCATTTTGCCACACTGTTTTGCGATTTGATAGCTGAAATGGTATGAAAAACTCCTTTCAACCTCGTGAAAATAAAACCAAAAAGAAAACAAAATCATCACAAATTAAATGAGGGCTTTTGGTTAATTCTCGATACTAGGTGTTCCCAACAAGTACTACAGTTTGAATAATCACCAAAACTTAATTACTCACTGATGTTAAAATTTCTTTTTCGGTGTGTGCAACAAAGTCCCACAGCATTTTCCCTGGTATAGCTGATCTGGAGATTGGTTTTAAAATTTGCAAATTTGGTTCTTTTTCAGATGTTGTGGTTTGGAAGTATACTACAAAAAGCACTTTCAAATACCAGATAAATTGCTGCATAGCAGCACAATATTCTTGCTCAATAGCTTCACAATGGAATCTGTATAATTGTTTGTCTGTCTCAAACAATCAATGCACACCAAATTGTGACTGTCAAATGACATCGCTGAGGTTTACCACAGATATTCATTAATTCAGTATAGGAAATATGAGAATCTATGATAAATATGATGATGATTTATCAAATCATAGTCATAAATTAATGAATCAAGATATTTTTAACAGTGGAATCTAAACTCATAGGGGCTTTTATAGATCTGATCTCTTGGAATAATTATAATAATCCTTTTTAAATTGAGTAAAAGCTGGTTGATTCCATCGAAATAGTCTTGGTAGTGCTGACCAACTCCTGAAAGGGAACTATGAGAGGAGTTTGCTCAGATTAGCAAAACAATTTACGAGGAAACACTTCCAGATAGCAACTAACGACAGTCACAAAAGAGGTTAACAAATTCTGATTGGGCATAGCAATGACAGCACAGTATCTATTGTTCAGAAAATAGCTTTGAAACGTTATTAGGTAATTAACCTAAACACAATAAGTCTGATATGTTCCTAAACTTAAAGTTCACAATAAATACTTAAAGCCAAGTGTGTTCTGATGCTACATAAAAACCCATATAACAACTACATAAAAAATGGCCAATGATGAATGAAAACATCGAGAAAAAAAGCCATATGGTGAATGAAATAAAACTTTCCAGTAAACACCCCGTAACGAAAGTATCTGGATACCAGCCGACAAAAATGGTGTTGAATGTGACTGCCTGCCCAAATGTGTCAGTTGTTATGCGGCCATTTCAAGGACCGGAAACCAATTCAATTCGTTCTCTTCTTAAACTTGGATCAAATGCTCGATCCATTTGCTAAGCAGGTAAATAGTTGATCAAAAACTGGCTCAAGGTAATCTCAGTAACGAGGGAGATGGATCGAAAAATCCATCTCTAACAGACACTATGGGGCTCTTGCAAAAGGAACAAAATTGAAAAAAAAACAAATCAGGTTCTTCTATTCCAACAGGCTTGCAATCAATCAACTAATGCCCTGAATTTCCAACGTTAAAGTTGGTTGTGCTCTTCCAAATAATTGTTCTTAATTAATAAATAGTTGATTGGATCGTTCAGGGGGAACTTTATGGCATCTAGTAACGACCTCACAATGATGGTACATACCTTTTGGTCACTTGGCACCAAGCCTTTTTGTTTTAGTAATTTGGTTTCGCACGTAATCTTTTACGTTTTTCCAGTTTCTATTGGCCAATATTGGATGGTCATTGATGCATTGGAGACAGTCCTGCTTTCCGGGCACTGTCTGTCTTTTTATTGTTCCCAGGAAGAATTTCATTACGGCTTTCACCTCGGCAGTCTTCCAAGGAATTTTATGGTTGCCTGTTCCAGGTTTATTCTTCTCTCGTCCTCTAGCAGGATCTGCAAAAGTTAAGAAAAATAGCAGAGGTGTTTCCAAACTTTAAAATGTTTCTACAGTCACTACTGAGTATCTAAACTGGATTGATATGATTTTTCTGCAAGTAAAACCATTTGGTATTAAGGTTCCATAAAATAACTTGGTTTTAGTCACCATCACATTTGTATATGCAGGCTCGTAAGAAGCGGGAGATAGGGGGCTCAATCCCACCCCCAATAATTTCCAAAAGAAAGGTGATATATCACAATTATTACCTGACTGACGCCTCAAAAACGAGGCAATACAAGAATCCCGCCAATCCCATTGGCTTATCGCACATTTCCCGCGGTTTTCCCGTAGCCTTGTACAATACGATACAAAGACGCGTTTTTGTCATCACAGCAACTAATTTAGGCCTGTGAGATTCACAATGAACTCAAACGACATAACAGTAACAAAATGAGTTTGACTAAATGATATAAGTCAAAATTAGAAGCTATCAGGTAATAAAACTCATACTAACCGGTTTTGTAGTTGTACAAGAAAATATAAAGCCCTCGGTCTAATTGCACAGACCTCGCAAGCTCGGTCTGTACTTTTAAGACCTCGGGCTTTATATTTTCCTGTACAACACAAAACCGGTTAGTATGCGCATAGTATTAATGGCATGTATTGTTTTCTGTTGCCTTAAGAACCATGCCCTAATCAGCAGCTGCTTCCAACAGCCCTGCAGTATATGTCTTGTAATGGGTCATGGAGGACATTCACAACAAAGTTTTGATAGCATGTTGTGAAAAAACTAAGCAATCAATTGGAACCACCCATTTAGCAGGAATAATTGTGGGTCATTATACTTTCAATATTCATGAACCTAAATACCTGAAACAATACTAAAATCTTGTGTTGCTTCTATAAATTTTGTTGGTAATGAAATTTCCGAAAACTTGTTGGAAATTTGTTTGCGTCCTGTTACCCAAGCTTCATAATTTTAACGCAAAATTTTTAACCACGTTAGGATCTCGGTTGAAATAAAGTATATGGAAATCTGACCATTCTAAGGGGATTTGCTACATTTCAAAGTTACCCTTACAGTGCCAAATTTCACCGGAAGCTTCAATGTAAAGAAGAAAATGATTTCTTTCTAAATTTCAAAATTCATTTCTCGAAACCCGATGATCCAATGTCGAAACTTTTCCACTTTTTTATGTACCTTAGAATCTCCGCCTCACGGAGATTCTAATTAACACTCAACCTTCAATATATCTTGTTTTCTTATTCATTCCATACTCCGCATCATTGTGCCTGTGCATGCAAACAGTGCAACGTTGCTGCATAGCAATTATGTTATTCAACAAACCTTTCGATAAAACAACAAATGAGTTGTCTCTGGCCACTGGCAACTGTGGCTTGGCTCCTTCTTCAGCTTCAACTTCAGCTTCAGCTTCAGCTTCAGCTTCAGGTTCAGCTTCACTTTCTGCATCATCTAGAGCAAGTTCTGAGAAACAAAAAACTAAGTTATGAAATCGAAACATCAATAGCATTTTGATAGCAACCAAGAAATCAATTTATCAGAAATATCAAAATAAGTTGAGCAATAAGAAACAATCATCATTAACGGTTTTGGTTGATGATTTGTTGGTTTATTGAGAAACTGTACTGTATATCCAATATGTCAAAATCAAACAAGTGCATTCAAATGTAGAGATTAGAAATAACTATGAGAGAGATAACTAGAAAAAGCATAAATTGGTAGTCATGTGGTGAACTTTGCGCGATTTACCTGAGTCACCTTACGCAAGGTTATTGAGCACACAAATCAATGTCATAGTATGAGCTGGCAACCAGGCTTAATTTAGATCGATATCCTCCTTTTAAATGATATTTCATGTCCGACAAATCCTGAGTTTCCAAAATAAATTAACGCACACAATTTCTAAAGGGGAGAAACTTTATATTATTTAAACAAGCTTTAAAATCAAGAAATACCTACTCGGGGACCGTAGAATTTAAATGACAATCCTTAAAACAAAATCTTCTCTAGCTTTCAAAATGTGCTAGCCTCAAAGATTGGCACATAAATGGTGAATTCAACGCAGGAAATTGGCCAACATCAGTTCAAATGTCAGTCTAAATCAGTCAATTTACATACAAACGTTGATCTGTGAAGCATTCGCAAGGAACATAGATATCAAATCTTGAAAACTAATTGTGTAAAGTGTTATTGCTCTATTTTCTCAAATTAATTGCTTGAAGAAAACTTGAGAGGTAATTTTCTGTAATGTCAGAGAGAGCATTTTGCAATCATTGTTATTTTGAGAGTTACAGCGTTCTCAAATGTTCTGTAAATTTTGAAGTCGAAACTCATCAAGTTACTAAACCATAAACCATAACAATTGTAGACTTTGGCATGCTACCATCCTGTAGACCTCCAAAACTTGAACATTTCTTGTATTAGTCATATTAATGGTCCTCAATCAGTTTCGAATTTATGGTGCTTTTATTGTTTAACAAACTTTCAGAAACGTCCTCTATTTACAGCATTAAGACACTGTAATTCTGAAAATGCAAATGCTATCAAAGATCTTCCTCGGGGAAATTTTTCAAAAGAATGATGCAATAATATTTTACACGATTAATGTTAAAGTCTTGCAAAGATATGACTTCTACTCTAATACTTTTGAAAGGTGATTGGAAAAATTCTGCAAAATCAGTTTACATTTCTTAACAACATAACATATCTTTCAAAAACTTTAAATAGTTTTATCGAAAGGTATTTGCTACCGGTTTCTGCTGCAATTTACAATACTTCTGCCACTTGAAGATTTCCGCAAAATTTGCAAAAGCACAAACAAAGTCTGCTGACCTTCCTCAAAATTCATTTAATTTTGGTAAAGCACTGCAACTAAATAGAACAAACAACTTTGACTTCATTGAAAAAACCCAAAAAATTTACAGGATTTGTATCATACAGGCTGATCTAAATATCGAGCACTCTTCTGAATACCGACAGTGTGCCACCACTCAATATTTTCCAATGGGGATAAAGCAATTTTTCATTAAAGACATACTTACCATCAACAGTAATTTCACTCAGCTTTTTCCCTTGAAATTTTGCTGCATTCCCTTCATCTACTGCCATGAGAAGCCTGCTAACTTTTGAAAGTTCCAGTGTGTGGTCGTGCAGGCGATAGTACTCTCTGTGCACTGATAGATCATGGCCCATGTGCCTTGCGAGCCACTCAAGCTCTGATTCGCTTAGATCAATGATTTGAGAAACTGTAGCAACATATTTTCTCAGTTTGGTGCTTTTCACGGCATTGGGGTTCTCCAAATCCACTTTACTTACTGCTGTATTCAGACAGTCCGGACCTCGTAAATGTTTGGCTGAGCCTCGGGTCGGAGCTGCAAATACATACTTGTTTTCATCAGACACACCAACAGAATCTCTGCTAGCGATCAAAGCTTCAATTGATTTTACGATCTCTTTAGTCATTAAGATAGGGACTTTCCTTCCCCTTTTACCTTTAATGTACACGAGGTCCAATCTAAAAATAAAGTGATTCATTGGTAAGAATACATCTCGGCCTTACAATCAAAGCGCTAAAGAGCTTACTACCTTTGTTTTCAATATTCAAAATAGAATCATAGTTTAACTGCTTCTGTCTCCTTTGTATGAAAAATTCCTTGAATGTTCCTTGAAAATTCTTTTGGCGTTCAGGGGAAAGAACTTTGTTGTAAGCCAGTATGCTTTGCCTAACGGAAGCAATATTTGAATGAAACTGAAGCAAATAGAAGCAAGATTGGAATAGTATCCCAATTATGAAAATCCTTTTCAAATAATTTTCGAATTTACATGGTACGCTTCTCCTGCTTTGACTGTAAGACAATGTAGAAAATAAAACACATTTGCATAGGTACATCACAACAAAAATTATGTTATGGCCTCCCATTCAACGAAGTCAGAGAATATTCTCTGTAATCATTAAGTGAGGATTTTATGCCCAGCTGTGTTGAAACTTAGCAAATGAATAAAATATTGTGTTTTGTGTTTTGGACACAGATCGGAACTATCATGAATATAAAATACTTTTGGGAAGAGAGGGAAGAGAAAACAAAATCTTTTTATCTAAACAACTACTACATATGACATTGCAATTGAACTCCTTTTAGATATTCAAAAATAAAAATAAAACAGTTTTGATCTATTTTGGTGTGGAACCGATTGAAGCATATTGCCGATGTTGGCGTCACAACAATAGTCAACACAAATCGGGACGGTTCTCGGACTATGGAAGGACAAATCTTAAACGCTGTTTCATCAGCTAAATTATATTCATTACCCACGTGTCATGAAGTTAAGATGCTAAGTTAGGCCTGACATCAAGTGCAAATCAGTTGTATTGGTGTGAAATAGTAAGAGTTTTACTGGAAGCATAGATCAAATCACTGTACCCGTTAAGGTGCTGCCATTATCTTGAGAGAACTACAGCTCTTCTCCACTGTAAACCTCTAGCATCGAGAGTTTCATGTTCATGCGCAACAAACTTGCATTCTCATTTCAAAGAGAGGCATTCCAGTGATCTCAATTAGCTCTCTGATAATCATAACGGAACAATAACCAAGGTCAATGATGCATAGCAGAGATACACACGAGATTTGATCATCCTTTCAGTAGTATTTGTTTATATTTACCAAATATGGATCTTCCACATAGACATTCAAAAATTCCTAACAAAACAACAAATTTTTTCCAAGATTTCTTGCACCAGATAAGAAATTAATTACCTTTTGCAAAGTTCCAACTCAAGCGGCTTTAATGAACGAGTCATTTCCTCCATGCCAATCTCCGTCCATGAAGGGCGTTCTTGAAATTGCTTGATCTCCAGCTTGGTTCCCTCGTTGCCTCGTCTTTTGTTAAACAGGAGAATTCTGGCAGCAGTTAGCTCTGCTAGAGCTCTCCACGTGGATAATGTTGGAGATCTCCTGACCATTTGTGTCAACTTAGGAACCTCTGAAAGCAGGTATTCCCGCAGCTTCACTAAGTCTGATGTCACTGGTAATATGGGGGTTTTCCTAAATTGATTGTCCGCTAGCGTTCTCATTGCAGCTGAAGATATTTTATTTTCCCACTCCGCGTTAATCAGTTCTAAAAAGGCTTCCACGTCTCCTTTTAAGTTAGTATCCCGCTTCCTAAGCGCAATACCACGAAGTATTGCAGCACTTCTTCTAAGGTTATGCCCCAACTGCAAAGCAAGAGATGGCCTGTGGAATGATGGCAGGTGGTCATTACGAGCGTCAACAATATGGCTGCACAAATTTCTCGTAGCTATTATGACCAAGTCGAATTTTGCTGGTGAAATGGCATCGGTCAGAGTAGCACTCTCTTCCCCAGAAATCTTCCGAAGCTCAATGAGCAATCTCGCAAGAGATCTCATTTTCTCACTTATGTAGGTGGCTTTTGCGGAGCCACCCTTTTCAAATAGCGATTTGCCAGCTGCTAAAATTAAATCGTCAGTTTTACATGTCAGTGATATCTCATCCACACGCATTATGCTTATCACTTTATCTTGAAAGGCATTCGTTGTGGCATCTTGATTATTCTTTTCTTGACTTCCATACAAGAGCAGCTGGCTCTCGTATTGGAGCTTTCTATGAATCATTTCGGAATCTTTGGAATGTTTTTCATTGAAAGGGCACTGTGACACATGCCGCCACAATTCATGCTTCTGAACGAAGCCAAGGCAGTGCGTGCAAGGAACAAATTGCTTGAAGTCAATATGATCACGCTCTCCTGGTCGCCGGCACACTTTCAGCTCCCCTCCACATTTCAATACCTCTAAATTATGGTAAAAGTTTCCTTTTAATCTCAGTCTGTCATATTCAAGCTTCTGCCTCTTTCGACCTTCTTTGCTTTTTTCGTTGATGGCTAAGATCTTAGCAACATCTGATTCACTACTGTGGACATTTCTTAGATGTCTTGCAATTTTTAGATAAACTTTGCCACAAAAAAGGCAAGAATGAGCCTTATCGTATATTCGCCCACCATGATCGTTTCTTTGCATCCTCGGTATGGTTACTAAAATGAAATAAAAAGAACCTTTGTAAGATTCTACATTCATTAAAATATGCTACAACCCATGACTATCATATATCATTCAGTTATTTGCAAAAAATTAGTGCATAAATCAGTTTTCAAAAACTCACAAGAGGGAAAAAGGAGAAAAGTCCCCACAAAAACAATTTTCATTGTAGAAATTGTATGAATAATTTTTTTGAAAATATGTGTATCTCGAGCATAAACGTGAATTATGTGGCTGTTTTATGAATTGGAGAGAGGAAGATTGCTTTCAGAATTACTGTTTTACCAAAATTCAATGTGATGACAATGTTGCAATTAATTTCATTACATATTCTCTTATCACATATTTGATTCGATATTTCAAATCAGAAAAGTTGGCGTGAAATACAGTTGAATGATATAGAAAAGAAAGAGGCAAGCAGCTGCAATCACTGTGCGATTCTTCATTGTAGTTACATTGATATTCCATAAAGTTGTACAATATTTTGCAAGGTTCAGATGATATTTCTGTCATAGAAATGAAGGTCAAAGACATTCTACGTATCAAACTCAATTGATTAGTTAGACATACCAGGTGAGTCAAAAAAGCTTACATGTTTGATGGGCTGTGGAATAAAAAGTGTGTGGCCGATAATCAAAACTAAGATGTTAATCTATCAGACTAAGGATAACTTAGATGAGAATTTTTTTGGTATATCACTCATCTTTAACACCCAAAAATTAGAAAAATGTCTGCAAGGGGTTTGCATGGGAATCAAGAATTCCACCTTCCATTCTGGTGCATGATTTACGTGGTATTGAAATCAAATTCATATTTCTCAAACTGACTATAGAATGAAATATAAATTTCAATGCTAAATAAATCATGGGCTAGAATGGAATGTGGAATTCTCGATTTCCATATAAACCACTTACAGGTATTTTTCTAATTTGTGTGTCTTAGAGGCGAGTGATTTAGCAAGCAAAATGTTCTCATATTAGTTAACCTTTGACTCATAGATTTGAAATTTTAGTTTTGAATATCGGCAACATACATTTTGTTCCACAGCCACTCAAATGTGCACATTTTTTTACTCATCCGGTAGATGCCTTTTCATTGAAATGTTCCTAACGAGTATAAAATGCCACATTCTATGATTCAGATTTGCTGATGGTGAATCCAGTTTGGCTGAAATATGTCTTTGTCAACATAATCAATCAATTCTTATACTTCAATGCCTTTGATAGCTTACGTCTACCATAGTAATGAGGTCTGGACTTGTCAAAAATATTTTACAATGATATGGTATGACAATGAAACTGAAACGAACAGTTACATTATGATTGGAGTAGCTTGCCTCATCCTCCCTGATGATCCCATGTTCTTTCATAAGAATGAATATGGTTATTTCAGTACAAATAATAATGACACATTGGTATTTATGTTCAATTTAGCGATAAAAGAGTAACACAAACAATATGCTATTATGGCCAAGCTAAAGAAATAAATGTTTTTCATTCTCAATAACACATACACCAGTTTAGTCAGTTTTGTTAATCAAGTTCACCAAGTGAAGAAACAGCGTGCGTTTGCCGAAGTTTTACATTGCAGAAGAAAGATTAGACTGGTTTTAAAAGTTAGTTTGCTAAAATCTTTCATTCACTTTTATGCTTATTGTCTGATTCTTACACAATGACTTCATTGAAAAATGCAAAGTAGTTGGTCAAACTTCTGCTCAAGAACAATTTCAATTCAATGAAAATAAAATGAATAGCCGCTCCTCTTGCTTAAAATTTGTCATATTTTAGATGCTAGTATGTGCAGGATTAAGAAGCTGATTGAAGTCCTATGTTAAGAACCGTACATACACCTTTTTTGACAAAAACTGCGTTTTCGAGAAAACAAGGAGGGCAAATTTTGATCACATACATTTTTGTCTTCTTTAAACCCTATATGTATACACTGTATAAAGCATTAAATGGAATGAATGCAGGGAGAAAGCTCAATAAGGAAATCTTGGCAAAGTTTCAAATTTTTGTTTGACTCATCCTCTAGTTTTTTCTAAATATGACCAATTATATATCCTACCTTTAATTTCTGAATATACTGCAGTGGATGAATCTTCTGGTGAATGCTGCGGAACTGAATCAACGACTAACATAGACTGACCATGTTCTTTCTCGAATTCATTCTCAGATGACGAGCTGGTAGATTCATCAACGAAATCTGGATCAGCAACAGTGTCATCTTCGTCACTTTCCATAAAATCGAATGACTGAAAATGAATACACATTCAGTAGTTCTAAAAAGTAAATCAATAGAAATGATTGCGTGCGAAAGAAATATTCTCCTCCCAAGCACACAAAAAGAACTCATCAATGATAAGTAACGGCACGAAAACTTTAATTTATAGAATAAAAGACAGCTTTCAAAAGAGAGAAATGCCCAAAAGGAATTCACATAAACTTCACCAAGTACTAGTATGTACAAAAATAAAAATTAATTCTTAATTTTTAAGCAATTTGCATTGTATAATTGTTACCTGTTGATCCAATCTATTAGTTAAACATGCACTGTGATTGTCCTGCAAAATACAACAAACATACATTGAGCCTTTCTGTACAACTTCAGCATGAAATCCTTATTATATGTGCATGGGGGAAAGATGCAATTTCCTAATAAATGTAAATGCGCTATACATGAGATCCTAACAGAACAAAAAAAGCAAAACCAATTTTTTTTCAAAAAGAGCACAACTCTGTTTAAAACATCAGGTAATATTGTATAGTAAAAGAATACCATTGTAATAAATTCATAAGAATTCCTGAACGAGCGGAAACTAATTATGTACAACAAACAGTGGCATCTGAATTAAAAGTTATTTTAAGTATAAAGTCCCCACAAATTGTGTAAAGAGAAATAATTTTTTGGAAAAAGAACCTATATGGCTTGTAGTCATGAAGTCCCCATTAACTGTGTATTGCCTTATCATTGTCATCAAAAGTATGAGGTCCCCACAAATTGTGTATAGATAAATCATTTTTTCAATAGAACATTATAGTCATTAAGTCCCCACAACTTGTGTATATGAAATCTTGTTATGGACATAAAACATATGCAAAATTCAAATATGAAGTCTACACAAATTGCGTATAGCGAAACCTTATCTTGGAAATTAAATATCTATGAAACTTTAAGTATCAAGTTTCCACAAATTCTGTATTACCTTATCATTGTCATCAAAATAAAACATATATGAAATTTAAGTATGAGGTCCCCACAAATTGTGTGTGGAGAAATCATTTTCTTTTAATAGCGCATTGTAGTGAAATCCCCACATATTTTGTGTAAGAAAATCTTGTTATGGACATGAAAAATATACAAAATCTAAATATTAAATCCCTACAAATTGTGTATAGCCGAACCTAGTCTTGGAAATCAAATATCTACGAAAATTCAAGCATGAAGTGCCAACTAATAGTGTATTACCATATCATTGTCATCAAAATAAAACATAAATGAAATAAAGTACGAGGTCCCCACAAATTGCGAATAGAGAAATCATTTTTTGGAAATAGAAACTATATGCCTGGTAATCATGAAGTCCCCACAAATTGTGTATAGGGTGATCATATCATGGAAATTAAACATGTATGAAATTTAAGTATGAGGTCCCCATAAATTGTGTATGGAGAAATCAGTTTTAGGGAATAGAACCAATATGCCTTGTAATCGTGAAGTCCCCACAAATTGTGTTTAGAGTAATCATATCATGGACATTAAATATCTGTGAAATTTAATATAAAATCCTTACGAATGGTGCATAGCCAAATGATGCTATGGAAATAGAAATTATATGCCTCTCAGTTATGAGACCATTACAAATTTTGTATTGGAAAATCATATCATGGACATTAAATACCAATGAAAGAAGAAATATCTATGTATGAAGTCCTCACAAATTGTATATTACCTTATCATTGTCAACAAAATAAAACATGTATGAAGTTTAAGTATCAGGACCCCAAAAATTGTGTATAGAGAAATCTTTTTCAGGAGATAGAACCTATATGCCCAGTTATCATGAAGTACCCACAAATTGTGTATAGGGTGATCAAATCATGAAAATCAAACATGTATGAAATATAAGTATGAGGCACAAGTGATTGTGTATCGAGAAATCTTTTTTTGGAAATAGAACCTATATGCCCAGTAATCATGAAGTCCCCACAAATTGTGTATAGGGTAATCTATCATGAACATTAAACAAGTATGAAATTGAAGTATGAGGTCCCCACATATTGTGTATGGAGAAATCTTTTTTTAGGAAATAGAAAGTATAAGCCCAAAAATCATGAAGTCCCCACAAATTGTGTATAGGGCAATCATATCATGGAAATTAAATATGTATGAAATTTAAGTATGAGGTCCCCATAAAATGTTTATAGAGCAATCTTTTTTAGGAAATAGAACCTATATGCCTAGTAATCACAAAGTGCCCACAAGTAGTGTATTGCCTTATAATTGTCATCAAAATAAAACATATATGGAATTTAAGTATGAGGTCCTCACAAATTGTGTGTGGAGAAATCATTTCCTTTTAATAGCACATTGTAGTGAACTCCCCACATATTATGTGTAGGAAAATCTTGTTATGGACATGAAACATATACAAAATCTAAATATGAAATCCCTACAAATTGTGTATAGCAAAACCTAGTCTTGGAAATCAAATATCTACCAGCATTCAAGTATGAAGTGCCAACTAATAGTGTATTACCATATCATTGTCATCAAAATAAAACATAAATGACATAAAGTATGAGGTCCCCACAAATTGCGCATAGAGAAATCTTTTTTTGGAAATAGAAACTATATGCCTGGTAATCATGAAGTCCCCACAAATTGTGTATAGGGTAATCATATCATGGAACTTAAGCATGTATAAAATTTAAGTATGAGGTCCCCATAAATTGTGCATGGAGAAATCATTTTTAGGGAATAGAACCTATATGCCTAGTAAACACGAAGTGCCCACAAGTGGTGTATTACCTTATCATTGTCAACAAAATAAAACATAAATGAAATTTAAGTATGAGGTCCTTACAAATTGTGTATAGAGAAAACTTCTTTAGGAAATAGAACCTATATGCATGAAAATGATGAAAAACCCACAAATTGTGTATTGCCTTATTAATGTCATCAAAATAAAACATAAATGAAATTTAAGTATGAGGTCCCCACAAATTGTGTATAGAGAAATCTTTTTCAGGAAATAGAACCTCTATGTGTATAGTAATCACGAAGTCCCCACAAATTGTGTATTACCTTATCATTGTCAACAAAATAAACTGGTATGAAAGTTAAATATGAAGTCCCCACAAACTGTGTATGTCAAAATCATGTCTTGGAAATAGAGCTTTTATACATCGTAATCATTGAGTCCCCGCAAATTGTGTATGGGGTAATCAAATCATGGAAATTAAATATCTGTGAAATGTAATATAAAATCCTTACAAATAGTGCATAGCCAAATGAGGCTATGGAAATAGAAATTCTATGCCTCTCAGTTATGAAATCATTACAAAATGTGTATCGGCAAATCATATCATGGGAATTAAATATCTACGAAAGAAGAAATATCTTTGTATGAATTCCCCACAAATTATGTATTGCCTTATCATTATCAACAAAATAAAACATGTATGAAATTGAAGTATAAAATTCCCAAAAATTGTGTATAGAGCGACCTTTTTTTAGAAATAGAAACTATATGCCTTGGAATCATGAAGTCCCCACAAATTGTGTATTGCCTTATTAATGTCATCAAAATAAAACATAAATGAAATTTAAGTATGAGGTCCCCACAGAATCCATGTGCCTGGAAATAATGAAGCCCCAAAAATTTTCTATAGGGTAATCATATCATGGAAATTAAATATGTATGAAATTTAAGTATGAGGTCCCCACAAATTGTGTAAAGAGAAATCTTTTTCAGGAAATAGAACCTATATGCCTGAAAATGATGAGGTCCCCACAAATTGTGTATTGCCTTATTATTGTCATCAAAATAAAAAATACATGAAATTTAAGTATGATGTCCCCACAAATTGTGTATAGAGAAATCCTTTTCAGGAAATAGAACCTATATGCCTAGTATTCACGAAGTCCCCACAAATTGTGTATTGCCTTATTATTGTCATCAAAAGAAAACATAAATGAAATTTATGTATGAGGTCCCCAAAAATTGTGTAAAGAGAAAACTTCTTTAGGAAATAGAACTTATATGCCTGAAAATGATGAAGTCCCCACAAATTCTGTATCGCCTTATTATTGTCATCAAAATAAAACATACATGAAATTTAAGTATGAGGTCCCCACAAATTGTGTATAGAGAAATCTTTTTCAGGAAATAGAACCTATATGCCTAGTAATCACGAAGTCCCCACAAATAGTGTATTGCCTTATTATTGTCATCAAAATAAAACATAAATGAGATTTAAGTATGAGGTCCCCACAAATTGTGTATAGAGAAATCTTTTTCAGGAAATAGAACCCTGTATGCCTAGTAATCAAGACGTCCCCACAAATTGTGTATTACCTGATCATTGTCATCAAAATAAAACATAAATGAGATTTAAGTATGAGGTCCTTACAAATTGTGTATAGAGAAAACTTCTTTAGGAAATAGAACCTATATGCATGAAAATGATGAAAAACCCACAAATTGTGTATTGCCTTATTAATGTCATCAAAATAAAACATAAATGAAATTTAAGTATGAGGTCCCCACAAATTGTGTATAGAGAAATCTTTTTCAGGAAATAGAACCTCTATGTGTATAGTAATCACGAAGTCCCCACAAATTGTGTATTACCTTATCATTGTCAACAAAATAAACTGGTATGAAAGTTAAATATGAAGTCCCCACAAACTGTGTATGTCAAAATCATGTCTTGGAAATAGAGCTTTTATACATCGTAATCATTGAGTCCCCGCAAATTGTGTATGGGGTAATCAAATCATGGAAATTAAATATCTGTGAAATGTAATATAAAATCCTTACAAATAGTGCATAGCCAAATGAGGCTATGGAAATAGAAATTCTATGCCGCTCAGTTATGAAATCATTACAAAATGTGTATCGGAAAATCATATCATGGGAATTAAATATCTACGAAAGAAGAAATATCTTTGTATGAATTCCCCACAAATTATGTATTACCTTATCATTGTCAACAAAATAAAACATGTATGAAATTGAAGTATAAAATTCCCAAAAATTGTGTATAGAGCGATCATTTTTTAGAAATAGAAACTATATACCTTGGAATCATGAAGTCCCCACAAATTGTGTATTGCCTTATTAATGTCATCAAAATAAAACATAAATGAAATTTAAGTATGAGGTCCCCACAGAATCCATGTGCCTGGAAATAATGAAGCCCCAAAAATTTTCTATAGGGTAATCATATCATGGAAATTAAATATGTATGAAATTTAAGTATGAGGTCCCCACAAATTGTGTAAAGAGAAATCTTTTTCAGGAAATAGAACCTATATGTCTGAAAATGATGAGGTCCCCACAAATTGTGTATTGCCTTATTATTGTCATCAAAATAAAAAATACATGAAATTTAATTATGAGGTCCCCACAAATTGTGTATAGAGAAATCCCTTTCAGGAAATAGAACCTATATACCTGGTATTCAAGAAGTTCCCACAAATTGTGTATTGCCCTATTATTGTCAACAAAATAAAACATAAATGAAATTTATGTATGAGGTCCCCAAAAATTGTGTAAAGAGAAAACTTCTTTAGGAAATAGAACTTATATGCCTGAAAATGATGAAGTCCCCACAAATTGTGTATCGCCTTATTATTGTCATCAAAATAAAACATACATGAAATTTAAGTATGATGTCCCCACAAATTGTGTATAGAGAAATCTTTTTTCAGGAAATAGAACCTATATGCCTAGTAATCACGAAGTCCCCACAAATTGTGTATTGCCTTATTATTGTCATCAAAATAAAACATAAATGAGATTTAAGTATGAGGTCCCCACAAATTGTGTATAGAGAAATATTTTTCAGGAAATAGGACCTATATGCCTGAAAATGATGAGGTCCCCACAAATTGTGTATTGCCATATTATTGTCATCAAAATAAAACATACATGAAATTTAAGTATGATGTCCCCACAAATTGTGTATAGAGAAATCATTTTCAGGAAATAGAACCTATATGCCTAGTATTCACGAAGTCCCCACAAAATGTGTATTGCCTTATTATTGTCATCAAAATAAAACATAAATGAAATTTATGTATGAGGTCCCCAAAAATTGTGTAAAGAGAAAACTTCTTTAGGAAATAGAACTTATATGCCTGAAAATGATAAGTACCCACAAATTGTGTATTGCCTTATTATTGTCATCAAAATAAAACATAAATGAAATTTAAGTATGAGGTCCCCACAAATTGTGTATAGAGAAATCCTTTTCAGGAAATAGAACCTATATGCCTAGTAATCACGAAATCCCCACAAATTGTGTATTGCCTTATTATTGTCATCAAAATAAAACATAAATGAGATTAAGTATGAGGTCCCCACAAATTGTGTATAGAGAAATCCTTTTCAGGAAATAGAACCCTGTATGCCTAGTAATCAAGACGTCCCCACAAATTGTGTATTACCTGATCATTGTCAAAAAAAATAAAACATGTATGAAATTGAAGTATAAGATCCCCACAAATTGTGTATAGATAGATCTTTTTTTGGAAATAGAAGCTGTATGCCTTGGAATCATGAAGTCCCCACAAATTGTGTAGAGGCAAATGATGTCATCAGAATAAAGCATATAAGAAATTTAAATATGAAGTCCCCGTAAATTGTGTATAGGAAGATCATGTCATGGAAAATAAATCTCTATGAAATTTAAGTATGAAGTCCGAACAAATTGTATATTGCCTAATCATTTTCATGGAAATACAACATACATGAAATTTAAGTATAAGGTCCCCACAATTCATAACCTAATCATTACGCTATTTGTTGGGATGTCATACTTTAATGTCATATATGCTTTATTTTAATGAAAATTACTAGGCTGTACACTATTTGTGGGGTCTTCATATATAAATTTCATGTAAAATCTATTTTCATGACATGACTTGCCCATCTCGCAAGAAACATTTTAAATAGACTAAGCATGTTGGCTATTAAAGAAGATTTCAAAATATGTTATTGATGTGATTGTTATTTTCCCCGACTGTATAATTTAGTGAACAGTATCAAAATCACTTACAGCTACTTCATTCAATTCGCTGCTATCATACGTTGTATCAGCTACCTCAGGAAAATCTCCATTAATTCCTGAATCATTCAGCATGCTGGCCTAAAGAAAGATATAAATAAGCAATTATCATAAATTGATATCAGACATCACAAGAAAAATTTAATGAGCTATATCAAAATCATGACCCTGAAATCAAATTTTATTGAGAAATATCTCATCATCATTTACTTGTTAGGATTGGCTACCATTTCAAATGCTGAATGGTAGGTTTGAGCTAAGACTGCTGTCCAAAAACCAGAATGAAAGCTAATTCATACAAAATATTTTCATATAGAGTCAAATAATCGCCATCCCTTTCCAGTCAATATTTTGTGAAACCTTTGCGCAGGAAAGGATTTAAAGTCATCTGGGGACATCTGTTCATTGCAAATTGACTGATCTGTCATTAATTTAGATGGTGTGCTCCCATGCAAATATGGAACTGGTTCCAGCACTTCTGCTGCCTTCCCTTAGCTAAATAAATGAAAATTAGACAAAATGGTTTTTTGTCATCATTTGGAAAGTCCAAGGAATCAATGAATTAAACTATATTTGTAATTGGTTTTTAGAGGGTAGTCATAACTTAAACTGACCAAGCAACACCTCAAAAGAGATAAGCCTTTCAGCTTTTTGCTGATACCTTTTGTTGTTTTCATACCAATTGCTTTTATGAAGCAAAACACAATGTAGGCACAGTGTACTGAGTGATATTATTTCTGGATCAATTGGCAGAGAAGGCTTTAAGGTCCATTGTGTATCAAAAGGTGCACTGTTCAATTGAAGCACATAGGTTGTTCAATGGATGCTCTGTTCAGTCTTATTTCGGTTGTTGTTCTTTTACAGGAGTTAATAGTCTTCTTTCTACATATCACGGTGTTTTGTTGTGTTTATGGGTTTAGTATATAATAAGTCCGTTATTTAAGGATATTTTCATTGTCAGTCTGGTTGAGAATATTTTGTCAAAGCTATCTAAAACCATACTCTAATAAATGTACTGTTTTGTCACTCAAGAATCATTACCATTGGCAAGGCATCATTTACAGGAGCTACATTTTCATCTTGACTATCTTCAACCTAAAAAACAAAAAGAAAATACAAAGTGATCAATGTACTTCTGGCAACATAAGTAGATCTGAATAAATATAACCACCAGTACGAAAATTGATATGCTTTGCAAGCATTGGAAAACAGTGGCATTTATTTTTCAAATCGTAGATTTCTGTAACCCGCACAAAATGTGTGGTTAGAAATAAAGTGGATGTAATTTGGTCTTATTTCAGTGAAACAAAAATATTATCGGGAGACCACATGGGGAAAGTGGAGTAAAAATGGAAGGAAAAATGGGAAGGAAAGAGACAAGGATTGCAACGGTGTTTAGACCCACACACTCAGCAACAGTTCTGTTTCCACTGAGCATCCTAATCCAATGCTTGAGAATCAATAACGTTCCAAGAATGAAAGACAATGCCTAACCATACCTGAAATTATTATTGCAAAAAAGTAACCATTGGTGACCAACAAATTGAAGCAGCATCTCAACGACATTTAGCATGGCAATTTTCTTCAAATTCATTATCAAATTTACTCTTCAAAAGGCGTTCTGATCACAAAATGTGTATTGAACTTTGATTCTGATACATAGAATAATGCATTGCCACAGAATCAATACAAGGACTTTAGAATTCGGGAAAATCTGTTGGTTACAAGAACAAGTTTTTGAAGTAGGACCAAATAATCTGATAGTGATTTGACAATAATAAGTTAAATGCATTGATATTTACCTCCATCACCACAGCAGCACCTGGTAAAGATGGTGTCTGTTCTATTCCGTTTTGTTGAGTCTGTAATTTAAAATCAATAACACAACTGCATTTCACTGTTAAAATATAGAAAGAAGTAGCGGCATTGTGATCTTACAGTTGAATAAATTTTACGAGGAAACTTAGACAATGTTTTTTTTATAATCCATCTAAAAATTTATATAACAAATTACTAAAAAAAACAATGTTGTTAGATATCTTTAACTTGAAATTCAAACATGTTTAACTCTGCCTTTTCAGTTTTGACCATATGGTTTAAATGAAAAGTAAGAGATGTCACTACCCTCCCTTTGAAAGAAAGCTTTATTCTTAAAAAGCTTTGGATATTTCCTGGCAGCTTTGGGTCGCGATTGGTCATTTAGAATGGGTGCGGCTGATTTTTTGGTCATTTGGGGGTCATTCTGCCTTGTAGTAAGTAAAACTAATATCAAATTCACCTTCATTACCACAGCAGCTCCTGGCAACGATGTGGTATCTTCTACCTTGCCTTTGTGCATCTTGGAGTAACAAGAAATAAAAAGAATTTATTCAAATTTCAAAATACATAGAAAATAGGACAAAAGCACTAATTTAAAATGTGAATAAATTTAACCCAGAAAATTAAAAGATTTAACGCCGAAAGAATGTGTAATTCCTTCAAAGCTGTGGTTTAAAAGAACAGAACCTTCTTGGGATCAAAAGTTTTTTCATCATACAGAAATAAAAAATAAAGGCTTGGGTAAAAATATGATACAGCTTTGAAAGTTAACACAAAGTATGTTGATAACTTTTAGGTTTAGGGATAAAATATTATGCTTGATATGACTTACATTTTCAATGACATTGGAAGCATTCACTATCTGAAAAGTTAAAATAAAGTATGTATTAAGTATATGTATACATTCAAAGTTACTATGACAGACCAAATAGTACATTACTTGCGATAGGCAGTCACAGGTGTCTACTACTTGCTTCTTAGAAAGGAACCTGATTCTAATTGTCAAGGTTTGCATTGCAACCCATTCTATCGTTGCTGATTTCAAACGAAACAAGTGTCACAGAATATCTGCAAAGGAATGTGGAATTTTTTCCCCCCAATTTGGGACCCAAAATCCATCATATGGGCTATATAACACGTTATTTGTACCTCTTAACATGTCATCTACCTCCCAATGACCATAATGTTTGTTGGGTTATGATGAAATGAAAATGGACTCTTCAGGCTGAAAGTGCTGTCTGAAAAATTCAACATGGTACTAATTCAATTAACCTACAGTATACAGTGTATGCGTATTCCATCAAAACCAAACATTCTTTGATTATAAGAAAGAAATCATAAAAGCTATAAGAAACAGAACTTAAGATAGATCAGCTCAATAAGGATTCATAAAACAATCAAATGTAGACTTATCCACCTCTTTAACAATGGTTGAATCATTCTTTTTCTGAAATGTAAAAGATCACATTTTCATCATGATGAAAATTGCAATTACAATCTTCACCTTAAGTAGTGATACATAGCAGTTAGGGCTCTCCAAATTAAACATCAGAACGTTCAAATTTGGTCGTAATTTTACAAAATATTCAGCATTTCAAAAATATGCTTTATTGAACATGTAATAACTCAATAAACCTACAGTTTACAGCCTATGCATACTCCATCAAAACAAAACATTATTTGATTATAAGTAATACATCATGAAAGCTCTGATGAAAAGAACATATAATAGATCGTCTCAACAAGGACTCATAGAACAATAAAATATAGATTTGATATTACCCACCTCTTTAGTGATGGTGAACTCATTCTTTTTCTGAAAAGTAGAATATGAAGTCATTATCATGATGGAAATTGCAGCAATTACAATCTTCATCTTCAGTGATTATACATAACAGTTAGGGCTCTCTAAATTAAAGATCCAAACTATTTAAATGTTTGGTCTAATTGTACCTCAATTATTCAGCAATTCAAAAAATATGCTTTATTTGGTTACAAAATATTCAGCGATTCAGCAAATAGAGATGAGGCTAGGGCGTTGTTCTGACAAATAAACCAAATAATTGTTTCACTTCGTTGCTATTCAGATGATGATAAGATAACCAAATAGCGATTACTTTTCCCCTTCAGTCAACAGGCGTAATCAATAGCAATGCATACCTGGTGAAGGCTTTTGCTGAAACGTATAGAAAATTGTATTTTCTGACTCAATAAATATTTTTTCTGTATGCATTGAATATACTTTTCATATTTGAAATAAAAATCATGAAAGCTGTGATAAAATTATGACTGAGACACATGCAAATTAAGTTGAGTCACAGTTTAGAAAAGGTGAGTATAGCTACCTTTTTGGCAACGTTACAAACATCTGTGTCCTGAAGCATAATAAAACATAAATTAGTCAGAGCAAAATACAACGGAAAATTCAAACTAACTCAAAAAATCCCATCCTTGGTAATACACTTTGAAACAATATTTCTTCATGATAGAAGGGCAAAATTAGAAGCTGGAAAAACTGCAATAATAATCTATCAAAACAAGCTTGATTAACTAAATAACAAATAATGTCATACCAATCAACAAGAAAAAAGGTAATCAGTGTTGCCTACCAAGATCAAAGCTTACACTACATAGCTATAAAGTTATCTTATTGTAGCTTTTTGAGGATGGTGGAAATCCCTAACTTTGGAAGGAAATGTATCAAAATCTATGAAGGAGTTGAATCAAAACATGAAAAATAGAAATATTACCGAAGAATGATGTGGATTTGCACTTTCCATTCTTTTCCTCTTTCTTCCATCTTCCTTTTCCTAGGAGATCAGTAGAATTTTAAAAAAGCTAATCTCATTTTAGCACCTGCAAATAACTGTATGTAACAACGATCAACAAAGTAATGAGCTTTGGTGGTTGCAAGGTGAAAGATGGAGACATCCGAGAGCAAAGTTTTCTGGCATTTCCCAGCTCCATTCAACACACATTATAGCACATGAAATTAAAACCAAAGAATGTACCTTTAACATGATTCATTCAGAAACATAATACATTGAAGCAAATGATAAAATGTATATTTGATATCATTTACCTTTGAAGACATTACAGCATCACTTAATGTCTGAAAAGATAAAATAAATACTTTAAAATAATAATCTAGTTACAGCAAAACTCAAGAAATATTGGAAACATGTAAAAGTAAATATAAGGCAAAAACCCATACAAGTTGGTAATACAAACAGTGCCTGTACCATTACATTACCTGTTAGATACCAATATTGAGCAAAATTATCTGCTAAGTAATGATACTAAAAACATGTACTTCTTCAATAAACCTATAGTGTATACACATTCTATCCGAACAAAACATTCTTTAATGTTAAGAAATACATCTTTAAACCGATCTTAAAAAGAATAAGATAGATCATCTTGAAAAGTACTCATAAAACAACTAAAAGGGAGTCTCAATATCACTCACCTCCTTAACAATGGTGGAATCATTCTTTTTCTGAAATGTAGAAAACCATGCCATTATCGTGGTGAAAATTGCGCTAACAATCTTCATCTTAAGTGGTAATATATGGCAGATAGGGCTCTCAAAATTAAAGATCAGAGCTTTTCAAATGTTTGGTGCTAATTTTAACAAAATATGCAGCAATTCAGCAAATGTGGTTCATTGTACATGTAATGTACTTATTCAATAAACCTATACAGTGTATACATATTCCATCCGAACAAAACATTCTTTAATGATAACAAATACATCATAAAAGCTACTAGGAAACACAAATAAGATAGATCATCTAGAAAACGATTCACAAAACAACTATAAGAGAGACTCAATATCACTCACCTCCTTAACAATGGTGGAATCCTTCTTTTTCTGAAATGTCGAATACCATGCAATTATAGTGGTGAAAATAGTCCTAACAATCTTCATTATAAGTGGTAATATATGGCAGTTTGGGCTCTCCAAATTAAAGATCAGAGCTTTTCAAATGTTTGGTGCTAATTTTAACAAAATATGCAGCAATTCAGCAATTATGGTTCATTGTACATGTAATGTACTTATTCAATAAACCTATACAGTGTATACATATTCCATCCGAACAAAACATTCTTTAATGATAACAAATACATCATAAAAGCTACTATGAAAAACAAATATGATAGATCATCTTGAAAAGGATTCACAAAACAACTAAAAGGGAGACACAATATCACTCACCTCCTTAACAATGGTAGAATCATTCTTTTTCTGAAATGTAGAATACCATGCCATTATAGTGGTGAAAATAGTGCTAACAATCTTCATTATAAGTGGT
Source organism: Aurelia coerulea (assembly GCA_039566865.1). Taxonomy (NCBI): domain Eukaryota; kingdom Metazoa; phylum Cnidaria; class Scyphozoa; order Semaeostomeae; family Ulmaridae; genus Aurelia; species Aurelia coerulea. The sequence goes on from CM076950.1 coordinate 11,632,466, forward strand.
AATATATGGCAGTTAGGGCTCTCCAAATTAAAGATCAGAGCTTTTCAAATGTTTGGTGCTAATTTTAACAAAATATGCAGCAATTCCGCAAATGCGGTACAGGTATTTTCCTTATTCAATAAACCTATACAGTGTATACATATTCCATCCGAACAATATATTCTTTAATGCTAAGAAATACATCGTAAAATAAGGAAAAATGTACCAGATAGATCATCTCGATAAGGATTCATAAAACAACTAAAATGGAGACTCAATATAACTCACCTCCTTAACAATGGTGGAATCGTTCTTTTTCTGAAATGTAGAATACCATGCCATTATGGTTGTGAAAATTATGCTAACAATCTTCATCTTAAGTAGTGATATATGGCAGTTTGGGCTCTCCAAATTAAAAATCAGAGCTTTTCAAATGTTTGGTGCTAATTTTAACAAAATATGCAGCAATTCCGCAAATGCGGTACAGGTATTTTCCTTATTCAATAAACCTATACAGTGTATACATATTCCATCCGAACAAAACATTCTTTAATGATAACAAATACATCTTAAAATAAGGAAAAATGTACAAGATAGATCATCTTGATAAGGATTCATAACACAACTAAAATGGAGACTCAATATCACTCACCTCCTTAACAATGGTGGAATCATTCTTTTTCTGAAATGTAGAATACCATGCCATTATGGTTGTGAAAATTGTGCTAACAATCTTCATCTTAAGTAGTGATATATGGCAGTTTGGGCTCTCCGAATTAAAGACCAGAGTTTTTCAAATGTTTGGTGCTAATTTTAACAAAATATGCAGCAATTCAGCAAATATGGTTCATTGTACATGTAATGTACTTATTCAATAAACCTATACAGTGTATACATATTCCATCCGAACAAAACATTCTTTAATGATAACAAATACATCATAAAAGCTACTATGAAAAACAAATATGATAGATCATCTTGAAAAGGATTCACAAAACAACTAAAAGGGAGACACAATATCACTCACCTCCTTAACAATGGTAGAATCATTCTTTTTCTGAAATGTAGAATACCATGCCATTATAGTGGTGAAAATTGTGCTAACAATCTTCATCTTAAGTAGTGATATATGGCAGTTTGGGCTCTCCGAATTAAAGACCAGAGTTTTTCAAATGTTTGGTGCTAATTTTAACAAAATATGCAGCAATTCAGCAAATATGGTTCATTGTACATGTAATTTACTTATTCAATAAACCTATACAGTGTATACATATTCCATGCGAACAAAACATTCTTTAATGATAAGAAATACGCCATAAAAGCTATTAGGAAAAATAAATAAGAGAGATCATCTTGAAAAGGATTCATAAAACAACTAAAAGAGAGACTCAATATCACTCACCTTCTTAACAATGGTGGAATCATTTTTTTTCTGAAATGTAGAATACCATGCCATTATCGTGGTGAAAATTGCGCTAACAATCTTCATTATAAGTGGTAATATATGGCAGTTTGGGCTCTCCAAATAAAACATCAGAGCTTTTCAAATGTTTGGTGCTAATTTTAACAAAATTTGCAGCAATTCGGCAAATGTGGTTCATTGTACATGTAATGTACTTATTCAATAAACCACTGTGTATACATATTCCATTCGAACAAAACATTCTTTAATGATAACAAATACGTCATAAAAGCTATTAGGAAAAATAAATAAGAGAGATCATCTTGAAAAGGATTCATAAAACAACTAAAAGAGAGACTCAATATCACTCACCTCCTTAACAATGGTGGAATCATTCTTTTTCTGAAATGTAGAATACCATGCCATTATAGTGGTGAAAATAGTGCTAACAATCTTCATTTTAAGTGGTAATATATGGCAGTTAGGGCTCTCCAAATTAAAGATCAGAGCTTTTCAAATGTTTGGTGCTAATTTTAACAAAATATGAACCAATTCAGCAGATGCGGTACAGGTATTTTCCTTATTCAACAAACCTATACAATGTATACATATTCCATCCGAACAATATACTCTTTAATGCTAAGAAATACATCGTAAAATAAGGAAAAATGTACCAGATAGATCATCTCGATAAGGATTCATAAAACAACTAAATGGAGACTGAATATAACTCACCTCCTTAACAATGGTGGAATCATTCTTTTTCTGAAATGTAGAATACCATGCCATTATGGTTGTGAAAATTGTGCTAACAATCTTCATCTTAAGTAGTGATATATGGCAGTTTGGGCTCTCCAAATTAAAAATCAGAGCTTTTCAAATGTTTGGTGCTAATTTTAACAAAATATGCAGCAATTCCGCAAATGCGGTACAGGTATTTTCCTTATTCAATAGACCTATACAGTGTATACATATTCCATCCGAACAAAACATTCTTTAATGATAACAAATACATCTTAAAATAAGGAAAAATGTACAAGATAGATCATCTTGATAAGGATTCATAACACAACTAAAATGGAGACTCAATATCACTCACCTCCTTAACAATGGTGGAATCATTCTTTTTCTGAAATGTAGAATACCATGCCATTATGGTTGTGAAAATTGTGCTAACAATCTTCATCTTAAGTAGTGATATATGGCAGTTTGGGCTCTCCGAATTAAAGACCAGAGTTTTTCAAATGTTTGGTGCTAATTTTAACAAAATATGCAGCAATTCAGCAAATATGGTTCATTGTACATGTAATTTACTTATTCAATAAACCTATACAGTGTATACATATTCCATGCGAACAAAACATTCTTTAATGATAAGAAATACGCCATAAAAGCTATTAGGAAAAATAAATAAGAGAGATCATCTTGAAAAGGATTCATAAAACAACTAAAAGAGAGACTCAATATCACTCACCTTCTTAACAATGGTGGAATCATTTTTTTTCTGAAATGTAGAATACCATGCCATTATCGTGGTGAAAATTGCGCTAACAATCTTCATTATAAGTGGTAATATATGGCAGTTTGGGCTCTCCAAATAAAACATCAGAGCTTTTCAAATGTTTGGTGCTAATTTTAACAAAATTTGCAGCAATTCGGCAAATGTGGTTCATTGTACATGTAATGTACTTATTCAATAAACCTATACTGTGTATACATATTCCATTCGAACAAAACATTCTTTAATGATAACAAATACGTCATAAAAGCTATTAGGAAAAATAAATAAGAGAGATCATCTTGAAAAGGATTCATAAAACAACTAAAAGAGAGACTCAATATCACTCACCTCCTTAACAATGGTGGAATCATTCTTTTTCTGAAATGTAGAATACCATGCCATTGTAGTGGTGAAAATAGTGCTAACAATCTTCATTATAAGTGGTAATATATGGCAGTTAGGGCTCTCCAAATTAAAGATCAGAGCTTTTCAAATGTTTTGCGCTCATTTTAACAAAATATGCAGCAATTGGGCAATATAAAACATTCGGCAACGTGGAATAGGGTTCAGAAAATGTGGGTTAAATCATAAGAGTGACATCAGCTGAAAGAGAGTCTGTCTGTGTGGGGTTATTTATTCATGATTTATTGGTTTCCTGAAATCTCTCTTAGATCATTGTTCTACTTGACTCGTGCAATAGTGAAAATTTCTTAGAAAACTGGCAATGATCTTACACATCTAGTTTTTGATTACAAAATGTAAATTCCAACATACAGTGTTTTGAAATAATTTTGATGGGATCGTCGTTTGGACTAATTGCAGCACTCAGAGATTTTATTATGTTGGAGAGGTTTCCCCTAGCAACAAATCTCATTATGTGGACAAAGGATAATATGCATTCAAAATTTCCCAAATGAAACCATGGTCGAGACTGTCAAGGTTGTAAGCCAGTATGCCCATGGCCTCTAGTTTTGACCCATACGATTTGACCCGTGTTTTCTTAACCTGCATGACCTGTGTTTTACACAAGCCATTTATTGATGGTAACTGTAAAACCAGCAAACATTCTGCATACTAACCAAGTCCAATGTTTTACTAAGAAAAAACATACTGCAAGAATATAAATATAGATATATTCATTCTTCGATGCAGACTAAATTTGGATTGTACAATTTTATCTTGGTTGTCAATCTGTCAAATGCCAAACATCACACTGTAATTTTCTACCTGAAAAACTAATTGATTTCAAAGCTTTTCATATTCATTCTTGGAAAGTATTGGTTTACAAGTCCAGGCATGTATAATTCTGATAAGGTACAGTATATGGACCTTAAACCAAGAGAAAATAGTAAAGAAACATACAGTACCTGTAGTCTCCAAGGCAAATCTTTTACGCCATAATCATAACGGAGCTCTGTTCCTACTGGCATGTCTTTCAGAGCAGTGAGGAAGAGGCATGGCAGCGAGTTGTGTTGAAATTTTCTCATAGAGCAGTTTGGTCGTGACGAATCGTTTACAAGGCGACCAAGCCTGCCATCAGGTTTTGTTGCATCAATGCTTTAAATAGAAGTATGTGCATATTAATTTAAGAATTAAGGTTGGTTTAATGCAATTGCAATCAATTTTAAAAGGGGGAAGTGGGCATGTCATAAGGGTGGTCATAGGCCATGCCATTGGAATTCCTTTGTTCTTGTTTGTTAAAGGCAATCTGTCCCCTTTGATGAATGAAAATAAAATTGATAAAGATCTCTATTGTATGTTCCAGAAGTTGGTGTTAATTCACTTTATGCAAAGAGATCAGGGTCATAGTGACTCGGTGATGCATGAATTTAGCTGCAGCCTAAATAAGGTAAATAAAGCAGTAACTAAGGTCAGAACGATAGGGGACAGATTGCTTTTAAATCAGAAATGTTTGCATGTCAGATCCCCCAGGGATTCCAGGTTTTAAGTTCTTTTGATAGATTTTAATTGTTCTTTGTGTTAGGGGCTGTATGAGTTTTCGTGCCCCAAAATGCTATGGGAATTAGAATTTCTGAGGAGATAAAAAAGGGCATAGTTAATTGTGTTATTCACATTCACAAGCAGACAGCCTCGCAGTGTGACATTTGAAGAAAAGTTCTTCATCTAAATTCACCCACCTACCCTCCACAATTTGGGATAATTAGAAGGAAAAGGACGAAAGTAAAGTTTGCACTTGTAAACAAACATAAGGTGCTAAAACCAAGGCCTAATTTTGCTTGGCTTTTGTCCAATCCCCTCCTAGAGAGGTAGATCATTGGGGCCCAGTCAGCCCTGGTGATGATGAGAACATATGATCAGCGCTGAAGGTCCCTTATTGGATGATACTGCAGACTTGATTAATCTGAAGGGCTTTATTTTTCAAAGATTTATCAAAATTCTCTAAAATACTTTCTACACATCTATTACTGCCGAACGAATATTAATGTTGTTTAAACTAAAAAAGGCATTTTAGGAAAGCTTCATATGACTTACAGTAAATGGTTGATCATATACATTCAAAACAAAATACATACTTAATAAACAACATAGGAAACCATAAGCCTTACAGCAATTTGAATATCTAAGCTAGAAATCTGTGCAAATCAAACCTGAATTCTGCCATGAAAATTCAAAGAGGAAAATATCAAGTAGCATGAAAATTCAAAAATGCATACATTGCTAGTCTTGGGTCTAAGGGCCCGTAGCATAGCTTCCAAATCTATAAAAAGCCTGTTGTAAAATTCAGTTACTTATTTCTTTGAACTGAATGATTTCAAAGAAACTTCAGCCATTTCTCTGTAATTCTACCGTTGGGCTTTTGTGAAATCTTCAATATTTTCAGAATTAGAGTGTTTTTCTTCTTTTTCAAGAATTCAAGAAAAATTGTCAAAAACTTAAAACCATCGTAGTTTCTAAACTGTTTGAAGCAACATGAAATAATTTCAAAGAAAACCATAGTTTATGGATGTCTACAACATGGTATCAAGCAAAAGTCTGTCACTTTTCTGGTTTATGATTTAGAAATTTGATGACGTCACACCCTCAAATGAGTTGAAATGTAACATATGCTGAAATTTAAAAAAATATTGAAAATTTCTGAAAAGTCTAACGGTAGAATTAAAGATCTAAAGTTTGTTTCAAGCCACTCAGTCAGAAGAAATAGATCACAGAATTTTACACCCACCTTTTTAAGTCGAATTAAATATTTGGAAGATATGCTAGGGCCCGTTTACATGAGAAACTCAAACCGGTTTGAAATTTCACCCTGATCTGAATATCGGCCTGCTAGCTTATTTCCTCTTGCGTTTACATGAAGTTTCACCCCGATCAGACCTGTGTTGTTGTTCATTGATGTGGCGAGCGCCAACTAGAACAATGGGCCATTGTGAACTTTGAACCTGAGACAATGAATCTCAAATCGATTTGAAAATATCTTCGTTCACATGTTGTTTTTAAACCGGTGTGACATTTCAAACCGATCTGAACGGGCGAGTTGAGTTTCACTCCGGTTTGAGTTAGAATTGCATTTTCCATGTAAACACTGTAAAGGCGTTGACCAGACAACGAGTTTAACTCAGATTGGGGTGAAATTTCAAACTGGCTTGAGTTTCTCGTGTAAACGGGCCCTTAAGCAGTTGACTGCACCTGTAGTTGACATATGTAATGAAGTATATAAAACCCTGGAGACTTGAAGACTTGTGTGATGCTGCCTTACATTCTACAATGAATTATGTGTCATTACATGAAAAAGGATGGTATCTTACCAATGCCTGATGCCATTATTGTGGAAATAAAACATGTAACTTCCTTTTTTCTGTTTTTCATATTTTCTTTCCCGTTTTCGTGCCTCATCCTCAGTGATGACATCACCAGCGTAGGCCAGTAAAAAATCCCCTTTTCTAAACGCTCTCGATGTGAATACACCAAATCCTGAGAGAAAAGAGAATTTAGAACACATTCTTTAAAAACATGTGTGTGATTGTTGAAAACGTTTTTTAAAGACATAGCTTCTTACTGTGCACATGTTATCAAGTACACAGTCAGAAGATTTTAAGGAGCCAACACCTGAAAATGATCCCTCCTACTGAAGACAGAATAGAATGGAATACAATGGATAATTCCTTTATGCATGATATTTTTGGGTCAATTGCAAGCACAATTATTGGCACTGACATGTCAACTTGCATCAATACTGCATCTGAGCAACAAAGTATGCAAAGCAGACCAGCAGGTTCTAGACAGCACTTTCCTTTATCTATTTGTTTTTTACTGCAAATTCCCTTCATTTTAAGCGTTCACAGTAGTCTAGTACAATTATTCCTGAAGTTATATGCCTGAAGCTTTGTTGAAAAACTCAGGAAGCAATAACCAAAATGGAGTTATTGGCATGCCATAACCTGGTTTAGTCTTACACAGGCTGGCACAACCAAGGGCTATTTAAAAAAATGCTGTTGTTGTTGTTGTATCTTTATTTTACATCGATTGAAAAAATCATCTAGTCTACTATGTACATATGTACATGGAAACTAATCAAAATCGATGGAAATTGCTGTAGATTTTTGGGAACCAAATGAGAGGTTTTCTTCCACATGGATTGGAACAGTCCTTGTCACAAGTTGCTAGCTGCATTTGCTTTCCAAGTTACAAGTTGGGAGGTGGTGCTTTTGGAAAGTTGTGAGTTGCAAGGGAGTTGCAAGTCAAAATAAAAAGGAATGAGTTGAGACATTTGAAATATAAGTTGCAAGTTTGGTAAAAACTTCAAATTTCCATCTTTTGACATTCAAACATGATGATTGCTAAAGGAATTTACAGGAGAGTCTTCACTTTCAGGCTGCTAGCATAGCTCATTTCCTACATTGCAAAGCCCATTTTCACATGGTGGATATGTTTCAGTTGTGAAATACACACACTACCTTAACACATATCAAGATCAACTATCATTATACTCACAAATGTTTATTCAATGATAATAATCAAATACAAAGATCAAATTGCTTGTATTTCTTGCCTTGGAAACTAAATCAAAGGCAACAACTTTCGTTTGTTTTCTAAGGGAACAAGCAAAATTCTGTTTCCAAAATTTCAAAATGCACAACATTCAAAATTGAAATCAAAACGTTACCTATTTCTTTGTCAATAAATCTGGCCTCAAATCCAGGAGAGTCTTCCTTGAGCCAGTCTTCATGAAAGGACCCAGGCTCTTTAATGCGTTCTGGAATTCTTTTCTTAAAGAAGAGAACGGCAAAAAATTGATGCCAATGAATCAATCAGAATGATAGAAGATATGCTTTGCATCCTTGATCCAAATACGACAATATAACGATATTTTAGGGGCCGCCCAAAAATCCATTTTGTCACAGATAGCGGAATTTGGCCATTACGGGGGAGGGGGTTTATTGACAATCCGTTAAGCGTGACGGAATGGAACCTAAAAAAAATTCTACCATATTTTGCAAGGTTTCAACCTAGGATAATGTCAAACAGAGAGGGAAAGGGCCTTAGAAGAAATCTTCCCTTCTCACAGGTAAAGGTTTATATCGACCGTGGGAAGACTGGTAGTGAGGTAGATGTGAACACAAGATTTTGTATGTCCATTAAGGGGGGGGGGTTGGGGTATCAGAATTTAGTGGCCAAATTCCGCTATCCGTGATGAAATGAATTTTTGGATGGCCCCTTATATGAAGAATAAATATGTCATGAAAGTAAACCAATTGTAATTAACACTGGATGATGGGAAACATAGACTCTAATTCTAAACTCATCATAAATTAACACGGTGCCATGCCATGGTGCACAGCTGCGCTGACAGCCTGGGTTAACAGATATGTGAATGTGGGGGTCTAAACCAACACTTTTCAGGCTACCCTCGTAGAGAAAAAACAAAGCCAGCATAAAAAAAGCGCGAAAGCCTCGCTTTCAAAATATCAATGGAAAGCCTCCATTCCAGAATCCAGCTTGGAGGCAAGAGGCACGGCATGGTACTGTCTACTGTCTACTGTCATCCCTGCCATCCAGCAAGACCCAGGAAGACCGTTGAAGGTGTAGTGGCACAGTGGTGTAATCCTCTGACTTTGCAGCCAGAACAGTCAGGCGGCATGGGTTCGATACCCGGTAGGACTCCACCACTTGAGCGTCATGAGAAGGGGTCGCGGCCCAGGGGGATGGTATGAAAAAAGACCCAAAAAAAATTTTTTTCCAAACCTTACATACCCAAAAGTTATGAAGTCAGTATCTTAAATTTGCAGAAAAGTGCCCTAACTGATTAGAATTCTCATAATGTATTCTAATTTTGTTTGTAAACTCTATTTTTCCTAATTGTTTTACTTTTTCTCATATTTGAGACCCAAAAAAGTAAGCCAGAAATCTAGGAACCCAAAAAAATAACTGTACAAATGATTGACCCAAAAAATAATCCTTGCCCAACTTTTAGACCCAAAAAAGTAACCTGAGCATCCCTATCCTGAATATACCAGAGGAGCCCCCTGGGGGTCGCAGACTCGATTAGATTTGTTCTATTTCTGCGATACCAGCGCTTGGCGCTGAAAAATGCAACTTCACCTTCAGACTTTGTCCAGTCAAAAAATATGATATGAAAGCGCTTCTGTGGCATGGAATCATCGATTGATAATTCGTTTGATCGTTATACATCTTCTGACATCCAGAAAAGGGAGCAGGAGTCTTATTTTTGCAATTTTGAAAGGAGGCTTGGGACTAGGGGAAGTCCTTAGAAAAGCCTGTTTCGATTGATTTCTTGATGAGCTATATTTTATTTCATTTATTTTTGCAGCTGGTATTGTTCTAGACTGATGACGATGAGTCTCTTGTTTCCTTGTGCTCTTTGACTTCAAGATGGCGCTTCAGTCAACAGCTGAGCAAGTTACCGCAGGGATACAAGGGACTCATCGTCATAAGTCTAGTATTGTTCCTCCTTTTTTATTCTATTTTGATCTTGCAGGAATCACAATAATCATGCTCACTGATAGAAATGAACGGGCTCTCCCCTATGAAATAAAAGCATTTGTCGAAATCAAAGTAAATGTATGTTATCAATTGAATTAGATACAAAAAAATAATTTCGTTTTTGTGTGAAAACCAGCAGTGTAAACGCAATGATCCCAAAGATAGCGGATTTCAGAATTCAAACAATACGCAATTTGTCAAAAGAAATTCTTCCATCAGAAACTAGCATGTCAGAGTGACAATGAAAGCCTAAAGGATTGGGGTCTTGGAGTCAAGCTTGGATATTATTGAATGAAGTCATTTGAGCCCTTGAATACCGCAATTTTAAACAGGAAACTTGGCCTTGACATTTTTTAGTAAGTTTTTTCACGGTTGTGTTCATTTTCTGTGATTAATCTGGCAGAGTTTCTTAGATTCTTAGATTTTCATAGAGTAAATTTCTTGATTATCAAATGGCATCAATTTACTTTTTTCTGGAACCAAGAGTTACAATATGGAACCAAATCATAAGCAGAACTTAATCTGTTCAGTGTTGCATATAACTGTTATGAGAAACTAAAGTTTGGGCCAGTATTGAAAGTTTCCTTAAATTATTTGATTTTGAGCCGCTCATATTTTCTTACTATAGTCTAGCTCCTTACAAGCTTCATGTTTACTACCGTCGGTCTTGCGGGAATTTTTTTAAGGGCTTCCAATGTTTAGACATTACTCAAGAATCTTCCAACTAATACGATTGTAAACAAATGAACATGAATGCTAAGGATTTATTTGATGAAAATGAATAGTTTCGTAAGTTATGCTTCCTAGTACTGGAGCTTTCTTAACTTGTTGTCGATCTGAAAATATTCATTTTCTAAAAAAGTTTTATGAAGATTTTAGCAAAGTTTACAACATTCATTCATTTCCTTCGTTCGTACTCTGTGGTTCCTTCTGATTAGGTAATTCATAGTGAATGGCAACACTGTATGCAATCACTCAATTTGCTGCAAATTTTACAAGTTACGTAAACAGTCTGTTGTTGCCTGCAGCATTTGAGATATTTGCCCTTGAAATTGAGAATCGTTTAGTAAATTGTAAACAATACAATATGAAACAATTGCATCTAACGTATATGTAAAGATAAAGGAAAAGAAAATGTTTGTTATCTATCTAGATTAGAGTTTATTAGCCTGTGAACAGCTAGAACGGCTGAGGTTTTCAATTTTTTCGGCCGTTCACAGGCTAAGAGTTACATTATGTTGGCTTGGTTCATGGTTCTTGGATTTTGAATTATGGAATCTTAAAGTGTTTAAAGAGTTGGTAAATACCCAAGAATCATGGTGATCAAAGCTTAAATGTCCCCAGAAAGTGTGCTAACCGTTGATACACCGAGTGTCCCCAGAAAGTGTGTAAATTGGATGTCCCCAGAAAGTGTGTAAATTGAAGGTCCCCAGAAAGTGTGTAAATTGAATGTCCCCAGAAAGTGTGTACATTGAGAGTTCACATATCTCATGTTCAATGAGCATTTTGGCAGCAAAACTTTGGTTAACCCTCAGGATGATTCATTAAAGTGACCTTAGTGTGGTGTTTCTGACCAATAAATGCTAAGCTAAAAAGTTGTCCCCATAACGTTGGTCTGAAACGAACAGACCCCACAATGTGGATACACAAATTTTGATCACATGTTCAATACCATTAAAGAGAGGGCAAGGTCCAGCTCTTTGTTGTCCTTTGATCCCCACTCAGCGGCTACTTACTGTTGTTGAGTTATATTCAAATATCAGTGGTCCCCACAGTGTATGCCCAAAACATCGGTCCCCACAACTGTAGTCATGTCCCTATAGATGTATGTATGTATGTATACCCAACTATGATCTACCCCCTTATATTGGCCACACCTTAAACCTTGTCTAACACTTGAGGAAATGCTTTTGGATATAGAAAAATGATTATCCAGCAAACAAATTGTATATATCTAGGTGAATAGTTGTAAGTTGACAATATTTAGCAAAGCTAACCCAATTGCATTTGTGTGCTGCATTTAACTCCTCAATCTAGGTACCATTATAGTCCTTTTCATTGCTGCCTCGATGCTCTCTCTTCTGTATGGTCTGCCCTCAATGTGATATGTTTCAGTTTAAAAAGAAAGTTACCTCATTGGCTCAAAATATAAAAGAGTAATTAAATTGATATCAATTTAAATAAAGATTTAAGAAGGACAATATTTCTCAGTTTTCGCCTAATGCCCATTCAATCATTTCACAGAGTAGCCACTCCTGTTTTGCACTGCCACTATCCTTTATGAGTAAAATAGCTCTGAATACAGTTGCATAAGGAATTTTTGATGACTCGAGGCCAATCTTTTAACCATGCAAATGATTCAGAAGAGGACAGAAAGGGGATAACTTCAACTAATATAGATAAACAATCACTAATGTGATGTTTTTCTACACAGTGAATTTGTGCTTTAGTTGAGCGCTTCAGAAAATACCTTGTGCTTTCCATAGAAGAGTTAAAAATTCATCATTTTCTGGGTCGAAATGTTTGTTTCACAATGAACACACCCCTAATATTGGAGAGAAAACTAGGGAAAAAGCACAATTTATATGGAAGACTTCACTGCAAAATTTACAAATCCTCCCAAATGAAACTTACCAGTAGCACTCATGTGACTGGTATGTGACAATATGACAAAAGGCCCTGGGGTCGAGGTTGTTACTATATTTCAAAATAGCGTCAGCACTCAGCAGTACCCCTTGTGTACGCGTCTTTCACAATGCCTCTGGACTAGAACATATTTTTTCCATGGACGCATCCTCTCCTCCTCATATTAGTATTCAGCAAACCTTCCTCCCCCTTGAGACCTGATGCTGTGACCTGAACTGATGCTGTTGTGACCTGATGCTGTTGACTTGAAGATATAATCTAACATAGACCATAAATCTTTCTGTTTTGTGTACCTTATAACTTACAAAGACAGTAAATTTGTTAGTTCCTGTTTGCTATTGAATTACTTTGAACTGTTTTGCTCTACAAGGATCTTCTGTTAAGTGTCAAGGAGGAGACACTGACTCGTCATAAAATACTAAACTTGTTAACTTAAATCGATGTTCGCAGGATTTTAGGAGCTATTCAATGAAAATATGTGATGTTAACCCCCATCAGTAATCAGCAGTACTGCACCCTGGTTGCAACAGAAACGAAAACAATGCAATCGTTAGCACTTTCCAGAGAGATATAACCCTTGTGAATGCAAACTAACAATCGGTTTTAGACTGGATGCTATTTTCGGAATATTATGGAGCAATATGTGTCCATGTATGTTTTGAGGTGCTTGACCATGCTTGAGGTGTTTGACCATGTTTTCTTGAGGCACACATACCTGGTCATAACATGCAAAAGATCTAATTACGAACTTGAAAGAAATGAAATGAACTAATGCATAGAGTGAACAAAAATGTGTTAAAAGGTAAGTTATATGTATATAGATGTAGGCACTTTTACAATCAGGCAGGACGATACAACGAGCAGGACCTCCCACCCAGCCGAGGCAGCATCGATGGCCCACCGTACAATGGAGCACGGAGATCCATACCCCAGAGAGGAGGGCGCCTAAATCCTTTGCTAGCACCACGCGACCGATGATACCACCACATGCCACTCCGGAGAAAGAAGCGGCCACACAGCCACACTCACCCCAAAAGCGCCACGCAATAACACCTACAGCCATGTGACACCAACACAGAGCCCGACAGCCCCAATCCCCGAACACATTTTCATTTTCATTTAGCACAATTGCTTTTACACTATACGGCTACAATATAACAGAACAAAAGATAACTCAAGATAAAAAAAGAAAAAAAAGAAAAAGGAAATAAGGAAAATTAGTAACTAACTTACTAAACCTAAAAAGACAGCAACATGAATTATATACCGGGTGTCCCAAAAAGTACTCCCGTTTGAAAAATCATCAAAATCTGATAACAAGACCAATCTTCAATTTTCTTTTTTTTCCAAATAGATCAAGGACCAAATTGTTTTTTCAGACATAACTGATCTTATACTTGGTTAGAGACTTGCCCAGTTCTTCCAAAGCTGGCCTTAACATTGGTAATGAGGTGATCACCATGGTCAACAATACCAAGTATCTTGGTTTGCAGGTTGACGATCAACTTAAATGGTCCGCTCACTTGTCCTCTACAATCAAGAAAGTCTCTAGAGGTATCGGTATGTTGAAGTATTCTAAACGATACCTACCTAAGGAAAACCTCATTATGCTGTATAGAATTCTCGTTGAGCCCTATTTTAGGTATTGTGGCCCTGTCTGGGGATCTTGCGGTGCATCAGCCCTCGATAAGTTGCAAAAACTTCAAAATCGAGCCGCCAGGATAGTCACAAACAGCCCCTATGACACTTCAGCTCTGCCTTTAATTAGGAATCTCGGTTGGCTTACTATTAGAGAACTGATCGATTTTGAGACCAGCAAGATGGTCTATAAATCTCTTAACGCCCTTGCCCCTGATTACTTGAGTAACATATTTCAAAGTGTATCCGAAGCTACTAACCGTCAGCTGAGGAACTCTAAAACGGGCCTTAGATTACCATTACTAAGAACATCAACTGGTCAGAAATCGTTTGCTTACAGAGGGGCAAAGGTCTGGAGTGACCTAGATAGTGGTGTCAAGGCGTCCTCATCGCTCCACACTTTTCGAAAAAAATATAAAGCCAAACTATGGCTCTTCTCGTTTTTCTTTCTTTTTTTTGTCAACGATTTATCGTAAATAGGAGTGTATTATATATTTATTTATTATCTAATTTTTAATATTACTTTAGCATGGCTCCCTGTAAAGCAGTATGTAAATATTGAGTGGATTGCCATTGATAAAAAAGTTAAAATGAAATGAATGAAAATGAATGTTTAAAATTAGCAAATGTAGCTCTTTTTAGGGCTACCTGGTTTTGAATCATACTGCTAAAAGCCTGTATACTTGCCAGATCAATCTATTTGTGCATATGGAGCTTCTAGTTTGGTAACAAATCACAGAAAGAAATGCACACCATCATTGGAGACTTCGATGATGATCAAAAATCTGAAAATTTTGTCTGTCAGGTAAGATAGACTATTTTGCTTAAAAAGTATAGCTCAGAATAACGTTTTTCAAAGTGTAATTTTTCTCCCTTGTTGCATCAAAAGCAAACATTTTAGCATCTATAAACATGTTTGGGTCTTTGACAAAACAACTGAAAAAAGAAAACTTTATCAAAGGGTTGATAATCAATTGTTGGTGATTTTTTAAACCGGAGTACTTTTTTGGGACACCCGGTACATATCCACGTTCTATAGAGACTTGGAGATATTAATAAGTGTAATGATTTTTCTCGGATATCAGTGATTAGTCCAATAAATTTGAGGAGATTGTCGATTGATTCTTGATCCTCACATAAGAACATGAATTGAAGCAAATCATCAGCGGTAAGTTGTTTCGTACTTGGATAGCTTTCAAAAACTTGATTGAGAAATGCATCTCTAACCACAGAATAGTGTGCATATTTAAGTAAAAAGTGTTCTTCAACTTCAATTAATTCCTCATTACACCTTTGGCAGACCGATCTTCCCGATCAATTTTTGGGGATTGCCTCATTTGCAAGACAATGGTCGCTAAGTCGAAGTTTACTGGTTAAGTTGCCCTTAGCTTCCGTTTGTTATGTTGCATTAAATATGGCTCAAGCGTAATGCCTTTTTTATGCAGAAGAGCAACTCCCCCTTTATTGAAGAAGAACTTTCGCTCGTCCAATACCTATTATAGCTAGTTTTACACGAAACCTTGCACCTCACCGCACAGCAGATGACCGACATAGGCTGGGCCAAGCGAGAAATCAGCAGTAACGACAAGTTAATGACACGTCCTTAAGTCACAGAAGGTTGATCGTGGAATTCCACAGAGTTCATGTCTTGGTCCACTCCTTTTTCCAATTTATATTAACGATCTCCCAGTGTTTCTTAAATGCAACGTGACAATGTATGCTTATGACACAAGTATTTCCCATTCTGTATTTCCTATCAACGATACGAATGATACGCTTAACAGTGATCTAGATCGGCTAAAAGGATTTGTTGCAGGTGTCAGGGGGAACTAACTGACACTAAATATCATAAAGACACAGGTGATGGTTGTAGGTTCTCGACCAAACCTGAAAAAGATTGCTGACAATAAAGAAAAGACCCCATCATTTGTTACTGATGGCGCTGAAATTGATGTCGTTAAAAATGTAAAATATTTAGGAGTCCAACTTGATGATAGCCTCGCTTGGGATCGAAACACGAAATTATTATGTAGCAAACTATCTCGTGCTCTAGGAGTTTTAAGATACGCAAAAAATGTGTACTAAAGGATACTTTAATCAAAATACATCATGGCATCGTTGAGTAATTTCCGATAATGCTTTTCTGTTTGGAGAGGCTGCGGTGAAACTAGATTGCAAACGCTATAAAGATTGAAAAATCGAGCCGCAAGAATTGTCATTACTAGCAGCTATAATGTAAATGCCGCGAATATGATCAAGAAACTAAACTGACCAAATATCACAAAAAGGAAGGCAGCTACTAATAAAGACAAAGCATTATCAGGTTTTGCGCCCGGCTTTCTTTCAAACCTTTCGAAAAAACTTTTTTGCGCGTGATATCAATATGAATTTGTGCGATGCCACTGCTGATGTCCTAGTTTCAAAGATTAGAGCTTGCAGTGAGCAGAAAGCTATATCTTTCTGGAATGCAAAGACTTGGAAAGAGTTGCCTTTGGATGTCCAACAAGCACCTTCCCCTAGCATTTTTAAAGAAGGCTGAAGAGTAATTTGCCTCTCTTCATTTGATATATTGTAAACATAGATTTAATTTCTAATCAATTTCTTTTTTAGTTAATAAAAAATTGTAAAGCTTGACATGGCTCCCTGTAATGCAATTCCTCTTGACTGATGGGGCTACCGCGTACGAATAATGAAAAATGAAATAATGAAAAATGAAATGATGAAAATAACGTAATGAAAAATAAACTAACATTGCTTGTGAATGTCAACAAAGATGCCAAAAATGTCTGCTCGCTTCACTTGCACGTCCATACATACATCATTGTATAACAGCTTACTCCTAAGTGGCTAATTATCACGTCAAGGCATACAGCTTTTGGGGAACAATATGAAATGAAGTTCTTGCTTTCAGAAATTACTACTCGTATCTCTTGCACTACCACGTGCAGGCTCATGATAAATTTAAAGAAAACTGAGATAATGCATCACGGATCTAAGCGATTCAATTCTAAAATTACTTTAGATAAAAATAGTCTTAGCAGTGTCGATAAATTCTGCTACCTTGGTTCCACAATAACAAGGAACTTAGATCTAAATGATGAAATATCAAAACGAATCGGCAAAGCAGCTATGAATTTTGGGTTACTGGGTTAAAGAAACGAGCGTAGGAAAATAATAAACTCTCTTCTGAGACTTCGCATTCACATATGCAAGACTTGCCTGCTTTCTTCGTTGCTATATTGCTCAGAGACATGGACTGCGTATTCTAGGAACATTAAAGGCTGAATAGCTTTCACATGAGGTGCTTACGAAAATCGCTGAAAATAAATGGCAAGAAAAGATATCCGATACAGAGGTACTAAAGCGCTCGGGGCAAACACACTTAAGAACTATGATACTGCAGAAACGGTTGAGATAACCTTGGCATGTGAAGAGGATGGATGATAGCCCTATTCCCAAGACAATTATTTTCAACGAAGCTCGTGGTGGCTCCAGGAAACAAGAACGTCCGTTGTTGAGATATCATGATAATTGCAAAAGTGACATGAAATCGTCTGAACAATAGATATAAACAAGTGCTACAGAGAAGGGAGGGAAGCAGCAAAAGAAGAAAGCAGCCTTTATCAAACTTGGATGCGAACAATGATCCATTTATTTGTGAAAATCGCAACAAGAGCTGCCGTTCAAGATTTCCAGGGGCGGATCCAGACTATAGCAACTTATGCTCAAGCATAAGTCAGATTCTCAGAAACTTCAATTCGGTATTGAAAACCTCATTCAGTATATTATTTCCATTGAAAGATTTTATTTCGTTTTATTGTTTGCATCCATCATAATTGAATTGTGTGCGTAAGAGCGTAATCTCTTTGTGTGCATTTGATTTCATTTATATGTCATCGTCTATGACTAAACTTCCGCCTACGAGTTGAAATATTTTGTTTCTGCTTTCGAATACAAGTCGGTATATTCTACTGGCCAGCATAGTCTTGAAATTATTGCCATTTTCTTACTATATTCCAGAGCATAGGTGGGTCCGAAAATTGTCGAAGTAATTCCCACACATTTGATCTGCGTAGGTCTGTAAGCCAATGGGCGGTCAGCTCTGCTTCTGAAAGTTTGGGCGCGAGCATAGGTGGGATTTGAAGTAACGAATGAGAAGCCGAGTTGACTTATGCTCAAGTTAAAGTATCCAATAGAATTTCAAGTTGACCTATGCAATTGTTGTTTAAGAATCCAATAGAAATTCAAGTTGACCGAAGCAATTATTGTTCAAGTATCCAATAGAAATGCAAGTTGACCTATGCAATTGTTCTTCAAGTTTCCAATAGAAATTCCAGTTGACTTATGCAATTATTCTAAGACTACAAAACAGAATCGTGGGCGGTCAAAGTCAAAAGTCAAAGTTCGAAGAAATGGATGTTCGCAGCAAAGGTTTCTCGTTTTTTCAAAACATACACAGCATAATTGTAAATAAAAACTTAAAAGATAAGGAGAGGAAGAAAGGATTGCATTTTATTTGAGAAAACTTGCAAGAGCTGTTAGAGATGGAAACCCAGAGCACCGCCGCTGCTGATGATAGGCCTTAGGCCATCGTTGTTAGAATCGGCTGCTGTAATAATAGTTTCCAGCGTCCCAAACGTCCAGGGCCAATGGTTTACGGCCAGTGAAGTTTACAAGCATAACTTGTTTTACTTTTTAATTTACAATTTTTCAGTAAGCCCCTGCATTTTACAAAGGCATACAAGCTGAGAAAGGTTCGTTATATTGTTGAATTTAGACAAGAATACTAGAGGGGGGGGGGGGGGGGGGGCAGGCTCTGGTAGGCTATTCGAAATATATTTTATTGAAGTAAAGGGGTGGTTGCATCACTGATAGATTTAGATGTAGAAGTAACAAAATTAATCTTACTGTTCATTTTTATAAGAGCTTGATATATGACCTTCATATTCAACGGTCAGGAAGCCCTAATTTAGTCCATAAATGATATACCACAGAAGATATTGTAAGGGTGTTTCTCATGGTAAAAAGGGCGTTTCCCATGCTTAAAAGGGCGTGATCCAAATTTTTTTGATAATTTAATAAATTTAACCCTATCCAGACTGGGGGGGGGGCTCATTCAGCCCCCCCCACCTACTTAACTGAGCACTGCTCCTAATTGGTTCAACGAACCAGGAAATGGTTTTTTTACTTTTAGTTTCTATCCTTTTGAAGTGTGAATTTGTGTGAAATTTTGAAAAAAATTCAGAGGGCCGGGGGGTGGCTGTTTTTTTCAGAGTGGTCGGGGCCAATTTTTAGGTAAGCTGCTTATGTATGTAATTCCAAATCACCTCATAATATTTTGATAGTATCCGTTTTACTTTCTATACTTATAATTTATAAGGTCTTTTTAATTTTTTCCAGGAACAATAGACCAATTATGTGTCACGTGACCTCATCAATGACGTCATATTTAAGAAAATGGCAAAAATTATTTATCGGTCTTTCTGCAAGGATATTTCAACCCCAAATGTTTTACAGCGGCAATAAATAGATTAAAGCTGATCAACAGGGTTGTTTCCACCTAAGCTATGTAGTTTTGTTTGAATTTTGTGCATCATTGGTCGCAAACGATACAAGATTCCCCGGGGGTATCCTCAGATAGTACTACTAACGATCAGTTTTCATGCATATCTTGAGAATCTGTTTTACAGTGAGAATTTTTTGACTTGAAAGTGTTTAGTTTGTCAAGATATTATCAAAATGTTACCAAATAACTATCTTCAACCCCTTATTTCCACCTTCCTTCTTCTTTTCAACTCATTTGCTTACTACGGGGAAAAAATGCTGATGTCAGCATTTTTTGCAATAATTAAAACAAAAGTTTCAAAAGGAAAAATGAAATATGCAACGATCACTTATCAACGAAGTAGTTTTCATCGTAATATATGGAGAAATTCTCTTTTATAGCTGCATTTTTCATTTTTCAAAAAAAAGATTTTTAATCTCTGTGTCCGCCATCTTGGATTTGCGAAAATCAAATTTTTCACTTTATGAGTATATTTTCACCTTCTAACAATGCTTTGATTGGCATAATTTGGTTTCATGAATCAATCTTAGAAAATTATAAAGATTTAAAAAAAAGTTGTTTTTTTTTCATTTTTTTCGTGGACACGTGCCAGTTGGTCTTGAATAATTATGACATCATATCTATTTTAGACTTTTTTTGTGAGAAATGATAGATCATAAGCAAGGCTACCTGCATGGTGAGTTTCGTCTTCGTAAGTGAAGGAATCTTCTAGTAGCTCAAAAAGCCCAGTCTGGATAGGGTTAATAATTGATAACACTTATGTGGAATGAGACAATTCGGTCTCACTCCACATAAGGAACTTACAATTGCTAATGACTGAAGTTTTTAAGACAAAAGTGGACCTTAATCCCAGCTTCAAGAAGGACATTTTCGTTGAAAAACAGGTTTCTTATGGGTTAAGAGGCTGCCATAACCTATCCTTGCCACAAGCACGCACTACGTGCTATGGCTTAGAGACAATATCGTTTCTTGGGTGTAGATTATGGCAGGCACTTCCCAATGACCTAAAACAGTCAGATACTCTCTCCAGTTTCAAAAGGAAAATCAAAGCCTGGAGGGGAGAGGAATGTAATTGTAGATTATGCAGACCTTTCGTGGCACAGGTTGGGTTCTTGAGCTGATATTAAATTTTCTGCTCTGTATTTACCGAAAAAAAAATGAAAACATTGTAAATATTAAAAGCATTGTAAAAATCTGTAAAAGGTATCTGTATTTAATCATTCGGAACTTTATTTATCTTTTAATTTTTTCTTACAAATTTTACTTTTTTAGATAGTAGGCTTGAATTAGCTCTTAGTTGTAGCTATTGTATCAATATGTATGTATGTCTTGTATATATATATATATGTAGGCCTACTTTAAATAAATTATTGATAATAATAATAATAATAATAATAATAATAATAATAATAATAATAATAATAATAATAATAATAATAATAATAATAATAATAATAATAATAATAATAATAATAATAATAATAATAATAATAATAATATGTTGTGTAACTTTGGATTTGTCAATGAAAATCAAAACCTACAAAATGGTTGTCGTCGCTTGCCTAATTACCCGAAACGAATTTTGGAACTATTCCTCGCCAACCGTCTCTCGTATGCCCTAAAAAAATTAGTGGTTTCTGTACCATTTGATGAGTATGTTAACTTGGGAGCATGTGCAGAAGTGTATCAAGGTATCAATATATAAATCCGACACAGGCATGTGCACTGGACGAACTCACTGGCCACTGACCAGGACTATTGCGATTGGAGGCTAGCCTTAGTTGAAGTGAAGAGAATATTTCAAAATAGCAGTCCTATATAATACGTCACCAGAGACAATTACTCGAGGGCAATGTTTTCTGTAAAACTCGGAATGAGACTCAAGGCCGATACCAGCCAGTAAAGTCTTACGGGGGCAAAGAAGCAACATTTTCCCATGGCGAAATCAACAACAATAACAGCGACAACAACCAGTTGTAGGAACGTACGTTGCAATCATGCATGTTATGACCATTGTACTGCTCCAACATCTAGTTTTTGGAATTATCATGCAATCTAACGTTACAAAACATGGGCAATTGCTGAATATGAAGAAATATATGCAGCAGATTCAAACTTCATCTTGATATTTACGCTGCCTACCCTCGGACGTGAATAAATTCATGTTCCACGAAATGGTTGCAAATCCGGACAAATTTCAGTTAATTTTCGTTGGGCTTAAAGAAGACCACGAGTTATGCATTGATATTCATGGCGATATCATAAAGATGTCCGAGACAGTAAAACTCTTAGGTATCACCATTGACTCAAAACTAAACTTTAATGGACACATCAAACTATCTGCCAAAAGACCAAAAATAAGGTAAAAGCTTTTTCAAGGGTTGCAAGAAACATTGACTCTCAAAAAGCTAGCCTGCTATATAACTCATTTATACTAACAAATTTTAACTATTGCCCACTCATCTGGATGTTCTGTGGAAAAACAGCCAACGATGAAGTCAATCGGGTTCATAAGCGTGCCCTGAGAGTGCTGCTAAATGATTTTGACTCCAGTTTTGAAGAACTCTTACACAAGAACGGGGAAATCACAATACATGTAAAAAATTTGCAAAAACTTATGCTAGAGGTATACAAATGTATTACTTCTGGAAACCCCTCCTTTCTGTGGGAGTTCTTCAATAGAAAAATGCTTCCATATAACTTAAGAATAAACGATCTCCTCCAACTTCCTAAAACCAGGACCAATAAATATGGAAACGAGTCTCTTTCGTATAGGGGTAGCATGGTATCGGCTTCCAGACCAATGTAAAGCTGCGAAAAGCGATGATGAATTCAAAATTAAAATCAGAAGTTGGAAGGGATCCGGATATAACTGCCGCATTTGTATAATATAGCTTAATTTCAGACATTGTAAATAGGGTAGAGTTGGCCTTTATTAGCATCAGCTATCTCTCTAGCCAACTGTAAATAAATTGTATTATCATTATCATTATCATTATCATTATTATTATTATTATCATTATCATTATCATTATTATTATTATTATTATTATTATTATTATTATTATTATTATTATTATTATTCCATTATGCATCATTTCTTTGTCAAATCTTCTCAAAGTGGGCCTGCAAATCACAAGAATCCGACAGGTAGACAAAATTTCCGACAAATTGATGTCCGCTCCCGCCCGCCCCCCCCCCCCCCCCCCCCCCCCCCATTGCGGCTTTGGCCCGTAGAAGATTTATCACGAATGATTCGACAATGATAAAGAAAATATTTTCTTACTTTTAGCTTCACTGATCCACACCTGAAAGTTTGTGTTGCCTGCGATGACTTTCGGCTTGGAAAAGTAATCCCTACAGAATAAAATGCAAAATTTATACAAAGGTCCTCTTGCATTTTGGTGTAAGGTTTCATGTAATTGTCAAAGTACAAAATTTGTATGTAATTACCATTCCAAAAAAAGGATAGTTTGTAAGGTCATCTCTAACGTCTTGGAAGATAGACAGGTAATTAGTTTTAGACCTGATTATTGATGATAATTGAAAGACATTTTGCATACCGTTACCTTTCAACTGTCACTAATCAGAGAGTCATATATCATTGTGACCAAACTTGCTCGCTTTTCAGGTCAATTTCAAAACATTCTAAATTTTGATAGTACAGTAATGTGTTACTTTAAAACTGGTGCTTGTGTGCGTATAAAAATTGTGCATCATATTCATCAAGGTTCAAGAGGAAGAACATCGCGAACACACGAGAGCAGATATTGCAAACAATAACATACGTTAATTTTCAATGGCACACCAGTTCAAAACGATCACAAATATAGGGATTTTTACGGCGCATTAGTCACAACGCCGATATAGATAAAAGAGTGGTATAAACTGCCATTAATCCCAGGGGTGGCGCCAGGGGAGGGCTAGGGGGCTACAACCCCCTCGTCGGAATGATCTAGCCCCCGTCGGAGGACATTTTGGATTCTTGTCGGAGGAAATTTGGCAAAATGACGTACAAAGACTGCATTTTCTAGCCATTTTAGACCCCTGTCGGATGCTCCAGCCCCTCTGTCGGAAGATTCCTGGAGCCACCCCTGATGAAACCTGAAGGCCAAACTAAATCGATGTGCATTCCAGGATAACTGGTAATAACTTTTATAAAATGGCGAGAAAGATTTTCTCAATTCACTGAATAATATTCTCAAGGGCGCCGGAGCCACGGGGGCAGCGGGGGCAGCTGCCCCCGTTGCCCTAGTGGTACGGGGGCAGCGCGGGGGCAGCAAAGTGCCCTTTCCAAAAAATGCATTTCAGAAAACTATTGATTAATCGCGCCTGTTAGTTGGAAGCGAGTTGTTTCTCGTCCGCAGTCACAATAATAGAACGATTCCTTCTGCTCTCAAGATTACAGTACGTGCGAAGGACAGTAGCGTCGCCACGGGGTGGTCTGGGGTTTGACATGTCGACCACAGTTTTCACAGAGTCGATGTTATAATTTCTCGAAATCAGTCAAAAAGATTGGGAAGGGTAGATTTTTATTGACTTGAAACTTTTGTGATAACTGGCCTTCCTCCTGAATTCTCAATTCCTTTATTGAAGATTTCGAGAAAGGCCTTAAATTTCAATTTCTAACCAGTGGCGTGGCCACGGTGGGGGTTTGGGGGGGGCAATTGCCCCCCACTTTTGTCGAAAGATGGTCCTCGAGATTCCTCTAAAACCGAGGAGAAAATAGCTGCGTATAGGTTGGGTAAGAATTTTCCGAGAAATGTCAAATCTTCCATTTTACCACTGGCAAGCATGACATTGGGAGATGCATTTTAAGCCAAAGTAAAGGATCTTTCTTTAAAAAATTTCCTTGTGCTCTGATTCATAGGATAATTGTAACAAAAAGATCAAGGCTTCCTTGTCGCTAAAGGCAAGCATGATATCGGGAGATGCATTCTAAGCCAAAGTAAAGGATACTTCTTCAAAAATTTTCTTCGTGCTCTGATTTATAGCATAACTGTAACAAAAAGATCAAGGCTTCCTTGTCGCTAAAGGCAAGCATAATATTGGGAGATGCATTCTAAGCCAAAGTAAAAGATATTTCTTCAAAAATTTTCCTCGCGCTCTGATTCATAGGATAACTGTTACGAAACGATCAAGGTTTCCTCGTCGCTAAAGGCAAGCATGATATTGGAAGGTGCATTCTAAGCCAAAGTAAAGGGCGTGGCCCCAAAAAATTTCCTGGGGCTTCGCCCGCAGACCCCCTAGTTTTACGTTCCCCTCCCACTTAATTTGCCCTGGCCACGCCGCTGTTTCTAACCATATTTTTTCCTTCCTCGTAAATAAATATATGATGTTCTCCTCTGTTTCGATTTTTGTTACACCAAAATGCCCGCTGTTGTAAAAAGTACTGCTTGAGATGGTTGCTTTTCCAGAAATATCAAAATAGATAAATTAATAAAAAGAGCATTTCCATCATGTTCTCCGAGTGTCTGAAGGGCGTTTCGCACGTTTTCCGAGGGTCTAAAGGGCGTGGCCAGGAGTATTTTTTCTGGGGGCTTTGCCCCCAGACCCCCTTATACCTTTCCGCCCCAGCTTTTTGGGCTGGCGACACCCGTGTCGAAATAGATGTTGAGCACAATATCCTAAATGAAGATTCCCGATTGTTTTCAACGGCAAATTTTGACACCCTAAGGTGCCCTTTCTGCGATTCCTGCCCCCGCCGCATCATGGAGCCTCCGGCGCCTCTGAATATTCTTGAGCTGATGCTACAATTTAATCATAAAACTGGTCAATTAAAGTGAAGTTCTGAAATCCTTTACTCAATACCTTTATAAGACAACAAGTTTTGCAACTTGCTCTTTTATGGTCAAAGTAGTTTTTCATCTTTATGTGATGACCTTGGGGTAGAAACAGCCTTTTTCAGAAGCGATAGAGGGGGGCAAAGGAGCTGTCGCCCACCAATGTTTTCCAGGACCACTTTTCTAATCTTCTAATTCGAGTGTAGAAATTACGGAGAAGGGGGGAGGGGGGAGGTGCCCTGGGTACTAGACACTCTGACATAAATGTTAGAGAGTCTGGTACCCAGGGTAGGGCTAAGGCCGATGATCTTGACAATGATCCTGATAATTTTCGCTTTTCAGATGGCACTCGACAGCAAGGGAGATACAGAAAGTCAACCGGATATCATCTTAAGTGAGGTAAGGCTTTCTCCCCCGACAATCACTATTACTCATGCATATCTCGATATTCATCGAAATTTTCCGAATGTCTGGCCTGGCGTCTATTTTGGGACAAACTTTGAGTTAATTTTAAATGGCCGCAGGGTTGTTGTGAAATTCCATGCTCCCTGTGGCATCGTTGTGTAATCATATGTGATTGTGTGTATGTAGGTTGTATTTGTAGTTTAGATATATTATAAATATTATGAGCATATAAAAAAAAAATCTTGACAATTATATCATGCGTATAGGTTTGTACAATCTTGTTGTCTTAACTACATTTTTCGACCATCTGTAGGGCAATGAAAAGAATTATTTCTGGTGGCGATGCACCAAGACCCCCGTTCTATGTACCCTTCTGGGCTTGCGTATCTCAACAAAATGGAAGTGGAAGGTTGTGGAAGATCTAAGTCATGATCTTTTTCGCAAACCAATGGAGGAGAAAATGGTTGGGTATAGGTTGAGTAGTGTAAAGTATAATAATAATAATTTAATATTAATAATATTAATAATACTGATGAAGATTTTAATCGAAACGTTTTTAAAATAGCAGTGTGTTTTTTCATATATTTTATTTTCTGCTGTTTTTTGATGGTGCTTTTAGTTTAATTTAATATTATAATAATAATAATATAATATAATATAATATAATATAATATAATATAATATAATATAATATAATATAATATAATATAATATAATATAATATAATATAATATAATATAAAATTATATAATATAATATGATATAATATAATGTAATAATATAATGATAATAATAATATAATAATAATAATAATAATACTCTTTATTTACAGTTGGTATATTAGGTACTAATAGCTCATGCTCTTTAAAAGAGTAGGCTAATAAAAACCAACTTATATACATAACTTAAATACAGCAAACCATAATATTGACAATAAACGGCATAATTTACAATTGCATCCTTCCCCAGCCCGTGTTTTAATTTTTTTTTGCAAAAGGAAGCGACCGTTTCGCTGCTCTTTATCACATCTGGCATGCTGTTCCAGAGTATGCTACCCCTAAAACATATGGACTTCATGCCGAAGGCCACGGTGGATGTGCTTGGAAGTAAAACTGTGTCATTTATTCTGAGATTATACCTGACCTCTCTTCTCTGGAATAGTTCCGACAAAAATAGAGGGTTCTCATCATGTAATGTTTTGTAAATCTCTATCATCAGTCTTTGTAAATTCTGAACATGGACAGCTTTTTCATTGCTTCTGACAAGAAGATCAGCATAAGGTGCATCATAGTCATCTAACAAGACACGTAATGCTCGTCTGTGGATCTTATTGATCTTATTATTGGCACTTTTTCCACAGAACATCCAAATTAAGGGGCAGTATTTAAAGTTTGACATAACAAACAAATTATACAGTAACCTTTTTTGAGGTTGTTGAAGATATCTTGCAACCCTAGAAAAAGCACTAACACTCCTGTTTGCTTTGACACACAATGACTTTACGTGGGTGTCAAATTTCAATTTTGAGTCAATTGTTATCCCTACCAGTTTAACTTGGTTAGTGGATGGAATTACTTTCTCGTCGATTTCCAAACAAAGTTTGTTGTCTTGATTTAAACCCATATACATTAGCTGGAATTTCGATGGATTTGCAACCATCATGTTAGATTGGAACCATTCTAAGATAATGTGTATATCGATTTCCAAACTCGAGATCACTCGTTCAATTCGGTTCAATTTTCTGGGCACGAAATTTTCTGGTCAGGTGTTGTAATCGGCAAAATTACATATTTCTGATTCCTCAATAAAGTAAATCAGGTCCTTTATGTAAATATTGAATAAAAGAGGACCAAGTGCTGAACCTTGCGGCACACCAGATATGATATCGAGCCACGAACTATAACTATAGTCAATTCTAATTCGTTGTTTTCGTGAAGTAAGGTAGCTGTGGAGCATTCTGATGCTACCCAAGTCAAAACCATAGGCCTCCAGTTTTGCTATAAGGAGATCATGAGGCAGACAATCATACGCTTTGGAGAGGTCCATAAGCATCATTCCAACTATTCCACGCTTGTCAAGACACTTGCGACATCGTTCTATCAACCTTATCAGGGCATCTTGCGTACTATATGTCTCACGAAAACCACACAACAAATCTGATAGATGTTGGCTGATGTGAGGCAACATTTGTTTTGAGAGAAGTCTTTCATAAATTTTTGAGAAAAAAGAAAGAACACTGATTGGCCTGTAATTAACATTGGTCGTGGATTCGCCATTTTTGAAAATGGGTGAGACGTCTGCAAGCTTCAAAATGCTAGAAAGACATTCGTATCTATTGCGTATAGGTTGGCTCTTTGAAAAATTTCCAAGACAAAGGATCGTAAAATTGTCAAGATTTCCACTTTGGGTTGCTGGCACAAGGCAAACTGGATTGTGAGAACCATTCTAGGACAAAGCATAATGTGTTTGCGCAAAAATTGTCCTGTTGTGGGTGATTCATAGAAAACTTACCAACTTATGAAAGTTTCCAATTTGGCACTGGGGTAAAGATGGGATGCAACCTTATCCAAAGAATCCGATCTAACAATCTAATCTTCTTCATTCTAAACGTCCACAACATTCTTTATAATAACAATATTCTTAATAATATTCATAATATTTATAACACTCATAATATTCGTTATAGTAATGATATTCTTTGGATAAGATTGCATCCCATCTTTACCAGTGCCAAATTGGAAACTTTCATAAGTTGGTAACAGTTTTCTAAACATTTTTGCGCAAACGCATTATGCTTTGTCCTAGAACGGAATTCTATTTCAGCACCAGCTAACAAGCCTAACATGTGATCGGTAGAAGTGCTCTGAGCCAATGTAAATGGCGTTTCCTGTTCATTGTATGCTTTGAAGTTTCTGCTGAGCCCAATGTCTTCCTTTTCACAAAGCATATACTTCAGATTTCTGAATCTGAGAGAACCTGACAGCCATTAGACAATTTCATTGCAAAATGGCGCATTTGATTATTCGCGAGAATTTTTGGGGATCCGAAGTTGGACGTTCGGTTGCCGGTAACGTTATATTACTGATTGTGGAGCCCTACTTGTGTTCTTTCAAGACTCATTCATCTTTATGTCAACCTATAAAAGGGGCATTGGTCACATATACAACCAAATTAAAGGGAGTCGTCCAAGAAAAGTTTAAACCCCGTTGTGTCCACCGCAATAAAAAATCCTGCTAGCGCCACTGAGCTTTTTGCTGTCCGGGGTATCGTCCCAGTATTATTGTAGAGTAATTTTATAAGTAGTATAGCTCATAATATGTATCTTAACATTTTACTGGAATGAATATACATACGGAAAAAGTGATAAAGAGCAGACATTGGCCAACTGAGATGTCATAATCTTTCCCCAAAAATACGCGACAATGATCAAAAGGTATGCGCCATTTCATCCAACGCCCTTTCTGAAATGCTGGACAAAAAAGACCAGAAAAATTGCTCAAATTCGTCTAATTTCAACAATAGAATTTTTTTTTTTTTATATTCAATTTGAAAATTTACAAAAACGAGGTACTTAAGACCATACTTACAAATTACTTAACAACATAACAAAGATGATAACCCGGGAAGCAAGAACCCATGACTATCCCAGGGTCATTACATAGAACATTAAACTAAATTACATCTAAATATACAATTACAAAAGTTACATATAAGCGATATATAATGACAATTACAAACAAACAAAAAATGAAAACAAAAATAAAAGGACCTTGTGGCTGTATAGCGTGAAAACAAAGGCTTAGTCTATCTTATACAAACCGACCTGTTTTGTGGATGAACTCTAAAGTCAGTTCGAGTATACCTTTATTAACGTCACTTGAAAGGTCTTTATCACCATATAACAAAAGTTGTACAAGAACGTTGTTAGAAAGGCTGTTGATTTCAACAAATGGTCGTAATGCAACAGAAACTCCAGCGAGAAGATATCGTCGTTGAATATCAAATGAAAACAATAGAATGATTAGTTACACCAATTATCGTTGGAAGAGCCCATTTTGAAGCGAACGATTATCCTTGAAAGAAAGAAACAATTAAACAAAAAAAACAATTTTAAAAGTAAACTACAGTTACGCCAATTGGCAATCGTCATGCATTTATGTCTTTCTTATTTACTCACGTGGTGGGACGTTCTAGAATGAAGAAGATAAGATTGTTTGAATTTGACAACAATTATCGATTGTTATCGTGGTCTTGATAAAATTTGATCGTCACGTCTTCTTTTGCAGAGTGCTCTACGATAAATTTACCAAGTAAATGTTAGTGAACTAAATGTTTGAATTTAAGCCAGTTATAGCATTATGAAATTACATATGATTTGTTCAAAGCAAAACAGTTCACGGTTGTAAATTTCTGCTAGAATCCATTAATCTTCTATTTCACTTACCCAAAGTTTTCGATGCAAGGTTTTGCAGCAATGACTTTTGATGACGAACAGCAATCCCTACAGGAATGAAATACAAAGTTTAAATTGACAGAACTTATACAGCAATCCCAACGAGAATGGCATTGTAGTACATTTTGGTGTATTATTTCATGAAATTGACAAAGTCAAACAATCCCAGTCAATCTAAGGTCAAAAATGGTAGAACCTCAAACTAAGATCTCATTAGTAACTCATTACTAAGATCTTTACTATAGCAAGCCACAGTGAGGTGAGTGAGGTCAAATTCAGAACTTTGGCATTTCTCCAAATTTTGAAATAATTTGCAGCGACGATGATCAACTGTGTACTACAGTATTGGGAGCAGGTCTGTGAAGAAATGTTTTGAAAATCTTCATGCTCCTTCTGTCGATTTATATTGGTGGTAAAATCGTCCAAAAGCGGCCTAAAATCCAAAAATTGGCCTAAAATCTGATATTTCAAATTTCCCGGTTGGTTGTCGGTTCTATTTGATTGGTTTAGGGCATGTCACGTGTCAATTTTGTCAGCCAGTAAGGATTTAGAGCCTATCTTTATCGATGAGGACATCGCGAAATCATTCGTTCTGGTCACGTTGGATGTTACAGCTCTTGCCATTCTTAAGCATGGTGAAGTCATATATTTGTTATGGATTCAAAGTTCATTGGAATTGTATGTTATTTGACCATGGCTGGCATGAAGCTAATCATTGTAGTTTCCGCACTCGTTTTGTTGACAATGTCGTTGCAAGAGGAACTCAGAAATTGGCAGCTGACTGCGGTAGAAAAAGTGGACTTTTACTGTCAAAACCAGTTAAAGTACGTTTAGCATCTGTGCTGTTTCACATTTTCAGTTTGTGGTCTTCTTTTTGCAAGGGAGAAACGTAGGTACCTGTTAATTCGTCTCTAATTTATAACGACGGTGCTGTGTTTTGCTAGGCCCGTGTAGTGAACTTTTCCTGTTGTTCATTCTACCCCTCAGCATTAAATCTTTAATGTATCTGGATATATTCAAGTTAATTTAAAACTGAAAAAGACCCAGATATTGCTCTAAATTTGTCATCTATTGAAGAAGTTTTGAATATACTTAAACATACAGATGGGGACATTCGAGGCAAATTATTTATTCTCCATGTGCGTACGTTTCAACCATTACTGAGATCTTTACTATGGCAAGCAACAGTGAGGTCAGTGAGTTCAAATTCAAACTTTGGCATTTCTCCAAATTTTGAAATAATTTGTAGCGACGATGATTTATACTGTGCATGACAGTATTGGGAACAGGTCTGTGAAGAAAGTGTTTGAAAATCTTCATGCTCCTTCTGTCGATTTATATTTTGGTGAAGGGTGATAAAATCGTCTAAAGGCGGCCTAAAATCCAAAAAAGTGGCCTAAAATCTGATATGCCAGATTTCCCGGATGGCTGTCGGTTCCATTTGATTGGATTAGGGGATGTCACGTGTCAATTTTGTTAGCCAGTAAGGATTTAGTGCCTATCTTGTATTTTCAAGTATCTGTATTTATTATGATATCAATCTTATCCTTAGCTTATTCTATGTTTAGTATCATGACCTGCCTCTTTATTTAGCTGCCTTTTTATTTTCTTTCGTAGAGAAACAGTATGTTTGTCATTATTCCGAGGATTACACCAGGACAATTCATGTTCAATACTTCAAGAAACAATTTTGGCACAATAGCTCGTAACTATGTAGACTAGCTCGAAGTCTAATTCCCAAATGAGTCACAGATTCCAATATGTAAACAAGTTTTAATCTTTATTTGTTAGTTTAAGGAGAAGAAGGTAGAAAAGAACTAAAATTTATAGGATTGAAATTTACGAAGTAATTTACGAGGTAAACTTGGAGCAAGTCTTGTAACGTTGGATGGTCGGTGACAAGATTTCAACAAAATAGATGTCCTCATCTAAGAAGGTTTCTTCTACATAGCAAGATTTGAAAAACATAGTTTCAAAGATTATTGAGCTCCGACAAGAAGCCAAACGCGTCAAGCTCTTTACTAACTCACCCGGTAGAACTCTCATAGCCGAGGCACGTCGTCGTTTTAGAAGACCTTTTCACTTGGGGACACCATCTTGACCGAATACCGTTGAATCAAGATAATACGCAGAGGTAAATAGAGGCAACTAAATGCTGGACAAAAATAAATCTGTACAATATATTATGTTCTTTGTTTATGCACGTATGAAGACCTTCAATTTCAATCAACCTACTCGAACTTCAATATAAACTTACTTAAACCCCTTGTCCATTGCTAGATATCTTACGATAGAGGAATGCCAGGGGAATTGCACTCCTATAATTAATATCCATCAATAACTCGCACGATGTCTGATTTGAATTAATGTGATTGCATGAAATTCATTCTTTTATCTCTTCAGTTTGCTCAGAATAGACACTAAAATGTCATGTGTGAGGTGCCCAAATGATGTATCAGCGTTAGCAAAACATCATCAGTTACGAACCAATTTTACTAAAACACCAATCTTTTTGTAGCAGAAAGCCTGAATTAGATAACAAAAGTTGTCATGAAAATCAGTCATACCATAATGGAGTTATGCGTTATTTGCTTTAGAGTAATTTTTGACCACACTCCAAGGAGAAGAGAAATGAAGCTTTCGATAACGTCTTTCCAATGGAAGGAAGCATGCTAATCCTCCAAGGAGAACAACAAAATGATCTTCCCAAATTTCGATGTACATGAGCTGAGTCCTTTAGAGAGGGGTACTTCGGGGTTTGCAGTATTGCGGTATCGGGGGTAAATTTTGTGCGGTATTGCGGTAATGGCGGGAAAAACTTGCGGTATTGCGGTATCGAACTTTCACAGCGCGGTATGCGGTATTGAACGAAAATTAACATCCAAATTTCCTGTAATACCATTTTCCTGTTGAGCAACGAAGCATCTTGGAGACGAATTGATATAGAGGAAAGAACAACGAAGGAGAGGGAAGCCCCTTATCTATCTCTCTCTCTGTGCCTACTCTACCTGCTCAACCTTGAAAAAGGTACTTGCGGAGGAGGGCACGCAACATTTTTATTTGAAGAAAAAGAATCAAATATTTGCACGAATTACAACTTAAAATGTGGGAAAATCACCCCTGCTTTCAAATCAGGCAATCTGACAATGTTGGACAGCTATACACCTATCACGGTAATTCCTCCTCTATCGAACGTTATGGAGAAGATCATTTATAATCAACTGTCCCAGTACCTTGAATCGAATGGCCTATTGTGCCCACATCAGTTTGGGTTTAAACAAGGAAGATCTACGCAACATGCAGTTACCTTACTGTCAGAAAAGGTTACACAGAAAATTGATAAAGGGCTATGCAGTGGTGCTGTCTATATTGACCTCCGTCAAGCCTTCGACACAGCATGTCATGTAACCTTGCGGGAAAAATTACCAGGTGATGTGGAATTACAATGGATAGGTGGTTATGTCTTTAATAGAAGACAGAAAGTAATTTTTGATAGCACCAGCTCATGCGAAGAAAATGTTACATGTGGTGTCCCACAAGGATCCATCCTGGGGCCCCTTCTTTTTAGGTTGATAATCAACGACACCATTCCATATTCCGCTCACTGATGCTGGCATTATATTATATGCCGACGATAGTGTTTAATATTGTGCACGAAAGAACTAAAATGAAATAGAACATTTATTTAACAGTGCACTGCAAACAGTTGCAGACTGGTTTAATGAAAATAACTTGTTCATTAACTTGAAAAAAGGTAAAACTGAATTTTGCTATATGGATCACATCAAAAGTTGTCCAAACAGCCAAAGGTGGACATCAAAATCTACAATCAAACTATTCATGAGACAAAATCATACAAGTACATTGGTGCAGATTTGGATAACCATCTGAACCTACATCAACATTTTGAAAATGTGTACAAAAAAGGATCCGCCAGAGTAAAGCTTTTATCTCGTATTCGCGAAAAAGTCAGCCGTCATGTAGCAGAATCGATATACATAATAATGATACGATACGGCCACTACTGTTGTACTGCTACCCACTACAGCTTTCCCTACCACAAGGAACAGTAAACAAGCTACAGTGTATTCAAAATAGAGCAACCAGAATTT
This sequence comes from Aurelia coerulea, assembly GCA_039566865.1. NCBI lineage: Eukaryota > Metazoa > Cnidaria > Scyphozoa > Semaeostomeae > Ulmaridae > Aurelia > Aurelia coerulea. The sequence continues at coordinate 11,666,911 of CM076950.1, forward strand.
TCAACCCAAGAGCAAAGATAACGTCATGGGACAACAAAGGCCTGAATGGTTACTTCAAAAGATCTAAGCATGACATTAACACTCTTTTGTTGTTTTACCGAAATGCGCACTGACACTGGAAAAAAATCGTTTGCCTACCAGGGAGCCCGCATTTTCAACCGACGAAATATCCATCTTGCTATACAAATAGAAACTAAAACCATCGAAGTCTTTGTAGATGTCCAAGAAAAACGTATTTGACTCTGATAAATTCTTATCCTTTAATTGTACATTAAACTATTTTCATTTTATTCTACTTTTTTGCCTTAATTTCAACTACAACGATTGTCAATAGGTAGGATTACAGGTCCTGGAATGATAACAGATAGTTTTATGCTGAACAAGTCAACCTGTCAAAATATTAGTTATTATTATTATCATTACTTTTTGTTTTGAAATACATTCGAATACATTTGCACCTTTGACCCGGATATTAATAGTACCACTAAAGGGTAAACAGTTTAGATCAATGATACGACTATAATATAAGATCTGTTCCATATATTCATAATTTCTGCCGTCAATGCAGTTTTACTAAAAGCACATCGATGAAATTTTCCCCATCGTTCTCACATCACTATTTTGTCTGTAAAACATGTAACTACGATCTAATAGATCAGACTAAAAATTTTGATGGAGGAAGGTGGATTTAGGTTGCAATCAAACTGCTACAGACCGGTGTACTGTATTAATAGCTTTGTTTTTAGTTTTCTAGCGTTTGCGGTATTTTGCTATTTTTTAGTGCGGTATTGCGGTATTTGGTGTCTTTTTCGTGCGGTATTGCGGTATTGGGACCCCCCCCGAAGTACCCCTCCTTAGAAAAGAGCTGTCGCAATTGTTATCTCAGCAAAGCTAAAAAATAGACAAAATTTGATCGTAATGTTTAGTATTTCCTAAGACTTTTCGAAGCAGCTTTCAAAGCAAAACTGTCCAGACCTTCAGAACGAAATGACTGATTTTAATGGAATTGATTTCCACATCTAGGCTAACATTTTCCTGTCAAAATAACACTGCATTGTTAAGATCAGTGAATTATTCTTAATTTTGTGACTTGGCAAACGCCGATACAACAATTCGCGACACCCGGCACTTTCATTTTATTATTATCAATTTCTTTACCGTTGGATACATATGAATATAGCTGAATGTAATCAGCTAATTAATTCCAACGTCAGTTAAAATTTCAAAATACAAATGTTACATCAGAAAAAAGGGGTTAAAATATTTACAATTCATCAAAAGTATACAGTATAAAAGCATAAAAGTGTATAAAAGCAGATATTCAAATATTATCATCATAAAAAGCCCAAGTTCGGAATGAAAACGCGGCATAATTTACATGGGCAATTTTCTCCGTTCTAATTTTTTATTTTTGTTTTAAACTGACAAAGAGATTCTGAATTTCGTGTAGTTGGTGGTAACGTTTGCCACAGCTGTGGACCTTTAAATCGGATGCTTTCTGTCCCGTTGGTGACAGACCTCACATTAGGTTGGAAGAATTCGTTATTGTTACGCAAATTGTAATGACTTTCATTTTTGCAGAAAATTTCCTGCATGAATGAAGGGCTCAGGTTATCATTTGTTTTGTACATCTCAGTCATAAGTAACTGCAAGTTCTTTGCATTAATCGTAACGGCACAGTCCTTCTCTAATAGCTCACTATAAGTACATTCGGTATCCTTTAAGTAATTCTCAGAGCCCTTCCTGTATTTTGTTAATTTTTTGGCTGAGCTGCCTGCTGTGAAACATCCAGATTAAAGGACAGTATTGAGACTGACTGGTAATAAATGCCCTCATGGGTGTTCTTAGTTTGCTCTGATCCATGTAAGGGGATATGCGAGCAAGTGCATAAAGTTTATTGCTAGCCTTTTGACACAATTGGAAACATGATTACCGAAGGAAAGCTTGCTATCAATTTGAACTCCTAGTATCTTCTCTTCGGAGCTATTTACAACATCAGCATTTCCAATCCTAAAAGTAACGTAACAGGATCATCACAACTCTGCCCAGGAACCAAAAGATGGCATTTATCTGCATTTAGTTTCATAAAGTTGTCGGCAAACCATTCTAAAGCTACACTACAGTCTTTTTCAAGCCTATGAGCTATATTGTCCAGGTTCTTATCGCAGGCGTAGATTGTAGTATCATCTGCATGATTACATATATCCGAGTTTTGAATGAAGAGTAGAAGATCATTAATGTATATGTTGAATAACAAAGGCCCTAAGACTGACCCCTGAGGAACACCGCGTGTGACGCTTTTCCAAGAACTAAATGACCCATTTACTTTGACTCTTTGTTGTCTATTTGTGAGGTAATCATTAATTAGTGCTAATGCTTTGCGAGAGAAACCGTATGCGTGCAATTTTGCAATCAATAGATCGTGTCTGATGCAATCAAATGCCTTGGACAGATCCATCAATACAGCCCCTGCTTCACCACCTTCATCAAGGCTAATTTTGAATTTTTCTAAGAGCCGTACGAGAGCATGCTGGGCACTGTAACCTTTTTCGAAAACCACAGAGAAGTGAAGATAAAAAGGGTGTAATATAAGCAACTATCTGTTTATCCATTATTCTTTCAAACATCTTTGAGACAGTAGGTAGAACGCTAATTGGCCTAAAGTTGGTCCTAGAGTTGGTTGGTCCATTCATGGGAAGAGATGCTAATTGGTAGAACGCTAATTGGCCTAAAGTTGGTCCTAGAGTTGGTTGGTCCATTCTTGGGAAGAGATGTGACATCCGCACACTTTAGTTCATCAGGAAAGGACGAATTTTAATTTTACTTACTTTAATTTTACTTACTTACCAGTTTCTAATTAAATTGGCTAGGCCCTATTTTACTCGTTAACTAGATACAATTGAATTTGCTTGGTGCCCAAAATTCTCTAAGGACTTGAAACAAGATTATCAAAATCCCTACGCCATCATGAATTGCAAACAATAATAAGCGCAAATGGACAAAATAGAGTGATGGCAGCAAATCAATCTTTGGTTGTTAGTAGTACCATCTTTGTAGAAACAATTTCTTGCGTTTTTCATACCAGAAAGTATTTGATGATGATAACGATAATGGGCAAACATCTTACTTCACTGAAAATTTCATCAGTTAGATTTATCAAGAAAAGGAATAGCCATGCGGATCAAATGCCTATTTAGAAAGACAGAAAAAGGCACATGGACTAGGAAGACGTTTTTTCAAAGATAGGTCTTAAAATCTGGCAATCGGCTGTAATTTACATGCAAAGAAAAGCAAAAGCTTCATACTGAAACCCTTGCATAATGCCTTGAACATCATTTGTCCAGAACACAACCTCAACACTACCTTTCTCTGTGAAATCTACCGGGTGAGTCAAGAAAGTTAACACCTTCGGTGGGTTGTGCAATAAACAGTATGTGGCCAATATTCAAAATTGTAATGCTAAAAATAAATCGCTGATTTATCATTGTCTCAATTACAAAACTCCTCAGGGCAGAGACTACAACGTGCAGTGTTGCACAAAGAGCATCCATCTTGTTTATAAAGCACTCATAAAGGCATGGCGAGAAGTCACCTTTGATCTTCAGATAATTATATCATTGAAATACTCTTTAATCAACAATCCTATCAAGACTGGGAGCTGATTCACCCCTAGCCTGCGTGCAGACTCTCTGATTTCTTTTGAAAGAAATTTCTCCTCTGGTAGGGAAAGGAAATCTATCTGAAAAGAAATCAGTAGAGTTTGCACGCAGGCTAATGCACCCCCAGATAGTTAGTTTCTCTTGGACAGTCTCAGCAGGGTTGGACAGGGCAGGGCAGGTCCTCTCGTGACTTCGAGTCTTTATGAAAAACAATAATGGAAGAAATATGCTAGATACCTGGGCTCAGGGTCACGGACATTCATCGGAAGGTAGTCATTAAAATGGACAATCCGAATATTTAGCTTATTTTACTCTGATTGCCTTGTACAGTAAGTACCCGCAAATAAGAGACCCCCTTGTATAAGAAACAGGCCTCACTTTTTCAAAAGGGGCTACTTTAATAAGAAACAACTCTAGGTCTGAAATTTAAAAGTTTCTTATTTTCAGGTTTGTCATAGTTCCAAAATGCTAGAAAATAATGCCCATAAATGACTGTAATATAATGTAGCATTCTCTAAACAGAGTTAACATTTTCAAAATTAAAGATTCACACAACAAAAAGGTAACAAGGTAAACATGTAAAATGTACCAATGATTTGCAATACACATGCATGTATGGTACAGCATATACCTTCACTTGACTTGATTCCCTATCTATAAGAAACTTTGACCCTGATCATGAAAAGGTATCTTTAAATAAGAAACTTTCTGAGACCTCGATTCAAAAAGTGGCTTCTTATTTGCGGGTACCCGCTGTATTCGATGACGCCATCATTTCCCATTGCTTCAGGTCCAAAATAGCCAAAATTAGTACTTTTACATAGTGTAGTATGTAATCATCTCTACTTAATTCTAAAAAGAGGTAACATGCTTATTTTCGTTTCATTTTGCAGAATAAACACGAAGTTTGTGCTCAAATTATGAACATAGTAAAATGTAGCATGCGTGCAGACTATACCCAAGGAAACCGTATATTCTGTGCAACGCCGCTCACTTTTGTGTAGTGCATGCTTCAGCATTTATCTCGCAATAGTGATAACGAAGAAACCTTATTGTTGTAACAGCCAATAAAATCACTTTCCCGGGAAATGAGGAAGCAGTCAGATTTGAGAACGGGCATCATGTGATTGAATCTCATGTTTCACTGAAGTTGTTACACTTGTTTAGCAAACTTAATTAACAACACAATACTCCGGTATTTTAAGCACCCTACGTTAGACAATAAGTAGACGAAAAAAAATTCAGAACTATCATCTGAAAAAATAGTTATATTTCCGAAAGAAAATGAAATATTTCGATCATTTGGGGTAAAGATGATTACTATACAGGGTGTCCCAAAAAAACATGTGCGCTGTTTGAGTGGCATCTGCGGAGCCGCCAAAAATCCAATTGTTCTGTTTTTAAGATTCTTGACAGAAGAGACTTCAAATTAAAGATTGACACCAAGTTTGAGTAGATCCGATCACTAGTTGCTAATTTATGGAGCAAGAAACCAAAATTATTGGCTGCCTCAAAACCAGAGAATTCATTATTTTCCATTGCGTTAAAATCAACGAAATTTATTGAAAGAAACATACCTAGCCCTGTTTTCTGATGTTCAGAAGTGAGACAGATAGTCATACATTGAATTTTGGACATATCTAGGGTTGCTAGGAATGGAAATGCGCAACACAAGTGCTTCAGGCCATGACATGCATCCATCAGATATCTTGCTTCTCAAAAGTGGTAAAGTCGGTTTAAACCAACAATACTGCGTTCAGCATGCTGCTTGGTCGATATTCTTGAAGAATATGGTCATTGATTACTTCCAAATACGTCTCCTGGCATAACTGTAAATTTTAAGTCAAATTAATGCTAAAATTCAAGATATAAGGTTAAGTACGGAGACATAATCCTCTGGTTTCGAAGCAACCAATGATTGGGAATTTCTTTCTCAATAAATCAGCAACCACTTGTCAGATTTACACAAACTCGGTGCCAAACTCTAAGTTGAAATTTCTTCTATTCACAAATCTAGAAAACAGGAAATTTAGATTTATGGCTCCTCCACAATAGCCATTCAAACGGCGCACATGTTTTTTGGGACACCATGTATGTTTAAAAAATGTCAGGAAAACGAAAAATCTCAGAATTTAGCTGAAACGATAGCAGGGAAAAACTGGTTGAATCAGCCCCACGTCCAATTAGGGCTACATTTTGTTTTAAAGTATTTTTCTCAAGGACCAAAATAAATTTAATACATGATCATTCTTTTGTTCTTTTCGGAGAGAGACGAAGAAATGATTGCAAAACATGTCATACTTTGCCATCAAACGCTCTAACAATCAGCCTTATTTCTAGTCAAATGCAATAATATGATTTTCATATGATGCAATGTTATATAATTTTCATGTGAACAATCGAGTCCTAAATGATCATGTCACAGACAAGCAGCCAAGTAGTAAGCGTTACGGGATAATTAATAATCATTTCTTTGGGTTTCTTCTGCATTCAGTGAGGTAGTCTTCAAAGGCTGGTAACGTGTAAAAGCACCAAATAGAGCATACGACAGGCAATACGCTTGTATACGGTCAAACAAATAAAACACTCAGAAAAAGCATTGTTTCCTTGTTTGACGATCCATCATTCATAGTGAGTGGCCATGCACACAAGAGAACTTTTCATAATCGTATTCTATGTTTTGAGGTGAAAAAAACCATGGTAAGATTTGAGACAGAATATTCCGTCTTGTGTCTCGTGAAAAAAGTCCTTATGTTTGAAGAATTACTTTGTCAAATCTGGAACTACAATACCCTCTTACATCCAAAAGAATGAGAGAGCAGACTTTATTTTCAATTTATAGCATTGTTTGCTAATACTTGTGGAGTGATCTCTAAGTGCCTGTTTACATTCTTCTTCATCCCTCCTCTACGGTCAAAAACTTGTAAATATCAGTTTGCCATTACATAGAAAATGTTTCGCCCCGGGATGAAAATTGACCCCGGGCTGAAATTTCATCTCACCTCGTCCCAGCCGAGATGAAACGGTAATCCCTTAATTAGCATGTTAATGACATTTTTTTGCGTGACGCGCGCCCGTGTAATGGCAAATATTTTTTCAGCCCTGGCTGAAAAATCAATGACGCATGCCCTTTGTCTACTGTTCGCACTAAACAAGTTTTCAGCCCTTGCTGAAGCTCTCCATGTAATGGCAAAATATTTTCACCTCGGGTAGGTAGCAGGGCTGAAGTTTCAGCCCGGGTCGAAAAACCCCATGTAAACAGGTTCTAAGACATAGCTGATTAGGAATAAAACTTATGAGACAAGTAATTACTTCTACTTCGAAACAGAAATATTACTCTGATAAAATTGAAGAATCACAGGGAGATCAGAAAAAACTTTTCAAATTAGTCAAATCAATTATGAAGCCAGAAGACAGAGTTAAGTATCCAGCCTCAAGTTCCATGAAAAATTTGACCAATGAATTTAATGAATATTTTATTACAAAGATCGACCTCATTAGAGAAGAGCTCGATGAAATAGAGATGGACACAACCCCATCAGAGTATTTAATGGATTACAAGCAAGTCAAAGAGTTTTCTGCCTTTGAAAGCTTATCGGAAGACCGAGTAAAACGACTCATCATGAAATCACCAAATAAACAATGTTCTTCGGATCCTATCCCTACTTGGATCCTGAAAGAATGTCTCGATATCATACTGCCATTCGTTACTCATATTATTAATTCATCATTACAGACTGGTCACTTTGCGGATGCTTGGAAAGAAGCACTTTTATCTCCATTATTAAAGAACTCTACTTTGGACATAATATTTCCAAATTTCTGACCAGTGAGTAATCTACCGTTTGTTTCGAAGTTAGTCGAGCGAAGCTCGTCTGAACAGGTCTTGTCACATATGAGCCAAAACAGTCCTATGCCAGTTTGCCAGTCGGCTTAAACGAAGAACTGCAGTACTGAACTGCATTGTTGAAAGTAACTTCGGACATTCTGTCTGATATGGATGACAACAAGGTTACCTTGTTAGTGATGCTCGATCTAAGTGCCGCCTTTGACACCATCGACCATAGCATATTATTAGAAACTCTGAAGAAAAAAGTGGGAATTTCAGGAAAGGCTCTTGACTGGTTTTTATCATTTCTCAGTAACATATTTCAGCGTGTACAGATCTCAAATATAGTATCAGATAGAGAAAAGCTCAAATATGGGGTGCCTCAAGGTTCCTGCTTGGGTCCCATCTTGTTTCTTATTTACGCCAGTACTTTGTTTAATGTAATTGAGCAGCACCTTCCAAACGCTCACGGTTATGCTGATGACCACCAGATATATTTGTCTTTCAAACCAGTCAATCAAACATCACAAGAAGAAGCACTGCATACAATACAGAATTGTGTGAACGATGTTAGAAAATGGATGCTAGTGAACAAGCTAAAGATCAATGATTCAAAAACAGAGTTTCTTATTATCGGTTCTAAACATCAATTGAATAAAATCACGATAGATTCTATCAAAATCGGTGATTCAGATATAAAGCCAGTAACCAGTGTCAAAAATCTGGGAGTACTTATTGATAGCAATCTGTTCATGGAAAATCATATTACAAAGACATGCAGCGCTGCATTTTATCACATCTATAATATTAAGCACATAAGGAAATATCTGAATCGGAACCTAACTGAAAAGATCGTGCATGCTCTTATCACAAGTAAACTTGACTACTGTAACAGTCTTCCATTTGGTCTGCCGAATTATCAGTTGCAAAAGTTGCAACGTGTTCAAAATGCTGCCGCAAGGATAATTACTGGGACTCGCAAGTACGATCATATCACTCCAGTACTAAAAGAACTGCATTGGCTGCCGGTAAAAGAAAGGATTGACTTCAAGATTTTGTTATTAACATTCAAGGCACTTAACAACATGGCTCCAGCCTACCTGAAAGATATGTTGAGGCGACAAACCAGTGATAGATACAGACTGAGGTCAGACAAATCTATGGCATTGCTAGTTCCAAAGACAAAATTTACATCTCGTGGGGACAGAGCATTTTGTACTGCAGCCCCTAGGCTCTGGAACAAACTGCCCGTTGAAATTAGAAGATCTCAGAGCGTCCAAACTTACAAAACAGGATTAAAAACGTGTTTATTTCATAATCATTTTAACATGTGAATGACATTTCTAGCTTTACTTTCTGTAAATTAAGGTTTTTAACACTAAGTTGTTCAGCGCTTTAGAATATATGTATATAGATTTTAGCGCTCTATAAGTGCATTGTTATTATTATTATTCTCCAGGTTTCTGTTATTTCCTCAACGAGATAGCAGAACCTGTTGAGGTATATTCTTAACAAAGGCATAATCTATAAGGGTAACCTAAAGGATTCATTGAAGGGGTACCAGAACACAAACTTGGGCAAAATCTTGCGAAGTTCTGAATTCCAGAAGCAAAGAAAAACTAAACTCGAAAAAGTATTTTTCAAGAAAAATCTTTGAATCTTAACCATTGTTTCCATCATTTCCTTGGTCAGTGGCGGCTTTTGAGTAGCGTCATTGCATCCAAACCCTTATCTTCGAAAAAATGAACTACAGCAAATCGTGCGACTTTGAAACCAAAAAGCCAACGTAAATCAATGAAATATCTTATACTGGAGCACAATTATCTGTCTCCCAAAAACCGGCGAGATAAGCAATACAATAAATCTTTGTCAGATAATGCAGCATGTCCACCAATGTTTAATTTTCTCTTAGTTACCCTCTGGTTTGAATTATGCAAAGAATATGATTGTTACTAAAGAGCCAATATATGCACGCTATAGAGTTGAATATGGCAGAGAAAGCAAATTTATATGAATTGCGTCTTGGAAGCTGTCAGCACAGCCATTGGTGGCACATCAAATCATGGATCTCTATTAAAAACCTTGATTGATGTCAATTTGCGAAATTTATGCTTTCTCATCAAAACTATATTGTTCGGACACAGATACATTTGAACCTTCTTTGTGGTCTTCGCCTTCATAGCATTATCACACTTTTTTCACAAAGTTAGATAAACGCAACATCCGCATTTTAAAGGGCCTTGGTCAACATGGTCAATGCAGTGCACCTTTCTGCTATGATTAAGAGTTTTTGCCAGGCAAAAAAGATGGGACCTACCCATTCAGGATAGTAATCTTACAATTGATCAGAATTTTTCAGAATTTTACAAGGCTGAACAATCAAACCATCAATTTGCAACGGTTTAAAGACTGTTTTTCCGTCATCAGAGCATTGTAGTTTCTTTTTCTGTCATAAAATAGCCTATCTGTGTATTTTCTGTTTAGATAAATTTCTAGTTTGTGATATCAATCGTTTCTCATTTCCCATAACCGAGGCCAAATCTTATCATGAAACTGCACCAGAAGTGCAGCAGTCACTTTCAGCTAAATTCGAGGGGCATTTCACTCCCAAAAAATCTCGTACACCTTCGGTCAAAATCCTTTTGTTGTCAAGAAGAATCTATCAAAAATCCGTAAAAATCCTTTTGATCTGAAAAATATCGTACGCTTTTTCGAATGAATGAAATGCCCCTCGGCTAAATTGACGAAGGATCTGAACTCGATTAGTGTTCTTCAATGGAGCAGCGGCCCAGCGGCCTATCACACTGCCAAGCAGAGAGGCACTGTTTTTATCATAGCTGAAGGACGCTGGTTCACCCCGGCCCTTTAAAGAGGGCTCCATCGCTAAACTGTAAACAGATTTGTAAACACTATCGTTTCAGGCACGTGTCCATTGCTCATCCATTGTTTTCTGCAGCTGGTTTGGTACCGGATGTTCCAAAAAAAGTATACAGATTTGGTTGACTACAGCAATGTGAATTTAGCTTTGGACAATGGCTAATTACTCTCACAATGTTCCTCGATAGTCAACTTGAACATAGATACCTCGTTTGTTGGTATTGGTGCTTTGCCCGGGGGGACCACTCCTATACTTTCCTATAGTATCATGCTCGTACAAAGGCTTAACATCTGCACCCTAAACGCTGACCTGTTTTGGCGAAATATATACTCTAATCGAGGAAAATTTTCATGAGAACATACCCTTTCCCGTGTCAAAATAGAGCTTCTCTAATTCAGGTACCCTAATCGCTGACAAGTCAGTTACTAAATTTGCTAATATTGCCGGTGTGATTTGAAGAGGAGGAAAATGCTCTCGATTTCCTTCCCCATCTTATGCTGGTCTGATAAGTTCTTTGACTCGTTAAGAATTCTTTTTTATAAAGTATGACTAAAATATCATTGTAGAACAATTTAAATTGATCAAATGCAGAAAAGTGCACCCTTTTTTTAAATTTTGGTCGAATTGGCACCCCTAAACACGGGCCCGCGCGGGTCCGTGCCTACTTTCAAGAAAGGCACCCTTTCCCGCGCTTTTTTGTACGAGCATGATAACACATCAGGTACCAAGTGGTCCCCCCGGGGTGCTTTGCGAGCAGAAATATCAATCATGAAAACTCAAATTAGCGTCCACCTGCAAACCAGAGCTTTGGCCTTTTGGCCTAAGCATGTTCCTGAAGCACATCGAAATTAGAACTGAAATTAATGAAAAATTAAGAAACACAGAATAACACAAGATTTAATGCTATTCATATTTCACGAAGGCTACCGTTGATTTATACGCTCTGCCTTAAGAATTTGCTTATGCCAAAAGGCCAAAGCTCTGGTTTGCAGGAAGAGGCAAATTTGAGCTTCCAGCATTAACATGTCTGCTCTCAAAGCACCAACACCAACAAAGAAGGTACCTATGTTCAAGTTTATCGAGGAACATTTTTAGAGTGATTAGACATTGATTGAAGCTAAAGTCACATCGCTGGAGTCAACCAAATCCGTATATACACTTTTTTGGGACACCCGCCCGGTAGCTTCACGCAATTCATCAAAAGTGACCGTCTGTTCCTCTGAGAAGTACAAGGATTTTTTTCACGATAATGCTTTGATAAAAAGATGAATAGTCTGTGTGATACTGATACTACATATAAAAAAACTACAAAATTATCGCTTCGAAAAAAATTTGTGGACGGAGTCCCATTAATGACCATTCACTATCTACAATCCTGGCCAAAAGAAGCTGGGACACAGGCAAATTTCAGTGTCTTCGCGATGTTTCCTAAAATATCGAGGAGAAAACATGCCTTTAGAGTCTCCTAATCCCCCCTCCCCCATTCTTCAATGTTTAGAAGGTCGAGAGGCGTTTTATTCAAGCAACTTTGAAACGGGGGGAGCGGGGGTCACGTAATCAAAGACCGAAGTAGTGCAATTTTATGATTTGTCCCAAGTATTTTGGCCAAGATTGTAGATCATACTTTTAACTTGATTCGTTGTTTTTCTACATGTCACCCAACATCATTTTTATCCAACTTCACTGAATTGAATCTGCCTAAACCCTCAAACGACGACTAGTACATTGATTTTTCAAGAAGCGGTAAAAACGCTCCCAACATTCTGTGGGGGGGGGGGTCATAACTCTAGATAACATGGATTAATAGAAGCTGTACACGAGCTCGAGTCCATTCTCTAGGTACTTTTTGCGGTACTTTTTGCAACCATCTAAGAGCCATATAGTCAGGTAGCAGAAGGGAGGGGGGGGGGGGTAGTACCATCAAACGAGGTAATTTATGACACAGAGTGATTGCGGTAAATTTTGGGGCGTAGAATTCGAGTTTCGATGTTCTTTTCATGGGGGAGGGGCCGTTTTTGAGATAAGGGGTTAAATGCCCCCAAAATTAAAGGAAAATGTGTTATTGTTTTGACTTTCGCTATAGTCTACCCCTTTAAAAGGTTTATTCTTAGCTGTAGAACATCAATAATGGCCCCATCAAGCTCATAAAAGGTGTTTGAGGTTTTGGATCATTCTGGAGGTAACCCTGCCCCCAAATGGGGTCAACAAAGCAAGATGATTCAAAACTCACTAAAAGTACCTCACCATATCAATTCCGGGTGTAGAGCCTGAATTTCGATGTTATTTTGATGGAAGAGGAACTGTTTTTAAAATATAGAGGCAAATGCCTCCAAATAGGGTCAAAGGTCAAACCTTTTTGGTAACCTTTGGTGTTTGCTATTCTAAATAAATTTCAAATCTTACTATGATTCGCATACTAAAAAACTGGTCAATAGCGCTATTTAGGTTTGAAGTCATCATATTCCACTCCGGGGCAATGCTGTTCTAAATGGGGGCAACCAAGGAAGTTGATTGAAATTCAACTAAAAACACGTGATCTTGTTAGTTTCCAGTTTTTGTGTGTGTAGAATCTGAGTTTCGATGTCATGCAACAGCAGCTCTTCGGATAGGAAGATCTTGCATTTTACCCTAACAGTATTGATGAACTTGCCATTTTGATTGAAAAACAGGAGGAGGAAAACAGGAAAGAGACAAATCTTTAACCCAGCCCGGACTTCACTGACAGCAATTTTGAAGGAAGCATATCAAAGGTACATTTCTTGTTCGCTGTTTAGGGAACACTCAAGATATATATCTGACCAGATGTCGATGGATTGGAACTTTTTTGGTACAAATTTTGAAAGAAAGCATTATCATTAAAAAAGTGATGAAAAATATATCCTTTAGAAGATTGAAAGAATATGCAAATGGCATTGACCTGTCTCTCCTTCCACCATGCTAGACAGCAAACTATGTTGCAAAATGTGGCGAAATGCATCAAATCCTGATCGCTGGATGATCCAGGCCAATCAGGTTGATTAACAGATATGATGATAAAATTGGACAGAGGATGTGTATCCAGAGCAGATACATTGGCATTGGAGTTGAAGGGCTGGGGTGTGCTGCAGCCCCTCTAATCAGGCAAAAGTTATTGCATTTCAGGCGCCATTCAAGCACTATTAAAGCAACGAAGTCATTACATTTGGACAATATCCATAATAAGCCCATCTAAAACGTTGGGCTGCCCCTAAGTTCATGAAAGGATTGCAGAGCTGCTGATCGATGTTAGCAATGGAAGAGATGGTCGAGAAAAAATGAAAATATCTGAAGTTCTGATGTGTTGGCCTGTTCTCAGTTCCTTTCGATTCAGGATTTTGCATCCGAATCTATTGCTCACCGATCGGCAATTGCATCCGAATTTGACATTTTAGGAAGGATTACAAACGGGAAAGTCCCCACGAAAGATACAAATCACAATAATTCAGCTGACAGTGCAAACAGGTACACTACCATTGTTTACTCTCTACAAGCATCATGAATAGATTCAAGTAATTTCATTGGAAGATTTAATGGTAAGCCATCGTCCCTTCATCTTTGGAATGTGGACTTGGATGGGAATTCGAAGTCCAAGGGAAGTAGAAATGAGCCATAAATATAGCATTAGCAAATAGAGTAGCATGAACTTGTTTTAATTACAGAATTTGTTTATTACCGAACTGGTCTATCAACATTCCATTCAACATGTTGCACCGTAGCAACAGAGCCTTTTTATGGGATCTTGGCTCGGGGCACCATCCATTGTTTCCTTAATTAAAAGGAACCGTAGGTATATGTAGTTTAAACCGTAAACATGGTAGGATGAAACAAGGCTCTCTGTTGCAATGTTACTGCCCGAAATTCATAGGATGAGGCAGTTCGATGGTAATGTGAACATAGATAATCTTTCTCGTTGCCCCCAGTTTGGCTCGTTGCCTCCAATTTGGGGCAACATCTCGGGATTACGCTACCACAAAGAAGAAGGTAACAACCTGAAACATAGGTTAAGCTATTGCTATTCATGAATTTGTTGATTCCAGCTGAAGATCAATATTTTTACGCTTTGAGGTGTTTGACAACAACAAACTTTACCCCATTTTTGAGGCATTTGCTCATATAGCTCAAAATTTCCCTTTCCCCGTCTAGATAACGTCTTTGTATGAGAATCATTGTAAGATTTGAAATTTATCTAGAATGGCAAACACCAAAGGTTACCAAAAAGGTGAAGGTGAAGTTGCGTTTTTCAGCGCCAAGCGCTGGGATCGCAGAAATAGAGCAGACCTAATCGAGTCCGCGACCCCTTGTCATGACGCTCAAGTGGTGGGGTCCTACCGGGTATCGAACTCACGCCGCCTGACTATTCTGGCTGCAAAGTCAGAGGATTACACCACTGCACCACAACACCTTCAAAAAGGTTTGACCTTTGACCCCTCTTTGGGGGCATTTGCCCATATATTTCAAAAACATTTCCTCTTCCATCAAAACAACATCGTACTTCAGTTTCTACACTCCAGAATTGATATGGTGAGGTACTTTCAGTGAATTTTGAATCATCTGGCTTTGTTGCCCCCATTTGGCCCAGAATGATCGAAAACCTCAAAAACACCTTTTAAGAGCTTGATGGGGCCATTATCAATGTTCTACAGCTAGACATAAACTTTGAAAGAGGTATATCGAAAGTCTTAACAATAACACATTTTCCTTCAATTTTGGGGGAATTTACCCCCATACCTCAAAAAGAGCCCCTCCCCCATAAACAGAACATCGAAATTCGAATTCTACGCCCCAAAATTGAACAGAATCACTTAGTGTCATAAATTACCCCATTTGGAGGTACTACCCCCCCCCCCCCTCTGCTACCAGACTAATATAAAGAGGTTCAAGTTCGAGAACGGGTTTGCTTAAGATAAGATGGAAGAGGAAGATGTTGAAAATTCTATCAAATTGTTTTGTATTGTTTCTTGGGTACATTTAGTCGCCCCTGTACATATCCCCTATTGTTAGACAGTCGTTGTATAGAAAACTCAACGCCGGTCAATCCGAATAAAGTAACTAACAGAAACATATTTCTTATGCCACAACTGAAGATTTGCAGAGTCCAGAAAACATTACGATCGCACAGTCATTGACCGGAGAAAGGCTTGTAAAACAATGGGAATTTGGAGGAAGATTTGGCAAAACAGAGATTTGAAGAAAGGTCTGGAAAAACTATTTCTTAGAATAAAATTTGAGACAATTTGTTGCAAGAGACTGCCATAGACAATGTCAGAGTCAATATCACTATGCTTAGCTATAGGCAGAATAGCTCAAATGATCCGCCTCGCAATAGCTTTTGAGCATTGATAACTGGTATATCCACTCATTTTCTATATCTATTTCAATACTCTTCACATATTTCCCACTACAACTTGCTGCATGTGTAGCACAAGTTTTATGTCTCAAAGAAAATAAGGGTGTTTTCAAAAAGATATACTTTGCAAAGTCTCAAAGGCTTATCAGGAAAGTTTCATTATAAAGTCCTTGAAAAAGCGGATATCAATCACCATGATCAAACATGGTGCAAAAAATAGTTGCAGTACAGACATCATAGAATGGTCCAGTTGGGTTGATGGGCAAATCAAGGTTTTCCTTCCTGAATTTCAGTTATTACCTCCCTGACCCCTTTTGTTGTGGAGATGCATTCATAATGTTCTTGAAATTTGCTGCAGTCAGCAATTTCAGCTGCAAGTTACCAATCCTCAATCAAAACTTCGAGCACAGTGTCATGTTATATCCAACTCTCTTTTGACTTTTCATCTTCAAACTGTTGGACGTCCTTCCAATAATAAATTCCAACAAGAAATCTTATGATGCAAAAGATATGTAGGACATCCATCAACCATCGACCATACCACTGTCCACCTCACGGGCAACTATTTCCACAGATTTTTTTACTTGGCTGTACTTCCCACATAACAAATAAGTGGATCACTTGCCAAATAAGTGGAGATGCAATCGCCAACACTCCAGCTCCAGACAGTGCCCATATTTTCTCTATCTTTTCTTTCCTTCTTACTTCTTTGTTAGTGTTGTTGTCCCTCACTATGCATTTAGACTTACTATACTACCTGAGTCTTGCATTACACTTTTTATGAAAAAAGGTACTGAAGAGAACATAAAACTCAAGTAATAAGTCTTTAACGTAACAGCTATGATGTCAGAAATTGCCGTAAATTTGTGTTTTACTCTTTTCACTTTCGAGCTCTAAAGACTGGCACGCCCTAACCCATGACCTAGCCACGCCCCGGTATTTCAAAAACTGGAGGAAAGTTTTGGTGAGAGAAATTTTGACCGGAGGAGGGTATGGTACTTGTCTGGACTCTAAAGCTGCGAATACGCTATGGTTCGCTTTCTTTGCAACGCTTTCTTTTTCACAAAATGTGATGTCCAAGTTAGCGAGAAGGAGGATGTTTGACAAAAGTCAACGTCTAAATTTGAGTGTGTCACAGTAGTAGAAGCAGAAATAAATAAAAAAATGCAGACACATAAAGCACAAACTTAAGTTACAGGGGGCTTAAAAATCACTGTGAAGGTTAATGATTGTTCCCCATTCCAAAACTTGAGAATATTGAATTGCTCCTGACAGTAAACTTATGTACCAATCAAAACCACACGAAATAACCGTACGATTTACTATCCCAAGACAGAAGACACGTCAGATACTCGTGTACTTGATTCATTTTTAAGCGGCAAAGGAGCGTTTAGCGGAAACATCAACACAATTTTAATCAAAAATAAGCAATATGGTGTCGATAGTGATCATCACGATAATTTATAATTGAAATAAACAAGAATGACTTGGTTGTATCTCATCCAAGATATTCCATCTATGACTGTCATTTACGTAACAGCAAATATTAATTGCCTGGTCTTCCCACGCGAACAGCCATATATAGCAGCTTATTGTAATGAAGAATTACAACGGCCCGACATGGTGAAATTGCATGTGTGGGCTAGAATGATTCAGACCACCTTTAGAACAGCCAACGACAATGAAAAATCCAAGAATTCTCATGAAAAACCTACAGCGTCACCGTGCGTCACTTAGGTGACATGGAATTTAGGAGAAATCTGAGACCTGCCTGATTTCTGTCCTATTGACGCATGCAGAAACTAATTTCGTTTTTTTCGGGTTCCATCATTGAGTCTTCACCAAACCTAAGAAAGTGCAAAAAGGAAGATGCTTTCAGTGTACTTTTCTTAACTCTGAATGGTTGCTTTTTTGACATGGTCCAAACAGTTGGTACAAATGATTTCTTGATTTGCAACCATTTTTTATATGTGAAAAATGAGCACATTACGTGATGGAGCAGATTTTTATGTTGAAGAAGGAACACATTAAGGAAGGGGTGCAACAATAGACACTATTTCTGCACACAAACAAAACAATACTAGTAGCATCTGATATGTTCATGGGCAATGTTAATGTATACAATCAAAAAAATTCAGACATATCTGGGCTAATAATCAAATTCTCGTTGAGGCCAATTTCTAGGTGCTCCTTAATGAATTCAGCAATCCAGCTGCCAACTCATTCAACGGCAATTTTCCCAAATTTGACTTCCTAGACCCAAACTATCCTGTTTGAAATCTTCAACATGAATGACTGTTGTCAAGAGAACGAGCAACCCATATGAGTGCCCCCCCCCCCCCCAATAGCGGCTAAAAATCACAAACTCACGGTGTAAATTTTTGAAATTCACGTTTTCGCACAATTTTTTTTTCTGGCAGTTGATGGCAGTGGAGTGGATCTGCCTAGCTATCTTGATCAGTGGCGCCGTGAATGGCAACACCAAGATTCTTTACTGAGAGAGAGTTAAAAAAGACAGGGTATGGGGTGGGGCCCCAGAAAATTACCATCGGACCACGTCCTCTACGTTGGCAATAAATGCAATGCGACAAACGCCCTTTCTATAGACTGACATGACGATAATTGGATCTGGTCTGTTGAAATAATAATACGAGTAGGGTACCCCCACGATCAGAAAATGACGTCCTGTCGGCAACCGAAAGAACCAACTTTCGGATCCCTACAAATTTTCACGACCAATCTATTACGTCACTCAGGAATAGAATTATCGAAGAGGTGTCCGGTTCTGTCAGATTTAGAAATCTGATAGGTTTAGGTATTTGGTTTGTACAAACGAGGCTCTGCAGAAACCAAGGAGTGTTCAGGAACTAATGAAGCCCACGAGAAATCAAATGGGATAGGGTGAAAGTGTGGGTGTCTGAAGGCCCCAGGAAAGTTTTTGACGACACGCCCTTTACTTTGGCTTAGAAAACTCCTACCAATCCTGTGTTAGCCAGTGTTAAATAGAATTGATCACTTCGTAACAGTGTATTTTATTGATTAACATCCCCAGGAAGTTTTTAGTAAACACAGTTTTCTTCGCCCTAGAATACATACCTACTGCCATTCGATAAGAACTAAATCGTGCATTAAAGTGCATATGAAGCGAATTTTTTCATTCTCTGTTCTAGTAAATTCGAGGTCGCTAATCACGAATGTGGTGATGAAATCATCGAGAAATTGCTGGTTTTCAGAGGGTTTTCAGAGGCAAATTTTTTACACCCAAAGCATCAATCCAACAGTACTTTATAGCAGAACAAACTTCAACTCTTGATGATTGGTTTTTGAGTCTCTTAACATGGCCTGTTGGCTTCATTAACTGAAGATTCATCGATTGAAGTGGCTGGCCATAACGCCACGACACACAGAGGCAAATATGACTGCTATGTCAAAGCGACTTGCTTGGTCTTGCTTAAGGCTGATTTCCAGTCAGTGGAATTTTCCGAGCGGGCGGAATTTCATTTGTCTGCGCGAGAAAATGTCGCCCTGGAATTGAATAGAAAGTTACGGCTGAGCGACCTTTTATTGTCTAAAATTCCGCCCGCTCGGAAAATTCCACTGACTGGAAATCAGCCTTTTGTCTGCGCGAGAAAATGTCGCCCTGGAATTGAATAGAAAGTTACACCTGAGCGACCTTTTATTGTCTAAAATTCCGCCCGCTCGGAAAATTCCACTGACTGGAAATTCGCCTTTAAGGCTAATTTCCAGTCAGTGGAATTTTCCGAGCGGGCGGAATTTTAGACAATAAAAGGTCGCTCAGCCGTATCTTTCTATTCAATGTCAGAGCGACATTTTATCTCGAATACAATAGAAATTCCGCCCGCTCGGAAAATTCCACTGACTGGAAATTCGCCTTTAGACTGCTTACAGCATATTAGCAAATGGTAAGTCTATTTTAGTGCATAGTTTAATAGCTAAAACGTAGAATAGCGAGCATGACTGCTATCCAACTTATGTAGAATTGCCTAATAATTCTTATTCGCGTTATGCGAATCAGGGGATGTCACAGTTTCAGTCAATGCGCAATGGGCCTGACAAAGTTATTTGCGACAGTAGCAGGTCAATTTCATTTGTAAACACCTCTCAACTCAACGCTGAAAGACTTCAATTCTTCTGGGAATGTTTCCTTGTTCAAAAGGTAGTGAAGGACAAAGCTCCAACTCAGACTATTATCACCTTTAGTTTTTTTGTTTTGAACAGTGGAATCACATAATTTTTCCCATAAGAAAGGTTGTTTAAATTATTCTCATCAATAATATCGTCTTAAAAAACATTAAAATAAACACCTAAGGCAACAGAAACTAATTATGTAACTGCTTGATTGTGATTGTTATCTTCATTCCTAATCCCCAGAGCACTGAATCAAAGCTACCCATTTCATTTCCTTTCATTTCATTTCATTCATTTCATTTCATTTTATCTTTTTTACCCATGGTAGCCCCTCAATAATAATAATTGATTTACAGGGGGCCATGCTAAAAACTTACAAATAACTACTAATTTACAATAAAAACGACATTTGCTATAAAACCTAAACCTAAACTAATTACAAATTGTCATAAATAAATAAAAGAAAACAGAAAAGAATTGGTGAGGAATTCCTGGTTGCACCTTCTTTTTAAACGCTCGCAGGGTTGAAGTATTTCGGATCTCAGGGCCAAGACTGTTCCAAAGCCTGGCGCCACGGTACGCGAAACATTTCTGCCCCCCTGCCGATTTTAATAATGGCAACCTTAGATTGACTTCGGCGTTTCTAAGAGAACGACTGGTAGAGTTGTTGACTCTCGTGAACATGTCTTTCATATAAGAAGGCACGTCTCCATTAAGGGATTTAAAGACCATTTTCTGAGCTTCAAAATCAATAAGCTCCCTGACAGTCGGCCATTTAAGCGCCCGAATAACTGGTAAAGCAGTAGCATCAAATGGACTGTTGGAGACGAGTTTTGCAGCCCGATTTTGAAGTTTCTGCAATTTTTCAATGGCAGTCACCCCATCATTTCCCCAGACTGGACAGCAATATCTAAAGTAAGGCTCCACTAAACTCTTATACATTGTCTTGACAGTTGAAATAGGAAGGTACTGCTTGGCATAACGAAGCACACCAATACCTCTAGAGATCTTATTAGTTGTTAGGGCCAATTGAGATGTCCATTTAAGTTGATGGTCAACCTGAACACCAAGGTATTTGACCTCCTTTACCAACTTGATATCCTCGGAACCAATCTTAAGGTGTGGTTTGGTTGAATCAACAGAGTCAATTTTCGCAGCTTACCATTACTCCCTATAATCATTGCTTCTGTCTTTGCAACGTTTAAAGACAACTTATTCCCTTCAAGCCATCCTTTCAAAGCTTCTAAGTCAGCATTAACTGCTTGATTAATTTCCGAAACAGATTCAGAGGCATAGTAAATGCTTGTGTCATCTGCATACATGGATACAAGGGAATTTTTTTAAACAGTAAGGAAGATCGTTAATATAGACCAGAAAGAGAAGTGGTCCAAGACATGAACCTTGTGGTACACCGCAAGTTATACTGTCTGTAGCGGAAATTCGCCCATTCACCTTACAGCATTGTCGTCTACTGGTGAGATATGAGCGAAACCAGCCAAGTTCTTTTCCTTTCAAGCCACAGAAGTTAAGCTTCCTTAATAGAATATCGTGGTCAACTGTGTCAAAAGCTTTCTTTAGGTCTATGTAAACGACAGCTGTGTATTTACCTATATCAATGTTTAAGTACCAGTCGTTCGTGCACTTTAACAGAGATGTGAGAACCGAATGAAGGGCCCGAAAACCTGACTGATCAGAGAAAATCAGCTTGTTTTTGTCAAGGTAATCGTACAGCTGGTTATAGACAAGCTTCTCAAATAAACGAGAGACAACAGGTAGCACCGATATAGGCCTATAATTTGACCTATCATCTTTTGAGCCTTGCTTAAAAATTGGAGCTACGTTAGCAGTTTTCCAGTTGTCAGGGAAGCAGCCGACGGATAGAGACAATGTGGGTAGAGACAACTCCAGCCACTGAAATTGTAGATGTTTGCATATCAAAATACTACGCAAACAGCAAAGGCTAGCCTGCGTGCAGACCCAATATTCTGAAGAAGAAAGGGTCTGCGCAACAAAGACCAAAAGCTTGCTACCGCACAATTCTGGGTTTCAGGGAAAATAATTTATGCAATCATGAGTTGATTAATTCATGCGTGTCGTTTTGTTGCTGTCGCAATATGCTGTCACACATTTATCTTTCAGTCGTGTATTGTGTTGTTTGTTCTCGTCACTTTTATGTTTTGGATTGTATTGTAGCTTTTGTTTTGAAGTTTAATTGTTTATTCATAAAAGGACCCCAAGAGGACTGGGAAAGGTGTGATTGTTAACGGTGTGTTGTTTAGCGTGTTGAAGAACATGTCGTTCGCTATTATCATAGTCATAAGAGAAAAATTAAGTTGTCTCTTATGACTATGCTATAATTTATCCGTAGTCCAAGTAAAATGAATGGCCTAAAGGGATTTGCACTGTGTAGCAAGCTTTTGGTCGTTGTTGCGCAGACCCTTTCTTCTTCGGAATATTGGGTCTGCGCGCAGGCTAGCAAAGGCTGAATGCAAGGACTTTCCTGGTGGATGTGCAACACTCAAAGAACCTTGGTGACATTTATTTTCTGTAATTTTAAAATCAGATACGAAATTTTTCATCCATTTATGACTGGATTCTATTTGTTGTCATATGTTGAAAACACATTTTTCATAAGAAACTACGAATTTGGGCCAGTCCTGAAAGTTTCTTAAAACTATCAAATTTTGAGACTTCAGAGTTTCTTACGAGTTTCCTAAAGGCTCCATACCAATCTTCAAATTTACTCCCTGTTCCAATCTGAAAATTTCAAATCAAAGTTTTTTTAAGCCTTTCCAATGTTTAGCATGTTTAGACATTACTCTCCGAATAATATGATACAGGAAACGAGTGAAAATAAAGTAAAATTTGCTGAGAAATGCCTTTATCAAAATAATGAAATAACGAAAAATTTTCCCAGTAGCGAAGTTTCTTAATTTTTTGGTGATCTGAGAGTTGAGTTTCTTATGGGCAGTTGCTTATAAAAAAATACGTGTATACTTTAGTGTGGGGAATCTTTGGCCAATCTGACTTTGATCGCAAATTTCCGCTGCACATTAGAATAAAAAGCTCACGCAAAAAAGATTGACCGTCTAGGGTCTTAAACCTTGTAGAAAACCTTGACGAAATATCAAACCTGATCTGTCTCAGCCTCGATGAAAAAACCCTCAAAAAACTCTCTACAATATTCCAAAAGCAAAATTAAAAGTCCTAAATTAATCCTGAAACAAAAGCAACTTAACCTTAATTAGCGAATTCTTTGCGTGATTAGCAACTTAATTAAGCTCTGAAGTGTGCCAAAATTCAGCAGTTTGTAATTAACATATTTTGGCAAAGTCCCTTGTTTTATCTGTTTTCCTGAACGTTCTGTCCCGTTCTGTCCTATAAATTCACTTTGCCCCGCCCTGGCCCACTTGAATTGACCAGGGCTAAGGGCTGGGTGTCCTTTTCCTTGTACTTAAATTCACTTAGCCCCGCCCTGGCCCACTTGAAATGACCAGAGCTAAGGGCTTTGTGTCCATTTTCGAACACTAAGGTTTCGCGTATTTTTTCATAAGAAAACTGCTAAGAAACTCAGTCTTTCAGATCGCCAAAAATTAAAGAAACTCAAACATGTTTTTCTTTATTCTCACTTGTTTCCTGTATCATATTCCTCGAAAAGTACTTGAGTAATGTCTAAACATTGGAAAGGCGTCAAAAAACACCTTGCGTTGAAGTGTTCAGGAGGGCACAGATCAGATAATTCTAAGAGACTTCCAGTACTGGCCGAAATGTTTAGTTTCTTATAAAAATGTACGTGTAATAGAGCACTATTGACGACCATGGTTTGAAATCTATTGCAATCTTTTATTTTAATTACCAATTTCAAGATGAAAAAATAGTTACAACTATTTTAAAAACCTTGCTCAAAACACAATGTCTTTGAGCCTGTCTTGGAGTCTGTGAATTCTCAAGTACATTATCATACAACAGTGAAGAAAGTCTAACATGCTTGTTGGTAGTTTCTGTGCATGTCCTAAAGTTGTTCTCTGGTCAGTCTTCCTGTTCATGTCCTGAAAAGAAAATACAGTTTCTTTTCAGTCTGCTTTTCAATGAATTTCGAAGGCATTTTCTTTCAATGCAACACTGAAGAGTTTGTCGTAAAGACTTGACCAAAAAAGTCCCTAAAACTCCTACGTGTATATCATCTTCCATGTCTGTACTAATAAAAGCATGCTATTACCATTGATTAGAGAAATATGGTTAGCTGAATAAATTCCGAAGCATCAACGCCATGGAACCACAAAGGAATGGTGGGTTTTACATGTTTATACCGCAATTAGGCGCATATTTTCAAACTTCACCTTCAGTATAGAGATCAAGGGAATTTCGAGATCAGGGAATTTCGAGATCAGGGAATTTCGAGGCCTGTACATCGTGAAATTGTTGTGTATCTAGATACAAGATACCGAGGCCAACTCTCGTTCTTTCAACAGATAATACAATATTTGCTTGTAAAAATGGTTACCTGAAGGATTGGAGCTCTTCACCAAAAAATACATTGATTTATTGCAGGGATCATCATCATTGATATAAGTTGCTTTAATTTGCCTTTCATTCGAGAGTTCTATGTTTCCCACTTTGCTTCAGTGCTGTGTTGTGTTTAGGCGCCTGGCCAGGCCTAAGCAACACAAGGCCGGAATTTGTCCTCCTTCATTTTCACGACTACCAGACGACAAGTCTAGCATGCTAAGTTCAATTCATGATCACTGATTAACGGATTCCATCTTCAGTCGCAAAAACGTGACCAAGAGCCTGTAAACCCGACTAGAAAGCGAGCTTCCTGAAGAAACTTGCAGTGCGTCCATTGCGATCATTGGAGCAACCTTTGTTCTTTCAATGAGGCCTTTGAGAATTGACAAACCTATAACGTCACAGGAGTCTGGTACGCAACGGTCTGACCGCGTTCTAGTTGGACCACTTTTTGACCAAATTTTTGCACTTTTGGAGCTTCGCATCTGCAAAATTATGAGGCCGATGAAAAAACTCAATAGACCTTTTAGCTATTCTGAAAAGAATCAGAATCGAACGATATTTTGCTGCATTTTGTAGAATTTTCGAATGTGCACAATAGTGATAGAAGCTCTATCGCCACTTGATCGAACGTCGCATATAAAAATGTATAAAAATCAAGTTCGATCCAGGCTATTTTATAGAATAGCTAAAAGGTCTATTGCAGCATTGAAATGAGGATGAAAAGTTCTATTAAAATAGAAAATAAAATATTTTGCTTCATATGCACTTTAAATGGTTGCAATTTCAAATTGATTTTTTTCAGATCTTTATCAAACAAGCAACAAGCATGACTTCATCCTTAAAACATGGCTAATGGGGGCCTTTAATCCGCAGAGGAAGGGAACGAGGTATTTCCGGAACTGCATTTCACGAGGGATTTTCGTGCCAAAAGTGTAACGATAGGTCATGCATACCTGAAATAATTTGAACATTGAAATTAAGGCTTCTGTTTGAAATTTTTTGTTGATGTACCCTCATTATAGCCATAATTAGGCTGGAGGGCTAGAGGAATTACTTAATGGCTGCAAATTTCAAGCTTTTATCTGGCAACTTAACAAGCAGGTTTATGATGTAAACCAGCAAAATGATATTCAGGGAGTGCTGCGTACTGAGTTACTCAGAAAATTGATTCTCATAGCGTTTACGATTGTGGTCAATAGCAACTTGTGCAGGCAATGCCTTCATGTAGAAATCCTGTGAAGATCATGAAACTCCAAAAATTGTACCAGTTACGTGACAAATTTGTTGGTATACTGCATTTCAATTTAGACAACTGACCATGCAAATTATACTGTTTTTTGTATGCAAAAACAAGATGTTTTTATGGTGTTTTCCATGCTGCACATGCGCTGATTTCTGGGGTAAACCACACAGCGAGTTCATTTAACAGCCCCAATAAGGTCTGCAACAATTGTTGAAAACAAACAAATAGACAGGCGGACAGACAAGCAAATGGAATATAAAGCGAAGCCATTACACAAGAATATTATGCTGCTTTGCAGCAGCTATGAGAGGACAAAGATCACTTTCTGGACCATTCGGTAAGTATCCCCTTTCAAAACACAGAAATATCCATTTGTACCCCCAATCTTTCACATGAAGCGGAGATTTTCGCACATCCCCATTCGAACATTTGATACCTATTTTCATTAGAACTACGTTAATCTAAATTTTGCAGACTCGTTTCAAGGCATACTTTGGAAAGAAAGTTCTGGTTGTAAAATGATGAGCAAACTGTAAATTTCGCTGTAGTAAAATTAATTTTCCTGCATTAAATGGCAAGACCGGTTTTGGCTCGCAGTACTGTGTTCTCGTTTTATTTATGCAAAAACATAAGGCTAACATTTTTCTTGCTCCCTAATGTTGTTATTGTTATTGTTGTTTATCTATTTTGATTGATTATTGACGGCAGTTGCTATTGTCTAAGGAATTAGCATCAAATTCTGGCATCGTGTAGATAGGAACTCATTTTTTCAATGTGGCATTAAATTCTGCCGTTTTCAAATACTACCGGCATCGTGTAAACGGGGTCTAAATTTCGAACAAAAGGTTTTTGGACAAAAAAGTCTTTCAAGGAATTTTGGACGTTTTTACCGAAACTTTAGACGTTCAAAGGCTAAATATTCTCAGTTTACATTGACTATTTGATACTAAAAATATCATAAACTAGGCTTGCCGGTCGGCGCCGCCCGCCGTCGAACCGAGTGATTGCTTGGGAAAGAATTTGTTGCTTCTTTACGTTGCTTTCTGTTACAAAGCTGCTGTTCATAGTTGCGCAAGGAAGCATTTAACAACATGAGTGTTTACCCCCAGGGCCGTCGAGAGAGAGGCCGGGCAGCACGCACTTTTATCCTTGGGTCACGCCCCCCCTATGCACTGGTAAGACACTGCTGTTAGATTTTTTTCAGAATCTCAGTGGGCCTGCAGGCCTGAAAACGTTCCTGAAAGAAAACTACAACAAAGAAAAACACATACCTTATTTCTTGCTGGCCCACAGAGGCCCTGGGCCCCCTAGTAACTACCCTGGCAACCCCCCTCTCTGTTCTGAATATCCCTCTACTATACTGATGATTATATTATATTCAATTTATTTAACGTTGGCTATTTACAATATACAATAGCACAAAGGTGCTAATTTAGGCCAACTACAATTAAAAACAAAAAATACAAAAAGAAATTAAATATACCCCAAGTTTTCTACATAACGCTTGCATAGTCTGCAGTCACAGCTAACCGTGTACGTTTTAATTCTTCTTTTAAACATTGAAAGAGATTCAGATTCCTTTATGTCGGCAGGTAGTGTCCTCCAGAGCTTCTGCCCGAGGAACCGCACAGTTTCTGTTCCAAACCTCATTGTTTTAACTTTTGGTAAACATATGTTTCCGCCATCCCTCAGCTCATACGAAGGCACTTTTTCTATGAAAATCTCATTCATAAAGCTAGGGGCGTTTCCTGATTTTGTTTTATATCTTTCAGTTAGAAGTAACCGCAGATTTCTCTGATGGACAGATGCCGAGTTTTGATTCACGAGTAGAGTTTCAAAATCTGAGTGATTATCTTTATATACAATGCGTAAAGCCCTTTCTTGTATCTTATTGATTTTTTTATTTAGGTTTCTATCATGAAACATCCATACCAATGGGCAATAACTAAAATGTGACATGATGAACGCATTCATCAGTGACGCAAGTTGTTCAGTCTCCATGTAATTCGCAATTCTAGCCAGAGCATGTAGTTTTTGGGCAGCCTTCTTACAGAGCGTTTCAACGTGGGACTTAAACGTTAGTTTATTGTCTATGTTGATTCCTAAGAGCATTTGCTCCTTGGTCTCTTTGATCATAGAAGTACCAATTTTCACATGTATATCGTCATGTATTCCACCAAACATCATTACATGGCATTTTTCTTCGTTAAGTTTCATATAGTTATTAGGAAACCAGTTTAAGATGGCTGCAACGCCATCTTCCAATCTTCGCACAACATGATCTATCTTATCACTCACAACGTAAATAGTGGTATCATCAGCGTAATTACAAATTTCGGCATCATCCATCAGATAGAGCATGTCATTTATATATATGTTAAATAAAAGTGGTCCCAAAACGGAACCTTGTGGAACACCGAGATTTGTATCGCGCCAATTGCTGAAAGAGCCATTTACCTTTACACGCTGTTTCCTCGCTGAAAGATAACTATAAATAAATTCAAGTGCAGATCTGTCTAAGCCATATGCATTGAGGATGATGCCTAACCACACACCACACACATCATGGTATCCCCCCCCCCCCCACTGTTCTCCAGATGCCTCCCCACTCAGTGGCGGACTGGCCCACCGGCCCCCCTCAAAATTGTACAAAAAGGGCCCCATTTTTGCTAGAAAAAGGCCCCTTTTGTGAAATTAGGAACTTCTTTAGTAGATCTGCATTATTGAATAATGGACATCTCACTTCACATTTGAATCCTTCCGTGTCAGTGAACTTGATCAAAGAAATTAATACAGTCGAGAGTGAAGATACGGTAAAGACCCGGTCAACTTCTGTCAAAAGATGGTTCTAGAGATTCTTTCAAAGAAAATAGTTGAGTTTTGGTAGTGTAGGGTAAAACTCTCTGAAAAATGCAATAAAATGACTGGGAGAATCGTTCTAAGCCAAAATAAGGCTGTCAGTTTCAAACATTTTCCGGGAAAAACTTTGTCAAGGCCTCCACTTTGGTGGCACGCAAAAATTAGATTGCTGTAGCAGTGTAAAAGCTTTTGCGCGAAAACGTTTATGCGAGTGTTGATTGATAGAAAACTGCTAAAATAATTTTGAAAATTTCAGCCAAAGGACAGATATTTATTGACAAAATTTCCCTGTGGATGCTTATTCATAAAACTACTGTCACACTTGCTAGAAATTTAATTTAAGCACCTTCAAACATGGGATTGGGAGAAGCGTTCTAAGCCAAGGTAGGAGGATATCCTTAGAGATTTTCCTGGAGACTTTGCCCCCAGACCCCTCATTTTGATACTCCATCAGTCAGTGGCGTGGCCACGGGGGGTATGGGGGGAATTGCCCCCCCCCCACATTTATCGAAAGATGGTCCTCGAGATTCCTCTAAAACCGGGGAGAAAATAACTGGGCATAGGTTGGGTAAGGAGTTTCCGAGAAATGTCAAATCTTCCATTATTTTAGCACTGGCAAGCATGATATTGGGAGATGCATACTAAGCCGAAGTAAAGGATCTTTCTTCAAAAATTTTCCTCGTGCTCTGATTCATAGGATAACTGTTACAAAACGATCAAGGTTTTCTTGTCGCTAATGGCAAGCATGATATTGGGAAATGCATTCTAAGCCAAAGTAATGGGCGTGCCCCCAAAAATTTTCCTGGGAGCTTCACCCCCAGACCCTCCTTTAAGTCCCCCCACTTCATTTACCCTGGCCACGCCGCTGCAATCAGTAAATTTTCCTTGGCCACACTGCCGGGCGAGGCTCGAGAAAGGGTTGCTCAACAGTTCATCTGTTCAGCTGTAACAGATCATCTGGCCCACAATACTCTCAAAAGGTCAGTGTTACTATTATAAAGTAGAGACTACGCAAAGATTTTAATCATGCCATAATATGGTATGAGCCTCATTTTCAGAGAAAGTGAGTTTAGCTTTGCTATTGGTAAGAAATCGAGGGATTGCCACTAATTTTTGTACATGACCACACCCTCATGATGTAGGCCACACCCACTTAGGGCCCCCATAACTCATCCATGGCCGGTGCAAAAATCCGAGCCAGTCCGCCACTGTCCTACTGTACTGAATACCCCCGTCCCCCACTGCACTCAAGGTATCTCCCACTGAACTCCGGATGCCTCCCCCACTATACTGAATTGCCCCACTGTACTCAAACATACCTCCCCACTGTACTGAACATCCCCAACTGTACAGCACACTCCCGGTGGGTGCAATTCAACATTAAATGGATTTTGGCACTTTATTACGATTCACTTATACTGATATCTCTTCTCTTTGCTGGAAAACAGTAGAATTCCATAAAACTTGGGGTATGAAACTTGGGCAGGTGAATTTTGACTTTTATTTTAGGGCCCCGAGTCCACCAGCCAGCATTTCACTGTTTTTGGGTTGGAATATTTTCTGAAGAAAAATACCCTGTTTTTCCTAAGATTCTACAAAAAACTTTCATAAAAAGGAATATAGCTCTATAAATTCTCAATTTACTTTGTATGTTACGATTATTGTGGTAGATTTTTCCCGGTTTATGGGGTCATATTTAAAATTTTGCCCTGGTTACGGGTCCTAACTCTGAATTCTCAAAGACACATATATATCAGACCCCCTATAGGAGTTACCCCCTCGCCCCCTGCTTTCTAGCCCTCTCATCCCAAACAGAGGCTCTGAAATCACTTTCTGATTGTTCTTTCCAGCCATTGTTCTGGTTTGAAAAGTATTGACGTCAGATATGTGTCTTGAATGGAAAGGCAATTAGCGGTGTTGCCTTGACAATGAAGAAAGTGCAAATAGAATTTTATGAATGCAATGTTTAATGTATTGTTGTTCAATTTCAATGACCTCTGAAAACGGAATAACTTGTAAACATTAGGCCTCTCAATTCAGATTACTTATCATGTTCAGCCGCGGATAGTTCGGAAGAGTGATAACACCCCTCAACTCGTTTCACGTTTTTAATCAGGCAAAGGGCAACGTACTCCGGGTACCAGAGCCTCAACATTAGAATGAAATTAGGGGCGATGTGCAAATCGCTGGTTTCTTTTTTTGTTGTTCAATTTCAATGACCTCTGAAAACAGAATAGCTTGTAAACATTAGGCCGGCCTCTCAATTCAGATCACTCATCATGTTCAGCCGAGGATAGTTAGGAAGAGTGATAAAACACCCCTCAACTCGTTTCACGTTTTTAATCAGGCAAAGGGCGACGTGCAAATCGCTGGTTTCTTTGTAAAACTGCCTTGTAAAATAGCAGATGATAAGTCCCAGTTATTGCTCATAAAAGCATAAAAGACGGCAGGTAGAAATAAAACTTACGGAGACTCATAAAATAATACGGCAGGAAATCACAAGAGTCGACCGGAATCTGAAAAACTCCCATATCTAAACTTTATTTCGATTTGGCCCTTGACGTGGCCCCTGTCTTCTTTGAAGGATTTTGTTCAGCTTCAATTTCTGCATATGTGCTTCTGTCAAAAACAGAATGCACGCATTCGTTGCCGATCCCTTACTTCCAGTTATCGTCCAATAAATATTTCACATCATTTTACTCTTCCTGCCCTCTTCTCATTTCATGAAGGCCTATTCTTTAATAAGAGACTTAGCCAATCTAAGTTTAATGGCCATTTGCTGCCAAAAGCTAGTCGAGAGAATCGTAAATGTTAATCCTCTCAAGGAAAAATTCAAGTACTATTTTAATCTAAAAACTATCAACAGTTTGAAAGCAATTTTCCATGCTGCACAACAATGTGAAAACCTTTTTGCGAGACAACTCAGATGGTAGTTGAAAGCATAAAAGGGGATGTTTCTCCCGAGAAAAGGGGGAGTCCCCGAGAAAGGGCTAAAAAGGCATCTAAAAATTAGAAAATGTTGCAATTGTGGCACTCTGGAGCGCCAATCCCTCTCCCAATAACTCACATTTTGAGGTAGAAACTCCTTAAATATAGCAAGGCTGTCAAAAGAGAACATTTAGCAAATAAACTGGGGATAATGGCCTTTGAAGGGTAGGAAATGTGCAATTTCCACTCGACCCCCCTCCAGCACCTAGAAAATCCCCGGACCTGAATCCCTCTCCAAATGGGTCCCAATGCATATCGAGCGAATAGAGATTCTATTGGGATTTTTAAAAAATCAGAAAACCCCTCAATGGGGTTTTGAAGGACACCCTTTTTTTGACGTCATGAGCAGCGCGAGAACAATCTAATGAAAAAAGACCTCGAGCTCAACACAAAGGGGAACAAAGGGCTTGGCAAGCCGAAAGTGGGGTGAGGAATTTGGCGAATAACCCCTCGACCAGAGCCTTGACTGGAAAAGGAGGACGTTTTGAGGAGGAACGGAATGTTGGGCGACGTTTTCACGTCTGGTTTGACTTCGCCCATGCTGCGGTTCTGCCAATCGAACTGTCTAGACAATGAGAACGTTCGTGAGAGGGACTATAGTTTGTGCTTCATTTCGGGGATGCCTGGTCAGAAATGTCTACAAATGATTATTATCGGAAATTAACATTTTCGGACGCATGAAATGTCCAAAAACATCATCTTCCGAAATTGTTCGCTTTTAATTTACTTGGATATGCAGGTCTTGAGTCAGCTATTTATCTCCATCAACTGACTTTAATGAGGTAGCAATTGCATCAATTATCTTATAACGAACTTAGGTATACAATCCACAAACATTTACTCGTAAGAAGCAATTTACTCGTAAGAAGCATATATTTCTCGTTAGGTTGTACTCCTTGTAGGATGACCATACCGACTCTCATGTTTTGAAGCTGAAACTTTGGGAAACCATTTCCAAAACTCTCAACTATTTTTCAACCCTATTCTAACCGGGCAAGTGCTCATTGATTTTCTACCAGGGAGACAGGGTTTTGGCCCCCTCCTAATTATCTCCAAAATTATAAAGCTAGAACAGTGAAACTCGCATTATGTCACAATGGAACCTAGGAGAATCCAAAGATAGCATCAATAACTTTTACCCACATGCTTGTTGCAAGGTAACCAAGAAACAATTAAAGTTTGACGAAATCGAGCAATTTGGAAAAAAGTCTATTTTTACTACACCACTATATGGTGTAAGATCGGCAAAAAACTATCAAAATTTCAACTTGATAGCTCAAATTTGCAATGTCACAAAGTTTCACACTGATATTTTTAGTTCCTAATTAACTACCGGGTGTCCCAAAAAAGTATTTCAAGGTCAGTTAACTCCAAATTATTTTTCAGAGAACCATCAACATGTCATTCAAATTGTTGCAAGAACAATAACGAGTTTCTCAATATTGCAAAAGGTTGACCAAAAACCTAAAAATTGCCATAAAGATTGAAATTAGCCCAACAGTTGACGAGCAACTTGAAGATTGGGCTAAATTTAACAAATAAACAAATAAACCTTAACTCTAAAATGAAAGACCGATCTCAGTGAAGTAAATTTGAAGTAAAATGAAGTAAATTTGCACACTCGTCAATTTAGTTCGCGCAAAAAACAAATGGTAGATACAGACAAGCCGATTTAACACCAAAAGGACAAAAGCAAAATCCAACGCCACGTGACAACAACATCTAAGCCAATGACAATAACCAAAGGTATATATTGGTGATGCCAATCTTTGCCACTCTACTATGCCACTCTTTTTCATTTTTTTAGCCTCTGCTATTTACAATTTAATATACCTTGCCACAGGAAAAAACACCACTAGAGTGGTGTCACCATTATTCCTGGTCACACATTATGGCTGATTAGCAAGAGAAATTCTACACTCCTTCTTTCCTTTTCTTTCTTTTCCTTCAGTCAGCACCTTGCTGTTTCAAACTTTTCTATGCGAATTAAGTTTTCAAAAGTCCTCTTGACAGAAAATCTACAACAAAACAAGAGAAAAGCGATTTCTAATTCAGATCTAAGGCTATGAAGTCTGAGTGCTACTATTCGATATTTTCGTAGCCCATGATGCCCAGCAGTTTACCAGGGAGGTTTTCAGTCACCACATTCAAATGTGAAAATGCAAAATATATTTCAAAAGGCACCAATTTCGTTGAAAGTGTTACTTTCTGACTTGAAAAATCAATGAACCTCTTAAAGACGCAGCAGCCAGCATTGCATTAAATTTATTTGCATTTTCGATTCGTACAACAAAAACTCATCCGTGCATGCACAAGGGATAAGGTAAGTTGAAGCATGCATTTAAATTGCCAAAACTTGAAGTTTAGGCTAAGTCTGATTGAAATTGTTGCTTTTAACCCTATAGTGGTTGGGCTATCTGACACGCCCTATTTTGGTTGGGGGGCAAAAAAGCCCCCCCCCACCCTACCTAACTCTTGACTGGAAATAGATAGAGCAACCAAACTTGGTGTACTAATGGCCCCAGGCATGTACTTCATGAAAATATAAAAATGAACCTAAAATCAGCCGTTGTTATTGCTTGTGTCAGCATGTTTCTTTGTGTGGTCAAGGAAAGTTGCAAAATCGGTCAAAACAGGAAAAATGCGATACAATTTAATTTGGAGCACAATTTCCATCCAAACATGAAAATTATGATAGAATACATCAAATAACACTACCCTGTAAAATATCTTTGCAAATTTTTGCAATTTTGCTACTTTTTTCGCGAAAATTAATATTTGAGAATTGGCGATTTTGACAGAGTCAGTTCCGGAAAATTGTCTCTTTCCCCCTCATTTGTCAAAATATTTTCATGAAACTTCTTGAGTCATTGCCCAATAAGTATTAGCAAAAAGTCAGAAAGTTTCCGGGCCATTATTGTTATCCTGACAGAGTTATAACAAAAAGTTTACTAGGGGGGGGGGCAAATTTGCCCCCCAACCAAAATAGGGTTAAGTTTCGGTAAAAGTTTGAGATCAGTTGCAGGGAGCTAGAGTGGCTCAGAGCTGCTAACTTCCGTGCATGCGTGCGCAGTTTCTGCCCTGTCACTCATTGATAACCAAATGGAAATGATAAAAACCCTTTTCCTTGTCAAAACTTAATCGTTCACTGTGAAACATGTTTGCCCGTCGGCCATAACGGCAACACTTGAAGAAAATGCCGTTTTTACCGCCATTTTCAAAATCCTCTAAAATCACACTCTGATGATAGTAATACCTTGAGAGGCCTTAGGTAGTGTGCTAAGAAAATATCAAATTTTTGTATATTTCTCGTTCGTTCTTCATCCGCACTTATAGTATCCATTTTAGATTTTATGCATATACTTCACACTCTCTTAAATAAAGTGTACCGTTGAAGAGGGCCTATCCATTCGAACTTAACACTCTCTTACATTTTTCTCTATTAGTTGGTGATATAATCTGGCTACTTGGTTCTTTTATGATATCCCATTGAGGATCCAACTCAAAATTTCACCACGACATGCCATTGTCGTAAAATTATAGTATGCACGACTTGATTCAACAGGGGGGGGGGGAGGGGGAGGGGCACTTCATGATGAATTAAACTAACGTGAAAGAGAGGATAGATGCGTTATACCAATTTCACAGAAAACGGTTAGCCATCAATAGAATTTTCAAAACCTATTTTAAACTGAAGCAACCCGAAACAAAAATTTCATGTTACTGCTAAGCAGAATTTGAATACTTCGTTAATTTTGTGCAGCATAAGTTTCCTCTAAAATAACTTAGTCATCGTTTTGGTATCCCAACTTGTGAAAGAATCTTGTGAAAGAATGAATCAAATCGATCTCATGTCATATGTCGCGTCATAACTTGGTAGGTGAAATTCGTCATTCAATGGAATTTTTTTTATTCAAATATTAAATTTTACAAGATACTTTACATTCTACTATACCTAATTCTAATTACTATACGACATTACAGGTACGATACCATGGGGAGCGAAAAGACTAGCAAGCCGCGTATCTAAAAACACGAAACGTTAAACCGTATACAATCACACTGCGAACATTTATAAATTAAAGGATACTAATCTAGATTCAGTTTCACTCCAGATGTCAGGTCAGTGTTGCGATGAATTTGTTGATGCAACGAGTGCAACTCGTTTGATGTAGATTTAGGTAAGTAAAATGCCTGACCATCTGATGTGAAACAGAATTTACAAGGAAAAGAAACACTAACGATACGGGACTTGGTGATTGCTTAGTAGATGGCTGAATTCTCAATGGATCTTAATCAAACGGACCAGTTTCGTGGATGAAGCGTGAAGTTAATTCGAGTACATTTCTGTTCAACTCATTGGACATGTCTTCATCACCATACAATAAAAGCTGCGTCAAAGAATGATTTGAAAGATTGGTGATTTGCACATATGGTCGTAATAATTCAACTATTCCAACGAGAAGATTTTGTCGTTGAACATCAAATGGAATTTTCATGATCTTATACCCAGGGAATTTTTCTGATAGAATTAAGATAGGAGTGTTAAGGCCATGCCATGCCACGAAACGATAACCCAAACATATAATTTCTGGCATAAAAATGCACCGATAAAGTAAAATCTCTTACCCTAAACACCTATATGCAGTCAGCATCTTAAATAAATATTAGAAAATGTATCTTTATTCTATAACTTACAAAATCAACAACGGGCAATTGTCATATAATTGGTCACCCATCTACCGGGTGCGCCAAAATAAACTATGCAAGTTTGGCAGTCCACGATAAATCGTACACTGGACCGATTTTGAAGATTTATAACTTAATCTTTAGCAGAAAGACTGAATTAGATTCTTGGATTTTTTGCAAATTTTCCGTTTTCACTTTTTAGAGCTACAAGCGAGTTTCTTAAAATTTTCGTTTTCGAAAACACTGAAAACGATAAAAAAACGTTGATCAAATTTTCTAAAGACTCAACATGAATGGACAAAGAGAAAACGTTTTCAACGTGATTTGGGGATTTGAAAATTAATTGTTGTAAACTTCTGCACGAGAGTTATTTCAATGATTGGCCTGTTGCGAAATTCTGTAGTAGTTGCAATCAAGTGCCGCTCCAAAAGCCGTCACAAAATAAAAACTGTAAGAAGACTCCATGCTTGCTGGCCTCATGACGCTTCCTCGCTTGTCTTTTTAACCCCCTTGACACAGGAACACAACCTGCACCAAAGCATAAATTCAATGACATCACAAAAGAAAAGACAGTTCTTTGTATCCTTGAGAATATTATTACATTTCTCCCAAGATAGTACGAACTCTCGTACAGCAGCTTACAATTAATCGATTTCTAAATCTCAAATCACCATGAAAAAGTTTTCTCTTTGTCCATTCACGTCGATTCTTTAGAAAATTTGATCTACGTTTTTTGATCGTTTTCAGTGTTTTCGAAAACGAAAATTTTAAGAAACTCGCTTGTAGCTCTAAAAACTGAAAACAGAAAAATTTTCAAAAAATCCTAGAATCTAATTCAGGCTTTCTGCTAAAGATTAAGTCATAAATCTTCCAAATCGGTCCTGTGTACGATTTATCGTGGCCTGCCAAAAGTGCATAGTTTATTTTGGCGCACCCGGTATGAAATTCCTATATTTGTAGAGAAGTCTTGAAGACATCATTCAAACATGATACATAATATGTTTTCGATAATTGATTTGATTGGAAATGGTACAGATCAGTTATCTTTGAATGTCAGTTTTCATATAATACATCCATGCTTCATTGTTTTGGTTCACACAAGCCAGCATAATTACATATGTTCATATTCATAATGAAATTATGCACTAGAGTCTGTCTCAAATGAGATTTCACTTTACGATAGCGCAAAACTACTCATTCAAAGCTCTTGAATTGTCTTCATTTACGGGTATTTCACCTGAAATTTATTTTGGCACAGACTATATAGTTAGTGGATAGAATATGAACTAAATTGATCAATGATGGTTGAAGATCAATTTTTTAGTTTCTAAATAAAGAATGCTTCAAAATATCAAAATGACATCTGTAAGCTCACTTGGGTAACGTGCACAACTTTGATTTGCGATTTTTTACCAATAGAAATTCAAAGCGTGGGTTGGTTAGTAGTTGTCATTAATATCTCTATTGCATATGCTTTCCACGTCACTTGCTACCTACAGTGATGCAACTCTCTACATTGAAATAACAATGTCACACGAGGTGCGACTCTTTTTAAGGTGCTAAACATAGCATTATCAACTTACTATATTCCAAAGCTAGTGAAAAATGTAATTTCCAGCAATCCCTAGAAATACCGCAAACTCTTATTCTTATACAACATAATTGTGTAAGAAAGTGTATTATTCTTTTCTTTTAAAAAAGTAAAATTAGAAATACTGTGCAAACTTCTGAGGACAGATAAGATGAATCCTTTCACAAGTTATGCACGATGATGGACTTGAAATGCAGAATGGTGATCCTGCGAAAAGGAATAAAGCCATGAATAGGCACACACAAGTGGCAACAGTAACACAATGTTACAAGTGCATTTGATCAATCAAGGTATCTTTATTACCCCATCTCGCATATCACGAGATTCTTGGCATACAATTTTTAACAACAATATTCTTCTTAACTTTTGTTAGTGGGCTTTTTACCTTTGTACACATGTATGTTTAAGAAAATTAAAAAGAATACAATCCCACAGAAATGCCATGTTCACCGCAAGAAAATCCCTGAAAATAGCATCACTAACTCAATAATATTATCATCCAAACAAAAACTCTTACTGGAAAGGCATCTTTATCTTCGTGCTCAAAACGATTTTGTTTGTTTTTCCTGCATGGATAAAGAAAAATCTTTCAGATTTCCGTACATGGAGGAATGAACAAATTACATCCCATGTTTCATTTGGTGTAAAGACCAGTGTTTCCCAATCCAAGTCCCCCTTATAGGAAGAAAATATGATAAAAACTGCATACAATGAAACTCAAGATGTAAGGCAATAATAAATAAAGCGTTTGCATAATATTTGCCAGTACTTCTTGCTTGCATCGCCTCCTCGATGGTCGTAAAAGAACAACCTGGAGCGTTGTCTTCGAGTTTTGCCATTTCCAAGTTCCCTGCAGGCCAAGTCAATAAAACAATCTCCGTTGCTCCGTGGATATCAAAACAATGACGCCGGTAAAAGTATAATATAATGGCGGACATTTTCAACTTCCTTCTTCAAATTTACCTCACAGAAAACAGCCACTCTCTTCTGACAAGTCCCCCCCCCCCCCACATTTCTCTGAGGCCACTCTTCCAATTCGTCTAAATCCATCCAGAAAATGTCTCAGGAGGGGTTAGGTAGGTATATTTAGAGCTTGATAGACAGAGAAGGGTATTTCCTCAGGGTAAAAATGGCGTTTCCTGGGTACAAAAAGGGCGTTGTCCTGAAAATTTTCCTGGGGCTACACCCCCACAGCCGCTTTTTCCCTCGTCCCCACCACTTTTTGAGGATGGCGCCGCCACTCTCAAGATACACCATCAAAATATCCCTACCATCACAAACGAATTTTTGCCTTAGAGTAGTGCCTTCCTACATGCTTACATGCGTGCTATCCCTTTGGGAGTATGAGAGTATCATCCCTGAGAGCATAGTAGCATTGTTCCGGGTGATTTCATCCTCTTAAGAGGATGGCACGTGCAAAGCGTGTAGAAGTCATCGCTGCAAGGCCCGTGTAAGGCAGACATGCTAGGAAAAGTTGGTCGTTATTTCAGGCATGTTTAACCCTATAGTGGTTGGGCTATCTGACACGTCCTATTTTGGTTGGGGAGGGGGCACAAAAGCCCCCCTATCTAACTCTTGACTGGAAATAGATAGAGCAACCAAATTTGGTGTAGTAATTAACTTAAAATTAGCCGTCAAAATTGCTTGCGTCAGCATTTTCATTGGTGGTCAAGAAAAGTGGCAAAATCGATCAAAATCAGGAAAAATGCGATAAAATTTAATTTTGAGCATGATTTCCATCCAAACATGAAAATCATGATAGATTACATCAAATAACACTAATCTGCAAAATATCTTTGCAAAATATTGCAATTGTGCTACTTTTTTTTGCGAAAATTAATATTCGAGAATTGGCGATTTTGACAGACTCAGTTCCGGAAAATTGTCTCCCTCCCCCTCATTTGTCAAAATATTTTCATAAAACTTCTTGAGTCGTTGCACAATAAGTAACAGCAAAAAGTCAGAAACTTTCCGGGCCATAATTGCTTTCCAAGCAGAGTAATAACAAAAAATCTACTAGGGGGGGGGGGGGCAAATTTGCCCCCCAACCAAAATAGGGTTAAAAGGTTTCTTGAAGAGGCTTCCTCGAAAAAATCCCTTACAATTTCAGAACGGATTGGCCGATTACAGTTAGGTAAACTTTAAAGTAGATGTAAAGCCTACCATTAACCCTATCCAGACTAGGCTTCTTGAAACTCTGGGGGAACTAAAGGGGGTGCTAAGTGCCCCCTCTTTATTCTCAAACCATAAACGCCAGAAACGTGAAATTCGGCACAAGTAACAAACACGATAAGGCAAACACTATGACGTCATTTTGTTGTTGTTTATATTACATGGTTAATTGCTGACGTCAGCAAAGTTTGCAAAATTAGGTGTAACCCCCATGTAACCCACCTGTACTCTGCCAAGCTGTATCTCCAAATTGATTAAATATTTGGTATGAGATTTAAAACATAGAGAGATTACATCCTTGTAACTCTTAGCTTTAAAATTTTCTTCATACAACTAATATTTTTGCCTATATCAGCATATTTCTATTTTGTACCAAAAAAAGGAGCAAATTTTCTCTAAAATTGGCTTTAGACTGGTTTTAAAAATAGCAAAAAATGCTAGATGTAGATAAAGAGAGCTGCTGCATCGTATGATGTTGCTTATTTCTCAAAATGGTGAAGCCTAACATGGTTTTTCGTAAGTATACACTCACAACAACTACTTATTGACGACGTCATTAAAAAAACTGTATGTTAAATGAAAGCCCTTTAAAGACAAGTTCAGCAATGTTTGTTTTATTGTCATAGAGCCAGTGGTTCAAAAGTTATGACTGAAAAGGTATTTATTTGGCGGAGAACTAAATTTGAAAGTATGCATTGACCCCCTGAACCAGTGTCAAATTTTTGAAATTGACATGAAATGATGGCTCCTGAACAGAAACTAAAAGTTACGAAAAACTAGACTATTCTAGATACACTCAAGGAGCTGCGTGGAAAAATTCACTTTGTGCTCCCCTCCCCCAGTCTGGATGGGACTCTATTATTTATTTACAGATACGTTCGTCGTCTTGATATCCAGGGAGCCGTAGCCTTTCAAACGGGGATTGATTTTATTGACTCAACGGTTACTTCTACATTAAATTAAATAAATGTCTGACAGAGCTGTTGTGGTTGGGGTTTTTTAATATGGCTGATTATTGTCGAGATAGGTAGGATGCACAGCTGATCAATCAAAGATGATAAAATATCTGTACTTGTAGCTGACTTATGAGGTGCTTGTTGAAATCTTTCTCCTATGCTGAGCCTGCTCATTCTCGGATAAAGACAGTGCTCATTGGGCCACAAATAGCAATTTGTGCTGGTGCGTGTCTTGGAGTAAGGTTAACCGTCACTTGATTTAACCCTATTTTGGTTGAAGGGCAACTTTTCCCCCTTGTAGATTTGTTCTTATAGCTTTACGAGGAGAAAAAAATGGCGATAGCACTTTCTGACCTTTTACAACCACATATTGTGCCACTACTCGTAAAACTTTTAATTGTCACTATTCTTAAGAAAAAACTTCTGTCAATTATCCGCCCCCCTGCGAAATCGGTATTCGGGATTCACGACCCATTAGGTTTATCCCAGCTTACCCAACTTAGAATGGGTCTCAGCAAATTGAACTTTCACAAATTCAGGCATAATTTTAAGGACACTGTAAACCCAATGTGACCTACGAACGATGGTGTACCGGATGAGCAAGAAAAAAGTTCCCACATTCGAAAATTTGTAGCACCATACGTACTTCATGGATTTGAATGATTCAAATTCTAGTTAAAGGCCAAAAAGATAGAAGTATTTTTGTGAATTGTCTTGTCTTCTTACGAGCACTGTTGATGGAGGTAAATTCAACTTTAAAAAAATTTCATGGATGCAAAATGAGTGAAAAGGGGCCTAAAACACTTGATCAAATCGTTAGAATTCTCCTCACACAGAACAATACGCACATGCGTTTAACCTCTCTCAAGAGTTATAAGACAAAGATTCTCAAACAGATACTAAAGATTTTCAATCCCATGGCATAAATGTGCAGACGATATCTCTCACCCACGAGAAATTGCATTTTCTCTGTTTTTCTCAGTGAGGAGTCCTTCATGATTTGATAAAGTATTTTAGGCATTTTTCAGTCATTTTGCAACTACAAAGTTTTTGCAAACTTGAAATTTACTAATTGTTCCAGTGCTCATAAGAAGGCGAAAAAAATCACAAAAATACTTCAATCTTTTGGCTGTCATGCAAATATTGATTCATTCCAATCCATTCAGTACTCTTGATGATAGAAATTTTCAAAAGTGGGAACTTTTTTCTGGCTCACCCGGTAGAGGATACGGAACACTTTTTGTTGCTTTGCCCTTCCTTTGGGCTCCAACGACAAAACCTTCTTGCTGTAATACTTCCATTATTACGACCACTTGGATATGCTAATCTCTCAAATGAGATCATAACGTAGCTCCTACTGTTTGGTGATAAAAGCCTCCCCAATAATGTTAACAGGAATATACTCGAGCTAATATTAAAATTTATTCAAGAAACAGGTTGGTTAGATTGAGCTCATTCTAAACTTTGTTACATGCCACGCAACCACTAAGTACGCTCGTTTTCTTCGCAAGATTATTATCATTTTTTTGTCTTTTGTTTTTTGTATTTGTTTGTTTGTTTTTTTAAGTCTTTGCTTTCTCCTTTTCTTTTTTGTTTTGTTCGTAGTTAAGTCTAGTTTATACAAATGTACTTTTTCAATTTTTTTAAGGCCTCGGGGTTGACATTTTATTTTGCTCCTCTTGGTATCGTAGTCGTAGTGTTGTAAAGTAGGTTAAGTAATGTAGGTAGTAACCGCATGGAGGGTTGGTAACTTCCATCCCTCTACGTAGTTGGTTTGACATCTTGAACACTCGAGCCACCCACCAACCATCAGATCAGTAGTCCCTAGGCGTGCTGCCACCAAACCATCCTTCGTTACGAGAAACTATGCAACTTTACAAAGATGTTTTAGACATATGAAACAGCAGATATCGACCAAAAGTAGATGACGCATACATCTTTTTTAAAATTTGGTTAAAGAGGTCTGGATGATCAAAAAGTGCTGAGGTATACTTGAACACACTGTGTGTTCAAGTATATCTTAGCATTTTTTCATCGTCCAAATCTCTCTACACCAAGTCTTTTTATCTTTATAGTCATTCGAATATCTGAAATGTCGAATTTTGCTTTGCTTTGCCTACGTACCTCTTGACTAGTGATAAGTAGAGCAGATTTGATTTGCTAATAGCTTCAGGCATGTACTTTCAAAAATTATAAAACTAACTTAAAATCAACCACCATTATTGCTTACATCAGCACTCACCTTTGTGTGGTCAAGAAACGTGGCAAAATCGGCCAAAATCAAGAAAATTCACTCTTAACCCCTCTAACTTCAAGGATCTGGGATTATCCATATACTGGGTGACTGAGAAAAACGTTTAGAGGTTTGAAATCCTGTAGTTTCCTGAGAATCTATCACATATTGACTATACCTGAGTAGCTGACATGTAAATTTAAATAAGAAAACTTAGTTGGTCAAAAATGGTGGTATAGTTGTGGAGCTACAAGCTATTTAATATACATGCCTCATCTCAAAATCCTTCAAAACAGGTCTAAAATCCTTGGTCAGATTTGCTACCAATCTAGCCTCGTGAAAACATAAAGTAGCCTAGAAAATCCTAAATGACAGCCCCCAAGTATATACGATTATGCCACAGCCTCTTATCATACCTATTAGATATTTCAGCGTAGGATACGCAGACAATATTTTATGATAGATTTGAGGCTTTCATATTTCATAAACCTTAGTAAATATTCCTCACAATCATCTTCATCTGACGTCTAATATGAAGCAGACTTTGGTAATAAATCGCATTTGTTTTCTGTCATATATTGTTTTAGTTGCCTTTCTTTCTTTTTTTAATATTTATGTTAATTGCCTTGGGGGTAGAGACAGTATTTTGCTCCCCGGGTGTATTCGTCCAAGTAGTATTGTAAAGTAATTCTTTTAAGTAGTGTAGGTTGTAATGTGTATTGAAATATTTTATTGGATTATATGAAAAAAAAAATTCATAGAGGATTTCAGGCCTGTTTCGAGGATGTTGAGATAAAATATTTTTATGAAATCGCTTGTAATTTGAGAACGTAAAACCACGACCAATTTGGATGAACCCAATCTTCTTTCTAAAATGAAATATTCGCTAAACAGGTTTTGTCAGTTTAACGGAATCGGACAAATTCATTGAAAGCTAATGGCAAGCTTACTGAACATTGTTCCGTCTCATCCCGCATTTTGCGGCAGAATCATCTGGTGACATTGCATATACACAATATAACTGTTTTCTTAGATATCCTTAGCTTCGAAAGCTTCAGTTGAAGAGTTTGATCTGCTTATTCTTGCTGAAATTCCTCAAGGCCCAAATGAAGATATTTAATTGATGTCCACTTCGTCGTACTTCATCTAATAGTTAAAATTCGAAATTGAATTCACATGTGCTGTGTACCGTTGCTGAGCACTGATTTTTCTTTACTTGGTAAACTATTTCAAGCTTCAAAATCGCAGAAACATCCAAAAGAGTCTGAAAGCTTAGCCAAAAAATAAATAAGCATAGTACAAAACTTGTTTGTTGGCAAAATCAAATATCAAAGAAGGGCATTTGGTGAGGAAAAATTCGCATGAACATTTGTTTACTCTCTTTGCTCAAATACATGACAGCTGAAGACTTTTAGGTTCTTCCATGTCAAAAATTAAGAAATCTATTTTCAAGAAGAGCATCGTATGATTGTGCTCTGAAAGGTCTTTGCTCAAGCTAGAAGCTGAAAAGTGCAAAACACTTACACACATTTTAGGTTTTCAATTGCAGCTCATTCACAGTACGTCCTCTACAGGCA
The DNA here is from genome assembly GCA_039566865.1 of Aurelia coerulea. Lineage (NCBI taxonomy): Eukaryota > Metazoa > Cnidaria > Scyphozoa > Semaeostomeae > Ulmaridae > Aurelia > Aurelia coerulea. The sequence goes on from CM076950.1 coordinate 11,711,611, forward strand.
TACAGATGATTTATGTGAAGTAATTTTCCAAAGTTACACGAATTTGAAACCTTAATCTTGCACGCCTTTTACGGAAGCCATTCCTCTTTGAAGCAAGAAGGCAAGGTAGTACATACCATATATGATAGGCACGGTGAAATAGAAACGGAAACACTACAGCATTTCAAGGGCATTTCCATTTTACGTGTGTTTATGGTGAGATGAAATTTATCGCTTTTCAGTATTTTTGAGGCTTCTTCTAACTTGGCATTGCTAAATTCTCGGCAGACTACTATTCTCCATAACCAGTGCCTCTAAAATATTGCAGTTGGTAACTATGGTTCTGCCTTGGGGTGGAATGATATGTCGAGCTTTAATAAAGGTTTCCACGATATGATTGCATCCTCTCAATCAAGTATCAATATATATATATAAATGTAAATTGATGACAGGCTAAGTATATGAATCATACAATTTTTTGACGTCAAATGCTTCATGAATTATGACCAGAAGAACACAAGGATTAAGAGGATTCCAGATTCCAGCATTTAGAACTGTATTGCCAACAGCTGGAATTGATGACCAGGACTAGAGAGAAAGAAAGCGCTTGGAAACAAGAAACCGGCAATTTTTTAGGTTCCTCACTGCATTGGCACCAGCTGTGTTTTTGCTTCTTTATTCTGCACCTTGAGGAAGAAGTAGTTTTGACTGATCTCGCCGCCTACTTTTCGAGGAACCACAAAAGAATAGGCATATGCACACATCTCTCTGGCAAAACATTTGCTTGAGAAATGCTTTTTACATACACCGAAGCTGCTAAAATTCCGAATGTTTCTATGCCTCGCTTTCTCCTATTCTAAAAAATGGGATACCTCAGCAAGGCCATGGACTGCATAGGTTAGGTTGGAATCAAATTATTTTTGATGGGGATTTATATGCACTGTGATAAACAAAAGGGCAGCCACCTTTTCACGAAGTGATTAAACATGGGGAGTTGCATGGAGCAGAATATTTTCAACGGATGCTGCACAGATGCCAAGGCAGGTTACATGCAAAACATATCTCTACGTTGTTGTTGACAGAAGATAAACTTCTCGCCCTATGCCTCGTTCAAAAATATTGAAAACAAACTAACCTTCTTGGTTTGCACCAGCTTGAGCTTGATTTTCTAGGCCTTCTAGGCTGTTTTCTGTGGCACACGCTCAAAGTGACCTTTAACAATCTCCGAACCATTGAGGTGACGTAATACATATCGGCAAATAAAAGATTTTCCTTTCTATTCCTGTGTTGTTTTAACATTGCCTTTAACAATGCTCGTTACAAAGCAATTCTACAGCCAATGTTACGTTTCTTTGCGCAAAGAGATAGATAGATTGATAGACAGACAGTCAGACAAGGGTAAACTATTTATCTATCTATCTATCTGTCCTAGGGGAGGAGGACTGATTCCGCCCTTTCTAGTATATTTTTGTCAACACATTTGTTGTTCACGTATGCAGAAGGGCCTCTGAGATTTAGTAATTTTGACCTTGTATCATAGAACAATAAAATTGTAACAAATTAGATACTCTATTTTTAGCCTTGTCTCCATGCTTACAAAGTTGTCATGCTTCACTCTGTTAAAAAAAACATACTTTGTATTTTCTTAATCGAGTTTAATTGGTCAAATTAACTCTAAATTCTAAATTTATATATGTTTTGATCTATATGTTTAACAAGCTTTCATTTACATGACGTCAAATTACATCATAATGATAATCAAGCTAGCAACAATAACAACACCGCTAGTTGAATTATGCCTTCAAGGTTCCTTTTTTATATAATGAACTACCTTTGGGTCAAATGTGATTGCCATATCTCATATGACAACAGAGATAAACAGGGGGGGGGGGTATTCCGCGGAGTGGTTTGAAACGCTCATGTCAGATAGGGTTAAGGTACAAAAGTTGCATAACAGTGGCTATTAGCAATCACCGACCCCGGCCGCCCGGCCCCCCGGCCGTCGGCTCTATGGCACTTGGCCCCAGCCCCAGAATTTTTGAGATGCAAAGTACAAATTTTGATCCCAGTCTATTTGTTAGGCTAAGTTATAGTGACAGACAAATGCTCAAATGAAGGGTGATAATTGTCGAAGAGAATCAACGAATGGAATGCAATGTTTACTTGCTTTGCGTAAAATCCCGGTGCCGTAATTTTGCAACCTTGTCTTGGCGCGCATTTTCTCTGCAGTACGACATTCTATTGTTTTCATAAATTCTATTCTTGACAAAGGTAATTATCATCATATTGCCCAAAAGGCGGAATCTTATTTGAAGAAAGAGCGTCATATCCCTTACAACTGATTTTGCATCCTTTTGTTGCACCATGAGGGGGGTAGCTATTCAGGCGCAGATCCAGCAATTTCAGTGACCGGGTCATTGCGCCGAAGGCGCAACCAAATTGGGGGTCCGGGGCGAAGCCCCGGGGAAAATTTTTGGGCCACGCCCTTTTTGCTTCTTGGGAAACGCCCTTTCTTTTTAGGCAACACCCTTTTGAAAATGAAACGCCTAGTTTCAATAAATTCTATAGCAATGTGATATTACGGCCATCCAACTACTTAGGGTTCTTATTTTTTATGCCTGAAACTACCCTCAATAAGTGCACTGTAATTTTGTATCCATGACTATATTATAGTAAAGTGCATCTATCTGCAGCATTATCACGAAAAACAGCACATTGTTCTTTCTCTAATTTCTACATTCCTAAATTTTATAAGATTCGTTCTCAAGATTTCCACATTTGCAGACTCACAATACTGAAGAATATTGTACGGTGCGACTACTCTCCTCCGTCGGTTTCTAGTTCCGTAGTCCATGGTTCTTGGTTCCATAGTTCTGTACTCCATGGTTCTATGGTCCGTAGTGTTTGACTACAAGTACTGAAAAACCTATGGAGTATATGGAGCTGCCTTGCGCAATTTTGAGCGGGTTTGACCGAGTTCTGACCGGGTCAGAAGCTCGAAATGAATGGGTGACCGGGTCCCTTGCGCAAGACTAAATTCCTTTATGAGTAAGACAATATTCGTATTGAAATAACAAACGCCGGCTTGGTGACTGCTATTCTCACTCAATTAGCGAGGATTACGTTGCATTGAATCTTGAAAAGATAACTTGCACTGATATCATCGATAAGTGGGTACTGAAATTCAATATTGCGCCTTCGCATAATGCCCATTTCACAACGAGGAACTCGTATTCTCGTTAGGTCTGCGAGTCATGCTAATTTCACGCATATGATAAAACTTTAGAGACAAAATGAAAATATTCATTATTCTGAAAATCTGACCGGTTTGTGCAAACCGTTCAACCCGGTCTAGATCCGCGACTGTATTTTTTCAACAATCACTGCAGTATTAACATGTCTTTAAAATGTTTTATGCAAAAGAGCTCTTGCGAATAGCATTTCAAGAAAGGCTTCAGTTTTTAAAAAATTGGTTATGCAACAATTATCATGGTGCAACAATTATCATTTACCGTTGGAGCACAAGGATGCAAAATCAGTCGGTGGTTGCTAATAGCCATAACAGTTTTTATTTCATTTTTCTTTTAAAATGTGTACAATAGAAATCAGACCATGAGGCCCAAGGATCCAAAACTCATTAGCGGATCATGATGTAAGAATATTTGCGTCAAGAAGTTACAACAATTGTCTAGAAGGCCTTGACCTTATGAACTTCTCTTGTACGTGAAATTATGATGCATTTCTTCACATTGAAATATTCTAGACCTCAATAATGAATTTAAATCTGATTTGCGATCTTGTTTTCTCATCAAACTCAAATTTAAGTCAGTGATAATTTACACACAAAAAACTGAAACGTTGGAGAAATCTCTTATCCTGGTAATCGACCAAGTTGATAGCTGGTCATGGCTAAGCTAAAATTATAGTCTATTGTATTTTTTAACTTTGACACGTGCTGTTTTATTATGTAGCTTAAAGTGAATCAACGGAGCTAAGTAGAGGCAATCTATAAATAGGACAAAGAGAACTCCTACGTACGTTATTGTTCCTCTTGCTAAACAATATCCACGAACGTCTCGAAATAATAAAATACAATAGGCTAATAATAGAATACCCAGACTCCTGCTGCGCGGGGCTTTTATCTCCGTTGATTCTCTTTAAGAGACCGTGGCTGTAGTATGGGCGTTTATTTCGCCTATTCATAGCGGCTAGTCGATGCAGCTATGTCGATTCCCCTCGATGGACAAGTTATTTTTGACATAGTTTGATCTTGGCTTGGAAATCATAAAATTTCATTGATAAATTTTCTGTCTTTTACAGTGTGTGACTTTATTGGTTACTCTGCGCTGGCAAGTTTATTTGCAAATTTTCCATACATCCTTCTCAAAGCAAAATTTTAAAGAGCCAATCATCATAGCTTGTCGATTTGTGAATACGATGCAGTTATCTTCGAAGGCGGTTGTCGTCGTCAGAAAACAGCCGTCCAATAAGCAATCGGAATGTGATATCGGTTTCACAACTTTTGTTAGGCCTATGGCAAAGGCTGGTCAGGCTTTCGCATGCAAAACTAATTTCTAAAACTTTACTGTCCTAACGAGAAATAGTACTACAGTAGTGTCCGCATATAAGAAAAGAAACAACTTTTTTAATTTCAGGTCTGACATGTTTCTTATAGAATGAGGTAAAATGCAAATCAGGGCAAAGTTTCTTATCAGAAATATCATGCACTATCCATCAACTACTCGGACACAAAATTTATGATTGTAACTAGCTGTTAACGCAGTTAAGTAAGTGCTGCTCATAGCATTATTGATAATAACATTCCGCAGTTGTCAAAAGAATAAATGTCAGAGTGGATATTTTGGAGCATGTGGTTGAAACCAAGTTAAATTTAAGCTTTTTAAGGTAAAACAATTAAAAAAACCATGAGAACTGTTTTTAACTGTCAAGACTGCATCAAACGACTATAACAATCATTAAAACTCAATGCGATATTAATCTCACTTAAAGTCTTCAATTGCAATTTCAAGACTCAGTTAATCAATGTCAGTTCATTTTGTACTTTCTTGGACTGCAAGGCTTTCTTTCTCCTAGGTGGTACCTCAAATAGTGTATGGTTTTCTTTCTCATTTGGCCATAGATCAACACTGCTATTTCAACACACAAAGTGTTCCCCTTTTCAATTCTGTGTCAAATAACAGGCTTTGTACTTTGCCTCAAATGAAAGCAAGTCTTGAGGGTATATAATGCACAACATTTGACCACAACAATTCTTCAAAAGTTCATCTGGTGACAGTTTGTATCAAAGTTAAAGGGTCGCAAGGTGTGAAGAATGGTCACAGAAGCAATGCTGATCCAATGCTTTTTGGTTTCTGTAAGAATGTGCATCCAGAAACTAATTTGTAAGATAACATTCTTATGCTGCGTTGGTCTTTGAATGTCAATGGTTAAAGAAGCAAATACTGATCCAATGCTGTGCAAACTGTTACAGGAATATGAACAGCTGATATGCAGAATGTGATCCAATGCTGTTTCAATCTTTGCATGGGCTGTCACAAATTAATAACGTTACCTTTCACTTCTGCAACAAAATACATGAGATATTAAGCTTTTGTTTATGAGATGTATATGTGCATGGTCATATGGCAACATTAAAGGGGCCTTTGCAAGGAGCATGGTTTGTGAACACACCATAGTGTAGTCTTTTCGTTGTTGCCATTTTTACAGTCCACAAAAATGACCACCAATAAAAAGATGGCACATGCAAGGGATGGTGGCTGGCAAGGCCGATTTAAGTACATATATTCCAACTGAGTAGATAACAGAAATATACTGACAAGAAAAATCTGTGCTAAAGGAGGGGACAAATTAATCAAGAAGCCAATCAAAATTCGTTCAGGTGCAAAGAATCATGGTTGAAAGATCCTTTCAATTATCTTTCTTTTGCAATCCTCTCTTGTGATTTTCTATGCAATGGGAATTTATCTCTTCTGTTTTAAAAAAATTCATGGAACATTTATGCACTAGATGTTTGCAGTTTTAAGCAAAAAGAAAACTACTGTTCTAAAGTGCAACAATGCTCTACTAAAAGATTACATAAAACCCTGAGTTTGTATTGTGAATAATAGATACCATGTACCCATCTAATATGAAAATTGTATGGTTGTTATCTGTGAAATCTTTAAGGTAACTCTGCTTTCCGCTCCAGTGCACAGCAAGATGCCGTTTTGCAAATCCACTCTCCGCAGAAAACAGTTAATTTCTCCAATATTATTCGGCCTATCGAAAAGCGGTAAAAAGGATGTTGTTCTGTATAATCTGGGCAATCGAAAAATGTATAAATCGCAATGTTTCCGTCAACCCTGGCTTCGCAAATCCTAGTTCAAATCTTTTTGCTAATTTCAGAAAAGTGGATTTACCTCCAAAACCACTCGAAACATGTTCGATTTTTTTTCGTTCCATCTTTAGCTAGGTTGTTGATCTACAACTTTGCCAAGTCTGATTGAAAAAGCTAGGCTAGATTTCCTGCAATCGAATTTCGTATTTCTGTTTACTTTTCGACAGCGAAATGGAGAAACCTTGGTCAACAGATTACCATGCCATGAAGCACGCTTGCAAAAGCTCAGGCCTGAAATAACTTTCGGACATTTTTCCATTGGCAAACAAATGAACGTCATCTTTCGGGAATGCCATACGCAGGTCTCAAAAGACACCCATAGTGCGCTTGTAAAAGTATCACTTGCATCTATTGATTAAAAAGTACTGAGTTCTACCAGCAACTTCACGAAACCATGCTTTGGGTGTCTTTCGAGACTTTCGTAAGCATTCACAGATTATCAATTTCTTTTAGAGTCCACAATGAGCATAGATCTTAGATCAAGAACTAATTTGTTTGCAAAAACATTCTGCGGGCGTTCAAATCGTTCTGCATGGGCTAAACTGTTGACCAACGCCTTCCCCTTCGATGTCTAAAAGTAAACAGAAATGTAAAATTCGATTGCAGGAAATCTAGCCTAGCTTTTTCAATCAGACTTAGCAAAGTTGTAGATCAACTACTTAGCTAAAGATGGAACGAAAAAAAATCGAAACTTTTTCGAGTAGTTTTAGAGGTAAATCCACTTTTCTGAAATCAGCAAAAAGATTTGAGCAAGGATTTGCGAAGCCAGGGTGGACGGAAACATTGCGATTTATACATCTTTCGATTGTCCAGATTATATAGAACAACATCCTTCTTACCGCTTTTCGATAGACCGAATAATATTGGAGAAATTAACTGTTTTCTGAGGAGAGTGGTTTTGCGAAACGGCATCTCACTGTGCACTAGAGCGGAAAGCAGAGTTACCTTAAGTGCTGTATGCAAGGGAATGAATGTTGAATCATTACATTATCATCTTGTGTATTACTAAAGAAAAAGCCTTGACAAATATTCCAAAATTGAGCATCCTGAATGATCAGATTCATTTAATTTGCTGTTTGTTTCAGTTGGTTTTGAATGGTTTCGAAGTAGTAGCTTTTGTTGCCACAAAAATGGGCAATTCACTGTTTATAACCACAAATGGGTGATGCACTTTTTCTTTCCACAATGGGAAAGTCACTGTTGTCAGGTGCCTCAGTGGGAATTTCTGATATATTGGCTTTTGTTGCTACAAGTGGCAATACCACAATGGGTTTATACGTTTAATTTGTTGCCACAAAGGGCAGGTCGTTGCTGTTTATTTGTGAACGTGTAAGGAATGCGTAGGTAGGCCTAGTCTAGGCCTTCGTTGATGACATCTTCCTGGAACCTGTCCGCTGCAGAAGAACACATTTTCAACACAACAGAGAGCATAAAGAGAAACCCTCTCTTATTTACTATTAAATGAGATGTAAACAATGATTTGATACGTACTAGAGTCCGTGAAAATTCCCTTCTTCTTCTCGCAATGAACGTGAGCCAACTCCTTGCATCCAAAATCAAAGCGGTGGGTGGGAAGCATTTCAGTCGGCCAGCACGATGCTTGTTTGGTTGCGTGGGCAGCATTTCAGTCGGCGAGCACGATGCTTGTTTGGCTTTTGCATCCATACAAACACCACCATCGACACAGGAATTCCCATCAACCCGTCTAAATGTCTGCTACGCGCATGCGCTAAGCAGCAATAAAAAACATATTATTTTGATTTGCATTTGTAAATTTTCATTTCCGGGGAATGATATGATTGTTCCAGGAAGGTGTTTTTTGCTTAACTTTGTTAAACAAGAAATAAAGTCTTGTTCAGACCTTTACTAGTTTCTTGTAAAATGGGGTATTATTTTTAAAATCAAGGTCTGTGTCTCTTAGATTTGTGTTTCTTATATGCGGGACACTACTGTATACGAACTGAAAAACAGAACCTGGAACAGAAAGTAAACAAGTAACTTTTTATTTCCAAAGAGGCAAAAAAGGATCACTATGGCAATCCAGTAGTTAAATAGCGACTGTCATTCTCCGTAATCCAAAAGAAAATCCTATCATCGAAAAGAGATTCTGTTTTATTGTTAAACCGAAGTTAACCTATTTTGCTAAACTTTATTCCATGATTTTTTTATATATTCAATCAAAATTTTACAATACAAGGTACTTATCTAACGCTACTTACAAACTACTTTACTATACTACAAGGACGAATGCCACGGAGAGCAAAAATCTATGGCAAATCCGCAGCCTTAATATCGAAAATAAGATAAAAAAGACAAACAAACAAACAAACAAAAACTTTAAGTCTATCTCAAGTTAGACGTAAGTTAGACGTCATAAATTTTCGAAAAGAAGCAATTAGATTTGCTCCCTCGTGGCAAGTTTTTGTTGCGGTTCCACGTGTAACGTCTAATTTAAGATAGACTGTAACATTACAAAGAACTACAAGAAACGACTAACAAAGAAAGAAAATATACGAGAAGGGACTAGGTAGCGGTGAGGTAACATGGTGGCTGTATTGCGAAAAACCGTATTTGAAATTATGTTAATCAAATCGACCATTGTTATGGATATAACGCGATATAACGCAGCGTTAGCTAGATTATCTTTCTATTTTGCTCATTAGTGAGATCTTTGCCGCCATAAAGTAAAAGTTGTGTTAAATCTTTATTTGAAAGGCTAATATATCCAAATGGTCGTACTAAAGCAAGGACGCTAGTGAGAAGATCTCGTCGATGCATCACGAAAGAAGGGCAGAGCAACAAAAAGTGTTCCGCATCCTCAATACCATCATTCGTAGGACACATAGGATTTATGGTGTCTCTAAAATTGTGTTTAAATTTATGAAAGTTTAACTTGCTGAGACCAACTCTCAACTGAATAAGGCAGGATAAACCTGATGGGTCATGCATCCCAAAAACTGATTTTGCAGGGGGGCGAATAATGGATAGCAGCTTTGTTTTAAAGATCGAGAGTGACGGTGCAAGTTTAATACCGGGTGTCCAAAAAAAAAGTATACAGATTTGGTTGACTCCAGCGATGTGAAATTAGCTTTAATCAATGACTAACTACTCTCAAAATGTTCCTCGATAGTTAACTTGAACATAGATACCTTGTTTGTTGGTATTGGTGCTTTAAGAGCAGAAATATCAATCTTGAAAGCTCAAATTTGCGTCCACTTGCAAACCAGAGCTTTGGCCTTTTGTCTTAATACTAATGACACAATTAGCAGCAAACGTCGAATTTGATTTTGATTTGTAGACCAGCCAAACAGAAAAGAAACCAACGAATACATGATGACTATGATGATTATGATGAAGGATTTGATTGGCCAGGTGCGATACACAGAAAGCAAATTGACGAAAAGAGCAAGCTGCCATCCTTTTCTGATGCCTTGCAGCTCTATGTCATCCCACGTACCATCTCATGGATGTATATCCCATCTTAGGGCACGTTTATGATATTGCAATTGCCATTCCTGTGAGCTCATCAACCGCGGAGCATTCGTTTTCGACGTTGCGGATATGCTAAACGATGGTTCAGGAGCTTCTTGAAGGTCTTCTGATGATGGCATTTGAAAAAAAGATTTTTCTCTCCCTCGACAAAGACGAGCTCATTGACAGTTTAGAAAGAAGTTTTCGAGAACTTCCAATAGCATTTTATCATGAAAAACTGGCATTGACTTGCTTCCCTTGCAAAGAAAATCTGTATTGGTATGAACAAATGAACTGGCATAGATTAATTCAGCTAACGCTGCTATCACTTGGTCAAAGGGACTTATACCCAGGGGGGGGGGGGACTTGGTAGTTCAAGGTGACGTACCCGTTGCAAAATTTAGGGTCCTGAATTTTGCAATGTACTACCCTTTAGGGTAGAAAATTTTCAAATTTACTATCGCTTAGGGTTGTGAAAATCGATATGATTAGCTCGCGGAGTTTTAACAAAGTTTGATGAATTGAATTTTTGTTAGTAAGACTCTGTAACAACAGAAATCAACCAGTTATCCAGTTATTCACTACAGGGGCGTCGCCAGCCCAGAAAATCTGGGGTGGACATGCTTCAGGGGTCTGGGGGCAAGCCCCAGAAAAAATTCTCCTGACCACGCCCTTCAGACTCTCGGAAAACGTGGGAGACGCCCTTTTTATCATTATGATCGTTTTTGATATTTTTGGAAAAGCAATCATCGCAAGCAGCATCTTTCGTAACAGAGGGCATTTTTGCACAACGAAAACAGAAAAGTACATGATATATCAATTTACGTGGAAGGAAAATATGTGATTTGAAATTGAAATTTAAGACATTTCTCGAAATTTTCAATAATGAAACTTCAAGAGGAAAACCAGTTACCATAGAAGTTCCAAGTGAATAAAAATGTACCGCTCCCCCCCCCCACTTTTTTTTTACGGATTTTGAGAAATTAGAAAATCGAGCCCTGGGAAAACTGGGGTGGACATGTCCACCCCAGTCCACCCCGTGGCGACGCCACTGATTCACTATCTTCAGCAGCACCTCAGGTTATTGCAATTAATAGCCCGGGGGCACACCTTTAACTCCAGCTAGTCGAAAGAATCTGGATAAATTTCTAGCTCAGTCTGTCCTAGAATGTTAAAATTTGAAATCTTGCCCTCCCTTCAGCTTGTTAGAGTTAGCTACAAGCCCTGTTGCGTTATTAATTTTATTGAAGTAAAGGACGCCAGGCAAAAACATCAATTGTCTGAAATGGGGGTAGTTTCACTGATGAGTGTATTTATACTGTGTTATTCCAAAGTAAATCTACGTAAATGAAGTCTTTTTTTGCTCATATCTGCTATACAATAGCACTATTGTTTCTGGAACAATTGACCTATTGTTATTGCTGATTACGGAAAAAGTTACTACCGCTTAGGCAACAAGGTACTACCGCTTAGGCTAAAAGCTACTACCGCTAAGGGTTTAGGGTTTCACAACATTTTGCAACGGGTACGTCACCTTGAACTACCAAGTCCCCCCCCTGGGAACTCATACCATTACTCTTACAAAGTGGGCCCCCTTTAGGCCCACATAGAGTGGTCCCGTATTTACCCATCAAATTGCTAGAGTTTAGTTTTCAACCAATAAGGACAATTGTTGTAATTGCTATTTAGACAGTTGTTGTTGTTGCATCCAAAAAAAGGTTGATACGGCCTAGAGTTCTCGGAGCTGCGATGGATCTATTTTGTTTCCACAGAGGAAGATTACTGCTTCAAAGGTATATTATCTGTGATGGGTAGGTCAGGAAAATATTATTTTTTGTACTGAACGTTTACTTTCAATGTTTAAGCTCCAAGCGATTTTGTTGTGTGTACGAGAACTCCCGCTTGTTTACGCCATTTTGAAACAGGGGGCCCACTTTATAAGAGTAATGGTATGAGTCCATATTGAGCAACTGATATCAGCAAGCAGCAAACCAAAGAACGCGGGAAAACAAGGGACGATAAGTCATAAGTCTAGACAGGGGCGCCATTTTGACCCATTGCCCACCCCTGCGATTTCATCCCCAGCACGCCACTGATTCCCACCCAAGCACGGCGTACAACTTGTCCTATTCCATGATTCAAAACTGTCAGCCAAAATCATTGAGCCTCTCTACAAAATGAAACATCTAAATAGAACACGGTCTTTTGACATCAAGTTCAATTCCCAGCTTTGAAAATAAGCAAGCTTATCTTTGTAAAAACGACCTTTAATTTTTGCTATTTTTCAATAAAGCCTAAGCAAAATGAGTAAATGACGATAAAGATGGTCCAGTGCAATAAAAGCAACTACAGCTATACGATCTCTATTGGGTGTCCAAAAAAAGTTCCAATATCAGAGCAACTAAAGAAAAGCAATCATTGCCTCTTTTTAAGACATGTACATTGCAGTATTTCGGTTAAAGGCCAGTTTGGATCGAAATATTGCTTCTGATTCTCTTGTCCATGAAATGGTGCTCCATAATGTGGATTTTCCGAAATTTCAGCTCAGGAAATCCTCGAAAGGGGAACATTCTAGCAATACAGTAAAGGATGTTCCATATTTTACGTCTAAGAAGGTGTGAGGAGCATACGAACGTCCACTGGTCCTTGCCGTAGGAAGCACATTCTTCTTCAAAAATAACAAACAGACAAATATCTTTCTGGGTCATCCCATAGTCCTGGAATATGGTCATCCATTGGAGTTCCTTGCCGTTGGAATTTTTCAACTGTCTGAAATATTTTATGAACTTCTCTAATCGTCATTAACAAAGGCACCATTTCTTCACATTAGAAAAATGTAGACTTCAATGATGAATTGAAGTCTGATTTACGATCTTTGAGTCTCAGAAAACACCAATTTACGTCAGTGAATTTTCGCGAAGAACTGCAGCGTCAGAGAACATTTGTTGTCCTTCTGGCTATCCGAAACCTCAAAGTCAGTTGACGCATATGGTTGACAAAGCTAAGTAGAGACAATCTATAACTAGGACAAAGAAACGCATGCGCACGTAAATGCTCCCGTAATGAAAAGATATGCACGCACCGTGTCAAATCATCAAATACAACAGGCTAATTTTAGACTTGCATATTCAGCTCTTAAGTTCGCTATTTATCTCCGTCAACTAATTTTAATTTTGGCATCATTTTATCTCAGTGAACATCTCAGGCATGGACGTCATGAAAATTCATATCATGAAGAAATATACAAAATATCAATGTTCCATGGTAGGAACGGATAAAAACGATACCATGTCTGATATCATTTTCAATATGGGCTTGATGGAAAACTCTATTTAAGTGCAATGATGTCTGGTGATTGTTTTTAAAATTTTTGGTGAATAACTATGGTTTAAAGCTCTTGTGAATTCCTGACGCTTTATGAAGAACATTGCAAGCATCTTGTTCATATCCACTGGACGCCCCATGTTTCTCCTTATTCGGACTGAACCAAGCAAGTCACACTTCATTTGAAAACTAAGAATAATTTTTACATTGTACTTTTGGAGAGATTTTACAAGCCGTTGTGGTTTACTAAAGTATGAGTTACGAGTTACGAGTTACGAGTTAGGACTTAGTTTTAATGTACGTGTTACGAGTTCGAGTTACGAGTTAGTCTTAATGTACTAGTTACGAGTTGCTTTTATTGTACGAGTTACTTTTTATTTTACGAGTTACGAGTTACCTTTATTGCATGAGTTACTTTTTAATTTTAAGAGTTAATTTTTATTATACGAGTTACGAGTTGCTTTTATTGTACGAGTTGCTTTTTTATTGTACAAGTTACCTTTTGTTTTACGAGTTACGAGTTGTTTTTATTGTACGAGTTGCTTTTTTATTGTACGAGTTACTTTTTACTTTACGAGTTACAAATTGCTTTTTTATTTTAGTTATTTTTTATTCTACGAGTTGCATAAGGATAGTAACACAAAGGACGTATGAAATTCATGATGCAACAGAACATAATATTAAATTGCTTTAATGACTTGAAGTAATGGCGAACAAACCTTTAATTAGATCAAATTGAATGCCCTAAAGAATTAATTCTTCGAAAATAACACCTCAAAATGTATCTCTATTTTGTGACCTTACCGAAAATGACACCATAAAATTTATTTTCTGCCTGAAAAATGGCACCCCAAAAATGGCACATCCCGTTCCGGTATAAATGGTGGTCCCCTCCCCCCCCCCCGAACCCCATACAGCTGCACCTAAAATTGCTCCTATGAGAAGTTGGCTATTGCACATACTTTTGCTATACTCTTTGCCTCCATCCATTGTTTGGCCGACATGGTTGTGCCTTGCATTTACAAAAGCAACACGAAAAGGCGCCGAAAGTAGAAAATATCAGTCTTGTTCTCTGATCCTTTTTTTCCAAATTATCCTATGGAGCTTGTCTAAAATGTTTGGAAATTTCCACTTATCTTCAAGTGATACCTTCGCGAAGCACCCACACACTCCTATCTCTCCGTCAGTATACTTTTACAGCAAAAAGGCAAGGTGCCAAACACTAACTCCATCTCAATTGTGATTAGATTTGCTACTCAAATTTATTCTGTGACACGACGAAAGAAAATTGCGGAGTTTTATTGGTCGGAAACAATCACTAATTAACGCAAGGAAAACGGCATCGAGTTGCCGTAAGAAGAAACAGCGCATGCCAAAGATCACTCACGAGGGGCGTATCCCTCTCTAAAAATCTCGTACGCCTTAAAATCCTTCAGCACGCTTTTTCGGGGGAGTGATACACCTCTCGATCAGTCACATGACAGTCATATGACATACGCAAACTCAGCGCACTAAACTAAGTTCGAATAGGTGTTGGCCAATCAAACACCATAGGTATTCACATTCACAGCAGAAGTTACGTTTCCTGGGCGTGGAGGAGCTTCTTTTCGACGCAAAATATATCGGTAGTGTCAGGATCAATCACGCTAAAAAATGTTTACTTTGGTGAAATATACCACCCATTAGCGTATTTCTACCCCCTAGACCAATTAATGCCAGCCCCCAGTTTCTTAGCATCTTTGAATTCGGTAATTATTTGTATGGTCAACAACGAAGGAGTTACTAAGCAGTGGCGGAAATTATGGGGGGGGGGGGTTGGAGGGGCAATTGCCCCCCCAATTCGACAAGATTCGGAAATTTTCTTAAAAGTCGGACATTTCGCAGGTGGGATTGAAACTGTAGTGAAGAAACGAGTCACCGTCAAGAAGTGGACGAGTTTTTATATAGAAAGAGCAAACAAAATGCACAAGCTCAAAAAGCATATTCTAAAGTTTTTATTCACTTTCATTTGTTTCATAAACGAGAAGAAAGTTCTTGGGTATGGGTTAGTTAGAGAGTAGCAATATTTCCGCAAGGTGTTGGAGCTTTGGGAGAGGCATTCTAAGCCAATGTAAAGGGTGAAGTTCTCAAAAATTTCCCTGGACGCGACATTAACACAAACTATCAGCGAATTTTCAAAGTTTCCATGTTAGGGGCGGTGGCAGGCAAAATCTGAATTGCGAGAAGCGTTCTAAGAGAAAGGAGAGGTTCTTCACGCAGAACTATTTTGAGAATTGGTTATTCACATTATCAAATATTCTAATTTGGCACTGGCAAGCAATGGATCCAAGAGCTCTCCTAAGCCCAAGTAAACTATCTGATTACCCAAAGAAATTCCTTAGGATGCTACTCTGAAAAAATGTTACAACATTGTCAAAATCCCAATTCAGTACTGGCAAACATAGGCATTCTAAGCAAATGAAAGGCATTTTAAGCAAAAAAAGAGGGAGTTTCCTCAAAAACTTTCCTGGGGGCTTCGCCCCCAGCGTCCTCGTAGCTATAGAGCCTACGGACAGTACGTTCATAATACATTCTTGCCTTTTTCTATCAACTGCTGAATATAAATAGTTTTGAAATCTGATATACAATGACCTTAGCACATTTACGGACCCTATTTATGTCAGGTCTAAGTCTTCCAGCGAAATGCGAGAACAAAAGCATTTCCTCCGACTCGGAAAATTTACGGCTTGCCCCCCCCCCCCTCAAAAAGCTGAATTTCCGCCACTGTTACTAAGTATGGCAGATAATTTAGGAAGAAAATTGAATTTTGAAAGCTAAATTCAATTATATGATGGTGAAGTTGGAGTTGAAACATATATGTCAAACAAGGTATCGGCAGCAGTGATGGAAACCACGTAATTTACTGATGAATGAAGGTCATTTTAGTATCGAAGAGAAGATTTTTTTATGTGAAACTAAGATACTCCTAGTCATATTATATATAAAATAACTCGTAACTCATGATATAAGAAGTAACTCGTGAAATACATGCAACTCGTAGCTCGTAATTCATGATATAAGAAGTAACTCGTGAAATACATGTAACTCGTAACTCGTAACTCATGATATAAGAAGTAACTAGTGAAATACATGCAACTCGTAACTCGTAATTCGTGATATAAGAAGTAAATCGTGAAATACACGCAACTCGTAACTCATGATATAAGGAGTAACTCGTGAAATATATGTAACTCATAACTTGCAACTCATGGTATAAAATGTAACTCATACCACAGAATTTCAACTCGTAACTCATGGATTAGAAATCCACGAACTATACTGACTTATGGTATTGAGATTCATTTTAGGGCCAGGAAACGTGTAAGGAAACAAATCCTATGGAAAAGGCTGGTCAGGGTTTTACCTGCAAAACTCAGTTTTACAAATTCAATGTCCTGAAGAAAAATAGTACATTACAAACTGAAAGATAGAGCTTTGAACATAAAGTAAATAAGTGAATACAATAAGTGAATACTTATCTAATTTCCATGATATTGCGTTCTATTTTTACACTGACATAGATACCTAAACTTGTTCCCTGAATGTACACTGTCGGTCAAAATCAACGAGCCATCCTAAAAGATGCCACCTTTTCGATGCAATGCGGTATTATTCACACCCAGTTTTATTTCCAGCTCTGAAATGAATTCAATTGTCTCTAATACAATAAAAGCCACTTTAGATCTGGCTCTTAAACATACTATTGAAAATCTGTTTATTATTTGTGGCAAATTGATACATACATCATACATACATACATACATACATACATACATACATACATACATACATACATACATACATACATACATACATACATACATACATACATACATACATACATACATACATACATACATACATACATACATACATACATGGATTCCATTTCTAACTGTGCTACATTCTTAACCCTATCAAGCCCAGGGTATTTGATGCTCTATGAAGACTAGGGAGGGGGGGACTGATTCAGCCCACCTTTTTCATTTCTGTTCCAGACAACCTTTGAGCCTTGAAACTTCGTATGTGTATAGTGCATCATGAGCTGAACCCAAATTGAAATCTATTTTTTAATCAAGTCACGTGACCTGTTCATGACGTGACAATGCTGCATTTTCGAAATCAATAGGGTTCAGTACTAAAAATCATTGATAACTGATTATGAGAAAACGAAAGGCAGTGTAGACACCAGTCCAATTTTAGTGTATTCCGAGGTTAAGTAGCATTTGCCTTGTGAAAAAATTTTCAAAGTGATGATGTCATCACACAGGAATTCAAAGAATTTGCAAAATATAACATCTGGTCAATCGCCTGCTGTAAGGTGGTGTGAGTTCTTCTTTCTGAGATGCCTGAGTTGCTCTGCTCTGAAATCTAATGTATATTTTTTCAGTACGCAAGTGGCGGCCGTAGTTGGAACTCGGTGACATCATGTCCTTTCCAGCTATGGCAGCCACAGAATCTTTATATTTCGTTGCAGTTTGGTTGTTTTTATTTTTGATACATAAAAAAAGACGACTCAAAATCAACAGAGAGAAGCGCAAATTTGAAGCCCATACCACCACTTTCCTAGGCCACAAGATATCTGCCGATGGGGTGGAAGCAGACCCTGCAAAGATAACAGCAATCTCCAACATACCAGTGCCCACTTAAAAAAGAGGAGCTTCAACGCTACTTGGCAATGATAACATATTTGGAAACATTCATATACCTAACCTTTCTGAGCTCACCGCACCACTACGAAGCCTAGTTAAGAAAGATGCCATTTAGTCTTTGAAACACCACAGAAAGATACTATCAAGAAGCTAAAAGAAGTCATCACTTCAAACTGAGTACTGAAGGTTCTGACCCAACACTGCCAATCCGGATACAAGCAGATGCATCCAGCCAAGGCCTGTTGCAATCATTGAGTAGCAGCATCCCAAAGGTTGGTATCCAGTTGAATATGCAAGTCGATCTCTCACACAATCAGAGAGAAACTATTGCCAGCTTGAGAAGGAAACTCTACCCATCGTCTTTGGATGTGAATAGTTTCGGCAATATGCCTATGGCCAAAACACCTAAGAGTTTAACAGTCTCCTCAGACTTGATAGAATGTCCTTGGAAATCAAGATTTATTCCACAAGTGTTTGTCTGGTCTTTTTTAACAAAAAGTGCATGGAATTTGTTAGGGTTAGCAATCATTTCATTTTGTTCGAGCCAAGAGAGAGCGCTGTTTGCTTCACTTTCAAGAACCTTGACAAGATCCGGCAAGGATTTGGAAAAGAAAGCAAGCGTATTATCATCAGCATAATTGTACATGGTTGCTTGCTTTATGAAATAGAAAAGATCATTTATATAGAAATTGAAAAGAATAGGACCTAAAACTGATCCTTGGGGTGCTCCTGATACTATTTCTTGAAAAGAACTGCAGACATTATTTATCCGGACACTCTGCTTCCGTCCTTTCAGATAGGAATAGACAAGAACCAATGCATTTTCATCAAAGCCATATGCATGAAGTTTGGCTATTATCAAATCGTGCGGGATGCAATCAAAAGCCTTTGACAGATCCATCAAGACGGACCCTACCATGAAGTTATTATCAAGCTTAGATTTCCACTCTTCTACGAGTTTAATCAAAACATGCTGTGTACTATAGGCTCTTCGATAAGCTGCAATGAAGATCGAAAGGGTCTTATCAAGGAAGGGGCTGAGCTGTTCCTTTAGAATTTTTTCAAAGATTTTGGAAAAAGTGTTAAGTATACTGACTGGACGATAATTTCTCTCCACAGTACGAACGGGTTCACCTTTGTCTAAAGGGCAGACTGCTGCAGTTTTTGCATTCTGGGGAAATATGAGATATTTTAACCGGCATCCAAACTTTTACTCCCAAACATCTGGAGAGTAGATTGCTTTAAAAAAATTCGGGAAATCGCAAGCAGTTTTTTGTCCTGGTTGCGTTTTATGAAGGTAGGTAAAATTTAGGAAAATCTTCATGGGTTTCTTTTGTCTCCCTCGCTTTTTAGCCGCCTGATTGGTTCGTGAAAATGAGGCTTTGGCGGTTTCGACCATGGGCCACGAGCAATCGGCTATGTACGACGAATGATTCCTATGCTCCACTGAACTGTATTCTCCGATACCAGCAAGGGAGCTGAAACGATTCTTTGTTTCAATAAGTGGTTGTGCATTTGAGGCGGTTGTAGATCTTGCTGCACGCGATTTCGGCACTTGCCATTTATCTTTGCTGGCTGTCGCTGATTTGAAATATTCACTGGGGTAGCCTATTCTGACAATGACCAAGTGTTTGTCCAACTGTTATCAATTGGAATACTTTCTCTGATGTCGCTGAACTCCATTGTGGCAAAATTTGATAAAATTTGATGCAACAATGCAATAACTGGTACAATACCGGGTGAACCAGAAAAAAGTTCCCACTTTTGAAAAATCATAGCATCAAGAGTACTGAATGGATTGGAATGATTCAATATTTGCTTGACAGCCAAAAGATCGAAGTATTTTTGTGATTTTTCTCGCCTTCTTACGAGCACTGGAAAGATTGGTAAACTCATGTTTACAAAAACTTGGTGGTTGCAAAATGACTGAAAAAGGCCTAAAATACTTGATCAAATCATAAAGGACTCCTCGCTCAGAACAACAGAGAAAATGCAATTTCGCATGGGTGAGAGCTATCACCTGCACATTTATTGCCATGGGATTGAAAATCTTTAGTATCTGTTTGAGAAGTGTCTTATAATTCTTGAGAGAAGTGAAACGGCCGTGAGTATTGCTTTGTGTGAGGAGAGTCCTAACAATTTGATCAAGTGTTTTAGGCCCCTTTCAGTAAATTTGCAACCATGAATTTTTTATAAAGTTGAATTTACCTATGTTTCCAGTCATCGTAAGAAGACGAGAAAAATCACAAAAATACTTTGATCTTTTGGCTTTAACTAGAATTTGAATCATTCAAATCCATGAAGTACTTGTGGTGCTACGAATTTTCGAAAGTGGGAAACTTTTTTCTGGCTCACCCGGTACTTGAATCATGGTTGCCAGAATCACGCCAAGATGGCCAGCCAGCAACTCGTCCTTACTTCAATCTCTTCAATCTTTGTAACCAGATCACCTATCAAGAAGGATTACTACTGATTGGTTTGCGTATCATCATACCCACTAATATGCGGGCAGAACCAAGAAAATCATTGCACATCGGTCACATATAAAGATTGAAAAGACCAAAGCCAGGGCTCAAGAGACCATTTTCTGGCAAACATCAATGGTGAACTGGAAGATATGATCAAAAGCTGCAGCACATGCCAAGAACATCAAAATAGACAGCCCTCTGAACTACTGATTGCTCATGACATTCCAGACATACATTGGCAGAAGGTTGGCACATATCTATTTTCACTCAGGAACAAGGATGTTATCGTGGCTGACTATACTTCCAAATTCTTCGACCGCTCTCAGCTCGCTCCACCGTGAGTCTTTCAGCATCTACTGCACCCCTGCTTAAAATGCTCTGTGTACGGTCTTGCTGCACAAGAATGTAACCAATTTGTGAAATTCTAAATCCATCGTCTCACGGAAGCGTCCACTCAATTTTAGAGGTTTTTTGCCTTATTTTATACTCGTTGTTTGATTCTCAATTATACATTTTGCTGATAATTCATTTCCTCGATAAGAGTAAAAACCTGCTTTTCATTGTCATGTACCGGGTGTCGCAAAAAAGTATAGGCGTTTGAACAGTTCCTGTGCAGTAGCCTTGAAGTAAAAAATTTTTATTTTCAGTTTATGGTATAGATAAGATCTCAACTTAGACGTTGCAACCTCGCTTGGTCAAATAGGGTTTGCAATTCCAGAGTAATTAACCTAAACAGGAAAAATTTCTGATGTAGCCTGAGACAGATTGTTATTGAATTATGCTACTACAATCAATGGGTAATTTGACGAACATTTTGAGTCAGCTCAACCACTGAAATTTGTATTCTTAAAAATCTCCTGATAAATCAAACTATTACATACATTAGAGAAAACATTAAAAGAAAAGATGCATTTACATTTCAACAGTTCACAGGGTAAGGACTGAAGGAACTTGAACGGTGCTAAGTAGTGTCTCGAACTAAAGGATCTTTCCCACCCAAGTTTAGTTGCAGTTGTGATTGTTCAGTCATATTGGGCTTTTGAATAGTGAGCAGAGAACTGCATTTTCATAGCTCAACAAACTTTCAAAATAATGTATTATTTAGCTGCCCCAAAAGCTTTTTATACATTACACATAGATAGTAACTGCATAATTAAATAACAATCTGTCTTAGGCTGCCAAAGAAATTTTGCTTGGTGAAGTGAATTACTCTGCAAATACAAACCCCATTTGGACATGCAAGGTCGCAAAATATAAGTTGAGATCTCATCTGTACCATAAACTGAAATAAAAATGTTGGGATAAAATGCTCCTTCACAGGAACTGTTTAAACTCCTATACATTTGTTGGGACACCCGGTAGGCTCTAATGTAAAACTCTAATGTTGGTGATTAGCAACGCGATCAACGGGGGACTTTCGCATTTTAAGAGCTTCATGTTTACAAGACAGGAATATTTAGCTCACAAAAATATTGTTTTACCATTTCAATTTTCAATGGTTTAAATTACACACAATAAACCATGGTGTTTCATTTAGTTTGCATTTAGTTTACAGCAAATCTACGCAAAGTTTGCATAAAGTTCGTTTTGAGCATGTTTCAGACTTAGGGATTTGTAAATTGTTTGTAAAGAGTCTGAATATTGCCTCTGTGCAGTTTGCAACAGTTTGTTTGAAGCTTCCAGTAAACATGCAGATTTGCGCAAACTTCATACAAACTACAAACTTGCGAACTCCAAAATAGCAAAAGTGTGGATATATGCAGGTGTCCGAAAAAATTTGTCACCATTTAATTAGACATTGAAAACTAAAAATAAGATGAACGAGCTCAATGATGAAATAACCCTGTTCCTAAGATTTTAAATTAAGTTTAGAAACCAGATCCTTGTAGATCCGCAGAAATAAATTCACTGAGTTGCGAGCTTTTAAAAATCAAGTTTGTGCCAAAGACCAGAGACCCCTAAATAACTTTTTTTGCCAAAAAACCTCCAAGATCGAGGCAAAAAAGGGTTATCCAATGTCATACACATCGCAAATATGGGAACGAATGCCTTTGAAACCAATTCTTGTAACCAATGTCAAACTTTACTAAAGAATGCAAGTATCCAAAAAACGCTACATGAAATCTTAATCGATGACCGACTGATTCATTTTCAAACTTTGCTCAATTAAAATGCCCAATGCATCCATGAGCTTGATTTAATGTCAGGGAAAGGTAGGTTATTGAATTCCTTTTAAAATTCCATTTGGTTTGCTCTGAAATGAATGAGAAAGAAAGTAAACGGTAGCCCTGTGCTACTTTCGCTACAAACGCTATTGAGGAGCCAATGGTTTCAGCTTTCGCACAAACTTGAACTTTAAAAGCATAAAACTCTACGAATGTTTAGCAGAACTGCAAGGTTCTGGTGTCTGAAATCAATCTGATATCTTAGGAAAGGGGTGTTTTACTGTAGGGTCCGTCAAGTGTATCATTATTTTTCAATATATAATCCAAAGGATAAAATTTTTTGGGACATCGTGTACGTTTTTTTAGCCATCTAGTGGTTCGGCGCCAATAATCATTTATTTTAAAATAATTATAATTTGTGTCAAGAAACGTAAATGAATGACGATAAAAACTGATACAAGAGAGAAAGGAACATGTTCAGTGTTATCATCCTGATTCTGAAGTTTATAACGAAATGTGCTTTCTCCCTGATACATCAAACATATGATATCGCTTAAGTTAATGTATGAAGCTATCACTCTTGTATTTCATTCAGGCATGGAGGACTTTCTGCTCTTGGCATTCAGCATTTGAGCCTTTTTCAAGTCAATGGAATTTAAAATCAAACCATTTCTATTCACAAGAGGCTTGCAGAATTTACATTTATCCCACAAAATTTAGATGTAGTTTGCTTGATTGTCTACGACAACGGTACTAGGTGAGCCAAAACTTGTAGCATCTGTTTGGTAAATCGAAAATAAAAACCGCTATAAACGATTAAAAAAAATGTGTATGTTTCAAAGTCTCTGTTTCACTGATGTTTCAATTTAATTGATGGCTTTTGCTTATGATATTTGTATTTTACTGTTTCTGATAGGCCAGGCCTGGAGATTTTGAAGAAAAACTGTTACAAGTTGATTCCTTTTGATTGGAGAGCAAATTTATGTTCAGACCGTTTTTCTTGCTAGTAAAAGAATAAAATGATCTAACAACAACCTGCTTTACCACCCTAAAAGTCTAAAAAAGAGAAAAGCGTTCTTGGCAATCAAGGAAATCCCGATCCAATTGAACAATTGTTTACCATCCTAAAAGTCTGGCGACTCGAAGGAGTGAAGTTTCTTGAGAAGTTTCAAATGAAGCTTCTCCAGTCGTCTATAGTTCGCCCTTGAAAAACAATTTTTGGAAATCCTTGGTTTGAAAGTAAACTTGAATTAAAGGCCAAAATCAGCCACTTACGTTTGAATTTTTGAAATTGCATGAGAAGTCCTTCAAGCAGTCAAAGAGTACCATAAAGATGCGCAAACTGATTTTAAAAAGACTGGTCACAGATAAAACATGTATTCTTGAATATCACAATTGGTATGGTCAATTACACGTATTTCTTCCATAAGAAATTGCCCATAAGAAACTCAACTCTCAGATCTCCAAAAAATTAAGAAACTCCAGTACTTGGAGAATGTATATTAAGAAACTATGTACTTTGATAAAGGAAATCCTTTAAATAGTTTTTACTTTACTTTCAATTCTTTTTTTTCTCGTATTACTCCCAAGGTACTTGAGTAAAACATTGAAAAGGCTTAACCCTATTTTAACCGGGTAAAAAAAAAGTGATTTTCTACCGGGGGGGGGGGGCGTTTTTGGCCCCCCCTGTTTTTCTCCGCAAGTATAAGAGCTATGACAATGAAACTTGCATTGTGTCATAATTGAACAATGGAGAATCTAAAAATAGCATCAATCAATCAATAGTCACGTGATTGGTTGCTAGGCAACCAAAAACAATGCAAATTTTGAGAAAATCGAGCTATTTGCAGAAAAGGGCCCATTATTAGCAAATAGCCAGATAAAATTGGCAAAAAACCATCCAAATACCTGCTTGATATCATTAATTTGTAGTTTCATATGGTTTCGTACGGATATTTATGGTTTCTAATAAATTAACTAATTAAATAATGAAAATTTGATTCAATGCAAAATTGTTAGCTCAATAATTATGATTTAAAACCATTAATTTCGCATATTATTGGTGAAATCAAGTACCTTCATCGTTATTTGAGGTAATTCCATCAGTTTTGTATGAAAAATTACTCATTCATTAGGAATATGACGTCATAAAGATTGATGACGTCATAGAAATAATAAACTGCTGATGTCAGCAAATATGAATAAATTATATATCAAATGAAAGTACTCATCGAGATGAATCGAATGGTATATATATTGTTGAGATTTAGTAACAAAGGAAGAAATTAGATCCGTTTTAAAGAATTTCTTTGTGACCACTCTCCAAATATGGGCATGTGGTGGTCACGTGGTCAAACAATAGGTATTGAAATTTCTATTTTCTGATTGCCAACTAAATTTTAGGAAAAGTCAAGAAGTTTCAGCATTGTAGGTTGCATCGTTTGGGAGCTATTAAAAAAAATCCGATAGGGGGGGCGAAAAACGCCCCCCCCCCCGGTTAAAATAGGGTTAACAAACCTTGTTTTAAAATTTTCAGGAGGGCACAGCTAGTGAACATGAAGATTGTTTTGGAACCTCTAAGAAACTCGTAACAAACTCTCAGTACTCAAAATATGATAATTTTAAGAAGCTTTCAGTACCGGCCCAAATTCTTAGCTTCTTACAAAAAAATACGTGTATGCTACGAATATTCATGAATAATCATACTATCTAAGGATATGTTTGTCTATTATCGATCGTGTCCATTTCAGAATGATCGCCATACGTACAACAAATATACCTTGTATTACTTTGGTTCCAAAACAAGGCTAGCTTCTTGAATGTAGCTAGCTCACTAACATAAAAGTCTGGTGAAAGGAGAGGCATGTACCCATACTTTGAAGTGTGTGCATTTTGCAGGCAGTAATAATGCGATACAACTACCAATATGTTTGTGCACCAGCAATGTAGGAAGCGCTAACTATCGATAAATATATAGAAAATTGCAGTAACGAGCAAAGCATTCGACGCCAACCACAGAACAGAAGTCTTTTATTAAAAATCTGATGCAGGGTTTTCTGTGTTACGACTTCATAAACGTTTGAATATTTTAAATAAAGACCTTGGCAATTTTTCCAAAATAAGGGAACCATGGCTTCTTCGAACCTAAAATACCGTAAAGGCTCCATCTAGCCCCCTTTCTATTGAACCCTCCCCTACAATAAGCCCCTCCCTCCTTAGCTGATTTCTAAATAAGCCCCCTTCTCAGTTAAGCTCCCCACTTATATCAAATGTCAGAGGTTATCAAAGATTTTCCATTAATTTAGCTAAACAAGTCTGCATATCAACTTTGATATGTTTTGGGATAAAAACTGTGTCGAATTTCTGTATTTCATGGATGGATATGTATGTTGATGCCGCCAAATATAGGATAAAAACCCTAAAAAGCTATCATCTATGTCCTTGTCGTTCAACTCTGCGAATAAGCCCCTCTTTTTAAGCCCCCTCTGGAGTATCCGTAATGAAATAAGCCTCCCAGGCTTGATAGAGCTTTTATGGTATCATCATTGCCAAACAGTTAACAGTATCAAATACAACACATATTTCTAGGTTCTCACCTTGTGCTAAGTATTTCTTGAAAGAATTATCACATTTGAATACTAAAGCTTTTCTCGAATTTTAATGTTTACACACTCAAGCACCTTCTATCTAGTAATAATTGAAAATATGAGATGGATTTCTTCCTTAACAGAATAAAAAGTTTCTTTCATTGATTTGTCTAAAGTACTGAAGTTTGTTAACCTTTTAGTGATTTACGAATCGAGTTTCTTACAAAGAGTTTCTCATTAGAAAATAAGTGTGCACCAACTCAAATACTTCAACTCGGAAAACGTAACAAATACCGGGTGACCCAGAAAAAAGTGACCCAACGCAATCTGCTTTAGAAAAAAAGTGCATGGCTGATTGAAGTGCTTCAAACGTTGTTCTGTCGCTAAAAGACTAGCCTGTACTACCGGGTGCGCCAAAATAAACTATGCACTTTTGGTAGGCCACGATAAATCGTACACTGGACCGATTTTGAAGATATATCACTTAATCTTTAGCAGAAAGCCTGAATTAGATTCTAAGATCTTTTGCAAATTTGTCCATTTTCAATTTTTGAGCTACAGGCGAGTTTCTTAAAATTTTCGTTTTCGAAAACACTGAAAACGATCAAAAAACCTTGATCAAATTTTCTAAAGACTCATCATGAATGGACAATGAGAAATTGTTTTCAGCGTGATTTGGGGATTTGGAAATTAATCATTGTAAACTTCTGCACGAGTGTTATTTCAAAGATTGGCTTGTTGCGAAATTCGGTAGTAGTTTCAATAAAGTGCCGCCCCAAAAGCAGTCACAAATCAAAAATGTAACAAAACTCCATGCTTGCTGGCCCCATGACTCTTCCTCGCTTGTCTTTTAACCCCCTTGATACAGGAACACAGCCTGCAGCAAAGCATATATTCAATGACATTACAAGAGAAAAGAAATTTCTTTATATTCTTGAAAATATTATTACATTTCTCACAAGATAGTACAAACTCTCGTACAGCAGCTTACAATTAGTCGATTTCTAAATCCCAAATCACCACGTAAAAGTTTTCTCTTTGTCCATTCATGTCGATTCTTTAGAAAGCTTGATCGACGTTTTTTGATCATTTTCAGTGTTTTCGAAAACAAAAATTTTAAGAAACTCGCTTGTAGCTCTAAAAACTGAAAACAGAAAAATTTGCAAAAAATCCTAGAATCTAATTCAGGCCTTCTGCTAAAGATCAAGTCATAAATCTTCAAAATTGGTCTTGTGTACGATTTATCGTGGCCTGCCAAACGTGCATAGTTTATTTTGGCGCACCCGGTATGTATGAGTATTTCTTGGAGTTTTTTTTCGAGACTGTAAATTTCCCGAATTATAAAGATTTCGAGAAAGCGGGCAAGCTTGAAATCCACAAAAAGTCATCAAAAACAGGGGATCGATTTAAAGCCATTTCAGATCTTCAAAACAATGAGGAGGGTGTTTCATTTCAGCCTGGGAATAGGAAACTCAGTTAAAGTTTCAAGAGAAAGTTTATGATCACTGGGTACCTAAATATTTGGAGCTGAAAATAATTGTTCTTTGTAAACTTGTGGAATTTTAAAGAAATTCAATTTTCCACTTCCCCGCAAATCGAAATGTTCAGGAATTGCTTACAGAAAAGCAGGAGTATTCTTGTCCCTTGAGAGAACAATATTTAAGTATCTGGGAACTATATACTTGCTCTGTCGACTGAGTTGCCTATTCCCAGGCTGAAATGAAAGACACTCCTCATTGTTTTGAAGATCTGAAAAGGCTGCAACTCGATCCCCTGTTTTTTTACGACTTTTTGAAGATTTCAAGCATGTCCTGCTTCCCATAATCTGTAATTCGGGAAATTTACATTCCCGAAAAAAATTCCAAGAAATACTCATAATACAGGCTGGTTTTTAACGACAGAACCACGTTTGAAGCATTTCAATCAGTCATGCACTTTTTTCTAAAGCAGATTGCGTTGGGTCACTCTTTTCTGGGTCACCCGGTATACAATCTTGTCAGTTCAGGCCCAAACATAACAGGTGTTACCCACTGCCCTTGTCTTGAAACTTTCATCTTGAAATGAAGAATATACCAGGTGTACCAGAAAAAAGTTCCCACTTTTGAAAATTCATTGCACGAAGAGTACTGGATAGATTGGAATGAATCAATATTTACATGACAGCCAAAAGATCGAAGTATTTTTTTATTTTTTTCACCTTCTTACGAGCACTGGAAAAATTGGTAAATTCAAGTTCACAAAAACTTTGTGGTTGGAGAATGACTGAAAAAGGCCTAAAATACTTGATGAAATCATGAAGGACTCCTTGCTCAGAACAACAGAGAAAATGCAATTTCTCATGGGCGAGAGACTGCACACTTATTGCCATGGGATTGAAAATCTTTAGTATCTGTTTGAGAATCTATGTCTTATAGCTCTCTCGAGAGAGGTGAAACGCCCGTGCGCAATGTTCTGTGCGAGGAGAGTGTTAGCGAGGAGAGTGCTAACGATTTGATCAAGTTTTTAGGCCTTTTTCAGTCATTTTGAATCATGAATTTGTGTAAAGTCGAATTTACCTACATTTGCAGTGCTCATAAGAAAACGAGAAAAATCACAAAAATACTTTGATCTTTTGGCTTTTAACTAGAATTTGAATCAATCAAATCCATGAGGTACTTGTGCTGCTATGAATTTTCGAAAGTTGGAACCTTTTCTTGCTCACCTTGTATACATATGAGGTATTTAGCAGAATTAGAGATCATCTGTTTGATGGCAAGATTTATGGTCCAGAAAAAACAACATTGGAAAAGGATCTACGATGTTTCATTTAATTTGCTGCAATTTCACATTTATAACTGACCTCTTTTTCACAGATATCTTCAGATGAAATTAGCTTCAGTAAAAAGATTCAGTAACTCGTCTACCTAGGGAGTGGTCATAAAGTATCTGTTATATGGGGGTGGATGATTTTCCAAAAATTTACCAAAATAATCAATGGCCCATCCTAGATTCCTATTTAATTTTTTGTGGCCCAATAGAAAATCAGGATATTTTTCATGACCCCATAAAACATTTAGTTTTCAAAACACATTACCTGTGACCATCATAAACTGATTTTTGTTCCCAGGCAAGTCAAGAGGGCATAATATAGTACTCCCATTGTAACTTTTATTTCACAGATAATTTACCGTTATGTACTATTAGCAATTGAGATACAGGCAGATTTTGTCCTGTACTGTAATCCTTTCAGACAGCAAACCAAAAACTTAAGCTTTTGGGCTTGTACCAAAAAGAACTTCCACTTTTACCATGACATCAGTTGTATGAGAGAAGGTGTTGAGCTGGAAAATTGTACTGTATTCTGTCTGGCTCCTGTCCACATCTGCTGGAGTGCCAATTGCTAGTACCAAGTGCAAATTATCTGTCCATGTTGTGAATTTAGAAAGTAATATTTTTTTACGATTAAATTTTCAATGGCCCCATAAAATTTACTTACATTTTTCATAGACCCAAAAAGGAATGTCAGAATTTTTCATGACCCATCCAAATATCACCCGCCCCCATATAGCAGATACTTTTTGACCGCTCCCCTATTTCAAAGTCAGGTGGTCAACAGTCAAGGTATAATTCACACCTGTTGCATGCCACTATATGCTAGGTCTCGGTTAACCCATTATTATAAGTCGGTTAGCCCATCAAATGATTCCAATGGTTTATAGTATTTACAATATTTTCGAAGATTTGCAAAAACATAGGAATTGTTAAAATATGGAAATCTGACATTGAAAAGGGTTTGCCTGTTAGCAAAATTTTATGCTCTGAAAGTGACTATGGTTGAAAATATTGTTCGTATGAGGAATTGCTTCATACATAAAGTTAAAATCACAGGAATTTGTTCAGACTCAACCATCTCTAAAATCCTTTATCAACCGTCTCATGATTATGATTATTTTCTTCAGCTATTTACTCATCCTATCAGTAGAAAATTCGGAAATATCTTCAGGATATTTTGGAGGGTTCGATCGTTGATGGTTGTGTGAAAGAAGATTGTTCAGTTTTCAACAGTTTAAAAAGTTATTCAAATTTGATGCTTGAACTTGATCTGTATTTACGGGAGCCTAAAAGTAATCAGGCAGGATAACACATACCATGCACAATATGTATACCTCACGAGTTGCGGGAACATTCCTGCATTTTAACAAAATTTCCAAATTTGATGCATGGAAATATTTGCCAGTTACCAGTAATGTCAAAAATTTGGATTCCACTCATATTCCCATCACAGTGCAATTCAGTGAAGCCAATGTCTCAAAATATTGCAATTCTTAGCTGTCTGCTTCGAGCTCCAAAAGACGGAGTAGCAAGCCCAACAGTTTTAAGGATCCCAAGATTTTTGATGGCCTACCATCAAGTGTTAGCATATTGAAAGTAATGAATGGCTTACATGATTCCAGAAATTTCAGACTTAGTCTACGTCAGCATGTGTCATAGATTTCTACGTCTAGAATACACATTCTTTAGTAAGTAAATCGTATCGTACTTTGCCCGAAAGGAAAGGTCTTTGCAGTGCACATTTGAACGTAACTTAATAGCCTGACGTTTCCACATTCCTGCACCAAAACAGGCTTGCTCTGTGCGAGCCCTGGGGGTCCTTGATGCATTTACATGATAGGTATTCACATATAAACTTTGCAGAATCCAGCATTCTAAGATTTCTGCAACGTGAACGTGAAAATGCTGTTTTACAGTCCGCCGTGATGATCAAAAACAAAACATCGACGCGTAAATCCGTGATCCAAGGTTACTATGGAGGGCTTCGTCAAAATTCCTAGTTTGATAACTAAGGCAAAAGCCCTAGAAATCAATAAAACGACACTATTTCAAGAACACGTCATATTTTCATGGAGGCTGGGGCAAATGAATTTGTGCTCAGCAGCTTTACGAAGGTTCGGTGTTGTTCTATTCAGCTGCTCACTATATGCGAGAACAGAACGAGATCAAGGCATATGCTCATCTCTCAGGGCGGTATTTCCTAGGAGGTGTGATGGGGATTTCATGACTTTGAAAGTCAGTTTTTGAATAAAGTTAGGTGAAGTTACCTTGAACAACTAAAATGAAGAAAAAGGACAGTCCTTTTCTCAAGGTGGTTGCAAACAGGAAAGCTGCAAAGAGCCAAGTGCATAGATATGAAGCTACACACGGGATGCTATTACTAGGGCCGTACAAGAGCAACACATCCAGTATGAATAAAAAAAACAAGCAGTCAACTAACCTTTCCGCAATATTTACAGCAGCTTGAGCTTGACTTTGATGGACTTCTATGCTCCTTTGTGAGGCTCACATACATCAGTGACCGATTTTAAATGCTTCTCGAACAATGAGATACTGGCGTGATATATACCAGCGAATGACAGAGCTCTATTTTATTGCTGCTGGATTTTGCAAGCTACCTGGAACAATACCTACACAAAGACAACGAAAATAATTACAGTATGGAATTATTTGTTTGAAATGCTACATTTCTGATATAAGGATATCTTGGGGCAACATTCTCTCTCTTTGAAAAAACTTGCATAGATCAAGGCTTTCCTTTTTCATTTATATCACGTACAATAAAAACCAGACCACGAGACCTCAGGATCCAATCAAGAAGCGTTCCTCTACATGAGTCCGTCAGCCTTAGAAAGAGGGCACTTAGATTTGAGAAATTAAGCCTCCATCCAGCCATTGAATTGCAGCTCTAGGACCCTATCCAGGCTACACGCATTTTTCTTAAAATAAACTGCCCACAAGAAACTCAACTCTCAGATCACCATAAAATTAAGAAACCCCAGTACTGCGAAAATGTAAATTAAGAAACTTTTGAAGAAACCAATTACCTTGATAAAGGAAATCCTTCGCATATTTTTATTTTACTGTCACCTGTTTTCAGTATCATATTACTGGTAAGGCAATATATGAGTAATGTTGAAACATTGCACAGGCTTGAAAAACTTTGTTTTGAAATATTTACGTGGAAACGGGTAGTGAACATGAAGATTGTTATGGAACCTCTAAAAAACTCTTAAGAAACCCTGATTACTCAAAAGCTGCTAATTTTAAGTAACTTTCAGTACTGACCAAAATTCTTAGTAGGCTCTTTAAAGCTTGTGGGAGACTGGGGTGACTGCCCTCTTTATTCTCAGAACGATAAGTGCTGCAGAGACTTTAAACTTGACATCAATTAACAAACATGATAAGGCAAACAAGATTACGTAATCTTTTTTTGTTTATGTCACGTGGCTAAATGCTGACATCAGCAAATGTTCCTGATATGGTAAAACCACATGGACTCTGTCGCTTTGTAGTTCCAAATCAAAAAAACATATAGATATGAGATTTGAAACATAGAAGGATTATATCCTTGTAATTCTTATTTTGAAATTTTGCTTCGTAACACTAATATCTTTGCTTATGTCAGCATTTATTTATTGCGTGCGCAAAAAAGAGTGATTATGACAAAAATTGATTATACATTGCTTTAAAAGTAGCAAAAATGCTAAATTATACCGGGTGTCCCAAAAAAAGTTCCGACGTTTGATTGAGCACAGAGAAAAATCTTTTTAATCTGGCAATTTCTATTTATTCTAACTACGTGCTAGATATTTCAACTTACAGTTTGGCATATCGTAGGAAGAAATTAGTAATCTGAAAATGGAGTTATGAGCTCTAACATTTCACTTTCATGTTCAAGGCAAAACGAGAGAGATTATTACGCCTTCCTGCTCCGTGATGGTGGGGACTCCCTCGACGAGCAACACAAAAATTGAGTTGACAATTTTCGCTCATTACCATGACGTCCAGAGCGGGCAGAAATTTTATTCACAAGAGAAAGCGTTGCTTTGTAATTGAACAGATTTTATATTTAAATCATTTTGATTGTTTGAATTAGCCTAAGGTGTGAAGAATTGAAACAAATAGGTCTCGGCAAAACTGTTTGCTGCTGTTGTTGTTGTCTTGTGCCGACTGGGAATTTCAAATGGGAATTGTTACTGTTTCACAGTTTCACGGCACGGAGTAGAATAATGTCTTTTCTTAACTAAAGAATAGTTTCAATTGCTTTTTCGACCTGCCATATTATGCAATAATGCATTTTTGTGTGTTCGTCCAGTCCGAATTGAGTGGCAAGGTATGAACGTAGTATTTTCCCCCTGAGACGAATTAGATTCGATTTTCAGACCTTTACTTCAAATATGCTCAATGAGTGCACTGTGATCCAGCTCTTTAGAAATCGTGGAATTAATCCCAAAAAATGAAAATACAAGTATACACTATTTAAGGGTTTTTCAAATGGGAATTGTTACTGTTTCACAGTTTCACGGCACGGAGTAGAATAATGTCTTTTCTTAACTAAAGAATAGTTTCAATTGCTTTTTCGACCTGCCATATTATGCAATAATGCATTTTTGTGTGTTCGTCCAGTCCGAATTGAGTGGCAAGGTATGAACGTAGTATTTTCCCCCTGAGACGAATTAGATTCGATTTTCAGACCTTTACTTCAAATATGCTCAATGAGTGGAACTCTTGCACGTCGTCAAGGCAATGAAACAAAGTGTCAACCCCGTTTTTGTGTTGCTCATCCGGAGATACCAACCCCCCTCCACCACGATGATGCAGAAAGGCGTACTAATCTCTCTGGTTTTGCCTTCAACATGAAGATGCGATGTTAGGACTAATAACTCCATCTTCAGAATATCTTGAATATTGCTTTCTTCCTACGATATGCCAAACTGTAAGTTGAAATGTCCAGCATGTACCTAGAATGAATAGAAATTGCCAGATAACGAACTTTTTTGTCTGCGTTCAATCAAACGCCGGAACTTTTTTTGGGACACCCGGTACATCAAGTGACCTGCTGCATCATATGATGTTGCTCTTTTTTCGAAAAATGAAGGCCATCATTGTTTTTAGTCAGAACACATGCGCAACAACCAATTATTGATGACGTACTCAAAAATCAATAAACTAGATACCAAATGAAAGCCCTCTTCAAGACAAGCTCAGAAATGTTTCTTTCGTTCGTATAAAGCCATTGGTTAAGAAATTATGACTTAAAAGGTATTTATTTTGCGGAGCACTCTATTTAAAGTTGTGTGTAGACTGTTGGTGTTGACCCCCTGAATCAATGTCAAAATTTTTGAAATTGACATGAAAGGATATCTTCTAGATAGAAACTGAAAGTCGCAAAAAACTGGACTATTCTTGAAATACTCAACGAGTTGTGCGGAAAATTCACTAGGGGGCTAAGGCTAAGTCTGGATAGGGCTAAGTTCTCACCGGGCTTTCTGGTGCATAGGCGATAACGAACTCTTTTCTTTTCAAAAAAATGCTGCTATCAGTTCCATACAGACTTCTCTCGCACAGTTTCCACACTGCTTACTTTCATCTGAATGTGAGGTCCTAGGAATGAAAGAGTCAATAAACATAAAACTTTAATCAAGGCATTTATGGACAAAATTTGACTTGCTCCATGTCTCAGTTCTAGTGACAGAGCGTCAGGGCGTTAACCCTATTCTGTCCAGGTCGTTTAGGTCAGACTACTGCCCGAAGAGGGCGGGGGGGGGCAAAAAGTGTCCCCTAATCATCTCCAAAACCATAATTAGTATGCCATTGCAGATTTGTAAAATAGTAATCATATCTATAAGAAGTCCAACAGCTTGAAGACGTATAAGAGCTTCATTAATAGAAAACAACGATTTCAGATTTTAAGAAATGGAACCTTAACGAACTACTCAAAAGCAAAGCAAATACAATCTTTTCTGTCGATTTATATCAACATTTTGAAAATATATCCTCCTTTGTCAGACATTTGGCGTCATCAATTTGCTTTAAAGTATAGACCAAATGAAGTAGTTTGACATTACAATTGCTACTTTGAATGGTCATATGGCCTAAAGTGTGACAATGAAAAGCCAAAAACTTAATTGCCTGCCCCGGGGCGCGTGGGAGCGTGCGAAGCAAGGGGTTATAATTGGCTACAGGCACGAGATTGTTTGTATGGAGCTTGATTTGGACTTTTATAGCATGAGTCAGCAAGATTCGTCAACAAAAATGGCTATATAGAGGTCTGCCTCGAAAGAAGACTGGTGCTGAATATAGATTTGTTCTCAAGCATAGTTGAAAACATTTCTATGGTTGAAAATGATCTTTTATTTCCGCTGTCTGTAATAGCTCCACAAAATCAATTTGTTTAGTGTTTATTGATCAAACTTCGATTATTGAATAGGCTAAAGAAATTAACATTTGATGCAACCGAATAATCGATTTTTTACCTTGTTGATAAAATAAGAAATTGACCATATCGTCCAAATCAATATTAAAAAAAAATCAAACACCTTACTCCAAAACGATTTTATAAGCATCCAAAATTGCGTCATTCATTCATTTGCGTGCGACATGCATTTTTCTCTCGTGACCTAACGGTGGGAAACGCTGTATCGCGGATGAATCAAATGGGGAGAGCTGTGGAAACAGCCAACATCTTCCTGCTGTCATTTCCTGCTTCCTGCTGTCATAAGCCAACATCTTCCTCTTTTTGTATGTTTTGGAAAAAAAATTCTCTTTGATCTTATGTTTGAACTTGTTGATATCGTTTGTTGATTTTATCTCAGACAAAAGACTATTCCATGTTTGGGCCATAGATAAGATCGACATTTTGTCCAGCATTAGTTTTGCGAAATCGAACATCCAATTTAAACTTGGACCTTCGCGTTGTTCGGCCCTGGTTGACTGAATGGAATATCTCAGCATGTACGCTGGGGTAATTCCTCTCAGGAAATTTCATTATGTTGACACAGACACATTGATCTATCCTGTTCTTTTTAGGGAGCCAATTTGTAGCCTTGAATTCTGTGACCCCAATATGTGCTGTGTTTTTTAAATCGAGGTAAAAACGAATGCATTTGCTTTGTACCATCTGGATTCTTTTGGACAGCCTCTTATTCAACCATGGATACCAAGAGGTGCATGCATAATCCAAATGAGGTTGAATAAGAGCATTTAAAAGCAACCTGTGATGGGATTTATCCAGGAAGTCTTCCTTCCTCCACATAGATTTTGGCTTGCCATTTATTTTCCCAAGCATCTTAGTCGCCATCGACTCCCCAGAGAGATTTTCATCAAGGACACATCCCAGATATGTGACTGTTGAATGCTGTTTAATCCTTATATCACCTCTCCTAATGTCCAACTCTTCAAGTTCTTGCATTTTTTTTGTCCAAAGAGAATGAATTTAGCTTTGTAGCTTTGTCCTCTCCAAAATGAATGCTTAGTTTGTTTTCTACAAACCAATCACAGGGGGAATTGAAATTTCAATTCAAATTGCTCTCTATTTGCTCAATGCTTTTGTCTCTTGAAATTAAGCAAGAATCATCTGCATACAGAAGCAGGTCGCAGTCGACCGCTCGTGCCATGTCATTCACGTAAAGAAGGAATATGATTGGACCAAGAATTGACCCTTGAGAGACCCCACATGACAGATTACCATGATTTGAGTATTCCTTGCCAATATTAGTCATATAAACGGTAATTAGTCATATACTCAATACTATTCATTTACAAAGGCTTTAGTAAAATTGGCAATTGGCTTTAGTAAACATGCAATACAGATGGTGTACAGTTATCTAGCAGGTAGAAGGCAGCGAGTCAAAATAAATGGTTCATTCAGCTCTTAGAAAGAAATGAAATTAGGTGTTCCCCAAGGATCAGTCCTAGGGTCTCTCCTTTTTAACATATTTATCAATGATATTTTCCTTTTGTGGAATGAGACTGAAATCTGTAATTATGCAGACGATACGACAATCTATTGTTCTCATCAAGAGTTACAGGAGGTTATTTTTAAGCTAGAAAATGATACTGTTGAACTGAGCAATTGGTTTGAACAAAACTGCATGAAATTGAACGAGGAGAAATGCAATCTCCTTGTATTTGGCGAGAAAGAGACTGAAATCTCAATAAGAGTTGGTTCCTCTGTCATTAAAGAGAGTAAAGAAGAAAAATTGTTGGGCGCTGTAATTGATCAAAAGCTAAATTTCAAGCAACACGTGAACATGGTGTGTACGAAAGCAAGCCAGAAGCTACATGCTCTTGCAAGGGCCTCTACGTATATGCCTGAAGGAAAAATTAGGAAAGTCATGAAAGCTTTCGTAATGTCACAATTTAGCTACTGTCCATTGATATGGATGCTTCATGATAGACGAGTTAATGCAAAAATTAACTCCATTTACGAAAGAGCATTACGAGTAGCGTATCATGATCGGACCTCAAGTTTTGAAGAACTGTTAATCTGAATAACTCCAAATCTCCTGGTGCTTACAGAATCCCCGTCAAAATATTGAAAGATTCTGTAGACTTTGTGTCAAAACCACTGACAACTAATATACAATGCATCTTTAGAAAGGGGTATTTTCCCCCATACCTGGAAATTAGCCAGGGTAAAACCAATTTATAAGGCGGGCGCTAAAGCAGATGTAAACAATTACCGGCCTATTTCAGCACTATCAGTTGTGTCGAGGATATTAGAAAAAATTGCACACGACCAATTAATGGAGTATCTTAAAGAGCAAAACAAACTTTGTTTGAACCAATTTGCATTTCAAAAACTGCACAGAACACTGACATGTCTATTGAATGTTATAGACCCATGGTTCAAGAACTCTGATGAGGGGAAAATAAACTTGAGTATATTTCTTGATCTTAAAAAAGCATTCGATACCGTTGACCATAAAATCTTATTGTCAAAGCTACGAGAGTATGGTGCCGACGGTACTTCCCACGACTGGTTCACTTCTTATCTGACCAACAGGGAGCAGTTCCGTTATTTTGATGTTGATGGATCTAGCTCCAGCATAAGAAGCATAAAGTGTGGTATTCCGCAAGGCTCGTGTTTGGGACCCTTGCTTTTCATACTATACATTAATGATTTTGAGAACTGTCTGGAAAGCATGAACCCAAATATGTATGCCGATGATACATGTGTGAATATTGCATCGGAAAACTGAATGAACTTCTAACAGATTTGAAAAACGAGCTAGAAAATATATCGAACTGGATGAGGATCAATAAACATAGTTTGAATGCCAGCAAAAGTGAATATATGGTTATAAGCCACAGGCGACAATTGAATAGGGTAGATGATGATTTGCCAGATCTTGTCCTCAATAATGAAGTTATCAAAAGGGTTGACAAGACAAAATGTTTAGGAATCAACATCGATGAGAGCCTTACTTGGAAAGAGCAGTACAAAACTATAAAAAACAAGCTGAAAGGGGGCTTGAGCTCCCTGAGAAAGCTGAAAGACATCCTTCCGCAAAGGAAACTTGACCAGGTCTACAAAGCTCTCTTTGAAAGCCACCTTCGCTATGGCGACATTGTTTGGAGTACTCTTTCCAACACCAAACTATCTCAACTGCAACGATTACAGACCAGGGCAAAGAAGCTAATACTGGACGCCAAGTATAAGGACGGTTGGAACTGTAAATGGCTCAATGTAAAGTCTTTGCTCTCCTTTGACAAAGGAGTCATGATATATAAAATTCTGCATGACCTTTGTCCCGAAAATCTTCGCCATAAGCTCACTAAAAGATCCATGATTTCAGAGCATAGAACCAGAAATCATGGAGATCTGCAAATTCACAAAGTTAGGTTAGAATATGCAAAGCGAAGTTTCTACTTCTCTGGTGTCAAAAATTGGAATGATATCCCGGACAACATTCAAGAACAAGAATTAATCGCTCGTTTTAAAACAGGTTTTAGAAAGTATCTTTTGAACCTATAAGACCCAAACACGACCCCTTGGTAGAGCAGCATATTTAAATTATTTACAAATTTTTCTTTAAATTTTTTCTTTGAAATAATTTGTAAATGCGCTGAAAAGTTTTTTTCGTGTATAAATATGGATGAAATGAAAATTAATTACAGACCATTCAGTCTCCATTCATCAACGAAATCTACAGTTGCTTGTCACTGAAATTTACCGAACAAGGATGAATATAAATCCTTGTTTTACAAAAGAAATTTTCGCAGAGAGAGAAATACATTACAACTTAAGGGTTACGAGCAACATCCATGCACGCAAACCTAGAACTACAGCCTATGGGTTAGAAACTGCGAGTTTTTTGGGGCAGAATCTCTGGCGAGATTTGCCATTGCATATAAAAGAGTCCCGATCTGTAGAGTATTTTAACTCTATTCCACCTGGGCTCTTTTGATTCACTCCTCACCTGGGGGGGGGCCATTATGGCCCCCCCTTATTATTTCCAAAACCAATAGAGTTATGGAGTTGTAACTTTGTACACAGTATCAACAATCTTTTGTGATTCTAATTAACCCTATTCCACCTGGGCTCTTTTGATTCACTCCTCACCTGGAGGGGGGCCATTATGGCCCCCCTTATTATTTCCAAAACCAATAGAGTTATGAAGTTGTAACTTTGTACACAGTATCAACAATCTTTTGTGATTCTAATTAACCCTATTCCACATGGGCTCTTTTGATTCACTCCTCACCTGGAGGGGGGGCCATTATGGCCCCCCTAATTATTTCCAAAACCAATAGAGCTATGAAGTTGTAACTTTGTACACAGTATCAACAATCTTTTGTGATTCTAATTAAGTAATGAAAGCTTAATTAGTCACGTGACTTGTTGCTAGGCAACTAGATATGTTGTGGCCAGTCTGCAATAAGCTTATGTATGGAAACTACAATAATGTCCTATATTTTAGAGAAAACAAAGTTTGTTCTTATAAACTGTTAAAAATCTCGTACAACATCATATTATCTCGTAAAATAATATATTAATTTTCAATTTTTTACACACCTTTTTGAACAATGACGTCATAAATATATGTGACGTCATATGTCTAAAAAACTCTAAACACAAATGAAAATTAACAAACTATATATCATATGAAAGCCCTCAATGAGAGCAATTCAAATACACTAATTAAAACAAAATCGAACAAGGATTGACTAAAATATAAGCAATTTAGTGTTTTCTTTTGTTGCATCTCTCCAAATAAGGGCATTCAGTGGTCACATGACTCATATAATTAAAACGAAATTTGTAGAATCTTGTAGAGCATTAAATTTTAGGAAAAGTCAGTTGGTACCAGCATTCTGCCTCATATCGTCAAAGAGCTGTATATCAATGTTTGGTTGGGGGGGCCATAATGCCCCCCCCCAGGTGGAATAGGATTAAAAGAGAAATTAAGTTTTGGAATATTTCATGCAACTGTAGATTATGTAAAGATTTCATTGTAAACTTAGGTTACATTTAGGTTGCATTTTTGGTATTTATTGATAATGGTTGGCATTAATTAAGCTAGTGCTATACACTACGCCAACCTTAAAAAAAGTAATTATTATTATCATTATTATCATTATTATTATTAAGCTACTTTCCAGCTAATAATAAATCCTGGCGGCGCGAAAGGCTATTAAAATTTTCCGTACATTCGGAATTTTCCAAGGATTGCTCTGTGCACAGATATACTCGGGAAACTAAACTGTCTTATTTCCCAGAGAATAGGCTGGAAATAGAAGAAAAGAATATCCAAGCATTAGACAACTCCATGCCACTCTGGGCCTATCTTTCTTGGGGTCTTGGAGGTCGGTTCACAAGGCATGTTGGCTGGTTTATATGATGCGTCAAAATTATGCAAAAATTGTCCATGTATTCTTGATTTATTGTTTATTAATCCAATTGTTTCTCAAGGTATGGTGCACAGCAGGTATCTTCAAGCAATTATGATCACAATCTAATGCTGACCAGTCTTCTTTACAAATGACGTTGTAATACATCATCACAACAAATGGTTCAATATGAGAATGCCTTGGATTCTTTCTTTGTAAGCTCTCAGCCTCGGAAATAGTTCCTGGTTTAAACAATCAATTTTCAATTGTACTCTTACTTTAGCAAGATCAAAAATGGGACCCGCCTCCTTAATTCACACAAGTCTGGCCCCGAAAAAGCGTCGAGGCTGCAGCCAGTGGCATGGCCACGGGGCAATTGCCCTCCCATTTTTGTGGAAAGATGGTCCTCGAGATTGCTCTAAAACCGAAGAGAAAATAGCTGGGTATAGGTTGGGTAAGAATTTTCCGAGAAATGTCAAATCTTCCATTTTAGCACTGGCAAGCATGATATTGGGAGATGCATACTAAGCCGAAGTAAAGGATCTTTCTTCAAAAATTTTGCTCCTACTCTGATTCACCGGATAACTGTCACAAAACAATCAAGGTTTCCTCGTCGCTAAAGGCTAGCATTATATTATAGGAGATGCATTCTAAGCCAAAGTAAAGGATCTTTCTTCAAAAGTTTTGCTCCTACTCTGATTCACCGGATAACTGTCACAAAACAATTAAGGTTTCCTCGTCGCTAAAGGCTAGCATAATAGTGGGAGATGCATTCTAAACCAAAGTAAAGGATCTTTCTTCAAAAATTTTCCTTCTGCTCTGATTCATAGGATAACCGTCACAAAACGATCAAGGTTTTCTTGTCGCTAAAGGCAAGCTTAATATTAGGAGATGCATTCTAAGCCAAAGTAAAGGGCGTGGCCCC
The DNA here is from genome assembly GCA_039566865.1 of Aurelia coerulea. Lineage (NCBI taxonomy): Eukaryota > Metazoa > Cnidaria > Scyphozoa > Semaeostomeae > Ulmaridae > Aurelia > Aurelia coerulea. Next base: position 11,753,267 of record CM076950.1, read on the forward strand.
AAGAATTTTCCTGGGGCTTCGCCCCCAGACCCCCTCATTCTAATGCCCCCGCACTTAATTTACACTGGCCACGCCACTAGCTGCAGCATATGAGTCAAATCTTTCAATAGGGCACAGGGAAACCCGCAAATCCTCCAATTTCACGCCTATAAGCCAACGATATCGCCGTATTCCGATCACATGACTGAAAATAAGGCTTTCGAGATAACTTGTTAGACCAGGCTGTACTGGCGCCAGGTACCACTTTTCGGCGGAGAAATCGGGACTATGATTTTTGGATAGCCATGTGCATTGGTATAACGAAAATCAGGAAGTTTTTAATGATCTTGCGCGAAACGCGTCAATTACCGTTAGGTACTTAGGCACAACGCGCGGTTTTTTTAATATTCATTCCTTTCTTAGACAGCGAATGCATGTGACGCCTTGTATGCACTTACTTGACTGTAGAAACGTCTATCGAATAAGATTAATGAATTATTAACCAAGAAAATATCAAAATTTACCGAATCTATACGGTAATTTGACCATATGATGTCATTTTTATGTGACGTCATCACTGCAAAACGAAATATTTCGCAACTGACAATCATGACGTTTTCTTCTGGAAGATTTTGGGTAGAAATGTGACGGCAGTAAGATTCGAGCGGTCAAACAACAATAAAACGACAAAGATTCATTTTCCAAGCGTTTTATAAAATTCAATAAACATGACTCCAGTGAGACATGGAACTTAACGTGATTGAAAGTTAAAGTTATCTACAAGTCTACTGTTTAAATACAAAATTATGCGGAACGATTTGGGAAAATTAACCAATAAGAAATAAGAAAAACAGGAAAGTGACTAACGTGAGAATAGCATAGGCGTATGCAGATCAAACAAGAAAACAACTAGTCAGTTACTAAAAGTAAATACCGAAAAGGAGTAAGAGTCAGGGAAAGACGTAAGTAATACTGAAACGATGCAATAAAAGTTAGTCATGAGCTGAGACGAAAAAGCGGCATAAAGATCAAAGAAGTAAAATATGTAAATGACGAATGAGTAAATCAAGGAGAAGAAAAATCAAAAAATGAATGAGCAAAAAGGGGCCATCGTGACATACCTCTCCCCCTTGTTGAAACGTCCCCTGTTTCAACTACAAACGAAAGAAACTACAAATGATTAACGATTACAATAACTAATCACTATTTGGTTCTAAATCCTGGGTAATATTGTCCTGATCATTGTCCATTTTATCCGTTGGTCTGGGTTGACGGTCTTTATGCAGTTTACATCTATTAACGTGTACAATAGTTTTTCTACGAGGTCCTTCTTCTATTTCAACATTTACAGGTGACAACTTTCTAACTATACGATATGGACCATTCCAAAGATGAGATAATTTGCTAGATAAACCTGACTTTACCTGTGGTGTATACAACCAAATTCGATCTCCTACTTTAAATTCTACTTCCTTAGCATTCTTGTCGTAATTAGTAGCTTGATTGAATTGAGCTCGTTCTATACTCTGCTGGGCTACATATCTAGCTTCTTGTGTACGTCTAATTACTTCTTGTTTATAATCGTCTGCTGAAACATACTTGCTAATCGGGGCAGAAAGTACTACATCTAACGGTAAACATGGGTCTCTACCATAAATTAGATAAAACGGTGTCTCTTTGGTGGAATCCTGTACAGCGGTTCTGTACGCAAACAATGCAAAAGGGATAAAGCGGTCCCAGTCTCTTTGATGCTTAGAGACATACATGGAAAGCATTGTGCATAGAGTGTGGTTGAAACGTTCCGTTAGACCATCCGTTTGCGGGTGATACGCTGTGGTATTGACCTTTTTCACGGCAAAAAGATCACAAATTTCCTGCACTAGCTTCGACAAAAGGCCAATGACTTGCGTCATTTGATCATTTTGAGGCTCTACGGCACTCACACGTTGAGGGGCAAAGTTTTCTTCCAGGCTCTCCTCTCTCAGGGCAACTCTAATGGCATCAGAAAAGGTTTTAGGGTCGGCCATTGTCACACGTCTCATTAAATCATTTCGCAAACCAAGTATAAAATGTTCACGGGCCGTCATCTCAATCACTTCATTACTAACATCACTGGAAAATGATCTGAATACCAAACGTTGAATGGCAGAAGCAAATTCATTTACAGACTCCATTTTCCCTTGCTTTCTAGCGGCTAAATTTCCATATGCTGAACGTCTCATGTCAGCGGGGCTAAATCTGTCGATAATGGTCTTCTTGATAACTCCATAATTCGCTTTATCTCTGGCGTCGATTTTTTCGAAATGATCGCCAGCAGGCCCTCGTAAATATGCCGAAATCATCCGACCGCATTTTGTATCGTCCCATTCATTCGCACGGGCAATTCTCTCAAAAGAGGCAAACCAATCTAAACAATCGTCATTCGGATATCCATAAAATTTATCCGGGTGCACAAAAATTTTACTCACCGCAGAGTCATTCGTTCTCTGGGTACTCGTATCAGCATTCTCTCCTCCAGAAGATCCAGATCCACCGGTTGCAGGCATTCTCGAAAATCTCAAAGTCAGCGGCTCTATTTCTCTGCAACTCCAATCTGTCATAGGCGAAGGCTAGGAACCTTAGATATTCTTTCACCTAGGTCCTATTTGATCGTAATCCCAACTCCGTAGTCACCATTTGTGACGGCAGTAAGATTCGAGCGGTCAAACAACAATAAAACGACAAAGATTCATTTTCCAAGCGTTTTATAAAATTCAATAAACATGACTCCAGTGAGACATGGAACTTAACGTGATTGAAAGTTAAAGTTATCTACAAGTCTACTGTTTAAATACAAAATTATGCGGAACGATTTGGGAAAATTAACCAATAAGAAATAAGAAAAACAGGAAAGTGACTAACGTGAGAATAGCATAGGCGTATGCAGATCAAACAAGAAAACAACTGGTCAGTTACTAAAAGTAAATACCGAAAAGGAGTAAGAGTCAGGGAAAGACGTAAGTAATACTGAAACGATGCAATAAAAGTTAGTCATGAGCTGAGACGAAAAAGCGGCATAAAGATCAAAGAAGTAAAATATGTAAATGACGAATGAGTAAATCAAGGAGAAGAAAAATCAAAAAATGAATGAGCAAAAAGGGGCCATCGTGACAGAAATATCGTTTACTAACTATAAAGACGCCTGAAATTGAATACTTCATTCCTGTAGACACCTGCAAATCCCGGACGGTTGCAAACAACGGACTGGCTATTTCCTTTATTCATACTGACATCTTCAGTATATTGTAGCACAGTATCAGGATCTTTATTAAAGTATTTGCAAGGGAAAAGGGGAAAAATCTCGACTATGATTTTTGGATAGCCATATGCATTGGTATAACGAAAATCAGGAAGTTTGTAATGATCTTGCGCGAAACGCGTCAATTACCGTTATGTACTTAGGCACAACGCGCGGTTTTTTTAATATTCATTCCTTTCTTAGACAGCGAATGCATGTGACGCCTTGTATGCACTTACTTGGCTGTAGAAACGTCTATCGAATAAGATTAATGAATCATTAACCCAGAAAATATCAAAATATACCGAATCTATACGGTAATTTGACCATATGATGTCATTTTTATGTGACGTCATCACTGCAAAAGGAAATATTTCGCAACTGACAATCATGACGTTTTCTTCTGGAAGATTTTGGGTAGAAATATCGTTTACTGACTATAAAGACGCCTGAAATTGAATACTTCATTCCTGTAGACACCTGCAAATCTCGGACGGTTGCAAACAACGGACAGGCTATTTCCTTTATTCATACTGACATCTTCAGTATATTGTAGCACAGTATCAGGATCTTTATTACAGTATTTGCAAGGGAAAAGGGGGAAAATCTGGACTATGATTTTTGGATAGCCATATGCATTGGTATAACGAAAAATTGATGGTAAACGGGAAGTTTGTAATGATTTTGCGCGAAATGCGTCAATTACCGTTGGGTACTTAGGCCCAATGCGCGGTTTTTTTATGTTAACTCCTTTCTTAGCCAGCGCAAGCATGTGGCACCTTTTATGCCATTTCTTGACTGTATGACGTCTTTCGCATAAAATTAATATTATTAATCCAGAAGATATCAAAATTTACAGAATCTATTTAGTAGTTTGAGCATATGACGTCATCTTTATATGACGTCAGCATTGCAAAACGAAAAATTTCGTAACTAATGATTAGCATGCTCTCTCTTATAAGAGTTTATGGGAACCTCATTTAGTGATTATAAAAACGGATGAAGTTGAATTCCCCTTTCCTGCAGACACCTGGAAATGCCGCACGATTAGAAACAACAGAGAATGGAAAAGATTGATACGGAAGATCAACCTAGAAGGCAAGACCTTCCATGATAATTTTAGCACAACTGTCACTATTAGTTACTTAGAGCCTCTTGTACCTTGAATTAAACAGGTTTCTCTACTAGCTTTCTCACATTCGTTGTCAGTCTTTGAGCTGGATGAATAGTTCTAAATACTTTATTTCTACGGGATGAACATTCTCTCTCGAGTTCAAGGACGCAAAAGTGTTTGAACCAAAATCTTGTAAAACTGTTATCCTATGGTATGATGCTATATATCGAGATCATTATCACATGAGTTTAGAACACAGGAGCTCAGTTGTTCCCCTTCAATATACGGATGAATATCATTCTTAAACTTTGTTGTCATTGCCCTTGTCAATCACATCAGCTGCTTCGTCCGTCTCAAAAAAGTGGATAAAGAAGAACACTGCTCAAATCTCTCATTCATCCAATTAATGGAAATTCCGGATGGAAATTCCGGATTCCGCGTTTTAAAGATAGCCTTCCATCATTCAAACTCGAATTCTCGCGACAGCATTTGTGCTCTTTGAATGCAATGATAATATTGACTGGCAATGTGATATATTGATCTCCTTTTATTGATGAGTTTGCGTTAAAATTTGATATTACTGCCGTACAGAAATCAATCATATTCCTCAAGAATATCAGCTAATTCTTCTTGTAAGTCCCAAGATAAACCAAGTGATCTAAATCTATAAGTTAGTTTGCAGCAATTTTCTAGCAAGCTGCTTTCCTGTTCTGGAAATTGACCATATACCGTATAGTCATTACCTGTGAAAGTATTCAAACCTACATGCATTTCTTCAATGGATCAGACAGGTCGATATTAATAAGCTAAAGTCATTTGTGGTGCATTCCATTCCATAGTCAAGATAAACTTGGTCTTGCTGATCAAGCAACTTATTTAGCTTGATGACAAGGATATCTGTATTACCTCGGTAATACCATCTTATAATAACGTGCTTGAGAGCATGGACGCTCAACACGTGGTAGCAGTGCAGCAAAAGCTTTGGATCAGCCTCTTCTTGTTAATTCAACGTGAGTTTCTTTCAGCTGATGTTAGGGAGACTTCTTGGTATATAGCTGCGAGTGACAATGTCAGCTCGACTATATCCAGACAGCAGCTGCTTCAAAAACTTTTGCATGGAATCTTTGTATGTTTCCCTACTTGTGTTATGCAAACAAAACTTGCCAACATGTCGACTAGGTACACAGACACGATTTGTTTTAAAGACTGACTTCCCTTGGGTGTATTACAGGCCTCTTCATATGGTTTGCAACAAGAAAACTTTGAATGGACTGTAGTTGGACTGGACGGCTTGCTGCAGAGGCTGTAAAGTCTTATCACATTTTATCGAAATTATCGATGATGAAATAGTGGAAAGAAATTAGATTTGTGGTGAAGTCTTTCGTAAATGTATCTGCTAGTTATTATTGCGAAAAGGAGTGATTTAATGCCGATTACTGGATTCTGCTGCGGGTGAAGGTAGGCCCATTAGTTTCTTGACAGCAAATAGCTTTAATTCGTCAAGGATTCTCGAAAATCACACAAGCAAATATTTTCATGTTATTCCTGGACATAATTCACGTAACATGTTAAATTGTGAAAGCTATATCTTATTTGTAGTGTTTTACATGAAGAATTCATGAACATAGGCCAATTTTCGAAGGAATAAAATTCGGTGTAAGGCCGATCCCTGATGAGATTTTAACCAAATGTAGAAAAGCAAATGTGGAGTGGGGTCTCTCGAATCGATTCGTGGTAAAACCAGCTATGTATTAGTCAAATATCCATTTTTGTTTTCGTGAAGGTACTCGACAAGTTATCTCGAAAGCCATATTTTCAGCCATGTGATCGGAATACGGCGATATCATTGGCTTATAAGCGTGAAATTGGAAGATTTGCGGGTTTCCCTGTGCCCTATTGAAAGATTTGATTCGTATGCTTGATGCTACGCTACAAGTAGTCTAGAGAAGGGGGGGGGGGGGTGTTTTGTAGATTAGATGCTTTACGAGTTCTAAATGGCTATTCTATTCATACTTTTGTAGATCACATATTTCAAAGCAGATTGTCGTGGACGTGATAGACCTAGGGATATGAGGAAAATCATCCCACCTTCCAGCCTGTGAGCTAAGAGGTGAGACCTCGCCCTTCTATACGATGCTTTGTAATTTTCATCTTGCGTTTATAGTCTTTATATGGAAATTAGCCAGCCCGGCAAGTTGAGATCCCAATCTCACTAAGTTAGCCTGCGTGCAGACTCTTGGACAGTTCCCTCTCTTCAATTTTTCTCACAGAGTCTGCACGCAGGTTAACTGAAGTGGGCTAACTGAAGTGGGATGAAAATTTCCATATAAACGGTGGAAGGTAGGATGAAAAGCTAGAAGGTGGGATGAAATTGTCTGTTTTGCGCATGCACTAATATGAAAACAAAAGGAAACCTAATCGCTGCTACTGCCAAACACCAATTATGGTTGGTATTGTCTGAAATCTTGACCTGGGAGGTGGGATCAAAATGCTAAAGCACTTTGCTTTGTAAGGATGAAATCCTGAACCAGACCCGTTTTGAGACGGTCTGGGCCCCAGTGATGGGTATCGAAGGGGCCCTCCAGCGCCGAATTTTTGACAACGCCCCTTTACACCTTTGACAACACCCTCTTATACATTGTTAAAAACACAATTTTTAGGTGGAAAATACGTTTCTCTCGTGTGTAAATATTAAGCTTAGAATGTCTATGGTTTTACATGCCTAGAAACACTCCTCAAGAAAATTGAAAAGAAATAAAAAATACTTTGTTCTTCCAGGCCCCTAGAGGCCCAGGGTCCCCTGGCAACTATCTTGGCTAACCATTTCTCGAAGGTCCCATCCTGAATTAGCCCGCCCATCGTAGCCTCAACACTCATCTGTAAAATTGTTTACTTTAGTGTACTGTCAGATGTCAGCGAAGATTTTCCGCGCAATAGCAATTTTATGACTAGTCGTCAGTCCCCTGAAATTTAATTTCTCTTGCTAGCCAGCCATAATGGGCGATCGGCCATATATTGGGCGATGCTACTCTAGTAAAACCAAAAGGTCCAGCAAAGAACTTTGTCTGGCCAGTGACAGATGATTACAATTGGATCCCTGTTTGGCACAAAAACTCATGGCATGCCCAAAAGCAACGTTCACAGGGCGCTCCTACAGCTACTCAAAACTGAACTCGACAAGGTGGGCATTAATTTTCGAAGGCTTCTAAGATGAATCGATCCGGTGAAGCTACAGTAAACCATTATGTTTCCCATTGTGTCTTTTCGCGTGACATTCCGTCTTTGGAAAAATTCTATTCCAATAGAATTTGAGCCTGCATCCATTTTGATAGAGCTATTTTTCTCATGTCAGATCAAAATTTTCTTGGTTTCTACACATTTGCAAGTGCAAATTTGGATATATGATATGAATAGCTTTTTTCAGTGTGGCAAGATTTTTGCAAGATGCTGTTTGGAAATATGGAAAAATAGGCTTTATACAAAAATGAAGAGATTTGGCAAACCTTGTGGATTTAGGAATTTTGCGAAAATTCTTTGGTCGTTTGCAATATAGCATTGGGGGTAGATCAATATTCTGTTCCATAAAGCTGAAAAGTGCCATGAAATTTATCGATCAGAAAACCAACAACAAAATCCCTTCCCCAGACACATTTTGAAGTCAAAATCATACTTATTCAAACTTTGAAGCAATATTCTACAAATGTGTTGGTTTTCAATTGCCCAAAATATTAAATTTCCAAAAGGATTTATGGTGTGCTATAACGAAGCGCAGAAAGAGTTGGGATAGGAAATTTTGATTTTCATATTCGACCTTAATTTTGCCACCTCATGAAAATACACACATTTGCATCAATTGGCTAATTATTCAATTGACCATAAAACCTGAACCAAATGAGATATATTGCTGAAATTTTTTTCTGAGGGTCTCTGATGCTGGGGTGCCTTTGATAAAAATAAGAAGGAATTTTGAAAACATCACCTGACAGACACCTGTTGTTCTTATTTGGAATGACCCACATCAAATGCTGAAAGTTAGGTCTCCATTCCAAATTATGCCAGGAACAAGATTACGTAACGTTTACAATAAATGCAAAATGCAAGAGAAATGGAATACTTCCACTAGCAAATGAGTTGTAAATTTATTCCAAAAAGCGAAGGTTGATTAGTTACTACGGAAAACTGGACTTGAACGATATTTCAGATAATAGCAAGTATTGAAAACGGTAAAGCTCTTTTCTCAGATAAAATTCAAACCCCTGCAAGTATTACTTTATTAAAGGGTGATGAACTAGTCTCTGACGATAAGAAAGTTGCCGAGATCCTAAATAATTACTTCGTCAATATCACTGTTAGCCTAGAAATTTCAGAGGTAGAGGAGAATAAAAAAAACCAATTACGTAACCCTATAGACATTGCCGTAAATATGTACAAGCGCCACCCAAGTATACAATTGATGAAGCAAAGGGTAACTATCAGTGAAAAATTCCAGCAATTTTCTTTAGAAGAGACACTGTCTCAGTTTATTATCCGACTTAAGCTTCTCCTTTTTGGCAGCATACCTGTGAAAACATTGACTGACCAATCTCATTTCTTTGCTCCATTGGTATAACTCTTCATTAACCCAATTAAAACTGGCTTTTTCTGGACCCTTACCGGGGGAGAAGGGGGGGGGGGGGGGGGTTAACAAAGAAAGTGTAACTGACCTTTTGATCGTTCTCTTTGTCTTGTGTCCTACAAAAAAAATTATTGTACACTTTCTCAGCAGAGTATCTTACAAGAATCTAGATGTCAATTCTGCTAACCTAAGTTCAAAATATGGGCTTTCCGACGATCTGAAGGGCGTTGCCCCCAAAATCTTTCGCCCTCCCCCCCCCCTATGTTACTCGCGCTATGCACTCAGGGTCACAAGATTGCACTACTTTGGCTTTATCTATACAGTATCAAATGATAAAACTTTCAAGATTTGCTATGTCCCTTAGCCTCCCTGACTTTTACTAATTATCTATTAGCCACATTTTAGTGGAAAATTATTTGAACAATTTTGGAAGGAGGTAGCAGCAAAATCATTGTTTTCAATGATTTCAATGGAATTATTTGATTGAATTATGAAGTATTATACAGCAAATGAATCAGCAAACAAAGGGAGTCAATTTGATTCCGGAATTTCTGGAATTTGATGATGTCAGCATTTCTTAATAATGACGTCATTTTGGCCGCCATTTTGGACTAATAACCATTACCATTTTTGTCAAGTTTTTTCGAACTTTTTCAATGAAAAACACTCTAATGACACATTTGTTATAGATAATCACCATTTTGCAGGTTCTTTTGGTCTCTTTTTACATAGAATGAATTAATCGCACAAATGACGTCATAAGAATCGGCTAATATCTGCCAAAATATCACTCCAAAGTCGTTATTTTCAATAAAATAATATTTTATCACCACATATGTTGACGAACTGAACCAAAAACTGCATAAAGTTCATGAAAATCTTGAATTCAACTTGGAAGCCTGATTTTCACAGATTTTCAGCTTCATGACGTCACTGTGACGTCACACGGCGTGGCAGCCACACCCAAATTGCGCTACGAGCTAAAAATTGACTGTTCTATAACTGTGCCAAGTTGCATTGCATTCGAATGAGTCTAAGGTAGTTTTCAGAGGGGGGTTGGAAAGCATCCCCCCCCCCATAACTGGTAGCTCGAAAAAGGCCCATATGGATTAGGGTTAATATAGCACCGTAACCATGGCAACCAATGTCTTGCAGTGCAGCCAACAAATTTGTATATATTTCTGAAATGGATGCAGATATTGATCTCAAATATCTTCCAAATTATGCTTACACATGTATCTATTTATATACACCTCAGTTTGAAAAAGATTATATTTAGTGTCTCATTTTATTGTTATAACTTAGTCACTAGTGTCATGTTTAGTGTCATAATGTTTAACTGTTTAATGTTTAATGTTTAGTGTCATATCAAAAAGAGCATTAGATTAAATTTGATTTGATTTAAACGTGATTTTAATCACGTGATTTTGATTTTAGCATCAAAGTCCATCTAGTTACCAAGTTTAAAGATCATAGCGACTACAGTAAAAACCCGCATATAAGAACCACCCACTTATAAGAACCTAAGGCCTAAAATGTTCTTATTTCACCCAATTACAGAAGAACCTATTCATCCTTCAATTCAAGGAAGGTTCTTATCTTAAAAAAAGTTAAATATAAACTACTGGTTGGTAATATGTGGCAAATGTTACAAGAAATTTAGCCAAATACTTCAGTAGATACAACGCATTAAATAAAAAGATCCTTGTATGAATGGGTTGGATACAGATAAGGCCAGATAGATATGGTTTTTTAAATTATGTCATGATCATGAGTATGTGAAAACTTGTTTTCTTATATTTGGCCTAAATTCCCGAAGATATTTAATGAATTCTTTTGATAAGGACCTATTTAAGAACCTTGCATCCTGTTTTTAAGAATAGTATCTTAGGCATAAGAACCTAAACAGGGTGATTTCAACATTTAAGGTTCTTATATGCGGGTTTTTACCGTATAAAAGTGGAGAAAAGGAGGGTGGGTGGAATCAAGCCCTCCTTTCAGGTATCGACCGCTATAAAACTCCTAGGTGAGATAGGGCTAAGAACGATACGGCGGATTTTGCAACATGAATTATCAAATCATAATAAACTGAATTTTGAGGGTGATTTTCAAAGGTCTAACTATTTCATTGGCTGAACAGTGTATTTGCAGGTGACAGGGATTAGACAATCAAGAAATATTCTGAGATTAATTAGGCCAATGAATGCTAATGTCTCATTTCTGGACCCAAGAAAATCTCTAAAAATGTTTTCTGTAACTCCCAGGAAACTGAAAATTAAGGCTCCAGGCCCAAAACTGCACTGAATGCCCTTACTATCAACATGCGCAAATTAAAATATTGTTTACAGGAACAAAGGTAATTTATTAACATATATACAATGTACAACCTATCTGTGAGGGAGTGTGACAGCTTTTTAGAGGAGAAAAGACTTGATTCTCTGAACTGATCACATTCTACCACAAAAATGTGCGAAGTAATCCAAAACAGTGGCCCCAGGCCAGAAGTGTACGAAGAGGTTTTCCCCAAAACACTCCTGTCAACAACCAACAGCAAGTTAGTAACCCGCCTTCAATTTCAGTTGTTCCACTAAAAGTCAGAGATAGATACGAAGAATGTTTTCATAGAGTGCGGTTCAGTAAGTAAACAGGCCTCATTTTCTTCAAAATGGGCACCTTTGATAAGAATCAATTTTAGGTCTAAAATTTAAAAGCTTCTTATTTTCAGGTTTGTCATAATTTGTTTCTAAATGCCAAAAATATTCCCATAAATGACTGTAATATAATGTAGCATTGTAATTCTGGTACATCCGTTTGCAAAGCTCCCCCCTAGCTCCACGTTCTGCCGTGCTTTGAAATTGGACACTACAAGGGCAAACAGAACAAAACAGGCCCCTGATACTCGAAATATGGTTGTCAAGGCGGTTGCTAAGGAATTTGGAAAATACAGCCCTTAGTAAAATTCAATTTTTGGCTAAAATTCGCGACTTTAATTCAAAGTAATGCATGCCATTTTGAAGTACAAATATCATTTAGTTAGTTTAAATTGTAAAGAGATTCGGATGCAAAAAACGAGAAGATTTAGCACACTGAGGCCTTTCTGACTTGTGTCGTCATCAGAGTGTGACTAAATTAAATTTTGTTGTACGGTCTTATAATAATAATAATAACAATAAGTTATTTATTTACAGTTGGTGGGAGCAATAGTTTTATAGAAAACTAATGAATACCAACTATTTACAATGCAAAGTTCAAACATAATATAAACGTAATATATATACATGAATCTATGTACACATCATCTGCAGATGTTGCAACTGCAAGTGTCTCCTTTCCAGCTCTTAATCATATTTTTGAATTGCTCTGCGTTTTGAGCAGCTTTTATCGTGTCGTGTCAGATAACGTGTTCCACAAAATGCTTCCTCTAAATGATAAAGAATTGTTCCTATAAAATAACGTATTGGTTTTAGGGAGCTGCAGGAGGTTATTTGTTCGTAGGTCAGATTGAATGTCCTTTGGTGTAAAGAACTCAAACATGAAGGAGGGGCAAGCCGCATTTATGCATTTATATATTTCAAGCATTAGTTTTTGCAAATTTTTGCAGTGGATTGTTAGCTCACCCGACCTTCTCAAGAGATCTTCAAACGATGCATCATAGTCACTATACAGAACTCTCAGTGCACGTTTGTGCAAACGGTTGATTGTGTTGTTTGCAGTCTTCCCACAGAACATCCAAATTAACGGGCAGTAGTTGAAGTTTGAGAGAATAAATGCATGGTAGAGTATTTTAGCCTTGTCTACATCGAGAAATCGTGCAATCCGAGAAAAAGCCCCTGATTGTAAAAAAGATTACTTATACATGGTTATGATTAGGTGACAGATGGATTTATTTGTTCACTGATTTCTTGATGAGTGATATGGCTGCGCAGCAGCAGCAAATCTTTAAAATAGGCTCGTCGGCTCGATGAACGAACGTTGACATGGCGCGCATAACTAAACATTCAGTGAACATTTCATGGTTTCAGCCACTGACATTCCTAGAAAACAGACGCATGTTTACTGCGTTCAGGATTGACGTCATCGGAAATTGTCATCCATTGTTGTCCACATACGTCACAAAATTTTAAGTGCGCGCAGGAGGAAGTGATCAGGAAGTGACAGTCCATTCATTGGATGTTTTTGATTGATTAAAATTGGCATGTCTGCAGAGGTTTTGGCATCAAATTTGGAGACCAGAGAAAGATCAGGGCAGTTGGGTTGTCCGAAGTAAGTCCCGTTTTGGCGCTAATGCAGTTTCGCACACTGTTGCTATACTGAGCCTAACTAAACCCTACCAAAATCCTATAGTGGGCGATACTGCAATAGCCCCGTTTTAACTTTTAAGTTACTTAGCTCCTGTTTGGTGATAAAATTCCTTAGTATGTCGTCATAAGCTACTTCAACGATTATTTTCAAGATTCATTGAATAAAATGTTATTTGCTTCTCAACTGCGTAATCATTTTGAAAATTTTCAGTACTCGAATATTGACAAAATTTGACTTATTTCAAATTAATCTAATACCAGAACAACAAAGAACTGTAAAGATTATTCGCCAGTGTCTTGTGGTAATTGCGTGTGTATAATAATCAAAATGCGATCCATGGCATTGTAAAGAACAGAAGAGAGTTGAATAGGAGTTGAATTTCTCGCGATATTCTCCAAAATCTTTTGTGAAATCCCGTGAAATATACAGCAACCATTTGTACAGAAAAATGCTCTCCACTTTCTTCATGTTCACCTACCTGCCTTGCCTCGCATGTTTCAGTGCATTGTGACATTTATTAATATATTGCATTATAAATAAAGAATAAAACTTTATATCAAATTTATCGATATCATGTTCAATTGAGTAAATAAATGCTTTCCTGCTAAACGTTTCTGTATTTCTGTCATTTTTGTCTCCCTGCTCTCCGTAATAAATTTCATATTGCAGCATACGCAGAGCGTATCATTTTCGAAAGAAATCTCGTACATCTTTGGAAAAATCTGCAAAAAAAAACCCTGAAAATCCTAGTGTTTAAAAAATCTCTTACGCTTTTCTGGAAGAATGATACTCCCATCGCTTTGCTTTCCACCAATTTTAGACCCAAAAAAGGAACCTGACCACCCCTATCCTAGATATACCACAGTACCCTGGACAGGTAAAAAACTTACAGACGTGCAAGCAAGCATTCTTCGAGGTAATCTGTGTGCTCTACACAAATCATGCACATTCATTATCATTCCTGCACAGTTTGTAACAAAACTTCATTTGTAACAATACATATGACATAATCTTCACCCTTGCGTCTATCCTCAAAATACTGTCGCAGTTCACAGCGCAAATCTTCAGATAGCAATATCTCTCGTTTTGTTATATATTCTGAAATATATTTTCTTCGGTATCAAGTTTATTGTTCTCGTGTGTACTGGTGTTTGTTTTGAGAGAGACTCAAAGAAGCTACATGGTGAAAATGCTAGAAGGCTGCGAGGACTGGGGCAGAGTTATGTGTGGTATGGGATCTCTTTATACGGAGGACCTTTGTACTTATCATGTTGTTTGAAAGGGTTGGTATATTGTGTGTCATGTTGTGGTTAGGAGGAAGGGGCACATGGGCATGAGGATGGGAGGGGGGGGGGGCTAGAGTTCACCAACACCTTTTTGTTAATATTGTTGTAGTAGGTTCTAGCATATATTCTATATGATGTTGTGACGAGACGCACTTTTTAGGATTTTTATGAGTTCATTCATTTGAATATATTTTTCCTTCAAGCTTTAGTTTATTCATTGAAGTTTTAATGATTTTCCTTTCAGATTATGACTAGGTATCGTTTCACATAGTTTCAGCATTTATTACGTATGAACCTCGCTTTCATTCCTTTTCGGTATTTACTTTTGGTATATGACTAGTTGTTTTATTACCTAGGTTGGTCCGTTTACGCAAATCTTATGTTAGTCATTTTCCTGTTGTTCTTGTATATGATTGGTTAGTCTTAATTCGTATTTCCGCGTAGTTTCTAATATATTCTGTAACTTTTGAGTAGATCTTTGATTATCAGTATGCGACCAGCTACACGTTAATTCCGGATCTCACTGGAGACCCGTTAGCCTTTGTATATAGTGTTTTGTATATAATCGTATAACCCAAGTTTGTGTGATTTATCCGCTCGTGCCTAAATTGCAAGTGAATCCAAAGTTAGATCATATTAAAGCAGAGAAGAAACATAAACTTGACGAAGGACAACAACAAAAATGCTGCATTATTACAATGTTAATATGTGATGTTAAGTTTCTTATATAAATGTTTTTGTTTTCGTAAGGCTTTTTGTTTTCGTTCTTGTTCTCGATTTCGTTTTCGTTTTCATTAGTTTTTTGATTGCTTTAAAATGGTATGAAAAAGGCACAAAGTGAATGGGAGCTCATATGTTACAAGTTTGAAAAGGGTTGAGTGTGGGAATAGGCTCATGATTTTCCTAGGAGTGGCTAACACAGGGAAATGCTGAGTGAGGGTTGGGGAGGGGGTGGTGCTAAGCAAGGCAACTTTATTGGTGGTGTTATTTTTTGGAATCACTTTCTAGTTGTTGTTTTTGTATGTTGTTGTTTATTTTTTGCAGTCATTTGATCATCAGCCGTTCTCCTGCCAATGTTTCTAGGGTATTTGTTTGAAGAAACGATAATAAAGTCAAATAAGAAATATAAGAGGTATTACCAACCGGCTACTCCTCAGCATGTTCTTACTGCTCTCGAGGACTGGGGCAGAGTCTGTTGTAGTTTAGGATCACCACATTGAGGGAACCTTTTGTTAATGTTATATGAATGTTTTACGGTGTTTTGGTTCGTAAGGGGTTGGGGGGGGGGGGGGAGTTTCACCAAAGCTTTTCACAGATTTGTTGTTATTTTGTTATATATTCTGAAATATATTTTCTTCGGTATCAAGTTTATTGTTCTCGTGTGTACTGGTGTTTGTTTTGAGAGAGACTCAAAGAAGCTACATGGTGAAAATGCTAGAAGGCTGCGAGGACTGGGGCAGAGTTATGTGTGGTATGGGATCTCTTTATACGGAGGACCTTTGTACTTATCATGTTGTTTGAAAGGATTGGTATATTGTGTGTCATGTTGTGGTTAGGAGGAAGGGGCACATGGGCATGAGGATGGGAGGGGGGGGGGGGGCTAGAGTTCACCAACACCTTTTTGTTAATATTGTTGTAGTAGGTTCTAGCATATATTCTATATGATGTTAATATGTGATGTTAAGTTTCTTATATAAATGTTTTTGTTTTCGTAAGACTATTTGTTTTCGTTCTTGTTCTGGATTTCGTTTTCGTTTTCATTAGTTTTCTGATTGCTTTGAAAAAGTATGAAAAAGGCATAAAGTGAATGGGAGCTCATATGTTCCAAGTTTGAAAGGGGTTGGGTGTGGGAATAGGCTCACGATTTTCCTAGGAGGGGCTAACACAGGGAAATGCTGAGTGAGGGTTGGGGAGGGGGTGGTGCTAAGCAAGGCAACTTTATTGGTGGTGTTATTTTTTGGAATCACTTTCTAGTTGTTGTTTTTGTATGTTGTTGTTTATTTTTTGCAGTCATTTGATCATCAGCCGTTCTCCTGCCAATGTTTCTAGGGTATTAAGATCGGAACATTGCCCCCGAAGGGGGATGCAGGTACCCTCAGTGATCCCTGGCCAGTGGGACACTGTCAATGACTGTATAGTTAGTTTTGTATTGTGATTTATGTCGCACTGGGTATGAAGGGATATGAGGTGGGTTTGGATTGCGAGATTGAGTAATCTGTTAAATTTAGGCCTTGTAGTTGTAATTAGTGGTTGTATCAGTTTATCGTTTTGTCATGAAATTATGTATGTATCACGGAATGGAGCCAATTGCACATGAAGCACTGGAAAGGGGAAGTATAAATGTGGTAGGGGAAAGGGAATTGCCTTAACGTTTTATGCCAAGTTTAGGGGAAAAATACTTGTGAATTAATCAACGAATGAGAGGCTGTGTATAGTATAAAGTATTAACATACCATTTGCGTATTTGTATGGGTTTTTCTTATCTTTTTAGTTCTGTTTGTCTGCATGAAGGCTTGCTTGGTTCGTTCTTTAACTGTCCATTGAATTGTAAGTTTAAATGTAAGGTGTGTCTGCTAGCAACTTGGCATGTTGCGTCAATGATGGCAGAAAATCAGGAGTGAAGAATGTTCTCTTAATGAAATGCGTGAAGCCAAGGGCAAGGGCAATGAGGTGACGAAATTTCCTCGGGCAAAGACACAGCATGAGCGCAGACAGCGATCCCTCAATTGGGATGCTCGGCCTCCCCCTGAATGTCAATTTGTTTGAAGAAAACGGTTAACTCTATTCTACATGGGTAAATTAAGCACCACTTTCTCATGGGGGGGGGCTAAAAAGGCCCCCCCCCCCAGATTTGCTAAGCATCCGTAGTGCCTATGGAAATGCAACTTGGTACACATGATTACCAAGCAATTATGATTCTAAAAATAAAAAAATATGCTAATTAGTCACATTATCTGTTGCTAGGCAACCCAAAAACAATGGAAATTTGCTGATTTTGGGTCTCCTCCTAAAAATGAAATATTTTCAGCCAAAACAAGTCAATAAATAACTTTAAAGTTATAGATATGATAAATATTGATTGTCCTTGATGAAAACTGTCAAAAATTCTATTTTTGGAATTCTATCTTTATCACAACTGTCAATCAAAATCATGGCTGATACCTAAACAAATTAGCTGATGCTTTATTGGCATTTTAGATACGTTTTTAGCTATAAAACGATATGAAAGTGATCTTGAATTGTTCATCATTCAATTTTGATCATAATACATTAATTATTTCATATGTTTATTAAAAATATGACGTCATATATAAGTATGACGTCATAGATCTTAAATTTTGCTGATGTCAGTAAAATACAAAAATTTATATATCAAATGAAAGAAGACTTCAAGAAAAACTGATTGGTACCAATTGCATTGAAATCAAATGTGTGCAAAAAAAGCTATGCATGTTTTACTGATTTTCTGAGAGACCTGTTGCCAAATATGGGCATGTCATAGTTACGTGACCAATTATATAACAATGAACTATTGTTAATTTGATGCAATATTAAATTTCATTAAAAGTCACCCAAGTTCCAGTCTTTTATCCTGCTTAGTTTAAAGGGAGTACAAAGACCAGCATGCTTTTCGCGAAGTCAGTGACTTGCTCTGCACAGCTTCCAGAATAACTGACTGTACGAAATTCACAAAAACAAAGACAAACGATCGCAAAGGCTGCTGGTCTTTGTACTCCCTTTAAGAGTAATTACAGGAAGTTTGGTTGGGGGGCCTTTTTTGCCCCCCCCCCATGTAGAATAGGGCAACCTCGTGCCCAGGGCCTTTTGTCATATTGGATTGGGACAGTTCAATATCGCATCCGGCTTTGAATAACTTGTCTTCGTGGGTTAATAAAAGTTACGAGTCTTTCAGCTCCATAAAAACGTATATTTAAAAAAAGGTTCCTGGAGGTTCTTATTTTTTTTGTGCACATTCGCTTACGTGTTTTGGAAAATTGCAAGACGAAGTTCCCATACGAGACTCATAAATGTGGTTGTTCATGCGTTTACGAAAGTTGGTTGTTTGACCTATGCACGTGATTCTTTCTTTGCAGAGATTACTTGATATGAAATAAAACCACAATTTTACTGTTGCAATTGATCTGACATCTGACTTATTCGTCGTTATTTTATTACTAATAAATACAATCTATTCTACCTACCTTACCTACCTTAGTTAGTTTATGTTGGTTGTAATTTTTTTGGAGAAAATTAGAATTTTTGCCAAAAGTTATGGGGTTCCTAACCCTGATTAACCCTTAACCCTATCTGCACTGGGAGATTTGTAGGTACTTTGTACTCGGGGGCGTTTTTGGCCCCCACTTATTTTTCTCCAAAACTACAAAAGATATAACAATAAGATCTACCCCTACTGTTCTTTAGACAATTGGCTATTCAAATATAACAGTGGCAATTAATTAATCACGCTATTTGTTGCTAGGCAACTGAAAACTAAGGAAGATGGGCAAATATATTTCTTCTTAACCAGAAAAATTCTATTTAACCGCTCAGATTTGCAACAGGTTTTTGCAAGTCCTGTCCTTTTATCTGGTAAATATAGACTCAAAACGATTTAAATTAATAAGATGAAGCAAATTAGACAGGAGATTTATATTTCACACATCTTTATTAGACGCATGACGTCATAAATGTGAATGACGTCATAGATATTAAATTTTTGCTGACGTCAGCAAATATGAGACAGTTCTATATTACATCAAAGTACTCATCAAATGCAATAGAATGGTGCATGTTTGAGATCGATCGGACAAACGACACAAAAACTACAAACATTTTAAGGTTTTTTTTGTTGACTACTCTCCAAATACGGTTTTTTTTATCAATGAAACAAGTGCATAAAGATTTAGAAAAAATAAACATTGACACAAGTAATATAGTAGAAATAGCACAAGACAGAAAAAACTGGAGAAGAATAGTGGAGAGGTGTGTGCAGGAGATGCCTAATGCGGAGGAGCCCGCGAAATAGGAAACATAATGATGATGATGATGATACCCGATGGTACATGGTCTATAATTTATGAACTAAGTAAAAAACAGCTACTGTGCTGTGGTCAGCTACTGTGGTATTACTGTGGTCACATGATCTGAGGTAGAACAATGAAATGTGAAGAAATCAATTGCCTATAAAATTTGAGTGAAAGTCACCAAAACCCGCACCAAAACTGGTAGTTATATCTCTTGTCGTTTTAGCGTGGTGCATCAAAGTCTGGTAGGGACCCAGTACGAATAGGGTTGACTGGCTCATGTCGAAGAGTATTGCCAGCAGATGTGCAAAATATCAAGCGGGCATCAACCAAACGGCCGGCAGGCTTTGATATACAGATTAATATTCCGTTTGCCAAAACGCAAAAATCTCAATTGCACAATTATAGCTAAGGATGGATAGGACTTTGTTATCATCCAAAAGGATTGCCAGAAATACCTCTCAATTAAGGCAAGTTCCTCATTGCTGAAATATTTCATGTTCACATTCACCTTTAGCAAAGCGGATTAGTTCGCATATCAACAGCCATGGTTGTTTTACAAAGGATAAAACTAGCATTTTAACTATGATTGATATGATTAAAAATACCTCTTAATTTGGACTAATTTCGCATTGCTGAAATATATGATTGTCGTTAAACTTTAGCATAGCCGATTATGCTTATTCTCAAATAATGTTTGCCTGTAAATATCTATTGAGAAATGATAACATCTGATTCGTAGCTATGACACCGTGTAACCAAAGTGATTCAACAACAACATCACTCCCACTCACTCCGTGAGTAGGGAATCAATGGACCGTGTGGATCATGGATCTATGGAATAAGAATCAGTCGATAATAAATCACCTTTAAATCGTGTTAGGCCCAAATAATCCACTGCCCTGTATATCCCAAGGAGGGGATTGGACGAAAGCCAATAAAAAATTAGGGCTTGGTTTTAACACCCTATGTTTGTTTACAGGTGCTTACCTTACTTTTTTTCCTTTTTCTTCTAATTATCCCAGCTTGATGAGGGTGGGGGCATGGTCTATTAACCAGACCCTGGTCTACTAGGACCATTAGGACTAGGACCCTAGGACCAGGACCCATATCAACCAGACCTTTGTGGGAAATCCCGGAAACCCTGTCCAAAATGGCATTTTCAACAATGGTTGTTGGGTGAATGGCATCACAATGGAAAGAAGTTGTCAAAAGCTTTTCTTCTATTGTTGGCATTCGGAAAGGGCTTCAAAATTTTGTGAAAACTAAATCAGGTATTTGGAAATTGAAAATGCTGATGATGCTGACGAAGATTGCTAATGGAGATTGGAATGCTTTGGCTTAGGATCCCATCACTTTGAGCAAAGTTACAATATCAGAAATACCATGGCCTACTATGACAACCATCACATCATCATCTGAATCCTCTATTTCTTGGCAACTTCTTCTATCTTAAATGTCGAAATTTTAGCACAGGGCGGGATCCCAAAAAGCCAAATGAGATACAATCCATTGGTAAGGTCACAAAGGGCAGACCAGTGGTTCGTTGAAGAACAAATTATTTTACCAAATTAAATTCCTTCACGCTACAAACGCTTTTTGCAAATAACATATGTTGCCAAGAGCATTGTTGATGCAAACAATATCAAGACCAAGTTATATTTTGTAATCCTGTGTTGACACACACAAGTGCGGCGTCCTAGTATTGATTCCGAAAGAGAATATTTTGCAGAAGTCTTAAATTTTCAATACCCTACTGATGTTATGAATAGGGAACAGACACAAGTAAATAGAAGTGGTTTAAATGAAATGCCTACACCCTTTGTTTTAAGCTTCGCAATGACACTACATGGGGCAAGATAACCAAATACATACCGGGCCTCGAAAATATAGGAAAGGAAAATTGGGAAAGGGAGAACAGAAAAAGAAGAAAGGGGAAGGCGATTCTTTCAGAGAAGATCTTTCGTCTTTCTTTCCTTCTTTATTTTTTTAAAATCTTTCAATTTTTCATTTTTCTGGCCCTGATACCCATGGTACCAAATACATTACATTAGGCAATGTTCAATGTGCCAAACAAATGGAAAATTACAATTTCCCTGCCTCAGTCATTCATACCTAGAGTATGGCATCCCATGTCATGTGTTTTCTATGACTATTTCCATCAGCGATGCATGGGGATAATCGGATTCCCCCAAGGTCTGGTCAGTATGGGTCATGGTCCTATATGGTCCAATGGTCCTAGTCCTAGGGGTCCTAGTAGATCAGGGTATGGTTAATAGACCATGCCGAGGGTGGGTGGGTGAATTTAAACGAAGAATTTCTCTTCTAACGTCAAACTGCTAGGTTGTCGGCTTGTGAATGCAAATAACACAATTAACTATGACCTTTATTATTTACCTCAGACCTTCCCATTCCCGTAGCATCGAGGGACACCAAAAACTCACAAAGCACCCAAAGCAAAGAACAGTTAAAGTCGTTCAAATAACTTAAAACCTCAGCCCTGTTTACACTAAAACTTTCAACATGGGTTAAACTTAACCTGGGTTCAACCCGGGCACAAGACACTTTTGTTTACACTGCATTGACAACAAAGTACGGTGTAAACGCAAAGTTGGGTGCATTCAAATGGTGGGTGTTATTTCATTTCATTTTCATTTAATACATTTAAGGACGATTGCCCTTCAACAAGTTGATTTTCAAGGGGCCCTCCGATAAAAACATTTAATTACAATTTAGAAAACAAAGTAAAGAACTATTAAATAAATTAAACTATAAAACCTTATTTACAATGTTCAAAACCTATTTACAGTAAAGTTAAAAATTCAAACCTAAAATCAAAATGAAAGGAAACAGTTTTTAAATAGTTTTCTTGAAACTATACAAGGAGGCTGCCTGCTTTGACTCAGCTGACAGGCCATTCCACAATTTTGCACCTCTATATGAGAAGCATCTCGGGCCATTTGATGACCTTTCTTCGGTAACCTAAGGTCGGTCTCCGTATTACGAAGGCTATATGATGAGCAGAGCAAATTTCGTGTGAAAAGGTCACAAAGGTATTGTGGAGCCAGTTAAGTTGATTCAAGGACTTAAAGACCATTGTTTTAGATTCACAGGTAATCAGTTCGTCAATGGCCTTCCATCCCATCCCTTCGATAAGAGGTCTGCCTGGGGCATCAAAGCTGCTACTTGTTGTTATCCTAGCAGCACGGTTTTGAAGTTTTTAAACGAGGTTAATGACGAGAATTTGCTGTGGGAAATGAACTTTTCAAGGCAGGCCTTTTACTATAGATTATTGGCATGATCTTTACCAGACAATGAATCAAAACGGGGTGTCCAAGTCAGACCCAAAACAGACCCAAAAGAAATTCGCGTAGACCCAGACCAAAATTCTTGAGTTTGATGCAGACCCAGAATATTAAAGGCAGTTTTGTGGTAGACCCGACAATTAACATAATATTCTTAGACCCAAAACTTCATAATAGATTAAAGTAGCATTTGTTGTTGTTAGATATTTGTTTTAACTAAAAACAACTCGTTAGTAACCTTCTGGGCACGATGATTGATTTTATGATAATTATGCACTTTGGAAGTGAAACAGTTCTTCCGGGGGGGGGGGGGGGCACTTAGTACCTGATGTGTTATCATGCGCGTACAAAAAAACGCAGGAAAGGGTGCCTTTCTTCAAAGTAGGCACGGGCCCGCGCGGGCCCGTGTTTAGGGGTGCCGATTTGACCATGGTTTTACAAAAGGGTGTCTTATTTTGCATTTGATAAATCTGAACTCCTCTGCAATGATATCTAATCAAAATTTCTAAAATAGAGTTTGTAGCGAGTCAAAGAACTTAGCAGACCAGCACAAGATGGGGTAGGAATTCGGGAGCAGTTTTCTCTTCTACCCTGGGTACCCGACTCTATGAAATAGAATCTTTAACCCTATCCAGACTGGGGGGGGGCTCATTCAGCCCCCCCACCTACTTAACTGAGCACTGCTCCAAATTGGTTCAACGAACCAGGAAATTATTTTTTGACTTTTAGTTTCTATCCTTTTGAAGTGTGAATTTATGTGAAATTTTGAAAAAAAAAATTTAGGGGGCCGGGGGGTGGCTGTTTTTTTCAGAGTGGTCGGGGCCAACTTTTAGGTAAGCTGTTTATGGGTGTAATTCCAGATCACCTCATAATCCTTTGATAATATCCATTTTCATTTGTGAACTTATAATTTGTAAGGTCTCTTTAATTTTTTCCAAGAACAATAGAACAATTATGTGTCACGTGACCTCATCAATGACGTCATCTTTAAGAAAATGGCAAAAATTAGTTCGCGGACTTTCTGCAAGGATATTTCGACCCCAAATGTTTTACAGCAGCAATAAATAGATTAAAACTGATCAGCAGGGTTGTTTCCACCTAAGCTGTGTAATTTTGTTTGAATTTTGTGCATCATTGGCCGCAAACGGTATAAGATGACCCGGGGGTATCCTCACATAGTACAACTAACGGTCAGTTTGTTTGCATATCTTGAGAATCTGCTTTACAGTGAGACTTTTTTGACTTGAAAGTGTTTAGTTTGTCAAGATATTATCAAAATTCCACCAAATAACTATCCTCAATCCCCTTTTTCCCCCTTCCTTCTTCCTTACAACTCAGTTGCTTACTACTGGGAAAAAATGCTGATGTCAGCATTTTTTGCAATGATCAAAACAAAAGTTTCAAAAGGAAAAATGAAGTGTGCAACGATCACTTATCATCGAAGTAGTTTTCATTGTAAACTATGGAGAAATTCTCTAATATGGCTGCATTTGTCATTTTTCTGAAAAACAAGATTTTTAATCTCTTCAATGATGTATGATACTTTTTCCCACTATTTTTTGCCTTCTCCTTGTGAAATTACGTATTCAAATAAGCAATTTGAGCGAAGTGACGTCATATCGCACAAACAAAAACGAAGATGTGCGATTGCTTTTTCGCCTCTTAATCACTGCTAGCCTCTGCGTCATGTACTCATGCATTGAAAATCGCACGAGAACACGATAAGGAGGCTTGCTACCATAAAGAGGCGAATAAACAATCACACAGCCTCGTTTTCGTTTGCATGATATGACGTCACTTCACTCAAATTGCTTATTTGAATATGTAATTTCACAAGAAGATGACGAGAAATCGTGGAAAAAAGTATTATACATCATTCATTGCAGTATTATCTTGTATTTTATCATCAATCATACCAACCCCGGACTTGTCCTTTAAAACCGAAGAGACAATGGCTTGGCATAGGTGAGGTAAGAATTTTCTGAGAAATGTCAAAGCTTCCATTTTAGCACTGGCAAAAATGGAATCAGGGGATACATTTTACGCCAAAGTAATGGGTGCATCTTCAAAAATTTTCCTCCTGCTCCGATGTAGCTATAGAAAAAATGTCACGAACCATAAATGTTTTCTTGCCACAAATGGCAAGCATGATGTTGGGAGATGCTTTCTAAGCCAAAGTAAAAGATGTTTCTACAAAAATTTTCCTTGTGGTCTACTTTATTGGATAACTGTCACAAAACTATCAAAGTTTCCTTGTCGCTATTGGTAGCATGATGTTGGGAGGTGCATTTTCAGCCAAAGTAAAGGGTGTGTCCCAAAAAATTTCCTAACGGCTTCGCCCCCAGGCCCTCTCATTTCAATACCCCCACTTAATTTACCCTGGCCAAGCCACTGTGGTGGCATCCATAAAATTTGATTTTAGAGGGTCTGGTACCCAGGGTACTCCTCTTTAAATCACACCGGCAATTTTAGCAATTTTAGTAACTGACTTGTCAGTGATTATGGTACCTGAAATTGAGAAGCTCTATTTGGACGCGGGAAATGGTATGTTCTGCAGAAAATTTTCCGCGAATAGGGTATGTATTTCGCTGGAACAGGTCGGCGTTTAGGGTGCATATGTTAAACCTTTGTATGAGCATGATAGAAAAGTATAGAAGATTGTAGAGACCATGTACCTCCCATCGGCGTAGGGGGAGATAAAATTTGGGGGGCTGCCCGATAAAAAGTCCATTGTTTGAGAAAATTTTGCCCGACTTGAGGCGGATTTCTGCCCGATTATGGCTGATTTTTGCAAATTATATTTTCAAGCAGACCCAAACTTGGTCCATCTGTAGACCTAAGATCTAAGAACCTAAATAGTAACAGACCCGAAGAATTTTACCCTAGACCCAAAAATTATGTGTAGACCCACTTCGAAAAGTGCCTTGGGTCTGACTTGGACACCCCGTATCAAAGCTATGTTTGTACAAAGAAGACGAAAGAAAAGATGGTACAAACGAAATCGAACTCGAATTGATCTCCTATTGCCCTACGTTACGTTAGCCAGTAGTGGTTAGAAAACTTGTGTCTGGACATGCTGTTTTGACGCCTTTCGATACATGGCCTGAAAAGCGCATGTGCATAGCAAAGCATTAACCTGGGTTCTGCACGCAGGCTAATGTTTGTGTTTACACTACATTTCCTATTTAGACCAGGCTATGAATGAGGTACGGGTCACTTCTAAGCGGAGAAATTTAAATGGGTATTTTGAGGTACCTATGACCCTAGGCATCTTGGAACGTGATGGTGATCAGCGATCTGCTGGGGTTTAGGGGGTGAAATCGGGGGTTAAAGTTTGACCACTCTGAGCAAAAGCCTCTGCGGAGGAGAAACAGGGCTATTCCACTTAATAACACACGGGCTGGCTTGGATCTGACCAAATTAAGCCAAAAACCACCAGATGCTGAAGTTAGATGTTAATAGATGATTGGCAGCTCATCAAAAAGTGGTCACGTGACACGAAATCACCCTTTTCCTTATATGGTAACTATCAATAAATGGCCAAATCTGCTATAAAAGGAGGAAACTATAACTAGCGTCAATTGTATGCTTTATTTGAACTATTTGCACCATTGTCAGCATGCATAATACCACGTGATAATTATGAAAGGAAAGCATATCTAATACTCTGTGTCAATGTCTTGGGCACTTTCCTCGTCATCCTAAGAAAAACGTCATCTTCCGCTTCCACCAGCAATTCTTCAATATCTTCTGGGAATGCACTCTCAATCCACTTGATTTCAAATGATCTTTCCCATCCATGCTGAGATATGTCTGGTAGCGTGATCTGTCTTTGGTCGGAGAGGTTCCAGATTCTTGTGATAACATTTGCTCGTAAAATATGTAGTCACAAAGACGAC
Source organism: Aurelia coerulea (assembly GCA_039566865.1). Classification (NCBI taxonomy): domain Eukaryota; kingdom Metazoa; phylum Cnidaria; class Scyphozoa; order Semaeostomeae; family Ulmaridae; genus Aurelia; species Aurelia coerulea. The sequence continues at coordinate 11,780,068 of CM076950.1, forward strand.
TGGCATGGAGGACGCAACGATATACCTACAACTTTGTTTTGATTGAGGTACTTTCTGTCGAAAAGCTTCTTCCGAGCGGTATCCACATCGTTCTCACGACATCCATATAAAAGGCAAACATATTCTTCAAGTTCTTCGATTATTTTTTCTTCGATACTCCATGAAGACCCAAGGGCGTTAAAAGTGTTTATAAATTTTTCATTCTCGATAACCACTCTCCAGCATGCTAATTTTCTAAAAATGCTGATTTTCTAAAAAATGGAGAAAACAAGCGGCGACTGATCAATTTAATGTTAGAATCGATATCTACAGGGTGTCCCAAAAAAATTGTGCCCCGTTTGTCTGAAGATTGCGACAAAACAGCAAATGATTCTCGCCAAACTTTTGCATGATGGTGCTCTTCAGATGATCCCCATGAAAATCCGTTGAAAAATGATGGAGCTATGACCTTCAGAAGTCCAAATTTGCCTGACGACTGAAACCAGCATTCGGCCATTTTGCCTTACTATTTTGCAGTGATAAGTATCTTGACGTGAGGTAAGAAATAATTTCTGTGAGGTCAGAAATAGTGGAACTCTCCGAGGATTATCGGAATTTTCACGAGAACTATGACATTGGAGGCTGCTGTTTCATTTTCAATCCATGAAGCTATTTATCGCTGCAAAATAGTAAGACAAAATGGCCGACCGCTGGTTTTAGTGATCGGGCAAATTTGGTCTCCTGAAGGTCATAGCTCCATCATATTTCAACGGATTTTCATGGGGATGGTGGCAAACTTTAATTGAACATTTGAAGAGCACCATCATGCAAAAATTTGGCGAGAATCTTTTGCCGTTTTGTCGCAATCTTCAGACAAACGGGGCACAATTTTTTTGGGACACCCTGTACATACCGTCAAAAAGACCTCAATATTCTTCGTTGCACAGAGCTGTACTTTTCTACTGCGAACCATTGCTTGAAAATAACGTTGTCAAATGTGGCAAATGAAGAAATGCTGACTAGCAACCAAGAAGAAGCCGATACGAAATTACTTTTGCATTGCCTCCATGCTTTGGAGAGGGAACCAAACAAGATGGTCGTCATCAGGTCACCATCAGCCGATATATACATCTTGGTCATACTTTTGTCGAAAGTTCGAAGGCAGACAAATGTTTACTTAGATTTTGGAACAGGGTGGCATAGAAAAAGGGTCAAACTCAGCGATATTGCGATGCCTGAGTGTCAAAAAGAATGTTTGATTGGATTCCATGCATTTACGGGCAACGATTACATCTCTTCCTTTACTCGAAAGGGCAAATTAGCATGTTGGAGAGTGGTTTAGGGTATCAAAAATGAAAAATTTATAAACACTTTTAACGCCCTTGGGTCTTGGGTCAACAGAGAGCACTACATCTAATTAATACTTGTAGCGTGGCACCATTGTTTTCAAAATTATTGGGGGGCTTGCACCCCCCTGCCCCACGCTTCTTACGGGCTTGCATTTTTATGAGAAACAGCTCATAAGAAACAGTAGGCTGAAATTTTCGAAAAATACTACCCCACCGCCTGTTTCAAAATGCTAAGAAACTTTCGTAATTTTCATTCAAAAATTCTATTACTGTTGCTATTACTGTACCGTGTCCAATTATTTTTGGGTGTCAATTATGTTATTACTTAATGTTTTAGATCTTATTAAATAGTTTGGAAACCCTTCTAACAAAACGAAATTAATTCTACATTTTCTGCACTAAAAATTGAAAGAAACAAATTTCAAACTTTGGCAGCGAAATGTCCTAAGATTTAAGAAACTACCTAACGAACTCGGACCTCAGTTTCTTATCGAAAAAGATGAGTGTAACCCATATTTTAGAAGATACATGTGACCAACTTCCCCCTATTAATTTTCTGGGGCCACCATGGGAGCTAACAAAGTCCCTAAGTATTACCTGCCAGCCTGATCAAATTGAACTCTAAGTGCTGAGATGAACTTGCAGCTTGGAGGCTGGGCAGTCTGAAAGCTTCTCTTCGATGAACTCAGTTGAGTGGCCTGAGTGTGTCGCAGAACATGAGTCACTAATTCGCAAAAGTGTACGAGATTTTTTCATAACAGAAAGATTTCATGTACGAGATTTTTTGAGAGAAATTCCCCTCCTTTCGGTGATTGACTTCCTATCTAACGTCAAAGCGAGGGTAGGGCATTCCCCTAGGGTCTGGTCCGTTAGGGTCCGGTCCTAGTGGTCCTGGGTCTGGTTATTCCGTTATGCCAAAAGAGTTTGCACGCAGGCTACTAATCCATATGACCCAGGAACCATAGATACACTAATCCACGATCCACTGACTTGTGATCAATGATCCAGTAAATCCCTAATTCCCTATTCGTAGCAAAACAACAGATCAGTTAGGAACAGAAGTGTCTTTCCTTCTAAGTATGGATCTCCCGTCTTCAGCTTGTGGAAACAGATTGCAGTTTTAAATAAATCCATCTCTAAAACTTAATCAATGGGCAATTCTTTTTATCCCACGCCATAGTGGACAAAAGTAAAACATGTTAAAATATATATCGATTGCAAATATATGGATTGTAATTGACATATACAATTAAATTTCTTTTCTTATTATATATTATCTGTAATCTTACATAGAATATTCATATAGAAATATATTTAGAATATATATATTTTTTTATGCACATATCTATCTAATTTACTATATTTGTGATTTACAAAATTTGTATATATATATATCGAGCTTCACAATAAGTATAGATCGAGCTTGTACAAATATATGGAACTTGCGCACGGTACTTGCGCGCTGGCAAATAGAAGAACCACGTGGCTGATAACTCTAACTCCCTGTTGCAACTTTGAACAACCGCATACAAGCTAGACGAATATTCGTCCAGACTCAGTTTCATTTTCCAGACTCAGCTTCATATTCCAGACTCAGCTAATGATTCAGATTAAAATAATCGCAAAATTATCAATTTTCTACCAACAAACAAAGCTTTTAACAAAAAATGAGTGGATTTCAACACGAGAACTTTACCATACATATATAAATCCAAAAACACCTTGTCGATCGCATATCGCATGAACGGATTTTCTGGGAAAACGAGGTTCGTGTAAAATATATTATCATTTTGTTATTTCTATTATCATTTGTAAAATATCATTATTGTTTTGTAAAGTTCCTTTTTTCTATTACCATTTTGTAAAATTCGATTATCATTCTGTAAACTCTTATTATCATTCTGTGCGTTCCAATCTCATTCCGTAAATTATCACATTGTCATTCTGTTCCGCATTTCTCATTATCATTGTGTGAAGCTCATACATCATGGTGAAACCATAGCAACGTATGTAATTCTGAAAAATATATGATGAAACCATGGTGACGAAGACGCCGGGGACAAGCACAACAACTACAACAACAAGTATCTGCAGGCCTGAGCGAGTCGGCCTAAATAAAGCATCGAGTCGAGCGCCTGGAGAGAGAACGAAGATCATCACGAAGTTAAGTTTTATCATACTATTTGGGAGCATTTCTCGTCATATTGTTCACTGTGTATCATCAGCGAATTTAGGAGATTCAGTTCAATATTTTTTGCAGGAAGTTCCAAGTTTCATTCATATCCTCCTGCCTCCAGAACAAGATTCACGTTTATTCAGAATCACATTCGGGTTCACATTCACAAGCGGATTCAACAAATTTAGCAATTGCTCCCATTACCAAGGAAGGTGACAGGTAAAAATGTACCACAGTACCATAGGGGAAGTACCAGGTACCACACCAGTACCAAGTACCACTAAAAGGCCAGAGCAGCAAAACAGTACCACTTTAGACTGAGAATTGCAGAAAATGCTGGGAAAATTTGGAATGAGAAAATTAAGTCCTTGAAAATATTCTCGGTACTACAGTAATTCCTACCAGTACTTGTTGGGGAGATGAGATACGGTTTGTCAGAGGAAACTTTTGTCCCCCGTGCATAAGGTTAATGCTCATGCGCCCATCGGAGTTCCAACCCTAAATGCTATTGTGCACGAGCATTAACCGACTGCATGGTGGGACGCATAAGTTTCCTCAGACAAAGCACATCTCATCTCCCCAATGAGTACCCAATACCAAAGGTATCAGTACCAGTTACCGTAGGGGCCAGTACCCAATACCATCAATCCCCCTGTCACCACCCTGTTACAAAATATCAAGGCCAAATTTAAAATACAAACATGCTAGCCTATTGAACTAATGCTTTGTGCACGTTCCATAACTCTTCTCTGGGGGGCTTGGCACAAATTTTTGTATTTGACCGTCCTCGTTTATACTCATGTTTTTATGTCCATGAATCCATGGCTCATTGAATTCCTATCCTGACCATTCCCCCAGGATACCTCTGGGTATTTGCTCAAAAATATTCCCAGCCCCCGGGCATTTGACCGTAAATTTCTCTGGCCCCCAAGCATTTGAATAGCATTTGGACAAGAACAGGAGCTTTTGCAGTAACTGGGGATATGGCATTTTCTCTGTGCCCAGCCCATTGGCCCCCGAGCATTCACCACATAAAATTTGCCCAGCCCCCTTGCATTTGTGCAAGAAATTTTTGTTGACTCCTGGGTGGTCAGGGTAGGAATTGAACGAGATATTACTCCCTCTTACAAATACAACGTTATGAAGCTCATGCCTAAAATAAAACAAAGCTTGTAATAGCAAATATATACCGGGTGCGCCAAAATAAACTATGCACTTTTGGCAGGCCACGATAAATCGTAAAAAAGACCGATTTTGAAGATTTATGACTTGATCTTTAGCAGAAGGCCTGAATTAGATTTTAAGATTTTTTGCACTTTTTCCGTTTTCAATTTTTAGAGCTACAGGCGAGTTTCTTAAAATTTTCGTTTTCGAAAACACTGAAAACGATCAAAAAACGTTGATCAAATTTTCTGAAGACTAATCATGAATGGACAAAGAGAAAATGTTTTCAGCGTGATTTGGGGATTTGGAAATTGATCATTGTAAACTTCTGCACGAGTGTTATTTCAAATATTGGCTTGTTGCGAAATTCTGTAGTAGTTGCAATAAAGTGCCGCCCCAAAAGCAGTCACAAATCAAGAATGTAACAAAACTCCATACTTGCTGGCCCCATGACTCTTCCTCGCTTGTCTTTTAACCCCCTTGATACAGGAACACAGCCTGCAGCAAAGCATAAATTAAATGACATTAAAAAAGAAAAGACGTAATTTATATTCTTGAAAATATTATTACATTTCTCACAAGATAGTACAAACTCTCACACATCAGTTTACAATTAGTCGATTTCTAAATCCCAAATCACCACGAAAAAGTTTTCTCTTTGTCCATTCATGTCGACTCTTTAGAAAGCTTGATCAACGTTTTTGATCGTTTTCAGTGTTTTCGAAAACAAAAATTTTAAGAAACTCAAACTGAAAACAGAAAAACTTGCAAAAAATCCTAGGATCTAATTCAGGCCTTCTGCTAAAGATCAAGTCATAAATCTTCCAAATCGGTCTTGTGTACGATTTATCATGGCCTGCCAAAAGTGGATAGTTTATTTTGGCGCACCCGGTATTAGTATGGACATACAATGAAAATTAAAAATGTTGTTCCAAGCAAGCCCCCTGCGGGGAGTGGGGATCTTTGAAAAGCACACACAACGTCAGTTGGATGGTATAGAATGTTTGTGATGATGAGAGCTATGTTTCCCTTATTTGTTGAATCTGATTGTGAATCTGAATATGATTCTGAATGAATATGAATCTACTCTAGTCTAGGGATAAAAGTTTTGTAAATCAAACCGTAAGAAACTTCCTGCAAAAAATCTTGAACTGAATCTCTTTCATTCGCTGATGGCGCACAGTGGACAACATAACAACAAGAAATGCTCCCAAAGAGTATGATCTTCGTTCCCTCTCTGTGGTCTCAAGACGGCTCAAGACTCGTAGCTCCTGATTTACGCTTTTAGGCCGACTCGCTCAGGCGTCCAGATACTTGTTGTTGCAGCTGTTGAGCATTGTCCCCGGCGTCTTCGTCACCATGGTTTCATCATATATTTTTCGCAAATGCATGCGTTGCTATGGTTTCACCATGATGTGTGAGCTTCACACAATGATTCTTTTCTGATAAGATCTTTAATTGATGGCCAGCCAAGGTTTTTGAGCAGAGGGACAGCAGAAGCATCGTAAGGACTATTTGTAGTTATTCTTGCAGCTCTATTCTGGATCTTTTGGAGAGAATTAAGTTTGGTTTCACTACAACAACCCCAAACCGAGCAGCAATAACTAAAATGTGGCTCAACAATTCCTCTATACATTTTCTGCAGATCACCTGATGGAAGAAATTTCTTGGCATGCTTAATGAGACCGAGAGCTCGTAGTGCCTTAGCCTTAACTTGTTCAATATGGCGATCCCTTGGAGTTTGTCATCAATTTGAACCCCCAGATACTTTGTATCGGTTATCATATTAATCTTTTGATCACCTATTTCAAAACTAGGCTTAGCGTCAGTCTGCTTTTCGATCTTTAGAATATTTGGTCTGGATCCTATTATCAGAGACTGTGTTTTTACAACGTTTAGAGACAGTTTATTGCCATGTAGCCAGTCCTGTAAATTCACAAGATCCCGGTTTAAATCATCCTGCAGTTCAGAAAGGCATTTCGAGGAATGCGAAATCGCAGTATCATCAGCGTACATAGTGACCTTTCCTTTCTTTAGGCAGAATGGTAGATCATTTATATAAATAAGGAACAGAAGTGGGCCAAGACAGGAGCCCTGGGGGACACCACAACCTATATCGTTAATACTAGAGGAGGTGGAATTAACCTTGCAGAATTGCTTTCGCTCTTGCAAGTAGGAAGTGAACCAATCAAGCTCTAGTCCACTTATTCCGTATTTTTCTAGCTTCTTCAGTAGGATATCATGATTTACTGTATCAAATGCCTTTTTTAGGTCAATGAAAATCAAACCAGTGTACTTGCCCCTATCTATATTCAAATACCAGTCATTTGTGCCAGCCATAAGGCTGGTGACGACTGAGTGTAAAGATCGAAAACCAGACTGATGCCTGTATATGAGCCTATTACTATCTAAGTAGTCATACAATTGATTATATACTACTTTTTCGAATGCACGAGACAATACAGGCAACACAGATATCGGTCTATAGTTAGAACAATCATCTCTCGCTCCGCTCTTGTAAATTGGGGCAACACGCGCTATTTTCCAATCTGTGGGAAATTTTCCAGAGAACAAAGACATATTAAAAAGATCGCATAATGATCCGGAGATTAATGGCAAAGCAATCTTTATAAAAAAGCTTGCGATACCATCACAACCAGAGCCATGCGAAGTCTTCATTTTCTTCATAACTTTCGGTACATCATTCTCTGAAACAGCTTTGAAAGAGAAATTTGTTACAGCGTTACCCACTTCATACTCGTTGGATAAAAGTGGGTTGGGTTTTTCTGGAATTTTGCCACTCAGTTTATTTCCAATGGTACAGAAAAACTCATTCATTGATGAAGCAATCTTTTTGTTGTCTTTAATCGACTCACCTTCAACATTAAGGGACGGGATAGAAGTGGTCTTGCTTCTTTTGTTTATGACTTGGTTAATAGTTTTCCAGGATTTTTTAAGATCCCCATGACATGCAGAAATTTTCTTAGAGAAATATTCTCTTTTTAGGTGGAGATTTAACTTGTTTACACGATTACGAATTTGCTTGTAACAATCCATCAAAAGGGTGGATTTACTTTTTACTGCCTGGATTTTCAATTTATCTCTCGTCTTAGCAAGCTGGAAAAACTCATTATTGAGCCAAGGTGTATACTTGTCCGAAACCCGTCTGGTCAGGTTAGGCGCATGTTTATCAAGAATAAGCGAAAAGATGTTTGTCCAGCTACGGACCGCATCATCAGAATCACTAGCATTCAATGATAATGAGAAATGCGGAACAGAATGATAATGTGATAATTTACGGAATGAGATTGGAACGCACAGAATGATAATAAGAGTTTACAGAATGACAATCAAATTTTACAAAATGGTAATAGAAATAAGGAACTTTGCAAAACAATAATGAGATTTTACAAAATGGTAATAGAAATAACAAAATGATAATGATATTTTACAGAATGATAATAAAAATAACTAAATGATTATAAGAGTTTACAAAATGATAATAGAAATAACAAAATGATAATGATATTTTACAGAATGATAATAGAAATAACAAAATGATAATGAGATTTTACAGAATGATAATACAAATTTACAAAATGATAATAGAAATAATAAAAAGATCATATAGAGTTTACAGAATGATATTAAAACTCCACAGAATGATAATAGCAACCACAGAAAACGAATTAATTTTTTTGGCTTTGGCACTCCATAGTTCGTGTCCAAGTGCGACTTAGGCCCATTTATGCAATCGACAAGGTGTTTCTGGATTTAGATATGTATGATAAAGTTCTCCTGTTGAAATCCATTCATTTTTTGTTAAAAGCTTTGTTTGTTGGTAGAGAATTGATAGTTTTGCGATTATTTTAATCTGAGTCATCATTATCTGAGTCTGGAAAATGAAGCTGAGTCTGGAAAATGAAACTGAGTCTGGACGAATATTCGTCTAACTTGTATGCGGTTGTTCAAAGTTGCAACAGGGAGTTAGAGTTATCAGCCAGGTGGTTCTTCTATTTGCCACCGCGCAAGTACCGTGCGCAAGTTCCATATATTTGTACAAGCTCGATCTATACTTATTGTGAAGCTCGATATATATATATACAAATTTTGTAAATCACAAATATAGTAAATTAGATAGATATGTGCATAAAAAATATATATATTCTAAATATATTTCTATATGAATATTCTATATAAGATTACAGATAATATACAATAAGAAAAGAAATTTAATTGTATATGTCAATTACAATCCATATATTTGTAATCGATATATATTTTAACATGTTTTACTTTTGTCCACTATGGCGTGGGATTTGGGAATTCAATCTTTTCAGGAGGTACCCAGGGTGTTCAGGAGGTACTCTGGTAAGGGTGTTCAATGGATAAAATTGCTGCCATTGCGCACTATAGTTATATGAGAAAAATGACACTAGAAAGCAAACGGAACTTCAAGCAAAGCAACCAACAAATGGCAAGTAAAGACTAAATTAAATGATTTCTTTCTTTGGTCTTACAACAAACAGGAGTAAGAACAATGAAAAAACTGTGGCAAACCCCTAGGGAGAATTCTCAAAGATGCATAAAACGGTCACTTAATTGCACTTAATCAGAAGAGGATTGTTGTCATGTTTGTTGCGGATGTAAAGAGGTTTCTAGCAGATCAAATAAAGAATATTCTATTACAAACGAGTTTCATTTTATCAATCCTCCATTTTCCAGTCTCGTACTTTGAACATACCAAGAACGCGGGCGCATGTGTAACATAACATTAAAACGAGCCTAATAATGTCACACCTTTCCTCCAACAAAAGAATTAAAGGAAACCTAACATAAAAAAGTTGATTTTTTTAACCCTATCCAGACTAGGCTTTTTGAAACTTTGGGGAGACTAGGGGGGGGCACAAAGTGCCCCCCCTGGTTTTTCATAGAATCATAGGTGCTAGAGACTTGAAACTTGGCACAAGTAACAAACATGATAAGGCAAACAAGATGATGTGATTTGTTTTTGTTTATGTCACGTGATTAAGTGCTGACGTCAGCAAATGTTGCTAATTTGGGTGCAAAACCATATGTAATTTGTCGCATTGTATCTCCAAATTGATAAAATATATCGATGTGATATTTCAAACATAGAGGGATTATATCCTTGTAATTCTTATTTTGAAATTTTTGCTTTGTAACACGAATATTTTTGCTGATGTCAGCATTTATTTATTTTATACGAAAAAAAGAGTGATTTTTGTCGAAAATTTATTATAAATTACTTTTAAAAATAGCAAAAATGCTAAATATACATAAAAATACCTGTTGCATCATATTATGTCATTCATTTTTCTAAAAATGAACCATAACATGGTTTTTCGTCAGTACGCATGCGCAACAACCAATTGTTGATGACGTAATCAAAAATCTTTAAACTATATATCAAATGAAAGCTTATTTCAAGACGAGCTCAAAAATGTTTGTCTCATTGTCATAGAGCCAGTGGTTTCAAAGCTATGACTTAAACAGTATATATTTTGCGGAGCACTCAATTTAAAGTCATGTGTTGACCCCCGGAATCAGTGTGAAAATTTTTGAAATAGACATGAAAAGATGTCTCATAGATAGAAACTAAAAGTCACAAAAAAGCTAGACTATTAAAGAGATACTCGACGAGCTGTGTGAAAAAGTTTACTAGGGGTGGCACTTTGTGCCCCCCCCCCCCTAGTCTGGATAGGGTTAAAGTTTCTTCATCATTTGTGTCCAGCAAGATCGTCAGGTAGTAGTTACTCTTCTGCCACTTCTTGTCATTGCTGGTTGGTAAAAGTTCAATTGCCTGTGATCGAATCTTGTCTCAGCAGGTCCGTTGGCGGCTATCTCTGCTTCAACAGCATCAGGTCGTAAGTGAGGGGTGCCTCTTGCGGACCCAATGGCTCCACTTCCGGCTGGTGGTCATCAAGAGGTCGAGTCAGTGCTTCTTGTTCTTTTCTGGGGAAAACGATTGCATCTTCTTCATCAGCGTTTAATAGCTCTTGGTATGGCGTAGAAACTTTCGATTTCGTCTGAAGATCTTTCCATCTTCTGGTTTTACATTATAAGATGTTGCACCAACTTGCTCTGTGACACAGCCTTTGGTCCAGCGGCCGGTTCTGTCATTATTGCTTGGTGTGATCCGAACCACATCATCCTTCCTTAAAGGGTCTGTTTCATCCAGCATTCCTTGCACGTGCCGTCTCTTGGTTTTCCTTTGTTGTCCGCAATTTTCATGGGCCATGAAAATGAAAATGGCGGCAACAAAGGCTAACCAAGAGATGGCACGTGCAAGGCATACTGGATGAAACTAGACTTGCCCCAAAAGTCTATCTCTTCCGTCCGTCTACCGTTCCCTTTTTACGGTAGTTCCTGGATCCGCTATTTCATGGATCTACCATTCCAACATTCCGTCAAGAGAGCTCGAGAGATCTCTGGACGGAACATTGGAATGGCGGATCCAGGAAATGGAGGATCCAGGAACTACTGTACAGGGAACTGTAGACGGACGGAAGAGATAGACTTGGGGCAAGTCTAGATGAAACAGACCCTTTAATGTGATAAGCTCCTTTGTGCCTCTGTTATAACATTTTGATTGTATCTCCTCTTTCCTCTGGCGAAGTTTTACTTGAACACCTGTGACGACCTTTGGTTTGAAGAGCTTCTTGGACATGGGAGGAAGCAGAGTTTTAGCTCTTCTGCTAAAAATACGCTGGGAAGAAGATATGTCCATCCCCTCAGAAGGCGTGTTTCGCCATTCAAGCAGCACGAGGTAGAAGTCATTGCCAGATTCAGCTGCTTTTTTCATCAGCATCTTTGCAGTTTTGACCGCATTTTCTGCTTTGCCATTGCTTTGAGCATAACCTGCTGAGCTTGGCTCGGTGGTAAATTCATATTTCTTATTTCTTATTTCTTATTTTATAATATTTATACAGGGTAAAACATTCAGTTATACTGTTTTACAATGTACTCTGTTAAAAAAAATTACAAACGAAAAGAAACTATCTAAATTTACACGTAAATCTAAAATAAAACTACAATCAATTTGATCTATACAGCTATTAGCAAAGTGTATGAAAATTGTAGATATGATCATGCATTTGCTAGATATGATATGAGAGAATTAGCTAAATGCAACGTTTGCTATTCTTTTTTTGAAAGTTTTCAATGTCGGGGACAATTTTGATTCTAGGCTGAGACAATTCCACATTGTCGCGCCTATATATGAGAAGCATTTTTGGCCATTTGCAGATTTTCACCATGGGTAGTTAGACACTGCTGGTATGCATCTAAGGAGCGCTGGATATTATGTATCTGTGGGGGGAATTTTTTTGCAGTACTGCGGAGGAGATATCGAAAGGACGAAAAATCTCCTCCACAGTACTATAAAAATTTCCCCCGCAGATATCTCCTCCGCAGTACTATAAAAAATTTCCCCCGCAGGTATCTCCTCCGCAGTACTGTAAAAAAATTCCCCCGCAGATACATATCATCCAGCTCTTCTCCATAGAAGCACACCAGCAGTGTCTAACTACCCATGTTTTCGCATGGGAATTTCTAAATCAGATCTAGTATTGCGTAATTCTCCCTTACATGTATCCGAGTGGACTTACTGTATCTGAGAGTCTTGAGAACATTTCTGTAAGGTAAGTGGGAGCCAGATCATTGATAGATTTGTATACCATACTCAAGGTCTCCATTTGAATAATTTCACTAACAGTGTGCCATCCAAGTTTCTTGATGATAGGCTTTGCAGAAGCATCATATCTACTGTTAGTAACTATTCTTGCAGCCCGATTTTGAAGTTTTTGTAGTTTGTTTATCGCTGTGGAGCCACAGCTTCCCCATACAGGGCAGCAATACCTAAAATATGGTTCTACAAGACTTTTATACATGCTTTGTATTGTGAGAAGAGGGAGATACTTTTTGGAGTATTTCAACATCCCTATTGCTCTAGAAACTTTTTTCTTGATGGTAGAAATTTGTTCTTTCCAGTTCAAGTGTTGATCAACCATTACTCCCAGATATTTTGCCTGCTTTATGATAGAAACAGTTTCTTCCCCTACATTAAAGAGAGGCTTTACTCCCCCTACCTTTTCTATGTCGTTCAAACGCTTCCTACCACCTATCACAAGACTTTGTGTCTTGGTCACATTGAGGGACAATTTGTTTCCATTAAGCCAAGATTTAAGGTATCCAAGGTCTTCGTTGACGCATTCATTTATTAAAGGAATGGACTTTGAAGAGAAAGAAAGGCTTGTATCATCGGCGTACATGTTAACATCTGAGTGTCTCAAAGAGAAATGAAGATCATTTACGTATATTATGAAAAGAAGAGGTCCTAGGCAAGAGCCCTGAGGAACTCCAGTCGTTATTGATTCAAGATCTGAAAGCTTCCCATTTACCTTACAGCACTGCTTTCTATTAGTTAGATACTAGCGGAACCAGCGAATCTCTTTGTTTTTAACCCCATAATGCTCCAATTTCTGTATAAGGATGTCATGATTCACCGTATCAAAAGCCTTTTTTAAATCAATAAAAGTGACGGCTGTATATTCACTGTTCTCTAAATTGAGATACCAATCATTGGTACATTTTAAGAGACATGTCAGTACGGAATGTAGTAACCTGAAACTAGATTGTTGTGAGAATAGAAGTTTATTCACACTTAGAAAGCCGTAGAATTGATCATACCCCAGTTTTTCAAAAAGGCGAGAGATGACCGGTAAAACAGATATAGGGCGATAGTTCAAATTTTCATCTTCTGGGCCATCCTTGTAGATAGGTGCGACCCTAGCTATCTTCCAATCGTCTGGAAAAAGGCCAAGAGACATAGACATGTTAAAGAGCTGACTCAGAGACCCGGTCAAAACAGGCATCCCAACCTTAAGAAAAAAGCTTGATATACAGTCAAGGTTCCTGAGAGGTCTTGAACTTTCCCATAGTCTCAATTAGCTGCTTAGGTGTAACAGGTGCAAAGCTAAATGTAGCATTTTTAGGATTTACAATATATTCATCATTCAAAAGGGGATTTCCAGTCTCAGGTATATCATTGCTCAGTTTTTCTCCAATAGTGCAAAAGAACTGATTCATTGAGTTAGCAATTTCCTTTGAATCGAAAATAGTAATACCATCGGCCCTTAAAGATTGGATTTTCGTCGTTTTCGATCGTTTATTTATAAGTTTGTTGATAGTAGACCATGTTTCCTTCACATTACCTTCCGCTTCATGTATTTTGTTTGCGAAATATGTCTTTTTAAGATCGTCATTCATAATATTTGCTTTATTTCTTACTTGCCTATATGCAGCCATAAGGATTTCAGATTTTGATTTGACTGCAGCAACCTTTAGTTTGTCCCTATTCCTAAGCAAGTCCTTCAGACTGGAAGACAGCCAAGGGCTATATCTTTCAGACACTCGCTTTTGCATCATGGGGGTATGAGTTTCTATGATTAACGAAAGCATACTAATCCATTTTTCAACTACTACATTAATATCTTCAGAGCAATACAGGATACTTAGCCAATCATATAGGCAGAGAGATCCCGAAGGAAAGCTTCCTCACTGAAGTTTTTCATCTGCCGAGTATATATTTGTTTGTGTTTTCGTTCAATACCACCCAGGTGCTTCCTTACTGTATACACCAGGTATACACTAGATAATGATCGCTAATGGCAGTCCTGACAACACCGGATTTTGAAATGTTACTTACATTACTGACAGCAATATGATCTATCAGAGTGGAAGTTTGTTCGGTTTCACGTGTTTGTTCGGATATCAGCTGCGTCAGGCGTAAACAAAGTTGCAAGTGATGGAAAATCTCACAATGCGGCTAAGAAAGGACGAAATGAAAGCGAGCCAGGTAATGCAAATGCCAGCAGGGATAGTGAAGTGGCAGCGGCACAACAGCCAGCACCCATAAAAATGATTCAACAACAAGAAAAAGGAAGGAAAAGGGTGTATGTTCTTGGTGACTCAATCATAAATGGCATTGAAGAAAAAGGGTTATCACGTAACGGGTTGTTGTTGCTTCAGTGAGAAGGACGTGTTTTTGTTTGCTCCTACGATTATTTCAAATATGGACAGAACATCTTCAGAAAAAGAATTGGTTTTCAATGCAATCAACGAAATTCGCAAGAAATCAAAGAAAAGACCGGATAAAGATCGCTTGGTATCTCATCTTTCGTCGAAATTTGAGTCTCGACCCCAATTCGTACATATCTTTGATGTGTCTAGCATTACCTGAGAACGTGGGTGCTGAGCCATCAGTTGAGTTAGGATTTAACGAAAGATCACAGTTTGTATCCCCTAATAAAATTATCTCCTTCCCTTCCAATTCTAAGAAACGCATGGCTCGCTCAAGCTTATCAAAAGTATCTATCGGATCGCTGGGAGGCCTATACCACGAGAGAATTATAAAGGGTGCAGCTCTGAGGGGTGTAATCTGAATCTCGACCCCAATCATTCCCAGTGACGTTTTTGGAATATCCTCTCTAACTTTAGATTTGAAACTGTTGCCATATTCCTTGGTGAAATCCTGGAATTGTTTGAAAGAGAATGGTAGATTGTCACTCATGAACTTATCCAGGACCGCTGAGAGGGGGGGGGGGGTAGCCGGGGCAACTGGGCTCGGGCCCCGATAGAGGCCAGTAAAAATTAACCTTTGTTTTTCATTGTATGTTGCAACGATCTCATCGAGTTGGGCCCCGCAAAGGGCCCGGAATAATCAAACTTTCTTCTTGTCCATTGCACCTTGCCATGATACCACGGGCCTCAGTTCATTATTTGCAATAAACTTCGTGTTACTGTGGGACCTTTTGAAAAATGCCCCACCACTAAAAAAATCCTTAAAAAATGCCCTGATTCAAATTTATTTCAAAATTTGCCTTCCTATTGTAGGCCACTTTGTTTTGAAGTAAGGGAAAATTAATAAGAATCCGTGACCAAATCGCCGGGACTTTGGTTTGACACTTGTTTTGACATCAGAACACATAGAAGATTAAAATAGAATTGGGGGTCCCTCTTGAAAATGCCAGGAACACCTCCACAGCGGCCCAAATAGCTAGGCTGCGGCTCATGTAACGCCAAATGCTCAAGATGCTTGCGGTGACGAATAAATTAATAAGTTTAAAGGCAGAAACACTGCAATACAACAAAAACCAACAGCAAATGGTTGAATAAATATTTTGTCTTGCCATGCAGGACTTCTTCCAGGGCTGTAATGAAGAAAACTCCCCCGTTGAACATTCTCAACGTTGAAGGCTGACTTCTTTAGACTACATACTTTGGCACTTGTGTTCAAGATCAAATGTATATTTCAAATAGATTCTCATATAACTCATTTTAAGTTTTACTATTTGTAATACTAGTTGTAATGCAATTGAAAGGCCTTGCATTGAAGTTTCTCACATGTATATACAATGATTTTATCCGTCGTTTTCTATCTAGAAAGAGCATATTTCTATATTAAAAAAGGCGTTTCCCTAAGATCTAAAGGGTTAGCTAACCTAAGAAGCTGAATTCTTCTTATCTATACAAATGAAAGAATTCATCAAACTAGAAGGCTATTGGAAGATTAGCTAACTACAGATTTCTAACAGTCTCAGCATACATTTTTTATTCAAAGATCTAGTACTTTAGGCAAAAATGCTGCCTGATGCACTTGGCTCTATCAACATCGCTAAGATTTAGGCTCCAGAAAATAATGAGTCGGTTGTTGATGATGCCATTAATGATGAAGGAGAAATTACAATAATAAGATTGAAAAAGAACGCGCAAATATCAATGAAGGTAAAGATGAGGAAGTTGATGATTATGGAATGATTAATCAACGATGGAGGCAAGGAAAATCAGGCCAATTTCCTACCAATAGCCAATAATGCAACGCCAACAATTAATTATCATCATGAACCAATCTTAATGCTTAGAAAATCTCTTGTCTTGGACCCCCTGATTGCACTGGAAACATTCTAGCGGCAAGAAAAGCAGAAAATTCAATTTTTGCGCCTCTGCGGAGGAGCATATGCTTTTTTTCTCTGTTAAATGCCATTAAGGCCGGTTTTATCCCCTCTCTGGTGTTCAAAATGGATTTCTTTTCATTTACTACATACTTAATGCAATGATTTACTCACCTTTTTGTTATAATGGCTTCAAATTGAGCATTTGGCGTTACATGAGCCGCAGCCTAGCTATTTGGGCCACTGTGGAGGTGTTCCTGGCATTTTCAAGAGGGACCCCCAATTTTATTTTAATCTTCTATGTGTTCTGATCTCAAAACAAGTGTCAAACCAAAGTCCCGGCGATTTGGTCACGGATTCTTATTAATTTTCCCTTACTATCTTATCGTGACGTTTTGTTGCTTTTGTTGTTGTTGTTGTTGTTGTTGTTGTTGTTGTTGTTGTTGTTGTTGTTTTTAAGAGACCACGCTGCACTTCGCTGAACGTTATGTTGATTGAAATTTATCTGATTAACGACTTTTATGGTTTTTACATGGTAGGGTAGAATCGTAGATGAGAGAGAATTAAGACCATTTCTATGATTTGAAATAATTTCGATTTGCTCATGGTCGATTCGATAGAAAGGATTGCTTTGCCTGAGATATTTAGAGAGTAATTTTTCATAGCTCTTCAAGAAAGATTCATAAAGTCCACAAAATTGCAAACAAATTCCAATAATTTGAATCAGTGTGCTTGTGCTTGGAATCGTTCATGATTCGGAACATAAATAAAATTAAAGGGGCCCATTAGCCATGTACGAAGAACGCTGGTACAGAACAAAGTTTGAAATAGCTTAGGGTAAATGCTTCCAAATAACCATTGCAGACAGGAAAGAGCACATGGTGACCTTCAGGTGGGAGCAATGAGCTTCTTTGAAGCTGCGGCAATTCCGATACTTTCTTGTTTCATATTTCTATTTTCTACTGGAGGGGGCAGTCCTTCAGCACACAAGAAGTAGTTTTTAAGGGGTCCTGGCATCCCTTGTTCGACCTAAAAGGAAAACATGTTCCCGTGGATTAATGCTTGCACAGCGGCACAGAGTCAACTCGAGTCAACTGTAACATTTGCCCCAAGAAAGTAACATTTCTAAACAGACGTTCATTTACCCCATCAAGTTATTGATTGAGGCCTGACGTGAACAGTCCCGTGTCAGGTTTCAAAAGCAGTTACAGCATCTGCGATCTACAATAGACCTTTTTGCTATTCTAGAAAAATCTGAATCTACAATATTTTTATAGATTTTCTCGAATTTTGGAATGTGTACGATAGTGAAGCTCTAACCCAACCAGCCTGCAAGTATCTTCGAGGTCGAACGCGGCGACCTCGGCGGTGGCACATAAAAGCAACGTAGCCTTTGTGGGATTTGGCTTCGAAGCAGAAGTCCAGGTACCAATGAAGATATTTACTTCCAGTATTCAAAATTGTTGAATTGAAAATCTGCCAACACTTTTGTAAAGAGAGCAACATGCAATATGGTTAATGGGCTCATTTGTGGTCTAATTGGACATGAATCGACTGCGTCACAACGTTTCTTCTGGAACTTTCGTTGATCACATGACATCGAAAATAATTAGTGCACATGGTTTGTTTTCCTGGTGCTCTGCCAAAAGAGTCTCAGCAAATGCGGTGATCTGATGGTGCGGAGGCGCAGCAACAGCACAGCTGTTGGCAACTGATTGCATTCTTGGCATTCTTAGCTGGTTCGCGGAATGCGTTCTTGGTTCATTAGTTAGTGAGTTACGGCGTTACACAACTCCACTCCTATATGTACTCGTTTTACTTCGTACATAATTAAAGGGGCCCATTAGCCATGTACGAAGAACGCTGGTACAGAACAAAGGTTAAAATAGCTTAGGGTAAATGCTTCCAAAAAACCATTGCAGACAGGAAAGAGCACATGGTGACCTTCAGATGGGAGCAATGAGCTTCTTTGAAGCTGCGGCAATTCCGATACTTTTCTTGTTTCATATTTCTATTTTCTACTGGAGGGGGCAGTCCTTCAGCACACAAGGACTAGTTTTTAAGGGGTCCTCGCATCCCTTGTTCGACCTAAAAGGAAAACATGTTCCCGTGGATTGATGCTTGCACAGCGGCACAGGGTCAACTCGAGTCAACTGTAACATTTGCCCCAAGAAAGTAAAATTTCAAAACAGACGTTCATTTACCCCATCAAGTTATTGATTGAGGCCTGACGTGAACAGTCCCTTGTCAGGTTTCAAAAGCAGTTACAGCATCTGCGATCTACAATAGACCTTTTTGCTATTCTAGAAAAATCTGAATCTACAATATTTTTATAGATTTTCTAGAATTTTGGAATTTGTACGATAGTGAAGCTCTAACACAACTCAGCCTGTAAGTGTCTTCGAGGTCGAACGCGGCGACCTCTGCGGTGGCACATAAAGGCAATGTAGCCATTATGGGATTTGGCTTCGAAGCAGAAGTCCGGGTACCAATGAAGATATTTATTTCCAGTATCCAAAATTGTTGAATTGAAAATCTGCCAACACTTTGGTAAAGAGAGCAACATGCAATATGGTTAATGGGCTCATTTGTGGTCGAGTTGGACATGAATCGACTGCGTCACAACGTTTCTTCTAGAATTTTCCTTGATCACATGACATCGAAAATAATTAGTGCAAATGGTTTGTTTTCCTGGTGCTCTGCCAAAAAAGTCTCAGCAAATGCAGTGATCTGATGGTGCGGAGGCGCAGCAACAATACAGCAGTTGGCAACTGATTGCATTCTTGGCATTCTTAGCTGGTTCGCGGAATGCGTTCTTGGTTCGTTAGTTAGTGAGTTACTGAGTGCGTTACACAACTCCACTCCCACATGTACTCGTTTTACTTCGTACATAAAAATGCTCGTAGGTAGGGCCCGCTTTTTTAACATTTTATGAGGGGCCCGGGCGGCGATTGCCACGTAGCCACCTGGGGCAGTCCAGCGTCCGCCCCTGCTTAAATGCGTGAGGGAGGATGAAACTGTCATCCCTGGGAATGGAGCATAACAGCATCATTCCAAGCGATTTCATCCTCCCAAAAGGATAACACGTGCAAAAGCGTGTAGAAATATTGCTGTAAGGCCAATGAGCATATGAGTCAAATCTTTCAATAGGGCACAGGGAAACCCGCAAATCTTCCAATTTCACGCTTATAAGCCAATGACATCGTCGTATTCCGGTCACATGACTGAAAATAAGGCTTTCGAGATAACTTTTCAAGTACCTTCACGAAAATAAAAATGGATATTCGAGTAATAAAGATACAGAGCTTGCTTTACCACGAATCGATTCGAGACACCCCACTCCACATTTGTTTTTCTGCATTTGGTTAAAATCTCGTCAGGGATCGGCGTCAAATCGAAATTCATTCCTTCAAAAATTGGCCTATGTTCAAGAATTCTTCAGGAACGGTACAAATAAGATATAGCTTTCAAAATTTCACATGTTACGTGAATTATGTCCAGGAATAACATGAAAATATTTGTTTGTGTGATTTTTGAAAATCCTAGATGAATTAAAGCTATTTGCTGCGAAGAAAGATATTGGGCCTACCTTCACCTGCAGTAGAATCCCAGCAATCGGCATTAAATCACTCTTTTTCGCAATAATAACAAGCGGATACATCAACGGATAACTTCACCACAAATTCATTTCTTTCCACCATTTTATCATCGATAATTTCGATAAAATGTGACAAGACTTTACAGCCTCTGCAGCAAACCGTCCAACTACCGTTGATTCAAAGCTTTCTTGCTGCAAAAACGTTGGAAGTCTTGCAAGACTTGCATAAAACAAAAGGTTTTGCAAGACTTAGGTCTCCCATATGACACAGCAAAATGACACCTTTGAGAATAGATTGCACACTCCGGGAGGCATTCTATCGTTGCAAAATAAAGAGAAAATAAAACTTTTCTCAAAGATTGCAAGTTTCTTTGTCACATCGGAAAAGTACATAATTTGTGTAAAGAAATTTCCCCTGCAATCTATTCTCAAAGGTAACAATTTGCTGTGTCATATGGGAGACCTGAGCCTTGCACAACCTTTTGTTTTATGCAAGCTTTCCTGGTGTTTGCAGCAAAGACCAGAAATGTTTCTTATGCGCGTGCATAATCGTCATGCATGGCTCCTGAATACGAGGCGAACTGATCACGTGATAATCACAACGATGGAAAGCAGAAATTAAATCAGCTGATGCTATAGCCAGCAGCGGACGATCGAAATGAAGAACTTACTGAAGTGATTATTTGTAGCTTATTTCACAATTTCCAGCAAAAGATTGATATCAATCAGTTTTAGTTTCAATCCTAGGCCCCTTTCAAACTTGACCAGAAACATCTAGGCCAGTGTGATGGATGATGCAGACCAAACTCGAAGAGCCACAACATTGAATGACAGCATTGCAATCTAGCATGAAAATTTTTACTCGATTTAACAAAAAATAATTAGGTCTTTCTTCTAAATGATCAGTGTATTGCATATTTCCTTTCATTTTGTCTGAAGCAGATCAAAAGAGGTTACTATCACAGTTCTAAGTGTATTTCTTGCCAAAATTTGAGCACCAAGCAGAATTCTCATCTTGAAGGGGGGAGGGAGGACAATCCCACCCCTTAAATCCCAGCAAATGATTTAGACTTAAAATGTTACAATTGGTTGGTATTAAAAGTATGTCACCCAGCTGAATGGCTCCTAAAAGCAATGACACCCTTTTGTTGTAGAAGTCACAATTTTCTTGTGAGGCACAACATTGTGCCTGTTTGTACAACAATAGGATACCATTGTTTTTAGGAGCCAATGTGCTGCAATACAGTACTCCTTCAAACCAGAGACATAGGAAGCAGTTAGGGAGCTGGGGGGGGGGGGCTTGACAATTCAAGGACAAACACCTTTAACCCTAATCCACATGGGGGGGGGTGGATTCCACCCCCCCTCAAGGTTTTATTTGCCGCGTTTTTAAACGACGTTTGCTATGTCCCCCAGCCTCCCTGACTTTTACTAATTATCTATTAGCCACATTTTGGTGGAAAAATTTTTGAACAATAGGACTCACAGGTCACGTGACATGCCCATATTTGGAAGGAGGTAGCAGCAAAATCATTGTTTTCAATGATTTCAATGGAATTATTACATTTAATTATGAAGTATTATACAGCAAATGAATGAGCAATCAAAGGGCTTCAATTTGATACCGGAATTTCTGGAATTTGATGATGTCAGCACTTTTTGATAATGACGTCATTTTGGCCGCCATTTTGGACTAATTAGCAATTTTTTCAAGTTTTCTCGAACTTTTTCAATGAAAAACACTCTAATTATACATTTGTTATAGATAATCACCATTTTGCAGGTTATTTTGGTCTCTTTTTACTTAGAATAAATTAATCGCACAAATGATGTCATAAGAATTGGCTAATTTCTGCCAAAATATCACTCCAAAATCGTTAATTTCAATAAAATATTATTTTATAATCACATATGTTGACAAACTGAACCAAAAACTGCATAAAGTTCATGCAAAATCTTCATTAAACTTGAATTCAACTTGGAAGCCTGATTTTCACAGATTTTCAGCTTCGTGACGTCACTGTGACGTCACAAGGTGTGGCAGCCACACCCAAATTACGCTACGAGCTACAAATTACCTGTTCTATAACTGTGCCAAGTTGTATTGAATTCGGATGAGTCTAAGGCAGTTTTCAGAGGGGGGGTGGAAAGCACCCCCCCCCATAAATGGTAGCTCAAAAAAAGCCCATATGGATTAGGGTTAAGGAATAAAGGGTGTAAAGTATCTGAAAAAACAAGGGAGAAATTAGAGATTTTTTGTCAAACTGTTCTTTCCACCAAGTGCCAAATTGCAAAAATCAGAGAATGAGAATAGGGCTATGGACGTACAGTAATAACTGAAACATCATCGTGGAATTATTGCTAAACTTTAGGTCAATCAATCACAAATAAATTCTGGTATTTTGATATCAAAATATGCACTTAAAGCGCTTAACAAGTAAGTCATAAAATGAGAACCAAAATTATATTGTTATTATGCATTGAAGAGGCAAGTAGTTCTTGTAAAAACATGATGAAACAAGGTAATAGAGCATCAGATCACGAGGAGACTCTGAATACAAAAAGGCAGGACTGAAAAACAAAAGGCCATCCACTGACAACAACAGCAAGAATGCTAAGACAATAGAATGGCCTAGGCATGGATGCCGTGGTTGTTCAAATGCTGTTTACAAACTAAAACACGAAAATTAACAACGTTAGCCAATTTTTCGACAAGATCGGGTTTGAGAACTTTGAAGCTGAACATCTCGCCAACACAGTGATGATAGTCTCGTTTTGCGGCAGGGACTAGATTTTGCGCAAATTTCTGTTTTCTGGGGCTACTAAAATGCCCTTCTCTCCCGTCAGAAAATGACCTCCTGCAAAAAATTAAATATTTTTGTGGACAAACAATGACAGGATGAATGATCGGAGTACGATTCATGAAATTATACATCCTAACGAAGCTGGGATAAAAATTTCCATGGCATAGTCATTGTTTAGACCTTCCTAGAAGCTGCCTGTTTACATGTAAACAAACATGAGATATTTTTTGTCATCGAAAGCAGCCCTAACTTTATGGCAAAAAATGAAACACTTAGCCAATTTTGCAAGAATACTGACCTGTTTCAAAATGATGCTCACATCCTGCAGATAATGTCCACAAACGTTCATCTTGCGGCAGGGACCAGTTTCTCCACAAAATCCTTTTCTCTTCCTTGATTTTTTCTTGCAAAATATCGCCTTCAGCCCAAGGATAAGAAAGGCAAAAAATCCACCTTTATCGAAGCTTTCCAAGGTCGATGATTTTTTCAGCCATATTTGATCCCCTTCTCGACACATTCGGCGTGTTCTCAAACTCAAGCCGTGTCTCAAGAGGCCTGGATCACAATAGATTCCTTCGCAACTGCGTGCAGTCCCCAGAAAATCACCCCTCTCCCACCTTTCTGTTTTTGGCGGCTTGTGCAGACGCAAAAGCACTTTGCACAGCGGTCGAAACATTTCTGGTCTTTGCTGGTGTTTGCAACAAGAAAACTTTGAATCGACAGTAGTTGGACGGTTTGCTGCAGAGGTTGTAAAGTCTTGTCACATTTTATCGAAATTATCGATGATGAAATGGTGGAAAGAAATTGAATTGGTGGTGAAGCTATTCGTTAATGTATCCGCTGGTTATTATTGCGAAAAAGAGTGATTTAATGCCGATTACTGGGATTCTACTGCAGGTGAAGGTAGGCCCAATAGCTTTCTTCGCAGCGAATAGCTTTTATTCGTCTAGGATTTTCGAAAATCACACAAACAAATATTTTCATGTTATTCCTGGACATAATTCACGTAACATGTGAAATTTTGAAAGCTATATCTTATTTGTAGCGTTCCTGAAGAATTCTTGAACATAGGCCAATTTTCGAAGGAATTAAATTCGATGTAACGCCGATCCCTGACGAGATTTTAACCAAATGCAGAAAAACAAATGTGGAGTGAGGCCTCTCAAATCGATTCGTGGTAAAACCAGCTCTGTATCTTTATTACTCGAATATCCATTTTTATTTTCGTGAAGGTACTCAAAAAGTTATATCGAAAGCATTATTTTCAGTCATGTGACTGGAATACGACGATATCATTGGCTTATAAGCGTGAAATTAGAATATTTGCGGGTTTCCCTGTGCCCTTTTGAAAGATTTGACTCATATGCTAGGCCAATGTAAAACAGCTTGATTTTGGGCACGTTTTGAAGGTTCCTTGAAGAGGCTTTTTCGAGAAAATCCCTCCTGATTTCAGAACGGAGTGGCCGATTTCGGTCAGGTAAATTTGAAAGTAGATTGTAACAGATCTAAAAATAAATCATATATTTACCGATATCTTCACCTCAATATACAGGGAGGCGTGGCCTTTCAAATAGGGATTGCTTTTATTTACACATCCGGTAGCATTTCTTTGGAAAATTCTTACCCTAGATTTGTCACACAATTTTGGAAATAACCTGGGCAAAGGGCACATTGGGAATGGAATCATCTTGGACCAGCAGTCTGCTGCCGTATCGGAGAAGTAGTGATCGCGGAATACCAAAACTGCAAAATTTTCATTTTCAGTTTCATATATGTTTAAATTCACTACATACAATTCATAATTTACTATACCAACAAATAACTAAAAGTACGAGGAAATATGACAATATTACAGAAAATTGATACATTGATATGGAGAGTTAATACAATATACAAATACAGAGAAACGAGATAAAGTGTATTGAGAGAATTACTTAAAGGAGGAGATCTCCCAATAGGTAAACTAATCGAGGAGAGCCCCCCCCCCCTCCCTATCCTACCATGAGTTCAAATTATTTTAATTTGTTTTAAATGATTCCAGGAAGTATAAGCAATTGATTTCATACAGTAAAATGGGAATTGTGCAAGTATAAAAAATAGCTTAGTAAGTAAATTTTCAGTTGCTTTTTGAAGTACATTTTCGATGGAGCATTTCAGAGTTCAACGGGTAATGAGTTCCAAAGTTTTGCACCAGATATCGAATTGACTTTAGTCCATATAGAAGACTGTTTATTTTAGATAAGTAAAGATTACATTGACTGACCTGTCTCGTTGAATACTGATGAACAGATGAATTGAATAAGAAGAAGTTATAAAAGCAACTATGTGAGGTTTTATTAACCGAATCAAAACAAAGGTTAAAAATTGGAGTTAAAAAATCTCAGAAAGTTTGAGAAGTTTAAGATCTTTAAAGATTGCAAGAGAGGGCGACAAGCGAGGCTGAAATGAGATAGCTCTGACTGCTTTTTTCTGTAATCTAAAAATTGGACCAAAATATGATGCATATATGTTTGGCCCCAAAACATAAGACCATATTGTAAGAAGGACAGAAACAAAGTATTGTACAACCATCTAATGGAAGAAAGTATCTAATTTTGAAAAAGATTCCACAAGTTCTGGCTAATTTCTAGAGAGTTCACCGAGATGGTATTTCCAGCTTAGATGCTCATCTAAGAGGAGTTCCAAGAATTTAACAAACTTATCCCTTTTAATATGTTTTTTTTTTACCTATTTTTATGTTAGAATCAGAAGGTACATTCCTAGAAGAAGAATGGAAGATAACTGGGCCCCGCAAGGGGCCCCGGCAAAATCAAATTTTCTGCTTGTCCATTGCACTTTCAAGTTCAAATAATATCACGGGCCTCAGTTCATTTCAATTGCAATAAACTTTGTGTTGTGTTGTAAGTTTCTCTGGCCGAATGTGAACAACAACAAAAATGTACAGAAATTGAACGGGTCTACATCTCCTCGCTGCTATCAACGTTGTTTCGTTAAATCGTATTGAGAATACGCTACTGAAAGTATTGCTCATGCCATTACTGGTGTTTTCGAATAAATAAACTCTGTCAGAAATTTTATTACTTTTCTATCTACGTTCTTCAGGCCCGTCGGAAGATCTGTCATTTTTTATATTATGCAATTCAAAAATAATCTACCGGGAGCGCGAAAATAAACTATGCACGTTTGGCAGGCCACAATAAATCGTACACTAAACCGATTTTGAAGATTTATTACTTAATCTTTAGCAAAAAGCCTGGATTAGATCCTAGGACTTTTTGCAAATTTTTCCGTTTCCAATTTTTAGAGCTAGAAGCAAGTTTCTTAAAATGTTCGTTTTCGAGAACATTGAAAACGATCAAAAAACGTTGATAAAATTTTAAAAGATTCAACATGAATGAATAAAGAGAAAACGTTTTCAGGGGCATTGTGGGGTTTAGTACGAACTTTCGTACAGAAAATTACAATCATTCGATTTCCAAATCGCAACTCACCACGAACAAGTTCTCTCTTTGCCCATTTATGTCGATTCTTTAGAAAAATTGGTCGATGATTTTTGATTGTTTTTCAGTGTTTTCGAAAACTAACATTTTAGGAAACTCGCTTCTAGCTCTAAAAACTGAAAATGAAAATTTGCAAAAAATCTCAGTATTTCATTCAAGCTTTCTGCAAATGATTTAGTCATAAATCTGCAAAATCGGTCCAGTGTACGATTTATTCTGGCCTGTCAAACGTGTGTAGTTTATTTTGGCGGACCCGGTATATCCTCGTGAAATTGATTGAGGTCCTATTTTCAAAATTTCCCGGAAAAACCTCCATCAGTCATGATCCTTTGCCTCTTTAAATGGCAGATTTTACAAAAATGATGCATTTTCCAGCGATCTAAAGGGCGTGGTCATGAAAAATTTTCCCGGGGGCGAGCCCCCGGACCCCATTTTTGCTCGCTGCGCTCACATCTAGTTCTAGCCTCCCAAAATAGAATTTCATTCCGACATGCCTAGTTCTTACCGTGGATCATTTTGCTGCTAGAAATTGATGAGGATTAGACATTGCATTGAACTTTAGTCACAAAATCCGACATGAAAATTCACGATTTTCATGTTTTGGAATTTGCGAAATTTTCCCAACTGTGCACCCGTAGTAGACTCATTCCAAAAGTCTCTTGTTTCACCCCCTCCCTCTGTTGACTTGCTGCTACAAAAGGAGTGATAACAACAACAACATAACACAAAAGTTAGAGGGCCATAGAGGGACCTATTGCCAGTGCCAAGCAAGGGGCCCGCAATAGTTTGTCTTCTCAATGTTTAGTGATAATTTATTAGCATCAAGCCAGTTCTTTAATGATCTAAGTTCTTTGTTAACAATTTTGATTAAATTTGATCAATCTTTTGATTCACAGTAGATGTTTGCATCATCAGCAAAGAGATGGAAATTAAGTTTCTTACGAGCATTCGGTAGATCATTGATGTAGATAAGGAAAAGTAATGGGCCCAGTACAGAGCCTTGTGGTGCACCACAACTGATTGAAAGTAAATTAGAATTACTGCTATTAACAGAAACATATTGCTTTCTGTCGGATAGATCAGATCTAAACCAATCAAGGGCACAACCACGCACCGGGTGTCCCAAAAAACGCAACGGATTTGATTGGGACTAGTGACAAGAATTTATGTCCAATCAATCAAAAATAATGTTTGATCTAATCTTCGATAGCTAGATACCTTGTTGGGGATATTGCTGCATGGAGAGTTGGAATATCAATCTTGAAAGTCCAAATTTGCTTCTATCTCCAAACCAGAGGCTTCGGGTTTTGGCCTAACTAAAAACGTGCTTGAGGAATCTCTTCAGTCATATACAAATGGTAGTAGTGTGAGCATCCTAAGGCACACATGTTTAGGCGCTTATTTCAATTGAAATTCGAAAGCTAAAAATTGACAAACATAGCAATGCAGAAGGGAAAATTCACAAAGGAATAGATTTCTTCAAGCATAGTGCACCTGCGAAAGAGCCAAGCACGAATGAGTATTTTCAAGGATCTTATCCATGAAAAATTTTTCCTTAGGTATATTTGATTTCTTGTTTCGTAATAATTCGAGGAAAGATTATACAAAATGCATTTCATTAAAGTCATGAAGATTGCAGGAATTAATTAATGTTTCACACAAAAACAAACTACTTCACGCATTTCTTTCTTTTATGAGACGGATGCAATGCTAACTTTTCGAAACTTTCGAACCATAAAAATAAAGTCTTGTCAGGACAGATTTGATGAATTTGATTGAATTTATATTCAAATATTTTCCTTTGAATGAGGCTTTATTCTCCTGTTTCACGGTAACTCAGGAGATTCCCCAAAATAGCACGTTTGCAGTTTGGGCTAAAAGCCAGAAGCTCTGGTCTGGAGGTTCAGGCAAATTTGAACTTTCAAAATTAATATTCCAACTTTCCATGCACCAATATCATCAAACGAGGTATCTATCTTCAAGTTAGCTATCGAAGATTATATAAAAAATTACTATGGATTGATTGGACCAAAATTCTTGTCGCTAGTCCCAATCAAATCTGTTGCATTTTTGGGACACAAGGTACACCAAAGTGATCCAATTTTGATAACAAAATTTTATGATTAACAATATCAAAAGTCTTTTGTAAATCAATAAAAATACCACAACCAAATCTTTTACTATCAAGTGTGTTTCTCACAGCTTCTGTCAAGCGAACTAGGGCATGATCAATAGAGTGGTTTTCCTGAAACCCAAATTGTAAGCATAAAGAACATCATGAACTTCAAGGAATCTATACAATCGCCTGTACATCAACTTCTCAAATATTTTATTGAAGATGGGCAGAAGAGAAATTAGCTCTTAGTTAGATGGTAGCTCAGGATTTCCTTTTTTGAAAAGAGTTACCACCTTTGCTAGCTTGAGTTTATCAGGAAAAATACCAGACTGGAAAGGCTGATTCACAAGAAGAGCAAGAAGTGGGGAAACTGAGGATCCAATGATTTTTAGTAATTTCATGGGTATACTTTTAGGACCTATAGATTTAGATGGATTTAAAATGTTGTTTGCGTCATTAACTTCTATCCCGGTAACAGGAGTAAGGAAATGTGAATTAGAAGTTCTGTTAGATAAAAGAGTCAAGTGGAGATTTAGGAGTTATTGGGATTGTCTTTGTTATTTCATCAGCAACATATCTTATATACATACACTCATTTTCTTTCATAAGAAACTGCTTATAAGAAACGGTAGGCTCAATTTTTCGAAAGCTAAGAAACAACCCTACCTGAATTGAAAAAGCTAAGAAACTTTTGTAATCTACAGTTTTAATTTTCCTATCGCACTCAAAATGTTTTCACACTGTTCAGTTACAGCAACTGTTTTGAGATTATTTTGAGTGCAAATTATGTTATTTACTTGTTTTGCGGTATTACTAAGTAATTTGGGAGCCCTTTAGAAAAAAACAAAATGAACTCCACATTTCCAGCATTAAAAATACAAGAAACACGTAAGAAACTGTTGGTACTTTAAGAAACTGTCAACCAGCCCCGGACCTTAGTTTTTTTTTTAATGAGTGTAGCTTGCAAAGCCAATGAATCCCGCAATGAATTTCATCTGGTTCTTTTTCAAGTGCTCTATATTCGCGAGCAGATATATCATTGCATTTAATATGGACAAAGAAATTGCATTTATTGCAAAAAATAGCCTTTTAACCATTGCATATATTTTTGTGGCAAATACCACATGGAAAATCATCTGGATTTGTCATTTACAAGGACCAAAATCCGGCACGCTAAACTGCAATATGTATGCAATATGTATGTGTAGGTTTTAAAGATAAATGAAACTGATAAAGGAAAAATATACAAATAAATAAATAAATAAGTAGATAAATGCATACTAATGAAACACAACAGGGTCAAGGTGTCCATGTATCCATAAAGTCAAGAGTCAAATTATTCACTGGCATTGATATTCAGTGTAATTTCATCATCAACTGATTCTTCTCTTGGGGGACTTCTTCGTTGAAGCCTGCCATCTGGGGGCTTATCCTTAATTATCAGGCTATTTGTTACAAAAAAGGCAAGTTTGCCTGCTTAGCTTCTTTCAACTTTGGTACCAAAGCATGCTCTTTATCCAGAGTTCTCTGGCTAAAATCTTCCATCAACTTGATTCCATCTGGACGAATTTGACCTTACAGCTTTTTTGATGCTCTTTTATCTGTTTCCAATTCTTAATCTTGGCAATTATTGGTCTGGGCCTGGCTTTCACCTCAGATCCATCAGGGCGCGTGAAGAATTCCTTTTTTTGACCAACTCTATGCGCACGCTCGATTTCTATCTCTTCATGAATTTGAAGCAATGCCTTTGCTTGATCTTTAAATAATTTCTCAGACTGATCCCATGTCTCACCAGACTCACTTTCTGGCATTCCCAGCAGCTTGACGATATTCCGTTTGCTTTGGTTTTCTAGATACTCGCTTCGTCGTACAAAGATTCTATGGCCGTTGATTGAGATTTTAAATGAACGACCACCTCTTAAGTGCTTGCCTCCACCGACTTTACTCTGACTTGAATCTCCTCAATGCCAGCAATATTGAACACTTGCTTTGATGTCACCAACTTCATCTTTGATGCACTTTATTTCCTCATTAATTTGACCCGTTGATAACTGCACCGCAGACCGGAAGCTTTCCAGCTGAACAGCTAGAAGCTCCCTCGCTGTCGAAAGTGTAAAAAATTCAGCTTTCAACGAATTATGAACAACAAACCAAACCAACTATTTTCTGAAACCAATTGATCTTTTTGTTTTTTCAAAAACAGAACGCAAGATAAAATTGAAATTCGATAGGCCTATAGTCATGTGCACGTGGGCCTAAACCTTCCAAACTCGAATGGCTTCTCCGGCAGTTTCATACTTTAATGAACAATTTTCTTTGCTTCCTGACATGTTCCTTCTTTAATTCAAAGCATTAAATGCAAAATAATTGTTCTCGTCGCTTCCTCAACTTTGTTCAAATCCACAGAAACACAGATACCTCAGATCCACTGCATCTTCCTTGTTCAATGAATTTACACAGAGTCAAATTGAAAAGAACCTGATAATTAATCTGAGAATCATAATCAATCTCGATTGGTTGACCATGGGTTGACTTTCCGATTTGGTTATTATTATTAACTTATTTACAGTTGGTATTTACAATAGCCTACAATACACTAGCTAATTCAAACCAACTATCTACAAAGGAAAAATTTACAATGATATAAAGAAAATAAGTATATTTACATGATCTCTGTTTTCGTAGAGATTTCCAAAGATATTGTTGCTACAAGAAATTTTTGCATGTAATAATAATAATAATAATAATAATGATAATAATAATGCAAAATTTATATAGCGCCACAATACTAAAAGATAGTCGGTTGCGCTTTACAGTCTAAGTCCTATTTACAATTTAAAAATCCGATTTAAGAATATGTATAAAAATAAGATTAAAAGCATGTTAAAATTTACAATTCTTGATGACTTATTGGAAAAAGATGTTCTTCAACCCTGGTCCAACACTAATTGTACGCTATTTCAAAATAGTGTGTTTTCAGGAGCCTCTTGAAAGTTTTCATACATTTTATGTTCTTTATATTTTCCGGTAAAGAGTTCCATACTGCAGAAGCAGCATATGTAAATGCTCTGGTGCCAAGTGTTTTAGTTATTGTCATTGGTAGCTTCAGTCTATTTTTCTTATTTGATCTCAGTACTCTGCAGCTTTCCTGAACTTCCAAGAGATCGACGAGATATTTTGGTGCAAATCCATTCAGGCATTCATACGTCAACAATGCAACTTTAAAATCTATTCGTTGTGCCACTGGCAACATGTACACTTTGATGTGGAGGAAAGTCAAACACGTATGCTCACTTAAAATTACCTATGTCTGCTACTTAAAACATGTAAAAACGTTACAAAAGGGGGGCTAAAACTTTGAAAGTGCCCCTTATCTGAAATTTAGCACCTGTGGCAATTATTAGCACTTGAATGTATACTGGGTTGAACATAACCAATAAAACCTTGAACATGATGAAAAAACTTGTTGTGTCTATAGCCCTTCATCGATAATGAAGAGTAACGGAACGTATAGTGCAATAATATCGTAATATAACTTCTGTCTACCGTGAGTGTGAGTCCATTATATATAGACATAAAAATGACCCAAGTCTGTCTAGGCCCGGAACTGGGGCCCTTGTGGTTAATTTCGCCCACTAGTCGAATCAAAATTCCTTGAAAAATACTCTGAACTGAATCCATATAACTTTTATTTTAAAATCGTCCACCAAGCACCAGAATACGAGTTTGCGAAGTCAAATTTAGAATGCACCTGAAACCAGAGGTTTTGAAAATGGCCTAGTTATTATCTGATATCACGAGCATTTTGCAAAGAAATTTTCTGAAAAGAATTATACTTTGAGATGCTTCAAATATTCTTAAAGTATCTTTTTCTATTGAGAAATCTCGGTCCTCTCATTGCCTTCCATTGCAAACATTATTCTTATGAAAGAGGAGGAAGGAGCACATGCAAGCTAATTTTTGAGATGATGTACGAGTTATTATTCTTGCCATGTTTTTATTCCATTCGTTTAATTAGGGTCGTAGTAGTGCGTGCAGAGTTCTTTTCAAAAACAAAAACTGAAAATTAACGTTTGCAGGTGCTTTGGCAAATGCCCATGATATCAAATCATGGCTACGCCCTTTTTCAAACATCTGGTTTCAGTTGCACTCTAAATTCTAACTTCGCGAACTCGTAAGACCTGTGTTTCATCAATTCTATGGAAAATTAATTAATTTAGCTGAGGACTCGGGAAGTCCCGATATCTTATCCTTTTGTTCAATTCTCCATTCAAAAGGGGGTACTTTTTTGAGGCACTCGGTGTATGTTTTGAGTCATCAAGAGTTCTCTCATTTTTTCTTGCTGTGACTAAAAGCCTTGAAGGGCGAAGTTTCACTGAGGTGACACCTGCCATTCAGAGCACAGAGAGAGAGAAAAGAGAGAGAGAGAGACTAACGTAAATCAACGTCAGCAATACGATTGCTGCTTGTCTATTTAACAAAGGAACAGAATGAATATAACAAATCTATCTAATTTGTGAGTAATGATTTGAAAAAATGGAAGTACAAACAATAAAAAAATGTAGCTGTACCTGTAATCAACTATTCAGCCTTTGAGTGCCATTGACACTAGATGATAGGCTACCTTCTGTCAATAAAATACCGGTCTGCCAGGGTGTCAAAAATACCAGCCAATCAACATTGGAGGTAAGTATGGTGATCATTTCCAAACAACCAATCAGTTTGAGACCAACTGAATGCAGAAGAACATGCACATATGTCAATCAAACGTCAGCCTGTCATATGTCAATCAAAGTTTTGACCAATTAGCATTCGAGAAAAGCCTGACGTAAGTAGCCCATTTGTGTTTGTCGTTCCTTTCAGAAATCAACGTTCTTGAGCCGATGAAGAATAAATGTATACTCCTGCAAAAGGCCTATCTTCTGAAATAGAAGAGATTTAAACGGGACAGTGATGAATTTCTTGGCAATAATTTCACTCCTCCAAGCCTTGATGCCCTATGTTGGTGGGAGTCATGGGTATTTCTATCAGTTAGAGAACGCAGATGTCGAGAAACAAGGCATTAAAAGGCCAAACTTCCGAAGTCTTCACCGTTGCAGCTTGAATAAAAATTGTTCTTATCTTGCTAAAGACACCAACACTAGAACAGTAAAGGAAATAAAAGGAGAAGAAGAAAGAGAGAAAGCAATGGAGGATGGTGATGTGTTGTGGACGAAAATACCATTAAACTGTGAGTAGGAACATCGAGTTAGGCAGCGTGGGGCTCGAATCCTCGTTAAAATTTAATGCATTCGTGTAAATATTTTTCACCTGTTCTTTCAACTTGATTGCCCATTACTCCCTAACGTTCAATACGGGAGAGTCCATGCCACTATTTCTTTGCTGACCCCCAAATATTAGGCCTAATTTTTTGGGGACCTCAAATATTGAGTACAATGTTTTGTAGACCCCAAATATTGTTATCTATTTGTGGGGCCTCTGTGTATTTGAATGATTTCAATTTGAGCTTCTTGATCTTTCTCAGTTTTTGAATAATACCAAGACCTCTATTTCATGATTCGCAACTTCAGGGCCAAATTGCATGATTCTTCTTTTCATCAGATTTGTGGACCCTAAATATTGAATCTTTGTCCATGTTATGATTCACAGACCCCACATATTGATTTAGCGGAAAATTTCGGTCCCAAATATTGGCACGGACTCCCCCGTATTGAAAGTCAATGAGTACCCCCCCCCCCCTCTCCTGGGCATGATTGATCAAAGGGCACTTTTTTCCCAAACTGATAGGAATTTATTAATACATTCGTTTAGAAGTTGCCACCTGTTCTTTCAAGTTGATTAATCGAAGTGCACTGTGTGTAATTCATCAAAATGGCAGAGAGAGCAATTTACCTCTCATCGTTATTTTCCGAATTACAGTATCTATAAAATTGCTGCTAGTTTTGAAGTTGTGCCGTTGACAAATTGCTAATTTGTTTCAACCATAAAAGCCGCAGACTCTTGCTTGCTATAAGACTGCATATATATATGTGCAAAGGAAGCGTCGCTTTCGTCGAGGAAAAGAAAGGGGATTTAATTTTCGATTTCGATTCAAAACTCACAGAGATTCACTCAAACTGAAACAAGATGATGTTTTCTATATCTTCATGTCGAATAAAGTGCACGAATCTCAATTTTCTGTAATGTTTTCCCAAACTGATAGGAATTTATTGAAGTTTTACTTGAAAAGCTGACAGTAGCAGCTGCCACTGCTGCTACCGTCTGGAACCGCCCCTGCTAGTCTCGATGATTTCTGTTTTGATTGGCCGTTGATTGCGCTATATTGTGAGCACATTTCACAGAAATGCTATGGAAATTGCAACACAAAAAGATAAGTCTACTGCCAAGACAGCAATCGAACGAATCTAGGGTACGAAGTGATTTGAAGCAGTGTGCTGTAATTTTCCGATCTGAAGTCTATCTTGAATTAGATGTCTATGCATGAGAGATAGGACACCAAGTACGTGAAAGTTCTATCAGCATCGAACCACCTCAACCAAGTTCCTTTTTTGTGTTTTTCACTTATTCTTACTTGGTAGTGGTGCACCTTATCCCTGTTTCGTCATTTTGAAATTTTCAGTAGTTAGCCACGTCAATTGCAGATGCCCCTTCAATTCACGAAACAGCGATAAGGTGCCTCACTACCAAGTAAAAATAAGTCAAAAACACACAAAAACAATTGGTTAAGGTGGCTTGCTACTGATAAAACTTTCCCACACCTGGTGTCCTCGGTGTCCTATCGCTCATGAACTATGTTGCAGATAGTTTTGAATCTATGCTTTGACTGTCTCATTGTTTTCTCCCACAAAGTGATATATCCACTTCAGAAAAAAGATGCTGGACTAATTCAAGTGGGGCCAAAGAATTCACAATTTGCTTCTGTAACAGTCAATGTTCCCTGGGGGAAATACATAATAAAGCTCGTTCACTATTCGGGATTCCTCAGTTGCACAACACTCACACCAGCCGACTTCTACAAGACAACGTTTGGCTGTTTATACCCACCAATGGAATGGAACAAAGTCGACATTCTGGTAACTGACAACAGCAATAAAAAGCTCCTTCCCAAGGCGAAAGGCTACTCACATGATGGCCGTTTCAGCAAAACAGCATTTGTTGTTTATAATGACATCATTGAGCTATACCCAGGACAGCAGTTGCGTTTCTGGTACTGGGAGGATCTTGTGAAAACCTGTGAGGGAAACAACAGTGGCATTTCTAAGTTCTACGTATATGCGATACTACACCACTGACTGGCCACGTTATTTCGAACAAACAACTTTTAACATGTCTTTAAACATGTCTTTAAACATGGGATGGGGACTAGGCTGATTTTATATTCATAGACTGAGGGACTCTCAAACTACGATTCGTGGAATCAATTCAACTCAATTAAACAATTTAAAGAGTGTATGTTCTTGTTTGTAGTGACTCTGGAAGGGCATCATTCATAAATTACACACACATTGATATGGAGGAAACTCAAAAACGTATGCTCACATAAAATTACCTTTGTACAAAGTTACAAAGGGAGGTCTAAAATTTGGATAATTTTGCGTACGTTCTCTGTGGAAGTCCCTTAACTGATATTTGGCACGTGTATGTGCAATGGTTTGAAAATAACCAATAAAACCTTGAATATGATAAAAAACGAATCGTATCTATAGTCCTTCATCGATAATGAAGAGTAACAGAACGCAAATTTTTGAATACGAAATGTCATTCTGAATGAGCCCACCTCTCTATTAAAACGACTTTATCACATTTGAGGAGCAAGATAACTGATGGACGCATGTCATGGCCTGCAGTACTTGTGTTCAACATCACCATTTCTTGCAACCCTAGCTATGTTCAATATTCTTCACTGCAAACAATATCAAAATTTCATGAACATTTTCCATTTGGAACTAAGGAGAAAGGTAAAATTTCCTATGATTTCTGATGTAAAAAATGGAAACTTCCCTTTCCTCTTAGTTTCTCCTAAGAAATTGTTAGTTTATACTAAATTTCTTCCTCCAACACCATCGGAAAATTAAAGGTTTTTTGCCGCATTGGCTATCACGAAATTCAATTCATGATTATCTGTTTCACTTCTGAACTTCAGGTTTGTTTTTCAATCGATTTCTTTGATCTAACATCATGGAAAATAATGAATCCTCTGGTTTTGAGGCAGCCAATGATTTTGACTTTCTAGCTCCATAAATCAGCAGCTACTAATCAGATTTAGTCAAACTCGGTGTAAAACTTTAAGTTGAAGTCTCTTTTATTAAAGATCTTAAGAACAGAAGAATTTTTTGTGTGGCTGCTCCGCAGCAATCACTCAAACAGTGCATCTGCTTTTTAGGCACCTTGTACAGATAGCAGGGGCGGATCCAGCCCAAAATCAGATGTACGCACTGACGAGCGCGAAGCGCGAGTAGAACGGGGGTCCGGGGGCAGAGCCCCCGGAAAATTTTTTGGGGCCACGCCCTTCAGACACTCAGACAACGCCCCTTTTTCAATTTTTCACGGAAACGCCCTATCAGATAAAAAGGGAGTGTCTTACACACAGACGGGAGCTACTTTTCTAAATTCCTTGTCTCGTAAATCCTATTATCAAGTAAGCTCAAAACAACATCATAGACTACAACAAACTTTTGTCTCCCATACATAACTTCTTTGAAATGGGCCTATTATGTCTGCAACACAACGTCTTTTATTTTGTTTGAAATTGAATGAATTAAATTACTGGTGATAATAAGTAACCTTAAAACAACATGGAAATGTTTAAACAAAATAACTGCTTACCAAAAACAAGAAATTCATCCTGTTGAACTTTTTGATGGGATTCTCATTCAGTCAAAAGAGCAGAGGAGACGGAACATATAATCACCGGTTCTTGCTTGCAATTTGCAAATCATATTAAAATGCCTTGTGCTGTCAAGATGAGCAGTTTTGAGCGCTCTTGCAAATAAAGAACAACCTCCTCTCCTTGGTTTCCAACTTGGTTTCCATCATCATGCGATTAAAACAACAACATTTCTTTTTCACCAGACAGGATTATGATGTTTATACTTAATTCATCCGAGGTCGCACACAATTTATGCACAGATTCGCCTTTGTTGAAGTAATTTATTCGGAGCTTGATGCTCCCTACGAATTTATGCAGACACAAAGTTTCAGAAACGAGGTTTGTGGAGGTGTGGCTCTCCACCGCAGTACCGTTCAATATCCTCCATGAAGCAATTCGTGTTTGGAACTTGAGGGACTCGACCGACTAAAGGATTGAGTTGGCGAAATAGAAATATCGAGCATACATGTTCTGAGAATTTGCTGAGGATTTCATTAAACTGAAAGAAAAAGGTTCGCCGCCATTTATAAAGTTCTCATAGAATTTCTTTCTTCAAACTTGAACTAGCAAAAGAGACATGCTTACGCAAGCACAGTGCGAACGTCTGGATCCGCCCCTGGATAGAGGAAGCTCAAAGATCATATATTGTCATTTGGCAGTGAAAAAAATGAGCTACAGAAACACTCACAGTCCTTTTGCCGCATAGAGACACTATCCCACTTTGAGTCGTGTGCCCATACTACTGGGGAGTTTCCGTATTATTTTTTTTTGCATCTATGGTGCGAATACCCAAGGCGAAGGATATTTAGAAATGTCAAAAGATATTTTATCAAGAGATTATTCGGTTGACATGAAGTGGGTGAAATCAACCTACTTAGTCAATTAGGACAATTAACCATATTTTAACCCTATTTTAACCGGGTAAAAAAAGTTATTTTCTACCGGAGGGGGAGGCCTTTTTCGCCCCCCTTCCCCCCTGATTTTCTCCGAAAGTATAACAGCTATGACAATGAAACTTGCACTGTGTCATAATTGAACAAAGGAGAATCTAAAGATAGCATCAATCAATCACAAGTCACGTGATTGGTTGCTAACCAACCAAATACAATGCAAATTTTGACAAAATCGAGCTATTGGAAAAAGGGCCTATTATTAGCAAATGGCTGGATAAAATCGGCAAAAAAACCAAACGCCTGCTTGATAGCTTTAAGTTGTAGTTTCATATGGTTTCATACGGATATTTTTGGTTTCTAATTAATTACTTAATCAATTAATGACAATTTGATTCAATGCAAAATTGTTTGCTCAATAATTATGATTAAAAAGCATTAATTTCTCATATAATTGGTTAGATCAAGTAACTTCATCGATATTTGAAGTAATTCAATGAATTTTGAATGCAAAAACTACTAATTAATTAGGAATATGACGTCATAAAGATTGATGACGTCATGGAAATAATAAATTGCTGATGGCAGCAAATATGAATAAATTATATATCAAATGAAAGTATTCATCGAGATGAATGAAATGGTATATATATATTGTTGAGATTTAGTAACAAAGAAAGAAATTAAAGCCATTTAAAGAATTTCTTTGTGACCAC
This sequence comes from Aurelia coerulea, assembly GCA_039566865.1. Classification (NCBI taxonomy): domain Eukaryota; kingdom Metazoa; phylum Cnidaria; class Scyphozoa; order Semaeostomeae; family Ulmaridae; genus Aurelia; species Aurelia coerulea. The sequence goes on from CM076950.1 coordinate 11,819,204, forward strand.
TCTCCAAATATGGGCATGTGGTGGTCACGTGGTCAAACAATAGGTATTGAACTTTTCATTTTCTGATTGCCAATTAAATTTTAGGAAAAGTCGAGAAGTTTCAGCTTTATAGCTAGCTAGAAGCTATTAAAAAAATCCGATAGGGCCCCCCCCCCCCGATTAAAATAGGGTTAACAAGGACGCGTTTTTCGCCCTCTACCGGATTTGTTTTAAAGCTTCCAAATGATACAAGCTATCAAGCTGAAACTCCTTGAATTTTACTAAAATTTAATTGGCAATCAGAAAATAAAAATTTAAATACTTATTGTTTGACCACGTGACCACCACATGCCCATATTTGTAGAGTGGCCACAAAGAAATTATTTAAAATACCGGGTGCGCCAAAATAAACTATGCACGTTTGACAGGCCACAATAAATCGTACACAGGTCCGATTTTGGAAATTTATGACTTAATCATTAGCAGAAAGCCTGAATTAGATACTGGGATTTTTGCAAATTTTTTCATTTTCCGTTTATAGAGCTAGAAGCGAGTTTCCTAAAATGTTAGTTTTCGAAAAACGCTGAAAATGATAAAAAACATCGATCAAGTTTTCTAAAGAATCGACATGAATGGGCAAAGAGAGAACTTGTTCGTGGTGATTTTGGATTTAAAAATCGACCAATTGTAATCTGCTGTAAGAGAATTCATACTAAACCCCCAAATCCCCCTGAAAACGTTTTCTCTTTGTTCATTCATGTTGAATCTTTCAAAATTTGATCGACGTTTTTTGATCGTTTTCAATGTTTTCAAAAACGAACATTTTAAGAAACTGGTTTCTGGCTCTAAAAACTGATGACGGAAAAATTTGCAAAATGTCCTAGAACCTAATTCAGGCTTTCTGCTAACGATTAAGTCATAAATCTTCAAAATCGGTTCAGTGTATGATTTATTGTGGCCTGCCAAACGTGCATAGTTTATTTTGGCGCACCCGGTAGCTCTAACTTCTTTCCTTGTTACTAAATCTCAACAATATATATACCATTCAATTTGTCTCGATGAGTACTTTCATTTGATATATAATTTATTTTCATTTGCTAACATCAGCAGATCACTATTTCTATGGCGTCGTCAATCTTTATGACGTCATATTCCTACTTAACCCTATTTTAACCGGGTAAAAAAAAGTGATTTTCTACCGAAAGCCCCCCCCCCCTGTTTTTCTCCGCAAGTATAACAGCTATGACAATGAAACTTGCACTGTGTCATAATTGAACAAAGGAGAATCTAAAAATAGCATCAATTAATCAGTAGTCACGTGATTGGTTGCTAGGCAACCAAAAACAATGCAAATTTTGTGAAAATTGAGCTATTTGCAAAAAAGGGCCCATTATTGGAAAAAAGCTTGATAAAATTGGCAAAAAACCATCCAAATACCTGCTTGACACCATTAATTTGTAGTTTCATATGATTTCGTGTAAATATTTTTGGTTTCTAATAAATTAACTAACTAAATAATGAAATTTTGATTCAATGCAAAGTTGTTTGCTCAATAATTATGGTTTAAAACCATTAATTTCGCATATTATTGGTGAAATCAAGTACCTTCATCGATATTTGAGGTAATTCCATCAGTTTTGCATGCAAAAATTACTCATTCATTAGGAATATGACGTCATAAAGATTGATGACGTCATAGAAATAATAAACTGCTGATGTCAGCAAATATGAATAAATTATATATCAAATGAAAGCACTCACTGAGACGAATCGAATGGTAGATATATTGTTGAGATTTAGTAACAAAGAAAGAAATTATAGCCGTTTTAGAGAATTTCTTTGTGACCACTCTCCAAATATGGGCATGTGGTGGTCACGTGGTCGAACAATAGGTCTTGAAAGTTCTATTTTCTGATTGCCAACTAAATTTTAGGAAAAGTCAAGGCGTTTCAGCATTGTAGGCTGCATCGTTTGGGAGCTATTAAAAAAAAAAGATAGGGGGGGTGAAAAACGCCCCCCCCCCCTGTAAAATAGGGTTAATTTATAATTTTTGCATGCAAAACTCAAGCAATGACTTCAAATATCAATAAAGGTACTTTATGTCGCCAATTATATACAAAATTGATGGTTTTTAGAAAACTTTGAATCGGCAGCAGTTGAGCGAATTGCTGCAGAGGCTGTGAAATCTAATCACATTTTATCGAAAATATTGATGATTAAATGATGGACAGAAATTGGATTGTGATGACCTTATTCGCAAATGCATCCACTGGATATTACTGCGAAAGAAACTTACATAATGCCAATTACTGGGATTCTGCTGTGGGTGAAGGTAGACCCATTAGCTTTCTTTGTAGCAAATAGCTTTAATTCGTCAAGGATTCTCAAAAATCACACAAACAAATACTTTCATGTTATTCCTGGACATAATTCACGTGTAACATGTGAAATTTTGAAAGCTATATCTTATTTGTAGCGTTTCTGAAAACTTCTTGAACATAGGCCAATTTTTGAAGGAATGAAATTCGATGTAACGCCGATCCCTGATGAGATTTTAACCAAATGCAGAAACACGAACGCGGAGTGGGGCCTGTAGAATCGATTCGTGGTAAAACCATCTTTATTAGTCGAATATCCATTTTCATTTTCATGAAGGTACTCGAAAAGTTGCCTCAAAAACCTTATTTTCAGTCATGAGATTGGAATACGACGATATCATTGGCTTATAAGCGTGAAATTGGAAGATTTGCGGGTTTCCCTGTGCCCTATTGAAAGATTTGACTTGTATGCTGGGGGGAGGGCTTTTGTTCCCCCCTCCCATGTAGAATAGGGCTCAAAGAAAAAGTCAAAAAATACAACTACCGTACTGTGTCTACCATGGCGAGAATAGACATTAGATCATTGAATTCTTAAGAATTGTCAAGAATCCTTTACATCTGATCAGGCAAAAAACATTGAAATTTCAAACAAAAATTCTCAAGAAACTATTAAAAACTGGAAAAGCTTCTGGTCTTGATCAGGTATTAAATAAAATGATTATTTGTAGTGTAGATAGATATCCATTAGCTTTCGTTAACCTTTTTAATAACTTGTTAAACAACGGTATTTTCTCATCGAGTTGGACAAGAAGTATGATCGTTCCGCTACATAAAAAAGGGGACAAAACCTTAGAAACAAACTATAGAAGTACTGGTATAGCTATATTATCATGTCTTGGGAAGTTTTTCAATGTAATAATAAATGACAGAAAATCAGAATTTGTGATATCAAATAAAATATTCAAGCCAGAGCAGCTTGGATTTGTGAAAGGAAATCGTACATCCGATAACCTATTTATTCTGCATTCGTTGGTTGATCTTTATTGCAATAAAAACGGAAAGAAGTTGTACACAGCATTTAAAGATTTTGAAAAGGCTTATGATAAGGTATCACGAAACCTTATGCTGAAAAATTGCATAGATTTGGAATTAGGGGCTAGATAATTAAAGTTATAGAGAGCATGTATAGGAATGATCAAACTTGCGTTCGTGTAGGTGATAAACGAACATGATTCTTTGATGTGAATAGTGGGGTAAAGCAAGGGTGCATCTTAAGCTCAAATCTGTTCAACATCTTCTTAAGTGACCTACCAGCACTATTTCAGGATGATGAGAGCAGATCGGCAATCCTAAACGATAGATCAATAGGATCTCTTTTCTGGGCTGATGACATTGTCATAATATTTTAAACAAAGGAGGGCTTGCAACATTGCGAATCAAATAACTTGAAAGTGAACGTTGGTAAGACAAAATGTATGATTTTGATAAAGGGGGCAGGACGTTTCAAAGCGATCGACTGTTTTTCAAAGATAAGTTGCTAGAAATCACTAGAAACTTTAGTTATCTTGGTTTTTTACTGTTAGAATCAACGGTGCTGTAACAACGATTGATAGCTTTACGAATTTGACCTTCAAACCTCTAGGATGAATCACCCATATATGGTAATATAATGTAAACTGGACACTTCTTCGGACCAAAAACCTTGCCCGTTGACCAAGTAGAGAGTTTCCTTTCAACACACCGATTAACAACATGGTCAGGGTGACCATTCTGCCTGAACAGATCTTTCAACATACAAATTTCCGAGTCTAAATAACACGGCGAACAAATAACCCTGCGGCGAAAAAAGCCCTGTGCACAAGATTGAAGATTAGATGGATCTTGTATTTCTTAGGACTAAATGAGTCCCACCTAACATACTGACCAGTAAATGTGTGCCTTCGATACACATGGGTAAGAAACCACTACCTGACCGTTCCACAAGCACATCAAGAAACGGAAGTTCACCACCATTCTTCCGTTCTGTTGTAAACTTAAGTGAGGGGTGCAACGAATTAAAGAGCCACTGCTGACATAAGTGCTTTGCGCGCTTAGAAAATTGAAAGGAGGTAAACACCAATGGCGACGAAGAACAATGTTTAGTTTGCGCTTATTATCGTTTATTGTTTTACATTTCCGTCATTCCTGAGAACAAGAGCTGAACATTTCACACGTATTAACCACAATTCTATAGGCCCTTTCTTTACTTATAGCGTCTGTTTTATTATGTTAATTTGAAATACAGTCCTCTGGAGGGCAAAATGGCCTCGTCATTTTCTTTCGTAATTTAAACTTCGTATTTGAACCGTTCGATCCCCGTTCGATATGGCAAACTAAACCGTACAACAACAAGAACGACAGGAAATAATCCACATATCTACGGATCACGCATCATGACCGTCCAAGAAGAAAGCGATGAAGATAATGATGGAGGAGGCAACAGTGGAATTGAGGTAGGCTTCTTTCCACATCCGCGATAATGTTGACATGCTAGGCCAAAAAACACTTTTAGACACCCAGAAAGTCGAAGGAGCAATGCATTGTGGGATTCGCACAGGCGCAAAGCACATATGTCAGCAGTGGCTCTTTAAGTAAAGCATAGAAATGTTGACACGCCTCTTCAGTCTCAAATATAGCAAAAGTGTCGTCAACGTACCTGAAATAACACATAATGGCTGATAGCCCAATCATAAGTTTCTGCTCATCATAACCAACAAAGATATTAGCAAGTCCAGGACCCAAAGGTGAGCCCATTGCCACACCATCAACTTGTTTGCACATAACGTTTTTGAAACTGAATTCAACAGATCTTGTGGCAAAATTCATTAACTCAACAAAAGTTTCTTCACTAAACGGAAACATATTACCTGTACCAGAGAAGAGAGAATTAGCACAAATGTCAATAACCTCATCAAGAGGCACATTAGTGAATAAGCTGCTGATGTCAAAAGAGCAAATGAAAGTAAACTAGTATTTGGTCATTTCACGTTGATCTTTTTAGCAGTCACTGATGAGTTACTAACTTATTTCTTTCCTCTCAGGTTTTAAGATGACTTCGGTTTTGTCTTACAAGATCTAACAGTTTTTCTCTTGTACCAGAGAAGAGAGAATTAGCACAAATGTCAATAACCTCATCAAGAGGCACATTAGTGAATAAGCTGCTGATGTCAAAAGAGCAAATGAAAGTAAACTAGTATTTGGTCATTTCACGTTGATCTTTTTAGCAGTCACTGATGAGTTACTAACTTATTTCTTTCCTCTCAGGTTTTAAGATGATTTCGGTTTTGTCTTACAGGATCTAACAGTTTTTCTCTTGTTACAGGTTTATTTTGGTTATTGTTTCTTTTACAGGAGTTAACAGTCTTCTTTCTACTGATTTTGGTGTTTTGTTGCTTTTATGGGTTTAATATGATGAGTCCGTTATTTAACTACTTTTAAATTTTGTACCACGAATCATTTTTTTACATATCTTCTTATTGTTCGCCGGTTACGTCAACGTCATGCTTAAGTAGATTACTAGCCTTGACATCAACGGCTGCAACTTGTACCTAAATTTAGGCTTCTTTACATCCAGAATTTTCCGTGTAGCCTCGTAAACAACAAACTAACCACGATCAGAATATGTAGAACAATTTAGCGGAAACTGGAACATTCGTATTGGAGCTAGGAAATTCTAGAGATATTTAATTTAGAAAATTATTCATTGCTGACTGTAGATGATATCAACGCTTAGTAATCATGACAACTAATTCTAGAACAGTAAAAACGTATATATAGCCAAATCGTAACCCAGTTAGCATTTGAAAATTGTGAGTAGAATAATAAGTTTAGAGTTGATAGTATCTACGTTGAATCACAATCGACAGCTTTATTAGATACACTCTGTGAGTTTATGCTTATTACCTACTACGAGAGTTATTGTCGCGGAGAACCAGACCAAATTCTGGACACACGCATTACACAAAGTTCCATATTGATAAGAATGCTGATTGTGCGGAGAAAAAAGAGAAACCATTGGTCATCTTGTTAGTGAATGCGGAAAATTAGCACAAAGGGAGTACAAGAGAAGACATGATAATGTGGCACGATATGTTCATTGGCAACTTTGCAACAAAGGAGGCTTTGAAAGAGCAGATAAATGGTACAAACAGCAAATGGAAGCAGTTATTGAAAATGAGAATCTCAAGTTTTTGTAGGATTTCACCATTCAGCGTGATAAATTTATTGAGGCAAGGCGACCAGATATTGTGCAGGTGGACAAGTAGAACAAAGAGGTGAAAATAATCAATAAATAATCAATCTGTGCCAGGAGACTCAAGAGTGAAAGAAAAAGAACTTGAAAAGATTGAAAAGTACCAAATGTTGCGAGGAGAGATAGGAAATGTATGGCAAATGAATAAAGTTACAGTGATCCCTGTAGTGATTGGGGTATTGGGAGTCATTTCGGACAAGTTTGAAAGACACAGAGAAGTTAAATGTGAAGATTGCGATGGAAATCATTCAGAAAACGGCACTGCTTGGAACAGCAAGGATACTGCGAAAAGCTTTGGCTCTTTAGACACACAGGAGAAAGAACTTTGACACCCTTGGTGATTTGTTGATACCTGCTCTCAAGGATAAAAAAACAAAAGAACTTAGGGGCCCTTTACATGAGGAAACTCAGACCGGCACGAGTTTCAGATCGGTTTGCAATTTTACCATGTCTGCTTTTTGCGTTGCGTTTACATGGAAATTCAGACCGGTCTGAAATTATACTCGCGCTATATTACGCATGCGTTGAATGCAATTGAGGCAACTGTGACAATGGTTTCTTTTCTCATGTTTTGGATTTAGGCCTATTTTCATTGTGGCGCTAAGTTATCAACAACACAAGATGCTATTAGAATTGATAATCAAGGATAATCAACTGTACGTTTTTACTGCATTACAAATTTATTTTGGTTTGATGGTTCAAATACTGCTTCAGAACCTGAAAATAAAACAGGAGGCTGACCTGCTTCAGTTTTTTATATTTAGTTTCTTAGTATTAGTTTCTTGCGTCTGGAGAAAAACAAATGGACGACCAAACAATGAAAATGGCTTCAAATAGTGCAGTTATCACTTCCGCAATTATTCATTTCGCCCCGATCTGAAAAAATTGTCTGTTTACATGAGAATTTCAGGTCGACCTGAGTTTTCAGATCGGCCAGAAAGACCGAAACTAACCCAGACCGGCACGAGTTTCATTTCGCCCCTTCTCAAGTAAACACTCTAAGGGCCTTGACCAGACACCGAAATGAAACTCGTGCCGATCTGAAACTCGTGCCGGTCTGAGTTTGCTCATGTAAAGGGCCCCTTACCAGACAAACTTGTTGCAGATTAGAATGAAATTCTAATCGGAGTTAAAGCAACGAACATGCTGTTTATTGTTTATTACGCCTCTGGCGATTTGCAATACCATAGATTTTGACTCTCTAGAGATTTTATTATCTACGTGCTCATTGACAGTCGTGCATGTGGCATGGTTTCTTCTTGCAGTATAAAACAGAGTTTGATTTGAGAATTTAGTAAATTTTGCACACTCATGCGGAGTGGTTGCAAATTAAGTCTAAAAGTCTCGACAGCGAGTCGAGCAGTGCGTGTTAAAAATGGCCTTCGGGCTTGCTTGTGTGTAAGTGTGTTATGTGTGTGTGGCCTTCGAGCCATATGTTTTCCTTTTCAGCTAAGTTGGCAGGTCATTTTGCAGGCCAGTTTGTGGCACTAATGCGATTCTACTTTGGCTTAGCACGAGGCATGGAGCTTCAGATTTGGTAAGAAACTTCGTTTTCATATAAATGATGTGCTCTTTCGCCTCTGGTTGGCAATGCAGGTATTTCAAAGTATCATCCTAGCTATCGCTTACCGGGGTTGCATTTTCTCATCTTTATCACGCTTCGACCTTGTTTCGTATTCGGGTCTTGCGTTTTTTCTCTCCTCTTGGTATGGGTTGGGGGAACACTGCGCTTCATTTCACTTCATTTCCTCGCTTCGTGTTCTGTGGCGGGAAAAATGCAGGTTTTCCGTCCAACCCTACCTTCGGGAGGGTTATTTGTTTTTCGGGAGATGGGCTAGTTCCCTCTAAGCCCAACTTGCCCTGATGATGAGAAAATGCAACCTTGTGTTTGTCCCACGCTTATGAGGAAATATTCACGATAAGGTTGAAATATATCTGAAGGGCAGCCAAGCCCCAGCAGCGTTGGGCCTATTCATGGGAGTGTAGCTTTAATATCCAGTACTTTTCTCAGGATCTTTGCAGTTCCCAACAGACACGCTTTTTGTAAAAGTTCTGTGCTGCACTCCACTTCAATTTTCTTCAAAAAAATTATTATTATTATTATTATTATTATTATTATTATTATTATTATTATTATTATTATTTTTAGCTGATGCCGAATGATTCTATATACGTATGCATGGCTCTGATGAAGGCTTAATGCCGAAACACGAAAAAACAAAAAATGGCTTCTGTCGTGGTGTAAGACCCAGGGATCTGAATGACTTCAGATTTCTCCAACATTTCATTGCGCTTGAGTGGCGCAGTGGAATGTTGGAGAAACTTTTGACACGAAGACCCCGGGTAGCATAGGAATCATTCGTCGTACATAGCCGCTTGCTCGTGGCCCATGGTCGAAACCACCAAAGCCTCATTTTCACGGACCAATCAGACGGCTAAAAAGCGATGGAGACAAAAGAAACCCATGAAGATTTTACTAAATTTTATTTACCCTCATAAAACGCAACCAGGACAAAAAAACTGCTTGAGATTTCCCGATTTTTTTTAAAGCAATCTACTCTCCAGATGTTTGGGAGTACAATTTTGGATGCCGGTTAAAATATCTCCAGGATTGGCGGAGTTATGGCCACAAACAAACCGAAAAGGCACTAAACCTTAAACAATAGAAATTCTGGCCGGGAGACAATAGTAATAACATTAGTGATTGTTGTAAGAACGACCCGAAAATGCCACAATCTGCGTTTTCAATTGTTATTGTTGTTGTCATTCGCAAAATTTTCTTTTATTAGAGATTCAATGCCCCTACAGTTTCTATGTGAATTGAAAAAATCTACAAATGCTTGTTCGCGCATTTCAAGTCATGTGGCAATACTCTAGGGAAGTTTCTGTATTGTAAAACTTTTTGCATTCATGGCACAAGTTTGCTCGCTGCGAAATAACTTGTAAAATTCAATAGAGATTTTATCAAGAGGCTTTATCACCTGACTTGAAGTGGCGTAAACAGGTCTCAACAAGCCTTCGCCGATTTCGTCTATTGGAGAGGCAATAACTCCGCCAATCCTGGAGATATTTTAACCGGCATCCAAACCTGTACTCCCTAACATCTGGAGAGTAGATTGCTTTAAAAAAATTCGGGAAATCTCTGGCAGTTTTTTGTCCTGGTTGCGTTTTATGAAGGTGGGTAAAATTCAGAAGAATCTTCACGGGTTTCTTTTGTCTCCTTCACTTTTTAGCCGTCTGATTGGTCCGTGAAAATAAGGCTTTGGCGGTTTCGGCCATGGGCACGAGCAATCGGCTATGTACGACGAATGATTCCTATGTTGACCCCGGGTTCGATCCCAGGCAGGGGCACATTTTAATTCTCGAATTGTGGTAGCCCACTCATGATGATATATTATTATTATTATTATTAATTATTATTATTATTATTAATTTGTAACGTTTAGAAGGGCAAAAAGTTTGAAAGATAAACTTGTTAGGGCTAAGCTGCCAAGTATCGATGAAGAGTTGATGGAAAAGGGTACTTTCAGATGCAATGGCAGAAGGAGTTGCCAGATTTACCCTTTGATGAGGGAGGGGGGTACTTTCCATAATTTTGATTCAACAAGGTCTTTCAAAAATTTCTCGGGGCGATACGATTGCAACTCTGATCATGTTGTTTATTTGTTGCAGTGTGAATCATGCAACAAGAAATACGTGGGTAGCACTAAGACGAAATTTCGGCAAAGGTTTAATGTTTACAAGTCCTATTTCAGAACATATGCACGCAAACACGACGAAAACTCTCTCGATAAAGGAAAACCTGTTCCACAAGCAAGTTTTTTCGGTCATTTTTTTGAAAACGGACATAATGGGAGCTTTCGGGTTGTTATTAAAATCATAGATGGGGCGGATGATGTTTTTTCACTTCGTAGGAAGGAGTTGTTTTGGAAATATCGACTTCAAACTTTTACACCCAAGGGTCTTAATGAAAGAGCTGCAGACGTGGAATTAGACGTATTTGCGCGCGGGGGAACGGCTTAGATTCTGCCACAGCATAGCCGTCAAATCTTTTCTTTTGTCCAAAGCTCCCGTGGGGTTCTGACTCACGCTCTGATCAGATCGCATTTTCTCCTATGATTGACCAATCAGGTGCCGTCGTTGTGTTTACTTCCGCGTTTCGCAGCAAAACTTAGGCCATTTTCAGCCGTTTTGACCACTCTCCGGAAAAAATCATTGCACGATCGGATAAATCGAATTTCGTCAAAATTTCAATTGGAGAAGATTCTCCATGCTTTGGACCATAAGTGTTTTCGGTATGGCTTTGCGATCACTAAAAATAGCAGAATTGTGGCATTTTTAAGCTCAGTGCAGTCATTCATCGGTTACAGACTCTATGATTAGCAAAAAGAAGAGTAGAAAACTGAAAACCTGAAGAAGAGCTAGGGCCTACACATACCTCAGATGGATTTAATAACAAACATCCACTTTTTCTGCCGCGATCTACAGCGAGTTTCACCAGCAAATAACACAGTCAACAAAAATAGGCGCGAGAACTTGAATGATCAGCTACATGCCATCGTCGAGTGAGAACAACATCCGATTCCAATGAACAGAAATATGAATAAATCAACGGTGAATAACGAATACATGAACTTGCCATGCTGAAGATTACGGGAGTAGCTGTACGTCCACTCTGGCCCAGAAAGAACAATTTTGTGATGTCTCTTTCGATAAACCATCTATGGATAAACCGTGCCACCATTCCTTTATCCAACTGCAGCTATCGTTGCCAGATGGAAACCGGCAATAACATTACCAAAACGATGTACGAATTGATCGGTCACATCCCATCTTTTATTGCAAGAAAAATGTCTATCGTCTTATGGTCTAGCAGGCTAGCAGCTTCATGAAACAGAACTGAAATGCTAGGTTTAGTGTTCTTACGAATACGAATAACAAGAAGAAATGTACATCTTATTTTCATAACGAGTAAAAAAGATCGATCTTTTCGACATTTGAAATACTATTTATAGAAACTCCTCATGTCAATTTCACATTTTGGGCGGATATCATAAAAAAATAGTTTAATTTTTAGAAGTCCTTCGTTAGAAAATCACCCCTTCACAGTCAAGCAACACAGCAGCATCAAAGTAAAGTTGGGCAGTTTGCAAACTCATTGCCCATTCATGGAAGAACAACCCTATTTTTTGTAAGATTCTACAACTTTCATCCAACAAAGAAAGCTCCTCAAAATTCTCACTTTCTGAGTACAAAATGTTTCGTAAGAGTTTCTTAAAAGTTCCTTCAAATTTCTATCGGTGGTGTAGGATCTCTGGGATCTCCTGTGCCTTAGACAAAAATTGTGCGGCATATTATGCCACAATAGTGTAGATCACATACGAAGTCTCATGTAAGAAATTACTCAATGAAAAGTGAAGTTATTATGTTCCAGTTTCAAAGAATTTATATTCTAGGTGACCTGAGAGTTCAGTTTCTTGACATTTTTCCTATGATAGCGGACCTCTATCAATGCAACAGCATACACTGTTTCTGCAGGAAACTGCTTGAAGGAAACCGTTGCTGCCTTTTCCATAAATTAAGAAACTCTATTAGAAGCGATGAAAGGTTATTTCAAATTTAAGGAACTTTTTCAAAGTAAGTTATGAGTTGCAAAAAATGTTTTCAACCAGAAATTGCATTACCAACTCGAACTATTACTAAAAAGCAATAATTTTTGTTATTATTTCGTTTTTTAACAATTCATTGGTTCAAAATGTGGTTCTGAATGAACGTCGACAAACTGTCAGTTCGAATTTTGAAAATTTGGAACCTTACAAGAAACTTTTTTATTAGAATCAAGCCTAAAGTAAATATAACATTTTGGAAACTGAAACAAATTAATTTCACTTTTCGTTTGGTAACTTCTTACATGAGATTTCGTATGTGATCTACACTGTGGCATGATTTCATAATTTGCCGCACAATTTTTGTCTAAGGCACAGGAGATCCCAGAGATCCTACACCACCGATAGAAATTTGAGAGAAATTTTAAGAAACTCTTACGAAACATTTTGTACTCAGAAAATGAGAATTTTGTGGAGCTTTCTTTCTTGGATGAAAGTTGTAGAATCTTACAAAAATAGAGTTGTTCTTCCATGAATGGGCAATGAGTTTGCAAACTGCCCAACTTTGCTTTGATGCTACTGTGTTGCTTGACTGTGAAGGGGTGATTTTCTAACGAAGGACTTCTAAAAGATAAAATATTTTTTATGATATCCGCCCAAAATGTGAAATTGACATGAGGAGTTTCTATAAATAGTATTTCAAATGTCGAAAAGATCGATCTTTTTTACTCGTTATGAAAATAAGATGTACATTTCTTCTTGTTATTCGTATTTGTAAGAACACTAAACCTAGCATTTCAGTTCTGTTTCATGAAGCTGCTAGCCTGCCAGACCATAAGACGATAGACATTTTTCTTGCAATAAAAGATGGGATGTGACCGATCAATTCGTACATCGTTTTGGTAATGTTATTGCCGGTTTCCATCTGGCAACGATAGCCGCAGTTGGATAAAGGGATGGTGGCACGGTTTATCCATAGATGGTTTATCGAAAGAGACATCACAAAATTGTTCTTTCGGGCCAGAGTGGACGTACAGCTACTCCCGTAATCTTCAGCATGGCAAGTTCATGTATTCGTTATTCTCCGTTGATTTATTCATATTTCTGTTCATTGGAATCGGATGTTGTTCTCACTCGACGATGGCATGTAGCTGATCATTCAAGTTCTCGCGCCTATTTTTGTTGACTGTGTTATTTGCTGGTGAAACTCGCTGTAGATCGCGGCAGAAAAAGTGGATGTTTGTTATTAAATCCATCTGAGGTATGTGTATGCACTAGTTCTTCTTCAGATTTTCAGTTTTCTACTCTTCTTTTTGCTAATCATAGAGTCTGTAACCGATGAATGACTGCAGTGAGCTTAAAAATACCACAATTTTGCTATTTTTAGTGATCGCAAAGCCATACCGAAAACACTTATGGTCCAAAGCATGGAGAATCTTCTCCAATTGAAATTTTGAGGAAATTCGATTTATCCGATCGTGCAATGATTTTTTCCGGAGAGTGGTCAAAACGGCTGAAAATGGCCTAAGTTTTGCTGCGAAACGCGGAAGTAGACACAACGACGGTACCTGATTGGTCAATCATAGGAGAAAATGCGATCTGATCAGAGCGTGAGTCAGATCCCCACGGGAGCTTTGGACAAAAGAAAAGATTTGACGGCTATGCTTTCTGCCACTGCATCTGAAGGTCCCTAGAGGTTGCGTTGGCGTCCGCTTTGTGGTTGCCCTTTGTTACTTCGCGCTTTTATGCGTGTGGCGGTAGGGTGGAATTCCCTATCAGGCCATCCGGGATTCAGCAATTGCTAAAAAAAAGTTTTAGCAGCGAGCGAATCTATCGGAGGGTCACTTGGGGTGACTGCAGAGTTGCCAAGGTAGCCTCAAAGGAAGTAGAACTTTAAAACGCCTCCAATCCCTTCTCAAATTTAAAAAGGACAAAAAGATTATGTACCGGGTGACCCAGAAAAAAGTGACCCAACGCAATCTGTTATAGAAAAAAAATTAAGTGGCAGATTGAAATATTTCAAACGTTGTTCTGTCGCTAAAAGACCAGCCTACATTATGAGTATTTTTCGCAATTTTTTTGGGCACGGGAAAGTTCCTGAATAAATGATTTTGAGGAAAAGGGGAGGCTTGAAATTCTCAAAAAGCCGTCAAAAACAGGGGATCGATTTGAAGCCATTTTTTTTTTTTTTTTTGTTTTTTTGTTTTTTTTGTTTTTTTATATTCAATATAAAAATTTACAAGGACGAGGTACTAAAGGCTATACTAACAAACTGCTGGACTACATAACAAAGGAAGATGACCCGGGAAGCAAGAACCCATGACTATCCCAAGGGTCATTACATAAAACACTAAACTAAATTACTGACAAATACAAACAAACGAAAATGGAAACAAAAAGGAAAAGACAAGTTACAATGAGATACACATAACGATTAAATACGACTAAATACGGATACATACTAGGATCTGTTTCACATTGGAAGTCAGGCCAGCACAGGCGATTATGCTGAACTGCAGAAACCCCGGCCGAGAGAACACCACCGACAACCACTGTCGCCGCTACTGTCCCCCCCCCCCCCCAGAGTCCCCACCACCCAACAACACCTCACCTGTGCTGTCGCAATATTACGGATTTGAAAGATTTGAGTTTGCTTGGGTGGATTTCACATTCACACTAAAGTCGCCTTACATCCAATGTGAAACAGACTTAACAAAAATTTTAAAGAAAAAAATGACGAAGAGTAGGACTTAGTATCTATGTAGTGCATACTGAAATTATCTTAACCGAACCGACCAGTTTTGTGAATAAAATTTAGGGTCAATTGGAGTATATCTTTATTAATGTCATCTGAAAGGTCTTTATCGCCATACAATAAGAGTTGTATCAGAGCGTTGTTTGAAAAGCTGTTGATTTGGGCAAATGGTCGTAGTAAATTTGAAACTCGAGCGAGAAGATCTCGTCGTAAGATATCAAATGACGGACAAAGCAACAAAAAGTGTTCCGTATCCTCAATGCCATCGTTTGTTGGACACATTGGGTTCACGGTATCCCTGAAATTATGCTTGAATTTGTGAAAATTTAATCTACTGAGACCGACTCTTATTTGGGAAAGATATGATAAACCTATTGGGTCATGAATCCCAAAGACAGATTTTGCAGGGGGGCGAATTAACGATAGAAGCTTTGTCTTAAACACAGCTACAGAAGGTGACAGTCTGATTTCAGGGTCGAGTTTATTCCATTCAGATATGCAGTTGGGATAAAAGCTAGATTGAAATTTTTCTGTCCTTGCCCTTGGTCGCCCAATAACATCCTGGTTGCGAAGAGAGTAGTTTGACTGATGGAGCGGTGGGATTGGCTCCATCAGTCAAACTACTCGTAGAGTGGCATAAGTGGGAAAGGATGTTATTGCTTTTAATTGTAAATTTAACATTTTTATGTACTTTTTGTTTGTAAACTACTTCTTCTGTATAAATTCTCGGCTGCCCAGTAAAGTTGTAGACTGATGAAGATTTTTAATCGAAACGTATTTTTATGAAAACAGTTTAATTTCTTTTATTATTATTATTATTATTATTATTATTATATTATTATTATTATTATTATCATTATTATTATTATTATTATTATTATTATTATTATTATTATTATTATTACCATTATTATTATTGTCAATCACGTAGATCTCAGACAAGGAAAGGGACGTTGCTCATGTGGTATCTGAATGCCAAAAATTAGCACAGAGAGAATATATATTTATATATATATTCATATTTAGGATGTTGTCCATCTGTGGATGTTGTCCCTCTTCTTCTCATCGTTCACTTTATATTTATATTCATATATTTATATATTATTTATATTTAAACTTATATATTTTATTTATATTTATATATTTATATTTTAAACATATTTATACAGGGTACAAAATTCAATAAATATTGTTTTACAATTTGGCCCTGTCAAAAGTAAAGTTCCTAATATAATACATATAAGCAAATTAGATAAAAATTTACAGCTGAATACAAAAAAATATCTGTATAAAATTAAAGATTTTCGTACCCCAACTGTCTCAACCTTGATTTAAAAGAGTAGACCGAGGGAGCCTCTTTGATATTGTCATTAAGCATGTTCCACACTTTTGTACCACGGTAAGAGAATGCCTTTTGGCCACTTACTGTTCTCATTAACGGTACTGCAAGATCATTTTTAGTGTTTCTTAGCTCACGAGTGTGGAAATCTGATAGTCTTACGAAAAGATCACTGATGTACTGTGGTGCTAGATCGTTTAAAGATTTGTACATCATAGCAGCAAAATCATTTCTTTGATGGACAACCAGCCTAGTTCTTTGCGTAACGGCACAGATGGTGCATCATAAGGACTACCCGTAACGATTCGGGCAGCCCTGTTTTGCAGTTTTTGTAGAGACTCTATTCTAGTAATACCACTACAGCCCCAAACGGAGCAGCAATAGTTTAGATGTGGTTCTACAATACTACGATAAATATCCTTCAATGTCTCCATAGATACGAAGTTTTTACAGTATTTCAAAAGGCCAATTGCTCGAGAAACTTTCCCTTTTATACTCTCAATTTGGCACCTCCACGTTAGACTGTTGTCTATTTGGAGACCAAGGTATTATACTTTGCTCACTAAATCAATGTCATTGCCACCAACGTTAAACACAGGTAAGAAAGCAGGCTGCACTGCCATTTTATTTACATTTTGCATTGACCCATCTATCATAGCGTGTGTTTTGACGACGTTCAAGGATAGCTTATTACCTTGAAGCCATTTCTCGATATCAACAAGTTCGGCGTTTAACACCATGTGCATTTCTTCCAAGTTTTTGGAGGAATAGGAAATCATGGTATCATCAGCATACATGTTTGCCTCGACCTTCTTCAGTGCAGAGGGAAGATCATTAGTATAAAGCAGGAAAAGAAGTGGTCCCAAACAGGAACCTTGCGGCACTCCGACATCAAAATCTTTGATGTCAGAAGAGACGCCATTTACTTTGCAAAACTGCTTTCTGTTATTCAAATACGACCAGAACCAATCATGTTCCAAGGAATTGATACCATAGAAATTCAACTTATCGAGAAGAATACCATGATCAACGGTATCAAACGCCGTCTTAAGGTCAATGAAGATCATAGCTGTAAATTTTCCTTTATCAATGTTGACGAACCAGTCATTCGTGCATTTTAGAAGGCAAGTGACAACAGAGACAGCTGGTAGAACAGCTATTGGCCTGTAGTTTGATCTCTCATCAGATGGGCCCTCCTTAAATATGGGAGCTACTCTAGCAACTTTCCAGCTGTCAGGGAAAACTCCAGAAGATATGGAAAGGTTCAAAATATCACAGAGTGAATCTGAAATAACAGGAAAGGTTACTTTTAAGAAATAGCTAGAAATGTTATCCACACCAGACCCATGGGAGGTCTTGATTTTATTTAAGGCCTTTTCGATGGCTGCGAATCTGAATGGTTCTCTACCATTCGAGGGATTAGATATTTCATATTGATGAGACAGAAGTGGATTAGCCTGAGCAGGTATCTTGTCACTGAGATTCTTTCCCACACTGCAGAAATAATTGTAGTAATAATAAATATAAACGCTGGAGACAAGACAAAGTGGCAGCCGTCCTTCACTGGTATCTATGCAAGAATTTCGGATTCGAAAGCGACGATAAATACTACAACCATATGGTGACAAAAGACAAAAAGGTACTTAAAAACGACGAAGTACTATTATTGTGGAACTCTTCTATCCAAACAACAAGGGCAGATTTTGTAATACAATAGCATGAGTTGCTTTTGTTGACACCTCAATTCAAAGCGAATAGCGATCACAGACAAAGGAAATTCTCTCAACCAGTAATTCAAAACAAACAAAGCCGCAAAAGTTTCTCGGAAACCCTGGTAGCTAGCACGCTCGTTGTGCATTCCAGAAATTATTTTTAAGGGTAAACATGAGCATAGATCGAAAGAAGAAGGATATATCTACACATCTGCTGCGGGCATTTTATTTCTTTGGTTCACAAGCCGTTTAGGAGGTGATTCAATTCTCTTATTTTTTTTGGGCGTTATCAAAACATTTACTGCTCAGCTTCTGGACCAAAGAATTAAAATGCCCGTGGCAGATGTGTAGATATATCCTTCTGCTTTCGATTTATGCTCGTATTTTTCCTTAAAAATAATTTCTGGAATGCACAACGAGCGCGCTAGCTACCTGGGTTTTCGAGAAACCTTTGCGGCTTTGTTTGTTTTGAATTACTGGTTGAGAGAATTTCCTTTGTCTGTGATCGCTAATCGCTTTGAATTGAGGTGTCAACAAAAGCAACTCATGCTATTGTATTACAAAATCTGCCCTTGTTTATCCAAACTGAAACTCGCCTAGATCATAACAAACCAGATATCATCCTGAAGAATAAGAAAGAAGAGAGTTGCTTGATAATCGATGGTGCATGCCCATTTGACACTCGAGTGAAGCAGAAAGAGGAGGAGAAGCTGGAACACTATAACGATATGACGTACGAAATTTTGAAAATGTAGAAAGATGAAATAAAGAAAGTTGCAATAATACCAGTGGTCATTGGGGCGTTTGGAGTAGTCTGGAAAATTTGAAGAATTACATTGCAGCACTTGACTTTGAACCGGGAATACAGCCATTACAGAAAGCAAGCCTCATAGGTCCGGCCAGGATTGTTAGAAAAGTACTGCATATTAGAGACTAAATAGCAGGAAGAACTATTTATATTTTCTACAGAGACAGCATGCAAACTTTCTCAAGCTATGGGATGTAACCTAAAAGTGATCAATGCATTTCCAGTTCTACTGTGATAATGATTCAAATAATTATAATGATAATATAATATAAAATGGTTTAGTGACTTAGAAATGGAAAACATACAGAGAGAGATTGAGGAAGGATAATATCTTGAAGTTGATGAAACAAATGATGTTCTTGTTGGTGAAATCCAAGCTTACCAAGAGCAATGTAAATCAAGTGAACAAATAGAACAGGGGATGAATAGAAAAAGCGCACACCCTGATGGAAAGGTTCAGCTTGTAGAAGGGTGCGAAGTATCACCAGAACGGGCCGCTATAATCGAAAAGATGGAAAATATCTTGAAGAAAGAGAAAGTAAGATTAACACCATTGCGAGGAATTGATAAAGTTAAGAAAGCTGTCCAAAAAGTGAATGCTCAATCAATAACTTTATTTATGTGTCATAATCTTTGGCTTACAAGCTAATTGGGGACACAACGAATAGGTATAAACAATTAAATTAAAATACAATCTTTAGAGCATATTTGTTAAAATTATGCTGAACTGGGTGCACCAAAAAGAACCATCCACCCCCCCCCCGACAGCCCACGACAAATCGCGCACCAGACCAGCCCCGAAGGCCCACAACCCAATCTCCAGCCAAGATCCCGAATCAGATACCACCAACTGGCATCCAACTCAGGACCCCTGCCAAAGACCAAGCAACAGACCCCCGAAACCG
The DNA here is from genome assembly GCA_039566865.1 of Aurelia coerulea. Taxonomy (NCBI): domain Eukaryota; kingdom Metazoa; phylum Cnidaria; class Scyphozoa; order Semaeostomeae; family Ulmaridae; genus Aurelia; species Aurelia coerulea. The sequence continues at coordinate 11,838,917 of CM076950.1, forward strand.
CCAAGGCGCCACTGGCACGACCCCCACGGCCCACCAAAAGCGGACAGCCCCTTCTGACACACCCAGTTATATATAAAGAGTCCTTTAAAATCATATGTACAACTAATTATAGTCTACAGTCCAAAAGAGTTTCCATGTCCATTCTTCTTATACTTCTTTTGAACTGGTTAATTGTTGGTACCTCCTTAATTGGTTCTCTCTACCTTACTCCACAGATATACAATTCATTTTGGAAAAACGAAAGCCCTGATTCTAAATAGACACAAGTTTATCGGCCCATTAAATGAACTGAAAATTGATAACCAAACAATTGATTATTCTTCTCAAGTTGACTGTTTAGAAGTTACCTTAGATCAGAAATTATCTTGGGTCCCTCAAATCAGTAAAGTGTCAAAGTCATTCAATGCAAAAGTAAAAAAGCTGAAAAGTATGAGATATCTGAGAAGAAACTTTCTTGAAGACATCTATTTTAAGACAATCATTCCAGCAATTTCATATAACATGTTGACTTGGGGAACCTGCAGCGAGACCTTATTTGATAAAGTTGAAAAGATACATGCAAGGGCAGCCAGAATAGTATACAACATCACAAGAGCACATACCAATGAAGATGTGTTAAAGATTGCGAACTGGGAACCAATTTCCTACATGTATAAAAGAAAACTGGCAGTGTTGATGCAGAACGTCCACCTGGAAAATACTTCACGAAAAATCAGTCAGTTATTTACAAAACATAAAGAGCAAAGGTACAATTTAAGAAAGACAACTAAATTTTGCGTCCCATCATTCAGAACAGATGTTGGCAGTAGAACAATCGCATACAGAGGAGCTGTTGTTTGGAATAGTTTAAAGGAGGACATTAAATACAAAAGCATTTTACCTTTCAAGGAGACACTAAAACGATTTAGAACATCATTAAATAGTCTTAATTTTGTAAAAGGAACTGGTCAATTATTGAATAAAGACAATAGTTTTATATATAGGTAGCTTTTGATATGGACAAGGACATACTTTTTCTTTTCGTTTTAATCAATATATAGTTTTAACTACTTCAATCTTAGTTATTTTATTTATAGCAGGTACACATCAGCTGCAAGCTGCCAGTATCATACCTGCTTTAACAAAAAATATATGTATGTATGTATGTATGTATGTATGTATGTATGTATGTATGTATGTATGACATGGGCCAAAGTACCTTATTGAATGTTTTCCTTCTTTTACTGTGCGAAATTTCGGAATAATGAAGTTGCTGTTTCTTAATTCGTAAGGAGTTTCTTTTATTGTAAACATTTCTTTATATAATGTGGAGCAAAACCATTTTTAACTTTGTACATTAGTATGGCGATGTCCTGCAGTCTTCTATTCTGGAGAGATGGAAAATTCGCTTTACTTAGGAGTTGTGCGTATGGCGTGGACTTATGACGATAAGCAACTCTTAGGGCTTTCTCTTGGAGTCTCTCTATCTTTCTTTTGTCTGCTACTTTGCAAAAATGCCAGACTAAATGCTGTTTTAGGAAAACTTGTACTTACAGACATATCAGCAACTAATGACCTGTTATACGCTGGGGCTGCTGTAGTTACTAAATGGTTGAAATGGACAAAACTGTCTCAAACAACAAGAAAGAGCCATGGTGCAAAGACGGTTGGAGAAACAAGTGAGGGAATTGAACATTGATCTAAGCAGAATGAATACATTGATATAAAATGGAAAAATCAAACGCAAGGATAAAGACGACATTGAAAAGCGATACAAGGCCAGACAAAAAGGAAAGGACTGCAACTATAAAAGAAGAGATCAAGCAAAGAATATCTGCAAAAATTGGTAAAATCAAGAGATACAGCAGTAGAATCAAGAAATATCAGCAAAAAAGATTTTTCCAAAACAATCAAAAAGGCTTTTCATTCGACTTAATGGAGAAGGAGAACAACAGGAGAATGAAGCACCAGATGCAGAACAAGCCAAAGAGTTTTGGTCAGCGATCTGGAGCAAAGAGGCCCAACATAACAAAGATGCAAAGTGGTTGAAGGACTTCAACAAGGAATTCTATCAGGAACAAGGACACAAAAAGATCGAAATAACAACAGAAAAAATTAGAAAGATGCTGCAGCAACTTCCTAACTGGAAAGCACCAGGACTTGACATGGTACAGGGGTTCTGGTTTAAAAATTTCCGAAGCATGCATATCCATCTGAAAAGTAACCTGTCAAATTTTTTGAATAAAGGAAACGTCACTGGCCGAATGACCAAAGGAAGAACAGTTTTGATACAGAAAAACAAATAGAAAATCGAAAGGCAACAGGAATGGAAAGATAAAACACTTCATGGTCAATCTTTGCGACAAACGGATGATGAGGCAGGAAAAAAAGATGGATGTGGCTCAAAGGAACAGAAATTAAACGTGAAACGGAATCGTTAATTCTAGCAGCCCAAGAACAAGCAGTAAGAACCAATGTTATCAAGACCAAGATTGACAAAACACAGAAAGAAGGCAAATGCCGAATGTATGGAAACGTAGACGAAACAGTAAATCACATTGTCAGTGAATGTAGCATGCTACCCCAAAGACAGTATAAAAGACGCGACGATTGCATTGGAAGAAAAATCCATTGGGAATTGTGTCGAAAGTATGGATTGCCTGTAACAGAAAGATACATAGTATGAACACCAGCCAGACACAGTTACCAAAAACGACAGCTGCAAGTTACTGTTGGATTTAATATCCAGACAGGCCATGTCATACAAGCCAGAAGACCTGATGTCATTCTTATTGATAAAGAAAAGAAAGAATGCAAACTAATAGACTTTGCAATACCTTATGACAGTAGAGTGAATGCAAAAGAGATGGAAAAGATAGAAAAGTATCAAGACCTGGCACGAGAAGTACAGAAACTAAACATGCGAACAAAAGTCATTCCTATTATAATAGGTGCACTTGTAACAACTCCAAAGAAACTATCCAAAAGATTAGAAGACCTTGGAATAGGAAAACGAATTGTTGAACTGCAGAAAACTGTAATCATTTACTCTGCAAGGATCCTCCGTAAAGTGCTTGAAATTTGAGGAGTCTTGTTGACACCAAGTTTCATGCCGTTATCACCACTGACAAAGACAGTGTGCGACGCAATTCATGATAATATAATGACAATAGATCGAACAAGGGAATACGAGGCTTGCAGCCTATAAAACCTTAAACGTTGTATCTGCGTTCGAACTGGAAGCTATCGTATAGTTTTTCCAAATTTGATACTGCTGAACTGCGGATACTTCCATGTGGCAACTTATTCAATATTTCTACTTTCCGAAAGAAATTTGGTCTTACGTTTAAATGATTTCAATGCTTAAACAGATTGAGCTCGTGCCCTCTTTTTCATTGTATTTAACTTGAAGGAATGTGTATAGTTCAACCTATTTTGATTCGTATTGAATAATTAAAGTTTAAAAAGTCAGGTGACTCGTTGCTAGGCAACTAGATATGGTGTGGCCAGTCTGCCATAAGGCTATGTATGGTAACTACAATAATGTCCTATATTAAAAAGAAACAGATAAAGTTGTATCTTGTAAATGGTTGAAATTTTAGTACAACATGATATTTTCTCACATGATAGCATATCTATTTCAAATTGTTTACATACTTATTGAATCAATGACGTTACAATTATATATGACGACAGATGCCAAAAATTATAAACATAAATGAACATTAGCAAACTATATCAGCTCTCTTTGAGAGCAATACAATGACACAAATTAGAACCAAATTGTCAAGGATTGACCAAACTAGGAGAAATTCAATGCTTTCTTTTGTGACATCCCTCCAAATGAAGGCATTCAGTGGTCACATGACTCATTTGATTAAGATGAAATTTCTAGAATCTTGTAGATTATCAAATATTAGGAAAATCCAGTTGGTACCAACATTGTGACTCTTAAAGTTAAAGCACTGTACGTAAATGTTTGGTTGAGGGGTCATAATGGCCCCCAAGCTAGAATAGAGTTATATTTGGTAACTAGATGGATTTTGATGCAAAAATAAAAAGCACGTGATTAAATCCAATTAAATCTATAGCTCTTGTTTCTATCAAAATAAGAAGATGCTGAGGTATCATTATCATAATCATTGCCATCATGATTACAACAAGCAAATGAGGCGCTAAAGTGATTTTTATTTCAAACTGAGTTGGATATCATTAAATGCATGTGTAAGCAAGCATAGGATCCAAATCTTTAAAAAGGCTGGTGTAAAATTCAAATACTTATTTCTTTGAACTGAATGACTTCAAAGAAACTTTGCCTACTTCTCTATAATTCTACCGTTGGACTTTTCTGAAATCTTCAATATTTTCAGAATTAGAGTGTTTTTCTAATTTTTCAAGAATTCAAGAAAAATTTTCAAAAAAAAACTTAAAACTATCGTAATTTCTAAACTGTTTGAAGGAACATGAAATAATTTAAAAGAAAACCATAGTTTATCGGTTTCTACAATATAGTTTCAAGCAAAAGTCTGTCACTTTTCTGGTTTATGATTTAGAAATTTGATGACATCATTCCCTCAAATGAGTTGAAATGTAACATACGCTGAAATTTCGAAAAATATTGAAAAGTTCTGAAAAGTCCAACGGTAGGATTAAAGATAAGTAACTGAAGTTTGTTTCAAGCCACTCAGTCAGTCATGCTCAAAAAATCTTTCCAATGTTGCTGCTTTTTTCTTTTGTGCTATTAACAATGAAGCAACAAAATTATCTGTTCAAGAACCCAACCAGTGCCACAAAAGGTCTGCATATTCTACAAGTACATTCTTCTCCTCTCCCCCAGGTTTTGATATTCCTTTTGAAACTGGAGAGAGTATCTAATTGTTTTAGGTCATTGGGAAGTGCCTGCCATAACCTACACCCAAGAAACGATATCGTCTCTAAGCCATAGAACGTACTACGTGCAGGCAAGGATAGGTTATGGCAGCCTCTTAACCTTAAGAAACCTGTTATTCGACAAAAATCTCTTTCATAAAGCTAGGATTGAGGTTCACTTTTGTCTCAAAGACTTCAGTCATTAGCTATAGTAAATTCCTCATTGGTCTTGAATAACGATGACGTCATATCAATTTTTACAATCATTTTTGTGAAAAATGATAGATCATCAGCACTGCTACTTGCGTAGTGATTTTCGTCTTCATAAGTAAAGGGGTGGCAATTTTAGAGAGTCTTCTAGTAGCGCAAAAATCCCAGTCTGGATACGGTTAAGTGTGTTCGTGTACCAGCGTTCTTCATAAATAATGGGCCCCTTTTATTTTTACAAAAGGGGGCTTTTGTCATCTATTCGGAAACACCCTCAAACCGACTGGAGCACCTGTTAGGCCATAATGGTAGCACTCCCATCTCATGGGAGGGGCGACGGTCCAATCGTTTCCAGTGCACCTAGACAAGAAAAGTGCTTTCAGCAAATAATAGCCTTTTTCAAGATTATGCTTATATGTTCATAACCAATGAACCGATTTTCAAAACCTCTCTTTCATCCGATTGCGGAAAGGCAAGATTGGCCTTCGAAAATTTGGTTGTGGTTTTACGCCGATGTTTTTAATGTCGAAAAGAAGATCATTAAACCTGCTCAAATTCAAGCCTTGGATGGCATGAAAAAGAAACGGCGTACTTTTCCAGTCAACATTTTAGATGTGATAAAAAAACTGAACTTATGTGTCGTTCAGAGAATATAAATTCAGTTAGTACTGAATTCAAAGAATATACCAGTTCAGCCTCGTTCAGCCTTGTTCAGCCTATGTATCATATCTAGAATGTTGACTGGGAAAATAGGCCATTTCTTTCTCGTGCTTGAATTTAAGCAGGTTTGTTGATTTTCTTTCCGACATGAAAACATCGGCATAAAACCACAAACAACATCTTCAAATACACTTTAGGCTTTAGGCAATCAAATGAAACAAAATGTTTTGAAAATCGGCTCATTGGTTATAGACATGTAAGCAATCAAACGATAATACATCAGTTTGGGACACAAAAAAATATGTTCTTTGAAAAAAAGCCCAGGGTATTGTCATCAGCATAGTTGTAAACAGTTGCTTGTCTTATAAATAGAAAAAGGTCATTTATGTAAAAGTTGAAAAGAATTGGGCCTAGAACAGAGCCTTGAGAAACACCTGACAGAATGGTCTGAAATGAACTATAGGTGTTGTTAATTGTAACACACTGCTCACGTCGTTTGAGGTAAGAATAGATATAAACTAAAGAATTTTCGTCAAACCCATATGCAGAAAGTTTAGCTATTAGTAGATCGTAGGGAATGCAGTCAAATGCTTTTGAGAGATCCATTAGGACTGCGCCTACAACGTGATCTGTATCAAGCTTAGATCGCCAGTCTTCAACTAGTCAAATTAGTACATGCTGTGTACTATATGATTTCCTATAAGCAGCGATAAAAACAGAGAGAGCAGAGCCTTATCAAGATCCATCATTAACTGCTTCTTAATTACTTACTTTCTCGAATTAAGGTGTTGATTGCATTAGTTAAAGGTAATGCTAAGTCATTGCCCGCTAAAGACAAAAGCCTAGGAGGGATTTGATCTTCTCCAGTTGATTTCCTGCAATCAATAGCCCTTAGCAATTGCCAAACATCATCTATTCCAACTTCTTGGAACAAAAAAGGTTCAAAAAACTCATGTGAATGTTGTTTGATCGCTACTATGCTTGGATGGTCTTTATATTTTTCTATTTTTCCTGAACAATTTCTCGATCATCATCACTACCGATTGTGTCGGACAAGAAAATTGTCACGGATGAATTGAAACTTTCAGAAATATTTAACAATCACTATATAAATATCGTAGAAAAAACTAGTGGTAGGAAACCGACTAGTTTAGCAATCGAAGCATGTTAAACTTCTTGGGATTGAAATTGACCACAAACTGAAGTTTGACAAGCATGTGCAAACATTGTGCCAAAAAGTCAACAAAAAGACCTGTGCTTTTTCTAGGCTAAATATGTACATTTCCAGAGAGCAAGCATTATCAACTTGCAATGTGGTGATTCTGTCGAATTTCAATAATAGACGATTGCGCTAAAGATGGCGGCGAGGAATTTTTTTACCAAGATGCACTGCGCTCTTTAATCAAATTCCTATAGAATCGCTAAAGAATCTTGATTAGAACGCAATGCATCTTGGTAAAAAATTCCACGCCGCCACCTTTAGCGCAATCGTCTATTGCCCTTTGATATGGCTATTCTGCAATAAAGGTGCAAACAAAAAAACTGCTCGTGCGCATAAACGTGCATTAAAGATTCTCCACAATGACTACGAATCTTCGTTTCAGTCGTTACTCACTCGCAGCAACAGCTTCACCATCCACGTAAAAAATGTTCAAAAATTGATGACTGAAAGATACATTTCATTGAATAATATGAATCCATCGATTGTATGGGAATTTCACGAGAAGAAATATGTGGCCTATGACCTGAGGAAGAAAAATCTTTGCATACTCCCAAAGGCAACGACAACATCTTATGGAGTAGAATCTTCATCTTTCAGGGGAAGTTTTCTTCCGACACTTGCGCGTTTTAAAATAAGATAAAAAATTGGGCCGGAGAAAATTGCACATGCAGAATATGCCGTTAACAAAACAGGATGTTGTACTAGACTAGTTGTTGTTTTTTTTTAGATTTTAAGCATTTATGTAAGTTGGTCTTAATTAGTATTCATTAATACTATTGTAAACCAACGTTAAATAATGAATATGAATATGAAATGAAATGAAATGAAATGAAATGAAATGAAATGAAATGAAATGAAATGAAATGAAATGAAATGAAATGATATGAAATGAAATGAAATGAAATGAAATGAAATGAAATGATATGAAATGAAATGAAATGAAATGATATGAAATGAAATGAAATGAAGTTTTTGCCCTTTTTACAAATTCACAATTTGACTCGGCTGAATGAGGCTGTTAACAGCGATCTTAGAAAACTGGATACTTGGCTACAAGGCAATAAGCTTTTCCTGACTGTTGCGAGCAGTGGCGTATGCATCACTCCAGGAATGAGGGGTCTGGGGCGTCGCTCGAGAAATTTTTTGTGACCACGCCCTTAAGACGCTCGGAAAATGGGGGAAACGCCCTTTATAGTTATATTTTGCATCGCGAACATGGCTGGAATGAGCACAAAATAGGCAGGATGTTTTGTTGAATTTGTAATGAGAATTTATACAACTGAGGACATGCATTCGGGGAGACGTAGGAACCGGTGGGCAGGCACTGGGGACACGTGCCCCTCCAAGATTTGCAATAAACAAAGAAGTGGCCTTTGTATTTTCAGGAAGTGCCCCTTTAGCTTTATGAAATACGTGCAACCTCGTCCTCAGGGCCTTTTGTCATATTGGGAAAAGGCCATGGGGACGAGGTTGAAATAAGTGCACTTTAAGTGTCGTGCCCCCTTAGTTTGAGATGCTTCCTAAGTCCCTGTGCATTCTACTTTGCCTTAGAATGCCTCTCCCAACATTGTTCAAGTATTTCTTAGAAACCCAAAACGTTGCTCTACCAAACCTTGACAAAACCATTCTCTCCCTGCTTTTCAAGAATCTCAAAGACCACTGCTTGAAAGATCTGCGTGACCCTACCCCCCCCCCCCCCCAAGATACAAAGTTTATTGCATTTTTGTACGAACCTCGAGGCAAACCTTTTTGAAAGGTGGGGTGGGCGTTGGGGTGGGCGTCCGGACCTGCTCATTCCCCCCTTGGGTACGCCACTGGTTGCGAAAACTCATTCTATGCTTATTTCCACCAAGCAGAAACATAACATTCTCAAGGGTCAAAATGAAGACTTTAAACTGAAAATTCGCGATAACATATGTATATTTCATATATTTCATATTATAAACATATTTATACAGCGTACAAAATTCAATAAATATTGTTTTACAATTTGGCCCTGTCAAAAGTAAAGTTCCTAATATAATACATATAAGCAAATTAGATAAAAATTTACACCTGAATACAAAAAATATATGTACAAAATTAAAGATTTTCGTACCCCAACTGTCTCAACCTTGATTTAAAAGAGTAGACCGAGGGAGCCTCTTTGATATTGTCATTAAGCATGTTCCACACTTTTGTACCACGGTAAGAGAATGCCTTTTGGCCACTTACTGTTCTCATTAACGGTACTGCAAGATCATTTTTAGTGTTTCTTAGCTCACGAGTGTGGAAATCTGATAGTCTTACGAAAAGATCACTGATGTACTGTGGTGCTAGATCGTTTAAAGATTTGTACATCATAGCAGCAAAATCATTTCTTTGATGGACAACCAGCCTAGTTCTTTGCGTAACGGCACAGATGGTGCATCATAAGGACTACCCGTAACGATTCGGGCAGCCCTGTTTTGCAGTTTTTGTAGAGACTCTATTCTAGTAATACCACAACAGCCCCAAACGGAACAGCAATAGTTTAGATGTGGTTCTACAATACTACGATAAATGTCCTTCAATGTCTCCATAGATACGAAGTTTTTACAGTATTTCAAAAGGCCAATTGCTCGAGAAACTTTCCCTTTTATATTCTCAATTTGGCACCTCCACGTTAGACTGTTGTCTATTTGGAGACCAAGGTATTATACTTTGCTCACTAAATCAATATCAGTGCCAGCAACGTTAAACACAGGTAAGAAAGCAGGCTGCACTGCCATTTTATTTACATTTTGCATTGACCCAAATATCATAGCCTGTGTTTTGACGACGTTTAAGGATAGCTTATTACCTTGAAGCCATTTCTCGATATCTCGATATAACGAGCTCGAAATAGTCAAGCAGACAAATTACCTCGGTTTTCAAATTGGCTCTTTGGATTGGAAAGAACAGATCAAGGCAGTTCCTGAAAAGGTCTCTAGGGCAGCTGGATTTTTAAAACATGCCCAGTCTTTTCTTCCAAAAGAAACTTTGCGAACCCTCTATACAGGTATTGTGGAGCCCCATTTCTCGATACTGCTGTTCTGTTTGGGGCTGCGCTGGTTCGACCGAAATTACTTGCTGCAAAAAGTTCAAAAGCTTGCTGCTAGAATAATAATGAATAGCAGATTCCATGCCCCAAGCAGACCTCTCATTAAAAGGCTGGGATGGAAGACCGTTGACAAACTGGTTACTGGTGAATCAAAGACAATGGTCTTCAAGTCCCTGAATGAGCTACAATACCTGTGTGACCTCTTCATCTGAAATTCGCTCTGCTCATTATATAGCCTTCGTAATGCGGGAACCAACTTGAAGTTGCCAATGAAAAAGAAAAGGTCAACAAATAGTCAGATATAACTTTGGAATAGAGGTGCTAAACTATGGAATAGCCTGTCAGCCGAGTCAAAGGAGGCAACCTTTTTGTATAGTTTCAAGAAAACTATTTAGAAACAGACATTTTTTCTTTCGCTTTGATTGTAAATCTTGAAAATTATTGTAGATAGCTTTTAATACTGGAATAAGGGTTTTATAGTTTAATCTAATTCAATCAATAATAGCTTTACTTTGTGTCCTTAGATTTTAATTATTGTTTTTATTGGAGGGCCGCTTGAAAACCAACTTGTTGAAGGGCAACCATCCTTAGAAGAATTGAATACGAAATATGAATATATGAAATATGAAATAGGGCAGGGGTCTGGACCCCCAGGAACCCTCCTCCTGTAGTTGTGCCCCTGACTCTGCAATGTGGAGGTATACAGGATTGAAGATCTTAGCTAAAGATCATCTCATAAATCTACAACATCGGTCCAGTATACGATTTACCTTTGCCTGTCAAAAGTGCATAGTTTATTTTTGGCGCACCCGGTATGGCAATTAAACTTTTTTACTTTTCGCAGCTACCTATTGTACCGGGTGCGCCAAAATAAACTATGCACGTTTGGCAGGCCACAATAAATCTTACACAGGTCCGATTTTGAAGATTAATGACTTAATCGTTAGCAGAAAGCCTGAATTAGATACTGGGATTTTTGCAATTTTTTTCATTTTCAGTTTTTAGTGCTAGAAGCGAGTTTCCTAAAATTTTAGTTTTCGAGAACACTGAAAGCGATCAAAAAGCATCGATTACATTTTCTAAAGAATCGACATGAATGGGCAAAGAAAGAACTTTTTCATGGTGATTTGGGATTTAGAAGTCGACCAATACTAATCTGCTGTACGAGAATTCGTACTAAACCCCCAAATCCCCCTCAAAACGTTTTCTCTTTGGCCATAAAATTTGATCGACGTTTCTTGATCGTTTTCAATGTTTTCGAAAACGAACATTTTAGAAACTCGCTTCTAGCTCTAAAAACTGATAACAGTAAAATATGCAAAACGTCCTAAAATCTAATTCAGGCTTTCTGCTAACGATTAAGCCATAAACCCCCAAAATCGGTCCAGTATACGATTTATTGTGGCCTGCCAAACGTGCATAGTCTATTTTGGCGCACCCGGTACAACTACCAATAAAGTTTCATCGAAATATTTTCATAAATTAGAGGGAAGGAGACCATTTTCAGGGACTGACTCTGACAAAATAGCAAATTCTCGAAACACGATTTTCAGGAAAACAGAAGCAAAATCACAGTCAAATCAAGTCAAAGCAAAGAAGATGTCTCTAAAACAAGAAAGGGTATAGGTGTGTTGAAATATCTCTCCAGTTATCTGCCCGGGCAAACCTTAAATGAACTATACAAATTCAATGTGCGACCCCATTTAGACTATGGGGATATGATTTACCACATTCCTGCCAAAGTATGTGCATTCAGTGAGAATATCACCTAGTCAAATGTGATGGAAAAATTAGAATCTGTTCAGTATTCTGCTTCACTAGCTGTGACAAGAACATGGAGAGGAACATCGCGAGAGAAGCTATACACGGAGTTGGGCTGGGATTCACTAAATCTTCGAAGGTGGAGTAGACGCCTCAGCTTGCTTTACAAGTTTATGAATGATTTAACGCCTGCATATACCATGACTCCAATTCCACTGTTTCAACAGTCGCAATACTCTCCTCGCAATCAGGATGTCTTTGGGTGAATAGGGGCAAGGACAGAAAAATTTCAGTCTGCCTCCGAATGGAACAAACTTGATCCAGAAATTAGAACTGCACCAACTGTTGCTGTTTTAAGTCAAAGCTGCTATTCATAATACGCCCTCCTGCAAAATCCGTTTTCGGTATTCATGACCCTAAAAAATTATCCTATCAACTAAGGTTTGGCCTAAGAACACTGAAATTTCACAAATTCAAGAACAATTTTAGGGATACAATAAATCCAATGTGCCCTACAAATGATGGTGTTGAGAATACTGAGCACTTTTTGTTGCATTGCCCTTCTTTTCACGAGGAACGACGTGATCTTCTCGCTGGATTCTTCTCGCTACTGCGACCATTTGGATATATTAATCCTTCAAAAAGGTTCCTACGGAGCTTTTACTGTATGGTGATAAAGAACTTTCCAATGATATCAATAGAAATATATTACAATTAACTTTGCAATATATCCATAAAACTGGTCGATTTGATTAAGATAATTCCAAACTTCATTACATGCCACCACCTTGCCCCGTTTAGTAGTAATATATGAGTAGATATTATGTAGGTCTAATTGATTTTTTTGTTCATGCGGTGTATTTTTCTTGTCTTATATTTTGATTTGTTTCTTCCTCTTCTTATATTATATATCTATATGTCAATGGCCTAGGGGTAGACATTGCCTTTTGCTCCTTGGGGTATCGTTGTAGTAATATTGTAGAGTAATTCTGTAAGTAGTGTAGGGCAGCTCGTATTGTAGAGTAATTTTGTAAGTAGTGTAGTGTAGCTTGAAATATATATTGTAATTTTTTATTGGAATATGAAAAAAATCGCGGTACTTTGCAAATTTATTTTGCAGACTAGTGGTAATTGATGTATTCTATCCCAATTCTTTTGTTTGGATGGAAATTGTGCTCCAAACTAGATTTTATCTAATCTTCCCTGATTACGGAAAGTTTTACGGCCATTCTTTATCACTTGTTTTTATTTTGAGTTAATTTTGAGTTAATTTTTATGTGTTTAGAAAGTACATGCCTGAAGCTTTGAGCACACCACGTTTGTTTGCTCTACCTATTACCAGTTAAGAGTTAGGTAAGAGGGCATGTTTGCCCCCACCCCACCAAAATAGGACGTGTCAAAAAGCTTGATAACTGTAGGGCTAAAATCTAAGTTTGAATCCATTCTGGTTGCGTCTCCAATAAACTTTACCGAAATCGCATCATTCAGGGATTGAAGTGCCACGAAGCTGAGGTATCTAGGTACATACTTCCTATCCTTGCAAAATACATAAGAAAGAAGTTCAATAAAAGCAAAATATCTTGATAAAAAGGACATTTATCTGATATTGAATAGCAGTTAGATATTTTTCATTTCAAACTTTTCATTCAATGCTGTTAAAATGGGCCTACTTCTTGTTGGGGGTTGATAAAATTAACTAATTTTCCAACCTTCTGACTGTGGCACTTTCTGTTACGAAATAAATCAAGCTTCAATGCTGATTCTAAGGTGAAAGATCTACCTTTCTAGAAAGAAATTTCAGCTGTAAAATTTTTTAATAGCTAACAGTTTCAAAGTTGCATGGAACGAGGCATATGTTTGAATGCATGGTGATTCAAGAATTCTCACCATGACTTTTGTCACGCCTTAGGACTCAAATTGGTAGCCTCAAAATAAATTCTAAAACGTTTCTTCTCATATTGGCATTTCATACAGTACATTTCTATACCAAGAGAAAATACTTTGTGACTCACTGTCGGACCTTTGGCAGCAACCCAATTTCATTCAAGCAATTCAATATGGCACGATTTTTATTCATTCATAAAATGTTATTTCCATGCAAGAGACGCTATCCTTTTTCATACGAAAACGTTGAACGATTGAATGCAACTGTTCGTATGTTTTATCTTTTTACGTCAAAACCTTTCATCTCAAAATGCTGTCATAGCCCGTGGTCAACCTTTAAATGTTAACACAAGCTTTTCCACAATATACAAGCGTCCAAACTAACTTCACTCCAGGTAGACAGAACTTAAAAATGCTAGGCCTACTTTCTTCATGACCCAAATTATATCATACAAATTCGTCTTCAAGTATGGCGTGATGAATTAAGAAATTTTGTATACCGAAGGCAGAGCTCTAAGTTGTTTGTATGAACAAAGTTTGAAGTAAGCCGAAAACACGGTGGAATATTTATTTTGTATTGAGCTTATTCGTTAACAATAAACTATGAACTGAACCATGCAGGCAAGCAAGCTCTCTGTGTCAGTCGTGTGCTACTATGACACTATCGTTCACAGGCTGAAGGTCATAATGAGAGCTTGGAATTTATCGTCACAAATGTGTATCGCTGCCTTGACAAACCACTTCGCTTACTCTGACGATTACACTGAGATGAAAGCCTGCCCCAATCAAGCAAGCGCTACTCTAATGGTGATCATTAAAACACCACTAGCAAACATTAAAAACAACTTACTTTTCTACTTTCAATGCAGTTGAAATAATGTCATATTTCTTTTTTCCTATGCCAAAACATCTTGTGGCAAAACACTGCTGTTGGCTTTTGGGCCGTTTATTGCGATAATGGCCTGCGTCCCGCATGCTAAAATTATGAGATATTTTGATCGCTGCTCTTTGTTGCACACATGATGGCGGATTAGAGCCTGGGCTCTAACTTGATTCTAATGGCAAACAAAGTCCGGGTGGCCATCATGCTACATACTGCAAGGCTTGGCATCAATGACCTTGCTTGCATGCCAGCTTTTGCAAACTCTGTCAAAATTGCAAATAGTTGTTGCTGATTTGGGCTGCATGAAGGTCCCAGGAGCGAGAGTCGCGAAGCTCCCCAATACTGACAGATTAACCCTATCTCACCTGGGCGTTTTGAAGCGGTCAATACCTGAGGGGGGTGGATTCCACCCCCCCCCCCCTCTTTTTCTTCGCTGTTATAGTAGCTACAATCTTTAAACTTGGTAAATATATACACTTTGATGCAAACAATCAAAATCACATGATTAAATCAAATTATCCCTATTGTTCTCGTTGCTATGACAATAAGAAGATTTTAAGTTATGATTATCATGATTGTTACCAACATGATTGAAACAATGAAATGAGGCACTAAATTGAAATTTTTTGTTTCAAATTGAGTTGGATATCATCAAATACATGTGTAAGTATAATTTTGCATATATTTGAGATTAAAATTTGCAACAATTAAAAAAAAAGTATACAAATTTTGTTGACTACACAGTAAAACATTGGTTGCCATGGCTACGAGGCTATATTTAGCATCTTGAAATTTTCATCATTTGATACAGTTTAGATGTAAAGTCAAAGCAGCGGAGTCTTGACATCCTGCATTGCATATTATAGCATAGGCGAATAAAAGTTTGGTTGGGGGGTGGAATCCATCCCCCCCCCCCCCAGGTGAGATAGGGTTAACGACAAAAGGCATAGAATTGGCTTAACCTCCGTCTTTTGTTATTAGAGCCCACTCCTCAAACTAAATTCAGACTTGGGCCCCTGGTGCGTCATATCCAGGTGAGGTTGCCGATAACCTTCCCCGTGCAGTTTTAACCGTTCAGTTCCGTACTGGAGCTTTCAAAGCAAGTTGACGACATTAGTCTTCGTTTCTTTTTTTTTCATGCGTATTTTCAACTGAAATTTGTCATATCAAATCGACTATGGCATCCAATGCCTCAACAAGTGGAGTTGTGGGAGATAGAAAAGAAATACGACGATGATTTTTGTAGTGGAAAGAAGATGAAGACCCAATGCCAAAGCAGCCAAAGCAGCTGAATTTGGCCTTGAACAGCACGGGACAAAGGAGACAAAACATTAGCCCTAGGGATACATTCTCTTCTTTTCATCCGACCATGCCGAATTCACCTTCCCTATGCCACTGCCCATAATACCGTAAAAGCTCTATTTATGCCACGGGGTGTTTATTTAATTTTTGGCACTTTTTAGTCCTATTTGCACCAAATTTTACGGTTTAAACATACTATTTCACGAGTTAAATTCATAAATTAGACAAAGCTTTGTCTCAAATCACATCAAAATTAACATGCGAACTGATTTAGCTCAATAAATGGAGAATTTTGGTAATGTATGGAATTTGATATAAGTAGGGGGGCTTAATAGAGAGGTGGGCTTAATTTAATAGAGCTTTTACGGTATCCAGTTTTCACGTCAGTCAAGATAGACCAAATCAACTAAAAAACACATGAAAAGGTGCCTTCCTTCAAAGTAGCCACGGGCACGCACAGGCCCGTGTTTAGGAGTGCCAATTCGACCGTAATTTCAAAAAGGGTGTAATTTTGTGTTTGATAAGTTTGATTTCCTCTGCAATGATATTTTAACAACATCTATAAAACATAATTTGTAACGAGTCAAAAAACTTAGCAGACCACCTCAAAATATGGGGTGGGATTTCGGGAGCAGTTTCCGTCCTCTTGAAATCACACCGGTTTTATTAGCAATTTTAGGAACTGACTTGCCAGCGATTAGAGTACATGAATTTGAGAAGTTCTTTTTGACACTGGAAAGGGCATGTTTTCAATATCAAGAACACTTTTCACGATCGCGATAAGAGTTTGTATTTCGCTAAAACAGGTCAGCGTCTAGGTTCTGCATATGTTGCAACTTTGTACGAGCGTGACACTAAGGAAAGTATAGAAGTGCCCCCCCCCCCCCCTGGTCCCCTCCCCAGAGAACAACTCCAAGTATTTCAAGGATGCAGTGGAGATTAATGACGAACTTTGATTTTCTGGGCTGCTCATAAAGAAAATTCTCGGTTATTCTGCAGAGGAATGTCGGGACTCACTGACTTGTTTCTTTGCGTTTTTATTTCTTTAGATATTAGTTCTTTTGCGGTTTTGCCCTGAGGTAGTAAAAATAAAATGCCAATTGTCGAAAACATTAATCTTGTGACACAAGAAAATTAAGCATTATTTCCAAAGGACTGCTAGGGCGTTGCTACCGTACCTCTTTTAAATATCATAAAATTGAAAGGCTAACCTTGTTTAGAATTAGGCCCCAGTTACTAGCCTGCGTGCAGACTCTACTGATTTCTTTTCAGGGAGACAGAGAGGTTTCTCCTCCAGTAGAGTCCGCAAAGGGAAGGCTTCAACCAATCAGGAAAGGTTTAGCGTTTCTCATAAACTGAGAACAAGGATGTGGTCGCTGATGCGCAGACTCTACTGGAGGGGAAACCTCTCTGAAAAAAAATCAGTAGAGTCTGCACGCAGGCTACCAGTTACACGATACCGGATTCATCACACACCGGATTACTTTTCGCATCGGATAGGGGGGGGGGCAGTGGCGCCGCCAGGATTTGTTATTGGGGGGGGGGCGAAACAGAACGGGGTCTGGGGCGGAGCTCGAGAAAAATTTTCCTGGACCACGCCCTCTACTTTGGCTGTAAATGCGGCCAACGCCCTTTTTATAGGTTGACGTAAAGATAAATGAATCTGTTGAAATAACACAAGTAGGGTACCAAAATTAGAAAATGACGTCCTACCGGCGACCGAACAACGAACTTCGGATTCCCAAAAATTTCTGCAACGAATCTAAAACGTCACTCCGTAATGGAATTATCGAAGGGCTGTCAAGTTCTCTCAGATTCTGAAATCTGAAGTACATGGTTTGTGAAAAAGAGGGCATCGGGACCAGCAGAAGCTTCAAAGTTCAGTATATATTCAGGGGCGGATCTAGCCGGATGTTTTAATGAGTTCCCATGATGAGATCGAAGGTGAGCGAAGCTAGAGGGGTGCGGGGGTACTCCCACGAGAAAATTTTTGCAGCCACGCCCTTTAGATTGCCTTAACGCGCTATCAAATTCTTCTTAACTAATTAATAACTGATAAAATTTTGAATTGAAAAGCATCCCACCAAACCAATTTTGGACCTTCATATGATCATAAGGCCTAAGTTTACCTCAAATGTTTCTCCTTCAGCCAGCCACATTTTGCCTTATTGACACATATAAGGGGCCTAGTTTGTAGCCCCTTATATAAGCGGAATTGAACAGATTTTGAAATCGTTTGTTAGTTTCATCGCGGATCTCATTTTCATTATTATCGTAATTCTATTCTCAGAGACAAATCTATCTATGAAATCTTGACTAAGTTCTCAAACTCATGGAACTCACGTCAAATCCGCCACTGGATGAGGGGGTCTGGGGGCAAAGCTCCCAGGAAAATTTTCGGGGACACACCCTTTACTTTGGCTTAGAACACTTCTACCGATCACATGTTACCTGGTGGTGAAATAGAATTGTTGATCATTTCGTAACAGTTCTTTATATTAGCATCCCCAGGAAACTATTTTTGTAAAAATATGATATTCTTTGGTTTAGAATGCATCCCATCTTTACCAGTGCCCAAGCGAAAACTTTCATAATTAGGTAACAGTATTTTTATGAATTACCACCACAGGAAAATTTTTGCGCAAACACACTATAATTTGTCCCAGAACGGTTCTAACAATCCAATTTGTCTGGCCTCAAAATTGAAATTTTGACAGTTCTGTGATAGTTTGTCCCTGAAATTTTTCAAAAATAGAACGACTCTCCCATTCACTTTCCATCATTTTTCTCCGAAAGAATCTTACCCTACTACCCATCCTATACAGAACTACTTTCTCCTCATTTGGTTTGTGAAAAAGATGTTGACTTGGATCTTTCACAAGCTATGTTGTTGAGATGTGCAAGCTCGGAGGGCACATAGAACGGGGGTCTAGGGCCTTCGCGACCAGAAAAAAATTCCGAGTCAGTGCCCTACAGATCGTTGGAAAATGCAATAAGACAGCAAGATTGTACAAACCGATAGTCACATTATAATTGCCAAAGATCATCGGCCTTACCCCCCCCCAATAATTTTACACCGGAATTAGACGAATTAGAAAAGTGTTCCTGGAGAACATTGGGGGGCGACCGCCCCCCCCTTGCCCCCCCCCTCCCGGCGCTTCTGGGGGGGGGGATGCAGTTACACGACACCGATGCAATCCGGTGTCACTCCACTCCGTTTTCGCGGAGTAAAACCATTAATCCTGCATATAATTTATCTTAAATATTTATTGATTTGTAGTTATTTAATCGAATCGAATTAGACTAGTTGCTTTGGTACAGTAGAAACACGCATAAAAGAACCTGTTTTTATAAGAACCTTGAGGCTGAAATTTAATCTTTTGAACCCCCTAAATAAGAACCCCTAAGAGGCTGAAACTGGGAAAGGTTCTTATATAATAGCTTATGATAAGAATTTTTAGAATTCTTCACAGTTTGATCAGAATTTTTCATTGGTACAAGAGATTAAAGAATTCTCAAACAGGTATTCTTATACGCCATTCACACTGGCAAGTTAAACCAGGTGAAATTAAATGAGGCTATGGTATGTTGCATTCTAATTGGTCAATCCAACAAGTCAAATGCCTTTGAGTGATCAACATTTAACATATGGTTTAAATAAAGCTGGTTTAACTGTGTCATTGTGAAAAGGGTACATTAACACAAACAGTGTTAATGTGTGCAAGGCCTGCACGTATATAAGAACCTTTTTAAGAACCTTACAGGCTGGAATTTAGAATAGCAGCCAGTTAATTAAGAACCTATTCAGACTGCCCGGAAAAAACCTAGGTTCTTTTATGCGGGTTTCTACTGTAGCTAAAATTTTTTTCGATTTAAAATAAAAGACACACACACACACACACACACACACACCGCTCTGGAGGTGAGGTGAGGTGAAAATGAATCCGATGCAGCACTCCGCTCCGCATTCCATCTCATGTAACTGCACCAATCCGATGTAACCCTACTCCGTTTGCTCGTGTAACTGCACCAATCCGATGTGACCCCACTCCATTTGGGCTTCGCAGTTGTCAAAGACAATAGATTTAGACTTCGCAGTGCAGGGTGACTCGGTGTCGTGTAACTGCAATCAAAAATGGGTTCATGGCAATCCAGTGTCGTGTAACTGCAATGAAAACGGTGCGATTTTGACGCAGATGGGTTGAAACCAATCCGATGCGAAAAGCCATCCGGTATCGTGTAACCCAGGGGTTTACAAATTACCTATTCAATCGAAATACACAAGTATCGTTCAATGGTTCTATCTCCAATCCACAAAAGATGATAAGTGGGGTGCCGCAGGGATCAATCTTAGGCCCTCTTCTATTTATTCTCTTTTTCAATGATATTGCATATTCCACTAAAGGTGCCAGCATAATGAAATACGCAGATGATACCGTTATTTACGTAGCTGGTAAAGAGACCAAAGAAATAAATGCAAAATTATCAAATGCCATGGCAGAACTTTCAGTCTGGCTCAGTGAAAACGAATTAATCCTCAACCTGAAGAAAGGAAAAACTGAAGCCCTATTATTTGGAACAGCTCAGAGAATCCGGAAATGCACGGGGCCCTTATGCATATTACACGAGGATGGTCAAATCAACATCACTTCGACATACAAGTATCTAGGTGTGCACCTAGACTCTTCATCGAATCTTAACAGTGATTTTGATGCCAAATACAAGAAAGCCACAGGTCGTTTACGACTCTTAGCAAAGATCAGAAGCCATTTGGACATAGACTCAGCGAAAGCCATCTACCGTGCAATGGTATTACCAGTGCTCACTTATTGCGGCATATTGAATCTGAAATTGAATAGGACACCAGAAGACAAGCTCAACTCGTTTCACAATCGTGCAATGCAAATAGTCGCAAAAAATAAAAGATGTGAAGTTGTATCACCAATAAATGCAGTTAAAAAGAGAGCCTGCGTGCTAGTATACAATGTCCTGCAGAACAATGTCTGTCATGCTTTAAACCAATACTTTATGTATCAAGAACATTGCAAGAACACAAGGAACAATCATTGTAGTGTATGTCTTCCACGGATAAGAACTGAATACGCGAGGAAAGGTTTCTACTACATGGGTGCAAAGACTTTTAATGAGCTACCACTGAGTTCAAGGACGTCTGACAATGCATCTGATTTTATGAAAATTATGAATACAATTTATACATAAGATTTTAATTTGTTATACTACAAAATTGATTTTTTGAGACCTGCATTTGTAACATATTTATATATTTTCTTTTTAAGCACCTTTCTTTTTACAGGACAAACATTGATAACAGCAATTTCGTAATTGTTGAAGTTTTTATCCTGTTAAATAATTCGTTATTATTATTATTATTATTATTATTATTATTATTATTATTATTATTATTATTATTATTATTATTACTATTATTATCATTATTATTATTATTATTATTATTATTATATTATTATTATTATTATTATTATCATTATTATTATTATTATTAGGCCTTAGCCTGCGGACTAGGAGCTCCATAGTGGAAGGGGGAGTGTCACCACCAGGCGAGGGAGCTTACGAGACAAGGTGCATCATACCAATTTGGGGGCTTAGATTCCACATTTCGATGTTATTCAATTATGGGGCGTTTATGAGATATAGTGGCATTTGTGGCCAAAAATGAGGGTAACGCTTTCTACGCGAGAAAGCATGCGGATAGAACATAGGGCTCAAATCTTTAAAACGGTCGGTCTAAAATTCTATTACAGTTTCTTCGAATTAAATGTCTTCGAAGGAACTCCGCCTTTTTGCTATAAATCTACCGTGGAAATTTATTAGTTTCAAATGGCGGCATTTATTAAATTTCAGGATATGACGTCATCAAATTTCTAAATCCTAAACCAGAAAAGATACTAATTTCTGCTTTTCACAATATTGTAGGCATTTATAAACTATGGTTTTCTTGAAAGTTATATGATTTTTCCTTTTTTGGTTTAGGATTTACGATGATTTACATGTTTTCAAAATTTTCAATAATTTTCTTTCAAAAATCATTAAATTGCTGTCATTTTGAAAAAAAAAGTCAAGATATCAAAACATTTCCACGGCAGATTTACAGCAAAGCTCGACAAGTTCCTTTCAAGCCATTCGATTCAAAGAAAAAGGGAATAGAATTTTACACACCTTTTCAAAGATTTGAAAGATTTAAGCCCTATCCTCTGTAATCGACTCCAACAACGTAAATCTCATATTGATGAATTTATTAACATAGGGTAACACGGGGTAAAGTGAACTATTTTTTTAGGTTTTTCAAAGATACACGAGAGAGACTGTAGCTGAGGGCATACTTTTTAACGTTGTTTTGACATTGTATCTTTCGGTCAGTTTATCTAGCAAATAAAATATTTTTCAAATATTTTTCCATTGTCTCACAAAAGAGCTTTCTTTGGTGTCCGCTCTGCTCGGCTCTGCCTGGTTCAAGATAAGGCTCAAATCCTTACTGGTTGCCAGAGCATGCGGAAATCATCCAATTTCATGCTTTTCAGCCAATGAGATCACCGCTTTCTAGCCCCTGGAGACAAAATCGGTCGTTTGAGGTAAATTTTCTAGTACCCTCACTAAAACTGAAATGGATGCTAGAATACTTCAGTTATTCGCAATTTTTTTTTATAAATCAGTTGTGGGGATGTCCATTCAGAGTTGTTTACATGTTTAGGCACATATCTTGTTTGGGGCCGGAGCTGCGTTAATTTTCCGGTCGAAGAATATTGACCTTCGTTGAAATATCTATAGAAATCGCTACAAATGAGATATACAGATAAGAATTTCAGCAATTATGCATACTGACCTCAGCAATAACCCAAACTCCTTTACTGCTATCATATCTCAAAATTGGAGGCAATTTCTAATGATTTCTGGTAGAGATATCATTTGGGCCTAAGCTTGTCCTCGCTTAAAACTCATTCCATTGCACTTAAAAAGTAATGGTAACATTCTAGAGCTGAATAATGCACTTACCCATGACTCAGACACCAGTTTGACTTCGTTTGCCTTTTTTACATTAGCAAATTTTTATAAGAAACGACCAGTTGTGGGTGAATTGCAAAAACTTTCCTCGGTCCATATTTTTATCTGCACAGTCGATCCGCTTCAAACAACAAACAGTGAACTTTGTATCATAAAAGTCTTGCATCACAAAACATTCCTATAGAACGATTCCATGCGCCTTAGCGAGGCACTCGTGAATTGTTTTCACGCACCTTGGTTCAATCAGTCAATGCAAACAAACAAAAGAGCAAAACCGGGTATCTTTTTAGCGAACCCAAAATAAAGTTTTGTTCTTTTTATGTTTTGCATTGATTGAAATAAGAACGAAAAGAACGAAATGCGTGAATACAATTCACGAGTGCCTCGCTAAAGCGCATGGAATCGCTCAAAAGGAATGTTCTGTGATGCAAGACTTTTATGATACAATGTCAAAGTTCACTGTTTGTTGTTTGAAGCGGAGAATCTGTGTAGAGAAAAATATGGACCGAGGAAAGTTTTTGCAATTCGCCCACAACTGGTTGTTTCTTACAAAAATTTGGCAAATTAAAGAAGGCAAATGAAGTCAAACTGGTGTCTGAGTCATGGGTAAGCGCATTATCTAGCTCAAGAACTTTAGCATTACTTTTTAAGTGCAATGGAATGAGTTTTAAGCGAGGACAAGCTTAGGCCCAAATGATGTCTCTACCAGAAATCGTTAGAAATTGCCTCCAATTTTGAGATATGATAGCAGTGAAAGAGTTTCGGTTATTGCTCAGGTCAGTATGCGTAATCGCTGAAATTCTTATCTGTATATCTCATTTGTAGCGATTTCTATAGATATTTCAACGAAGGTCAATATTCTTCGACCAGAAAAAGAACGCAGCTCCGGCCCCAAATGAGCTGTGTGCCTAAACATGTAAAAAACTCTGGACGGACATCCCCACAACTGATTTATTAAAAAAAATTGCAAATAACTGAAGTATTTTAGCATCCATTTCAGTTTTAGTGAGGGTACTAGAAAATTTACCTCGAGCGACCGATTTTGTCTCCAGGGGCTAGAAAGCGGTGATCTCATTGGCTGACAAGAATGAAATTGGATGATTTCCGCATGCTCTGACAACCAGTAAGGATTTGAGCCTTATCTTCCCCGAATCGGGGTAAAATGAATAATCAATAGAACCAAAATGATGTGGTTAGAACACGAAAACATGATTTCTTTTGCCGCTCTAATGAGCCCTTCGCATGCCAAAACAAAAGATACCAAAAAGTTCCACAAGAGAGATATTTAAAATAACTAAAAGGTCACCTATGTTGAAAAGGATCTTTTCAGAATCAAATATTTGCCAAAACTATTTTTAAAGTCACCAATTCGAGTCAAATAGCAAACCTCAATACGACTCGATGAACAATCATGGGAATACACTTGGAAAAAATTAATATTGCATATAAATACCAGCATACAAGTCAAATCTATCAATAGGGCATAGGAAAACCTGCAAACCTTCCGATTTCTAGCTTATTAGCCAATTATATCGTCGTATTCTGATCACATGACTGAAAATGAGGCAGATTTTTGAGACAACTTTTCGAGTACCTTCACGAAAACAAAAATGGATATTCGACCAATAAAGATACAAAGCCGGTTTTACCCTAGACTTGCCCCAAGTCTATCTCTTCCGTCCGTCTAACTTCCGTCTACCGTTCCCTTTTTACGGTAGTTCCTGGATCCGCTATTTCATGGATCTACCATTCCAACATTCCGTCAAGAGAGCTCGAGATCTCTCGAGCTCTCTGGACGGAACATTGGAATGGCGGATCCAGGAAATGGCGGATCCAGGAACTAGATACAAAGCCGAAAATTGGCCTCTGTTCGAGAATTTTTCAGGAACGCTAAAAATAAGTTTTACCCCGAATCGATTCTACAGGCCCCACTCCATATTTTATTTTCTGCATTTGGTTAAAATCTCATCAGGGATCTGCGTTACATAGAATTATGTTCCTACGAAAATTGGCCTCTGTTCGAGAATTTTTCAGGAACGCTACAAATAAGTTATAACTTTCAAAATCTCACATGTTACGTGAATTGTGTCCAGGAATAACATGAAAATATTTGTTTGTGTGATTTTGGAAAATCCTTAACGAATTAAGGCTAGTTGCTATCAAGAAAGCTATTGGGCCTACCTTCACCCGCAGCAGAGTATCCCAGTAATCGACATTAAATCATTCTTTTTCGCATACATTAACGAATAAGCTTAACCACAAATCCAATTTCTTTCCATCATTTTATCATCGAAAGTTTCGATAAAATATGATAAGATTTGATAGCCTCTGCAGTAAACCTTCCAACTGCAGTCGATTCAAAGTTTTCTCGTTGCAAACATCTTGGTAGCCTTGCATAAAAGAAAAAGTTTTGCAAGGCTTAGGTCTCGTTAATGACACATCAAAATGATACCTTTGATAATAGATTGTACACATTTGAGAATAGATTGTAGGCGAAATTTCTTTACACAAATGATCTTTTCCGATGTGATAAAAAGATTTGCATTTTTTGAGAAGCTTTTTGTGTTCTCTTTATTTTGCTATGATAGAGTGTGCCTTCAGGAGTGTGCAATCTATTCTCAAAGGTATCATTTTGCTATGTCATATGGGACACCTAAGCCTTGCAAAATCTTTTGTTTTATACAAGTCTTCCAAGGTTTTTGCAACTAGAAAACTTTGAATCAACGGCAGTTGGACGGTTAACTGCAGAGGCTGTCAAGTCTTATCACATTTTGTTGAAATTATCGATGATAGAAGGGTGGAAAGAAATTGGATGTGTGGTCATGTTATTGGTAAATGTATCTGCTGGTTATTGCTGCGAAAGAGACTGATTTAAGGTAACTCTGCTTTCCGCTCTAGTGCACAGCGAGATGCCGTTTCGCAAAACCACTCTCCTCAGAAAACAGTTAATTTCTCGATTTCTCCAATATTATTCGGTCTAGCGAAAGGATGTTGTCCTGTATAATCTCTGTATAATCTTGTTCTATATAAATCGCAATGTTTCCGTCAATCCTGGCTTCGCAAATCCTTGCTCAAATCTTTTTGCTAATTTCAGAAAAGTGGATTTACCTCCCAAAACTACTCGAAAAAGTTTCGATTTTTTTTCGCTCCATCATTAGCTAAGTAGTTGATCTACAACTTTGCCAAATCTGATTGAAAAAGCTAGTCTAGATTTCCTGCAATCGAATTTTACATTTCTGTTTACTTTTCGACATCGAAGGGGAAAAGCGTTGGTCAACAGTTTAGCCCATGCAGAACGATTTGAACGCCCGTAGAATGTTTTTACAAAAAAATTAGTTCTTGATCTAAGAAAGATAAGGCTCAAATCCTTACTGGTTGCCAGAGCATGCGGAAATCATCCAATTTCATGCTTGTCAGCCAATGAGATCACCGCTTTCTAGCCCCTGGAGACAAAATCGGTCGTTTGAGGTAAATTTTCTAGTACCCTCACTAAAACTGAAATGGATGCTAGAATACTTCAGTTATTCGCAATTTTTTTTGATAAATCAGTTGTGGGGATGTCCGTCCAGAGTTGTTTACATGTTTAGGCACATAGCTTGTTTGGGGCCGGAGCTGCGTTCATTTTCCGGTCGAAGAATATTGACCTTCGTTGAAATATCTATAGAAATCGCTACAAATGAGATATACAGATAAGAATTTCAGTAATTATGCATACTGACCTCAGCAATAACCCAAACTCCTTTACTGCTATCATATCTCAAAATTGGAGGCAATTTCTAATGATTTCTGGTAGAGATATCATTTGTGCCTAAGCTTGTCCTCGCTTAAAACTCATTCCAGGCACTTAAAAAGTAATGGTAAAATTCTAGAGCTGAATAATGCACTTACCCATGACTCAGGCACCAGTTTGACTTCGTTTGCCTTTCTTACATTAGCAAATTTTTATAAGAAACGACCAGTTGTGGGTGAAATGCAAAAACTTTCCTCGGTCCATATTTTTATCTGCACAGTCTATCCGCTTCAAACAACAAACAGTGAACTTTGTATCATAAAAGTCTTGCATCACAAAACATTCCTATAGAACGATTCCATGCGCCTTAGCGAGGCACTCGTGAATTGTTTTCACGCATTTGGTTCAATCAGTCAATGCAAACAAACAAAAGTGCAAAACCGGGTATCTTTTTTAGCGAACCCAAAGCAATGTTTTGTTCTTTTTATGTTTTGCATTGATTGAAATAAGAACGAAAAGAACGAAATGCGTGAATACAATTCACGAGTGCCTCGCTAAAGCGCATCGAATCGTTCAAAAGGAATGTTCTGTGATGCAAGACTTTTATGATACAATGTCAAAGTTCACTGTTTGTTGTTTGAAGCGGAGGGACTGTGTAGAGAAAAATATGGACCGAGGAAAGTTTTTGCAATTCGCCCACAACTGGTTGTTTCTTACAAAATTTGCCAAAGTAAACAATGCAAACGAAGTCAAACTTGTGCCTGAGTCATGGGTAAGTGCATTATCTAGCTCAAGAATTTTACCATAACTTTTTAGGTGCAATGGAATGAGTTTTAAGCGAGGACAAGCTTAGGCCCAAATGATATCTCTACCAGAAATCGTTAGAAATTGCCTCCAATTTTGAGATATGATAGCAGTGAAAGAGTTTCGGTTATTGCTCAGGTCAGTATGCGTAATCGCTGAAATTATTATCTGTGTATCTCATTTGTAGCGATTTCTATAGATATTTCAACGAAGGTCAATATTCTTCGACCGGAAAATGAACGCAGCTCCGGCCCCAAACGAGCTGTGTGCCTAAACATGTAAACAACTCTGGACGGACATCCCCACAACTGATTTATTAAAAAAATTGCAAATAACTGAAGTATTTTAGCATCCATTTCAGTTTTAGTGAGGGTACTAGAAAATTTACCTCAAACGACCGATTTTGTCTCCAGGGGCTAGAAAGCGGTGATCTCATTGGCTGACAAGCATGAAATTGGATGATTTCCGCATGCTCTGACAACCAGTAAAGATTTGAGCCTTATCTTGATCTAAGATCTATGCTCATTGTGGACTCTAAAAAGAAATTGATAATCTGTGAATGCTTACGAAAGTCTCGAAAGACACCCAAAGCATGGTTTCGTGAAGCTGCTGGTAACAATCAGTAATTTTTAATCAATAGATGCAAATGATACTTTTACAAGCGCACTAAGGATGTCTTTTGAGACCTGCGTATGGTTTTCCCAAAAGATGACGTTCTTTTGTTTGCCAATGGAAAAACTTCTGAAAGTTACTTCAAGCCTGAGCTTTTGCAAGCGTGCTTCATAGCATGGTAATCTGTTGACCAAGGTTTTTCCATTTCACTGTCGAAAAGTAAACAGAAATGCGAAATTCGATTGTAGGAAATCTAGCCTAGCTTTTTCAATCAGACTTCGCAAAGTTGTAGATCAACAACCTAGCTAAAGATGGAACGAAAAAAAATCGAACATTTTTCGAGTAGTTTTGGAGATAAATCCACTTTTCTGAAATTAGCAAAAAGATTTGAGCTAGGATTTGCGAAACCAGGGTTGACGGAAACATTGCGATTTATACATCGTTCGATTGCCCAGATTATACAGAACAACATCCTTTTTACCGCTTCTCGATAGGCCGAATAATATTGGAGAAATTAACTGTTCTCTGAAGAGATTGGTTTTGCGAAACGGCATTTCACTGTGCACTAGAGCGGAAAGCAGAGTTACCTTAATGCCGGTTACTTGGATTCTTCTGCGGGTGAAGGTAGGCCCATTAGCTTTCTTGGTAGAAAATAGCTTTAATTCGTAAAGGATTTTCGAAAATCACACAAACAAATATTTTCATGTTATTCCTGGACATAATTCACGTAACATGTGAAATTTTGAAAGCTATATCTTATTTGTAGCGTTCCTAAAAAATTTTCGAAGATATGCGAATTTTCGAAGGAATAAAATTCGATGTAACGCTGATCCTTGGTGAAATTTTAACCAAATGCAGAAAAACAAATATGGAGTGGGACCTGTAGAATCGATTCATGGTAAAACCAGCTTTGTATCTTTATGTGTCGAATATCCATTTTCTTTTCATGAAGGTACTCATGAAGGTGTCTCAAAAACGTACCTTACTTTCAGAACACGACGATATCATTGGCTAATAAGCATGAAATCCGAAGATTTGCGGGTTTCCCTATGCCCTAGTGAAAGATTTGACTTGTATGCTATAAATACCATATCACAACAAAAAGAAACAACATTTTCAAGGTAGTTCACTTTGCCCTGATCCTCCGTTCAGAACTAAAACCAGAAATGTATATAAATATATGACAATTATCAATATTCTAATTTCATAGAAATTAGAATATTGATAACTAATTCATTCTAACATTCGAAATCATACCGGGTGTCCCAAAAAAAACGCAACGGATTTTATCGGGACTAGCGACAAGAATTTAGGTTCAATCAACCCATAATAATTCTTTATATAATCCTCAATAGCTAACTTGAAGATAGATACCTTGTTTGTTGATATTGGTGCATGGAAAGTGGGAATATCAATCTTCAAAGTTGAAATTTGCCTGAACCTCCAAACCAGAGCTTTTGGGTTTTGGCCTAAACTGCAAACGTACTATTTTGGGGAATCTCCTAAATTACCGTGAAATAAGGGAATGAAGAGAAAAATTTGAATAGAAATTCAATCCAATTCATCAATTTTGTCCTGAAAAGAAATTTTTTTATACTTCAAAAGTTTCGAAAAGTTAGTATTACATCTGTCTCGTAAAAGAAAGTAATCCGCGAAATAGTTTGCTTGGGTGTGAAAAATGAGTTAGTTCTTACAATCTTCATGACTTTAATGAAATGTATTTTGTATAATCTTTCTTCGAATTATTACGAAACAAGAAATAAAATATACCCAAGGGAAAATTATCCATGGATAAGATCCTTAGAATTGCTCATTCGTACTTGGATCTTTTGCAGGTGCACTATAATTGAAGAAATATATTCCTTTGTGAATTTTCCCTTCTACTGTTATGTTTGTCAATTTTTAGCTTTCAAATTTCAATTGAAATGTGTGCCTAAACATATGTGTGCCTTAGCATGCTCACACTACTACACCATGCATATGACCGAGGAGATTCCCCTGACCAGCGCGTTTTCAGTTTAGGCCAAAACCCAGAACCTCTGGTTTGGAGATGGAAGCAAATTTGGACTTCCAAGATTGATATTCCATCTCTCCATGCACCAATATCAACAAACAAGGTATTTATCTTCAAGTTAGCTATCGAGGATCATATCAAAAATTATTTTGGATTGATTGGACCTAAATTCTTGTCGCTAGTCCCGATCAAATCCGTTGCGTTTTTTTTTGGGACACCCGGTACTCTGATGAGGACACAAGTCCGAAAGGCCTCAGTGTGGTAAAATATAGTTTATAGTATTTTTTTGTCGTCCAACCTCTCTACATCAAGTAGCTAATTTCATAGATATGGCCATCAATCCTTCATGTCAATAGATATGCTTGTTTCATTTTCATCAAATCCCAAGAAAATTCTCGGATCAGTAACTGCATTTTTGAATGTAGGCAGTGGCGTGGCCATGAGGGGTATGGGGACTTTTGTCAAAAGATGGTCCTCCAGATTCCTCTAAAACCGAGGAGAAAAAAGCCGGGTGTACAACTTGGGTAGGAATTTTCCGAGAAATTTCAAATCTTCTGTTTTAGCACTGGCAAATATGGAATCAGGTAATGCATTCAAAGCCAAAGTAAAGGATGTTTCTTCTAAAAGTTTCCTCGTGCTCCGACTTATAGGGTAACCGTCACAACATATCAAAATTTTTTTGTCACAAATAGCAAGCATGATATTGGGAAATGCAATGTAAGCCAAAATAATGAATGTTTCTTCAAAAAATGTCCTGGTGCTCCGATTTATACTATAGCTGTCACAAGACTATCAAAATTTTCTTGTCACCAATGGCAAGCATGACATTGGGAGATGCATTGTAAGCCAAGACAAAGGATGTTTCTTCAAAAAATGTCTTCGTGCTTTGATTTAAAGGATAACTGTCACAAAACAATCAAAGGTTTCCTGTCCCTAATGGTAAGCATGATATTGGAGGATGGGGATGCATTGTAAGCCAAAGTAAAGGATGTTTGCTCAAAAATGTTCCTCGTGCTCTGATTTATAGGATAACTGTCACAAAACAATCAACATTTTCTTGTCACTAATTGAAAGCATGACATTGGGAGATGCATTGTAAGCCAAGGTAAAGGATGTTTTTTTCAAAAAAATTCTTCGTGCTCTGATTTAAAGGATAACTGTATGGAAGATTTTTTTCGCCCCCCCCCCTTTCTTCTTAGATTTTGGAATGGATGTACATTTCAGCTACGTCAACTTATTCTGAGAGTGTGTTGATCAAATTTGTGTTGTGAAAACAGTTTCGTGTTATCATTGGGAATTCGTTTTGTTCAGGACAGAACAAATGAACTTTTGTTCATGTAACGTTCTGTAACGCCGTAAATATCAGTAGATAAACTTGAGGAAAGCACCTTAGGCTCTAGTCAGTTTGACATCACGTAAACAACTACAAATTTACACCTCTCAACATCACGAGTTCTAATCATGTGACATAGTCATGTGATTCTACAGTCAGGTTACATTACGTCAAATCTCCCCTTCAACAAGTCAAACATTTAGTTCTTCACTAGTAACTCAATTAAGTCTTAGTTCCTTCGCAACACAGTCTCTTACTTCTATTGACCAGTCCATAACTTCCACATCACACAGCTTGGTAATACTGTGGTCTCCTTACAGTTCGTCCACTTCTTGTAGTAACAACTTTAGGATTGGCATTGTTAATACATTGTTCTGCTGCCACAGTTTCTGTATTTGCCTTTTCATTAGTAACAGTATTCTCCTTATTGACAGTGTTCTGGCTTTCTGTATCCTTCTTTGATGTTGAGTAATCATTAAATTTCTCATTAAATTTCTCTTTTGTCTCCACTACGTGTCTTCTGTTACGTCTGTATAACATTCCTTCTTCCGTCCCAGCCGTATATGACCTAGGATCTACTTTCTCAGCTACTTTAGCTTTAACCATTGTTTATCTTTATCTTGGATCTTTGTTCTAACAACATCTCCCTGTTTTAACTCTTTTAAATCTTTCGCTCCTCTATCATAGTAATACTTTTCTCTACTCTTTCTCCCCTCTAACTTTTTCTGTGTGTTTCTTTCTGTCTTTGGCTCTAACAACTTATCACTGGATGGCCATAGTATCCTTGTTCTCCACCCGAACAATCTCTGTGTTGGGGAACTTCCCACGCTCCTTCGCAGCGACTTTCTACAGATAGAAACTACTATAAAATCAATTGGGAAAGCAAGCGTTTTGAAGTTGGTTTAAGAATAACAGGGGATTAAGCAAAATAAACAAATTTATGACACAAGTGCAGACAAAGTCAAATTAGTAGGACGCTGTGGAGGAGCGAGGGGAGCTTCCTAATCCTTCTGCTGGTGTATTACGATAGGCTAACAATGCTAAATTAGGATCTGATCTAGCGTAATTTGCCTTTCTATTTGATTGTGGATACCTTGGAGAAGCTGGTCTTATGCTCAAACTCATATTCTTTGCTAAATTCTGCAAACTCTTTAGAATTGTATGGTGGACCATTGTCACTTACAAGTTGATTTGGAATCCCATGTCGTGCAAATTGTGACTTTAGCTTTGAAATGAATGACTTTCCTTTCTTGTCATAGATTTTGTCTACCTCAATAAAATCTGAGTAATAGTCTACACAGACAAGAAAATGTCCATTGTGTAACTCAAAAAGATCTGAACCACCCATGTGCCAGGGTCTGCTTGGAATTTTATGTCATATCATTGGCTATTTCGGTTGTCTGTCTTGGTAAACTCTACTAACTTTACATCTTGAAATGAATTCCTTAACCTCTTCATTCATTCTACGCCAATACATTACTTCTCTTCCTCTACGAAGACATCCCTGTGTCCCTATGTGACTGCGGTGCATTCTTTGCATCATATCTTCTCTCAGAACTTTGGGAATAACTAATCGTTCACCTTTGAAAATAAGTCATTCTTGATGCGTAAGTTCCTCTCTGAAACTATAGTAACATTTCACTGACTCATGAATTTGAGATATGTCTTCTGGCCATCCTTCCTGCGGATTAATCTCTTTAACTCTGACATCTGTCTGTCTTGCTCTGTTGCTCTATGAAATTTTGTAAGTCCTACTTGTGAAACAGATAAATATTGCATCATATCAATGCTCTCTATCTCTCTTTCTGTTTGAGATCTCTCTTCATCTGCCATGAAAACATCAAATGCTATATCTCTATCACTTCTATTTTTGTCACCCTTAACATTAGATCTATTTAACATATCTGCTAAAAACATTTTAGAACCCTTCTTATAGGTAATGTCAAAGTCGAATCTCTGGAACCGAAGGATCATTCTTTGTAGACGCTTTGGTGAGCTCAATACACTCTTTTTCATAAACTTGGCTCTTTTCCTAAAAACTAAATATTTTCAACAAACAGTACTCAATAAATGTACATTTGAACTGTGGTGTTCCTCAGGGAAGTTGTTTAGGGCCGGTGCTATTTGTTCTTTACATCAGTTCTTTGTATGATGTCATTAGCCAACACCTCCCAAATGTTCATGGCTATGCAGATGATCATCAGCTGTACATATGGTTCAAACCAGAGACCGTTTCTGAGGAAGAGTCAGTTAGGGCCATGGAGATGTGTGTTTCTGATGTTAGGAAATGGATTTTAGTTAACCGTCTCATGATCAACGATTCAAAGACGGAGGTAATGTTGGTTGGAACGAGACAGCAACTGTCTAAGGTTTCTGTTGAAGGTATAAGAGTAGGCGATGAAACAATTGCTCCTATTATCAGCTTAGTTAAAAACCTTGGCATGCATTTGGATCAAAACTTGAAAATGGATAAGCACATTACGAAATTATGGAGTAAAGCATTCTACCAATTGTATAAACTGAAACGTATACGCACTGCAAAAAATAGCAACATTTCCCCATAGTTTCTGCATGGAAATTTAGGGGAAACGGACAAATTTATCTGGGAAATTGAAGGGAAACGGACATTTCCATTTCCCGCTTGGGAAATTATGGGAAAAGTGTCCGTTTCCCCAAAATTTCCCCATGAAAAAACGTAGTGAAATTTGGTTTAAAAACAAAACATTCGGTGCTCGAACTTTTGCCTATGCTGCAGCTATTCTTTGGAACAGTCTTCCGTTGGAAATCTGTGTTATTGGCAATATTGAAATTTCTAAATCTTAATTAAAGACTCATTTATTCAAATTAGCGAATGATATTTTGTAATAGGTTTTTATTTGTAAAGTGTGTAGAATATAGTATTATAGTTATGCACTTGATCAGATAATGATAATGATAATGATAATGATAATGATAATGATAATGATAATGATAATGATAATGATAATGATAATGATAATGATAATGATAATGATAATGATAATGATAATGATAATGATAATGATAATGATAATGATAATGATAATGATAATGATAATGATAATGATAATGATAATGATAATGATAATGATAATGATAATCAAAGTCATGCTTGACACCCAAACAAACTTGCTAATGCCTTATTGACATTTAAAGTTAATTTTTAGAGAAAAACTATATGAAATTGATCTTGAATCGTTCATTGGTCAATTTTGATAATAATGCGCTAATTGTTTCATATGCTGATCATATATGACGCCATCATAAGTATGACGTGAAACATCTTAAATTTGCTGATGTCAGCAAAATACAAACGGTTACATATCAAATGAAAGTAGACTTCAAGATGAACAGATTGGTATCAATTTCATTGAAATCAGATTGGTACAAGAAATGTTATGTATATTTTAGTGATTTTCTGAGAGACCTGTTGCCAAATATGGACATGTCATGGTCACATGACCAATTATATAACAATGACTTATTTCTGATTTGATACAATATTAAATTCTATAAAAAGTCACAAAATTGCCAGTCAAACCATTTCTGTCTAACAAAGGAGGATTAGCTGGTAATGATATTTCCCTTGTTAAAAACAATGAAATTGTCACTGATGACCAAAAACTGACCGAGATCTTTAATGATCACTAGAGGAGCATCGCCCTAAATGGTCAGCTAACGTTTTTCATCATATCTGACCGCGCTGCAAAAACTTCGTTTCAAAAGGAGTTCGGGCCGGGATTTTGCTGGAAAGCACGTTAACATTATTCACTGATGCCATTTCTGAGATAATAGCTTGTTGTTTTCGTGTAGTACCGCCTATCCTTGTCCTGAAGGACATTTTTAAAACACTTACCTGAAATGGACAAAGGTGAGAGTATTGTTATGCCCTTGTTGTTTTCCAACCCCAAAATTTGTTTTCTTCGCGTTGCCTCGGGATTTTGTATAAAGTACAAGTAAAGTTTGTTTACAGGCAACTCCAACCCTCCAAAGATTATTTTTGAAGAAAAATTTCAGAAATTTGCATTGATTGTAAAAGCCGGGGGTTTTATCTCGGTTGTGGTCCGACTGTCCTACCTTCGCCCCTATTGGTCAGCCTGTGGATTCTGTCTTCCCTTACTGACTCCCCTGTCAACCACAAATTTAGAAGTCATAAGGTTAAAGTCATAATCCTCAAGATAGTGGTAAAATTACAATTTTTGATTTTTTTGTCAATTACTGACTTGTTTATTTCATTTGCGTAAAGTTTCATTCACGAACTAACTCCCCCTGTAGTCAATTTCATCACTTTATCTATCAATATTTTGAAATGTAACCATATCGTTTCGTTTCTTACTTTTTGCAAACACCTCCTCAACTTGCTTCATTTGCAAAAATATCACGTAGACTTCCTTATTCCTTCCCCCGGCACTTACAGTTTAATAATCCCGCTTAGGTTGGCTGCGACGAGATAAGTTCTTCCAGGTAACTGCGAAGGCGTCGTTATGAATTACGTCCAAATTAGACGCCATGCCAAAGATTAGGCCGTTCAGACCGGCTTGCGTTTGAACTGAAAATTTACCAAGACAAACGAGAAGCTAGTCGTTACATTTAAGTTTAGCTTTCAGAAAGAGTTAATGAACATTTCTATCGTGATTTGCCCAGTCCTAGGGCGATTCCTTATTTTTAATTCAATTTTGTTGCGAAACCTGACCATTTAGGGCGAAGCCTCTCTACATTAATATCGTGGAAAAATCTGGTGGTACAATACCTTGCAACATAGCTAATACAGCCGCGATCGATGATGATCGGCAACTTATTAGACTGATTCTTGAAAAATACAAAAATCATCCGAGTGTTTTAGCTATCATTCAAAACCCTGACAACAAGTTTGACTCATTTTCCTTTAACGAAGTGCAAAATTCCGAAGTTAACCCTATCCAGACTGGACTTTTTGAGCTACTAGAAGACTGGGGGGGGGGGGCTCATTCAGCCCCCCTCTCTAAAATAGCCATTAATTCACTTACGAAGACGAAACTCACCATGCAGGTAGCCGTGCTTATGATTTATCATTTTTCACAAAAATAATTCTAAAAATAGATATGAAGTCATAATTATTCAAGACCAACTGGCACGTGTTCACGAAAAAAATTAAAAAGTCCACTTTTTTCTAAATCTTTGCAATTTTCTAAGATTGATTCATGAAACCAAATTATGCCAATCAAAGCATTGTTAGAAGGTGAACATATACTTATAAAGTGAAAAACTTGATTTTCGCAAATCCAAGGTGGCGGACAGAGAGATTAAAATTCTTGTTTTTCCGAAAAATAGTTTTTCCAGTAGTAAGCAAATGATTTGAAAGGAAGAAGGAAGGGGAAAATAGGGGGTTGAGGATAGTAATTTGGTGACATTTTGATAATATCTTGACAAACTAAACACTTTCAAGTCAAAAATTCTCACTGTAAAACAGATTTTCAAGATATGCATGAAAACTGATCGTTAGTAGTACTATGTGTCCACTTTTTTCTAAATCTTTGTAATTTTCTAAGATTGATTCATGAAACCAAATTATACCAATCAAAGCATTGTTAGAAGGTGAACATATACTTATAAAGTGAAGAACTTGATTTTCGCAAATCCAAGGTGGCGGACAGAGAGATTAAAATTCTTGTTTTTCCGAAAAATAGTTTTTCCAGTAGTAAGCAAATGATTTGAAAGGAAGAAGGAAGGGGAAAATAGGGGGTTGAGGATAGTAATTTGGTGACATTTTGATAATATCTTGACAAACTAAACACTTTCAAGTCAAAAATTCTCTGTTGTATTAAGATTATTATCATTATACGATATACTAGATATGGTAGTTGTTGTTGTATTGAGATTGATTCAATGATTGACACGCTTTGGAACCAGGCGTGTTCTCTCGTGCCCACATCTGTTATTCAATCTTTTAACTGATTCAACATGGTGACAGGAGCAAGTACGTAATTGCAGATGTGGACTTTTCTCTGGGTGCAGGAAGAGCGGTCTTAAGCATAGATGCGACGACTTAGAGGCGCCTGTAACAGAGAAGCTGTGAAAGTAAAACAGGAAGATTTTACTCGACTTAGGCCCATCCGCTGAGAAGCAAGATGGCGTCGTTCCAAGTCAGTACACCTGAGAAATTCAACTTCAAACCCGAAGAGTGGGGAAGATGGATCAGGAGATTTGAAAGATTTAGGATTGCTTCAAAGTTGAATGAAGAAAATGAAGAAGCTCAAGTGAATACATTAATTTACAGCATGGGTGATGAGGCTGATGACATATTAGCAGCATTGAAATTGACCACTACACAAAGGAACTCCTATAAAACTGTGAAAGAAAGGCTTGATAACCATTTTGTTATAAAACGCAATGTAATCTACGAAAGAGCAAAATTTAACATGAGGATACAAAGGAATAGAGAGCCTGTTGATAATTTTATCAAAGATTTATTCAGCTTGGCTGAACATTGTGGATTTGGAGACCTTCATGATGAACTCATTAGGGACAGAATTGTTGTGGGATTAGCAGACAGAAGCTTATCAGAAAGATTGCAGTTAGAAGCAGATTTGACACTGGAAAAGGCTATGACCCAAACAAGGCAGAAGGAGCTTGTACATCAGCAGCAGGGAATTTTACATCGAAAATATGATTGCACTGGCTCAAGTGTTGACCAAATTAAAGCTAAGAAAAGCTCAGGTAACACAGAATTAAAAAAAGGCCTGAAAAGTAACAAATTTGAAACAAGTTCCACATGTTTTAGATGCAATGGTCAATCGCACCATAAATCAGAGTGCCCTGCTCGTGACGCCATTTGTCATATTTGTAATAAAAAAGGTCACTGGAAACGAGCTTGCAAAAATTCTAGGAAAGTGAATGAACTTAACTCAGGTCAAAGTGATGAAATATTTTTGGGCGAAGTTGTTATTGATGCAGTCAGCACATATCAGCAGCCATGGCAGGCAACAATTTCTGTGAATAATAACCCTGTCAATTTTAATGAATTAGGTGTTATAAAGCCAGTTCAAGAGCCCACTGATTGGTGTGCACCTATTGTTATTGCACCCAAACCCAATGGAAAAGTAAGATTGTGTGTTGATTTAACAAAGTTGAATTTTAGTGTGAAAAGGGAGATTCACCCTCTTCCATCTGTGGATCATACTCTAGGAAAATTGGGGAATTCTAAAATATTTTCTAAGTTAGATGCAAACAGTGCTTTTTGGCAAAGAACCTTGTCAGAAAGTAGTCAGTTGCTAACCACATTTATTACCCCTTGGGGCAGGTATTGCTTTTTAAGATTGCCTTATGGTATTACAACTGGCTCAGAACAGTTTCAACGATGCATGACAGAAAAGCTTACTGGTCTTGAAGGAGTTGAATGCAACATTGATGACATACTAATTCATGGAAGAAACCAAGAAGAGCACGACCAAAGATTGCATGCTGTGCTAAACAAATTGAAGGAGGCAAACATAACTTTAAATCCTGAGAAATGTGAGTTTAGCAAGACTTCAATCAAAATCCTTGGTCACATTGTAAGCTCAGATGGAATCAAACCAGATCCTGACAAGATAAAATCAATTCTAAGTTTGCCTGTGCCAAAGAATGTTGCACAAGTAAGATCATTCCTGGGCATGGTGAATCAGCAAAGTAAATTTGCTCCTGATATAGCGAGCAAGACAAAGCCATTAAGAGATCTTCTCAACAAAAGATGTACTTGGACATGGGGGCAACCACAAGAGAAAGCATTTCAAGATATCAAGAAATGCCTCACTGAAGCTCCCATATTAGCATTGTATGATTGTAACAGGGAAACCAAAATATCAGCAGATGCTTCATCTTATGGGATAGGAGGAGTTGTGTATCAGCTTCAAGATGACAACAACTGGAAGCCCATTGCTTACTTTTCAAGAGCCTTGACATCCACTGAGACAAGGTACTCACAAATTGAGAAGGAGTGCTTAGCATTTACCTGGCTTGCGGAGCGTGCAAGTGATTATATCCTTGGAAAAGAGATCACAGGAGAAACAGATCATAAACCACTTGTACCTCTTCTCACAACTCATTGCATTGATCAATTACCTCCAAGAATTCAGAGAATGAGGATGAGATTGATGAGATTTCATATCAAATCATTGATACATATACCAGGAAAGGAAATGTATGCAAGTGATATGCTATCCAGGATGATACCTAAAGATGAAAATGTTAAGAAAGACAAAGAGCTGGAATCAGAAATCAATAACTATGTTTTCTCAGTTATTGATGCCATTCCTGTGTCAGACATAAAATTGAAACAGCTAATAGAAGCACAAGATGAAGATGAAGTTACAAAGAAGGTTAAGGAGTATTGTCTTGAAGGATGGCCTGAAAAACATCAGTTACGAAGTGCAATTCGTCCGTACTGGGCAGACAGAGGAGAGCTGACCATAGTCAAGGGTATCTTACTTAAATCTACTAGGTTAGTTATTCCATCAGCAATGCGATTAGAGATCCTTGACAGAGTTCATGAGGGTCATCAAGGCATTACCAAGTGTAGAGAGAGGGCTAAACAAAGTGTTTGGTGGCCTGGAATGAGCAAGCAGATTCAAGACATGATAGAATGCTGCAGAGTTTGCAATGAACACAAGAAAAACAGTACAGAGCCATTGATTCCAACTCCATTTCCTGATCGTCCATGGCAAACCATAGGATTAGATTTCTTCAAGCTAAAAGCAGTTGACTACCTGATTGTAGTTGATTATTATTCAAGATTCATCGACCTTGGTGTAATGAACAAGAACAAAACAATCTCTGAAGTTTCGCGTGTATTAAAAAGTTTATTTGCAAGACATGGGATCCCAGAAACATTGCGCTCAGATAATGGTCCACCCTTCGATAGTGCAGAATACTTAGCATTTGCAAGAGAATGGGGATGTAACATAATCACCAGCAGTCCAGTGTTTCCAAGATCAAATGGAGAAGTTGAACGTGCAGTCCAGACGGCTAAAAATATCTTAAGGAAATCAGATGAGCCAGAGAAAGCACTACTCGCATATAGATCTACTCCATTGCGATGTGGATATTCCCCTTCACAGTTGTTAATGGGTCGTGTTATAAGATCCACACTTCCTACATTTGATTCAAAGCTCAATCCAAAACTTCCCGAGATTGAAACCCTGAGAAGAAGAGAAGATGAGAGTCGAAGACAGCAGAAACTTAGCTATGACAAGAGACATCGTGTGATACCCCTTGCACCCCTAAAGCCAGATACAGAAGTGAATATAACTACGCATCACGAACAAGGAACAATCTTAAAACCAGCCAACAGTCCAAGGTCATACTATGTGCAGACACCTACCAAAGTTATTAGGAGAAATCGCGAACACATTGTTCCATTAAATCCTGGCACACCTGTGAAGAATCCAGATATGAAGACGCAGGCTACACCCATTAAGATTCCTGAAGAGAAGACTGAACTGAACATTCTCTCAAGGCCTAAAAGAACCATAAAACCATCACTTAAAGCTTTAGAGAATATGTCATTAAGCTAAGTCAAAAGAAGGGAGATGTTGTATTAAGATTATTATTATTATACCATATACTAGATATGGTAGTTGTTGTTGTATTGAGATTCATTCAGTGATTGACACGTTTTGGAACCAGGCGTGTTCTCTCGTGCCCACATCTGTTATTCAATCTTTTAACTGATTCAACAAAAAGGATACTATCAAAAGATTATGAGGTGATCTGGAATTACACCCATAAACAGTTTACCTAAAAGTTGGCCCAGACCACTCTGAAAAAAACAGCCACCCCCCAGCCCCCTGAAGCTTTTTTCAAAATTTCACACAAAATCACACTTCAAAAGGATAGAAACTAAAAGTCAAAAAACCATTTCCTGGTTCGTTGAACCAATTTGGAGCAGTGCTCAGTTAAGTATGTTGGGGGGGGGGGCTGAATGAGCCCCCCCAGTCTGGATAGGGTTAAGAAACAACTAAGGTCTTTGGACAGAAGAAAATCTACTGGAGAAGATCAAATACCTCCAAAACTTGTTTTATTGGCAGCAGACGAGGTCACAGTTCCTCTTACAGATGCTATTAACAGCAGCATACGTACACATAGGTTTCCAGATAATGGAAAATGAGCCACAGTATGCCCTTTAGATAAAGGGGAGCCTAATCGTACAGTCGAAAGAAACTTTCGTCCAGTCAGTATTTTAAATATATTTTCCAAAATCTATGAAAAAATTTTGAAAAACCAATTCATCCCATACCTAGATGAGACCCTTTCAATCTTCATCGCTGCCTACAGAAAAGCATATGGCACGCAACATGTCTTGATAAGAATGATCGAAGAATGGAGAGCTAAACTTGATAATGATAATATTGTAGGGGCCATCCTTATGGATCTATCGAAAGCCTTTGATTGTATTCCACACGACCTGCTAATAGCCAAACTACATGCCTATGGCTTGGATTAATTAAAATGCTCTTGTCCTTATCTACTCTTATCTAAAACGGCGGAAACAGTCTGTGAGAATCAATAATACGTACAGTTCTTTCCAAACTATTTTATCAGGGGTACCCCAAGGCTCAGTTTTGGACCCTATTCTGTTTAATGTTTACATAAACGATCTCTTTTTGTTTATCAAACAAGCAATATTGCATAGTTATGCCGACGATAAAACTCTGGCTTATTTTTCCAGGACCCTATCAGATTTGCTTGGGGTACTGGAAGAAGAAGCTGGAGTTGCTTTGACTTGGCTGAAACAGAATCAAATGATTGCTAACCCAGAAAAATTCCATGCACTCCTTATTAGAAAAGATCAAACAAATACCTGCGGAGAGAATATCAACATCCAAGGTAAAATTATCCAGTCGGAAGAAACAGTCAAATTGTTAGGTATTCAGCTAGATTATAAGCTACATTTTGAACAGCATATCTCTGAACTTTGCAGAAAAGCAGCATCACAATTTAATGTGTTAAAAAGACTCAAACCATTCATTGGCTTTAATGAAAGGAAAATTCTTGTGCAAAGTTTGGTATATTCAAATTTAATTATTGCCAGCTAGTATGGTACTTCTCATCAGCTAAGTCTTTGCAAAAAATTGAGAAGATTCAAGAACGTGCTCTTAGATTTTTGTACAATGATCATCGATCCTCTTACAGTGAATTACTCTTGAAATCAGAAAGATGTACTATGCATGTTTCCCGTCTGAGAATTCTCTTTATAGAAGTTTTCAAGACCTTGAAACATCTCAAACCATCTTTCATGCGTGATATTTTCAAAATAAGATCTTCCAGATATTCATCACGAAATCCGTACGACTTACAACATTATAGACCAAATCAAGTCACTATTGGTTCAAACAGTCTTCGATCACTAGGACCTCAAATCTGGAATGCATTGCCAAATGAAACTAAATCTGCCGACAACTTAAATCCTTTTAAACGTATGATAAAACAATGGAATGGACCAAATTGTAAATGCAATGCTTGTCAACATTCACCCGAATTTTAGAAAATTATCTGGATTATGAAATAGTAGAAAATATTTGTATATTTGTTACGCCTGTCAATTCAATTAATGTTGAATCGTTGAACTTCTTAGATATCAAAATACTTCTCCATAATGGAACAAGAATCAGCACCGACATCTTCTATAAACCAATTAACCCACACAAATACTTAAACTTTACAAGCGCCCATCCAAACCATATAAAAAACACCATTCCCTTCAATCTCGCTAAAAGAATCGTAGTTTTCGTCTCCGATCCCCTGCTCATGGATTTTCGTTTACGTGAACTAGAACACTGGTTACTCGGCATATTTCCCAAACACGTTTTCGACTGTGGCGCCAAGAATAAGAACTTAGAAGAACCTTTTTTAAAAATCACCGCTTTCATGCAGTTGAAAGATCCTAGACAGTTACTTTCCCACGAAGAAAAGTTGATAAAAGCCGGACATGCAACATTTAATTAGTCAAAACTTAGAAAATATTTTTTCAGGAAATTGTTAATCCATCTGTTAATTGAATCACAGTATATGTATACCCATAACGTAACTTTAGAATCATTTTAGTTTGGAAGTCACACTCTGATGAAGACACAAGTTAGAAAGGCCTCAGTGTGCTAAATATCTTGTCGTTTTTGCGTCCGAACTTCTTTTATACAGTTTATTCGTACAACTTTCTATCAATATTACAATATACATATTTGTAAATATGTATAGCTAGATAAAGATAATCGAATGCAAATAAGTTGACAAACAAACAAAACACCCTGGATTAAAAATAATTGTACAAAAAAATCTACAACATGTAACAGTACGATTTTTCAGAACGATTCAAGGAGTGATTATGCTATCTCCTGATATACTTCATTAGTTTCGGAAAATCTTTCCAAGAGCAGAAAATTTATCTGTTCTGTTCTGCATTCCGCATTCTACACCCAGCAACAAGGCCAAGATTTCTACCAAAAGCACCTTGATTAAAAATAATTCTACCGGGTGAGCCAGAAAAAGTTCCCACTTTCTAAAATTCGTAGCACCACAAGTACTTCATGGATTTGAATGATTCAAATTCTAGTTGAAAGCTAAGAGATCGAAGTATTTTTGTGATTTTTCTCTTTTTCATACGAGTACTGCAAATATAGGTAAATTCAACTTTACAAAAATTACATGGCTGCAAAATGACTGATAAAAGGCCTAAAACACTTGATCAAATCGTTAGGGCTCTCCTGACACAGAACAATACGCACATGCGTTTCACCTCTCTCAAGAGTTACAAGAACTAGATTCTCAAACAGATACTAAAGATTTTCAATCCCATGGCAATAGATGTGCAGACGATATCTCTCACCCGTGAGAA
This sequence comes from Aurelia coerulea, assembly GCA_039566865.1. Lineage (NCBI taxonomy): Eukaryota > Metazoa > Cnidaria > Scyphozoa > Semaeostomeae > Ulmaridae > Aurelia > Aurelia coerulea. The sequence continues at coordinate 11,883,144 of CM076950.1, forward strand.
ATTGCATTTTCTCTGTTGTTCTGAGCGAGGAGTCCTTTATGATTTGATCAAGCATTTTAGGCCTTTTTCAGTCATTTTGCAACCATCAAGTTTTTGTAAGCTTGAATTTATCAATTTTTCCAATGCTCATAAGAACGCGAGAAAAATCACAAAAATACTTCGATCTTTGGCTGTCAAGCAAATATTGATTCATTCCAATCCATATAGTACTCTTGATGCTATGAATTTTCAAAATGAGAACTTTTTTCTGGCTCACTCGGTATAAAATAAACTACATCATTTAACAGTACGAAACTTTCAGGATGATTCAAGAAATGATTATGCTATATCCTGGTATACCTCATTAGTTCCGAAAAATATTTTTAAGGGCAGAACATTTATCTGTTCTGTTCTGCATTCTGCGAGGGAAACATCCGCAACAAGGCTGCAATTCCTACCAAGAATACCTTGATTAAAAATATTTCTACAAAAAAAACTACACCATACAACAGTATGAGATTTTCAGGGAGCTTTAAAGCAAAACTAAGCTTGCTTCCCGTAAAATCGGCCAGTACCTAATAATTTCAGATTTAACAGAAAATGTATCTGTAATCACTGAATGTTATCTGCCCTCTGCAGGAGAGCTCCCTGTCATAAAAATTCCTTAAGTCCCCGTGGACTTTCCACTGTCTTTGTGTTCCCCTTTTGTTCGAGTTGTGTTTTTGATAAAAAAAGCACATTGTTTATCACAAAACTTTTCTAGAGATTTCTTTATCTACGTTTGAATTAAAATGGCATAAAGCAACACTTCTGGTTGCGCCAATTGTCTCTACATGAACGTGTAATTCTAGAAGAAAAATTGAAGATGGCGCATAGTTCTCATATTCTTGACTCTCCCTGTCCTGATTCACACATGGCAAATACAAAATTCCTACATATTAGTTGGCATTTGTTATCATTTAGTTTCAAAAAGTTGTCAGAAAACGATTTTACTATTACGAAACCGTCTTCTTCTAATTGTCTAACAATAGTATCAAGATCCGGATGGCATGCATATATAATGGTATCATCAGCATTTCTACATATCTGTGTGTGTTTTGCAAACATGAGTATGTCATTTATAAAGACATTAGATATTAAAGACCCTAGGACCGACCCTTGCGGTACTCCAATTTTAATTTCTTTCCAATCACTTAAAGAGCTGTTGATATTTACTCCTCTGTTTTCTATTTGATAGACAGCTTCTTACGAGCTGAAGCGCATCCATATTAAGTCCATAGGCAATCAGTTTTGCAATCAAAATACCATGGTTTACACTAATCGTATGGTAGCGAACCCCGGAAAATTCCAGGTAATGTTTCTAGGTCTGAATACAAACCAGAAGTTGTGTATTGAAATTGATAATTTGGTCATCAAGCCAACAGATTCCGTAAAGCTTCTTGGAATTACAATAGACTCCAAACTGAAATTCTCTGACCATGTGAAATCAATCTGCACTAAGGCCAGCAGAAAGGTTGGAGCATTCTCGAGAGTTGTTAAATACCTCGATGGACAAAAAGCAAAGTTACTATACAATGCATTCATAATGTCAACTTTTAACTACTGTCCCGTTATTTGGATGTTCTGTGGGAAAAGATCAAACAAGGAAGTAAATAGGGTTCATAAGCGTGCCTTGAGGATACTCCTTAACGATTATGACGCTTCCTTTGAGGAACTTCTCGAGAGAGTAAATGAAAAATCAATCCACGTAAAAAATCTCCAGAGCCTTTTGATTGAGGTTTACAAGTCCCTCAACTGCCAAAATCCTATTTTTATGTGGGATATGTTCAAAAGGAGAGAAATGACATATGATCTCCGAGTAAAGGATCTCTTACAAGTACCTAACACGAAAACAACCTCCTATTGAATTAACTCCATAATATTCAGGGGGAGCATTCTCTGGAACTCCATACCTGATGTAATAAAGAACAACCAAAACATAGCCTCATTCAAAAAAATTATCAAAACGTAACGGGGACAAATGCAATTGTACTATATGTAAATAATTTGTTAGATTTAGTTTTGTAGTTAAATAGGTGGTTTTAATTAGTTACTCTTCCCTTTAGAGAAAACTATTTGTATTGTTAACCAACTTTAAAGAAATTCATTATCATTATTATTGACCAAAAGCCTTTGAATGATCCTTAAAAACTGCCCCTGCAAGTCCCCTGTTATCAATGCTGTTCTTACAATATTGCAAAAACTTCAATAAGACATGATGCGTGTTGTACCCTCGTCTAAACCCTCTGGCGAAAAAAGCATGCAGTAAATTCAGACAATTGTCAATGCATTAGACCCTGAAGTATTTTCGCGATTGCACACAGGAAGCAGCAGGTAGAATTAAGCGAGGGAGACGAACAGTTAGCAAAACAAATCTATTCTTATCAATAATATCATCATGAATAACATGTCAATAAACAACTAAGGCAACGGAAACTAATGATATGTAACTTAATTATGAATATCATCCTAGAACGCTCAAAGCTAATCCAGACCCCAGCCATTAAAAGTGTAGATGTTTGCATATCAAGATATCATATCTAGATACAACACAGACAACAAAGGCTGGCTGGAAGGACTTTCCTGGCGGATGTGCAACACATAAAGAACCTTACTGACATCTCTTGCTTGTAATAGTATCATCAAATACGAATTCTTTCTTCGCTCTCTGACTGGATTCTATTTGTTGTCATCTGTTGTATATGCTACAGTTGATAGAGCACTATCGGTGACCATGATTTCAAATTTATTCTAATCTTTTAATTTTATCACTAATTTCAAGATAAAGAAATAGTTTTAACTATTCAACAACCTTAGTCAAACATTATCATACAATGTCTTTGGGTCCTCAAGCGAGTTCTCAAGTATGCGATCCTCAGCATACAACGGTGACGAAAGTCTCGCTTGTTTGTTTGTAGTTTCTGTGTATGCCCAAAAAGATGCTCACAACTGAAGCTGTTCTCTGGTCAGTCTTCGTGATCATGTCTTGAAAGGAAATAGAGTTTCTTTGAGTCTGATTTTCATTAAATTTCGACGACATAAAGCTTTCAATCCAACAATGAATAGAATATCAGTTAAAAAACGTTTGCAGGAATTTCTTGCAAAGACTTGACCCAAAAATTTCTAAATCCACTACTCGTACTTGCACTCCTATATCATCCTCCATGTCAGAACTAACACAAGCATTCTATTACCATTGATTAGAGCAATATGGTTGGCTGAATAAATTTCAAAGCATCAACGATCAACGCCACCATATAATTGTTTATGTTTGTACAGCAATTAGGCTCATATATTAAAACTTTGACCTCATCTTCAATATAGAGATGAAGGGTATGTAGAGATCAAGGAACAGTCGTTTGCTCTGACAGCTCTCTAGATCTAACCATAAATTTTGTTTTAGGTCTGCCTTCAATAATGAAAGTGTTGTGTATCTTGATACCGAGGCCAACTCTCGTTCTCTAAAAACACAATAATAAGATATTTGGTTCAGTGGCGGCTGGTGAGGAAAATACTTGGTGGGGCAAAATTGGGAAGAAGTGGGGTCTGGGGGCGTATCCCCCAGAAAATTTTTTAGTGACCACGCCCTTCAAACGCTCGGAAAATGCTGGCAACGCCCTTTTCGATACATTTTCTAGAAACTTTCCGTAGAAACTTGGCATACCAAGTTTTCATTCTGCAGTTCAGGGCTTGCTTACTTACGGCAGAATACCTCGAAAGATATTTCCTTGCCTTCCTTTGTTTTGATCTCAAATTTGTAAGAAGTGCTATTTCTCTCTGAAGAATGCAACAAACATTTTAAATCGCAACAAAATAGACATCAGTGCAACAAGCAAAGAGGCAAGGATACGAAACAGTAGGCCCTCCAAAAACTCGCTGCAACCTTTAAGCCAGTCTTAGTCTTACCTTGAATACCAGCTCCCTGTAAATCCACGCGATGATTACTTCAACTGAAATTCTGGGCAATCTGCTGGCCCAAACGTTTTACTTCTAATTTCTCTTCGTGACTTTGTCTACTCTTTGTCTATCACATTTCGATCGTTCTTTGACAACAACAGGCCTACGAAACTACGAAATGTTTGAAGCACCGATGGATGTTGCTGTTGTTGAGTGGGGAGGGCAAATTGATTTCTGCCCATATTTTGCGAAAATTGACCAATCAGCTAACTTCATGGAATGACGAAAACCACGAAAACACTGTAGTGCGCATGACAATAAGGATCTGAGAGGGGCAGAAAAAACTTTGCCCAGAAACACGGAAACAAAGAGAAAGAAGGTCAAAGAAATATCGCAGCGTCTCTGATAGCCTCAAAGAGAAGCCGATTCTATCAATATCAATGGACATTAGACGTCACTTATCAATAGAAACAACGACGCCACGCCCACACCTTTGATAGGGCTCACACAACAAGTACCAATACAGTGCCGATGTTTTATTCGAATCAAACACAAAATTATTTGTTGATTTTGTGATGATTTTTTACTTATCTTTGAGATTTGCTGGTGGGGCACTGCCCCAAGTGCCCTATAGCACCAGCCGCCACCAGGGGCGTAACTAGACCAATAATTTCGGAGGGGTGAAAAAGGTTTTTGCCCTGCAAAAGTGAGTGGTGCCCTGCAGACCTCAAGGCAAACGTTCGTCTACTGTATATGTTGCTAGTAAAGGCTTTACCAATGTAAATTTGTCATTTAAGGATGAGTCTCTAAGCAATAGCAACAGAAAAAATATTTGAAACTTAACTGCTGTGCAATATCTATTTGTCCATACTGGACATGAATTATTTGATGTCAGTTTTGATTTGGCTTTGTAATAAAGTTTACATCTCGCGTCATATATGAGAGGCGGTGAGGGATGAGGGGGATGAGGGGCGCTTTTTTCGCCAAAAAAGGGGTGCCAAGCTGAGTTTTCATCGTGAAGGGAAGGGCAGTTGCCCCCATTTGCTCCCCCCCTAAATCCGCCAGTGATGGGCAGAAGGAAAATAACTTGCAAAAATGTCTTCAACTGTTTATTTGCTTGGCTTTTTCATTGGTGGCAGAGGCAAGCTTTCATATTTTCAGAATACTCAGCAATAAGAGAATCAAAGACCAAGCACATTTCCCTCTGGTAAAATTCTTGGCACGACAACACAGCCGTTGTTGCTAGATTTTCGTCAATTAGTCTGGGTGGACTTCTCACTCTGTAGTGACGTTAGTATTCTGATATCGGATTGATTTCTTGCTTTTCAGCTAAGGCAACCATAGAAGCCAGCTGCACATTCATTGCCGTTTCATCATTTCATATTTCCTCCAGATTCTCTACAGTTGCATCAATGAGCTTTAACTTTTATTTTAATTTTCAAGTCTACTACATCTGCATTCACTACTTCATCAATCGTTCTTGAGATGCATTCATAGCTTCGCCAGACTGAATCAATTGATTGTGCGCAGAGAAACCTTTTTGAAAAAATTCTCAGTTTCAGGGATTTCTCTACCTTTTTCATGGTATTTCCAAAAACTTTGTATCGTTTACAGCTTCCACTTAAAAATACGCAAATATCTTCCAGTCCTGCATGCATGGAGGTCACAACGGCGCTCCGCTGGCAGCAGTACTCGTTAAAGGTATTGGATCGAGGCCCCTGGCAGGGAATGTAAGGTACCGATCTGTCCAACATGTCCTGTAAACAACGCTGAGTACCCTTGATCCGTCCAGACATCGACGCAGCAAAATCATAGGTTTGGAGAGATTAACCATCAATACCAATGCCATTGTCCTCAAGTGAAGCAAGAACATCTTTGGTTGTGTCTTTTCCATGCTTATCAATGCATTCTTCATTTCAACAACTCTCTCGCGTGAAGCTCCGTCATTGGCAACGAACCTTGAGGCTACAATCAATTTATCTTAGTGCCCTTTCTATTTTCAGCAAGTGCCCCTTTGGCTTAATGAAAAAAGTACCCTTGACGTGTCGTGCCCCCCACCCAGTTTGAGATGCTTCCTACGTTCCTGATTCCTGATTGGCAGACACAGAGTGGATTCCTGGCGCAGCGATTTCAGTTTTTATCCTGCTTCTGCCTTCTGACATCCTCAGCAAGCAAATGCACCAACTCGTTTTGAGATCCTGCGCTGGTGTATTTAGTGCTCTAAGGCTTCAAACGTTTTTGTTCGAACCATTCCTTCAAAGTAGGACAATGCCTGGACATTAGATTGATCAACTGAGCAAAGTTGCCATGAAAGACAGCGATTGCCTCGAAAGGGTTCTTGCCAAATAAAAAGGATTGGTTAATATAGTTAAATGAGTCATGCACACAGCATTTTTGAAAGACCTTCTCTACCAAGCTGGAGATGTCAGTCACTACGACTAACCGGCAGTTATGTGCCCTTAATATTGGTGGGTTTTGCGTTTTGCCAGGTAAAATTTGCGTTTGAAACAATTCCAAAATTGACAACCGATTGCAAATTTCAAGACAGCTTAGCATGACTGCAAGACTTGTTACGCGGTTGCTGCGCTGTTATAAAATTCTTCTTGGCACCCTGCAAAATCTTCGATTGCCCTGCGAAATCCGCAATATTTGAGATTGGGGGGGTGTCACACCCCTCCATACCCCCCCTCAATTTTCGCCCCTGGCCCCCACTGATTTGGTTGCAAAAAGTTGTTACCAAAGAGGACTGGAGCTCTTCACCAACAAATGCTTTGATTTAATGCAGGGATCATCATTGATATCAGTTGCTCCAATTTGCCTTTGATTTGAGAGTTTATCTGCTTCCCACTTCGCTTCTGTGCTGTGCTTAGGCACCTGACCAGGTCTAAAAAAAGCAAGGCCGGAATCTGTCCTTCTTCATTTTCACGCATACCAGACTACAAGCTTTGCAAGCAGTCCAAGTCATGATCACTAATGAATACTGCAGTCCATCCCCATTCGTAAAAACGTAATTACAAGCCCGTAAAGCCGGTCAAAGCGAGTTTTGCGGAGAAACTTGCAGTGCATAACAAGGGCAACTAATCTTTCAATAGAGCCGAGCTGGAACTGGAGCTGCACGTTCACAAATCAGATGTGACCATGTTGTCACGTAAGTAGAATAATCGACGGGGAAAGTACCCCACACTTGGCAGGTCAAGCAAACGACTATAATGTTGTTTCAGGAAGAATTTATGTTTTTCAATTCAGTACTAATGTGGTGAAATTTTCCTCGTGGGTTTTTCTAAGGCTGCGTTCACACGATGCCGGTGTAGTATGCTAAAGTGTCCCCTATGTAGAAGTGTACCCACCTGAAACGCAATGCGTTTCGTGACTCTGTTTTATGTGACCTCAAAGGTATGCGTTTTATGACTGTAAAGACAATAACAAGGAACTGAAACGCATTAGCGTTTAATGACCATGCACAAAAGCCATTAGACGCACTGAATGGACTAACTAACTGAAATCATAAATTAGACTAACTGAAATCATGCTTAACGGACCTCGGTACAGACCTACTTAAAAGAGGATACAACAAAACTCAAATTTATACACAATTTAATAAGGTCACAACAATGACTCAAAAACACGTTCTCTCTAATAACCTCCCAGAAAATGCCCTCCCCAAGCCCCTTCCATTCATCGTACCATACGACCCAACTACTTCCCAAATCGGTAAAATTATCAAAGAGCACTGGCACTATATTCGTGAAGACCCCACCCTATCAGCCATTTGGCCTAATGAACCGTTCCTTGCTTTGAAAAGACACAAAAATATCAAAGATATCCTTGTCACAACCAAATTTAACAAATAAGCCAAGAAAAAATTAAGACCCCTTCTGTAAGTGATGCTTCGCCATTAACCTCCCACTTCAGACTTAAATAACACCATTGTCACCGCAACGAGGTTACGAGAACAGATCTGGAGAAACAACAGGTTGGTAATACCCCTTATTTCTTTTCGTTCATCTTATTATTATTTCTTACAACAAAATCTACCGCGTTCAAAATCTACCGTTTGCAAATCTGCCGGCAAAAAATATGGAGTTATCGTGTGAACGGGAGGCCTATCCGTCACATTTCTTACCGTTTTCAAAATGTGCCGGCATCGTGTCTAAGAGAATGCGTAAATCCGGAGGAAACTGATTTTGAAAAAGGCCCATCATTTGGGGTGTTGATTCTCACCAACGAAGCCCCTCAAAATCTACGTGAAGTCATATCAGTATCTTTGTTTTTTCTAAATATAATTGAAATACATTAACAAAGCGAGCTAGCTTTTAAACGATGCTTAACTTTTATTACTGAGGCAGTGGCGACGGAGAAGGTAGCATATGATATCTACCTGAGGTCCTCCCTAATCGTTGCCAAGGGAATCAATTCACCGCAACAGCTCCGAAATGGAGAATTAGCTTCAAATTATTATTATTATTATTATTGTTATTGGACGCTTTGGACGAATTGGATTGGACGAATTGGACGTTTTTGCATGCGGAACAGCTTAGATTCTACCATTCCATCTGATTGTCCCAAGAGGTTATGCTGGCTTCTGTTTTGTGTTTGCCCTGTGTGGCTTCGCGCGGGATTCAGCTATCGCTAAAAGAAGAGTTAAGCGGTGTATGGATCCTTCGGGGAGTCGCATGGGGGAGCTGCATAGTTGCAAGTGTAGCCACAAAGGATTCAGTATGAGTTTTAAGAGCTTCCAATTCTTTCTCGAATTCACAAGGGACATAAAAACAAAAACAAAAAAAGTTCATTGTTTAATCATCTGGCATTCAGCTACTGCTAAAAAAAGAGTTAAGCAGTGTGCGAATATTTCGGAGGGGTCTCTTGGGGGAGCCGCAAAGTTACCAGTGTGAGTTTAAGAGCTCCCAATCTCTCTTCTAAGTCACAAAGGACACTAAAAAATAGCTAAATTGGTGCAAAGTAGGAAAAATTCTATTGTTTGTCAGTTGTAAAGGTATTAGGTTTTTTAGATAGGTTCATTGTAAATATAGCATTATCGTCATGTAAATAATTTTAGGTGTAAACAACGTAATGTCTATAAATTCTCGGCTGCCTTGTAAAGTTTTTATACTGAAGAAGATTTTATATCGAAACGTTTTTGCGACATCGAACAGTTTTTGTTTTTATATATATTATTATTGTTATTATTATTATTGTTATTATTACTATTATTATTATTATATTTTCTGCTTTAAGCACTGGCAGTTCTCATCGCCGAATTTACATCCCAAGGGAGCGGGTCACAACCCATGACCAAGGGTCCCTTGGGGTCATTCTCTTTTAGTACTCAAGTACTTTTCTCAATATCATGGCTGTTCCTAATAGCGTCGTCTTCTGTAGGATTGCTGTATTTATTGTGATGTCCAGTTTTTCCAGCCATTCATCCAGTTTCTTGGTTACACTTCCAAGTGCACCGACAATCACAGGTACTACTATCACACTTCTCATGTTCCAAATCCTCTTGATTTCCCTTTTCAAATCTTGATATTTATCCACTTTCTCTTTTTCCTTGTCACTAGTCCTACTATCACCTGGCACAGCAATGTCCATTATAGTGCATTTTCTTTCACCTTTATTCACAACAACTATGTCCGGTCTCCTTGCCTCGATTACATGATCACATTGAATGTTCACATCCCATAGTAGCTTTACCTCGTCAGTTTCAACTACACCGTCAGGGGAATGCTCAAACCATTTGTCTGCCCTTTCTAGATCATATTTCTTGAATAAATGCCAATGCACCATTCTCGCAACATTGTCGTGTCTTCGTTTATATTCTTTCTGTGCCAACTTCTTGCACTCACTGACAATGTGATGTACAGTTTCGCCTTTCTCTTCGCACATCCTACAAAGTGGTGACTCTGCTGATTTGTCAATATGGTGTTTAACATAATTTGTTCGGAGGGCCTGTTCTTGTGCTGCACACAAAAGTGACTCCGTTTGTATCTTTAGATCAGCTTTTCTCAGCCACTTCCATGTCTCCTTTGCATCGATTGATTCCGGCATCTCTCTAACAAACTGACCATACATTTTTTTTCCTTCCATCCTTGTTCTTTCTCATTCATCCATATCCTTTTGAACTCATCCTTACTGACAACATATTCAGTGTCTATCATTATCATTATTCAGTGTCTACTATTATTATTATCATTATCATTATCATTATTATTATTATTATTATTATTATTATTATTATTATTATTATTATTATTATTATTATTATTATTATTATTATTATTATTATTATTATTATTATTATTATTATTATTATTATTATCATATTATTATAATTATTAACAGGTTCACCGCAAAACGCAGCTGAGCTGTCTCTGCTTGATTTTAATACTTCATTTTGTCGATTTCAATTGATTTAAGAATAGATTTTGATTTACAAACAACACATTTTCTTACCTTCAAAATATAACGTTTGAGATATCAATAGCACGTTTGCGATATGTAAAGAGCAGGTAAAGAGCATATAAATAACGTCTCGCGGGTTTTTTCTAAAAGAACGCTAGAGAAGACGGATTTTGAACAAGGTCCATCACTTGGGGTCTTGAATTTTACCAAATAAGCCCTTCAAAAACGTCCAATTTCTCAAACATAATTGCAAATACATTAGCAAAGCGATAGGAGCTCGCTCTTAAGCAGTACCGAACTTTAATTACCGAGGCAGTGGCAACGAAAAATATTCTCCTTTGGGTGTACGAACAACAGCGGATCTTGTAGATCTGTTTAAAATCGTGTGAAATGTAATAGATTTTCGTTTCGCTCTTAAATAACCTTGTATCTTAAGTAGGCCTATCGTTAAAATTTTATCTTTAGAAATGTCTTCACTTCTTGCTGTTGCCACTCCTAAAACAATTGAAAATGTGTGAATTTCAACCTGAAGGTTCTTAACCGACTAGGTTCTTATAAGCAGGGTTTTTACTGTATGTTGTAGAGAATGATCAAGGGTGTTAGGACACGGATGTTTCGATTACGTATTTATTTACCTTGTTTTGATCTTTAATTTGTCTTGTTTTCTTGTCTTGTTTTCTTCTTAGTTTCCTGTGTGCTAGTGAACGGTTTAGACCCAACTGCCTCGCGTTATTTGAATATATCTTCCTTGTATTCCTGTGTCTTAGCGCGCCTTTGCAGAAGAAAGGTTTTAAACCGTTTTCGTCCAATGCGCAACACTTTTTGATGACGTCTGCCCGGGCAGACGTCATCAGTCATGAGATAGGTTGTGGCTTTCGAGCTTGGATTTCAAGAGGTTTCAACTGGAGGGTTTCAGTGTGCGGAAAATTTTGAATTGTATCCAACGCATGATAGGAGCCACAGGTGGTGTGCTATGAGATTTCGGCAATGATGATCAGGTATTGTAGGGGAGATGAAGTGCTGACCCTATTGTTTTGATACATTGCATTTCAGCTTTGTTGAGAGCGAAGTGACGTTGGGGCTCACGTTGTCATGCGCATCGCTGCTTTTGTTTCTTCCCTTGTTCTCAACGGTCCAGCTAATTTGCATATTACGTAAGGGACGTAAATCGTTACTGCGCATGCGATCTGGAGCCCTTTTTGGGGGATTATATATATATAATTCATTTACAACGATATCCTTTCAGTAATAAATAGAAAATATAAACTTACAGGTTTGAAACTAGAAAAAATATAGCATAATAGATAATAAAACCTGATCTTTCAGGGAGTCGTTCTTGAGGGGCTTCAATTAATTATCAAGGCTCATCAAATGCCTTTTCAAATGTGTTTTAAACATTCTCTGACAGTTCATGACAGTTCATGACAGTTCTCTGATTTTAATTGGAATATCATTCCAAGCCTTAATGCCAGAGTAACGAAATCCTTTCTTTGTAAATTCAAGGTTTAGCCTGGGAATATGGAGATATCTATCATCCCTCATATTATGATTTGATATAGATCATCTCTGTTGGAACATATTTCAAAGGCTCTCTGGGCATAGCTTGTTTACAATCTTATATACCATAAACAGAGCGATCAAAACGAATAAGATGTACAACGCTTAGCCATTTTTTAGGCCATCGGTCCTTAAACCGTGCGCTCTCTATAATTGACAGGGCCTTGTTTTGGAAACGTTGAAGTGCTTGAAGTTCGGATGAAGAGATGCTACCCCATACTACGTTTCCGTAGCGTAGGTGACTCTCAAACAGAACGTGATATACATCACATAACTTTGATTGGGGAAGAATGTCTTTAACTTTTTTCAAAGATGATAAACCACCTGCCAACTTGCCTGTCAGTGATTTATATTGATTCTTCCATTTCAGCCCTTCATCGATAATGAAACAAAGAGACTTGGTTTTCTCCACTCGTTTTAATTCACAATGATTGATTTCGGGTGAAGGGAGGTCATCGATTTCATTTATCCTACGTTAGTGACCAATAACCATAAATTCAGTTTTTTTGGGGTTCGCACTTAGTTTATTTACCCTCAGCCAGTCACTGATATTTAACAGCTCTTTCTTTGTCATGCGTACGAGCTCTTTAATGTCGTCAGTTGTGTGCGTATCATCGGCATACATGTTTTCTTTGGAGAAGTCCAAGCAACCCTCAAAGTCATTAAGGTACACAATGAATAGGAGGGGGCCTAAGCATGATCCCTGAGGAATGCCGCGCAAAAATTCCTCGGTCTCTGACCTTTGACCGTTTACAGAACAGAACTGTTTTCGTCCACTTAGGTACGACTTGAACCATTCTCTTTCCTTTCCTTTGATACCATATTTGACCAGTTTATCTATCAATATTTTGTGATCGACGGTATCAAAGGCTTTTTTCAAGTCCAGAAATATTGTCAAATTCCATTTCCGATTATCGCCATTTTCAAGCCAATGCTCAGTACTATTTATCAAGGACATGATCGTGGAATAGAGTTTTCGAAATTCATATTGAATATTAGTCAATATACCATTTGCTTTGAGAAACTCATGTAATTGATCATGCACAATTTTTTCCAACACTCTTGAGAAAATTGAAAGCACAGAGATCGGTCTATAATTATTGCTATCGCATCTTTTCCCAGACTTGAATATTGCAGCAACCCTAGCTATTTTCCAAAGATCGGGGAACATACCTTTTCTAATTGACGAATTGTAGATAAGAGTCAGTGGGTATGAAATGAAATTGGCTGCATCTTTTACCAGGGTTGTAGGTATTTTATCAGGCCCACATGCTTTTCCATTTTTGAGTTGTTTTAAACTCTTCAGGACCTGAGATTCAGTTACTGGTTTTAAGACCAAGGTAGCTGAATCATTCGGTATGATCTGTTTAAGTGGGTCGTCAATTGGTGTAGTTTTAATTTTTTCTGCAAGCTTTGGACCAACCGAAAAAAAATTTTGATTCAAAGCCTCAGCCAGTTCACCCTCCCCAGTCACTACTTTACCATTTACATTTAGACTGGAAATAGATTTACTGGCTGAGTCCCTATTCAACACTCTGTTAATGGTTTTCCACATTTTCTTAGGATCATCTTTTGTTTCTTCAATTAGTCCATGATAATGATCTTGAATTGCTCTTCGTATCACATAAGTACATTGATTACATAGCCCTTTATAAGTTGGCCAAAGGAGAGGATTCTTTGTAGCGGCGTTCTTCATTTTATCCCTTTTAGTAATAAGGTCTCTGACCGAGGAAGTAAGCCAGGGGGCAAATTCATTGCGTAGCTTTTTGACTTTAAGGGGCGCATGCGCATTCAAAAGCGATTCGAAGATCTCTTGGAATGTTGTTACCATCTTACTTGGTTCATCGGCTAGGGGGGTAAGAAGATGCTCCCAATCAATTTCTTGCAGATCTTGCTGAAACAAGGCTTTATTATACCTTTTTAAGCTACGAGTTTCAGCCAGCTTCTGTTTTTTGGAGGAATTGAGCCTCGAAGCGTTTACCTTCCTAATGCCGTAAATCAGGTAATGGTCAACCATTCCAGTTTCTATGATATCTACGTTAACCCTATTTTAACCGGGTACAAAAAAAGTGATTTTCTACCGGGGGGGGGGCCTTTTTCGCCCCCCCCCTGTTTTTCTCCACAAGTATAACAGCTATGACCATGAAACTTGCACTGTGTCATAATTGAACAAGGAGAATCTAAAAATAGCATCAATCAATCAATAGTCACGTGATTGGTTTCTAGGCAGCCAAAAACAATGCAAATTTTGAGAAAATCGAGCTATTTGCAGAAAAGGGCCTATAATTAGCAAATAGCTTGATAAAATTGGCAAAAAACCATCCAAATACCTGCTTGAAACCATTAATTTGTAATTTTATATGGTTTCATACGGATATTTGTGGTTTCTAATAAATTAACTAACTAAATAATGAAAATTTGATTCAATGCAAAATTGTTCGCCCAATAAATATGATTTAAAACCATTAATTTCGCATATTATTGGTGAAATCAAGTACCTTAATCAATATTTGAGGTAATTACATCAATTTTGCATGAAAAAATACTCATTCATTAGGAATATTACGTCATAAAGATTGATGACGTCATAGAAATAATAAACTGCTGATGTCAGCAAATATGAATAAATTAAACATCAAATGAAAGTACTCATCGAGACGAATCGAATGGTATATATATTGTTGAGATTTAGTAACAAAGAAAGAAATTAGAACCGTTTTGAAGAATTTCTTTGTGACCACTCTCCAACTATGGGCATGTGGTGGTCACGTGATCAAACAATAGGTATTGAAATTTCAATTTTCTGATTGCCAACTAAATTTTAGGAAAAATCCAGGAGTTTCAGCATTGTAAGTAGCATCGTTTGGGAGCTATTAAAAAAAATCCGATAGGGGGGCGAAAAACGCCCCCCCCCCGGTAAAAATAGGGTTAAGAATGTAATTTGGCTTATTGGTAGAGAAGTGGTCAGCAATAAGCGTTTTACTTACTGTGGGATTACCGTCCTCACTTCCTCACTATGAGTCACAGCAACTCTTGTATATGACTTGATTAGCTGCTGTAGCTGAAATTCTGAGTAGATAAATTTGAGCTTGTTAGCATTACTATTTCGGTTGCATTTAAAGTCGCAGTTAGTATCGCCAACTAGAATTATTTCTTTCTTATTTTGATCGAGATTTTTCAGATCGTTTCTTAAGTTCTTGAAAGTTTGGATATCAACCCCAGATTGTGGGTCGATACCAGCATGCAAAAAAGAAAGATTTACTGTGCTTTGGCACTCATCATTGTGCTTTTGGCTCTCTCAACTTAGCCTCTTCGTATCCCCAACAAGGTAACGATAAATATGGAGAATTTGACCAAATAGGAGTTTAATTGCATGCACGGGGGGGGGGGGGGGTTCTTGGCCAATTTTTGGGTAGGGGTCTGCCACGAGCATCTTCAAAAGGGTACCTTTGGCTAGACTAATTTTTACGAAAATGGTACCCTTGGCTAGACCAGTTTGACCATTGTTTTAACCATTTTTTACGAAAATGGTACCCTTGGCTAGGCGAATTTTTACCATTTTCACAACCAATATTGTCAAATTTGTGCCAAATATGATGTCATGACCGTTCGCTAGACCAATATTGTCAAAAATGATACCCTTGGCTAGACCTTTGGTGGCCAAAATTGCAAAAAAGGATACCCTTGGCTAGACTAGAAGTCCGAAAAAGTATACCCTTGCTCGCGGCACATCCCCAGGTAACCTTTACTATGGAAGAACCCCCCCCCCCACCGTGATTGCATGCAAGCTGCGAGAGCAAGATCATTCGCGACCAAATAGCTTTGATGCTTTGAGTTCAAGGAAACGAGAGCATTTGTCGAACTGTGAAGATCGAGACCAGGCTCAGGCAGAAAATGCAAGTTGCGCTTTTTTATGATATCACGGCAAAGACCAAAATAAGATGACCAGAGTATGAGCAGCAGTGTTGCATGTATTTTTAGAAGAAACTGCGCTTTTGACCCAGTGCGGAAAGTTTCCTAAATTATTAGATTTTGAAGCCTGGGAGACAGAGTTTCTTCAAATCTTTCTTGCCTGCTTCCTTGTGCCCCTCCAGAATATTTCCTAACGCACATTGATCGAACTGTCTTTCTCCATAAGAAAACCTTGTAAGAAACCCAACTCTGGGTACCTCGATATAAGATAGAAAATTCGAGAAGGAACTGTAAGAATTAGTCCAAGGAATCTGAAAGACAAATCCGCTCTTCCGCTCTGTATTGTAATTTGTTACTCAGCACTTGAGTATTGAATAAACAGAGGCGTGGTTTCAAGTCAAAGTAGCCACTTTGTTTTTACTTGTTGCACAGCTGTGGTTTTGCAAGATGCAGCCCCCTGAAATGTTATGAGCGGAAGTGGTCTTGCTATTGTCTTTTTTCCTCCGCTCAAGCAAAATTGCGAAGCCAAAAAGTGTTGCGCATTCGAGGATGGAAAACAATGGTAATTTGCGGTAACGGATCTCCCATAAGTCTTCAGTATGGCTTTGCGGTTTGAAACCTTTCTTCTGCGAAGGCGCGCTAAGACACAGGAATACAAGGAAGATATATTCAAATAACACGAGGCATTTGGGCCTAAAGCGTTCAGTTGCACACAGGAAACTGAGAAGAAAACAAGACAAGAAAACAAGACAAAGATCAAGATAAGGTAAATAAATACGTAATCAAAACATCCGTGTCCTAACACCCTTGGAATGATGTGCAGAATTCGAATTAAAAAGTTTCGTTCAAAAATAACAACGCGTATTGTCGCAATTCCAGTTCGAAAATGTCACTAACGAGCCACGAGTTTTCGTTCCTTGTCGAGATTTTTTGCGACGCTTTGCAACGGGTTGACTATTTGCGGTTATACAGTTTAATGAATAGCGACACTTCCTTTGCGTCCTGTTTTTGCTACATCATGCATTGAAATTTGAAAAATAGACATTTAACATCAACTTACTTTATGCCTTCTCTGGTTAATCGAGCGTCAGGAATCAGTGTAGCAAGAAGAAGAAAGCCACTCAATCATTTCTATCCATAAATTGCTCAAAAACAACTCACGAAAAGCTGTTACGAGTCTTATTGGAATTTCTCAGAAACAGGCTAGATCACCTGACTGTCGTTGAATAAATGTTTAACTTGTAAGCGTTGTGAGTTTCTGTGCAATTGTACTTGTCACAGCATCTTGAGTATGTTACCGTTGCATTCAGCGTGATGCCTCCCTGGTGCAACGTTCTTCGCAATACCGACCTTGACGTTAAATCAACAACTGACAGCTTCCTTATTTGAACATTTCAAAATTGTTCTTCTCTCCATAACGATATTGATACTTATATCGGCAAAGCACCATATAGTTAAACAGTTCCAACAATTTCACAAATCTGATCTTGAAGTTGATGGTAGACATTGTTCGATAAGAATTGCCTGATTTGAGTTTAAATTTGCTTTAAAGATAATGTTGCTTTTTTTTTGCCTTATTTGTTCTCAGGTCATCGGTTCCTTTCTATAGTCTAGTCTGTCTAAATAGATTTCTTATGCATTTAGCATTTTTTCAATCAATACCATCTCCGAACGGTTCTTAGATATCTTTTTCATACAAACTTTTCCCTTCGGCAAAATCCTCGCTATAAGGAAACAGTACGATTTATGACTTTTAAAGCAAAACTTGAAAAGTACAAGGTGAGGCTAAAAAGAGCTCCATATGTTTGATTGACGATAAAATGAAAAATTGTTATTCTATCATATTAGATAACATGTTTTGCGTAGCTGGAAGGTGAAGGTGAAGGTAAAGTTGCGGTTTTCAGCACCCGTTTTCACTAATCGAGTCCGCGACCCCTTATCATGACGCTCAAGTGGTTGGGCTCTACCGGGTATCGAAACCTGTCCGCCTGACTTTTCTGGCTGCAAAGTCAGAGGATTACACAACTGCGCCACAACACTTTCAGCTGGAAGAATAGAATAAACATACATACCACTTTTGATAGTTTTGCTCAATAAAATGCTCCCAATAAAAGATACCCCTCAAATTTTCATCTGAAAGAAATGCAGAATTATACAAAAGCTGTTCTGTTCATTGAAGAGAATGCAATTGTTAGATAATTGAACGAATATGGTTCTTAGGGTCCTCACAAACTTTCAAGGGAACTCTCTCACAAAAGGCTTTTGCAATCGGACCTTACGTAATACCAGTACTACAATGACCTCAGGATTCCACTGTGTAAGGCCTCAAATGGGCAGCGGAGCTTTTCGTATCGAGGGGTTACTGTTTGGAACCAGTTGAGCTATGAAATCAAAACTGCTCCTTCGCTAGCTACTTTCAATACGAGGCTAAAAGCATTTTTGGAAGATCAAAGAGGTTGATAATGAAATTCAACGTTCATCACATACGCTTGACTTCCGAGTCCCTTTCTTTTTATGTATTTTCTTTTTTATATAGGATCTTCAAGTTGGTTTGTTTATATACATGTAATTAGGTTAGATATGTTTTTAAGGAGAGCACATTGTAATTCAGTTAATTTATATTTACTGAATGTATTTAACCCTGTTAAAATAAATCAAAATGAAATGAAAATGAAATGAAATGATTTTGCCCTTTTCAAGAAATCCCTCTAAAGCTTTGACTTCAGATAAATAAAACAATTGGTATTGCTGCGAAGCAGCAAAATACCCTTGGTCAATAGATTGCCAACACAAAATACCTAGATGTTCAGATAGACATTCAACTAAACTGGGACAAACATATCGATACTATCAAATACCAAGGCAAATCGAGCCCTTGGACTTATTGAGTTTTCGTCAAAATGTTGGTTGGTCAACTATCAGTAATCTGGTAAGAAAAGAAACCGCCACACTAACTTACAAGTCTCGGAATTCGCTTGCTCCAGACCACTTGAGAAAATTATTACTGATCTTAGGATACTGTTATTAAAATCGATCAATGGCCAAAAGGCCTTTTCTTTTCGCGGTTGGAAACAATGGAACAATTTAGAAAGAAAGACAAAATTGGCACCCTTTCTGAGAATCTTTTAGAACGACTATAGGAGGGGGGTGTAAATTTAATTTCTTTTTACGTTCTTTATCATAGATTTGGTATTGTGTTATATTGTAAATTAGGTATGTTAATTTCTTTTGTTCTTGGTTTAGTTTAGTACTTTCCTTTAATTTTACTTTACTTTAAACAGGTCAGGTTGAAAACATATTTGTATGAAACTTTAACCTGTGCAAATATTTTAAAATGGAATGCAAATGAGATTCGAACTGAATCATGTCCGTTTGATTGTCTGTCTTCAACAATTGTTTAGACTGTTTAAGAACTGTTTAAGGAGTTATCGTGGCCGTGCAATAATATTACTGCTGTCTGAGGTCACCATAAACATTAGCGCATGTGCAGCATGGAAAATAAAATAACAATATATTATTTTACGTGACGAAGGCGGCATCACATGCATGGTCAATTTACTCGATTTAAAGGTGATATACCAACCAATTTATCAAGTGACTGTTATAATTTATTTAGTTTCATGATTTCGGGATTTATAGGATTCTTACATGAAGGCCTTATCTACATCAGTTGCTATTGACTACAATCGTAACAGTTTTGATGAAATTTTTTTGAGTAAAGCCAGATATCAGCACTCCCTGACTGTTATTGCTAGTTGGATAAAAAGCTTTCAGTTTTTTGGAATTGTCTGACAGTTTTTTAAGCAAATTAATAGGACGAAGGCACAAACAAGGGCATCTACATTCGATCTATCTTCTCAGCTACACTACATGGCTACAAACAGAATCAGCACCATTGGTTCAGCTACACACAGAGACTGACAGAACTGACAGTTTTTCTGACAGAACTGACAGTTTTTGATTTATCGCCGATCAAACACACGGAACTTTAAGTTGACTCACACAGTATATGAAGATATATTTTGGACAAAATAAGCTGAAATGATGCTGTTGCTGTTCTGTAAGCCGCCTAGATATTTCAAGCATCGCTTTCTCTACTGTAGGGAGTACAATGTAGTGCTTACAAAAGCTTGAGCTGTTCAGCTGACTTGTGATTAAATATAATGTGCATTCGAAAACAGCTGCTCTATGATATACGTCACATTGACGTGAACGGCAACACGGTAAATTTACTCATC
Source organism: Aurelia coerulea (assembly GCA_039566865.1). NCBI lineage: Eukaryota > Metazoa > Cnidaria > Scyphozoa > Semaeostomeae > Ulmaridae > Aurelia > Aurelia coerulea. Next base: position 11,903,165 of record CM076950.1, read on the forward strand.
AAGCCATTAGTATAACATGAATGATGTTGCAAATACTGTTAGCAGTTCGACTGTCAAACGTTAAAAAAAACAACTTGCTCTGCACTACAAGGATTCACCTCTACTAGTGATAAACATGGTACTGACTGCAACTATGCCTTTTCAATATCTACCAGGTAACAATAACGACATTTCGCTGTCATGTTTCTAAATCATGGTGTTTGAATACGCCTAGGATGTACAGATCACCTGTCCTTCATAATGATTTAAAATTTGACAAGGAGGATTGTAACAACGATCATATTCAAACCAATGACACCATTACACCTTGAAGAAGATTGCAAGTATTATCAAGACAATTCCATTATAATGATAATAATATGGAGCTGTCTCTTTTTTAATATGATCGTTGTTACAATGGTACTCGTCAAATTTTTAACCAGACTGCGTTCTTATCGCTCATCCCCCAGAATTATCATTTCATTATTATTAAACATCTACTTAAAGTAGGCTAAAATAATGAATAGCTAAATTACAGCTAATTAAGGCCTACTATTTACAATATACATAATTTACAATAAAACTACTAATATCTATTACAGGACAAATCAGAGTTAAAATCTTTCATGTTAGAAACCCAACTTGCGGGATATATACTTTGCAAAGCCTAAAGTTGCATTTTCCACCATTCCAGCATCTAATTCGTTTTTTGAACATAGGAAGGCTGTTAGATTGTTTTATTTCTTGCGATAAATGCTGCCACAGTTTATTTCCAAGGTAGGTAATGAACTCAACTCCAAAGGACGTAGTTCGTACTTTTGGCAATTGAGCATCATCACCATGCCTTAGTAGACCAGGCCACGAATGAGGTATGGGTCACTTCTAAGCGGAGAAATTTAGATGAGTATTTTGAGGTACCTATGACCCTAGTCATCTTGGAACGTGATGGTTATCAGCGAGCTGTTGGGGTTTAGGGGGTTAAATCGGGGGTTATAGTTTGAGCACTCTGAGCAAGCACCTCTGCGGAGGAGAACCAAGGTTTTCCTTTTAAATGGCGCACGGGCTGGTTTAGATCTGACCAAATTAAGCTAAAAACCACTATATAAAGAAGTTAGATGCTGACGGATAATTAGGATAGATAATTAGTTACCATATAAGGAAAAGGGTGATTTCATGTCACGTGACCATTGTTTGAAGACAAACAATGGTCGCGTGACATGAAATCACCCTTTTCCTTATATGGTAACTATCAATAAATGGCCAAAAATGTGTTACGAAAAGAGGAAAATGCGACTGGTGTCACTTTTATGTTTTACTTGGAAGTACTTGCACCATGGTCAACGTACCAAATACTACGTAGTAATTTAAAGGAAAGTATCCTTGATACTCTGTGTCACTATTATCGCCATTTTCGTCGTAATCATCAAAGGAAATGTCATCTTCCACTCTACCAGCAATTTTTCAATGCCTTCTGGGAATGCACTCTCAGTCCACTTGATTTCAAATGTTCTTTCCCATCCATGCTGAGATATATCGCATAAGCATTCTTTGGGCTTAGAGGTTCCTGGATTCTTGCGATAACATTTGCACGTAAAGTATGCATTGGTATGTAGGAAGCAATGATGTATCAACTACTTTGTTTTGAATGAGGTATTTCTGTCGAAAAGCTTCTTACAAGCGATATTCACATTATTCTGACAACATCGATATAAAATGTAAGCAAATTTAGCAATTCTTCTATTACTCTTTCTTTGATACGCAACGAGATGACCCAAAGGCAATAAAAGTACTGATAAATTTTAGTTTTTAACAACCCCTTTCCAATATGCTAATTTTCAATTTCGAAGAAAAGGAAGAGATGTAATCGTTGCCCGTAAATGCGTGATGGAGTCCTGCTAACATGAAAGTTCCTGAAAACTTTACCAAGTAGATATGAAAGTGTAGATATAGTCACAGACACATGCCAAGAACACTCTGTCAAATCAAATGAAAAAAGTAAGAGAAGTTGTTTTGGCAGGATAATTAGTCAGCCAGCTAAATCAAAAAGGGCTTTTAAAAATGAAAGAAACAAGAGTCGACTGATCAATTTGATGTTGGAAACGATCTCTACAAATCGTCAAAAAGCCCTCAATATATTTGTTGCACAGAACTTTTTTCATAATCATAGCTCTAAAATAATGTCGTCGAATGAAACGAATGCAAAAATGCTGACTACCAACGAAGCCAAAGGAAACCATCAAGTCACAATCAGCTAATATACACATCTTGGTGATAGTTTTGTCAAAAGTTCAAAGAAAGACAAATGTACACTTGGCTTTTGAAATAGGATTCCACAGAAAAGGAGTCAAACTCCAGTGATATATCGATGCCTGAGTGTCAAAATAAATGTTTACCTGGATCCCAAGCATTTACAGTCGACGATTTCATCTTTAGCATGTTGGAAAGTGGTTGTTGAAAAGTAAACAGAATCTGTATTTTTACTGCTCTTGGCTCATCTCGTTCCGTATCAAAGAAAGAGTAATATAAGAACTCGCTAAATGTGCTTGAATTTTATATGTTGTCAGAATAATGTGAATATCGCTTGTAAGAAGCTTTTTGACAGAAATTAGCTCATTCAAAACAAAGTAGTAGATATATTGTTGCCTCCTGCATACCAATCATCTTTGCGACTGCATACTTTACGTGCATATGTTATCGCGAAAATCAGGAACCTCTCAGACCAAAGAATGTTTCTATTGTACCCTGTACCCGAAATATATCTCTGCATGGATGGGAAAGAACATTTGAAATCAAATGGACTGAGAGTGCATTCCCAGAAGGCATTGAAGAATTGCTGGTAGAATGGAAGATGACATTTCCTTTGATGATTGCGACGAAAATGGCGATAATAGTGACATGGAGTATCAGGGATACTTTCCTTTAAATTATTGCGTAGTATTTGGTACGTTAACCATGGTGCAAGTACTTCCAAGTAAAACATAAAAGTGACACCAGTCGCATTTTCCTCTTTTCGTAACACAGTTTTGGCCATTTATTGATAGTTACCAGTTTGAAGAAGCTACCAATTATCTTTCAGCATCTAACTTCTTGATAAAGTGGTTTTTAGCTTAATTTGGTCAGATCTAAGCCATCCCGTGTGCCATTTAAAAGGAAAACCTTGGTTCTCTTCCGCAGAGGTGCTTGCTCAGAGTGGTCAAACTATAACCCCCGATTTAACCCCCTAAACCCCAGCAGATCGCTGATCACCATCACGTTCCAAGATGCCTAGGGTCATAGGTACCTCAAAATACCCATCTAAATTTTTCCGCTTAGAAGTGACCCGTACCCTCATTCCTAGCCTGGTCTATAGACAGTACCTAATATTGCGTTGCATGAAAATATCCTTCATGAATGGTGGATTCAGACCGCCTTTTGTTTTATAAATTTCAGTCATGAGCAACTGTAGGTTTCTTACATGGATTGACACCAATTTAGATTGCTCCAGGAGAAAACTGAAATCATTCTCGTAATCTTTATATGCAATGCGTAATGCCCTTTCTTGAATATGATTTATTCTATGATCCAAAGCTCTATCATAGAACATCCAAACAAGCGGACAGTAGCTGAAATGAGACAAAACAAACGCCCTCATTAACTGCTGCAGTTTTTAAGTGTCCATGTATCGTGATATTCGAGCAAGAGCATGGAGTTTTGGCTGGCCTTTTGCAAACAGTCTTAACATGCTGCTTGAAAGAAAGTGATTTATCAAAGGTTATACCGAGAAGATTTTCCTCTGAACTTTCTTTCACACAGACCTCGCCTATTTTAATTGTTGTTTCATTACTCCCTTTTGAACCAAAAATCATTAAGTGGCATTTGTCTTCATTTAGCTTCATACAATTGTTTGGAAACCATTCAGTTACCTTAAGGGCATCATTCTCTAGATGCATAATGACATTTTCGATGTCAGGACCACACGCATAAATAGTTGTATCGTCCGCATAATTACAGATTTCGGTCTCCTCCAGGAACATAAAAAGGTCATTCAGGTATATGCTAAACAAAAGGGGTCCCAAGAACGAAAGAAAGACGGCGAACACTACGCATGAGGGAACCCACAGACGCATACACTAAACAGTAGCTGCCGCCGAGAAATGCCCACGAGAATAACGGACCCAGCCCCAAAAAGAGGGCACACTGAGGACCAGAATGGCCAATAACTCGAGCAGTCCCCATGCTGGAGGGCCTCTGGCACTCATGGGCTAAAAAGAAGGCAACAAATGTTACATCTCGCGGATAAATCCCCAGCTCGACCGCAGTCCAGCGTGTGCATCCCAAATATTAATAATAATAATAATATTAGTATTATCTAAAGGTTTGAAATTTGTAGCAACACCAAAAGAAATAGATTTTTCTCAAATTAAGATTGATTTAGAAAACTTTGGTAGGTGGCTCCGACTTAAATGGCATTTTAGAGAATCGGAAAGCTTTTCGGAATTTCCAGCCTTCAAACCTCGTAGTAAATTTAACCCTAGAAACAAAGATGTGGCAATTGAAATGTATTTATCTAAGTTAGAAGATGAAATCATGAAAATATCAGTAGAAGGTAACAATTTTAGCAATATTAGTAGAGAGGAAAAAGTAGCTTTAAATAACCTGAAATTTTGACCGAACGATTGTTATCAAGGAAGCTGACAAAGGATCGGGGGTGGTGGTCTGGGATCGAGAAGATTACATCAAAGAAGCAGAAAGTCAGCTTGGGGATATTGCAGTGTATGCAGAACTTGAAAACGATCCTTCGGAGGATTTACAGCGAGTCATTGACAATGCTATCAATATTATCAGGGAACGAGGGGATATTGACGATAAGACGTTGGATTATCTTTTGGTCAATAACCCCAAACTAGGAAGGTTTTACTTGTTACCTAAAATACATAAACGGCTTAATAGCGTCCCTGGTAGGCCTGTAATTTCAAACTGTGATTTTTATACTGAGAATATGTCACAGTTTGTGGACCATCATTTACAGCCATTAGCTAAGAGCGTCAGGTCATACATAAAAGATACAAATAATTTTTTGCAAAAGATTGGCGATCTTGGGGAGCTTCCTGAGAACGCTATTCTTTGCACTATTGACGTGGTTGGTCTCTACCCGAGCATACCACATGATGAGGGACTGGAGGCTCTACGTTTTGCTCTTGACGGTCGAGAAGATCAGTCGGTTTCAACAAACTCTCTCGTAGAACTAGCAGAGGTAGTGCTTAAGAACAACTTTTTCGAGTTTAGTGGCTCGTATTTTCAACAACTTAGGGGAACGGCAATAGGGACTAAATGTGCGCCATCATATGCCATATTGTTTTTGGCAGCATTAGAAGAGAAGCTACTTGAAGGATCACAACACAAACCATGGCTATGGTGGCGTTACATAGATGACGTATTTTTGGTTTGGTTACATGGCGAAGAAAAACTTTTGGAATTCATCAACTACCTGAACGGGGCACATCATTCGATAAAATTCACTGCAGATTGGTCCCATGATAGGATTAACTTTCTAGATGTACAGGTCATTAGAGAGGGCAAAGGGCTCGTTACGGATTTATATTCGAAACCGACTGACACACACCAACTCCTCCACCGCACTTCCTGCCATCCAAACCATACAAAAAAGGGTATACCGTATAGTCAAGCCCTTAGAATACGTCGTATTTGTTCAGAAGATAGGTTTTTCGAAAGCAGGGTTGCAGATCTTAAAACGTGGCTCTTAAATAGGGGTTATACAGAGGGGGACATAGATGGGCAGGTTGACAGGGTTAAAGGTCTGGATCGTACTTCCTTACTTTCTCGGCAACAACAACCAAAGGACGACACACGGATGCCATTGGTGTTGACGTACCATCCAGCTTTGCATAAGGTCTACGAAATTCTGCGCAAATCTGAGAATATTCTTTGCGTAGATGAGGGGCACAAAAATGTTTTTAGGGACAAAATCTTTGTATCTTTTAGGAAGGCAAAAAGTCTTAAGGATAATCTGGTACGGGCGAAGCTTCAGCCATTGGAGGAGGAGGAGTTGGTGGAAAAGGGGACATTTAAGTGCAATGGCAGAAGGAGTTGTCAAATCTGTCCTCTAATACAAGAAGGGGATACCTTTAAAAATGCAGATGATTCTAGGACATTTAAAATATTTTCAGGGGCCTTTCATTGCAACACAGAAAGTGTGGTTTATATGTTGCAGTGTAACTGTTGCAATAAAAAGTACATAGGCAGCACAAAAAACAAGTTTAGGCAAAGGTTTAATGTTTATAAATCGTATTTCAGGACATACGCACGCAAACATACCGAGGGCACTCTTGGGACAGGGAAACCTGTCCCACAAGCTGGCTTTTTTAGCCATTTTTTCGATGAACAACACGGGGGAAACTTTTCTGTTACCATCAAAATTATTGACACAGCAGAGGATGTCTACTCACTTCGAAGAAAAGAGTTATTTTGGCAATACAAACTTGGAACATTCGTACCCGCGGGCCTAAACGAGAGGGCAGCAGATATTGAGCTCGATATGTTTGCGTGTGGGTCGGCATGAATTCTGCCATTGCACTTAACTTAGGAGTCTGGGTCTACTTGGGCGGGGCACTCTAGACTTTGGCTTTGTGTTGTTTACACATGGTGGTAGGGTGGAATTCCCTATCATGCCATCCGGGATTTAGCAGAGGCAAAAATAGTTTTTAGCCGTTTTGCAAATCCTTGGAGGGTCATTGGATGGATGTTTTTCTCAGTAGTTCTTGGCTCCAACAACATGAGAGTAGGGCTGCCAGTCCCAGGGGTTTTGATTGGAGACGGAAAAGGAGGGAAGGAGGAATTGAAAATTGAATGGAGATCCACTTTAGAGACGGGGTTTTTTATAGTTGATATCTTAGTCGTATTGTATGATGTTGTTGCCTTTATATTTCACTTTGTTGTCTCCATTGTTATTTAAAGTAAAACAAGTTTTTGTAAACCGTATTGTAATGCAAATTAAATATTTATGTATTTATACTTGCTCGGCTGTCCCAGTTTTAGTAACTGACGAAGATTTTATAATCGAAACGTTTTTATTTAAACAGTTGTGTTTCTACATTTTATTTTCTGTTTATTCTGGATGTGGTTTTAGTTTATATAATAATAATAATAATAATAATAATAATAATAATAATAATAATAATAATAATAAACTAAACCACCATCATGTGTTAACAGAAAATAAATATAAAAACACAACTGTTAAATGCCTCAAACGTTTCGATAAAAATCTTCGTCAGTGTGAGCTATTTACAGGGCAGCCAAGTATTTATAGTAAACAATTATTTACATCACAATACATACACTTTAAAATAAAATATAATTTACAATTGAATACATGATACATAAACAAGTTCTAAAAAAACACATAAGTCAGCCTAAAATCAATACCCAAAAGACCATTGTCGTTGTATTCTTAAGAAATGTTGCCATTTAAGAGCTGTGCATTGAGCTTTTGGTAGTTTAATTGAAATGTGAAGAGGAACTGGGAGCCTTTATGAACCACTTGAGACTGTGCCAACTTATTTCTGTGGCTCCCCCAGGTAACTTTCCATGGATTCGCTAGCCGCTAAACTATTTTAGCAAATGCTGAATCCAGGATAGCCCGATAGGGGATTCCACCCTACCACCACGTGCAGAAAGGCACGAAGTTACAGAGGGAACCACAAAAATTGGCGTTAGCGCAGCCTCCCTTGACACCCTTCAGATGTAATGGTAAAATCTATGCTGTTCCACACGCAAACATGTCTAATTCCACATCTGCCGCTCTTTCATTGAGACCATTTGGCGAGAACGTTCCAAGCCGATACTGCTAGTAAAGTTCTTTTCTCCGAAGTGAATAAACATCCTCTGCCCCGTCGATTATTTTTATCCCAACCGTAAATGCCCCGTTGTGTCCGTTTTCAAAAAAAAGCGCAAAAAAGCTTGCTTGTGGAATAGGTTTCCCCCTGTCAAGGGAGCCTTCGTTATGTTTGCGTGAATAAGACCTAAAGTATGACTTGTAAACATTAAATCTTTGCCGAAATTTTGTCTTAGTACTCCCCACATATTTTTTGTTACAACGATCACATTGCAACAGATAAACCACGTATTCGGAATTACAGTCATACTTTCCAGAAAACGTTTGAAACGACCTTGTTGAGTTGAAATTTTGGAAAGTATCTCCCTCCCTCATTAAAGGACAAATCTGACAACTTCTTCTACCATTACATCTGAAGGTGCCCTTTTCCATCAACTCTTCATCGAGATTTGCAAGTTTTGCCCTTACGAGTTTGTCTTTCAGACTTTTTGCCCTTCGGAACGAAACAAATATTTTGTCTTTGAAAACATTATTATGTTCATTATCCACCAAAAGAATATTTTGATTACCCCGAATGATTTCGTGTACCTTGTGCAGAGCTGGGTGATATGTTAGTACCAACGGTATCCTCGTGTCATCCTTGGTCTTGGGTTTGGTATCTAGTAAAGCAGCACGGTTTTTTAGACGAACGCGTTCAACTTGACTATCGACCTCGTTTTCGATATAACCCCTTGCCAGCAGCCAAGTTTTTAGATCCCCCACCCTATTTTCGAAAAAAGTTTCCTCTGAACAAATGCGCCGAATTCTGAGAGCCTGGCTGTAAGGAATACCCTTTTTGGTATGGCTAGGATGACATGAAGTGTGATGTAAGAGTTGATGGGTATCAGTAGGTTTTGTAAACAAATCAGTGACAATTTTGTTACCTTGTTTGATGACTTGAACATCGAGAAAATTAACTTTTTCCGAGGACCATTCTGCAGTGAACTTAATCGAATCATGGGCCCCATTAAGGAAATTTACAAAATCCCTGAGTATTTCCTCCCCGTACAACCAAACCAAAAAGACGTCGTCTATATACCTCCACCACAGCCATGGTTTCCACTGAGCTTCCGAAAGTAACTTTTCCTCAAGAGCCGCCAAGTAAAGAATCGCATAACTTGGAGCACATTTAGTTCCTATAGCAGTACCCCTAAGTTGCTGGTAAAAGTCACCATTGAATTCAAAAAAGTTGTTTTTCAAAACCACGCGAGCAAGCTCCGTAAGGGAGTTCGTGGAAATGGTCTTATCTTCTCGATGTTCAAGTGCTTCCCGTAAGGCTTCCAATCCCTCTTCATGCGGAATGCTAGGGTAGAGCCCAACAACATCCACTGTACACAAAATAGCATTTTCAGGTAGTTGCCCCAAATTGTGGATTTTTTGAAGAAAATGGTTGGTGTCTTTAATGTACGACCTAACCTTTTTTGCCAATGGTTGCAAATGATGATCCAAAAATTCCGAAATATTCTCTGTAAAAAATCCACAATTGGAGATGACTGGTCTCCCTGGCACACTATTTAACCTTTTATGTATCTTAGGGAGGAGATAGAAACGTCCTAACCTTGGATTGTTAACCATAAAATATTCCAAGGTTTTTTCGTCGATATCTCCTCTATCTCTTATAATATCTAAGGTATCAGCTATGATTTGGTGAAGTCGTTCCGAAGGATCGTTATCAAGTTTGCTGTAAACCTCTGAATCCCCTAATTGCCCCTCTGCTTCTAGCCTACGAGTAGACCCATTATCCTACAGAATAGAGGGTCTACGAAATAATGAGATAACGCTTGTTACGTCTGTTCAATTAATTATGTTAATCCTCTATTCAAATAATGTGTGAAACCCATCTAAACAAAGGCTGCATAAATTAAGTTCTAGAAACCTGGAACTGTAGTGGCAAGCTTTCGCTCATTAATTCGTAGACCCTTTTCTCCAGTTGGATAAGGGGTCTACACGTAGGCTACTCTGCTTCCTGAATATAATCCTCTCTGTCCCACACAACCACCCCTGAACCCTTGTCCGCCTCCTTGATAACGATCGTTCGGTCAGCTTTCAAGCTGTTGATTGCTGAAAGCTCCTCCCTACTGATATTACTATAATTATTTCCTCGTACACATATATTCATAAATTCCTCCTCTAACTTACTGAGGTACAACTCAATAGCAACATCCTTGTTTCGAGGATTAAATTTGCTACGTGTCTTAAATGCTGGATACTCGGAAAAATTATCTGTTTCTCTAAAATACCACTTTAGACGAAGACGTCTGCCGAAATTTTCCAAATCAATTTTAATCTGCGAAAAATCAATCTCCTTAGGAGTCGTAACAAACTTCAAACCCTTTGATAACACCGAAATCTCTGGCTCTGTAAGAGCCCTTTTTGATAAATTTACAACTTTGTCATTTACAAATTGTCCTTCAATACGTCCATTACTATCTATTTTACACTGAAAATTTACATCATTTAATACCTCTTGCTGGACCGTCGTGTCACCTTATCACCACTACCCTCATAAATTATTATAATAATAATAATAATAATAATAATAATAACAATGATGCTCCTAGAGCCTAGAGATGGTGTTCTCGATAAACACACCGGTGGTCGTGTCACCTTATCACCACTACCCTCATCCGAGTGAAAAATGCAAACAAAGCAATGTGCTAATAACGACGTAAATGGGGTTGGAACAATAGGTGAAGATTCCACGTCCGGCAGGTGTCCTGTGGAGCCGCAGCGCAGGCCCGGTCGTCATCACACTACTGCTGCTATTGCAAAAATGAAATGGACAAAAGAAGTGAACGTAGCAGTAATGGAATGTTTTATCAAAATAATTGGCGTAGCCAGAAACATAGAACAGTTCATTCGCAACAGTATGCCGGAATGGAAAACAGAATTAACATCATGTGGAGAGAGCTTAGGATATGTTCAAATCAGAAGAGGGATCTTCCAGGGTGATAGTTTGTCCCCGTTGTTGTTTGTGCTATATTTAATACCATTGAGTCTGGTATTAAGGAAAGCAAAAGCGGGATATGAGTTTAAAGACAGGCAAAGAAGGATCAACCATCTGTTATATATGGACGACCTGAAACTCTATGGCAAAAGCGATACTCAAATTGATTCTTTAGTCAAAACAGTGCACCTGGTTAGCAAAGATATTGGAATGGAATTTGGTATCAAAAAATGTGGTGTCTTGATCCTGAAGAGGGGCAAGGTGGTCGATTATGAGGGAGTTCTGTTGCCAGCTGGTGAACTGATGAGAGTAGTCGAAAATGATGGCTACAAGTATCTGGGGATATTGGAAGTTGATGGAATGATGGAAGATGAAATGAAGTTAAAATTTAGAAAGGAATACTTAAGAAGATTGAGATTGGTTTTAAAATCGAAGCTCAATGGAAGAAACAAGTTCCAAGCAATAAACACTTGGGCGGTAGCGTTACTCAGATATGGAGCAGGTATTATCAAATGGAACAAAGGGGAATTACAAAACCTTGACATAAAGTCAAGGAAATTATTAACGTTACATGGTGCGTTCCATCCCCAAAAGTGATGTAGATAGGCTTTACTTACCGAGAGCCAAAGGAGGGAGGGGCTTAATAAGCTGCGAAAGTTGTATAAGATCAGAAGAGAACAGTGTTGGGTGGTATATAAAGAATTCGATAGAGCCATTGTTAGTGCAAGTTAGAGAAAATGGTGTGATTCAAACCGAAGAATGTGTGGTAAAAGAACAATACAAGAGGACAAAGACAACAGAAAGAGAGCAGAATTGGAAAGACAAGAAGATGTATGGCCAGTACTGCAGGGAAGCAAGTGATGATATTGATAAGAACAAGATGTGGAGATGGTTACAAAAGAGTGATTTAAAAGTAGAGACAGAAGCTCTCATTTGTGCTGCCCAACAACAGGCAATAAGAACAAATTACATCAAGTTCAATATAGATAAGACTGTGGAATCACCTTTATGCCGACTGTGCGGAGAAAAAAGAGAAAGTGTATGGCACATAGTTAGTGAGTGTGAAAAACTTGCTCAAAGAGAATATAAAAGAAGACACGATAATGTTGCTAGAATTGTTCATTGGACATTATGTGGGAGATATGATATAGAACGAGGAGCTAACTGGTATGAGCACTCTCCACAAAGTGTTGTTGAGTCTGATAAGGTAAAGATGCTTTGGGACTTTATGATCCAGTGTGATCATTAAATAGAGTGCCGAAAACCAGACACAGTTGTCGTAGAGAAGGAGGAAAAGAAATAAACAATAATTGACATTGCCATCCCAGGTGATAACAGAGTTGGTGTAAAAGAAAAGGAAAAGATAGAGAAATATGATCAGTTAATGTGGGAGGTCAAGAAAATTTGGTCAATGAAAAAAGTAGATGTTGTACCAGTTGTCATTGGAGCACTTGGAGCTGTCAGTAATAAGTTCGAACAATGCATTGAAAAATTAGGAATAAAGATAAAGACAGAACCCCTACAGAAGACCGCTTTACTGGGAACAGCAAGGATATTGAGAAGGACGTTAGAAAACTAAACTATATAAGAGAAAGATCAAGATAGAATGCATCCAGAAAAAGCTACGAAGAACAGAAGGACGAAGACAATATGATAAGACAATGTCACCTCAGTTTACTGGCTGTAGACAGATGACATTGAAAAAATACCAGCAGAACAGCAAGCTGTGCGAAGTAAAGAAATAATAATAATAATAATATGTAAACTAAACCACTATCATGTATAAACAGAAAATGAAATATAAAAACACCACTGTTTATTTGAATACGTTTCGATAAAAATCTTCTTCAGTTCAATTTATACATTTTAAAATCTTCTTCAATCTTCTTCAATTTATACATTTTGAAAATCTTATTTACATGACAATATATTTACACAACCTAAGCAAAAATCATGCCAAATTATATTACAGACAATGCATTTACCATTTACCATTTACCATTTACCATTTACCATTTACCATTTACCGCCACCACTGTTAAAAGAAAGTTTTTAAGTTTTAGATGACTCCCAGTAAACAACCATTTTGAGATATATGCGTGGCACCATTAATTAGCACACCTGGGGCTGGAAACTCTTCTGTTATTGGAGCCAAGACCTTTGAGAAAAGACACCCGCCCAATAGCCCTCTAAGGATTTGCAAAACAGCTAAAAACTATTTTAGCTAATGCTAAATCCCAGATGGCAAGGTAGGGGATTCCACCCTACCACCATGTGCGTAAATACACAAAGCCAAAGGTTGAAGTGCCCCACCCATGCAGATCCTAGCTTCTAAATGTAACGATAGAATTTATGCCGACCCGCACTTCACCCTGGAAACTCGCACGACCCGCACAAACTGTCACCCTGGAAAATTCCTCTCCTTATTTTCACCTTTCCCAACATACTGCCACCTGATGTTACTTCTGTACACCACTTATCCATACTCATGTCTAAGACTTTAGTTACATTTTCCGCTACCCCAAACATTAGCATGCACTTTTTTATCCAAGAGTGAGGCACCATATCATACGCTTTCTTGTAGTCGACCCATGCCATACCTAATCCGGTTAACCTTCGCTTACAGTTCCTCACTATCATCTTGTCAATCAATAGTTGATCTTTAGTCCCTCTCGATTTTCTTCTACACCCTTTCTGTTCATCAGGTAACAAACCTTTTTTGGTTCGACAGTTTGTCACCACTCCTATTTGTGATGGCTTTAATTCCATTAACATTAGTTCTAAGGAAAGTGAAAGCTGGATATGATTTGGCAGGGCATAGGGGAGTGGTGCGTGCGTGTGGTGCGTGGTGAATCATCTCTTGTTTATGGATGATTTAAAACTCTATGGAAAGAGTGAGAAACAGGTAGACACACTCCTCAACACTGTGCGTGTTTTCAGTCAGGATATTGGGATGCAGTTTGGCATCAACAAATGTGCTGTTCTTGTTTTGAAAAGAGGAAAACTCGTACGATGTGAAGGAATAGAAATGCCCAACAACCAGGTGATTAAGTGTTTAGGGGAAGAAGAGGGATACAAGTATCTTGGCATGTTAGAGGCAGATGGAGTGAAGCATATGGAGATGAAGGAAAATGTCACAAAGGAGTACTATAGAAGGGTGAGAAAGATCTTGAAATCGAGATTGAATGGGGGGAACGTCATTAATGCAATAAACGCACGTGCTGTTGCAATAATAAGATACGGAGCTGGTATAATCAAATGGACAAAAGAGGAATTGAGAATATCGACCGACAAACAAGGAAGCTTATGAATATGCACCGAGCACTTCACCCTCGAGCGGATGTTGATAGATTGTACATTAAAAGGGCAAAGGGCGGAAGGGGTATGATAAGTGTTGAAGACTGTGTGGAAATCGAAACAAACAGTTTACTCAAATACATAGAAGAAAGCGAAGAGATGTTACTCAAGGCTGTGAAAGATGAAGGGATCCTTGGCAGAGGCATGGCTAAAGAAGAGGTTGAAGAGAGACGAAGAAATCAATACGAAGAAAAGGCCTTACATGGGCAATATGTGAGGAGCACAAGAGAGATCAGACATCACAAGAGCTGGAATTGGCTGAAAAGAGGAACATTAAAGAAAGAGACAGAAGGAACACTGATGGCAGCTCAAGACCAGGCCTTAAGGACAAATGCAATTAAGAACAAAATTGACAAACAAGATATCACCCATGTGCAGGCTGTGTGGGGAAAGAGAAGAGACCATCAGCCATATTGTTGCAGAGTGTACGAAACTTGCACAGAAGCAATATCGCCACTGGCGCCATGACAGGGTCGCAGTGGTTATACACTGGACATTATGCAAAAGATTTGGATTTCCCCATAGTGATCAGTGGTATCAACATATTCCAGAAAGAATATTAGAAAATGAAAATGTAAAGCTGCTGTGGGACTTTTCAATTCAGACGGATCACCAACTTGAACACAATAAACCTGATATAGTAATACACGAAAAAACTAACAGGGTATGCTATATCATAGATGTTGCATGCCCATTCGATACAAGAGTAAAGATGAAAGAGCTCGAGAAGATTGAACGATATCAGGACTTAAAAAGAGAAATTGGTAAAATCTGGGAATGCAGAAAAGTATTTGTGGTTCCAATCGTGATTGGGGCATTGGGTACATTGAGCAAGGATTTCAGTTCATGGGCAGCAAAGATAGAAGTGGAAGATAAGACTGACATGATGCAAAAAGCTTGTGTGTTGGGAACGGCAAAGATTATCAGGAACGTTCTAGATATCTAAGGTCAAGGGTATTGACTTGATATTTAGCTAAACAACAGACCACCAATGACAATGATATGGTGTGCGAAAAAACAATAATAATAATAATGATAATAATAAAAATATTAATAATGATAATAAAAGTAGAGAGTAGATAATAAAAGTAATAATAATAATAAAGCTAATAACATGTTCCCAACCTACTCGAGAATGCTCCAACCAACCTGCTTCGTGTTAGCTTTTGAAATTTTTATGATGCTGGGTGAGTCAGAAAAAACGCCCACCGTTTCAGTTGCTACAGCTCCACAAATACTAAAGCAATACTCTTTGGAAATATTTAATTATTCTTAAAATTGTCCTTGCTAAAATCGGCGCTCCATACTCATTTTACAAGAAAGTCCCTTCGGGAAATCTGTAAAACGTGCTAAGATTATGAGCAAATTTCCCTGATATTTCTACCTTACAGGAATGACCTGAACACGCTTTAGCACGTGCCTAGGGGATGAAGAGTCTCCCCTCTGGTATGAAAAATCAACAAGGAGAGAGTTCTTTCTCCCAAGAGAAAAAATACACACTAATACACGTAAGTGTCGTTGTTGTTAGGAATGAAAACTACGGAAATTGTGCTCGTCGTTGTCACAGGGGTTTTCTGAAGAAAATCTCCTATATTCACGACAAAGAGTGACCGATCAAACAACTGAATTTCACAAGAAGACAGCTTCCAATGTTATTGCTTTTATATTCAGGAAACAGCATTTTTACGAAAGCAAGACGGCATTGCCTAGCCTGTGAGCAGACTCGACTAGATAAACAGAAATAATTCTAATTGAATTAACATTTTCCTGTTTGACATATAAATATCTTCTAGCCTAAACGCGCTTGTGCGTAACGGCAGCCAAATCTTTATCTCCTATCTATTACATATCAACCTCGTTCCCAGGCCCACCATTGTCTTCCTTAGGTCATCGATGTTGGCCCTGGTACCGGTTGCCGCAAAAGTGGCCATTTGGGCGCCATTTTGTTTTGCATAAATTATCAGATACAGTTTATTACAAACACTCTCTTGTCTCCATATGGAAACTGAGTCCGACAGATATGACTGCATGTCAGCTGATTTTGATCCATAACATACAATGTAATAAGTCGGAAACATCGAGGAAAAAGTATGAAATTGTGACGAAAAATGGCCGTTGCTCTAACGCTAATAATGCAGTAGATGATTCGAAAAACTAAAAACAAACACTTTGAGGTCCTCTTATCGACCATTTTAAAGGTATTTAAATATTAATCCGGGGTTAGCAAGTGCATTTAATAGGAAAATAAGCACGATTTGTTTTAGTGGAAAATGGGCCTAAGTCGAAATTTTTCGAAAATTTCACCACAGCTTCGAAAATGAAATGGCTCGTTATTCTCCCAATTTCAGAGATAAATAGCAAATTAAAGTTGAAATAGGTAAATAATGTGGTTTTCCGTCGAATTTTGACATTTCGAGGCCCTTTTCCGAGCGCAAATCTGAGTTACCGTGCAAAATGGGGTACGCAAAAATTTACCCCCATTTTCAAGGCACCCGTGCGGAGCCCCTGAAGGCGGTATCCAATTCTAAATTTCGTTATAAGATTTGCAGATGAGTTGGCTCTTGTAAACTTTTTTCCGTTTTGAAATTGGTCAAGTAACCATGGAGCATCGACTCCAAACGTAGCCTCGGGTAAAAAAATTGGAACATTTTTTTCAACCCCCTTTTATGACGTCATAACGACCCCCAAATTTCTTGAAACTTCAAAATTCAGATGCGCCGTTGTCTTTTATCCCTTGTAAGTCCCTTCTCTGCCCCATGATTGCTACTAATGTTTTTGAAGTCGTGATCAAATGGAGGCCATTTTTGAATGGGAATCAATAGGGATGGGCCCCAAAATGACCAAATATGCCAAATTTCTCCCGCAAGCGCAGACAGATGGGGTTCAAACCCCCATCAACTAGGGAACATTATGACTTTTAAAGTATACCAAAGATCGCTTTTTAAATTTTTTGTCCCGTTTTCCGGTGACAGCGACCCAAAGTTGACTGATTTTCTGCCAAGCAATAAATCTTTGGAATTTGGAATAATTAACGAGGCCTTTGTTACCGAATAGCCAATCAAATTGCGAATTTGACCTGCCCGGTACCAGGGTCAGTACTGACGTAGGAAGCTGGCCCTAGGAACCAGGTTGATTACATATCATTCAGAAGACCAAGTGAAACCTTCTGCCTCAGTTGGTTGCATTAAAACCATTTTTCTTTTCAAAAACCAACATTTGAAATAATAACTTGTTGTTTCGGAGGTCTAAATCTATTCAACTTCCTTTTCTATTGACTATGGTCTAAATCAGAAAAACAGAATGAAACAAATGAGACAACCAAGCTGCTCAATTGAAAAGAACCAATTCATTTCCTCTCGAGTGAAGAAAGAGAAACGTTGCACAGAAAGCAAATAAGGCGATAATTCGAAACAAAAGTAACGTTGCATTGCAGTTGCCGTAATGTTTTCGTAAACTCCCTATCATTAGGTCTACAAAGAGCGGATGCACTTAAAAATGAATTTGATCTGAACAGTTTTAAAACACACAAATTAGAGAGATTCACACCAATCTTTGATATCAGTCTAGTATGATGATATACGGTAAAATATATCTTGAATCTCCTGGGAAGGAGAATTCAGACTCAAATCTGATATACAATCATAAACAGGCTAATGCACCTGTAAAGATTACTATTTCAAAATTTATTTCCAAAAAATATCAAATATTAATCATACTCGTCATAAAGACAATCTCTTGCGTCAGAATGGGCGCCCTGGAGCCTTTCAATAGCAGCCATATAATAGGCCATATGGGTCACTTTTATGGCTTGGAATTCCTTGCTTCCACCACTATCTGTTAGCACTTTCCATCCACCCAGCGTTTGATTAAATGGTGCGCCAATGCATGCTTACCAGGGGCAATCCTCACTTTATTGCCTGCCATGAATTCCTTATACGTTTCTTTTGATATCAATTGAGCAGCCTCTTCCTTGGTAAACCAACGAACCTAAAAATGAGACACAAGAACAGCACCTAAAATAATTTGTCTCCTTGGTAAGTTGGGGCAAAACAAGTAAGATTGAGGCAAACCACCAGGCGAGTCATAACAATGTACCCAATGTTTGAAAATCGTGCAGGAAAGCCTATTTCCTTCTGACATCAAATATTAGCCAAAACTTTTGTTTCTTGATATGGCCCAAAATAGCTAAAAATGGCATGTTCACTATCATGTAACGGGTGAGTAACAAGAAGTTAACCTTAACTTAACTTAAACAAGGTATACTGTTGTTCTGTATGGGTTCTGTATGGGGTTGCTGTGACGAGAAGATATTGAAGTGGATGATTAGGTATAATTTTCTAGTACTTCGATAACTAAGGGGGCAAATCAGTTGAAACCAACAGCGGTTGGAGCTAAAAAAAACGTCTTCTTATTTAAGGGAAATATTATGTGCTGTTGGAAAGAAGTGATTTTTCTGTAGTTACCGTAATCCGATTGACAACATGAAATATGCCGTCCAGTTCGATGTTGTTCATAGTTTCAGAGCCATTCGCAATATTATCTCAATATTATAGGCACACTTTTCCCTCATAAACTGTTTTAAATACTGTTGCGGGTAACAGAAAAATATAAAATGCTGTTTGCGTCCAGTTTGCAACGAAAAAAAGCTTGAAACTTCAAGTTTATTGATATTTGCCATGTAAGGTGAAGGGCGAGGTTTAATCACGTGACAATAAGCGTTTTGGTATTGAAATCAATAATCAACACTATCAACTAATTTGCAATGCCATTTCATCCATAATCGAGGACAGACAGCATTTCTCTTCCTGTCAAAGCTGATAATTCTATTTCTCCTCTGCAGAGGCTTCTGGTCAAAGTGGTACTATTTGAACCCCCGTTTTTACCCCTCAAACCCCAGCAGAACCCATTCACCGTCATTTTTCAAAATACTCACGTGAGTAGGCACCTGAAAAAATTGATATAAATTTCTCCGCCTTGAGGTGTCTCCTACCTCAACCACCGTATGGTCTATAGCTACAATCTTAAGACATTAAAATAACAAAGCTAGATGTTACCTCTTCCAATTCTTCCTCGTCTACTTTTACATTTGTATCTTCCGCCGTAGCAGAGCATCCAAACATGACAGACGATGGAAAAGGCCAGCACTGTGATAATTGGTATCGAATATTGCAAACTTTCAGGCCACTTTCTTCGTACATCTCTCTTTTAACAGTTGTCTCAAATGATTCACCAGGCTCCATAAACCCCGCAAGGCAAGTGAAAAATCCTGGTGGAAACATGGCTTTTCTTCCTAACAAAATCCTCTCTTCATCGGGTGACAACACAAGGACCATTGTAACTGGATCGACTCGCGGGTAGCAAGCATGGTGAGAGTCAGCTGAAAAAAGGGCAAAACTAATGTCAGAGAGTCGGTAAATTTTGCTTCCTTAGTTGGCACTCATTTCTATTATTACATTCTTGAAAGACGGGCATGATAACCTTGTAACTGAGTGACAACAAATAAATCACCAAATAACAAACAAGAAAAGCTCTAGTTTCATGCAAGTTGAGTTTCGTACTAGATCTCTGTTCCGAAGAATAAAATTTTCCCCTCATTCAGAAATAGGGAAATTTTTGCAGAGGCAACAGGAAGAAATGTTCCGGATCACAAATGCTCCAGGGATAGGATCCGCATGTTATACATTGCCATGTGTCTAATCCTGACTTCTATGTAATCACGAAGCTTTGTATGGATCAATGTAACTAGTCTGATACATTGAAGAAACTGTTATGCAGAAATTATCAACTAAAATGAAGTGTGAGAAGTAATAGCATACTTCAAGGAGATGATTTGTTAGCACGTATACAGCAAACAAAACTTTATATTTTAAAGTTAGGCATATTCGATAGAACGTTGTAAAGAGGTCATATTTGCTATGTATTTTGACGACGATTTATCACCTCAGTGAACTGTTTGCTTGGACAACGAATGTGTTTTGATTGAATCCTATCATTTCCAAAACGAAAACTCTTTTGTAATGTTACTCTATTATTGCCAAATCTTTCTTTTCAGGATTTATTCTGTGCTGGGTTTCTTCAATTTCTAAAATTCAACTCATTTTATAAGGACAACTGAAAGTTGTTTTAGCCTGATTTCACGTTCTTAGCTACTCTAAACAGACTGATTTTAAATGACCTTAGCTTGAAAGAGCAAGATAAGGCAACATTCGATATTTTTGTAAGTGATTCAAATAAGAGTGAAGCGTGTGGCGATGTACGATAAGTAGCAAAAATAACTGATTACTCATCAAAAATAATACTTCTATCGCCATAGAAAAATGTAACTAGAAACTTTTTGTAACTTTTTGACTTTTTTAACTTTTTTGTAACTTTTTTAACTTTTTGAGAGTAACTTTTTGTAAGTGATATTGGATATATGTCATGCTGTTCACTATTCGATAAACGATAGAGAAATAAGGGCAGGAAGATCTGCAACTTCATAAAAATGGAAAACGGCTAAAAATGATAATAAAAATGAAATTGTGTGATCGATCACTCCAGGTTTGATCCTATAAATAGAGAGTAGATGAAACAAGCACAGGTACATCAATGGTTATTGATCTTTCTTTGAGTTGACTCTCCTGAACAAAGCCAGCCGCACTTTGCTACAATTCTGTTCATGTAATTAATCATATCTTGATTATAATCAAACATTTTTTATGTTTCCCCTTGTTTTGCGACTGTGACGTCATAAAATTTTAAAATGTAAACCAGTCAAGGAACAGATTTCTGCTTACTACCGATTCTTACTACCATACTGCAGCCAATCATATCATACATGGTTTTCCTGACAATTCTAGCATTCTTTCTTAATTAGTTAAGAATTTAAGATTAATTTGAGTTGTTTCAAACATTTCATAAATTCTTTCTGCTACAACAAAAACGCTATGATTTCAAAACTTATCAAGATATGACGAATTGCCATGGTAGAATCACAGCAAAGTATCTGAAGTTCCTAAGTAGCCATTCAATCCACAGCAAGTTGCAATAACCATTTATACTACTGTTTAAAAAAAATGTGATGCCTATCCTGAAGAAATAAGTTGGCAACTCTGCTCCTCCTACATCATTGCCATTTTAGAATTTGGTGCAGCTTCTAAATGCCTGCTTTGAATTGAGGTTAAACGATTATATAATGGCAAGGTTAAGGAGTTTAGGAAAATATTCTAGCTCAATATTCAATGTTTTGACGTTGTTAGTTACTGCTCGTGGATTCAAGTCGGGCAATGGCCATTTTCATTGCTCTCAATAGCTCCAAGAAATACGAAAAATTAATTCTGCAATCAAGTTCTCTTCCCCACTTTCAAGGTTTCGACCCTGTAAAATTGTAAAATTGTGTATAACATTCGAACGTCTATACTTTAGCTATACTTCGCTATACTTTAGCTAATTGCAAATATAGCTTTTTAGACAACACAAATAGAAAACCCCACACCTTTCCTGGTCTTGCAGTTTTCATTTCTACACCGCCTCCGATATCCACCTTCAACCATGTCACTTTGTGTGCCACATTCAGGACAAAACTGGTGGCTGCCGTGCCATGCAAGAATACCACGAGCTTGCGCAGCAATGGAAGACTGCATTTCATTCAGACTCATCATTCCTTGAAAGGCATTCCTAAACCCTGAATCTTCCTCTTTCACAAAATTCAAAATTGCTGCTTCTTCAGAATCGTCAGTTAAATTCACTGCAAACCAGTTAATACCTTGATTGAGTTCAGTTCCTAAAAACACGATGTCACGTAGCTTTTCAATTGAACATATTGTTTTTATAAAGTCTTTGTGGGATAATGTTCTCAACACATTTCCACGTTTATCTTTGCATCTTTGAAGCAATGGTTGTAACGATTTAAAAACAACTAATTTGCTAGTATCTTCCTGAAGTTTCTCTTCAAGAAGCTCTGCGTTCTTTCGAATTTCTGCGCATCGATTGATATAATGACCACTATAAAAGTTCAAAACATCACTCGAATACTGCAGTTTGTCACCATTATTCTTTGATTGTTCGGCTTCAGTTTTTGAAGAGTCATTAGTGGTACTAAGTATGAGAAAGAACATAATATGAGTTGTGTTTGAATCATGTACCGGATGAGACAGAAAAAGTTCGCACTTTCAAAGCATGAAGAGTACTTGACATATCTTAATAATTCATTTCTAGGTAAAAGCATAAAAACCAAACTATTTTTGTGATTGTTGCTTTTTTATGAGCACTGAAACTTCAGGTGAATTGGACTTTAACAAATTGCCTTGGTAAATGGTAAGGAACCTCATCACACATAACAATACGCAAAGGGCATTTCACCTCTCTCAGGAGGTATAAGAAATAAATTTTCAGACATACTTAAGCTTTTCAGTCAAGTGACAATACATGTGCAGAATCTCCCACCTGTGAATGCCGTTCTGAACGAAAAGTTTCTTCGTGATTTGATCAAGTGTTTCATGCCATTTTCAAGCATTTTGGAAGTATAACATTTTGTAAATTTGACTTCACCTATATTTCCACTGGTCATGAAAACGTGGGAAAAAACACCAAAACAATTCCGTCTCTCATCTCTCAAGCACCTTCATCTGTTAAGAACCTACAGCCTGAAATAATATAGTTTGTGCCCAATATATAAGGACAATTTCAGGCTGATATCTTAACTAGGTTCTAAAAAAAGCATTTCATCCATTCATAGGGAAATAAATGCAACTTTTTGCCAATCAATCTCCTTCATGGACTCCAAAACATTACTTACAGAACTGTGATAGACAGGGCCTGCAGGGATAAACTTGGTAAGCTTGGGTTAAAGTCGATAGGGCCAAGAATTTGGCTAAGATTTAGATTCGAATATTTTCCTACGTTAAGAACCTATACCCTGATTACTGGAAGTCCCTCATTGCATAAGAACCTAAACAGGTTGAGTTCAAAATCTTAGGTTCTTGGTACGGGTTTTTACTGTACTCTTCGTGCTATGAATTTGCCAAAATAAGAGCTTTTTTCTGGCTCACCCGGTAGTTATAGAGCTGCAATAACTGCACACTGTAGGCTAAATAGATTGTAATAAATGATCTTTAGGCTGATTCCCCTCAGTTCAATTTTCCGAGCGGATGGAATTTAACACAATGAAAGATTTCCACGCGTAACATTCTATTCAAATTCAAAGCGACATATTCTTCATTTTGGCATATTCTGAAAACGGTAGACTTCCGATGCGTTAGAAAAACCCTCTGCTCCTGAAGCTGGTAGAGTCCAAGAGATTGCAAAGAGCCTTGAATGAAAAAGTTTACTAAACATTTGAAAATAGAATGAAATATTGTTAACTCTTTACTCTTGGGGTTACCTTGAATCAGAGACTTTTTAAGCATTTTTTGTGGAAAATCTGTCTTATAATATTAAAATAATTATTTTTTTCAAAAACTAAAATTCTCTGATCCAGGGTATCTTGGGATTTGGGATTATGGGATTTGGGATTTCCATAACAAAAGTACAATATAACGCAATGGCTTTAATTCGCTCGGTTGAGCTTTCTAATTTTCAAAATTCTCATAATTCAGAATGTTTTTCTTTCATAGTTCTCCTCATTTTGAAAGAACCTCAACAAAAAGAAGGGGACAAGACGCCAGCATTTCACGTTACTTTGCATTTCACACTCTAATACAGTAGTGGCTAGGTCTTAGTACTATTATCACCCAAGAGGTCACGCTAAAGTCTCAAAATAATGCATGGAAATTCCATTCTTGACCCCCATGGGATCCGGCTAGCCATGTATGTAGCCCCTTGAGGCGTAAGCAAGATATTAAAAGCCTGGAATTAGTTTTTTCCGCTCTCTCTGAGCAACAAGCAGTCACACGTGTAGAAGCTCTCGCTTCAGTTCTATCGTGAAAGAACCGTGGCCGAGATGGCATAAGCCCTTTGGATAAGGTACCTGAAATCAAAGTCGAGAGATTACTGGTGAATCATGAAAATGACATACAGCAGCCAACTAATCAGGTAACGGAAATTTCTTATCGACGAGCTCAGCAAGCAGTGTAAAACCAGCAGTCCAAGCCAGTTGAAAATGCTGTAATATTTGTTCTATCATTCAGGTCCATTTTTGTAATCTATAATTTGTGTCTCGTTGTCTCGAACGTTGTAGGATACCCCCCTCTCAACCTTACTAAGGTTTTACCATAATTTCCTGGGCTTCCTATTTGTTTCTTTTCGTGCGTGTTGCTCCATTCATTTTGGTAACGAACGGTCTCTCGGCATTTTGCACCAAAAAATAAAACTATGTGCTGTCTTTATGTGCAAGTAGGATCCAGCTGCATATATATTTCTTGCATGAATTTTACAGAGCACCGTCAAGTGTACATCTTCGTTACAGTAGCCAAAAGGAATTTAAATTACGAATTTGAAAGAACACCGCTTTGAGTACATCTTCCTTTCAATAGCTGAAAAGAATATGATATATGAATTTGAAAGAGCACCGCCTAGCGTATATCTTCATTACGGTAGCCAGAATGAACTCCATTTATGAATTTGAAAGAGTACCGTCTAGCGCATATCTTCACTACGGTTGCCAAACAGAATTTGACTTATGAACTTGAAAGAGCACCGTCTAATGTAAATCTAGCATTTCATGCAGACTTTGTCTACAAGAGACTTCCTAAACCCATTGCCACATCCTCCTCCCCCCCCCCCCCCTTTGACCCAAAAACTGCAGTCTCCGCTTTTCCGTGCAGTGTTGAAAGTCCCTCTAATCAATGTCTGCTTGGAGCTTAAATGTTATATGCCGCATGACGTGTGACATCTGTCGGCGATGGTGGTTTCACATAGTTGCAAAGCTTCATATCGAATCCAGGTCTTCTCAAACAACCCTAAAATTATGACCAGTCAATTTGTGCAGGTCCATCAACAACTCTAGCTGTTCTACGTCAAAAGATACGGATAATTCAAGGCCTACGTGATGTGAAACAAGTTATTAAAAATTGCAGAAGTTGCAGACGAGAGCATGCAGCAGCTTGCTCCCAAAAAATGGGAAACTTGCCAAAGGAAAAAGTTCAATCTTCACTTGCATTTACACATGTTGGAGTGGACTTCGCCGGTCCACTATACATTCGTACAAAGAATGATGTCCAGAAAGCCTATATTTGCCTTTTCACGTGTGCGTCAGATGATTTCCTGCAAGCATTTCGTAGGATGATAAATCGCAGAGGATTGTGTCAATCATTGCAATCTGATAATGCTAAAACATTCAAAGCTGCTGATCGCACTCTACAACAGCTTTTTGAGTCACCAAAGATCAGAAGAATAAAGCAAATAGATCAAAATCGAGTAGCAAGAGAACTAGCTTCGTTGGGGATTAAATGGAAGTTTATAACAGAGAGATCACCATGGAGAGGTGGCTGGTGGGAGAGAATAGTCAAATCAGTAAAGATTCCATTGAAGAAAGTTCTTGGTAATGCTCTTCTTTCGAGCACAGAGTTATACACCATCCTGACGGACATCGAAGCGATGATCAATTCTCGTCCACTAACGTATATGGGAGATGACATAAGAGATCCACAGCCAATCACCCCTGCTCACCTAGCAATTGGAAGATCACTAAGCAGCATACCAAGTGGATCAATTAAGAAAGAAGACAGAGGACACGTTGTTCAACGATTTCTCTACCATCAACGACTTCTTAACCATTTTTGGAAAAGATGGAGGCTAGAATACTTACAAAAGTTGTCAATCAGAAACAAATGGAGAGTAGAGCAACCACCAATAGAAATTGGAGATGTTGTTCTTATCTCAACGGCAATGTTCAGAGAGGGAAGTGGCCAATGGGACGCATCAGTCAAATTCATCCTGGAAAAGACGGCCTTATCCGTACTGCTACTTTGCAAACACAGAAGGGGGAATTAAGGCGTCCAATTCAACGGCTATATCATTTAGAGGTACAGAAAAGTCAAGTTGATAGAGAATTAGAGACAGTACACCACACGCAGACGCCAAACGTTGTTATACCACCTGAGACACTGCAGAAGAACAATGAAGAACTTGATCTCCTTCCTAGAGATCAAGGGGGGGGGGGAGAATGTTCCGTTTCGAACCCGTTCAGGGCGCGTTGCTAAGCCAACGAAGATATTCTAATGCACAAAGGCGTAAGACCGCAGATTCAAAGAGTCCTTTATTCGACATTGTTTGATTGGAAGCTAACACAATTGCGTTATTGCTCAAGTTGTTTACGCAGTAACTGATAATTGGGTTCATCGATGCATGGTCAAAAACAGTTTTTTTTTCACGTTCGCTGGTTGCAAGAACATAGTTTTTTGCAGAAAACAGTCGGAAAGATTGTTTTTATCAGGCCGAAGCCCAAGAAAAGACATTAAGTCTTCAACAAGGATTATCGTGCCGATGCACAACAAATACACAAGAGTTTTCATGCCGAAGCACACCAAATAAACAAGAATTTAGTGCAGATGCACACCGAACACAGATGGATTTTAGTCCTGATGCACAACGAATAAATTGAAAATCGAATGGGACTGACAGCGCCTTTGTTTAGCCGCTGGCTGCGCTACGAGAATTTATCGAAGAAGTTTAAACAGTACTTATAGATCGTCCGGAAGAATATAGAATCGAAAGAACTGACAGTGCCCTTGTTTAGCCACTGGCTGCGCTACGCGATTAGAGAAAGATGTGGACTCATTGATTATAGGACAAAATATTCTGGAAATTTTCTAATATTACTAATATCGTTTATAAATATTTAGTGTTGGTTTACACTCAGAATTTCGTTATTTCAAACAGTCTTGGTATGCCCCTTCGCGGTTGCTGGCCGTATGTCGATAGACCCGGCAGAGGCTCTAAAAGGAACATGTATTGAATTAGGCAAGATTTAAAATGGTCCGTCCACTGTTAACATTCCCTGTCATACATGATCTTTATAAAATCCAGTGCCAGATACTTGATAATTTTACCTATGATTTCTTGTTAATAATTTGTTCTTGATTTCAACCTTATTTAGTCATAATTCTCTTAATTACTCCTAATTATAAAGACTACTGGTAGTCCACTTTGATAAATGCTGCTGAGAACCCCTCATGTCAGTGCAGGTTAGCAATTCTTCAGCAAAGATTTGTGTTCAGTCTTCCTTTAAATCATTCTGACTGGTCCGCGCAAATGTACAAATTTCTGATTGATATTCAAAACATCATACTATCTAACCTCAGAACTTTCTAAATCCCGACTGGCTTATTTCAAAACACAGATGGGTGTTAGACTTTTGTGTCATCTTTCGGTTACTCTCTAGCCTTTCTTACCCCATGAGTGTCAGACGAAAAATATATAGATGAAGAAGCGAGCGCAAAAATTTTCATGATTCTGGGATACTGTCTTGCGACTATTTGGCTTCATTTTCAATATATTTCACAAAATCTGCTACCAGCATTTTGAGAAATTAAAAAAATAATAAGAAGCTACTAAATATCTTAGGGAAGTTGGGTTTTGACCGCACTTTCCAACAAGGTTTGAAGCGTCATCAAGAGGATGCGTGGCCCTCATGAAATCGTCCTGATGGCAATTCCATTTAACATTAAATGTGGCACCAATGGGGCTCCTGTTGAAGTTCTTTTCAAATCTCCATTTCCACCATTAAGTGGAGTCAATACGCACAAAGATTCGGAGTGATCAATCCGTTATGTATTTTTAGCCATTGTCTTTTAGACCGTTGCTAGCTTATGAACTATGAGTTAACGCTGTTGTACCCGATATCCCTCCCAGGACATATGGTGGCAGAGGCATCCTCCTTAGCCATTCACAGCCTCTTCTTGTATTGGTAGAAAAAAATCATCAATCGATATCTTTTACTTCCTCCTAACGAAATAATTGGAGAACATACAAAGCCTTTGCAATGGGACTTACTTGTATTCAGATTTTTCTTTGAACTCTTGCGGGCCGCACCTAGACTTATGACATTTCGTCCCTTGTTTCCCTGCGTTCTTTGATTTGCAGATATCACTTGCTCAGTAGGGACTCATTTCATTACTCTTATAAAGTGTAGCCACTTTAGGCCAATATGGTGTGGATCCGTATTGACCAATCAAATTGCTAGAATTTAGTTTTCAACTAATAAGGAGGCACTATTTAGACTGTTGTTGTTGTTGCGTACAAAAACGGTTATTTCGGGAAAGAGTTCTCGTAGCTGCGATCTTCTTTTTTGTTTCTACAGAGGAAGATTACTGCTTGAAAGGTATGTATTTTGCGATGAGTAGGGTCCCATTTTACAAGAGTAATGAAATGAGTCCCTTATTGAGCAAGTGATATCTGCAAATCAAAGAACGCAGGGAAACAAGGGACGAAATGTCATGAGTCTAGGCCGCATCTACAATGCTAGAATGTGGAAGTCGGTAGTTAGCTACAGGCGATGCTGCTGACAAAATAGTTTTGAATTCAATTTCTGTAATAAATAATCAGTCAGCCAGGACCTCCTCAGGCTAACAGTCAATCCACAACTTGCTGAGGTAGGTGAACAATGCATTGTAGATACACCGCATACATTCAATCTAGTGCATGCGCTGCCAGCAGTGTTGGCGAGTTTTTCCATAAAAGAAGCTCCTTGAAGGTTTAAGCCATTGTTTACTTTAATTCTGTAAACAATGAAATTTTTTTCTGAACAATGAAAGCGTAAGGGTTTAGTTTTTCTAAGTTTTTAGAGAAGATATCTTTGAGGTTTTATGGTATAGCTATATTTTGCTACCAATGTTTCTTCTTTATTTGTATTCTCTGCTTGGTACATTACAGAGATTTTGACTTATTTCGAAATCAGGTATCTTAGTTGATTTGAGAGGGAGAGTGAAAAATTGGGTGAGAATAGGTTACTATTAACTGCACCTGATAAAGCCTTTTATAACAAAAGGGCAGAAGCTCCTGACACGCTGTTTGAAGACAATTTCCGTATTCAGTCATTCAGTCATTCAGTCATTTTTGGTCAACAAGGTAAAAAAAAGAATGCAACCGCCAGCTGCTAAGGGGCTGACATGTTCTTTGAAAGTTCACAAAGTACAGTTATCCACAATTCAATTTGCAACTTTTAGATAAACAGCTTACGCTAGTGTACAGGGAGCTGTTAACAACTTAACAGATGAACTAATTGTGTAAATGTAATATTTTTTGGGTGATGATGAATAAAGTTTCAGCTTTCGAAATGGCATGTCTTTTCTGAACAAGATGTGATAGGACCCAGACGATACATCATATAATACTGCTGACAGATGAAAGTACTACCTTGGCTTGGCTGATCTCATCTCTGCATTGTTTAGGGCATCTTCAAAGGCACCAACAAAGACTTTATGTTTCATCAGAAATTTTCCATTAAGATGAATAACTGGGATGTCATATTGATATCTTTGAAACCAATCTACATTTGAGTCATCACCAATGTCAATGATTTCAATTTCAAACTGAAAAGCAAATAATGCACTATCAAACATGGAAAACGATTTGAAGCAGCAAGAAGGAATGCCAAACGCATGCTTTTAGCACTGTGGAGCTTTTGTATGCACTGTGAATACTCGGAGTACTGCAAATATAGGTAAATTCAACTTTACAAAAATTTCCTGTTTTCAAAATGACTGAAAAAGGGCCTCAAACACTTGATCAAATCGTTAGGACTCTCCTCACACAGAACAATACTCACGGGCGTTTCACTTCTTTCAAGAGTTATAAGACATAGATTCTCAAACAGATACTAAAGATTTTCAATCCCATAGCATTAAATGTGCATACGATAGCTCTCACCCATGCAAAATTGCATTTTCTCTGTTGTTTTGATCGAGGAGTCTTTATGATTTGATAAAGTATTTTTGGCCTTTTTCAGTCATTTTGCAACCACCAAGTTTTGTAAACTTGAATTTACCAATTTTTCCAGTGCTTGTAAGAAGACGAGAAAAATCACAAAAATACTTCGATCTTTTGGCTGTCAAGCAAATATTGATTCATTCCAACCACCCAGTACTCTTGATGCTATGAATTTTCAAAAGTGGGAACTTTTTCCTGGCTCACCCGGTACGATATTTACAATCAAAGAAAAATTAACTCTTGATAGAATGTTATAACTTCTAAGGGAGGATGCCTTCTTTGACTCAGCTGGAAGGCTATTCCACAGCTCAGCGCCCCGGAAAGAAAAACATTTCTACCCATTTGCTGATTTTTCTTTAGTAACCTCAAGTCAGTCTCTGTATTGCGTAGGTTATATTAAGGGAGGAGCATTTTGAATTTTGGTGAAGAGGCTACACAGGTATTTTGGAGCCAACTCATTGAAGATTTGAAGACCATAATCTTAGACTCATTACCAATGAGTTCTTCAATGGTTGTCCAACCCAGCCCTTTGATAAGAGTAGCAAAGCTGCTATTCGTTATGATTCTAGCAGCACGATTTTGAAGCTGTTACAACTGGTTAATTTATGTAGGACCTGCACAACCCCAAACAGAAAAGCAGGCTTACATGGACACATTAACTTTAATGAAGCCCCTATCAGAACGATTAGACTAATTGTTTTACTATGAATATACCGGTTGTCCCAAAAAACGCAACGGAATTGAAAAATTCTAATTCAAACTGTTTCACACTCATTATCAAACAGTTATTTTTATTCAAATCTGCAGCGATTAGATTAGATTTTTATATCTTGTCCAATATTTTGGTGACTTGGTTGTAAAATTAAAAACAAGAAAAGTTCAAAATTTCCTCTAGGTCAAAACCAGAGCTGCTGCATTAACAATAGTGAATTATGTCAAATTAGAAAAACATGAAAATCCATGAAATCCCTAGCATTGCAGAAAAAATGTAAGATTTCTATCAACACAATTGAGCTTCTTTTAGTGCCCATGATAGCTCCTTACATTTTCTAAAATGACTAGGCCATTATTAGAGTTACACTTTCAATTTAAATGAACACTGAGAACTCCCTCGAGACTGGATAACTCATGAATCAGCAAGGAATCCCTTTGTTAGAGTTCCTTAACCCTATTCTACATGGGGGGGGGCAAAAAAGGCCCCCCCAACCATACTTCCTGTAATTACTCTTAAACTAAGCATGATAAAACACTGAAACTTGGGTGACTTTTAATCAAATTTAATATTGCATCAAAATAGCAATAGTTCATTGTTATATAATTGGTCACGTGACTATGACATGCCCATATTTGGCAACAGGTCTCTCAGAAAATCAGTAAAACATGCATAGCTTTTTCGTACACGTCTGATTTCAATGCAATTGGTACCAATCAGTTTGTCTTGAAGTCTACTTTCATTTGATATAGAACTTTTTGTGTTTTGCTGACATACGCAAATTTTAAGATCTATGACGTCATACTTATATATGACGTCATATTTATGATAAACATATGAAATAATTAGTGTATTATGATCAAAATTGACCTATTATCAGTTCAAGATCAATTTCATATGATTGTTATTACTAAAAACGTATTCAAAATGCCAATAAAGCATCAACTAATTTGTTTAGGTATCAACAATGACTTTGATTGACAGCTGTGATAACAATAGAATTCCAAAAATAGAATTTTTTACAGTTTTCATTAAGAACACTCAATATGTATCATTTTTATAACTTTAAAGTTATTTATTGACTATTTGTGGTTGAAAATAATACGTTTTTAGGAGGAGAGCCAAAATCAGCAAATTTCCATTGTTTTCGCGTTGCCTAGCAACGGATCATGTGACCAATTAGCATATGATGCTATTTTTAGAATCATAATTGCTTGGTAAACATGTGTACCAAGTTGCGTTGCCATAGACACTACGGTTGCTTAGAAAATCTGGGGGGGGCCTTTTTAGCCCCCCCCCATGAGAAAGTGGTGCTTGATTTACCCATGTAGAATAGGGTTAATCAAATGGTATGAAATTGTGTGCTTGTCCATAATCCTGTGAAATTGCAGATATTGCCATGCGTTTGATCTTGCAGTGTACTTTGCACCAATGCCTGTGGCTCTGAGTTTGCCCAAACAGCAAATTTGAGGTTTGTTGATTTCTAATTCTTCAACCAAGTCACAAAAATATTGAAAAATATATCAAATTTGATTTAATCATTGCAGAATTAGAAAAAAATATAATATTTGGTCACGGAGTGTACCATTGTGGTCTGTCTGAGGAAAGAAGTGATTTCCGGCCAGTCCCCGGTTTCAAATTTATATCTTCTCCCATCCTGTTTTGCGAGACGAGCAAAGGAAGTGATGAGACGAGCAAAGTGAATCTGACTGGATCAAGCCGATAGAAGGGAAAATATCAGGACTTATCATTGGACAAGAAAGGAAGGATGGGGGCACCTTACAAACAGGAAACGAGAGTTTTTGATAGGCTCTTTGTCATGCAAAGTTGAAGCATTGCTGCCATTTTTTATTTTTTTTTTATTTTTATTTGCGTTTTTTATTTACATTTCCTGCCTGACAAGGATGAATAAACATTTTCATAGCTATTAATCATAGAAATATTCCAATTGTATCAACAAAACGGGAATTCCTGTACGAAAATACAAGGCCATGTAATAGCCATGTACAAGCCTTGTAGTTATGGCCTTGTAACCTTGTTATAGCCTGGAATAGCCTTGCTGTAACCTTGTAAATGGCTCGAAAAATGCTAATTAGCCTTGTAGAAGCCTTGTGGAAACCTTGTGTTAGACTGGTTGCTGCTGGGAATCTTACTGATAGCCTTGTAATTTTCTTCCAAGGTTAGTACAAGGTCATAACAAGGTCATAATCCCCTCTACAAGGCTAAAAACTTGACCTGTACAAGGCCAAGTTTAGCCTTGTATTTTTGTACAGGCTGTATCAAACAATCGAAACAATGTTGTTTGAGCTAAATTTGGCGTCAAGGAAGCTTGGACAATAACGAGTAGAATGCCTTTATTATGGCCTTCGCTGTGCTGACTGATATGACTGCTTGAAAAGCTATTGGCCTGTGGCGAGATGTGTGAAGCACACATGTTTCAAGGGTTTTGAGAATACCAAATGTTTCGATGCACGTAGTGACCTATCTCTGAGGTTTCTTTGATTAATTTGGTTATCAATTTGAACCAGTATACATAATAGTTTTTTTCATAATCTGTTGTGTTTTTTGGACATCCGGTATGGTAAGAAAAAATATATCTAACAACCTCAAAAGAACATTTCTTAATCGGATCCTACAGCTCATTCAAAAAACTGATTGGTTTCGTTGTTTTGAACTATAGATGCACACCACGTAACCGTGCAACTGTTGCTCAAGTCCAAATTCAATCATTTGAAGATTTGATAACAAATACATACCCTGTCACTATAGTTGTTCAAAGTTTCCATAGCTACATCGCATAGGGTGCATCCATCCTGCATGTAAAAATGCCATTAATTGGTTTGGAATAGGGTGATTTGAATAATATCGTGTTTTAATATAAATGAAATCAATTTGTTACTGATATTACCAAACATTAGCATATACAGCAGTCTGGAATCATTTATCTGATGTCAAAAACCTATCAGACAGTTATCATCGGGAGTTCCTAATTCAAGATTCAAGAACCAAGAAACAAACCACCCTAGTTTAAGAACCCTGATTCAGGAACCAAATTTAGATACATTTAGACATTTAAGAACCGGAATTCAAGAACCAAGTTTAGACACCCTAATTCAAGAACCGGAATTCAAGAACCAACCTTGGATACCCTAATTCAAGAACCAGAATTCAAGAACCAAAGTTAGACACCCCATATTTTATAATATGTTTTGCATTTACCAACGAATCCTGCAGTGTAATGCATGGTTTACATCAATCAACCATGCATGTTTGATGAAATTTAGTTTACTCATAAAGAAAATATATGATTATTTACGGTAAAATGATGCCATTATTTAGCCTGATTTGTTTGGTCTTTGAATCAGAATAGCCATTATTGCTATATGTTTTCCATAAACTTGTGTGAACAAACAAGGGTAAAGCAGGGACTTTCTCTGCTTGTTTCAATGGATGAAGTTATCAATGATTCAGCGGAATCGTTCACTCAGGTTGAATAACCTCACGAAGCTTATAAAGCATAGAAATGTATGTCGTATTGCTAAAAATCATCATAAAATATTGGCCACCACCACGCCACGGGCCTGCATCAGCAGAATGTTGCATATTCTAAGCCTGTTTTGAAATAAATGTGATTATGGCATAAATTATGTAATTTTGAATCATGAAAGTTGGTTCTTGAATTCCGGTTCTTGAATTAGGGTGTCCAAAGTTGGTTCTTGAATTCCGGTTCTTGAATTAGGGTGTCCAAAGTTGGTTCTTGAATTCCGGTTCTTGAATTAGGGTGTCCAAATTTGATTCTTGAATCCCGGTTCTTGAATTAGGATGTTTTGGTTCTTGGTTTTGGTTCTTGAATTAGTGACTCCCATAATATCTATCTCTACCATACCCTATTTTGCGCTGTCACTGATATATTTTTACGTTTGCCTCTCAAGTGGGAAACCGTTTCCCAATCAGGCAACAGCTTGTTTCCCAAATATATGGGAAATGTTGGCTGTTGCCGGTGATATTCGGAGTTGATAATTTCCATTTTTGGGGGAAAAAAGACTGCCAAACTGATAAAGTATTGTGTATATATAAATAACCTTGGTAAAAAAGGTGACCAGTGGTTTCTTTAGCTCTTGATTTTGGAGGGATGGTGCCATAGAATAAGAATGATTCATCGGAGTTCTTCCGATGTTGTTTACTGTTGTTGTTGCTGGCCGGGAAAATTGTGTTCTTCGTCGTTTCAATAGCAATGTCAATGATGTCGATGATGATGCTGCTCGCCCTGCCACAGGGAAAGAAATTCGCCGAAGAGCAAACTGTCCCTTCAGTTCCACTGCCATCTTGATATGTTTTGATTGCAAAGTCAGACAATAACGAGCACCATTGGCCAAGCACGTCCGTTCCATTTTTGGACAGCTTCTAGCGAATAATTGCCCCGCCATCTTGCGAGCTTAGGCCAAACATCAACAACAACATAGTAACTCGTTCTGGTATGTGGTATGGCCAGCAGTTAGGCAGTAGGGAAAATTGTCATGGATTGTTGACGCATGCGTCTTGGCTTATAAATCTCGTGTCAGAAGCGCGCCTTTTTCACAGCGAAGAAGCGAGCTGCGAGATGAAAATGATGGAACTAAAAATTGGTTTCACCACACCAATTGAAAGTAAAACGGAATTTATCTAGTTTTTATGTCAATAGCTATTTCATTTCACCAAGAATCTATAAATCGCTGCTTGAATGCAAGCATAACGGGAGCAGATGATCGCTAGTGACAGTGACATGTATGCTTAGGCCAGTATTGGATCAATTTGCAAAGTCGAAGACAGACGGGATGCAGCTGTCGATGATACAAATAGGAAAGGCAAAGAAGGGTAAGAAAATCCTCTATTTGAGTCCAATATATTATGAATGTGTTAATTAGGGCCGTAAGCAGATCTTCTAGATGGGTTGCTTGGGTAGCTCACAAAATGAAAATTGGTTGCATATTTTGGCCTAAAATACCCCACATAAACCCCCTTTTTAAGAAAAAACTGCACTTTGCCGCGGAAAATTTTTCTCCCACCTAGAAACTACAAAGTTTGGAGAACATTTTAGCACTATGTGCATATTTGGGAAAATATTCATATGCTGACTAAAAAATCATAGTAACCAGGGACTTTTTGCCATAAATTGGGGTTGCATATTTTGGCCTAAAATACCCCACATAAACCCCCTTTTTAAGAAAAAACTGCACTTTGCCGCGGAAAATTTTTCTCCCACCTAGAAACTACAAAGTTTGGAGAACATTTTAGCACAATGTGCATATTTGGGAAAATATTCATATGCTGACTAAAAAGTCATAGTAACCAGGGACTTTTTGCCATAAATTGGTTGCATATTTTGGCCTAAAATACCCCACATAAACCCCCTTTTTAAGAAAAAACTGCACTTTGCCGCGGAACATTTTTCTCCCACCTAGCAACTACAAAGTTTGGAGAACATTTTAGCACTATGTGCATATTTGGGAAAATATTCATATGCTGACTAAAAAATCATAGTAACCAGGGACTTTTTGCCATAAATTGGGGTTGCATATTTTGGCCTAAAATACCCCACATAAACCCCCTTTTTAAGAAAAAACTGCACTTTGCCGCGGAAAATTTTTCTCCCAGCTGGAAACTTCAAAGTTTGGAGAACATTTTAGCACTATGTGCATATTTGGGAAAATATTCATATGCTGACTAAAAAATCATAGTAACCAGGGACTTTTTGCCATAAATTGGTTGCATATTTTGGCCTAAAATACCCCACATAAACCCCCTTTTTAAGAAAAAACTGCACTTTGCCGCGGAAAATTTTTCTCCCACCTAGAAACTACAAAGTTTGGAGAACATTTTAGCACTATGTGCATATTTGGGAAAATATTCATATGCTGACTAAAAAATCATAGTAACCAGGGACTTTTTGCCATAAATTGGGGTTGCATATTTTGGCCTAAAATACCCCACATAAACCCCCTTTTTAAGAAAAAACTGCACTTTGCCGCGGAAAATTTTTCTCCCAGCTGGAAACTTCAAAGTTTGGAGAACATTTTAGCACAATGTGCATATTTGGGAAAATATTCATATGCTGACTAAAAAATCATAGTAACCAGGGACTTTTTGCCATAAATTGGTTGCATATTTTGGCCTAAAATACCCCACATAAACCCCCTTTTTAAGAAAAAACTGCACTTTGCCGCGGAAAATTTTTCTCCCACCTAGAAACTACAAAGTTTGGAGAACATTTTAGCACTATGTGCATATTTGGGAAAATATTCATATGCTGACTAAAAAGTCATAGTAACCAGGGACTTTTTGCCATAAATTGGTTGCATATTTTGGCCTAAAATACCCCACATAAACCCCCTTTTTAAGAAAAAACTGCACTTTGCCGCGGAAAATTTTTCTCCCACCTAGAAACTACAAAGTTTGGAGAACATTTTAGCACTATGTGCATATAAGGGAAAATATTCATATGGTGACTAAAAAATCATAGTAATCAGGGACTTTTATTGCCATAATTTGTTTACATATTTTGGCCTAAAATACCCCACAAACCATTTTAGCAAAAACTGCCCAATGCTGCAGAGAAAATTTTTTCACTGTTGGAAACTACAATGATTGGGGAAAGTTTGACACGATGGATAGGGAAAATATTTATATGCTCACCAAGTAACAATAGAAAATTAGCAACTTTTCACCAGAAGGTGGCATCTAATTTTGGTCTAAAGTTTCCCACAAAGCCCCCAAGAAACTGGTTCATGCTGCAGAAGTTTTCGTTTATATCTTGAAACTACAATTGTTGAGTTACATTTTGATACAGAGTGCATAGTTTAGAAATATTTACTGTGTGTGTTGGCAATGTAACATTTAGAAATAATGATAGATCCACCATTTGAACTACAGTATGCATGTAGTTCCCAGATTTAAAAGGGGGAAATGATATGTAATCTTGGTTGATTGAATTAAAGGTGACTATTTCACTGTAATTTGCCAATTTGCTTGAATTCAAACAGTCCATAAATTTATTCATTTGGAGAGCTTTTTGCTTGTTACTATTTTTAATTTTAGCTTGAAAAATAAAGTCTTTCCATTTTCCATAGCTATTGCAGAACATGAACATGATTTTCAGAAAGATAAAAAGTTTGCAAGATATGGCAACCAGTACATTTCAGTATGGAATGAATGATTACTGCCCATTTCAACATTTCACAAGATTCCAACACACCAATATTGCTGCAAAGTAGCAAAAGGAAACCAAAGAAACAACATTGTAGCATGTAGTGAATTGTATAATGAACAATCACATTGTTATTTCTATCATGAAATAAGTTGATCACCTTTTGCTTAGCAGGAGATGATCATGAACTTGCATGACCAGATACATTTTTTGTATTATTTTATGTGGTAAAGATTAATTATGATTGTTATGAGGTTGTTGTGTGCGATGTTTAAAAGTTTATATTGCAGAAGTAGATTAGATTAGCTGTATACATTTGTTAAAATCAGTCATTTCACTCCATATTTCGGAGGGTAATAACAATGATGAAAAAGATCATGTCATGTCAATTGATAATTGTATTCAGTGACAAATCCAAATTAGAGTGACAAATCCATTTGATGATAATCACGACAGTCCACATAGATATTTTGATGCAAAGGTTAACATTCCTAGATCTAACTAAACTTTGCAAACACCTCATGTTTCTTCTGACTATTATTTGAACATTATTTCATTGACATAAAGGTTTGTGTTGCTATCAGAAAACCTGAAAATTTTGTTGATTTTTTCATTTGTTCAAAACTCTGTAAAATATGCAAAGTTAGCTGTAATCAGTTAAGTATCCACGCTTGATCAAAATTTCGACTGTAAATCCTACATGAGTCAAAGGAACCCAACCCAGGACATTGTTTTAAAGTTCTGGAGCCCTGAATTTACACTTTGGTATTGCTTTCTTGTTTTAACCCATTTTTGGATATTTTCTGCTTTCTATGATGTGTCTCTGCCCCCTAAATTTACACGTATTTTTTTGTAAGAAACTGCCCATAAGAAACTCAACTCTCAGATTGCCAAAAAATTAAGACACTCCAGCACTGGGAAAATATAAGTTAAGAAACTATTTATTTTGATAAAGGAAATCCTTGACATATTTTTACTTTCACTTGTTTCCTGTAGCATATTACTCGTAAGGTACTTGAGTAATGTCTAAACATAAAGGCTTAAAAAGCCTTGTTTTGAAATATTCACGAGGGCACAAGTAGTGAACATGAAGATTGTTATGGAACCTCTAAGAAACTCGTAAGAAACTCTGAGTACTCAAAATCTGATAATTTTAAGAATTTTTCAGTACTGGCCCAAACTCTTAGTTTCTTACAAAAAAATACGTGCAATCATTTTCGAATGAAAGCAGGGGACGTATGAAGAAGCATCTCAAACTTGGAGGGGCACGACACTTCAAGGTACTATTTCATTGAGCTAAAGGGGTACTTCCTGAAAAATGAAAGGGTACTTTGCAAATTGCAAAATCTTGGAAGGGGGCACGTTTCCCCAGTGCCCCCCCCCCCCCCGTTCCTACGTCTCTGAATGAAAGCGCCAGATTTTATCAGACGCGATTTTGAGCTGACGCGAGAGAGTTTCCTAAAAATAAACAGATTTTTCCACCAAACATCTGGTCATGCCTAAAAGATGGCTTATTTAAAAGGTTTCTTGTTGATAAATCTTTTCGAGGCAAAGCAGGGATTTTTGAAATTTGTCTGTTTTGTTGGATGTGTTTCAAATTTTCGTTTCAAATTGCCACAGTTGTAGTCAGATGTAAGTTTGAGCTCACGCGAGAAAAGATTCCTAACAAAGAGCGGATTTTCCCCCAAACATCTTGTAATGCCTAAAAGATAGCTTCTTTAATGTAGATTTCTCGTTGAAAAAATCTTACCGAGACCATGGGGAATCGTTGGATATTTCATATTTTTATGATGAATGTCTTTCTACCCTAATATGGTTGTTTTCGAAAAGAACCCACTGCAGTTAATCCGATGTACCGGTCATTTCACAGTTACCTACTTGTGCTGAAAAGATAGCTAAAGTGATACTTTTTCATAGCTAAAAATACAGCGAGGTAAAGGTGGGGATTGTGCTGCGATATCCTGTTTT
This sequence comes from Aurelia coerulea, assembly GCA_039566865.1. Lineage (NCBI taxonomy): Eukaryota > Metazoa > Cnidaria > Scyphozoa > Semaeostomeae > Ulmaridae > Aurelia > Aurelia coerulea. The sequence continues at coordinate 11,943,030 of CM076950.1, forward strand.
TTTCAGAGGTGTTTTTTCCTCACAGTATGTTATGTTGTTTTCGAAGATCTGCCCCTCTGATGCCTTCTGCTCGCGCGGGTTATTTGCGCATGCGCAGACAATTTTCCCTCCTGTATGGCCACAATCTCGTCCCAAAACAGCCTCGTTCCCAGGTTGCTCTGACGTCATTATCTCGTGACGAAGCAGAATGAACAGATTGGTCCCCAAAGCGGCTGGTGTAATCTGCATAATGCAAGTTGCATGATGCAGGTTGCAGGTTATCATTTATGGCCAAGGGCTGTATGGCCGAGCATACGAGTCAAATCTTTCAATAGGGCATAGGGAAACCCACAAACCTTCGGCCAGGTCCATAACGCGGAACTCGCGGAATTTCCGCGTTTTTCAATTCCGCGTTATGGACTTTTGCCTAATACGCCAGTGAATAACGCGGAACTCAATATCGCGGAAATTTTTCGAGACTTTTCTCAGCAAAGTTTGAAGGAAAAACAGATGAATTTCTGTTGGTTTGATTCTTCCTACTGATGAGTTAAGCGGAGAACGTAGCTTTACTTCTGAATTTGCCAACACAATGTCAACATCATTCATAGTTAGGCCACTGACCTCGATGGGCCTAGCCAAGTGAATAATAACAACGCAGATGCAATAGTAGGCCGATCTTGAAGAGAGGCGCAAGTGCACTGTTTAAAAGTGTTTCGAAGATCAAAGGATGACTTTGAATAAAGAACGTAACATTCAGTGGTTAAGAAAATTTCCGCGTTTTTCAATTCCGCGTTATGGACTTTTGCCTAATACGCCAGTGAATAACGCGGAACTCAATATCGCGGAAATTTTTCGAGACTTTTCTCAGCAAAGTTTGAAGGAAAAACAGATGAATTTCTGTTGGTTTGATTCTTCCTACTGATGAGTTAAGCGGAGAACGTAGCTTTACTTCTGAATTTGCCAACACAATGTCAACATCATTCATAGTTAGGCCACTGACCTCGATGGGCCTAGCCAAGTGAATAATAACAACACAGATGCAATAGTAGGTCGATCGTGAAGAGGGGCGCAAGTGCACTGTTTAAAAGTGTTTCGAAGATCAAAGGATGACTTTGAATAAAGAAGGTAACATTCAGTGGTTAAGAAAATTTCCGCGTTTTTCAATTCCGCGTTATGGACTTTTGCCAAATACGCCAGTGAATAACGCGGAACTATATCTCGCGTAAAAATCCTGTTCCGCTGTTTCCGCGAGTTCCTCGAGTTCTGCGTTATGGACCTGGCCCAAACCTTCCGATTTCAAGCTTATTAGCCAATGATATCGTCGTATTCTGATCACATGACTGAAAATAATGTTTCGAGACAACTTTTCGAGCACCTTCACGAAAATGAAAATGGATATTCGACTAATAAACATACAGAGCTAGTTTCACCAAGAATCGATTTTACAAGTCCCACACCTTTTTGTTTTTCTGCATTTGGTTAAAATCTCACCAGGGATCGGCCTTACATCGAATTATATTCCTTCAAAAATTTGCCTATGTTCGAGAAGTTTTCAGAAGAAATTTCACATGTTACGTGGATTATGTTCAGGAATAACATGAAAATATTTGTTTGTGTAATTTTCGGGAATTTTTTACGAATAAAAGCTATTTGTTACCAAGAAAACTAATGGGCCTACCTTTACCCGCAGAAGAATCCCAGTAATTAGCATTAAACCAGTCTCTTTCACAGTAATAACCAGCGGATACATTTACCAATAATATGACCACAAATCCAATTTCTTTCCACCATTTCATCATCGATAATTTCAACAAAATGTGATAAGACTTGACAGCCTCTGCAGTTAACCGTCCAACTGCCGTTGATTCAAAGTTTTCCCCGGGGGGTCTACTTAATGCATTGAGCACCCGGGGATGTGCCTGCCAATAGGGTCCCATTTTCAGTTGAAGATTCAAGGACAGGATTATACCTTTTGTGTATTTATTCCGGCACAGATATGTTCATTAAAGCTGTTTTCCCAAGACAGGTCAGATTTTATGTGCAAAATTAAGATAACTGTTTCTTTCTTTAAAAAGGACCTCCCTTTATGGACTCCAAACAGTCCAATATTTTGGCTCTGAATTATGGAATACTCTTCCACTTTTCATACGCGTTGCTGGCTCTATTTCACTCTTTCGGTCTAAATTGAAAGCTTATTATATCGACTCCTATGTCTAGTTTGTCTGTCTCTCTTCTTCCGCATCAAGGTTTGTCATTTCCTCGGGGTACATCTGGTTCATAGTTTTTTATCTTGATATTTTTTTAGTTTCTTTGTTTTTATGGGGGGGCTCTCTCTCGATTAGTTTACCTACTTAGAGAGCTCCTCCTTAATCGATCTATACTATATACAATCATGTAATATCCTTTCCTTTTGCTTATATTGTAGTTTTGTATTTGATGTTATTAATTTAGTATTGTATTTATTTGTAATGTAATTGTGTAGAATTGTATATAGTATAGATTGATGATCAATGAAACTGAAACTGAAACTTACAAAAACACTTGTATTATCCAGGACAGGTACTATATTTTCAAACATTTATTCCAGGACAGGGTCATAGAATTTTCTTTTGGCAGGCACATCCCCGTTGTTTTTCTCCTAGGTAGACCCCCCGCGAAGTTTTCAAAGAGCGACTGTTGACCGGCATGCTTTGCGATCGTTTGTTTATGTTTTGGTACGAATTTAGACTAGGACCAAGGTAGTCAGTCTAGGTTTTAGACCGCTTGTTACCCTGTGCCTCAATGTTTTGCTGCATAAACTAAAGCAGACCGACCACCGGAAAGGATCAGAAGAGAGAAGACAGTGGAAGATATGATTCATGTACTTCGAAAGCAACTCCAGTGGAGCCTAGTTCCCATCATCAGGTAGGAAGACACCTAATTTATAACTTCAATGCTGTATGAAGCATCGCTTTCTTGTTTGAGCGGAGTTAGACTTAGGCCCAGTCCAGGTGTCATACAGATTCACTCACAACACATAGTCATATATGTGGACCCCTTGATTCTATTCCACTACTTCCCAACCTGTAACCTGTCGTCCCAAAGTTTAGGAAGTATGACTTTGACATATATATATACGTTTGTTTTGGCCTGAAATCTATATTGAAAGTGCCACCTCCCTATCACTTTGCTGCGTGTATGCAATGAATCATAGCTTTGTCAACCCAAATGTTGGAGCTAGAAATGATAAGGCAGGCCAAATGTTTATCAGATTCTTTGTGGTGAAATTTGCATCAAACTGCGAGACTCGCTTTATCTAGCTCCTAGAATTTCCCAGGTGCATGAAGAGGTGCTTGATCAACCTTCAACACCGCTCTTAAAAGGTCTAAATAATATAACTGATACAACTTGACCATGTATCATTATCATTATTTTTGCTGTTAGCAAGAAAATCTGATTTTCTTTCTTTGTGATCTAGGTACAAATGAAGCTGGCTCCCCTACTGAGTCTTGCCAATGAAACAATGTTCTGATGGACGTAAACAATACACTCATTTTTTTTTATAAGAAACTAAGGTCCGGTGCTGGTAGGCAGTTTCTTAAATTTTTGAGCCATTTTGCTACCAAAAAGTTTCTCATGTGTTTCTTATATTTTTAATGCCAGAAGTGTAGAGTTAATTTGGTTTTGTCTGAAGGGCTCCCAAATTACTTAGTAAGATTTCAAAACAAGTAAATGACATAATTTGCACTCAAAATAATGTCCAAACAGTTACTATAGCTGTGTACTGTCAAAACACTTTTTGAGTGCGACAGGAAACTTAAAATTGTAAATTACAAAAGTTTCTTAGCTTTTTCAATTCAGGTAGGGTTGTTTCTTAACTTTCGAAAAATCGAGCCTACCGTTTCTTATAAGCAGTTTCTTATAAAAAAAATGAGTGTACCATGAGAGAAAAAGTCAGAGAATGAAGACACAGTTTTTGGAGAAATTGTAGCTACTCTGTATAACCATATACACAATTTATAATTCATATCATATACACATATTCCAAAGAATCAAGTTCAACAACAATGCAGACTACACATTTTTATGTAAGAAACTTGGATATGGCCATGGTACTAAGAGTTTCTTAATTCAACATTAACTTTTCCCATTTTAGCACTGAAAGTTTTTTAATTTGTTTCTTATTTTTGAATGCAACTGCTGCAGATATGTCTCTTTACATCAGACAATAAAACATCAGATAGGAAGAAACAGTGTTTCACTTCTTTCAAATATTAAACAGTTAGTTCATATATTACTCAAAAATAAGGGTTACAACAACTTGCTGTAAGATCGTCAAAGTTAAGTATCAAAGTTTCTTACTACTTCCCAGATATAGAATTAGAGTTCTTAAAGTTGTGGCCATAGCTAAATACTAATTTCTTATAAACCACGGTTTCTTATAAACAACTTGTGGGTATTATATGAATTTTCACTGGAAACACAAGTCATTGAATAGAAAATGTATGCAAAAATATTGAGCTACTGGAGCAAAATAAACACAAAAGAAAGTCTAATTGTTGTCTCTGTAATCATCTCTTAACTGTTTCATTTTCCAACACTTCAGGAGTTTCATTGTCAATATTATTATATGACCATTGCTTGCGAACTGTAAAAGGAAATAAAAAGCAGTTAGAAAAAATATTTGAGAAAGAACATACAGTAAATCAAACCATCTGCACAAGGGTTTTAACCAAAAGGTACAGCAATGTACCCTATTCATATGATATGACTTCAATGACTTAGGCCCTGTCCTGTATGATCATCATCATCTCTTTGTATTTAATCAATATTGACATATCATATATTTTCATAAGAACCTTAAATCTCTGAGCACCAACAAAATTATGAAACCCAAGTATAGTTTTTCAAATAGTTTTGTATTACTAGTAAAACAATGCAAAAGAAACTTTCTTCGCCTTGAACTCTATCTTGCTCTTTGCCCTTAGTTTGATGATGTACTTTACTCAGAGCCACTTGAGTTTAATGTATGAGATCTGTTTAAAAAAGCTGGCAATTAAATGATCAAAAAGTCATGGGAGTTCCTGCACATACAGTTAATGAACTTCTAAGAAATGGTTAAAAAACTTTCAGCACTCAAAAGCTGATAATTTTGAGAAACTTTCAGTACAGGCTCATGCTCAATTTCTCAGTTTCTTAGAAAACAAATGGGCCTAAAACTTCAGGCTGTGCAGATAATAAAACAGGGATAGTGAATTAAAATACCCCTGCTGATTGATTCCTACTACAGCTGAAAACTCTGAAACCGAATGCCAAGAGATTGCAGAAGGTTGAGAGTGCAGGTTTTGTCGTCTGTTCTGTTCCTTGGCGATTCCTTGCACTCACGTTTATTCCAAACTAAAGAGATCAGGCAGCGGGCAAGTTAGGCGAGCAAAAAACTTACCTCTTGTCGTGGGGCTGCTCCATTTTATTGAGAAGCTTTGATGTAGATTCTGACCAAGTCTTAGTATTCTTCTCAAGTCAAATATTGAAGGGTTTCTGCCGTTGAAAGGGGCTGCTTCCAAGAGACTTTCAACCAGGACACCATCTTGCGATCTTCGCCAATTTGAGGACGTCCAAAAAGCACAGTAGAAACTGCCTTTGCATGAAATAAACAGCCACGAAGCTAAAGAAATACTTCATCTTGCCAAAAATGAAACCCATGTTGTCTCTGCTGTTAGCATCGTCCAAGATTTCACGGATTAGAATCGTGCTTAATTTCTTATACTACGAAATTATGGAGCTGTGTGGAGCGAGTTGCTTACTTCGCGCAAAGCATGCCGGTCAACAGTCGCTCTTTTTAAGGCATTCTATCATTGCAAAATAAAGAGAACGCAAAATGTTTTTCTTAAAAATTTCAAATCTCTTTGTCACATCGAAAAAGTACATCATTTGTGTAAAGAAATTTCCACTTCAATCTATTCTCAAAGATGTACAATCCATTATCAAAGGTATCATTTTGCTGTGTCATATGGGAGACCTAAGCCTTGCAAAATCATTGGTTTTATCCAAGTCTTCCGAGGTGTTTGCAACGAGAAAACTTTGAATCAACGGCAGTTGGGCGGTTTACTGCAGAGACTGTCAAATCTTATCACATTTTGTTGGAATTAGCGATGATAAAATGGTGGGAATAAATTTGATTTGTTGTCATATTATTGGTAAATGTATCCGCTATGGTTATTACTGTGAAAGAGACTGATTTGATGCTGATTACTGGGATTCTTCTGCGAGTGAAGGTAGGTGCATTAGCTTTCTTGGTAGTGAATAGCTCTCCAGGAAGGGGGGGGGGGGTTACTCCCATACTTGACTTGACGGGATGTGCCGCTCAACAGGGTGTCCTTTTCTAACGAAAATTATGCGACAGGGTATTATAATAGGTAAAAAATTTATGCGACAGGGTATCACAAGCAAAAATTGCATTCTACACTATATGTGAGATGCAACATTTTTATGCAACAGGGTATCACAAGCAAAAATTGCGTTCTACACTATATTTGAGTTGCAAAATTTTATGCGACAGGGTATACTTTTGGCCTATTTTTTATGCGACAGGGTGCAGGGTGTGGAGAGGTTTTCCGCACAACTCCGTCACTTCCCTAGTCAAGTACCCCTCCCCCCGGGATAGCTCTATTTTGTAAAGGATTTTTGAAAATCACACGAAAAAACATTTTCATGTTATTCCTGGACATAATCCACGTAACATGTGAAATTTTGAAAGCTATGGGTTATTTGTAGCGTTCCTGAAAAATTCTCGAGCATAGGTCAATTTTCGAAGGAATGAAATTCGATGTAACGCCGATCCCTGATGAGATTCTAATCTAATGTAGAAAAACAAATATGGAGTGGGGCCAGTAGTATCGATTCATGGTAAAACCAATCTGTATTAGCCTACGCGTAGACCTATTATCCCAAAGGAGGAAAGGGCCTACGAAACAAAGAGCAAAAGCTTGCTACTGAGGTTTCTAGATTTCTGGAAACTCAATTTATGCAGACTTTGTTTCAATAATAGAAATATTCCTATTTCTATGGTTTCAACGCGTTTCACAAATAATTTGAAATGGTGATTAGAATGATTAATTGGGCGGCCGTAGCAAGCCTTTGCTCTTTGTTTCGTAGACCCTTTCCTCCTTTGGGATAATGGGTCTAGGCGTAGGCTAGATCTGTATCTATATTAGTCGAATATCCACTTTTAATTTCGTGAAGGTACTCTAAAAGTTGTCTCAAAACATTAGTTTCAGTCATTTGATCAGAATACGACGATATCATTGGCTAGTAAGCGTGGAATTGGAAGGTTTGCAGGTTTCACTATGCCCTATTGAAGGATTTCACTTGTATGCTGTACGGCCGTAGTAAGTAGTAAGTAGTAAGATGTTATGGAAATTTGAGTCTATTTTGGACAACCATGGGTAGTTGGACACTGCTGGTGTGCTTCTATGGCGGAGTGCTGGGACTAATATGCATCTGCAGAGGAATATTTTTACAGTTCTGCGGAATTACTAACAAACTTTCGAAATGGCGGGTAAAATAAAGTTAGGCTCATCATTGAGCTCAATCGGTTACTGAAGGATAAGAAACACAAAAAGAAGTTGTTATAGAAGGACATCATTTGCATTATGTCAATGTAAGTACACATGCAGCGTCTAACTACCCATTATAGTTAGAAAATCTAATGGGCCAAGCCTCCAAGAACCCCGAGAGATACCGCATACCGCTGTTTGAACCTTCAGCTACAGCAAGTAAATGCTTCCAAGACGAATGAATGTTGATTGAAACATACTGATGTCAGGTAGAATCGAAAACTAAAGCATTAGGTGTGTAAAATGGTCTACCAGAATTGGGTACGGCAGGGCACGAGCTTTGACAACAGAGACAAGACACAAGTATCGAGTTTCCCTTCTTGATCTTTAATTTCATTCTTTATTACTTTAAACCAATGCTAGCGAGATTCTGGTTGGCTCTCACTGATAGGAGCTCTCTAATACAACAATATATCCACATAGGCGCATCCCAGTCTTTCTCAAGCACTGTATGCCCTTATAGTGGGGGAGCTTATTACATGCATCGTGCAAAATGTGATACCAGCATGAAAATTGGTGGAGATGGGCAGTTTGATACGCTGAAAAAGATGGAATGTGGACACAAGCTAAAAAATGCCCCCTTGTGCTATTTTTAGACTGGGGTACTAGGCTCCAGGCCTCTGAAATGGACTTCGTAATCATTTTGCTGCAAATTATGATACCAGCATGAAAATTGGTGGAGATGGGCAGTTTGATACGCTGAAAAAGATGGAATGTGGACACAAGCTAAAAAATGCCCCCTTGTGCTATTTTTAGACTGGGGTACTAGGCTCCAGGCCTCTGAAATGGACTTCGTAATCATTTTGCTGCAAATTATGATACCAGCATGAAAATTGGTGGAGATGGGTAGTTTGATACGCTGAAAAAGATGGGATGTGGACACAAGCTAAAAAATGCCCCTTGTGCTATTTTTAGACTGGGGTACTAGGCTCCAGGCCTCTGAAATGGACTTCGTAATCATTTTGCTGCAAATTATGATACCAGCATGAAAATTGGTGGAGATGGGCAGTTTGATACGCTGAAAAAGATGGAATGTGGACACAAGCTAAAAAATGCCCCCTTGTGCTATTTTTAGACTGGGGTATTAGGCTCCAGGCCTCTGAAATGGACTTCGTAATCATTTTGCTGCAAATTATGATACCAGCATGAAACTTGGTGGAGATGGGCAGTTTGTTACGCTGAAAAAGATGGGATGTGGGTGGACACAAGCTAAAAAATGCGCCCTTGTGCTATTTTTAGACTGGGGTACTCGGTTCCAAACCTCTAAAATGGAAATCGTAATCATTTTGCTGCAAATTATGATACCAGCATGAAACTTGGTGGAGATGGGCAATTTGATACGCTGAAAAAGATGGGATGTGGACACAAGTTAAAAAATACCCCCTTGTGCAATTTTTAGACTGGGGTGGTACAGGTTCCAGGCCTCTAAAAAATTCTATCGTAGTCATTTTGCTGCAAAATGTGATACCAGCATAAAATTTGGTAGACAGAGATGGGAAGTTTGATTACGCTGAAAAAGATGGGATGTGACCACAAGCTGAAAAGGTCCCCTTGTACTAATTTAGACTGGGGTACTAGGTTCAAGGACTCTAAAAAGGATATCGCTATATTTTCGCTGCAAATTATGATACCAGCATGAAACTTGGTAGAGATGGGGCAGTTTGATAAGCTGAAAAAAATGGGATGCGGACGCAAGTGTAAAAATGATCCCAAATTTTCTTTTTAGATTTGCTTATTTGGTCCAGTACTTCTTGTTGAAATTGGAATTGATGTTGCGAAACTAGCTGATCGCCAGAATGATTTTACTGCATCAGGCGCGGATCCAGCGATTTCGGTGACCGGTTTGTTGCGCCGAAGGCGCAATGAAATTGGGGGTCCGGGGGCGAAGCCCCCGGAAAAATTTTTGAGCCACGCCCTTTTGCTTCTTGGGAAACGCCCTTTCTTCTTAGGCAGCGCCCTTTTGAAAATGAAACGCCTACTTTCAATAAATCCTGTAGCAATGCAATTCTACGGCCATGCAACAACGTAGGTTTCTTATTTTTTATGCCTGAAACTACCTTCAATAAGTGCACTGTAATTTTGTATCCATGAATATATCATAGTAAATCTTTCTACAGCATTATCACGAAAAACAGCGCGAATTTCTCGAGATTTCCAGATTTGCAGCCATCTGGAGATCGCAAATGACAAACTTCGAACGTCTATTGACTGACAATACTGAAGCATATTGTACGGTGTTTGACTACAAGTACTGTAAAACCTATGGAGCTGCCTTGCGCAACTTTGAGCGGGTTTGACCGAGTTCTGACCGGGTCAGAAGCTCGAAATGAATGGGTGACCGGGTCAGAATTTTCTTCCCTTGCGCAATACTAAATTCCTTTATGAGTAAGACAATATTCGTATTGAAATAACAAACGCCGGCTTGCTGACTGCTTTCCTCACTCAATTAGCGAGGATTACGTTGCATTGAAAAGATAACTTGCATTGATCATCGATAAGTGGGTACTACTGACATTCAATATTGCGCCTTCGCATAATGCCCATTTCACGTAGCCCGACTCACACCAAAGGAGGAACTCGTATTCTCGTTTCGTCTGCTATTCAGGCTAATTTCATGCAGATGATAAAAGTTTAGAGACAAAATGAAAATATTCATTACTCTGAAAATCTGACCGGTTTGTGCAAACCGTTCAACCCGGTCTAGATCCGCGCCTGTGCATGCTGCTATTGAGCGGTGTGATCCACACATTTATCTAGCGGGGTGACCCTATCTTCACTCCTGATTTTCTGCCATCATTGACGCACCATGCTAAGTTGCTAGCAGAAACACTTTACATTTACACTTACAATTCAATGGACAGTTAAAAAACGAACCATTTAAGTCTTCATGCAGACAAACAGAACTTGCAAATAATGCAAATGTCATGTTCATACTTTATACACAGCCTGTAATTCGATGATTAATTTCATGGTACCTTTTCTTCCAAACTTGGCATAAAACGTTAAGGCAATTCCCTTTCCCCAACCACCTATGCTTCCCTTTTCAGTGCTTCATGTACAATTCGCTCCATCCCATCATTCATACATACTATCATAACACGACGATAAACTGATACAACCAATAATTACAACTGCAAGGCCTAAACTCAGCACAATACCAAATATCTTGAAATCAAAACCCAATTCACCTCCCTTCAAACCAAGTGGAACAAAAATCACAACAAAACTAGCTATATATAGTCATTGACAGTGCCCCACTGGCCAGGGATCACTGAGGGTACCTGCATCTCCCTTCAGGGGCAATGTTCCGATCCTAATACCCTAGAAATATTGACAGGAGAACCGTTGAAGATCAAATGATTGTGAAAAATAAACAACAACATACAAAAACAGAAACTAGAAAGTGATCTTAACAAATGAACCACCAATCAGATTGCCTTGCTTGACACCAACCCCCCCCCACCCAAACGGTCACTCGGCATATCCTTGTGCTAGCACCTCCCGTTGAAATTGTGAGCCTATTCTCACACCCTACCCTTTACAAACTTGACACAGAAGCTTAACATCACATGAAATACACGACAGAACCCTTAAGAACCAAATTAAAAAAGGCTTTGGAGAATTCTAGCCCCCCACTCTCATGCCCCATTCCCTATTTCCTCCAAACCACAACATGACACACAATATACCAATCCCACCAGGCAACATGATAAGTACAAGAGGCCTCTGTATACGGAGATCCTGTGCCAAACCTAACTCAGTCCCATTTTTCGCATCCTTCTCAGCGTTTTCACCATGTAGCTTCTTTGATTCTCTTTCAAAACAAACACCAGTACACACGAGAACAATAAACCTGATATTGAAGGAAATGTATTCCAGAAAATATAACAAAATAACAACCTAAATTGTGAAGACATTTGGTGAAATCCACCCCCGTCCCTTTACGAACCAAGACACTGTAAAACACTGGTAAAACATCCACAAAACATTACCAAAAGGTCCCCTTTCAATTGTGATCCTACAATACAACAAACTCTGCCCCAGTCCTCGAGAGCACTGCTGGGGAGCAGCCGGTTGGTAATACCTCATATATTTCTTACTTAACTTCATTATCGTTCCTTTAAACAAAATAGCCATTTATAGGCTCACATCTAACTCTTGGGTTTCGGCGCGATATTACGAGGTGGAAAAAGGGGCATGGAACCTACGGTAGTATCTAGTATCCAAGTCGGAAAAAAGCAAGGGGCATTTTAAGCTTGTGTCCACATCCCATGTTTTTCCGCGTATCAAACTGCCCATCTCCACCAATTTTCATGCTGGTATCATAATTTGCAGCAAAATGATTACAATTTCCTTTTTAGAGGCCTGGAGCCTAGTACCCCAGTCTAAAAATAGCACAAGAGGGTATTTTTCAGCTTGTGTCCACATCCCATCTTTTTCAGAGCATCAAATTGCCCATCTCCACCAAATTTCATGCTGGTATCATAATTTGCAGCAAAATGATTACGATTTCCATTTTAGAGGTTTGGAACCGAGTACCCCAGTCTAAAAATAGCACAAGGGGGCATTTTTCAGCTTGTGTCCACATCCCATCTTTTTCAGCGTATCAAATTGCCCATCTCCACCAAGTTTCATGCTGGTATCATAATTTGCAGCAAAATGATTACGATTTCCATTTTAGAGGTCTGGAGCCTAGTACCCCAGTCTAAAAATAGCACAAGAGGGTATTTTTCAGCTTGTGTCCACATCCCATCTTTTTCAGAGCATCAAATTGCCCATCTCCACCAAATTTCATGCTGGTATCAAAATTTGCAGCAAAATGATTACGATTTCCATTTTAGAGGTTTGGAACCGAGTACCCCAGTCTAAAAATAGCACAAGGGGGCATTTGTCAGCTTGTGTCCACATCCCACCTTTTTCAGCGTATCAAATTGCCCATCTCCACCAAGTTTCATGCTGGTATCATAATTTGCAGCAAAATGATTGCGATTTCCATTTTAGAGGTTTGGAACCGAGTACCTCAGTCTAAAAATAGCACAAGGGGGCATTTTTCAGCTTGTGTCCACATCCCATCTTTTTCAGCGTATCAAATTGCCCATCTCCACCAAGTTTCATGCTGGTATCATAAATTGCAGCAAAATTAATTTCCTTTTTAGAGGCCTGGAGCCTAGTACCCCAGTCTAAAAATAGCACTAGGGGGCATTTTTTAGCTTGTGTCCACATTCCATCTTTTTCAGCGTATCAAATTGCCCATCTCCACCAAGTTTCATGCTGGTATCATAATTTGCAGCAAAATTAATTTCCTTTTCAGAGGCCTGGAGCCTAGTACCCCAGTCTAAAAATAGCACTAGGGGGCATTTTTTAGCTTGTGTCCACATTCCATCTTTTTCAGCGTATCAAACTGCCCATATTCACCAAGTTTCATGCTGGTATCGTAGTTTGCAGCAAAATGATTGCAATTTCCTTTTTGGAGGCCTGGAGCCTAGTACCCCAGTCTAAAAATAGCACAAGGGGGCATTTTTCAGCTTGTGTCCACATCCCATCTTTTTCAGCGTATCAAACTGCCCATCTCTACCAAGTTTCATGCTGGTATCACAATTTGCACGATTCACCTATTTTTTTGTGCTAACAGCCCTCACTATTATACCAAATACAATAACGACGAAATAACAACAAGAAACACTAAGAGCTTTCAAAAAACTCTTGTGCTGGTAGTAATCCACCCTTACGCTAGCATCATTTATCCTAACCTGGGTACCAGCCTCTCTAACATAAAAACAGAGAAGCTGGCAAGACTCTCTGTTTCTATGTCAGAGAGGCTGGTACCCAGGGTACACTTATCCATGTCTGTTCTCCTGATGTAAAGTTAGACCTCTTATTTATACAAATTCATACTCTAAGATATCTAAATACAAAATTAATCACTACTCTCTTTGGTGGTTACGGCGGAAACATTATCGTCCCCATTACAAGTATCACATTTGAGTCACACTATAGTTACTGCTTGAATCACTACACACATATAATCTCTGAAATAAAATACCTTCCTTTGCCTTATTCCTGAAACGCGTGAAATATCAAATGACGTATACGAATGAAGGAAAAACAAGTCTTGAATGAATGGGCAATGCCTTACGAAAATCGGCCTAAATGTACCTGTGTTACAGGTGCCTCTGACTCCATAGTGACTCAATTTTTGTAGTAAGATGCGGTATGGTTTGGTTAACAGTATCAGAAGGTTTTTGCAGGTCAATAAAGATTCCACAACCAAATCTGTTTGAATCCAGAGTAAATTCTGTTCTTTCAATAAAGAATCCTGTTGTTTTCAATAAAGTTCAATCAAAAATCCTTAACCCTATTTTAACCGGGGGGGGGGGGCGTTTTTCGCCCCCCCTATCGGATTTTTTTTAATAGCTCCCAAACGATGTCACCTACAGTGCTGAAACTCCTTTGGCAATCAGAAAATAGAAATTTCAATACCTATTGTTTGATCACGTGACCACCACATGCCCATATTTGGAGAGTGGTCGCAAAGAAATTCTTAAAAATGGCTCTAATTTCTTCCTTTGTTACTAAATCTCAACAATATATATACCATTCGATTCGTCTCGATGAGTACTTTCGTTTGATATATAATTTATTCACATTTGCTGACATCAGCAGTTTATTATTTCTATGACGTCATCAATCTTTATGACGTCATATTCCTAATGAATGAGTAATTTTTTATGTAAAACTGATGGAATTACCTCAAATATCGATGAAGGTACTTGATTTCACCAGTAACATGCGAAATTAATGGTTTTAAATCATAATTATTGAGCTTACAATTTTGCATTGAATCAAATTTTCATTATTTAATTAGTTAATTTATTAGAAACCACAAATATCCGTACGAAACCATATGAAACTACAAATTAATGATATCAAGCATGTATTTGGATGGTTTTTTGCCAATTTGATCTCGCCATTTGCGAATAATGGGCCCTTTTCTGCAAATAGCTCGATTTTCTCAAAATTTGCATTGTTTTTGGTTGCCTAGCAACCAATCACGTGACTATTGATTGATTGGTGCTATTTTTAGATTCTCCTTTGTTCAATTATGACACAGTGCAAGTTTCATTGTCATAGCTGTTATACTTGCGGAGAAAAACAGGGGGGGGGGCGAAAAACGCCCCCCCCCGGTAGAAAATCACTTTTTTTTTACCCGGTTAAAATAGGGTTAAAATCCTTTCGCTCTGAAAAAGTGTTCTACACTTTTTTGAAGAAGTTAGATGCCTCTCGATTTTGTACAGAAACTGAATAAAATGATGAAAACAGGAAGTGAGCCCAAACCTCGTAAGATCCTTTGTCCGCCTCTTTTTCTTACATTAGACATCAGGTGAAAGAATTGTCCGCGAATAACAACAGACAAAGTACAAAATGCCTGCTGGCGTTATGGATAATTTTGCGCTATCACAAATCTCACCTCATATATGATTTGAGACAGACTTTACCATTTCTATGGACTTTACATACGATAATTAACCAAATAACTGGTGGCTTACTAGGGGAATGGGGTCGAGAATCGAGATGCATTATTCAAAGCGACCAGTACTATGTATAAATCGTATAAATTTAAAGGCAGAAACACCGCAATGCGACAAAAAACAACAGCAAATATGATTAATTTATTTTTTGCCAATATTTCGTCCTGCCATGCAGGACTTCCTCAGGGCTGTAATGTGACAGTTGTAATAAATCGTATCCTTATCGTTAGCTCAAGGATGCTTTTATTCAGTTCATTTGGAAAATTCTTATTGCCGTAGAGTAAGATTTGCAACAGAGTTTCATTTCCAACATTTGCATATCCAAATGGTCGTACAAGGCAAGAGTGGAGATACCAGCAGGGAGATTAGCCTTTTGAACACCAAGGGGCAGCGCAATGTCCGCCTCTTGGAATGGGGCCGGCGTTTCATGGGACCTAAGACCCGCACTTTATAGAAGCCGCAAAAATTAGCCTCGTTTGGATAAAATATGGCTTCCGTTTTTTACCGTTCTCGCGGTCCGTTCTTGCACTCCAGTTGTTGAGTTGATGCGGCCAGCAGCTGAGTGAGAGAAGAAAATGCGATGATTGCTGCATAAAGGATCGATGCCAGTGAAAAATACAAGGGACACGGTATTCCTCTCTTTTTGAATCTAATCTGAAGCACAGCTTGGAATATTACGAAGAAATGGCCTTCAATATGGTGGAGGAACTCAGTCCAAGTTGCAGCGAAGACGAGGATGAGGTTGAGTCACCGCACGAGCTAGAAAAACGCCCAGACATCAACGTCGAAGGAACTTTATCAAAATGGACTAATTATTTGCATGGTTGGCAAGACCGATACTTTATTCTGAGGAACGGGAACCTGTCTTATTATAAATCAGAGTTTGACACTGCTTTTGGTTGTCGTGGATCAGTGAGCGTCGGTAGAGCAAAAATTGAGGTAATGAATCCAGTGTTTCCCTTGGAACAGTTCTTATCAATGCTAAAATTATAGTCCGGCAGTTTTGTTTTGTTAGTTCCGGCTAATGTGATTGGGTGGTCTCTTCACAATGCCCAAAATGAGCGAACATGGCATTTCGGGGTCATCAACAAACATAGCGTACGAGGCGGGGGGCCAGGGGGGGGGGCAGCAGCTCCCCAACTTTAGAAACATTATCAAAAATGAGTGCCAATGGGGCAAAAATGCCCTCAGTCGGGCAAAAATATGCCAAACAATGGACTTTGTGTTTGGCAGCCCCCCTAGATCATTTCTTCCTGTACGCTTATGTTGACAAACAATTTTCTTCACTCACAGTTAATGGAATTGGGCCGTTAACGGCTGACCCCCTCTCTTAAAAAGGCACACTGTTGTGACACTGATCGGATAAATGAGACTATATTAAAGAATAGAATTAGGCAGGCTTCAGTTATTTCGCTGAAATTTGCGAAGGTGATAATGATCTGACCCTCTGACTCCCTTTATTCTTGAAACAAAGTATGATCCGGCTCAGTTTCAGTTTCATTCATTATATCAATTAATCCTAAATACAATTCAACATAAATACTCTACGACTAAAATACATAACAACATTATAACTGAAATCGAGAAAAGAAAAACAAAAATGAATATAAAAGATAAACTTTACATGATTGTATTTAAGATTAATTGACTAAGGAGGGGCTCTCTAAGTAGATAAACTAATTGAGAGAGAGAGAGCCCCCCCCCCCCTCCCACAAAACAAAACAAAGAAGCTAAAAATATTTTATTAAAACAAAGACAGATGATAACCAAATGATAACACCTCACTGGGATAAAGTTATATGTGTGCAGTGAACAGTGAATTAGTTCTGGGAATATGAGTCAATGAAAAAAGTCTTTAATTTTGAACGAAATACTGAAACAGAGCTAGCAACACGTATAAAAAGTGGAAGAGTGTTCCAAAGTTTTGAACCAAAGTACTGAATTGTTTGAAGACCATATAAGGTAGTATTTTTAAAAGGTTTGAAAAGATCACCTCTAGTAGCCTGATGAGTCCCAATCTTATGAACAGCTGCATCAGGCTGAAAGTAATCATGAAAGCACAAAGGAAATTATTACCAAGCCCAGCAGCATAAAGGCTTGGTAATTATCAAAAGGGCAGGTCTTTAGGTTGTCATTTCAACATCACGACTAGCCAATAACAGCCACGGCAAATGGACCACTAAATTTATCATTAGATTTTCTCCTGCCGTAGGCGTAAGCGCCACCTCTTTTTATAGGCCTATGTGTGTCTTCGTCAGTTAGGACCTAAAAGACTACCATGACTTTTTCGTCCAAAATTACGTAGTGCGCTGCCAAAACTTTACTGCTACGAGTTATTCTTTAAAGATTGATAATGAATATTACTTATTTCAATTTTCTTCACAAAAATAGAATTTTTAACGGATTTAAGCTGGGCAGGGGACCCCCTCCCCCCTAACGGCCCAATTCCGTTAACTGTGACAAAAATTGATTGTTGATGGCCACTTCATTAACTTTTGCTTGAAATACCAAAAGCAAAAATTGATAATTCATTACTCACAGTTCGCTTACCAGTCAGTTAACTGGGAATAACTGTGTCCCCTTGAAGTTTCAAGGACACATACTGTATGATATGGTGCTGGAATTTGTTACCTGCATGTTTATGTGTGTGTCACCTGTTTGTATGCTAAGTGTCATCATGCAATAAACTAGCATCGAATGTTCTGAAGACACAGACGGAGGTTATTGGATCTCACCCTTTCTTTAAAAATGTTTCGACAAATCTATCCCCTCCTTTTCTATTGGTGGTTCGGAAGTTGACATACCTGACAACACTGAAACACTGAGAAGTCAAAAACACTGAGAAATTGAAAAGGTTGATATGGCCAAATGAAATATTTAGGGATGCAAATTAATAAACATTTAGCTTTGGATGAACGCAATTGCTAGTTTGTACGATCTAAGATTTCTCCTGCCATTGGATTTCTTAAATATGCCCAGAAGTTACTTCCAAAAGACACTCTGCAAAAGATATCTTGGTATTCTTGAAGCGCATCTCCGTTACTGCTATTCTGTTTGAGGGGGGGGGGGCATGTGAGGGGGAGGGGGACTAGGGTGCAGGTGCTGCAAAAACTTCAAAACCGTGCAGCTAGAATTGTGACCAGCATCAGTTATGATTCTTCTTCTACTGCCTTGATAAAAGTCTAAATTGGCCTACTGTAACGGATATGATAAAAAACGGAAACAGCTTGCATGGTTTGCAAAGTGATAAATAACCTTGCACCAGATTACCTGTCAGAAATTTTTACAAAGAATTTGACATGCTGTATGAAAATTTGAGAAACACTACCAGTGATCTCCATGTCCTACTAAGGATAACATAATGATCAGGGCACATTCTCATCTTATTGTGCTGGAGTTTTGAATCTCTTGGATAGGAAATTCAAGCAGGCATCCTCTTTCAAAGCATTTAAGGTAACTCTGCTTTCCGCTCCAGTGAGCAGAGAGTTGCCGTTTTGCAAAACCACTTTCCTCAGGAAACAGTTAATTTCTCCAGTACCAATTTGGTCTATCAAAAAATGGTAAAAAGGATGTTGCTCTACATAGTCTTGACATTCTAGAGATGTACTAGAGATGTAAATCACAATATTTCCTGCAATGTTGGCATCGCAATTTATTTTTTACAACTTTTTGTTGATTTCAGAAAAGCGGATTTGTCTCTAAAACTACTCAAAAAATGTTTTATTTTCTTTCGCCCCATCTTTAGCTTGTTTATTAATCTACAACTTTACCAAGTCTGATTGAAAAAGCTAGGCTAGATTTCTTGCAGTCAAATTTCATATTTCTGTTTTACTTTTCAAGCTTAAAGGGAGAAAACCATGATTGACAAATTAGCACACAAGAAGAAGTTGAACGCTTTTGTAAACGAGTTAAGTTTTATATCTGTGTTCATTGTGGCTCTTCAAGAAATTGATATTTTGTGAATGCTCATGAATGTCTCAAAGGACACTCAATGAGAGGTTGTGACATTGTTTATGAACATTCAAGAAATGATCCGTTCACCAGCGCACCAAGGATGATGTCTATTGAGACTTTGTGACTTGGGCATAGCATTCCCAACAGATTAGGCTCATTTTTTTGCCAAAGGAAACATTTCTGAATATTATTCTACGACAGAGCCATTGAATGCATGATTCGTAACATGGTAATCTGTTGACCAAGGTTTCTACCCTTTGCTCTCGAAAGTAAACAGAAAAATAAAATTTGATTGCAAGAAATCTAGCCAAGCTTTTTCAGTCAGACTTAGTAAAATTGTAGATCAACAAACTAGCTAAAGATGGGGCGAAGAAAAATAAAACATCTTAATGGTAGTTTTGAAGATAAATACGCTTTTCTGAAATCAACAAAAAGTTTTCAAAAATATTAGCGAAGCCAGCAATACCTGAAACATTGCGATGGATATATCCTTGTGCCAGGACTATGCAGAACGACATCTTTTTTACCATTTTTCGATAGACGGAATGGTAGATTGGTACGGAATGGTAGTATTGGAGAAATAAATTGTTTTTTTTAGGAGAGTGGTTTTGCAAAATGGCAAATCCCTGCTTACTGGAGCGGAAAGCAGAGTTACCTTGAAGGCGCTTTGAAATATATTTTGTGACTTGTTTTCATTCATGTAATTAGAATAGGGTTCTACTTGATATTTAACTTAATTTGTAAGATTATATGCATGACCCCTTTCAAAACCAACAATGAAAACATCCTAGATATCCAATATCCACCGTATCCAAACTATGAGCTGATTGATGAGACCAAGATTGGTAAGGCTTGAATTTGAGTAGATTTATCAATCTTCTTTTTGACATGAAGACATCTGCCAAAAACCACAACCAACATTCTCGAATACAATTTAGCCTTTTGGCAATCGGATAAAATAGAGTTTTTACAAATCGGTTCATTGGTTATTGACATATGAGCAATCAAACGATAATACATCATTTTGGGACACCCGGTAGAGATATTGATCACATGACTTGACATGGGTGCAAACAAACCTTGGCCGATTTTGTCTATCAAATTACATCATTTGAATTTTCTTTGTATACGAAATAACAATATTTTTTTATACATAAGAAATATTAAAACAATAAATCTCAAATTCTACTATACCTTCCTAATACTGTACAACACTAAAGGGACGATACCAAGAGGAGCGAAGTACAATGGCTATCCCATGGCCAATAGAAAAGACACGCAACGTTAAACTACATACAATTAGGTACACTATGAACGATTAAAACCTAATTTGATACTATATTAGATTCTGCCTAACATCAGATGCCAGGTCAGGTTTGTGATGAAATTTTAAGAAAGTCAAGAGGGCAGCTCCTCGTTGGTTTGAGGTTGCAAACGATGCCCAGCATGTAATGTTAAACATAACTTACAAAGAAACAGATCATTTATGTTAAAGGGTCTGTTTCATCTAGCATGCCCTGCACACACCCAGGGTGTTTTTTTATCACAGACTTCCTGTGACCGCAAATTTTCGGGATGAAATTTCCTGTGACAAACATTTTTCGAAAGTGTAGTTAATTCTCAAATATGCAATGAAAGTTACGTCTTTTGGAATGTTTTGAGTGACATGCAAGTTTTTTCGTAATACTTTTCTTCAGATGTTTCTTTAGGTTGAGAAAGGAATCAGGCAATGGCTTTTCACTTTCAAAATTTTCACCATCCTTTGGAGAATAATTGAAAACCCCCAGAGAACGAGCACCTTTCACTGGTATAGCAGCTTCCAGTCACAATTGAAGTAGCCATCACATCTTGAATATGAGAGCTCGGGAAAATTTCCCAGAATACCGTCAATTAATCTGCAGAGATAAAGCTTTGCAATCCTTTCATCGCCAGTAGAAATGTCAGAGGGCTTAGCGACTTATAGAAACTTTTTTCTCAATTTTGAGCCTTCGATCGTCAATTTTTTTTCAAGCATGCCAATGTTTGCATCCGATGATGTGGGTCCACGTCCATTGTCAATGTTTACTCTCAAAAATCGAGAAGTTGCTTTGGTTCATTCAAATCCATGACTTGTTGAGCAGTTACCGATTCAGATTGAGCATCATGTCCCTCATGGCGCCTTTGTTATCAATCTCAATTTCCCCACATATACATATGGGCACAGGAGTTCCTTCCGCGCTTTTCGTTTGGTTCTTCCGTTGATGCATCTTGATTGGGATCAATGTGGTGGAATTCGTCGCCATCTTTCTACATACTTGTTAGCGTTTTCTGACCTTTAGCTAGTCTTGGCTTCTTATGCACATTCTGACAAAGATTTTCATCTTTTAACTCTAAGTCATAGTAGCCACAATTTGTCATCAGTGCTCTAGATCTGTGTGCTGGCTTCTCATTCACCGTCAGTGAAAAAGTTTGTTTCAGGTCACTTGTCTGTTTGGAAATTCGAAAAATTTCGATGCTCGCAAAAGGATCAAAAGTATACAAATGATTTGGCCGCAGGGAAGTTGGTTCAAATAGCAAGTTCACATCTAATTGGAACTATCGAATAAAGACGCAAAATTGTATTCCCAATCCAGGAAGGAACTACAGGGACTACAGCAGTTTGGCATTTGGCAGTCTCAGTGCTATGCTGCGACACTCTTTATTCCACAGATACCTATGCATGAAACATAATCAGCACTGTTATGGCAGCATGCTTCTTGCTTTGTTTCTTTGTTTTAATGATATGCCACATGTTGTTTCATTCTGGCAAAAAAGGCTAAGGTGCCTGGTTTCTAAGCGTATACGTGCATGTGCTTCAGCTGCGGCTGCAAATGCATTTTTCATTAACAATTAGAAAATAAACATCCTAGAAAATTGCAATAAATTTCTAGATGTAGAATTATGGATTAATTTGACTAAATCGATTGTAAAATTTTCTGATCCTTGTAAATTCTCTGATGATCCTGCTAAATTCTCTGATGCACGATGATCAATAAAAACCATATAAAGTGATGTAATGCATGCTTGATTTCAAAGTTACAAAGGAGATGAATATGAATCTGTGTTTTTATGAGTGAGGCACCATCGGGAAGTGAATGGGATTATTACAAACATATGGATGGGTTTCTTAGGCCTTTCCTTTTTTGTTTGGTTTGGTTTTAGAGGCTGGATAAGATGTTAGACAAATCAAATGCAAACACAAGTACAAGAGCGACGGAATATTCATTGCTCAAAGTCTTTAACATCAATTGGCTCTTGAATGAAGCAGAAATGGCCACATTCCTCCTTCATTGCAGTGGAGAGAAAGAGGAGGGGCAGCATCTGCTAAAACATGAAATTGAATGCCAATGCCAAAGACAATAGTACTGTACAGGTCTTGCTCACATTAACCATACTTTTCATGTCTACGAATATTTTTAGTTTCTTAATAAGATAACAATTCTCTTGTAAAGACAATTCTCTTGAGGCTCAAGAATTCTCATCATAATGTGAAAGAGTCTCGGCAATTCTTAAGAATTCACGAGAATTCCTGTCATGCTAATTTGCGCAATGCCTGTACTGTAGCATATTACTGTTTTATGACAATAATTGATTCAGTTTCCAGTTTAGGATCACTATTTCAAGCAAATAGAAGACAGTTGAGAAAGAATTTACACGATTTACTGCAGAAACTACACATATTTGTTAAACTTCTTTGATTTAAGATTTCCTCAGTGTGAATGAGATATTTTTATTCCTGTGAGCATTTTATTCGTTTCAAATTCAGTTTCTTCCTGTGAAGTGGATGGAAATGCCCTGACTGAAAATTTCCTGTGAGAAAAATTTCCTTTCCTGTGATTTCCTGTAACCAATGGTCATGCGGTCACGGGGAAAATAATGCCCTGTTATCGTGTATTGTGTTGTAATCGTATTGTTAATGCAATTTATGTTATATCAATCATATGTTTGTTGCAAAATTTTATAAATTGTAATAGCTTTACTTCGTTGTTGTTAATTTATTTGGTAGTTTTGAAATTATATACTGATGTATAAAAAACGATTGAATCTCATTTAGAAAATCAACAGCAATTCTGTAAGACTTTTCAGAATATGGACAATTTAAACTTTTTATTCTAATGAAATTTTAGGACAAACTGTAAAAACTACTAATGAACTTAGCAAACTCCCCAGTACTTTCACGATGCGTATTGGATTTCGTTCGGATGTGGTAATAAAAAATCCATTCTTCACATCACAAGGGGAAGAACAAATTTATTCAAACCAAATATGTTTGCGAATTTGTGATTGAAGCCATTATTTGTAAGACAATCTAGTACTTCAAAGCCCCTTTTGCCCAAGCGATATTCCATACAAATGTGATACACCCTACCCAACAGCAACTCACAACAACGGCAACAGCTAAAAATATCCAACTTTTTTTATCAATATCAATTCAATGTTTCCAAAGCAAACATTAGTATTATTATTATTATTATCAATTTATTTAAAGTAGGCCTACATTTATATATATATATACATACAAGACATATAAGACATATATACATGTAGATACAATAGCTATAAACTAAGAGCTAAATCAAGCCTACTATCTAAGAAAGTGAGATTTGTAAGAAACAATTAAAAAATAAATAAAATGCTGAGTGATTAAATATAGATACGTAAATTTACAGATTTTTACAATGCCTTTAATATTTACAATGTCTTTTTTTCTCGGTAAATACAGAGCAGAAAATGTTATATCAACTCAAGAACCCAACCTGTGCCACGAAATGTCTGCATATTCTACAATTACATTCCTCTCCCCTCCAGGCTTTTGTTTTCCTTTTGAAATTGGAGAGAGTATCTGACTATTTTAGGTCATTGGGAAGTGCCTGCCATAACCTACACCCAAGAAACGATATTGTCTCTAAGCCATAGCGCGTAGTGCGTGCTTCTGGCAAGGATAGGTTATGGCCAGGCATCGCTAAAGTACGCGAGCGTGCGAGCGCCGCTCGCAGGCGCATTTTTAAATCTAATGAATATCTGCAGGCACATTTATTTAAAAAAGAATGATGTTTTCTAAATTTTGTAATGATTAAATGGTAGGAATTGGGTAACGAGATATTGCATTAAAATGATTTGAAAGGTTAAGAATAATGAAATCATAATTGATTTGGACATTGAGCTAATCTTTAAACATCTCACGTCCAGTTAGATTTGTCCATAGTTAAATGAGCTATCAGTTAGACCCGTCACTAGCAACGATATTTTCCGAGAGTTTTTGAGACGTCTAGAGAAGCATATTGCAGGTAACGGTCCAAATATTGAACATGCGGATAGTGTCATTTATAACAGTATGAAGCAATATTGGAAGGAATCTGGGAAAGGGAATAAAACTAATTGGCATTTCGCATGTCACTTTGATAAAGAGCAAATGAAAAGGTCACAAAGGGATCTAATTCAAATTCAACTCTGTAACCAAACCATGATTAATGGAAAATTTGTGATTTGAAGGAAACCTTCATTGTGTACCAGATGAGTTTCATTGTTTTAAAGCAAAGAAACAACTGTATACGATGTCAATCGTTGAAATGGAAGTATTCCTAAACAAAGCCAAAGTTTCATATATATTCTTTGTCTAAGATAAACGTTTATTGCATAAGGCACCATCCAACTTTTAGAACCAAAACTGTCCCTTGCTTTATCAAAGTTTGCTTCAAGTGATGCACAGAAAGAATTTAAATCCAAGATGATAAACGTTAGAAAAATTTTGCAGGCACATTTTTGTGGCAGTTTTGCGCTCGCAGGCACAAAAAACTTTTGGTGAAGTCTGGTTATGGCAGCCCGTTAACCCATAAGAAACCGGTTTTTCAACAAAAATGTCTTTCATAAAGCTGGGATTAAGGTTCAATTTTGTCTTAATACGTCAGTCATTAGCAATTGTAAATTCCTTCTGTGGAATGGGACCGAATTGTCTCTCAGTAACATCGTATCAAAATCTGATCTCATATATTTGTAAGTTATCCGCAATGCCCGTTCGTGAATATGATTACCTTTATTGTTCAGTGTTCTATCGCAGAATATCCAAACAAGAGGATAGTAGTTGAACTGGGACAGGATAAATGCCTTCATTATTCGCTTTAGTTGTTCAGTATCAAGAAAGTGAGAGATTCTAGAGGGAGCATGTAGCTTTTGGCCAGCCTTTCTGCAAATAGACCTTACTTGTTTTTTAAAGCATAGCTTTTTGTCCAGCATCACTCCAAGCAATTTTTTCCGTGCTCTGTTTTATGCTCACCCCTCCTATATTTACAGCAATATCATTACTTTTATCCCCAAAAACCATTAGATGGTATTCGTCCTCATTCAACTTCATACAGTTGTGCGGAAACCATTCTGCAATTTTAAGGGCATCACTCTCTATCGTTTTAATGACGCTCTCAATATTGCTATCACAAGCATAGATAGTTGTATCATCTACATTGCTACATATTTGAGCATCATTCACGAACATAAACATAAATCAAAAGGTCTTGCCCAAGTCGTATGGTTAATTAAATGATTTATTTCATGGTAAAATAACAGGGCCCAGCCAGCACCCAGCCAACACCCATGCCAGCATCACTGCATACACAAAAATGAAGGGCCTGCAGTCGCTGAGCTTTTCTTTTATAGTTTCTGGTATCTACTCAAGCTTCAAAACATTCTTGAATCCGTTGATTTATCACGAATCTTCCAAATCGAAACTTATTTTCCTCGTGGAAAAGATTGCCCTGCTTTTAGTGAAACTATTTGAGGACGCACATCAAGAACTTTCCAATCTCTCTGAGTGGACGAGGGTGAATTCATGGTCGTAAGGCATCCACTTAAGACAAAAAATCTAGACCTGCCAGAAGTGCTGAAACTATAAATAACTCTGACATTAAAGGAGTTGATAAGACGAAATCCCTGGAAATGATATTTGGTGAAAAAATTAAGTTGGGATGAACAGTTTAAGCGCACCAAAGGTAAACTGAGTGGAGGTCTTGCAGCTTTGAAAAAATTGAAAAATGTTGTTCCACAACCCGACATGTGTAATGTATATTATGCGTTAATTGGGAGTCACCTGCGTTATGCCGATTTATCTGGGGTAGTCTTTCAACAACAAAACTAGCTGCTCTCCAACGCTTTCAAGACCGGGTGTATTCAATAATAGCAAATGCAAGAATGAAAGATGGCTGGTCGGCATCCAATTTAAACGTAGAAAATCTTTACCGTTACGATAGGAATGTCATGAACGTCAAGATTATGAACAGACTAATAAATACCAACCAAGATATTTTCACTCGATCTACAACACGGGGCACTGTAAAGATATCCAGATCTCTAGATATAGGACTGAATTTGCAAAAACAGGATATCATTATGCAGCTCTCAAGTCATGGAATGACACACCTGCCGAAATTCGTGACTTACCGACACTTGATCGTTTTAAAAAGCAACTTAGAACGCATCTAAAGAGCTCGACTCTCAAACACAATTCCTTGGAAGAACAGCGATGAATTATGTTTTATGGGGCTGTAGGTTTTTATTCATAAGGATTTTATCATTTTAAATTGATGTTAAATATTTTAATTTGCTGAAGGGTTAATTTGTGTAAAGATAATAGTAAAGGAAATGAATGAAAAAACTCTTGCGTTCTCTGCTTTGAGAAACATTGGTCGCCATGTTTTTGCGTGGCATTCTGTTATGTAAGCAGTTTCTTCTTCATTTGGTGATTGGCTAGTGGGTGCTCCTGCCAACTTCTAGCAACCCTCATGCAGCTCTTTGAGTCGTTTGCACCAAGGCGCCTTCCTTGCGCGGGTTGCACAGTGCCTGCCTCCGCAAGCTGATTTGGGCATTGAAACGAAGAGATTCCCTTTCTAAATGCGGACTCTTTGTTGGCGTTGGTTAAAGCTGCAATTAGATGCCTTCCGATAAATCTTACCGTCGATAAAAATGGGGCTCGATGGATAGGCAGGGGGAGGGCTGAGAAACGAGAATATGGTGATTTCATGAAAATTTATAATTCAAATATTTTAACCAGTGACATTCTAACTAATACTTCACAACAGAGGATTGTTGGAAGCTTGCCTTTCCCAAAAGCAAATGATTTCCTTGCAAACGTGTCATCCCCTGGATCCGCCCTTGCCAGTTTAGCCACATTAGGAATCCTTATAAGATCCTGTGGGAATTTACACGAGGGCTTACACAGGATCCTGAAAAGGATCTTACATATGATCCTGATGATATCCTGTGGGAATTTACATAAGAACTTACACAGGATCCTGAGTAGGATCTTACAAGGATCTTAATAATAGGAATCTGCATAAGAACTTACATATGATCCTATATAGGATCCAACTCAGGATTTAACTGATATAGGATCCTGGATTTAAATCATATAAGACTGAAAGGAATGCGGGTGCATTACTTGCACAAGCAAAAAAGCCTTTGCGTTTGTTGGTTTTGGCTGTTGGTGGGCTCTGATGAAAAATACTTACACAATTGTTCTGTTATTTTCAACTGCTAATTTCACGTCAGCGATTTTATACAGTAAACTTATGCCATTTAGACCAAACTTTAAAATAAGTAAAGCTTCAATTCTGGGCTACGGGAAGGTAAGAAAATCAATCAAAAACAATTCATTACCGAAAGTTGCTCCAAAGAAGACCCCGCGCTGCATTTATTGGCTATCAACTGCACTGCACTGCTCTCTGTTCCATAAACAATATCGACCTTTTTACAGTAACTTGTAGCTATCACTATCAAAATGGAAATTTCAAATGAAACTCTCTATAACATTTCAGCTGCATGAGTATGATGACTGCAGATTTGATGTTCATGTCAATGACAACATTTATTACTTGAGATCAAAAGATGTTGATGAAAAGAACAAATGGACAACAACAATTGAAGCTGCTAAAGTAAGTTAATTTCTCACCTGCAGTATGTCTGATATTTTCTTTCAGTAATTTATTTTCAGTGGGCTGGAAGTATTTCTAGCTACTTAAAGCTAATTTAAGTCTACTATGCATACCACATCAAGGTACAGGTCCCCCTAGTCCCTTCTAAAGGACGGCGAGGTCAGGCCTCCGTCACACATCCAGAGTTTGACCTCACTCGACCGAGCTTAACCTCAGTCACCTCACTAAAACCGTGTTAACTGTTCAGCCATTACTACGATATGAAGTATTGATTCAGTTCTTCTTATCGTAGATATATTAGAGCGGCCTTGCCTCAAATGACAAGCCCTAAGAATTTGCCCCGCTTTGACCGCTTTGACTGCTTTGACTGCTTTGAGTAAATTCAAAATAGAGAGGGCTTATACCTAGCTACAATAAAAAAACAGTTTGCTGATGCCATACACCTCTTCAATATAGCAGCCTCGTTTTGGAAATGTATCAACATTTCTTTCTATTGTTCATATGAAAATTTCAAGCCCAGATTCGGATTTAGCACCCAAACTTTAGTCTAGTTGCGTGTTTTTGAACTGCTGGCGATTGTGATGTTTATTTCATGACAATATAAAGTTTAAAACTTATAAGGGATTTGACCGTGAAAAATCGTTCAGGGTGAAACTTTACACCCTGAGTCATTTTCACGGTCAAATCCCTTACAGGTTTTCAAACTTTGCATCGCCATAAAATCAAAATTACTACCGATAGCAACATACAACCTTGTAGTTAGACTAAAGTTTGAGTGCTAAATCCGAATTCCGGCCTCTAAAATTTCGTATTAAAGAATTTTGAATATTTTCCAAAACGAGGCTGTATATTTAAGTGGTGTATTGACTTGAATCCTTCTAATTTTCTTTGAAATTTATGCATAAACGTAATTATGATGAATTTTTAAAGTTGTCTATCCGAAAGGAAATTGTAAATACCTTTAAATTCTCCTTCATCTTTCGTATGGTGTTTTATTTTAAGCATTGAAGAGAGAAATGCTACAGATCGGTTTCGCCCAATTTTGTGTTGTATTATTTTACCGGCTGTTTTATTTTACTCGCTGACAAGTTCTGTTATTACCACAAATGAAAATGTCATGTCACGACAGCTTGCTCCGCCTCTCAAGATTAAATCTACTAAAGTGAAATCGGCAAGTTCCCGCTTCCTGTTCGTGTTTCAGGGGGTTGTAACCAGGTAGCAGTTTAATTGTTAGTTTTCGCTTTTTTGAGCACCCTGTAGTACTAAGACTAGGAATCAAAACCCGTGCTGCGCACAGATTTGCAGTTCCTAGCTGCTGCAGAGGGCTTGGCGCCGATCGAAAGGCAGTAAAAAGGATGTTGTTCAGTATAGTCTGGGCAATCGAAAGATGTATAGATCGCAATGTTTTCGTCAACGCTGGCGTCGCAAATCCTTCCTGAAATATTTTTGTTGATTTCAGAAAAGTGGATTTATTTCCAAAACTACTCGAGAAAGTTTCGATTTTTTTCGTTCCATCTTTAGCTAGATAGTTGATCTACAAATTTGCCAAGACTGATTGAAAAAGTTAGGCTAGATTTCCTGCAATTGAATTTTATTTTTCTGTTTACTTTTTAACTTCGAAGGGGAAAAGCGTTGGTCAACGGATTAGCCCATGCAATACGAGTTGAACGCCCTTTCAACGCTTTTGCAAAAATTTAGTTCTAGATCTAAAACCTATGCTCATTGTGGTCTCTTAAAGAAAAGGATAATCTGTGAATGCTCATGAAAGTTTCCAAAGACATCAAAAGCATGGTTTTGTGAAGTTGCTGGTAACAGTCAGTAACTTTTAATCAATAGATGCAAATGATACTTTTACAAGCGCACTATGGATGTCTTTTAAGACTTGGGTATGGTATTCGCATCAGATGACGTTAATCTGTTTGCCAATGGAAAAATTTGTGAAAGTTATTTCAAGCCTGAGCTTTTGAAAGCGTGCTTCATAGCATGGTAAACTGTTGACCAAGGTTTCTCCCTTTCGCTGTCGAAAAGTAAAGAGAAGCATAAAATTCGATTGCAGGAAATCTAGCCTAGCTTTTTTAATCAGACTTGGCAAAGTTGTAGTTCAACAACCTAGGTAAAGATAGAACGGAAGAAAATCGAACTTTTTCCGAGTAGTTTTGGAGATAAATCCAGTTTTCTGAAATGAACAAAAAGATGTTCACTAGGATCTGCGAAACCAGGGTTGATGGAAACATTGCGATGTATACATCTTACGATTACCCAGATTATACAGAACAACATCCTTGTTACCGTTTGTCGTTAGGCCGAATAATATCGGAGAAATTAACTGTTTAGTGAGGAGAGTGGTTTTACGAAACGGCGTCTCGCTGTGCACTAGAGCGGAAAGCAGAGTTACCTTAAGAACATTGAGATTTGAACTTTGTTAAAATCCAGACCAGTGGATAGTGCAAAACCTTCCGATTCGCTCTCATCCTTTTTCGAATTCAATTCCGTTTCATTAGTTCACGGAGCACTGCATTCATCCTTTTATTAAAACATCATTGCATTCCTAAAGTTCAACCCAAGTAAAGTTGTTCGTATTTCCCCTTCCACCGTGGGTTTTGTACTTAGCTTAGCTCCACTTAAAAGAAATATAACTTATCAAGCGTAATTTGCTTACCTTACTTTTCTCAAATTTAATTAAACTTTACTGGAATACATTTCCATTCAAATCTACTTAAATTTACATACAAGGTGTCCCAAAAAAATTGTTCGACGTTTGATTGAAAATATAAAAAAAACAAAATAATGAATGGGCTCCCTGTTAACATAACCATATTGCTGAGATTCTAAATTAATTTTGGACACAAGAAACTAGCAAATCTGCTAAATATTCATGGAATTACGAGCGTTCGAAGTTCAAGTTTGTGCGAAAGCTGAAACCAGACGCCCCTAAATTGCATATT
The DNA here is from genome assembly GCA_039566865.1 of Aurelia coerulea. NCBI lineage: Eukaryota > Metazoa > Cnidaria > Scyphozoa > Semaeostomeae > Ulmaridae > Aurelia > Aurelia coerulea. Next base: position 11,973,971 of record CM076950.1, read on the forward strand.
TAGTGAAAGTAGAATCTCAGTTATTCAAAGCGAATCAAATGGAATTTGAAAATCACTTTCGATCAACTAGCTTTCTATAACATTGAATCAAGGTTATGGATGCTTGGAGGATTCCTGTTCAGCACAATTTAGAATTGCCCCATCTCTCATTGATTAAGTTTTCATTCCGTGTTTTAAATACTTGCAATCTTAAATAAATTTTGGCAACGGTTACAAGAATTAGATAACTTTGGAAGTCTTTTGTGGTTTGCTCTTATATCGACGAGAGGTAAAACATTGGACAGCCTTCTTTTACTTCGATTTTAGAACGTCTTTTTGGAAAACAAGTCAGTTAGGGGCGTCTGGTTTCAGCTTTCGCACATATTTGAACTTCAAAAGCTTGTAACTCCGTGAATTCTTTCCGGATTCGCAAGATTTTGGCGTCTAAAATTAATGTAAAATCTGAGGAACAGGGATATCTAACCAGGAGTCTGTACCTTTTATCGTTATTTTTTAACATTTAATCAAACGTCGAACAATTTTTCTGAGACACCCTGTATTTTACTATCTGTGATTCCACTGTTCTCTTTTATACGATTCCTTAATTCTCCTTGCCCATTCTTTATTATTCCCACTATTCCACATAACACTCGCACTATTTTCAAGCCATACTGGAGAAAGAAAGGCAATTACAGCCCTCATTATAGAATAACGTTTAAAGAGATATTAGCCGGTGTCAGTAAAAGTATTTTCCCAGGTCTAAGCTAAGATAGCCTCACGAACGGAAAAGGAATTTTGATTTGATCACTGCAATGTTGGCCAAATTGAATGTATCTTTCTATTACTAGCTGTTCACGTAGTTAAGTGTATGCAGCTTAGAAGAGTGGTACAAGACAGTTCTAGTTTCTCCGCCAACGAAGAGGGGGGGGGGGGCTGCTCATTCAACAGCAGTTACTGTATGTGCCCCTAGAAGGTTGGTTTTGGCAAAGGAAGATTCGAACCAGAGACAACTGTTTGCATATTTCAAGACATCTTAGATCCCTTTTACACGGTAGTGGATCACTTTTGATATGATCCGATACAAAAAGTGTTGCGGATCAGCCTCCCGTTTACACGAGCTCGATGTGATTTGATACACTTTTGCTCCGCTATCCGCATCAATTTTGATCCTGCTACGAAAGCGAACTCGTTTTGTATCGGATCACTTTTGTATCGGATCACTTCTGCTCTACGCCGTGTAAACGCAAGTGATCCGCACCAATTTTGAGTCGGATTCCTGACCTGATTATTTTACTGTTGACTTCATTATATTTGCTTTCGTTGTCTGTTGGAAGATAATAACAGCACACGTGTCAACATTGGGCGTACTCGTTGTGATCCGCTACCGTGTAAAAGGAAGGGTAATCCGTAACACTTTGATCTGTATCACTTTTGATCCGCTACCGTGTAAACGGGGTCTTACCAGGTCTTACTCTCAATTGAAATAAAATATTTAACCCTTGGGCTCCAACTGTAGACGTGTGGAAACATTTGTGCCTGCCCTCTATCTCAAATGTAGATGCGTGGCTGCATGTAACGTTATGCAAATTTAATCGATGAGAGACGGGGCTATTCCAAATTGTGCTCAACAGGATTCCTCCCAGCATCTATAACCTTGATTCAGCGTTAGAGAAGGCTAGTTTATCGAAGTGCTTTTCAGATTCCATTTGATTTATAATAATAATAATACGAATCTTTTAACAGGATAAAAGCTTCAACAAAAATTGTTGTTTTCAATGCCTGTCCTGCTTTTAAAAAAATGTTAAAAACCTAATTTACAATTATATAACTGTGAATAAATATCGCATTAAAAGTCCATGAATATTTGAAAAGCCAAGTTTATTTACTAAGCTACTTTTCTTTTAAAAATAAGTCCAATTTTTTCTTAAAATCCTTCTTGTTTTCGGCAGCTCTTACGTATATAGGCAAATCATTGTATAACTTTGCGCCCATGTAATGAAATTCCTTTCGTGCATATTCAGTTTTTATGCTTGGTAAACTGGTAAAGTGGCTAACATTTGTTACGCCGTGAATATTTAGCTGATTTGCTACCGGGTGTCCCATAAAAAAGTACCAAAATCAATTATCAAACCTTTGATAAAATTTTCTTTTTGACTTGTCTTGTCAAAGACCCAAACATATTCAAAGATGATAAAATGTTTGCTTTCGATACAGCAAGGTAGACAAATTTCACGTTGAAAAACCTTATTTTGGGCTATTGTTTTTATGCAACATACTCAATCTGGCATAAGAGTCAACATTTTCAGAATTTTTATCATTATTGAAGTTTCCAATGATAGTGTGCATTTTATTGAGTCATTTATGACCAAACAAGATGCTTAACATCCACAGAAAAATTGATCTGGCTATCATCATTGCTTTTTTGCAGTATGATTCAAAACCAGGAAACCCTAAAAAGAGCTTAAAGTTGCACATTTTTAAGCCAATTAAAAAATCGACTAGTCAGGGAAAATAATTTGGCCTTTGATCTACTTGACAAACAAGAAAATTGAAGATCGGTCATGTAATCAAATTTTGGTGATTTTTCAAACAGGGATACTTTTTTGGGACACCCGGTAGCTTCTGGTGTCTAGAATTAATTTAGAATCTCAACAATATGGTTATCTTACCATGAAGCCCGTTCATTATTTCGTTATTTTTTTATATTTAATCAAACGTCGAACAATTTTATGGGACACCTGTAGAGTTAATTTAACTTTGTCAAGAAAGTTCCCAAATTTTGGAGTAAGATCTCCAAAGAAGTAAATTGTTCACGAATCTCAAAGGAAATCTGTAAGGAATGCGCCGATTCGTATTCCCAGCAGCTACGCAAAACTTGTCCTATGACAGAGTTAGAAAAACAGGAGAGAGTTGTTGTTTTGGAAGAGCACAAGACGAACGAGAAAGAGCAACGAGAGAGAGAGAGAGCGCGCAAAGAAAGTGACGTACGATAGGCCTAGTCCCAAGTCTGCGACCCAAGCCCAATCGATGACGGCATGATGTTGGTGAGGGTATATTTTCCTTGTTTGTTGGGATTCAAGTTGAAAGAGGACTAAACAACTGATTGACATGTGTTTTGATGCATTTAATCAATTGAAATATTTTAGGAAACTAAAGATACATCTTAGTTTTTGTGTTTATGGGCCGCACGTCAAATCCACTACATAAATAACATAATTCGCAATCAAAATAATGTCCAAACAGTTGCTATAACTGTACAATGTCAAAACATGTTTGAGCGCGCTGGGAAAATTAAAACTGCAAATCAAAGAAGTTGCTTGGCTTTTTAAATTAAGTTAGGGTTGTTTCTTAGCTTTCGAAAAATTGAGCTTACTGTTTCTTCTATGCTGTTTCTTATGAAAAGAAGTACGTGTATTGTCTCTGATAGGTGAGACTTGGTCCAAGTCTATTCCAAGAAATTTGGATTATAGGAATAAATGATGTCATTGACATGAACTTTTGATAATTGATCGGATCGCTGTCTGAAGTTTGTTTAAGAAAATGCCACTCAAATGCTGCTGGCCTAAATTTAAGCAGGCCAAGCAGCGGTATTGTAAGTTACTCAATTCTGCCGTGCCGTGAAGAACTTTGTTGTGACGTTTGGCATAGAGTACCAGAGGAAATCAATGTTTCTTCATGTGAGCTTGGACCTCTGAAGAACTGGGCGAGAGTGCAATGAGGTGTTCGCCGTACGGATCAATCCTTGTGTTCCTTTGGCATTCAAAACAATCGTGAGTCTGTCATTCAACATTTAAGCATTGTTTAATTTTGAAGCAATTAGAAAAAGTTCATTGAATTGGTTCATTAGCTGATTATTGAGTGTAGTCATTATTGTTTTATTGCCAAATAACGCTGCAGGTATAAATACCTTTCGAATGACGCATTGCAGTTTGCAGTTTCGCTGCGGAGGCTGTGATAGAAATCCCAACTTTGTTGTTTCACAAGGTGCTTCGCGTTTGCTGCGCTGCAATTATACATATCAATCAGAGTCCAGAAAAGGTCACGGCTCCACGGCTGTGAGCCGGAGCACAGTGATCCAGATCGACGAAATTATGGAATAAATAGGAAAAAATGAATTTTTGAAAACATGCAGATTTTTACATCCCCATTAAAGAGGGTATCCTTGGGCTTAACAGAAAGCAAAAATTTTCAAAATCGGACTATCCAATGATGAGAAATGGAATTTTGAAGTTTGTCAAAATTTCAAGTGGTTGTTTACGTTAGAATTTCCGGTGCAATGTAGTGTTTTGAGCAAACTTTAACGTGTCATAAATCAGCCTAGAAAAGACCGATTTTCATGATTTTTGTTCGAAATGGTCAGCCATTTAGTTGTGCGCAACATATGTGAAAATGTTTTATATTGAATGTAAGATCATGGGTAGATGGACACTATTTTGATGCGTACTTTTTACGACAAATTTCGTGAAAAATTGCTACTCAAAGTTGAAAACAAAAAATCTATGTAATTCTATGTGTTAGGTATTAATATATTAAATTACTAGAACCTATTTGGAGCATTCCTGCCAAAGGGCCCGTTTCAAATCGTTCTAATTTTGTCGCAAAAAAAAAGTTTGAAGATTGCATGTGACATAGGTTTTTCCTTCCTGATTTCCTTTCAAAACTGTAACAGTGCCGTGACTGTCTTCTTCAAGGCAAGAGCTCTAGATTTGCGAAATTGGTTCTCAAGAATTCAAAAGAGGTATTCTCGATGCAATGATAAAAACAATAGCCAATTTTTGTGAGACAATAGCTTAATGCTATGAAACAATTGACCTACATTTGAAAACAGAATCTGTTGTCTCTTTCTTTTTGCAAGGTCCAACCAATTGAGATATGTGTAATACTTTGATATATGCTATGTTAAAATTAGCTTGATATCTAAATCTAGTGGAACTAATTGAGTCAAAACAGTTTTGCCGTCTCAACACCAAATTGTTTAGTTTGAAAAAAGTACATCGAATCAATCACAAGGCTATCGACGCAAGGTTACTTCGACGTATGGTTCAGCAGACTGACGACTTTTCTTTAAGATATCTTGACAGGATTTTGCCACAAGTGGCCATGAGGTTATCAATATCCACACAATAATGTATTCGAGGTTGGCATTAACTGAAATAAGCCTGGCCCTACACCCAGCTCCACTTCGAAAATTCCTGATGTGCTTGTTCCTGGCCTCCAAGCCACTTTCCGACCAAACTGCAATTGGTCCACCCTCAAGCATCTCAAAAAGAGCTCCCAGTTATGGGCCAACATTTGGTGAACAGATGAGTTAATTCGGACCTATGGAAAATGAAGACATATGTGTATAATTCTTATCCTTCTTAGTCAGTTTAATGTTTGCCTCGCTGTTTCGGAAATTGTCGACAAAAGCAATATCCTTGACGTCAACTGTTTCAAGCAGCACTGCCATGTTACGATGATCCACCTATGTCTTCATTTTCCATGGGTCCAAATTAACCCATCTGTTCATCAAATGTTGGCCCATAACTGGGAGCTCTTTGATATGCATGAGGGTAGACCAATTGCAGCTTGGTCGTAAAATGGCTTGGAGGGATGGGGCAAGCACATCAGGAACTTTCGAAGTGGAGCTGGGTGTAGGGCCAGGCTTACTTCAGTTAATGCCAACCTCGAATACATTATTGTGTGGATATTGATAACCTCATGGCCACTTGTGGCAAAATCCTGTCAAGATATCTTAAAGAAAAGTCGTCAGTCTGCTGAACCATACGTCGAAGCAACCTTGCGTCGATAGCCTTGTGATTGATTCGATGTACTTTTTTCAAACTAAACAATTCGGTATTGAGACGGCGAAACTGTTTCGACTCAATTAGTTCCACTAGATTTAGATATCAAGCGAATTTTAACATAGCATATATCAAAGTATTACACATATCTCAATTGGTTGGACCTTGCAAAAAGAAAGAGACAACAGATTCTGTTTTCAAATGTAGGTCAATTGTTTCATAGCATTAAGCTATTGTCTCACAAAAATTGGCTATTGTTTTTATCATTGCATCGAGAATACCTCTTTTGAATTATTGAGAACCAATTTCGCAAATCTAGAGCTCTTGCCTTGAAGAAGACAGTCACGGCACTGTTACAGTTTTGAAAGGAAATCAGGAAGGAAAAACCTATGTCACATGCAATCTTCAAACTTTTTTTGCGACAAAATTAGAACGATTTGAAACGGGCCCTTTGGCAGGAATGCTCCAAATAGGTTCTAGTAATTTAATATATTAATACCTAACACATAGAATTACATAGATTTTTTGTTTTCAACTTTGAGTAGCAATTTTTCACGAAATTTGTCGTAAAAAGTACGCATCAAAATAGTGTCCATCTACCCATGATCTTACATTCAATATAAAACATTTTCATATATGTTGAGCACAACTAAATTGCTGACCATTTCGAACAAAAATCATGAAAATCGGTCTTTTCTAGGCTGATTTATGACACGTTAAAGTTGGCCCAAAACGCTACATTGCACCGGAAATTCTAATGTAAACAACCACTTGAAATTTTGACAAACTTCAAAATTCCATTTCTCATCATTGGATAGTCCGATTTTGAAAATTTTTGCTTTCTGTTAAGCCCACGGATACCCTCTTTAATGGGGATGTAAAAATCTGCATGTTTTCGAAACTTCATGTTTTCCTATTTATTCCATGCTCTGGATCACTGTGGGGAGGAAGGTTTTGCTTGCTAATGACATATTTGAGGAAGGTTTAGTCATCTTTTTAGAAATTTGAGAAAATTGTGGAATATTTTGGCAATATGAATTATAAGGTTCTATTCAACGCTAGAAGAGGGTTATTTTGACTTGATGGAACGAGGAAGCTTTAACTCATCAGATTTTTATCTGGAGGAAGGTTTGACTTTTTTCTGGACTCTGCATATCATAACATGTTCTGTAAGTACATTTCGGTAAAAAGGTAAACATTTTGGTATAATGGGACTTTTCCTAATTGTGATATGTGCCATTCTTGTTTGCAATACCTCTCATTCTGTAGAAGTATCTTTTTTTATATACACAATCTAAAAATATACTACCGGGTGTCTCAGAAAAAATTACCCCCTTTTGACTGGAAATAGGAACCAAGCAATAAAATATCATTGCTCCCCGACTTCACAGCTAAATTTATCAATGTTCAACTTAGATGCACGTACCTTGCATTTAGAAATCGTCCACCAAACACCGGAGATACAGGCTCGCAAAGTCAAAATTTACAGTGCACCCAAGACCAGAGGTTTTGAAAAAGGGCCTAGTCATGATTTGTATCGTGAAAATTTTCCAAAGTACCTGTAGACTTTATGTTTCCGTGTTTTCCTTTTGAAAAGAATAAAAGATACATGGACATGGCGCTCATTAAACAAATTTAGTAAAAATGTGGTAAGAGCCATAAAATCGTGCCACATCTCCAAAATAAGCGTGCATGTGCTCTTTTTCCTCTTCTTTAATATAAAACACTTGGGATCGAATACAATGCAAGGACCGTTTCCTCAAAAGAAAAGTCACTGCAAGCACAATTGAAGTAATTCAATGTATAAATCTTTTCAAAAATAAAAAGTAAAGGTCAAAATTCGTTTGCAAAATGCCTGTTTGTTGTCAAACTATGGCTAGGCCATTTCTCAAAACCTCTGGTTTCAGGTGCACTCCAAATTTTGACCTTGTGAACTCGTATCTCCGGTGCTTGGTGGCGGATTTCCAAATGCAAGGTATGTGCATTTAAGTTGAAGACTAACAAATGTAGCCATGAATTCAAAAAGTCCCGAAATATTATCGTTTTGCTGCCTTGTTGAGTCAAAAGGGGGTACTTTTTTTTGAGACACCCTGTATTTCACAAAGACATAGTTACAAAAGACGATACCATTGGGAGCATGATAGGCATGGCTACCATAAACGATCTTCAGACAAATAACATTACAGATACTAAAGGCTATGCCAAAGTTATGTTGGTCTCTCCGTAGGGAGAACTAGCTTATCGCCGAGTATCTTGTAAGTATCTTGTAATGTATGCAGTCATTATTTTTGCAAAAAGATGCAAGTAGAGACAGGAAAAAACAGTGACTGAAAGTTGAGATATCACCATGATGTTTACCCTAGTGCAACATCAAATTTACCAGAATTGGCCCGTTCTTGACCCAATTAGCAACTTAATTATGTTTAAAGCACGTCATAAATTTCGCGATCCCTCATTGACGTTTTTTTTTTGGCAAAATATTTTCTTAATGTCCCGTCCCATAATCTAGTCCTTATAATCGCTCGGTCCCTCCCAAGGTCACTTGAATGGAACACAGCTAGGAGCATATTTGTCCATTTACGGACAGTATTTTTTAATGTGCGATTTCATTCTAAAAATGTGCAGGACACAAGGAATTTCGCTGGGCAGCAGGTCGCACGAATGCTGTTGTGCAGCTTGTTCGAAAAATTAGTCGTATAAATTTAGAAAACAAAGTTGTTGTGCGTGTTTTACGTATATTGTATCAATAAAAAACAAATTCATGTAAAAATTCAACTTTGTATACGAAGGCTTTTTTGTTGTCAAATAATTTTAGTTCGAAAATTTATACTGGCTTCTTGAATATAAAATACAAGAAACTAATCTAATTCGAATATTTACAATCAACTAACTTATAAACTAAAATAATCAAAGATACATATCTACAGTTATCCTTTTTGTATCTAACAACGAAAACCAACGTAATCAAAGATACATATCTACAGTTATCCTTCAAGGGTAATTACAGACCTATTAGTGTTCTCTTTACAGTGTCAAAGGTATTTGAAAGGCTTATGGGTGCTCAAATTTCTGCACATATGTCTCATTATTTATCATCTCTGCTTTGTGGTTTTCGCAAGGGCTACAATGCTCAACATGCATTGATGCGGGCAATCGAAAAATGGAGACCGTGCCTCGACAATGGTGGGAAAGTTGGAGCTATCTTCATGGACCTTTCAAAGGCCTTTGACTGCATTCGACATGACTTACTGATTGCTAAGTAACATGCATATGGTTTTAGCCGTGAAGCTTGATTGCTTGTCCACAGTTATCTGGAAAATCGGCAACAAAGAGTAAAAATCAATGGAGCTTTCAGTAACTATAAACATCTTCAGCTTGGTGTTCCCCAAGGATCCGTCCTTGGACCTCTCTTTTTCAATATCTACGTCAATGACCTTCTGTTATCGATTCAAGAGACAGATATATGTAACTATGCCGATGATACAACCATTTATACGTGCGATGTGGGTCTCGAAAATGTAATCTCCAGGTTAGAAAATGACTCAAAAATTATAATCGAATGGTTCGCAAACAATTACATGAAACTTAACGAAGGTAAATGCCACTTTATGATTTTTGGTGAAAGAACAGATCAAGATGTCGGCATAAATATTGGCAACTGTACCGTCAATAATTCGCAAGAGGAGAAACTTTTAGGGCTTTTGATTGATGCAAATCTCAGGTTTGAAAAGCATGTTAAGCAATATTTGTAAAAAGGCTGGTAACAAACTATTTGCTTTCTCATGCATGTCCGCATATCTAGGAACTGATAAATTGAAACTTTTGATGAGAGCATTTGTAACTAGCCAGTTCCAATACTGTCCTTTGGTATGGATGTTCCATAGCAGAAAGATGAAAAACAAAGTTAATAGGCTGCATGGGAGAGCTTTACGAATTGCGTATAAAGGCTATACTTCCAGCTTTGAAACCTTATTAGAAAAAGATAGATCTGTAACAATACATCAGAAAAATGTGCAATTGCTAATGACTGAAATGTTCAAAACTACTAATAATTTAAATCCCAGTTTTATGGACGAAATTTTCCTGCAAAGAAGTCTCACATATGATTTGAGAAATACCAATACATTCTTAGTTCCTATGGTACATACAGTTAATCATGGTACTGAAACAATCCGATACAGAGGGCATCGTATTTGGCACTCTCTTCCTCAGGAAATTAAGGATTCAAATTCTGTGCATCAATTTAAGAAAAAATCAAACATTGGACCAATGGAGCCTTCGACTGCAGACTTTGCAGGCAGTACATTCTTGATGAGGACACCGAGGACTGCCCCTTTTGTCTGAACCTTTTGTTATGCTGGTAAAGTTCAAAGCTGATCAACACACTGGGAAACCTATTACCATGCGCGAGAATTTCTTTGTTTCCTTGCTAATTCTTGTTTGGATTGTGGCTGGATTATCCGTCCACATTTTTACCACAAAACCAAACATGCCCTCTGCGCATGATCACAGGTTTCCTTTTTGGGGGATAACCATTGCTTTGAACTTTGAGGATTCGTATCCCCAACAAATTCCTCAACTCGGCTTTCTATGATTTTACATCATATTTAATAGGAACTTTGTAATTTGATTTGAACATTGTAATTTGATTTGAACTTTGTAATTTTATTGACTGGTTTTACTTGTATATGTATATATTTCTGTATTTAATTTGTTGTCTTGAATTAGCTTTTGTAGTTATATAAGTTGCCAGCGTTAAATACATTGATAATAATAATAATAATAATTATAATAATAATGATAATAATAATAATGGAAACTTTCATTCTCATGAATAAAGCTTACAATCAGATAAAGAATTAAAATGTAAAATCTACAGTACAAAGAATATATGTGACTAGCACTCTCCATAAAAGGGCATGTTAGTCAGTCTTACTGCCTTCAACAGTCTTTACTTCTTTAAAATGTTAAAAGGTCTGGATTGGTCCAGTCTTTGTCTTTCCTACAAAATAAGTAATATGTTGTCATTATGCAAATGTTTATTATCTTTCTAACAATGTTTTTTGACGCAAGTTCCGAAAGTCCGATGCTCTTTAATGCTTGCAGTATGCCATTTCCGTCGTCATCCCTGCATATCAATCCTAGGGCGCTCATGCTCAGGTTCACAAATGTTACTTTCTCATACTTTTCATTGAGATCAAGGATAGTAGAGTTGTATTTTCTTATCTTCCTTGCACAATTCTCTTTCACGTTGGTGACAAAACCGCAGGTTAATTCTAGAACGATTATGACCTTCTCTTGATAGACTATGATGATATCTGGTCGCTTTAATGTTCCTGTGACAACTGTGGGGCAGGGGTAGCCTGGAATATCAGCAAAAACTTTCAAGTCCCTCAGGCCATCAATGCTACTCAATAGAGTCGCAAGAATGGAGTTATGCCTCCACGTGTATCTGCCTTGTTGAAGATGAACTTTGCAACCCGAAACAACGTGCAAAAGGGATTGACTATTTTCCTTACATGCAAGGCATGTGTCCATGGTTGCTCTTCCCCACAGGACCATATTCTTTAATGTAGCTAAGGTATTATTCATAATAATAATACATAATAATAATAATAATGATGATGATAATAATAATAATAATAATAATAATAATAATAATAATAATAATAATAATAATAATAATAATAATAATAATAATAATAAAAGAAATTAAACTGTTTCATAAAAATACGTTTCGATTAAAAATCTTCATCAGTCTACAACTTTACTGGGCAGCCGAGAATTTATACAGAAGAAGTTGCTTACAAACAAAAAGTACATAAAGATGTTAAATTTACAATTAAAAGCAATAACATCCTTTCCCACTTATGCCACTCTACATAATCTTTTTGTCCTTTTTAAATTTGAGAAGGGATTGGAGGCGTTTTAAAGTTCTACTGATTCCTTTGAGGCTACCTTGGCAACTCTGCAGTCACCCCAAGTGACCCTCCGATAGATTCGCTCGCTGCTAAAACTTTTTTTAGCAATTGCTGAATCCCGGATGGCCTGATAGGGAATTCCACCCTACCGCCACACGCATAAAAGCGCGAAGTAACAAAGGGCAACCACAAAATAATAATAATGATAATAATAATAATAATAATAATAATAATATTAAGTGCTTACAAATATCTAGGGATCAATGAAGGTGATGGTATACAGCATGCCACCATGAAAGAACAAATTAGAAAAGAATACTACAGGAGAGTGAGAATGGTAACAAAAAGTGAACTCAACGGATCAAACAAGATAGAAGCAATCAATACACTTGCTGTACCCGTATTTACTTATAGTGTCAACATTGTAAACTGGCAGATGAGTGAAATAAGAAAGCTGGATACAAAGACAAGGAAGCTGTTAACTATGGAGAGGATGAACCACCCAAAAGCTGATGTGGAAAGAATGTACCTACCGAGAGAAGGTGGCGGACGGGGCACAGTGATCCAGATTGTCAAAATTGTGGAATAAATGCCAAAAAACAAAACGTTGCAAATGCAAAAACTTTCACACCTATTATAGAGAGGACACTTTGAGCTATTCAGAACAAAAATCCGCTTATAAATCGGACAAACGAGTGCAGAGAAATTGCACTTTGAAGTTGACAAAAATTGCCAGGCCATGTTTTTGTTTACATTTCCGGTGTATCACTTTTGAAATGGGCCTAAACCAACAATTTCAAATTTTCATTTCTCCAGTTGTATTCATCCGATTTCAATAAACTTTTTTTTAAATTGACCCTCAATGTCTGTGCAATTATACAACGTATTATTTCTATGAATTTATATCAATTTATTTAATTTATTTGGCACATATTTGCCAAGGGTTATATTTAGCATTAGAACTACACGAGACCCCTAAATTTCTTCTTTCCTGGTGCAAACAAAAAAAGTGAGGAAAAAAGAGTCTTAAAAACTCATTTCGCACTAAACTTCAGGTATCGATGAAGGTTTCTGCGAAAGGGTTCGTTCAGGTTCGTACAGGTAAAAATTTTATAGCTGATATAAAAAATCGAGTCATTTAGGCCCATGTATGCTATTTTCTGTCATTTTCCGTGATTATAATGCATGTTTTGTGTTTGGGTGGTTCCATTGCATAGTTTTCGTTTTGATTGCACAGCTGTAATAGCGAGGGTTTAAATTCTAAATAAAAAGAGGAATTATGTCATTAACTAACAAGCATATTAGCATTTAAGTGGATCAAACGTAGTCTAGCCGACAAGCATTTAATGTCTATGACTTGAGGACACTAGGCCTAAGTCCAAACTCCACCGTTCGATCTATTAACTATAGTTCATTTTTGCATGTTTGGCAAAAGCGCTTCTTCTTGTTTTGATACAAAGAAAGTCTCATTCTCACATGCCTGAATTTGTCACTTCAATGGATCGTGTCTAGCATGGGCAATATCTGATGCAAATTTGATGAGCATCCGGACAAAGGGGCCATGATTTACTGACACAGAACTTTTTCACAGTCTGCAACCAAATGTTCCTCTAAATTTTCAAATGTACTTGTTCCACAAAAACTCTAATTGGATTATAAACCAAGAGGTTTTTTTCAAGTGAAAGTTTTAGTCTTATAAACATCAAATAACTTTTAGAATATAGTTTCAGTCTGTGCCATTCTGTAATCAGTTTCTACCTTAACCAAAAATAAATGTAAAGTTCCTTTAGATTTTTTACATTCAGCATTAGGTGTTGAATAAAGAAAGATAAAGTGATAAATACACAGCCTATGGAGTAACTATAAGTTCATAAAGTTCATGATAACTATATAGTTTTTATCATTGCCCACGACATGCAATGAACCAAAAAGCTCAGACTCGTGAGATCTTTTATTTGAAGTCCAAGATGAAGTTGGTGTCTCAAGACTTATACAACAGAAGTGTACTTTATAGACTAAAAGCCCAGGCGAGGGGGTTCTAAAATTTCTGGCCATATAGGCATTTAGGGGAGTTTTGTCAGAAATTCTGGAAACGGGGTATACTTTCATAATCTTGTTGTGAATTTTCTGGTACTGGGGCTTATCATTTACGAAACATTCTGACACTGTTCTGTTTCCCGTGACTTTAATGTTAGGTAATTTAAAGTCCTGCTAATGCTTTGTGTACGTGAAACAAAAATATTGCAGTGGTTTTGCAGCGAAACATTTTTTTGTGAAAACGTAACTCGTATTCAAAGATTAGGTATCAAAATCTTCCCTAAATTCTGGGATTGGTTCATGACAGAAATCCTTTTGCCGCACACCACACCTTCCTGTAACCTATTAGTGCAGTTTCCACGATCAAAAGATGGACCTCAAGCCCAAGCTCTGTATCCTAACAGTCATAGACATAAGATGCTTGTTGCCGTGATTTGAGTGTAAACCATGTTAAACCCGTGTACGATTCAAGTCATTTAAATGATAATGTGATTGTTAGGTAATGAAATAATGCCTCTTTTTATTTAGAATTTAAACCCTCGCTATTAAAGATGTGCAATTAAAACGAGAACTATGCATTGGAACCACCCAGAAAAAAAATATACATTCTATCATTGAAAATCACAGAAAATAGCACACATAGGCCTAAATGACTCGATTTTTTATATCAGCTATAAAATTTTTACCTGTACGAACCTGAACGAACCCTTTCGCAGAAACATTCATCGATACCTGAAGTTTAGTGCGAAATGAGTTTTTAAGACTCTTTTTTCCTCACTTTTTTTGTTTGCACCAGGAAAGAAGAAATTTAGGGGTCTCGTGTAGTTCTACTGCTAAATATACCCCTTGACCAATATGTGCCAAATAAACAAATAAATTGATGTAAATTCATAGAAATAATACGTTGTATAATTGCGCAGACATTGAGGGTCATTTAAAAAGAAAGTTTATTGAAATCGGATGAATACAACTGGAGAAACGAAAATTTGAAATTGTTGGTTTAGGCCCATTTCAAAAGAGATACACCGGAAATGTAAACAAAAACATTGCCTGGCAATTTTTGTCAACTTCAAAGTGCAATTTCTCTGCAGTCGTTGGTCCGATTTCCATACGGATTTTTGTTCTGAATAGCTCAAAGTGTTCTCTCTATGGTAGATTTGAAAATTTTAGCATTTGCAACTATTTGTGTTTGGCATTTATTCCATGCTCTGGATCACTGTGCGGGGCCTCACTCAGCTCGAACTCGTGTTCAAAACAACCACAGTGGGGCTAAACTCGTACCTGGAACAAACAGAAGATCCCCTTCTCAAACTTGTGTACCGGCATGAAAACAGCAAGAAGCTTTATTCTGTTGCAAAAGATGCCAGAAAATTTAAAGGAGAGTTAGAAGTACCAGACACTGCTAGAATACAACAAGAAAAAATCACTTTATTTGCTAAAAGAGTAAAGCAGGAGACAAAGAAGAAGGCACACGAGAAGATGAGACAGATATGGGAAGGAAAACCGATGCATGGCCAGTATCCAACTAGGGTGAATAAGCCAGATGTTGAAATAGAACATACTCACAAATGGCTTAAGAGTCCTGGACTTAAAGGAGAAACTGAGGGATTGATAATTGCTGCACAGGATCAAAGCTTAGCAACAAGATCATACCACAATAAGATCATCAAAGACGGCACTGACCCCAAGTGTAGGATGTGCAATGAATTCGAGGAAACTATTGACCATATTGTAGCCGGCTGTCCAGTACTCGCAAAGACGGAATATATACAGCGACATGACAAGGCAGCAGGATACCTACATTGGAGAATATGCAAAAATTACCATTTCCCAACTGCAGATAAGTGGTATGAGCACAAACCTGAGAAAGTGACTGAAAATGAAGCTGCCACCGTACTATGGGACATGCCTGTAAGCACAGACAAAGAGATAAAAGCTAATAGACCTGACATAATTATCAAAGACAAGAAAGAAAAGAAATGCATTATGATTGAAAGGAGTATACCATCTGAAAGAAATGTATCGATTAAAGAAGCAGAGAAGCTGTCCAAGTATAAAGATCTTGAAATTGAAGTAACAAAAATATGGGAAATGAAGACATCGACAGTTCCAATTGTAGTGGGAGCACTGGGACTCATCAAGAAAGGCCTTGAGAAGTACGTCAGTCAAATTCCTGGCCACATACGGATTGAAGAATTGCAGAAGATTGCTCTCCTCGGAAGCGCCCACATCCTGAGATGAACGTTATCCATCAAGTGAACACTGCTGTTGCCTTAGGGACATGGACTGACCTCGGCACAGTGGCGAGAACTGTACTGCATTAAAAGCAAAGAACAAATAATAATAATAATAATAATAATAATAATAATAATAATAATAATAATATCCCTTAGATATCTAACAAACAAAACCCACCCTATCTAAAGACCTCTGAGACATATTGTACTGGTATACATTGCATATGCATTGTATACCATTCCATTGTTTCATGATTTATTTAAAAGTTTTGAGAGTCTCAGCTGATTTGATCTCATTAGAGAGGCTATTTCATACCCTTGCTCCCAAAGACTTAGAGCCGAAGGTTACTTAATTTGGCCTGTAATGTTGCAGATCGTACGGATTTCCCCTTTCTGCGATTCACGTCCATAGAACATTTGAATTGAAATAACTGTTGCACGAAAGAAGGATTTATTTTCTTCAATGTCTTGTAGATTTCGACACAGACGCTATTTAAGCGAGAAACACGCATAAACATCTACCAGACCTTTGTGATAGTTCTTGATACGAACTGTTATGATCATCATCGGTTTGAAATCGTAAGGCACGTTCTTGTATCCGTTCGACTTTATGCAGAGATTTAGCAGATGGAAAATGCCATGCTAGTGGACAATAGTTAAAATTTGAATACACAAACTCTGAACTAAAAGTTTCCTTGCTTCGCAGCCAATGAATCGTTTTAGTCTTTCCAAACATAAGATCATCAACGCCCATGATAAGATATTAACAACATTTCGAGCATAACGCTTCATCAGACTCCAATGAAGAAGGACCTGATGAAGAGTTATGCTGGAAACGTTGTTACTGTCTCAGTCTTCGTACAAAATCGAATTTTTAAATGAATTTGTTTCTCCTAAATTTAGGTTTGCATTAGTGGGGTTGGATTAGGACCAAGTCAACAAAAAGTGCTTTTGGTTACTTGTTTTCATGCAAGTAGAATTACACAGGGGTGGAAGAAACTTACAATCAATGCGGGTTCCTCTTCCTTTACTCTACAGGTTCTAAGTATCGTTCTATTTCGTTATTGGCTGACCCAATTTTCATGCTGGTATCCAATTTGCGCATTTCTCGACATTTATTCTTCCGCCTAATCGCAAATTTTAACATCTCAGCAAATTTTCAGGTACTTTTATCGTGCCAAGATCATGTGATAGAAAATTCTGCTGAAGTAATCGTTGTTTAGAGCGAACGCATCATCAGTCGTTCATTAATAGTGCTCATTATGAATGAAAGCCAACTTTAGAGGATGATGTGACCGGCCTGCACAGAGGGTAGCGTTCGCATCATCAGAAAAGATAAGGGCTACAACTTCTATACAGCTACATATGCAAGCAGGTGAAGTTGAGAGGAAATGTCCCGAATCTCAGCAAACAATGGTTTCATTGATTGGGGAAGGCATACGAGCACACTGAAGCAAAACATCTTGATGCATATGATTCTGCAATGAGTTTAGCTTGTTGACTCGTCTCAAATTAGGTGCCCGTGAATAACAACAGTTGAAACGAATAGTTTCATGCACGAACTAGGGCCTCAAATAGACAAACTAGGGCTAATGACTTTTGATTTTAACATATCATTCTGATTTTGCAGAACGAGAGATGCACATAAAGATAAAACTGCTTGTTCGTATAAAAGGCGTTTTATTTTCGATAAGCGGCGACTTTTGCAGCAACACTCATCTCTCTGATTTAGAGAGCATCAACGATCGGTGGGAGTTATGAAGGAATCAATATTCCGAAATTCTGAAGCTTGCTTACGGACTTTGTAATCATGCAAAAGAATTTTATGTTTCCGTTCTTTTACGATTGATAGAATAGAAGCATCTCTGTTTGAAGAGCTACGGTTGAGGCTTGATTAATTCGACATAGCGTGCGCTTGTGTTTCTAAATTTGTTTTTCTTATGAATTAATGCTTTGCTCATTAACGTCTTGCTGATGAATTGAGAATGGGTGCACTATTCTAGGCAAGAAATTGAAAAGCCCGCCGTTCGTTTGCAATCACCTAAGTAAATGTTGGATTTGAAGCAACATGAATTTTCTTTGAATTGATTTGCAGCTGTTTGCCGTTAGATTCATATGGTCATCAATTGGGTAATGAGTTTTAAATCAATTAAGTAAAGCATTTATTTTGCTCTTCATTATCACAGTCCATCATTTGGAATATTTATACTTGTAAAGAAGGGTTGGTTTCAAACTGAACTATACTTCATCTAATTTAAGCCACAACCGAATTTCTTGAATCCAAACTGGTAGAAGTTACAGATCTAGTGACTCATTGAAGTTGCTTCGCAGAGTACTACTCTCCAAGCTCAGCGGCTTTGCAATGCATAGCTTTGAAATGAATGAGCAAAAAGAACAAAGCACGCAAACGGAATACTCGACTTCGATAAAAGACTCAAGACTCAGCAAGTTTCTAAATTCATCGACGGTACATGGTCTCAGTAAGATTGGTGGCACGAAGAATCCAATTCACAAAGTCGTCTGGAGTCTGGTTGTTCTCGTTTTAGTTTGTGGAAGTCTTCAACAGAGCATACTACTTTTGATTGATTTTTTCGAGTATAAAACTTATCTGGTGACAAAAGAAATACAAGTGTCACAAATTAAATTTCCCAGCGTAACGCTTTGCAATCTAAATAATTATCAATCTAGCAAAATAAACCGTCATTTTCCAGCGGAGGATGTTTTCCAGAAGGCGATAAATGACAGTGTTCACGGGAATAAATCCGTTTCCGAAGTCAGGAGATTGATGGAAGTGTTTTGGTCAGGCCTTGAAACTTCCAACTTTACGAAAATAAAGGAAATGCGGTCAGGCTCTGATAGTATGCTGTTGAAGCCAATTCATGACTGGTGCAATTGGGCAATCTTAAGTGGTTGCAGTCCGAACGATTTCACTGACTTCTTTGCCCACTCAACTGCTGGATTCTGCAAGACGTTCAATATTGCAGGAAATTACATACAAAAACTTGCAGGAAGTTTGTCAGGTTTCCGTGTGACGTTGTATTTGAATCAGACGGACTATGCTAATTTAATCCCACTAGATAGCGGTGCAGGGGTGCAAGTTCTTGTCCACCCACAAGACGTCTATCCTAGTCCGACATTGGATGGGATTTTTGTACCACCAGGACACCTTGCCCATATTTCAATAGAACGGACAGTGCTTCAAAGGAGTGTTGCACCGTATCCATCGAAATGTTCCAAGAAAGTCACCAATGAGGTTTTTCCTGGCCGCTACACTGTTGCTGCGTGTAGGGAAACATGCTTTCAACAAAAGTTTTACAAAATGTGCGGAGTAATGGATGCAGCATTTTTGTTTCATCAGGAAAGCAAAAGCGATATCAATTTAACTTCACATCCTAGCGTTGGAAACTGCATTTTGAAATTCTTCACCTTTGTTCTAGATGGCAAACTTTATTGTGACTGCCCTTTACCATGCTACGAAGAGCAATTTACAACTTCGACATCCTACTCAAGTTGGCCAACTCGTAATGACCTTCGTTATTATAAACCAGTATTTGCTAAATTGCTCAAGAAACAGCAAATATCCAATGAATTTGTTTACGGGAACTTTTTAGCGATAAATATGTTTTTCAAAGACCTAAGGTACAGAGAAATAGTTGAGACCCCTGCTGTAAGCAGTGCTGTGCTTTTAGGTAGCATCGGTGGAGCATTAGGATTGTTTATTGGTGCCTCTTGCTTTTCTGCCATTGAATTTGCAATGTTCCTCTTGCGATTCTTATTTCCTCGCAATTATAACTCTGTCCATGGAAGTAATCTGTCATGAAATTTGATTTCAGCATTTCTTTGCCAGAAAGGAATGCCATGGAACATTCAAAGTTCTCACATTCACGTTTTTTAAATCTTATCTGTGCGTATCGATGTTCTGCCAATGTTTTGCTGAATAACAGAATGCCTGCAAAGGTCACGAAAGGGCCAAGTTTTTATTAGCAGTTTATCGATAAGATCATTAAGTTGCAGCTCTTTTTAACCATTCGACACCAATTTCTTGCATTAAATGTAGCAAACTTGATTTAGATTTCCTTAACAATTGAAATGTAAGCAGAAGAATCACGTCGTGTGCGAAGTTGACCCATTGCAGTGACAGTGAAAATCTTTCCTGTACAAAGTGAGGCCTTGGAGGTTTCGGCCTTGGGCCACGAGCGAATTTCGGCTAAAACATGCGATTCCTATGCTACATTTGAAGGTATAACTTTAATCTTTTATTCGTTAGGATGTTGTATAGCTATCAGTCATGAATTATTACTCTGAAAAAAATGCGTTCTTATCTTTTTGTATATTTCTTTCTGGGTAGTTGTGTTCAAGTGACTTGGGCCTGTTTACAAGGACGGATGATCATTCTAGTGCTAGGAGCGTTTATAATGGATCGTTCAGGGTGCGTGGGATCATCTCAGGAAGAAGAATAACGTTACTTGGACGTTACATAAAGGTCTCTCCAATAATGATCTAATTTTTTTTTTATATTCAATATAAAAATTTACAACAAAATTACCTAAACACTACCTACAATCTACTATACCACACTACAAGGACGGGGACCAGGAGGAGCAAAATGTCATGTCTACCCCCTGGAATTAATATAAACTAAAATACAACTAATACAAACTACTATACATACGTTACAACTAATACAGATAGAAATTCTAATTATAAAAACATTTTACAAATAAATATTTGAGCCGGTTTCACATTAGATGTCAGGCCAAAATATAATAGTGAACAATCGGAACGCCGGCCGAGGATTCAACAACGACAACAACTGTCCCCGTCACTGCTCTCCACCCGACGTCCCCATCGCTCGAGACACCGCTATCGTGTCTGGATTTTAATATAAGCCTAACATCCAATGTGAAACAGGCTTGCAAAGGAATATATGGACAGGACTCTACGACAAGAAACTTTACGAAAATGGACTTAGTGGTTTGGTGACGTTCAACTAGATTTACGGTGATCTCAACTGAAGCGACCAGTTGCGTGGGTGTAATATAGAGTCAACTCGAGTATATTTCTGTTGAGGTCCTTTGGAGGGTCTTTATCGCCATATAATAAAAGTTGCGTCAAAACCTCATTTGAAAGATCGATATGTCCAAATGGTCGCAGCAAATCAAACACTCTAGCGAGAAGATTTCGACGTTCAACCTCAAAGGAGGGGCAGAGCAACAAAAAGTGTTCCGTAGTCTCGATACCATCGTTTGTAGGACACATTGGATTTATGGAATCCCTAAAATTGTGCTTGAATTTGTGAAAGCATAACTTACTAAGACCCACTCTAAGTTGAGTCAGATAGGATAATCCTATTGGATCATGAATCCCAAAGACAGATTTAGCAGGGGGGTGAATAATTGAAATCAGCTTTCTCTTAAAGACAGCGACCGATGGTGCAAGTCTAACCTCCGGATCTAGTTCATTCCATTCTGACAGGCAATTGGGATAAAAGCTAGATTTGAATTTTTCTGTCCTTGCCCTTATTCGCCCAATGACATCCTGATTGCGAAGAGAGTAATGCGACTGCTGAAGTTGAGGGATTGGATCAGCTGTATATTCAGGCATCAGATTATGTATCATTTTGTAAAACAACGTAAGGCGTCTACTCCATCTTCGGGAACTCAATGATTCCCAACCAAGTTCTGCGTACAACTTCTCTCGCGATGTCCCCCTCCACGTTCCTGTAACGGCTAGAGCAGCAGAATACTGAACTGACTCCAACTTACCGCTAAATTCACATACTTTGGCCGGAATATGATAGATAACATCTCCGTATTCCAGGTGGGGCCGCACATAGAGCTTGAATAATTCGTTTAGGGTATGTCTGGGTAGGTACTTGGAGAGATATTTCAGCAAACCGACACCCTTCCTTGTCTTAGAGATAGCTGCCTGGATATGAGCCGAAAAAGAAAGCTTTGAGTCCAGCATAATTCCTAAATGTTTATGTTTATCCACTTTCATCACTGGAATATTATTAAAACGAATTTCTGGATGATTGATTTCAATTCTTTTCATAGAAAATAACAGTTCAACAGCTTGTTTTTGCGGATCAGGATTGAAGGACATTTTCCAATCGTAGGCCCACTGTCTTATCAACTCTAGGTCATGGTTCATATCACTGGCAGCCGAGTTAGAGTCTTCTACTACGGTAAACAGCGATCTATCATCAGCAAAAAGCTTAACGTTGCACTTCACGTCAGCAGCTAGATCGTTTTATGGCCTGGCACCATGGTTCATATCACTGGCCTAATTTTATGGCCTGGCACCCCGAATGATCCTACTTAATCTGTTTTACATGGCAAAATTTACTCTTATAGCACCAGCACATTCCTAGGAGGAACACGGAATCATTTGAGCATTCCAGTCCTGAGTAGAATTAAGGGCTTTCTTGTAAACGAAACCCACAACAGCGATAGAGTTAGAGGATGATTCCAGTCATAGAGTTTAAGCCCTCCCTACTTGTAAGGATGCTTCTATCTTGAGATCACCAAACAATGTAGACTTGGAAAGGCATTGGCACGCTATACACCAATACTCGATAAATTGCCTATTTGCCCTAGGTTATCAAATTTCGCATTGTAACTAGTCGGTAGCAAATCGAATGCATTGTATAATTAAGTGACTCGTTACCAAGACTAGAGCCCAGACTCTTGTGCTCTATATTTGATTGCACTGCGGAGCAGCGTGCAAATCTTTGAAATACCCTTGAAAACAAACTCAAGGTATAGTGCGGTTGGCTGAACATTGATCAGGCAAAACGATCGATAAACAATGTAGGGTAAGACGGGGTAAAGTGAACTATTTTGGAGGGTTTTCAAGGAAATCCTAAAGATATTGTAGCTGAGGGCAAACTTTTTGACGTTGTTTTGTCATTATATCTTTGGGTCAGTTTATCCAACAATAATATTTTTCAAATCTTTTTTCATTGTCTCACAAAGAGCTTTCTTTGGCGACCGCTCTGCCTAGTTCACTTTACCCCAGGCCGGGGTAAAGTGAACTACTTCATAATTGTTCGATAAAGCCAAACTAATGCTGGTAATACCCGAAAACATGATTTATTTTGCAACTCTGACGAGTTCTTCGCATGCCAAAACGAAACAATTCGAAAAATTTCACAAGAACGATATTTTAAAAAAAAGATTAAATAGTGACCTATGTTGAGAACGATCTTTGCAGATCAAATATTAACCAAAAACTATTGTTAAAGTCACAAAGTCAAGTCAGATTGCGAGACCTGAATACAATTCGATGAACACTAATGGGAATATACTTGGAAAATACTATATTGCAGATAAATGCCAAATTGCTACAAAGAGAAAAAATACTTTCAAAGTAGTTCATTTTGCCTTGAAACCTCCGCCCAGAAATAAAACCAAAAATAGTTATAAATCTATAACAATTATCAATATTCTAATTTCACAGTGATGGCCATTTATCCTTTCCATGTCGATAGGTATACTTGTTTCATAAAATTCCAATAAAATTCTTGGATCAGTAACCGCATTTTTGAATAAAGGTCAAACTTCGGCTGTCAAATTTTTGGAGGTTTTTCAGGGAGCTGGTATCAGAATTGATTCCTGTGTCATCAGAGCAAAAAATTATCCTGCAAATTATGATTTTCTGAAGGCAGAATTGTGAAGCAAATGAGATTAAAAAGGTCTTCTTCATCTGACTTCGTGTTGACATAAGAAAATAAAAAATTTAAAATTGTGGGTAGTTAATTTTACCCCGGCCGAAGCAAAATATTGACTGAACGGTAGATCTTTTAAACTATTATGTTAGCTGAAAAAAATCTTTGTTGGCCTTTTCCTTTTGGAAAAAGAAAATGCATGGTATGTGCTTCAAATCGATCAAAACAATCCCAGAAATGAGTTTCGTCTTGGGGTCAAAAATTAAGACCAAAGATAGGAGCCCAAACCTAACAACCATAATTTCCCGAGGTTGCTTTTACTGACTCGGGTAAAGGGATTTTTACAACAATAGGAAGGACTATTTTGCATAAATGTTTTCATTTTATGTGAGCACATTTAACAAAGCATGGGGCATAAATCATGTTTCATCATTGCATGTTTACTTTTGGAGAGAAGCGCGAATGTCCTGAGTAGTTCACTTTACCCTGTCTTACCCTATAAAATGTGTTGTGCTGGCTTATGTTCAACTGTACCCACGTCGACACAAAACAGACACAAACAACCCAAAAGGTCCAACCTTATATGCGTGTGCATAAATGCAACGGGGTGAGTGGTCGAGCGGCTTATACAGTTCCGTCAGGTGACAGAAGTTAAACTCGGTCGAGTGAGGTTAAAACTATTGATGAGTGACATCGGAGGCGTGACCTCGCAACTCACCTTGCCGTCCTTTGGAAGGGACATTAAACTAGGGGTCCCATGCCTGGATGCGGCATGCATAGTAAGCTTAGATTAGCTTGAAGTAACTACAAATACTTCCTGCCCACTCAAAATAAATTACTGAAAATAAAGAACAAGCATTTACTTTGTTTGTAACAAGTTTGCTTGCCGTTTGGTTGATGAAGCAAACGTCAAGGATCGCTGAAAGGCCTTACTATCATTGTGGAAGCCCCCAAGGACAGAAAAGCCAAGCGAAGGAGCAGCGAACGAATTTGCTGTGGGTGATAGTCAATACTGAATTTTGAACTGTTAAATTTGACGAATTACGAAGTCAATTTTCTTACGTTTTGGTAGGACGGTAACATTTGTGCAAAGTTGTTGCATTTGCCCCTTTGCCTGTTCAAAGAAATGGACAAGGAAAATGTTGATTATTTAGTTCCGACAGTGCAAAAGTTTAGATTTTTATTTTGGCCAGCACTCACCTTGGTATGCTCGCAATTGCAAGCTCTTGCCCAAGGTCGATTATCTTCAGAAAATCGAGGAAAATCATTACGTTGGGCCATGCTTGCACGTCAACAAAGGTGAACAAAGTGAGTAACAAAATTCTAGTTGATTATTTGTCAAACAGTTGGAATATTGTTCGACAATGTCTGGTGAATTTGTATTGAAGTCAATTGACGCAGCTTAAAAGGCGGCCTTCGAAGTCATGATCGGACACCCGGATAGGGGATTTCATGCTAAAGGCATTTAACTTCACACTTAGCAGACCTCTGTAGGGCGCAAAGCTTCACATAGTAATATCTCTTATTCATTCTTGTTTATGTTATTATTCCGAAAGTACATGGCCTAAGCATACGTGTTCTTTATTAGTCCTTCTTTACGAAGCAGTTTACACATTTGATTGGCTAAAATTTGACATGGCTAGATAAAGCATGTAAAAATAATGAAGATGAATTTAACTTTGTTAGTGTGAATGGGGCATTAGTTTTTATCATGAAAACACCGATTCCGTTTAAGAGTTAAATTTTGAATTCTGAGATAGGATCTTGTTCTTACCGGGACATTGATAATTTTTTATTTTGCTAGTGAAAATCATGAAAATGGTAGCTGACGCAGCCATTCGTTCACATTCCTTAGACATGATAGCCCCGTCAATCAACGAACACTGCTTTAACCCTATTGTACCCGGGGGGGGCAAAAAATGCCCCCCCCCCAACCAAACTTTTGATTATAAAACAGAGAGGAAATAGAAAAATGAGCTGAAACATCCATGACTTTTCCTAATTTTTAATTGGAAATTAAATTTTAGACTTTTCATTGTCATAATTTAAGTCACGTGACCAGTAGATACCCATATTTGGAAAGTAGTCACAAAGAAAATCACAAAAACAGTCATGATTCCTTTGTCTTAACCTTGATGAAGTTGTGATTGGTACTAAAAGATTCCCCTTGCAAAGTACTCTCATTTGATATATACATTATTCATATTTGCTGACATCAGCAAATTATAGATTCCATGACGTCATGCAAATTGATGACGTCATATCTCTAATAAAGAAAGACAAAATTTTCAAATTTTGATACACATCGATGGATAAACATATTCTCTTCGTTTTTAAGTAGTTTATTGAGGTTTTCATACATTTTATCTGAATTAATTAGCACTTTTTGTGTTTTCAGTACTGAAGCTTATATCTGACATGGTCCCATTGTTTGGTCGCTTGGCAACGAACCACGTGACTAATTAGCATTAAAATCTATAATTAGACTCCTAATAGATGTACTTACTATTGTGCGAAGTTACAATGGCATACTAATTATTGTTTTGGAGATAATTAGGGGGGCATTTTTTGCCCCCCCCCCATCCGGGCAGTGGTCTGACCCTAGGAGCCCGGGTAGATTAGGGTTAAGGCCAGTTTCCATTAAGTAGAATTTTCTGAGGAAGCAGAATTTTACACAATGAAAGGTCACTTATCCGTAGCATAGCAATAAAATGTTTCTGCCAATGTTTGCTCGTGGCCATTGGCCAAAAACCTGTAAAGCCTCATCTTGCTGGAATTTCCACAAAAAATGCTTGAAATTGCCTAAATTTTTTGGACAAATCTACCGTCGATATCCTTGGTTATAAAAGTTTGGATGCCGGTTTAAATATCTCTAGGTTTCGAGGATAGTTATGGCCTCTCCGATTAAAAAAACCGATAAGGCACTGAACCTTGAACAATAGAAATTCTGGCCGAGAGACAATAGTAATAACAAGAGCGATTATTTTAACCCTATCTGGACCGGGCTTTTTTGAGCATCCTCAGGTCGAGGGGGGGGGGGCTAAATTGGCCCCCCCCTCAGAACTCCGAATTGACATGGGCTAGAAAGATGAAATTTGGTCATAATATGTAACTTAATGTGAAACTTCCGAATATCTAATTTATTTTACTCTAATCGATGTATTTTCGATGACGTCATCAATGTTCTTCGTTCTATGCGAAAAACAGTACTCTTACAGATTTAACTGTGAAAACTTTCTTAAGAGAAATGTTGTGCTTCTTATAACTTTAAAGGGTTTGTGCAAGGCTAAGTTGGCCTATCTAAAAATAACTTTCGATCTAGGCATGCGCAATACGCCGCGCTGAAAGTGATCACATGATGGGCTGCCGGGTTGTGTTGTTTTGAAAAATAGATAGGCCCACACTGTGCCGCTAGGCGCCCTACCCTGTTGCTATTTGTTGCTCTCCTCCTCGCATTTTTTGCTCTATTTCTGTCCCCTCAATTATTGGATAGAAATAGCAAATGATTCCTTGTGCAGAAGTAAAGCATGGAGATCTTATCATTTGTCATGGCCGTGAAAATAAAATTGTATTGCTTCTCATTGAATTTTCACAATACTATATTTTGAAAGTCTGCATCTTTGATAGAAGTCTACATGGGTGGGGACACACTCTGCCTCAAATTACAATAGAAATGTAAGAACTTTGATTTCAAACAAATTAATTCTCTGGGTGGGGCTTTTATAATCCTTTTATAATCCCAGGTCTCTTGGCACATTTCAAAATCTTTCGCGTGAGATTCTCATTGTCCGCCATATTCGTTTCTTCCTTTCCTCGAACTGATCACATGCAAAGTTTCTCGTGACCTGAATACTATGCTGCCATTGGATGATTCGCTTGATCTATTTTTAGATTTTTTTGCTTGTGCAAATGCAGGCTTTTAACCTTGCACAAACCCTTTAATTGACGGACAAATTATCAAAGTTTCTGAAAAACACAATTTTTTGAAAAATTATGAAATTTTGTAAACTTATATTCATTGCCTAAATTCATTAGCTATATGACGTCATAAATGACGTAATACAAAAGAAAAACCAAGAAAATACGTTATTTCCATATTGTCTTGTTGATTTATGGTTGCTCTGAAAATTTCATCCTTTTATCTCATTTTTGTCAAGAATTATCTTGGTTTGAAGTTATACAGGGTTTGACCGTAAAACAAACGAGATATTAAAACTACTCTCTGAAAAAATTTTTATATTTCCAAAAATACATGACATATCTTGTAGAAATTTTGGTGAAAGATGCGAAAAGATAGTTAGGAAAAGTCACGAAAAATAATTAGCCTAGAAATTATCATAAGAAAGATACCCAGACAAAACTGGTAGGGGGGGGGGGCTTTTTTAGCCCCCTCCCCCGTTGGGTTAAGAATGACCCACAAACGCAAAAATGTACGTTTTTAATTGTTCTTGCTGTCATCCTTCCGCAACAGTTTCTTTTGTTCAAGATTCAATGCCTCTGTGGTTCCTATGTGAATTGAAAAAATCTACCAAGGTCTGTTTTAGCATTTCAGGTCATATAACGATGCTCTAGAGAAGGTTCTTTATTATACTACTGTTTGCATTCATGGCACAAATTTTCATGGTCCAAAGTAAGTTATAAAATTCAAAAGAGGGTTTATCAAAAGGTTTTATCAAGTTGTGCAAATAAGCATTGACAAGCCATAGCAGATTTTGTCTCATAAAGAGACCATACCTCCTCAAAACCTTGAGATATTTTAGGCGGCATCAAAACTTGTATAACCAAGCATCTGGACAGTAGATTTCTTAAAAAAATTCGGGAAATTTCCAGCAGTTTTTGTCCTGGTTGCGTTTTATGAAGGTTGGTAAACTTTAAAGAAATTTTCACAAGTTTCTTCGCTTATTTGGCGTCTGATTGGTCCGTGAAAATATGGCTTTGGAGGTTTTCGGCCATGGGCCCCAAGGAAAAATTGGCGGAAACAGTTTATTCCTATGCTCTCATCCGTAACTTGTAAACTGCAGAGCAACATTTTCTCTCGTAAACAATAGCATTTCCGCCTGCTCGGAAAATTCCACTGACTGGAAATTAGCCTTTACAGCATGCAGTGGAAAAATATGCAGGTTCAAAATGTTATCTGAACGTCTTTCATCAACTACAACAATGTAAACTCAGCAGACGAAGAAGTCAGATATGAACAATCGCTTTAAATGTTTTTTATAAAGTTGGAAGAAATTGTACATGTTTGACATCTGGACTGTGTTAACTGCAGCGAAACTATCGACTTCTACTCGATTTTTAATTCGCGTAATTTTTAATATGCAAATGTTTCCATTTTAGATTATTTATCATGTTCAACAGATGACCTAGATGCACGCGAATCTTTCCGTCAAAAGATGAATTACCGTGAGACATCTTGAAATGGAATTGACACAGTTCAATTGGTCTCGTATCAGATCCATTTTTATCGGTCTACTGAGATGGTGTTTAGAAGCGAGGTTCATTGAGACGGAAGATAATCTATACTATTCTTAACAAGTTCGTCTCGCATTTTACCAGTGCCGATGCCTTTGAATGTGTTTCTTTTCCCAAGCTTCAGTAGTAAGATTCTATTTACTTTTATGCAGCAAGCGGAATCTGGCTATGGATCAGAAACACACCTTCCTAAAGTTGGTTCTGTTCTTTCGTTAACTTCACTTCCTAGTCTACAGTCGTCGTCTTCTTTCAAGGTAAGGTTTCTTAACATTTTGCTTTCTAGCTAACGGCTGAGTTTGAAGATGGCATACTTTATTGTTTCACAGCTACCGTTTAGTTCAGAACCGTTTATTAATTTTTTACCGTTTAGTTCAGACGTTTGGTCTGCAAATATAAGTTTTCGTAGTCAGTCATTTTTTTCAAGCTTTGTTATTGTTTAGTTTATTAATTGTTTACCGTTTAGTTCAGACGTTGGGTCTGCAAACATAAGTTTTCGTAGTCAGTCATTTTTTTCAAGCTTTGTTATTGTTTAGTTTAGTAATTTTTTACCGTTTAGTTCAGACGTTGGGTCTGCAAATATAAGTTTTCGTTGTCAGTCATTTTTTTCAAGCTTTGTTATTGTTTAGTTTAGTAATTGTTTACCGTTTAGTTCAGACGTTGGGTCTGCAAATATAAGTTTTCGTTGTCAGTCATTTTTTTCAAGCTTTGTAATTGTTTAGTTTAGTAATTGTTTATCGTTTAGTTCAGACGTTGGGTCTACAAATATAAGTTTTCGTTGTCAGTCATTTTTTTCAAGCTTTGTTATTGTTTAGTTTAGTAATTGTTTACCGTTTAGTTCAGACGTTGGGTCTGCAAATATAAGTTTTCGTTGTCAGTCATTTTTTCAAGCTTTGTTATTGTTTAGTTTAGTAATTGTTTAGTTCAGACGTTGGGTCTACAAATATAAGTTTTCGTTGTCAGTCATTTTTTTCAAGCAGACGTTTGGGTCTACAAATATAAGTTTTCGTTGTCAGTCATTTTTTTCAAGCTTTGTTATTGTTTAGTTTATTAATTGTTTACCGGGGTCTGCAAACATAAGTTTTCGTAGTCAGTCATTTTTTTCAAGCTTTGTTATTGTTTAGTTTAGTAATTGTTTACCGTTTAGTTCAGACGTTGGGTCTGCAAATATAAGTTTTCGTTGTCAGTCATTTTTTTCAAGCTTTGTTATTGTTTAGTTTAGTAATTGTTTACCGTTTAGTTCAGACGTTGGGTCTGCAAATATAAGTTTTCGTTGTCAGTCATTTTTTTCAAGCTTTGTTATTGTTTAGTTTAGTAATTGTTTATCGTTTAGTTCAGACGTTGGGTCTGCAAATATAAGTTTTCGTTGTCAGTCATTTTTTTCAAGCTTTGTTATTGTTTAGTTTAGTAATTGTTTATCGTTTTGTTCAGACGTTGGGTCTGCAAATATAAGTTTTCGTTGTTAGTCATTTTTTTCAAGCTTTGTTATTGTTTAGTTTAGTAATTGTTTATCGTTTAGTTCAGACGTTGGGTCTGCAAATATAAGTTTTCGTTGTCAGTCATTTTTTTCAAGCTTTGTTATTGTTTAGTTTAGTAATTGTTTACCGTTTAGTTCAGACGTTGGGTCTGCAAATATAAGTTTTCGTTGTCAATCATTTTTTTCAAGCTTTGTTATTGTTTAGTTTAGTAATTGTTTATCGTTTAGTTCAGACGTTGGGTCTACAAATATAAGTTTTCGTTGTCAGTCATTTTTTTCAAGCTTTGTTATTGTTTAGTTTAGTAATTGTTTACCGTATAGTTCAGACGTTGGGTCTGCAAATATAAGTTTTCGTTGTCAGTCATTTTTTTCAAGCTTTGTTATTGTTTAGTTTAGTAATTGTTTATCGTTTTGTTCAGACGTTGGGTCTGCAAATATAACTTTTCATAGTCAGTCATTTTTTTCAAGTTTTAAGCAACTTTTAATCCGTTTAACGTTGGAATTATTCAACGCTGACCTACTGATTTTACCGTACTAAGTACGCAACTAAGTATCAAATATTGATACGCCCCAGCAAATTGTAAATGAAATCCTTCGTCGAAATGCTAAAGTACGCTCGGAGATTTCTTCCAATTGTTTTAACTGGTTGCTTCTCACGCTGAGGGCTTCAGAAATCTCATTCTGAAGACAACCTAAATCGGTAAAGGAACTTCCATCAGATTTCCTATTGAACGGCCATTACCACTAGAGAAGTGTCGCCCATTATGCCCATGTCGTCGCGAAGTTCTGAGTTAGATCCAAAAAGAGCAATTAATGAAAAAACCAAATAGCCAGGTTATATCACGAACTAATGGAGGAAAAGATCACAAAGTATTGACTTTTTACGTAAACAAAAAGGGGGTAAAAACGTCGTTTTCCTCGAGCGTCGCCCATTATGGCCCCAAGACAAACGAATAACACTACTTTCCTGTAAAAAGTTTTAATAAGAAAAACAGTTTTAATTACTGTTATTTGTTTATCATTGGGTACTTTAAAGACCAAAATATCAATAAGAATTAACTTAAACTTCGAGTTTTGGCAATTGAAATACATACAATTGGTAAAAAACAATTGGTAGAATAAAGTTTTGACATGGTGTAACCTTAATCAGCTGACCATTCACGAGGGAAAGACAGATGTCCTTATCTTGGATTCAAAGAACTTTATAGGTCCTTTATTGCCAATCAAACTGGGTAAATCTGGGATCCAATATAAATCGTACTCTGATTGCATAGGAGTCAGAATCGACAGCAAATTGTCATGGAACGATCACATGAAAAGGGCTTGTAAATCCTTTAATGGGAAGATAAAACTAATGAGACATTTACGCCTGCCAAAGGAAGTGCTGGATACATTGTATTTTAGAACAGTAATCCCAAGTGTTACCTATGGCATTGCAGTATGGGGTTCTTGCTCTGCATCATTATGTAATGACTTAGAAAGGATACACATAAGAGCAGCAAGATTAATCCATAAAGCTCCAAAGGATATTGGCAATGTTGGAGTGCTAAATTTTGTTGGTTTGAACACATTGAAGTACATGTATACAAAAAGAATTCTGACTTTGACTCATAGTGCTTACTATAATGATAGTATTAATGAAATTAATAATTTGGTAGTTAAAGAAACCATCAAGTATTCGTTTAGAAAATCATTCAAAATTTAACTAAATCGGTCGAGAACTGAAACCGGAAGAAGGACATTCAAACATCGAGCTGCATTTGCTTGGAACACGATTCCGGACAATATTAAGTCAGATAGAAGAGCATTAACGATTTAAGAAAGAACTTAAATCAGTAACCGGACTTTTAGAAAATATTTCATATGAAAAAGAAAGCAGTACCATAAGTAATAAGGATGTTAACTACGTATGTTATAATATATTTTTTAGACAATTTTCACAATTTAGGCGTTTTAACTTACATGGTTGGATTATGATTGTAATAGGCTCACTTTAATTTCGCAAATATTTTCCGTTTTTAGATAGCAGGTCCACATCGGCATTGCTTGTCGCCCAACTTTTAAACCTGCTTAAACAAATAGACAATCTACGCATGTATGTATGTATGTGTACTTGGAGTTGTTCTAGATCCTGCCTTATCTCTTGTACATGGACGGATGAGTTTTGACATAAGTGTATAAAGTGCAAATAGACTTAATATAATGCTGCATTGTTTGGGTTTCAATGATTTTCCTAGTCAGTAAGTAAGATTTTAACCCAAATTGGTGTCTTTTAAATAGATTTTGCATTTGAATGGTTTGAAGCGACTGGAAACTTCTCTGGTAAAGTGATGGGCATAATGGGCGACAAAATAGCAATTAGCAGCACTCAGACTTTAAGGCCTTAAAACTGAATCAGAAATCTCTTTGCTTTGGTTTCATGGTAGATTTCCTCTCAAGAGACAGGACTTCTACAAAATCAAAGCACATTTCAAAAATTGCAAACTGCAAGGTGCTGAGCGAACGAAAAAGAAGGAAGGAATGTAAATAGACTCATGAAATTTGCAAATACTTGAAAAATCTATTAGAGATATGCACAAACCATCTCGTAGGGTTTCAATGCAAATGAACTGAAACTGCAGTGAAGGTCAAATCATGATAAAGCAGATGTCAGGGAAGATTTTCTGCGCAATTGCAATTTTATTACTAGTCGTCAATCCCCTGAAATTTAATTCATCTTGCTGGTCGGCCATAATGGGTGACCGGCCATAAAGAGCGACGCTACTCTAGAGCACAGGAGATCCCACACCAATATAACGTAGCTGTTAGGGTGTGGACGCATATAGTCCGTTGATGTGGGCACAAATCATGCTCTTGTTTTTTAATTGCTCACATCTTTCTCTTCAAAATATTGACTTTTCTCATTGACCTTACCTTAGTATTTACCGGGTGACCCAGAAAAAAGTGACCCAACGCAATCTGTTGTAGAAAAAACGGTAAGTAGCAGAGTGAAATATTTCAAACGTTGTTCTGTCGCTAAAAGACCAGTCTGCATTATGAGTATTTTTCGCAATTTTTTTGGGACGGGAAAGTTCCCGAGTTAAGGACTTTGAGGAAAAGGACAGGCTTGAAATTCTCAAAAAGTCGTCAAAAACAGGGGATCGATTTGAAGCCATTTCAGATCTTCAAAACAACGAGGAGCGTCTTTCATTCTGCCGGAGAATATTTTCAAGTACCTAGGGACTATAAACTTGCTCTGAAGACTTCCGACTGGATTACCTATTCCCAGGTTAAAATGAAACACGCTCCTCGTTGTTGTGAAGACTTGAAATGGATGTAAATCGATCCCCTGTTTTTGACAACTTTTTGAAAAGTTCAGGCATGCCCTTTTACTCGAAATCTTTAATTTTGGAAATTTAGCGTGCCGAAAAAAATTGCGAAAAATACTCATAGCATAGGCTAGCCTTTTAGCAACAGAACAACGTTTAAAGCATTTCAACAGGCCACCTACTTAATTTTCTGTAACAGATTGAATTGGGTCACTTTTTTCTGGGTCACCCGGTATATTCATCAGGTTTTCTAAAAACTGTACGTTGGTATCACAAAGAGAAAGCTCGTTGCAAAGAATTGTAGTATTTGACCAAACAAACTTCCCGGGGGGGGGGGGGGAGGGGGAGGTATTGTCATTATAAGCCAATGTACTTTTGAAAGTGATGCAAAGATGATTTTGCCTGGACATGCACAAATCGTCCAAAAGAAACTGAAATGACGAATTATTCCCTAAAGCTCACAGCTGGATGTTTCAGTTTCACCATTCAACAAATATATCGAAATAAAGCTAAGACTATAAATACATCCATTAACGTACAACAGAAATAAATAAAAAATTAATATACCGGGTGTCCCAAAATGATGTATTATCGTTTGATTGCTTATATGTCCATATCCGATGAACCGATTTTCAAAGACTGCTAAACCACAACCAACAACTTAAAATACAATTTAGCCTTAGGCAGTGAAATAAAACAAAGTGTTTAAAAATCCGTTCATTGGTTATGGACATGTAATCAATCAAACAATAATACATCATGTTGAGACACCCGGTACAGGTGCTTACATTATAACATGCAGGAAAAAGCTAAATAAAGGATACACTGCAAAACAGAGAGAGAGAGAGAGAGCATAGGTACAGAAACAACCGCACACCATACATTATACAGGACAACCCAGGATAAGAGCAAGATAACGGGAAAAGCAACCCCCCCCCCCATATTGCAACCAAGTGAAGACCCACATCCCATCATCCCACCATCAGGCCTCCAGCCATCCAAGCGGGCAAAATACCACCACCCCTCCCCCGTCCAGGATCCACGCACAAAGTAATTGTTTAGGTATATTTGTTTAAGGAGGAGCTCTCTATTAAATGAACTAATCGAAAGAGCTCCCCCCCCCCCATGTAATTGGAAAAAACTAAAATTTGTTTGCTGAAAAAAGATAAAACCAGATTGCCTTGTAGGCAATGTTAAGATTAGATTGTCAAAAGATTATCAGTCTATAATGTTATAGATGCAATCTTGGCCAGAATTAGGTGGAAGGGGGATTTGTTTTCTCCTCGATATTTTAGGAAACATCATGAAGACACTGAAATTTGCCTATGTCCCAGTTTTTTTGGCCAGGATTGTAACTTAAAGACCATAACTATTGATAAGGAATTCCTTTAGTTTTTATTTGAAAACATTGAAGGAAACCGAAATTTTGATAAACGTTGGGATATAATTCTAGAGTTTCGCACCAAACTACTTTATTAATCTAAGACCATATAGAATTGTATTCTTTATGGTTTGGAAAATGTCACCTGTTACTGAGCTAGAAATAGTAGTGAATATTAGTAGGTGAGGGCCATTTATTTGGAGACTTAATAACAAATTTGAGAATACCATGATGAATCATACCTTTCAATGTAAAAATTTTCAGAGAGAAGAAGATTGGTGTTGAAGGAGAGGAAGAAGGGCTAAAAGGAGATATACCTAAATAGTTTCTTCTGCAATTAGAAAAGAGGGCTCAAGATCAATATCATAAAAGACGACACCAAGTTGATGAGCCATAACTCAGAAAGGAAGAACATATGGAGTACTTAATATTTTCAATATGTCAAGAGGAAGAAGATGTCTGATTTTTAAGAAGGCCCCACATATTCTTGAGAGTTTTTTATTTAGCTCAAAAATATGGAATTTGCAGAAAAGATGCTCATCTATTAGAACACCTAAGAACTTAACATATCCAAATGGCGAATTTTCCGGTAAGGGGGGGGGGGGATCTTGTCTTGATTTTTGGCCAACCGTCATGAAAATTCTCCATCATCGAGTCAAGCGAAGTCACGCACGTCTCTTCAATGATTAACAAGGAACTGTCTCCGACCTTGTTTCCTTCTTTTTCTCTAAAGAGACTGTTTGTTTTTGATGCTTTCTGAGACCAATTAGAATATTTGTTAAAGGTCTATTGATGTAACCATCTTTTTTAACTATCTTTATAACTATCAATAATTATTGCAGCGAGGTGATGGATTGAGAGAAAAACTACTGGAAATGGAAACATTTCGTGATATACTTTGTCGGCAAACAGATACTCTGCAGACGTATTTTGACACTTGTGCAAATAGAGATTCGAAGACAGATCATTCAGGCTTGGATCTAAATGATGATGATTTTGATGCAGGTATGTTCCATTGCTATCTCTGCCATTGTTAGACTATGGGTGTTTTTGGAATGGTTATGTATCTTTTTACATGAAATTCAATAGTAGATGCATGTATTTAATTCTCTTTGCTTTCCTAAATTCATATTCATTTTGCAAGACTTTATTTTGATTGTTGGCAAGATACCCCTTCACCTGTACATTTGTGTTATTATCAATGACAGCAAACTTTGATCTCTTTAGATGACTTATCGGCGACGCCAACTCCTCACGACGGAAACGACTTCCTGCAATCGCATCATCTCAGCTCAAGAACCCATGCAGTGGACTTTCGTGGTGAAGCGATAACGTTCAAAGCAACCACTGATGGCGTTTTGCAAGTACTGTCTCACTGTATTGATCTTATGTCGAAGAGAGAAGACTCATGGAAGCGAAGACTCGAAAAGGTAATAGAATTTTTCGAAAAGGTAATAGAAAAATTGAAACTAAACACCATTAATCTTAGTTTGAAATTTTATTTATTGCTTAATCATTTTTTGGAAAATCTTTGGTAACGGAATTACATTTATAGGTGAAACTAGCACTATTAACCATCAAGCATTCTCGCATTTTATTGTTACAAACCAATTAAAGTGGATATGCATTCCTGTCATGATGAAATATGGTAATGCAAAACCTGGATGTTTATTTATCAACTTGTCACGGTGGGGAATAAATAAACCATGGTAACGGAATATCCACAATATTTTCTTTCAATGGTAAAACCATAAAAATGAAATATATGCCTTCGGATTATGATGATTTTTGTATGATTGTTAACCATCTTTTGCATCTGGCATGAAGAATATATGTTTTCAGAAAGAAATGTTTTGTATTTTCCTCTTATGATTGTTCGTTTCAGGAACGGGAATTACATCAATTTGGTAACGGAATTACTTCTCTTCACTGCACAAAATAGATATAATTTCTTGATATAAACGTTTTGCAGAAAGTCTGTTTGTAATACACAACCATTTCATTGTTATATGAGTAAACTGAATCAATATGTGATGGGTCTATATCTCTATAAAAAAGTAGTTTTATCTGATTCTGATAGCAAGAAAATTGCTCAAAATTTACTAATTTTCCAAGGAAATCTTCCAATTCTTTTAACATTAGGTAATGTAACAAGTTAGCGTTAATCTAACATTTTAACGTTAGGTATTTGCAAACAAGTAATAAACAAGCAGGTCCTATGTTAGCAATCTTTTTCCTCAAAAAAGCAAATTTAACTCTTTTGATTTCTTTTTCCCCATAAAGAATTGCCCGATTCATAGTTATTGGTGTCCAGAAGCTACAGTTGTTACCATGTGTTTTTCAATTTGATAGGAGCGAGAAAAGCGGCGCAAACTCCATGAGCAATACAAAGATACAATGGAGCGGATGAAGTTGTCCTCATTTGTCGGAGGACCAGATTATGAGGTAAATATTTCCATTCGCATCTTCTTTTATTTCTCATTTCATTTGAATTGGTACACAGAAAGACTAAAACTGAACTAAATATTGTTCACTCAACTCATCAACAAAATCGGGGACTTTGTTCGTGGTATGAAGAGCTTGCAAGAAATTTCTCTTTTTTGTATATTTAAAAAAGAGCATGCAGCAGCAATTTTGAGCACGGCTGTTGGCTGGTTAATTCGACAATGAATTAGAATAAACCTCTTACTACTACTGCTGCTTCTGCTGCTACTGCTACTACTAAACTGTTTCCGCCGAGTTATCAGTAGTCTGCTTTTTCTTTCAGCTTGTTATGACATTTTTGTACCAGGTTTTTCTATTTCTTGCTAGTTGAGGAACTTCATCCCATCGAGCAATAATCTCATGCAGTTGTTTCTTTGTGACATCAAGCCATTTGAGTTTCTGTCTGTCTCTTGGGCTTTTGGTTGGCCTGTTGATTATTCGTGTGCTAATCTGCCTGGTGTATTTTCTGGTAGTCATATACATGACCAGTCCATCTCACTCTTTGAATTGTTAGATAGTCACTCCATTTTTGCTGTTATATGATTGATTTTAGTTTGAGGCTACTAATTTTCTTTGGATATTTGATACTTAGTAGATACCTAGAGAGGCTTTTTGGAATGCATTATTCTGACCATTTATTGTTTGATGTATGGTCCACAGATGGGCATTGCTGAGGAAAATTGGTGAGATGCAAAAATGTGTTTTGCTAAGGATTTATTTGATTCAGTAGCCAAAATTTTGATAAGAATTAATCAAGGGTGGAAACAAATGTTACAATTTCTGGGACAGCAGAAAACCTTTAAAGTCTTTGCGGAAAATGTTTCCCTCTTTTTCGTGTTTCCTTTCCCATTTCCTTTCTGGAGACCTAAACACATTTCTGTGGCAATTGGTGATGTTGACTGCCATGCGTTCAACCCATGGAAAATGATGTGTTCGCTAGGGACTGGACGATTTTGCCTCACAATGTAACTAAGCTTCCGTTCTCTGCAAAACTGTCATGCTTTCAAAATCGTCGGTATGTTTGTCAGTTGCAGTCAACGGAAGTACTGGAAAATTCAAGTTACAATGACTTGAGATTGGAATACCAAATGAAGCTGGAATTTTGTAAGACTGCAATGTTTAACAATTTTTCCAAACCATTCATCTCAATATCCAATCTCACGAAGAAGGGAGTATCATTGGGAATATGATTGGGAATATGACAGCAATAACTAACATGCAAGATTTTGAGAACATTTATTTGGCACTAAGTAAAACGTCAAATACATCTACCAAATAAAATCAGTTCATTATCAGCTGTACTTGCAGATTTTATTCGTTATTCATCAAAACAAACAAACTATTTACAGCAAATTGAGACTAATTAAGCACGTGCCATCAATAGAAGAAAGGACTTGGTGTCAGCGAGCTCCCACTATTTATGACACTTAGAATTCAACATAAATCATTCTAAACATAGTCATAAGAGGGGATAGCCTCGAAGTAACCAACTCGCTATTGTGTTTGGCGAATGAGATTTTTACAGATGAATGAGATTGCGAGAAAAGATGGTTACAACAACCACTGAAACAAATCACTTATCATAGATAGCAGAAGTTGGCCGAAGGAAGTGTCTAAAACAAGAATTTTCTCTGTTGAAGTTACATTGAATTATTTCCACATTTACTCTAATCTCACAAGACACTGCTAATGAATGTGATGCATTGAAAATACTGATCGAACATAAAAATAAGGAAATCTTACCGTTATTTGCACATAAATTATGAAACAAATCAAGAAATGCGTTTGTGAGTTATTGTTTATGATTTGTTCTTATAGTGGTTCTGGCCACCATCTTTCCCCGAAACCTCATTTCTCTACGAAGACTGCCGATAGTGAAACGTTGTCGGATTCAGTAGCTGTATTTTACTTTGTACTTAGTACCACATAAATATCATAAAAGTATTGCGTGCACAATGTTTTTCAGGAAGTTTTTAAACTTGGGAGTTGATTTTTTGGCCTACCCTTGATTCGTGCTGAGAAAGTTTAGCAATCGAACAAAATAGGTGTATTGAAGGTAACTTTTCTCGCTGAGCTTGTAGGAAGCTTTTTTTTAGACATCAGTTAATAACTTACAATACGTATTACTTCTAACATTACTTACAAAATACTATACCCTACTACTAGAACAATACAATTAGGAGCGAAAAACTACGTCTACCTCATGGCAACATAAAACAGAAAGCTCACTGGGATTCGAAAGTAATTTAACATGTATAACATATCAAGTCTTAGATTCTTTGAAGAATCCATAGATCCAAAAATGACACTTCAAATGAACAGGATTAAGTCATGTAAGTATACTCTGTGCTCAGCACAGCTCTGTTTAGCACAGTTTCTCCAATCATTTGGCAGTAGATGATAGATCTCGAAGAAAATCCCATTTCCTTTCTTCTGAAATTCTATATTTAGCTACGACAGCTGATAGGTTCCTTTCACTTTGAACATGAAACTTTACTTCGCTATCGACAGTCTTTACAGAAAAATGAGGTTTCGAGGAAAGATGGTCGCCAGAACCACTGTAAAAACAAATCATAACAGTAACCAACCAACATATTCCTTGATTTGTTTAATAATTTGTGTACAACGGTTTTAACCATCTCTAGTGGCAATGAGATGAAAATATTTAAACAATACAATTGAATAATTATACAAGGATCGAAATTCATTTTTGGACCATCTTTTTTTTGAAGCTCAGTATAGATTCTAATGGTTGTTTGAAATGGAACTGGACATGGATATCAAATCTCTCTTCATCATTCTCTTTGGTGATAACTCCCTCTCTAATACATTGATTTAGGAAGGACCCTACAGCAAATTGAATGAAGAAGAGTTCTATGATGCCGTTGAAACTGCCCTTGATCGTGAAGATGAAGAATCTGAATTGGTATGCAATTGATCGTTTTACGTTACCAAGTTTGAGCTATTTAATCTGGTAGATCTCATCATTTGAAGTCAAAGCAGTTTGTATTGAATATGTTTTTCTATCATTTTCTCTTTTTTCTTTCTTGTAAAAAAGTCTGTTGCAAAAACACTATTATTACAACAGTAACTCTATCTATAGAGAGTGTATGTCACATCTCTTTCGTGATCAATGGTTCTAAAAATAAACTCATTTCACGTTTTGGGGGAAATTTCATCCACTTCTATGATTTTTAGGAACCAGATCTGAATATTTCCATAAGTCGCAAGAATCACTTTTTCTCAGGTCTGCTTCACAAAACAAAACCAATTTTCTCTAATATATTGGCGAATATTTCAAACAACATTGCCATGCTACCCCCACGGGTTTGCCTGTCTCTCAAATCGTAAGTTTGCCAAAATGAATTGTGATTATGATGCACAGACTTGAGTGATTCTTTCACTATGCATCGATAACTTAGTTGTCAATGTTTTCGAAACTCTGCTAGGTGCAGGCTATCAAATTGTGTACATAAGCTTTGTTTGTGAATAGAATTGCATTTACACATGTAGCTGATTAAGAATGTCCTTAACTTTCCACAGTCGGAATCAGCAAGTTACATTTAGGTTCAATGAAATTTAATTCATGAAGAAATAGTTGTAAATGAGATCAGATATTTGCTCCCATTGTTTACATCTGTATTTTAGTATCATTCATTTGTATATTATTCATCAACTTTGCTTTGGATAAGTAAAGTCCAATGTTTTATGCAATGTGAAACCCATATTTTCATCTCCAGGTAGCTTTTTTAGATGGGGACAATTTATCCATCTATTTATCCTGTCAAATGGTTCTCTTGCGCTTTAATTTACAGACTAGATCTACAAAAGAAAGAATTCCACCACCTCCAGATGATGTTGTTTTCGAAGAAAGAGTCAAGCATCGACTTTCAGAGGAGGTTAGTTACTCTTTTCACAAGTGATGGAGTGTGTTTACTTCTCCAACTGTGTAATTGATCTGTATCAATGTGCCACATTTACCTACTGTGTGCGCCAAAAACAACGTCTTGCATTCAATAATAGGAGTACCAAAGGCACTGGATGGATTGGAATGAATTAAACTTTGCTTGACAGCAGGAAGAGTGGAGTATGATTTGCAATCAGTCTGAGTCAGTGCCAAAAAAGACGATTCTATTGCATTGAAAAGAATTGTGGACCTTTGTGCATTTTCAGTTTATGATTTCAAAAATTCAGTGGGCTTTATATAGAAGGACTATTCAAGTAATGTCATGATTTATCTTTTCGTCTCTGCTCTTTTAACAATGATTTTATAGCATTTTGTTTGGATCTTCAATTTTGTTTTATCTTCTGGTTGGACCAGCAATATAAAACCGCAGATGTTATTGATAGATGATCTGATGGTATTCAAGATGTGTCAATTATTTTAAAAAGCTTTTATCTTGATCATCTCAAGGTACTTCTAAAAGTGAAAGAGAGTCTCGTCCTAGTTAAGGAGAAAGTAGATCACGAAAACAGCGGATGGGATATGGTTCACGAGGATGGTGAAATGAGGGTAACTTTTTACGGTCATATTTTCAATAGGGTATATATTCTTCCACAATAAGAATATGTTACCACAATACTTGTTTTAAAATTTTGTTCCTATCCCCTGTGATTCAAGGACTTTGAAATTCAACATACTGATACAAGTTTCCCGTAACTTTATTAAAAACTTAAAGATATAGGTTGTTGTAGTTTTGTTTAAAGGTAGTTCCATGATTCTTATAATGCTACTTTCTGGTTATTTTGTGTGTATGAAGACAGCTACGAAAGTTTTGTTGTTTTTCCAATATTTAGTGATCTCCAAAATAGTTTGGAGAGGACTGACGTTAATAATTTACGAGTCAAATATCTCAGTGGTATTTAACATGTTTTCTTTGTGTAATTTAGCATACACCTTTGCTGTTTTCAATTTATATCATTGAGATATTTGGAAATTTATGAACTGTATCCTTGAAAATTTATGGATGTTGCTTTATTGATTCTTAAATACAATACCTACAAATTCGATAAAATTTTATTCAGAGAAAATCTAATTTCTCAGCATGTCTTCCAGATATGTCTTCGTCTCATTCACATTCATTGTAAGTTAGCTGATAAAATATTAGTTATTCTTGATCATTTGTTTACAGGTCTATAGAAAGGAATTCGAAGAAGATGGAGTTGTATGTGATCCTTTAAAAGCGTCACATATCGTAGAGGTGATTGTTTACATATATCTTATTTATCCATTTGAATTGAAGACTGCTTTGGGAAAATATAGTGCCAGATGAATGAACTAAAGAATTGGTGTCTACCAGTCCATTATAGCTCCATGCTAGTTCGTATTTGGCATGCTATTTGCTGTATTCAAAGATGAAAATACTTGCATCAAAAATTTTTCAAATGCACCTTTGACATTGATAATAATCATGCCTTTGCAAAAGGTGCAGCGACATGTTACCTTTTTTCAATATACCGGATGTCTCAGAAAAAGTACCCCCTTTGACTGGAAATAGAAACGAAGCAATAAGATATCATTGCTCCTCGACTTCACAGCTAAATTTAACAATGTTCAACTTAGATGCACGTACCTTGCATTTAGAAATCGTCCACCAAACACCGGAGCTACAGATTCGCAAAGTCAAAATTTACAGTGCACCCAAAACCAGAGGTTTTGAAAAAGGACCTAGTCATGATTTGTATCGTGGACATTTTCCAAAGTACCAGTAGATTTAAGTTTCCGTGTTTTGCTTTTGAAAAGAATGAAAGATGCATGGAAATGGCGCTGTTTAAACAAATAGAGTAAAAATGTGGTAAGAGTGATAAAGTCGTGCCACATCTCCAAAATAATTGTGCATGTGCTCCTTTTCCTCTTCTTTAATACAAAACACTTGGGATCGAATGAAATGCAAGGACCGTTTCCTCAAAAGAAAAGTCACTTCAAGAACAATGGAAGTAATTCAAGTTATAAATCTTTTCAAAAATAAAAAGTAAAGGTCACAGTCTAAAATTCGTTTGCAAAATTCTTGTTTATTGTCAAATTATGGCTAGGCCATTTCTCAAAACCTTTGGTTTCAGGTGCACTCCAAATTTTGACCTTGTGAACTCATATCTCCGGTGAATGGTGGTCGATTTCCAAATGCAAGGTATGTGCATTTAAGTTGAAGACCAACAAATGTAGCCATGAATTCAACAAGTCCCGAACTATTATCGTTTTGTTGCCTTGTTGAGTCAAAAGGGGGTACTTTTTTTAGACACCCTGTATGTATTTCTACCAATCCCCGAAACATTGGCAGCATTATTCTTGCGTCATGTTTGCATCATATTTACATGTGTCATGATAGTTTGCGCAAGTGTTTGCATTTGTGTTTGATGTGATTGGATTTCTTTGTGTATAATAGTATAACCCTATTCAATATTTCAGCAAGTTACTGGCAGAGAAATGTGTCACTACTTCTTTGATAAAGACGTTCGAATGGACTGGGACAGTAAGTTTTATAAATGATGTTTGTATATGTTAGAAATTCTTCAACTTTCTACAACCAGAGGATTGTTGCTCTTGAGATGTTTTGCACAATAACTAAAAGGTATTTGCGAATTTTTTTACTTTACATCTGCAACAGCAACAAAGTGTTTAGCTCATGAAATACAGTCTACAATTGAACGCATGATTCGAATTGCTCGGCTTATTCTGCCTCACGGGATGTCAGATGGAGACAAGGCCTTTTCGATCGCATGTTTTAAATGGTTACGTTTGAATATGGTACTGAAAGGTCTGAAGATTCTATTTTAAAAGTAAAGATATAATTTTAAACGCGCCAATCCATCATTTTAGAATGTGTCACTCACAGTTTCAAAATATTCAGAATGTTCTTGTTTTCGCATTTTTATCTAATCATAACATCACACTA
This sequence comes from Aurelia coerulea, assembly GCA_039566865.1. Classification (NCBI taxonomy): domain Eukaryota; kingdom Metazoa; phylum Cnidaria; class Scyphozoa; order Semaeostomeae; family Ulmaridae; genus Aurelia; species Aurelia coerulea. The sequence goes on from CM076950.1 coordinate 12,018,609, forward strand.
TGTGCCCAGGATCTCTTTTTCGGGAATCAATTGATAACTTTTTCAAAAATTGTCATATATATCTAGGGAATGGAAGGGATCATTAGATGCGCAATTGCATCCTCGATTCAGCTGTGTTCTAAAATTTCAGTTTTGAGGCGATCTTGGGGGACTGGGACCTAATCTCGGAAGGAGGTAACAGCAAAATCATTATTTTCAATGATTTCAATAGAAAAATTTGATTGAATTATGAAGTATTATATGGCAAATGAATCAGCAAACAAAGGGCTTCAATTTGATACCGGAATTTCTGGAATCTGTTGACATCAGCAGTTTTTTATAATGACATCATTTTGGCTGCCATTTTGAACTAATTGCCTATTTTTTGAATTTCATCAAACTTTCTCAATAAAAACACTGTAATGGTACATTTGTAATAGGTTATCACCATTTTGCAGGTTCTTTTGGTCTCTTATTACATAGCACAAATTAGCAGCACAATTGACGTCATCAGAATTGGTTAATTTCTGCCAAAATATCAGTCCAAAGTCATCATTTTCAATAAAATAATACTCTATCACCAAATATGTTGAAAAATTGAGCCAGAAACTGCTTAAAGTTCAAGCAAAATCTTCTTTCAACTTCAACACTAACTTGGAAGCCTGATTTTCAGATATTTTCAACTTTGTGACGCCACAAGGCGTGGCAACCACACTCAAATTACGCTACAAGTTACAAATTACTTGTTCTGTAACTGTGCCAAGTTGTATTGAGTTCTGGTGAGTCTAAGACAGTTTTCAGAGGAGTTGAAAGCATCCCCCATAAATGGTGGCTCGAAAAAGCCCATATAATTTAGGATAGCAAATCATATAATCCACGTTTTCGCACGTTTTCGCACGTGAAACTCATTGATTTTTCTATCTTTGAATGGTTATACTTGGATAAAAATCTATCGGCTTTGGTGTGAAACACTGTGAACTTTTTAAAAACAGTATTTTAGATGCCTCAATTAAAACATGAAAATCAAAAGTGGTGTTTTTATGAAATAATCATAATATTGTAAAAAAAAATCACATTTAAATCCTTAACTTGTCTTAAATCCTTTTCAAGTAAAAGAAGCTATTTCCTTTAAAATAAGCCATTGTATAAATGGTTTAGAGAAGTATAACAGTTTCGACTGATTTAATAAAAATGAGTAGTTTTACAGGAGCAGCTGGATCACATATTGGATTCAAAACTGAAGATTTTCACAACTTTGTAAATTCACAGAAAAAAGCCATAAGACATAGAAAAAACGGTTTTCAGTTTCAGGGAGTTCAGAGCATTGGTAATAAGAGAAAAATTAAAGGATTCATTTTTGAAAAAAATCGATTTTTTAATTGTTTCCAGGTATGGGCACACAGTGCATCAGAATGATATTTTATTGGAAGTAGATGGTTGCCTGTTAAAATACGTCTCTTTTCTTTTTGTAGCTACTGTTGAGAAGTGTAGAATTTTAGAAAAGCTGTCAGAAAATACGTTGGTATTTCATCAAGTACATAAGCGAATCTGGCCATCATCACAAAGAGACACAGTTTTTGTGTCGCATATAAGAAAATTAAGTAAAAAGGAAGAAGGAGAGAGATTAAAAAATGAAATTGAAAATGCGTGGATGGTGACGAATTGGGCATCAGAACATCAAGATGCACCGGTATGTTTTTATATGTATCATTTAATAAAAAATTTGTTGAATGAAGAATTGAGACTTTCTTGCGTGTAATATTTTGTAAAGGCACGCTCTGCATTGTTTAGGTAAGGGAAAGAAATTACGTTTTGACGAAAATATTCATCTTTGGCCCCCACCTCCTCTAATATTGAACAGTGTATGAGTTGTGCAATTCAGGACATAAATTTGCCACCAATAGTTAAACGAAAATTTCTTAAAAAACGGTTCCCATCAATTCATAGTTTCTCAACATCGTAATACAATGTTCATACACCTTTATGCATAGCTGCACGCAGAAACTGTCTGGCATGTCAGGACTCTCCTTAATAAGTAAAGTCATTTTTTAGTTGTATACTGAAAATAGTACCATGTAAATATTGACATCATTAAACAAGATGCAATATCGCATAAATAAATAAATTTGCGCGAATAAGAGTGAGAATATTTGATAGCTCTAACTTATTTGTTTGTTAACTCCGGTATTTGCGAAAAGGAGGCTGGTAATTATTTTCTCTTTGGATGTGACACCTATGCATAACGACGTTGCTCCTTTTTCAAATTCTATCGGCATCATGTGAATGTACAGGGTGTCCCAAAAAAATTGTGCCCCGTTTGTCTGAAGATTGCGACAAAATGGTAAAATATTCTCGCAAAACTTTTGCATGATGCTGCTCTTCAGATATTCAATTATAGTTTCCAACTATCCCCTTAAAATCCGTTGGGAAATGACAGAGCTATGGCCTTCTGGAGACCAAATTTGCCCGATCACTGAAACCAGCGGTCGGCCATTTTGTCTCACTATTTTGCAGCGATAAATAGCTTCATGGATTGAAAATGAAACAGCAGCCTCCAATTTCATAGTTTTCGTGAAAATTCCAAAAATCCTCAGAGAGTTCCACTATTTCTGACCTCACAGACATTATTTTTTACTTCACGTGAAGATACTTATCACTTCAACATATTAAGACAAAATGGCCGACCGCTGGTTTAAGTCATTAGGCAAATTTGGTCTTCTGAAGGTCATAGCTCCATCATTTCTCTACGAATTTTTACGGGGATGGTTGCAAACTTTGATTGAATATCAGAAGAGCAGCGTCATGCAAAAGTTTGGCGAGAATCTTTTGCCGTTCTGTCGCAATCTTTAGGCAAACGGGGCACAATTTTTTTGGGACACCCTGTAGTCTGAACTCCCTTTTTGTTTTTCTAAGGACAACAAGTATGTCCGAGCAATGGCGAAAGTAACTATGTTTTGTCAAACATTCATCGAACCTGGAAGTGACGTAAAGAATGTAACAAGGGACAAAATCTATTGCAAGTTAACCTACACGGCACAAGGTAAGATTTCCATTGGTTACTAACAAAACTGTCAAAGGCAATCTCTCCCCTTCAAAGAATGAAAATACAATCGATGAATATAAATATCGTATATTCCAGAAGTTTGTGCTAATTCGCTTTATCCAAAGAAATCAAGGTCATAGAGAGTCAGTGATGCATGAATTTCATGGCCACGTAAATCAGGTAAATAAATTCGTAACTAAGGTCAGAACAATAGAGACCAGATTGCTTTTAAGCTATTTGCAATAGAGAGTCGATTTCAGATGCTTTGATGTGATTGATTTATAGCCTACTTAACTTTTTTTATCATAGAAACTGTTGTACCACTTGATATAGCTTCTATAGAACTCAAAACTTTATTTTAATTATGTAAAGTGAAGAAGAACGGAGATGTAAAATTTGTTATACCGGGTGTCCCGAAAAAAACGCAACAGATTTGATCGGGACTAGCGACAAGAGTTTAAGTCCAATCAATTCATTTTCATTTTTTTTTTTCATTTTAAATTATTTATACACAAAAACCCTTCAGCTAACAAACGCAATACTTAAATAAGAAAATAAATATCCTAATTACATTAATATAGTCTATATACAGTTAAAGCAAAATTATGTACAGTAATCTATGTAGTAGCAGCTGCTCTTCCAGGGCGTCGTGTTTTAGTTTGTGTTCAGCTCATATAATAACTTTTCAATTGTTTTTTGAATCTACTAAGTGTAGGGAGCTCTCTGATATTGATGGGTATATTGTTCCAAGCTTTCAGAGCCGAATAGTGAAAGCCTTTCTTGACATATTCAAGATTATTTCTTGGGATTTGTAGGTCCCTGCAATTCCTTGTTCTGTAGTTGGAATGCTGGGTCCTATGATGGTATTTACCCCAAAGGCTTTCGGGACATTGCCTGTTGATTATTTTATATGTCATAACTGATCGATCAAAGTTTATTAGTTGTTCAACTGTCAACCAATTATGAGACCAATTGTCTTTTAGTCTGGCCTTATCAATAATCGAATGGGCTCTGTCCTGCAGACGTTGGAGGGTATTCAATTTTGATTTAGGAAGACTCCCCCAAATAACATTGGCGTATCGCAGATGGCTTTCTACAAGTGCACGGTACTCATGCTCCAGCTGGGATTGGGAAATGAGATTTTTCAATTTTTTTTAGTGACTTAAGACCGCCACTAATCTTCCCTTTCACTTTGTTGAATTGTTCATCCCAGTTTAGCCCTTCATCCACAATAACCCCTAGTGATTTAGTCTTCACCACACGCTTAATTTCTGAATTGTTAAGATTCAGTGGTTCTGAGATTTCAACCTTATTTGTCCTCCGTGGATGGCCAATGATCATGTATTCAGTTTTTTTCGGGTTGGCACTTAACTTGTTTATCCGCATCCATTCCGAGATGTTTCTTAATTCTTTGTGGGCATTTGTAATTAAATCATCGACGTTACCAGATGTTAATGTAACATGTGTGTCATCTGCATACATACTAGCCCTAGAGAATTCTAAGCATTTTTCAAAGTCATTAAGGTAGATTATAAATAGGAGTGGTCCCAAGCAGGATCCTTGAGGTACACCACATGTTACCAATCTAGCCCCCGACTGTTGTCCATTAACTGAGCAGAATTGTTTTCTACCACTTAAGAAGGACGTGAACCATTCTCCTGAACTTGCCCTGATACCGAGTGCACCTAACTTAAATGCAAAATAATTTTGATATAATCCTCGAAAGCTAACTTGAAAATAGATACCTTGTTTGTTTATATTGGTGCATGGAGAGTTGAACATTAATTTTAAAAGTCCAAATTTGCTTCCATCTCCAAACCAGAGGATTCGGGTTTTGGCCTAACTGAAAGCGTGCTTGAGGAATCTCCTCAATCGTATACAAAGTGTAGTAGTGTGAGCATGCTATGGCACACATGTTAAGGCACTTATTTCAATTGAAATTTGAAAGCTAAGAATTGAAAAACATAGCAATGCCGAAGGGAAAATTCACAAAGGAATATATTTCTTCAATCATAGTGCACCTGCAAAAGAGCCAAGCACGATTGAGCATTTTTAAAGATCTTATCCATGAATATTTTTCCTTCGGGTATATTTGATTTCTTGTTTCGTAATAATTCGAAGAAGGATTATACAAAATGCGTTTCATTAAAATCATGAAGATTGCAAGAATTAATTCATTGTTCACACCCAAGCAAATTATTTCGCGGATTACTTTCTTTTATGAGAAAGATGCAATGCTAGCTTTTCAAAACTTTTAAAGCATAAAAAAGATGTCTTTTAAGGACAAAATTGATGAAGTTGATTGAATTTCTATTCAAATATTTCCTCCGCATGAGGCTTTATTCTCTTAATAATATAATTTATTTCAAGTTGGCGACAAGAGTAGCTGAACAGCTAATTAAAGCCAGCTATGCACAAAGAAAACCTATTTTACATACTTTCTAAAATCTAAAATCTAATTACAAATTTAAACTAAATATAGCCAAGATTCTTGACATATGTCTTACAAAGCTTGCAGTTGCATTTGTCTGTAACCCACCTTTTACTACGACCCTTAAAGACCTATAGGGTGGAAGACTCTTTAGATTCACTCGGTAATGTTTGCCAAAGTCTATTTCCAACATATCGTATGGTTTCTATACCATGAGCAGTTGTATTGCCCTTGGTACCAGAAGACCATCGTTATTTCTAAGATTGTACTTTTTCGTTCTTTCGGCAAAGACATCTTCCATGAAAGCTGGATTTAAATTGTTTTTGGTTTTATAAATCTCTATCATAAGAAACTGCAAGTTTCTTTGGTGAACTGATACTGAGTTATCTTTTACTAAAAGTTCCTCAAAGGAGGAGGATTCAGTGTCTCTGTATACAAGTCGCAATGCCCTTTCATGAATTTTATTTATTCGATTATCTGTAGCTCTATCATGAAACATCCAAATTAACGGACAATAGCTGAAATGTGACATAATAAAAGACCTCATTATCAATTTGAGTTTGTCTGCATCCATATAATTGGATACCCTTGCTTAGGCATACAGTTTCTGACTTGCTTTCACACAGAGCTGATATGTTATACCAATTAATTTTTCAGATTCAGATTCTGATGTTTCTGAGGCACCAATATTTAGTGTCACTCCGTCATTTTTTTGCTCCGAATATCAAAAGATGACTCTTTTCTTCATTTAGTTTCATGAAATTGTCATAGAACCATTTTGAAAGTGAAAGCGTGTCCTTTTCTAATTTTGAGATCAATGTCCTAAGATTCTTATCTCCAACATATAACGTAGTATTGTCCGCGTAATTACATACCTCAGTATCATTCACCAGATGAAAGATATCATTAATAAAGATATTGAAGAGGAGGGGCCCTAATACTGATCCTTGTGGTACTTCTATTTTTGAGTAACACCAGGTGTTGAATGTTCCATTTACCATCACCCGTTGCCTCCTATCAGAGAGATAGCTACATATCAAATTTATAGCGTTTCGGCTAAATCCATAGGCATCTAGTGTTGCTAAGAGTAGGTCGTGATCTAAGCAATCAAAGGCCTTCGAAAGGTCCATCAGAACGGCATCTACATTCCTTTTTTATCGGGAAAAACTCTCTAAACGTCTCCAGCAGTCTAAGGAGGGCACGCTGGGTACTACAGCCTTCACATTTTGTCTGTCGTAGAGTTTTGACACATTTGTTGCGCTGTTTCTTAAAAGCATTCCAGTTTCCTGGAGTCCTTTCTTTATTGTATCTATTTCTCAAATACGTTCTAAGCATGATAGCTTTTCTTAAGGCCTGGGTCATGAAAGGTCCATCATTTGCTCTTACGTACTTCGTCTTTAGGGGGGCATGAACATTCAGCACCTTTTCAACTACAGCGTTAAAAGTACTATAATCGGGCTCTACTGTAAGATTGAGCAACTCATGTATAAGGTCTTTTAACTATCTTAGGCCCCTTTTTAACGAAATTACCTTTGCTGAAAATATGTAAACAAATGATTCGTGGTACAAAATTTAAAAATAGCCTTAAATGACGGACTCATCATATTAAACCCATAAACGCAACAAAAACACCGAAAACAGTAGAAAGAAGACTATTAACTCCTGTAAAAGAAACAATAACCAAAATAAGCCTGTGATAAGAGAAAAACTGTTAAATCCTGTAAGACAAAACCGAATTAACCTTAAAACCTGAAAGGAAAGAAATAAGTTAATAACTCACCAGTAACTGCTGAAAAGATAAACGTGCAATCACCAAATACTAGTTTCGTCGCACTCTCATCAGTTTGGTTCGTGCGAAGAAATAAAAACAAGCCACTTTTATAGCAGATGAACAAAACAAAACCGACACGTCATTAGCACCTAAGCCACTTGTTGGCTAAACCCAATAAACACCCGCCAAAGACCAAAGCCTTTGGCGCAAATTAGAACAATTGCAGCGTGAAAATAAACTCCTTCTGTCGGCAGAGGGAGGGATCCCGAAGTTTAACAAACACCGCTTCTAAAACCTTGAGGTGGAAAGCAGACCTAGCCCTACCCAAATTTCGGAAACAATTCTCGCTATAGTTGCTACCACACTCATTACTGCTCAGTAAGTGAGTACCAATGGCAGAATCACTTTCTTGTTTAGCCGGATCAGCTTTACATTTTCGTTTTGGTTGACACCGACCGTTGCACCTGTCAGTACCTTTCCTTATTGCTAGGGGCACATGTTGTCTCATCCTGTCAACAAGTCTTTGGGATGTCCTACCTACGTAGCGAGTATTTCACTAGCACGTAAATTCATTCACGCTCATTTCACGTTTATCTTTTCAGCAGTTACTGGTGAGTTATTAAATTATTTCTTTCCTTTCAGGTTTTAAGGTTAATTCGGTTTTGTCTTACAGGATTTAACAGTTTTTTCTCTTGTCACAGGCTTATTTTGGTTATTGTTTCTTTTACAGGAGGAGTTAATATTCTTCTTTCTACTGATTTCGGTGTTTTGCTGCGTTTATGGGTTTAATATGATGAGTCCGTTATTTAAGGCTATTTTTGAAATTACCTTTCAAAACAGTTACCATCATTTTATGGAAATCCGATAGTCCCGTTTCTATGGTCGATGTGCTTTTAAAACACATCTTTCTATTGGTAAGTATTAAGTCAATACTCCTAGGATTATCAGACTTAAAACATGTAGGAACGTTAATTAGGTTCTTCAAGTTATAGACGTCCAAGAAATTGCAGACTGTTGGAGACTTTTCTTCGTCATTAAAGTCGCCCAAAATGACAAAGTTTTCAAAGTCATTTGAATAATGATTTATCGCTTTACCCATTTGTTCAAAAAAGTATCTTTCATTTTGAGTGGGAGGGCGATAAATACCGAACAAGAGCCATTTTTTTCTTATGTAGGTTGACTTCATCCATGCCACACTCAATATCGTTAGGAAATTTTGAATTCAGTCTTTTGTTTGGCTGGAATTCCCTCACGAACAAAGATCAACAGTCCACCACTGTGATCATTACGGTCATATCGGAAGGGTTTCTTGAAACCTTCGATCAAAAATTGCGCTGTTGGGAAAGTGTCATTTAGCTTCGTGTCAACAGTTACGAAAGCATCAACATTTGCGCCAATGAGACATTTTAGCGATTCGAATTTATTTCGTATAGAGTTGATATTAAGATAGGCGATTATTAGGCATCTTAGATTTTCATTTGGATGCCTTTCAGACTTGCTTTCGCATCAGTACTTTCTACATCGTCCGCAATTTCATCAGACGTCATACTGTTAGTTTCTAGGAAGGAAATATTGTTTTCGTTTGTTTTTTCAATATCTAAAATCTTACCAAGATTGTGAGTCTCGCATGCAAGTCAATCTTTCAAGAATCTTACCAAGTTTCCTGCTAAAACTGTTGTACCTGTCCAGTTCAAATGAACACCACTTTTATCCAACTGACTCTTGACATCGATATTTGTATGATAAATACATGTTATGCCAGATGAAGTGCATAAACTTGACAACTTCTCGTTTACCTTCGCAATTTTTTCATTCCATTCTTCCCTGTCAGTGCGCGGAATAAGTAGAGACACTGCTATTGTCGTTAAGTTACCAGATTGATCAGGGTTGCGTTGTGGCAATTGCATGGCAAGGTTATGTATATCATTGTCAATAACATCCGCATATTTTGTGCTCGTAATGTCGTTGCATCATTGCATTATTTCACGGTAATTCAGGAGATTTCCCAAAATAGCGCGTTTGCAATTTAAGCTAAAAGCCAGAAGCTCTTGTTTGGGGGTTCAGGCAAATTTAAACTTTGAAGATTAATAATCCAACTCTCCATGCACCAATATCAACTAACAAGGCATCTATTATCAAGTTAGCTATCGAGGATAATATAAAGAATTATTGTTGATTGGACCTAGATTCTTGTCGCTAGTCCTGATCAAAATATGTTACGTATTTTTGGGACACCCGGTACAGTTGCCATGTTTCTCGTTATCTCATAGTTTCGGGCGATTTTGCTAAACACTTGTGTGCAAGTCACAATTTCCGTTTACTTGATATCAGCCCAGTCAATGGGAACTCATAACAATGCTATCTGTGATTTTGTAACAGTGATTGAGCATTAAAACACACACTGTTAATACAAAGAATGATTTTTTCGTGACCTACAAATCGCACAAAGCGTCCCGTCAAGCTGTTGTCTTCCTCTTCATAAAAAGTAGATCTCTCGCAGACAAAAGTGCCCAATTTGTAATTGGAAATGTTCAACTTTGAAGGTCTTCAAATAGTACCTCCTGGTTCGTATAAGATGCATTAGCATTGATGTTATTTTGAACCCAATTCTATCAAATTTATTGGCACGTATGCGTAGCCATTCTGTTCTCAGTTTGCATTGGCATTTTATGAATCATTGACTGCAGTGATATCCACATATCAAGGGGCACATGGAAACAAGAAACTTAGGAATTAGTCTACCTAAAGGGCATAATTTTCAGTTTTTGCTTTTATCGCTAAAGGTTACTGTACCCCTTCAGTGACCACTCTCGATGTTTTCTCTCTTGATTATCACACATGCGACATAACGCGTATCAACTATACATTATGCGATTCGTCAGTAAACGGGGAATATTATACAGAGCGGGCTTGGGGTCGCGACCAAATTCAGCGGGAAATTAAATTTCAAAAACCGCAAAAATTGGACCTTTCCCTCTTGTATAACCACCCAGTACCCCCGAAAAGTTTTATAAAAACCTCAATGAAAGTTTGTATTCTCAACACATCAATCCAGCAAAGAGTATCTCAAATTTCCTTTGCGTGTCTTAGCTTCAGAATAATTAATATAACAATTTTACCCTTCGCCCCTGGCCTCGTTTTGATATTCATTCAAGCGTTAAATTTGGATCATGTAATTTTTCTCTGAAGTGAGACAACTTTGGTCCCCCTATGCTTTTTCTCTCTGTCTGCCAAATCGTAGCCAATTAACAAGGACAGATTTTGTAAGACAATAGAATGAATCGATTTTGATTGACACGGCAATTCAAAGCGATTAACGATCGCAGACAAAGGAATTTCTCTCAACCAGTAATTCAGAACCGGCAAGCTGCAAAGGTTTTTCTGAAGCCCAGGTAGCTAGGTCGCTCATTGTTTTTAAGGACAAACATGAGCATAAAACGAAGAAAGAAGGATATATCTGCACATCTGCCACGGGCATTTCATTTATTTCGTTCTAAAGCCGATTGGGAGGCGATTCCATTCTCTTATTTGTTGGTGTAATTACAGCCTTACGCCTTATAAAAGACGGAAAGACGATGATGCATCGCAAGAGACTGCGCAATAGGTACATAAAGAACAGAACTGAGGAAAATTTAAATGCATTTAAAACGCAAAGAAACGTTTGTGTCAAACTCTTGCGCAAGACAGCATAGGGCTCAAATCTTTAAAAAGGTCGGTGTAAAATTCTATTACGGTTTCACTCGAATTAAATAGCTTGGAAGGAACTTGGCGTTTTTTACTATAAATCTGCCGTGGCAATTTGTTGATATCTTGATTAGTTTCAAAATGGCGGCATTTATTAAATTTGAGGCTATGACGTCATCAAATTTCTAAATCCTAAACCAGAAAAGATACTGATTTCTGCGTTTCACCATATTGTAGGCCTTTATAAACTATGGCTTTCTTGGAAGTTATATGATTTTTCCTCCTTTGGTTTAAGATTTACGATGATTTAAATGTTTTCCAGATGTTCCTTCAATTTTTTCAAAAATCAAGAAATTGCCGTCATTTTGAAAACAAATCAAGATATCAACAAATTTCCACGGCAGATTTACAGCAAAGTACTATAAGTTCCTTTCAAGCCATTCAATTCAAAGAAAAATGGAATAGAATTTTACACCCACCTTTTTAAAGATTTTAAAGATTTGAGCCCTATGCTGCGCAAGACGAAATCAGATATCTATAGAAATCTTGACCTAGGAGATCTCGCAGATAACCGAAAATTTTGGAAAACTGTAAAACTGGTGTTTTCAAATGAGTTACAAATAGATTCATCAGTTATTCTGACTGAAGATGGCAAAATAATACCTGATGACTCAGAGATTTCCGACATTTTTAGCGATTATTTCGCAAATATAACAGAAAGTCAAGGAGTTTCTGATGATGAGGCTGTGTTATAACAAACCAACGGAATAAATGACCCCATTGAGAAATATCAAGAAATATCAAATCATCCTAGCACCAATATGATTAAAAAGTTTTGCGAGCTAACCCAATTTGAATTCAACCCAATCCACATAAGGAATTTTCAATTGCTAATGACTGAAGTGTTTAAGACAAAAATAAACCTTAAACCTACCTTTATGAAGGACATTTTTGTCGAAAAACGGGTTGTTTCTCATGGGTTGCCTTAACCTATCCATGCCACAAGCACGCACTACGTGCTATGGCTTAGAGACAATATCGTTTCTTGGGTGTAGGCTATGGCAGGCACTTCCCAATGTCCTAATACAGTCAGATGCTCTCTCCAGTTTCAAAAGGAAAATCAAAATATGGAGGGTGAGGAATTTAATTGTAGAATTTGCAGTTAACATTTTCTGCTCTGTTTGTACGGAGAAAAGAAATTTTGCAAACATTAAAAGAATTGTAAAAATCTGTAAATTTATGTATCTGTATTCGGTTATTCTGCATTTTATTTTATTTTTTGTTTGTTTTTTCACAATTTTACTTTTTTAGATAGTAGGCTTGAATTAGCTGTTAGTTAACTGCTATTGTATGTATACGTATATTTGTATATAAAGATTAACACTATATATCTAAAGTGAACGATGAAGAAGAGGTACAACATACATACATACATACATACATACATACATAAATACATAGATACATAAATACATACATTTGCTATTTTTTAAAGCAGGTTGCCTATAAACGCAACTATAAAGCTGATGTGGACCTGCTGTCTACTAAAATAGAAATAAAAAATTTTACAAAAAAAAGAAAAAACAATTCTAATAGTTTTAAAGATCGTGTTTCAAATTTTAAAGTTAAATACTCTTACTAAAATATGAATTTTAAAGATTTAATAATAAATAAAATCCCTCTGTTTTTTCTGTATCAAACAGGCTTCTTTGTTAAATGAGACTGCATTTAAATGTTCCTTCATACTTTTCAACTGGTTCTTGAAAGTGTCTATTCCTTTGATACTTCTTAAGTTAATGGGTAATGTGTTCCATAACAACGGACCTCTCCATCTTACCGACGTTCTTCCTATTTCTCTGGAGCATCTTGGTAACTCGAATGACAAGTTGTCTCTTGATCGTGTCAATTTTCGACTGAAATGTCTTTCTAGCGCTTCGGGGGCTGTTTGCTGGTAAACTTGGTGCATGATACTCAATATCTTTCTTTTATATATATAATCGAGTCTGTCCCATTTGGCTAATCGTAGAATCTCTTCATCTGGAATGTCTCTGGGTAGCCTATGAATGATTCTTGCTGCTCGTACATGAATTCTCTCTAGATCTGCAGTATGAGCAGAAGAGCAGGTCCACCAAACAGTCATACCGTATGCTACAGCCGCGATGATTGTTTTAAAATAGATTTCTTCTTGAACATGTATTGGCAAGTACGACATTCTTTTCAATTGCCAAACCTTTGCACAATGAGACTTGATGACTTTCTTTACTTGTGTATTCCATGTCAGTTTATTATCCAGCTCTATTCCAAGTAATGATGTTGTCTTTACATATTGTATTATCTCATCGCCTATTCTTACTGGACGCAATGGTCCTACAAAATTGCGATTTGTTATGATTAAGACTTCCAACTTTCCAGTGTGTATCGTTAGTTGGTTTTCCTGACACCAATCATTCACTTGCTTTCCAATCATGTTTAATTTATCTACAACCTCCTCGATATTCTTTCCTGCATAGTAAAATGTAGTATTATCAGCATATAAGTATGTTTCCCCTTGCGTGATTTATCTGGAAGGTCATTTATATACATTGTAAACAACCTTGGTCCCAACAGCGACCCTTGAAGTACTCCAAATTTGATTACGCGATTCCTTGACTTTGTGCCATTAAGTTCAACATACTGTGATCGATTGCTTAAATAATCACAGAGGGTGTCAAACATGTTACCACTAACACCACACCCAAGTATCTTCTTCTTTAGTATATCATGGTTTATGGAATCAAAGGCTTTTCTAAAATCAATCAGGAGTACTCCTACGGTTTGCCTTCATCAATAGCTCTCTTCCATGATTCTGCCATATGAAGTAGTAAATATTCTGTTGATTTGCCTTCTTGGAAACCCCATTGTTTTGGGGTTTGAGCTCCATTTACTTTTAAGTGGCTGTCCAGATTCAGACAAATTTGTCCTTCCAGGATCTTCCCTGGTATACTCAAAAGTGACAGTGGCCTGTAATGTTCTCTTTCAGTTTGCTTTCCCTTTTTGAAAGCACTTCTAAGTCTTGCTTTTTTCCACATATTTGGAAATTTTCCAGTCTCATAGCATTTGTTAAAAACCCCCTTGAGTCCTGGTATAACAGATTTACCCCCAGATCTAAGTTCTTTTCCTGATATCATGTCATCACCAATTGCTTTATTTGGTTTCAGGCTAAACATTTGGTGCAATAGTTTTTCCTCATTTACCTTAATCTCATCACAGATTGGAGTTATTCTGTTGATGAAACTATTTCCACACCTATTAGATTCACCAAATTTCTTGGCCAGATTTTCACCAACATCTGCAAAAAAGTTATTTAAGATTTCTGCTTTCTCTGTATCTAATGTTTTAAGCATCCCATCATCATCTTTTAGGGCAACAATGTTTGCATTCTTTGTCTTTTTTCTTAACTTTCCAACTGTTTGCCAAAATTCTTTGGAGCTTGAGGCATTTGCAAACTGTTCTTTCCAGTAATTTGCTTCTGCTTTTCTAAGACTTTTGTTCACTTTGTTTCTCAACTCTTGATAGATTTTTCTAAGCCTGCTGTCTGTTCTATTTTGCTGCCACTGTACAAGTGCCTTGTATCTCTTATTCATTAACTTTTTTATCTCTCTGTCAATCCATGGATGTTTGTGTGTCATTACCTTTGCTCTTCTAGTTTTTGTAAACTCATCTAAGATGTCTTTATATAGCTTGTCCCATGTGTAGCAGACATCATCAACATCATCAAAGATATTAGCTATCCAGAAAGGGGTCTGATCCAATTACTGCTTGAAACCTTCTTCATCAAATGCTTTCTTAACCCTGACCTCCTTTAACCGTGCTTTTGGGTACTTTCTTTTGATATTCAAGGTGCAAAATATTAGTTTGTGGTCAGATATCCCAGGTTCAAAAACTCCATGCTTAGAAATTTTGTTATCATCTTTTACTATTATCAAGTCAATCAACGTTTCGGGGGTGTCTGATATACGTGTTGGCTCTTTTATTATGTTGGTCAGATCATATGAATATAAAATTCTCTTTAATTTCTTTCCTGGGTGGTTTTCATTGCTCCTTTGCAGAAGGTCTGAATTCAAGTCCCCCATTAAAATCTTATTTTTTCTTTTTGTCATGATCTTGCTGAGTATAGTTTGTAAATTTCCATAAAACTTGAAATCAGTTGGGGGTCTATACAGAGCTCCTAACAAGAATTTCTGTGACATGATGTTAACCTCAATGCATGCACTCTCCACAGCCTTAAATTCCTCAATATCATTACTAAAGGGAACCACTGTTAGGTTATCTTTATAGTAGATTAAGCAGCCACCTCCACCCTTTCCTTTTCTGTCTTGCCTCTCCATGCTGTACCCTGTAATAGATATTTCCTCATCCCTTATCTTTGAGTTCAGGTGTGTTTCTGTAATTGCAAAAATATCAAATTTACATTCAACTAGGAGGAGCTCTATCTGTGAGAGCTTAGACAATAATCCATTTACATTAAGGTGCCCAATTTTTATTCCATGTTGCCCCATCTCGATCTTTAATTCCTCAAAAGCATTGCCAGAAAAGCTGGTCTCTCTTTCTTCAATAATACTTTCCATAGTTGCTGTGCTTTCATTTTCGACCAGGCTTATTTCCAAATTTGTAGCACACGAGGGGCATTCCCACTGTAAAGATGTTTCTTCCAGCATTTTCTTGTAATCATGCAAAGATATATTCCCACATTTTGGGCCAATATGGCATCGTTTTTCACATCGATTACAATCAAGTGCATGGTGATTTTTAGCGACTGGCCTACCACAGGCAGAGCAAGGATTTCTGATAGGTCCCGGATTTTGATGAATATCACCCGACATGATTATCTGAGATCGTATGGTCCCATCTGACTTTAACTGGAATGTTGATGAACTTGAATTAGTGCAGTAGTATTGCAATCTTGACTTCATAAACTTTCGCTTTCCATAATTTCTTCGTTTTAGGCCCAGGCTAATTTTTAGGCCATCATAGCCGACCATCGCAAGTGCTAGCCTAAATCCATCTTCATTGTCGTTTTGGCGGCTTTCTTTACACATTCTTCACAGTATCTTCCTTTAGTATATTTCTTGTTGTAATACGATCTTTCTCGACAACCTTCGAGTGCTAAATGGATAAAATAGCTGATGAAAATCCACCATAAAAAACCACGTCTGAACGCCATTATGGTGGCTGCGCAGCATAGAGAGCAGGCATCGAGTTGATCTTTTGCGAACCGATCAATCTGGACGATACCTAAAACCCCGTAACATTTGTCCGTCCTTTTCCTTTGTCGTGCGTTTTTGTTTTCATGTCAGCAGTATCTTTCATGTATCATCTGTTTTCTTTATTTCAGTAAA
Organism: Aurelia coerulea; assembly: GCA_039566865.1. Lineage (NCBI taxonomy): Eukaryota > Metazoa > Cnidaria > Scyphozoa > Semaeostomeae > Ulmaridae > Aurelia > Aurelia coerulea. Next base: position 12,034,895 of record CM076950.1, read on the forward strand.
TCCTGGAGGTTGGGCACCTCCATCAGTGGTCCGCTCTGTTTCAAAGCGAGAGTACCCAAAATTCTTGAGAAAATTTAGTGCATTCGTACAAGACGTGACTCGCTACAAGGCCATAATGTTGTGAAATCATAGGCCAGTGTAGCATACTTCCAATGCTATGATTGCGCCTCGGATTTGGCAGTGCATCAGATTTGCAATGAATCATACAACGAGGACTTGATGATTTGTCAACAGATGTCTCTCAAATGGTTCTCAGATTAAATTCATTCTGGCCAATAATTTACTGTGTATACTCTGATTATGGTAGCCAAACTTCCTTCGAATATTTATAAATAACGGACAGCATGGCGCAAGGCAGGTCTTCTGTTCTACAAAAATGAAATTTGTTGTAATCCTTACAACATACTGCAAGCATCCACAAGTAAGAAGCTAACTGGTATGAAAGATCATGCTGCTTTGGAGCTGATCATCAAAATAGGCTTGATAGCTTAAAGGTAATAAGGAAGATATTATCTTAAAAAATGCGTACTGCAACTGTTGTTAGATCATTTATCATTTATCTTTTGCAGAAATATGTTTCGTGTAAGTTGTACCATCATGATTCAGCGAAAATATAATAAATACATGATTTGAATACCAACAAATAGCGTACTTGTATAAAACGCGACGTTTTGAGCATATACTCGTTATCAAGTATCTGTTCGATACGTCGCGTTTTATACATCTATGATATTTTTGGCACTCAAATCATTTATTTATAATATTTTCCATTAATTCTTCCCGTCAGCCAACCTTTCTTGAAAAAGCACAGAGAGAATTACGACACCTTCAATATAATCATCTATTGTAGCCTTTGTTTTCGGGAATTTTTCTTTCGTTCAGTGGCTTAATGGCAGTAAATTAGAGTTGTTGCCTACCTTGAAGTGCCATAAGCTTAAGAATATTTGCTCGCGAGAACGTTGCTCAGGGAAACATTGTGCATGTGAAATGCTGGTACTATTTGACCGTAACTACTCCTCAAACTAATGATGAACTGATATGGCTGAGAAAGGGTTGCATTGCCAGGGAGAAAAGTTTGTGACATTCCAATGGGTTCGTTGCCTACCTTGAATTACGACACGATTTGTCAACTGAGGTGAAGCAAAGTTTCCGAAAACTCTGGATTGAAGTCGCGATCCTATATAAGTTGCCACTGCAGTAGTTAATGCAACAAAAAGCAATGTTTTTCATTGGAATATTTTTAATTTGTAAATTATTTTGTTGTGGATTTTTTGATGACTCATCCTTTGGTAATGCCTAGGGATTTTCTTCACCGGGTGTGTCAAGAATGATAACACCTTTGGCGGGCTGTGGAATTAAAAGTATGTGGCCGATATTCAAAACAGAAGTTTTAATAATATTAATAAATTTATTTATTTACGGTTTGCTCGAAGATAGATACTTGAAGCTAATTAACGCCAACCATTAACAAAACGAAATCTCAAAATTAAATAAGCCTATTTACACGCACCTTGACTATAGATATAAAGAAAGATTAATAAAAATCAAAAATTCTAAATTATTTACAAATCTCTTACACAGTCTACAGTTACATTTCCTGAATTGATGCTTTTTTATCTTCCGCTTAAATTCTGTCAAGGTATGAGACTCTTTTAGTTCTAGTGGCTACGAATGCCAGAGTTTGTGTCCAGTGTACCTGATTGTCTCTATACCATTAGCATTTGTTCGTGGAGTTGGTACTGACAAGTTGTCAATATATCTCAGTCTATTTGGGATTTGCTTCTCGACGAACATATCATCCATAAATTTAGTTTTGAGAATAGAAGGGGTCTCAAGACTGAACCTTGTGGTACACTTTTTGTTGATTCCTTCCATTCATTGAATGATTCATTTACCTTGACCCCCTGTAATCTTTCATTGGGGTAGCTGTAAATGAGCTCAAATGCACCTCTACTAAAGCCATATGCATGGAGCTTCGCAATAAGTAGCTCGTGGTCAAGCCAATCAAGCAGTCAAAGGCTGACTTAGATTTGAAATTTTTTTTGGCAAAATCACTCATCATTGATGCCAGAAAGTTGGAAAATGCTGGTAAAGGGCTCGTATAGGAAGGCGATAAACCATTCTTGTCCATGATTCACTTGTTATTTTGAATTTAGATTCAATACAATTGTCAGTTTCAGAAGTAGATTTTAATTTCAATCGAAAGTAAATCATGGATCAGAATCGACTTTGGAATTTTCAATCCAATGCAAACCCTTTACCAGCATTTTTATCGTTTCTGTGTCAGAAGGACGAGTGATTTTACCACTTGAAATTTCACATTTAAGTTGACTGATATATTAAAATTTCATTTTTGAATATTGACTGCGTACTTCTGATTTGACAACCCGTCAAACCACAGCCCGCCAAACTTGTTAGTTTTTTTCTGACTCGCCAAGTACATCATTTGATGATTGCTTTTTTCTGCTGCCATCACTCCTTTCAGTTGTCTTTGCTCTATTAGCACTAATTGATTTCCATATTCAAATGGAGCAATATTCTTCTAACTATACTGATTACATATGATGAATAGTTATAAGACAGTAATTCGTTATAATTTTTGTATCTTTGTAAATTTCGTGGTAGCTGTAAACTAAATTCCTTCTTCAAGGAGGTATGTTTGTGACAGTTGTGAGAGTGAAAAGTATTATTGTTTTGATAAAAAATCTCGGTAAAAACAGTTTATATTGTTGTGCCTCCCTGTGATTATCCATTGGTATTCCAGATTCGTTTCGAATAATGAACGTATGCGCTGAATCTTAGGCCGAAACGAATACGGCATAACACTGTGCAGTATTGGTTTCTCTGTTCAAACAGAATCTCCGTTTACACTCCCATCATGAAAGTATACGGACAGCCGAAACAAAATGGCGTCAAGTTTGACCGTTAGCCCTTCGACCCCAAAACAGTTCTGCCGTTATGCGGCCATTTCAGGGACTGGAATCCAATTATTTTACCGCCAAAACTTTGTTTATGGATCACGAAAGCGAGGAAGAAAATAGAAATTGAAAAACAAAGCAAAATGAAGTGTTTTGATAGCAAAATATGAATTTAGCTGTGAGAAGGAAAAGCAATCAAAAATAAGACTGTATGTTTAACAAATTTCCAGTCATGGAGGCTGACAGGAGAAGATTGTTTTTATGTCAAATGAAGCAGAAAGGATCGTAGTTTTAGGAATCATGTGAATGATATCGAAAAGACACTTTACTTTAAAATGGCAAAATCAAATTTGAGTCTCCTATAACTGTGGGGCTGTGATATCATATTTGCCAAGGTAAGTTTAGATTTGCATCAAAGCCTCAAAAATATGATTAATGCCAAAGGTTGGCCTAAAGTTGCTATCATTTGATACATCTTACATATTGGAATCAATCTGAGAAACATCATACAGTGTCCTAAAGAATTTTCTTTGCAAAAATTTGGTTTTGAGTTTGATTGCAATAATTCTGTTGTTATAAAACCTTATCGTTCTAAGTTGGGAGGCTCCTTTGTTATCGATTACATTTTCTCCTCGCAGCTAACTTCATGGTTTGTTATCAGAACACGTTCACCTTGCTTTTCTTCAATTTTTTATTTCTTCCTTGATTTCGTGATCGATAAACACAATTTTGGCAGTAAATGGTTTGTTTCCATCTTGCTTTTTTTTCAATTTTTTATTTCTTCCTTGATTTCGTGATCGATAAACACAATTTTGGCAGTAAATGGTTTGTTTCCACTCCCTGAAGTGGCTGCATAACGGCTGTACCGTTTGGGGGGTCGAAGTGCCAACGGTCAAATTCGACGCCATTTTGTTTCTGCTGTCCGGATACTTTCGTTATGGGAGTGTGCACCATACCGGCACAAATTGAATACGATAGGTGCTGATCATGGCAAGCCTAGTACTATTCTGATTATAGATAGTTCGTGTGCACGCAATTGGGACCATATTTGGCAAAAAAATACATTTAGAGTTTTTGTTTTCATACCTCTTAATAGTTTGTAGGATCTTGTCGCAAAGGTGGCACAAATGCTTTAAAGTGGGACAGAGTGTCCGACATGAAGAAATGATCAAAACTAATGAAATGTAGTCTAAAATATGGGACCTGCATTTTCAAATCTGGAGAGTATTAGAAATTTTGTCAAGAAGGTGGAACAAGTGCACTAAAAAGGCACACAAACATTGTCCTAATTATGCAAAGCAGTTTTTATCCATTTTGTACAAAATTAGTTTTGAAAATTCATTTGTATGGGCTGCTATTTATTTTTTAGTCTGACAGCAAAGTAGTACACTATTTGTCTGAAGGTATCAGTATATTAATGTCTGGACTGGAAAAATATTGCAATTTTTAATGGGGGTTAAATGCAATTTAAGCCTGGTTAATACGGCCTCAGGACGTTTTCTGGGTTGTCCTTGGCCTGGATCTTAGCTCCTTGCCCCAAAGTTCGGGCCTAGCCTGAGGCGTGAACTGTAAATGAGCTTAACTAGATTTCACGGACCTTCGATGTTGTTCCAGTGACCTGGATAAGTGCAACAAAACAGGATGCATTGATTACAAGGCAACTCATCGGACCGCCCGGGGATTAATTTGGGTGTCTCTGTCAGAATGCTTTATCTGCCGGACTGTCAAGCTATACTCTGAGTTATTTCAACCGACCTCATTCTGGCAAATGTAAGCCAAGCGGCATGACGAAATTCTCCCACTTTCGAGTTTATTTTTTTTTGGGTTACTTTTTAGTTTTTCGGTTGTCCAGTCAGACTTTCTGCCAGGTGCATTAGTCGGAATTTGTTATTCCATGTCTATCACTGACCGTAAAGACTACCGCTGTTCCGGCAAAAGGGCCTAGTGCACTCTCCTCCGCAGTCAGATTAACCTGTGGGGCGAGAGAGGCTGATGCACTGATAGCCCATTTTCCTAAGGTAAGTATTAATATAAACTACCTTTTGCCGTGCCACATATCTAGTCATTACCTAGAATTACCTAATCAATTTTCGAAGCTCATATTTTACCAAAAGCATATTGTGGTGTTCTTTATTGAAACTTTTGCAAACCAACAGCATGGAAATTCTGATTTCATTACCTCAAGTGTTCCATCTTTTGTGACAAAAATTCCAATCAAATGCACAATGAGCTCAAATATCAAACAAACTGTAACTCAATCCATTCAAACATAGAGTTTATCAAGATTCTACCAAATGGCAATTGCTTTGTAAAGGAGATGATCTATTTGCAAGTTATTATCAGCTGATGGCAACACCATTGAACTGAAATTCTAGTTAGAAATAGACAGTTTAGATTGTTCTCGTTTCTTTTCTATTTATTGGAGTCTGATCGAGAATCAATGTCATTTTCCTCACTTTACTTAAAGTATGCTACTTTGGAAACTAAATCATTTCAATTTAAACATGCAGTTTAATCACATAAATTTTGTTCCAGATCACAGTTGTGTGTCATTCCATGAAAGTATTATGTTACCTTTTATACTGAATGTGAAGCTACAATGTCAACGTTAGTTCGATTGAGAAAGGTGGCGATGACCCAATAAATGTGGTCTGTTGTGCTTTCTCTTACCTGCTGCTAACGAAGTAAATAATGTTGAGACTTTACAACTTGCAATACGAGCGCTAAATTCATCAACCACCCATACATAGCACATACTTTTCTTCCCTTTCTGCATTTTGCGCAACCTTTGTGAACATGAAATTTTTTTGAGAACATCAGAAAAGGTCAGACAGACCTGATTTGAGCCCCACCCATACATCATCTGCTTCTTTTTCGTTTACGTAGCACGACGTTTGTAGCTACTCTTTGATTTTTAGTCAGAATGCAAAAAATGCTTCTTTTACGAATCATAGTTTGAACTTGACAACATCAGCCCTTCAATCAGGTGCCTATCAACATGTGGAATTTTGATACATTGCTACCATTTTGTTGACATCCTCTTCGAATACGTCTGTTGCAAGTTAGATCAAAATGCATGTAAGCTATTCTGTAACATGATATGAAGTCAATTGGGTATTTGCCCCCTTTCTTGTGACATACGTTTTGCAAAATTAATGTCAGATTCCAATTTAGCACATCGTAGAGAAATTTTTAGTCAATAATCGTGCTTATTATGGATGCACTACTTGTAGGAAGCTTGAGTAATATTCTGTTCTAATTTGGTTAATTTGTGCCATTATCGGTGACAAAGTTTTGAAAACTTGTGCAAGAATCTAAGACGCCTGATGATTGTACGTTGTACACAACTTTGGGGCCAATTGGATGAAACATATTTTTGGCAGTTTATCAATTTAGGACCAGATGTTTTGCCTACACTCGTCCCAATTTTTGACATGGTTTTAGCATAGCTGTTGTGAGATATGAAATCAGCAAGAAAAAATTGCTTTGTACAAATGTAGCCAAAGATTTGATGAATACTACTTGTTAATAATTAGGACAGAATTGTGTGCCATTTCAGTACATTTGTGCCGTTTTTGTTGCAAATTCGTAAGAACAGACTCCAAATCTGAAGTCATTATATCAAAATTGTTCTTTGTACCAAATTATGTGCCGATTGGACCAACTTGATATCAGGTTGTTTTTTCCATGTGGGACAAGATAATTTGTCTCATTTTAGGGAACGTTTGCCACTTTTATGACAAGGTTTTTGCAAAGCTGTTATGAGATCTAAAATCAGCATTTACAAAATGCCATTTATTTGTACTTGTACCCATTTTGTGGAAGGTTTTTTTCAAAATTGTTGCCAGATTTGAAATCAGCAGGTGCAAATTGTACTTAGCACTAAATTTACTTGGCACTAAACATGGAGCCAATCGAGAGAACTTTATTCTTGGTCATGTTTTCCGTGTATGATCAATATTCTCTCCCACTTCAGGGCACTGGTTCCACTTTTGTGACAGGGTTTTGGCACAGCTGTTATGAGACATGACATCTCCAAGTCCATAATGCCCTTCGTACAAGGTATGGTCCAAATTGGATGAACAATATTTGTTCATAATTAGGAGAGTGTTTTGTGCCGTTTAAATTCTGGGGTCCCAATCCACATCAGGAGTTTACAGTTGTTGATGATTGAAATTTATAAACAAAATGAGAGCTTAATCCTAGTTTCGTGATTGAAATCTTTGTTGAAAAACACAGTCCTTATGGATTAAGAAGCTGCCATAATCTACTATTGCCACAAGCGCGTACTACGTGCTATGGCTTAAAGACAATATCGTTTCTAGGGAGTAGATTATGGCAGTCACTTCCCAATGGCAGGATACAATCTGATACCCTCTCCAGTTTTAAAAGGAAATTTAAGACCTGGAATGGAGAGGAATACAACTTTATACTGTGTAGACCTTTCGTGGCTCAGGTTGGGTTCTTGACCGGATAAAATTCGTTGCATTGTAAATCATGAAAATACTGCAAAAACATTGTAAAAATCTGTATATATGTATTTATATCTAATTGTTCCGCATTATAGATGTTTTTATTTTTTCATTTTTATTTTTTTATTTTAAACAATTTTACTTTGTAGTAGGCTTGAATTAGCTTGTATTCTAGCTACTTATGTATATGCCTACTTTAAGTAAATGGATGATACTAATAATAATAATAAAATGCATCTGTACCACTTTTGTTACAACATATTCAAAAATTGTTTCCAGATTTGACAGCAGCAGGTCCAAATTGTACTTTGTACCCAATTTTGAGCCAATCGGATAGCCTTTATTTTTGTCATATGTCTCTGTAGGACAAGACATGCTCTCCCACTTTGGGGCACTCGTGCTGCTTTTGTGACAAATCTTTGGCAAAGCTGCTCTGAGACATGCCATCAGCAGGTTTAAAATTTACTTTATTGGAAGTGTGGTCCAAATAGGATGAACATCACACTTGTTGATAATTAGGAGAGTAATTTGTGCCATTTAAATGAAGTTGTGCCATTTTTGGGAGAACATTTTTAAAACTGATCTCCAGATTTGAAATCAGCAGCTCTAAATGGTACTTTGTGCCGATTTTGGAGCCAATCGGGTGACTTTTATTTTTTGGTCGTATTTTGGTATGGAGACCAATGGGGACACAGGAAAGGGTTAATGTGATCTGAGAGCTACAGACAAGTTTCTTCGTAGGGGGGGGGGCCAAAAATGTCCCCTTTCCCTGAATAGGGTTAAAAACTGCAATTGCAAATAAGTATTATATAACTTTGAGGCAAGCTCTCATTCTTCAAACATGGCTGATGGGGGCCTTTAATCTAATTGTGGTACCCTACTTGTGTTGTTTCAACAGACTCATTTATCTTTGTCTCAACATATAAGAACGAAGTTGGTTGCATTTACAGCCAAAGTTGAGGGCGGGGGTCCCCAGAAATCTTTTTCCCCAGACCCCGTTATGTTTCGCCCAATAAAGAGTCCTGGCGGCGCCACTGCTTTGTAGCGAATCAAAGCTGTACCGATGCATTGTAAACGTGTTGGTGGTTTTGAGAAAAAATACCTGGTCATTTGTGATTTAGGTCATGTTGAATCGCAACGAGGCTAATCCGTTTCTGGAGGCGTTTGGAAATAAGTCGTAAATATAGCGGTATATCATTTCAGGAAAGAGTGAAACTATGACATATAATGATTCTAGAAAAACTACCCATTTTAGAGTACTTTTCTATCAAAACGTTCAAGGAATCGAAGCCAGTCAATGGGGACACATTTAGTAAGTCTAAAGTACATCTTCTAGTAATACTTCTCCATTTAGACAAATGACTGTAATCTGGCACACGCGAAAATCTTCAAGCAAGCAACTTTTCAGCCTCACATTATTAAAGGCAAAGATCAACCTTGAGGAGCCATGTTTCGATACAACTTCTAACATTGTCTAGTTTGTCGTTGCATCTTCATTTGTGAAATCCCCCTGAAGTGACAATTTTTCATCTCATCATCCTTCCGACTCAGTTTTTGTTATAGTTATTTATTTGAAGCTGGTGTAAGCGGATATCACTGATAGGATTAATATCATTTGACGATGACAAAGCATTTTATGTTGCCGACCTGATTTTATAAGTAATTTTTAAGCGAGTTATACTTTAGGTCAATTTGGCTGCGATTGGCTGGCTTAAAAGCATTATGGATAAGTTCTGAGACTGGCGGGATAGGCATGTTGATCTATAAATAACGAAATGTTTAGCTGTTTTTCATACAACAGAGTCCAGGTCAACTTCTGTGAATAAGAAAGACACCATACGGCTGTGTGAGAAGCTTTTCCTCTCTTTTTCTTTGCAGTGAATGTCAAGAATATTTTCAATCTTCGGCCGTTACCCAAACAACAATGCTTCGGGTCAGCCTCATCAAAACAACTCTTTCATCTGCCAGGGGGGTTGAACTTTCCATTACAAAGCACAAAGAGTGTGATACTTTGTATCAAAGACAAATAAAAATTCGTCATTATTCTATTCAAAGGCATAGTGTCGGTCGTGTTTATGTTGGGTATGGTTGTGTGGTCTAAATTAAAGATTGAAGTAACGCACTATTGCCGCAGATTGAAAAGGCAGTGATGTTTCCTGTTCTATCATATTAGGACACAAAAAGGCGGATTTGTGGTTGTGATTTCTAGAAATTTCATAATGCCAACCGAATTAGAAATAACAATTTTGAAAAACGTAGCCAAATTCAGATCGGATAAAACTTTATACGTCGCACAAAGAATACTTTTCTAGGTGCAAGTTACCTGAAATTAAAAAAGATGGTCGATTTTGACTGCGTATTGGTTGAGGAATTGATTCAATGGTAGACGAATTGATGAATTAATTTGACATTTCAATTTGCTTCATTTTATAGATGTTTCCACTGATTAGGGGCCATCGACATTTAGGTTTCGTCTTTCATCGCAGCTTTTGGCCGTGATGGGGGGAGGGGGTGCAGCCAAAAGCCGTGATTATTTGATTTTCCAGGACCAAACCTAAGTTAAGATTTTAATGAAAAAGTTAATACTCTGAATACCTTCTCCCATAATCAGTCATGTTTATTTCTATCTACACGAGCACAAGTGAGCAAGTAAACATTTCAAAGCATAAACTTCTCCATGTTCCGCCTCTCTACTTTGCTTCTATTTAAATGTCATATCTTTCGAACGAATTTTGAAAATATTGAAAATGGCTACTCTAGCATGCCATTTAAATCCTTACTGGATGCTGAAGCACGCGGAAATCAACCGATTTCATGGTATTCAGCCAATCAAATTGTCTCTTTCTAACCCCGTGATGTCAAATCGGTCGTTGGAAGTGAATAATTGAGTACCCTTACGAAAATTTAAGCACATCTCCCCTGCAGTCAACGTTTAGACATAATGGAACAAAACAAGACAACTCAGCTCATTTCACCAGTTCTTAATATGTATCCTAACAGATTTTTGCGTCTGTTTGGGGTACAGTTTAGCCTAGCGTCTCCATGTAATAAGATATTTCAAAGTGCACACTGAGATAAATCGTTTATATTGATTCCTATTTCAGACAGAACATCAGATACCTTTCCAAGGAGGATTGTTCTCTGCTGATTGAAGTTTGGCAAAGCAGCATGTAATGTTCGGTATTTTCCACACCATCATTTGAAGCACATAGGATCGAACGTATCGCAAAAGCTTCATTTTTTGTTTCATTTCAAATTATTTATACAGGTTATAAAGTTTTATACAAAAATGTTTTTCAAACTGACCTGTTTAAAATAGAGTAAAATCAAAGGAAAGAACTAAACAAACTAAGAAAAAAGAAATTAACATAATTTACAATATGATACAATACTAAATCTATGGAAAAAAACGTAAAAATGAAATTAAAAGTTACACACCCTCCCATAGTCGTTCTTTGAATATTCTCAAGGATGGTGCCAATTTTGTCTCTCTTTCTAGATTGTTCCATTGTTTCGCACCGCGATAAGAAAGGCCTTTTGGTCTTGATATTTTTTAGTAACAGTATCCTAAGACCAGTTTCTGATGAGCGCAGAAACCGTTCTCTGTCATCCGAACATTTTGTGAACGCTTAATCCTACTTAGTCAGAAATGAAAGACCATTTGGTTCAAAACTCCATATATTTCATATTTTCAGGTCGTATCAGTTTAATAAGCCTACATTGAAAATTGCCAATGAAGGAGTATTTCGTATCTCAGGATCAAGATAATTCCATTCATTTATTCAAAAAGAAAAGAAGCTATTTCTAACAGTGTAGGTTTCTGTATCTTAAGGCTGGAATGCAGTCACCATGTCTCAGCGCTTACCGATAAAACCTAAGATCTGGAATTTGTACTTTCAAGTCAACCTCGTACCCAATGACAATGAAGGTTTTCCGTAAACTGCAATGCCTACATTGACTCTGGAACTTGTTAGGCTATTCTGCAATTTGATTAGCTCTCTTTCGAAACAAAAGAAGTTTCTCACCTTCAAAAACCGGTGTTCAGTCGAAATGAAGAACATTCGAATGGCTTTGGTTACAATGAGTGGTGTTCGAACCATGGAATATACATTTCGAATATGGGATTCGAAAGGACCTGCTGTCTGCCAAATTTTGCTAATTGTTCCAATCAAAATTTGTCAAAATGTGCCAACCTGTCGCAAGGGTATTGTTGGGGAGATGAAGTGCTGACCCTATTGTTTTGATTCATTGTGTTTCAGCTTTGTTGAGAGCAAATCTACGTTTGGCTCACGTTGCCATGCGCATCGCTCCTTTTGTTTCTTCTCTTGTTCCCAACGGTCAAGCTAATTTACATATTACATAAGTGAAGTAAATCATTACTGCGCATGCGATCTGGAGCCCTTTTTTTGGGGGATCCCTCAACCTCGTTCCCAGGGTGTTCTGACGTCATACGCTGGTCACGAAGCCGAAAGAACACCCTGGTACACTTGGCATCAATCTTGCCAATATATGGCAAGATGCGCCCCATTATGGATTTACAGTTTGCTAGGCAACGATAATCGACGAAAAATGGTCGTTGCTCTAGCGCCAATTCTGAAGTATATAAATTGAGAAATTAAAAACAGACACTTTGAGGACTCTATTTTAGCCCTTTTTAAGGTATTTAATCATTAATCAGGGGTTAGCAAGTGCATTTAGTAGGAAAACGAGCACGATCCATTTGGGTGGAAAAAGGGCCTAAGTTGAAATTTTCGAGAATTTCCCACACAGCTTTGAAAATAGAATGGCTCGTTATTCGGCGAATTTTAGAGATAAATTGGAGATTAAAAGTGTTTTAGTGAAAGAATACAGTTTTCCGTTGATTTTTGACATGCCGCGGCCGTTTACTCCTCGCAAAACGGAGTTACGGTGTAAAATGGGGTAGGCTGAAATTATTCCCCATTTTTGGGGGGCGCGCGTTCCGCTTCTGGGGGCAATATTGAGCCCCAAATTACGTTATTAGACTTGCAGACGAATGGTCTCTTGAAAACTTTTTTCTGTTTTGAAATCGGGCTTGTAACCATGGAGCATCGACTCCAAACGTAACCTCAGGTCGGAAAATCGCAACATTTATTTTTCAACCCCCTGTTATGACGTCATAATGAGCCCAACATTTCCTGAAACTCCAAAATTCGGATGCGCCGTGGTCCATTACCCCTCTTAAACTCCTCACTTGCCCCATAAACCCCATTGATTTTGTGAAATTACCGATTCAATAAAGGCCATTTTTGAATGGGAGCAAGTTATAATCTGATTTTACTATTGTTTTCGAATAGCCAATCAAATTGCCGAACGGCCTCTTGTATCCCAGAGTAGAGGTAGAGCAACGAACTCACTCTGGGGACGAGATTGGGGATCCCTTGAGGCTTACAACTTAACCTATTCCAACCTCGTTCCCAAGGGTATCTGTTGTTTTCAATAGGAGGCTAGACCTCAACAGATACCCTTGGGACCGGTTTACAAATTTTGTCAATTTTGATCGGAATAATTAGCATAATTTGGCAGACAGCAGGTCCTTTCGAATCCCATATTCGACAATTTCGAAATGTATATTCCATGGTTCGAACAACGCTCATTGTATCCAGAGCCATTCGAATGTTCTTCATTTCGACTGAACGCCAGGGCTTCAAAGGTGAGAAACTTCTTTTGTTTCGAAAAGAGCCAATCAAATAGCAGAATAGCCTAACAGGCTCCAGGGTCAATGTAGGCGTTGAAGTTTACGGAAAACCTTCATTGTCACTGGGTACGAGGTTGAACCTGTTCGTATCCTCAACAAAAGTAGCTGTTGAGGTCTTGCTTCCTATTTACAACAACAGCTAATCTTTGGAACGAAGTTGCTTTCAAGTAAGGCGGAGTTAAACCATTAATGATTTTATGAAATAATGTCAATCTATGGTACCATCTTCTGTCTACAAGTGATTCCCAGTCCTACTCATTTTATATCTTATCTTTCGATGCATCATATCTACCACATGCGGCACCTGTGATGGCTAATGCAGCAAAATACTGCAAAGATTCTAACCTGCTCATAAGATAGTGCACAGAAGTGGTCCCATTATATGTTTAATATTTAGGGGTCAGCAAAGAAATAGTGGCATGGACCCCCCTCCCGTATTAAAAGTTAGGGAGTACCCCCCCCCCCCTGGGCAGAATACTGCTACAAGTAGGGTTCAAACTACATTTACTAGCTGTTGGCAGACTCGTGTTAATAAAAAATGTCCCAATGTCATAGCCAATTGCATTTCATAGCCAATTGCATTTCATAGCCAATTGCATTTCATAGCCAATTGCATTTCATAGCCAGTTAGAAAATTAAATCAAAATCAATCACAGTTTGTATGTGCCAAAATATTTCTGCAAAGAATAAGAGACGAATGGGAGGGAAAATAGCATGACATCTAACCAGCAGAGCTGCACATTCTATATTCTTGCTATCCAACAGGCGGAAGAATAAAGGAGCACCTTTTATTACGTAAAATGTGTTTCCTCGTCATGTGAAAACACCTGCAATTTTTGGCAAAATAGGGAATGCATTTTGAAATCGATTTTGCAAGTGGATTTATAAAAAATCTGATTGATGTTTTGAATCTTTTTACCGTTCCATGGATTTGTCTATGGCCCAGTTGAAATATTGTATTTTTCCCGTGTCATGCTGCTAAAAACTTCTAAGTATCAATTAAATTTGACATAAAGATGATGTTCAAGTCACCTGCCGTCTTGAATAGATAGAATTGCAGGACTTCACCAGCTTTGTCGTATCAAACGGCAGAAAAACGACTTGATGAAGAACGACATCGTATTTCTGCCGCATTTAATGATTCAGTTCTAGGCCATGGTCCGCGTTCTCTACGTTTGATCAGCCACTGGGCTTGTGTTTTTGAAAAATAGCCATTTTAACCATTTTAATTTCAATCCAATGTGGAAAAACCAATGTTTAACCCTATTCCATCCGGGCTCTTTGGGTAAGAGTTCTGCCTCGTAATCAACGACTCAAAATCAAACGCCATTATTTTGAAATGACTATTATTGCCTCGTTTCGATAAGGGCCTATGTAGAAAAACACAAACAATTTTATTTTTCAAATAGAACATATCGATTTGAAATCTTCACATTAATTCAGTTAATGCTTTGTTAATGCAGCAACAAATGCTGCCTATGTACAAGGTTTGATATGTCGCCAACTGTTTTCATGGTATTCCTGCTCGTAAGATTTTGTTCTCTCCGGCCAAGTTCCTTGAAACTCTGCTTTGAGCTTCGAGTTTCCGTTGGTCAACATAAATTAATCGAATTTGCACTAATTCTTATGGCGTTGTATTTTGTTGTATACTTTGTACATGACTGTATATAGCAGCCTCGTTCCAAAGAACGTTCAAAAATGAAAATTCAACCCAAAAAGAGTGCCGTAATATTATTAGTTCCAATATGAGTGGTCTCGGTTTGGTGTTTTAGTCTCGTTTGCTAGGATTCGTCGTAATCAGTCTAGTTGTCTGCGACCTTACAACTTATATCAAAATCTTCCCATAATTCCACATTTTCAGAATTTTGTATAATTTGAATTGAGAAAAATGGACTATGGATTTAAAGCTTTAAATAGAAATCGATCATTGAGTAATTGCGATTGGTCCTTTCACTGATTTAGCGTCGTCAATGAAAATGTCAGATAAGCCTGTAGAGAGACGGCATGATAATATGAATATTTGATATCAACGATTGCAACATTCTACATTTCTATTTTGAGTAGATACCTCTAAGAAAGCCAATCAAATACTTTACAGCGCTGCTTTGGTAACTGTCATAAGACATCAAAATTATGCTCATCGTAATAATTAAACAAATAGTCTCATTGTGTGCTCTTTTTTCTGTGACAAGTCTAAAAAGGTCAAGAAAGAGCATCTCCAGTCCAGTTGCTGAATATTGAACGGTACAGTACGTAACTTTCACACTTTTCATCAGAATGTACGATATTGAGTATATCCAAAGTAAAGCCTAGCCTACAAGGTGCAATTTATTTGTCAGTGACGACAATCTTAATGCTAGCTTGGCGACAACGTGTTTCTGTACAAGTCCACTATGCTGTTTTCTGAAAACCAAAGTCTCTAGCACATCTTTGTGATTCATTGCGTATGCCCCCAAAAAAAAATCTTACATCGACCCTCAATTGTTTGACCAAATACACCTTGCTCCAACCTTGCAAAAATAGAATGAGGATGAAGGCCACAGCGTCTAAGAGATGGGTTCCAAGCAGTAGAGCAGCAAGACAGATGGTTCTTTGTAGCACATTTGCAACTTTTCGAGTCTTCCAGACTCCATAAAAGGTCACTGCTCCATGCCTGTGAGCCGGAGGAAGGTTTTGCTTGTTAATATCATACTTGAGAAAAATTTGATCATTTGAAAAGCAATCTTGGCAAATTTAGGGCAATTGTGGCAACAGCAACTGGTTGATAAACTTTAGAGGTGTGGATAAGACGAGGAATTCGAAAAAGCTCGTTATTTTGACATACCAAAATGAGGAGGATTCAACGAGCGAAATTGGCATCCGGAGGAAGGTTTGACATTTTTCTGGACTCAGGAGTCTTATATATTTGAAAAGTGTCAATATACCGGGTGTCCCAAAAAGGTACTCCAGTTTGAAAAATCACCAAAGTTTGATTACACGTCAGATCTTCAATTTTCTCTTTTGTCAGGTAGATCAAGGACCAAATTATTTTCCAAGCATAGCTGATTTTGGAATTTGCTTAAAATTAACAAATCGCCAGATCAATTTCTTGGTGTATGTAAAGCTTCTATTTTGGTCATAAAAGACAGAAAGAAATTCGTACTATCATGGGAAACTTTAATGCTGATAAGAAATCGAAAAATTTTGGCTCTTTGGAAGATTGAGTATTTTGTTTAAAAACGATTGCTCAAAATAGGGTTTTTCAACGTGTAATTGTTCTACCTTGTCATATCAAAAGCACAATTTGTATCACTTTTAGTCTTTGTCAAAAAAAGTCAAAACAAAATGTTATCAAATGTTTGATTGAGTTTTGGTGATTTTAAACAGGAGTGATTTTTTGGGACAACCGGTAGCAAAGCTTAATGAAAATACTAAGATTGAATGTAGACTGGCAAAATTTAATATGCAAAACTTTCAAGTAGGAAACAAGAGGCAGAAATGACTTTGTTACAGGTTGTACAGTTTTTCCTGATACTTTTCTGAAAGAAGCATATGATTCCGTATGCGCAGTCACAATTTCTGTCAATAGGGCCAGAAAAATGACCATTTTTGAAAGAAACATTTTTCACTATATCGAAATTAGAATTCAAGCAATTTCCCGAATCTATTGTACCAGAAAGTAACCAAATTAAGCTTATATAATCTTGATAAATGATAAATGATGCTATTTCTAATTGGCAGCTTGCAAGGTTTATCATACACCAAAATATGTTCCGTTTGATAATTTTTGTGCTATTTACATGGCCTGGGGAAGTTCGGGTTCGAAAATACAAGAGCAACATTGAAAGTTATTGAAATTGCAGTTACATTTTACTTCCAAAATAAGATGGCATCGTAATTTTAGTGATTTAGCTAAAGCTGAGTCATACCATATGGACGACTGAATTTGAAGATGAGTTAAGAGGCCTCGGATCTGTTGATATGATCTTGTCTAGTGCTCCAAAAAGGAAACCGGACGGTAGATACAAATATCAAAAGTTAAATCACAAATTTGGGAGATCGCTAAAGAAAGTAAAATTTCAGATATTTGTAGCATTTAAAACTATCTTCGTATCTTATCTTAACTCCTTTTCATATTTTGCAATCATTATCATCGTAAGGGTGAATACTGCAATGATTTGTGCAAAAGGTTTCTTCAGAGGTCTGTTCATTTTAGATTGCCTCGAACAACTACAGATTGAGCAGAACCCTATGGCATGTGCTCTTGAACTTGATAAAAAGAGCTTTTATGGACATAATGTTCTTTACAAATTATACTTTACACATTATTTACAGACAAATTAGGACACAGAATAGGATACCGGGCTGATTTAGTAGAGATGCACACACGGTGGAAATTGATGCTAAAATATTTGAATAACAATTCGTAAATTCTAAATGAAAATTTACATGAGTCCTAGTTACCATCGCATCTTGTTCAAAATGCAAGAACTGAAGCAAAATGACGTAGGAGCGATTTAAACATGTACTTTTATAACTGGGTTCTGAAACTTTCCGTTATGGTAGGCATCTTGGGGTGCCTACAATATTCCATCTCCATTTCGCACGAGTCGGGTAGCGTTTTCTTCACAATAACTGGACTGGATCATGCACTGTACTAACAATTTTCTACTATTTAGAAAATAAATCTTAATTCAGACAAAACATTCCCAGGATATACGCTCAATTTCTCATATCAGTTATTTGCAATTGAAAATCAACAGATTTTTGCAAAGTGTGGCTTATTTGCAAGTTTTTACCAAATAACAAAGTAGTTTGATTTTCCTGAAAAAATGTTTGCTATCACTTTCGTGAAGAGAACTCAAAATTTACAGATTTCAGGTACTTCTCGTCATTCTTAAATTCTTCCCAAGAGGATCACAATTGATTTGCAAACTTAATCCAGCTAGGCAATGGCAGTAGAAAACGCATTGACCTGATTGGAAGAGTACAAAAGGCGAATGATACTGTAGATATTAGGTTCACATAATTACTGACAGCTACAGAATATTTCGATACACTTTTAAGTGAGCTTTCCTTTTAGATTCTCTGAAAGCAATGACCAATGCAATGTTAAAGACGTTGAGTCCGCATAAATAGTGCACTCATAACCAATATTAAATTCCTTTCAATGATAAAACAAAATATCTGATTTAATCACTATTGAAATTAAACCAAAGACATTCTTCACGATAATGCAAAGATTAAGAAGCCCGATAATGGAAGGATTAAGAAGTCTTTGGTCTCCACTGCTAATGACTTTTGCACTATCGTGCGATAACAAAGGGCCGTCAGCGGTTTGTCAGCAAAAATTCAGGATAGCTTTAACGTTCAACTATTTATATGGACTCAATGCCTTTAAAGTTGTCCCTGTAACTCTTCTTATCACAAACCATTGCATTCGTTCTTGCACTGCTGCTTTCCAGGGAATTTGGAACTAAATTTTGCAAATAATTAGATGTTTACGAGAGAAAAAATAATATTGCTATCGAGTTGTCCCTGCTACTCTGCTTATCGAAATCCATTTCTACTCACGTACTACTGCTTCCCAAGAAATTTGGAATGCCTCGTTTTCGAAGCAAGATCCTCTTTATTGCCTTTCGAAAGTCGCGTGACATGTATGTATAAATAATCGGGTTGATGATGCTGTTTACATACGTCACAGTGCCAAGCATCTTAACTGTGAAAACAGAGACGTTAGACTTCTCTGAGATTGTATCAACGTAGGCAACTACGAGGAATGGCACCCAGCATAGGACCAAAGCGCCTAGCACAATACCAAGTGTCTTTGCAGCTTTGAGATTTCTTTCTCTTCTTACTGCTGGCCGTTTTGGTTGATCTGGCCCGGGTTGGTCCCCGACACTATTTTCTACTTCATGCTTGACGCTCTCGATTTGGCTAGCGTGACGTTTTGCAACACTCAATAGTTTAGCATAAAGAATGATGTTCATGAAAATTGTGAGGGATATCCCGGTAAACACGATGATTAGATATTCCAAGCGAAATACTTTGGTGTAGATGCAATAAGCAGCAAGATTAGCAGCATTTGATGTCTCTAGATTGGGTGATTTCCATCCAATGAAAGAAGGCAGAGAGAATATCAACACAATGAGCCAAATACCTGCTAAGATTTTGTAGGTTGTAGATTGCGACATTACGATGTGATGTCGAAACGGATTTGTGACAGCGGCGTAGCGATCGTAGCTGATTACACCAAGTGTATACACTGATAACACGGAAGAGAACACGGTTAATCCGAAGGTTATTTGACAATGCATCATTCCTCCATTTGCCAAAATAAGTGTCGCTAGCCATAATGGAACCCCAACAACACAAACAATTATATCAGCCACTGCTAAACTCGTTACAAAGACGTTTGCTGGAACTCTTCGTAGACTTCGATAGTAAAAGACGCTGAGTATAACAATGAAATTGGTTATGAATCCAACAATGGATGTAATAGGAAGCAGGACATTGAACGTCATTAGCTCTGCAGATGATAATGGAGGATGGATAGTGTTGTTTGACATTTTCGAAGAAAGAGTTATGCTAGGCATCGACTTGCTTGCACTTTTTAGAGCTACAAAGGAATGATAAAAATTATTATTATGTGTGCCACTAAGCAAGATTTTAAATGAAGCTGCCTGATAGCAATACTTTCTCTGGAATACATTTGAATGCACGGTTTATGTCAACTTAGAATTCACATTTCATTGCAAAATATCTCATCCAGAAAACTTCAGCTGATATATTAGTTATTCAACAAAAGCATCTGAATCGAGGGTTAAATTTGTAGAATTTTCGAATTCACAGATGAAGTTCTAGAAAAAGAAGAAATGGTATCAGCGATAGAAACCCTTATGCCACTCATCGAACTTTTCATATATAGATATGCATAAAGATATCGCTCGATCCATACTCTTTTGTAGAATAGCTAAGGGTCAATTGCTGCTGCTCGCGCACATTTTCTCCTGAAATATAATCTGAGACAGAGTTTCGTTCATCGCATCGAGACTGATAGTCAACACTAACTTTGACTTACTAGTCGTCTTCAGTTAAAAGGTATTTTTACAATTTACGAAGAATTTCTCGGCATCTTTTTCCCTTTGTTAAATGCTGCCAAAATACCGGCGAATATGCATGTGAAACCTTCATTAGCAACAAAACGTCCTTGAAATGAATTTCAGTTTTAATGATTTACTCATTCTTAGAAAGGATTTCATCTTTAGGTACCACTTTACGAACAATTTGGTGTGCTAGTATTCAACTAGTATAATTCGTTCCTTGATGTCAAATGACCAAACGATTCACTGATTTCTTTGGGATGCACTCATTCTTAGACATGATTTAGAAATTTCAAAACTCAACTCTTTACTGAATGATTAGAATTGCGTGACTACTCATAAAACATGCTACTTTATACAAAACCAGGGTTTTGTTTTGGTATCATAAATTTTGATTAACTTAAACCGTTCTATTGAGAAGCTTCCGCTTCTTTGTTTCAGTTGTATCATTTCGAAGAGCAATTCGATCGAAAATCAAAGTGCGGTCAGACATGATCTCAAACGAACACAAGAAAAACAAGCTCGTATCCAAAATATAGTTCTCAGCTTTTCTTTTTGTGACGGCAGAAGGTCATTCTACAGTAAATACCGAGCTATTACCGCAAGACATAAAGAGTTGCTTGCACCGACTGTCCCAAAGCTATCAATTCTTCGATAAATTCCACAGCAAATTCCTATCATAAGACTAAGAAATATAAATTTTCTTGAATAAATCTGACAGAGTAGCAAAGCTATTTTAACGTTTGGTTGCTGCAGTCATTGATGCACTGGTTTCGACATCTCTACTTACATATAGACATTTAATATTGATTTTTTGCTAAATTTTCAATTTAGACACTAATTGCAGTCAACATTCATTCAAATGCATTACTCTCTTATTACCACCGCAAAACTGTCATTTATTAGTCAAGACATCAGTTATTGGCAGTTATCATTAATTCTGAATACATACGTAAATTTCTGGAGTTAAAATTTCGGTCTTTGGCAGCTTAGAGAAATCTTTTCAAAATCAAATGGGCGAAGGGATGACAAGACGGTTGAATGATCCAGAGAAAACGCTTACCATACAAAAAAAAGCATCCTATAACTCTTGGAAGTTGCAAATAAATTGGAAATAACTCGAGTTTGGAGAGAGATGCGAGCGAGCCGCAAGCTGTACACTTACCTGTGCAGAAGAAGGGATTCCCTAGATTTTGCTGTTTTGATATGATATGAATAAATATTTATACACGAAAATAAACCCTTCCGCATCTATACATATATACAATCTTATAAAACAAACAAACAAAAATAATTTCAAAGGCAATGTAGTATCTAAGTATCCAAATTGCTAATATTGCTGTTCTTCCAGGGGATCGTGTTTTGAAGTTAACGTTTTTTATCAGCCAGTAGGTGTGTTTCAATTGTGTGTGAAAGCAACCGAGAGTTGAGGCTTCTCGTATATCAACAGGAGTATCGTTCCATATTTTTAGAGCCGAATATTTAAAGCCCTTTTTGCATGTTCTGTATTTAGTCTTGGGATCTGAAGATCATGGCAGTTTCTTGTTACATAGCTTGAGTGCATTGATCTTAGCTCAAATTTATCCCAAAGGCTCTCAGGGCTTAGCTTATTCATAATCTTATAGGTCATAGCTGACCGATCAAAAGAAATAAGATTATTGACGCTCAGCCAATCACAGGACCAGGTGTTATTTAATCTGGCACTTTCGATTATCGACTGGGCTCTATTTTGTAATCGTTGGGGAGTTTCAAGTTTTCTTGTTGGAAGACTGCCCCAGATTACATCTGCGTAGCGTAGGTGACTTTCAATAATAGCGTAGTATACACTACATAGCTTCGACTGAGGGAGAATATTTTTCAGTTTCTTCAGTGAAGCAAGTCCCCCACAAATCTTGATCTTAACAGTTTTAAATTGCTCGACCCATTTCAGATTTTCATCAACCATTATTCCTAATGATTTGGTTTTGGAAACTCGTTTGATTTCAGAGTCATTCAGCTTTAACCCATTCGGTATAGAGGTTTTTGAAAATTTTTGAGAATTTTTGAAAATATCAGGCGAAAGTGCAATAAAATTAATGCACAAACTCTGCGTCAAAATATGGGAACAATCTGAATGGCCAGAAGATTGGTCGACATCTTTGTTTGTTATTCTTCCCAAAAAAGGAGATACAATGAAGTGTGAAAACAATAGAACTATTGCACTGATTTGTCATGCCAGTAAAATCATCTTAAAAATAATCCCACAGAGAATGAAGGTAAAATTGAAGGAAGAAATTGCTGATGAACAGGCTGGTTTCATAGCAGAGAAGGGCAGAAGAAATCAAATTATGAATTTGAAACTGATAATAGAAAAGTACAGAGAATACAACAAAGCATTATACATCTGTTTTATCGACTATCGTAAAGCATTCGATACAGTCTCGCACGACAAGCTATGGCAAATCATGTGCAACATGGGACTTCTGCAGCAACTAGTAAAGCTTCTTCAAGTATTATATCAGGGGCAAAAAGCAACGGTTCGAACTGGCTATGGCTTAACGGACTGGTTTCGCATCGAGCAAGGTGTCAGGCAAGGCTGCATTTTGTCACCCTTTCTCTTCAACATTTACTCGGAATTTATAATGAGGGAGGCACTGGATGGGTTTAAAGGTTCTAACAAAGTTGGAGGCAGGACTGTAACTAATTTGCGGTACGCTGATGATGTGGCCCTACTAGCAGGAAGTGCAGAAGAACTGCAAGAATTGTTGAACAGAATTCAAGTGGCAAGTAGAGAACGAGGATTGAAGTTGAATGTGGACAAGACAAAGGTAATGTTAATAGACAAGAACAACATCGAGGAAGATTTTGAACTCACCTTAGAAGAGGAGACGGTCGAGGTCGTAAAAGAATTTAAGTACTTGGGTGCCCTCATCACCAACAACTACGATGACACCAAAGAAATAAGAAGAAGAATAGCCATAGCCAAAAATGCTACAGTTTCTCTGAGTAAGATATGGAAGGACAAATCTATCAGTAAAAACACAAAGATAAGACTGCTGAGATCAATAGTATTTCCAATTGCAACATACGGCTCTGAATGCTTGCTGGGCAATGAAAAAGAGTGATAGAGCTAGAATACAGTCATTTGAGCTGTGGGCATACAGGAGACTGTTAAGAATCAGCTGGACGGAAAAGAGATCAAACAAAAGTGTTCTTGACGAGATCGGGAAAACTAAAGGACTTGTTAACGAGATAGAGCAACAGAAACTTCAATTCATGGGACACATTATGAGACATAGATGCATAGAATTTGACTTACTAACAGGAATTGTATTTGGAAAAAGATCAAGAGGACGGCAGAAAACCAGAATGACAAATACAATCAAAGAGAAGCTAGGACTGACTATGACTGAGGCCATTACAACAGTCCAGGACAGAGAGAAATGGAGGAACATTGTGTATGCCGCCACAGCCGTTTGGGAAGCCGAATGTTCTGAATGATAGTAGTAGTATAGAGGTTACCAAGGCCGCGCTCTCCTCGGTCCCTTTCTCCAAATTGTGAAATGATTTATTATGATAACCAATGATAAAAAAACATGTATCTTTTGCAAAAAGCTTATGTCTGGATTGCCAGCAGTTTTTTAATTTTAGGCCATCTTTAGCATCAAAAGTTAGAAATGTCTTACATTTTTAATGCTGTTTAAGCAGGATAAATTTTTTTTGTTAATTGGGAATTTTTTTCAATACTCTACAGTGCCAAAGATTTTGAGAGATCTGGAAAAATTGAAGCTGCAAATTACAAACTTTTATTAGCCTTTTTAATCCAGGTAACATGATTTCTTAACTTTTGGAAAAATTTAGCCAATTCTTTTCGCGAGCCGTTTCATGTAAAAGAATACGTGAATATCTGGACAACAAGATTTCTTTCACAGCATGATCATTTTATTGTTTCTATTGAAGCAAACGTGCAATGGTAAATATCTTCCTCTATAAATAGAACAACAAAATAACTTTATTGCTACCCTTTGTTGACATTGTGTGCAACTTCGATTTGAATGGGGTATTTTTAGATCTTTCTGCTCTCTGCAAATGCAAGCTTTTGACCTTGCACAAACCCTTTAATCAATGAAGGGAGCATTCTGTCTAAAAAGCCAAAAAGCTCTTGTTTAGAGGTAGGCACAATTTTCAGCTTGCAGAATTAATATTTCTGCTCTCAAAGCACAATTGCCAACAAACGAGGTGTCTATGTTCAAGTCAACTACCAAGGAACATTTTGAGGGTAATTAGCCATTGATTAAAGCTAAATTCACATCACTGGAGCGAACCAAAGCTGTATGCTTTTTCTGGGACACCCGGTATACAACAATTGTTTCCGTAACCTCGGTTATACTTCAATTTAAATATGCGGTCCAAGTTATTATGGGTCTTTGGCATGCAAAGCACATTGATGGAAGCTATTTAACACGACTTCAGAATTAATAAGGTATACTTTCGGCAGAGATATTTTGTCTGTGCTCCAAATCCATCTTCACTTTGTTTGGGTTAGGGTGCTTATATTGTCGTTACTATAGTAATGCTTTCTTACTGCCTTTGTTTTTATCTTTTGTTCTCGACTTTACTTCATGTTGACATCAATCTCAAATCGTTTCACTTAATAGGCTTTTCAATCTTGCAAGATAATCTTGTTTCATAACTTTTGTTTCATTCCTTTCTTTCGTTTGCAATTATTGTTTTTCAGAATCTTCACCTTATTTATCAATAACACATGTTGTATGGATGCATCAAAATGCTCTTTTAGCTGTCATTAGCCTCATACGAGACAGCAGGAATCAAATAGAGATTCATGAAGGAATCAGATATAAACGACATTATTGTTAATCTGGAGGTTTTCAAAAGGATTTTGCAATAAATTGCAGACTTTGTGTCCCCATAAACGATTCTAGTCTAACTTGAAGACATACCGGGTATCCCAAAATGATGTATTATCGCTTGATTGCTGATATGTCCGTAACGAATTTTCCAATTTTCAAAAACTATATTTTATCCGATTGCCAAAAGGCTAAATTGTATTTGAGATGTTGGTTTTGGTTTTACGCGGATGTTTTCATGTCGAAAAGAAAATCTCGATAAACCTGCTCAAATTCAAGTCTTACAATGCATGAAAAAGAAACGGCCTACATTTCCAGCCAACATTTTGGATGTGATACAAAAGGCTCAACTTATGTCGTTCAGAGAATACGAACTCAGTTAATACTGAATTCAGATGGGTTGATGATTTAGAGAATACGAATGCGAGTCCAGCCTTTTGTATCACATCTAAAATGCTGACTGAAAAATATGCCGTATCTTTTGCATGCCATCTAAGGCTTGAATTTGAGCAGGTTTATCAATCTTCTTTTCGACATGAAAACCTCGTCGTAAAGCAAGAACCAACATTATCGAATACAATTTAGCCTTTAGGCAATCAAATAAAACAAAGTTTTTGAAAATCGGTTGGTTTGTTATGGACATGTAAGCAATCAAACAATAATACATCATTCTGGGACACTAGGTATATTATCGTAGTTCTTCTTTCAAAAGCATTGGTAGTGAAAGTTAGGGAGTCACAACCAGGGATAAATAGTTATAATAGTAACTATGTATCCCTGGTCAGAACAAAGGCCGAGCAAATGTAATTTTGTGATTTGTTCCAAATATTTTGAGCAACATTGTAAATCTGTCAAACGCCCTGAAGATGCAAATCATAGCCTTTAGGTATGTAGTATGTAATCATAGTATGATGATTAGGCCTCCAATGAAATGGGTGATTAGATTATTTTTGCATTTGTTGATAATTCCTCAAAAAAGACAAGATTTGCATCACTTTTATTGCCATTCCATGCGAGTCTCCATGAAAATTTATTGGAAACATATGGCTATCCTTCCACAACTGCATCTGCCTCAGCAAGGCAAACTCTATCTATGAAAAATAAAGAAATTCTAGTGCTTTGAAAATAAAGTTATCTTTTAGAGCGTCATGATCTATGCTGTCGAATTCTTCTGGTGGGCAAAACTTAACGAAATAAATGACTGCAAATAGGCCTTTAACGAAATTCTACTGACTGCAAATAGGCCTTCAAGGCTAAAAGTCATGGCTAAAGGGCAAATCTTGTTGGAAAAACATACGAGATTTACTTTCTTGACAAGCAATGCTTTCCCATTGTCGTATGTCACGAAGCATTGCTTGACACGCAGCATAGGAATCAAATGTTTCCGCCAATTTTTTGCTCGTGGCCGCCGAAAACCTCCAAAGCCTCATTTTAACGGACCAATCAGACGGTGAATAAGTGAAGAGGAGAAAAGAAAGCTGCCTTTAAAATCCAGCCGGGAAAAAAACTGCTTGAAATTTCCTGAATTTTTTTGAGGAAATCGACTGTCCAGATACTTGATTATACAAGTTTGCATGCCGGTTAAAATATCTCCCGGTTTCGAGGAGTTATGGCCTCTCAATTTCACGTATAAACCAATGAGGCACTGAACCTTGAACTATAGAAATTATGGTCTAGAGACAACAGTAATAACAATAGTTATTGTTGTATGAGCGACCCAAAATGAAAACATTCTTCATTTTCAATTGTGTTTGCTATTATCCTTCCGCCACAGTTTCTTTTACTCAAGATTCAATGCCCCTGTGGTTTCTATGTGAATCGAAAAAATCTTCCAAGGTTAAATTACCTATTTCAAATCATATGGCAAAAGTCTAGAGAAGTTTCTGTATTTATACTATTTTCTGAATTCATGGCACAAGTTTTCATGATGCGAAATAAGTTACAAAATTTAAAAGAAGCTTCATAAAGAGGTTTTATCACGTGATTTGAAGTGGCGCAAACAAGCTTCGACAAGCCTTTGCCGATTTCGTCTCTTGCAGAGGCCATAACTCCTCGAAACCTGGAGATGTTTTAACCGGCATCCAAACTTGTGTAACCAAAAACATCTGGACTAAAAATGTCTTAAGAAAATTCGAGAAACTTCCTATCCAGCAGTTCTTTGTCCTGGTTGCGTTCTACGAAGGTAGGTAAAATTTTGAAAAACCTTGACAGGTTTCTTTGTCGTCTTCTCTTATTCGCCGTCTGATTGGTCCGTGAGAATGAGGCTTTGAAGGTTTTCGGCCATGGGCCACGAGCAAAATTGGCGGAAACATTTGATTCCTACGCTTTCACACGCAGATCAGCATTGAGCACATTTTATTTGGCCATGCCTTTAAAGACCCCCAAAAATAACCCTGTGTCACAATGAAATAATAACGGTCAAGCAGTGTTTGGTGACTGTTTTCTTGTTTGGAATGTCGTGAACGCACGACGTATCCTATGAGCAATTTACAGTAGCTGATTGATCATGGAGCCACTATGACGAAAACTAGACTTTTGTGCAGTAACCCATGTTCTGTGACATCTCTGTAGATATCATCAATTTAAAGGTTTTTGAAAACTCTTACCAAAACAGGTTGCAGTGAAACAGGACGATAGTCACTTTTACATAGCCCTTGCCCATTTTGTGAAACACATAGATCAGTACACCCCAGATCGGGGACTGCTTTTAAAAATGAAAAATGATGGTTAACTATTTATTGATGACACATCTCTATTATGGAAACCGAAATTTCACCAAAGGTATGTCTTTTAGGAATCCAAAGATGAACTTACTCTTCTGAGAACTTTATTCCTGTATAAGTCCAAATCATACAATCATACAATCAACAAGGATTACAGCAGCGTGTGAAACTTGGAAGAGTGCTGGATATGTTTATCACTGACCAGTGCTCTACAAATAATCATTGAACATATCAGTCTTATTCTCTAGGTCTGTAACAAATGTTCCAATTTCTAACATAGTAGGAACATTCAAGTTCCTTTCCTCTTACTGGGTCTATTCATGACACAATAATGTGATCTAATTCCTTGCTTCGCGCCCTAAATTAATATAACGTTCATCCTTTTTTGGTTACAGTCATTCTTGAAGTTTCATAGCGGTATCTCCGAACTAGTTCCCAATCTTACGTTTATTTTTGGCGCACAGAAAGCTTAAACCGTTACATTTTCAAGAATATAGAGATATGCAAAGGTCCAATGTAGTTTAACTTCGTTGCCCTCAGCAACTCGAACCCAACGACTCGCATCCAGCGCTCCGGCGATCTATGAGTATTGAGGTTGCTGATCCCTGTGAACCTCCATAGTCCTATTAACCGTATCTCAATAACAGATCTTGAGTAGAGAGATATCGAGATAGGTGCAAACCGCAACATTCAAAAGAACAACAGAACCAGTGGGCATAGACTTTACTCAGATTGTATCGAAATGTACAACATAAATGATAAAAAACAAAGGCCCTTTCACTAGATTATAAGCTTTCAAACATTTTTACAAACCAATTTGATTCATTTGACCCATCTTAAATTGCTCTAAAAATGCTTTGAATTAAGCCAAGCCACCACCGTGCATCTATGCCTTAACATGCCTGTTCTGTTGTTGTCTCAAGGAAGCAATCGAGGGGAAAGATTGTTTCTTAAAAGAGCAAGGATACGCAAGAGTCTACAATAGTTTTGGGAAATACTTAACGTGCTCTAAAAATGCCAAAGGCAGTCCCGGTGGGGGAGGGGTGTACTTGAATTAAATTTGTACGGAGTGTGCCGACGAAAATTTTGTTTACCTTGCTCCATCTAAGATATATCTACTTCCGTATTTAGTATTTAGTAGTCCAATTCTGGTAAATGTTGTTGAAAGAAATAGAAGCTCGACCTAAGATCGACCCCCGTTTTTGATAGATACCTGCTAGCTGCGGTAAGAAGTTCCTTCGGGTCTCAACTCAGAACAATTTTCAGAGAGTTAAACAACGATAACTTTGCTCGAATTGACTTACGACTAGTTCAATTGAAATACACTAGCGAATATTATTTGCAATCTGGCCTTGTTTTCATTTGTCGTTGGCTGATTTGTTGTGCAACAGTACGAGCATTACAAGGGTTTCATTTTGCGACTTTGCAAATCGAAGTTTGCATTTCAACCGTCGTATTCAAATGATTCAAATGAAAGAAAAGTCAGCTAAAAATGAATGAAAATAACGAGAAACAAAGCAACAAGACCAATTACAATTGCCTGTGTGTAAACTAAGCCATTGCTAACTCACTTTGCAGAAAGTAGTTGATAAAAAGCTTTCTGAAAAGCTTTGAGATCCGAAGCAACTTCATACCACAGCTAGCAGTGCATCCATTGAGAACGGGGTTTGTTCTTTCGCTTTCCTTCCCAAACTTTACCAGATTTGGGCGCTCGATCCAAACCTTTTTTTCAAGAAGTAAAAACGTCTATTGAGTATATGTAAGTAGAATTTGATCTTTTCTTGCCGGAATCTTTCCTTACTTGACAAGCTTCAGATACCATACAAGCCTCTTCTTAACCCTATTACTACCGGGGGGGGGGGGGGCACAAAGTGCCCGCGGCAAAGTTTATTTGATGTAGTGTCGTCAGTTCAAAAGATAAAGAACTGAAACTTTGCGGCTTTTCCTGAAATTTCATGGACTAATTAAAATTTGTAATTTTTTTTCAAAATGGTAGATACTGATCACGTGACAAACCTCTTTTCAACACGTGGTCAGCCAGACAATTAAAGAAGCGAGTCCAGTTTTAACACGGATGGTCGTAGAACATCGAAAATACCACCATTCGATAGCTCTCGACGAGAGCTTTCAGATGATGTATAGTTTTATCCATTTTTGATGACGTCAGCAAATTTTACGTTCATGACGTCATCAAAGTTTATGACGTCATATATATAATAACAAATGTATTAGATAACTTTAAATGGTCAAAATTAGTTCTATTGATTGTTATGAACAATTTTAAGGCATTTTAGAGAAATTTCATCAGTAATTAGGGGTTTAAATGAAACAATGACAAACTGATGCAAATAAATGATGAATATATGATATAAATAACAAGCTTAAATTGACATTTCAATGCCAATTTTTATTCAGTGATGCTTTGGGATACATTCTTGTAGTAGTATGAAAGAAATTATCAACTAAGAACTTAAATATTGCCAATATTGTTAATAGTAAGCAAAAAGTGCAATTTTCCTCAATTATGACGTCATCGTGACGTCATGAAAGTAATGAAGAATTAAAAAAGTAGCCTATTGTGTAGATTTTGTTCCTATACACCATTGTACTAAGTTTCATCCTCCTATCTGCAATAATGGCGAAGTTACGGAGGGGGGGCACTTTGTGCCCCCCCCCCCCCCGGGACTACGATGGTCGAAAAAGCCCGGTAGTAATAGGGTTAACACTCAAGAGCGATAAAGCGATTTATCTCATATTTTATCGAAGAGCCAAAGGCTATCTACGCGTGCGTTCTAAAAATACTGTACTTAATGAACCCCTTAAGCGGTTGTATCGATTGATATTCGTTTGACCAGATCTTCGATGCCGAGAAGATTATTAAAACCTGTTCACACTGGAAAGTACTGCAATTGTTTCTTCTGTCCTCGAAAAAGTTAATTGAAAATTGGATAGTATTAGAAACAAAAATTAGGACCAGCAGCGAGAAGATTTCTTTGTGACGATGCCGGTTGAAGTTAATCAATGACGAGCAACAATAGGGTGTTTCCGTGTATCCATTCAAATATCCTGTCCCTTGAGCAAAACTATTAGTCCATTCTCAGTTCTTTTTCAAGTTCTTAAACTTTACTGGTTTTTTTGTTGTTTTATTGCAATCTCAGTCCTTGTTCTGCCCCTTGCATCAATGATATATTTTCTTGCAGTGCACTCTGTGGCAACACAGTTACGTTTCTTGCTCTTGTTCGCCTGCGTGCATCAATTTGCGAAGATCGCACTTTATACGACTTTAGAACTTCTAAAACGAATCCCGTACAGCATTATTGAACTTGTTCGATATAAGCATTTTGCCTTTAAGAAATATCTTTTTCTGTATGCCTACTTTTACATTGGGTGTGCAACATGCTACACACTCCATACTCAATGGCTGGTAAGCAGGACCATTTTGCTTAGTGGTGATGTTGAAACTAACCCTGGTCCAGAAACATTTACTTTTTGCTGTTGTAATTTGAATAGCATCACTGCGCATGATTTTTTGAGAGTTTCTCGTATCGAGGCATACAACTTTGTTTACAACTATGACTTAATTGGGATTGTAGAAACTCACCTTGATAGCACAGTAGAAAATGAGAAAATAGAACTAAATGGCTATACGTTTCTCAAAAATAACCACCCACAAAATGTGAAAAGAGGCGGCGTCGGGCTGTACGTAAGGAATTCTCTCCCTTCAAAAGAACGTCTTGACCTAGTAACCCTCCCTGAGTGTGTTGTTTGTGAAATTCAGTTAAATAGAAAAAAATACTTTTTCGTTGTAATTTATAGAAGTCCAAGTCAAGACCATAGTGAATTTGATGATTTCATAACAAACTTTGAGCTATTGCTGTCACAATTGCATGCTGAAAATCCATTTTGCGTTGTTGTCACCGGCGATTTCAACTGTCGCTCGACTCAGTGGTGGGAAAATGATATTGAAAATAATGAGGGAAAGCTATTTGAGCCAGTTACATCTGACCTTGGTCTTCATCAGCTGATTTCAGAACCAACACACTTAATGGAAGATTCCAGATCCTGCATTGATTTAATTCTAACTGATCAATCAAACCTCGTTATCCAATCTGATGTCCATCCATCTCTACACGAGCATTGTCATCATCAAATTGTTTATGGAAAACTATCTGTCTCCAACATTGTACCACCTCCCTACACCCGCAGTATTTGGTATTATGATAAGGCTGATCCTATCGCCATTGTGAAAAGTATTGAAGTTCTTGCTTGGCACGAGCATCTCGACAAAATTGCTTGTCCCAATGAACAGGTTAAACTGCTTATCGAAGTGTTACTGAGCATTTATTCTAATTTCATTCCGAACCAAAGTAAAAATATCAAACCTCGCCAAGCACCCTGGATTACGCCAGCTGTCAAAAAATTTTAAGAAAAAAGAATCATGCTTACAGAACTTTTGTGAGGAATGGCCAGCCAGATGACAAGCTTGAAGGAATTCAAAATATGATATCTGAAGGTGCAAGGATGATTGAGGACGCCAAAAATAAATATCTCTATAAAACAGGGCAAACTTTAGGAAATCCAGGGACATCTAGCAAAACTTATTGGAACTTAATTAATACGGTTCTGAATAAGGCAAAGATTCCTATAATACCACCTCTTATAGAAAATGGATTTTTTTCATAACGGACTTCACTGAAAAGGCACAGTTATTCAATGACTATTTCATACTCCAATGTACGACCATCGACACTGGTAGTAAGATTCCACAAAATACCCGAGGAATCTCTACTCTGATTGGTGAATTTGTCATCTCTGAGGAAAAGATACTGAATATCATAAGATCACTTAATCCTAACAAAGCACATGGCTGGGATGGTATATCTATAAGAATGATAAAACTAAGCGATATTTCATTAGTAACTCCTCTTAGGATAATATTCACGAATTGTTTGAGACATGGTATATTTCCTAGAATATGGAAGTGTGCAAATGTGGTCCCGGTTCACAAGAAAAACGAGAAAAATTTAAAGAGTAACTACCGTCCTATTTCTCTCCTACCAATTTTTGGGAAGATCCTTGAAAAGCTTGTGTACGATTCTTTATACTCACATCTTGTCTCCTGTGATTTACTCGACCCCAATCAGTCGGGTTTTCGTCCCGGTGACTCAACAGTCAACCAATTACTTTCTTTAACGCATACAATTTTTCAGGCATTTGACTGCAATCCCCCGCTGGATGTGCGTTCCGTGTATCTCGATATTTCAAAAGCATTTGATAGGGTATGGCACGAGGGTTTTATTTACAAACTGAAGCGATGTGGTGTTTCGGGGCAACTTCTTTCTCTTATCCAATATTTTCTTGAGGATCGAAAACAGCGAGCGGTTCTGAATGGACAGTGTTCTAATTGGGGAGATATTTTGGCAGGAGTGCCCCAGGGTTCTATTTTAGGACCGTTGTTATTTCTTGCGTATATAAATGATCTCTCTGCAGATTTGGAATGTAATGCTAAACTTTTTGCTGATGATACGTCCTTGTTTACAGTTGCCAGAGAAACCAATGAAGCTGCAGAACACATGAATAATGACCTGAAACTAATTAGTCAGTGGGCCCATGATTGGAGGATGTCCTTTAATCCTGACCCCCAAAAGCAAGCTGTTGAATTATTATTTTCGAGGAAAAGAAATGAAATAGATCATCCAGTGATCATCTTTAACAGCATACCCGTTAAAAGAGTAGACGAACATAAACACCTAGGTATTATCTTGGACTCAAAGCTTGCCTTTTCATCTCATATTAAAGCTGCTATCTCTAAAACGAGAAAGGGCATTGGTTTGCTGAAGTATCTCTCCAAATATTTACCAAGGCATACCTTAAATGAAATATACAAGCTTTATGTGCGACCCCATCTGGACTACGGAGATGGTATTTATCATATTCCAGCTAAAGTGTGTGATTTCAGTCAAAACATTATTTTGTCAAATCTAATGGAAAAATTGAAGTCTGTGCAGTATTCAGCTGCTCTAGCTATAACAGGAACATGGAGGGGAACATCCAGAGAAAAACTGTACACTGAGCTTGGCTAGGAGTCACTAAATTCCAGGAGGTGGAGTAGACGCCTTACCTTGTTCTATAAGATAATGAATAATCTCACCCCTTTGTACACAAAGAAGCCTATCCCATCACTTCATCAGTCGAACTATTCTTTTCGCAACCAGGATGTTATTGGTCGAATAAGGGCAAGAAAAGAAAAATTTCAATCTACCCTCTATCCAAACTGCCTATCTGAATGGAATGAACTTAACCCTGAAATAAGGCTTGCCCCATCCGTTGCTGTTTTTAAGAAAAAGCTTCTATCAATAATTCGCCCCCTTGCAAAATCTGTTTTTGGCATTCACGACGCAATAGGCCTAGCTTATATTTTCCAAATGAGGGTTGGTCTGAGGTAATTGAACTTTCATAAATTCAAGCATAATTTCAGAGATACAGTGAACCCAATGTGCCCAACGAGCGATGGGATTGAAGATACAGAACACTTTTTGTTGCTTTGCCCTTCATTCGGCATCCACCGACGAGATCTTCTCGCTGGAGTTTCGGAATTATTACAACCATTTGTTCACATCAACAGCCTTTCAAACAACGTTCTAGTACAATATTGATTGTATGGTGATAAAGACCTTCTGATGGCGTAAATAAGAATATACCACAAATGACCTTAAATTTTATCCACAAAACTGGTCGGTTTGGCTGAACTCAAATTTTTATTATACGTCACACAACCACACAGTGTTTTATTTGCTCCCCGTTTGTTAAGTCTGTTTCACAGTTGATGTTCGGTAAACGATGTATGAACCAAAGTTCATCCACACAAAATCGGAGTATTTCAAAAGGATTACATTTAAGACCAGTAGCCCTGTTCTGTTGTCCGGGGTTCCTATCATTCGGTATCGTGCGCCTGTGCTGGCCTTACATCAAATGTGAAACAGTTCCCAGCATCTGTCAGTAATTAGTTGTATTGTATGCGTAGCTTTTTGTAGTTGTTTTACTTAATCTCATTTAGCATGTCTTTATGTTAATAGCCACGGGCGTAGTCATTGTCTGTTGCTGCCCGTGGTATCGTACCTGTAGTGTTGTATTGTAGTATAGTAATTAGAAAGTATAGTAGATAACATGTAATGTAACATTTTATGAATATAAAAACAAAAATTTCTTTCATAAACAAGACCGGACGGCTTTAGGGTACTCTCTGTCGTTCCATGTGAAGTCAATAATTCTCAAATTCACAGAACTAAATCAAATCTCTAATCTTGTTGGTGCTTGGAGCTCCAAGTTTCATTGAGACTGATACATGTTGTTGATGACTGTGTTGACATCACGTCCAATGACCCTTCAAAAAGCTTGTGCGGCGGGAATTTGGGCCCGGTGCTTCTGCCTGCTTGGGGATTGCTTTCCGTTGAGGGTGGCGGTCGTGTTCGGGACTTTTATGGGTCGTTTTCCAGCGGCGAGCGATATGGTGGGGGCTGGGGGCTGGGCGCTGCTGTTGCCCTTATCAGTGGTGGTTCGCGGGTGGGTGGCGGTAAGGGGTCGTTGTTTTCACTGCATAGGTTCTTACACTGCTGCGATCACACATTTTTCTTCATTAAATTCCTTTACGTTATTTTATTTTCTATTATTTAATATTGATTAAGAAAGTTTTATTTTGTGTAATTGTTAGAACCATTCGCAATGGGAACTCGACGACGTTATGTCTTTTCTCGCTGTAAATAGTGGTGCAGGTAATTGCAATATTGTGGTTTTAGTTGGATATGTAAAAATGGTTTCAAAAACTGTGTTACGTTCACCTCTCACGATTGTCTTTTCTAAAGTATTCAAAATTTGTCTAGTAATAGTTCCCACTGGCAAGTAGATGGGAATAAAATATATCTCGATTTTAAAACATTTGGAAAAGAGGGTTCGAACGAGGCTTTCTTGGAGCGAATTTTGTCTTCTCCTGCTTTCATTTTCTGATCTCAGAATCTGGTTTCTTAACGATTCTCAAAGAATTTTTGTACATAGCAAAGACATATCAATTTGCCATACTTTCTAAGATGCGCGTTTGGGCATGTATGTGCCGGGTGTCCCAAAAAAATATATACAGATTTGGTTGACTCCAGCGATGTGAATTTAGCTTCAATTGAAGTCTAATCACTCTCAAAATGTTCCACAATAGTTAACTAGTTAACTTGAGCATAGATATCTCTTTGTTGGTATTTGTGCTTTGAGAGCAGAGATGTTAATCTTTAAAGCCCAAATTTGCCTCTTCTCGCAAACCAGAGCTTTAGCCTTATGGCCTAAGCAAATTCTTAAGGCACAGCGTATAAATCAACGATAGCCTCGATAAAGTGTGAACAATATTAGATCTGGCGTTATTCTGTCACCTCCCCCCCCCCCCCGGTCACCCATTGAGCACTTAATTTTTCATCAATTTCAGTTTTTAATTTCGATGGGCTTCAGGAACTTGCTTAGGCCAAATGGCCAAAGCTCTGGTTTGCAGGTGGACGCAAATTTGAGCTTTCAAGATTGATGTTTCTGCTTTTAGAGTACTAATACCGTGGAGCATTTTGAGAGTGCTTAGCCATTGATTAAAGCTAAATTCACATCGCTGGAGTCAACCAAATCTGTATGCTTTTTTGGGACACCCGGTATGTATCATTGGCCACAATTAGAAATATATTTACAAGTTTATAACATAAAAATAGATACAATACAATATACAAGGGTTAAAAAACGGAAAGAAAAACACCTCATTTACAGTAGCAGGGATAGCATTAAAAAGGTAAAACAAACCTTATTTCCATAATGGTCCCCTTGGAGGTGCCGGTATAAAGTAAGAGAAAAGGGAAATACGTGGTTCGTAAGACCAAACAATGATCCGGAGAGATGATGCAGGGTCTTCGTAGAAAACAAAGATGTCATCTTCCTCTCTCTGCATATTTTGGAAAAATTTTCTTTCATGCTACGTTTGAATGTATTAATATTGTTTGTTGATTTCAACTCAGATGGAAGACTGTGCCATATTTTCGGCCCTAGATAAGATAAACATTTTTGTCCTGCAACACTTTTGTGAAATGGATGTTCCAATTTGAACTTGGACCTTCGCGTTGTTCGGCTCTGGTTGACTGGACCGATCAGCACTTGATGTTCCTTTGTGAAAAATTTCATTATGTTAACGCAGATACATTGATCTACCCTGTTCTTTGTGGGGAGCCAACTTATTGCCTTGAATTCTGCGGCCCCAATATGTGCTGTGTTTTTTTAATTCAGGTAGAAACGATTGCATTTGTTTTGTTCTGTACCGCCTCTCGTTCAACTTCGGGTACCATGAGGTGCATGCGGAATCAAGATCGGATTGAATAAGAGCATTGAAAAGCAACCTGCGAAGGGAATTATCCATAAAGTTTGCTTCCTGTACAGACATTTTAGCTTGCCATATATTTTTCCAAGCATCTTAGTTGCCATTCATTCACCAGAGAGATTATCATCTAGAACACATCCCAGATA
The DNA here is from genome assembly GCA_039566865.1 of Aurelia coerulea. Taxonomy (NCBI): domain Eukaryota; kingdom Metazoa; phylum Cnidaria; class Scyphozoa; order Semaeostomeae; family Ulmaridae; genus Aurelia; species Aurelia coerulea. Next base: position 12,072,190 of record CM076950.1, read on the forward strand.
AGTGACCATTGAATATTGTTTAATCTTTACAGTATATATCGACCCTCTTGATGTCCAACATTTTCAGGTTCTTGCATTTTTTTCCATCAAAGAGAATGGATTTAGTTTAGCCCTCTCCAACATGAATGCTTTTTTTGTTTTCTATGAACCACTAGCAGAGAGAATTGAAATTTTTGCCTTGTTTTTTTACCCTTTTTTACGGTCATATTTATGGCGACTTACGCCCACTTTTACGCGCTAATGATGGATCTTGGAAATTACTCCCCCCCCCCCCCCCACTTTTGTCGAAGGATTGTCCTCGAGTTTCCTCTAAAATCGAGGAGAAAATAGCTGGGAATAGGTTGGGTAAGAATTTTCCGAGAAGTGTCAAATCTTCCATTTTAGCACTTGGCAAATGATATTGGGAAATGCATTCTAAGCCAAAGTAAAGGGCGTGGCCCCAAAAATTTCCTGGGGGCGAAGCACCCAGACCCCCTCGTTTAAATTCCCACCACTTAATTTACCTGGCCAGGCCGCTGCTCGTGTGTTGGTAGTACTTTCGCACATTGTCCAGTCTATGTGGGTACAGTTTGAATTTAATAAACAAGTAAATAAAGTAAAATATAAGCACTTTGATGCGAATTGAAATAAGCACGACGTTTCGAGCATAGCCCGTTATCAAGCAAAGAAATATTAGCAGAACCGACACTAATCAAGCTAAAAGAACGGCAAATTCGAAGGATAAGAATAGTAATCAAGGGAATCGATGTGACGTAAAGAGGACTGAGAATAAGAAAGAGATGTAGGTATAAAATTGTGATAAATAGAATGTTATTGGAGATATGTAAATTGCTTGTTGAGTCCTGAAGGGTACAATGTTCCAAGTTTAAAAATGATCCGTTTCTCCAATGTTTTTCTTTTATTGCTTTCTGTAGATGCATATAGGAGGCCGAGAATTGACATATCATCTGTAGAATGGTTTGGTAGGTTGAAATGGTGTGAAATGTTGCTGTCCGGATCGTGCTCGTGTTGTTCTTCTTGGCCTTCCGAGAAGCCTTCCTTCCTTCTTCTTGGTTGGCATTAATTAGCCTAGTGCTATATACCACGCCAACCTTAAAGAAATTAATTATTATTATTATTATTATTCTAAATGTGTCTTGTTTCTAACATTCCTCAAATGTTCGCCGAATCTGTTGTTGATTTATCTTGACATCTCTCCAATATACAGAATGTTGCATTTGGTGCATGTAATGCAATAAACGACGGATGACGAGGAACACGTGAATATAGATCGGATGGTGAAATTTCTGTTTCCATTAGTGATGGCTGTAGAGCTGTTGATGTGTGTGCATGTTTGGCAAAGATGGTGGTTACATGGAAAGGTACCTGGTGGGTCGTTGGTCTTGAGGTTTATACGGACAAGTGTGTCTCTGATGTTCTTATCTCTTCGGAAGGCCATCAGAGGAGGTGATTCAAATATATCCTTGGTATGAGAGTCATCTTGCAATATTCGAAAATTGTTGTAGATGATGTTTTTGATCCTGTTATTGAGTGGATGGTAGGTGAGAATGAAAGGAATGCGGCTATTGGTTTGGGTTCTGTCAAAAGGCAGTAAGGCATCTTCTTGTGATAGTCGTTTAACTCTCTCAAGGGCTGAATTAGTTACTGTTTCTGGATAGTTGTTCTGGTGGAAGAAAGAGGCCATTTCCTTTGCTTTGGAATGGAAATCTTCTTCATGGGTGCAAATGCGGCGGAGACGGCGTAGCTGAGAATAAGGAATTGAATCTTTGTATTTTTTTGGGGTGTGAAGAACCATAATCGAGGAAGCTGTGTGCATCGGTTTCTTTGTAATAAATTGTGGTTGAAATTGTGTCATCTGTAATTGTGAGCAAGATGTCTAGGAAAGGCAGGCTTTGTTCGGTGATATTGTGGGTAAACTGTAGAGCTGGGTGAAAATTGTTGGTGTAATCGATGAATTCTTGCAGTGACTCGAGTGGAAGAGAAGTGGCACCAATGATGTCATCCATGTATCTTTTGATGAGGCAAGGAAATGGTCCGTGGTAGGAACTCATGATCAGATGTTCTTGATATCCAACAAAGAGGCATGCATAGCTGGGACCAAGTTTGCTACCCATTGCAACTCCGGATGTTTGCAGATAGAAGCCACCATTGAAGGAGAACGTATTTGTGGTAAGAACGAGTTCGGCGAGGCGAAGAAGAGTGTTGGTTGGCGGATACTGTTTAGGGCGTTGCTCCAGGAAGAATTTCAATGCTATCAATCCATCTGCATGTGGAATGCATGTGTACAATGACTTGACATCCATAGTAAACAGGAACCGGTTTGGGCCATTGAATTTGAATCCTTTAAATAAGCGTAGGGCATGTGATGTGTCCTTGACATAGGTTGGCAGTTGCTGGTTGATTGGTGTAAAAATGCTATCGAGGTAGGAGGCGATTTGTGAGGTAGGGCAGGAGACAGCTGATACAATTGGGCGGCCAGGATTACTGAGTTTATGGATCTTCGGGAGCATGTAAAATGCTGATGTTCGAGGATGTTTGAGGTAGAGCTTGTCTGCATTTGTGGGTAAATTTTCAAGGTGCATTTCCTCTTTGATTGCGTTGATGATTGTCTTGTTGAATGACTTAGTTACATTTTTCGGAAGATTTTCGTATGATTTACGTAGCTGTGAATTTCCTTCTTCAATGTACAAGTCTTTCCTCCAGACAACAATGCGTCCACCTTTGTCCGCAGGTTTAATGACGATGTTATCCCTTGATTTCAGCTGTTTAAGCGCAGACCATTCCTGTGTAGTTAAATTAGACCTTTTGCATTTCGCTTTAAAATCAATGTGTGAGATCTCATATCTGCATTTGTCTATGTAGAGGTCGAGAGCTGAATGTTTGCCAGGCTTGGAGGTCCAGGCTGATTTTTTTGGGAAAAGACTGTCGATGGTGGTACTCTCAGCTGTTTCAACACCGGAAGCTGTAGATTCTGTGGAGCCTTGCGATGATTCTTCTGAGTCTTTGTTGTGAAAATGTGCCTTGAGGCGAATTTCTTTACAGTTTGAATTTCTTTACTAAATATGAAGCTAGATTTGAAAGAAGTTCTTGAAAACTTCGGCATTGCCTTTATTGCTTAAAGGCAAATTTTAGAGGGCAAGTTGCTTCCTGATGACAATCCCAAGGATTTTAGAAATTTCGATAAATCTTTAGTTTTCCAAGGATAACGGATTTTTCTTCTTTTTGGTTAACTTTTGAACATGATTGCGCACTTTTTCTTGCACATGATCAGCTTGAATTTTAGATCACCTAAATTTGCCATTAATCTGAAACGAATTCTAATCCCCTTGGGGACTTCCTGAGTCCACCCACTCCTGTGTGTCGTTTCTGATGCGAATCTGCTCCACGGGGGGAATTTTATGGTTATATTTGTGACCAGTTCAACAAAATGGAAATAGGCAGCTTTAATGTTATCAAATTCCACAAATTTTTGAAATTTGATTTGACGATAGTTTATCAAGAAAGAGTCAGTTTATGTTATTCTTTAGATATTGACCTAGGCCCAGCTTCATTTTCGTTTAGTTTTCAAAATTGCAAATGGCTGCCAGTGTGCCAGTCAACGGTTGAATCTTGACTTGAGAGAATGAGGGATTTATATCGTTTGAAAAGCAAAGCCAAGAGAATAATCAAAACAGAAACAACCAAGGACCATTCTGATATCTGGTATGACATTTTGTTTTACACTAAACTCTTCTTACGGCCCTTGCACTCAGTTACCATGAAGCCTCAGTTGCTCATCTACATTAGATTCCTGCACAAAATAGCAAATTTTACGAAGTATTGTTAACGGGTTGACAACTAGTATTGATTTTGTCACCACTCTTCATCACCAGCATGTGAACATGCTTTCGTGAGACATTAGCTGCCCAATTGAGCCTTTTTGGAGTATTTTTTCTCAGCCAAAGTAAATCAAACAAACAATCTCTTTTGGAAAAGATAACTCTATTTAGATTTCTCGCAGCCCAATTCAGGCCCGTCAGAAGCGGGGGGCCCAATAATCTGCTGAAGTTTGCTCACTGTTGTACGTGAAAAAGGCTGTGAAAGCGAAACCCTTGAAAGTGAAGATTCAAACTTATCTGTATTCGAGGAAGTTACCAGAATTTATGGAGCCATCACTTTTGATATTATGGAAATAAAAAATAATCCATATTCTCGTGAAATTGAAGTCCTATTTTCATAATTTTCGCGGAAAGACCCCCATCAGTCATGATCCTGTGCTTCTTTAAAACGCAAATTCTCCAAAAATGGGGCGTTTTCCAACGATCTAAAGGGCCTGGTCATGGAAAATTTTCCCGGGGGCCAGCCCCCTGACCCCCATTTTTAGTCGCTACGCTCGCATCGAGTTTTGCCCCCCCCCCCCCCCCCAATATGAATTTCGTTCCGACGGGCCTGCAATTCCAAAGTGAAGAATTGGATTTCCATCTTAATTAGTTCTTTTATCTTCGTTAATTCTTGTATGCTGGCAAATTTATTCAAATCGAAAGCAACTAGGTGATATTTTCCATCGACAGGCCCAGTATGATAGAGAACTTTGGGATCCAGGACGTATTTGATTCTAATTCGCACGGGGGTGCAACCACCAGAAACATTTTCCCCGGCTTCAGAATGTTTCCCTTCAAAAGATAGCCACCTCTAGAAAAACTCGATGAAAAGCATACTCCAAAATATGGCAAATGAACCAAGCAGTAACACGGTCTCCCTAAGTATTCCCTTTTAAAATGTTTTTGAAAACCAGCTTTAAAAAAATTTCCGTCTTTGATGCCCGGCAATAGAAACAAAGAGGTTAAAACGATACCCTGAAAAGACACATCCCCGTCGCACAAATATTCTCACTACCTCTCCACCGTGGTTAGGACTTATGCCCTGGCCACCTTTGTGGCTTCATCCTGTTCTCAACATGGATGAATTCCTATTCATTGTTGCCAAACAAAAACGCAGGGGATATCGTAAATTGTTTTGTCTTTCCCTGTGCAATTTCAATAACAAATTCCTAAAGCCTCCCAAAATCTAAATTAAGCCCACAAGCAAGCCTTCCTCAATAGGCCTAACTTGTGACCCAGCAAATCGAGAGCTGAAAAGTCGACGCTCGCACAATCAAAATATGTTCTAAGACGGAAAAATGCAGCTTGGTTGTTTCGAGGTTTTTGTTTTATCAGGGAGTTAATCAAGTAAAGCATTTTTTGAATAAATGACACACTGACTGTGAGGTCCATACTTGGCTGTTTTATGAATTGTGGCTTTCCCTTTGTTCCCCTTCAAAACCTCAAATAAGTTAACCAAATTCTGTGATATGGTGCACAACAGGAGGAGAGAACTTTTAAACCGCCTATTTGTTTAGCTACGTTGTCGTTGACATTCTGCTAAAAGGTGAGACCGATAGCAAGGCTGTTCTATAATGGCAATATTTCAGCAACGACAGTTTTTTTAGGTTAGCTTTTCGACGAGTCGGTGACTTGGTATGTAAACAACTGCCACAGAGCACTGAATTTCTATGGTATTCAGTTTCGGAAATTCAGTTTTTTGAGTGGAGGGGCGAGCGCATTCAATTTTGCGATTCTGAAGAAATGTCTTTGTTGTGAGGTATCTTGCGGGGAGATCTGACATAAAATAGGGCCTTTGAGTCATCCCCTTGAACAGTGCAGAGAGAATATGTGAATCAGATTTCAAAGCTATTTATATTCAGCAGCTGACAGCAGAAGGCATGAACATATCATAACAGTATATATGCATCCGTAATAAGGAACACTGACAGCGAAGCCCCGAGGAAACTTTTCAAGGAAATGCCCCTTTACATATGCTTACTTAGAATGCCTCTCATGACCTCATCCTTGCCGATAATGAATTGGTATTTTGCACAATTTGTGACAGTTTCTTATAGCATAGCATCCACAGGAAACTCATTTGCCACTGCTAAATTTGAAAATTTTACAAGTATGAGTAACCATTCTCGAAAAATGTTTGCTAAAAAAACCTCCACTTTGTCATAGAGTGCTTCTCACAATCAAATTGTTGGGTCCCCCAAAATTGAAAATTTGACAATTCCCAGATAGTTCACCTGGATTACCTTAATTTAGCACCCTGAGGAAATTTTTAGAGCATCAATCTTTACATTTGGTCAGAACGGTACACTACCTGACCAGCCCGACCTATACCCAACCACTTTCTCCCCGTTTTCGAAACAAGTGTGGGAAAACTTTAAAGGTTGCTTTTGTGCTTATGCTCTTTGCTCATTCCATATCAAAACTCATCTCCTTCTTCTTCTTCTTCTGGCTCATTTCTTTTATCGCAGTTTCGATCCCAGCAGAATTTCTGACCTTTTAGAAAAATGTTCAAGTCTTTTCGAATTAGGGGGCAATTGCCCCTCCAACCTCCCCCATAACTTGCGCCAATATGTGCTATTTTGATACTTATTTCACAAGGCCTCATCAGATTTTTCCTGTCCAATGTGATTTAAGACAGGAAACCATGTAGACTGAGAGAAATTTACGACTGAACATATTTTGACTGTCGAAAAAGAAACTACGCTCGCGATTTAGGGAAAGAAAATTTTCAATCTACTGATTTTTCGAATTTGAGAATTTCAAGAAGAGAGAAAGGTTGGTCTGTACTTTCTGCAAACCCTGATCAAAATAAAATCAAGGAAAGAAAGCAGTTCAATTCAAAATGCTCTCCTCGTCATTTCTACATGTTGGTGAGGTGCCCTTCTGCAGTTAAATTATGGCAATTATAAACTCTTTGGCGAGATGAGTTTTTCAATATTTAAAACTTTTTGTTCTTCATTTTTCTTTTTACGAAACACTATTCGAAAAGATCATAGTAACTCGGTAAATTTTCAGCGGTTTTACAACAATCTTGTCTCTAAAATCACTGTAACACCTTTGGGACAATGTTACGTTACCATGAATCCCATTGATTTACTGATATTTTTCAATATTTAGGCATACGTCGAACACTTGCTTTGGGACACCCTTTATCAGCCCCTCAGATTCGCCCCTGTTGCCCTGCAAAAAAATTGCGCTGATGCCTGAATCTTTTTATCTTGGAATTTGCAATACCAAACTTTAAAAGCTATAAATTCAGGCTTGAATTTGACGACAGTTGAATTTCAGCATAATGTTTTAAAAGGTGAAAAATAATTCTTTGAATTCCTTGTTTCCAATTTAGGTTTCAACTGCTATTGCATAAAATGTGTCAAGAAATTAGTTAGACTCTTTACTTCAAAATCTATCTAATATCGAAACTGTGAGACTAACCATTCTGCAGAAACCCGTCATAAAACTTTGCAATAAGGCATTATTGCAATGAGATGCGTAGAAACTGTCAATATATGTATATGGCACAACATGAGCTTATTTTAGTCCAGGCTAAGATTCAAAGTGTGAATAGAACGGGAGAGAGGGGGGCTCCTGGCTAGATTTTGGGTGGAGATCTGCCAGGAGCATACTCAAAGTGTTGGCAAGACTAATTTTTATGAAAATGGTACCCTTGGCTCGATCAATTTTGACCGTTTCCTACACCAAATTGTCAAATATGGTAGCTTTGGTACTAATGTGATAACATGACCGTTCCCTAGACCACTATTTTTAACCCTATTACTACCGGGGGGGGAGGCAAAGTTTATTGGACAAAAAAGTGCCCTGGCAAAGTTTATTTGATGGCAAAGTTTTATTTGAATGGTAGACATTGATCACATGACCAACCTCTTTTCTACACGTGGTCAGCTAGAAAATTTTTAGAAGTGAGTCTAGTTTTTGCCAGAATGAACTTACATCATCGAGAATACTAGAAATATGTTCAGAACCAAAACAATAGGTGAAGATGGCTCACTAATGAGCAAACTTCACAGTGATACACACTTTGTGTCCTAAAGGAATTTCAAGCAACGAATTTGTGTGTAGATTTCACGCACTCAGCATTGTTTATTTTTGTCATATATGACCAAACTCAATGCTCCTTGATTCAGATGTTCACAAAATTTATGCAAAAATCAAATACCAAAAAGTCAACGAATTTCTTTGATAGTAATCTAGCAAACAGCCTTTTCACGATGATCATGATTTCAGGCTCTTTAAATTCGTCAAATTTTCCCCATGCCTTCATGAGAATTGATTTGATGAACACATTACATAACGGATAGCAAGGTGCGATGCTTTGATTGCCAGACTTTGTGATAAAGTAGCCTAAACATGTATCTAAAGTCAATTTGTAACATCTATATCGCGTATTCGATAATGTACCTCTTAGATCTTTCATACGTATTTTGATTGATTTTGTTGTCCAGAATAGCTCAGAAATGGTAGGCAGTATGTATCAAGACAATATATCCTTCATTGCAAATATTTGCTATCACAAATTGTATTAATCAACTACATGATATCAAAAACTATAGTATTCTTTTGGAAATACTACTGGCACAAACGTCTGCATTACGTTTGCATATATCATATGGCGGGACAATTAAAAGAGCCATGATAGTAACAATTAGAGCGTCTGTTCCTTAACTGTCGCAGCCCTAGCTCCACTCATTTGCTCATTTTCGCTGGACCCATGCCCAGAATTTATACCAGATGCTTTTATTTCAGCAGTGCTTCACTTCGGATGTTTCAGCAAAAGAGATTAGAATGTTGTCAAAAACAAACTTGACCATGGAAATGCTTGATTCCTCGTAATTCTATTCTTAATCGTCAGTTCTCAGTTCTTTTCAACGTCGTCAAAGATCTAGTTTTGACAGCTCCTAGCTTTTAGTCAAAGCTGTGGTTGATAGTTATATGCCAATACAAACTGCAAATGCGGATAAAACTGGTTGGGACAGATGAGCTTTGTGTTAGAAGAGGTCTTTCCTACATGTAAGCTACTACCTCCCATTTATGATGACCCCCCTCGTCATTGCAATGTTGGTTGCGTGAAGAACGCATACTTGTCAAGTCATCTATGATTTTTCCATCAGCCCCCAACATTGCAATGGAGGTCGGGGGGATCCTAACTTGAAATTTCCTCTAAAAAGCAACGTGTCTCATGAGTTGTGTCCGCGATTGTGGGTTTTGATACCAGCATAAGCTCGCCTTTTCTTGCAGGGGTAATGCTAGGAGAGCATTGTTGAGAACCCATCTTCCAATAGTATGCAAGGGTTTTCAATAAATGATGGCACAAAATAACTGTATGTGCTTTTATTCTTCCCCAAGTCGGAAAATTTAAAAGTTATTCTGGCAAAATTGTTAAGCTTTGTGCCGCCAATGCTTTCTTGTCTCTTTGCTAAATACTGCTGCTAAACAGTAGCTTGACAAAGGGTTGACAAAACTAAAACATTTCGAGCAGATCATAAAATCAATAGTAGTTATTGAAAAAATGTGTCTTGTCCTGAGAAGTTATACCTTTCAAACAAACGGATATACAAATTTGGTATCAACTTTCTCATTGCTTTTAAGTGATCTGAAAAATAGTGTTTTGGTCACATTTTCATAATTTCGATGTTTCGACAACGACAGTGCAGTACATGATTTATCATATTAATACCGTTCCCGGCATTATGCATCACCCCTCAAACTTTACCATCTCTTATAGAGTCATTGACGTATCAATTTATAACTGTTGCCAAATTTTCATACAGCAAATGCAATGGCGTGAGGGTACGCTAAACACGTTCATAACTAAATGCTGTTTTTGACAGAATTTGAAGTTTTCTGGCAAACTTATAACGCAATTTCACAAACTGTGATGCCTTTCTTAATGGTTACCGTGCTTGATACCCATAGGTTCATGATCGATGCCATGTCGATCCTGAGCAAATTAATGGGAAACAGAAATAAACCGTGAAGTCATGTGACCATATTGGATGGCATAGAACTTTTAACTGATCGCAATACAAATAACCTTAAATGAAAATCCAAGCTTACCTTATATTTGAAAATCAGCGCAGCAACCTTGCTTACAATACTATCTCGATGATTCACACCACGGGCTGTAATTACAAACAAGCATTTAATAATTATATTCAAGAGAAACAGCAACAAATATAAATTTGATGAAAGTATCATAAGATTCTTGTCGCCTGTCGTTCGAGGTTCACTACAGTAAATAACATAATGAATGGCAACTTGAAACTCGTCAAATTTCCTCTCAACGATGAAGGCTACACGAATGAAATTATTACCTTGATGTCCAGCGAAAATTCATAAATAATCAAACTTGCATATTCAAGTCCATCGGTTCCATCTAATTGCATTACAAACGAAAAAGGTTTAAGGATTTGAAGCGAATAGCCGTTGAAAGTCATTTCATCGCATATCCGTCCTTGTCGCTTGAATGCACCACTGGTTAACAAAGTATAACTGAATCAATTCGAATGGGCAAAGAAGAATGCTCTCTTACTGTTCTAAATGTCAAACCAGGGGGTTAGTTCGTTGTCTAATGAAATTCTGAAATCAATCAGTGTAAGATCAATTAATTCAAAGCCGTTTTACAGGGGGATTGCCAGAACACATTTAACGATACCAAACGAAACGAACCTCCTAAGTTCTAGCAGCGTAGTTGATGTAGCTAGGAGTGCAATCTATCAGATCACTTAGATGAATGAAAAATGTCAGCAGTTAAAGGAAAGTCTGCAAATGTGAATGCAAACTGTAAAGAGTCTGCACGCAGCTATGGGATTTCTTGCGATAACAAGAGCTTGTAACTATTTGAAACATGCTATTTTAGTTGCTAGCTCAGTTAGGCTTCAAGCTTGCCAAATAGAGAATATCAACCAGGTTACTTTCACCGATCCTCAAGCAGGAAATCGATTCCCTAACCCTTTCCTCTCTGGAGCTAACCTCAAGCTATGAACAATGAACCTGCAATAAACGATCTCTCGCCTACAAGCGTTTGTTACGTCAGGTTTGTTCTGTTTTTATGCCCTTGGCATCTTTATATTCTACCAATCCCTTACGACACCAAAATTCCTTTTCAACGAATTTCTGCTTTCCCTCATTTGTAATCCAAACTGCAAGTGGATTGGTAAAATGCGAGTTGCGAGTTACGAGTTACGAGTTGCGAGTAGCGAGTTGCGAATTGGTGCTTTCTGCGAGTTGCAAGTTGAAGGTTAATAGTGAAAAGTGCGAGTTGCTGCATTTAAAATGCGAGTTGCGAGTTAAGTAAAAAAACTTCAAATGTCCATTTTTTTGCATCTAAAACTCCGTGATTTTTGGAGAGCCTTTATAAGAAAGTAAAGGGAATTATATGAGGGTTTCTTAATTCACAGAAAGTCGCTAAGAAAGGATTTGCTTTAAGCTCGGAGAATTATAAGGAAAAAATAGATTCTCTTTGCTATAACTTGAGTTGGTAATACGTTGCATGTCTAAAACACTTTCAACTCATTGCCAAGGATTGAAAAAGTTTCTTAACTTCGAATTGACCTCTGATCGCTCTTTAGTGCTTCTTAAATTTCTGGAACTCCGCTTCGCCAGCTTGTATGTGGGTTCATATACCTCTTACGTTGATAAATGACTGCACATGAGGCCTGACTGAAATGTATGCAACAAATCATGCTGAAGCTACTTCGAACATGAGTGATCAATCACTCTGTCGAATATCCCTACGAAATTTAAAGAGCAAAAACAGGATCTATACGGAATTGTTACCATTTCTTTGGAAAACAAAGCTTTTTGCTAAATAGCTCCAAACTTTACGGCAGTTTGACGCCTCTCGAATGTGCTTTTGCTGAAGATGCTTTTCAAAATCGAAAACTCCTGGAATCTCAATTTACTTCAATATATGAGCTCAGCAATTGACATGGCCTCGCACAAGTCAGCTTGAAAGGGAAAGACAATGAATTTTTTTTTGGGGGAATTAAAGCTGCAAATTGTAAGTTTCTTAATCATTTGAAGAAAAGGCCCTTAGTTTCTCAGAAGTGGCTTCTTGTACGAAAATTACAAGGGCCTAGAAACGTTTCGTTATAAATAGGCCGTAGTCCATAAAGCTCTAACATATCATCGCCGTTGCACATACTTTGAAACTGAGGACTTTTTTCACCAAAAGGTCCTATTAGGCATCATTATAAGATATCCACATGGCCCCATTGAATTAATGTGCACAATAGCAAAATACGGGTGATTTAAAGTCCCTCGGAGCCTCTGCGAAGGAGCATAGACCCAATTGACTTATTCTTTTTGGTTATTTATCAAAATTATCAAATTAAAGACACTGTGGTATACCCAAAGACAGCAAGACGTCGATTGAAAGACAGCAAGTTGGTATTCATGAAATATACAGAGAACTGATGAAATTGACGATGCCCCGCAGCCGCATCAATCCCGCGTTGTTATCCAATCTAGTTCTGTCACTTCCTGACATTTTTTGAATTTTGACATGGGTTGTTTGGAAAACGGTGCTAACTATGTATCAGACCACTAAACCGTAATGTTAAAAACTTGAATTGAATGTAATTTTCGGAGTCACTAGAGTTTTATCTCGGCTGTTTGAAAACTTGTCTGTGAGCAGTTGTACAGTTACTTGATTTCAATGAAATCACTCAGTCCTCGCCTGTTTGTTAATTTTCTGTACGCCCCAGCTCAATTGTTGGCCAACATATACCTCAAGGTATTTAGTGTTTATGACTAAAGAGATCTCAAAGGCGTTAGAAATGCTGCACTATTCCAAACAATATCTCCAGTCAGTGCAAACTACACGTTTTTTTATAAGAAACTGGTTTATAAGAAACTAGTACTACGATGACCAAAAACTTAAGAAACTTTAGTACTACGCTCAAGAATAGTCAAGAAAGTCTTAACATTCAAATTCTGTATGTCTCTTTTATTCTATGTCTCTCTAACAAAGGTACCTTTATCTTTTTTAACTTTTAACTACAAAAATTGTAAAATTGGTAATTGGTAATGTGCATGACTTATTCGTGATGACAATGCCAATGTAAAATGGAAGCCCTTTGTTGAGAAGAAGCCTCAAATTTGAACAATATCGCAATTTTAGGCCCAAAAAAATAAGAAACAAATTAAGAAACTTTTACTACTAAAACACCGAAATTTCCATGCGAAATTAAGAAACTTTTAGTACTAAGCGCTGATCCAAGTTTCTTATAAGAAAAACGTGTATGCAATGTATAAAAGTCTGGTAGAGCAATATTTTCAATATTGTCGCCCAGTATGATCCAAGTATGAGTCAAGTTGATTCATCGATTCTTTAATTGTTTCTCAAAAATTGAGAGAAAGTACTGAAAAAGAGCTAAAAATTTGAAAATTCTGTGACATTTTTTTGGGTACGCTTCTGCACGAAACCTTTGGTCAATACGTACAAAATACTTTAAATTTAATGGCTAAACCAATATCTAAGACATCTTTTGACATCTATTTTTTATTTTCAGCTTTAAAGTTGAAAATCAACGACTTTTAGGCCTAAATTTGTAAAAAATAGTACAGTCTGAATTTTGCAATAATTTGCCTGGATGAAATTTATTAACAGATACGTTTTCAAGCTGTCAAAGCCCTTGCTCATATGATGTCTAAAATTCAACCGTGTGTTTGTCTCGTGTGATCTTGTTCGTTAAAAAAGATCAACAAAGAAAATTCAAACTATATGAAACGCAGCTGCTAAGCCCTAGCTTTAGGCCTATTTACTTGCGTGTAGCGTTGACACATATATTAATCAAGACGATATTCTGGTGTTTACTTGCATCAACATAGCAAGTACGCTGAACAGAAGTTGTAAAGGTTTTGTCAAAATAGAATAATGATGATTAAACATTTCAAAATTGACAACTATTGCATCGTCAATGTATTCTTTTCTAAATTTTATGGTGCGCATACTTATACTCAGAATTTGACAGAACAATTCGCGGCAAAGGTAAATGGTAATGGTGCTGTTTAGGTACATTATCCTGCTAATATTTATGAGCTTTTGATCCTTTTTGGGCACAATGCATTTGATGTCAAAAATTGACCTGTGTTTTCACACATTTTTTGCAATTCTTTTCCTCACATAAAAGCCATAACTGACTTTGTGAATTGGTCTTGCATTTGAATATCTTTTTGCAACTGCTGAGACCGACTACTCCTCCATATTGCCACGTTTTTCCTTCCACCAATACACCTTTCAGCCATTCTACAAAATAACCTGCATCGAGCCTCATTTTTATGCACTTTTATACGTGAGGCTCCATATAGTCACGGTAGATCTTCTATCTCTATTGTGCACATTCGAAAATTCTTAGAAACGTAGCCAAAATACCGTTTGATTTTGATTTTTTTCAGAATAGCTAAACGGTCTATTGGAAAATTGGAGAAAATCTGAGACATTCACAACTCACATATACCATTTCGTTTTTTCTGACATCCTGCCTTCATCAGATATAAGAAATGTTTATCATTATACGAAAGGAGATATTCCCTCTCCTTTTCCCATATCTCAAAATTTGCCTCCTATCCAGACAAGGCTATCTATCATAGTGTCCAAATCTCCCCCTGTTTTGTTACAGGAAGTGTTCTGTGTTTATGCTGCAAGAAATAGGAAAATAGCTGTGGAAAAAGCTTTGGCGCATATCTTCAGCCATTCCCAGCTGCAAGACAATGGAAATAATTGATGAGATCTGCATTGCTTTTTTCATAGCATCATATTGTATCTCGAAAATCGATTGATACACTTGTTGATAAATTTCACTTGGACGTTTTCATCACATCTCACACTCACTCACCTAACATCTTTTGCATGTTTGTTTATAGTCATTAGGCAAACACAATCAATACCAAAACTTCTGCATTTTCCATTCTCTTTTGTTTCATGGTGCAGCTTAGCATTGAGGAACAATCTTAATAAAATCACAATTCCACTTTATCAGGTTCGTATTCTAAAAAGTGATCAAACTAAGAGATGTTACGGACCTGTCTATATGAGTCCATAAGGAATTGGGACTTTCTTTTGGCTGCAGCCTTGTTTAGCTTATCCCTGGTCTGAATTAATTTTCTAAGGTCTTCGTCAATCCAGGGGCAGCATTTCCCTCAGTCACGCTTTTCCTTCATTGTGGCAAGTTTCTCTATGCAGGCACGGATCCAGTGGGGGACCGGGGTATCACCATGCCCCCCAAACTCTAAGATTTCGCTTAAAATCTATTGTCTTAGATAAAGAAACAAATAAGTTTCAAATCATTACTTCCTGAAATAACCATGATACAGCTACACGATAACTTAGCTAACTACTACAAGCCAGTCTAACAAACTCACAAACTAAAGAACGATTGATCAAACAATGTGAAAAAAGATACGAATCCAAGCAAAAATTTAATTGGATGGAAATCGAAATTGAAAATCATTTGTTTCATTCACTTTGTCAAATTATCGTTGTGAGTTAGGATCATCCAGTGAACTTAGCTGTTGACATTTATTTATGATACCGGGTGTCCCAAAAAAACCAACAGATTTGAAAACTTCTACTGCAAATTTTTTCATACTCATAATCCAACAATTATTTTTCTTCAAATATGCAGTAATTATATTAAATTTTGATATATTTTTCAGTATTGCTGGTGACTTGGTTATAGAGTTAAAAATCAGCAAACTTCAAAATTGCCCCCAGGTCAAAACCAGAGCTGCTGCATTAACAATGATGAATCATAATGTCAAATTGTAAAACATGACAATCCCTGTAATTGCAACGAATTGCTGAAAGACACGCAACATGCGATTTAATTAAACATTTAACAGACACTTTCATAAAGATTTCTGTCAAAAACTGCCATGCCTCTTAAGTGTCCATGATGGTTGCTTGCTTTTTCTAAATGACTAGGCCATTATTAGATTTATACTTTCAACTATAAATGAACACTAAAAGCTCCCTCAAGAATGAATAACTTATGAAGCTGTAAGAGATCCCTTTGTTACACCTTCTTAATGAAGCTGTGTGATCATCAGAATCATCAGATCGCTCAATCCTAACAAAGCACATGGCTGGGATGAAATTTCTGCGAGGATGATAAAAATGTGCGATATTGCCTTGGTTATACCTCTAAAGATCATATTCATGAACTGTTTGAGAAGAGGCGTATTTCCCGAAATATGAAAACATGCAAATGTTGTCCCTGTTCATAAGAAGAATGAGAAAAATATCAAGGGCAACTATCGTCCCATCTCTCTTTTACCGATCTTTGGGAAAATCCTTGAAAAACTCATATTTGACTCTCTGTACTCTCATCTTGTCTCATCGAAACTGCTAAATCCGAACCAATCTGGTTTTCGTCCAGGTGATTCAACAATAAACCAGTTGATCTCCATAACGCATACAATATTTACTGCCTTCGATTGTAATCCACCCCTTGATGTTCGGTCTGTGTACCTCGATATTTTAAAAGCATTTGACAGAGTATGGCATGATGGCCTCATATATAAACTGAAACGATGTGGTGTTTTTGGACAGCTTCTATCTCTCATTCAAAATTTTCTTGAAAATCGAAAGCAGCGAACGGTTCTGAAAGGGCAGGCTTCTAAATGGGGGAGTATCTTAGCCGGTGTGCCCCAAGGATCCATATTAGGACCCCTATTCTTCCTTGTATATATAAACGACCTGACTGAAAACTTAAAGTGTAAAGTTAAGCTCTTTGCAGATGATACATCACTGTTCACTATAGTTCAAGACTCAAACATAGCTGCCAGTGACATGAACCACGACCTGGAGTTGGTGAGGAAATGGGCTCATGATTGGAGGATGTCTTTTAATCCTGATCCACAGAAGCAGGCAGTTGAATTAATCTTTTAAAAAAAAAATCAGAAATTGACCATTCAGTAATATTATTTAATAACATACCCGTCATGAAAGTTGTTGAACATAAACATCTCGGAATTACCTTGGACGCGACTTTGTCTTTCTCTGCTCATATAAAAGCTGCCATCTCAAAGGCAAGGAAAAGTATTGGTATGTTGAGATTCCTCTCAAGATATCTACCTAGGCATACTCTAAATGAACTATACAAGCTCTATGTTCGACCCCATTTAGATTACGGAGATGTTATTTACCATAATCCACCAAAAGTATGTGACTTCACTGGTAGTACCACCTTATCAAGTTTAACCCTATTTTAACCGGGGGGGGGCGTTTTTCGCCCCCCCTATCGGATTTTTTTTAATAGCTCCCAAACGATGTCACCTACAGTGCTGAAACTCCTTGACTTTTCCTAGAATTTAGTTGGCAATCAGAAAATAGAAATTTCAATACCTATTGTTTGATCACGTGACCACCACATGCCCATATTTGGAGAGTGGTCACAAAGAAATTCTTAAAAATGGCTCTAATTTCTTCCTTTGTTACTAAATCTCAACAATATATATACCATTCGATTCGTCTCGATGAGTACTTTCGTTTGATATATAATTTATTCACATTTGCTGACATCAGTAGTTTATTATTTCTATGACGTCATCAATCTTTATGACGTCATATTCCTAATGAATGAGTAATTTTTTATGTAAAACTGATGGAATTACCTCAAATATCGATGAAGGTACTTGATTTCACCAGTAACATGCGAAATTAATGGTTTTAAATCATAATTATTGAGCTTACAATTTTGCATTGAATCAAATTTTCATTATTTAATTAGTTAATTTATTAGAAACCACAAATATCCGTACGAAACCATATGAAACTACAAATTAATGATATCAAGCATGTATTTGGATGGTTTTTTGCCAATTTGATCTCGCCATTTGCGAATAATGGGCCCTTTTCTGCAAATAGCTCGATTTTCTCAAAATTTGCATTGTTTTTGGTTGCCTAGCAAAAATCACGTGACTATTGATTGATTGGTGCTATTTTTAGATTCTCCTTTGTTCAATTATGACACAGTGCAAGTTTCATTGTCATAGCTGTTATACTTGCGGAGAAAAACAGGGGGGGCCAAAAACCCCCCCCCCCCCCGGTAGAAAATCACTTTTTTTTTACCGGTTAAAATAGGGTTAATGGAGAAACTAGAGTCTGTGCAATACTCAGCTGCCTTAGCCGTAACCGGAGCTTGGAGGGGAACGTCTCGAGAAAAATTGCTTGACCTTGGATGGGAATCTCTAAGCCTCCGCAGATGGACGTCTTACGTTGTTTTATAAAATAATAAATAATTTAACCCCAGACTACACAAGGGAACCAATGCCACCACTTCAACAGGTCCAGTATTCACTTCGCGAGCGTGACACAATCGGGCAAATACGAGCAAGGACAGAAAAATATAAATCTAGTTTTTATCCTCACTGTTTGTCTGAGTGGAATAAACTTGATCCTGAAATTAGATTGTCACCTTCTGTTGCTGTTTTTAAGAAAAAGCTACTATCCATAATCCGCTCCCCTACAAAATCTGTATTTGGGATTCATAACCCTAAGGGCCTGTCTTATCTTACTCAACTCAGGGTTGGTCTCAGCAAGTTAAACTTTCACAAATTTCAACACAACTTTAGAGATACAATAAACCCAATGTGCCCAAGTAACGATGGAATCGAGGATACGGAACACTTCTTGTTGCGCTGCCCCTCTTTTGGTGTTCAAAGGGCTGATCTCCTCGCTGGTATCTCCATTCTTATACGACCATTTGGATATGCAGATGTTGCAAATGAAGCTCTGTTGCAAATCTTACTGTACGGCGATAAGACTTTTCCAAATGAACTGAATAGGGGTATCCTTGAGCTGACGATACGTTTTATACATAGTACTGGTCGCTTTGAATAAAGTATCTCGCCCCCATCCCCCTAGTAAGCCACCAATTATTTAATTAACTATCGTATGTAAAGTCTGTCTCAAATTATATATGAGGTGAGATTTGTGATAGCGCAAAATTTTCCATAACGGCGGCAGGCATCTTGTCTGTTGTTATCGCGGACAATTTTTCACCTTATGTCTAATTTGAGACAGAATGTAGTTTTCTTTCTTTTGCTTTCCCATGTATTATTATCTTAGTTTTTCGTGATGCCACAGAATAGTCATGATATTTTGCATCTAGTGGCATCGTCTCGTAGTGTAGTAAAGTATTTTGTAAGTAGTGCAACTAGTAAATTTGTATTGTAAATTTTTAATGGAATGTAGAAAAAAAAAAAAAAAGCTGTGTGCTTGTTAATGTATTAATGTAAAGTTTCAGCTATTGCCATTCTTTTAACTTTACGGTATACATTAACGCTGGTAGCTCTGGTTGTGCCCTGACAGCAAATTTGAAGTTTGTTGATTTTTAGCTCGTCAATCAAGTCACCAAAAATTCTGAAAATATATGAAAATTTAATCTAATCATTGCAGATTTAGACAAAAATAATCATTTGATTATTAATTTGAAACAGCTTCCGTCAGAATTTTTTTAATCTGTTGCATTTTTTTGGGACACCCGGTAGATTTTGCTCTGTTAATGATGGCAAAGACTGGTATCTTCTATTGTGACAGTTATAAAGTCGGTATAAAGTATTAATCAAGTCATTTCAATCTCACTGAGAATTTTAGTAACTTACAAAGTGATTCCAGTTATGGAACTTACCATTAGAAATTTCACAGTGAAATGCCTTTCATTTGTGAATTTGAGATATACCTCGTTTATGCCAACTTTTCATTTTTCCGTGGTGATGGAGGTTATTTCAGCGATAAACATTCTCAAATTGGTGCTTATGAGTCATGGTGCCTCATTTTCCAAATGATGGCTCGATAGCTTTTGAACAAAAATGCCAGTTTGCATTTAGTATTTAAGGAGAAGCATGTATTCAATGATGCGCTAAATGATCTAAGATGAAGCGAAAAGGGCGTTTCCCACGCTTTCCGAGAGTGTGAACGGCGTGGTCACGAAAGATCTTCCTGGGGACATCGTCCTAAGACCCCCAATTTCCTTGGAAATGTCCCTCCCCAAAGTTCAATGTTGGATCCATCCTTGTCTCTACGATTGACCAATTGCTTACAAAAACATCTGTGTTATCTGTTTTTGTAAGCATTTGCTTCCAACATATGCCAGAAACATCAGCTAGGAATGCTTCTTCGTTAGAATTTTTCATATTCCGAGTTTGAATCATTTTATGGCTTTTTCCACTGCTCCATTAAATATTTGAAAGCAGTAGACAAAGCCTAAGTGGTTTCTACCACTCTGTCATCCATCATCATGGACCCTACAAATTTTTCAAATTTATTCAAATGCGTCAGAGCGCAAGTAACAAACTTTAAACATGAGAAAAACTGCGTTTCCAGTACTTTCTAAATAATGAATTCAAAGTGCAAACTACTGCCGTTGCTTGTCGCAGTTTGATGACAAAATATTTTTAGGCCTGGTGTATGCTTGACCTCCCTTCATTCATCTAGTATGGTAGTAGGAATGGATCCCTCTAGCCATGGAAATTGAACTTAGCTTTCGCATATAAGTTATAAGTTCATTTTTCTATATGCTATATCAGTCAATAAATTTGAAAGCATGCCACTGAGAAACTGACTTAGTTGACTGCATCAACCCGCATAGGGTCGCTTATCTATTTCCAGGAACTCAGTTAGGCCTATGTGTGCCGCCGAACGAAGTGCACCCACTGTATGTTGCTCTGTGGCTCTTTTTCTCGTTGAGGAAAATGATGAATTGATCCATCCGGAGTATGTTGGCTGTTTCCACAGCTCTCTCCGTTTGCTCCACCCGCGACACAGCGTTTCCCCCACCCGCGACACAGCGTTTCCCGCCGTCATGTTTCTTCGGCATGCCACTCATCATGTTGAATATTTAATGTTTGCTGTGCCTGTGCATTTCGTGACTCGCGAAGACTGGTATGGTGTCTACTACTTATGATGTCAAAAGAGAAAAACTTATGTCGCACGCCAATGACTGAATGACGCAACTTTGAACGCTAATAAAAATGGTTTGGAGAAAGATATTTGAATTTGGTTTTTTGAATATTGACGTGGACGATATGGTCTTCAACTTTGACAACAAAATAAAAAATCGATTATTTTGTTTCATAGACACTTTAAGCCTGGTTTTCACAAGAGTCATAAGGATCATAAGAATCATAAGAAACATGACTTTCAGATCTTATGACGCTTATGATCAAGTGAAAACACCAAGAATCCTAATCGTAAAATGATTATCACTTGAGTTTATCCTTCTACTTCTACTTCTACGAATTTAATCAACTACTTCAATACTGAAGGCTCTGTTGATGTAAAGAAAAACAAAAACGAACAAACAAAAACAAAAAAACGATTAAATAAAATAAAAGAAAATAAGACGAAAAATAAACGAAAAAGTATTTATTATTTCCTCGAAAAGAAAGAATATGATAAATAAGTTAAGTAACAGAGCAGCAATTCCGTGACTAAGATAGTATTCATTTATTGTTGATATTATACCCTATGAATTTTTACCCTATGGAATCAAACTGCACTGCAACCGTACCTATTTATCTGTTACTGGTTTCTTTACGATTTTTTTTTAAATTTTTTTGTTTTTTGTTTTATTTTTTTTTTAATTTTTTTGCCTTTTTCACATTAAGTTCTTCTTTTTTATTTACTTATACTAAATTGCATTTTTAAAAGGATTGATTGTTTTTGAGTCTATCACTGATTGTGGTAGCATATTCCACGCTTGAATTGTGCGAGGGAAAAACGAAAAGTTATAATAATCTGGTCCAGTTCCTGGGACTTGATATGCTTGGTCGTGGCTATGTCTTGACTTCCTGAAAGATGGTTTCATGTTTTTATCTTTATCAACTGCTACCATTCCATGATTGATTTTGTAAAACATTGCAAGTCTCTGTTTTGTTCTCCTTTCTTCCAGGGTTTCCCATTTCAGTTCTGAAAGCATATCTGTAACACTCGCGAATATATCATGTCTATTTAGGACGTAACGAGCTGCTCTTCTTTGAACCATTTCAAGCATGTGGATGTTCTTTTTTGTGTATGGATCCCATACCGTTGTAGCATATTCAACAACTGGTCTTACAATTGCTTTGTAGGCTTTTGATTTCAATTGAGGCGAGTTTATGCGGAAATTCCTTTTGAGAAAATTAAGGGATCTTGTGCCTTTGCTGGCAGTGTGACTGATATGTTGATTCCAGCTTAGATCCTTTGATAATGTTACTCCTAGGTATTTGGCAGAGCTTACATGGCATAGACTTTCCCCATGGAGGGTGTAATCGTATATCATTGGTGGCCTGCTTCTTGTTATGGTAAAAATTTGACATTTCTCTGGATGGAATTCCATCTGCCACTTCTCCTCCCATTTTGCCAACTTTTCAAGATCATTCTGTAGGCTTATTGAATCTATTTCCGAATTGATTGCTAGGTACGCTATTGTGTCACCAGCAAAGAGTCTCACTGTCGAATGTAGTGTCTTGGGCAGGTCATTTATATAAAAGAGGAATAAACATGGACCTAATACTGAGCCTTGCGGGACCCCAGAGAGGACATCTGCCTCGTATGAGCATTCCCCATCTAGCAGTACTGTCTGTTTTCTGTTCATAAGAAAACTGCTAATCCATGCATTTGTTTTACTTCTAATTCCGTAGTATTTCAACTTTTCCAACAGCCTTAAGTGCCCCACCTTATCAAATGCTTTGGAAAAGTCCATTATAAGCACATCTGTTTGCTTTTTTCCCTTTAGATTTTTTAACACATCTTCTTGAAATTCTAAGAGCTGTGTTTCACATGAACGTTTGTCCCTGAATCCGTGTTGCAGATTATACAGAATGGAATTAGAAGCAGCAAAGTATCTCTTAACCCTATTCTCTTAAAGTCGCGCGACATTAAGATCGTAAAGATCAAAAACGTTTTCATCTTTACGATCCTTACGACCGAATGTGCCGCATTAAGCCTTTGTGTCTTCAATTAGATGACATAACTTCAGCAAATTCCACTCAAAAGTAGGCCTTCCAAGTGTATTCCTTAGCAGAGAACTGTAATTATTTGTATAAAATGGCAGTATTTTGGGTGGAGAAACCATGGGAGCAACTAACAGATGCCCAAAATCTAAAATAGCTTCAGGAAAAGTCTCATGAAGATTTTGAGTGAAAATTTGTGGAACAAAGTGTGTCTCGTTTCCATTTCAGTGAGACCTGTGCCTTCTTATCAGAATCTACATAGTTTGGAAAAAAATAGAGAGAGCGATAGAGCTGTCTTTTCAAAGGAATTTCTTGCCAAGCTTGCACTACTATAGCAGGATTTTAAGGAAAATTATGTTTCTTACAATCGTTATGATGCAGTGAAAAAAACAAAGTCACAAGGATAGTAAGCATCATAAGATTTCAAAATTATGTTTCCTATGACTCTAATGATTCTTATGACTCTAGTGAAAACCAGGCTTTACTTGCCATCAAAATCTATCGCTGCTTCCTTCAAATTTGAAAATTCAAGGATACAAGTATTTCTTTTATGGTATTAGACAACAATTTTATCCCATTTCGAAAATTTATCAAAAAATCTTCTTAATAGAGTGCTCAATGTTTCTTTCTTAACCCTATCCAGACTAGGCTTTTTGAAACTCTGGGGAGACTAGGGGGCACAAAGTGCCCCCCTGGTTTTTCTCAGAATCATAAGTGCTAGAGACTTGCAACTTGGCACAAGTAACAATTAAGGCCCCCATTAGCCATGTTTGAAGAATGAGATCATGAACATAGCTTGCCTCAAAGTAGAAGAATATCTATTTGCAATTGCAATGCACGATTTAGTTCATATCGAAATGGCTGTAGCCTAATAACGAACCCACTTGATGAAGCAGGCCAGATTTCTTGATATGCATCAGAACTATCAAATTCGATGTAGCGAGGGTCCAAAGACGTAAAATCTTGGGGGCCCTGGTTCCCTACCGTAGGGAACCAGGGCCCCCAAGATTTTGCAACAAACCAAAAGGTGCCATTTTTGCCTCAGGATGAGCCCCTTTTAAAGACCAATGCGAACAGAAAGTAGTTTAATTTTGTTATTATTCACTTCGTGATTTAGTTATGTTTACTTCTCAATTTGTTTCATTGTGAAGGAAATCGGATATCTATCAGCACTCATACTATTTTCTTCTACATGTTTGTATCATATTTTCCCGTCGAAAATCTGTTGTTTATTACAGTGCCATTCTTACGAAAAAAGTGCCTTTAAATTGCCGTGCCCCTCCAAGTTTAAGATACTTCCTACTGCTCTGAGTAAAACTGAAGGATGACCGAAAATATTGACAATTTCTTTTACCCTATCCTGACAAGAGTTGCCACTATAACAGTGCCACATTTGTTTCTTGATAGTATTATATGGGTTTGTTGGTTCCCTTGGCAACAGTTATCCATATCGAAGATTTCAAACAGTAAGGGCAGTGTGCCAGGTCAAAGAGGTCAAATTTTGAAAATTGCCTTGTAATGAGTTGGCCGCTGGGTTAATGTTAGGAGCAAGTAGTAATTAGCCTTAATGAGGAAATGTGAATTGGCAACTTCGCCAAAGTTCATTGTTGGCCCAAATATATCAGAATTGTTTTGATTGTATACATTAACAATGCCTATAAATATCTCAGATGCTTCGCTGATTGTTTCGATTGTGTGCACAAATAATGCCCATTGTTACAACATTCCTGATTCCTATGTACCTATATATATGTCTATATGTCAATAAAAAAAATAAAAAAAAATAAAGTGAACGATGAAGAAGATCGACAACATCTACAGAGAGCAGGCATCGAGTTGATCTTTTGCGCTTTTTTTCCATTTACTCAGTTATCTGCTTACTAGTTTCGGCCACAAGGCCATCATCAGAGCAACTTATGTCTATATGTCTATGTAGGTCTATTCCTTCCGGTTGGAGCAAAAGCCCCTGCATAATGTTTTCATTCTTCAAACATAAACATGATAAGGCAAACAGGATGATGTGATTTTTTTTGTTTATGTCACATGATTAAGTGCTGACGTCAGCAAATGATGCTAATTTGGGTGTAAAACCACATGTACTTTGTCGCGTTGTATCTCCAAATTGATAAAATATATCGATGTGATATTTGAAACATAGAATGATTGTATCCTTGTAATTCTTATTTTAAAAATTTTGCTTTGTAACACTAATATTTTTGCTGATGTCAGCATTTATTTATTTTGTACGAAAAAAGAGTGATTTTTGTCTAAAATTGATTATAAATTACTTTTACAAATAGCAGAAAATGCTAAATAAACATAAAAAGACCTGCTGCATCATATAATGTCACTCATGTTTCTAAACATAAGATCCTTTTGGATGATTACAAAGTCCGTCCAGAGTTAAGCAAGCATGAGAATATCTGAATATCGATTTCTTCATAACCCTAAGTGATCGTTGATAATTTCTTTAGCTACAGTCAGAGAGACGAGTGTTGATGCTACAGTCACCTTCAATAGAAGATAGCAATCATATGCATGACGATGTTTTGGTTCAGTGTGATCACGTGCCTTCCCCCAGTCAATGGCGCTATTGTTTGCTGGGATTCTTCACCTTTCTATAGCTGTGTAGGAGGGGGGTCCTTCTACCTTCAGTGATGCTGTAAATGCTAACCTCTGTGCAGGCCCGTTGCATCATGCCCTAAAGTTAACTTATTTGCATAATGAGTCCTATCAATACGTGGCTAATGATATGATCGTTCTAGAAAACGATTGTTTTAACATAATTAAACTGCTAATGAAGTCAAGAACGTGCCAATTCTGGTTAAGTTTGTTGTTGCATCAGGGTAAACATTTTGATGATTTATCCATCTTATGCTGTCAAATCTGTCTAACATGAAATAAGCCGACGTCAAATGTTGCTATAGGATTGCGGGGAACTTCTGTCTTGTGTTTGCTTTCTGTGCGCTTTCTTTATTTTAGTGCCAATTAGTAGAGGTAAAACGTTAATCACTCGCTTTAACGAGCATGACGGACTTACTTTCTTTCTGACTTTCTTTCTTTCTTTCTTTCTTACTTCCTTACTGACTGACCTGGAGCCCCCTCTTAGATTACAAAGTTGGACTTTGTAATCTTACAAAGTTGGACTTTGTAATCAAAAATGAAGTATAACATGGTTTTTCGTCAGTACGCATGCGCTACAACCAATTGTTAATGACGTCATCAAAAATCAATAAACTATTTATCAAATGAAGGCTTGTTTTAAGATGAGTTCAACAATGTTTGTTTCATTGTCATAGAGCCTGTGGTTCCAAAGCTATGACTTAAAAGGTATTTATTTTGCGGAGCATTCAATTCAAAAGCATGTGTTGACCCCCGGAATCAGTGTCAAAATTTTTGAAATTGACATGAAAAGATGTCTCATAGATAGAAACTAAAAGTCACAAGAAAGCCAGACTATTCTAGAGATACTCGACGAGCTGTGCGGAAAAGTTTACTTAGGGGGGCACTTTGCGCCCCCCCCCCATAGTCTGGATAGGGTTAAGGATTTCTTTTATGTTCTAATCTATGTTGTTCTTGATGCTTCTCATGTACACTTGTGGAGATTTCATAACATACGTTTATATATCCATGCCATTACCTAAAAATTACTCATGTACCTTCCAAATCTTGGCTATTATCTTACTCTAGCAATCTATGTGGTCTTGTTTTAAAACTGTTGGCATTGTAAACAATGAAATCCTTTTTTCACACAGAATATGTGTTTAGTGTAGTGAAATGCTGTACTTTTCTCGTTATGATGATTTCATAAACAGCATGGCAAATCAATACGATTCACTTATTTTTCGAAAAGAATGAGCAACCAGCTAACTGTAACTCTGTTTCCGGTGTGTTAGAACAATTGAATCAAGAAGTTTAGCAACCGTCAAAATACATTAACAAGATTAAATTTCAAATAGGAGAATTAGCTTCATTTTTCATAATTTTTCGAAAACAAAGCCAAATTCTTTGAAATGTTTTTATAACGCTGTTGAGTAACAGCAGTAAGCTACATTGTGCTCTTGCCAAATTTCTCTGAGGGCAATCTATTTTGGAATAGTTATCTTTAACTGCATAAAAGACTTCCTAACTGACACCGAAATAAATTCTAGTAACATCTGAAACGATCAATATAAAGTATGGAAATCAACTGTTCGTTGAAAATATAGTGAAATATAAAAATATAAATATAATACAAATATATATGAGTATATATTCAATGAATGAATTTAGAAAGTTGGTTGTTTTTCGCCATAGCTGTTCTAAAACTAACAGGTGTCAAACAAGTAAACAGATCTGGGTGGGCCTATCAATGGCAAATTAACTTTTATGAAGGACTAAGACAGTTCAAAGACATCCACCATGGATAGTTGATCTGAACCTAGACACCTTTTTTGTTGATAATGATGCACTAGGTGCTGAAATATTTATTTGGAAGTTCACATTATTGCTGTCTAACTTCCCAGACAGTTCAAATTTTCTGAATTTAGCCTCAAGCGCACCCTTGAAGTATAGAGAAGAAATCAACATACTTTATAAAATTTGGACAAAAATTAGATCATATTATGTCATATTTGCTAGAACTCGTATGTGTGCACTTCTTTGCTCTTTCTTCTACAGGTATTTCAATTTTCAATGTCGATGTGTTTCAGGAATTTGCGTTGGCTGAATGGTCACCCCTCTCGCTTGAATGTTGGGAAGATTTGAATTTTTAAGATTAAAGGGAATCTAAGCATATATAAGCCTTTGATAAAAATAGGCGTGCAAAGATAATAGGCCGTGTCACGTGCCGCACCATATTGGGGTAGCTTCCCAAAGACAACAGAAAAAGACAAGAGTTGCATGTGCAGGTCTAAATTACCGTATTATAATTTTGCGTTGTCAACATGTACGTGCATATGTTTTCACTAGGGGAGCAAGTACTTAAAAAAGCATTTATTTGTCCTATTTATATATTGCCTTTTTCTTAGCTTCGTCAACTAACTTTTAATTCACCTAGTTTGGAACAAGGTACAAGACAGAAAATGACCGCGGAACAGAGTAATTTAATGGAAACTTAGGAGCATTACCTAATTCAGAATAATAAATGTACAACATGTTCTCTATTGAGAAAATTTTGTTTACAACCAACGTAAAATTTGTTTGTGACAATTGCCAGCATCTATCAAGTATTGAGCATATTGGTTTTTCATTTTAAGCCACTTATGATTCTTATCTTGCTGCTCAAAGCCATTCTTGATCATGACCCAGACTTGATATTCAAGAGATCTGATCTTACTTTTGAAAACTACTTGCTTTGTGTAAGACAACAAAATATTTCTGGAGATCTTTCAAGATTCAAAATACCAACAAAGAATATTGCTGTATAGACTTACTACGTGAGTTCTTTTTTTTCATAATGCAGCTGCAACCACGTTATATTACTTCTGATCAGTTCAGTTTAATAACGTAGCCGGTCTTCCAAGTTTTCCATAAGATGACCCCTGATGAATAGCACATGGTCACGCTGTGTGCTCTGTTTGTATTTTTATACCATCTCTTTTTGCCCCGAGGATTGAGACCGCGTGGTTAGTTTGGCCCACTGGTCAAATTTCCTTAAAAGATACCTTGCTTTAATTTGTTCTTGATTTGTTCAAAGAATGTTTTCTTCTCAAAAGAAACAAACTAGCCTGCTAAATAATCATTTTACAAGCCAACTAAGCAACTAATTGACAAACCAGTCAACCTGCTAGCTATCAAATTTAAATTACTAATTAGCAAACTCTATGATTAATCATCTAACTAACCAGGTAACGAATTACCCTAGCTAGGGACGTGTGCAGTTTTGCAGGCGGCGCTAGATGTTATATTTCAATCTTAGCCCTAACTAACCCTAACCCTAACTGACCCTTACTAACCCTAACTAACGCTAAATTATGCTGAAAACTAACGCTAAATTATGCTGAAAACAACTTTTCTGAAACAACCCTTACCGTATGGCAAACAACAACACAAAATTCGTATGCCGCCCGCTAAACTGCCCTCTAGCCTCTGGTAATCTCATTTCTTAGAAGCCATTAGTTTAGACACACTTACCTGCGGCTGCCTCTTCAGTGAGAATCAGGGCGCTCCCTGCTGAGAATATTTGAATCCGTTTAAATCGTTTAAATCTTGCGAATCTTGCGAATTTTGCGAATCTTGTGAACTTAAGTTCGAAAATTGATCAGCTCGAATCCGTTGCGCCACTCTCTTGATCTGCTCACTCTCCATTGCAGAGGCTGTTTTTTGGAAACCGAGCTTTCAACTGAAGCTCTCGAAACTGCGAGGGCGCCAAAAAAGCGAGCGCGAGGCGCGAGTCCTTCGCAGTTCTGAAAGTTCGGTTTCCAACAAACAGCCTCTGCGACGGAGAGTGTGATCTGCTTGAATTGTCCCATTCTTGCGTTAGCGTAGACTGATTATATGTTCGTACGTTATAACTATTCATAGACTGGTGGACGCTATAACTACGACTCATGGCCAAACGCTTCCAGAAACGGACATGGCCTAAATCATCTGCCATTTTTTCTCAAAACCACCGACCCTAAACGCCGCAAAAAGTAGTTTTCCTGAGGTGGTACATTGCAAAACAAGCTATCAGTACTTAGATGAATGTTTCTTCAAGCTATTAAGGCAAAAAGCTCCTACCTACTCGTATAAGTGATATTATGGTTGTTTGGGGGCGCAAAAGATCTCGAAAATTCGTTCGCTACTTTGAGATTTTGATCATTGGAGCAGTTCAGTTGAACGCGTCGTTCGAAAACGTTTGTTTGCCTTTGGCGGGAAGTTTGAATTGAAGAAGAATCAGCCAATCTCATCAAGTTATTTTAAGTCTTACATCCTGTTTGATCCAGGAACAAATTTGTTCCTGGCGAGAATTTTGTTGCCGTTTTGAGGAGAGTTTTGCCATAATGCCCTCAACTGGAGCGACAACAACAACATCAATTACTTCAATTAGATGAGCGTAAGTTGAGGGTCCTTGTGTAGTGAGGCTAGCGTTAGCGTTGGTTTGGCGTTGGGTTCAATAGACGATTACGCTAAAGATGGCGGCGAGGAAGTTTTAACCAAGTTGCATTGCGTTCAATTAACGAATCTTTAACGATTTTAGAGGAATTCGATTGAGGAATGCAGAGCATCTTGGTAAAATGTTCCCTCGCCACCATCTTTAGCGTAATCGTCTATTCATGAAGAGAAACACTGATTTGGTGACTTGTCTAACCATAGCGTCACCTGAGCATGTTCATTTTGCCAGAATATCATCAGGCAGTTTTTGTAGACTGCATCGCGTCTACTCTAACGAAACGTTTTGAAATACGGAGTCCTTATCTTCGTTTTCCTACTTGGTCAAGTAACATGCAATTCCTCCGATGCTTTCGATGTTTCTCCAATTGATGTACTTTTTCTGCCACATCTACCGCTATCTACACAGCTGAGACATTTCACTCTATGCACGACATCTCTCATTCTGCAGTTAAATTTTGAGTTAACTCTGCAAACTTTGCTATAGTCTTAGGCTCGGGCTTGGAAGTTTCGCACCCCCCCCCCCAACCAACAATTAGTCAAAATCGGACAGAGATCGGTTTTGAGTCGAGAAAAACTGACTTTCTATCAGGCAGCCCACCCTCTCAAATTTATCTCCCCGTACGCTCACGAACTCTTTAACATGAAATAATTAAGACATATACTATAACTTTGTAAGCGTTTTGATATTCATCTTCTTCGGTAACTGTTCTTACAATAACTTGGTGATCTACGAGGGTCGTTTAGGGGTTCCAGGGAACAGGGGAACATGCGAAATGTATCCAGGGAACAAGGGAACATGGCCAAAATTAAAAAGGAACAAGGGAACTTCAGATCTTATCCAGGGATCAGGGAAATTTCTATCTGTAATAATTGATTCAAGGATTTTTACATTCAATGGAATTTACTTCTGCCAAAGCAAAAGATGGTCCTTGACAAACTATCACAGAATTGTCAAGACTTCAATTTTGGGGACATGCAAATTGGATTGTGACAAATGCAAACAAAGGAACCGGGAACGTGTGATGTGGTTTGGACCCACACTTTCTCAAATGTGGTGATTCACGAAAAACTGTTACAAAATTATGAACGTTTCTAATTTGGCACTGGTGGAGATAGGATGAAGACAGGCATTCTAAAAAAATTAACTTATCTTAAAAGCATTTTCGCCTGGGGATGCCAATCTATAAAAGCAACTGTTACAAAATGATCAACAATTCTGTTTAGCACCGGCTAACATGGTATCGGTAGGACTGTTCCCAGCCAAAGTAAAGGGCATGACCTCAGCAATTTTCCTGGAGGCTTCGCCCTCGATCCCACTCATTTTACTACCCTCTAACTTTACTGGCTCTGGCCAAGCCGCACCGAAAGGAGACGCAAATCATTGTTCAATGATGAGTTCTTTCCAAGGCTCAGAGAGTTATTTACATGATAGCAAAGAGATGAAGATCTGTAAACTATTTGTAAGGGGTTTTTATGGGAATGGAGAATTCCATCTTCCATTCTGGGCAATGATTTACTTGCTATTGAAATCAAGATTCTATTCTGAAACTGGCTATTGAATAGAATTTAAATTTCAATGCCCGTACAAACAAATCTGCGGTGTGACCTCTGCCGGGAAGTCGCACCGCAGACTACGTAAAAACCCCTTGCAGGCATTTTTCTAATGTTTGATCTTAAAGATAGATTTTACCAAACAAACTTTTCCCATCTAAGTTAACCTCTGCCTATCAAACGTGTAAAAAATGTTTGACTCACCTAGTATATACATAACTTAACTTAACTTAACTTAAATACTGCAAAACAATTATATATACAATAAATTGCATAATCTACAATTTCTACAATCTACAATCTTCAATTTAAAGATATAGATTAGTACAGATTGGGTAAGATTTTGAAAAGTTTTCCGAATTTTAGTCTCTGCGATGGTAAAATATTGTGTTGAAAAAGCGGTCCTATAAGACAAAATAAAGAGTGTGCCCTCTAAGAATTTTCCCATGTACAATCGCTTACATAAGTGTTGAGCCACTTCAAAACTGGAAACATTGAAAATGGTCGTTTTCTTAGTAAAACATGAATCTTTTTTACATCTATTCACAAATTATGTTCACTATCATTTAAATTTTTAAAGAATTGATACAAGTTGGAATAAAGGTAGTGGGTAGAAAATTTTCAAAAACATAATAAGCGGTTATGGGGGACAATTATTCGGTACCCGAGAGTGCACTTTTATTGAGCAATTCACATAATTTCCAAGTAGATCTCTTTTCTTTTCTTTTTAAAAACGAGAGAAGCAAGTCAAATCATCCATGCAAGATGCAAGTCAATCTGTTGTTATCCCTATTGTACCAGGACTCTTTGGGCCAGGCCACCGTCCGGGGGGGGGGGCAGAAATGCCCCCTAGTTATCTCCAAGCCCATAATTAGTATGCCATTGTAACTTCGTACAATAGTAACTACATCTATAAGGAGCCTAATTATACACTTTGATGCTAGTTGGTTACGTGGTTTATTGCCTTGCGACCAGACCATGTCAGATATAAGCTTCCGTACTGAAAAAATACAAAGTGCTAATCATTTCTGATAAAATGGATCAAAACCTCAATAAGCTATTTAGAAATGAAGAAATATGTTTTTCCATCGATTTACGTCAACATTTTGAAATTTTGTCTTTCTTTCTTAGAGAAATGACGTCATCAATTTGAATGACGTCATGCAATCTATAATTTGCTAATGTCAGCAAATATAAATAATGTATATATCAAGCGAGAGCACTTTGTAAGGGGAATCGTTTGGTACCAAGTAAAACTTAGGCAAGGTGAAGACAAAGAAATTAGAACTGCTTTTGTGATTTTCTTTGTGACCACTTTCCAAATATGGGTATCTTCTGGTCGCATGACGTAAATTATGACAAATGAAAGTCTAGAATTTAAATACCAATTAAAGAATAGGAAGATTCATTGCTGTCTTAGCTCTTTTCCCTATTTCCTCTCTGCTTTATAATGAAAAGTTAGGATAGGGGGCATTCCCCCGGGTACAATAAGGTTAAGCAGTCCTTTTCAATAGTACAACATGCAAATATCTGAAAAGTTTCTTCCTCCGAAAAGCACACTCAGTTTGTTTCACCTGACGTAATTTTGAGCTGTGGCGGTATGATTTAACAGAAGAATCTTAGTTTGGTTCGCTGTCTGGGGCATCCGCTGCGCTTATTTTCAAACATTTCAAACTGAATACTTAAGAAGAAAACTGTTCAATTTACAAATACATCTCCATGCTGCAGCGAACCAATATTATCTGATAAAACTACAATAATGGCAAAAACTTGCAACATCGGTGTAACAGCGAGTTTCATCGGAAAGCCTTTTTGTTTATACTCTTTTTGAACATACGAGTAGAACATAGTGAAAATATTTTAGAAGTAGAAACTGTGCAACTTAAATGAGCAATGCTACAAAGGTGACTCAATATCGACATTCTTTACATATTTTGTCAGGTTTGCCCAATTTTCGATTGCTTGTTGCAGTGACACTTCACGTACTGTGCCATATTCTTTATTTAGCGTTTCCAGAAACAGCGCTACAGGCTGAAAATGTCCAACCTCTCTAACCGTATTTCCAATGGGCTTTCTCCAACCCTGTAAGATTAGAAGTGGAGGGGCTAAACTGAACTCTGCATTCACAATAGCTGCCATTTTGATTTGTATGGTTCTTGATCACTATATAGGAATTATGAAAATATCTTTGATAGGAGATTTTAACTGCGAACTAGGCGAAAACGTCATCGGGGATTTTGTCGACAGTTGCGATTTAACTGGTGTTGTTAGGAGCCCAACTTGTCTCAAGTCCGACAGTCCTTGATGTATTGCCTTGATTTTAACAACACGAAATCAAGTCCTCAGGCAACATCTACAATAGAAACGGGGCTGTCCGACTTCCATACAATGATTTTCACCGTTGTAAAAGGTGGTTATATCAAAAGGGGGCCTAAGATCTCCTCCTATCGGGATTACAGCCGATTTGCAGCCGTGGATTTCAGAGCTCATCTAATCTAATCTATATGTTTTCTTCTGGATTGGGTGAAAATGAAGACTATGGTGCTTTTAAGGCTGTGGTCATGGCCGTGCTGAATGAACATGCACACGTTAAGATAAAGTATATTCGTGCAAATGATGGACCTTTTATGACTAAAGCACTGCGTAAAGAAAGCATGCATAGGACCAAGCTTTGTAATAAGTTTAGCAAAAATTGTGCTGAGGAAAACCTCAAGGCTTTCAAAAAGCAGAGGAACAAATACGTGAAATTACTGCATATAATAGAGCTGAATTTGACTACTATTGAAACATCTTCCTTCGTAAGTTTACATATAAACAAAAGTTCTGGTACGTCAGGAGTCTGAAAGTGCAGAGATTTTCAACCATTATTTTGCAAACATCAACGACAGTTTAGGGATCACTGAAAATGACTCACTTTTGCTGCCAACAAGTGGTATAATAGATCCAATTGATAAATCTGTTCAAAAATACGACGCTCACCCAAGCATTTGCAGAATTAAAGATACTATGAAGTTTTCAAACAAATTTGAATTTCGAAAGGTCAACACCAAAGAACTTGCTATCAAAATCAAGCAATTTAATCCGAGCAAAGCCTCTCCACCTGCAAAAATTCTAAAGGACAATGCTGACGTATTTTCTGTAGTCATTCAAAATCTGTTCAACTCTGGCTTATCCAAGGGTATAGTAATTTTCCCAAAGAATTGAAAGCTGGAGATATAAACTCCCTCTTCAAAATGGAGGATACCTTTACCAAAAAAAAATTACCGACCGATGAGTCTTACCATTGGTATCAAAAATTTATGAAAGACTGGTGCAAGATCAAATGCTACCTTTTGTCCAAAGTTTCCTGTCCTCACTCCTTTGTGGGTTTCTACCACAAGTGGAAGCCTGCAAGAAGAAAATGGACAACGAGGGTGTCGCAGGGGCTTTCTTGACGGACCTTTCGAAGGCTTTCGATTGTCTAAATCATGAATTATTGATTGCAAAACTGAATGCATATGGCTTCAGTAGATCTGCCTTGCTGTTTATCCATAGCTATCTCACTGACAGGAAGCAGAGGGTAAAGGTCAATGGTTCATTCAGCACATGGACAGAAGCCGTCCTAGGAGTACCGCAAGGTTCACTCTTGGGACTCCTTTTGTTTAACATATATCTGGATGACCATTTTATTCTCCTGGAGGAGATCGAAATGTATATAATTATGCGGACGACAGCATATGAGTCAAATCTTTCAATAGGTCACAGGGAAACCCGCAAATCTTCCAATTTCACGTTTATAAGCCAATGATATCGTCGTATTCCGATCACATGACTGAAAATAAGGCTTCCGAGATAAATTTTCGAGTACCTTCACGAAAATGAAAATGGATATTCGAGTAATAAAGATATAGAGCTGCTTTTACCACGAATCGATTCGAGAGGCCCCACTCCACATTTGTTTTTCTGCATTTGGTTAAAATCTCATCAGGGATCGGTGTTACATCGAATTTCATTCCTTCCAAAAATTGGCCTATGTTCAAGAATTCTTCAGGAACGCTACAAATAAGATATAGCTTTCAAAATTTCACATGTTACGTGAATTATGTCCAGGAATAACATGAAAGTATTTGTTTGTGTGATTTTCGAAAATCCTAGACGAATTAAAGCTGTTTGCTGCGAATAAAGCTAATGGGCCTACCTTCACTTGCAGCAGAATCCCAGTAATCGGCATTAAATCACTCTTTTTCGCAATAATAACCAGCGGATATATTAACGAATAACTTAACAACAAATTCAATTTCTTTCCACCATTTTATCATCGATAATTTCGATAAAATGTTTTCTTGTTGCAAACACCAGGAAAGCCTGCATAAAACAAAAGGTTGTGCAAGGCTTCGATCTCCCATATGACACAGCAAAATGTTACCATTGATAATAGATTGTACACCTTTGAGAATAGATTGCAGGGGAAATTTCTTTACACATATTATGTACTTTTCCGATGTGACAAAGAAATTTGCAATCTTTGAGAAATGTTTTATTTTCTCTTTATTTTGCAACGATAGAAAGACTTTAGGAGTGTGCAATCTATTCTCAAAGGTGTCATTTTGCTGTGTCATATGGAGACCTAAGTCTTGGAAAACCTTTTGTTTTATGCAAGTCTTGCAAGACTTCCAACGTGTTTGCAACAAGAAAATTTTGAATCGACGGTAGTTGGACGGTTTGCTGCAGAGGCTGTAAAGTCTTCTCACAATTTATCAAAATTATCGATTATTAAATGGTGGAAAGAAATTGGATTTGTGGTGAAGTTATTCGTTAATGTATCCGCTGGTTATTATTACGAAAAAGAGTGATTTAATGCCGATTACTGGGATTCTGCGGCAGGTGAAGGTAGGCCCATTAGCTTTCTTCGCAGCAAATAGCTTTAATTCGTCTAGGATTTTCCAAAATCACAAAAAAAATATTTTCATGTTATTCCTGGACATAATTCACGTAACATGTGAAATTTTTAAAGCTATATCTTATTTGTAGCGTTCCTGAAGAATTCTTGAACATAGGCCAATTTTGGAAGGAATGAAACTCGATGTAACGCCGATCCCTGACAAGATTTTAACCAAATGCAGAAAAACAAATGTGGAGTGGGGCCTTTCGAATCGATTCGTGGTAGAACCAGCTCTGTATCTTTATTACTCGAATATCCATTTTTATTTTCGTGAAGGTACTAAAAAATTTATCTCGAAAGCCTTATTTTCAGTCATGTGATCGGAATACGACGATATAATTGGCCTATAAGCGTGAAATTGGAAGATTTGCGGGTTTCCCTGTGCCCTATTGAAAGATTTGACTCATATGCTGCGGACGACACAACTATTTATGCATATGGTCCTAACATCGAGAATGTCACCATGCATTTAGAGAATGATGCTCTTAAAATAACTGAATGGTTTCCGAACAATCTTGTGAAACTAAATGAGGACAAGTGCCACTTAATTATTATTGGTGCAAAAGGAAATAATGAAATATCAATAAAAATAGGCGAGGCTTGCGTGAAAGAAAGCAACAGAGGAGATTCTTCTCGGAATAACTTTTGAGTAATCACTTTCTTTCAAACATGTCAAGGCTCTCTGTAAAAAAGCTGGCCAAAAAATCCATGATTTAAACTGCAGCAGTTAATGAGGGCGTTTGTTTTATCTCATTTCAGCTACTGCCCTCTTGTTTGGATGTTATATGATAGAGCTTTGAATATAAATCGTATTCACGAAAGGGCATTTCGCATTGCATACAAAGATTGCGAGAATGATTTGGTTTTCACTTTAAGCAGTCTAAATCCGTGCCAATGCATGTAACATACCTACAGTTGCTCATGACTGAAATTCATAAAACAAAATGCAATCTGAGTCTACCATTCATGAAGGATATTCTCATGCAGCGAAACATTAGCTACAGTCTAAGGCATGGTGATGACGCTCAACTGCCAAAAGTACGAACTTCGTCCTTTGAAGTTGAGTCCATTACTTACCTTGGAAAGAATCTGTGGCAGCTTTTACCGCAAGAAATAAAGCAATCAAACAGCCATCCTATCTTCAAAAACAAATTAGATGCTGGAATGGTGATAAATGCAACTGCAGGCTCTGCAAAGTATATATCTCGAAAATTGGATTTCTAGCAGAATTGATTTTTAACTTATTTTTCTTGTAATATATATTGACATACTAATAGTTTCATTTAATCATATTGTAAATTATATATTGTAAATAGTAGGAGTTAATTAGCTCTAATTTAGCTATTCATACTATTTCAGTAGACTTATGACATTTTGTCCCTTGTTTCCCTGCGTTCTTTGATTTGCAGATATCACTTGCTAAGTAGGGACTCATTTCATTACTCTTATAAAGTGTAGCCACTTTAGGCCAATATAGTGTGGACCCGTATTGACCAATCAAATTGCTAGAATTTAGTTTTCACCCAATAAGGAGGCGCTATTTAGACTGTTGTTGTTGTTGCGTACAAAAACGGTTGATTCGGGAAAGAGTTCTCGTAGCTGCGATAGATCTATTTTGTTCCTACCAGAGACGTAGGAACCGGGGGGGCATTGGGGGCCCGTGCCCCCCCAAGATTTTGAAATAAACAAAGAAGTGCCCTTTTTGTTTTCAGGAAATGCCCCTTTAGCTTAATGGAAAAAGTGCCCTCGAAGTGTCGTGCCCCTCCAAGTTTGAGATGCTTCCTACGTCCCTGAAGTGGAAGATTACTGCTTGAAAGGTATGTATTTTGCGATGAGTAGGTTCGTAAAACGTTATTCTTTGTACTACAAGTTTGCTTTTCAATGTTGAAGCTCTTTCAACCAGAAATTGAAGCGATTTTGTTGAGTGTACGAGAACTCCCGCTTTTTAGGCCATTTTGACACAGGGGGCCCATTTTATAAGAGTAATGAAATGAGTCCCTTATTGAGCAAGTGATATCTGCAAGTCAAAGAACGCAGGGAAACAAGGGACGAAATGTCAGAAGTCTGCTATTTCAGGCCTACTTTAAATATATATTTTTGATTGATTGATTGATTGATTGATTGATTGATTGATTTAAAACTTGAATCCATGTTTACTTTCTAATAATTGTATGTGACATTATGATGACGTCATGAAGAAATAATATGTTTTTCACTGCAGTTCGATAATTTGGAAAGAAGAATTCCAAATACATAGCTAATACATAGCTTCCAAACCCAATCTTTGTCGCGTTAATGAAAAGTGGAATAAAAGGTAGCAATTTTCAGTCAGACCTAAGCTAATGCAGTTTGGGCTACACTGTACTTGAATGCAGTTTGGGCTACACTTCGAAAAACAAGCTTTAGAAATACTCTCGCCTGAGTGTCCCCGGTGAGAGACTTGATATTTGCAGGGGATCTGGTTATCGAGAAAATTTATCTAATTTTCAACAGGAAACTCTATTTTTATGCTGGAGGACAGTATAATCTTTGATTGGAAACTATGTCCATCCAGAAACAATTTCTCAAAATACCGGGATTTGCACGATACACGATTACGCTAAAAGGGGCAGCTGGGGATTAACTCGTGAGATGGTTTGTACTGCAGAGATTTATATCTTACCCAGGGGCAGATGTTCCTTCGTGTTTTAACCCTAACTCTATCTGACCTGGATGTTTTGCAACACTTAATGCCTCGGGGGGGGGGGGCGGATTCTGCCCCCTCCCCTGTTTATCTCTGTTGTAATAAGAGATATGGCAGCCAAACTTGGCACAAAGGTAACTACGCATTGAGTGTTGCAAAACATTCAGGTCAGATAGGGTTAGGGTTATATAAACTATGACATTTGAAATATAATCCAATTAGCGATGTTGTTGTTGTTGCTAGAGCATGATGATCATTATGATGTCATATGACGTCATATAAATGAAAGCTTGCTAAAAGGTCATGAAACTATTACTTTATATCTTTTTTTATAAAGAAATGAAAGATATAGATCAAAATATATATAAATTCTTAATTTAGACTTAATTGGACCAATTAAACATGATTAAGAGAGATACAAAGTATGTTTTTCACAAAGTGCAGTATGAAAAATTGGTAACCATGGAGACAAGGCTAAAAATAGAATGTCCAAATTGTTGCTATTTTATTGCTCTATGATACAAAGTTAAACTTACGAAGTATCAGAGGCCTGCTACATGTGTGGAAAACGGTGTAAACAAAAATGTACTAGGGGGGCGGAATCCGCACCCAATTGGGTCTAATTTTTTGGAGACCCCAAATGTTGCTATCTATTTCTGGGTCCCTAAAATGTTTTTGAATGATTTCATTTAAAGCTTCTTGATCTTTCTCAGTTTTCAAATAATACCAAAACATTTATCTCATGATCCGCAATTTCAGGGCCAAATTGCACCATTCTTCCTTTCTTCAGATTCGTGGACCCCAATTATTGAATTTTGGTCCATGTTGTAATTCACAGACCCCAAATATTGACTTAACGTAAAATTTCGGACTCCAAATATTGGCATGGGTATTGAAAGTCAATGAGTACCCTCCCCTGGGACAGTTGGCATATGTTCCACGTAAGAAATGGTGGTGAATGAAAGAACTAAAGTCACCAATATTACAGACATGGGGACGAAACTTGGTACAACAGTGCACAGCAACAAATCATAACACAATAGGGCACTTTTTACTTCTTAAGTAAACCTATGACGTGACTATGACATCACAATTTATGATATTATTGGCATTCGACGAATGACAAAACTTCGTGTTAAATTTAGTGACTTAAACAAGCATAAATTCCGGCACAATTTTTACTGTTTAAGCCCTATTTGTGATTGCGGCGAGGCAAATGAAGATAATGAACATTTTCTCCTGCACTGCCCTATGTATGACACATTACGGCAAGGTCTTTTTTGTCATCTCGAAAACATTCCTGATTTAAACGTTTCGAGTATGGACTCCAAATCGCTTTGTAATCTACTCCTTTTTGGAAGTTCCGATTTATGCGTGAGTGCGAATAAAATGATTATGGAGGAAACGATTTGCTTTATCGAAAACACGAAACGAATGTAGGTTAACAATCATTTGTTGGAAGGCAGCAGCTTATGTCTCATGTCCGTTATGTCTTGTATTTTGTTTTTCCTTAACCGTTTTCATTTCTTTTTTGTTATTGTATTTAATTCTAAGAAATATTGTAAGTGCCAGTCATAGGAAACTCGATGACCTTGTGTCTTTTTCCGCTATGACTGGCACAGTTGAATTGTAGTTGTAGTTCTCTTAGCTTTTTAAGATTTGATAGAAAAAAAAAACAATTTATGAAAATGGCAGTATTTGCTTGCAATTGGAAATGTTTAACCTTATATTTAGTTGGATTTGCTCCAAGTCTCGCTCTCGATCAATGAACAAACGGGAGGGGGAAAAGGAAAAAAGAAAAAAAGAAGGGGAAAAAGAAAGAGGTCCATGTTCTCTTTACTTTCACTTTTCTTTATTGATCAAGAGCGAGACTTGGAGCAAGTCCAATATTTGGTAAGTCTTTTCATAATGCCTCTAGGGCTCTCCGTCATTTTGGTCCAATTTTGGTGCATATTCCGAAAATTGATGTTATTTTGCGAAATTGTGGGCCATTTACTTGTGTCGTCAAGTCACGTTGTAGCTTATAGAAAATCTGAAATATTAACAGTCGTTAACAGCCGTGTCTAGCCGAACGGACACGGTACGAAGCTCTGATGTGCATCATACACCTCTTCAATTAAGCAGCCTCGTTTTGGAAATGCATCAACATTTCTTTCTATTGTTCATATGAAAATTTCAAGCCCAGGTTCGGATTTAGCACCCAAACTTTAGTCCATGCAAAATCTGTCTCTCTACAACATATCCAATATGAAAATAGCCTTAATATCCAATATGCGTTGAAATCAATTTTGAGGGAAAGTACAGGAGTCTTTATAACAATCATTCCTTTATTGCAGGGAAGCACTCAAGCTTTAACCTTTCTTAATACATCGATAACTTGACCAAATATGGCAAACAAATACATTTTCGAGATCTACCGGGTGTCTCAAAAAAAGTACCCCCTTTCGACTCAACGAGGCAACAACACGATAATATTTCGGGACTTTTTGAATTCATGGCTACATTTTTTGGTCTTCAACTTAAATGCACATACCTTGCATTTGGAAATCGACCACCAAACACCGGAGATATGAGTTCGCAAGGTCAAAACTTGGAGTGCACCTGAAACCAGAGGTTTTGAGAAATGGCCTAGCCATAGTTTGACAACAAACAGGCATTTTGCAAACGAATTTTCGACTTTGACCTTTACTTTTTATTTTTGAAAAGATTTATACCTTGAATTACTTCAATTGTTCTTGCAGTGACTTTTCTTTTGAGGAAACGGTTATTGCATTGCATTCGATCCCAAGTGTTTTGTATTAAAGAATAGGAAAAGGAGCACATGCACGCATATTTTGGAGATGTGGCATGATTTTATCACTCTTACCACATTTTTACTATGTTTGTTTAATCAGCCCCATGTCCATGCATCTTTTATTCTTTTCAAAGGCAAAACACGGAAACTTAAAGTCTACAGGTACTTTGGAAAATGTCCATGATACAAATCATGACTAGGCCCTTTTCAAAACCTCTGGTTTTGGGTGCACTGTAAATTTTGACTTTGCGAACCTGTATCTCCGGTGTTTGGCGGACGATTTCTAAATGCAAGGTACGTGCATCTAAGTTGAACATTGATAAATGTAACTGTGAAATCGGGGAGCAATTATATCTTATTGCTTGGTACCTATTTCCAGTCAAAAGGGGGTACTTTTTTCTGAGACACCCGGTACTCATCATGATCTTTCCCATCATTGTAAATGATTTTGTGTAAAATTTCTTTGAATCGGAGCTCATTTTGCGGATTCAAACAAAAAGCTTGCAGTTCAGTTTATAAAACCCCTCTAACCTCACTTCCTCAAAATGGATTTTAACGAATTTTGGATATGTCGTAGAGAGAATCATTCTACTTCGAATGATATAAAGCAGAGCTTCTTACCATGTCCGTAGACACGGCTGCTGTCGTGGCTCTTAACAAATCCAAGATTTCTAACCTTCATCTTGACGTAACAAGTAAATGGTGCATAATTTCACAAATTAAAATCAATTTTCAGAATCTTCATGAAGAAACTGACCTAAAGCACTAGATTACTGTATAAATTCATTGTTGCACTTCATGTAGGGTGGCCAGATAATTTGGCCAGTAGTGCACAACATCCATTTAATATCATTATTTATATCACATATTCATGATTTATTTACACCAGTTTACCACTTTTTCACTCAAGCCTCTAACTACGGATTCAAATGTTCTAAAATGCTTTAAAATCTTTTACAACGATTTTGATTTAGAAGGGCAAATTGGGCCATTAAAGTTTACCCAAAGTTTATTCAATCAAATTTAATGACGTCATTAACTTTAAAACTGCTGAAATCATCAAAATGAATCAAATTATCCAT
Organism: Aurelia coerulea; assembly: GCA_039566865.1. NCBI lineage: Eukaryota > Metazoa > Cnidaria > Scyphozoa > Semaeostomeae > Ulmaridae > Aurelia > Aurelia coerulea. The sequence continues at coordinate 12,115,115 of CM076950.1, forward strand.
CATCTGAAAGCTTTCATCGAGACCTATTGAATTGTGGGATTCTCGATGATTTCTGATTATCGTGGCAAAAATTAAACTCACTTCTTTAGTCTTCCAGCTGAGTAACGTGCTGAAAGATATTGGCTGGGTGACCGTGCCATGCACGATGCAAACATTTTCAATCATTAATTAGCCTTTTAAAGTTTATGAAAATTTACAAACTTTAGCTCTTTAACACTGATTAGTTTACCCATTGAGAGAGCTCCACAATTTCTCTTGTCTCTCTTTTTTTGTATATTGTTTCAATTCTACCATGAAAGCATTTATTTTTTGTAAATTTGTCTTATCTCCTTGTAGTTTATTTATTTGTTGGTAAAGTAAATTGTAAATAGCATTTGGTGGAATTTAAAATATGTACAATTGAAACTGAAGTCAATTTTCCATTGGCACTTTGCGCCACACCCCTCCCCCTTCTCCGGCAGTAATAGGGTTAACGCTATCTGAATCGAAGAAGCTGCTGCTTCATCCAAGTTTTCAGCTTTTCTGGGTTGTTTTATTCTTAGCTTTTATTTTCCCTTATATCCCCCTTACATTTCCCTTATATTTCCCTTATATTTCCCTTATATTTCCTTTATATTTCCCTTATATTTTTCAACGATTAACCATTATGCATTGCGCACCTCACATGAGACAAACAACGTAAATAACAAGCTGATTAATGATGGTGGTGAATGTCAATGGTTCTCCTAGCAGGTTCAAAGAAGGACAGGAAGAATAGCCCACTCTGCCTTCCAGTGGGAGTGTTGGACAACCCTTCTTCTGCATTGTATCCATTGTAACTAGAATTTGCAATGTATGGAAGGAGCGATCTAAAAACAAAACACTTGCCTAGCTTTGCAGACTCTCAGTTAATCTGAAAGTAATTTCGCAGTGCATCATGGGGCAGCAACAGTGTGCAAGGCCTTATGGTTAGCAGAGGGTCTTTATGCACGCTTTTAGCCTCTTTTCCCCAAATTTCGTCAAGATGTATTCTTGGGCAGGTCATACATAGGAAGCAATGAAAAACTATCACTTGTTTCACTATTTTATGGTATGACATCACTCATTACGTCATTGTTATAAATATTGTGATTGTATCTTCAGATCACCCACTTCATGGAAAAGACCTGGTTGCGTGGGTTGACGATCCTGAGCGACGGGACTTTGCGCGGGGAGTCACTGCAGTATTTATAAATTCTCTCTGCCGGGGTACTTATGTCCCACTTTTGTTCAGCATTATCGCCTATGTTAGCCAAAATTTAGCACGACACACAAAGTGAAACCAATTTAACATTTGTTAGTAAAAGTCGTTTTGGTGTATTTTTCTGGTAGCTGTATATTCAATTTATGTTAATCATTAATAGTCAAATGTTGGTGATTTTTCAAACAGGAGTACATTTTCCGAGCAACAATCATGAAATCCTTTTTGAAATATTTTTACTTTTTAAGGATCACGGAGCTCATTTTTGGGGCTCTGTTCAACTAGGATAGCCTCAATGTACAGCCTCAAAAGTTATCAGACAATTTTGATACAACTTGTAATTATGATTATGGATTTTAAAGCTTTTGAATTTGGTGTTCAAAACTGTGCATTTTTGATAACTGAGCATAAGCATCGTACTATTTTCTACAATGTGAAAAGACCTGACTTACCCGATGCTAACTCCACAGACGTTTTTATTTTCAGGATGAAATGGCGTCGTACATGGCCGAACACATTTCATGAAACCGACACTGTTCACTCAGAGCAAAGAGAAATTATGACCTTTCACAGCTTAAACTTCAGAGGCTGTATCCTATCAATAAGTGTATTCAGTTATATTCAATTCATATCACACAATCAAATCTCCCAAAATCACGAGAATACATGAGCAGCTCTGCCACAGCTTCCTTAACAACAACAAGCTTAAAAACAGAGAGCAAAGAAAACTAACCGCTGAAATCCTATTGTCGATCTCCATTTTCCTCGCTTAAAAAGAACAAAGGTGCTGGACAGATATTCATAGATACAGAGAAAGGGACTTTGGTCCTATTAGTCTAAAAATCCTCCCAAAAATTTCTGACTGCTTACTCTAGTGGAAGAGTTAAAAACATAGCACAAAAAGTATGCTAAGTGGCTAATAAAACGGCGCTGGTGTTTGCTTGTTTATGGCCAGTCATTGCATAACCGGCTGACTTTGTTGAGTCAACCACGGAGAGAAACAGAAACGAATTGAGATGATAATGCTCGCACAAAGGGGCCTAGGAAAACTGTGCAAACTGTAAAAGCACTGACGATATTATTCGAAATAAAAAGAAGACTGTCGACTCGTCTTCTGGTGCTCTACAACAAAATATTGATGAGAAATAGAATTGGAATTCCACTGGTTTATGATCAATGCCACCTGATTTTTATATATCAGCAAAGAAGCACTCTTTGACCCGCTGTGGAGGAAATTGTTTAAAAGTTGATGAATGTAAGAAATATCAGCCTAAAACAGCATACCTTGTGTGATGTATTCCTCGTACGATGAATTACACTTGAGCAACGCTTTGTAGCATCTGAACGACGATTGAAAGAGGATTCTAAATAAGATTTCGATCATGAAATCTGGGTTGTAATTCACGGCCGATCCTCATTGCTGATTGTTCTTTTGAAATGAGTAACCATAAGAATGTTACTATTGAGAATGATGACCTGAGCTGAGCATGCGCAAACCATCTTATATTTATACTAACTAAAGCGACATCGCCATAGCAACCAAACTTGTGTAAAAGTAAATCAAATTGTTCAAATTAAGTCAAGTATTTGGATAAAGCATTTGTTTTAAGGATGTTGAAAGATATTTAAGCACAAAGAGTTCGGAGAAGCTGACTAAGTTAGCATCATTTGAAAGCGTGCTACTTGATCGTAGGCTAGAATTTACGCCCTTGTGCAAATTGATTGAATCAAGAGCACACTTCCATTGGTACTTAAACTTTGATCTATCTTTACTCTTCAATAAGATGACAAAATATGACCAACAAATACATGCTCTGAACCTTCTCATCAAGATCCTTTCAGTCATTGCATCAGATTTTATGAATGATATTTCCAAATTCTAGCACTTTTTAAGGTTTCAAATAAGTATAGAGCAAAGAGTACAGTTTATGAAGCCTCCCTAAAACTTTATATCCAAAGTCGATTTCAACAGATTTTTAATGTACGGCAGATAAAAGTATTTTGCATCGAGGTGTGTGATAAATCTCACTTTTGTTCTGCGCCAATCCGTTGTCAACTGGACTTCTATTATTCCCAAGAATTCATACCTAAATTATTGTGTCCTCACAATGAGGAAGTAAGAATTTGGAAAGACAGCATCGAATTTCAGAATGTCCACAAGAAATGGACCATAAGACTATGAAATTAATCACAGTAATTATGTGCTCATATCTGAATGCATGAAACTAATGCTGTTCATCTTTTCTGGAAACTTTTAATTCGGCATTTATGGCGTTATTCACATAAAAATAATGAGATTTTCGAATTTCTGTCTTCATGAATATGATTTTAGTATGTCTGCAGAGTGGCACTTTTTTGCAACAAGCCATGGAAAAGGACTATCAGATGGAATTGGTAGGACCATTAGGATAGAAGCATCAAAAGCAAGCTTACCAGCGAATAGTTGCAGGCCAGATATCATCATCAGTAGAATTGCACGAGTTTGTAACAGATTACTTACATGGTATAAACAGTAAATTTGCAACAACTAAAGATTGGGATCAGGAAAGCAAATTATTGCAAGGAAGATTTAATGTTGCAAGAACAATAGCTGGTACACAGAAGCTGCATTAATTTATACCATTATTAAACTGGAATCTACAAGTGAGAGCTTACAGTGAAAGCATATTATCTAGACGAGTGGTCCCAAGTTTAAAGAATGAATCTACTTCAGTTGAAATCGCAAACATTGCTGGGTATTTTGCTGTGGATAATAATGAAGAATGATGGCTTGGTCTCGTAAATGAGCTTTCAACAGCATCTAAAGATGTAAAAGTCAACTTTCTTCATCCAAAGGGTCCAAGCTCATCATATTTCTTCCAAGCATTTGAAAATTCCTGCTGGCTAGATGCAGCAGATGTAATTCTGAAAGTGGAACCCACCACTGCAACTGGAAGAACATATAATTTAAAAGGAAATAAGACCGCAAGGGTGACAAATGCATGGCAATGCAGGAAAAAATTCCTGTGCAGTTTTAATGTAAGATAGATTACATCAAGGGGCTTGAAGTATGAGATTAGCTCTGAAATGCGTGTTTTAAGTTGATTTACTTATGGTAATTTAGATTTTGGTCTACAATATAAAACTAGAGCAACCATAAGGAATCATGTTGAAGAGATCATCCGCGACAAGTCATACCCCTTTATACTTAAAGATCAGTTAATCAGGAACCCATCCCTACCCTATTTTGAAACTTTGCTATATCGAGGGGCACATTTAGACCTACTTCTGTAAGAAATATGAAGAAATTGAAAACTACATCCTAGCCAGGGGGTAACTTTGAAAAGTCGAATCAATTTTTTCTCTTGACTGGGGCCAGTGACCAGTTTTTTAGTTCATGAATGAACTCAGGAGCTCAAAAGCCTTCCGACAACACCAAGATCACCAACATTAGACATACCTGTGTAGTGAGTAGAGTTTCGCACTTTTAAGTGTTCGCGGGTATCGACGAATGACAAAATTTTGATCAACGATAACTCCCTAACGAGTTGAGATGGAAGAACAAGATTTGGGGAAATATTTCATCTTTTAGATACTAATGACCCTGCAAAGTTGCAAGACAATCTATAAACATTATGTTTTAGCTGGGTACATGTATGTATGTATGTATGTATGTATGTAAAATTTTGCCATACAAACTAAGAATTAAATGTAATAGGAAAAAAGATTTATGAAAGGAAAGAAGGCTATTTACATGTGTACAATATAATTAAAACTAAGATCTAGTATAAAAAACACCACTAGTTTAAAATGGCAGGGATAGCATTAAAAGGTCAGTACAACATTGTTTCCATAATGGTCCCTCCAGGGGTATTATAAAAAAGAACAGTTTTCATGAAAAAAAGAGACAATATATTTTGTGTTGAAAGTAGAAAGTAATGGTACATTCCTAAGAAAGTTAAACAGCCTGCTGGGCCTGTTATTTTTGCAGTTTTTAGAAATTTGATAATACCGGGTGCGCCAAAATAAACTATGCACGTTTGACAGGCCACAATAAATCGTACACTGGATTATTATTATTATTATTATTATTATTATTGGATGGAACCCTTCTCTCCATGTTCTGTGTTTTGGTGCGCTTTGCTGTATGTATCAAAGAGGACGTTTATGAACGATTGCGGAATATTGGCTTTGGAAAAGGAAAAGTAAAGGAACTGTTAGTTTGGTGCTCGATTTCTAATATTATTGGAGCGAACTATATCTGGAGGCACAGGGTGAAAAAATTGAGTCACTGATTTCTTTCCATTTCACCTTTCGTTTTGGTCTGCTTTTGATAAACCTGGCTTTTAAGCCCACATCAAGTATCATTCTGTTCATCTTTGATACTCAGTGATAAATTTATTCACCGTTTGTACCATGGCGTTTATTAACGGTAACTGTAAAACCAGCAAACATTCTGTATATATTTACTAAGCAGTAGGTTTTGCCATTTGCTTGGGTGCAGAATAATTTAGAATCGTATTATTATTATTATTATTATTATTATCATTATCATTATTATTATTATTATTATTATTATTATGAATGTTACGCACAAATGAATTAACATTTGGAATTACTGTCCAAGATATCGGGTCACATCTAGTGTCCTTAGATATCAAGAACCTGTCTGATGATTCTCGCCGTGCCTAGAAGGGTTGACTTCTGGATTAACTCAATTCTTGTTGTTACACCTATTTCCTTCAGGTACTGTTCAAGTCTGCCTGTTACAGTGCCAAGGGCACCTATGACAATTGGGATGACCTTGGTTGACACATTCCAAATCTTTCTGATTTCTCTGGCTAGATCTTGGTACTTTGTGATCTTTTCCTGTTCCTTGTTTCTTATGTTCACATCAACTGGTATGGCTACGTCTATTATGATCGTTTCATTCAAATTTTTATCCACTATTATGATGTCTGGCCTTCTCGCATGTATTTCAAGATCCGTCTGTACTGTAAAGTCCCATAATACTTTGAAGTGTTCATTTTCAACAACGCTCTCAGGTTGATGTTGGTACCACTTGTCACTAATTTCAAACCCTCGCTGACGTAAAATATCCCAGTGGAGTGCTCTGGCTACGCAGTCATGTCGGCGTTTGTATTCTTTTTCCGCAAGATTGCTACATCCGCTTACAATGTGGTGGATTGTTTCATCCTTTTCACTGCACATCCTGCATTTTGCATCTTCCCTGCTTTTATCAATCCTTGCTTTTATGGCATTCGTTCTGAGGGACTGTGACTGTACAGCCATTATCATTCCTTCGGTTTCTTTCTTTAGTTCTCCCTTCTGTAGCCACGTCCACGACTCCTTTGCTCCTACGTCTTTCATCTGTCTAAAATGCTGCCCGTGAAGTTCCTTTCCCCAGATATTTGTTCCTCTCTCTTCTTTTCGTCTTTTCTTGTAAGATTCCGCACTTTCTACCTCTTCTGTTACGCTTCCTCTGGCTGCAGATATCAGTTTCTCTTTGCTTTTCATTACATATTCCTTGAGACTCAGCTCTGCGATATCAACACAATCTTCTATCGAAAGCCTGTCCACACTGTCTCTCGGGTGTAGGGCTCTGTACATGGTCATCATCTTTCTTGTCTGTCTGTCTATGACTCTTAATTCTTCTCTTGTCCAACTCAAGAAAGCAGCAGAGTATCTTAGTAGTGATACTGCCCAGGTATTTATTGCAGTGATGCTATTTCCACCATTCATTTTTTATTTAAGAACTTTCTTTGTCCGTCTAAAATATTCCTTCTTTACTTTGTCCTTCATTTCCTTACGCAAGATCTGGTCTGCTTCCATTATTCCCAGGTACTTATAACTATCTCCATCATTCATTGCTTTGATGATTGTATCATCCGGTAGTACAATCCCATCAGACTTTGTGATGTTTCCTCGTTTCAGAACTAAAATGGCACACTTCTCAATCCCAAATTTCATTCCAATATCTTCACTTACAACCCTGACTGTCTGAACTAAAGAGTTCAATGCCTTCTCCATCCTAGCAAACAGCTTAAGATCATCCATAAAAAACAGATGATTAATCTTCTCTCCATTTGTAAACTCGTAGTGAGCCTTCGCTTTTCTTAGGACTAGGGTTAAGGGAATCATGGCTAACACAAACAGTAGTGGTGACAGTGTGTCACCTTGAAAAATCCCCCTCTTGATTTCAATTTCACCTAGTACTTCATTTCCAGATGTTAATTCAGTTTTCCAGGTTTTCATGCTCTGATCTAGTAGACTAACTACATTATCGGCTATTCCAAATAGACGTAGACACTCCTGGATCCAAGAGTGAGGAACATTGTCATACGCTTTTTTATAGTCTATCCACGCTGTTGCCAGGTTTTTCTTTTATTATTATATTATATTATATTATATTGTTATTATTATCATTATTATTCTTATTATTATTATTATTATTATTATTATTATTATTATTATTATATAGTCAAAATTGTTTCTGTTCTTGTTTTATTGTGTCCACTACTCTGCTGGCACATGCCTAGGCAGATTTCTTGATGTTGCTGTTGTTGAATTTAACTATTTTTTTCTACCTTTGTCTAAAATAATATATCATTTTTTCCATAGTTTTATTTTCTTTCATAAAATGTTTTAACAATCTCGCAGTTTTGGCTGAGTACCCATTTCTGACATTGTTCGATTACTAATGCTGCCTCATTCTCTCCTTCACACAATCCCTTGATTTGGCTTTCCAATTGTTTGCTGTAACAGCCTAGAAAGTCGAATACAACATTAATTTGATCTATTTCGTATCCTCGATTTAACCGTTCCAATGACTTTCTCATCTCGGAATACTTGTCCTGCTTTTCTTTTTCTCTTTTTGCAACACATCCAAGTGCACAAATAGTTCCCTCTATCAAACTGATCTTTCTTGCTTCTTTGTCGATTATAAGTATATCAGGCCTGATCGCATTGTTACTTGGTATTTTTTCTAAATGCATCGGAATATCCCACATAATCTTAGCACGGTCATTTTAAATGCTTGCATGAGGTAATGCTTGCTTGTACCATGGAATTCCATAATTGCTTCCATCAAACTCCTCGTATTAGATGATACACTGGTCTTAACATTTTATCGTGTCTTGCCTTGTAGAGTGCTTGTGCTATTGCTGAACAGGAACTCAGCAAATGAGCAACTGTTTCTTCTGCTTGTTTACATAAGCTGCATGTCGTATTTGCTGCTTCCATCTTTAATTTATACCTTGAATATGCTTTGGTAGGTAGTAACTGCTGCCTTATTGATTCATTTGTTGACAAAACTATATCTGGGATGTTTTTCCAGCTTTGAAGAATGGTTCTACTCTTCTTTGATATTTCATCATTATCCAGCATCGAAACTGTGTAGAATCCTAACCAAGGTTGGTTTCTAACTATTTCTTCATATAATCGTTGGAGGGTAGCTCCTAGTTTTCGCTGGATTGATTTATTGTTGTCATCTTTGAACTCCACTGTTTCTTGTTCATACTGTAATACAGTCATCCCATCCACAAAGCATAAGTTATCAGCTTTAAAATGTTCTTTCGCGTACCTTTGTTTGTGCCTCAACAAAAATCGATTTGGATTTCTTTTTGCTTTTGTAATGTTGAAACGAGCGAACTAGCTTCATTCTTGGATCTTTACTCGTATTAATGTGGTGCGCCACCTTAATTTTTGAGATTTTTTAGGTATCCTCTACAGATTTAAACCCCCTTCCGCCACATTTCTTTGATCAATAGAACATTGCTATTGATTCTGAGATGTGTTTTCCTTTGTGCATCTCTACTACCTTTCTGCTTTTCCTATCAAGATTCTGAATATCTGCTATCAACCAGTCACTTGTCCCCATGAAGTATTCCAGTGCTGGCATAGCAAAGACAATGCAAGCTGCCAGTTTTCTTGGTACTGACAAGGGTGATGACCATATGACGTTAAATCTTCGTAGATACTCTGTTTCTGCTTGTTGGAACGTCTACTTGTCTAGCTGTCCGAAATTCTCGTACTTCCCAAGGAATTTATATTTGTCACTGACATCCATAACTGAGATGTAGTTCTCCACTCCTATTGGTAAATCTTCACTCTTTGATATTTTCCCTCTAACTACATGCAAAGAAGCACACTCTTCCAGGCCCCATGACATTCCAGTATCTTCGTACATTTCCTTAACTGTCTTTGTCACGACTGATATTTTGTTCTCTGATTTTGCGTAAAGTTTCAAATCGTCAACGAACAAAAGGTGAGTAATTTTCATTGACTTGTCGTGCTTCAGTTGATAACTCTCGTATCCTCTAATTGCCCAAGCTATTGGGTCCAGACATAGTATAAATAGCTTGACAACGAAACTGTCTACTTGCAGTATACCTCTTTCAACATTAATCGGTTCCAACTGTTCTTTTCCATTGACTGTATCAACTGTTTTTGAGATTTTCCAGACTTTCATTGTGTTTTCAACAAACTTTATGATGCGCTTATTTGTCTTATTCATTGCTAACACTCTGAGAATCCATGCATGTGTCACAGAATCAAACGCTTTTCTTACATCAGTCCAAACCATGGATAGATTGTTTTTATTCATCTTTGCATCCTCAAGGATCATCTTGTCGATTAAAATGTTGTCAGTACACCCTATTAATCCACGTCTACCCCCTCTTTGATCTATCTGTAGCATCCTTAATGGTAAATATTCACCCACAAGTTAAGTGATTGATTTGTACATTGTGTTTAAGTAAGGAAGAATTACCTTATCAAGGTATTCAGGATTGGTACTTAGTTGAGAACAGAAGCAAATTCAGATCACGACGGAAAATCACTACTGAAGTAGATTGTTTGATATTGGATGGAATGTCGTTCCAGGATTTAGCGCCTGCATATTTAATAGATCGTAAGCCATATTGCAAAGTATTCTTACGCGTCATAAAAATATCACCTTTGCGAGCCCGCCTTGTATCATACTGCTGAACGGTAGACAAAGTTTAAAAAAATTATGGAAGAAGGTAGGAGAAATCAGGTGAACAGATTCATACACAAAGATAAGTAGCTTGAAGTGAAATAAATCATTTAACTTTAGAATTTTCAATTCAGAGAAAATAAGTGTAGATGGTGATGTAAAATTCTTGAAAGCAATAGCCCTAAAAATTCTCTTTTGTAGAATGTAAATTGGTTTGGTGTGGATGTCAGGCTTAGTTTTTACGTCGTGCCACTGCCGTGATGAACCAAATATAATTTGGTTCGACTCAAGCTCGGCAAATGTGAGATTGATTTATGTGTGCCACCCCGTTGCCGCACCAGCAAATGTGAATTGAACTGCGCAATAATTGGAACTGGGTACGAGTGTCCAGAGAACGATGTTCTTTAGGTGCGCAATTTTGACGGTCACTTCAACTTTCAGAAAATGGCTCCTGTTTCAACGAGTTTTTGGAGTTCCGTTTTTCTGAAAATTATTGATTCGAAGCGTAAACGCAGTGGCGTCGTGGGAGCATGATTTTTGGGGGGGGGGCCAAGGTCAGAATTTTCCGACAGAGAAATATTTTTCCAACAAAAATTAAGCAGGAATATAATGTACCAAATGTGGCAAAATGTCTTAAAACTTTCGTCATACAAAAGTCCCATAATAGCGAAGAAGTTTTCAAAAGGACAGAGCAGCCCTGTTAAGACGCGATTCTTGTTGGAGGTGAAACTGTTGTAGAGACGTGATTGGTGTTGGAGGTGAGGCAGGAGCTAGATTCGCACGGAGAGAGGAAAAACTGGGGTGCGGGGGCTTGCCCCCAGGAAAATATTCTGTGACCAGGCCCTTTAGATCGTTGCAGACCGCCCCTATTTGAAGAATTTACTCTTTGGTTTTCGTGGGAAATTTCAAAAATAGGACCTCAAAATCACTTAAAAATAGATCGTTTTCAAATTTTAGCTAACAACGGGATAGCTTGATAACTATAAGTATACATCTTCACTTCTATAAGCATGCGTTTACAGAAACTAAAAGTATTTCCAGGTTAGTAATCATTTCCATCATCCTCAACAATATTCAACAACAGTTATGTAGAAATCTGATGAGCAACCCATTGAAAGCTTAATGCACAAACTATAAATGCATGACATTTTTAAAGTAAGAAACATGCAAAATAAATTGCAAATTTTTCGCTTTTAGTCACCAAGATGTATGTAAATCGACCGAATTTTCGAGGAAAGAGTCCAAGAATTTTTGACCGAAAACATTTTGTTTGAAATTTATTCGTCCGAAACATTTTGCGCCTATATTTGTCTATTTTTCCAACAGAAAACGAACTTTTTGCTAGGTTAGGAGACCCATTCTTTTGGATGAAAAAGTAGTTTTTTGCAGGAAAAAGAACGAAGGACCTGGTTTTGTTGCTGGACAACCTACTTTTTCAGCAAAAAGTGAAAAAGTGATGCTTCATGTGTATATTTCGATTTCCATAAAGAAACCATGGAAGGAAAATGAATAAATTAAATTTTCAATTTTTCCGACAAGAATGGAAGACTGACGTACTTTCCGACAACATCTAGCCCTGTCCACAAGTTGCTCGGCAACTTTCGGGCAACTTGAAGTCTTTTGGGCAACTTTTAGGAATTTTGGCAACTTTTGCAACATTGAGAAACTTGTCCTCATTCTAGCAATGTTACAAACATTTCAATGATATTTTGTTTATTCTCTGCAACAGTAATGAAAATTAGACATACAAAGGATCTGTTTTCTGATCAGGCTGGGATTCAACGTCTTGCTTTTATGATCAGTATGATGGTTATGATTATTATGAAAATGATGATGATTGTGATGATCATGATGCTGATAATGGTGCTGATTACTATTAATCAATTGATGTTTTTGTTGTTGCTGTTGTTGTTACTGTTTATAAGCAACAAATGGTTCCTGCTCAAATACTGAAGATGTGTTTCAAGGTTTTAACGGTATTAGCGGCGAAAGGCTCAAACTTCCAGGGAACTGCATAGTTGCCTCATATCATTAGAGAAATGTTGCAATAAAATAAAAGGTACTTCTTGAAGCATCCTTGGCGCTAATCTTATGCATATATGTCAATTATTCATTTTCATTTCATTCATTTTAAATTATTTATACACAATATCCCTTCAGCATAATAAAACTACAAAAAACATACAATGCAATTAATCAATATATTTATATAAACAAAGAGAAAAACATCGAGGGCTAAAGATTATATTGCTGTTCTGCCAGGGAGTTGTGTTTCAAATTGCTTTCAGCTCATCAAATGTATTTTTAGTTTTTTTTTTGAATCGGCACAAGGTAGGTAGTTCCCTGATATTTAAAGGGATTTCATTCCAGACCTTAAGAGCTGAATAGGAAAATCCTTTTTTGGCGTACTCCAGATTGTACCTTGGAATCTGAAGATCTCTGCAGAATCGCGTGTTATAACTGGAGTATTGGGATCTTTGTTGAAATTTGTTCCAGAGATTTTCTGGGCTGAGTCTGTTCATGATCTTATAGGCCATAACTGCACGATCAAACGTGACAAGTTGTCCAACCTGAAGGAAATTATTTGACCATTCATCTTTTATCCTGGACGTATCGATCATGGAAATGGCTCTGTTTTGAAGACGTTGAAGGGACTCCTTTCTTGAATTAGAGAGGCTACCCCAGATTACATCTGCATATCGCATGTGACTTTCTACAAGAGCACGATATACATTGCTTAACTGAGATTGTGGGAGGATGTTCTTCAATTTTTTTTAAAGATGCGAGACCTCCGCGAACTTTCCCTTTGACAGTTTTGAATTGTTCTTCCCAGTTAAGCCCTTCGTCTACAATGACTCCAAGTGATTTGGTTTTTTTCACTCGTTTTATATCTGAACCATTCAGTCTCAATGTGTCGTGTATCTCCACTTTATTAGTTTTACGAGGGCGCCCAATTACCATTTACTCTGTTTTTGTGGATTTGCACTTAATTTATTTATCCGCATCCATTCAGAAATATGGGTCAACTCCTCTTGAGCCTTATGAACAAGTTCTTCGACATTCTTTGATGTTAAGGTCACGTGAGTATCATCAGCATACATACCGGCCTTTGAGACTTTTTTCAAAGTCATTGAGGTACATTATGAAGAGAAGGGGGCCAAGACAGGAACCTTGGGGAATGCCACATGTAACTGTCCTAGGCCTTGATTCATAACCGTTGGCGGCACAGTACTGCTTTCTGTTTTCAAGGTATGATTTAAACCAGTCTCCGGAAAGTTCTCGAATACCGTATTTCCTCAATTTTTCTAACAAAATCTTATGGTCAACAGTAACGAAAGCCTTTTTGAGATCTAGGAATATTGCTAAATTAAAGTGGTTCTTGTCAATATTCTCATACCAATTGTCATTACTATCAATCAATAATGTTATTGTTGAACAAAGTTTTTGAAAAGCTGGTTGACTCATTGTCAGAACCTTGTTTGCTTTGAGATATTCGTAAACTTGGTCATGTACAATCCTTTCAAGGATTCTCGAGAACACAGAGATCACCGAGATATGCCAATAGTTGGTAGCCTCACTTTTAGAACCTGATTTGAAAATGGGGGTGACCTTCGCCAGTTTCCAGATGTCAGGGAAAATACCCTTCCGTAAAGAAGAGTTGAAAACCATTGTCAACGGTTTACATATGAGATCAGCAGCGTCCTTTATCAGCATTGTCGGAATCTTATCAGGTCCTGGGGCCTTGCCATTTTTTAGTTGCTTAAGGTAACTCTGCTTTCCGCTCTAGTGCACAACGAGATGCCGTTTCGCAAAACCACTCTCCTCAGAAAAAGGATGTTTTTCTGTATAATCTGGGCAATCGAAAGATCGCAATGTTTCCGTCAACCCTGGCTTTGCAAATCCTTGCTCAAATCTTTTTGCTGATTTCAGAAGAGTGGATTTACCTCCAAAACTACTCGAAAAATTTTCGATTTTTTTTCGCTCCATCATTAGCTAAGTAGTTGATCTACAACTTTGCCAAGTCTGATATGTTTTTACAAAAAAATTAGGTCTTGATCTAAGATCTATGCTCATTGTGGACTCTAAAAAGAAATTGATAATCTGTGAATGCTTACGAAAATCTCGAAAGACACCCAAAGCATGGTTTCGTGAAGCTGCTGGTAACAATCAGTAATTTTTAATCAATAGATGCTAATGATACTTTTACAAGCGCACTAAGGATGTCTTTTGAGACCTGCGTATGGTTTTCCCAAAAGATGACGTTCTTTTGTTTGCCAATGGAAAAACTTCTGAAAGTTACTTCCAGCCTGAGCTTTTGCAAGCGTGCTTCATATAGCATGGTAATCTGTTGACCAAGGTTTCTCCATTTCACTGTCGAAAAGTAAACAGAAATACGAAATTCGATTGTAGGAAATCTAGCCTAGCTTTTTCAATCAGACTTGGCAAAGTTGTAGATCAACAACCTAGCCAAAGATGGAACGAAAAAAAATCGAACATTTTTCGAGTAGTTTTGGAGATAAATCCACTTTTCTGAAATTAGCAAAAAGATTTGAACTAGGATTTGCGAAACCAGGGTTGACGGAAACATTGCGATTTATAATCTTTCGATTGCCCAGATTATACAAAACAACATCCTTTTTACCGATTCTCGATAGGCCGAAAAATATTGGAGAAATTAACTGTTTTCTGAGGAGAGTGGTTTTGCGAAACGGCATTTCGCTGTGCACTAGAGCGGAAAGCAGAGTTACCTTAATGGCTCTAGGCACGCAATCCTCATCAACAGGGGTGAGTCTCATTGTGTTCCGTTCATTATCGATATGTTTAAGAGGATCATCATTTGTATTTTGTTCAATTTTACTTGCTAGTTTTTGTCCAACTGAAACAAAATGATGATTCAATGCCTCTACTATATCTCCCTCCTTAGTTAGTTTTTTGCCATCAATGTCCAAAGTCGCAGGAATTGTTGACTTAGAGGATCGATCTAAGACTCTGTTTATAGTCTGCCACATTTTTTTGGGGTTGTCCTTATTTTCGTTAATTAACCCGTGATAGTGTGACTGTACAGCAACCTTTATTTCTTTCGTTACTTTATTTCTAAGTTGCTTATAGACACTCCATTTCTCAGGAGATTTTTCAGCAGCCCTCTTAGCCAAATCCCTCTCCCTCATTAGGGATCTTATGGATTGATTTAGCCAAGGTGCAAATTCACCTCGTACCCTTCGTTTCTTGAGAGGGGCATGCATATCTAAGATAAACTCAAAAATCTATAGCACTTGGCCATGAAAAATGACAATAAATGAGCAACTTTTGGGCAACTTTTTGAAAAGAGTGGCAACTTTTGAGCAACTTTTCAGGAAATTGTGAGCAACTTTTCGAGAAAATGTCGAGCAACTTGTGAACAGGGCTAACAACATCTTCACAGGGCCCCCCTTGGCCCCCTGCTCTCCGGCCACCACGCCACTGCGTAAAAGGCGTAAAGAACCCTAACCCTAACCCTTCCCTTTTTCGTTTGAAGTGAGGGCTAATGAAGTAAACATTTCACAATCTGATGAAGCCATTTTGATCAATGCCTTGTCATGTGAAATTTTGATAACTGCGTATGTGCACAAATTGATAAACTACGGACCAACATTCAACACGAGGCCATTACATGGCAAAATTTGGCTCAGCACGGCAGGCTGCGCGTCGTAAAAATGGAGTCGTGCCAGAGTCGTGCCAATGGCAGATTTTGCCTAGCCAATTGCAGTGGCGCAGCAGATACTCTAAGTTTGATTTAGACGTCGCACTTCAACCGTGCTAGTGTCGAACTTATTTGATTGTATTTGGTTCGTCACGGCAGTGGCAAAATGTATAAACTAGGCCTCATAGGTAAAACCCCAGACAATGATTCCATACTGAAGAAAAGTGGCAAATAAAGACTAACACAAAGAAACCAGGACGCTAGTAAGCAGAAGATGCCTTATTTTGAAGAATATACCACTGGTGCTAACTTCTTTGAAAGTTCGTTCAAGTGATATTTCCAATTGAGGTTTTCGTCCAAAAGGAGACCAAGAAACTCTTCATATTTAGCCTGATTAACATGCTGCTTACCAATCTTAATGTTGACAGTTTTATCTAAAGAATTTTGAGGAGAATGGAAGATGACAAAGCTTGTTTTGTCTATATTTAATGTAAGTTTATTAGCATCAAGCCATTTTTAACATTCTTAAGTTCTTTAATTACTACTTTCTATAGTTTACTAAGATTGTCAGATTCAAAGTACATGTTTGTGTCATCAGCAAAAAGATAGACAGATAGCTTGTTAGAGGAGTTTGGAAGGTCATTAATATAGACGAGAAAAAGAAGTGGTCCAAGGACAGAGCCCTGGGGAACACCACAAGTAACATTAAGATGACTAGAGTTCTGGCCATTTACAGATACATACTGACCAAAGCAGTACCTCGTACACCATAATGTTCAAGTTTATTGAGGAGAATCTGGTGATTGACTGTATCAAAAGCTTTCTGCAGGTCAATAAAAATTCCACATCAAAAGTGTTTATTGTCTAGTGAATTTTTAATAGGTTCTGTTAGACTAATCAAAGCATGATTTGTTGAATGAGAAGTACGAAAACCAAACTGAAGGTTGTACAAGATTTTATGAAATTTTACTGAAAACTGACAAGAGAGATATTGGTCTGTAGTTAGCAACTGTTACAGGACAGCCTTTTTGAATAGTGGTATGACTTTTGCATGCTGCATTTTTTCAGGAAAATACCAGATTGGAATGATTCATTAATAATATGGGACAGAGGAGGAGGAGAAATATGTGGAGACAGAATTTTTAGTAACTTTATGGGTATACTATTGGGGCCCAAAGATTTGCCAAGGGGCTGAAGGGGTTATAAAAAATGAGTTGGGATTTTCATTATCAAGATAATCTAAGGGGGATTTTGTTGACCTAGGTATTCTTTTTGTGACACCATCTGCTACATTGACAAAAAAATGTTAAAAATAGTAGCCATTGTCGTAGAATCTGCTGTTAGATTTCCATTTGCATCTTTGAGCTTGTTTAAGGTAGGCTACTGGTCCAAAAGCTAAATTCTTTGTTACTGATGATAGACAGCTCAAAATTAGGTGGAAGGGGTTACTTTATGCCCTTATTTGGAAAATGCAGTAAAAATCTAATTATCACCTTTCGTTGCTATGGAAACCTACAAACAATAAGCGAGAACAGAGGTTACTTGGTTTGAGTTCAAATTTTTTTCAGCTGTACTTATGTTTGATTGCAATATATCAAACTGATCCTGACAGTATGGGCTTTGCACAAAAGAGCTTATTTTTACGTTTTAAAGACTTAAATTTTTTTTATAGCATTTTTTCTAATTTTCTAATATTTTTGCTTTCAAGGTGTTGGTTTTGCAAAGAACTTTGACTTATGTAAACATCATAACAAAAAATGAAGAAGTTTTGTGCATTCTACACAGCATAAGGAATCTAATGATATATAGACATATGTGGTTTTCTTTATACTTTGGAAAATGAACTCAAACCACACCATCCGGGTATGCCAAAAACGCTATTCTGAGAAAACGCCATTTAAAGTTCATTGAAATGTTTACTGAGGTGTAAGTGTCCGAAATTTGTTTTAAAATAGGGTTTATGCACATTTCAAATAGCAAAATTGCAACTCTGAAAGAGATTAAAATGTTTTACTGTCTCATGGTGACTTTTATTTCATATTTCAATGGTTCTTTATCAACAATTAAAACCACCCGCAACATAACTTTCTCCTTCTTGGGACTTCTTTTTTTGCTCCTTTGATTGTTTTTTGTACTTTAGATTTTTTCTTCTCTTTTTTGTTGCTTCTTGGCAGGCTCTCTCTGCCTTCTTTACTCTTTCAGCATCTCTTTTTGAAGCAGAGCTTTCAAGATGTTCACCTGGGTCAAGCTTCAAAGTCCTGCAAAGAGCAACTCTGAACGTTGCTCCCATACTGAACTGGCAAACTGCTAAGCAAACTGCTGTTTCTAGCGTTCTCCGTCCAACGAATACGGTCTTTGGGCAGAGCCTCCAAATTATATTATGCATGGATTCGTTGGGATTCTGCGTCTTGTTCCTTACACAACGTTTTAGCAGATCTTCTGACGACAAGCGCAGAAAAATTGGCACCAACTTTTTGCCAATTTCAGGTGTGACTGTTTCATGCTCTTTGTGGGTGCCAGGATTTTCTGATTTTGCCACTGCTCTTTGCCAAAAACACCATGATTGCACCCCAGGAGGGCAATGGGCATGCTTTGGAGTTGTGTCAGTTGATGACATATGTAGAAGGATGGCCATGATACGCTTCTTGAGCACAGTGATGTCATTGGCGTGGTCTTTAATCGCCCTTCCATAGTAATTTTGGATCTTGGTGATCTTTTCTGTGTCAACTTTCCTTTTCCTGCAATGGATTCTTTCTGTGCCTTAGATATTGTGACTAAGTTTCTTAAAGCTGCTTCCATTCTTTTCGATACATGATTTACGCAGTCTTCTTTCTCAATTGTTGCATCAGCTCCATAAACAGCCAATTTGGTCACAGCATCAAAGGCTTTACTGTCCCCATCACACAACATTGCAGTGTACCGCAATTTGTGATGCTCTACAGATCTACTCCACAGACGTTCTGCACATGCTACCTCCATTGCTCCTGCCGATCCATCAAAGTTCTTTGGGCAGTTATCCGCATGTTTTTGTTTCCATTCTGGATTAAATTCTTTCTCCTCGGCAGACTTGCACTTGAAGCAGAAGTTGGACAGCACTTCAAAATCTATTGGAAGCCCGGTGAGCAGATCTATGACAGAACCCATTCCATTGTGTGATGAGTAGCCACGCTTCTGCCATGAGCCATCGAAGGAAACTCCAATATCCAGGATACCATTACCATCAGGATACACTCCTATCTCATGGTATGCTTGGCCTATTGCATCACGCGATTGCTTCACCATTTCATTAAAAGTGGTTTTGCTGGCCTCTTCTATCTTGTGATGAGCTCTTGTGTGTGAGTCACGACTAATAGAGTAAGGCATGTCCATGACACTAGCCCAATCTCTCATTGCTGAATACCCACAGCCAATGCCTCTGAAAGCCAGAGTTGCCCTAATGTTTATGCCAAAGGGCTCATTTGGTGATTTCGATCCTCCAACTCGTTCACAAAGATAATTTTCTCTTGCAGGACTTTCGCATATTTTGCACATTATTGCAGCTTTGGCAGAAAATCCATTCACATTCTCTTTGTCAATTTCAAAGCACAAACCAGGCTGCTTGCAATCAGGGCATAAAGTGTGGATATCAATTCAGTCATTGCGGCTTTTTGTGCAATAATATAACAGTCCTCTGGCTTTGCTGACAGAGGATCAGTCTGTTCTACATTCTCCTCGATGTTTACACCGAAAACACTTAGCTTTCTTGCACTTGCTGAAAGGCCTACTGATTTATTTACAGCAGGAGCAGAGCCTGGTTCGATGACACCTAAAACTTCCTCTTTGGCTTTTGCAATCCTCTTCCTTCGCCGTCCAATGTAGCCTCTTATTGTTCTGAACTTCTTCCTGGCCATCCTTCAATCTGTTTTTCTTCGAAATCTTGTCTAAAACCGCTTTAAATCTCATGAAAACACGAGAGATATCTGAACGAAACTCTACAAAAATGACTGATGAAACCACGCTCATGGTCGGCCATTATGATCAGGGATGGATTGACCAATGAGATGCAGCCCTTGAGAGATCCAGCCAATCAAAAGTGATCAACAAATATGGCAACGGTCTAACTATTGTTGGACTCCAGAGGAGAAGGAGGCTATTCCTGTGCCACAGGTAGGCTAAACGTTAAAATAAATTCCATAGAACTATTCAGCAAAAAAGAGGCTCTCGATTGAGTGATCATCCTGGCTTAGGCCGCTCGACATATCATTCAAAATGTCGCTTCTTGCTGCTTGCTTGCTGATTTCTTGATAAATCACTGACCTTCCTTCAGATTTTGATTCGGTTCACGGCCAAAATTAACTTTTATTGCCAAAAATGATTTAGGGTATGCTTTTTATATGCCTAAAGAAGCCAACTGGGGGGAAAAATAAAAATCGTGATTTTGGTCAAAAACATGAAATTTTGGACCAGTAGCCTACCTTTGCAATCCCCGCCAATAATACTTCTTCTAAAACTTCACTTTAGAATCAAAATTTTGGTGCTGTTCAAATTTCAATGACTCAAAATTTCCGGAGTGTTCCAAAATATCACCTGCTGTTATCCAATATTTCAGTTACGCTCAACTATGAAATATTACATTTTGCCTCCTCTAAAATTTCAACTACTCTTGTCTAAAATTTCAGTTACTCTGAGCTATGACATATTACATTTTGCCTCCTCTAAAATTTCAACTGCTCTTGTCTAAAATTTCAGTTACTCTGAGCAATGACATATTACATTTTGCCTCCTTTAAAATTTCAACTACTCCTGTCTAATATTTCAGTTACTCTGACTTATGACATATTACATTTTGCCTCCTCTAAAATTTCAACTGCTCTTGTCTAAAATTTCAGTTACTCTGAGCTATGACATATTACATTTTGCCTCCTCTGAAATTTCAACTACTCTTGTCTAAAATTTCAGTTACTCTGAGCTATGACATATTACATTTAGTTTAGCGGCCTCGGTTTGGCTGCAGTCTCGGTTTGGCTGCAGTCTCGGTTTGGCTGCAGTCTCGGTTTGGTTTTGGTTGTGCTTCCCGCTTTTTTCTTGCTCCTGAGCCACGTTCTTGGAAAATGGCGGGAAATGGAGATCAGCGAAGAAACGAACTCCTTCGGATCTTGAGAATAACCGAGACGCTTTTAGAATCTGATGATACAAGTAGACAACAAAGACAAAATAACGTGATAAACATTACCGATTCAGATGATGTTCCTTCGTCGTCAACACCAGCTTCTTCTGCAATAACCAGCGCCATGACCAGCACTGCCACAACAACAGCAAGACCAAGCGTGAATCTAAATATAAGACAGCTGTTTTCCCCTTATCAGAGACCTAGAGGAGGAACTGCAGCTGCAAGCTCGATGCAGTCAAGGCATCAACAGTCTGTCAGAGGCGGCAGAGGTCGTGGACGTGGCTTTTTTGGAAGGAGAGGGGTGGCGCCAAGCAGAAATAAAGTGAAGGACACGTGGACTCACGATTTTCTGTGCCTTTCCAGTCGACTTTGTAATTATCCTCCAAATTCTCGGGAGCGTTTGGAGCTCCTCTCGAGGCAGGATTAGGCCGGAAAAAGATTGTCTTTGGAGACAATGATGATGCCATTCATATGGGGGCTAAGTTAGAGCAGGCCTTCCCCAAACTTGCTGCCTGTGGAGGATTTGAAATATTGCGTTCTCAAGGAAACAAAGAAGCGTTACGTCTAATAAGACCACCAATTAGTGGCTATTCAGTTCCTTTTCTAAGAGACGTATCTGGCATAGGGGCAGCCATTGGCTACATCCGACCTATTCAGAAGGATGTAGACATGGTGTCTGTACAGCCTTATGATCCTGCTTCACAGGTGAGTTAAATTATAAGAATGAGTTATTACGGTATTTGAGTCATATGATTATTTTTGACAACAAAATGAGCATATCAAATACATGAGTTAGGCGTGTATTTGATATGCTCATTTTATGCTCAGTGGCCCACAGTTATGCTTCTATCAGAGAGAAATTCTTTCTCACGTGAACAAGAAAGTTGACAATATCAATGAGCATTTGACAACAAAATCTTTTGTCTAAGGCCACTTTATAATTGTATGCTTCAAGATTATTGGGCTGTAACAATGGTTACCAAACCTACCAAAGATGGTTTTGTTTGCACATTTCCAGGTGATACCCAAATATAACACTGTCTTGTGGGAATTTTTTTATTCCTGTTTTGATGGTCAGATTCCCCTTCCTTGGGCCGAGACTGTATTACAAGTTTTATTTTTCAGCAGCATACAGTATATGTTTGCTACATCGCAGAGCAATATGGAGCACATTTTGATTACTATATCGCCATTTTTTGTGCTATTTTTGCTTTTAGGCTACTGAGGTTTTCAAAGTCACCTGTTTTGGGTGTGATGTGGCAGTAGAAATAAGCAAATTAAAAAAACACTATGAGGAATGCACCTCACAGAAAAGTGATCCTTTGGCAGATACAGAGGTAAGCAATTGTAATATTTGCTATGCAAGTAAAAGCAGGGTATGATTATACATCATATAACATCAACAATTGGCTCATATTTGAAACAGTTATTGCCCCACAGGACCTAGGGAATCAATAAAGAGTTTCATAAATTTGCTGGAGTAGAAAGTGTGATTTGAAAAGAATCTTTATAAAACAACCCAAGAGTAATCTGTGGACACTTTCCTCAATTTCTGTGCTTGCAATAAAGCACATACAGTAAATGTAGTGTTTTGTATGCTGCAATGATGAAGAAACAGTACTGTGCAGTAGCAGTCATGTGCTATGGTCATGTTAGCATGACCAGCATTTTCAGAGCTACCAAAGTATGTTATTAAACAAGAAATAATTTTGTATCAATTCTTTATTTGTTGCATTTCATTTCTGTCTGCAATATTTCCTATTTCCACCCACAAGAGTGAACTTTCTTGTACAAAACACTGTGCACTGCAGTTTTGCACCACTGTGCAATGTACAGTAGATACTGTACAGTATTATGCAATATGGTAAAATGATACAGTGGTATGTTTTTTATTATGAAAATGCCAAACAGGGTGCACTTTCCCAAGGGGGGATGGTGGTACTTCACTATCAGGTGAGACTATGTGCACCAGTTTTGGGTAGTTATTGGCCTGAAAATTCTGGGATTGGGATATACTTTTACTGGAAAATTTCTGTGATTGGGTACAGTATACTTTCACTTGGAATTTTCTGGAATGGGGGTTGACTGATATACTAAAAATTCTGGTAATGGGTGTTGAATGCTCCCATTACAGCTTTGTTCTGCTTGTGACCACAACTGAGGGAAACTCCTTTCTTGCACCTTGAAATTAAATGCCCTTTAACATTGAATTGTTCTTTGTTGCCTTCCTTAAAATTATGGGATTGGCTATCAATATGTGACCTACAGTAGTACAGTATATTCTAGGAAAGGGTATCAATATCTGACCAAGATTACGGGATTGGGTCATGAAGAAATCCTGGAGGTGCACCCGATGTATTAATCTATAATGAAGTACCCAAAAGCACCCCTACCCCCCCCCGCATTTTCCAATAACTACCAGTAAAGGTATTTATGAATTTGAAGAACAAAATTTTATGCCTAATTGAGACCATGAAAACTTAAACTGTAATTTTTATTTGCAGGATCCATCAGTAGATTGTGAAAACTGCACCCAACAAATATCCTTTTCCAAATACAATGATCACATAAGAGAATGTATTGGTGGAGAAACATGGGGAACAAGTCTATCCATCAACCAAGATTCTGACTCCCAATTTCAGCCAAGCTTGCCCCAAATTAGCCTCCCTAGCACATCAACTGTGACTCAGAGATATTTGGGGGATACACCTTCCTCACCTACAGATGTGCGACCATGTTCATCAGCACCTGAAGCAAGTGTGCACACTACAGACCCAGCATGTGCACAAGCAGAAACAAACATTGAACAACTTGTGGATCTGACAGGTTTACCTCATAATGTATGCTATGTGTTCCTTCATAAATGCCATGATGGTAACTTTGAAGATGCTGTTGATGTTTTTACTAGGGATGGTCAGCTATCAGTCCTGATTGCAGTGCTTGCTACAAATTTGGATGGCAATACCAAATACATAAAGATTTCATCTTGCTCAGAATCCTTTAGTGCGGCTATAGCTTATTTCAAAGGTCCAGAGTACAATGCTAGACGTCCGCTGGCCATTCAAGCTGGTTTAGCAATAGATGCAGGAGGTCCGCTTCGCCAGTTTTTGCAGGATGTATTTGATGTGGCAATGTCTGGAGACTGTCTGAAGTTATTTGATGGAAACCCACACCGAGTAGTGCCTGTAAACTCATCAATGACAATGATGTCTGGTGCACTAGAGATTGTTGGCAAAATGATTGTCCACTCCATCATTCAAGGTGGCCCATCCTTCCCCTGTTTGTCTCCTGCAATATATTGGTTCATTGTCACTGGATCTCTGGATTCCGCTATGCAGCATGCTACTATCAATGATGCAATAACTCCTGGAGTTAGATATGTTATTAACAAGGTGAGTCTAAACAGGAAACAATTATCAGAATATATGTCATAGAGGTATTTAAGGAAATTCTAAAAAAAATTATCTAGGGTTGTTAATGGCTGAGACCAACTGCATGGTAATGTGAAACTGAAGACCTGATTTGAAAGTTAAGACATTTGAAAACGGAGTAATGGATTATTCAGTAGCCTTGCTGTACAATACTGTATGTACTTCCTCAAGGAAAATAGACTGTAAATACATTGCCCTTTTCTGTGTACTTATAACTACCCCTTTTCTGTACATAGGTTGTGGAAGCAAAGACAGAGAAAGACCTTTCAAGTATTCTCTCAGAAATTGATATTAAAATCGTCCTGGAAGAAAGCAACTGGGATTTTACAACACCAGTCAAGGTTTGTAAGATACTACCAAATTGTAGGGTGGGGCACAATGCAACAAAATGCAAGCATAGGTTCCAAATCTTTAACTCAGCGTAAAAAGGTGGGTGTAAAATTCAATGACCTATTTCTTCTGATTGAATGGCTTGAAAGAAACTTTAGATACATATCTATAATTCTACCGTTGCACTTTCCAGAAATTTTGAATATTTTTCTAAATTGCAGCGTACTTTAAATTTCAGCTCATTTGAGGATGTGACGTCATCAAATTTCTAAATCATAAACCTGATGAGTGACAGACTTTTGCTTGATACCATATTGTAGGCATTCATAAACTATGGTTTTCTTCAAAATTACTTCATGTTGCGTCAAATGGTTTAGAAATTACGATGGTTTTAAGTTTTTTTGAAAATTTTTGTTGAATTCTTGACAACGAGGAAATACATTCTAACTCTGAAAATATTAGAGATTTCAGAAAAGTCCAACTGTAGAATTATAGAAATAGCTAAAGTTTCTTTGAAGTCATTCAGTTCAAAGAAATAGGTCACTCAATTTTACACCAGCCTTTTTAAAGATTTGGAACCTATGCTCAAAATGCAGCCATTTTTTATTTCTATGCTAATATTAAAAATGAGTGTAACAAAAATGAGTGCAAATCAGATAAACACCACAAGAACAATTTCTATTGTAGTGAGTTTATACAGTATGTTATGGCTGGATTTTGAATGAAAGTGGGGAGGGACTGCTGGTGGGTGACCTGTAGTTTTTGCTCCTTAAACAGGAAAATGACTAAGGAATTAGAAGCACAAGTGCTTATAAACTTAAATCATTCAGTTCAAACTCTCACTAACAGTTTACCTTTTTTTTCACTACGTGATTTTTCTTTTATAGTCTTGTTATTTGTTTCTTTTATATTTGTTGTCAAAGTCTGTTCCAAAATAGTAACAGGTAAGGCTTTCTCCTCCGACAATCACTATTACTCATGCATATCTCGATATTATTGAAATTTTCCGAATGTCTGGCCTGGCGTCTATTTTGGGACAAACTTTGAGTTAATTTTAAATGGCCGCAGGGTTGTTGTGAAATTCCATGCTCCCTGTGGCATCGTTATGTAATCGTATGTGATTGTGTGTATGTAGGTTGTATTTGTAGTTTAGATATATTGTAAATATTATGAGCATATGAAAAAAAAACTTAAATTGACAAAGCCTGTAGCTTCAAAGTTATCCAATCCTATTTTCTTTCATGAATTTAGTTTCTTGGGTGTTTGAAAAATTTCCGTCTCAACTGCTTTGGAAAGTAACTTTTATACACAAAGTGTTGGATAAAAAGCACTCATCACTGACCCATTCTCTATGACCCTTTCCTAGTCACACTTAAGTAATTTAATACAGTTTTTACCTAATTTAAAAAAGTAGCCAGGCAATTGCAACCCAACCATTTGCTGTATCCTGTAGGATATGTGTAAGATGAAACACAGACCTGATCCATAATTGTCCTTATTCTCCAACTAACTTACTACAGTGTTAAGTCACTAACTTAGTACACTATGTAACATACTACTAGATATACCGAAAGATCAATATTTCTTTCAGACTGAGACAAAATTGACATTAGTCCAGTGGCTTCTACAAAATGACCTAATTTTGAAGCGGGAGCAAGCCATTGGAAAGTTTGCCAAAGGACTAGAGACACTTGGAATGCTGGAATACATAAAGGCATATCCAGAAGCATTTGCACCATGTTTCATTTGGAATTCAGATGTTGTCTCATCAGCTGCAGTTCTGGACATTATAGAATGTGAAGAAGTGGAAAATCTAGATGAAAAGTCAACAGTGGTCTGGAGTTGGTTCCGAGATTTTGTTTGTGAATGCGAAGAAGAAGGTAACAAAAAGTTTTCTTTAGAGATGCATGACAATACAGTATAAAGCCTCTGGAGGGTACTTGACCAGGTTTTGGTTGGGGACATGCCATCAAAGCTTCAAAAACTTCCCTTCCTTGTACCAATTTTCCACAAAAGTATACCCGGCCTTAAACCAATTTTTCGAAAAAGTCTACCCTACCTTATACAATTTTCTGAAAAAGTACACCCAACCTTGTACCAATTTTCAAAAAATGTATACCTAACCTTATACTTCTAACAAAATTGTGAAGACCGATACCGTTCCTTACACCAATATCGTGAAAAACGGTACCTTTCCTTGTACCAAAATTGTGGAAATGAATACCATTCCTTATACCAAAATCACGAAAATTGAAACAATTCCTTATACCAATGGTTGTTGCAGGCAGTCCCTTACTTGCTTTGTCCAGTGAAGCCAAAATATATTTTCTTCTTCATGAATTACCCTTTTAAGCTGCTCCTGTACTGTATATTTAAAATTCCAATCTAAGCATGCAATTCTCTGTTTATCTTCAGAGCTAAAAAAGCTGCTTAAGTTCCTCACTGGATCTTCAATGTTGCCACATGATGGTCTACACAAACGAAAAATTGTTGTTAAAATTCAAGATGCCGATACATTTTTTGTATCAACATGTATCCTTGAAGCCACAATTCCTAAAGCATCCAGTAGCCGTGATGACTTTTTCTCAGCAATTAGAGGTGCAATGGCTGCTGACAACACAACTGACTTCAACACCTGGTAAGGGACATGTAGTGCTAATGATTATGCTGTACCAGGTGACCCAGAAAAGGTGGCCATGCAATATGTTACAGAAAATAAAGTAAGTGGAGACAGACAGACAGGCCAATCTCGCTTGCTGGATTGAAAAAGAATAGAAAATTTCCCACAGTAAACTTCCCAATAAGAATTTAGAGGAAAAAGGCATGCCTGAAACCCTCAAAAGGTTGTCAACAGCCATTTCAGATCTCCGAAACAAAGAGGAGCGTGTTTCAGTTCAGCCTGGGCATAGACAATTCAGTAGGAAGTTTTTTGAGCAAGTTTATAGCACCTAGGTACCTAAAGATATTCTAAGGCTAAAACTAAACACACCCCTCATCGGTTTGAATACCTGAAATGGCTTTAAATTGACCCCCTATTTTTGAAAGCTTTTTGAGGATTTCAAGCTTGCCCTTTTTCTTTAAATCCTTAGTTCAAGAAATTTAAAGTGCCAAAAAAATATGAAAAATACTCATAAAGTACTGTAGGTAAGTCTTTTAGCTACAATGTTTGAAGCATTTCATTTGGCCACTTACTGTTTTCTATAACAGATTGCGTTGGTCACTTTTTTCTGGGTTACCTGGTAGGATTTTATTGGATGTATGTATCCCAACTACAATGCTGCAACTGTTTGACTGGGTAGGCACTTGGTCTGCATAATAATAACAAGAACAATAACATTCTTATTCCCGAAGTATATCCTGTACCTTATTTTCTGTCAAATTTTCTGTCAAAGTTTCTTATTTTCTGTCAAATGAGACAATCTTACAAATACAATTGCAATACCTGGTAAACCAGAAAAAAGTTCCCATTTTTGAAAATTCATAGTGTCAAGAGTACTGGATGGATTGGAATGAATCAATATTTGCTTGACAGCCAAGTATTTTTGTGATTTTTCTCGCCTTCTTATGAGCACTGGAAAAATTGGTAAATTCAAGTTTACAAAAACTTGGTGGTTGCAAAATGACTGAAAAGGCCTAAAATACTTGATCAAATCATAAAGGACTCCTTACTCAAACAACATAGAAAATGCAATTTTGCATGTGTAAGAGCACTTTTATTGCCATGAGATTGAAAACTTTTAGTATCTGTTCGAGAATCTACTGTATGTCTTATTACTCTTGAGAGAAATGCAACGCCTGTGAGTATTGTTCTGTGTGAGGAAAGTCTTAACGATTTGATAGTGTTTTAGGCCTTTTTCAGTCATTTTGCAACCATGAAATTTTTGTAAAGTTGAATTTACCTATATTTGCAGTGCTCCTAAGAAACATTACAAGAAACATTACAAAAATACTTTGATCTTTTAGCGTTTAACTACAATTTGAATCATTCAATTCCATGAAGTACTTGTGGTGCTACGAATTTTCGAAAGTGGGAACTTTTTTCTGGCTCACCCGGTACTCCAAATTTACCTATTGTCTAGGAATAACAGACTGTTGCTTCCTGTATCAAATTATCTAAGAGATACCAGAATCTTTGGACAATGGGACCATAATACCAAACTATAAAATATTGATACCCTTATTTATACCAAAATCCTTCAAACAACTACAGCATCTTGACTAAATTGTATTCTCCAAAATATGAAGAACCTCTATGTAAATATCTACACCAAAGTACTGACTTTCAGCAAGCGGGTCAATTTGATCCAACAGTGCATTATCTCCAGGGGCAGCTGTCTCTGGGACTTCTAGCACACCTTCCAGAGCACCATCCCACTCTTCATTGGGAATTGGACCATCCCAATCAATTCCAAGTTCTTCTATTTTTTCTTCCTGCAAGTTAAAGGAGCAACTTACATTTATGTACAATTATTAAATAAATTTTGACAAACCCAAAATCCAAGCAATATGACTGAAGCCAT
The DNA here is from genome assembly GCA_039566865.1 of Aurelia coerulea. Classification (NCBI taxonomy): domain Eukaryota; kingdom Metazoa; phylum Cnidaria; class Scyphozoa; order Semaeostomeae; family Ulmaridae; genus Aurelia; species Aurelia coerulea. The sequence goes on from CM076950.1 coordinate 12,144,400, forward strand.
TCATGGGAAGAGGTACAGTTGTTTGTATGTTACCACTAAAATGCCACTGGTGTGCAGCCTGGAGGGGATCTTCAGTAAAGTACTTCAAGTTAGTTCAAAGATCTAATTTACTGTACATGTTCTTTCAACATACTTTGCAATGACTTGCATCCTAAAATTACAGTCTTATCAACATGTTAACTTCTAGCCTTTACCTATACCCATTATTCAAAAAGCAAAAGCTTGCTATGACCACCCTCATTATTGTTTTAATTCTCTATTAAAATAACATTCATAACACATCTCAACAAAGGCAATGTCAATTAAGTTTTGAGAAATCTGGACAGGGCAGTTCTAGCAAGCTTTTGCTCTTCTGTTTTGTAGACCCTTTCTTCCTTTGGAATAATGGTTTACAAGTTGGTAAATTTAAATTGTTTCTTTACAAGTTGGTAAATTTAAATTGTTTCTTTAAAATGTCATTTTTGTTATAAAATTTTACAGTTCATTTTTAGATCTTACAGTTCAACAAGAAAAACATATTTTGTTCATGCAAAATAATGGAAAGAAATGTGACAAAGCTCCTTCAACAACCTTCACTCAAAAGATGTGGAAACATTCAACGTACACATAGCCTGTAATCTAACATGGCAAATTTTCTCAGTAATTCTCAATCTGAAGGAACATGGAAAATTAACAATCTGCAAAAAATTGCGTTGTTCATTCACCTTGCAATGACTTGGTAAACAATATTTTGCATGAAGAAATTTATGTCTAATTGATTCAATCTTTTGTTCGAATGGAATTAAGTTGAATGAAAATTAGTATTCCAATATTTGATATTAATAAACATTTAGTTTTCTTCTTTTTACCAAGTGACTCAAAAACATGTCCCCCTGGTTGAAAACTCAGGAGCTATCTTAAAGCTCTAAAAAAGGAGCAATTAGGCTCCTACCACCTTAAATTAATTTCTTTTTGTGGTTTATAGCAGTAATAAGAAATAAAACATTGCTCTTTTTTTGGCCAGACCAATGATTATCGTTATTATATTTTATTGATGTATTATTATTATTATCATGATGATTATAATAATTAATATCATATTATTATTGCCATTATTATCACTTTTTCAACATTTAACCGCAGTTGTATTAAAGTCATTTCTATTACAATTAACCATGTTATATTCATTTATGTGTACAGTACTTGAAGTTAATGTTTTAGATTGTCATGATTAGGTTTTGCTATTTTTGTAAGTACCCAAAAGTCGACTCAAAAAGCTACTGTATGCTTCCTTTGAATTAAAAATGGGACCTTTATTTTGAAAATTACCTAAAAATACCAAAAACGATTCAATATTAGCTATTAGAAAAATTAATGCTAATGATCATAGCATTCAACAATTTTTTAACAGGGGAACACATTTTGAGTCATCCAGTAAATACTAAAATTTAAAGTTTTGTTCATCTGTACTGTAAGTCTAGGGCCCGGGGAGTACTTGGTCTATGAACATACAGGGAGGTGCCACTGGGAAACCTAAAAAGCACCCTGTCCCAGAGTCAAATTTCCGAAAATGATACCCTGTCCCTGGAGTAAAATTGTCAAAGGCAAGACACTGTCATTGAGTTTTCTTCAGATTTCTTCAAACAAAATCAAACAAAAGAAATTGTTAGAAATCTATCAGCAAATGTGGAAATTTTACCACAATTTAAATCATACTTGTGAAGTGCAAATGGCCTACCACCATAGAAATAGCCTACAACCACATTATTGAGTCAATGATGCGCAATGTGGACCCTGGCATAGAGCTGGTTATCAGAACACGATACCCTGTTGTGGAGTAGGAATGGATATCTTCCTTCATATTCAATCTATAAAGTTGGGACTGGTGTCAAATGGAAGCTCTTGCCAAGCTAAAACTGAATTTTCAGTGAAATTATTGCTAGCCTCTAAGGCTCAAGGACTGAGATACAATGTTAGTTTTCAATGGTTGACCACGCCCAAATGGCAACGCCAATTTTCATGAAAATTTTTTTTTCAGGAAGGCAAATTCATATTAAAGCACCTCATAAAATTTAAAGATGGGGTGGGTATGGGTTTTATCACAATCAGTCTCAGAATACCAATGAGTCTGTATTATCTTGAAAGATTAAAAGTTGGTATAAGCTGCCGCAAGGTTCTTTGAATTTGATAAACAGTGTCATGTTCACAGTAGTTCCAAAGGATTTCTATTTCAGAAGATTATTCCATCTGTAATCTGTTATGTAACGACATGCTTGCTGCTTGTGATTCCTCTTTTGATAATGTGTAAGTGTGACCTGTAACAGTAACCGGATCAAGATGCACAAGTATGTCTGACGCATCAACAACAAGCTCTTCAGGAGGCTCTGGATACACAAATGATGGGTTTGGGCCATGAGGATGCAGGAAGCTGATTGTCACTTCATTGGTTCCTGGTTGAATACTGGAAACATATGCCACCCACCACTCACTGTCATAAACTACAGCAACATAGCCAGTAATCTCACTGAGCTCAATGTGACCATGGCCTGCTTTGACTATTTGAACCTCCCTCTCACTGTATTCTGAGACAAGAAGAGAGTATTTTGAAATTGGTTTGAAACAATGTAATTTTTGTGTTCCAGCAATTGTTTTAGCAGACTGAAATCTTTCACGAAGAATTTCTTCTTCTGAATACCAGTCGGCAGCAGTAAGAAATGTTGCATTGATGCCTTTAAGATGGGAATCAACAAACTGAAATAGCTTCAGGGCTGACAAAATTTGATCATGGTAAGGTCGCTGAAGACTTGCTTTGGTTGCTTCTCTTTTGATAGTGCCTCCAATGCCATCAGAGGGCCCCTTGCCATGACTTGTTGCAAAGAAATGCCATTCAGCTGGCACTCCAAAATCATGTTCATGCATGCACAGGTTACAAAAAGTCTTAAGGTTTTTGTATTGGCCTGCACAGCCATCAGAAAAGTAGATTATTGCTTTCAACACCTGAAATTTTTCTGAAAGATGTCTCATCAGTTCTCTCTGAAAAAGGTGGACTGCAATAGTGTCGTGAGTATGACAATCTGATATCAATACAAAGTTGCCATGCTTGACTTGTCCATCCTCTTTGAAATAGTAAACAAAAGGGTGCAATGTTGCCATACTGTTATTCCAGTGGAAAGACTGTGCCTCATCTTGGACAACAAATGAAAAATTTTCAGAAAAGTCACCTATCACAAGAAATTCACCTTCAACTAGACCTTCCTTTCTTTTGCACAGATACTGGGATTGCTGTTTTGCAATAAAATCATGTCGTTTAAGTCTTTCAAGTTTCTCAAGAAAACCTTCCACAAAATCTTCTATTGGCTCTACCATAGTCTCTAGTTTTGAGCGATCGGTAGATGTCCATTGCTTAAACTCTACTTCGTCAACATCGTTCTCTTCATAGTTCCTTAAAAGCATCTCTCTCAGAGGCTGTTTACCAGGGCAGTATGGGCATTCACCAAGATGACAGTTTGGTAATGAGGGATTACACATCATTTTAGCCAATGCATGTCCATAATGACTGACAGGAACTTCTTCACTAGCTGTCACAGACGCCATCATGGATCCATTCATCATCAATTTTACGTTGTTATGGATAGTACAAACGCAAACAGAATGAGTGCCACTTGCTCCAGCCAAAACACATTCTTTTGGTCTTACCATTGCAAATTTTGAGAAGCTTATCTTCATGGATGGATGTTCTGATTTGAACGTTTGATAAATTTCTTTAAGATTTCCTAACACTAGTCTTTTTTGAAATTGCGTCTTCTTGCCGTCTCGAAAAATACTTAGACAATCCTTTTTTCCAGGCATGACTCTGCTGATATCATCTTGCCGATAGAAGTTTTCTACAGCCACTGAAACATTCTCAGGCAACTTTTTTCCAGTTTTTGGATTTGGGGTAGCAAGGATGCCTTTCTCGAATGATAAATGCTTTGCTTGTGTAGCCATTCTTTGAGAGCAGGCAAATTTGGACATCATTTTCCTTCGACTCCATGTTTGCGCAAAAATAGTCAAAACAGTTATCTTTTCGCTTCTACTCTCAGTGCTGTGGAACTTTGCAATTAGCTTTTGCACACTTTCTGCTGGCATTCCATCTTCCTCATCTGAAGAAACATCCATACTCAATGACGGAGAGGAGCTACATGCAGCATCAAACTTTCTTTCAAGGGCGTCTTGCACTCTCTTCTTTTTTTGAGGAAGGTAGCGAGATCTTGACTTCACCTTTTGTTGACTCAAAGGGCTTTCCCCTATTAGCCCTAAAGTTTCATTTAAGTTTTCAAATTCGATTTCAGGTGGAACAAAGTTATCCTCCTCTTCTGAGTGCGGATTCTCAAGTGGTTGCTCTTCGACCATACATTGCGGTCTTTGTAGCTGTTTTCTACAGTTAGTGCATATTTTCATTCCAACTTGAACTAAAGATTGATTGCACTTGGCTTGCTCTGCAGTTATGAGTCTCAAATCTTTTCTTCTCTTAGTTGCATGCACTTTGAATGGGTCACAGCAATATTTTCGGTTGTTCTGTAGACTTGTCACTTTTGAAAGTTGTTCTGCCATCTTAAATCTCGCAAAGAAGAAAACTGCCTTTCCAACAATGTAGTAACTGCTTTCTCCAAAGTCTGAGATCTGTTTGAAATGTCTAAGCCTCATTTCTGACTTTATTGGTTTTTATTGATCTACTGTTTCCTTGTAATAGACAGGTGTTATTGAGGAGGATTTCCTTATTTGACAATTACAAGATTAAAACAGCCATTTTCAGGAAACAATTAGAAATAGATGGGAATTCTTAAATAGAAAAGTAAATAATTTGGGATGTGTTGACTAACTTTCTCTAACATGACATCAATGCAAAGTTGCCATTTCCTGAATTAGGATGAGGTCTCAATTCAACCATGTTTTTGGTTATGGGAAAAAGCTATTTTCTTTCAACAATGGCCTGTGATGTTGTTGCATGAGGCTTAACATGATCTTTATACAACCCAAAGATAGCCTTACAGAAAGACTACTGATGTGATAATCTTCTATAACAGAAGCCATATCAATTTACATGAACATGCCACGTTTTTACAAAAAATACAACAATGCCATTGTAGCATATGCTTATGAACTATAAGATCTAATAGGGACTCATGGGTGTTCTGAGACTGACTGTGATAGAACCCATGCCCACCCCATCTTTAAATTTTATGAGGCGCTTTAGTATGACTGTACCTTCTAGAAATTTTTTTTAATGAAAATTGAACTTGCCATTTGGGCGTGGTCAGCCATTGAAAACTAACATTGTATCTCAGCCCTGGAGCCTTAGAGGCTAGCACCAATTTTTCTACAAATATAGTTTTAGCTTGGCAAGAGCTTTAATTTGACACCAATCCTATCTTTATAGGTTGAATATGAAGGAAGATATCAATTTTAGGTGTGACGCGAGTAACGGCCGGTCACGCCAAATTTCCAAAGTTTGACCGGTCATAATTCCAAAACCGTTTGACCAATCCAAAAAAAATTCGAAATCCAGAAATAGATCAGTTCTCTGAACAAAATACCAGATTTCAAACAAAATCCATGACATAAATTTCAGGTTTGGATTTTTTTTGGTTACACTTGACATAGAATGTCCCGAATGCTGAAATGATACCTTGTCCAGTGGCACGTCCATGTATGGAAAAATATATGAGTCCCCCCCCCCCCCCCTCTTGGGTCTTGGGTGGGTTTTTACTTTGCACAGAGAAGGATTTAATGACCCGCACAATTTTTGTAAAACACAAAGGGTCCATTGGTCTTTTATTGTCTGCACCTACTGTAGGCACTTCTCTGTGCAAGAAATAAAAAAAGTAATCTTTAATTATGTAATTCTTAAGTCTGCAGTTATGTTTTGAAATTTGTAGCTTAGTTTTGTTCCTGTGCGTAATACAGACATATTGTTTTAATTTTTTGCAGTTATAGTTATAAAATCTGCTATAAGAAACCCACCTCATTGTCTTCATTGATTGGCCCACGTCCTTCTAGCAATCCTCTCACCCACAATTGTATTGGAGACTGAAAGTGTTCAGTAGACAATGGGGTATTATTGAAACCATCAGCAAATGCATCCAATGACTTATTTATTCTTGGTAAAAATGTGAATTGAAGTGCAAAAAGATGACTTTCATTATCTGGATCCAAAATTCCACATTCCTCCATTTCAACGAATAAATTGTAATAAACATAAGTGCAACCAACAAACACATCACGCCAAAGACGTTCTATTCTTTGGTTATGCACGCTACGCCCTGTTATATGACTTCCACGATCAGGACCTCTGGCTGGGTGGCTCAACATGAAATGGGCTACATCTACATTTTCTAGGCCTTTATCAGAGCGAACCCTGGATGGTAATCCATAATGGCTAACAGCCTTTTGAAATGAATCAAATACTGTAGATGCTCTATTGTTGTTGCTGCATGTAAGGAACACCACTAATCTTGTGTGACCATCGATACCACCATGTATCACAAATCTCCACCTGCAGGAAAGCAAGTAACTATCAATCTACAACTCCAGAAATTTTGGAGAGTTGAGATATCTATAACTGGGACAGATAGGAATGTTTATAAAACATCTCTCTTTCTTTTACAGTACTGTGTTGTACTGTATGTGTTTGATGCAATGAATGCAGCCCATAGCATAAATGCAGCCCATAAATTTTACTAAATTTACAAGATAAATAAAATAATGCACTTTACTAACATGCATTTCTTTTAATTACCTGATAAGCTTGTGATTTCCATCAATATGCCAGAGCGCAAGAGGTCCTCTCACATTGTACTTTCTTCTGTTAACAAGTGTCACTTCAAGTGAACGTAGCAAGATGCCTTCTGGATCAACCCTTCTCATAGAATTTCGTATCCTGTCTCGCTGTAGGGTCACGCCTCTCGCTCTCAGGTGACCTGTCATCCTCTGGTACCCAGCATTAGGAGACTCTCTGAGCACTTCTCTGACGACATTATCTAGCTCAGCATCACCCAGCTGACTGTATTTTAAGCTCATTCTTAATCCAAATTCGTTAAGCCGTCTCTCTATTGTTCTTGTGCTCGTTCCCAGGAGTGTTCCTATGAGTTGTGCATTAAATCCGAGGCCTACAAGGGCTTGTAAATGTTCTTTCGTAACATCGTATCTTGGCCGCCCCTTTTTTGCCAGTGAAAATCCTGTTTTCTTGAGAAGGTCCTCCATGTATTGCGCTTGTTTCACTCTCAACGAGGGTACTTGCTTCGTTTATTAAAGGAAGTAGGCCGGGCACACCAAGCACTTCCTCATTTCTTAAAATAAAATTTTGGGGAGTCCCTAATTCAAGATTCAAGATTCAAGATCCAAGATCCAAGATCCAAAGATCCGGAATTCAAGATCCAGAATGAAACACCCTAATTCAAGATCCGGAATTCAAGATTCAAAATGAAACACCCTAATTCAAGATCCGGAATTCAAGATTCAAAATGAAACACCCTAATTCAAGATCCGGAATTCAAGATTCAAAATGAAACACCCTAATTCAAGATCCGGAATTCAAGATTCAAAATGAAACACCCTAATTCAAGATCCGGAATTCAAGATTCAAAATGAAACACCCTAATTCAAGATCCGGAATTCAAGATTCAAAATGAAACACCCTAATTCAAGATCCGGAATTCAAGATTCAAAATGAAACACCCTAATTCAAGATCCAGAATTCAAGATTCAAAATGAAAACTCTCTAATTCAAGATCCAGAATTCAAGATAGCGTTCCAGTGATTTTTTAAGTGAACTGCGTTAATTTAGGAAACTTAAGGCCCAATCTTTCTAACGTTTAAAAACCATGCTAACTGGATTTAAAAAGCTAAGAAACCTTTGTAATTTATATTTTTGGAGCAGTACAGTAAATACAAATTTTAACAGCATTTTAGGTACTTGTTTAAGAGAGCTTCTAAGAAATTTCAAAGCCCCTTCATGTAAGCAATGCTGGACACTGACTTAGTATCTGATTTTCACATTCTCTCACAGTAATAGCAACTGAAAGATGGGTGTACTTGGTGTGAACATTTTAACTCCAAATTGTCTGTAGTTTTTCAGTGTTTCAATTTCTAAAACTTCTTACCTTGAATTTTGGCTGCCTTGGCTCTGATGAGTTGAGGGTCTCAGATCATGGATATTTATTTGAATTTCTTTCAAATGATTTCAGCTCTTAAATATACATTGCAATATGATTTCCACTGTTCCAGATGTTGACCAATATCGAATAGCGAGAAAGTTCCTTGTTTGGCCTAGGCACTATTTGCCTCTCAGAAATTCATGCCTAGGCCATACAAGAAACCTTATCGCGACTCACTATTTGTCATTATCCAGAATAGTGGACATCATATTCCAATATATCTTTAAGAGCTGAAATCAGCATCCATTGTATTCAATTCCACTCAGTAACTGCCGGATCCAAAATGAGTTTTTTTTCAAAACTGAAACATTTAAAACTTCTTCAATTTCGAACTAGGGTGTTTTCATTTTGAATCTTGAATTCTGGATCTTGAATTAGGGTGTTTCATTTTGAATCTTGAATTCTGGATCTTGAATTCTGGATCTTGAATTAGGGTGTTTCATTTTGAATCTTGAATTCCGGATCTTGAATTAGGGTGTTTTCATTTTGAATCTTGAATTCTGGATCTTGAATTAGGGTGTTTCATTTTGAATCTTGAATTTTGAATCTTGAATTCTGGATCTTGAATTAGGGTGTTTCATTTTGAATCTTGAATTCCGGATCTTGAATTAGGGTGTTTTCATTTTGAATCTTGAATTTCGAAATATCCGCTCGCATCGACCACAGAATGCAGTTTTTTAATGTATTTCTTGGTGCAAATATTACAGAAAGGATTTATCAATATATTTAATATACTATTTTGGATGAAGTCGGATGGAATTACCCGAGAAAATGATAATGATTTGGACGACTGCGGCAGCCATTGGACAGAAACTTTACCACAAGGTTTGGCAAAATCTCGCTACGGAATCTGAAAACTGAAAACTGAAACTGAAACTTTTCATTCACAGCAATAAACTTAGTACATTGTGTTAGATAAAAGAACCGCTAATTAAGATACATATAAAGAATTATATACAATGGATATACAGTTCAATAAAATTTGCTGCAGGACATATGGAAAGAACTCACAAGGAGCTATCTAGGCCATATGCCCGATTTGGCGTGTGTAGAAAGCGTGCATTTTTTCTTTTGTAAACGAAAAGAAGGTTTAGAAACTGTAACAATACGAATAAGAATAAGAAAATATTAGTAGGTTAGTATTGTTAGTATTGTTCAACATGAAAAATACGGTAGTGCGGTGCATGATGATGATATAAGTTTATAATAAAGTTCGAAAAATAAATTAGTCAATTCGACTCTAAAAAGTAGTTTTTCAGCTTTTTTGTGAAGGATGGCTTATTTTGTAACTTTTTTATGCGCAATGGCAGAGAATTCCAAATTTTGACTCCTTCATAAATAATTGACCTTTGTTTGTAATTTGTGGATACCAGGGGGAGAGAGAAGTTGTCATTTGAGGATTGCCTTGTCATGTGATGATGACGTAAATTTGTTTTGATAAACAAGTCATTGAAAATGTCACTACTGTTTTCATGATAAATATCAAACATGAATTTAGCCACTTCAAGTTTATACATGTTATCAAAATTAAGCAGATTATATTTTTTGAACAGTGGTTCACTATGAACCACTGTTCAAAAAATATAATCTGCTTAATTTTGATAACATGTATAAACTGTACTGTACTGTACTGTACTGTACAGTGAAATTTTGAAATTTTGTTGTGATGAATTTGCTTGCCAGCCTTCTTTATTTTGTATCAAAACCTGGTTTAATTTTCCTACTGTCAGTCGGTGCTGTGTGTGCATGGTGAGCTCTCAGTCTCGGTTCTTTCCTGAAAACTATAATAACAAAGTTTCTTTTTTACAAATCATGTGTATTCAATAACACTTTCTGCCCCTCCTTCCTCTATTTTCATAAAAGTACCACACGAGGATTGTTCTTGTATGAAAATAGTCTAGGCTTTATCAACAACTGAGCTCTAAGACTATTACACCTTTTTTCTGTAGATTTAACTTGAAGAAACCAAAAAGTGCTGCCAGTAGAGGAGGCAATAGAGAGGAAGACAAAGGTATGTTTTATCATCTGCTTGTGGATAAAAATGTTAATTACAGTACAGGAAAATACACCTTTTGAAATTTTCTGGACTAATAATGGCACTCTTGAAAGGAAACTAAATTTTTGATATTTCACTATACACCATGCTTCTGGTGTGCTGCTTAAACCTTCCCCTCTCCCTCAAAGGGGAAGACTTGCCAATCAATCTGTTGTGAGAAATGCTCTGAAGATGTTTCTTCCAGACCCCTACCTCCCAACCAAGAAATTTTCATGCCCAATCATTAACACCTCAAACAGTTTTTTGCACATTTGAATTCTGTCTAAATTGATATAAAAAAAGGAAAACCGGCCCTTGCGTTATCAGAGTATGAATGAGAATTGATAAAGGAAAAGTTATACCCCATTTACACTTGCAATTTAACATGGTTTATACAAAGTTGGTGTATCTCTGTCAGGTCTCCTTTTTTTTACTTTTTGATTGCTTAAACTTTTTGCATTGTTTACTTTTTAGGGCAGCAAGATGTGTCAGCACCAACAAAGAGCAAAGACATTTACCAATTAGACCATACATGGGAGCGGCTGCAATGCTGAAAAAGCAAATGAAGATAAAGCAAAACTTGTTGATGTTGAGAACATTTCTGAATGTTTGATATTGAACTCATCGCATTACAAGCTTGTTCTCGTTTTTCATCCTCCTCTTTTAGGACTCTCATTTGATGATGGAACATGTCTCTTTCAATTCCTACCCTGCCCATCCCCCACTGGGATACCCCTAGGTATTTGCGCAAAATATTCCCCACCATGCCCTTTATATTTGAAGTAAATTTTTCCTGGTTCTGGGGTATTTGACAACATCAGGATCTAATTATGCAGTTCAAGGTTAAACTGTAACTGAGAATATGGCATGTTGCAGCACTGGGCATTCACCAAAAATTGTCCTGCCTGCCTCTGGTATTTGTTCAAACAGTTCTGTTTACGCCCAGGCTGTCTGGGGGAGGTCCCAGGCAGGAATTGAAGAGACATAAGAAACACTTTTAAAGTAAATTTATTTTTGGAACAATCAGGTCTACACAAATTATTTTGTTAGAAACTCAACTCTCAGATCACCAAAAAGTAAGGAACTCCAGTACTGGGAAAATATAACTTAAGAAACTATTTATTTTGATAAAGGAAATCCTTAACATAGTTTTACTTTACTTTCACTTGTTTCCTGTATTATATTACTTGGGAAGTACTTGAGTAAAGTCTAAACATTGGAAAGGCTTTAAACAATTTTAATTTTGAGATGTTTGTTGATAGGGGCACAGGAAGTAAACATGAAGACTTATGGAAACTATAAGAAACTCTTGAGTCCTCAAAACCTGATAATTTTAAGAAACCTTCAGTACTGACCCAAATTCTTTGTTTGTTAGAAAAGAATATGTGTTTGGTCTATAGGTTGTCAGCCTCAAACAACTCAAATGGGCATATGAAAGGCCGTAAATGATTCAACATGACCAATTTTTTCAACAAGAATTAGCGCATTTCCAGGCCAGGCCTGGGCATAAAACTTTTAGCAGGGGAGCAGTAAATTGTTCCTCCTGGTAATTTTCAAGTGAACTTTTCCTAATTGAATCGATAGAAGACTAAAGAACAATGATTTAAACAGAGCAATTTTTCTCTTTGAACAGTTCAGAAGAGCGACTTTACAGCTCCCCTCTTGCATTTGAGGGGAGCCTCTGGAGGGAAGCAAGAGCTATGGCTCCCCTTGAATGGCCAGACCTGAAGTTCACCAGGTGATTTCCCTGCAAAACAGGCAAAAGGTCTGCCTCCCAGATCAAAGTTTCAGCAATACTGAGAGAGCCTGAGAGACGTAATTTAGGCCCATAACTTTATGCCAAGTTCTGCCGCCGCTTCTACGGAAAACGAAGCGTCATTCTCATCTTCTGTTTCACTTGAACCAAGTTTTTTATCTTCGTCAAGACCAACAACATCGTACTAAATTTCATCCATGACAAATAAGAAACCGCAAAATCTAATAACCGCTCTAATTTCAATCTGCTTCGAGCTTCGAAGCTGTATGACAACAGTCCGCCATTGATCATTGGTGTCATTTGATACGAAGCGCGCATTGTCCCGCAAACGTGGTTTGTTTACGAAAATATGGCACAGCCCCTTTAACCCTATTTTAACCGGGGGGGGGGGGCGTTTTTCGCCCCCCCTATCGGATTTTTTTTAATAGCTCCCAAACGATGCAACCTACAATGCTGAAACTTCTTGACTTTTCCTAAAGTTTAGTTGGCAATCAGAAAATAGAAATTTCAATACCTATTGTTTGACCACGTGACCACCACATGCCCATATTTGGAGAGTGGTCACAAAGAAATTCTTTAAAACGGCTCTAATTTCTTCCTTTGTTACTAAATCTCAACAATATATATACCATTCGATTCATCTCAATGCGTGCTTTCATTTGATATATAATTTATTCATATTTGCTGACATTAGCAGTTTATTATTTCTATGACGTCATCAATCTTTATGACGTCATATTCCTAATGAATGAGTAATTTTTCATACAAAACTGATGGAATTACCTCAAATAACGATAAAGGTACTTGATTTCACCAATAATATGCGAAATTAATGGTTTTAAATCATAATTATTGAGCTAACAATTTTGCATTGAATCAAATTTTCATTATTTAATTAGTTAATTTATTAGAAACCATAAATATCCGTACGAAACCATATGAAACTACAAATTAATGATATCAAGCAGGTATTTGGATGGTTTTTTACTAATTTTATCTAGCTATTTGCTAATAATGGGCCCTTTTCTGCAAATAGCTCGATTTTCTAAAAATTGCATTGTTTTTGGTTGCCTAGCAACCAATCACGTGACTATTGATTGATTGATGCTATTTTTAGATTCTCCATTGTTCAATTATGACACAGTGCAAGTTTCATTGTCATAGCTCTTATACTTGCGGAGAAAAACAGGGGGGGCGAAAAACGCCCCCCCCGGTAGAAAATCACTTTTTTTACCCGGTTAAAATAGGGTTAAGGGAGTAGGCTCAGAGTAACGACAACAGTAGTAGAAATTTTAGAGGAGGCAAAGTGTAATATGTCATAGCTCAGAGTAACTGAAATTTTAGACAAGAGTAGTTGAAATTTTAGAGGAGGCAAAATGTAATATGTCATTGCTCAGAGTAACTGAAATTTTAGACAAGAGTAGTTGAAATTTTAGAGGAGGCAAAATGTAATATTTCATAGTTGAGCGTAACTGAAATATTGGATAACAGCAGGTGATATTTTGGAACACTCCGGAAATTTTGAGTCATTGAAATTTGAACAGCACCAAAATTTTGATTCTAAAGTGAAATTTTAGAAGAAGTATTATTGGCGGGGATTGCACGCCATAATAAATAGTATGCCATTGTAACTTCGCACAATAGTAAGCACATCTATTAGGAGTCTGATTGTAGATTTTAATGCTAATTGGTCACGTGGTTCGTTGCCAAGCGACCAAACAATTGGACCATGTCAGACATAAGCTTCAGTACTGAAAACACAAAAAGTGCTAATTAATTCAAGTAAAATGTATGAAAACCTCAATAAACTATTTGAAAATGAAGAGAATTTGTTTATCCATCGATTTATATCAAAATTTAAAAATTCATCAATTTGCATGACGTCATGGAATCTATAATTTGCTGATGTCAGCAAATATGAATAATGTATATATCAAACGAACGTAATTTGCAAGGGGAATCGTTTGGTACAAATCACAACTTCATCAAGGTTAAGAAAAAGGAACTATGACTGTTTTTGTGATTTTCTTTGTGACTACTTTCTAAATATGGGTATCTACTGATCACGTGACTTAAATTATGACAATAGAAAGTCTAAAATTTAATTGCCAATTAAAAATTAGGAAAATTCATGGATGTTTCAGCTCATTTTTCTATTTCCTTTCGGTTTTATAATCAAAAGTTTGGTTGGGGAGGGGCATTTTTTGCCCCCCGGGTACAATAGGGTTGATGGAGCATGATTTCTGACAATTTCATCAAGAGTAGTAAGAAATCTATTAAACTTTGCATTGTCATCAGTCTGACTGTCATTTAAGTACTCATTTAAATCTGCAAAATCTTCTGTGCAAAAATGCACAAAAAATCAAATGCAAAAAAAATCTGTTAAAATCTGCAAGAAACCGTTCTTCATCAAATTTTGAGTAATCATGCTTATAGTATGACGAAGTTTTGTTGGTGATACCTACTTTTTCAACGATGAAAAACTGAGGAAAATGATCTACCCCCATTTTACGCCCCCAGGGGGGTACTCTGGTATATTCAGGATAGGGGTGCTCAGGCTACTTTTTTGGGTCTAAAATTTAGGCAAAGATTATTTTTTTGGGTCAATGATTTGTACAGTTATTTTTTTGGGTTCAAGAAATTCTGGCTTACTTTTTTGGGTCTCAAATATGAGAGAAAGTAAAAGAATTGAGAAAAACGTAATTTACAAACAAAATTAGAGTCAAGTAACAGTACTAAAATAAGAAAAAATAAATATCCAAACACATTATGAGAAATCTAATCAGTTAGGGCACTTTTATGCAGATTTAAGATACTGACTTCATAACTTTTGGGTATGTAAGATCGGATAAAATTATTTTTTTGGGTCTATTTTCATGCTAGAAATTATTTGTTGGGTTGATGCGTTGTACCCCAGCCTGAGCACCCCTATCCGAAATATACCTGAGTACCCCCCCCCCCTGGGTTCACGCCGTAACTCCGTTTTTCGAGGAATAAACGGCCATGGCATATAAAAAATCAACGGGAAACGTATTATTTTACTAAACAGGCCCGTAGGAAGCGGGGGGGGGGGGGGCAGGGCCCCCCCCCGGGGGGTACTTGACTTAAATTTGTACGGGGGTGTGCCCACGAAAAATTTTTTTTACCCTGCTCCAAAATTGTTCGCTCAAAATGATAACCTGTTCTAGGAAAAATTGGTGAAAAGTATACTCAAAAACATGAAATTTTACCAAAAAACGACCCGATCTAGCAAAGTATTCCCCTTTGACATGTTTTGACAACCTGCTCTAGAAAAACTGCCTCATGTTGATACCCTGTGCTAGAAAAAATAGGTAAAAACGATACCCTTAACCCTATTACTAACGGGCTTTTTCGACCATTGTAGTACCGGGGGGGGGGGGCACAAAGCAAAGTATTCCCCCCCTCCGTAACTTCGCCAATATTGCAGATATGAGGATGAAACTTAGTACAATGGTGTATAGGAACAAAATCTACACAATAGGCTATTTTTTAATTCTTCATTACATCCATTACGTCACAATGACGTCATAATTGAGGAAAATTGCACTTTTTGCTTACTATTAACAATATTGGCAATATTTAAGTTCTTAGTAGATAATTTCTTTCATACTGCTACTAGAATGTATCCCAAAGCATCACTGAATAAAAATTGGCAATGAAATGTCAATTTAAGCTTGTTATTTATATCATATATTCATCATTTATTTGCTTCAGTTTGTCATTGTTTCATTTAAACCCCTAATTACTGATGAAAATTCTCTAAAATGCCTTAGAATTGTTCATAACAATCAATAGAACCAATTTTGACCATTTAAAGCTATCTAATACATTTGTTATCATACATATGACGTCATAAACTTTGATGACGTCATGAACGTTAAATTTGCTGACGTCATCAAAAATGGATAAAACTATGCATCATCTGAAAGCTATCATCGAGAGCTTTCGAACGGTGGTATTCTCGATGTTCTACGACCATCCGTGTTAAAACTGGACTCGCTTCTTTAATTGTCTGGCTGACCACGTGTTGAAAAGATGTTGGTCACGTGATAAGTATCTACCATTTTGAAAAAAAATTACAAAATTTAATTAGTCCATGAAATTTGAGGAAAAGTCGCAAAGTTTCAGCTCTTTATCTTTTGAACTGACGACACTACATTAAATAAACTTTGCCGCGGGCACTTTGTGCCCCCCCCGGTAGTAATAGGGTTAAAACGGCACATCCCCGTCGGACAAATATACTAAGTACCCCCCCTCCCCCGGGGGCCCCCAATAATTTTGAAAACAATGGTGCTACGTCACACGAATGAATTATATGTATTGTTCTCTATTGTTTTAAGAACAATTGCCCCCCCCCAATCCGAAACTTCTTCCTACGGCCCTGCTAAAACATTTTTCATCTCCAATTTATCTCTAAAATTCGCAGAATAACGAGCCATTCTATTTTCAAAGCTGTGGGGGGAAATTCTCGAAAATTTCCACTTAGGCCTTTTTTCCTCCCCAATGGATCGTGCTTTTTTTCCGACTAAATGCACTTGCTAACCCCGGATTAATGACTGAATACCTTTAAAAGCCATTTGTTTTATCAAGGGTGTTAAATTGTTTTATCAAGGGTGTTAGGACACGGATGTTTTGATTACGTATTCATTTACCTTGCATTGGTCTTTGTCTTGTTTTCTTGTCTTGTTTTCTTCTCTGTTTCCTCTTCAACTGATGTGTGCAACTGAATGTGGGCTTAGCCCTAAATGCCTCGTGTTATTTGAATATATCTTCCTTTATTCCTGAGATTTCCAGTTTTTTAGGTGAAACGCCCCCTTCGTACGCCAGCCAGGCAGCACCAGCAGGTCGTCATCACGTCATCTGCTGCTTGTTTTGATTGTTTTGATCATATGCCACATAACCACATAATCAGTTGACCACGATATTCTATTAAGGAAGCTTAACTTCGGTGGCTTGAAAGGAAAAGAACTTGGCTGGTTTCGCTCATATCTCACCAGTAGACGACAATGCTGTAAGGTGAAGGGGCGAATTTCCGCTACAGACAGTATAACTTGCGGTGTACCACAAGGTTCATGTCTTGGACCACTTCTCTTTCTGGTCTATATTAACGATCTTCCTTGTTGTTTGAAAAATTCCCTTGTATCCATGTATGCAGATGACACAAGCATTTACTATGCCTCTGAATCTGTTTCGGAAATTAATCAAGCAGTTAATGCTGGCTTAGAAGCTTTGAAAGGATGGCTTGAAGGGAATAAGTTGTCTTTAAACGTTGCAAAGACAGAAGCAATGATTATAGGGAGTAATGGTAAGCTGCGAAAAATTGACTCTGTTGATTCAACCAAACCACACCTTAAGACTGGTTCCGAGGATATCAAGTTGGTAAAGGAGGTCAATTACCTTGGTGTTCAGGTTGACCATCAACTTAAATGGACATCTCAATTGGCCCTAACAGCTAATAAGATCTCTAGAGGTATTGGTGTGCTTCGTTATGCCAAGCAGTACCTTCCTATTTCAACTGTCAAGACAATGTATAAGAGTTTAGTGGAGCCTTACTTTAGATATTGCTGCCCTGTCTGGGGAAATGCTGGGGTGACTGCCATTGAAAAATTGCAGAAACTTCAAAATCGGGCTGCAAAACTCGTCTCCAACAGTTCATTTGATGCTACTGCTTTACCAGTTATTCGGGCGCTTAAATGGCCGACTGTCAGGGAGCTTATTGATTTTGAAGCTCAGAAAATGGTCTTTAAATCCCTTAATGGGGATGTGCCTTCTTGTATGAAAGACATGTTCACGAGAGTCAACAACTCTACCAGTCGTTCTCTTAGAAACGCCGAAGTCAATCTCAGGTTGCCATTATTAAAATCGGCAGGGGGGCAGAAATGTTTCGCGTACCGAGGCGCCAAGCTTTGGAACAGTCTTGGCCCTGAGATCCGAAATACTTCAACCCTGAGAGCGTTTAAAAAGAAGGTGCAGCCATGAATTTCTCACCAATTCTTTTCTGTTTTCTTTTATTTATTTATGAAAATTTGTAATTAGTTTAGGTTTAGGTTTAGGATTAGGTTTTATAGCAAATGTCGCTTTTATTGTAAATTAGTAGTTATTTGTAAGTTTTTAGCATGGCCCCCTGTAAATCAATTATCATTATTGAGGGGCTACCATGGGTAAAAAAGATAAAATGAATGAAATGAAATAAGCAATATGCATCGACTACATGCCAGTTAGTTCCAAGAACCAGTTTCAAATGAAGCTTGTTTCCGGGTTCCACCGTAGTACCCAAGGACAACTTTTATGATACTTTTATGAGACTAAGGTATGCTCTCTGTAAAACAGGGAGCGTCGAGCGAGTGGCGAATGGTATTTTATTGGGTTGAAATAAGGTCCTCAAAGTGTTTGTTTTTGGTTTCTCGCTACTTCAGAATTAGCGCTGGAGCAACGGCCATTTTTCAATGATTAGCGTTGCCTAGCAAACTGCAAATCCATAATGGCATTTGCGGCTAGGTGAATTCCGCGGAAATTGCGGAAGACGCGGAAACTATTGTTTTCAAGACAAAAATAGCTTCCACGGAATCAATTTCCGCATAATTCACTTTCGCCTTACACCCATAGTGAATTACGCAAAAAAGTGATTCCGCGGAAGCTATTGTTCTCGTGAAAACAATAGTTTCCGTGTTTTCCTTTGTTTGTCCACTTATTTTATATCAATTATTTACATCTAGCTTACTATATACAATTTTATATGTACACGCAAACTAATCCAAATTGATGAAAAAAACTAAATAGATAAATTAATTGTAATATGAGATAAATGTACATGAATGAATCTTTTTACAATGTTTTACCAATTAATAAGAATACACGAAAACTAACTTTCGGAGGCATATTGGCAAGCATTGCATTTACAGTTTGGGCCATTCCACATTTTTATCATGCGTTTGAAACTACTTAAGTTTTCGGCGGATTTTATTTCATTCGGCAGTCCATTCCAGATTTGAGGTCCCAATGATTGGAGGCTGTTATAACCAAAGGTGACGTGATTTGGTCTATAATTTTGTAAATCATTTGGTTTTCGTAATGAGTATGTAGAGGATCTAATTTTGAAAATATCATGCATGAAAGATAGATTTAGATTTTTTAAAGTCTTGAAAATCTCAATGCAGAGAACTCTCAAACGGGAAACATGCATTTTACACCTTTCTGACTTCACTAGCAAGTCGCAGTCAGATGCATGGTGATCATTGTATAAAAATCTGAGGGCACGTTCTTGAATCTTTTCAATTTTTTGCAAAGATTTAGCTGATGAGAAGTACCATACCAGAGGGCAACCTCGTCTCCAGGGCCTTTTGTCATATTGGGACGGAGACGAAAAGGCCCTGGGATCGGCTGGTCACATGACCATCACAATAATAATAATAATAATAATAATAATAATAATAATAATAATAATAATAATAATAATTTATTTATTTAAGGTTGGCATGATAAAGATAGTTAAAAAAACTAATTAAGGCCAACCATTTAACAAAAGTGAAAACTGAATAATCCTATTTACATGTTTTTATAAAAATCCTAAATTATTTACATAGATCTTGCACAATCTACAGTTGCAATCGCTGAAATGATGTTTTTTTATTTTCCTCTTAAATTCTGTCAAGGTATGAGACTCTTTTATTTCTAGTGGCAACGATTGCCAGAGTTTGTGTCCAGTGTACCTGATTGTCTCTATACCATACGCATTTGTGCGTGGAATTGGTACTGACAGGTGGTCATTACATCTCAGGCTATATGAGATGTTCTTCTCGACGAAGATTTCACCCATGAATTTAGGATTAAGATCATGTTTGGTCTTATAAATTTCTGTAGTTAGCAACTGCAGATTTCTTTGGTGAATGGTGACTGAGGCTGCCTTTATCAACAATTCTTCAAATTTTGATGACGTATCCTTGTAAGCGATTCTTAATGCTCTTTCGTGAATTTTATTTATTTTGTTGTTCACATTTCTGTCATGAAACATCCAAACTACAGGACAATAGCTAAATTGAGACAATATAAAAGCATTCATCACTGTCTGCAATTTCTCCTGGTCCATGAATTTTGCAACTCGTGCAAGCGCATGAAGCTTCTGGCCAGCTTTTTTGCATATATTTTCAACGTGACACTTGAAGTCTAAGTTTTTATCAAGTGTTATACCAAGGAGCTTTTCTTTGTCAGATTGTTCTATACAGGATGTGCCAATGTTCACTGAAGTGCCAGGCGACTTACTTCTGAATAACATAAAATGACACTTTGCATCATTTAGCTTCATATGGTTGTCAACAAACCACTTGGAAAGGCGGCTAGCATCTGCCTCTAACTTATATTGAACTTTATTTACATCAGAATCGCACGCAAAGATAGTCGTATCATCCGCATAATTGCAGACCTCACTGTCATTCACCAAGAAGAAAATGTCATTAATAAATATATTGAATAGAATTGGTCCCAAGACTGTTGCAGTTGCAGTGGAGTTGAATGAAGAAGACCAAACAGCTGAGGGCTCAGGTTTCTGTAACTTTCTCAAAGATTTGCGACTGGTTTTCATCGAATTATCAAAGTATTTCACAAAACGAAAGCTTGATGAAGTGTTTTTATGGCTCTGCTGTGATTCGCCTCTTTGCCAACCGTCCTGTGCTAGTTGCTCCGGGATATTCTCCCATCGAAGTCTACAAGCAACATTGTGCTGTCGAAAAAACAGATATTCTGCAACTTGTTGTTGTATTTGTTACTGAAACTTCTTTCAATTTGACTAGATATATTTTTCAGTCGATTTTTTGGCGTGGTTACACTTTCACATAGTCTACAAAACGAATGTCATTTATAAATAATCTAGGCCTATCACTTGTAAACTTTGGTAGGAGTGACTTTACATTCACGGACTGCATGAACAAAATCCAAGAAAATTACCAATCTAAACAAGCTTCAAATTTGAGAATGTGTAAGATTATTTCTGAGGTTATTTAGTTCCGCCTAGTTTCGCTTTCTCGAATGTATTCAATTCAGCTTGTTATTCTGAACTGGGATAGGCAGTCTTTCCCACATTGTTTTAATCTTAGTTACTCCTTAGTTACGTGGCCATCGTTATTCATGCATCAGCAAGCCTCTATGGCCCTGATTTCTCTGGATAAAGCAAATTAGTGCAAACTTCTGGAATAAACAATCGAGATCTAACAAGAAAGTGGTTACACAGAACATAATTTATGTGAAAAGCAATAGCCAATCAGATTGCTTATGTGACCAGCCGATCCCAGGGCCTTTTCGTCTCCGTCCCAATATGACAAAAGGCCCTGGGGACGAGGTTGACCAAAGGGCAATAATCTAAATTTGGACGAGAATGTTCCTTTCTTTAAATGCAATGAATTGTTTGAGTCGTTTCAAAACATTGGGTTGCGTTTCAAAACATTGGATGTTGAAATCTTGTCCACTGATATTTGTTCGATCCTTTCTGATAAGGAGTGCGTGGAACTTCCGTGGTTTCCGCGACTTCCGCGGAATTCACCTAGCCCAAATTTGCCCTTTATTGGGCAAATTTCACCCAAGTGTGCCAGGGTGTTCATTAGGCTTCGTGACCAACGTATGACGTCAGAACACCCTGGGAACGAGGTTGAAGTATAGGCTGTCAGTGGAGCGACAACAACAACAACAATTTAACTCAATAAGATGAGCGTTACTTAGGTGGTGTGAAGCGAAAATTTTTATTGATGCAAATGATTAGCGCAGTTGAATGATAAAGAATGTCGTTTAAATTTTGTTGATACCTTGTTTCATTTTAGAGTTATCCACTGTTTTGTACGATTTGCTGATGACGTCATTTTGTTACGGTATGGGGGCCTATGGCCCGTGATGTGTACAAGCTCACAATGAACAATTCACGTGTTCACTTGATGCCAAAAGTACTGTGGTGCAATATTTAACGTCACGCTATTTGTTCGGCCTGATGCCAAAACTCGATACTGTTCAAGTAAATGTTGATTGGTTTAAATATATTATTGTTCTTATACTCAGGTTTTCATTGGTTCTTATTTACGTAATTAGGCCTTATTAGGAAGTTTAGGTGTGCCAAGAGTTTGTACATCAGGTAGCGTCAAATGACTTTTATTCAGACGAGACGTAAAGACGCTAGACGCAAGAACTGTCGCCGACCTCAAGCCGCCGAATTTGCCGAAGGACCAAAGATGATAGTAGTCGTTGTTAGTTAAAGTTTAGATATTTTGCCGTTACTGTTGCTGAGATCGATCATAAAGTCGAGTAAAGAATCGAGTCGTTCCTGTTGTCGTCCTAGAGTCGCTGCCGAATAATTGAGGTCGTAAGTTTGTCGTTTTATATATTTTTCTGATGAGACTGATTTTTGTGAAAGAACTCATACTATTTAGACCTTTTAGAGCCGCGGTCTAACACTGGTGCCCTGTGTGAGGAAACACTTTAGGTATTTTGGAAGAAGAGATTCCAGAAGAAACTTTTAGAAAGCTTTTCAGAAGAGTTGAGAGAAACACGCTTTTTTTTGGGCAAATAATAGTAATTTTGTTTGCCTGTAGTCACAGTTATTTTTATTCGTGACTAGGAACGACTGCAAGTTTTAGAGGAAGTTCGATATTAGCTTTACATGTTACCGCTGGCCGGTATATTTGGTGAATTTCCTATAGTTTATTGGCTTTACTGCATTTTATGACGTTGTTGCGTGATTTGAACACTGATCGGCAAGTTCAATCGATATTGTTATTTTGTTTCTCATACACGAACAGTTTTGGCTCGGATATTTGATATTGCAAGAGCCAAACGAACAAATTGTAGTCGATCAAGAAATGAACGCGACGGTTAACGAGTTGCAAACGCAAATGAATGCAGTTCAGGCAGCCTTAGAGGGTAATGGACAGGCCGGTCTTTTTAAACCTCGCTCGTTTAACGGTTTTCCCAGCGATGACATAAATGAATGGCTGATGAAATTTGATCGTTTCGCAAAGTTCTACAACTGGTCAAATGCGAAAAAACTTGGAGCAATGACTCTACTTTTGGACGGTCCCGCTCTTGCATGGTTCCATACACAGACCGCAGAAACAGTTGCCAATTTTCAGTCTCTTACTGATGCTTTAAAAGCCCGTTTCGGAGCACAAAACCTGGAGTTCATTTTTCGTCAAGAGCTCTATTCACGAAAACAAGGTCGAAATGAGCCACTTTCGGTTTTTACCGCGGATATTATCAAAAAGTGTCAACGTCTTGGTATCGCGGACAAGGACATGATGAATATTTTTATCAATGGGCTGACAGATGAGATAAAAAATCACGTGATCCTAAACCAGCCAGACACGTTTGCCAAAGCAGAAAATCTTGCCCGTTTGCGCGATGCTGTCACGAAAAACAGCAGTGTTCACGACTCGTTAGCCACCGCTCGTAGTATTTCACAGGTCGTATAAAAGAGTTAGAAGGGCAAGTTAATCTCCTGGTTTCAATGGCATCCCAGTCAAATAGCCCAAAAGTTTCTGCCCAGCCAGTCCAAGCAATTGCATCTGGTTTTTCGGATAATTTTTCTGTGAACCCGAGCACGTTTGAGCAAAATCAAAGTTTCTCGCCCCATGCCTCTGCAATTTATAAGGAACTCTCTGGGTTCAAACATGAAATGCTTGCTGCAATTGATGCAAAGTTTGCCAGGGAGGGACAAAAACCCGAAAAAGGAAAATTCTTCCAACAAAAGAAAGGCTACGCTGGTGCCCGCGGGCGCAACTTGCGCACAACAGATGGGCAGCCAATATGTAACAACTGCCAAAGAGTCGGTCACGTGGCTCGTTATTGTCGCTCAGCGCCTCAACAGCAGCAACAACAACCAGCTGCATTTTTCCAGCAACAACAACAACCACAGCAGCCGCAGTCATTTCCTTATAGCCAGGGAGCCTACAATCAGGGAAATTATACTCAGGGAGGTTATAACCAACAGAGTTTAAACGGGGCAGGGCCTTCCCAATGGGGTCAGTGAAGGTCCAAGACACAGTAAGCAGTCCAGTACACCCCAATTTTTGCAGATTTGAGAACGACAATGAACTTAATCAGTGGGCTGAAAAACGTAAACTTTTGAAACCGATTTCTGCAGAGACCAACACTGTCAAATCGCATGATGATATCCAGTTTGTAAATAATGTAAATAATTCGAAGTCACCTGTTTCGGTAAAATCAACGCAGACTTTTAGAGAAACTGTTCAAAGTTCTCAAGATAACCCCTCGACCGCATCCACCAAGTTACCTTGTTCTTTTAACAATGAAATTCCCTCGATTTCGTCAAACATTACTGATTCTCCTTCGATTCCTACAAACGTACTAGTCTGGGGAACTGTCGAAAAACAACCCTTTAAACTTTTAGTTGACACCGGAGCAGCTGTGACTGTTGTTAGTGATCGCTTTTATAATGACATTTTACGCGCCACGCATGGCTTGCTGAAACAAGACGGACTCGATAGCGTAAGAACAGCCGACGGAAGTAGCGTTCCTGTTACTGGTGCCGTTTCTTTTCCAGTATTTATTGGAAACTGTACATATTCGTGTAATGCTTCTGTTGTAGTTGGACTTGCTTATAACATTGTTCTTGGAAGAGATTTCCTTCATGAAAATCATGCCATAATCGATGTGCGTGAAGAATTTGTAACATTTTTCGGAGACAATAAAGTTTCATTTGCCTCAGGAAATTCTTTTCCGCTCGTTTCTGAAGTTAGAGTCTCAAAAACATTCGTTATAGACGCTCAGAGTGAAGTTGTCATTCCAGCCCGCCTTGAGACATTTCCATTTTCGCCAGTTGTAGGCCTAATAGAGGCAGTACCAAAGCTCTCTGATCGTTATCATTTGATTGGTGCATCTATGTTGTCTTGTCCTAATACGGATGGTGAAGTATCGTTTAGATTGTTGAATCCCTCGGACACGCCTATAATTTTGTACAAGGGTTCTACTATTGGTAAATTTGAAGAAGTTTGTTCAGATGATGACATTGTTTCATTAGAATTAGCATCTGAAGCTGCCGTTTCTTCTGTCGATGCGCCCTCGCAGGGACAATCAGAAATTCCAAAAGCAAACTTTCTCTCAGGTTTTAAATCAGTACCTAGCCCAGCACTTTCACCTGCCGAAAACACTCGATTAGGCCATCTCTTAGAGAGTTACTCTGACATCTTTGCTTCGTCAAGTCTTGACCTTGGTCACACGACTTTGATTCAACATCAGATTGACACCGGTGATGCACAACCTATCAAGCAAGCTCCTTATAGAGTTTCTCAGACACAAAGAGCTGAAATTGATAAACAAATTTCGAATATGCTTGACCAAAACATTATCAATGTTTCTATTAGCCCATGGAGCTCTCCAGTTGTACTTGTAAAGAAGAAGGACGGTACAACGAGATTTTGTATTGACTATCGTAAGCTCAACGCTGTCACTCGCAAAGATAGTTTCCCTTTGCCTCGTATAGATGATGCTCTTGATGCACTTTCAGGCTCTAAATATTTTTCAACGCTCGATCTACAATCTGGTTATCATCAAGTAGCCATGCATCCAGACTCAAAAGACAAAACTGCATTTATTTCGCATGCTGGATTGTATGAATTCAATGTTTTAAGTTTCGGATTGACAAATGCTCCTCCGAATTTTCAACGTCTGATGACAAGGGTGTTGCATGGTCTTGATTGGAAGATATGTTTGATCTACATCGATGACATCATCATTTTTTCGTCTAACTTTGAGGATCATTTGAATCGTTTAGGCCAGGTCTTTGATCGATTGCGAAAAGCTAATCTTAAGCTCAAACCTTCGAAGTGCTATTTTGCTAACTCCTCGGTCAATTTCCTTGGATTTGTTGTGTCATCTGAAGGAATTTCGCCTGATCCTAACAAGATTGAAGCAGTAAGATCTTTTCCAGTGCCCAAGTCAGTTAAAGGTCATATCCAGCCATTTGTGATTTTTTGGGTAACGATAGTTTCCAAAACGGAGAATTTCGTTATGGACATGACTTTTCTATTTGATCAGCTAAAAGTACCGAAATTTACGGTCAAATCTGATATTTCACGCCCATTTCGCAAAATTGTCGCGCAGCCAAAACAGCCTGGGAGCGAGTGTTTTCGTGACGCATATCGAGTCAGCTTTCAGCCAGTCGAAGTGGAGGCAACGTGGCAGCTTGGTGCAAATCACCCGCAAAATTGTTCGTTGCGATTCTGATCAGGGATTTATTGTAAAGGAATATGCCAAGAAGGTGTGTTGTTTTTGGTTGCAGTGAGGCAGCAAACTCGGAGAAAGGAATTTCTGTGTATGTAATTCCTTATTTTGGAGATGATCGGTCTGTCGGCGTAAGTCGCAGAAAGAAATGGACAGACTTCGTGGCAAGAACGAGGAAGAACTGGAAAGATTCGCAATCTTCCGCAGTATGCTCAAAACATTTCACGACAGAAGACTTTGAGCGATGTTTGACCTCTGCTCAGTTGCCAGGTTTTGGGGGCAAGTTTATGAGAACATTGAGACGGGATGAACATGGAATATGTGCTTTCCCAACTGTTTATCCCCAAAAGCGGAAGCAGGACTTAGGCCCATCGTCATCTTCATCGCCAGCAAAGGCGACAAAGCCAGCCAGAGATCGTGCCCATCGACAGGTAGGCCTTAAATCATTAAAAAATTGAAAGTTGCTACTCTTTCGTCTTTAGACTATATCTTGAACCACTTCATTCTCGTAATTACTACTTTTTAACGGCAATTGGATAGGCTGCATGAAAGAGGATTGAATTGTACCATGCTACACTCATTTATTTTTATAATAAACCGCTTATAAGAAACGATAGGCTTAATTTTTCGAAAGTTAAGAGACGACCCTACCTGAATTGAAAAAGCTAAGAAACAACTTTTGTAATTTACAATTTAAATTTTCCTGTCGCACTAAAAAACGTTTTGACAGTGTAGAGTTATAGCAACTGTTTGGACAATATTTTGATGTGCAAATTATGTTATTTACTTGTTTTGAGATCTTACTATGTAATTTGGGGACCCTTCACTTCCGACATTAGAAACACACAAGAAACTTTTGGTAGCACAATGGCTCAAAAATTTAAAAAACTGCCTACCAGCACCGGACCTTCATTTCTTATAAGAAAATGAGTGTATTCATATTCTTTCACCATAGATCATACGTGATGCTCTCCGGGAAGAAATAGCTGTGCCCGTGCCCTCAACATCAGCAGATATTTGCACGACAAAGCACGCTCTTGAACAAAGTGGCTGTGGGGGGACAGAAATAGAAACTACCCTGGCTGAAATTGAACCAGTAAGTATGCAGGGTTTGGCTATATGACTGGACAGAGTGATTGATATATGTACATCTGTGCATAAAATGTGCATGGGTGTGTACAAAGCCAGGGCATGGACCCCCCCCCCTAAATGTAGAGAATTGAAGAAACAATAAGCTGTACTTGGGCAAAAGATCCACCCTCAGTTTGGCAAAATGTTCATGATGATAGACTTCTGCAGGCCATTTTATTTTCCTAATGTAATTTGTGGCTTGAGTTAAATTTATATTTGCTGCAGAGCCATTAACCCAATGGATCGATGCAGCAGTCTCCTAAGATTAGTGAATTAAAAAGAGATGGACCTGTAATTGCTTAAAAACTCCAAAACGCTAAGGGACACCAGGTGACACCATGCTCTCAATATGTGGTGCCTGTTTTCCGTATGTTGCTTTCTATGTTGCAGAGGAAGAAATCTCCTGATTTAGTTTAAATGAAAATGACAATTATTCTTCATTTTTCTGTTTGATTTTCAACACATATGATTTGTGTGTGAAGGTGAAGTTGCATCAGCCAATTCATTTTCTGTCAAGCAGGACAAGTCTTCTAGAAACAACAGCAGCTCATGGCATACTCAGTTTGCCATGCAAACTAATGTAAACAATTTAAACAAAAGATTGAGCATAGCAATGGACTGAGATGAAGACACATCAGCATCAAACATCTTTTCATTGTGATCTTAAAAAATGATTTTCTTGTTGCAGATCAATGATTCTTCAACTCAGACAGAAGCCTGTGTGGGTTGCATACACCTTTCCAAAGAGAATAGGAGGCTCAATAACTATTGGGTGACTGCAAAAATAAAACTTGATGCTGAGAGGAGAGAAACAGCTAGGTTGCATGCAGTCTTAGATAGCATCTCATCGCAGCACATACCTGAAGATGAGTTGGATGAATTTGAGCAGGAAATAGAAAAGGAAGCAGAGGAGGAAATAGATGTTGACGAAATTATGAATGAAAGTGGGGATGTTATAGAGGATGATGATTATGTTGTGGAGGATGATGGTTATATTGAAGGGGGTGAAAATGAAGAGGGTCTCAATGAAACAATTGCCAGCTAGTGAGTATTTGAGTTTCTAGAATAATTTTGACACAATATCTCCAAAGAATGATATGATATACAGTATATATTCTCTCCTTCATAGAATTGTATACCTCCCCCCAAAGTCATTATTCATGGTCAAATCCCTTTCACAGATTTGTGATTGAATATAAAATCAAAAGCACTTATTTTTGACCAGAAATATTTGGATGCTGAATCTGAGGTCAGAGATCTCATATGAAGCAATTTGAAGTAAATTTTAAAAAGTTCAAAAATGAGCCACTTAATTGAAAGGCACTGGCAGAAACTTGGGGGGCGAGGAGGTGGAATCACTCCCCCTGCTGGTCACAACAAAAAGAACTTTTGTTCAAAAACAACTATAGAAATACTGCCACTGTTGAAAGGTGTAATTTTCACTATTCCTCGTATCTTGAAATACAATACAGTTGCGTCTAGGCATAAAATGGTAAGCTTGGGGAAAATTTGAATATGTTTTTTCAAAATCATGATTCACAGATCTTTTCAAGCTGAACCTGTTTAAATACTACATTTATATAATGATTAATCATTTCACTTTTAGTTCTGAAGATGGACCAAAGGATGTTCGTGGAGAGAAAAAGTTCATTGTATTTCTTTCCCAACTTCTTCTGCTGTTTCATGTGTGCCCGGCTTGTAAACAAGATGGTTTGCTTGCAGAAGCAAGGGTTATTGGGACTATGGTTGAGATTGCCTCTTCTTGTGCCAACCCAAACTGTAAGGACAAGGAGAGGCTGTGGAGGAGTCAGCCCGACATGCCTGGTACTAGAATCCCAGCTGGAAACTTCCTCCTATCGTTTGCAATTCTGGTAGCTGGTGCATCGGCAACAAAGATCAGAACTGTTTTCAGTCATATGGGACTTTCATGTATATCACTTTCTACATACTTTTCACATCAAAAGGTAAATACACTAAAAAAACACTTGCAAAGTTCATAGAAAAAAAATCGGTCAAAAGTATACTTCAAAATATAAAAATTGGACTAAATAACAACCATATCTGACAAAATGTCCCCTTTTGACATATTTTGGCAACCGGCTCCAGAAAAATTGCCTTCTTTTGATACCCCACTCTAAGAATAACTAGGTGAAAATGAAAACAGGACATCTCAATCTGAAAAATACTACTGCCCCCTGGGGGTATATACCTTTTCAAGTCTTTAGGAGCTACTCCTTTGTATTTTTTTCCGAGCATTACCTTTATTCAAACATGTCTGTATCTTCTTAAAAAACCATGAAAATGCTGCGTTTCTTTTTTCAGTTCAAATTTCATCATGTTTGAGAAATCTCCACTTCCTTATGGGCAGACAACGTTTTGCATGTTCTGTACCTTGCATTGTGTGGAATTACATTTAGAAACACTGTATTACACATATTGTTAAGAACTATATCACTAGGTATGATAACTGCTGCACCAATATCTGATTTTGAATTGAATTTTATTCATTTTGCTCCACTAGTTCTATTCTTGCTGCTTTTTCAGGAAAAACTCTTCCCTGCTGTTTACATTCATTGGAAAAAATACCAGAGCAAACTCTTGATGGAACTGAACAGTCTTGGAGAGAAACTTGTCATCACAGGTGATGCACGCCATGATAGCATGGGGCATAGTGCAAAGTATGGGATATATAGTATCTTTTGTTGCAACAAACCATCTATTGCCCATTTTGAGCTTGTACAGGTATATCATATATGGATTCACATTTGTATGCACTTTTCGTTTCTATAAAACATCTCTGTACTTATACAAATGATTGTCATCTATTCTGTGGTGTTTGCTTGACCAAAGCAAAAGTTTTTGAATTTCCAATTTGTGTATAAGCACAATAATTTATTGTTCAGCTGTTTTAAAGTTTTACATGGTGTTGTGTGCAAAGTTTGATGATGAATATATCCGTTGTATTGATGATGAGTATGTAATTTATGTATGCGTGTTAAAATCACAATATGTTTTTACATGAATAATTCTACATTCTGCATGCTGTGATCTTTGTAAGAACATAGTTATAATGAGAATTTTTACTTGTCAATGAATGAAAAAAGGGAAATGTTCTCTAAATGCATTTTCTTTGCTTTTTTGTGAACCTTCATTCATTCATCTGTTTTCCTTATTTTAGCGAAATGAAGTTGAAAATAGTCCTGCAATGGAATATGAGGGTTTTAAAAGAAGCATGGCTGTTATGATGGATCAAGATTGTGGAGTTTCTACTTTTGTTTCCGACAGGCATTCAACAATAATCAAGCACATGAAAGAGCATCTGTCATCTGTGACACACTACTTTGACCTGTGGCATTTGAAGAAAAGTAAATATCTTTTATGTGAAGACTTTCTCTTTTCCTCGTTCCCGCTAAGAAAGTCAGCATAGTAAAATGCAATAAAGATTATGTTGTTGGAAAGAGAACAGTAGAAAATTTGTAAACTTGGGTCATCAAGCAATCTGATATCAGGAATAGTTTGGACATAAGCTTTTTGAAATGATAAATCAAGAGTTTAAGGTCCAGGAAAAATAGAAAGTATTGTCTAATATCGGGATCTGTTGCAGGGCGCTGGGAGGCTCAATGTTAAAAACTTTCACATTTGAATGCAAGTCTTGGATAAATCCGTTTTAAAGTAATGCTGTCCATTTTGCTATGTGCCGCCCATTCCTGTGTTCCATTCCGCCAACATTATGCTGTCAATGGACTACTCTAATGGTAACATCTTCTATTCTCAAGATGATTAGTTTTTAAATCTCCTTCAATGCGTATCTTTTCATTAATTTTCCAGAGGTTCGAAAAGTACTATCTAAGCTGTCAAAACTCAAAGGCTTTGATATCATCACAGATTGGATTCAGCCATGTGTAAACCACCTCCATTGGAGCGCAACTACAACATTTAGTGATGATGGGAATCTCATCCTTGCCAAATTCAAATCTTTTCTTGGACACATTGTCAACAAGCACAAAGATCTAACCGACCCACTATTCAATGAGTGTGCACATAGGGAGGATATTGCACAGCGCACATGGCTAAAAGAAGGTGGGTTCTTTTTGCCTTGAGATTTTTCCACAACAAACTTAATTTTGCACTTTCGTTATACACTCAAGACATACTGGGATAGCCACACACTGGGTATGGTATGAGAAGAGAGAGTAAATGCAACAAGAGAACGCGGGAATGGCTATATTCTGAGTCTGAAATATGAGTAAACACTCGCTTATCACCTACTGTACTATTTTGCAAGTCAGCCTATTAATGCAATGGTTTGATTCTTGTAAAACAATTGAAAATTTCAGCCTGTAGGCTCTTTATCTACCACGTTCTTACATGTGGGTGTTTGCACTGCTGCATGCTAACTTGATTGACAACAAATACAGTACACCAGTCAAATAAGTACTGGCATTACCAGCTAAAGGAGATGCCAAAGTTTTGTTTGACTCGTAAATTTGAAACACTCCATCATGCAAGATAACACATACTGTAATTTGAGAAACAGTTATTAGAGTTTTTGAATTTTTGACATATGTACTGCAATTGTTGCACAACTGTCCATAAACACTCTCAATTTGCAAGGGGTGTTTTTTTCTCACTAGCATTATAAAATTATAAAATTTGTACAATCAAGGTGCCAAAGTTATATCAGAAGCTAAGCAGAATGTTGTATTTTTTTGTGCATTCAGATCTGTTTGAGAAAGTATTGAATTTTTTTTTTAACAGACTCTGATGAATTTGAGAAACTTGCTGCTGCCCTTAGCAACAAAAGATTGGAGAATGGTATCCAGCAGGCCTCACCTATTGCACAAACAAGCTGCTTGGAAGGTTTTCATTCAGTAGTGAACCATTTCTGTCCCAAGATGCTTGGTTTCTCCTATGTTGGAATGTTGTGCAGGTAAAGTTTTGAAATGGTAAAAACCAGGACAAGTGAGAAAGGGGTAGCGGGACCCAGGCCCTTCTGACCTGTGTCTTTATCAGAGTGTTCTTTTTTTGACTTGTAAAAAGGGTTTTTTGTATCCAAATGTCCATTTTGTGTAAGTACCACTCTGATGAAGACACAAGTCAGCAAGACCTCAGTGTGCTAAATATCTTTTGCATCCAAATTTCAGTTTTGTGCAAGTACCGACTCTGATGAAGACACAATTCAAAAAGTCCCCAATGTGCTATCTTGTCTTTTTGCATCCAAATTTCCTGTGTGTAGTTTATTCCTACAACTTTCTACGATAGATATATATTTATAATGTGTATATGATAGTATTGAAAAAATTTGTCCGAATAGCTGTGTCCTGAAACTTTTTAAAGGTGATCAGCGGAATTTTCAGTATCTAGAAGCTTTCAGAACAGAGGGTTCTTCTACTTTACAGGCATGCATTAGCTGCTCTGCATTTCAACTACAACTTGACAAGAGAAGTAAAAGTATTGGATGATGGCTCTTCGCAAGTATCTGTCCACTACCCAAAATTTAAAAATGGTCAAGCTACGATCAAGGATGTGAGAGTTGCCCAAAACTTTGGTAAGTTCTGTCTATCTCAGATTACATTAACAGTTCAGTATATCAACATCAAAAACTTGCACAAATAAACTTTCAGACAAAAAATTGTATGAAATTTTGATTGTCCAAGAGTTTTCGATTTGATGTAGTGTTTTTAGGTGGATGTCACTCCTGGCAAAAAGATTCAATACTGTAATGAAGAGAAATGAAATATATAGTATACATTATAAAAAAATACTAATAATTGCATTTTAATATCATAGATTATGTGGGAGAGCTGTTCACTACAACAGTTAACAGCATCAGAGAACAGTCCTTAGAAGCAGCATCTATTGCATTAAAAGAAATGACACCCCCACCCTTGTGTGCTGCATTGGAGAAAGAGAGCAGAGAAGATGCCCTGAAGAAAAGAGAGGACAGGAAAAGAATGGGAACTCAAAATGTTCCTGGAACATCTTCAGGTATGTTGCATTGTGTTATGTTCAAGTGTTGACTGTTGATTTACAGTGAGAGTGTGTCACCATACAGTATGCTGCTTTTTGCTGCAAAATTATATTGTATCACCTGCATTTACCCTGTTATGAAAAATAAGGTTTTACTGTGCAGGTAAATCTTTGAATTTCTTAGAATTTACCCCACAATTTTCCTTCATTTACCTAAATTTGATGTATCAGACAGTATGGGCCACATGATATAAGGATTGTTTTCACAAAATACTGCAAGCAAGGATTTACCAACCAAAGTGCCTTCAATCTCTTTTCACCCAGATGGAACACTCATTGTTGTTGTAGTATTCTAAGCTGTTGCTTTGTTTAAAGTTTCAGATTCTGTTGCTGTCACTTCAGTGGAAGCCCAACCAAAGAGGATGCCTCACTGCACAGTATGCAAAAAGCCAATGAAGGGCCATAAATTTGTTACCGACTGCCCAAAGAATCAAGAGTAGCGCACAAAGACAAATTTTGTAGATTTATACAGCAATCTGTAATATCTAATTTTATGTGTGGTACTTGACAAAACTTATGGATGCATCAAAGGGGCTCTGTCACCAAATTGTAAACAAATTTGTAAACAGCATTGTTTCAGGCACATGTCCATATTGTTTTCTGCAGCTTGTTTTGTGGCCTTATCCAAGCCACCAAAAAGTAACTGTCAACAGAGAAGATATGAATATTTGGTTTGTTTTGTTCCTTAGCGAAGTACAATGATTCATGTCCAAACAGTAACTTTCATTTTGAAAAAAATATGAAAATCCTATGTAATACCATCTTTCAAAAAACTGCAAAATCATCGTTTTGTTTACATTGTGGCGATGGAGCCCCTTTAATTAAAGGTTGCAAAAGCTAGACCAACATCAAGACCAAGATGCTACAAACGATTTGTTCAGCAATGCCTTTTTAGAATACCTAAGTTGTCAGGGGGCCTAAAACGCAACAACAGTTAAAATGGATCCAATTTTCCTTACCAAATTTTCTACCTAATTTATAAACAAGAATAACCACAGTGTTCTAGAAGAATTATGCCTCATTTTTTGTGTTCACAGAGCAGCATGCGTAGTTTTAAAACATAATTCAAGAAAGGAATGTCCCTTATATGGTGGTAAATACTGTATAATTAGTAGTTAAGCAATATTCACTCATCTGCATAACCTGTTGCTGCTTCATGGCGCACAACGAATTTGTTTCGAATGGCATGATAGGCACATGCAGGAAGTGGCACACGCCTTGCTCCAATCTTTCCATGCACGAGCCTTGTGAATGCACGGAAAGCAACTGCTTGTAAAAACTTATTTTCTGACCCTAGGCTTTTATAGCGTTTATTTTGTTTTGTTTTAAATTGGTCTGCCAACATCTCTAAAGTCCATGGTGTGAGACATATCGGGATGAAGCCAGGATGCAACGTGATACATCGTGGTGCCTGCCCGAGTTCCTCCACAACTCGAAATTCATTGACTGCCAACTCGCACATTTGAATCTCTTGGCAGCACTAACACTCTTTTGCATTGACAAGCAACTCTGTGTGACAATGCCCACATGTACACCTAAAATAAGAAATGAAGACATGTTCAGTTGTGTTGGAAATTTTTCTTTCACAAATACAACCAAGAAATTAAACTTATATTTTGTATGTTTTATGGATCATTGTACATCTTTGAAAATCTGGATAAAATTTCCTATACTTAAATTTTGTTTAGCTTATCTATCAACTGTAATTTATGGCCATGCGTCATATGGCTACAGCAGCACCTATTACTGTATGAAAGATGTAATAACTGATGTTTGTGATATGGAATTTTACGTCTGCTTTTCAAAACCACTTGTAAATATTTCTGATGGGACCTGCATTTCCTGTCAAGTTCACACCTGATATTTATATTTTTAACTCTACACCAAAGATCTTCAGGCAAAAATGAGTGCATGGAAGGGAAAACCTGTTCAAGGGAATCCAATTAGAAATGAGTAGACACATTTGCCTTTCAAAACAGATCTTTGCTGGAAGGCCCTGGCTACTGAGAAAATTTATCTTTCGCTTTTGCTACAGCCTCAAAATGATCAGTCACTGTAATTTTGATGTTCCTGTTCAGTGACTTTTCTACTGATACTCAAACACGATGAAAGATGCATTAGCTTGCTAAGCTATGGGAGTAACATCCTTCTAGAGAGGTCAGGCCATTTAAAAAGTTTTGTTTCGCCTGGTTTGCCCTTCCTGGCTGCTTTGTTTGGCCTAGGCCTAAGTAAGTTGTCCTCACCTCAGCCTTCGTTTCTAAGGTAGGTAAAAAAAAGTTGGTCGGCGGCCTCAAAAGAAGTTAAAGTTTCGACTATAAATGAGGACAGTGACGCAAATTTATACCTACCACTCATTTAAAACTTCTGTGCCGTTCAAACGTCTTTCCAGCCTTTCGTTTCTGACTCGTTCTGCCCGTTGCTCCTCGTTATAATTGGCCAACCATTCTTCATCAGCCAATGGCTCGCCCATGTACGGTTCCCCATAATCTTCTATTGCAGCGGCAGCACCTACATCCCTTGCTTCTTCGGGATCTTCAATGTCGAGAGAAAAATGTGAGATATCACTCCTGTAACCATTTTCGGACGAACTTTCGCTTTCCGACATAACTGCGTGTGATGATTTGATTTGAAGATGTCGAAGCTTGCCTTTCCCTGATCGATCAACACATGTGCGCCGTTCTGTTGTATTTGAGAATCATTTGGTGTGACTCGACGTGCGTCACAACTTCGCTAGTTCCAGGCTTTTTTTACTACGCGTCTTTTTCGTTGAGTGCTCATTTTGAAAGCCCCCAATTCCCAATTCAATGGTCCAAGAATTTAAAATGAACAACACCATGAATTTCACCATACTTTAAAGTACCTTTCATTAAAAAATGACAAATGGCTGGATATGACCTTTAAGGAGGTTCGTAGTTTCTTGGGACTTTGCAATTATTATCGCAGGTTTGTGGAGAGTTTCTCAAAAATTGCCTCGCCGTTGAATCGTTTAACCCGTAAAGATGTGTCATTTGTTTGGAGCCCTGAATGTCAATTAGCTTTCCAAACATTGAAAGATCGTTTGTGTTCGCCACCCATCTTGGCGTACCCTGACTTTAGTCAGCCTTTTCATTTATTTACAGACGCTAGCCAGTCAGCCTTAGGCTACGTTTTGGGACAGGTAATTGATGGTAAAGAATGTGTGATTGCGTATGGAGGTCGAGAACTAAGCTCAGCTGAAACTCGTTACAGTACGACTGAGCGCGAAGCCTTAGCAGTTGTTGACGGGATTAAGCGATACCAGCCTTATTTGTCTGGAAAAAAGTTCCATATTCACACTGACCACGGTAGTCTTACTTGGTTAATGCGTGTTAAAGATCCTACCGGTCGCCTTGCTCGTTGGGCACTTCGTTTACAGCAGTACGATTTCGAGATAATTCACCGTCCAGGCACAGCTAATGGAAATGCTGATGCACTTTCTCGTCGTAGCTACTCTGAGTCTAAATCTAATTCGTCAGATGAACAGTCTGAAATCTCTCTGCCTGTAGCCAGTATCGGACATCCTTGCCCCCCAGCACAGACACTGTACAATTTACAACGCAAGGACAGTGATCTTCACGACATTATCGCGTATTTAGAATCCTCTCAGTTACCGGAACACGATCCACAAGCTCGTGCATTATTGCTTGCTATCGACTCCTTTTATTTGGATGAAAACGGAATCCTTTGTCATCTCTGGACGCCAGGTAAACGTCGAGCGAAGTCTCTTTGTAGTCAAGTCGTCATTCCTGCTTCACTTCGCCACGAAATCCTTGTTGCTTGTCACGATGATCCTACCGCTGGTCATCTCGGTGCCGATAAGACTTATGAGAAAATTCGCGCCAGGTATTATTGGTCTGGTATGTATAAAGATGTCGAGCATTGGTGTCGCTCGTGTGTTGATTGCGCAATGAAGAAAGCTCCTCGCGGTAAGCGCAAGGCCCCACTTTTACCTATACCAGTGGAAGGTGCATTAGATCGCGTTGCCATGGATATTCTCGGACCGTTTCCTGTTAGTGATGATGGAAACAGATACATAATCGTTTTCTCAGATTATTACACTCGTTGGCCTGAAGCATTTGCTTTGCCATCTACAGAAGCCCCGCGCGTCGCTCAGTTAATAGTTGATGAGATCCTTGCTAGACACAGTGCCCCTCGTACGTTGCTATCGGATAGAGGTCCAAATTTTTTGGCATCTATCGTGAAAGAAGTGTGCAAAATCATGAACACGCGCAAAGCCAACACCACGTCGTACCACCCCCAAACGGATGGTCTCGTTGAAAGGTTTAACGGTACACTTGCAGAAGGTTTATCGATGTACGTGAGCAGTCATCAGAAAGATTGGGATCGTCACATTCCAATGATCTTGTTCGCATACCGTGTGTCGCCTCATGCTTCCACCGGAGAATCTCCATTTTTCTTGTTATACGTTCGCGAACCTCCATTGCCGTTAGATGCCTCTTTGCTGATGCCAGATTCACAATTATCGTCTTCCGTTGCAGAACATCGTGCACGAATCGTTCAAAACCTCGAAAATGCGCAGAGAATCGTTTCTTCTAACACACAACTAGCGCAGATGAAAATGAAGGAGTATTACGATAAAACCAGCAGTCCCGTACGCTATGAAATTGGAAGTAAAGTTTGGGTATACACTCCGAAAACCAAGAAAGGTCTTTCAAAGAAGCTTTTGCACAACTTCCACGGTCCTTATCGAATCGTTGCCAAGTTATCGCCCGTACATTTCCGATTGCGCACGCTTGACAATCGTCCAGTGTCCGTACCTGTTCACGCTAATCGCATGAAACCATATTTCGATCCGAACGATCGCCCGATATTGCCGCCGCCAGAAGTAGATGCGTCCCTTGATTTAGCGGACAGTGACTTGCCAGACACTAGTTTCGAGCTCGACAGACACGAACGAGACAAAGTTACGATTTCTGACGATAACACGAGAAATGACTCATTCTTGTTACCGGATGAACCACGAATAACAAGACCAGAAGATGAACATGAACCTTTACTAATCACTAATCACACCGTTACATCCAACAAAAGTTTGATTCTAAGGGGGGAGATATGTTACGGTATGGGGGTCTATGACCCGTGATGTGTACAAGCTCACAATGAACAATTCACGTGTTCACTTGATGCCAAAAGTACTGTGGTGCAATATTTAACGTCACGCTATTGGTTCGGCCTGATGCCAAAACTCGATACTGTTCAAGTAAATGTTGATTGGTTTAAATATATTATTGTTCTTATACTCAGGTTTTCATTGGTTCTTATTTACGTAATTAGGCCTTATTAGGAAGTTTAGGTGTGCCAAGAGTTTGTACATCAGGTAGCGTCAAATGACTTTTATTCAGACGAGACGTAAAGACGCTAGACGCAAGAACTGTCGCCGACCTCAAGCCGCCGAATTTGCCGAAGGACCAAAGATGATAGTAGTCGTTGTTAGTTAAAGTTTAGATATTTTGCCGTTACTGTTGCTGAGATCGATCATAAAGTCGAGTAAAGAATCGAGTCGTTCCTGTTGTCGTCCTAGAGTCGCTGCCGAATAATTGAGGTCGTAAGTTTGTCGTTTTATATATTTTTCTGATGAGACTGATTTTTGTGAAAGAACTCATACTATTTAGACCTTCTAGAGCCGCGGTCTAACAATTTTGTTTGCAAAATGTAAAGAAAGTATGCAAGGTTGGCCATGTTTCCAAAGAGAAATTTAATTAAAAAACTTTGTACAATCAACATGCCTTTCTAAACATCATATTAAGTCATGAGGCAATTTATATAACATCTATTCAGCTCAGCTGAAATATTTCTTACCACTGTAACCTTTCAAAAATCAGATAGAGTTATCTTTCCACCTAGTAATTTGCAAACAAAATGACGTCATCAGCTGCAACTTAATATCAGTGGATAACTTGAAAACGAAATGAGGTATCAAAAAAATTTAAAAGACATTCTTTATCATTCAACTGCACTATTCATTTGCATCAATACAAAATTTTCGCTTCACACCACCTTTTAGGGTCATTATAGACTGATTGCAAGTTCGTAGTTATTGCTATTGATAGGCTCGGGGGCGCACATCATGGAGGGTGAGGGGGGTGAGACACCCCCCCAATAATTCTGAATATTCAGTCCCAAAATTTTGAAATTCGGTCCCGCGACGACTTCAAGACCTCAGTTGTTAAAGAGGTCTTCCGGCAAGGGCAATTTTCATTTTTAGGGCCGAAATTTTGATCGAAACATCTTGCAATCAAGGCGTTATTTAGTAGTAAATCAAAGAATTTTCTTTTAAAAGCGCCAAACAAATTTTCGCGAGCCTTCGACGCGCTCATTTTCCATTATATCGTTGACGCCATCTTTGCAAGTATTCCCCCCTTCAACTTCAGGCTGCATCCGCCCCTGGGAAGCTTCGATGGCAATCCAGAATATCCAGGGACCGCCCAGCCATTGGGCTAGAGGGGGCCAAAGCCCCCTCATTTTTTCAAAAATAGGCCTAAAAACTTTTAAAAGATCAATGACAACGAAGAAAAACAACTTGTATACAATTTATGTGTCAACCATGGACAATTTTGCATAGTAATTGAAATCTTTTCTAAACCGAACTGTATATAAATATAGACGTAAAGACGCAAGTCTTTTTGAAAGGGGCGTTTTCCGTTGTTCTAAAGGGCGTGGACTCAAAAAAGTTTCGGCTCGCTGCGCTCGCCGTTCAGCCCCCCCCCCCACTATAGCACCGCTGCGCGGTCCCTGAATATCGTAGCTTGCGACTTGGTTCAACTGTTAAAAATTCGGTTCCAAATGCATTTACAACCCCCCAATGATTTTCGGAGTGTGCGCCCCTGGATAGGCTGATGGACGCTATAACTACAGTGAAAGTCCATAAGTCCCAGTTTGAGTAGACTTGCCCCAAGTCTATTTCGTAAAAAAAAAAAATTTCGTCAAAAAAATTGAAGGGAAAAGTGAAAAGCGAAATAGACTTGTATTTCTCCGGCCCTCATGAATAATTAATGAGATAGCTAATCTCTTTGTGGTCAACTGAAAAAATAGGGGGTTGCGTTCAAAAACGGAAGCTGGCCAAAGATGGCGGCGCGCAGCGACATGTTGTGAAGATCGAATAACAGAGTATTTTGGATTGTGTCTATGTCTGAATGGTCAAACGAGGCATTGGCCAAAGATGGCTAGCAATGGTGGAGCAGGACAAAGAATATTTGCCTGGAAAAGTGCGAAAGGTATGATTTAGCTTGCCTTGAGTCGAGTATGTGATAAAAATAGCAGTTGGTTCTTCCAGCTAAGTTAGGCCTAGGGCTAGGCCTAGGCCTAGGCCTAGGCCTAGGGTCTGATCTGGGTCGAGCGCCTTCTGCACTAGCTAATGTTGGAACAGAAATATCAGTTCACAATGCAATGCACCCATTTTTTATAAAAAAGCTTATAAGAAACGGCAGGCTCAATTTTTGAGACTTTAGAAGCTGCCTAGCTCGGTCTGTGACGCAGGCTAGAAGCTACCCTCGTGATTAAAAAATCAAAGCAACTCAAAAGTGTTATGACTCTGGACAATATTAGCAACTGTTTTGACATTGTTTTGAAGTGTGAACTATGATTACTCGTTTCGTTTTTAAATCTTACTAAGTAGTTTCGGAGCCCTTCTGTAAGTATATGATTCTTTCCTCTGCATTGAAAATATAAAAAACACCAGAAAGAGTGACTGTAATGTATATTACTTACCGAACTCGATTTATCTCAACTTCAGTCAGAGTGCAAAGTTTTTGTGATTGATTTTGATCAAACAAAAACTAGCTACCTTGATTTACCATGTTCTCATGTGATATACAGTACAGATACTGTATTTTTTCTAAGAAACTCAGACTCTCAAATCGCCAAAAAGTTAAGAAACTCAAACATGTTTGTCTTTATTCTCACTTGTTTCCTGTATCATATTATTTGGAAAGTACTTTAGTAATGTCTAAACATTGGAAAGGCTAAAAACATCTTGTTTTGAAGTGTTCAGGGGTCACAGATCAGATAATTTCTAGATACTATACTTTTAGTACTGGCCCAAATTCTTAGTTTCTTATGAAAAAAATATGTG
Source organism: Aurelia coerulea (assembly GCA_039566865.1). Classification (NCBI taxonomy): domain Eukaryota; kingdom Metazoa; phylum Cnidaria; class Scyphozoa; order Semaeostomeae; family Ulmaridae; genus Aurelia; species Aurelia coerulea. The sequence continues at coordinate 12,185,871 of CM076950.1, forward strand.
CATACAATGCATGTTTATCTTTTGTCTTTTGATATGTACCATTTTGTTAATTCATTTTGATTATTCTGTTATTCTTTCAGTATATGCATCCTAATTGGGAAGGAATTTTGTGAAGTATCATACTAATTCCATCTTAAGTAAACACAGTTATTCTGCAGACATCATGGCAAGATCCACTTCACATTACTGAACACAGGCTTTGTGAAAAAATTTGATCCACATTCAACACTGGGCAAACTCTGCAAAAGATGATACATCAGAAGGATGCAGCAGGGCACAATATGACTCGCTCAACAATTTGAATACTCTGAAAATGGTTTTGGCAAATCATTATCTACATTTGTACACATATTTTGTCACAAAAAACTGCTTGTGAGAAACTCAACTCTCACATCGCCAAAACATTAAGAAACTCCAGTGCTGGGAAAATATAGCCTGCGTGCAGACTCCCTGGACTGGCTTACAGAAATTGAATTGAGTAATTTTCTTTTGACAATGAAAACTCTGAGTATATTTTAGTTATATTCATTTGTTTCCTGTTAAAGTCATGTCTAAACAATGAAACGGCTTCAAAAGCCTTGTGTTGAATAGTTCATGTGGGTATACAGGTAATGAACAAGAAGATGGTTAGAGAAGCTTTCAGTACTGGGCCACAATCTTTGTCTCTTATAAAAATGTCTGTAAGAAACTAAAAATTGTGCCAGTACCTGACTTTTGGACAGCCCCATCCTTTTTGGAAGGGATTTCATTGATCCATTTTCTGGATTTCTTCCGATCACTGGCTTCAGTCTAGCATCAACAAAATTTAAGTTGATAAAAAATATGCTTCCAATAGACAGATGTAACATATTTTCTATAATAAACTGGTTCATAAGAAACTAGTAAATAAGATGGCCAAAAACTTTTAGAAACTCTTGCACTCTGTCTGAGAAATATATAATAAACACATACTGTACAAATAAGTTAGAAAGTTATATGGCAAAATGTCATTTAACCTTTTATTCTTGAGTAATGTAATGTTAACTATTTGTTTATGCTTTGAGCATAATAGAATACTGTTTATTATTCCTATATTATGCTTAATGTCAAGAAACACTATCTGCAGCAGTGTTACAGACCACACTGATAATTCATGCATTTAAAAACTAAGAAAAATTGAAGAAACTTTCAGCATTAAAATGTGATTATTTTCATGATGAATTAAGACACTTTTACCTTGCGTTGCTTTGGCAATCAGAACAATCATGATTGTTTTGTTTAAGATTTTAGCATTGCTTCATTTCAAAGCATTTAGATCCAGCTGGCTGATTTTGAATGAAATCATGATTATTTTTATTGCCAAAGGAACGCAAGGTTATAAAAGATATGTCTGGCTGCTGTGAATTATTAAAAGCTCAAAATGTTTGATCAGAGGTTGTTTGAATGTTCAATTTGGTAGCATGGAATAATGAAAACACACAAATTTAGTAATTAAACAACAATTGGAAATTGCATGTCAATTTGCAAAATAAAACTCTGAAACAATAAAGGAATATGTTTGCAACTGGTTATTCTATTGAAAATGGTATCACTGCAGCTAGCCTTTGAATTCATGGATGGAATTCCAAAAAAGTGAAGTGTCTTTCTCTTTGATTATCCTGCAGGGTGTGTTAAAGATGACTGATTTGAGAGGCCCCAAAAAGATCACATAGTCAATCTTATCATATTTAATAGTCAACTTTCCTCTCAGAGACATCTTAAGATCAGAGAGATCTCAGAAAGCAGGAGATCTTCAAATGGCTCTGTGCATAGCACTACTTCTAGTGAGCAATAGCAGCACCATGGGGGTGGACTGGGGGTCTTATCCCCTGCTATTCTTCCCAGGATCAATTTGTAATTCATCTAAATCCGAGGAGAAAATGTTGAGGGAGCGGTGAGATTTTACTGAAGTACTTTTGGTACTTTTATCTCTTGTTTCTTATGGAAAACTACTTGTAACTTGAGAGCACGCTGAATCACTAAAAACATTTGATGTTAAAATAGTAGAGCCTCAGTGCGTTTCCCAAATTTTGTTTTGCAGGATTTCCTATCAATTTCTATTGAAAATTCCTGAGATATTGCCGCTGCTTAATGCTGATGGGTGCTCGAAGGGTGTTTTCTAGCTGTAAAGAAGGTGTTTCCTACTGTTTGCGTTTCCTAGCAGCAACAATGAGATAAGACCCAGAATTTTACGTATATCATCCCATCAACTGCACTTCATAAACTGTATGGATCAAAAAGGGTGGTGGCCTGAAAAAATGAGGAGGGGCTCTTGGCTAAATTTTGGGTAGGGGTCTGCCTTGAGCATATATTCCATATCGTAACGTTGGCCAGGTGTGCAGAGTATGGCACTTGCACACCGGAGATTTTCAATAGGCTATTCAAATTAGACAATAGAGAACAAAAGAAAATTCTCGTTGCACTCCGGAGATCTCGTTGAAAAGTGCCATACTCTGCAGACTGGCCGTTGGCTAGACTAATTTTTATGAAAATGGTACCCTTGGCTAGACCAGTAATGTTGACCATTCTCTGGACCAATATTGTCAAATTTGTACCAAATATGATATCATGACCATTCGCTAGACCAATATTGTCAAAATGATACCCTTGGCTAGACCAGAAGTCCGAAAAAGTATACTCTTCGTTGCGGCACATCCCCAGGTACCTTTACTATGGAAGGACCCCCCCATGCCTGAAAATATTTACAAAACAACTGATGCCTGTTCTAATTTCAAACCGTATCATTTAAAGTTATCTTTGTCCCCTTTTGATGACACCCCTGGCTCTGAGGAATACATCAATTAGCATAGGCCTATATGACCAATCCAATATATCCTTTTGCCTCCAGTCAGTGACTGCATTTGATCTTTCATCAAGAAAATATCACAGGTTATATAACCAAAAAACTGCAGTTGTTTTCTTGCAATTGGTCATGTTTTTTTCACAAGTTGCTCTTTCTTCTACTCTCCCAAGCTCTGGTCATAACAAAACATGGCCAATAAAGAGAGAATGTGTAGATTGTTAGGCCCAAATGCTGCCATGTATCTGTCAGTCTGTGGTTGTTTGCATGAGGAATTGTTCATCCCTTACTGGCAGTACCTTTAAAAACTTCCCATGGTATTTACTGTCTTCGCAGCCTTGTGCAAACATTTAGAATTTTGGTGATGATATAGGCCTAGGTACAAAGCGATTTGCCAAAGCCAGTTCACCGTGCTACAAGCATGTTGCGACCTTACATTTATCCTAATCATAATAGAGCATCCACTTGATAGGATCGCAATTCTTCCATGTTTAAAACTGTCTTCGAAGCCTCGATTGCTTTCCGTTGCAAAATTCAAACTTCTGCTGCAAACCTTCTCTCTGCCATTTTGTTCGTTGCTCAGTCAGTCAAGTGAGCAGAAGTGCGCAACGTGCAGTGCAACACAACACCCCGATCTCCTCTTCAGTTTTTTTTTTTTTTTTTTTTTTTTTTTTCTACCTGTTTTACGTATCACTACATTACAGTTAGTTAAATTTTGTTACAATTTCTCTCCATTTTCTTCTGTCACTTGCGATTTCTTCGAGGTTGTTTATCTCAACGTTTTTATCTTTGAGTTCCCTTAAAACTTGACTGTACCATGTTGTGATGGGATGGCCTTTTGGTCTTGTGACTGCTCGTTTGAATTCGTTTATTGCTTGCTTGCATGGTGTATTTTCATGGAGGCGTAGTGCATGTCCAAACCACCTAATTCGCTGTTTTTGTATGATTTTTGACCATAATTCTTGTTTTGTCAACTTCATTAAATTTTCGTTTGATATCTTTGTTGGCCATTTTATGTTGAGTGCTTTTCTTAGTAATTTTCTATGGGTTGCATCAATTTTGTTTCTAGTTTTATTGGTAACTGTCCATAGGCATGTGTTGTACATATAGACACTCCTTATGAATGCATTGAAAATTTCCATCTTTTTCTCTATGTTTATATTGCTTGTCCATATTTCTGTCAGGTTGTTCATGGCATTTGTGGCTAGCATGGTACGGTGTTTCCTATCTTCTTCAGTATCTAGCTTTGACCCTAAATATTTACACTTGGTCCATGTGCCATATCGATTGTCACGATTTACGATATGTTGTTCAGTTTTGTCTTCATTGCATAAAAGGTTTCTACTTCTTAATCTTCCTGGTATTGTTGATTTTATGTATTCAACTGCTCTTTTATCTTTCGTTACTATAGCGCTTCCGCAGTCATCAGCATATTGTGTGTCTATTTTTAAGGCTTCTTGCATTATTTTGTGGCTTTGCATGGGAGAGAGGCAATAATCATGATCTTTTGATGCTTGATGGGGTGATTCTCTTAGATGTGCTGGTAGTGCGTAGCTATGATCATTTAAATGGATGTTGTACTCAAGTGTTTTTGCAAGGTAAAGGATGAAAAATATTGCACTAAGACAGTCTCCTTGTGGCGATCCGGTGTTTGTTGTGTCCTCTTCAGTGTGGCCTGCCTATTGTATTCTTTTGTTTCTAAGAGCTCAATGATTGGCTGAAGTCCACATCAAAAGTACCGACAGCGTCCCAAATGTGGGACGCTTCGGATCCAATTACTCATTAACTATTCATGAGGGCCGCAGTTCAACAAGTCTGTTTAGCAATATACCAGTTTGAGCAAAAGTATATATTGTTGTTGTTGTTGTCATTGCTGTTGTTGTTGCGATAACTGGGACTATTTCGTGAGTCTAGGGTCATTTTTTTTATGGAGTGAGGCTACCTCGTGCATACAATATTTTATTTTCGTGAAGGATTGGCGCTACACAAGATGAGAGGTGGGAGACCAAACAGAGCACTCAGAAAAGCCAGAATATTTGAACTAGCAAAGGTAAGCGCAAGCAATAAGATGAACTTGACAGTGTGAACAAGATTGAATGTGAATGTGAACAAGTGTGAATGTGAATGTGTCCAGTGACAGTGTGAATGTGAACAACATTCACAACATTCATACACAAATTAACCAGCCGATTATATGAGAGTTTTCAGCCCTGTTAGCCGAGGTGAAATTGGTTTGCGATTATATGACAGAAGCTAGCCCGGGCTGAAATTAATTAGGTAGGGTCACACCTCCAGTCTGCGGACACTATTATTAGATTGGTAATTTTCACCACTTAGAAATCGCGTACGAACCTATGACTCACATAAAATACAGTTTAAAACATGTGCTATCAGAATATCGAAATGAAATTTTAATCAATTTCTCGACACAAAAATCTTAGCTCTTCTTTGTCTTGTTGTACCAGTATACTACCATCAACCTGGAATCATGCAGTTATATGCCCTGTATTCAAGAAAGGTATAAAGAGTTTTCCTGTAAATTATCGTCCAGTTTCTTTAACTGCCATACCATGCAAAATTATGGAACACTGTATTGTCTCAAAAATGTGGGATCACCTGAATCTTTACAACATTGTCACATCAAAACAACATGGTTTTCGGAAAGGCATGTCATGTGAGACACAGTTAATTGAGGCCATGAATGACTGGACCAATGCACTAAATGAAGGAGGTGGCCAAGTAGACATAATTCTACTCGATTTTAGTAAAGCATTTGATGTAGTGCCTCACCAGCGCCTTCTTTCCAAACTGAATATGTACGGGGTTTCTAGTAAAACAGTAGGATGGATCCAAGGATTTCTGGGAAACCGAACACAGGAAGTAGTTGTAAATGGGTCCCACTCATCCAGACAGCCGGTAAAATCGGGTGTACCTCAAGGAACAGTACTGGGCCCTTTGTTGTTTCTCTTGTACATCAATGATATAGAAAAAAATATCAAAAGCTCAATTCGTCTATTTGCTGATGATAGTGCACTTTATAGAAATATAATTTTTTTTTTTTTTTTTTTTTTTTATTTCAAAGTTAAAACTCAACAATATACAAATACAATATTCTGTGCCGTCCATAGCAGAAATAGACATGACGTCATCTGGTTCTAGCTATGAACGGCACTTGACAATTCCTTTAACAGCAATCTTATTAAGAAGAAATATAATCACTTCCGAAGACTCAAAAATTCTTCAAGAAGATCTTTTCAAGCTCCAGAAATGGGCAAACACCTGGCAAATGGACTTCAATGTAGGAAAATGTAAAATGTTGCGTATCACTTACAGAAAGTCTCGTAAAGTTGATGTTTTTTATAAGATGTACAAAGAAAACGTGTCAGGTGACCCAGTAAGTCAAGATTTTCTTCATATAGCTTCCCAAGCAACAGGTATCAGCATGTCCAACTCAGAATTCTGTAACTTGGAAGAAGTTACATCAGCTCGTTATTTAGGTGTAATATTGGACTCCAAACTTAACTTCAATGCCCATATAGATGAAATTACGAAAAAGGCTACAAAACTGTTAAATTTGTGCCGCAGAAACCTCCACATGTGCTCTGCTGAAGTAAAGACTATGGCATATAACTCGATCGTTAGGCCACACCTTGAGTATGCCTCAGGGTGTTGGAACCCTCACACAAAGTCAAACATTGATAAAGTAGAGGCAGTACAAAGAAGAGCGGCACGCTTTGTCCTCAACTACTATGACTATAGTCCAAATTCTGATCTCACAGGAAAGATACATAACACTTTGAAATGGCCTCCATTACAACACCGCAGAGCCATAAATGATTTATGTTTGTTCTACAAAATTCGGAACAGTCTCGTGAATATATCATTTCCAAGTATTGTAGCTGCATCTTCCAGATACGTTCACCGTTTCAACTATATCCAGTCGCTGCATTCTGAAGCTTACAAATATCAATTTTTTGTCAGGACAGTTCGACTATGGAACGTTATTCCAGATGAGGTCATCACAAAACCTTCGGTAGATTCCTTCAAGAACGGCATTACACAGTGGATAGCTCCACAAGCATGGATCAAAAACCCTGCCACAAACACTTGGGCACTTTGCGCCTCCTCGTATTAATTAATTAAAAACTTATTTGACATGTTTATTTTTATCCCAAAATACGTGTGGTGGGGGGCGTTCATTTTCTTGTCTCTTGTTGTGGTTGTCGCCGTCTTGCGCTTCGTGTTCTGGATAGTCGGGGCACGGTTGCAGGGTGGCGGGGGCTGTGGTGAGGGGTGGGGGTGGGCGTCTTCTGCTACACGTAGTGAAAAACAAAAAGTTTGTTTTGGCTTTCTTTTGGTCTGAGGTCACTTGGTCGGTATAAAGCCTAGGTTCATGTATTGCTTTCCTTGATATCTGAAACTGCAAACCACGCAAGCCTACTGTTGATATTAATGTGTCATATCTGTCATATCACTCAAACTGTAGCATGTATGCATTGCCATGCAGCCAAAGTAAAATATATTGACCAAGTGCTCTTGCACCAAAACTACTAATCCGTTAACATATCGTATGTAGTTCTATGTAGTTACGTAAAGTAGGTGTGATGTAGTGTGAGTATTGTGTATCTCCGTCATGGGCTGAGCCTTTTTGGAGATTGACATTGTAGATTGTTGTCTCTTTCCAGTTGGCGGCCATGACCTCCAGTCTGCGGACATGTAATAAATTCACTACAAATTTGCCTGAAGCGCATTATTTCAGAATATTTCCAACAATTTAACCATTGCTAACTCGTTGTCATACCTTGCAAATCATAATGATTCCAAATAAGCTCTCGATTTAAGCCAAAATTAACAAAACAAATCGATGATAACATCCCATAAAAATTGGGCCTAAATTGCAGCTTTTCCACAGGGCCTCAAAGCGCACAAGAAACAATGGAAAACACGTGTCCGCAGACTGGAGATGGGGCGTGTCAGTAACAGGTTGAATTTTAACCCCCCTGAATCCTGAATACGAGACGAAATCATCAGAGCTCCCAAGGGAATTTGAAAACAAAGCATGGTCAAACAATCGGAGCGTGAAAAAGTCTCAACGGAACATTTTGAAATGATTTAACACACAAAGTTTGAATTCACTGGTTTATTGACTGATGCTGGCAATGGAAAGGATTCTTGGCTGTCAATTCTCAATTTGCTCAGAAGATGATCTACTTTGCCTGATGAAATTCTCAACGGAAATTTTCGAATGAGAATTACAAGAATTGCGTCAAAATTGTTCAAGCTTTAAAACTTCGAAATGGCTTTAAATCACCAGTTTCCCGTTGCAAACGTTCTTTGCTTTCATCTGCCGCCCCATCTGACTTTGAGAATCTTTGTGTTACTCTGTTTTGGCATGAAACTATGTTCAAACTGTGCGTGCGCAAGTAAATTCTCAGCCCCGACTGGAAAGAATTGCGATTACATGAGAAATCTCAGCCCGTTTACCCAGGCTGGAAATCCCAGCCCGCCTAGCTCAAGGAGGGCTGAAATTCCAGCCCGGGCTGGCTTTTCAGCCTGGCTGAAACTTTCTCATGTAATCGCAAACTCAGTTTTACAAAGGGATGACTGGAGGGGGGGGGGCTGAGTTTTGAGCCTATTTAGCCAGGCTGAAATTCCAGCCCGGGCTGAAAACTCTCATATAATCGCCAGGGTGGAGTCATGATAATCTATTGTTCTTCTTTGTTCTCCCATTGTTTTGGCAAAAATCTCTGGCGTGGACTTTGCATGGTTTCCACCAGGGTATAATCGGCCCCTAAGCTACCATAACGAATTACACAATGTGACATGAAGCAAGTACTAAAAATAGTAGATAAAAGAAACAACTTTGCAGAATCTGATTGTTCCATCTCGTTTCTTTATCAAAGCTATGGTGAACTATAAGGCGAGCTAGATTCAGAAGCGGACTGGCCCACCGGGACACCGGGGAATTTCCCGGTGCGCCCTTTGCCTCAAGTTTGTTTTTCAAAAACTTGTTATTTTAAAAGGCAAACAAAACAATCATCGTACAGAATTAAAAATGATTACAGCCATCAATTGACCTGTCGGAAAGTAATACATATTTTTCATGTATTCCAAATGCAAATGCAGTCAATTTAGATGAGAATCTTCTTCCTCTCAAAAGCAAATTGCGTATAAAGAAGCATTTATTTTCCGACATTCTAAATGGTTTGGTTTGAAGAATTTTCCACGGGCAGGCCATCGGACCCAGTGGCGAGGTGACGGGGAGTATCCAATTTTGCTGAAAGATGGTCCTCAAGATTCCTTTAAAACCGAAGAGAAGATAGCTGGGTATAGGTTGGGTAAAAATTTCCGAGAAATGTCAAATCTTCCATTTTAGCACTGGCAAGCATGATATCATCGGTAGATGCATTCTAAGCCAAAGTAAAGGATCTGTCTTCAAAAATTTTCCTTGTGCTCTGATTCATAGGATAACTGTCACAAAACTATCAAAGTTTTCTTGTCGCTAATGGCAAGCATGATATCGGGAGATGCATTCTCAGCCAAAGTAAAGGATCTTTCTGCAAAATTGTCCTCGTGCTCTGACTGATTCATAGGATAACTGTCACAAAACTATCAAAGTTTTCTTGTCGCCAGTGGCAAGCATGATATTGTGAGATGCATTCTAAGCCAAAGTAAAGGGCGTGGCACCAAACATTTTCCTGGGGGCTTTGCCCCCAGACCCCCTAATTTCAATAGCCCCCACTTGATTTACCCTGGCCACGCCACCGCTCGGGCCTGGATTTTTGGACCATTCCACGGTCCATGGTAAGGGGTTTAAAAAGATGTTATGAGATAGTTTTGAATAACACTGATTCTCCCCCACACACATTTTTTCGGGGCCTGTTCATTAACCCCAATGTTAAGCAGCTTGACCACCTATTGATGCCCTTTTGGTTGCTTTTCCCACTGGGTTGAATGGTAGTCAGTCCTCCACTGGCTAGATTTTTCAATCACATCTGCCTCCAGCATCTTTACTACTTCTTTGTTCAGTGTTTCTCTCATGGCATCTGGAATAGAATAAGCTTTAGTTCTTACTGGGTCATCGCTTGTAAGCTTTATTGTACACTCTGATAGATGTTTGACCTGGTACATCTCTTATCACATAGTCATATGTTTGTAGTACTTCATGCTTTCTTTCTCTCTCCTCTTTGTTCAATGTACTTGCAAATATAGCCTTTTTGTCTGACTCATCAGTAGGGAATGTTAGAATCTCACTATTATCCTCAGTTTGCATCTTTGCTTGGTCTACCATCAGACTTGCTCCAATTTTCACTTCATTAGTTTTAATCTCTCTCTCAGCATATTTCTTCAGCATATTTGCATGAAATGTTTTTGTCTTTCCATTGATATCTAATGTGAATCTTTATCACTCTGTTTGTGAGTTACAATATGTAAGTGCCTTTCCAATGCATCAGCAACTTGTTGTTATCTGTAGGCAATAGAATGAGTGCTTTATCTCTTACTTTTAACTTGCTTTCTTTACTTCCCCTGTCATAATATTTTCTGTATCTTTCACCTGACTTTCTGAGCTCTTCATGTGCCAACTTGCAAGTAGTTTCTAATCTTAAATTTCTCCTAGAATGGACAAAGGACCTCTCACTGATCTTCCATATAACAGCTCAAAAGGTGAGAAACCTGTGCTTGCTTGTGGGACTTCTCTGTAGGCAAAAAGCAGAGAAGATATGTATCTGTCCCAATCTTTGGGTCTCTCTTCAGCCATTGTCACTTAAAACTTCATTTGGTATTCCTACCCTTGCAAACATGTCCACCAGCATCTTGTTTTTAATGTGAAAAAATAGATTGACCATTTCGACAAAATAACATTTGAAATACTATTTTTAAAGCTCTTTCATATCAATTTCACATTCTGTGGGGATGTTGTAGAAAAATATCTATCTTTGGGCTACTTGCATCAGAGCAAAGGTCATCCATTAGAAAATCACCCTTTTATGGTCAAGCAACACAGCAGCAGTGACCAAAGCTTGACATTTATATTGCACTTGTAGACTCATGGAAACATGCAAGTATTTTTCGTAAGATGGCAAAGCTTTAAGTCAGTGCATGTATCTTTTTATAAGAAACAGCTCACAAGAAACAATAGGTTCAATTTTTCGAAAGTTAAGAAGCAACCCTACCTGAATTTAAAAAGCTAAGGAACTTTTATAATTTGCAGTTATAATTTTCCCAGCGCATTAAAAAATATTTTTGCAATATACAGTTATAAGGTTATATCAACTATTTGGACATTACTTTGAGTGCGAATTATGTTATTTACTTGTTTTGAGATCTTACTAAGTAATTTGTGTGTTAATTTAGCCTTGTCAAGAGAGCTCACAAATTACTTAGTAAGATCTCAAAACAAGTAAATAACATAATTCGCACTCAAAGTAATGTCCAAATAGTTGATATAACCTTATAACTGTATATTGCAAAAATATTTTTTAATGCGCTGGGAAAATTATAACTGCAAATTATAAAAGTTCCTTAGCTTTTTAAATTCAGGTAGGGTTGCTTCTTAACTTTCGAAAAATTGAACCTATTGTTTCTTGTGAGCTGTTTCTTATAAAAAGATACATGCACTGACTTAAAGCTTTGCCATCTTACGAAAAATACTTGCATGTTTCCATGAGTCTACAAGTGCAATATAAATGTCAAGCTTTGGTCACTGCTGCTGTGTTGCTTGACCATAAAAGGGTGATTTTCTAATGGATGACCTTTGCTCTGATGCAAGTAGCCCAAAGATAGATATTTTTCTACAACATCCCCACAGAATGTGAAACTGATATGAAAGAGCTTTAAAAATAGTATTTCAAATGTTATTTAGTCGAAATGGTCAATCTATTTTTTCACATTAAAAACAAGATGTACATTTCTTCTGTTTGTTGCTATTATATTCTTTCTTACGTACATCAGCATTTCATACTTATTTCATGTACCTGCTACATTGTACTGTACGGTAAGAGGAGAAACGACAGCCATTTCTTTTGCGCTGCTGAAAGCAAGGACCGCCATTCATAAATTTATACGAGGTTTTTGGCTGATGTAATTGTCGATTACCACTCATAATCTCGCAAAAATGACAGTAGAATAGGATAAAGGCATGAGGACAAGTGTTATCGAGGAGGACATCACCAAATCGTTCGTTCTGACCACGTTCGATGTTGCAGTTCTTGCCATTCAGGAAAGTGGAGAGTAAATATATTTGTTACTTATTCAAAGTTCATTGGAATCGTATGTTATTTTTCGATGGCTGGCATATATGTGGCTGAACACTGACGTTTTCGCGCTCCTTTTGTTGGGGGACCTTGTTGACAATGTTGTTGGAAGAAGAAATGTGAACGATTTGTTGGAGAAACAGGCAGTAGAATGCGGTTCAAAAAGTGGAATTTTGCTATCAAAACCAGTTAAAGTGCGTTTATCACTTGTGCTGCTTCACGATTTTGATTAGTTGTCCTTTTTTGCAAGATACAAATGTAAGTACCTTTTAATTCGCCTCTTATTCATAACGACGGTTTTGTTTTTTAGGCCCGTACAGTACAACTTTTCCCGTTGTTCATTCTACCCTCAGCATTGAATCTTGAATATCTCCGGAGGTATTTATATCAGTTTCAAACTGAAAAAAGATCCAGATGGTGCTCTAAATTTGGCATCTTTTGAAGAAGTTTTGAAGATACTTCAACACACAGAAGGAGACCTTCGAATCAAAATATTTAGTCTCCATGAGTATGCGTTTCAGTCATCAATTAGCTGTTTACTATGACCAACTACAGTGACAATGAGGTCGAATTAAAAGTTTTGGCAATTCTTCAAATTTTGAAATAATTCGTAGCGCCCTTGATTGCTTATGCATTAGGGCATTGGGAATAGGTCTGTAAAGAAATTTTTTGAAAATCTTCATTTCCCTCGTATCCTATGATACTTTGGTGAAGGGTCGTTAAATCGTCCAAAAAGGGCCTAAACCTGAGATTTCAAAATTCCCGGTTGGTTTTTGCCTCCATTTGATTGGTTTAGAGCATGTCACGTGTCAATTTTCTTAGCCAGTAAGGATTTAGTGCCTATCTTGTCCACCAGTGCTTCTGCAACTTTCTCAGTTTCTGTAGTCTTTAGTGCTACTGCCTCTGGAAATCTTGTGGCATAGTCTACCAGAGTTAATATGTATCGGTTTCCTTTATCTGAATTTGGAACTATTGGTCCAATCAGATCCACTGCTACTCTATGAAAGGGAGTTTCAATTATAGGCATGTTTCCTAGGGGGGCCTTTACCACTTTCCGAAATAGTACGCTGACATGCGTCACATGACTTGCAATACCTCTTTACATCTGCTGTTAATGCCAGGCCAGCTAAAATGTGCCCTAATCTTATCAAGTGTTTTCTTGTAGCCCCAGTGTCCTCCCAAGATAGAGTTATGTGCAATTTGCATAATGGCTTCTCTATGTTTCCCATAAAAATTCCCATGAAAATCTTAAAACTTCTCTCTTGCACTATGTGCCCAGGATCTCATTTTCGGGAAACAATTCATAACTTTTTCAAAAATTGTCATATATATCCATGGAAGGGATCATTAGATGCGCAATTGCATGCCCAATTCAGCTGTGTTCTAAAATTTCAGTTGGGGGACTGGAACCTAATCTCGGAAGAGGTAGCAGCAAAATCATTATTTTCAAAGGAAATAAGTTTGATTTCAAAGGAAAGATTTGATTGAATTATGAAGTATTATATGGCAAATGAATCAGCAAACAAAGGGCTTCAAATTAATACGGAATTTCTGGAATTTGATGACATCAGCATTTTTTATAATGACATCATTTTGGCTGCCATTTTGAAATAATTACCTATTTTTTTGAATTTCTTCAAACTTTAAAAAAAAAACACTGTAATGATACATTTGTAATAGGTTATCACCATTTTGCAGGTTCTTTTGGCCTCTTATTACATAGCACAAATTAGCAGCACAAATGACGTCATTGGAATTGGTTAATTTCTGCCAAAATATCAGTCCAAAGTCATCATTTTCAATAAAATAGTACTCTGTCACAGACCTGGCCGTTTAAGGCGTGTGATCGGGCGTGCGCACACCTCGTCACGCACCTCAAAAATTCGAAAATTCGAGAGACGTGATCTTTTACGCGCCAAAAAAGGTGTTGTCTTAAAATCACGCACCTCGGCTTTTATCATTGAAGGAAGAGTATTGGATATTCTTGGAAACTGGCATCTTCTTGTGAAAGGGAAATCAATAAATTGATTTGCTATCTGGATGAAATAGTACGATATTAATACTTAATCCTTAAGTGCTGCCAATTATACTTGCTCTCAATCTTTGCTATTTTGGGTATGTGATAATGACACAATATCATGATTATTGGGGCAATACAAGGTCAAACAGGAAGATCAAATTTACACAGCGAGAATGAAAATAAAACCACGAAAGCTGCGTTTGGAGGACATAATGTGTCCTGAACTGAAAACTTGCTTTCCAGCGCTCGATCATAAGTTTGATGTAAAGATGATTTAATGTGGAAGAATGGAAGGTATTTTGTTGCTCTTATTCCAGGACTGTGGTAGCGCGCTATGGAGTAACTGGATTGAAAAGCACTCATCACCAAACGGCCCAAATTTGAGTGTCTAAAAAGAACGTAGCACGGAGCAAAACATGATTTTTTATTCCCGTTACCGTTCAAACCGCAATGTCGATTTTGTTACTTCAACTCAATGCCGCTGTTCTTTGCAACACCTTCAAAACTCGTTTCTTCGTCCTCAACCTCAAGAATCCCTCTTTATAGAGCGATATATTTATTGCTCAGAATCACGCGCCTCACTAAGTAAGGCGCGTGATTTACTGCGCGCCACTAAAATAACTTACGGCCAGGTCTGTCTATCACCAAATATGTTGAAAAATTGAGCCAAAAACTGCTTAAAGTTCATGCAAAATCTTCTTTCAACGCTAATTGAACCTGGATGCCCGATTTTTAGTGATTTTCAACTTTGTGACATCACTGTGACGTCACAAGGCGTGGCAACCACACTCAAATTACGCTACAAGTTACAAATTACTTGTTCTGTAACTGTGCCAAGTTGTATTGAGTTCTGGTGAGTCTAAGACAGTTTTCAGAGGGGGCGGAAAGTATCCCCCATAAATGGTAGCTCGATAAAGCCCATATGATTTAGGGTAGCAAATCATATAATCCACGTTTTCGCACGTGAAACTCATTGATTTTTTATTACAAAGTCCTTTGTAATCTAAGAAGGGGCTCCGATGTCAGTCAGAAAGAAAGAAAGAAAGAAAGAAAGAAAGAAAGAAAGTAAGTCAGTCACGCTCGTTAAAACAATTAATTAACGTTTTATCTCTGCTAATTGGCACTGAAATAAAGAAAGCGCACAGAAAGCGCATACAAGACAGAAGTTTCCCGCGATCCTATAGCAACATTTGACGTCGGCTTATTTGATGTTAGACAGATTTGACACCATAAGATGGATAAATCACCATGATGTTTACCCTGGCACAACAACAAATTGGCACGTTCTTGACTTCATTAGCAGCTTAATGATGTTAAAACAATCGTTTTCTAGAACGAACGCATCATTAGCCACTTATTGATAGTACTCATTATGCAAATAAGTCAACCTTGGAGGATGATGTAACCGGCGGCCTGCACAGAGGCTTGCATTCGCAGTATCACCGAAGGTAGAAGGACCGCCCTCCTACACAGCTACGGATGCAAACGTCGCAGGTGAAGTTGAGAGGAAAGGTGCAGAATTCCAGCAAACAATGGCCCCATTGACTGGGGGAAGGCACGTGATCACACTGAACCAAAACATCTTCATGCATGTGAATCTGCACAGAGGTTATTTTTGTGACTGCTTGTCTCAAACTAGATGCCCGCGAATAGAAACGTTCTGCAGGGTTCTGCATAAACATAAGTAATTTTGCATTATCGTAAATCTCACATGACATCTAATTTGAGACATACAAGGCGCTTGATTTTCTATTGAAGGCGACTTTAGCAGCAACACTCATCTCTCTGACTGTAGCTAAAAACAGCATCAACGATCATTTGGGGTTATGAAGAAATCAATTTTCAGATTTTCTTATGCTTGCTTAGCTCAGGACGGACTTTGTAATCATCCAAAAGGATCTTATGTTTCTATTCTTGAATGGTTATACTTAGAGGAAAATTTATCGGCTTTGGTGTGAAACACTGAGAACTTTTTAAAAACAGTATTTATGGGCCCATGTACACTAGCACTGTTCTTAAGTTTTCGTGGGCAATTAGGAGATTGACGGACTTCCGTTCAGTGTACATGGTCTTTTTTGTCAAATTTTCTTGAGCAAAAGTTAAGCAAAGATGAGAGAGACCGCTTAAGCAAGTTGAGCACTCTCTGGAGGTGCTCAAAGTTCTTAAAATGTTCATTTGTGGCCATTAAGGATTAACCTGTTTGCCAAAGGCCAAACAAGGCGTCTCAAATTCAGCATTTTGTTGTTGCATCCAAAATAAATGCCATCAAAGAAGCGATGCTCCTGCCTTGTACGTTACATTACAGCTATGAAGAAACCTATTTCGAAAGGCTTCTCGCTTGCTAGCACTTTCATTTTCCGGTGATTTTCTAGAGGCTACGTACGCTGAAATTTGAAAAACGGCAACTCCACCCCTTTATTGATCAGTATCAATTCCAGACGAGCAGCCCACACAGGTTTAGATTTTTATAAAGGAAATGTTGAGTCCAGCAATGAACACTCAGAGAGGTTCTGGCTGCCATTAAATGGTGCAAAAAACTTGGAAGGAGCGATTCTGACTCTGGCTGACTCTGTCCAAGTCTTTGCACCGCAGCATCTGCAATCATTTGGCGAAGCAATCACTGTACCCCGATGAAAGCGCTTTGTATGTCATATCTTAAATCAAAATAATTTTGGCATCCACATTATGGTGTGATATCAGACTATTTTGTTTGTTGGTTTCCTTTGCGGAATAAGTTCGTCATTTATTTTATTGGTTCCGAACATCAGAAGAGTGTTCAGAAAAGCTTTGAGCAATTTTGGGTCAGTTTATGACCACAAAGGTATCCAGTTAATGATGCTGTAAAATCAAGCATCTTGAGCCGGAAACGAGAAACTTAAGGTTTTCTTCGAATGCTAATTGCACTTTTGAGCACTAGTGTACATGGGGCCTATGGCTTCAAACAGTCAGCCAGATGCTGGAAAATTGCAATTGATCGTTTCTTGAAAGCTTCCGGATATGTTCAGAATAATGCTGATCCTTGTATTTATTCAAAGTCAGAGTCTAAAGATAGAAAGAAAGCAAGTCTGATGATAATTGCTTTATACGTTGATGATATCCTATTAGCCACAAATGATGTTCACATGCTGAAAACGGAAAAGGTCAAGTTGAAGCAACGACTCGAGATGGAAGATGAAGGTGAAGTTCACTATTGTCTTGGCATGTCTATCAAACGAGATAGAGCTGCAAGAGTGCTCACGATAAATCAAAGAGCGTACCTCGAAAACATGCTGAAAAGATTCGGACTGTATGAATGCAAACCCGTATCAACACCAATGGAAGCAGAGAAGAGATTTGAGGGATTAGCTGACGGAAAATACACAGTGGATATAAGAGAGTATCAAGCAGCTATTGGATCACATACGTATGCTTCAATTGCAACCAGACCTGATTTCTCAGCTGCAATGGGAGTATTAAGACAGTTACTGGCTAATCCGGGCCCAGAACACTGGAGTGGAGTAAAGAGAGTTCTTCGATATGTCAAGGGAACACTAGATCAAGGCCTAAAGTTTGAGTCTTCTAGTGATTGCGACACAACTCTCCACGGATATGCAGATGCTAATTGGGCAGGTGATGCTACCACGAGGAAATCCACTTCGGGGTATATATTAAATCTAGCTGGTATTCAATCAATGCTACAGTTTCATGGAAATCAAAGAGGCAGACTGTGGTTGCATCATCTTCGCTGGAAGCTGAGTATATTGCCTTATGTGCGGCAGCTCAAGAAGCTATGTGGTTAAGGAGCCTACTTGCAAGTCTCGGTTTTAAGCAATCGAAAGATACTACATTCTACGAAGACAATCAAGGAGCGATAGCACTTACAAAGAATTCAAAGACTCACTCTCGTACTAAGCATATCGATATAAAGTACCATTATATTCGGGAGGCTGTAGGGAAGAAAGACATTGAGCTGGTGTATTGTCCAACTGACCAGATGGTGGCAGACATTCTAACGAAAGGACTACCCAGACCAAAATTCGACGAGTTGCGTTCATTTTTTTATTTTTTTTTCATTCAAATATAAAATTTTACAATAATCTTACATTCTACTATACCTATCTAAATTACTATACAACACTACAGGTACGATACCATGTGGAGCGAAATACAATGACTACCTCATGGCCAATATATAAAAACATGAAACATTAAACTGTATACAGACAAATTACGAAACAACGAAACAATTAAAGATTAATGGATACTATGCTAGATTCTGTCTCATATCAGATGTCAGGTCAGGGTTTAAATGGGTTGGAAGATGTCACGAGTGCAAATCATTTAATTGTTGATTTAGGAAGGTGCGTTCTTTGATGGGAGTTACAAGAGACTATTGATTCATTTATTGTTCAATGGTACATTCGTGAAGTTTTAAAAGGAACTAAGTATATCGAGACCCTATGACTCATGTTCCTTGACTATACATCAGTTCCTGTTTATGAATTTATATTTGCATTATAAGCCGCTCTGCTGCTGTGTTCGTAAGTATCAAATTTACGTAATGTTTATGTTGCTTGTTCAAGTTTCATTATGTTTACCCTGTTATGTTCGACGATGTGATTTCACTCATGATTTCAGATCAAGTTTCCTAAAACTTTATCATAATTTCGTTCTGAAATGGCTGTAAATAAGACAAAACGTAGCGAAACGAAATGGCCTCCTGCTAATTTTCAATCTTTCCCGTAATAGGCCTAAAATTTCTATTTCATATGGCCTAGATTAATCATGCCTACATATGTTTTACTTATTAAACAGTGAGAGTTCTAGAATACGCTCTTCTTTGAATGTGTCCAAATAGAACACGGCCTCCGTTGTAACAAACATCCCGGCAAGGCGAGATATCACGGCAAAGCGGGATCATGTAAACAGGCCCTTACTCATGCAATTTCCAACTGTTCTTCTAAATTTTATTTTTCTTTAGATGGTACTGCATTGATACAGGGGCGGATCCAGCCCGAAGTTGAAGGGGGGGGGGGGGCAACTTGCACAGAGGGCGCCAAAAGTACTATGGAAAATGAGGGCGCGCGAAAATTTTTTGACACTTTTTAAAGAAAATTCTTTGATTTACTACTAAATAAAGCCTTGATTTATTCGTTTCACTTGCATTTGAATCAAAACAGGTAGAGAATTGTTTGTTAGAGTCAGGATGAGGGACGCTTTTCTCGCTAAAAAAGGGCGCCAAGCTGAGTTTTCATCGTGAAGGGGGGGGGGGGCAGTTGCCTCCACTTGCCCCCCCCTAAATCTGCCACTGCATTGATATTCTACTTTTTTCGTTGAACATAACTTTATGCATTTCGATTTTGATTCTTTTTTCATTTTTCATTTAACATTATTTAAAGTTGATTATTTACATAGTTACAAATTCGAACCAACTAAAAACTAAGATAGTTACATAATATAAAGTACCGTATGATATAAATTCCTATTCATAACGTAATTTACAGCGGATGGAAAGTTTTTTATTGCAATTGAAACTTTGAATGATTTTTGGTTGTTTATAATTTCACCTGCTCAGAAAATTCAGCAGGCTGGAAATTAGCCTTAAAATATAAAAGATCAAGTCAAAAAGGTCAACGATATGTCAGACTGTAGTTGAAATGTCTAGCATGTAACTAGAGTTAATAGAAATTGCTAGATTTAGAAATTTTGTCTCTGCGTTCAATCAAACGCTGGAACATTTTTTTTGGACACCCGGTACATATTCTAATTTCATACTTGTTGTGTTTGTTTTCGTTATATTTATTTCAGAAAGTTAGAAAATACCTTCAAAAATCAATTTCCGTAACATAAAACGCGGAGATGGACCGTTGCTTTGGAGGTCCATGAAGCGAGCGTGGTCCGTGATGTCCATGTTATAGACACACGCTTCCAAAATCAATGATGTTGGATTCCGTTTCGTGGATCTCATTAGATCGGCACCACAATTGTCTACGAAATACGCGATAGTTATTGTTTCGAATGGCGATCTTACATATTCTTTCACCGATGAGCATTTAGTTACCACAAATAGACAAATTTCCAACCTGACCTTCACATTCAAATGACATAGGTTGTTTGTTAGAAAAATAGGCTTTAGTATAGGCTTAACATTCCGTTGAAACTCTTTCACAAACGTTGCGACTCTAATGAGTTTGTGCAATGTTAAAAGCTCGCATTGCTCGCATCCCACTCAAATTGAAGCTGCACATACACTGTGCAATGGAGAGCCAGAGAAATAAAGCTTTTTTTAGTACTTTCTGTGTTCTATTTATGGACAAATCTAGTTACCATTGCATATTTCCTTTTGGTTTTTTTGTAAATGCATATATTCAAAGAATCTCAAATTGGTAATGTAGTAATGAAAAGCATTTTTAAAAGTTTGAACGTTCCACGAAAGAGATCTCTGTAATGTTGACTTTGGCTGTACGCAAGAAACAACACGGACCAACGACACGGAACTCCTGGTTCGCAAGAATCAAATTGTCTATAACTTTGGCAGGCATCTTGTCTGTTGTAATTCGCGGACAATTTTTCGCCCGATGTCTAATTTGAGACAGAATTTAGTATGCTTTTTCCATGTCTTGTTGTTCTTCCTTTTATTATTCATATGTATGTCGTCTTAGTTTTTGTGATGCCACGGAATAGTCATAGTATTTTGCATCTAGTAGCACCGTCCTTGTGTGTAGTTAATTAAGTATTTTGGAAGTAGCGTAATTAGTAAATTTTTCAATATTTATTGGAATGTAAAGAAAAAGGCTTTGCACTTGCTACTTTCATAAAGAAAATCAATCCACAGGGATTTAGAGGGAAAAGAAGAAATTGTTACAGCATAGCTGTCAGAGCTGTTCATAAAAAATTGCAATACCAGTACATTAGCAGGAGATTAAAGAGGAGAGATCTCAGGCAGGTGAGTTAATTTCATTCTTCAATCTTTCTGATGTCAGTTTGCATCGATTTGTCCATTCTTATTAAATTGTTACTCTTAGCAAAGCTGAGCAGACCCCTCTCTTATATAAAATTGCAGGTTGCTAAAGATTTTCCATTTATTGAGCTAAATATGTTTGCATGTTAATTTTGATATGGTTTGAAATAGAAATATTGAATTCTGGTATTTAACTCGTAAAATTGCATATGTAAACTGCAAAATGTGGTGTCAAAGAACTAAAAAGTGTCCAAAATTTAATAAGCCCCCCCCCGGGCTTAATAGAGCTTTTACGGTAAGTTACATAGTTATGAGGGGCATTTTTCCTCAATAAAATGATTGCGATTGCACTAATCCATTTGTGCCAGCACTATTTTCTGTCTGCTAATGTTAATATTTTGCCGACCTGTTGGAGCAAGAATTTTGAACAGCAAAGCTTTGTTTTGATTAATTTCCATGCGTCACTGGATAACAATGCACTTTAGGGAATTTGTTCTTTATATCTTCAAATAGTTATGGATCACAAGAATCAACATTGCTGGTCGTGAGCATAATGTTGGCTACTCATGGTTTATGACCGTTTTGAATAAAGTAAGTGACGTTTCTTTCTCGTTAGGTTAGGTTACTTTCTTTAATTTCTACTGGACACATTTAAAACAGCTTTTTGTAAGTTGAAGTATCTAACCAGTTTAGATATTCGTAATAAAAATAATAATTGTTATTATTATAGTTATAATAGCTGATTAATAATATTATAATTGATAATATATAATAATATATTAATTAATTATAATTATAATTATTATTACTTATTATCTTCGAGTTCACTCCTATTAGTTCATTATTATGGAGGAATTATTAATCTGTTTATAAAAGCTACTTCAAGCCACTAATTAAGACTACCAAAGTTTGTTAGCCTATTGATTTTACAGTGATTTATTAAGTGATTTTTTATTGATTTTATTATTATTATTATTATTATTGATATTATTATTATTATTATTATTATTATTATTATTATTATCGAAACATTCCTTGACATACAAAACAAAATTTATATTGCGAATTTTTTGTAGGAAGACATTCTGCTGAATCGTAAAATGCTTTCTGAGTTATCAATTCATGAGCCAAGAACGTTTCAAGTAAGCTTTTCTTTTTATATTAATCAAAAAGGGATAACCAATCAAAAACTCTTGACGGATGGAATTTGAATTTGAGAGGAAATTCATTTTTGAAATCGGAAAAGGGGATTTGGTCCCTTGGGAAATTCTAGCAACTTGTTGTTTCAAATTGTAGGGACACCAACATCATTTCATCGGAAAACTTCTCTGCTCTCGGCTATTTCTAATTTCGCTTCTTTCCTCTACGGATGGCTTATCCTAGTCCTCGTAAATTGCATAATCATTTTGATGTATTCCAAAGATTGAACCCTGTGTAGGTTACTGCTCATGTACATCCTCACTTGATTTAATTATTACTTGTCAGGATAACATGAATTACAACTTTAAAAGCACACATGACAAAAAAGCGATAGTTTTCTTTGCACAATTTAAAATGAGACACGTTTCTGGTATTCCCAAAGGACAAACCCCCTTTGCTGAGCTCATACTCAGACCTCGCTCAATGTTCAACTTTTGATCGTGGATGTATTTCAATTTATGCATGTTTGGTAATACTTTGATGAGCAAGACCAACGTTATGGCTAAATCACTTTTTTCTGCCTACAATCCTCGCCAAAACCCTCGTCACAAAACAGAAAAAAGTAGATACTAATTGGAACACCCCCCCCCCTCCCCCAAGTCAGCAAGTGTCCTTAGTCAAGAAGAAGAACATTGACTTAGGGGGAGGGGAGTTCGGTAAATATTTCAGTTTAAATCGTAGGCAGTGTGATTTCTTGTCGAAAAAGCCTTGCAAGAGGAGTTGCACTATTTGTTGCATGCACACAGCTGTAAACATTAACGTTTGGAGAATTAGTTTTCGCCTGTTGATCAGACAATCGAGTCTGGTTAACAGCCTAACTTTCTTGAGCGTCGTGAATATTTTTGTAATACTAAAATATTAGCAATACTAAAACTGGGGGTGTATGTCTTTATTTTCGTGAAGGTTCGGCAATCAAACGCATACAAGACCTTGAGGTCATACAAGAAATGGTTGTTTCCGAAATGTGCACAGCGCGCAAGAAACTATTTTCTGTGGTACTTTTATCGTAGTCCAAGCCAAAACAGCGCAGAATTCGAAAATTTTATCGACAGACTACAATTTGTGGTGACTCGCATTCAGAACGAGAATCCATACCCATTGACTATAACTGGTGATTTTAATTGCAGATCTAATCAGTGGTGGTCAGAAGATATTGAAAATCTCGAGGGGTCTGTTCTTGATGAGGTGCTTGATGTAAATAACCTGCACCAGCTAATCGAGGAACCAACAAATATAAGAGGAGAGAGCATGACATGCGTTGATTTGATCATGACTGATCAACCAAACCTTTTTGTAGAAACAGGCGTCCATCCATCTCTAGTCAATAACTGTCAGCATCAGATTATTCATGGTAAACTTAACATTACACTACCATCTCCACCCCCCTACGAAAGGACTGTCTGGGATTACAAAAAGGCGAACATATGTGTCATTAAAGACTTGCTTAACGATATAAATTGGGAGTCTACATTCGATGGCCTAGGATCAGAGGAAATGGCAGTTATTTTTACGGATAATTTACTCAGTCCTTTCTGCAAATGTTCCTAACCGGGAAATCAAATGCAACGACAAAGACCCACCCTCGGTAACACCCACTCTCAAGACTGCTATAAAACGTAAGCATAGACTCCATCGAAATTTTGTGCGACATGGTAGAAATGCAGAAGACTGGAAACGAGTTAGAGCTGCTCGCAACGAAACTTCAAAACTAATCACTTCTACGAAAGAAGCATATCTCTCAAGCCTTGGTCAAAAGCTCTCAGATTCAAATCAAGGGAAAAAATGCTATTGGTCTATCTTCAACAGACTGATAAATAAGAAGAGTGCTGTTAACATACCACCTCTGCTTGAAAATGGATTATTTGTAACTAATATCCAAAGCAAAGCAACTGTATTAAATGACTATTTTGTGGAACAATGCTCTGTAGTTGTAACTGGCAGCACATTGCCAAATTTTCGGCCGCAGTGCACCTGTTCTCTAGCAGAAATACCCATAAATAAAGAGAAAATATTGCGGTTAATTCGCTCCTTGGACAGCAATAAAGCACATGATGCGATGGCATCTCTGTTGCCATGATAAAGATTTGCGATGACAGTCTTGTCGAGCCTTTGTCTTTGATTTTTAAGGAATGCCTTGAAACTGGGGTCTGCCCTTCCAGCTGGAAAATGGGAAATATCATCCCAGTCCACATAAAGGGAAGCAGGCAAAACAAAAAGAATTATCACTCTTGCCTATCTGTGGGAAGATTATGGAAAAAATGATCTTTGATGAAATCTATCAATATTTATCTACTAATCAAATATTAACCTACTAAACACTTTGACCAACTACCCTTTGCTGACTTCCCATGTATAGAACCTTCTTCTGCAGAGATAAACACCTCGGTAAATAATGAGGAGCATCTAACGGACACAAATATATGGGCAAATTTTAATAAGAGAGGTCTAAATTTTCTTCATCCAAACATAAATAGCCTTTTATCCAAAATGGATGAACTTCATCTTATAGCCCATAAAACCAATGCTGCAGTGATTGAGATCTCAGACACAAAGTTAGATAAGACTGTTCTTGATGGTGAAGTAAACACTGATGGGTATGAAATCAAAAGATCTGATAGGAACAGACATAGCGGAGGAGTAGCTTGCTACATTAGAAAAGATTTGATATTCAATTCTAGAGAAAATTTTTCACCAGACATTGAGAACGTATTTTTTTATATCCAGCGACTAAAATCAAAACCAGTTCTTGTTGGAATTCTTTACAGACCTCCAACATCAACTGGTTTTTTAGATAAGCTAACACAAGCAATTTCCAAAACAACAAATGTTGACAGCCAGGACGTGTACATTTTTGGGGATTTAAACATCAATTTGAATAATGAAGGTACAGCCGATGGAATTAAAAGATATAAAGAGTTCTGCTCCCTCCATGGATTAAAGCAAATGATTATATCACCTACGCGTGTCACGGATAAATCAACCTCCCTTCTCGACCACATACTCACAAACTCTTCTCATAAAATTTCTCAGCATGGTGTTCTTTGGTTTAGGCCTATCCGATCATCAACTGATTTATTGCACTAGAAAGACCACCCGAACCAAAAGACATGAACACAATTTTATCAAAATCAGAACATTCAAAAATTACACAAAGAAGTCTTTCTCGATAAACTTAGTCAAATCACATTTCCAAACTACCTGGAATATGAAAAAATTAATACTGCATATTCCCATTTCGTTGGAATGATCATCAATCTTATCAATGACATAGCCCCTGTGAGGGATATTCGGACGAGGAAAGACTCGCAGGAATGGCTGGACGACGAAGTCCTTGAGGGGATTCGAGCCCGTGACAAATTTCTAAATAAATTTAGAATATCTACTTCAAGAAAGCACGTAACCATGTCCAAAACTTGATAAAACAGAAGAAAAAAATCGTTTGTTATTGGAAAACTAAATGAAAATATAGGAAAACCCAAGGAACTCTGGAAGTGTCTGAAATCTCTTGGATTGTCGTCAGGGAAAGACTCGCCCTCAAAAATTTGCCTGAACAACCTTGAACAACGAAGGGAAACCATGTTTTGATGATAAAACAAATGCGAACATTTTTAAGGATTTTTTTTCAAATCTAGCTTCATATTTAGTAAATAAACTCAAACGATCCCCCCATAGACTAGATAATGTGGACAAATACTACCAGCACCTTAACCTTTCTACGCCATTTGTACTGGTTCCAACTTCTTTTGAAAATGTCATGAAACTCTTAGAAGAAATCAATCCTTCGAAAGCAACAGGATTGTAGATTTCATGCAGGGAAATTTCTCAATGATGGTGCGGCAGCTCTAGCAGAGCCTATAACTGAATTATGCAATCTCTCGATCCTTCGATCAACATTTCCTGATGGTTGCAAACAAGCGAAACTGAAACCACTTTTCAAAAAAGGATCGAAAGATGATCCCAAAAACTATAGACCAATTTCTCTGCTTCCACAACTTTCAAAAATTATTGAAAAAATTATTCATGGTCAAGTACAAAAATTCCTAGATGAAAGGAAAATATTACATAAATGCAAATCCGGCTTTCGCACGCATCATTCAACAGATACTTGCCTATCCTACTTGAGTGATAAAATCCATCAAGGATTTGAAAATGGTTTGGTTAAAAGCATTCGACACAATTTACCATGAAATTTTTCTGAATAAATTTGTATGTTTTGGCTTTGGTGACTCTGCAATTACATGGTTTAAATCTTATCTCCAGGACCGATCATTTTCTGTAAATATTGTAAAAGATTATTCAAACCCTGGTAATTTGTCATGTGGGGTTCCTCAGGGGTCAATTCTTGGTCCACTCATTTTCCTCTTGTATTGTGAACGACATGGCACGGACAGTTGACTGTGACCTGCTCCTGTACGCGGATGATTCCTGCTTGCTCTTTCGAGACAAAGACATTGAGAACATAGATACCAACTTAAATAGAAACTTCAACTCTTTGTGTGATTGGTTTTTGGAAGTATTCACTTCGGAGAAGACAAAACTAAATCCATTCTTTTCGGCCAAAAGAAATGCAAAAACCTAAAAAGCTTGACATCAGGAGGGGTGAAATAAAAATTAAACAGTACTCAATGGTCACATACCTTGGATGTGTTCTTGATGAGAATCTCTCTGGGGAATCAATGGCAACAAAAAAGCTTGGAAAAATAAATGGCAAACTGAAATTTCTATATGGAAAACAAAGCTTCATAGATAACTCCCTCCGCAGAATGTTTTTAAATGCTCATTTTCAACCCCATTTGATTACGCATGCACCTCATGGTTCCCGATGCTGAATAAGAGGCTGTCCAAAAAAAATCCAATCAGCACAGAACAAATGCATTCGCTTCTACTTGAATTTAAAAAACACAGCTCATGTTAGGGCTACAGAACTCAAAGCTATAAATTGGCTCCCCACAAAGAACAGAGTTGATCAACATACATGTGTAAGCATGATGAAATTTTTCAAAGGAACGGCTCCAGCCTACACGGATGAATTTTACAGAGTTTGGCATGATGGGCTACTTTACAAACTTGAAATGTATGGGATATCTGGAAAGCTTCTTGTCCTTTTGCGCATTTTCTTGTCAAATCGTAGGCAGCGTGTCTCATTAAATGGCAAAAACTCGGAATGGAAGATGGTTTCTTCAGGCGTTCCTCAAGGTTCAGTTCTGGGTCCTCTATTTTTTCTTGTTTATATAAATGATCTTGTTGAAAATGTCCACAATGATAGCAAATTGTTTGCAGACGACACATCGCTATTTTCCGTTGTAAAAGGTGAAGGAGAAACAGCTGAGAATCTAATTCAGGATCTGGAGAGAGTTAGACCATGGGCATGGCAATGGAAAATGCAGTTCAATGTAGATAAAACCCAAGAGGTAATTTTCTCAACGAAAAGAAATAAACCATATCATCCTGTACTAATGTTAGGAAATGATGAAGTGTCAAGGAAGAACGAACATAAGCATATCGGTATGATTTCAAGGAAGCCTTTGCTAAGGCTCGGAGAAGCATTGGTATCATTGAATACTTATCCAGGTACGTCAATAGGGAAGTACTCGATAAAGTTTATAAGCTTCATATCAGACCTCACCTTGACTATGGTGACATTTTGTATCATAAGTACGATCCTGAAATGAGGCAAAGCTTCACAAAAAAGCTAGAGCAAGTGCAATACTCTGCTGCGTTGCAAGGTACAAGTGGGCAAAGGATTCTCCAAGAACTTGGTTGGGAAAATCTTTACCAAAGAAGCTGGTATCGACGACTGTGTCATGTTTTTAACTTGCGTTCAAGTATGTCCCCGGATTACTTGCTCAATGAAATCGCTTCAGAGCGAGAAGTGCCATATGGTTTTGAGAAGTGAGAGAATTACGCAATACTAGATCTGATTTAGAAATTCCCATGCGAAAAGCTGCAAATGGCCAAAAATGCTTCTCATATAAAGGCGCGACAATGTGGAATTGTCTCAGCCTAGAATCAAAATTATCCCCGACATTGAAAACTTTCAAAAAAGCATAGCATTTAGCTAATTTTCTCTCATATCATATCTACAATTTTTATACACTTTTCTAATAGCTGTATAGATCAAATTGATTGTAGTTTTATTTTAGATTTACGTGTAAATTTAGATAGTTTCTTTTCGTTTGTAAGTTTTTTAACAGGGTACATTGTAAAACAGTATAACTGAATGTTTTACCCTGTATAAATATTATAAATAAGAATAAGAATAAGAAATATCGCTTAAGGTCAAGTTGCTCATACGCGCAACCTGTTTCGATTGGGGAGTTCAAACGCAAATTGCTTGTTCAAATACGTCCTCCGTGTAGATCTGTTTACAATTTGCATAATGTTACTGGTGTTAGAAATCTAACAAGGCTTAGAGTCAGATTTAGTCCTCTAATGAGCATCGATTTAGGCATAACTTTGATTTTTTAAGTCCTTTGTGTATGTGCACTGTTGAAAATGAGGATAATGAACATTTCCTCCTGCACTGCCCTCTTTTTGACAATGCTCGTAGAGATCTCTTTGGTCAGCTTGGAGACATCCCGCTAATGGACTT
Organism: Aurelia coerulea; assembly: GCA_039566865.1. NCBI lineage: Eukaryota > Metazoa > Cnidaria > Scyphozoa > Semaeostomeae > Ulmaridae > Aurelia > Aurelia coerulea. Next base: position 12,214,695 of record CM076950.1, read on the forward strand.
TTCAGTTTTGGACAACGAGGCACTCGTTAACCTTTTGTTGTTTGGCGATGAGAAATTAAACATTGTCTCAAACAGAATGATTTTGGAAGCTACAATCTCGTTCATAGAGAAAACTAAGCAGCTCCATTAATATTCTCTGCATGCTAATATTCACCTTGTGTAGCGTACTTTTGTCGGCTTTTGTCTGTTACGTTTCTCTGTGTTGTATTGTTGCTGTGTTGTTATTTCTTTTGTTTCTGTTTTTGTTTTGTTTTCGTTTGTTTTTGTTATGAAATTAACCGTTGAATTGTAAGTGTCATTCGTGGTGGGGACCAGTGTGTCTTTTCCCGCAATGAATGGCACATAAGTTCATTTTATTTAGAATTAGGTTTTGTTGTTATAGAAAAAAAAGAATATTTTTGTACTGCACAAGTTGCAGCCACAGAAAATAATTCAAAAACGTTTTTGTTTAGTTTTCATAATCTATTTGAACAGTGAAAGACACATAGAACATCGTCCATGAAAATGAGACATGAAAATGGAATGCAGGCCATGATTTTCACAGATGTATGGTTTTTTAAACAAGTCTACCGGGTGCGTCAAAATAAATTATGTACTTTTGGCAGGCCACGACAAATCGCACATTGCACTGATTTTGAAGATTTACGACTTAATCTTTAGCAGAAAGACTGAATTAGATTCTATAATTTTTTGCACATTTTTTGTTTCCATTTTTAGGAGCTATGAATGAATTTCTTACAATATTGGCTTTCGAAAACACTGAAAACGATCAAAAAACGTCGATCAGATTTTTTGAAGATTCGACATGAATGGACAAAGAGAAAACTTTTTCAGGTTGATTTGGGGATTTAGAAATTGATCAATGTAAACTACTGCACGAGCATGATTTTGAAGATTGTCTGTTGCGAAATTCTTTAGCAGTTGCAATAAAGTGCTGCCTCAAAAGCCTTCGCAACATCAAATATTCTTTTGCTGGCTCCATGACGCCTCCCTGTTTGTCTTTTTAACCCCCTTGACACGGGAACACAACCTGCACCAAAGCATAAATTCAATGAAACTTCAAAACGAAATGCATTTCTTTGTATCATTAACAGTATTTTTACATTTCTTCCAACATAGAACTAACACTCGTGCATTGGATTATAACTGATCAATTTCTAAATCCCCAAATTATCACGAAAACGTTCTCTTTTTGTCCAATCAAGCCGAGTCTTTAGAAAATTTGATCGACCTTATTTGACCGTTTTCAGTTTTTTTTCGAAATCGAAAATTGTAAGAAACTCATTTATAACTCCATAATTAGAAGAATGAAAAATGTACAACAAATACTGGCATCTAATTGAGGATCCTAGCTAGAGGTTAGTTCATAAATCTTAAAAATCGGTCCAGTATACAATTTATCGTGGCCTGCCAAAAGTGCACAGTTTATTTTGGCGCACCCGGTATGTAATCAAATAACTATGTAATCAATTCCAGACTGATAAATGCTGTGTGGTTGCCAGTACATGATTTGGGTCTGATTAAAGGTGGAAATTGTATAATTTCGGAGCTATGGGTCCATCTCATTTGTTTCGTGACGTCAAATCGAAGAATCAACATCACTAATCATACAACAGGATCACATATTCGGAAGCAGCGCCATCGAATTAGTACCATTTAACTGAACGACTTCTCGTTTGAGGTCTTGTAAAAAAATTTCCCCTCATACAAGTCTTGCCAAAACCCTACAATATAGGAGAAAGTAGATGCTGAGAATGGAAACCCCCCTCCTCCAAGTCAATATTGCTGATTTCTCTAATTCAGAAATATCATGCAGCAAGTGACCTAAGTCAAGAAAACAACCTTGACATGCAGTGGGGGGGGGGGGGGTGCAGTAAATATTTCAGTTTAAATGGCAGGCAGTGTGATTTCTTGTTGAAAAAGCCTGAAAAAAGGAGCTTGTGACAGGAGGTTTTGGCGAGGATTATAGTTTTTGGAAGGACGTTCCAAAAAAATGTGCCTCATATGTGTGGCTACGCCAGAGCAGTACGTCTTATTGCTCAGTTGTTGATACAATTGCACAGAATAGGCTTAAGTTGAGTGTTTTAGACCTTGTTTTAGCCAGCGGTCAAGTGGTTGCGGTAAAGTGGTTGCGGTCAAGTGGTTGCGGTCAATTGGTTGCGGTCCAGTGGTTGCTGGTTTATGGCACAAGAAAGTACTGGGTGTCCCAAAAAAGTACTCCTGTTTAAAAAATCACCAAAAATCAATCATCACATTTTTGAAAAGATTTTATTTTTTACTCGTTTTGTCAAGGACCCAAAAATATTTCTAGATTATAAAACGTTTGCTTTTGATTCAACAAGGTAGACAAATAATAGGCTGAAAAACCTTATTTTGAGCTATGGTTTTCAAGTAAAATAGTGGCTAAGAGTCAAAATTTTCAGATTTTTTATCATCATTTAAGTCTCCAATGATAGTGCACATTTATGTGTCATTTATTACAAAACTAGAAGCTTTACATGCACAAAGAAATTGATCTGGCAATCATCATTGCTTTTTTCAGTATGATTCAAGACCAGGTAGCCCCGAAAAGAGCTAAATCTGCTACTTTTTAAAGCAATTACTAATTCAGCTTTGTTTGGGAAAATAATTTGGTATTTGATCTACTTGACAAAATTAAAAAAGGAAGACCGGTTGCGTAATTAAATTTTGGTGATTTTTGAAACGGGAGTACTTTTTATTGGGACACCCGGTAGAAAAAGTGATTGTTTAAAAACAGCTCTTTCCTTGTTCTCCAACGATGTTAAATCACGTAAATTTTGAAAGAAAAGAGTTCTAGCGTTTTATTTTCAGTTTTTTTACATTTGAAAATGTTTAAGGGTTGTTTGTGTTATTAGTAAGCAATACAATAAACCCTTTTCATGTTGTAGACAAAATCCAATACAGCAATAGAGCCCTTTCTCGTAGCATTTACTCAATGTTGGCATTTTTTAGAACAATGGAAAATACGCAAATATATGAGACCTTGAAATAAATCAAAATAAATTATCGAACACAATGCATGCATTATAGGTACGTCAGTAAGGCCTTTCACTGCGCTGTACCTTAACAGTACCTGTCGGTAATTCGATAAGGAAAGTGCTGTTTTTGAAGCAATGGCCTTTTCGACTTTCTTGTGCCATTAATCAACAACCACTTGTCTCATTGGCAAAAATGTCTCGAACTCTTAGTTGAGGCTTATCCTATGCAACTGTATTGAGAACGAAACAATAGAACAATAGAACGTATGGCTCTTGGCTCCTCTGCAGCAGCCACACAAATGGGGCACAATTTTGGGGCACCCTTTAGAGTACCGGATGGGTTGGGTTGAAATGACCCCAGTTCTGCATGTTTGTCCGAAAAACGCAAGTGTTTTGTGCGACTTCTATCATACTTTTAGAGCATTGAAAATGATCTGGGTTGATTAAAAACCTGATGAGTGACTTTGGTGGAACGATTTTATTAAGAGCGTATTTTGGAAGATTATTGAAATAGGCCTACAACTTTGATAATTTGCCTTATACATGTCTGAACCATGACAACCTGTTCGAACCAGCACACTGCATTTACTCCAGTGGATATTCACAATATTTTGCGTCTTCGACTAAAGCTAAAGCTGCTTTTTTTCCTTTGACAGCTTTTGTTTAAAAGGTCACTAAAGTTTGAATCGATAGAAGATCCTTAGATTTTATTGTGGTGGAGTTTTGATTTTGACGATGATCGCATTATTTTAACTTTTGAAGTCACATGAAAAATTGGCTAAATAGTATTTTTCTTGAGAAAACTGAAACAAAGTATATGAGAAAGACTGTTTTTAAATTAGAAAAAAGAATCGTCAACCGATAGGATCACATTTTTGGACTATTATGAAGGTTATGTACATTTCGTTGAACACTACCGGGTGACCCAAATAGGGTAAATGTTTGAAAGTTTTTGCAGAGGAGCCTCATATGCGAAAACATTTATCAGAATGTGACAATGTACATGGTGTCCCCAAAAACATGTGCGCCGTTTGAATGGCTACTGTGGAGGAACCATAAATCTAATTTTCCTGTTTTTAGATTTGTGAATAGGAGTTTGTGTAAATCTGACAAGTGGTTGCTGATTTATTGAGAAAGAAAGTCACAATCACTGGTTGCTTGAAAACCAGAGGATTTTATCTCCGTACTTAACCTTATAACTTGAATTTTAACATTAAATGAACTTAAACTTTACAGTTATGCCAGGAAACGCATTTGGGAGTAATTAATGACCATATTCTTCAATAATATCGACCAAGCAGCATGCTGAAGGCAATAGTGTTGGTTTAAAATGACTTTTGAGAAGCAAAATATTTGATGGACGCATGACATGGCCTGAAGCACTTGTGTTGCACATTTCCATTCCTAGCAACCCTAGCTATGTCCAATATTCTTGGTTGTCACAAAATTGAATGTATGACTATCTGTCTCACTTATAAACATCAGAAAACAGGGCTAGGTATGTTTTTTTTCAATCAATTCCATTGATTTCAACGCAATGGAGAATTATGAATCCTCTGGTTTGAGGCAGCCAATAATTTTGGCTTTCTTGCTCCATAAATCAGCAACTAGTGATCAGATTTACTCAAAGTCGGTGCTAACCTTTAATTTGAAGTCTCTTCTGTCAAGAATCTTGAAAACAGAAAAATTTTATTTATGGCTGCTCCGCAGAAGCCACTCAAAGAGCGCACATGTTTTTTGGGACACCCTGTAGGTGAGCTCTTAACTTGCAATTTGCCACCTCCTTTGTCCAAGTCGGTTGTTTATTTGGACACGCAAAATTTCTGAGGCAACCTAAGACAGATGGTTATTGATTTATGCTGCTACTATCTATGCGAGCGTTGAAACTGTTTTAGGCGGTTCCTTCTGTGAATGTTCTATCCTTGAAAGTTTGTTGATCAATTGGTAGAAAAATATCGAGAAAAGATGCAGTTACGTTACACTTTAACAATGTATTTGAATCTACCCCTATCTGTTAATTTCGATATAAAACACAGCCCAGTGGTGTTGCACGATTTTGAGATGCACTTTGTTTGAAGGAAACTTTCTCTGCTACTGTGCAGAATTTCACTATTCGTTGTAGCCTCGTTCAGCAAATCTGTAAAGATGGTTTTTGCATATGACTTTTTATGGAGGGCCCCTTGAAAAACAGCTTCAGCTGAAGGGCAGCCCTCCTTAAAAGAATGCAATATGAAAATATGAAATATAAAATTGGTTGTATGGTTTTGCATATGATTTTTCACGTGCTATGCGTTTTACATCATTTTTTATTTTCATTTTTCATTTTATATTCTTTGAACACGGTAACCCCGTCGACAAAGGTCGCTTTTCAGGGGGCCGTGACAAAAATTTACAATTTAAAATGTACAAGTTAATCTACAAATCTACAAATGAAAATAAGTAATCTAATTACAAAACTAAAGTGAAATTGAAATTAATTTATAGTGATCAAACCGAAAGTGGCAGGATACAATCAGACCGGACCAAAACAAATCAGACCCCACGCCCACCCTGAAATGCCACACTTCCATGCAGCACCCCATGGTAGGCAAAGAATCCGACCGACCCCAGTCCAATCCAACTGCATCCCACCACCCATTAACATGCTTTAAATTGGATGTTTAAAAGCACACAAAGAGGGTGCTTGTTAAACCTCAGGTGCACCCCAGGTGCAAGGCTGTTCCACAGATGCATACCACGATATGAGAATGACGTTTGCCCATTACTCGTTTTACAAAGAGGGAAGCGTAAGTCAGTCTCAGAGTTTCTCAACTTGACAGTGTCCCGTGTTGAGTTCTTTGAACAGATATTCGAGAGATATATCGGTGCAAGACCATTTCAGGATTGTTGAACGATCGTCTCCGTCTCTCGTTTGATAATTTCAGTGATAGTAGGCCACTTTAACTTTTGTATAAGGGCATCAGCAGGAGCATCATAGGTACTATTTGCCACAATTCTGACAGCGAGATTTTGTAACTTTTGCAGCGTGAGTCTCTTAGATCCCCCACAGCTCCCCCACACAGAGCACAGTAGCGGAAATGCGGTTCAACAATATCTCTATAGATTTGGCTAAGAGTTCCCTGGGGTAATATTTTCTTGGCATACTTTAAAAATTCATCCTGAGTTTAATGAGGGAATAACTTAATTTTCTTATTTTACAGTCATTGGCACAGTTCGCTAAAAATCGAATAGCAGATGGCCTTTTAGCAGCAATCAAATGAGCAGCTGATAACAATGAAGTCACTGACTGTGAAGGACCTTGCATATGTTGTGGTAAATTGATCAGTGCAGCCTGGAAAGCCTCTATTTTATTTTCAATGCTTGAATTTGATTGGTGTGCATCAAGAACAGATCCATGCTACTTGTGCGTTTGTTAGACTTATAGTTCACAAAATTGCATACCCCACTCAGGCAGCAAGATATCGATAAACCGAGGCCTCAAAGATAGTGAACAACTGATATCTTTTACTTCACGTAAATCGTCACATTTTTCAGTAGAAAACACAGTAAATGCCCTTAAAATCAAAACTAAAGTCTTCAACAACCTTTATGACATGATACTCTATTCATGTGGACTGTCCTCTACGAATCAACGCCTTTTCTAGTTCATGACGTATCCTTTTGCGTAGCGCCGTTACTTTCAGTTTGAGGGACCTGTAAGGGGGCCGCATGATGTACCTCGATTAAGAGACATTCTTGGAGGTTATAAAGAATCGTTTAAGGTAACTATGATTCATCTTCGGCGTTGAAAAGGCTTTGAAAAGGTGGTTTTTCGATATCTTCCTGACTGCCACTGGTGGCAGTTTTTGCCGTGTTGACTTGCGTATAAACAATCAATTCTCTTACATCTAATCATACTCATCAAAATCAATGTTCTGTATGAGTATTCTCTCAAAGAAATCAAGTAAGGGCTATGAATTTCTTATTATTATTCATTTTATACTTTACAAGTACAGTCGACTTCTGTTAAAGTCATTCCGCGCAACCACACTCCGGTTACGGTCACCTTAATTTAAACAGCGCGATTTTGACGAAGAAGGGTTTAAAACAATCCGATGCGAAAATCAATCTGGTATCGTGTAACGCAGGCCTTGGTCGCGGTCACATCCTTATGAACAAACTCTCTCTTTATCACATTCTTCTCTATCCCAACCCCAATGACTGGATTACTTATTTTCATAGCCAGATTTTGGACATCATTTTTCGTAAATCTGTACAAATAATCCGAACAGTTGCAGAATAATTCCTTCTTTCCCCGTTTTTCCTTGCGCCTCTGTTTTTTCTTTATTAGATCACTAAGAATGAAACTCATATGGAGGCCGTAGAGAAAATGTGAAGCCAAGTACCCAATACCGGGTAACCCAGGAAATAGTTCCCACTTTCGACCGGCCAGGCTCAATCATACACCGGCCCAATTTCAAATATTTTAAAGTTAATCTTTTGTCAACATAATATCCTTTATTATTTTTGGGTATTTTTTGTCGATTTTTCGAATGCCTACTTGTCGGTATATTTACAATTTCTTGTAATTTTTATGTCTGCAGACTGCTCAAAAAGGTAAAGATCAACGATCAAGTTTTCTAAAGACTGAACTTGGCAGAACAAAGGGAATTTGAAATGACTAGGGAATTTGGAAATTGATTATGTCGCATGAGCGGTCGTTTGATGACTGCACAAGCTTGGTATCACTTTATCAGTACCTAAATTTCCTGCTTGTTAATCATCTCTTTGAAATGATACTGGCGAGCTACTGTAGTCTTTGCACGTAGGGAATCAGGTTGTAGGTCTTCACATCAAAAAATTCTAAATCTACACGTGCGCTTGCTTGATTTGTAATTCCCTATATACAAAACTACAGTAGCTAGCAAATCATTTCAAAGAATTGATAAAAAAGGACTGAAAGTCTTTGTGCTTTCACAACGACCGCTCGTGCGACATAATACATTTCCAAATTCTCTAGTTGTTTAGAGGAGCACTCACTTTATTTTGCCAAGTCCAGTCTAAGACAATTTGATCGCTATTTTTCGATCTTCTTGGGCAATCTGCGGGCGTACAAAGTTCAAGAAATCGTAAATTTATCGATAAGTAGGCATCCGAAATATTGACCAAAATAGCCAAGAATAATATGGGATATCGACGACAGCAGGTTAAGTAAAAAATATTTGAAATTGGCCCAGTTTACGATTTATCCTGGCTTGTCGGAAGTGGGAGGTTTTTCCAGCTCACGCCTGGTAGAACATTTTGATACCAGCATGAAACACGTAAAGACCGTTTTCTATCATCCATAGACCTATTTGAAGCAATTCAAATATTAGCCACACTCCGCTTAAAGCCTCACTTTTCAGGATAGTATGATTATATGTGCAAAACAGGGCAACATTTCGTTTTCAATAGACCAAGAAGTTTGTTTTGATTTGGGATTGACCAATCAGATCACGCTATTTTTAAAGGTGGCTGCTCGGTGTAAATAAATCAACCCATCTTTGTTTCTGTTCAGCGGATTTGCCGTTTTCGAATATTTTCAAACAACGACAACGAATTTTTTAAATATGAATTCTGATGCACACTTCCAATGTGTATTTTCCCTATATTCGGCCTAAATCATGAGTATCAGGGCGTTGAAACTAACGAAAAAATCACACGGTTTCACACCATGCCCTTGCCATTACTTGTTAAAGGAAAATGCAGGAGCATTACTTGGAAATCAAAAGAAGCCCGAAAAGATTATTGTACAAAGCATTCCACTTTGAAATTGACAAACAAACATAGATCTTTAGTTCTAACAAATAAATACAGATCTTTAGTCATGTCAAAGGGGTTGACTGTTTCGTCTATCAAAAGTGTAGATTTCCAGGAAGGGGCGTATTGCTTGCGACGAACTGAAATAGCAAGCGCTTTGCAAAAACAACATCAAATTAAAACAAATTATCGAAGCTAAAATTTAACTGAACTAAGATGACCAAGATTACAACTATTGCTCTGGCATATCAGATTGGCATAGCCATTGGCATAGCCTGTGTTCCAGACCCCTTTACTTTTGAGGTCTGGAACACAGGCTAGATTGGCACCACCTCAAGATTCTGTCCACCAGCAACAGTGCCCTTTGATCGTCTGTTTGATCGCCTCCGACTCAACGAATATCATTTTAAAAGGTGATCCACTTGCATCATTCAAAGTTCGACCCATGTCCAGCCATACATCTTTAAAATCATGACGGAATTTTCGGCTGCCAAAGTAACTTATTAGGCTATCATTTTATTTTGAAGAATTAAGTACCACCTCAGATGTGCATCGAGTTTAAGTTGCCGAAAAAGCAACCCTATTATTTCCATCTCAAATGGCTTGTATCCATTCATTGATACCGGGTGCGCCAAAATAAACGATGCACTTTTGGCAGGTAATGATAAATCATACACTGGACCCATTTTTAAGATTTATGACTTAATCTTTAGCAGAAGGCCGTAATTAGATTCTAAGATTTTTTGCAATTTTTCCGTTGTCAGTTTTTAGAGCCACAGAAGCGAGTTTCTTAAATTCTCATTTTCGAAAACATTGAAAACGATAAAAAAATGTCGATCAAATTTTCTAAAGACTCAACATGAATGGACAAAGAGACAACGTTTTCAAGGTGATTTGGGGATTTAGAAATTGATGAGTGTATACTTCTGCACGAGCATTATTTCAACGAATTGGCCTGTTACGTTATTCTGTAGTAGTTACAGTAAAGTGCCGCCCCAAGCCCTCAAAAATTCAACAAGACTCCATGCTTGCTGGCCTCGTGATGCTTCTTTGTTTGTCTTTTTAACCCCCTCAATACAGGAACGCAACTCTCACCAAAGTATAAATTCAATTAAATTACAAAAGAAAAGACGTTTCTTTTATATCCTTGAAAATGTTACATTTCTCTCGAGAAAGTACGAACTCTCGTACAGTAGAAACCCGCATAAAAGAACCTAGGTTTTTTGGGGCAGCCTGAACAGGTTCTTAATTTACTGGTTGCTATTCTAAATTCCAGCCTGTAAGGTTCTTAAAAAGGTTCTTATATAAGTACATGCCTTGCACACATTAACCCTGTTTTCCAACGCAAGAATTCTTAAGAATTCTTGAGATTTCTTGAGATGAGAACATGTGTGGGTCTGTAATACCCTTTTCATACTGACACAGTCAAACCAGCTTTATATAAACCATGTTAAATTTTAACCATTTGACTTGGATTGACCAATTAGAATGCAGCATACCATAACCTGATTTACTTTAAGCTGGTTTAACTTGCCATTGTGAATAGGGTATAAGAATACCTATTTAAAAATCCTTTAGTCTTCTGTATCACTGAAGAATTATGAAAAATTCTTGTCAAGTTGATGTGAGCATGGCCTGTACATTTCTTCTATAGCTTAACGTAAAGTTTATACACCAGAACACAACTTGCTTACAAGTGACTGGAAAGGGCAATGAGCTATATCGCTTCCTGATATTAAGATAAATATTCCAAGTTTCATTCCAAAATCGTTAAAAAGTTGTAAACTGTTGCATGCTGTAGGCTTTTCAGAAAGTGTAATTTTCTAGTCCCTGTGGTTTAATTTGTTCATCTTCTGACTTGTCTGCTGTCATCAAACAGCCTGTTTCCTGAAACATCCTAAAAATAAAATGTTCTCTTGACTTCAATTCTTCCCATGCCTTTCCCACCCATTTTGTCATCAGCACCCTCCTTTCCTTGGCACTAATTTTTCCATGCCATTTGTTTAGGTTATCATGCCCCTCCAGCCATCTCTCCATACTTTCTCCAATCTTTACCTTTAAAGTTTTGCCAAAACCTGCATCTATGGGTTGAACTTTATCCGTATGATTGGCAGGGAGAAGGTATACAATTGTGTTAAGTTTTTCTCTGCATTCTTTATGGAAAGCCTCAGCCAGTTGAAAGCTGACATTATCAGCAAACAGCACCTTTTCTTTCCTGTTTTCTTTCATTCCAGGGACAAGTGTGTTCCTGAGCCATCTCATGTTGACCTCTTCATCCAACCAGGTATTCTTTTGAAAGTAGACATCTACTCTGTTGTCATATTCTGATCTTTCGTCATCCTTAATGTTCCCTTTTCCTCTAAAAATGATTGATGGCTTCACATTCTGTTCACTTGATGCACAAATGCATAGCTGTAATGTAGCCTGGCGCTTTTCTAAGCCACTTGCTGGCTGGGACACCCATACTTGTTCGGAACCAGCTGCAGCATAAGTTGTATCTTGCCCAACAACAAATGGTAAAGGAACCTGATCAACATTAAATCGGTTTCCTGGAAGCCATCTACCATATTTTTCATCAAAGCAATAGGCACCTCTTCTTCTTTTGCTCTGGACAGCTTTTCTTAGATTCCTATGGAATGATTGGATAGCACTTCTACCTTCGTCGGCAGAATCTTTCTTTTTATTAGTTCTCCTTCTTAGTGAAATCTTGTGGCGTTGCTTAAATCTTTGGAACCAGTTTCCACTTGCTTTGAAACTCTTAGCTTCCTTTTCTCGATACATTTGGTTAATCTTAGACTTCATTGTTTTACAGAGCCAAAGTTTTGATACCTTAGCACCTCGTGCTCTTCTCAGCTTAAATTCTGCAACAACTAATCTTGCTGCCAGTGGAAAATGTTCATTCCTACTTGGCCTCTTGGATTATACCTTTATGTTACCATTGTTTTCCTTTTGTCTATTGAGTGATGCCTCAGCAAATATTTTGCTCCGTTCCTTGTTCCACTTTATCACCATTGACTTGTTGGGAATACCTCGCTCCATTGCACATTTTTGCCACTTGTTCTTGACCTTCATTTGAGTGAGAGTATCCAGTAACTTTAACGTTTGCAGTTTAAAGTCTATAGTGTACGACTTCCTTTGATTCTGACCCCTCCTGCTACTCATGCTACTGATTTCAGTTGAAGCAACTTTCTCAAAGCTTTTTGATGCAAATTCAAGACCAGGATCACTTTCAATGTTAACACTAGCATCATCTGTAACCAAATCAGCACCATCCCCAGTGTTTTCCTGGTCTTTAGATGTTTTACAAAATTGGCAGCATTGTTGGGATGACATTACTTGTTTCAGACTTGTGCTTGAACTGAATGTGTGTATAGAGGTACTGCTCGGCCGTGAACGTTGCTGCACTGAATTTACAAGGAATATTCTTTGTTTTGAGTTTCACACTCTGTACCTGGCTTGCTGTTACATCATATTTCCGACCAGTTCTTGTTTCTACTTGCTTCTTGAAGCCACAGCTGAACAATGTTTTATTCGGCGTGAGTGAATAATCCAGTGGATAACATGTTGAACATTGATTAAAGACGCAATACATCTTGGTTGCCTCTGTTTCAGAATGAGGTTTTAGTTTTAGGCCAAATTTGAAAATCCAAAGCCAAAAAGCTAAACAAAATATCAGCAAGAAAGACGAAACAGTTCAGTTCAGTTCAGTTCAGTTGTTATTTTAAAATAATCTTTCAATGGCATTCCATCATGTATAAGAGATGTTTGTAGAGTCGAGCATTCGTGGATATCATGCTTATAAAGAGGAGGAGGTATTTGTTGGTGAAATGATGATTTGTGAACCTGAAGAAGACAATGGGTATGATGAATATGCAGTGTCTGTTCAGAAGGAAAATGGCAAAATGGTTGGTCATGTCCCAATTGAACTTTCAAGAGTTTTTTGCAACTTTTTGAAAGATTATGGGGAAGTAGAGGCAGAGTGCATTGGAAGCAGGTATAATGCTGGAGCTGGGAAGGGCCTGGAGTTACCTGTAGACTATAAACTGATTGGTACTTACAATTACCTGATCAGGGTTGAAAAGGAGATAGAAGTTTATTGGAGTAGAACCATCAAATAGTTCTCTTGACCTTTAAAGTTTGAAAAGTAACTGCATAATATGTCTATGGCTTTGTTTTTGAAAAAAATTGATCAGTACACCAACCAACAGCCTATGTATGTTTCTACTCTCATATATGGAATCTTCAAATTACTTAACATGCAATCTATTATATAAGAACCTTTCCCAGTTTCAGCCTCTTGGGGGTTCTTATTTAGGGGGTTTAAAAGATTGAATTTCATCCTCAAGGTTCTTATAAAAACAGGTTCTTTTATGCGCATTTCTACTGTACATCAGATTACAATTGGGATTTCTAAATTCCAAATCACCATGAAAAAGTTTTCTCGTTGTCCATTCATGTCGATTCTTTAGAAAATTTGATCGACGTTTTTGATCGTTTTCAGTGTTCTCGACAACGATAATTTAAGAAACTCGCTTCTAGCTCTAAAAACTGAAAACAAAACAAAATTGCAAAAGATCCTAGACTCTAATTCGGGCTTTCTGCTAAAGGTTAAGTCATAAATCTTCAAAATCGGTCCAATGTACGATTTATCGTAGCATGCCAAAAGGACATGGTTTATTTTAGCACACCCGGTAGAAAATTAGAAAATTCATTAAAGTTAGTGACAGGAAGGTAAATTTTGTTGGTAATAGAATTACCATTTTATTGCAAAATACTACAAACTAGGTACAATTTGGAACAGATTTGAGAGCGGAACTTGAATCTCTAAATCACTATGGAATTTGTCAACTTAACGGGAGCCAGTCCCTTATGGAAAAGCAAAATGAAGCAAACATTGATTGCAAACAATGTTGTATCTTATGAAACTTTTGACTTGCTACATGTCTTCGTTTGCCTTCTATTCGTATTTTCATGGTGTATATCATCTGAGGCATTACACTCTCTGAGATTTATACTGAGACTTGTAGCATGTCAAAGGAAACTGTGCAGTCTCATTAGAAAGCTGTAAGCTGAATAGTGAAAGAGTTGTTTTTTCTGAAACTGTGACCTTCGGAATAATCCTGCTCTAGGTTGTTTCTGTCAAGTTTTATCAAGAAAGTATAGGAGCAAAAACTAACCAGTCCACTCTTTGACAGGTGCCGGTCAAGCCACTCGTTATACAAAATCTAACTCCGTTATACTGTTTACGAGGACCTGCACTTTCGAATGATGTATAGGAGGTTTGAAAACTTCTGAAGCAAAACACTTCCTTACAAAGCACGCAAGAATCAAATGTCTGTCGCAAAACCCTTTCGAATGATATCTACTTGGCATCATGTTGGAAAATAATCATAGTTCTATGGTATGGCCAAAGATAGTTTTAACTAGTTGATAGTTATATTTTGTGTCTTTAGAAAATCTGCGAAGTTTGAAAACAATTCACATGCTCTCATGCGCTGAACAAAAGCGACGTGGCCAAACAAAGGCAGGACATATGTTTTCATTCCAAATAATTTTTTTTTATATTCATTTAAAAATTACAATATAGGTTTTCAAGCTACACTACTTTATAAAATTACTATACAACTATACAATACTACTGGAACGATACCCCGAGGAGCAAAAGGCTATGACTACCCCGAAGCCATTTTGACATAGATATTAAAATTAAAGATTAAAACTAAAGTCTAAAACTAAAGCTAAAGTCTGTCTCAAATTACATGCCACGGGAAATGTCTGCGATCGAAACAAAATTTAAGTGTTTGGATGGGTAATTAGACATTGTTGCAGATATTGCGACAATAATTTATACAAATAATTTTAATGAGTAGGGAGACCGTGGTTAATTGAAACACGTTTAGGAAAATCGGCCATATCGTCTAAGTAATGATTAATTGCACTCTTTGAGGTAGATACTATTGTATCATCTCTTAGAATGAAAAAGACATCAGTTTCCATCACGTAAACGAAACATTTACGCCTGCGTAAATGTGTTTTAACGACTAGGTGACGCACAAATACCTCCTATTAGTTCCCAGTCCTTCAGCAACTTTAAGGCGTGCCCTGCATAGGTTTGCTGAGGAACAAGACTTCAATTAGCATTGCCTTGTAAACTCTTATTTGGAGAAATTTTTAAGACCTTTATTAAGTCAAAATGGGGTTGGATTAGTGCATTTAGTAAAATTAACCTATTAAGGTTACTGTAACCGTTCAGACGAAAAATTTTCGATTTTTCGTTTTTGTCATAATTTGATGCTATAAGTATTTGCATACTGTTTAAAACAGTGCACTTCCAGAAATAGCGGCAATTACTTGGAATTTGAGCATCTTGAAGGGAGCAATCCTGTTTCTCAAAAATTGCGGGAATATACATTAGGGGATTAAAGTAAACTCACTTGACCTTGCAGCTATGCTCATGCCATTCCGTGCTGCCTTATTCTTGACATAATGCTTTACCAAGACCGCACTTAAGCCTTATTTCCTGACCTTTCATGCCTAATCGTTTTTCCCGCAATATTTGCTTCGTTTTTATAAAAGCCTGATTTCTCGAAACAGGATTCCGGGGTAATGAAAGGTAATAAAAATCTGAAAAACAGGCCAATCGAATCGCTTGAAATTTGGCACACAGGGTCACGAAGCACATAAC
The DNA here is from genome assembly GCA_039566865.1 of Aurelia coerulea. Lineage (NCBI taxonomy): Eukaryota > Metazoa > Cnidaria > Scyphozoa > Semaeostomeae > Ulmaridae > Aurelia > Aurelia coerulea. The sequence continues at coordinate 12,230,157 of CM076950.1, forward strand.
AACGAAACCGTGTCAGCGATTCGTGGTAGATCCACTGGTCCGATTGTTACAAAGGTATGAAAGATAAAAAAGACATGTAAGACATTTACATTGATTTAATATTTTCGATCATTTTAGAGATTCCAGATTCCAGTTTCCATGTTTAAAGATAGCCAATTTAAAATGATATCATTTCAAGACGGTACCTTTAATCAAAAATTCGTGACAAGGTTTTGCAGTTCAGGGCCTTAAGTCCTTGGTAAATAAATAATCGTGGTCCAACGATTACCATTGGGGTTCACAAAGATTTTGTTGCAAGGATGGTCGATTTTGCCTAAAATCTACAATAAATCATTCGTGATTTTATTGAATGAACTGAATATATTTTTATGATATTCTGCGTTTTACAGTAACCTTAAACCCAATTCTACATGGGTAAATCAAGCACCATTTTCTCGAGCCCCCCCCCCCCCCCAAGACTTTCTAAGCAACCGTAGTGCTTATGGCAACGCAACTTGGTACACATGATTACCAAGCAAATGTGATTCTAAAAATAGCATCATATGCTAATTGGTCACATGATCCGTTGCTAGGCAACGCAAAAACAATGGACATTTGCTGATTTTGGCTCTCCTCCTAAAAACGTAATATTTTCAACCAAAAATAGTCAATAAATAACTTTAAAGTTATAAATATTATACATATTGATTGTTCTTAATGAAAACTGTCAAAATTCTATTTTTGGAATTCTGTTGTTATCACAGCTGTCAATCAAAGTCATGATTGATACTTAAACAAATTAGTTGATGCTTTATTGACATCTTAAATACGTTGTTAGTAATAACAACGATATGAAATTGATCTTGAATTGCTAATTTGTCAATTTTGATCATAATACACTAATTATTTCATATGTTTATTATAAATATGACGTCATATATAAGTATGACATCATAGATCTTCAATTTTGCTGATGTCAGCAAAATGCAAAAATTTATATATCAAATGAAAGTAGACTTCAAGACAAACTGATTGGTACCAGTTGGATTGAAATCTACCCTGGGTACCAGACTCTCTAACATAAAAAACAGTCTCTGTTTTTATGTTAGAGAGTCTGGTACCGAGGGTAATTGAAATCAGATGTGTACGAGAAAAGTTATGCACGTTTTATTGATTTTCTGAGAGACCTGTTGCCAAATATGGGCATGTCATAGTCATGTGACCAATTATATCACAATGAACTATTGTTAATTTGATGCAATATTAAATTTGATTAAAAGTCACCCAAGTTCCAGTGTTTTATCATGCTTAGTTTAAGAGTAATTACAGGAAATTTGGTTGGGGGGCCTTTTTTGCCCCCCCCCCCATGTAGAATAGGTTTAAAGGAGAAGTCAAGAAAACTTTGCTTCTGATAGAGGACCCTCAGCAGGCTACCAAACAGTATAAAATTTGTTTTGTCCTCTCCAAAGTGAAAGCAAAGTTTTGCTATCAACAAACCAATCACAAAGGGAATTAAGAAATTTTGATTTCCATTACTTTTCTATCTCATGATCCTTGTAATCACTGAATGAAATACAACTCAACTGCATAACCAGCGGTGAAACGTATGCGAAAAGTCTGTTATCTTTGAAATATCCTAAAGAGAAATACAAACAGAAAAAGAGCACCTTGCAATCTGACTTTGTGTTTACTACCAAAGAAGCAAAATAAGATTGATCAGGCTGGATCAGGCAATTAGGAATGGGAGGCAATAACAGTTAGATCTGGAATTGTATTACCCCAACTACATTGAAACATGTACTGAATGGTTTGGTTGTTGGCAATTGGGATGAACATATCTCAGGAAACGAAATCAGTAGGAAACATTTATATGTCTGAAGTCAATTTATGTTCAGTGCTCTATATTTCCTCCATTCCCGTTACCGATGCAAGTCCTAAAAACAAACAAACAAAAAACAAACAAACAAACAAACAAACAAAACTAAAACAAAGAAAAAAGGACATGCTAAATGGCTAGTCCATAATGGCAAACAAAACTAAGCTGAATTAAGGCCTGAATCTTCCAAATTGAACTCAGTTCATATTAACAAGCGCTTATTATGGCCTCCCGTACCAATCCAATTTATGTCACTCACAGAGTCAGTCTTCTCAAGGTCGAGATGATGTATGAATAACTTTGTGGTTTCAAATTCCGGTGTTTATGTAATACGAGATAAACTGTTATACGAGTTGGCCACAGGGAAACAGACAGCGTGATTTTTGATTGGTCAACACTAACAGACATTAGAATTTGAAAATCCCAGTAACTAGAAAAACTTTAGGGGTATGAAACTTTTCATAACTCCATTGTTCACTTGTTCACAAGCGCGTTACACATTGCTGTGGTCAGAGCCCGTTGCTATGGCAAGTAAACAAAACTTGCGGTAAAGTGAACTGGGGGTTGGCACTGCCAAGAACTTTTTCAGTTGGTTGTTTGCTTATTATGACGCAGTGTCTGTGGTCGTTTGACTTGTTGTGTTGATTTGAACTGAGGACAAGTGTTCGAATTGTAAGCAAAGTTGTTTAACCCTATAGTGGTTGGGCTATCTGACACGTCCTATCTTGGTTGGGGGGGGGCAAAAAAGCCCCCCCTACCTAACTCTTGATTGGAAATAGATAGAGCAACCAGATTTGGTGTACTAATAGCCCCAGGCATGTACTTTACGAAAATATAAAAATTAACCTAAAATTAGCCGTCATTATTGCTTGCGTCAGCATTTTTCTTTGTGTGGTCAAGAAAAGTGGCAAAATCGGTCAAAATCAGGCAAAATGCGATAAAATTTAATTTGGAGCACAATTTCCATCCAAACATGGCAATTATGATAGAATACATCAAATAGCACTACCCTGCAAAACATCTTTGCAAAAGTTTGCAATTTTGCTACTTTTTTCGCAAAAATTAACATTTGAGAAATGGCGATTTTGACAGAGTCAGTTCCAGAAAATTGTCTCCCTCCCCCTCATTTGTCAAAATATTTTTATAAAACTTCTTCAGTCATTGCACAATAAGTATAAGCAAAAAGTCAGAAAGTTTCAGGGTCATAATTGTTATCCTGACAGAGTTATAACAAAAAGTAGACTAGGGGGGCAAATTTGCCCCCCCCCCCAACCAAAATAGGGTTAAATTAACCGTTTTGTTGTTGAGATATTGATTTTGCAAGTACTTTCCTTCATTCAAAGTATCACAACATAAAGGAAGAATTGGTTCAGCATGCAAGCGTTTAATAAGTTTAAATTCTCAGTTAGGCTAAGGATTTGCCTTGTGCCCGGCCTTGTGCATGAAAGGAAACTGCAGAATTTGAATGAAGAGTGCATTTGAAAAATATTTATTAACTTGGAACTTGACCCCTTCTTTTCATCATGGTTTCTTAATTTTCTGGAGGTGCAGGCAGAATTTCTTGAAAGCCGTTTCTTATAAAAACATGTATTTATTGTTATTATCAGGTACTACTCTCGTCCTCGAACAATCTTGAGGGTTGACTTTTCACGCGACCCCCTCGTTTGCATACGGTGTCACTTTTCACATCTGGTTGAACAAAGGCTTAGGTAAACAATTTTGCTTAACCGAAACCACAACGGATAGAACGTGCTCGTGATAATCTTCTCTTGAGATCCGGCTCACTGATTGGGTTATCTGCAGAAGTTGCACACCCCGTGGTTTCTTATGATATACACAGATAAACAGGACTGGGTCACAGGACACCAATTACTCTGTGAACACTACGTCACGGATACAGTACAAGGTAGGCGCCCTTACTTGAATGCTCCCAAGAAGTGAAAAAGAATGCAACCAACTCAGTTTATTCATAACATATAGTAATTAGGGGCATTCAAATGCCGGAGATTCCATTACAACGAAACACATTGAAAAATCTAACAAGGCAGGGTGGTAGTCTTTGGGCGTATCTTGGCGGTATGGCCAGCATGCAAGAATGGTTGCAGATAAGTAGTAACAATTCAACCTGTGAAAACAACAAAGTCCCATCTAATCAACCATGCACGTTGAAAGTCCAGAGTCCAAACTGCTAATTACCAAACATGACTCTGAAAATAGCTTTCATTCAAAGTCGAGCATTCTTCAGAAAAATGAACTTTATTTTGTAATTCCTTATTTGCTTGTTATGAAATATAATTAGCCGATACTACCCAACTACTACCATCCGATGTCTCATTATGCATATCTCCTCTGTGCTTGTTAGGTATCACAGGAACCAAATGCGTTGAGTGGTCAAGTGTTACAAGGGGCAATTTTAACACATGGTTAGAGCAATTGTTACGTTGCTTCAAATCATAGATAATCATAGATATAGATAATTATTGCATGACTCTGCTTTTTCCCTGCACGAAATGTAACACGAGGTAGCAAATTATTCATTGCTTCGAACAGAAAAATATTGAAAAATAAAACATTGTCTTCATTTCTTTGTAGATTTTGATTTATCGATTAAAAAAAATATTGAATCGATTGAGAAAAGAATAGTTTTTTTGTTTATACAGTTCATTAAGATCGAAAACTTTCGGACGATCAAACTTTCGGACAAATTTTTTTCCGAAAGTTTAATTGTCCGAAAATTTCAAATTGTTCGAAAATTGCAAAAAACGCGAATTTCTCCCATGCCACTGTTAAAAAGTGAAATCAGCGATCCTGCTTCCAAAGTGAGTTTCCACAAAGTGAGTTGTCAGTAACGATGTTCTGAGTCGATGAAGATACCTCTCCTTTTTATCTGCAATCTTAAAACTGCTTTCAGAACAATTTAATTTGCTGAATACTTTTGTGGAATACTGTTGATGCATCTTTATAGTTAGTTAAAGTTGCACATGATTAACTAACGTAAAATGACAACTAGTTTTAACAAAATTATGGGAAAATTGTTTGTCCGAAACTATTTTTGTCCGAAAATCTCGAAAAAGCGTCCGAAAGTCTTTTGTCTGAAGTTGTTTTTTCGAAACTTTTCCGTCCGAAAGTTCTCGAATTTAATTATTGCATAGATGCACAATGTTCGACCAAATGAGAAACTGAATCAAAACCAAACCATCGGCCCGCTTACACCGCGGCAATGGTGTCAGTGTTACAATTGCCCCTGACCTGATCAGCTACATTTATTCTCCTTTTTTAAATCTCACAAGCTGTAAAGCTTAAAAGTTGCAACATAATTTTGATGTCATGTCTGTGATGTGAAAATGAGATTTTTGTTGCAGAGCAAAATCGGTCAGATACAAATGTACACTGGAAGCACGTTTTTACTTTCATGCTCAAAACATGTTTTCCCCAGGAAATTTCGCAAACTTGGATGAATATTCCCGTATCTCAGGTCGTATGTAGAGGGTTAGAATGAGCATGTTCTATGCAAAAATCAGATATTTTTCAATTTTTTGCTGGGCGCCAGTGTTACAATTGCCCCGTGTTACAATTGTCACATGTCTCCCATACATCTGAGACGGCTTTGTATCTCTATTCCCGTTTAAAGTGCTGTAAAGCTGTTCAGAAAATAAGTTTCATTGCAATCAATCGTATCGCTTTCTCCTGGTCCTCCAAATGATACAATAAACAGGAAATTGTTTCTTTTGAAAATATCCGCAATGTACCTCCTAGCACCTGAATCCGTCCAGCTGGTATGCTTCGCCATAGAACATAGCTGAAACAAATTCAGAAACACCTCTTCACTTTTTTGACCGTTAAAAACAGATGGGTAGACCGAAATTGATATATCTGAGCCTCCAGTCTCTATTGATATGTTGAAAGGACGCATTGTTTCAATTGTAGCAAAATCATATTTCCATGTAGTATTGACACATCTAGTGCAAGACATAAATACACCATCTGCTCCGCAAGGAATCTCTGAAAAGCAATTACTGCACGCAGTGTATAAAACAGTCGATAATGTTTTCCAGTCCTGGATTTGCTTTGCAGCCATACTCTCATCTGTTATCAAGATTGATGAAGTGCTTGCGACATTAAATGTTGCTGGTGATAACAAGAAATTGTTTCCATCCTTGCTTGTTAATTGCATTGATTTGATGACACCCATTATATTCTTAGTCTTATTTGAACATTGATCCCTCCTCTGGTTTGGTGACAGTGCCGGCTCTTGCTCCTCGCTGCTTAAATTTATCATAGTTTCCGATGTTGTATGTAGTTCTAAACCATCACCTGTAACTAGAGAACGAACCGCAACCATTGTAAAATGTAGCCAGTTTCCTTGGTTTTTCCGTAACAGTGGCAATCTGAGAGTTTGCTTGCCCCATATTGACATTTGTAGCTTCCTGCTAGATTCGTCTTCGACCCCTAGCGGAGATATGGAGGATAGAATTAAAAATAGCAACATATGTAAATCGTTATAATAAAAAGTGACGCTTCAAAATTTTCAAAATCGTAGAAGCTTTGATACCCCAAGCAGAACACTTACTGAGGAGTTGGGTTGGAAGGACATCGAAAAAATCATTGGCAACAAGTCAAAACAATAGTCTCCAAGTCGTTAAATAATTTGGCTCCTCAATACCTACGGTATGTAACCATTTCACCAAAAACTCGGAATGCCCCGCCTCCCTTAGTCTCCGCTGATTTAAAATTGCCAAAGAAAAGTCAGCAAGTGAACAAAAGTGCTTTCGTTTCCGGAAATCAAAAATATGGAATAGCCTTTCCACTGAGTCTGAGGCAGCATCCTGCCTACATCGTATTAAAATATCAATGAAGGGTTGAATTTTTGCTTTCTATTGTAAATTGTGTATACTTGTAAATAGGTATTTAATGATACCGTTCTTTATATTCTGATACTCCTTTTATTTTATACTGTATATTGAAATTGAGTTTCTATTGGAGGGCCCCGTGAAAATAGCTTCTACTGAAGGGCAATCCTAGACTTACTCCACTCGTTCCAATGTGTTCAATCCATTCCATTTTTTACAGCACGATCATTGCAGCGGAAATGCGTTGTTGCGCAGTAGCATACGGTGTCGGCTCGTCTCATTAAGTTCATATTACATGTTAATGTTGTTGCGATAACTGGGACTTTGTATTGAGTCTGGGGCAGCCCCCCTTAAAACAGTGAAATACGAAAGTTTAAAATATGAATAAAACAAAATATCTTTTCAAAGGCAACTTAGATTGTGCAGTACAGGTAACAACTGGGGGAAAACTGAGCGCTGCGAACAGATGAATTCTGCAAATATTTGCAGTCAATCAAGAGGTTGCTCTACTTTGTGGTTGCTCTACTTTGTAACTTTGCAACAGCATAGGAGAGAATGTTGTCGTTGCTTAAACTGGCTTGGTGCAGATGGGTGTTGATTTTTGTAGGTAGGCTTTCATTGTACCGGGTGAGTTAATAAAAAGGCCCGGCTTTTAAAACAATGCTGCTCCCTCAACATCGAAGAAATAATATAGAAAACTATCTTTTTTTATTCCCGATATGTCCAATTAGGTCCATTAATTTACCCGACTTTAATCCGCTATTCCTTCCCGTCGATATCAGAGATTTTCTACAGAAAGCCCCTTTAGAAAACCTGTAAAAATCACCCTGAGAATGAGAATAGCTAAAGGTCTATTATTCATTGCATTATCTTCTTTTTATTGGAAGTAAGATTTCAAAAGCGATTTCCCTTTAGTCTTTGACACAGCTCAACCTCTGCTCGAATTCATGACATGAGATAAGACAGAAAGTTAATTAATGAATCATAAAAAAAGTTATTGTAAACTGTTCACGCATCATCATTCAGAATGAAAAGCTGTCTCTCAACGTCCAATGGCTGTCTCTCAACGTATTTAAAAGGGCAAAACAAACTTTGTTTGAACCAATTTGCATTTCAAAAACTGCATAGTGCACTGACATGCCTATTGAATGTTATATTATGAACTGAATGGTTCAAGAACTCTGATGAGAGGAAGATAAACTTGAGTATATTTCTTGATCTTAAAAAAGCATTCAATACCGAAGACCATAACATCTTATTGTCGAAGCTACGAGAGTATGGTGCCGACGGTACTTGCCAAAACTGACTCACTTCTGATCTGACGAATAGGGAGCAGTTTTGTTATTTTGATGGAGCTAGTTTCAGCAAAAGCAGTATAAGTGTGGTATTTCGCAGGGCTCGTGTTTGGAACCCTTGCTTTTTGTACTTAACATTAATGATTTTGAAAACTGTCTGGAAAGCATGAACCCAAATATGTATATGCCCATTATACATGTGCGAATATCGCGTCAGAAAGTCTGAATGAACTTCTAACAGATTTAAAAAACAAGCTGGAAAATATATCGAACTGGATGAGGATTAATAAACTTAGTTTGAATGCTAGCAAAAGTGAATATATGGTTATAGGCCATAGGCAACAACTGAATGGGGTAGTTGAACAAGGACAAATAATCTTTCAATAGAGCACAGGTGGCGGAGAACGGTTCAGTATTTTTAAAATGGAATTGTTCAGTTTTAAAATGAGTAAAAACGAACCTTTCTCGCCAGTTAAATGTGTATGATTTCTCTGTGAATCTGATACACTGCTATTTACTTTAGTTAGGCCTATGTGCGAACGACTGTTTAATGTTGTTACTATTGTCTCAGAAATACTTAGTCACATCTGATTGGCTAACGTGCAAATGTAAACATCCGGTTCGGCTCTATTGAAAGATTATTTGTCCTTGTTGGGTAGGTGATAATTTGCCAGATCTTGTCCTCAATAATAAAGTTATCAAAAGGGTTGACATGACAAAATATTTAGGAATCAACATCGACGAAAGCCTTAATTGGAAAGAGCAGTACAAAACTATCAAAAAAAAGCTGAAAGGGGGCTCGAGTTTCCTGAGAAAGCTGAAAACATCCTTCCGCAAAGAAAACTTGAGCAAGTCTACAAAGCTGTCTTTGAACGCCATCTTCGCTATGGCGACATTGTTTGGAGTATTATTTCCAACACCAAGCAATCCCAACTGCAACGATTACAGACACGGGCAAAGAAGCTAATAGAGGACGCCAAGAAAAAGGACGGTTGGAACTGCAAATGTAAAGTCCTTGCTCTCCTTTGACAAAGGAGTCATGGCATATAAATTCTGCATGACCTTAGTCCCGAAAATCTTCGCCATAAGGTTCCTGAAAGAGCCATGATTTCAGAGTATAGAACCAGAAATCATGGAGATCTGCAAATTCCCAAAGTTAGATTAGAATATGCAAGGCGAAGTTTCTTCTTCTTTGGTTTCAAAATTGGAATGATATCCCCGGATATCCCTGACTGCATTCGAGAACAAGAATCAATCACTCGTTTTAAACAGGTTTTAGAAAGTATCTTTTTGAACCTACAAGGCCCAAACACGACCCCTTGGTAGAGTAGCATATTTTAGGTGTTTGTTAATCATTCTTTTTCTTTCTTTGTCGGAAATGAATGCTGGAAGGAGTTTCGTGTATAAATATTGATAAAATAAAAAAAAGCATGAAAAGGCTATCATGCAGTACAGTGGAGGGTCCAAGTACGGTGGAGGGCTATCTCGCAGTACAGTGGAGGGCTACCATGCAGTACGGTGGATGGTGCAAAGTACAGTTGATGGCTATCCCGTAGTACGGTGGAGGGTGCATAGTATTGCGGAGTGACCTCGTTCTATCATCAACGAAAACCTGTTGCTTTCCTAAGGGGACCAAACCAAACGCTATGGCATAGACATTTTATGTGGAAAACCTCGCTAACTTTCTAAAGAATTACTGGGAAGCCTCAGTGTCACTATACATGTATTTCTATGAAAAACTAAGAATCCAAGTCAGCACTGAAAGTTTATCAAAATTGGAAGATTTTGAGTGCTCAGCACTTGCCCCTCTGTGCCCTCCTGAACATTTCAAAAAGGATGCTTTACAATCATTTCCAGTATTTAGACATGCCTTGCCTGCTGCTAGCGTTTACAGAAAGAATAGCCCCACTAAACGTCAACCCTCTTTAAACCTTAACCATTTTCCGTGCAATAGCAAATAGCCAAAGATCCGAAAGAGCAACGTTTGTTTTCGATACCTCATTCCACAGACATTAGCACAACCATAAAACCGCACAACATCCAAAATCAACAGCAATGCTATGTTTGAAAGAGGAACACATCATCTGCAATAAGCTTGAAGAAAAGTTTAAGGTCACCAAGTAACCCTGCTTTAGCAAGTGCTGGTAAAGCTTTATTTAGCCAGAAAATGATGTCCTCTTCCATTTCACATTCCTCCCTACTTCTTGCTGCAGATCCAAACACTGATGCATTGAGATCGCCAACAAGCGCTTCCAAACCATCAGACCCAACCTGTTCAAAAGAAGCCTCGAATTCGTCCAGCCCTGAAATTTCGAAAGAAAATAAGCTACGTCAACATCTTGCAACATTTGCCCCGTCACAATCATTTTCGTTATCTAAACAATACTCAGCAAAGTTGTCTTGACGTGCACTTTCATGGTCGCTGCATTCGTCTAGAATCTTTGATACGAGCTGGCTGGACTTGTTTTCAATGGTTTTTTCAGCAGATACGAATTAAACGTACGTCCATATCTACATCGACTGAACAAACGATACATTCTCCCTCAGACGAAACTTCGAATATTCAGTAAAACTGTACTGTCAAAAATCGTAATTGAAGACATTCATGCCGAAAAATTAACTGAAAGTTTCTTATGCAATAAATTTATGCCCAAGCAAGCGAGATATGGGAAGACTACAATGCATAATGCATAGCAATAGTACTTTTTGAATCTAAAATTAATGTCTCTTTTTCCTGCAATGGAAGCAAAGCAGTGTGTGAAGCAGAATAGAAAGCATTTGCTTGTCATTGATAAGGAAAATTCTAGTCACAATAGATATTTCAAGGTTATATTTTAGGTTTGGTTTATCGAGTTTTTAAAAACTCCACTGTACTTCGCACCCTCCACCGTACTGCATGATAGCCCTCCACCGTACTACTGCATGATGTGTTCTGCGAGATAGCCCTCCATACGCAAAATGATAGCCCTCCCCCGTAATGCGAAATAGCCTTCCACCGTACTTGCACCCTCCACTGTACTCATGACAGCCCTCCACCGTACTCAGCACCCTCCACTGTACTCCATGATAGCCCTCTGCCGCACTCTGCACCCTCCAGTGTACTGCATGATAGCCCCCCGCCGTACTTCATGATAGCCCTCCACTGTAGTATTGTTTTGTGTGGTATTGTTGAAATAAATGTGCACAAGATGTGTATGGAGTGTGGTATTGCTGAAATAAATGTGCACAAGAAGAAACGGATCATGCTAGGGATCTACCGTCCTCCCTCTCAATGCGAAAGAGAATTTTTTGATGAGCTTGGAATAATCTTAGATATGCGTACCATGAGGTCTGATAATTTGATTATTATTGGTGATTTCAATTTGGAGGGAGATAACGATAATATTTCTAATTTCATGAATTTGTATGGGTTAAATAATTTAGTTAAGGTTCCTACTTGTTTTAAAGAACGCCGGTCAACCAGTATCCTTTGCGGTTGCGCTTTGCTGAGCACTAATACGATGTCATATCATACTAATACGATGTCGAAAGGCAAAATGCGACGCGCGCAAGGATGCTGGCTGACCGGCGTTCTTTACCTCAGTTTGTATTGATTTGATTTTTACACTAGTTTACCTCAGTTTGCACGTTTGTATTGATTTGATACTAACTAATAACGTGAAATGTTTTAAAGGCACAAGAACTGTTGAAACTGGACTGTATGACTTTCACTCCATGATTGTGACGGTAGTGAAAAGCAGTGACGTCGTGGCCGGGGGGGCCAGGGGGGGCCAGGGGGGGCATGGCCCCCCCTGTGAAAATTTTGTCGGAAAATTCGTCAGTTTTCCATTCTTGTCGGAAAAATCGAAAACAATTGAATTAATCCATTTTCCTTACATAGCTACTTTATGGCAATCGAAATGTATACATGAAATATCACTTTTTCGATCGCAAAAACGTAGTTTTTGTTGAAAAAGTAGGTTTTTCGACAAAAAACTATGTCCTCCGTTCGTTTTTCTGCAAAAAATTCCTTTTTCAATCGAAAGAAAAGTGTGTTTTCTATTGGAAAAATAGACACATTAGGCGCAAAAAGTTTCGGACGAATAAATTTCAAACAAATGCTTTCGGTCAAAACATTGTTGGACTTTTCCCCGAAAATTCGGTCGTTTTACCTACATTTTGGTGACTAAAAACGATAAATTTACAATTTATTTTGCACGTTTCATACTTAAAAAATGTCATGCATTTATGGTTTGTGCATTAAGTTTTCAATGAGTTGCTCATCAGAATTTGCACAAATGAAATTTGTTGAGGAAGATGGAAATGATTACTAAGATGGGATTACTTTCAGTTTCTGTAAACGGATGCTTATAGAAATGAAGATTTATATCAAGCTATCACGTTGTTATCTAACATTTGAAAACGATCTATTTTTCAGTGCTTTTAAGGTCCTTTTTTCGAAATTTCCCATGAAAAACAAATAGTAGATTCTTCAAAATAGGGGCGTTTTGCAACGATCTAAAGGGCGTGGTCAAAGAAAAAATTCGGACCCCCAGTTTTCCACACTCCTTGCGCATATAGCTTCAGCCTCACCTCCAACACCAATCACGTCTCAACAACAGCCTCACCTCCAACAAGAATCGCCTTTTAACAGGACTGCTGTGTCCCTTTCAAAAATTCTTCGCTATTATGGAACTTTTATATGACAAAAGTTCTGAGACATTTTGCCACTTTTTGTACGTTACATTCCTGCTTAATTTTTGTCAGAAAAATGTCTCTTTGTCGGAAAATTCTGACCCTTGCCCCCCCCCCCCTCCTAAAATCATGCTCCCACGACGCCACTGGTGAAAAGTAGTTTCATTAAGAGAAGTCCAGGATAATTAATTATAGTGACTACATCAAATTGGACCCATTGAGATTTAAAGAGGATCTTAGAGAACAATTTGGTAAGAATAGCTCTTGCTGTGAGAAATTTTTAAGGTTTCAATGCTATAGTTACGAGTGTGCTGGATAATCATGCACCAACGAAGAAAAAATCTGTTCGAGCGAATGATAGCCCATTTATGAATGAACAGAACAAGACTCGGGAATATATATTGCAAAAATCGCACTATCAACAATTTCAAAGCCTTTAAAAAGCAAAGAAATAGATGTGTTAAGATATTGCGACAAGCTAAAAAGGATTATTATAAGGATCTTGACATCAAGGACTTGACCGATAATAGGAAGTTCTGGAAATCAGTAAAACCTCTATTCAATGAAAATATTAAAACCTCAACAATTTTCTTGATAGAAAATGATGAGATCGTTTCGGAAGATCGAGCAGTTGCAACTACATTGAATGAATATTTTAGGAATGCTACAAAATCCTTGAATATTACAAACAAAACTGAAAATACGTTCCCTGTTGAAGGATTGAAGGAATCTCGGATCCAGTTACTGCTGCAATCAAAATTACCGCTCTCACACTGGTGTACTTTTGATAAAAAGCCACCGTGAAGATGTCGAGGCTTTCAGTTTCAGAAGGGCTTCAGTTGTTCAAGTTCTTGAGCAAGTTGATAATCTCAATATTAACCCAATTCCACCTGATGCCCCCCCCCCAACCAAACATTGATATACAGCTCTTTGACGATATGAGACAGAATGCTGGTACCAACTGACTTTTCCTAAAATTTAATGCTCTATAAGATTCTACAAATTTTGTTTTAATTATATGAGTCATGTGACCACTGAATGCCCTTATATGGAGAGATGTCACAAAAGAAAACACTAAATTGCTTATATTTTAGCCAATCCTTGTTCGATTTTGTTTTAATTAGTGTCATTGAATTGCTCTCATTGAGGGCTTTCATATGATATATAGTTTGTTAATTTTTATTTATGTTTAGAGATTTTAGACATATGACGTCACATATATTTATGACGTCATTGTTCGAACAGTTGTGTAAAAAATTAAGAATTAATATATTATTTTGCGAGAAAATATGATGTTGTACAAGATTTTTAACAGTTTATAAGAACAAACTTTGTTTTCTCTAAAATATAGGACATTATTGTAGTTTCCATACATAAGCTTATTGCAGACTGGCCACAACATATCTAGTTGCCTAGCAACAAGTCACGTGACTAATTAAACGTTCATTACATAATTAGAATCACAAAAGATTGTTGATACTGTGTAAAGAGCTACAACTTCATAGCTCTATTGGTTTTGGAAATAATTAGGGGGGGGCATAATGGCCAGGTGAGGAGTAAATCAAAAGAGCCCAGGTGGAATAGGGTTAAGAATCAACTAAATTCTAGAAAATGTCCCTAGATGTTTAGGAAACTCAAGTCCTGGATTCCGTTTGACTAGAGCGCAGACGAAGGGATTTTTATAGCGAAGGATCGACGAAAGTGCAGTGTGGCCTAATGAAAACATTGTGAGCATATGGTAAGTTGTGTTTTGCGTTGGAAATATCGAAGAAAAATTTGACAAATCACCCAAATTCCCCAAACAGCATGTCCCTAGTTGTTGAGGCCAGATATTGGCGAGAGCAGTTTAGTGAAGCAACTTGTAAGCAAGATTTCTGGAAGATTTATAACAAAATAACCAATAAGAGAAATAGAACGAAAATAGGCCCATTAAAGTCGAAAGAGGGGGAGCTAATTGTTTGCGACAAAGAGAAAGCTGAAGTTATGAATGATTTCTACGCAAATATTGGCAGGGAGATATCACAAACATTCACACAAAATAATGGCAAAGAAATTGAACATATCTATAGAATAACTCCCACAGTGCAAGATCCAAGCTACGACAGAGATGCTCTCTTGAAGCAGTTAAGAAAAATGAATCCACACAAAGCATCAGGGCCCGATTCAGTTACCAGCAGAGAACTGAAAATATTTCAAGGCAGCATTGTAAACAGCCTAGAGATTATTTTTAAATCAAGTTTCCAGCAGAGTGTATTTCCAAGCTGCTGGAAGATAGCACGGATTAAATCCTCTTTCAAGAAAGGAAAGAAACAAGAGAGAACAAATTACAGGCCTCTCTCAATGTTATCCATCCCATCCAAGCTACTAGAGAGTCAAATCTGCAACACTATCGATAGCCATTTAGACGATAACAATATTGTGACTGACATGCAATGGGGATTCATTAAAGTAAGATCTACGGAGGGCATCCTCTTAAAATTGACAGAGACATGGAAACAATCAGTTGACAACGGTTTGATTGTTGGTGTGGTCTTTATAGACTTCCAAAAAGCTTTCGATACAGTTTCCCATGAAATCTTGTCGTATAAATTGCAAGCAGCTGGAATTTCTGGAAATTTACACGCCTTGATTATGAACTATCTTACAGACAGGACTCAGTATGCTGAGATTAATGGCGAGTGCAGCTCAACGAAACATGTTAGGTTTGGGGTTCCCCAAGGATCCTTGCTAGGCCCTAAGCTGTATAGTTTACATGTCAATGACTTGCCATCTGCAATTACGCAAGGTGAAATATATCTCTTTGCAGATGATACAACTGTTTACTGCACAGGCAAAGACTTGGAAAGTGTTGTAGACACATTAAACAGCATAATGGATGAGATACATAGTTGGTGCATACGGAACAAGTTGAAGGTACATCCAGGAAAATGTGAGGCTATGTTCATGATGAGGTCCCCCTTCATAGGACCAATGAGACCCATAATGTATGGAGAAGATCACATAAAGATTGTTCAAGAATTAACTTGTCTTCGATTACGAATAGACAATAGGCTAGATTGGAAACCTCAAGTACAAAATGTATGCAAAACGTTTTCAAAGAAACTGGGTGCATTGAAAAGAATGAAATGCCTACCATCAAAAGTCTTAGAAGAAATATACTACACAACAATCATTGCCAGGACAACATACTGCATTTCAGTGTGGGGAAACTGTTCTGAAGCTACGTTTAATATGCTAGAAGATAACCATGCTAGGGCAGCGAGGCTAATACACAATCTACCTCGAAATTTAAGCAATGAAGAGAGCCTTGCAAGAGCAAATTGGCAGCCAATCTCATTTCTATATAAACGGAGGCTGCTCACACTAATGCATCAGATATACCATGGAACAGCTGACAAAATCAATTGCACAAATGTTTCAGAAGAAAGACCCGGAAAAACAGAGAACAAGAAATAAAATGCAGTTCGAAGTGAAAAGATATAATACAAAGACTGGGAGAAATAGTTTCACATACAAGGCAACAATGATTTGGAATTCTATCCCAGACCAAATTAAGGACGCAGAAAATGTACAAGCTTTCAAAACAAGATTAAAGACTGTGCGTCAGACAATAAATGACTTTACTTTTCAAAAAGGATTAACTGGATTTTTAAACAAAGAGAAAGATTTTGAATATTATTAGACTATTATGAAACAATTTTTAAACTTTATCTTTTTCATGATGTAATAATTATTTCTTTAAGCCTTTAGTTATAGCAGGTCCACATCAGCTCCTTTGAGTTGCCAGACTTTTAACCTGCTTCGTCAAATAAAAAATGTATGTATGTATGTATGTATGTATGTAGAAACTCTAGTCAGGGGTTTAAGTGCTACTAAAGTGCAGATGAAGCGGAGATGAAGGAAATATTCGCAAGTCAATGAAAACGTAGTGCGGCCTTACGTATACTTTGCCAGTGATTTGAGTAGGCCAGAAAAGGCTGTACTCTTTCTGTAAAATTAGACCAAAATCTCAAATTTGAGTTTATTATCTTGTGTAGAGACGGAGCCATTTGGGATTTTGACGCTTTTAACTTTTTGGCTTCCAACAGCAATCGTATGAAGGGAGAACTTTCCCCCTTTACGAACTGAACGCGATAGAAATCACTGAAGTCAAATCGCTGCATTTCGGCTATGGTTACATTAAGCACCTAAAATTGAGTATATTGCTTACTGCAAAGAGGAAAATCCGAAAATTTACTATAATTCTCAATTTTTTATAGTTTTGAGAAAGTCAAAATGCTGTTTTTAACTCTGGCATCATTTATACGCTTGAAGTGTGCTGTTCCAAACCCGTGATCTCCGAAATTCTTTCTCGCTGTCCAGTGTTTCCACGTTTGCGTCAGTCTCTGTTTTTCAGAATTTTTTCCGACTGGGATAGAGCTATTAGATATAGATTCAGTAAACGGCATGTGAATCATCCGAAAAAAATCACCTCCGCGCCTCCTTTTTCGCTCGAAATGTTTTCATCAGACCACACTGCAATTTCGTCAACTCTTCCCCCTGAAAATTCCTTCGCCTGCGCTCTTTCATTTTTCATTTTCATTTTCATTTTAAATTATTTATACACAAAAACCCTTCAGCTAACAAACGCAATACTTAAATAAGAAAATAAATATCCTAATTACATTAATATAGTCTATATACAGTTAAAGTAAAATTATGTACAGTAATCTATGTAGTAGCAGCTGCTCTTCCAGGGCGTCGTGTTTTAATTTGTGTTCAGCTCATATAATAACTTTTCAATTGTTTTTTGAATCTACTAAGTGTAGGGAGCTCTCTGATATTGATGGGTACATTGTTCCAAGCTTTCAGAGCAGAATAGTGAAAGCCTTTCTTGACATATTCAAGATTATTTCTTGGGATTTGTAGGTCCCTGCAATTCCTTGTTCTGTAGTTGGAATGCTGGGTCCCATGATGGTATTTACCCCAAAGGCTTTCGGGACATTGCCTGTTGATTATTTTGTCTGTCATAACTGATCGATCAAAGTTTATTAGTTGTTCAACGGTCAACCAATTATGAGACCACCAATTGTCTTTTAGTCTGGCCTTATCAATAATCGAAAGGGCTCTGTCCTGCAGACGTTGGAGGGTATTCAGTTTTGATTTAGGAAGACTCCCCCAAATAACATTGGCGTATCGCAGATGGCTTTCTACAAGTGCACGGTACACATGCTCAGGCTGGGATTGGGAAATGAGATTTTTCAATTTTTTTAGTGACTTAAGACCGCCACTAATCTTCCCTTTCACTTTGTTGAATTGTTCATCCCAGTTTAGCTCTTCATCCACAATAACCCCCAGTGATTTGATCTTCACCACACGCTTAACTTCTGAATTGTTAAGATTCAGTGGTTCCGAGATTTCAACCTTATTTGTCCTCTGTGGATGGCCAATGATCATGTATTCAGTTTTTTTCGGGTTGGCACTTAACTTGTTTATCCACATCCATTCCGAGATGTTTCTTAATTCTTTGTGGGCATTTGTAATTAGATCATCGACGTTACTAGATGTTAATGTAACATGTGTGTCATCTGCATACATACTAGCCCTAGAGAATTCTAAGCATTTTTCAAGTCATTAAGGTAGATTATAAATAGGAGTGGTCCCAAGCAGGATCCTTGAGGTACACCACATGTTACCAATCTAGCCCCCGACTGTTGTCCATTAACTAAGCAGAATTGTTTTCTACCACTTAAGAAGGACGTGAACCATTCTCCTGAACTTGCCCTGATACCGAGTGCACCTAACTTTTTTATCAGTATTGTATGATCTACGGTATCAAACGCCTTTTTTGAATCAAGAAATATGGCCAAATTGAGCTGTTTTTTATCCATATTGTCATACCAGCAATTAGTACCGTTTATCAGGGATGTTACAGTGGAATACAGTTTTCGAAAAGCAGATTGATTTGGTGTCAATACTTTGTTAGTTATGAGATAATCAATGAGCTGATCGTGAACTAGTCTTTCCAACATCCTAGAAAAAACTGAGATGACCGAGATCGGCCTATAATTGTTTCCATCCCTTTTTGAACCTGCTTTAAAAATTGGCGTGACTCTTGCTAATTTCCAGAGTCAAACTGAATCCAGGACTGGAGTTTCTGAAACATCTAGGGATATGTTCTTCGGTAAATGTAGTTGATTTTTCGAATCTTTCTTCGATATTTCCAAAGCAATACACAACTTATCATACACTTCCTATAAAAACACACTAACTCGGCCAGGTATTTAACTACAAGTTGAAATTGACGCCTTGCAAAAGATCCAAAATAGGGCTGCAAGAATTGTAACGAGAAGCCGATACGATGCTTCTGCTGCTCCGATAATTGAGAATCTTGGCTGGTCAAATATCAGAAATCTTGTAAGAAAAGAGACAACCACGCTAACTTATAAATCTTTGAATTCGCTTGCCCCAGACTACTTGAACAAATTATTCATAAAATGTTCGGACGGTAGAGAGCGGTTTCTGCGCTCATCAGAAACTGATCTTAAGATACCGTTCCTAAAAACTCTCAATGGCCAAAAGGCTTTTTCTTATCGCGGTGCGAAACTGTGGAACAACCTAGAAAGAGAGACAAAATTGGCACCCTCCCTAAAAATCTTCAAAGGACAACTATAGACAGGGACAATTTTTATTTTATTAATCAGTCTTAGTTTTGTATAGTATTGTAAATTAGGCATGTAAATTTCTTTTGTTCTTAGTTTTAGTGGTTAGGTTTTTTTCTTTTTGTTGAAACAGGTCAGGTTGAAAAACATATTTATATATGAATCCTATTAACCTGTATAAATATTGCAAAATGAAATGAAAAACAAGTGCCAGCATGCATTGCGCGCCGCACTGGTGATGACGTAATTATGTAAATGGTCTATTGAACACATACGGCTCTAGTAAAATGCAATACAGATGGTATACAGTTATCTAGCGGGTAGAAGGCAACGAGTCAAAATAAATGGTTTTTTTTTTATATGCTCATAATATTTACAATATATCTAAACTACAAATACAAACTACATACACACAATCACATACGATTACACAACGATGCCACAGGGAGCATGGAATTTCACAACAACCCTGCGGCCATTTAAAATTAACTCAAAGTTTGTCCCAAAATAGACGCCAGGCCAGACATTCAGGAAAATTTCGATGGTTCATTCAGCTCTTGGAAAGAAATTAAATTAGGTGTCCCCAAGGATCATTCCCGGGGCCTCTCCTTTTTAATACATTTATCAATGATATTTTCCTTTTGTTGAATGGGACTGAAATCTGCAACTATGCAGACGATACGAAAATTTATTGTTCTCGTCAAGAGTTACGGGACGTTATTTTAAAGCTAGAAAATGATACTGTTGAACTGAGCAATTGGTATGAACAAAACTGCATGAAATTAAACGAGGAGAAATGCCATCTCCTTGTATTTGGCGAGAAAGAAACTGAAATCTTTCAGTTGGCTTTAACTTAAGAAAACTAACCCTTGGTTCCTCTGTCATTGTTCAACTGACTTCACAACTTTGGCAGACTTCTTTGTATCATATTGCTCAGCAAAGATTGAAGTTTCTTTCAAAGCCAAACAATGAGGTTCGAAAATTTTGCTGCAGTAACACTTTAAAGGAGTGACCGATTTCTGACAGACACAATTCTAAAAATAATTAAAATGTCAGCTATTCAACTAGATATTGCAAAACATCATTGCTTATATATTTAAGGTAGCACTAGCCTCTCAAACGCCGGACCTTCTTTTGACTCGACCGATATTGCAACGAACGATAAATTCTGCAACATTGAAACTATTAACGCTTTGAGGTTACTGTACACACTCAGTGACCACTCTCTGTGTTTTCTCCCTTTATTTTCACACACGAGTTTAAGCTATACATCATTTGATTCGTCATTGAATTAAGATTATTTATGGACTCTTAATAAGGACCCCTTGGACTCTCGCGTCGACTAGAGTGAACAGAATAAACGCTTGATTTAAGGTTGATTGTCTTCGTTGTTTGTTCGTACCCTTCTGTTGTATCGTCAATAGAATCGTTCTAAATCTTTGTTGTGTGGGCAAAGGACAAAGGACTAATTGTGACTGTAGTGCGCATCAGAGCGTGAATACGAAATTGTTAAAAATAACGTTGTTTACTTCGTTGAGATTGAGACTGCATTGTGACAGTAGCAAAATTTGAGCTAGCGTTCACACGATACCGGCAAAATATCGAAAACGGCAGAAAATGCGACGGCAATAAACTCTTTGCAAGCTCCACGAGAACGAGGCTGGGTTTTCGCGCAAAAGCCAATCAACCTCGTTTCGAAAGCGTTGAAAAATGTTCCGTTTTCGTCATTTTCGAGTGTTCACACGATGCCGTTTTCAAAATGCGCCGGTAAGAGTTCCGTTTTCAAAATCTACCGTTTTCAAATCTGCCGTTTTCAAAATGTGCTGTTTTCGTGTTAAAGTGCCACTAAACGTTTGAGGAACTTTTTGTTATCTGATAGAATGATGCCTGTAGAATCTGATAAAATTAAAATCTTTGATAAATTCGAATTCCTTCGGTGGAAACGGGAGCGATTTCTACGCAATTTCTGGTGTCAAGGACGGGTCATGCGGGGAACTGGGAACGAATCTCCCTCTGATGTCATACCGGGAATGCACGTTTCCTTTCAATCAGGGAAAGCCCACTGATCAGTGGGAAAGCCGCATTGAACGACACGAGAGCGCAGAGCGACGTCGAACCCAACAAAGAAGATCGCTTTTACTTTGGAATTACTTATTAGTAATACTTCTACTTTAACTGATACTTCAATCACATTTTTGGAAGACGACTAGGACATGGAGATAGCAGAAGAAGAGCCTTTAGAAGCTGTCGTTGAGCTTCGTGACTGGCAAGAAGAGGCATAGGCCTACTACAGTTCTGTTATGATGATGGCGGACCGATTGAGACAAACCATTTGCTGACTTGCTGTTGTCTCCAATCTTGAATAATGTCTGCGAGTTTGCAGTCGAGAGCCTTCAAAAATAGCTGATCGTAGCTACCAGTTGCTGAGGTTTGTTTGTTTTACTTTCATAATGAAAATGTTCAAGATTGTGGTGTTATATGAATCAGCAATTGTCAAATGATTCATGACATGACCAAACTGGCATATTTTAGCCTATTTGCCCCAGCATCAGGCTACCCGATGACATTTGCACACCGGGGGAAGTGACTAGCTGATGATAGAGTGGTAGTAAACGTTCTTGTGAATATATCTCATTGAAAATGGGATCTGAAACATGAGAATTTCCACAATCAATCATCAAAACCTAGTTTTTGTAAACATAAAGAGTCAAATTTGCCCTTCCTTGGACGAAAATTGTCAGAAAGTGTACCCTTGCTTAAGTAAGAATGCCAAAAAGTAAACCTTTGGCTGTACTAGGAATCCTAAAAAATATATCTAGGGGCCCTAAGGTACCTTTAGCAGCGAAGAACCTCACCCCCTCTATGATGAAAACCCTCAAGATTGCTTGCCTTTGTTTCATAGCGATGGCTGTTCATTTTCTTTCAGCCAGTCAGGTTAATTGTGACAAAGTGTAAGACCATTTTCTTCCCTTTTGCAGGTGAGTCCGAAGAAAACAAAAGTCAATATGTCTGAAGCTGAAACAATGTCAATTGCTGTCCACGTAACTGGTTCCTGCTCATTATTGGCTGCTCATTCAGAATTATTGAACTGGACAAACTAGCCCTGGATGTTTTATGGACTACCTTTCGCATAGATTACTTATACTGATGGGACATTGATAACATACAGTGCACAGTTTAAAATTCCCTGAAAATGATGCAGATGTATTTTTGGAACCAAAATGATCCAAAAAATTATGTTGCATAAATCCAATAATGTGTCTTTTCTAAAAGTTTCTTAATTTTTTGGGGATCTGAGAGCTGAGTTTCTTATGGGCCATTTCTGTTTCTCACATTAGAAAAATATGTGTATTTGAATAGTAAAGAAATTACCATAGACAAAATCAGCTAAGCGTGGCTTACCACTTCAAGTCATGTAGCCATACTCTTGGGTTTCTTTGTATCATAGTACTTTCTGAATTCATGGCACAAGTTTTCATGCCACAAAATTTTTTAAAGTAATCAAAAGATGTTTCATTATAAGACTGATCATTTGACTTGAAGTGGGTGTAAACAAACCTTTGCTGATCTTGTAAGGTTTGCAAAGATAGGAAAACAAATAACCCTAAGCATTGGTCTGAAGTATGAACAACGTTTGTACTGTTTCATTTTAATCTCTTAAATAGTAAATATTCACAGTATGATTATTAACTTTTCTTAAAAAACCAGTTAAATATTGCATGTGCATCAAAAAGACAAAGTCAAGTACAGTAGCTTGTAGTGGTGGTAGTGTCTTTTCTTCTTTTTTCCACAGAGGAAACTGGTGCCAAGTGATAAATTCCACAGCTCCTTGCCAAAGGGGGGGGGGGGCTGCCCAAAATATTTATTGATAATGAAAATTTTGCCCAACTTAAATAGACGATTGCGATAAAGATGGCGGCAAGGAATTTTTTACCAAGATGCACTGCGTTCTTTAATCGAATTCCTATAGAATGGTTAAAGAGTCTTAATTAGAACGCAATGCCTCTTGGTAAAAATTCCTTGCCGCCATCTTTAGTGCAATCGTCTATTGGCTTTTTTGCCTGAATATGGCAGATTTTACACATTTTCCAGTGTTAGGGCTGATGAGTGTCCAAAATTTTACGGTAAAAAAAAGGCCTTCTTGATGCATCCAGCAATATATGTTGCCCTGCTGTTGATCCTTTTTGGGAGCACAATAACATCTTCAAGAGGTTCAAAAAGGAGGAAATTTGTGAGCTTCTTTGAAGAGTTTTCAAGCAGTCAAAGAAATCAAGTGATGTAATCCTGAATCTTCTCATAAACATACTGAAATGAAATTTAACTCATCATAGAAGTCCGTAAATTATCTCCTTCTCCAGGTAGCTTGATCAGCATCATCTGGTATAAACATTCGAAATGAGGATTTTTATAAATTCTCCTATCACCAACAAACCAAACGCATGATAAACTCGATATTCAAGGCCTATTCTATTGCTAGCTAAATACACGTATTTTTTTCTAAGAAACTAAGAATTTGGGCCAGTACTGGAAGTTTCTTAAAATTATCAGATTTTGAGTACTCAGAGTTTCTTACGAGTTTCTTAGAGGTTCCATAACAATCTTCATGTTCACTACCTGTGCCCTCGTGAACATTTCAAAACAAGGTTTTTTTATCCTTTCCGATGTTTAGACATGCCTCAAGTACCTTACGAGTAATATGATGATACATGAAACAAGTGAAAGTAAAGTAAAGAGATGTCAAGGATTTCCTTTCTCAAAGTGAATAGTTTCTTAAGTTATCTTCTCCCAGCACTGGAGTTTCTTAATTTTTTGGCGATCTGAGAGAGTTGAGTTTCTTATGGGCAGTTTCTTATAAAAAAATACGTGTAAAGTCACGTACTGTACCTTTCTTATTGCTTCTTTCTTAACCAACTTCCATTTCTTCTCGAATGGTCTTGCTTATCATTAGGACGACAGGAACTCCAAAATATTGAAAGTGAACGATATTTGCTCCCAAGAACGAAAACTTTATCCGGAAAAACGTAGGTCAAACATATTTCAGTAGGCCGAGGGCCTAAACACGCTATTGTACTTGTACGACCGAAACCTTTCTGGCTGCTTCAAGTCTGTCGTATATCGTACGCTGCAGTGCAGGTCTTCATCATGATCAAATGGAATTGGAGGAGAAAGTGCTGATCCTTCGAATTACCTACAACCTTTTATCTTGCACGAAATTGCTAGTGCTGTATGTAAAGCGACAAATCCACTGCAGCGCGGTCACTGTCACTTCAATGTGTACTCTCTCTCGCTTTGCATTCCCGGTATGACGTCAAGACCTCTCGGTCCAGACCTCTTCATGGAATGATTTTACGTGAACCTGACACCAAAATTTGCCCAAAATTGGCACTTTGAAAAGCCATAGAAAAAAGAACATATCGAAAAATTGTTTTCGGTTTCAAGCCATGAAAACTAAACTCTATCAGATAACAAAAGGTTCCCCAAAGGTTTAGTGGCACTTTAAAGGTAGGCCTATCCGTCACATTTTCACCGTTTTCAAAATGTGCCGGCATCATGTGAACGCAGTCTGAATTTTTAACGGTGATATTTTGGTAACGCAATGAAGGACATTAATGGACATATGGACAAATATTTGTAAGTAGGTTACAGTCCATTCGATTCCTTCGTATTTCTTCATTCTTTTCGCTGAGTACTAAAATTTAGTTTACTTATTGTGTTTATTGTATTTGTTTCAGCGAAAACCTTTACTTTACTTCTACTAAACTGGTAATCAACGCCAGTACGTGGAAGTGATGAATTTTTCGAGGTGTCCTTACTTCTTATCGCTCCGTTTTTAAATTTACTGAGGGAATGTGCCTCCTCGCTATATTTGATTTAAAAAAGCAGATACCTCTGAGGGGATCATTTTGGAAATAAGGTCGATTGGACCTTTTTAATGCTATCCCTGTCACCACAATTAGGGGTGTTTTTACCAGTTTTACTAAGTTTTAATAAAATTGTAATGTATCTACTTTTAGTTTTGAAACATTGTAAATTTTACTTTTATTTGTGGCAAATAGATACTTACTCATTTATTTACTCACTTACTGACTGACTGACTGACTGACTTACTTAAACATTCATCATTGCCTAGACTTCAGAGTTGTATATGGTCCCTCAGGTCGGCCATTAACAGTCTGAATGATATATGTAAAAAAGATGAGGGAATTTTGTATTTGCCATGCGCGAATCAAGACAGGGAGTCAAGAATATGAGAACTATGCGCCATCTTCCATTTTTCTTCTAGAATTATACGTTCATGCAGAGACAGTTGGCGCAACCGTAAGTGTTGCTTTGTGCCATTTTCATTCAAACGTAGATAAAAGAAATCCCTAGAAAAGTTTTGTGATAAACAATGTTCTTTTGTGATCAAAAACACAACTCAAACAAAACGGGAACACAAAGACAGTGGAATGTCCACGGGTACTTCAAGAATTGTTATGACAGGGAGCTCTCCTGCAGAGGGTAGATTGCATTTAGTGATTACAGATACATTTTCAGTTAAATCTGAAATTATTAGGTACTGGCGGATTTTACCGGAAGCAAGCTTAGTTATGCTTTAAAGCTCCCTGAAAATCTCATACTGTTGTATGGTGTAGTTTCTTTTTGTAGAATTATTATTAATCAAGGTGTTTTTGGTAGGAATCGCGGCCTTGTTGCGGATGCTTCCTTCGCAGAATGCAGAATAGAACAGATAAATGTTCTGCCCTTAAAACTATTTTTCGGAACTAATGAAGTATACCAGGAGATAGCATAATCATTCCTTAAATCATCCTGAATGTTTCGTACTGTTACATGGTGTAGTTATTTTTATAGAATTATTTTTAATCAAGGTGTTCTTGGTAGGAATCGCGGCCTTGTTGCTGGGTGTTTCCCTTGCAGAATGCAGAACAGAACAGATAAATTTTTTGCCGTTAAAAACATTTTCCGAAACTAATGAAGTATACCAGGAGATAGCGTAATCATTCTTTGAATCATCCTGAAAGTTTCATACTGTTACATAGTGTAGTTTATTTTACAGAATTAATTTAAATCAAGGCGTTTTTTGGTCGGGAGTTGTTCGTCGTTGGGTCGGGTGTTTCTCCTACGGAATGCATATTAACAGATAGATAACTTGGAAATATCGTAGGAAATATTATTTAAATCAAGTTTTTCGTTGAAACTGACTTCTGCTTTCCATCTCTGTTTATTTCTTAAATATGAATTGTGCGACAGACAAAAACTGTACGTGACATAATTTGGTTGATATCCCATCACTATATTTTTGCTGCAGAGCGCTTTGGTCAGCGGTATACAAAACACCCTCATCCTTATGTAAATTACTGCAGCCCATGATGAAGGACATTCTCGAGCTGCCGCTAACGAATATTTGTAAAATAACAGAACTTACATATCAAAACAGAAGGATATTGACCTCCCCTGCAGATATATTTTTCCACATCAGAACCGACACTAACACTGACGACACGACCAATTACATTGACCACTGTTCCTGGTGATATGCCATCAAATTCCTTGATATCTTGTACTTGCTTCAATGAATGCAGAAACTGTTTTTGACTATCGTTAAACAAAAATGGAAATTTACGTTGCATGGTGTTGACAAAGCTCTTCAAGATATGTGTAGTCATTATTTTCTGCCCTGAAAGACGAAAAGCAATGTTAGCAACAAGGCTTAAACTAACGTCACAATCTTGATCTTAATACTGTATGCCAGGCGAGAAAAATAAGTGAGACAAATCTCGCAAATGTTTTCCGTCAAAATGTCCTGCACAAAAGAAATGTCCACTTGAAACCTCACCTGCTTCACTGCACATAAGTTCCTCAATTAAAGAATTATTAGCACATGCTTGATGCAGTATCGCCATTTAGAAAAAGAAATAGAAAATGTTAGCAACAAGGCTTAAACTAACGTCACAATCTTGATCTTAAGGTACCAGTTAACCCTTAGGATTTTGGAATTTTGGAATTTTGTGCCAATTTTTGGAATTGGTGTCATCTTATAGTAAATTTATTCCTTTTGAAAATGGAATAGCCCCCAAGCCTATATAGGTGTTGATATTTGCTACAAATTAAAATTAACATGAAGAGGTCGTAAAAATTTCCCCTAGCAACCAACTGTTTTTTGTGGTTACTAAGGAATGTTTCGAAAATTTCATGCAAAAATTGTCCAAAACTCCTTCCTTCTATCTTCCCGGGCTCCATTCCGCCTCTTCCAGTCACATGACTCGTCCCTTTAGGCAACAACAACACCGCAAAATAGTATTTTGTGCTGAGAAAGATGGAGGGAGAGCAGGAGAATGCACACAGATGGATAAGGATAGGCCACTGATTACATGAAGTTTAGGAGTAAGAAACAAAGGAAAAGGAAAGTTTTTACGCCAAGAAGAAATAGGAATCAGACAGACAACAAGCAGACATGATGAAGAATGGACAGAACGAAGTATTAGGGGCTACCACAGCTGGGCCTATTGGTATGATCATGACTCAGAAACTCCAGTTCACCACACACACACAGCACAGGCAAGCAGTAAAAACAAACTAAGTTGGCAAAGCTGAAGGTTCAAAACAAATCATGTCTGCATAGAAACTTTCTAATGGCCTATTTGAGAATATCCTAAGCTTGCCAAGGAAGGTGAAGAATGCAATACAGCATGTTCTGTTCTGTGCCACTAGCAAGTTCTGTTCCACTTCCAAGTGGTGCTTTTGGGGTTTGGTACAATGAATGTGGCAAATACAAAGACAAGATATAATTTTTTGAAGAACAGAAACTAAAAACAGCTTCAAAGCTCAAGGCATAAAACAGTACTGTTGAATCAAAGTCAGCCAAAAGTGCAATTTGTTGTTGCAGTGCAAGAGACAATAAACCAGTTCACAGCTTCAATAATTGTCTGTGCGCACAACATTATGGGAAGAAAAACACTATTTTGTAACAAAAGCTTGTGTTATTTTTCTTCCCAAAATGCATTCGTTTACATAGTATCAATGGACACAGATTATTTTCCAAGAACTGCAATTTGGTCTATTGATTTATCATAAAAAGGGAAGACACTATAAGTGAAATTTATTGGCATAAATCAGTGTTTATAATTCACAATTGGATCAAAACCAACTGAAAAGCACTTTTTCAACTTTAACCCTTTCGTAGTCATAGGGAAAATGAGGCAAAAAACCGGTATTGTTTAATTTATTCAGATTTGTTTCATGTACACCCCATACAGTTAAATTTGGTGTGAAATGAAAGCTTATGAATTTCTGAATCAGAAAGGCTAAACAGATCATTCACATGTGCCTTCAATTTTTTCCTGTGTATTTTTATAAAAGAAAAACAATAAATATTTTTTGAAATTTTCATTTTCCTGCTCAAAAGAGAGCCTGAAGATCAAAGGGGGGTGTGGAGCAAATAGCCTCATTTTGAAGCTACATCATCTGGAGACTCGCTGGGATAATTAGTTTTCAAAATGGCGTCTGATAGCAAGAAGGAAGCGATCAACTTTGTGATTGACCAAGATGACGATTTATCCGAAAATGACATGGATTATGATAAGATGATGAATTTTGAGTTGAAAGAGCTGTGTAGGCAATATGGACTTGCAAATTCAGGCAGAAAACAAGACTTGATTGATTGTTTAGAGGACTATACGATAGAAATGGGCCTATCTATGCTATGGTGGGATGAAATTGAGAGACAGATACACATTCAAACCTTCAGGTACAGATACACAGCCTAATGCAACACATAGGTCAAATAGATTTGATGGAATAGAACATTATATTATCAAATCAGAGCAGAGAGGGTACTGCAAACATTAATGTGGAAGCAAAGTTGGATACAAGTGCTGCAAATGCGAAATTTTTCTGTGCGTTGACCGTTTTCAACCATACCACACAACAAAATAATAAAAACAAGCACATCTGAATATTGATTAAAACTTTTAAATTGGTTTTTAAATGTAGTCTACTTCTTGTAGAACATGTTTCTTGGAAGAGTTTAGATATATTTCTTATATTACCTTTGTTTTTTATCTTGCATTGTAAAAATGGACATATATGTCCTTGTGACGACGAAAGGGTTAAGGCTGTTTTTCTCAAAAGGCTGTTTTGCCAGTCATGGAAGCTAAAACCATTGCAAATTTTATAACATCGGTGAGATCTTAATGAGATTTTCACAAAAGGTTTCTCAAATGTTGATCTACGCAATGTATTAAATGAATTTTGAAAATTTGTCGAAACACTCCCAGTTGCCATGGAAACATTACTACGGTCACTGTTGCCCAATTTGTGATGAAATTTTACAAAATTGATAATTCATTGCATATGTCATTATGAAACACACCTTTGGTGAGAATTTCAGCCAAATATCTCAAACTGGATGAGAATTAATGGCATTTTCGTAAAAAATTTCTGAAACAGTAATGACCATTTCCATGGAAACGATTGTCTTTACACATTTTTTGTTGCCGAAATTCTAATAAGATCTACCATTCCAAGGTTTTCTGAAAATTTGAGGGAAATGCTCTGCAAGGAATTGGAGTTATTTGCAAATAAAGTTTTTGGCTTCTAAGGGTTAACTGCTACCTTAATACTGTATGCCAGGCGAGAAAAATAAGTGAGACAAATCTCGCAAATGTTTTCCGTCAAAATGTCCTGCACAAAAGAAATGTCCACTTGAAACCTCACCTGCTTCACTGCACATAAGTTCCTCAATTAAAGAATTATTAGCACATGCTTGATACAGTATCGCCATTTCGAAAAAGAAATAGAAAATGTTAGTGTAAACTCTTACTTCGCTACTTCTTCCATCTTCGTGCGACGTGCGTAGGTTCATAAGGATAAAGCCAATAAAACAGACATATTTCGAGAACACAACATAACTTCAAGAACTCAAATCACGATTACATGTCTGTTTAAGCTCGTACAACAATTAGACTCCATGGGCGGTTTTCCTATTACAATGACTTGCTATATTGGGTTTTCCCTGTGATATGTCATACAATGTCAACAACAATTAAAACTTTATTATAGATTAAAACCCAGAACCCTACATATTCCCCCTCTGAAAAGAAGTCGTCCCTGACTGATCTTGTTAGGAAAATATGACGGTCCTTTTCGAATGTTCAAATAAATCTTCAAAATTCTTTCACATCAATTAGAGCTAAAACTCTAGTTCAACTGACGCCTTTTGCAATTCTTCACAGTACTTTGCAACATGTTCAGATGAAACTCTGGGTAAAAGTTATGTAATTGCAAGTAATAACAACGTTTGCAAATGTGAACTCTCAAGCTTCTGATTGATTGTTCAAACTTCAAAATTTTAACTTCTTTTGTTAAATGCGAATGTCAACTCCGATCGATCGATAAATGTACTTTAAACGGCGGCCATATAGTTCACTGGATACGTCTGCAGCTGTAAACCAAGAACTCAAACAAGGCGTAACGACGAATGTGCGACAGTCAAATGTTAGTAGACAAAGCTATTCCGATACTAGTACGGCGGTACTTCAGTGTGTAACGATTCGAACAGTACGATATAACTGCGAGTATATAAAAAGTATTTTCAAAAGTTGTCTATAATGTCCAGCGAATAAAACTATGTACAAAACGATAGGATCATCCAGGAATGAAGTACGGCACGGGTCTATTCAAAACAAACGTATTCGGTATCGACGGGCGATACAGCGGTATCATTACCGGCATCTGTTGGCGAAAAGGTACTTGTATCGGTGCAGGCTGCATAAACGGTGCTCGTAACGAAATTGTGGAATCGCGTTTATGTTCATCGGGACGGCGTTTACTACGGCGTGTCCGGGTGCATAATAAGCAAATCGATCTGGCGGTTGCCTTATACGAATTGGGCGGTGATTTTCTTGTTGCGGTAAATCATTCCCTATAATTTCGACGTGTTCATTTTCAACGGGAAGTTCTTCGGATTCGTGAACTGGAACTTCTGCTTCATCTTCTGCATGCGGCGTTTGCGGCGGCGATGGTGCTGATGTCATGTCACTTTGGCTTTCGACGTTGTTTGTATCACTTGATTGGCTATTATTGCTATTCAGTTGACCTGAAGGATCGATATTTTGCACTGCGAAAAGTTCATCTTCTGAGCTGCTATCTTCGGATGAATCGATGTCAGCGATTTCGTTGTGTGTTTGTGACGACGCAAGTTGTCTACGAGGCTGATATTGACGATTAACGCGTTTTGGAGACTGAAGTGGCTCATCCGGCTCTGCGGGAAGGTCGTTGCATCATGGGTGAGAGGAAACAAAGTAAATGTATGATAAAATGTATATACAAATCGTACCTGTGTCTTTATTCTTGTTGTTTTCGCCTACAATTTACCCGCAACAGCATGCTCAAATCAACTCCTAAATTCAAATCTGCAACGGCCTAAATTTCTCTGTGTTGTGTAAAAGCGAGGCCGTCCTCGTTTGCGATTTCTCCCTTGCTGACGGCGGGAAACTCCGTCAGCAAGGGAGAAATCGCAAACGAGGACGGCCTCGCTTTTACACAACACAGAGAAATTTAGGCCGTTGCAGATTGGAATTTAGGAGTTGATTTCAGCATGCTGTTGCGGGTAAATTGTAGGCGAAAACAACAAGAATAAAGACACAGGTACGATTTGTATATACATTTTATCATACATTTACTTTGTTTCCTCTCACCCATGGTTGCATAGGAAGAGCAGGTTTCGATGTAAGACTCGCGTACGGCCATCTCCGGTTTCAGGTTTTACTGCGTAGACAGGAGACGTTGGGTCTCTACGACTGACGACAACATGTATCTTCTTTTCCCAATAGGAACGCAACATTCCGGGCCCTCCTCTTTCTGAAAGATTTCGAACAAGCACTCGATCGTTCGGCTGTAATTCGATAGACTGAGGCTTTGCGTCGTATCTTTGTTTATAACGATCTGCGTTCTTCAGTGCTCGTTCCCTAGCGATTGCATATGCTTCTTCCATTGCTCTTCTCCATTTCTTGACGTACTCAGTGTGACTAGCGGCAGGCGACTGTTGTCCTGTATCAAAAATAATGTCAATGGGCAAACGCGCATGACGACCAAAAAGTAAAAAGAATGGCGAGTAGCCTGTTGTATCATTTCGCGTACTGTTATATGCATGAACTACTTTGTTTATGTGCTCATTCCAGCGACTTTTGTAAGCATCAGGAAGAGTGCGCAGCATCGATAACAGGGTGCGGTTAAACCTTTCCACTTGACCGTTACCTTGAGGATGGTAGGGAGTCGTGTGAGAATGTTTGACATTTGACAATTTTTGAAGACTATTAAACAGCTTGTTTTCAAATTCTGCCCCTTGGTCATGATGTAAGGTGACTGGAAATCCAAAACGGAGAACGAAATCATTATAGAGTTTTTCGGCGACTGTTTTGGCGGCTTTATTACGAGTGGGATATGCCTGCGCAAAACGAGTAAAATGATCCATAATTACTAAAATGTACTCATGACCACCATTGCTTTTTTCCAGATGTAGGAAATCGATTGAAATCAACTCGAACGGAAATGATGTTGTTACTGGTTGTAATGGCGCTCGAGTTTGGGTTGCAGGACGCTTTTGTTTAACACATGGGCATAAATTCTTGATAAAATAGTCTATATCGGCTTGCATCCTAGGCCAAAAGAATCTTTGCCTTGTAAGATCTAATACCCTTTCTACACCTAAGTGGCCCATTTCCTCATGCAATTCTTTTATCACAAGACGATGGTATTTCTTGGGTAAGACAACTTGTTTCACCGAACCATTATTTCGAACGAGAATTCCATTTTTGTCAAGTTCTAACTTAGGCCATTCACGCAGCAACCGTTTTACATCAGGAACTTCAGTCCAAATGTCCTTAAGCAGCGGCCTAGTACCTTTGTTTACGTAATAGTGAAGACGAGTAACGATTTGGTCATTTAACTGAGCTTGGCGTAAGTCGTTTACGTTGACTGTAGGTGTTGGATTGACAGTGTTAGGCAAACAATCGATCGACAAAACATTAGGGTCAGTTGATAGGGAAGTTATGAAATTCGGTTCACCCTTGTCAACTAGTTGTGCTGCACATGTTAACGCTTGTCTAATATCAGATGACATTTCCTCTGTACAAGATTCCATAATGGATTCAATATCTAGCGGCACCCTAGACAGTGTATCTGCATCTCCATTCGCTTTGCCAGGTCGATATTTTATCGTAAAATTAAAATCGGCTAGTTCGCTTATCCAGCGTAAACCCGAAGCATTGAGTTTTGCGGACGATAGCACGTATGTTAACGGGTTATTGTCAGTATATACTACAAACGATGGTGCGTAATACAGATAGTCCCGAAATTGTTCACACACTGCCCATTTTGATGCAAGGAATTCTAATTTTCCCGAGTGTAAGTGATAATTTTTTTCTGCAGGTGTCAATGTACGCGACCCATAAGCGATTACTCTTAACTGTCCATTTTGGCGTTGGTAAAGCACGGCTCCTAAACCCATCTCGGATGCATCAGTATGCAAAATGAACGAGTCATTAAACTTTGGATAGGCCATTATTGGAGGTGAAGTTAACTGCTCAATTAACTTGTCTAAAATTTGCTGATGTTGCGAGGTCCAACTAATTTGAGTATTAGATGCAGTTTGATTCGACTTTGCCTTACTTTCTTTCTCATTTTTGTTCGCATTTTTCGCGACTTTAGTGACCAAAAGATCATAAATGGGTTTTGCAACTAGCGAAAAGTTTTGAATATATCTTCTGTAGTAACCGAGAAGTCCTACTAGCCTTCTGACGTCACCCACTGTTTTTGGTGTCGTTTTCTTCAAATGTAATAATGGAGCTATACTATCAGAATCGAGTCTATAGCCTTCTTTAGAGACAATTCTACCGAGAAATGAGACTTGCTGCTTAAATATCTTGCATTTGCGTAGCTTCAATTTTACTCCATGATCCCTCAAACGTTGCAATACTTTTCGTAAATTAGCTATATGTTCTTCAAATGTTTGACTAAACACAATGACGTCATCAAGGTAGGGTATGCATATTTCATCTCTTAAATTGCCCAGACAGTTTTCCATGAACCTTTGAAACGAGCCAGGTGCATTGCGTAGCCCGAATGGTATCCTCTTCCACTCGTATAATCCCCATGGGGTAATGAATGCCGTTAAGGGCTGGCTCTCTTCGGTTATGAAGCCTTGGTGATAAGCTTTTCCCTGATCTAAGACAGAGAACCATGCATTACCTCCTAAGTTATCCAAACTTTCTTGAATACAGGGTATAGGGTGTTGGTCAGGAACAGTTTTTTGATTTAATGCACGATAGTCGACACATAAACGCAATGTTTGATCTTTTTTTCGGACACAAACTACAGGAGAACTGTATGGTGACATGGACTTCTTGATGAAATTACGATTCAAAAGGTCTTCGATGTAGGCATTTACTTCCGGGTACAAAGGTCTTGGTACAGCTACATAATTTTTCTGGACTGGGACATTGTCAGTCAGGTTAATACTTAATTTCAAATCGGGTATACAACCAATGTCACTGTCGTCTTTTGCAAACGAGTCACGTTCCTCACTCAAAACTTTTAATGCTGAATGTTTCTGTTCTTCTGACAGCCCATTCAAATCAATATCACGGATAAAGTCGGGGACGTCAGTTATGTCTTCATCAAGTTTTTCAGTGTTATGAATGACTTGATCAGTGT
Organism: Aurelia coerulea; assembly: GCA_039566865.1. Lineage (NCBI taxonomy): Eukaryota > Metazoa > Cnidaria > Scyphozoa > Semaeostomeae > Ulmaridae > Aurelia > Aurelia coerulea. The sequence continues at coordinate 12,265,186 of CM076950.1, forward strand.
CCTTACTCTTCTCGGGTGATTCTTTTAATTTTACGTCAAGTGGTGTCACTGATTGCAGTAATTCAATGCGACCGATAACACTACGTTTTGGGATAACAATGTCATGCTTGGAAACATTCACTATTTCAACATTAACTTTGCTGGATTTACCAGGCCTAATTGTCATCAAAGCTTCTTGAGCAACAAGTCCATTCGGAAGTTCAGAATTTTCATCAGGTTCGAAAATAACAGGGGTTTCTTCTTCAAGAGGACCATGGTTTAAACGACATGGAATCTTTAGACTCTGTCCTTGCTTCACAACTCGATCCCGTTTGCTTGTTTTCACTATACAGAGGTCCGTTTCACTGTTAATTTTGATTAAGTCTACAAGTACGTTAATGTTTGCAGATTATAGCGTCTTTGTAGCCGAAGTATATGAGCGTGCCTAGCTGGTAGCCATCTTGGTTCCTAACGCATGCGGCCTGTGTCACGTGACACACCTAAGTAGACAAACTACATACGTCACTACTCTACATCACCCCCCTTAAACAAAGTTATGTTAATCAAACTAAAATTAAAACTAAACTTGAAACTGTTTGTTTTTTGAACGAACTAGAGTCTTTTGTCTCAACATAACAATTGGCTAAAACTATGAAATATGAAAACTGAACTTGAAACTGTTTTAGAATGAGCAAGAGTCTTTTGTCTCAACATAACAACTATTTAAGTATGAAAATAAATAAATTTGTCACTTACGTTTCCATGATGACTTACTGTCCAGTTTGAAATGTCACACACTTGTTTCGTGATAGTAGTTTGGTCGAGCAGTGATCCTTCTGGGATATCTTCTTACTTAATCATTTGCCTCATCTTCTTCCTCTTCTCTTTGGTCCTGATAAAATCTATCACCAATGACGCCATTATCACTATCATCACCTTTGTCCTCTGACTGAATCAAACTGTCCTTTATTCTTACTCTTTTAAAGAATGATGCATTCCTTGTAATACTCTTTCCATCTCTACTTGCAGTAATCATAGTTCCATTTCTTTGTGTGATGGTGTATGGTTTTGGATCGTATGGAGACATAGCCTTGTTTCTTTGTCTTTGTTTTACAATGACTTTATCACCCTCCTTTAAATCTGATTCTGAAGCATGATTCTTTCTATCTGCATATTCTTTCATCTTTCTCTTCTTCATTTCATCTCTATCTCTTAAATCCTTGTTGACTTGAGTGTCTGTGTGCTCTGGTAATTTTGTTCTAATATTTCTACCCATTAAGAGCTTAGCAGGGGGAATCCCTGTAGTGGCATGTGGAGAGGCTCTGTAATTTCTCACAAAAATAAAAACTTCTTGTTGCCAGCTTTTGCCTTCAATGTGAGCTGCTTGGATAACTTTGTTCAAATTCCTCATAAATCTTTCACACTCTCCATTTGCTCTTGGCCATTCTGGTGTAATTCTCCTGTGAGTGTATCCATTTTGTTTTGCAAACTCTTTCATTTTTGAGCCATTGAAGGGAGGCCCATTGTCAGACTTCATTGTGACTGGTATTCCATGTGTGCTAAAAATCTTTTCTAACTTTGGTATAACACATTTCTCACTAGTAGAAGGCACAATTTCAATTTCTGGATATCTGGAAAATTCATCCATGCACACTAAGATATACTTGTGATTCTCTCCTATGGGACCCTTGAAATCCACTGCTACTACTTCCCATGGACCATCTGGTAGATCTTGCATTTTAAGTGGCTCTAGCTTGTTCTCTTTAATAGTGGCTTGGCAGGCAATGCATGATTTTGTCTTGTTTTCAACTAGCTTATCTATTCCAGGGAACCAAACTTTTTCTCGTATTAGACCTTTTGTCTTCACTATACCCAAATGTCCTTCATGTGCTATGTCTACAGCCTTCTCTCTAAGAACTTTTGGCATCACTATTCTTGTTCCCCTTAGAACTATACCATCTTCTGTAACAGAGAGTTCTTTCTCTACTTGTTTAAATGCTTGCAGATCACTGAAGCAGTAATTTCCTTGAAATTTCTCTTTGCTTGGATATAGTATGGACCATTTTCCACTGCGCAAGCACTCTTTTAGCTTTTGCATAGTTAAATCCTTGTTGGTTGCATCTCTAACGTCATCTCTTGTCATTGCTTTTGGAACTGCATTGGAGGCAATGAAATTAACATACTCCTCAGCAATTGATTTAGATTTTGCAAGCTGCACTGGGTGTCTGGAAAGATAGTCTGCTGGATTATTAGATCCTGGCTTGTAACATACAGTGAAGTCATACTCTTGGAGTCTCATTGTCCATCTTTCTATCCTAGCTTGTGATCGACTACCTGGTTTGTTAAACAAGAATTCTAGTGGCTTATGATCAGTGACTAAAGTGAAACTTTTCCCATAGATGTATAAATGAAACTTTTCACAGGCCCATACCAAGGCAAGGGCTTCTTTTTCAATTTGGCTATACCGCTGCTCAACATCTGTCAGGGCTTTGCTTGCATACGCAATTGCTGAAATTTTCTCTGTTCCATCTTTTAGCTTTTCCTTTTGACATAATAAAGCACCTAGTCCAACAGGACTGGCATCTGCAATAATCTCTGTATCTTTGCAAGGGTCAAAATATGACATTACATTACTGCTCATAATAGCTTCTTTAACCTTGATAAAAGAGCTCTGTTGATCATCTGTCCATGTCCATTTGACATCTTTCTTTGTTAGTTTTCGAAGAGGCTCTGTCAGGGTGGCATAATTTGGAATAAAACGTGATAGGTAGTTTGTCATACCTAGAAAGCTTCTGACTGCCTGAACATTCTCTGGTTGAGGTGCATTCTGAATTGCTTTTATCTTTCGCTGACTTGGTGCAATACCATCATGACTAAAATGGTACCCAAAGAAATCAAGGTTTTTCTTGTTAAATGCACACTTGCTCAAATTTGCTCTCAGATTTTTCTTTCTGAACATTTCCAACACATTGTGGAGAGCTGCATCATGACTTTCTTGCTCTTTTCCAAAAATTAGAATATCATCGCTTATGTTCAGTGTTCCTGATATTCCCTCAAGACACTGCTGTATTTCATGCTGAAAAATTTCTGCGCTGGAAGATAAACCAAAATTTAATCTGGTATAACGGAAAAGTCCTTTGTGAGTGGCAAATGTTGTCAGATGGCGACTCTCTTCATCCAGTTCAAGCTGATGATAGCCTGATGTAAGATCCACTTTTGAAAACACTGCTGCTCCATTGAGCTTCTCAATTATTTCTTCAACGGTTGGGGAAGGGTGTCGTACCCTCTCCACAGCTGTGTTCACTTTTCGCATGTCAACACAAATCCGCAGTTCTTGTGGATTTTGGGGCTTTGGAAAAACAACCAGGGGACTAACCCATGGGGTACTGACATTCTCTGGTACTCTTTCAATTATTTGCTGCTCTTCAAGTTCGCTGAGCTTCATTGTCAATGATTTCCGAATATGGAATGGAATTCGCCTTGCTGATTGTGCCACTGGTGGAACAGTGTTGTCAACTGTAATCTTGACTTTTACTCCTCTTAGCTTCCCAATGCCCTTAAAGACATCTTGATAATCATTGACAACTTGTGGAAGATCTTTTGACTTCGCCTTCATTTGACTTTGCTCATTACTGAGAGACTTCTGCTCTTTGATGGCATCAACTTTTAAGATAATAAGCCCTAAATCACTGGCTGTATCATAGCTGAGTAGACATCCACTTGAACCTTGTACAACATAAAATGTTGCTGTGGCATATCTCCTTCTTGTTTCAACCATTGCTGTAAATTTTCCTTCAACTAAAAGACTGTGTACATTTCCATAAGCATGAATCTTTGTAGAAGATTTTTGAAGAGTAGTTGCTGGAGATAGCTTGCTGAATGTGTCCATGTCCATGATATTTACACTTGCACCAGAATCAATGAGCATGCTAATCTTGGATTTTCCAATACTGATCGTTGCTTCTGGTTTGGGTCTTCTTGCATTGGATTGGTTATGTCTATTAACTGTGTAAACAAATTCATCATCAGAGCTAGAGTGAACTGTATTCTCTTTGGAACTTGCTATATGATGAACTTTGGATTCATCATAATCACTCTTTCGTTGCCCTCTGCAGACTTTACTAAAATGGTCATATTTCTCACAATTGTGGCATTTCTTTCCTTTGGCAGGGCACACTCTGCCTCCCGAATGGGGGTATGACCCTCCACAGTTGTAGCAAGACTTTGTGGGCTTGTCATGGTCTGCTTTCCTTGGATACATGGCTTTTTTCCCAATTTTATTGACTGATTCTGCGGTATTACTTTCAATTTCAGATGCTTGTCTATTTGATGATTCCATGGCTCTTCCAAGATCCAGGATATCAGATAATTTCATTGTAGGCTCTCTTAAAATTCTTCTCCTAAGGGCTCCAGATGAACAACCTTGAATTATTTGTGTTATGATTTCTGAATCTGCCTCTGAAAACTGGCATGTTAGTGATAAATTCCTCAAACGTGTATGGAAGGCATCTAAACTTTCAGCAGAATCTTGCTGGGCCTGCCTGAACATGTAACGTTCATACTCTTTGTTCTGTTTTGGTGCAAAATAGCCAGTAAGTTTCTCGACTGCCTTTTCAAAATCTTTGGGCTCTCCAGTGTCGGGAAGTGTTTTGAAGATTCTGTAAACCCCTTCACCTGCAAAATGTAACAGCATGGCTCGCTTTCTTGTGTCATCTTTGATATTCAACGCCAGTAAAAAGTTCTGAAACCGTTCAATGTATTCTTGCCATCGTAAATTCAATCCATGTTGATCTCCTTCCACATCAAAAGCAGGAAAAGCGGGCAAAGCATGTGCCATCGTTGCACAACTAATTGATAACCTGAAACTTATGTCTTTTGTGTATCCTCGTCGCCAGATATAGCGTCTTTGTAGCCGAAGTATATGAGCGTGCCTAGCTGGTAGCCATCTTGGTTCCTAACGCATGCGGCCTGTGTCACGTGACACACCTAAGTAGACAAACTACATACGTCACTACTCTACACAGATGAGACGCAAGGAAAAACACATGCAAGTTCCGTATCAGTCATTTCTGATTTCATAAATTCTTCAATAACGTTGAATCCGACAAGCGGCACATCAATTGTTTCGCTTGTTACTAAAAAAGGTACGATGATTGGTTCTTGCATGTTAGTTAGTTTTACCTCGATCTCTGCCCAACCTTTGTATGGTATCTCAGCACCATTTGCGGCATTTACATTTAACTGGCAATCAATTAATTCAGACACATCTCTCAAGTTCACATTCGGAAAATTAGTATCTAAGAAGCGTTTGGAAATCAGTGAAACTTGGGCACCAGTGTCCCATAAAGCCTCTACGAGCTTCCCATTAAAACAACAGTTGATAAGACAACGTTTTCCGACTAGCTTAGCGAACTTTTCAGACTGTTTGGGGGTCAAATGACTAACAAATCTATTCGACCTTTTGCTTTCATCTGACGATTTTGAAAGTGTTTGAAGTGCGTTACATAGAACCTTATGTTCTTTCCAGTGGTTCTTTTGGCAAACTTTGTTACAATATTTAACACACTTGCAACCATTACACTGCAAAATAATCGAACCAGTTCGTTCTTTTCCACAATAATTACAAGGTTGAGGCTTCTTCAAAACATTACCGATTACTCGTCGCCCCCCTGGAATAACCGCGGGGCGTTTCCCTGGTGACAAAAGTTTGGACATTCACCTCTGAAATGGCCAGATGCACCACATTTAAAGCAGTGGTCGCAACTTGCTCCCCAGCCGCTCATTTGGCAACTGCGGCATCCCCTTGGGCGTTGGGAATAACCTTGAACAGCCCCACGGCCACGACCACGGCCGCGACCTCTACTTTGGAATCTCGGGGGGTACTGTGGGGAGGATTGCTTTTCATCAAATCGTTGTTTTAAATCTGTAAGGTTAGACTTGAGTTCCTTGATTTCAGCCAAGAGTTTTTCATTTTCATTTTTGCTCTCCTTTTGGGTGGATTTGGGGGCTCCCTGGTTTTTTTCCCTCCCGATTTCGAATTCTACGCAAGAAGCATTTGCTTTTGCAGCTCGCTGGCGCTCAGGTGCATTGATGATCTTTGCTCTTCTCTCGGCTTGCTTGGTGGCTAAATCGTTCACGTTGCGCATCAGTTCTTCGTCAGTGATGTGCTCTTGTCTCAGAAAAGGGCGAAGATTCGTCACCAGGTTTTCATCGCGTAGACCAGTTTCAAACGCCTTTAAAAAGGATTTCTGCACCAGCTGGGAATTATATTCAGCCTGCGCGTCTTCCTCTCTTGTAGCAAAAAACACCTTGTTTCGTGCATCTAATGCTTTCAACAAAAACTGCTGTGCGGTCTCCTTTGGCTCCTGGCTCATCGTGACGAGCTGTTGAAATAAATCGGAAGCCGTCTTCTCTTGAAAGAAAACACGCAATATTTGACGCAGCTTGCTTAGCGAACGGCTTGGCAACAACAGGATATAATTACGGAGGCTGCTATGGGGAGAAATCGATTTTATTACCCCATCTGTTACTTCTCTTTCAGTGAAACCTTTTTCGATCGCAGAATCAATTTGGTGAATAAGGGACACATAGGTTAGTTTATCGTGCTGTCCCGGCTCCCCAATTTGCCCCGAAATTTTAAACTCACGTCGAAGAATTGAAGGTATTGAGGCGACATCGGATTTTACCACAGTATCGGCAGGTTTTGAAGCCTCACTGGTCGAAGGTACCAACAAATCTTCACCAAAAACTTTGGTTGTAGCATCTTTAAGCTTTTGTAAATGTGATGCCAACTCAGTGGCTTGTTTCGATTGCAGTGCCAAAAGCGCTTTTTCAAGTGCGATAAGTTCCTTTTCCTCTTCTGTTTTTTCGAGGGGTGGAGGTTTCCCTGTCAAAAATGCGACAGCATCTTCCAAATATACATCTACCTCTGTTTCACCAGGTTCACTTATCAATGTTTCAATAAAATTTCTAATAATCTTAACTACTCGCACCTTGCTTTTCTTGGAAACCGGATCTTTAATCTTTAAAAAGTCTACTATTTTAAGCAACTGGTCAGAAGACTGTTGACAAACCAGCGCCTCAAATTGCAACTGTAAAGCTTCGGTAGCTGACATTGTCCTGAGATAAAGTATTTTCTAAAACGATCGGTGTACTTGCTATATTTCAGTGGCAAAGCAATTTGATGAGATCAAAACAACAACAAAGTCTCGGCCTAAATGACAACTATAAACATCATTTCCACAACTCTCTCACCCTTCTCCTCCAAGTCAAAACCACACACACGGCCACCAGTGTAAACTCTTACTTCGCTACTTCTTCCATCTTCGTGCGACGTGCGTAGGTTCATAAGGATAAAGCCAATAAAACAGACATATTTCGAAACACAACATAACTTCAAGAACTCAAATCACGATTACATGTCTGTTTAAGCTCGTACAACAATTAGACTCCATGGGCGGTTTTCCTATTACAATGACTTGCTATATTGGGTTTTCCCTGTGATATGTCATACAATGTCAACAACAATTAAAACTTTATTATAGATTAAAACCCAGAACCCTACATTAGCAACAAGGCTTAAACTAACGTCACAATCTTGATCTTAATACTGTATGCCAGGCGAGAAAAATAAGTGAGACAAATCTCGAAATGTTTTCCGTCAAAATGTCCTGCACAAAAGAAATGTCCACTTGAAACCTCACCTGCTTCACTGCACATAAGTTCCTCAATTAAAGAATTATTAGCACATGCTTGATACAGTATCGCCATTTAGAAAAAGAAATAGAAAATGTTAGCAACAAGGCTTAAACTAACGTCACAATCTTGATCTTAATACTGTATGCCAGGCGAGAAAAATAAGTGAGACAAATCTCGCAAATGTTTTCCGTCAAAATGTCCTGCACAAAAGAAATGTCCACTTGAAACCTCACCTGCTTCACTGCACATAAGTTCCTCAATTAAAGAATTATTAGCACATGCTTGATACAGTATCGCCATTTAGAAAAAGAAATAGAAAATGTTAGCAACAAAGCTTAAACTAACGTCACAATCTTGATCTTAATACTGTATGCCAGGCGAGAAAAATAAGTGAGACAAATCTCGCAAATGTTTTCCGTCAAAATGTCCTGCACAAAAGAAATGTCCACTTGAAACCTCACCTGCTTCACTGCACATAAGTTCCTCAATTAAAGAATTATTAGCACATGCTTGATACAGTATCACCATTTAGAGTAGTGTCGCCCATTATGGTTGGTTAGCAAGAGAATTGAAACTTCAGGAGACTGGGAACTAGTAATTAAATTGCAATAGACCTTTTAGCAATTCTATGAAATTTTTGGCATCCTTTTTTGACTTAAATCGTGCCAAAGCCAAGATTTCATTCATTAGTGCTAGAATGGAATTTCTTTTTCCTTTTTGAAATTCAAAAACAACGATGCTGCAAGTGTTGGAGGGACGAAAATAAAGCTTGCCTCCCTTTTAAGTTTCTCGTCAGATTTGGATGAATCATCAAAGCCCATCTTTTTTGGGTACGATTGGGGAGGGGGCAACTACCCCTTTTCCTCCTCTCCTCGCTACGCTAATACCATTTTGATGTGGACGGATCTTTTGGCATTTAGGTGATAGACGCAGCCGGTTACAAGAATTGGCTTCACGTACACTTGTGGCTGTTGATCCGCCATTCTATTTAACTTCCATGCCATTGGCTGGATTTCTAGCCTACGTGTAGGAAGGGGGTCCACACGTAGAGGCTACTGGATGCAAAGAACCTTTTTATGTTCTTAATCACACTCCTCCGCAGAAATGATCATTCTTCTCATTGGAATCGGATGTTGTTCTCACTCGACGATGGCATGTAGCTGATAATTCAAGTTCTCGCGCCTATTTTTGGGGACTGTGTTATTTGCTGGTGAAACTCGCTGTAGATCGCGGCAGAAAAAGTGGATGTTTGTTATTAAATCCATCTGAGGTATGTGTATGCACTAGTTCTTCTTCAGGTTTTCAGTTTTCTACTCTTCTTTTTGCTAATCATAGAGTCTGTAACCGATGAATGACTGCATTAAGCTTAAAAATGCCACAATTCTGCTATCTTTAGTGATCGCAGAGCCATACCGAAAACACTTATGGTCCAAAGCATGGAGAATCTTCTCCAATTGAAATTTTGACGAAATTCGATTTATCCGATCGTGCAATGAATTTTTCCGGAGAGTGGTCAAAACGGCCGAAAATGGCCTAAGTTTTACTGCGAAACGCGGAAGTAAACACAACGACGGCATCTGATTGGTCAATCATAGGAGAAAATGCGATCTGATCAGAGCGTGAGTCAGAACCCCACGGGAGCTTTGGACAAAAGAAAAGATTTGACGGCTATGCTGAGTTGGCAGCTGTTCTTAAATCTTAGGCCTGTTTTGCCTCCAATAGCTTGCAGGAGTCTCCTAAAAAACTTTAATGTAACAAAATTTAACATTATCTGTTCTTTACTCAAAATTTAATTTTCCATAGATAGCACTGATTAACTTTTGTTAGAGGGACTTCTAAAGCATCTATCAAAATGTCAAAATAAGAGAAAAAAAGAAGAAATCATGTTCAAAATACTTTCAACAAATTTTTCAACACTGCACAGTGTCAAAATATTTTGCATGACTGGGGAAAATTAAAGAAAGCTGCAAATCACATACGGAAAATACATGTAGTCATTGCACAGAAGAAGTCCAAAGTTTTGAGCTGTTAGGCATATTATGTATGTATGTATGTATCATTTTGCCACAATATTTACAATTATTTACAAGTTATATAATATAAAAATAGATACAATACAATAAATAATGTTAAAAACG